>CM037836.1:8293603-10938360 GCA_021234535.1 Stichopus chloronotus
CTCAACATTAGAAAATTTAGTTTCATGAGTAGAGTTGTTGATGTTTGGAATAGCCTTCCTGAGAGTGTAGTCTCAGCCACCACTGTTTTTCAGTTTGAGAAGGCACTGGATAGGTTTTGGGCTGGCTATGAGATGTTGTATAACTACAAGGCTGATTTTGTGTAAGTTTTATAGTATGTCAGTCACCCACACCTTATGATTGTTGCTTTAGTTGTCAATGGTGAAGATCAAGACGATGAAGATGCGGACATAGAGGTCGATAGACCTGCGTCCACTGATGTTCCTAAGGTATCCTAAGGTATGTTATAAATTGAGGCTAGTACAGTACAAAAGGAATAAGGGTTGTGATTGTGTTTACTGGCACCTACAGTAGTATGGAAACAATCGGATGGTCAGCAGTTGCGAGGTATATTCCAAAGTGATCCTTAGCTGTTGTTCATGGGAGTGGTCAAATGGTGTATGTGTGAAGCTTGTATGTAAGGTATCCGTGTCTATCCTCTGGTCGTCATGTTACATTCGCCGGAAGTAGACCAGCAAACACAATGAACACAGGGTCCATGTACACACAGTAACAGTATGAACAGTTACACAAACAGTTACAGTGTAACTGACGGTCGTGATTGCACAAATTTCTTGTTAACGTGTAGCTGATCAATTACAATTTTGGTGGGTATCAAACGCATAGACAAACGCCAGACCTTTTGCATCGGAACATCCACATGGTTTGCGTACTTGTTACTGGCTCAGTGTTCTGTGAAAACAAAGGTCATATTTTCTTTTTTTTTCTTTTTTTTTTTTCATTTTCGTTAACTACCATTGTCATAGTGGTGCCAGTAAAAGTAATATACAAGTTTTAATCATTCAGTCATACCGGCCCATACGGTTATGTTTTTATCAAAGTTGAGGTCATTATTACTGAGTTTTTTATGCCTTGCCTTGTGAGTGCGTGCGTGCGTGTGTGACGCTGCTTGTAAACATGATATCTCAAGAAGGGTAATTATGACTGATCTCATACTTTCCGTGTGGGTTAGTCATACTGAGTATATGATCCCTGTTTCTTTGGTGGAGGTCAAAGGATCATTTGAGGTCACCAGAGGTCAAACTGTTAAAACCTCGTCAACAGAATATCTCCAGAAGGGTAACCGTGACTGATGCCATACTTAGTGTGTAGGTTGGCCATATGGGTAGGTGATCACTATTGTTTTTGGTGGAGTCAAAGGTCATTTGAGGTCAACAGGGGTCAGATGTTGCACAGTTGTAAAACCAAATTGTGTTGATCTCAATCTCATATGTGTCATGTGGGTAATTGATGTTTGTTATGATATAACCATATGGCAAGGAATCACAAAGCCTTTTGGTTTCCTGGTTACAGGGTACATGTGACGTGATGCACAGTATACCTTGACTTTTGCAGTAAAGCCTGTTTGTGTATCATGCGCCAGGATAATTGCTTGTAAAAGCATACAAGCTACACGTTATTCAGTTGCAGTGTTCAGCTGTCGATGAGTGCCCTGAAGTATTACCTTTGTAGCTGTCTAAGCTATCATTGTTATATTTGAATAGTCTATGACCGATACGTCACGTATGGATCATTAAGACCAGAGACATAGTTCTATATATCTTTATGAGCCAGTTTCGTTTTAATTATTCATAATATCAAATATGGTGATTATGTGTTTGCTTTTGTCATATATGCATAGGGGTGAGGGTCAGAGTCTAAACGTCAGTTTCTTTCAGTATCATTTCTACCTGAAATGTAAGTCTAGGCCTACAGACTATATTAATGAAAACGATGCTTTTCAATGCTATATACAACATCAAAGCCTGTTACAACTGTTACCAGTATTGCAGTTATTAGTTTAGGAATGTCGTTTTAGTTAGAGGAGGCATAGTATCAGAGCTTATATGAGCTTACATATAACATCAGAAGTGAACATGCATGCGTCGTCCATGATGATGGCTGCATAGTCCACACTGCGAAGGTTAATAGCATGGCACGGACTGTATATCAGTAAGCACTTAGTCTTGTCGAAAAGAAGGAATACATAAATTTATCTTAGGGGCTGAACAAATGGGCTACTTTGCGGACTAAAAGGTGCACCTTTTTGGGAACACAATTTAAAGGTGATTATGTACATTAAAGTCATCACAATATAATAAATAGGATCACAACCCCTTATATTATTTACCAATATCAACAACAACAGTAATTACACAAAACCTGTCCACTTATGTTAATTGTCTAATTATCCTACAATATACCCATCATAAGCTACCCATATGTTTATAATTAGTGACATATCAGGCATGATATACATGTCTCGAGAGACGAATGTGAACCTTAAAGTTGAGGATGTCTTGAGACGTATATTGACACACATGCTTAGAGTAGCAGCTCCCTGTTAGAGTCGCTCCCTGGGGCAACCTGCTCAACAGTGGTCCACAGAAGCCATTTACCTGTACGGTACGTTACAGTATATCATGACAGTGATACCACAGGTTTTTTTTCCCGTGTGTAGATTATCTTTGATATAAGAGGGCTCACTTTACGGCATCAACGATGCCCTATCAGTGAATGAAAGTAGCTACGTTCCATTCAAGGGATCTGATTTCATTTTCATAGTGTTGTCTTATATCGTAACATGTATACTAGATCCTATATTTAACTTCGTTAGGGTGTTCTCTCTAAACAATGACTCACAGCAGGAAATAATGTTCAATATCATATCACGAAGTACTTTAATATAATGGGGATTTGTTCACGTGAGCTCTCTTAACCATTCGCCATCACTCTAGATAATTAACCTTCTTGTGTTTGCATGATCTCAATTATAAGAGCACCACTCTTTGCAGTATGACTCAGTTTTCCATCGGGGAGTGATATCAATTTCGATGATGTCAGCAGCTGCAAGGCGGTTGCTATGGAGTGGTCGGCCCAATCAATATGTTGCTTGAGTGAACAGAGGATTTCAGCATTTCTATAATGAACACTCACTGCCCCTGGTACTGGTACAGTAGCTAAAGTTTCTGTATAAAACGTTGACGTTGTCCAGAACCAGAATGTTTCAAATACTATATACGAATTGCTTGTTCTATTTACTCTCCGTAGCTTCCCATGTGAACACAGTGTCTCGTCCAGATATCTATTATTAGTCTTATGAATAGGTGTCAGAAAATAATTGAAATTTGATAATCATGCGAGCTATGTTTGTTATGCAAATTGTAAGCAATGTTCGAGGGTTGAGGGAAGGTCGCTTCATTTTGTTTCATTGTTTTGTTTCTGGTTTTTTTTTTTCGAGGATATAGTCGATACATATTACTGTGGAAGGCACTTTCTCCTCATTTCTCCTCCACAGTGTTTACAATCCATGATGGAAGCTGATGACAAAACTTACATAAAAAAGGAAGCCTTTTACATTTCCCTTGCCGACTGCCCATAACTGGTTATAAGTTCACATTATCGTATAGTCAGGCGTTAGAGAGTGCCATCTTTAGCCTCTCTGCCTGACCATTTGTTCCAAACCTCATTATACAATCCGTTTGACGATGTTCATGTACAAATGTATTATCGTGTAGCCGTGCTTTCCAACAAAGTTGAACAACGTCCAACATGCATAGGCATATATGACGGCTCTCCCCTTTTTAGATCCATGTTTCGTCTCTCCAACAAATGTTCAAAACAGTTGAGTTTTTTTTCGTCTTTTCTCATCATTTGCCCATTATGTAGATTCCTGGAAGGAGAAATCCTTAACATGTATATTAATCGGTTACAGGGACATTCAGTAAAAATCAACAGTTGCGGACATTTCAAGTCTGAGAAGTTTGGGACTTATTTACATGGCGTATGACTATTATGCACATAGTAGACTGTTGCTGAATGCACCCTCCAAGCAGGGAAACAGTAAAACAATTCCATACCTGTACGCGATATTCATGGACCACTAAAATAATTTATGATCGTGAAAACGGGGGCTTAAGTCGATGTCAAAGTGCGTGTGTTTATATTTCATAGTGGATCAGCCTGTCGTACCCTGTATTGTTATAGTTACAGGCTTACAGAATATTGAGATGACCCTCTCCTCCATAACATCTGAGAAACTTCCAGAATACGAAAGATGTCAGACCTCACCTACAACATTCTACATGTTTTCTTTTCTTGCGTTTTTTTTTTTTTTCTATTTACAGGTTTCGCTACAATAACGTTACTGTCTCTCCTTGTTGGCTATGGAACGCAGTTCATAACAACGTTGGTGGCTATCACATACCCATGCTACCAGACGTAAGTGTATATGCATCGAATTTAATTAAAAAAATTATCACACGTCAAAAGCGCTCACCAGACATTAAAGGTCATGTGATGCGATCCAGGGTTGTTGATTCTTGATTGTCATTGTCAATAATGATTTAAACACAACTATCGTGTATAGTCGGGCTTTAGAAGACACGTATATTTAAGCAGTGATAATCTTGCCATTTGCCTAAGGCAGACTGCAGTTTCCTAAACCTGTACCGTTAGATTTTCCCTGAAACTGCGAAACTATAACAATATTAGAAACAACTGTGCTTGTTTTTGAAAAAAAATGTAAAACTTGTAACACCGTCGTATAGATATATAATTATGTTAAAGGTAATGTTTCAATCGCTGAACTGTGAGAGGAACGGTTATAATATTCCAATATTTGGACGGTATCATGGGATCATTCATCATAGGATCATTCATCATAGGATCATTCATCATAGGATCATTCATCATAGGATCATTCATCATAGGATCATTCATCATAGGATCATTCATCCAGGAACATATCACGTGATCACTACAATGGTATTGTCACATATAGCGATTAGTACATGTATGATTGTTCGTGTATGGTACACTGTACTCGTGTAGTTGCTCTAGCTCGTACAACGGCTAACGGGGTTTTCATCGGACGTCACGCGAGTTGTACTCAGACTTCCAATTATTGAAGAGCAAAACACACATTGTGACCCATTAGACCTACTCGTCGGCCTATATTTACAGCCCTCCTTTACTCCTTATCCTTCTTTAAATAAACCCTACTCTAGAAATGGAAACTTCTTCTTGTTCCTCATGTGATGAATCGTTACGCATTAAATAACTTTTGTATTATGATATATCACGTGGCAGGCCTGTATAGATAGCAGGCATTATTTCATAGTGGGCTATGGCGTATGATTCTTGCTGGTAAATTAGTAAATTACGGTAATTGCCATTGCTCGATTTAATCCGCGACGTACCACGTGACGTCAGACGTGTTTCCCTTCACAGAGACTTTTTGCAATTTTTCACATTTGTCTTCAACATGTAGGATACTCTTGATTGGCAAGAGTCGAACTGACCAACAAGACATCCAGTGGTCAACTTATTGGGTTATTTTTGCTTTGTTTGCTCTGTTAGAGTGTGCGGCAGATGCCATTGTGAAGTTCTTTCCTTTCTTTTACGCTACAAAGGTAAGATTAAAAATTTTGGTGTTGATGTGACACAATAGAGGTAAGCTGAGAGCCTAATGTTTCTACAGGAAGTCCTCACCACTTTCATTGTGATCCAATTGTGTAGTGTACATGCTATGTTTACATACAGAATGTACTCGGAGATTTGGCGTATGATTTCTTTGAAGGACCAGCCAGAAGTCCCCATTAGACAGCTGAAGTCCTCTTTCGACAATAAAGTATAAATTTCAAGTCCTCATCAAGGTATAAAAAAGTACACACTCACACGTACATACACCGCGCATATACACATAGCGGGTAGTGCTGTGGTTACAGGACTTGAGTAAGTAGTCAATGACACCGGAAATCAAAAATGTCAACAACCCACACAAAATAGTTGAAACACTACTCAGATACTATAAGGTGAGGAATCTTTTTGTGAGTGACATGAGACAGCAGGCGGTATTGTCCCCCGGTTAAGAATGTGATCTTTCAACGAAGTTTATTTATAACGTGAAAACTTAATAATAGTTACAGTGAGACAAACAATTACTTTACCAACCAACATTTCAGTTGTGCTAAAATAATCCATAGATGAATGTTGAAGTCGCAATCATGAAGATATCGTGTCGTTTGATCAAAGAATGTGAAATCATTTAATCCAATCTATCGCCAGTACTTAAACCTCGTTTCATTGAGGTATGGTATTATTTTCAATAATTTAGTATCCAGGGCGACTGCGTAGAACTTCACAACACACATCACACACTCATCCCATCGTACCGAAATATTCCACACACAAACAAAACACCGACAGATGATTTATTTAAAAGTTGTTACGTACCGTAACATAATGCAGAGGTAATGGTGCAAGTCTTCACTCATATAACTCAAACTCTATAAGTGCAAATACGTGTTCAAACAATGCATCATTCGACCTTATGGAGAGCTATGATAAACCCATTCTTGTATGTAATCCCGATTTGTGGGAGATGAATTCCTTTTTTTTTGTCTTCGAATATTTGCATCTTATGTTACTGAGTCGTTTAAATATTGGTATAAAATATCGAATAAAATTTATCTATGTTCTCACGCTATCTGCTCATTTACAAGTTTTAATCGACCATACCTTTGCTTTCAGTGTAATGTTGATGATTTCAATAACATTAACACATTGATTTTCAGGACAAAAATTTTCGACTTCAGTTTGCTTTTGCGTTACATTACAAAATTTCGGTATCACATGTAGATGCTTGGTTAAACTCAATCTTTGCTTGTATGTAAGAGAACAACACACAGTGTAACCTACAATATATATGACTGGAATATCATTTAACCTGTTAGGTACTGTAGTAGGAGCTTCAAAACCTATTAAACCTACTTCATTGAACACTTAAAATCCATATACAGAAAGCACGTGATCAGTTTGTGTAATACCAGCGGTTGTTCAGAATTTTTTTACAACTGTATTATTGCCAAATATACGAAGTCATCCTTTTGAAGGGTTTGCTGGCACGGTAATACTTGGACAGTTTACTATACTAATTTGTCTTTGAAATTTTGTCTAATTTAATGTCTCATTAAAGACAGTGTTACTTATTGATTCTGGAATAATTTATACTGCATCAGAAATGATATGTGATCAGTTTAGTATCGTGATCACTGATCAGATGGGATTTTGATGGCCGTTTTCTTCATAATTTCGTCATTATCTTAATTCCGTTATCATTCGACTTCCTTCGAGTGTAGAGAGTTTGAGTGTCAAATACCTCTATTCGTTAAGAAAAAAATGAGGACTGAAAATATGGTACAAGATAACAAGTTGCTGATATACATAATTTATCAATGTATTTTCGTCATAATCCCTTCGAAGGCGTGGCCCTCCAAGTGACAATAGCAAACACTGAAATATCAGAGAAGAAATATCGAGTTAACCCCCTGATCTCACTAAAATAAATTCTACGGTTCTTCTTTGGCATTCATCGCAGTGACTCTCTGAAAAGAGACGTAATTGCAGGCTTGGGAGCTGATGTATTGTATAAGAGCATTCTTAAAAGATACCGTACACCATGGTATATGTCTAGACTTATATACTATGTACGTGAAAGTCTCTAAAATTCACGGATACAGACGTACACTTACTGTGCGTGTGAGTTTGGTAAATTTACAGCAACATAACGAACATAATCATGGCATATAGCTGCCAGTTAAGTTGCTTGTTACAGACTGATAGTCCTATATCATTAGTCATGATATATGTCAATTACACATCCAACTGTTATAAAGTAATACGGAGTGTGTATTGTCAGCCCTTTCATGCGCATGTGTGTAAATCTCACCAGTTTTTGTGTATTGAAAAACAGTGTCGTTTTTTGATATAGCGTGGTTTCACGCCTGCTCAATGTGTATGTACGCCAACTTCTACAAACAAACTTCAGGAATTCCATTGACAGAAAATGAAATAGAAAGTTCACAGTCAAGCAGCTTTGTCCACAAAATGAACACTCACAATTTTGATCAGCAGTTTTGCTGTTTGGTTGGGTGGGTCTATGACGGAAGTCGTAAACGCCCTTCGTTTTTTTTTTGTTTTTTTTTTCAGCTCATACCAGCTAGTTGGTGTGAGCTATTGCAATGGTGCGGCGTCACTCTATCTATCTGTCTGTTCACAATTGTTCAAAATGCTTCTCCTCCGTCATGCTGTCATGGATTTGTCTGAAACTTGGACACAATGTTCCATAGGTGGTGGACCATTTAGGGTGTTCAGGAATTTCTGGTCCAAGGTCCCATGTGGGCCCTTTGGCCCATTTTATGAAATTCTACAAAATGCCTCTCCTCCTACAGATTATATTGTACAATGCTGATGGTTTGTCACAATGATGCTCAGTTATTGGTCCTTTCAGGGTGTTCAGGAATTGGTAGTCCAAGACCCCATGTGGGCCCAATGGCCCATTATGTGAAATTCTGTTTGAAATGTTGCTTCTCACACATGCATCCATGGATTTACATTTACCTTGGATACAATAATCCTTGGGTGGTAGTTCATGTGGGGTGTACAAAAAAGTTTCAGTCTAAGGTCCCATGTGGACCCTATGGTCCATTTTAGGAAATTCTACAAAGTTGTTCTTCTCCTACATATTCTCTTGTGCAGTGTTGATGGTTTGTCATAGTGATACTCTGCTAGTGGTTATCTTAGGGTGTTAGTGAATTTGTAGTCTATGATCCCATGAGGACCGTATTGCACATTTTATGGAATTCTGCAAATTGCTTCTCCCAATAAAGTGCCCCTTTAAACTGTCCTACACATCTCAAATATCCCTATCGTGCATGAATGATAATTGAGTAGTTGGACAGTGTCAGTTGGTATGCTAACTGAAACTCTGTATTGCCCTCAGTTACGTTGACCAGTACATGGACTTAAAGGGGCACTTTGAGTTGTTTCATGAACTTCACTTTGTGTCAAGTTTCTAGTAACTGATCAATGTTCAACTAAGAGGGCCCATCATGAGTCACATGTAAATGACCACTAATGAGTGAGTAGCTAATGATTTAAATTGGTTTTGGAAAACTCGTGACCATTCACTTTTCCACATTAGTACCAATTCATATACCCACAGCCAGTACCAACCAATAAGAAAAATTAGTAAAAATTGACAGTTTTCTTAGTTATTGGATGTGAATAGTGATGCTGATTATAAGCATTGTTATTTGGTAGTACCCATTAAAATTTTTACAACTTTAATTTATTGACAAAGATCAAACTTCTGCACTGTTGGAGCACAAGTTTATGGAATTCTGAAAATTGTGCAGTCCTATAGATTCTCTTGTACAATGTTGATGATTTGGTATGATGATACTCAGTGGTACCTATGATTTGACATAATGATACATAAATGGTACCTTCAGGATGTTGAGGTATGAGCCTCTGCACCGATGGTGCTCTAGTTTTTCTTGCCAAATGCCAAAAAACAGTACTTGCTTCGAGAACTTCTAGGTTGGTTTGTAGGCTATTGGCGCTCAAATCATATTGGCAGACGATAAAGCAATGCGATTTGCTATGGTGACATTACATGTGGTACAATGTTTGGTGTGAAAAGCAAAAACCTCTATTATTGGTAGAGATATGCTGCTTGTCTAAATTGCAATGCTTTGACGGAAAAGCTACGCTTGACGCGTGTCCCGTCGGAGCTGCCGTACCTACGGAATGTTAATTAACTCACACACATCACCAACGTCCGTACTTTTATAATATAATATCGTGCATAAGTCTTACACTGTTTCGTAGTTCTAACATCATTTCCGTTGTTTACACTATGTGACTTTGAGATTGAGCAAGGAAATAAATATTTTAGATCATAGATCAGAGAGAATTTACTACGTAGGCCTTCACAATTTAGTGTAACACTCTCATGCGCTTGGCTAGTTACAGTGAAAGTGAAGTCGCGCAGACGTGTAATTTTGGGCTGGTAAATAAAGTGAATATGTATGTAAGTCTTCAGGCTTGCCAATCTTTGCAGGGATCCATTAATCCGGGTTGGAAATCATGGAAGGCCATTTGAGCTTCATGTAAATAAGTCCTTGTACCTTTGGCTATGAAATTTTCTTTTTCTCGTATGATACTAACTTGTAGAAACGAAATCAAGCAATTTTCCCTTCCTTGAGTTCTGATATCATTTATCAGTGTACAGAAAAGTGTGCATTATGGTGAACATTACATTTGAAAATTTAGATAAAGAAGTTACTGCTCACCAGGCTTTGCCAATTGATCTGCAAATTTCTCCCAATAAACTATATTTTAGTTAGCTATGAATTGGTTATGCATTTAAAACGTTGACTTCTGTGAGTGTAGGAAAACACGTCGTTTACAACTGCTGAAATGATTACGTGAGCTCAACCGTGTATCAGTCCGCCATATGATGCTATAAAAATGTATCCAAAACAAGGGAACCCCACACGACCGTCACGGAGTGTTTGTTTATAAGTATGGCTTTGTTATGCAAATGAACTAGCTGCTGCAGTTTGGTAATATTACTGTACAGTACATATGTATTGTCTTCTTTTTTTTTCATTGAAAAGGAAGAACTTGCCTGTCAATGAGCTAGGTACGTCCCTGATGTTATCAAACACAGACGGGAAAGTTTTTTTTAAACAGTGTTTGTAAAGGTCAACCAATCTTAAATGTCACTTGACAGTCAGTTCTGTAACTCTAGACGACATCATATTCCTCCAGACAAACAAGCAGACAAGGAACAAAATCTAATGTTCTTCAGCGTTCGGTGTAAAGTACGGAAGTCAAAAAGGGCCAAAGATAAATTATTTTAAATTAGATCTCCGAAGGAATCAGGCCTGTTTTTCTTTTTTTTTTTCCTTTTTTTATTGAAGGGTATTTTTGTTAACCGAATATTATTCACTTTCTTCGTTTCCCGCATAAAATGTCTCATTTTGATAAATTTACTCAAACCGATATGGTATATTGCTATCCATGGATTAACGACTTCTCAAAGTTTGCCAGGCTGTGGCCATAGCCTTACAGTACATATTTGACGATTTCCAACAGCTGAAGGGGAATTACCACAGTTGATTCATTGAAGTTTTAAGCAAGAGAGCAGTTTGTCTGGTAATGATTAGAGTCGACGGACAGAAGTAAAGTAAATGGGATCGTATGATTCATCGAAGTTTTAAGCAAGAGAGCAGTTTGTGTGGTAATGATTAGAGCCGACGGACAGAAGTAAAGTAAATGGGATCGTATGTGCAACGCAGAGATTATTTTTCAGAAGGAAAAGCAGGGGATTCCCCCCGCAAAATATTGCAAATTTTATGACGCATGCACAAATAATCAGAGAATGTGAAAGCAATTCTGCACAACACTTATAAGAAAATTGAAAGGAAACGGTACACTGAAGTACACAGGAGGACTAGGGGACAATGTGAGCTTGCGTCTACCGTTGCATGATTATGGGTGGCCATTTGAGACAAAAGAAAACATGAAAGAAGAAGACAGACGATACGGTCGAATAAATATGGGCAGGAAGAAGAAGCGTGTGGAGAAAATGAAAGTACATGAAATGATGAGACGTGAAACAGGAAAATCCACTGCTCAAAATCAAAGTAACAGGACTGAGATAAGCTAAGTTTGCACTCACCAAACAACAGGAAGCTCGGACTTCGTGATTTGACAGCCAGTTTTGTTGGAAAGTTCAGAAATGAAGAATGATTCTTGGAAGATGAAAAATAATATCGTGAAATGAAAAATAATTTTCAAAAAAATCTTCGAAAAACAAAATCTTTTTCTCGGAGGACAATGTACTTTATTCGAAAAACCTAAAATAATTATTCTTCGAAAAGGAAAGTAATATTTGGAAAATGAAAAATCGGCCGTAACAAAAACATAAGTTTTCAAAAACAAAAAAAAAACAATCTTTGAATATTTTCTCCTTTAAAAGACAAATTTTCTTCAGAAAATTAAAAGCAATCATCGGAAAACGAATGAAAGTGTTTCTATCGCCCAGCCCTGTCACTCTCGCAGTTAAGTGCATCTTTGCATAGCTTGAAGTATCATGTTTAAGTCCTGAAACTTTTTCTCATTGACTGCTAGTGGTGTTTTACTTGATGTAGGGATGGATGTGGGGAGGGAATTGATGAGGAAAGGATGAGTCAGGGGCTAGCTTAACCTTCTGTCACTTTTCTGCCCATCCTCATCAGTAAAGAGTAAGTAACCTCCTGGTTACCCCCATGTGCAGGATACAAATCATCCTATACATGCACAGGTCGTAAATAGCTCACTCCATAATTATTTTGGGGTTCTTTGTTTTCTGTATGACGTATGTTAATCTTGCTCTTCTGTTTCTCATTTGAGGTGGTTGTACTATCCTGGTGTATGGCTCCGATCAAAGCTAACGGTTGCAACGTCATCCATCAAAATATCTTGAAGAGATTTCAGAGTTCCAAGAAGGACTAGAAGTGTCCTACAAAGAACCGAAAAACAAGTAAGTATCGATTGACGTCTGTATTACGGCGTGTGTGTTCCATGAAAGTAATCCAATGTGGTCATATTTCAAAATGGCGTCGTGAGGTTACCATCAAAAGTGAAAAGAATACACTCGTTTGCAATAACGGTTGAACTCTCAGATCGATAACTGACAGAATGTATAAAGTAGTTATCACAGGGGAGACTTATTTATATGATGCAATAGAATTACTGCATATGATTAGCGCCATCATCACGTTATTCAATAGCACCAATCATGTCTGTCTGTCAGAAAAAGGGCACGTCCACCTCATACGACAACAATATTTTGTTATGTTTCCATTCGTCCACAGCTTCAGCATCATTTTTGTCGTGGTCACGTTTCAGCAAGGTTCTACTACACATTGTCATGTCCAAAGCCAGTGGGCTACTAATCGTGAATAAAGTCAAGGACCACTCGCCGTTTCATCCCCTCACCTCTTCTAATAATCCAGTTGACCTTCTTAAATATCTAAACTGTAGAACTGTTTTCGTCTTTCGTAAAATACCGACTTTCTGGGACTCTGTAGCCAAGCTCTAAAGGTTATGCTGATTATTGCAATAAATCGATGTGCCAAAATGTTCTCTTATTTTATTCATGTTCCTTTTTGAAATAGTGTTTTGAAATAACACCATGATTTTGCTGATCGCATAACGACTATTTGTCCTTTGAACTCTTTATTAATCCATGTATGAAAAAACGAGAAGTTTGATGTCTGGTATTCACACGTGTGTTACCGTCTTCCTGTGTAAACTTAATTTGTTATCGTTGTGCAATTAGCAAAAATAAATGATCAGTAGATATATAGGTCTGAAAAACGCATTGGTACACCTGTGGTTTCACCCCTGGAAAATGTACAATTCCTCCATACACCTCTCTATAGGGTACTGCTAGGTAACCTGGCTCAGCGGACGGTTGTCAATTGGCTGCTTTTCCTTGAAAACAAAAGCACAACGAGTATCGTAGGACGGTGCACAGAAAGAGCAACGTTGGATACTGTTTTCAGCTTTAAGTAGCTTTAAGTTGATATCATCTTGGAAAAAATGTTATATTGTCATCATAACTCGGTTGTGTTCCTACTTTGGGTTACTAATCATGTGTTCAAAAATTGCTATGGTATTTTACTGATTCACATTAGCAAGTAGTTTAAAGCTTATTTATAAAGCATGAAAGCTTTTTTTAGTCAAGAAAAAGATCAGAAAAATCAACTCAACACTGTATACTGCTAGCAGTGCTTTCGTTAATTGGTACAGTTACTCACAAGTGTAAAAAAAATTTCATGTAATAGCCGCAGATATGACGTCATTACTAAAAGCTTTTCGTTTTTACTAATTCAGAGGTAGTGATATGTGGTTGAATTAACTTTTGTAAAACTTCTACTATTCGTTGAAGGAGAAGGTATGGTGGTGTAAGTTAATTGTGTACATAATGTGTCACGGGTTCTTTTGCTTGAATTCGTATTTCATTCCTGATAGTGATTGGAAGTGGATGTATATTCTTGTTTGTACCTTTGTAACAACTTGGGCGTGGGGGTGAAAAGTGTAGTGATTACAGTGTATTATTTACTTACTAAAGGAGCCTGTGTGTGTATATATATATATTTACATGTATATGTAACACATTTGTGTGTAGACCTATGTATCATCTTCACAAACTATTGAAGGCAGTAAAACAAATGGTGCTTTACAATTTTATTTTTCATGCCGTGTTTCATGTTTTCTTAACGGTGCATCATACCAAATGTGGATACACAATATCCTCCCACGGCACCAACACCCCCACTCCTCACGAGCACATAGCACTCTTCATTCTTCTTGAATTGTGAAAATCTTTCAAATTCTAGATGCCGGAAGGAAGGATCTGCATAATTGAGTCCAATATTCTTTATCATCTGGCAGATTCAATGTATTTATTGCATTTGCTGAGTTTTGCTCCATGGGGCATATAAACAGTCGCTGGCCACACCCACCCCGCGGTTTTGGGGCATGGGGCGCAGTTACAGTGAAAGGGCGCCCGCAGAGCCTATTAAGGCGATTTCCGGCGGTCCAGGGGGTAATCTTATCCAAAAGTTTTCTGGTACGCCCTGCACCAACAGATGGTGTCGCTCTGCTTGATATAGTCTTCCCACGCTGAACTTGATAAGCTATCATGAAAAGGATGATGGACACCACTTATTCCCCCCCCCCCCACACACACACACACATACATCTCCAGGTTGGGTGCACACACGCGGCCACTGCACATAAAGATTCGCAGAGGATATTACAGTGCGGAGGAAATTAGTTTGTAGCATACACAGATTGGCTAAACAAAATGTCGGTTTTGTTGCACACGACTCACAAACAAATCACATACATATGATGTATAACAATATATATATTGCTACCATTATGTCCACGATGTGGAAAAAGATGAACATAAAAAATGCACAAATCCCGATCCACTTGGCCACTACCTGACGAAACGATGCGTAAATTAAATTAGAGTACAGCAATCCATTGACTCGTCTGTATAGTTTTGTTGGCCGGTCGGTGTCAGCCACATGTTAGAAGTTCGTTAATTTAATTATAACGTGGCCGAAGGAGTCAAGGCTATCTATCGTAGCGTTGGAAGGGATGAGACTTCTCTGATGTAACTGGTGCAGTGGAATTCAGGCTATATGAATTCATTTAGGCTTACTGATTCGTTTTTGGTTTTTTTTCGTTTCTTGTTTTTGGGTAAGCACATGAGCAAACTTTGACACTCACAGGATTCACGTTGCCTCATGCAAATTGCAATTAACGTAGAGTAACAACAGAATAGTCAGGTAATCAGCTAATAATGAGGTGACTCACGAGATCATCACTGATTGCTGTGTCCATTACAATCATGAAGAATTGATATGCTTTAACCTTTTGTATCTGATGTGTTTGTTGAAGTAATTCTCCATACAAGTTTATAGCCACTACTGTACTGAATAAGGCCAGTTGTGATGGGCAACAAATGAGTGAAAGTGCTACATCATCCCCACCCCTCACAATGTCATAGCTTTTAATGTACGGTTACTAAATTTTGTGCTTATCATTTTTGGCCCATTGGCCTGCTACAGTCCCTTCCATCATTCGAGCTCCTACACTTCCTTGAAATTACATTACGTCAGCAGTAACTTGGTTATGTCCTCATCACCAATCTCAGCAAAATGGGTGATCGTCCATGAAAACACTTAAAGGGCAGACCCCCCCTCATCCTGGTCTCTGACCCGATTTGTTTTGTCATATTGAAACCACTTGCTCTAACCTGTGGCATCATCAACAGTACAATTAGTTTCACTTGGTCTTATTTCTAGCCATAAGTGTACGCAATACAGTATGTTTCTCGTCTTGCAAAAGTACCAATAAATTCTTCAAGAACGCCGATTTTTTTTGTTTCTTTTGTCATTTTTTTTCTGTGGTGTTAATGTTTCGGCTAAACTTCAGTACTTACTTAATGTATGTATAACCGCTAGCTGCGAAGAAAGCACCAAGATCGTGGTAGATGGCGGGCAAGGGCAGAGTAATGGGGAGGTGGCTCCTTCAAGTATACTATGTACCATAGAGTACACCATCCAGGGCTCCCATTCCATGTCACTTGCAGAGTTATGACATGTAGTTGGTAAGGATGTATAATTTGGAAAGAAAAAAGACTTCTGAAAGTGAACTCACTCATGAATGCACAGCGGTGGGTGCTTGTTGAAGATGGCAGGTATCATGGCTAGACATTGCACCCATTTGGAAATGACTAATGCCAGAGTAAATAGCCATTGCACTTGACGATGGATGTTGCCATGGCTACAGAAGGTGCCATGTGGAGATGGTGTCATACGGAGAGATGGTGCCATTTCAAAACGAGCAATCCCATGGGCAGGGATAGGTGCCATTTAGAGATAAGTTGGCGCCATGGTTACTGATGTTGCTAATGTCATCACCAGTGGTAGATGACATTTGGAGATGGCTGGCATCATGGCTGCAGCTTGTGTCATTAACAATAAGTTGGAAGTAGGGCCAGAGGTGAAATATTTCAGTACCCATTTGATTGCTTTCCAAGAATTCCAAGACTTGGTATGTGAAAGAGACAACATTTAAAAGAACTACATATAAATGTTTCAGACTCCTAAGACATTTTATTTGGAATGTAACTGTTTTTTTGTGATGATGCACTTGCAACAGAGTACTCTAAGAAGAATGAAAACAAAATCATTTCATATTGCACAAAATTAATAATTGATGTGATTGTTCCAAATGCTATTTGAAAAGAAAGGAATTAATTCAGAGAAAATGATTTGATATTTGTGCATCTGCAGAAAGAACGAAACCCATGACAATAAAAAGAGCAAATGCTAGAAAACTGGGAAAGTACAACATTTACTGAGATTTTTACCTAATCTTATTCTCTCAAACAGCAACATACTGTGGCCCAGAAATTTCAAGCTGAAATTATGACCTCAGGAAGCCATGTACCACAGATGATTTCATCTACTGTTTCCATGGTACCTTTGCTGCTTCTGAAATTTAACCCTAACAAATTCCTTCATGATGGCTGAGGTTCGAATATGGTACATACTGTAGTTTACATGATGAGTGAGAACAAACTCAGTTTATTCTTTGGAATAATATAGCTATCAGATACTTGGCTTCCAAATAAAATTAAAGAATTCTTCTTTTTTTCTAATTGCAGTAGAAAAGCATTATATTCATATATTGTCCTGACAATCACAATTTGTACCTCAGAACTCTCAATCTTTGAGAGAACTCCAGTAACAAGGGAACCAACTTGCTCTATGTTGGTGACAAATTTGAGTCAATGATGACCAAATTCTTTGCCTTGACCACTGATCAGAGATGGCCAAATTACATCCGGTCCCCAGTCGCCTGCCCTCAGATAAAGAATTCTTCATCAAATCATCCACACCTCTGAACAAATCTTGTGAATCCAGAAATATCATTGACTAGAAAATATGCAGAACTGGAGAAAACGAAGATTGGCGTCATTCTTTTGCATGGCACTTGATTCTGAAAATGTTGATCAGCACCATAGCAAGTCCCTTGTAAGATCATTTTGAGAAAGCTTACTTTTTTTCCAGTCGCATACATAGATTACCTATTTTCTGATTTTCTCTCACAGTGTGTATTCACAACAGATGCTCAAGCATTGCTGGATGCACTACAGTCTAAGGAACCTTGCAGTCAGCTTTACGGCCATGACAGATCTCCTACATGGCCATGAAATTCTCCCACCTGTAGCGTGCTATAGCTTCCACTGATACAGAAGATCTCCCCGCTGTGGCATGCAACAAGTCCATTCATGTT
This sequence comes from Stichopus chloronotus, assembly GCA_021234535.1. NCBI lineage: Eukaryota > Metazoa > Echinodermata > Holothuroidea > Aspidochirotida > Stichopodidae > Stichopus > Stichopus chloronotus. The sequence continues at coordinate 8,311,383 of CM037836.1, forward strand.
AGTGTTTTCACGGGCAACCTGGGTATCTGGGTACCCACACAGTACTTTAGTACCTGGATCCAAAACTTCTATCTGGTTCCTTCTTAAAGGGAAAAAAAACACAACCAGGGTATGAAAACACTGCCTTAGATTGCTAAACTTCATCTACTGTACACAGCAAATAATTCAAAATGGAATGTTCTTCTTTTTTTTTTTAATGACATCAGTGGTCCTATTGATAAGTATGTGTAGATTGTTGTATGTAGTGCTGTACACTGGTAGGATCACCAAACACAAATGTAACATACCGTACTGTGGAAATGCCAATGTCAACAATACAGTGGACGTTTTGGTCGGGTACCCTGTGGGTACGTGAAAAACTTACCCAGTCCCTATTTTAAGGAATCAATGAAAACACTAATTCATGTACATAATGATGTCACTCTGTTGATGGTGTCAATTGTGCCTTTGTGTTTGTCACAAACTGGATAGGGTTAACTTGAATTCCAGTGTCCTTCCAGTCCAAAATCTTGAGATATCCTCAGTCTGTATGCATCAACGTCCCACATCTCAGAGACGGCCTCTTGAACCATCTCAGCGAAAATCTCTGGCCAGAGTTCCTCCAGTGCGACTTGCCTCTGCTCCATCTTGATGGCCTGTGTTGCCAAATGACTGATGTAATTCATGGAGAAATTCACCTTGCTTAGTCTCTCCTGTTCAAAAAAAAAGAGGGAAGAGTCACCAAGCATGTCCATCTTTCTGCAGAGGGTCTTGTGATAACAAGACTTAGTGACAGGACTGTTAATCGAGGAATCGAATTCTTTCCCCACCAAACACGTCCACCTCCTCACCCCCCCCCCCACCCAAAATGTTTACTAACCTATCATTGTGAACATGAACTTTGATGAATGGGATAGCAAGAAACCGTATCATAAATCTAAATTTTCTCAGGTTAGATTTGATTTTCACCAGTAAATCAATCTGTATTGCCTTTCTAGCATTTTCAAATTAGCCTCTCCAAGCTGATGAATGCTTTGCAATCAAATCTGTGTACATTTTGTTCTCAGATCTTTGAACAAAGTTTTAAAACCCAGCAGCAACAAGACAATTGTAAAGTCTAGTAAGGTGATGAGTTGTTTAGTGCTAAATGGCAGAAATTATTTTGATATAAAGCCCCACGGATCGCCATCCAGGGAGGGGAAGGTATAGGGGGAAGTCCCACTGCCCTTTTGTGCATTTTGAGGGGGCCCAGATGCATAATGGCGCTAAAGCTTCGTCCCTTCCCAAGTCAAATTTTTCCACAAATATTGAATTCTTTGGTAAATTATCCCAGGCTTTGAGAAAACTTTTAGAATAAATTTTTGCAAAAACAACTTTTAAAAAGGTTGTTTTTTTTTAAAAAAGAAGTTTTGTCAATATTCTTCCTGAACTCATTTTTTGCACCACCCCAAATTACGTTGTGAACCACAAGTGGCGCCTGTGCCACAAGTCTGGCTTACATCATCATACTGGGAACTCTATACAACATTTTTGTCGTACAACTTAAGTTTTACCGTAGTTTGTCGATCCATTACTATCCTTCAAATGAATTCCAAGTTTATCAAGACACAACACTTTGTACCAGCTAAAGATGACGAAATGAGAATATGATAAAACTGAAAAATATTGGCTGGTATGTATCTCAAACAGAATTACCGTATGACACACTTGACTGACTCGAGGACACTGAATGCATTGTAACATTAGCAGACGCAAGTATGGCTGGTGTGATTAAGATTTGGTGGTGTCAGGCAAAAACATGCCAGAAACAGTTGGTTATAGTCAACACAATGTGCACACTAAATTGGGTTCTAAAATACAGTAAATGTATTTTAACTAACAGGAGAAAAGCTATGTAACTGGATTTAATCACTTATTTCTTACTTTTGACGGTCATATACCGACTGATTTAAAGCTTAGCTTGTCCTTCCATTCAATTACAACACTGACCAATTCTACCAATGTCAATTGGAAGCAACATAAAAAGACACTATTGCAATCAGCAATTCATAAAATATCAATGAAAAAGTCTGCACGTCCAAACATGTTTGTATGAAAAGGATGTAATTATTGGCAAAAATAGATTTTAGCCAATCAGTGACCTCAATTAAGATTACACCAGTTGTCATGTTTGAGGGAATGAGAGAGGTTGTTGATAAGGCCACATTTCAGAAATTTTTATTTAACTTAAAAGAGTCAGTTACAAGATACTTGTCTGATGAGAAATTTCACCCCATGATGAGGTTTAGTAGCAAACCTGCCATTCCAGATGCCCCAAACCTCTACAGGATAGCCAAATTTTGTTACAGGTTTGTCCCTAAGACAACCAAACGTACTTAATGCTTGACAATCAAATTAAGATTTTACTTGCAATGTCTGACAAAATGTCAAGAAATGAGGCAATGAATTTTGCTAACATTGCAGGTGCAATGTGGGAAGAGGTGTACAATGACAGAACCAATTAAAAGAGCAAATTAATAGTCTCCATTCTAAATTTATTGTTTTCTTTTTCCTGATGTGGAAGATGTGAAGTCTTCATAAATGTTTGTATTTTTTTTAAATAATGAGTTTTCAACACCTCTGTGTATTAATTTGCTCTTTTATTTGGATCTTACATTTTGTGTTCAGAGTACTTCCAGCAACCTAAACTTTCCAGCGACCTAGAATAAGTCACCACAAAGTTAAAAACGGGATGACTAAATTTTGAGGAGGACAACCACACTTTACATGCTAGTAGTCCTGTGGACTACCAGAAGGGAATTGATCAAACTGTAATTCTGTAACCAATTGTCTTGCACAACACTCAGGCATCATAGATGACGGGTTGCACTACATTCCTGCTCTGGTCACTGTTACGATAAAACAAATGACTAGGCAGAATGGAAGTAACCCCACATAAACAAAATATCGTACAAGTAAAGGGACGCCAGGCCCCACCTGCTGCTACTTGAGACTTTACCCTTTGCTTTGATTTGAGTTCCTCTTCTGGATAGTAAACTAGTCCTGCCTTTCCCACCAGTTCATCTGAAACTTCCCCCTCTGTCATCAACTGCTTCTTAGCTTTCAGCTCATTCTCTGAGAGGGACTGTGTCTGCCTCCTCTGGGAATCCCCCAACAGGGACAGCAAACGAGTTGTCGGCAGATCGGCAGCCGTGTTCTTCGCCAACTGCTTGAAACGTCTTTGAGCCAGAAGGGTGTCCGCAGGCTGTACCTGAGGAGCGGTGAAACGAAGTACGCTTGGCATCATAATGCAAGCCATGATGAAACTTTTCTATCCCATTCTAGACCAAATCTGTTAATGAGGCGTCCAATTATTCAAGATTCTTGTATCATCCGATAAAAAATTTAATGGATTTTTACTCTGGCATCTCATCGTAACAACATGTTAGTCCTGTACATTTCATGCAAAACAAACTATGCGATGAAAAAGGAAGAGGGAGGGGGAGCAAAGAAAGGCAGAGATTTTATTGTCAAAAGAGGAGGAGGTGGCTATTTCAGCTTCATATTTAATATAAGGCATTCACATGAGTACCAAATGCCCATTGCATATGAACAGTAATAAACATTGAAATCTTTGTGTGTTTTCATTTCACAGTGAGATGAGGAAGTCCCTTACATAATATCTCCTGGTTTGAATCTTTCAGCTCCAGGCCCATCCTGGATGTTTCTTTTGAAAAGTACGAAAATGTTACAAGCTGTGAACCTTCAGATGTGGAGTGAAATACGTCATCTGACAAAAATTAACTTCTGTTCAAGGTTATTTGATGAAAAAAGAAAGTCAAATGACTTGGTGATTCCTTGACAATATGCATGAAAAACAAATGACAATACATACCAATTTTGAAGCTTAAATAACTTACCCTTCTTGAGATTCCAAGTCTACGGGGTTCAAAACTATGACACCTACTGACCTCACATGACCTTCGACCAGGCATCAAGTGCTACCAATGCTCACAGCTAAAGTTCCAGCAACATTCATTTTCTAATATATCTTTCGTAGTAGGTTTTCATACCTTCACCTCAGGTGACCTCATACGATCTTTGATCCCCATAATATTTAAAGGGATCATCTACTTACAGAGGACACACACCAATATTAAAGTTCAAGTGACCTTCCCTTACTGAGATACCATGTTTACAAGGTTTTCAAACTTTGTCCTACACTGACATCACATAACCTTTGATCTCCATAAAAATGGCAGACATCGCACACTCATCAAGTGCTACCACTGATAACAGTTTGACATTCTAGCAACGCAACATTTGGTTGCTGAGATGTCCCCCTTAATGGATGTTCATATGTTACACCCTGAGGACCTCAAATGACCTTTGACTTCCATAAAAAATGATAGGAATCATTTACTGAGTATGGACTACCAACACACCAACTTTGAAGTTCAAGCACCTTTCCCTTCTTGAAATATTGTGTTTACAAGGTTTTCAGACTAGTGATCTTTAGTAACCTCACATGACATTTGACCGCCAGAAAAAATGACGGATATCATCTACTTATCAAGTGCTATCGATGCTATGAGTTAAAAAATACAGCAACATTGAGCTGTGCAGATATATTCCTTAATAAACTCTGGTGACCTCTAATGACCTTTGACCTCTATAAAAACAATAGGGATCATGTACTCACTGTGAACTACAATCAAACCAACTCAAGCAACTTTCCCTTCTTGAGATATCATTTTCACAAGCCAAGATGTCAAACACACACACATACAAGACATCATCACCATCGACTCGTTGCCTGCCTTTGGCAAGGAATCACAAAGTATGGAATGCTGACAATAGGACGTAAAGAGGTAGCATTTTTGAGAGTATTTCTCTGACAAAAGGAGGACAAGGAGTAAGAGGTTAGCCCATTAGTTAATCAGAGTAGCGGATCACTTAAACAATTTAATGTGCAAAATTAACGGCATTGAGTAGGGTCAATACCTTTGATATTTTCCAGTTTCTCATTAAATGCAATAAAGCACGCAATATGATAACTACAGATCTTAATAAAAAGCCAGGGAATGGGTAAGATGTTACCTCTTCACCATTTATCGTTTTGAGAGACAGGTGGGACAGTCTGAAGAGAAGATAAGGTTTCCAAAGGGTAAACTGAAGAAGGGGATTTCCCTCCTTATCCAGAGAAAGATTGTCCAACCTCCTCAGAGTTGCGAAGGCATTGATCTGCTGTAGACTGCAAAGGTTACACTGACCTATGGATATAGTCTAGAGGGGAAATCGAATGTGTTAAAATGGATTACAGCAGTGGAAAATCATTTTTGAAACACAACATTAGAAAGCCAGTTTGTTAGAATTTCAGGTCAAATGACTGTGGAAAAATTAACAGTATGATTTACAATACTTTGCAAACATCAGATATTACATCCACCTTGCCACAACAAACCTTCCAAAAATGTAACTTGTTAAAGATTTAGTACTCATTTCTCCCTCCATACCTCAATCATGCTCTTTCCTCTCACCTACCTCCACCCAGCTTCTCACCCCATCCACACCATCCACTACAAGGGATGGAATGGTGAGAAAAAAAAATTGATTAGCAGTTTTTCCTGATAATGTCTGAATTGTCATTAGCAGTTAACCTATCTTGAACTATAGCAGATGTCGTACAAACATTGCATTGTGGGTAAGGTGAAACTTAACCCACTCAAATATGTGCCATATTAGCAAAGTTGTGGCTTCAACTTTCAAGAAGTCAAAAGAGATTGCAACCTTCAGGTAGGGTGTGAGAAAATATCAGTTCGCATCTACTTTAAAGCTTACGTAAAATTGAATTGCGACTGTTATGGGTCGCAAACTGAGAACCTAGCTATTTTGTTCCTTGTGCCAAGTCCCTACCTACTTTCTTTCCTCCCACCATACCTACCTCTCTGCATCTATTACCCTTCAATCCTACAAATGCAAAAGTCATGAATCTCAGGTAGCAACCAATACTGAATGCAATAGCAATGAAATTTAAGGGAATTAAATTTAATAAATCCTTACAATGCATGAATTGCATATATGATAGCGTACACAAACAGAACGGAAGGGTTTTAAACTGAGGTTCCACTGCCAATAAATAGACAAGCAGATTTGACATTTTTTGCTATACAAGTGCCTCACAGGTAAAGACTTGCAGAGATGTGGGGAAATTAGAATGTCAGTTATGACTAACAAACACAATAAGCACTTTCAAGCAAAAGAACTCACAGACACATTTGGAAATCTCAGTCGGATTTTGTGCAGATTTCCAGCAATTTGATCGAAGTCGATGAAATTGAAGGAGATGTGATTGATGGAAGCAGCTGCCTGGACTCCCCAGCTCTTGTCAAGAGCCTCCAGGGATCCTGGACCATAGAGATTAAGTGTGGCGCCCTCTAACTCAGCAAGATGACAAGACTCAGGGGTTAGACTGCAACAGAAAAAGAGATATCATATTACATTTGATGGCAAAAGCAAATTTATGCAAGAAACAATTCTGTAAAACAAATACATGTCCAATGACAAAAAGGAATTGCAATCATTCTTTTGAGAGGTCTTGACAAAGATGGGATTGCAAAGTTTAAAAATGTACTTTGACCAACAGGGAAATACAGTCTATCACACAGAAAGCATTTGTTTATACATAAGGACAGCAAAGGAAATTTCATACATATTACTACTGTAATATTATAAACTGCACCGCAAACTTATCTAAATGATTTTAGTTTCAGAGATTTGGTGCTTTACTTTGCAAGGAGGTCTGGTGTTGGGGCTTTAGACTTCCTACTATCTGCCCTTGTGGATGGTCTGGAACTTTCTCTGCTTCTACTCTCAGAAACATCAACTTCTGAACTTCTGTTTGATATATCCCCCGAACTGTAAATTAAGAAAAACATACAAAAGAAAAATTTCTTGAAAGTCATGTTCCATACATTTCACATTCATTTTGAAATGTTGGCCAGAATATTCAGGGGAGGAGAAAGGAGAGGTTCACTGGGTCGACTGTCTGAAGCACATATAAGACTGGTGGGGGAAATGGCAGTTAATGTTTGCCTTGTGTTTCTGTCCAAGGTACTTGTCCAAGTTAAAAGGCTACAAGAGGGTGTCTGAGAGCTCCATTACTTCCTACAACTCAAGCAACATCAATTCTTGCTGCAGACAATATGGACATGTAAAATTGCTGACCATCAAGTAATCTTTAAGTAAGGATTATGACAGTGCTGACCATGGCATGTTATCCCTCTGTTAGAGAATTGGTTAGCAGCAATTTCAGACAATGTCAGTGAGATGTGTATCTGTGTTAGTGTAAGTTTAAGTTCTTTAAACTGCTGGTCCTGTTTCAAGTTGAATTTCTCATCATCAAATTGATTCAGAACTAGACTCTGCATCCTCTCCCTGTCGGAGCGATGTCACGAACCGATGACCGAGACATCCTGCCAGCCTTTCATTCAAGACAGAAGCACCAGTCAAGTTTACAGTTATCAGAATACACAGAATGCACAAGGATCTTGATATTTCTCAGCTATTTGGATGAGGTCTGATTAATGCCAAGATGGCAATGACTTACTCAGGTCTGCTGTCACCAACATCCAGGCTGTCCCATCCACTCTTCCTGCCACCCCCTCCCTCATACTCATACTGATGATGGGGTTGTAGGTGGATCGTCTTGGCCATGGCCGTTCCTCTGGCAACCTCCCACTGTCTGGCAGCATTGGTGATAGCTATTCTTCTCTTTTCCTGTAGCAAAGAGGAGGAAGTCTTAATATTTCCAGCCAACTGATGAAATCGTATCACCACTTCATTTTATACATGTACTTATAATAGTCCAAGATGCCTCCTCTACTTTTCCATATTCATTTTTTCATATGTCCTTTTGTCTATCTCTGTTCCAAAGATACTTGCAGACCACCACCACCACCCCCACCAAAAAAAAAGAAGAACAATTGCAGTGGCATAGCTAGGATTATCTCCAGAAGGGGCACAGATATGAAACGTTTCTTGGTCCCAAGGGGCTGTTTTAATCTTGAAAGTGAGAGTGACATCAGTGGGTACAAGCTGGTCTGAGCCTGCATGACTAAGCGTGATTCCTTATTTGACAGAATTGATGACTGATCACCATCCTGGGGGAAGGGTCTAAGAGGATGTCCCCCTCTCCTTTGGAAAACTTTTGCTTATGTAGGGTGGACTAGATGCAAAATGGTACTTCATTTGATGCTAGATATGAACTGAATATATCTGTAGGAATTCCTATTTTGTAATGACTTTAACTTTTTTCATTTTACTTGGTGAAGTATTCATTTTTAGATCATATCCGAGCAGGCATGATTCAGAATATTACCACTGTGATAAAACACTTCACAGTTTTGATGACATTGGTAGGCTGCTTCCCCCAATTCTGTCCCCACCCTGTCACAGCAAAAGCAATGTCAAAAAGATGCTGATCCAACAGTGTTTAGTCGCGCTTGTCAGGCACAAGTAGCAGTCGGCGTAACAACAATCTGTCCAACACTCAGGAAACCCAGAGACATGAGGGCTAGCAATAAATAACCCTGGACACTGCAGAGTAAACTGAACAATGTTGGAGTAGCATTCATCCTGTTGACCGTTGTAATAAAAGACATCTTCCATGACCTAAATATAGATTTTGCATAATTTGCCTTTTAGTTTCAGGCAAAAAAGTGCTTCCGAGTGTTACTAGTATCGTAACTCCATAGCTGCATAGTCCCACTAGACTGATCATAAGAGTACCGGTGCAGATGCATTTAATTTTGCTGCAGCGAGGGGACCAGTCTGTACAACACTACTCAGGTATGCTTCATGCCCCAGTTACAAATGAAATCAGGGGAAATATTTTAAGAAACAGGAAAAGGACATATTATTTCATGAATTTATCCAAATTTAATTACTGTTTTTTTCCAAGGGGGCAAGTTACCCACCTGTCCACCCAACCTTCCACCCCAGTAGCTATGCCAAAGAACAATTGCTTCCTACATTCTAATGAAAGTGAGCAAAGTTAGACTTGGTATGTTTCTTTTACTGGGGGTACATTAAATACAGTACTTGCTTTCCTTAATACAGTGAAAGTCCACCAAACAGCAAGAGATCTCAGCACTTACACTGCTCAGTATCATCTTCATTGATACACAGTCAGAGCAGTTTACTGACTTATGCACTTTTTCTTAATCAAAAGAACTGTTTAACCAGAATGCACAAATGCATTGTGGTTTCGATGACTTCATTTTGAGTATTTCTATGAATCTGACACATGATGAATGATATGTATTATATCTCAACAAGCACCACTGCACATTACAGTGATGAAACACCTACACATTACAAATGAGATCTGTCCCAGCTTCCCTTCTTGGGATATTATGTTTACAAGGTTTTCACAATTTGCCCTTGTTGACCTCAAATGACCACCACAAATAACAACAGGGTTCTTCTACTCAATGTGACACACCTACACATGACATATGAGATCCCCTCCTTGAGAAAATGTGTTTTCAAGTTTTTTACAATTTGACTCCTGTTGACCCCACATAACCTTTTACCTCCTCCAAAAACAATGGGACTCTTCCAGTTAATGTGGTCCACCTATATACCAAATGTGAGATCTGTCTAAGTTTCCTTCTTGAGATATAGTTTTTACAAGGTTTTTACAATTTGCCCCCTGTTGACTGAAATTGACATTTTACATCCACCAAAACAATAGGGTACTTGTAATTAATGTTGTACACCTACATATCAATATGAGACACATCCAAGTTTCCCTTTTGGAGATATTATGTTTAAAAGGTTTTCAAAATTTGACCCTGTTGACTCCAAATGACCTTTGACTTCCACCCAAAACATTAGGGTTTTTCTACTCAATGTGGTACACCTACATACCAAATATGATATCTGTTCAAACTTTCCTTCTTAGTATATTGTGTTTACAAGACTTTCACAATTTGACACCTGTTGGCCCCAAATGACCTTTGACCTCCACCAAAAACAATAGGGTAGGGTTCCTTTACTCTACATGGTACACCTACATATACCAAATATGAGATCTGTTCAAGCTTCCCTCCTTAAAATATCATGTTTACAATGTTTTCACAATCTGACCCATGTTGACCCCAAACAACCTTTTACCTCCACAAAAAAACAACAGGATTTTTCCACTCAATTAGGTTCACCTATATATCCACGACGAGATCTGTCCAAGTTTTCTCCTTGAGATATTGTTTACAAGGTTATCACAATTTGATCCCTGTTGACCCCAAATGAACTTTGACCTCCACCAAAAATAATAGGCTTCTTCTACTTATTGTGTTACACCTACATACCAAACTTCAATTTTTCTCCAAGCTTCCTTTCGTGAGATATCGTGTTTACAAGGTAGGGCATCACAGACATACATACACACACACACACGTATGCATAATCACAAAGGATACGATTATCATCGAAACCAAAAAGGACGGCTTACAAGCAAAGTATGAATGGGTATAGTTTCAAGTCTCTATTTATGGCATATCCATGTGAGTTGACATGTGATATTCCAAAATTTTTAAGTTTGCAGCACACTATGTTGTATCTTTAAATAATGAACTCTGAAATTTACTTTTTCCCCAATGATTCACTCTGTTGCCATGGCAATATCATGAAGAAAAAGTCTTCACGAAACGTTTACACAAGAAATGATAATTCATATTATCTTTGCTGACAGTGTCAAGTCACAAACTAGAGCCTTTCTCAGATCCTTCATCGATCGCAAACATACCTTCATCGCAGCAAGCTTGTTCATCTCCCTCCTCTTCTGTTCCTCTTTCCTCGATATCGTGGAGACCATTTTCTTCTCCTCATCCTGCAAGTAAATCGAGGTCGGGTAACTGAGTTCACAGTTCTGCACTTAAGTCTGATTTGAATCTGTTGAATGTTTACAATGACTTGCACACAAACACACACAAAGAGGCACCTGACAGGAAATGACATCCAACACCAGGACTAAATTTGCAACTTCCACATTAAAAGGAAAAAACAGAAAAAGGTAAAGAACATTTCACAATGAAACTCCAGAGGAAGTACAACAAATGGTGAGAGAACTAACCAGCCTTAAGTAATTAGAAAAACAAACACAGATTGAAACAAAAATTAATTTGAAATCTTGTTGTTCATCATCAAAACTGTAGAGAGATAGTTAACCTAATTGTCAACCTTAAAGAGCACCGGGTCATTTCCTGAAAATCACCTAATTTTCCTAAAGCTGTCAAGTTTTCTTCATGTATACTAATGACTAATGGTCAAACTAAGAGGATCACAATATGTCACCCCACAAAGGAACATTAATGAGTGAGAAATTGATGATTCATTTTTTTGTAATGAAAATTCGTGACCAGACACTTTTCACATTACTACTAATTCACATGCACACAGCCAGTACAATTTAGGGGAAAAAAGTCAAAAACTTTGACAGTTTTCATAAACTTAAAGAGCACATTGAGTCATTTCCTGAAAATCACCTAATTTTCCTACACCAGTCAAGTTTTCTTCACATACTAATGACAAATCTCCAAACTAAGAGGATCCTCATGTGCCACACACAAAGGAACATTAATGAGTGAGAAATTAATGATTCAATTTTCTAAAAAATTTGTGACCAGACACTTTTCACATTAGGCCTACAGTAATTCACATGCACACAGCCAGTGCAACTTAGGTAAAAAATTCAGAAACTGATAGTTTTGATAACTATCAGGTGCAAAATGTGACAAATCATGCTAATTACAAGCATTGCCATGTGGTTGTACCCTTCCAAATCCTCACAATATTATCACTTTCAACTCAATGAGCCCCTCTGAGGTATCACAATTTACCAAACGTAATCAACCTTTACTGTACTATAATTTACTGAGGTGGTTAAGTATATGCCACTGTAGTTTGCAAAGTGTGCAACAGAACAAAAGTGTATATGAAGTATAATCAAGTGAACACAAGAGACAGCATTTGCATAAAGATATCAAACATCACAAGGAACAAATTTATTCAGAATTTGGTTTCTAACAACAACACTGTCAATTTTCTACATTTACTACGGTTACACACAATCTACAAAATCAATATTCCATGAGGCAAACCGATGACAAAAGAAGGGTGCAGAGGGCTTCAACACACTTTGACAATTTTGTTTTCTAGCATATTTAGCAGTCTTGTTGGTCAGCCGCCAGGACTTACAGATATCTTTTTCATGTCCAATAAACTAAGCTGGTGCATGGCTTTGATCAAAGTCTGTCGATAATTGCTGTCCTGACAGAAAGGATTACCATCCAGGGATATTTCACTGAGAGTTGTGGCATCAGCCAGACAGGAGATATCTTCAAAACTAAAACCGATGGAAAATGGATACAAATTAAAGAGCACTGCAAGGCCCATCTAAAAGCATTGAGTCATTATCAATTACAACACTAGGCAGTGTTCTCCACAGATTTCCAAGAGAGGAGGCAGCCACCAGCAAAGTATGATATGCAATCAAAAAGCAATTGCCAGGACAGGAGTTTGAGGAGAGGGGGACAAGAAATTTTTGATGAATGAAATGCTTAATGATGCAAAATGGTACCACTTACATCTGATTTCTTCCTCCATTTGAAAAAGCAGTGGCATATTATCAACTTTTTTTTCGTAGGCAACTGGAGCTTTTGCAGGGGGGCACGATTTTTACAGGGGGTGGCTATATTTCAGAAGATGGCAATTTTTACACAGGAGTGGGCCACCTCTCCTAAAATTGCACAATTTCATTGTGCTACATTAAAGCCCATCATGGCAGTTGTTGGGTCAAGTTATATCCATTGGGTCATTTGAACTCTAGTATACATCAAATTACTCAATTGCATTACTACCGCATTTTTTTTTCTAGATGACCCTCAGGTCTACACGATTCAGACTGACCACACAATATGGTAAGTGTGTACAGAAGATCCTGTGTGACGGAATCCATTGGGTTGGGCTGTGCTGGGGACCGATGGTGCCACATTTAATGGCTTGAAGATTGACACAATGACAAATTTTATAATTGCTCCAAGTGTATATAAGATTGAAAGTAGAAAATTTGTGATCGAATTTACATCTCACTGCTAGAACTAATTTATGGGGAAAGGATCAAGCTATTCCTTCGTGATCAAAAGGTGTACAACAATGTTAAAATTTAAGACGGAAGGAGAGCCAATGGAGAGTAAGTCAAGAAAGAGTAGAAGGAAGATGAGCACCTTACACCAACGAGATTAGAATATACTCAAAATAAGTTGTGTACTTCATTTATGCATACACCATGTTTAAAAAATAAAAATTAAACAAGAAACAGTAAACAATGACTTACCAAGATATCCGATTAAAACTCAAGAACAATCTCTGAAGTTTTGGCAATGTCTCAACATCATTCTGCAATGATAAATGTGACAAGTATGAAAGGCAAACTTTAAACTTGTAAACATGGGCATGTTCAACTTATAAATATGGTTTACATGATTGTAAACTTAACGAGGAGCAGTCACTTTTCCCAAACCTGTAAATACTTTTCAAAATTTGTTTGAACACTAAAATGCTTTATCAATAACATTACACGTACGTCTGACGGACACACAGTTTTGTGTAATTAAGGATTTTTTTTCACTTACCACTGTGAGGATTTTGTTCCTCCTTAGATTCAGCTCCATCAGGGATTCCATTCCCTGAAGATTCCTGACGTGGTTTATCTCGTTGCCAGCTAGGTTTAGTACCCTCAGCTCTACCAGATGATTCAGATTCTCAATGTGGGTTATCTGGTTGCCATGGAGATCGAGGACGTCCAGCTTACCTAAGGAGGTCAAGTTTTCTATCTTGTTTATTCTGCAAAAGAATTAGAAGTAAATTTTGCCAATAGTGTCAAATAATTATAGAAGTCCTATCTGGGTGTACCTCATACCTGACACACAGCAAAGAAAAATTTATATCTATGAAAGGAACAATGGTACACTATCAAAGGACAAAGCGTCTTGCACTTTCATGATGTTCTTATAAATACATCTTCATTATCATCGAATGATCGACTGGATTAACATGAAATGTTCTAGTTTGTTTTCTTTTTTCATGGGACGAAAGTTTCTTGGGGAAAACAAATAAATTACTCCATACTTCCTGTACAACACACATGAATAACCATTGCAGTAAACCAACAAAGGAACATGTGCACATTGGGAATGACTTTTGCATGATTTTTACCACCAAAGGAATGTAAAATAAATATCTTGCATTGCAATGGTCAAACTCTCTTTAAAAAATGTTGTCGCACATATTTCACCTGTTCTTTCCCAGCATCAAGACTCGAAGCGACTTCAAAGTGGACAGTCCGGAGATTTCTTCGATACGATTGTCATAGAGGTCAAGGAAGATGAGTCTACGAAGGCTGCTCAAGTGTTCCATCTTCTGGATGGCATTGTGTTGAAAGTTCAGTAGTCTTAATTGTTCCTCCCCTTCAAGTATAGGACACACTGTCAGCCTCCGCCTGAAGATGATACAATGCAATTACGCAGTTAATTTAAATCAATACTGTCTTTGCAGAAAGGACCTCCATGCAAAAGGAAAAATGGAGATGCAACGTAAATGTGGGTCTATGTAACAAATTCAATTAAGAAAATAAGAAGGTGACACTCATGAACAATTTGGAAGCAAACAACAAATTGTAAAACATTTTCAGAAACCCTGTAATGGGAGAGTTGCAAACAGAAATCAACTAATATAGCTGCAAGTTTTTCCGATTTACCAAATGTGTTCACAATGACGGAAGCATCCACTGGGCAATCCCTGAAGGAATATGTACTTACAGAATTGAGCAAGAGCAACTTGGGCACCACTTGCAGGTCTGCATACAGCTGTTTTCAACAAAATGTCTGACATTTGACAAAATCTTTGGATAATCCACAATCAAGTCATGGAGACTGAGCAATTGTGAAATACTACCAAGTGTGCTCCTACCAAAAAAGTCTCAACATGAATGTTTTCAACACAAAACCTACAACCACGTTTCATATCTTGCACAACTGTTGAAGCCTTGGGTCACATGAGGGAGCTGACCTAATTAAATGTAGCCATTGTAACATAATGGGCTATTAAAACGTGGCCATGGTGGCGAGATGGCGGGTTAAATGTAGCCATTGCAGGATAATGAGCTTCTTAATGTAGCTGTTTTCAGTATGATAGGGTATCAAATGTAGTAAAATGTTAAGCCGGATGGGCTACAAACTTCAGCCATAAAACAAACGGTAACAACAGTCACAGAACAGACTGATCATGGTTCCCAATAAACTGTCAGTGAAACAAAAAATTATCACAGCCTAATAGCAATCCGTGATGATTATGTAAGCACAAGTCAGTAGTTAAAAGCTCATTTACTCTTTACCTGTCGAGATTCAATCGATCTGGATTGGCACTTTTCTCCTCAGCAGAACGGTACACTATCGGAACACCAGGAATGGATGGACTCTCTGTGAAGACGACTCGATCTCCTTTTATAGTGGGTGAGAAAATAAATGCCTTTGTTCATGTATGCAGGTTGATCATGGAACACAACTGTCATGTAAAATTATTGGATAGTGTTCGATGTCGTGGCATATGTCTTAGTGAACTGAAGCACGCGAGTTTTTCACAGATGCAGATGAATCTATATGCCTCGCAAAAATGGTGACTTCCAGAGGTTCTTACCTTCACCTTGCCCTTGTAAAACTGACTTGCTGAATACAATCCTATTCACACCATTCTATTTCTTCTTTTGCTGATTTACAATCACAGTATCTTAAACAGTTTTAAAATATTCAATCACAACAACTGAAAATTACAGCTTTCATTCCATCTGATTTTGCACAAAATTGTTTTTTGTATATTTCAGAAGTAGTACCTCAAGGTTTACAATACTAGCAAACTTATTTTGGCAATCACAAGAGCAATTGTCTCTGACATTTTTCTTTCTCTTTTTTCTGTTCATCAAAAACACAAACAATAGTGATTTTATAATTTAGGAGGAGTTGTACATTTGAAAAACTAGATAAAAGAGCAAATTAACATGAACTATGTTAACACAAGTCATCACAGCATCAAAGATAATGGAAAGACAGATTTTGAACTAAAAATGAAAGAAGCTGTATATATCAAAAAACTCAAACCCATTTTAAATAGCTAACCTTTTCAGCACAATTATCCTATACACTCCATGCGTTCTACAACCTCTTAGACGTTACATTTCTGATTGCTATACAGTATATTGCCTTACAGCTTTTTGTATATATTTTCACTTACCTGAGAATGGGATATCTTCAAAAACATTTGTAATAAACTATGACTTTTGTTAACATTTTTGTGTTAATTTGCTCCTTTATCTGGTTTTTCAAACAATGATTTTCTTTGTACAGTGAGTTTAGACAATATCAATTTGTCGTTATGAATACAAAACGGGTGACATGCTGATGCCGAGGCAATATACAGAGATAGGTGTGTAGTGATCACATAACCAGTGTTAGTTCTATGTAAATACAGAATGAAATGTTTCTACACAGTACTAAATTGTGAGAACAGAATACACATTTTTTATATGGGCTTCCATGCAAACACTAAAACTGATGAATACTAATTTCATGAAACAGATAATTCTATTTTATTTTCATTTGCAACATGCTACCTTTTTTGTCAGTCACATCCTTGAGCTTTGTGGTTAACTGTCACCACAGTAACCCACAACTACGGCTTGCATGCAATGACTATGCTTTTGAAGTTTCCAAACACACATCCAGCTATGAATTCAGTTATTCTTTTCACACAGTTTGGCTCCTCTCATAGGAAATACACATCACCCCCTTCTTTAGTTTAGCATCTACTTACAGCTGTACCCTTCATAATTATCAACTATACGTTTTGCAGTTCATATCCCAATGCAGCTTCAATCTTTGCAAGTATTTCCTCCTTGATTCCAGAAGAAAACTACCACCATCACTCATGTAACTTCTCATTCTGTATAACGTTTTTGCAGAGTTAATCCCTCAGTGATTATCTGACATATTTTTTATTAACAACTACAATGGTGACATAGCATTGAAAAAAAAACATTGTTCAAGCTGCAAGGTACTGCAGTAGGGCCAATCTCCATCAAACATGAAACAAACAAACGGAAAACATAAACACAAATAAATCACAAACCTAAGTGCAAAAATGACACATCAAAAAAAGTGCAGTGAGTGAAATGTAATGGGGGGTCAACTTTTACTGGGATGAGAGGTGAGTCCCTGTGGTTTCTGGGTATTACACTCACAGCACTGACCCACCTCAGTGAGGGAATAATAGCCCAAAGCTGTTCTCAATAAACTAAAAACTATGTCAAACTATAGTTAATTTGTCAGGAATGGCTGTATTCATTCATCTAAGAATCGTCTTTTGAAGTGAGAAGCTTGTTCTAATTATCTTTCACATTGCTTCTTACTGTTATATTTGTGTATTTTATGTCTTGAATATAGCCACATGAAACCTAGTTCACACTAATGAGCACACTCAGGGTCTTTGCTTATTCCATTGCAATCTCATGCATAACATGCAAAACCCCGGACAGCTGAAATGAGATACTTTCTGAGAAATTATCATTTTAGATAATTCCATTGTTGAAGAAAACTTAGATCAGATGAGGCCAAATTTATGTAATTATAAAGCCAGCAATCACATATGTTGTGAAAGATGCCTTTTGAAAAAGCTTAACTTCAATGAAGAATTTTTAATTTTAAAGCTTCTCTTTTTTTTTTTTTTGGAAAGAAACCACTTTTATCTACTGTACATCTTGCATTATTGCAGCTACATGTTTTGAGCAGTTACCATGACAACAGCTTTCTGAGCATGCTCAAACCAATCATTTACCAGTACCTGTGACAAAAGCAAAGTATTGCAAATTGGCCAAGCAGTGTGACTTCTCTGTACAAAGTAAACAAACATTACAAAGTCATTAAAGAAGTGAAAAAAACCAAAGCACAGTATAATACAAGTAGGGAGGGGACACATGCACGACCATGTCTTTTGCGGCATAATTGCTTTTTAAGTTTATTGCGTTGTTTAAAATGTAACAAATGTAAAATTTTACATGCTCATTCTATAGAAACTTCCAGCAAACTACAACTGCGAGTCAATAGGACTCATCTCTTGTTCTTCGTTAGCCCAATCTCAAATTATTTCAAGGACTTAAATGCACACAGTAAAACACCAATACCAGCCTGACGTGCATATGGCTAGCATGAAGAACTGCAAGGAAGACAGTTACGAATTGTGAAAGCATTCAACAAGTTCATCCAAACAAGGCTTATTAGTGGCATCCAAACTGTAAATGAACAGTACTCTTACTTTAAGCAAATGATGGGTGCAGTGGCCGCATTACGAGACTGCTTTTTTACGATTACGATCGGACATATTTTGTGGTTTCTCCAGAATTGCAGTAGGGGTATTTTTGATCTGCAAAAACGCACATTTGTCCAAACCCCTACTTATAAGGTACAGTGAGTTTTCACTCTCCTTGTTGCAAATACCAAAGAGAGCTTAGATTCAAGACATTAGTTAACTTCAGTAACACAAACTTTGGTTAAATTTGATTACACAAGTATTATAGTATAGATTAGTTACTGTCAATATACCAACAATGTGAAGTGGTTACTGAACACAGCTCTTATCTAACATCTGTAGGAGGAATATAAATATCAACAAGGGAAATATTACATTAATCTTGAAACTTTCTGTCGGTTAAATAGTTTAAAATGAGAGAGAGAAAAAAGAAGTTAGGTGGTATTGTTATTAGCATAATACTACTAAGGCTACTATGTTAAATTCTACAGGTAAACGTAACATGCCTTGAAATGGCCCCTTACAGAAACGCAATGGTTCCTGAGATACAGACCTTTGGACGGGTTTTTGGAACTGTGTACAGGAAATGAGAACAATTGGTATGGAGTATTCAGGGAATAAACATTATGTGCAAAGTCTCACACTTTCTGTGGAAATCTGTAAGGGGCATTTCTTGACATGAAGGGATTAGCACTCCAGCTCATATATTGGAATCACATCCTTTGTTTACTACCTGGGATGTTCTTGATCCAGTTTGGACTAAGCATTGCCAAATCGCCGGCCAGCTGCGAAAAATTCTCTCCTTGATTGACATTCCATTGAGACGAATTATGACAGACGGCATTAAATATCAAAGAAATCTCACATTGTGTTCTTCGTGCTTGACAAATTACTTGCATGAATTACAAACATGAAGGAATTATATATTTTGCTTTGAGTCTAGTTTATACAACAAACAACACAATTTTTACATGCCTCTCCTGTTATGATGGTCTAAAGTATGGCATACAACATTATACATTACAGATCTAATGGATCTCAAAGAAACCACCAAGAGGCTCCTAAGAAGTGTTGACACACTATGACAATACCTAAGAAAGAAAAAAAAAACACAAGAAACTGATACTTCTGCTATTTACTAATTTCTAAAAATTTATTCTTAATCACTTAGTTATCTCAAATTTAACCAAGAATGGTGATTGAAAAAGTAAGATTTATTTTGGTGGTTGTATACTTGTTTCCAGATTTTGAACTCACCCAACCTCTTTTACCCCATGCCCTCCCTAAGTCTTCACCCCCCTCCCCTTCCCCCTCAATCACATCTACTTCCAAAAAGCCAAAGGCTATGTCACGTTAAAATTATGAAATGACATTACAAATATATGTCAAAATGTCACAAAATAAATAAGGCATAATCCTTGATTGTGTTTACCTGGTACAAATCCTGATCTTGGCTGCTTTGTTTGCAGCACCCCTGCACTATGTGACTGGCGGGCATTGACTCGCAGAGGATAGACAGGCTCCTCCCTGTGCTTCTTTGAATGTTGTGAGCTTGCCTCTGGTGCAGTCAGATCTGAGAGTGTTGTGGCATAAGCTTGGGATGGGTGGTGGACTTGACGGTTTCTCAGACTTGACCTGACGTCTAGAGTGTATGAACAAAACATGTTTACAACTTGTAATGTGTGAATGTACTGTATGCAAGTGAAAAGTGCTATCATGTAAAAATCTGGTTGGTTGTTACAGTACATGAATGTAAGTCATAAACAAGAGCCCAAGGGCACTGCGGTTCCTTGCACAGATGTCATGTGAAGTATAAAGAGAAAAAGCATTTTGTATTATTTTATAGATTTGGTGTTTGGACCCAAAAATCCTGAACAACTCCAGGTTCCACTACCACAACGTTAATTTGACAAACCTCTCATATTGTAAAGCAAAATATGCAGAAAAGAAACATTTTGAATGATTTCATGAAATGGTGCATACCGCCCATATGGGACCAATAATCCTGAACAACCTGAAGGAACCTCTACCACAGTAGTACTGTGACACAGTTACAGCTTTATTTCATACAACCTGTAAGAAAAAAGGTAGTTGGCATGATTGACCCATTTGGAACTTGGACCCATGTCTTGAACATCCCGGGTTCTACTACCACAATAGTAATTTTACAAAGTCTTTACACGGTAAAGCAAAATGTGCCGAAAAGCATGATTTCATAAAATGGTCCATGTGGCCCCAAATGGGACCAATAATCCTGAACAACATGAAGGAACCAAGTCTAAGAATGTGACACAAATTCAAATGAATAGCATACAATCTGTATGAGAAGAAGCATTTTGCATGATTTCATAAAATGACCCATTTAGACTTTGGACCACAAAATCCTGAACACCCTGGGCTCTTCTACCACAATGGTGACTTGACAAACCTTTCATATTGTAAAGCAAAACATGCAGAAAAGAAACATTTTGCATGATTTCACCAAATGGCCCATATGGGACCAATAATCCTGAACAACCTGAAGGAACCCCTACCATAGTGGTAATGTGACACAATGTCAACTTAATACCAAGCAATCTGTAGGAGAAGAGCCATTTTGCATGACTTCATAAAATAGCCCATAGGTCCAATTGGACCCCAACATCCTAAACACCTGGAAGACACCACTACCATAATGCATGCTCATACCAAGTTTAACCTTTGTCCAAACTTTGTAACTTGAGATATACTGTAGTGTTAAAAAGGTTTTCAGAGTTTTGTAACCAGTGCCCCCAGATGACCCCTGACCTTCACCAAAAACAATAGGGCACACCTTCTCAATATGGCAGACCTACATACCAAGTTTGACTTTCATCAAACTTTTCCCTATTAAGTTAGACCATACAAAAGCATGCATTACAGACATATAGAGTTTTGTCCCCAGTGTAAACAGTGACCTTTGACCCCCACAAAAAAAATGATAGGGCACACTTTCTCAACATGGCAAACCCACATACCATGTTTGACTTTCATCTAACTTTTCTTTATTGAGTTAGAGTGTACCAAAACAAGTGTCACAGATGAACACACACATACATACAGCTTTGTTTTCCATTCATTCCGAGGACCTCATTGTGCTTTCTTTTGTTTTTTCTTCCTCAACCCTAACCTTAACAACAGACTCTCTCTTGTTAATCTTGAGAGGACCGGAGAAATCTATTCAATTTTCTACAGAGGACCAAAAATCTATTGTTTCGGTCCTCGATCCCACCCAAAAACAAGGGCATACTGTACATGCACACACACACATACCCACACACACACGTCAACCTGACTGCATAGCTTCCTTTGCTGCTGCAAGGAACCAAAAAGTGTTTTAATCTCTCAAAAAGTTCTGTTATTTTCTTAGCCTAATGCAAACAAACCTTGAAATTGACCAGGAGAGTGGGTGTGTCTCTCGCTACTGCTGGCATCCCCAGAAAATGGGTGCATGCTCCCTCTACTGGAAGGTTGGAGATCAAACCCTGAGCACAAACTTGTGGAGGATTCTCTAAGGCCTAAGGGCCTCTCTTCCTATTCAGAGGTAAAAGTAATACAAATTTGTAAAGAAATAAGCGTGCAAACTGAAGTCATTTTAATACAATTTTTGGGAAAGACAATAAACATACTTTTCTTCTATTGTAAAAATTATTCCAGGTAGACGTAACATTAGCTTTGTCTGAATGTATAGGTAAACTTACAGTTCAAGTTTGCTCTGGTAATTGCCACAAAAATTCATTATGTTACAAATTAGAGAGAGAGAAACATATCCATGACAAAAAAGCCCTTGACAGATTACTGCAAATGAACTGTGCAGTTGCTTGACAGGTAAATGTATTTATAGAATACAGGGTTAGTCCATTGATTGACTGATTGTTATACCTGTTTTGAATAGGTTGGTCTTTCATGAATGAGGGACTGTGAAGGTTGAACACTAAACTGCAGTCCAAAGAGATTCACCTGAGGAAGAGTACATGAAAAAAAAATATTACGGCCATTAAAAACAGAAAAAAGACAATGAATTAATTCAATCAAAGATGTATAAGATTTTAACTCCATTATGAGGGTGGTATTCCTTGCTGGGTAGGAATGGGGATATATTCCCCTCATGAAAATGGGTGAAGTGGATGTAATACAGTATACTCCTCCCCTCCGTACAGTAAATCTCTGGGCCAGGATATTTTCATGCCTATATCAAAACATCACCATGCATACAGCTTTATTTGCATATATTCCAAGCCTATTATCCTACACATTCTCATGACATGCATTCTTATGTACAGTCTAATATATTGCTCTTATGCTACAGTACAGCACTTGTTTGGTATCTACAACACAATGGTGTATCAGTGTATATATGCTGTAGGCCTACAGTACTCTGGATTTCTGTTAGAGATTTCAGTTTGAGTGATTAAACCTGACAATGGGTAGGCTAGCATTTGGTCTGATCACATAATTCTTAATATACCACCTCCCTTAGGTAAGCATCCGATGAACAGAGTTATGTTTCTTTGATAACCTTCTACACCCAACAATGATTGTCATACATTAGAAGACACTAAGATGTGTCATGAATTATGATTTAAATATGGAACCATCACTTCCTGCTCCTCCAGTTACAAGGAGGGTGCTTCACTGTGTCCTGTGATGTCATGTGCAAGGAGTCTATTGTTACCAACCATAACAATGCGAATAAGAAGTTAGCATTTATGATATATAAAGCAGAATTGGTATTTTACTTGCATAATATGTTTTGATTGGAGGAAAGGTGGGATAGTGAAAGGAAAAAATAGTTATTTGGGTAATTTCATCAGAATTCTGCTCAAATTCTGCTAGAATAAGTTCATTTCTGCTAATAATAATGCTAAATGCCAAAACAGTCAAAATTTTGCTAAAAGCAGAATTCTGCCAACTCTGGCGATGTTGGGATGTATGACTGAGGTCAAAAGTTTTGACCTAGTAAATATACACATTAGTACATTTCATTTGCCTGTTCCAGCAAGGTCCATTGTGAGACTGAATGTAGCTTTTTCTTCAGCACCCCTTTTTAGATTTCCCCATGTTTGGTGGAAATTCAAAGACTTTGGATGGGATTGACAGTTTGAACCTCGTGCCTTTTTTCCGTAATTATTCACTTGGTCCACTCAAAAAAAGTACAATAGTGTCCAAGGGCGGATCCAGCCTCTAGCTCATGGGGGGCAGTTTGAAAAGGGGGGGGCACCAGCATGCATGAAAAAATATGGCTCGTGCACACCGTGATCACTGTCGCAATGGGCTTATGCTGTCGCAACGCTACGTAAGTCTGTATGTGCAGAATATCTTATGTGTCAAGCGTTGAAAGAAACCTAGCATGCACGTAGTGTGTAGTACGTATGTCATCTAGACGCACATACTTGCACACAGTCACACAAATGGCAATGCTATTGCTTAATGTAAATTTGACAAGTAAATGTGAGATAAATATAGCCTGCCAATATTAGCAGCAAGCAAGTGGTAGTTTAACTGAATTTCTTAGGACGCGGGGACGCATTTTTCCTGTATTTGGGGGGGCCAAATTGGTCATGGCGGGGCAACTGGGGGCAGTTGGATCCGCCCTTGATAGTGTTGAAAATGAATTTTTTATGTTTGCAGTTTCTTCAAATTCACACCATCCCTGTAGGTGTGTTTTGGTTCACTTCAAGTGCTATATTGCACCTATGTGCAAAAGGATTGTAGAAGCAATGCTGCTTCCAGTGGTACATGAATGTGTGGACTGATTATGGCTGAAACTGGTGTTGCAGCAGGAGGGAGACATCTGGAAGTCAAATTTCAGTGAAATAAATGACTGCATATTTAACTCTAACAAGAAATTAAAATGGGAATATTCATAGGACAAGTCAGATCAGCGTATTATGATCACTTTGTACTGTAACTTAGGATTTGGCCATTGAATTAGGGCTAGGCACTTTGGCAAAGTCTGCATGCTAAATGCACCAAGTGCATGTACAGTACAGTAAGGCTCTATTATGCACATGGGAAATTCTATGTGCACTTGTCAACGCTTGCGCCAGTGCTCGCAAAGTCATCAGTGACGAGTTGGAAACACCAAATGACAAACTGAAATATCTTCATCAATAAAAATAAAAAGTACAGAAAAATCATGTCATTAAATTTTTTCACACTTTGACATACAATCTTTGTGTTGAGAACTTCTCTTTTTGTATCTAATTTTCCAAGAAGGAATTTAATACCTGTGAAGGCTGTGATCAAAAATTCCTTTGCCCGGTAAAACTAACTTTTCAAAAGCAGCCCCACACAATCTCTCCTTAAAACCGCAGACAGTCCGTATAGGCTAAAGAGTAGTCAGTGTTTGTGCTACAGCACATGGCCTATCCTACCGTACTGATACTATACATTCTGTGTGACGATCATCACCTTGTACTGTAACAGGCAAAAGGCTATGCTGATGTCGTACATACTGTATATACCTGCTTTCATTTTGTTCACTAAGTGGACTACGAAGGAAGCTCTCTGCAAACTTTTGCTTCTGCCACTTTTAACCAATCAAAGTGCAGAATTTGAGGGCTCGCTAACAGTATCGCTGGAAAGGATTTTTAACTTTAAAGTTTCTGTGATTTCAAGTGTACATGCACACGTGAAGTCTATATAAACTTAGTAACTATATAGTGCATGTTACATGGTTGAACCTTTGCCACTGCCCTTGTTATATCTGCCTAACAAGCTGTGTGGATATATTTTGAACTATTATCACTACACAGTAAAGGCTCACTGCGTCGCTGTTTCCAGAATCATTAAGTTATTTCAGCTTCTTTTAGGAAACAACAAGGGATTGATTTTGCTTCAGAATCACATTATTTGGGCTTAAAAACTGAAAAATGTTTTAAGGGGGCTTGCAGTCCCCTTAACCTCCCCAGACCCCCATGACGAGTTAGACAGTATCGCTGGTGCTAGCATTGACACCTGTGTGGACAAGCACCCTGGTCAATCAAACTGTGCAGTGTGCAATGATATTTTAACGGACTGAAATAATTTACACAACTGGAACAAAAAACATTAACAGAAAATGAAAACAAGAAGATGAGAAAAAAAAGAAAACAAGGAAATGAGTTAGCATTATCTTTATTTTGCTCAAAGAAATGAGAAACAAATGAGAAAGACTTTCATGAACCATGTGAAGTGATATATTCTGTAGGCTACAGAAGTACAAACCATTCCAACTTTCATACACAAATTTATTTTGGGCTCATGCACAATGTTTGTGGGATAGCACAGTCTGTTACCAAAAAGCCTGATGAACTACTGTTTTAAAAAATATTTGATCACTGTCACTGCTACTCCACTGCCACTCTCAAAATAACAGAGCCATGATACAGAATTTCCACCGCAGTGGTTGCATAAATAAGGGATCCATTCAAGAACTGAAAGGTTGACAACAAATGGTCTAATTTCAGGTTACAGTATGTATGGCTATTTGAATGGAAATGCAGTAACAATGTGGAAATTGGATTATACTTTGAAAATGTACTTCTCAAATGTGGGACACTATTTGGTGTCCTGTTTCACTAAGTGAAGATTTGGCACTCAACTTAACTACACACATAAATATTTGCTTGAATTTGACAAACTAAGCATTTTCTAGCTATATATAAAGTACATCAGAATACTTGCAAATATAGAAAGTTGGGTGCACTTAAATGACAGATTATTATTTGCAAATGGGACACCAAAATCTAGATGCATTTTTACATTACAAAATTACACTTTTTTCACAGCACTATTCTGCATTGCAGTTTAAACTTCAATGAAACAGTTGATCATCCCTGTTTGCATCTTTTTTGTAGCCGTATCTTTTGTTTTCCATTTTGGAAAACTGCATCTTGTAGTCTTACATTTTTATCAGAAATTTGAAAATCTTAATCTGTAAAATGAAATATATCAGGATCTGTAACTATTTTAAGCAAAAACTTAACTTTGATAGTCACGATCATTTTGTATTTGTCATATAATTGTAGAGTAGGATGTGTGTATTGTCTCAATGCGTTACAGCACAACAACAGCAACTTTTCACAGTAACAGGAGACAATTTTTGAACGTCTCCCATTTTCAATTAACAGTAAAAACCTGCAAATAAAAACACCACACATGCTTCAGTTTTTTAGAAAGGCAATGGACTGTTTTGTTTGTCTTTTGTACGAATTTAGAGACTGCGACCAGAAGTGCACATCAGCAAGGGTATCAGACAACTAAAACAGTTGGTATAGGGTCTATGCCTATATTTTTATCTTTGATTGCTTTTTTGAGGTTTTTTTTCCTTCATCTAGCTCACAAAGTTATAGACATTCTGTGAAAGAGGCAACTGTGACAGAAGCAAGAAGAGTAAATCCTGAAAAGAAAAAAGGGTTAGAAGAGGAGTCCAACCAAGGATATTAAGATAAGAGTCGCATTATAAGTGCACAACCCACTACACTACGAAAGCAAATTTGGTTGTTGGGTGTCAAAGATACAGTAAATACAATACTGTACATTCCTGATCCCCCAACCCTGTAATATGTATACTATCTCTAGTAGTACTCTGAGTGTTCATTCAAGCATGTCTACTGTGTGCATGTGGTCAAAGATTCTAAATTCACACAATGTTTTTACTTGGCTTTTATTGCATCTCCATGACTTTCAAATATGATTTCAAGTCGTGTTTTGTATTGTGCAGTTAATCCAACTTGGTTTTTCCATTTGGCTTAACTCTTTGCATAGAATAATTCAGAACATTTCAAGCAACTAAAAAAATGGATGAAGAATTGAGCAACGATGAAATGATGGCTCTAAAATTATGGCACATCCCCACATGTACGACTACAAATACAATATGAACTTCGGTCTAACTCTAATTATAATCAGTTGAGTTGATATGAAAACTGCCTTCCTGTCCTAGTACTAAGTTAGACCTTGGCCCTAGTACAAAGTACGGTACTAATTTAGAATCAGTGACCGGAAGTGACATATTCTTCCTGAAATCCTTGTTTTTGCCTAATTTCACCCTAAACTTAACCCTAACTCTCAATTTTAACCATGATTGGTGGTTATTTAGGTTAAAGCTAGGCCTAAATAGCTTTTTATGCCTTCAACTTGGTTTATTCTCATCAAATACTTAATCCTAACCATCATCAATAACCTTGACTGGTGGTCACTGATTCTTAATTAGAGCCTGAAGTACGATGTAATGTGAGGCCTAGCCCTAGGCTATGCCTAAGTTAGGACTAACGCCGGTACAGGGTATACCAGCTAACGTTTGGACGTGTGATTTCGCGTAATTGGTGTATTGTCGTACACCTGATGGACGTAAGCGAGCAGCAACGTTCAATACAGAGTTAGGCTAGTCGATACTTTAAATAAATCGAACATTAAAGTTGTACCTCTTTTGGTGAGACAGCTGTACGCTGCCTGGTTCTTTTTGATGCATGCATCATTCATTGACCAAAACAGTGTGACACTATGTATCTCATAAAAACCATTCTAGAGAGACATGATGATCTTGATAAAGCGTCGCGGTTGGCTTGCTTGCTCCAAGCAACCAAGGAAAGAAATGCACGATTGTTACTAGAATACAATACCCCAAATTTGCCAATTGATAAGACGACGATCAACACACGGCCATATTATAACATAGACCTACTGTCTATAGGCCTATGTTGTACCCTCGCAATGGAATTGCCACCTAAGATAATTCAAATCTTAGATTGCCACGTGAAATGATACCGGGTGCGATCACTGCGATCTTGAGATTTCATGTCTTTAAACCAGTGTATGCTAAATTAGTGGGCTTTCATAGAGATGTCACTTCTTCATTTAACAAAAAAGAAAAAACATAGTCATAACCCCAAATATCGAGGGCATGATGGAATGTCCGGGCTGAATTCGTATGGTGCCCCCTAAATAAACTATCTTTCAGGGGTACCAATGACGTTCCAGGAATAAGCTAATGTTGCTCGCATTTCAGATCTTTTGTTATCGCTTGTTTATTAATTGTTCAAGCTTTTCTACCATCTTTAGACTGATTTTCAGTTCTTATTATAATATGATCCTTTACACTCGAGCAGTGGCGGCGCCAGAATGTCAGACTTGGGGGGGAAACTGAGGGCAGAGGAAAATGTTAGGGGAGCAAAGATTTTCAAGCGCAGTGCGAAACCGAGCGCGAAGCGCGAGGCCGTGCGGGTGGGGTCCAGGGGCCCTCCTTAGGGCCCCTGGTGGGGTCCAGGGGCAAAGCCCCGGTGGTGGTCCAAGGGGCGAAGCCCCCGGAAGCTCTAAGGTTTTAGTATATCTCTGGGTGGAAAATCAAGTCCCAAGAGAGATATTTTTTTACTTTTATATTATTTATTTTTTCGGTTGACCGTACTCCAAGGTTCCCAACTTTTTTCTTTGGGAGTACCATTTCACATTTACGCGGTGCCGCTGAGTACACACACAAACACAATCACACGTAGGCTACATACACTTCCATTCCAGTCACTTCATTCTATAATAATGTGCAGTACTTACCAATAGTAATAAAAAGTGAGGCCTACTATTAACACATTTATTATGATGCAGCCAACGACATTCCTATATTTAGGAAAACAACGACATTCCTGTATTTAGGAAAACAACCACCTACCCGCCCTTCCCTTATGCTGGACGGTAAGCATTCCAGAGAAAATTGGTCTGACCAGGCTGACCTACTGTTGAAGTGGCTACGGGCATGATTTGAAAACTGGCAGCCTGTGTAACATAAATTAAGCATTTATCAATCATGGTTCCCGGGAAGCTGTTCTTATCCAATCCAATGCCAATACATAGTTTTGTGATTAAATTAATTTTGGATGAGTACAAGATCTGATTGGGAAGGGTGAGAGCAACTGGGGGGCAAGGAAACAATCTGGAGGGGCAAATGCCCCCTCATACCCCCCCCCCCCCCGTAGCGCCGCCACTGCACTTGAGAAATTCCTCTTCGCCCCTGTACAGTCAGTTGAATTATACTCCTCTCTTTTAAGGACTTGAGGTCTTGCCCTGTATGTGTCAAATCTCACTTTCTTTCAAAAGGGAAAGGAACTTAGTGGAAGGGAAAAGGGAACTGAGAAGCCAATTTGTTTTTGGTATCTTGCTAACCATAGAAAGTGGTTGTTTTTTTATTAAAAGCAATTGTTAACGCACAGAGTCCATTTTCTACTTAGGGAAGCTCCTTTAAATGTATGCCGGGGATTGATCACTTTACTGACACATGTAACTCATTAGTCGGTAGCAGATAGTTTGATAGGAAAAATAAACATGTTGATTTTTCAAATATTACGATTGACTTATTACATATTTATACCAAGCTGTTCAAATTTATCAGTTACACAGACTTCCGATGGGTCAGTCGAGTTTCCCTAGTTACAAAAAGTCGCAAACTTACGAAAAGCTACTTTTTTACAGATCAAGACAAATTTGATTGTTTAACGCCAAAATTAACAATGTGACGAAAGAAAAATGATATGATGCAACTCTCTTCTGGATTAAGATAAATAATTCACAGCCGGCTCAAAGAATGACCATCGAAGAACTGGAAGAATCAGAGTTTTTCACCTATACCTTGATCATGACAACACAAAATATAACTGTGGAAATGTATGGCATAAACAAAAGTTACAAAAAGTACAAAAGTAACGAAAGAAATCTCGAATGGATTAAAGAGGCAAAATAAAACTTGACATCATGTAGCGGCATATATGTACCAGTTATGCGAAAAATAAACATACACAAAACTAGGACAGTTATAAATTCGTCTTCTTTACAATAGCTATGGTATGAATAATTAATTGTGGGAATTGCTATTCGTATCTAACTTGACAAAGAATGATAAAATGCTATTTTCTTGGAAAGTAGAGAAACATGCAGAGTCTCCAAGTAATCTCTAATTTCTACTCGAACTAAAAACGCTATATGTAGAACCTTATAAAGTATTCCCGGTACGTCTTATGCTGAATCAAACAACCTGGCGCTGAAAATAAAATCACAATATCGCTACGTCATGTGTAGGCTATATACCGTACTGAGCAAATCAAAAGAAACGTTGTGAAATTGTGACCTATTAGTGCCATGCAAGTAAATATTACCAACTCGTAATAAATTGACATTTTGTAATAACACATTAATAATTGCAATTATTTCTAATGGCAAATTGGTGTGTACTTGCTTTTGTAGTGCACAGATTAATTGAATAACTCACAATATTATAGCAGAACATTCTATAGGTCACGTTCTTTTGATCACTTTGATCCCATGTGATAGGCTACACAAGTTCTGCCACCCGGAGTTTTCATCCAGTCTTGCAAAAAGAAGAAGAGGGCACTTCAATTTCCTAAATTTGACAATTCGTGTTGCCATAATCATGTCCGTGGCTCTCTTCTAAGATTGAACGAGCAACTACCGGGCAATCCTTGGATTAGACAATCGATTGGACTTAAGGGCTCCGTCCGACACTGACACAAAAAAGGATGGACCTGTACGTCTACTGTACCGCTATATACTTTCGTAAGAGTTGAACATACATAAAACCAAATAAAAGAGCAAATCAACACAAAAATGTTTTTTTTTTTAAATTCATTGTTATCAAGAACGTTTTCGAAGAATCACTTATTCCTTATCAGGTGCAGAAATATTTATAGGCCTAACGTTTGAAAAATTTCTTAATAGATGTCTTAGAGGAGAACTGCACAGAGGTTTAAACAGAGTATTGGTCCTTTGGTGTTACTGTAGCTTCACGGTAGGTCTGTTAGGCAATGTTACCCCCCCCCCCCCCGACCTGCAAAAAAGAGGATGATGGAAGAAGAACACATTCAGGGAAGAGAGAGATGATGCAGATTAGTCGATTGTTGAAAAATAGTGGTCCTTTTTTTTTCTAATTTATCTCATCTCACGTTGCTGTATTGGAACACCAACTTTAATCGAACTCGATACTTTCATCAAAGTAAATTCTGTGAGAAGCAGTGACAACAGATGGCAAAATCGCGATAAACCATTCATCATGCGTCAAAGATTGTCTGTTTTCTCTCTTTTTTTTCTGATAGTTTCAACCGTGATTAACATCGGTGGAAAAGTGAATTGATCCCATCTGATTTTTTATTCTGGTATGTAAACTTTTCGGGGATCTTCTTCTGGCTTGGTTTTTATTACCGTTACAGTTGAGATGATCCTGTAAAATCATATGGAAATGAACGAAACCATGATTGGGTTTCACGGGTTGATTGCTAGTGGCACATCCTGTGTAGGAGGTTGGAGAATGCCGTCCGCACATGTTTACCCATCTCAGGAATAACCCCTTACACTTTATTTGACCTTATTTGACCTTTGGCCCTCCACCACCCAACTGCACGTTTGTATAATTTGCATTTCAAAAGAAACAGCTGATCAGCATCAATAGCGCAGATTATATATTGTTCTTTGATTTCACCGAGTATGCTGGTAACATAACGGAACATGGGCTATGGATCTAGTTTAATTTACCGGCCAGATATGGGTGTACCTCATGTTACATTATTCAAATTGTAAAATTTACATTAACGAAAAATCCGTCCTGTATCTTCACTACCTTCCATTAGAAAGATAGGGCAAGCCACACTGGGATCTCGAGACTAGACATTATCATTTAAAGGATGAGGGGTGGGGGGGGGGGGAAGGAGTCGTACCCCGATACCGACCATCGGAGACTGCATACATAAAATAATCGCCAATGACTATGGCTAAGAATAGCAAGTACTGAGACTACTTTTACGTCGCATGAACCAAATTTCGATATAATTGTTATCAAAGACGGATCCAGGACTTTGCTTGAGGGGAGGGAGGGAAGTGCACTAGATTCACCCATTGTTGAAGAACGTCTTCCATCTGAAGTTTTTCCATAAAAATAGTGCTCTCAATTTTGTGTATAAGTTTCTTTATCAAAACCGTGAGGGGCAGAGCAACAGTGGGATGTCTGGCATTTTCCGGCATTAATCACAAACGTTTACATAACATTAACCAGATTAGTATCTGAAGGGGGGCTCATAGGAGCCACGGAATGTCTGACAGGGAATTTTCAGGGGGAACATTCATCATCAGGTGGGGTCTGACGTGGGAGCTTCTTCATTGAACGACACTGAGTGTTTGTTTTTGAGTTATTGAAAAAAAAAACCTTGGCACATTTTCGTAACGCTTTTTACTGCCAATATACCATAGGACTTTTGTGATCAGACATCGAGAAACGAGCAAATATTAAAATCAGAATTCTGTGCGAAAAGCGAGTCGATATAGAGTGAGGTGAGTTAATCGCCACAGACTCACGAGGTGAGTCAACCTGCGTAATCAAAACTGACACATGTGAAATATCTTCAAGCCGTTAGGACCATCTTCAAGTTGAATGTATAAATCGAAATTCATCTATTGTGGACAGAACATAACAAACTTGACAACTTTGGTTGAGTTATTAAAAAGTCCATTAAAACGGTCATAGCGGCCCTTGTGCTTCCATGATGTTTTAACAGTTTTCTTGAAATTTTCTCCAGGAGCTACTTTGCCATGATCGACATAAGAAGAAATTAACTGTGGTGGTGTTCACTCTGTTCAGAAATTTTGTTAAATATTCATTCTATCAAGTTGCTCCCAACCTATGGATTTCGGCTTCACACAAAGATTTTAATGTAGCTATACATGTGTTTGTTTAGTGGTGTTATTTTTTATTTTATTTCGTTTCATTGTAATTTTGGTTATTTTGGGGAGATCACTAAAATAAAATGAGACAACCACAGACTACCGTATTTTAAAGCTGGAATATGAGTTGTAGTGGCAATCGCCTTGTCAACTACCTTTTTCTTTGTCATTGTGTCAGGAAAGAGAAAGCAGTTGAAAAGATCACCTGACACAAAATCTGAAAGAGAATTGAGCACTCATCTTCCAAGTATTTGAATTTGAAACTTGTGTCGACAGTTTTGTTGGGACTACAAAATTCAGACTCTCCAAGAAAGCATAGCAGTCAATCACCGTTACTTGAAATCAAACATACCAATAGGAATGGATATCAATATTCATTTGAGCAAAAATGGGGTTAAAACAATGTTATTTTGAAGTGGCTATAACATATTATGCAGAATTTGGCTTTCATTGACAAATTTCCAACTCATATTCCAG
Source organism: Stichopus chloronotus (assembly GCA_021234535.1). Classification (NCBI taxonomy): domain Eukaryota; kingdom Metazoa; phylum Echinodermata; class Holothuroidea; order Aspidochirotida; family Stichopodidae; genus Stichopus; species Stichopus chloronotus. The sequence continues at coordinate 8,344,953 of CM037836.1, forward strand.
CTTTAACAAGCAGTTGGATGAAACAAAATGTTTCCTCATCTATGAAAGGTCAGTTTGTACTCGTTCTACACTGCTTCTTTAGGTCAACTTATTCCAGAGGTTCAGTTGATATATAATGAGTTCTGTAATGACCTACAGTGTTGTTTCAACCATAGAGTTATTACGTAATAACTCCACTGTTCCACCGACTAAAGTATGCTGTAAATATAAGTACAGTTTGTCTATTACGTGATCGACATGTATAAGTTATTTATAAAATTATATTGGGATCTACAACCATGCTACAAGTAAGCCCAAACATCTGTACAACTCTTTAGATATACAGTATATATTTTTTGTGTATAGTAACGCGTGGTCGTTGCACATTACAGAGGTTGTGTGCGTAGGTAGAAACAAAAATTAGTGTTACCTGTACTGTAGTGTTACCTGTACTTGTATAGCTGGTTATAGTTGTGAAAGCATGTGAGGTGAATTTGTTAGGCAGCAGGGACTGATTTTGGTTGCGGTTTTAAGTACGTACATGGCGCATTACAGTTATACAGATGCAAACTGTTAGCTTTTTTTTTTGGGGGGGGGGGGGGAAGTGTCTAACGGGTACAACCCTCTGACAGTTGCGTGGTAAATGTAAAAAAAAAAAATCTCAAAGGTCGTATTACATATAAAAGGATATCAATAAGGACAAGTTTTGTCCAAACGCTCACCGTATCTACAAATTTGGGATTAAGTATACCAACCCTTCTATCCCCGTTCTACGTCGATAATGCGATGGAAAACTGAGAAGACATTTAGCTTTCAAAGCTTATCAGAGGGAGGGTGAGGGAATGATCATTTTATGGCATATCTTATCATTACACTAACATACGACTAAAACAGAGGCGATGATAGCGTATTTTTAAATTTGATTGTATTGTTACTTTCTTAGCAAGGAAAGCATCATTCAATATCTCTTTACGCATACATAAAGTATCCACACGGATCAAATGATGACGCCAAAGCAACATTCCTCAGGCTGGCAAGAAGAAATATCCAGTCTAATGTTAGACCATTGAGATTATGAAATTATTGTCCATGATGCAGTAATTTAACTCTATTGAAGCGCTCCTTCTCTACAAGTTTGAACACTCCAGATCTGGGTCCTTCCTTCTTTCTGTAATAGGTTTCCTTTTAACTTGAACAAAATTAAGGGCACTATCAGAGTCGTTTTCGATTCTCATCTAGGAGGGGATATGCTAGGTGGGAGACGTGAGAGATTATATATTATGTCGAGAAAGATGTCAACGCGTTTTCTTGCAACTAGTTGAACTTCCGACTGCATGAAATAACATTACTCTGTCAAGTGTTTCTATCACTTCTGCACAGTCCTTCTTAATTATTCATAACAACAACTGAAAAAATCCTACGTTTTGGCTCTAACTCGTTCATCAAATGAAGCAGACATGGACTGTTCATTCTTTGGTATCTGTGAATGCATCATCTTGGTGTGCAATACGGTTCTCCTTCTTTAAGCCTGGTCCTGCAAGCCCATTTCGTTTTAGACTCTGCAGAGTCTGCTTGGGCTGGAAAATTTCTGTTCCTAATCTTGGTTCCGCCACCCCCTAAACATCCATACTGTACTGCTCTTCCGGAAGAGTGATTACTCCCCCCACTGATCGCTGCCCTCGAAATGATGGGAGTGATGATGGGGAAAGGACCTACGACTGATTAGTTACGTAACTATCATGGCAATATTCTACTCTCCTTCAACTGTTTGAGGCCTCTCTTAGCGATATCCCATTTCTGCCGTAGGCAAATCTGGTAAAAGGGTGAAAGTTAGCCTAGGTACCATTATTTTCTCTCATTGTTCGATCGCTGCTATTGGCTCATTTCATGAGACCAACGCGTAGTATTTTAATATGGATTAACCGTAACGTCAAACGTGACTATTCATTTGTACATAATTATATCGAGTGTCCAAAGTCTTTCCGGCGGACGGCGATCACAGGGAAACGCGATTACTAGATGAGTGCATATCCTTGGTTGGGTATAAGTACGCTACAGCTCAAATTGTGAGGAATGCATCAAAGGAGGGGAATTCATTCGCCGAGAAAGACTTTGCAAAGTCTAATTTCGTTTGAGATCATTGGTAACCATCGGAATGAAGATCGAGCAATGATCTGATGTAACTATGACAACCGAGAAATTGCATTGCATGTGACACCAAAAGTCAGCAAAGTGATGATGTTGCCTTGCTATCTCTTTATGAAATCCATCCAAGAGTCACATCATGAATTGTGAACTTCAAGCTTTAAACTTTCATCGCTAACTATCCTCATAAGCGTGTAATTAATTCTTTTAGTTTCATAAGCTACCAGCAAACTTATTTCTTCAGGTTTTTTTTCTTTCTTCCATGAGCATGTACTTCTGAATCATGCAGATTTAATAAAACTACGGACGACGAATTGTTAACTTTCTTCCTAAGGATTAGGAAACTAAGAATTGTATATTCACCCAACAATTTGAAATGTTTCCCATTTGCTTGAACACACGTCAAAACAGTCAATACTTGCAACATACGCTATTTCTAGGAACGTTCCTCCCAAAAAGTGCTGCAATCTATTGAATGGTCACTCGTGTCCTGTGATTTGGATCCGGAATAGTTCAAATGATAGTTTTGACTTCATTGGAGACGATGGGCGAAATGCCATTTAACTGGGCGCTTTCTTGACTTACGGAGAAATGGGAAAGGCCGTCGTAGGAATATAATGTAATAATAGATGACACCTACAAATCATACAGTAGACTTCTCAAGTTCATAAGCTCTGTCGAGTCGTTCGAGTGGATAATTCCATAGCGGAGTGCCTCCAGCCATAGCTACAATGCATTCACCATTCACGACATTCTTGACTAGTCAAAAGTCGATGGCAAATCAACATGTTGTGGGGTTGTCGATCTCGCTGGACTCATTCGCAACGATAGATAGCCGGCAACGTTATTGATGTGATCGATAGAGAAGGCTCTGGATTTATCCATGGGTATTTGTCGTGTTAAATATTTATCGAAAGAGAGAAAACAGGGTGGTTTCTCCATAACAAAAAAGAATACGCAATAGTTACCAAGCTGGAATGTTGACCTAGGGGAAAAGGTCCACGACACTGGTAACATCTTCTAGCTCGATGAGTGCGGCTTCAGTTACCCCCCCCCCCCCCCGGCGGTATCTTTACATTTATCACAGGAGAGATCTCTCTCTATGAGGAAATCGTACCGCACAAGGTAAACTTGATGGTGACCACCTGCGAGGATATTGATAAAAAAGAAATAGATCCAGTATAGTAACGACAGCCAAGAACAACATGATAAGAAAATAGTACAAAGTATATTGCTAGATAAGTTATTAAGATATGAATTACACTGCTTTGTTACCCATCCGCTGTCTTGTACCACTAGAAACCAAAAAAAATGGGGATGGAAATCACAAATTTTGTGATGGAAATGAATAATTTCATACTTATTGTTGTAACCGGGCACAAGCCACGACACAGGTAATGTTGATTAATACCAATCCATTTAGCAAAGTCACATATCTAGACAAAATTATCAATTTTACCTCATGGGAGTCGTGCAGAGATCTTTCTCTCTCTCTATAGGTCACTCAAAATCCACCATGTCCCAGTTGGTAGAGGAGCTCGAACCCGGAATTGGGCATTTCTGCCAGCTCCGTGGCAACCACTTCACTCGGAAATTACAATTTACCGGAGGACCGGTTGGATACGGCATTACTTCTAATGCCGCTGCTAATGCCTCTTGTAAGAGCACTATAATACCACCGTCGTTATAAGAAGTACCACTGGTGCCACCATAGGCACCGTCGATGTCACCAACACCAGATGTCACCACTCAATGAGCCCAAATGAAAAGGTCGATAATTACATATGGCCCAAATCCGTTGTGAAAGTTGCTGTAATGCGTTTTTCACTGTGACGAGAATAAAGCATTTCTCTAATGTAAGTGTGTGACCATAAATATACCAGCTTGATGAAAGTGTCAATGCATCGTGCAGGGCATGACGATATACGGAATGAGGAATGTCTGTCAAATTTTTGGTAACGCTCGCTCTATGGAACACATAGCATGCATTTCGTTGTCGAAGATAACTTAATTATCATCAATTTGCTTTTTTTTTTTCGCCTGTTGTTCTGACCAGACAAGACACCCTTTTCTCTCTGTAATTACAGGAACAAAGGTTTTGTTTCAGTGTGCGATTCAGTGGATTTCGATATCCTTGTAATTCCTTAAGCTGAATCGGAGTTCTTTGTTCAATCCGATTCTGATTTTCGAGGTCCTGGCACTTCCCGAAGTTGTAACGAAGTTCTCCCAGAAAACGATTCTCTTCTTCGACATTCTCGTAGTTTATGAAACTTGAACAAAGTTCTTGTCTAAGCATCCGATTCTGATCTTCGGTATTCTGAAATTAAAGATAAAACAACAAAACAATCACAGAACCCAAGAAAACTTATTTTAGCAACATAACAGAGACATAGACAGCTGCCATGAAATTAGCGTATGAATTCAACTTATAGAAAAGAACTTATTCTCAAAGATATAAGGAATACCTTACTAGTTTAAAGAGTATATCTTACAATATGGATGGTAACTCCAATAATATGGATGGTAAATAGGAGTATGATGATCATGATGATGAATATGATAATATGGAGATGAGGACGACGATGACGATGGATATGATGATGAGGATGAACATGACGACTGTGATGATGATGATGATGATGATGATGATGATGATGATGATGATGATGATGATAATGATAATGATAATGGAGATAATGAAGATGACAGAAGGTGATGGTGACAGCATTGATGATAATTATAATGATGGTGACGATGATGAATAATGATGAATATGGTGATGAAGGATATGATGAGGAGGAGGATGATACCGATGAAGATTATGATCATGATGATGTTAGTTGTGATGAGGTGATAAAGTCTGAGATGATAATGATGATTATGTGAATGGTGATGATTATTTTTGCAGTTAGTCAGTCTGAAAAATAAGTAACAAAGCTCCCGAAAGAATGGGAGGCTACAGAAAACTAATATTAACATTTAAAGAAACATTTTGTTTGGGACATTTCTGTTACCTTACAACTTTTTCTTATTTTACTTTTTTCATGTTTCAATTTTTCCCTATATATGCACTTTCTCTTATCGTTTCTAGTAATGATTTCTTCTTACAGATTACGTACTTTCTTGCCAAACCTGCTTAATTCTTATGGCCAGTGTCATCTTTCATCATAAAATTTTGGAAAACTTACTTGATGACGTAACGATACCGGTAAGGTGAGATTGTCTCAGCAGAGAAAAAAAGGGCAGTAAACAGACGAAAAAAAAAAAAAACGAAAGCACTTTTATTGTCTTTATGGGTTGGCTGGACCTGTAGTGAGGATACGTTTGGTAATTTAGCAACAGGAAATATGGCACTTACTTGATCAAAGTACTAATATCAGAGGCTAGTGTGATGAAAAGTGAATCTGCCCCTCGTTCATAATAGCGATTTCTTGCATCCTAACAGAAACCAAGTAAACTTAAAGGCGGATCAAAATGAACAAAGTAAATGGAAAAAATAGTGGTATTTTGTATAACCTATAATGCAACATCTTTAAGCCCCAAAACAATCGAAAATAACATACTTTTCCTCACAAAATCTACTTGAAATCAAGAAAGTTCCCTTTATTGTCAAACAGCGAGAGGGAACTGAACAACTTATTAACGCACGTAGGTAAATTAATGTTAACATGTTACTAACAAAAGTTTGAAAATCTGCACTATACCTGTGCGTGATCCATCGGCGAAAGTTGCCCATCCAGTTACGTGATGGACTTGCAATAAGTCTTGACAAAGATTAGGCTCTGTAATGCAGGTACCGACAATATGTGACAGTTCATGCATAATCAACGGCATATTGCAAAGTGTCCTCCTTATGTCAGGTGTCTTTACACTTTAACTTCTTTTCAAATGAAATACTCGGAGCATATACTTGCCATTTGAAATCAAATACACAAAAGTAAAAATCGAGTCTACTTACCAGCCATACGAAGCACATCAAAAGTATTTTCTTATTCATCCTTTAAATTTTGATGAAAGAGTTGCAGAAGAGCTCGAAAATACGTTTATAACGATTGCGTAGCAAATGACATATGTAACGTAATCTATAATAGAATGCTCTGTAAATATGAAACCTGCATTATTTCGTCACATTGACCGATATCGGGACATGTAAAGACTGCACACACACGACAGTGTCCCTTGCGTGCATGTCGCTCGTGAATCTGAAGTATTTTATATATAATTTGAACCACGAGTGGCACGAGATCGGGATGTGATACCGCTCACGAACTTCGGTGCATGCAAACGGACCATTTGCATTATCCTACGGTTGATGCACTAGTCCAGCGTTGATTAACCTTTCATTAGGCTGTTTTCTCAAACAAGACGCCCTCGGACGTGGAATCCAATGTGCAGTGTGCAAAATGGGACAGTCACCATAGTGACCACGCGAATATCCTCCGTCCTGGGGAATTCTACAACCGTTCTCAGGCAATTTAACGTTCGTTCTAGACTGGTGCGCGCTACCAGTAACCACATGCTATTAGGTATGTTTCATCCTAAGCGCTCCGTTCATAAAATGGGAAAACCGTCCAAATGAACGACGCATGTCCGATCGAGTGTACCATCACGACTGATTAATTCCCCGTAATTTCGGCGCTTCCGTCGTGTTTGCGAAAACAGCCGTACTTTCGCAAGCATAAAGGAAGCGCGAAGAGTACGCGAACGTAATTAGTCGTGAGGTACCCGTTCTTAGAATCGTGTCGTTCTTTTTGTACGCTTTCGCATTATGTGAACGGAGTGCGCTGATATAACGCACCCAATCGCAGGTGGTCACTAGCCTCGCGCACCCTTTCTAGAATCTGTGCTGTACGCACAGACTGAAAAGACATAAATTTGCTGTTTTCGCAAAACACGACACGGACGTAGAATGCAGTGCAATGTGTTAAAAATCGTGCAGTCGCCATAGTAACCATGTAATTACTCTCCGTCTACAATCGTTCGCTGGCAAATTAACGTCCATTCCAGGCTAAAGGTGCGTTCAAAAGGAACGCCGCATGTCTGATTACACGTATCTTCACGGCTGATTGCGTCCGTGTACTCTCCACACTTCATTCGTGTTGACGCAAACAGCCCAAAGCCTCGGTAAAAACGCAACGATAAAGGTAAAAGATAACGATAAAATCTTTCTTGAAAGGCATTTTTTAACCAGATCATATCCTATCACTGCAGGTTTTAAGAAACCTATCAAACCTGCACTGACGTCGGATGCAAGCACCCTCAGATTGGTCCTTAAATTTATCGTAGAGTACCTCGAGAAAATCTCGCTCCTGAAGCGATCTCTACGATACCGCCTCCCCGGGACCAGTATATCGTCACGGTGTGACCAACCTAAACTGCAATACAGAGCAACGTTTTTATAATTATCGTTATCGTTCCAGTGAGACCGAGGCGTAACCGATCATACACGAAAATGGGACAAATGCGTGCAAGGCCGATAAAGTCACCAGGTCAGCAACGAACGGTTTGGTTTTTAAACATGATCTCACTTGAACCATAATGAATTTGACATTTGCAGAAAACAGATAGGTTTTCCTTGTACTATACTCTCTAAATGTAAAAAAATTTAATGCTACAAAAAATAGAGTGACTACAGGAATCATTCTTGCTTTCGATGACATTCCACTTTCTGTTGAGTGACATTTTTAGTTCAATTAGACTTAATAACCAATTCAAACAGCGCGAAATCTCAATCGAATTCCTGACAGAAGAGTGGCCACTGTAGTCACGCTTTTACATTTAGATAGTACTCAGTTCGGTACAGCGACACACCAAATTTGAGACTAGTTGCAGGGTTTCTTCTTGAAACATAACAACAAGTAGAGATTTGACCAATTAGCGCCCCAAAATGACATTTGACCCTACCATAGCAATAAGCTTCTTTCAACAAAACATGCCCCAATCACCTATCAAAAATGCGTCCCATGCTTCCCTTCGGAGATATCCTGTTTACTAGCTAAGCGGTAAGCGTCACAAAACTGCACACATACATGAATGAGACATGATGACTGCCAACGTTCAAACCAAAATGCATGCACATTCCATATGCCTTTGCAGAGGCATATTTTTTGAGAAAGGGATAATTTTTGCCCGAACTTAGATTTTTTTTACCAACTAAATTGCCCGAATATTTAGGCTCAGCTGTATTCTGGCAGACAATCAGGTGACTCTGCATTATCCTACGGAAAATACAAGATCAATTTGAGAATAAACTCACCGTCATATGAGTAGGCTACAACGAAAACGTTGATGGACAGTGATTTGTAGTCCGCTATCTTACATAAACATATACTTATGTCAATCGGGCCCGAACATTGTTGACATGTCATTAATCGTGTTTACTTTTATTCGGGGTTTGCTTTCAATAAAAATGTGTACATTTACAAATCCAATCTTTTGTCAATCTTAATTTTCTTTCTTTTTCGTCTTTTTCATGACAAATCTCGCACTGAATTAATGAACAAGGTTGACCAACAACTTTGTACTCGTGCATTAATGTTATCGCTGACCTCTGATCTTAGCCTTTGACCTTAAAACACATGTGAAAATTTTTAGATAATATCTTGTACATCGGTGGTATTTTTAAAGGTCGCAATTGAATCAAGACAGCAAAAATTTATTTTGTACAGCAAAAATAAGGTTTTCACAAATTTGACCTCTGATCTTTGACCTCGGAACTTTGACCTCTGACCTTACATTTTGATGAGTGAAACAACTTCAGACCATGGGCTACCTAAGGCTCAACAAATTTGATCTTTATCGGCATTGCCGTCTTTGAGAAGTTGCGAATGCACACTTTTGATATTGGAATTTTCTTTCACATACATGGTAACATATAAATACACACACAACTTCATACTCGTTTTTGGCTCTTTGCCCTTTGAGAGAGTTGTACCGGATCACCTCGGGTATCATACCAGGCTAGACCTCCCATGTGTCAAAAATAAAGCATACATATATGCCAACTAAAGAGACACAATAGCTTCTAACCATGAAGCAACTAGTATTTTTCATTCTGTACATTACATGTAGGACTACAGGGCTGAGATAAAAATTTACAACATAGAATATCTCACCGAAGCCGCTTTTTCCCTTGAGCTATATTTAAAGACAACTCGAGGTTTTTCAAAGCCTGGGACTCTACATATCATGTGGAAGGCACAGCTACCGTAATCAACGTTAGACAAGTTCATAAAAAAAGTACAATGAGTAGCAAGTAAACGTTTTGACCTCCTGCAATCAGTGTCATTTGTTGAGCAGTTCCGAGAATGGTACAGAAAATTAAGCAAAACCATGAACAGCATTGAAGGAAACCCTATCCAGATTGCATCGTACCCCAACAAGTCAAGTGTAGCATAATTTACCGGAGCCATAACCCATCAAACATGATACACTCTGGCCTCTAGAAGAAACTAATTAATCCATATCAGTCATTCCGATTTTAACTACCAAGGCAACTCTCTGAACCAATCCCCCTTGCCAACCCTCGTTAGTTCAAGTGAGGTTGAGGTTTAATATGAACACTTCTCATTTATCCCATTTAAAGGCTACCGGTGTGCTTGATTCCCAAAGTAAGACACGATAGAATTTCTGACAAGGTTCAAACCAATATGGCAGGATTCTAAAGTACTTCAAGATTAGCTTAGGATATATGTAGTAAAAATAGACTTCGGGTAGCTACAAGAAGTGTGACAGAATACATCGGACAAAGAGTTGACGCATTTTCATTTTTAGCAATTAAGGTGGGTCATATATCTCTTTCTTTCAAGTTCACTGGTATGTCTTTGGAGACCCAATCAGTTTTACAACTTGTTGTTAAAGTATGCATGAGTGGACAACCAGAAGGAATGCAATGATGATTATATTCCGTAAACTAGAATCAACAAATAATTTTCCTATCAAACTCTTCAATATTCCTTCACTGGGGTAAAATGAAACTTTCACAAATATTTTGCACGAACGGCGTACAACAGTTGCGAAAAACCCGTCGTGCCTGGAAGTCTTCCATGAAACTTGATCTTACAAAAGTTTTCTGTCATTCTTCAGATTCAACTTCATCGTGAATCTTATTATGTCGTCGATGGATGGTGTCATGAGGTCATATTTTTACATTATTGTTTCTAAGACTCAATCTGTTTTACATGACGTGTTAATCAGACTTAGCAAAGCTCATCTGTCTGAAATTGTTAGTGGTTCACCAGTTACCGATCACCCGCGCCTCATCGTAATACAGGCTTGGGTGCTATGATATCAGGGGTTGAATGAGATTAACTATTTTTGTCGAAGTATGCTATCCCCAACGACGAGACGTATGCCCAAAGGGACTATTAAGTCAAAGGCTTTGACTTCGAATTAATGATCGAAATTACCTCATGTATGCCCTAACGTTACTGTAGGCTTATAGTACGTACTGTCAGCCTGAGCTTTCGTGTTACTGTTATTATTGTACATTGCATTGTACATAGCATGGATGTATAAAACTTCGCACATCTAGGCCTAACGTAAAACCATGAAAATTCTAGCTGCTGGAAATTCAAATATTTATGAATCCAATAATCTTGCTTTAGAAAGTCTTAAGTTTTATTTTACTACAATTTGACCCAATCTGGGAGGAATTGTACCTCGAAATCTGTTATTTTAACCAACATTTGCTTGAGTTAACCAAACGACATAAACCTGTCAAACTTCGGCCACCTTACTAAAGTTTGCATGACAGTCATTGCATGAAGACTGTCCTTTTAACAAGTCCTGTGCATAAACTTATAGCAATTACCTGTGAACAAGCTAGCAACAAAAATGGTCTCAAACAAGTCCAGTGAATGGTCAAAATCATGATTTGGAAATTTGTAACGTTAGGCAGCATTAACAGTAAGAACAGGATACATAGTTTAGACCTAGCCTACCCCTCCCCTGCAAATCCAGCTCTGTAAAATTGACTAATCAGGCAAGGGTGATGAAGTAAACAGTGTTTCAGCTTTTTTAAAGTAATTGCAATGTATGATAGTCAAAACTTTCTCAGGCTGTTTACACCATTGCATTTTTAAGCTTATTTTGTAGGGGTGCACAAACTTTGCCAGTGTGGAAGTTTGGTGTATGTAATGTACACTAACACAACACAGTAGTGTAAGTGTTACAAAAACTGAGATTACGCTTTGCCCTGCTTAGTAGTCGGTATAGTGCATTCCCATTTTTTTTGTGCATCCCTTAGTTTCGTGAAATGTTTCGTGCGCTCTATGTAGACAATGCAATGGATACCCGCAGAAGACCTTTCAATGCTAAATTACTACAAGGAATATCATGAGCAGATCATTTAAATAAATGTCAGGACTCATGAAATATTCAAACATTTTCTAAAATCAATAAATCTTTGCAGTAATAATTGTTTATGTGTTTCTCATTTTTGAGCTATATTTTGGTGATGTCTAGATTACTGTAAATAATCCACATAAAATGAATTGTGAAATAAAGGTTGCAAAACACAAAGCAGTGTCTATGAAGTAATCTTGAGTCAATCACTACCAAAAAATGCAAAGAAAAAACAAACAATTACCAAAATTAAGAATAATGATGTTTATAGACAAAAAGAATGTTGTCTTTTCTTCAAAAATTATATTATACAAGCCTCATACAAACATTTTGTTCACAAATTTTGGTAATATTTCCAAATTTTTAGTCCATGCTCGAGCAGAAACTTAAAAATATTGCCATTGCTTTGGACATCAAAAATGATACTGCAAGTAGTTGTTTTTGATATTGTTTGAGGAATATATACATTTTAGGTTACATTTACATTGAAACTGCATGGCGTCTAACACGATGCTCTGACGTTTAGAACGCAGTGAATGACTCATGATACTGATTGATTTTACTTACTCTACTGATTCACAACTATTTTCCTTCAAAATGACATACTGTAGGTGAATATTTCTACTCTTGAAACAATAAAAGGATACATTTACTTTTAAAACTTGAGTGTGTTCCATCGTTTTTGGCATCATGACAGGGCAGGTCTAGCCTACTAAATAAAATCACCATTTCGAATGTCCTTCCGCAAGCAGCCTAACATTTCTACTAGTACAGTATAACAGAAAGATCCAAGTCTAAAGTGCGTGCAGTTCAAAGGTCACTTTGTAGTTTTTAGAATTAAAAAGGCTGCATATCATTAAGGTGCATGAAAATAAGGGAAGGAACGAACTGACTACACTACAAGGTGATGAGATATTAAGTTCATTGTCCCATCAGAATGTTTTAGAATCACCTGAAAGTTTCAGTTCGGACATGTAGGAAAAGTTGTCACAAAATGTCAGCGTATACATGTACTTTTCTAAATATTGCACTTTAGTTTCAACTGGGGAATTACAGGTCATTTTCCACTTTTGTTGCATGAAAGTAGGGGCTTTCGTGGTACTGTATAGCATGATATTCTTAGTCATGGTTACTGGCGACACAAGCACAGGAGGCTAAAGTATGCCATGTTGGGTCCAAAATTCATGCAGTTGATTGTATCTTTATGTGATTCCTTTACATGAGGTGTTATTATTCCCTGCAATGTTGTGGTCGGTCGATCTGAGTTGTATGTACTTACAGTTATATCTGACCTGTCATATTTCATAAAATAATTAATTTCCTGTATCTGATAGTTCTATAGGGGTAGACCCCATTCACTTTGTCCCCTTTTCAAGTTCCCTCAGCTCTCCGTGGCCATTTCACCCCCTGAAAGTTCACCCCAAAGTTGAAGTTGCTTTACCGCAAGTACTTAACAGTCCTCCCCTCCCCCTTCAAGACAATGATGTCAAGTGCTGTCGGTGATAGTTTGCAGTTACAATTTTCATGATAACAAAAACAGTTTCCACAACAAGAAATGCAATTGCAGCCACAATGTACGCAAGTTAGAGAAAACACAAAGGAACAACTTGAACTACTGTAGTGTACCACCACCATTTAATAATAACAAAAAATTAATGAGTGCTTGATGTCTCTGCTACAGTAGTTGAATAATGAAGTTCAGTGATTTCTTGCTGTTTGCAGGGGGGTATGTGGAGTAGGAGTGCACCAAATATCCAGTCTGACCAGATTTGAATTTCAGCTAAGATTCAGCCAAAACCGGACCGGTTGGATCTTGAAATTAAAATCCCTTGCACCCCGAATGTGGAATCATGTTCTCTTTCATTCTTTTTCCTATCATTGTTTGAATGGTGGATCTACTTTGAAAGCCTGAAGGTACATTTATCTTTGATTCTCAAAAATGTTTGATCATGGTGTAACTTCCTTTTCTTTCACTTTTTTTGCCTGCAATTTGTGTTGTTAGGTTTGTGATTTTGTCACTCTCTTTAGTTGGGACGGGGGCAAGTCTGTAGTCATGTTTGTCACTTGCAATTACTTTTTGTTTCTCATCGTTGCTTGTATTGTGGATCTGCTTTTTCAGATGATCCATGCTTTCTGTTCTGTGGTTTTTTGTTCTGTTATTGGAAAAACGCACTGTTTGAGAGTTCTTTTGGGTTTAGAAAGTAGAACTCTTTCTTGGGCTTGACATTCTCAGTCAAGCTCACTTTAGCAGCACAGTAGAGCAATGATATGTCAAATCTTTGTTACATTGTTTGTCATATAAGAGTATGTACTGTAGCATTTTCAGGGTTACTTCATGTGGAAATTGAAGGGAAGTAACAACATTTTCATGTTCCATTGATGTATATTTTCTTTGCAGATATTTCCTTAGTGTATAATGTACTGTAAGTGAGGATGACTAAGGGTGTACCTTGTTATGGATATTGACCTCAAAACCCTGCCGAACGGAGACCATGGCAACTTTGCACAGCAGCTGGCGCAAGAGAAGGAGACAGAATCTGAAATTCTCAGTGCAGTCAAACATGAAATGGAAGATTTGAACATCAGCCACAGAAACCTGGCAATTCTGCCATCATGCATTGCGAAGCTGACTTGCATAAAAAGGCTGTTGTTGAACAACAATAAGCTTCTCATGCCACCTTCTGAAGTGGTCAATCTTCAAACCTTGGAAGAGCTCACTCTAGACCACAATAATTTGACTGTGTTACCCTCTGGGATTGGTGGACTTTCAAATTTAAAGTATCTCAGCCTGAGTCATAACAAACTCGGTTACCTTCCACCTGAAATCGGTGACTTGAAAAGCCTAGCTCAACTCTGGTTGGTCAGCTGTGAATTAGTTGCACTTCCATCGGAGATCGGTCTGCTCTCGTCGCTGCAAAAGTTAGGAGCAAGGGATAATGCGATATCAGAACTGCCACAAGAAATGAGCCAGTGTGTGAGATTAAAATGGCTGAGCCTGGCAGGAAACCAGCTTCAAACCCTTCCCCAGCAATTTGAAAGGCTGAAGAGCCTCATATACTTAGACCTCAGCGAGAACCAAATTTCAGAAATACCACCCATCCTAGCCAAACTGGAGTCACTTTCAACTTTGCTTTTAAGGAAGAATTTGATCTCAAGCCTGACAGATGACCTGCTGCTGGGGTTTTCTGGAGTCACCAAACTGGACCTCAGAGAAAACAAAATGGCTATCAGGCCAGGCCACTGGAAGGTAAGAAATTTGAGAGTTTGTCTGTGTAGATCTTTCACCAATAAAATGTCCTTCCAAAAATCCACAAGTCGGTACATGCAATTCCCAACTGTACCTCACCAATATCACTCCAATTATGATATGAACAATATCGATTTTCATATCTGAATTGTTTTAAGAATTAAGTATGATGACGATATGCTCTACGCCTTCACCTGCGGTGTGCAGTCTGTAACATATGTAACTCTATTATAAACTAAAAATGCAATATCATGTTCATAATCCAATTCAAGTCTTGATTGCCTGTCAATGTTTTCTGCTCTGCCTACCTTCTTGCTTCCTGCCTATAGGCACTGATTATTGTACAGAAACATCTGGTGTATTAGGCACGTTTTACTGTATGCCTTCAGAGGCTTTTTAATACAGGTTCATTAACAATTGCCTAAACCTACTCCACCACTTCTATAAACTTTATCCATCTTTGGTTTCGATGAAAGAGAAACCTATGCGGTCATGATTACATGTCTGCATGTGTGTGTTTGTGACTCCCAGCTTGTTATCATGATATCTCAAGGAGGGAAACTGTGAAAGTTATCAAACTTGTCACAAAGATGCCCCATATTCAGAGGAAGAACCCTATTGTTTTTGGTGGAGGTCAAAGGTCATCTGAGGTCACCAGAGGTTGAACACTTAAAATTTTGTTAACACAATATCTCAAATGAGGAATGATGGATACTTCTTATACGCAGTATGTGGATTAGTCATATCAAGGGGAAGAAACTTGTTGTTTTTGGTGGAGGTGAAAGGTCATCTGAGGTCACCAGAGATCAAACACTGTATTCTTGTTAACACAACATCTCAAGACACTGTATGAATGATGGATGCTTTTCATATGTGATTTGTCGGTCAGTCATAGCAAGAGAAAGAACCCTATTGTTTTTGGTGGAGGTCAAAGGTTATCTAAGGTCACCAGAGGTCAAACAATGAAAACACAATATCTCAAGATGGGAATGCTTGATACTTCTCATACATAGTATGTGGGTTTGTCATATTAAAAGAGAGAACCCTATTGGTTTGGTGGAGGTCAAATCTCATCTGAGGTCACCAGAGGTTTGAAAATACTGGAACTCTTGTTAATGCAATATCTCAGATAGGAATGATGGATCATACTGAGTGTGTGGGTAGGTCATATTAAAAGAAAGAGCCCTGTTGTTTTTTGTGGAAGTCAAAGTCATCTAAAGTCACCAGAGGTACAATAAAAAACTGAAAGAATTCCTAACACTGGTATCTCAAGATAGGAATGATGGAAACCCTTGATACATAGTATGTCAATGGGTTATATCAGTTAAAAAGCCTATTGTTTTCAGTGGATATGAAAGGTCATTTGGGGTCAGCAAGGGTCAAATTAAACCTTGTAAATTTGATATTTGAAGAAGGAAAGCTTGTACAAACTCTGATATGTTGTATGTACTGTAGGTGTAACTCATTGAGTACAAGAAATCTAATGGTTTTTGTGGCGATCAAATGTCATTTGGAATCAATAGGGGTCAAAAAGTGTAAACACGATGTCTCAAGAAGGGATGCCTGAACAGATATCCTATTTGACATTTAAAGTGTACAGTATCCAATTGAGTTCAAAAATCCTATTGCCTATCAATTTTGTTAGAGGTAAAAATCATTTTCGGGTCAGCATATCCTCACCCTATGCAATATTCCAGATTCAAAATACTCATAATTGAATCTTTTAAACCACAATGCCTTTTGGCTTTCTGGTTTACTTAACTACTGTGCTTTGAGCTTGTGACCAATGAATTTGAACAATGGATGTTAGTATGGAACAGCTTGACTAAGATTTCTGTATAACTCTCTTCTGTACAGTATTAAACTATTTGTAACAGCTACATGAGCTTTCACAGTGCTTCCTTAATACTGCATAATTTTCATGTTCTGCAACACAGTCTTTAACCATGATTGAACTAGGATTAACCTGTTTTCTTGTGTCAATCTTTCAAAACAAAGCAAAGTGTAGGGTGAAGTTCAAATAGTTTGTATTTAAAACATGAATGTGCCCTTTTGACCTAGTTTTGTCAAAGAACTCCCGGCTTGGTTAATTTTTAGAACATTGTTCGATGAAGTACCATTGAACTCCCGGTGATAATTCATCTTGCTGCAATCTCACCTCTTTGAAGGCTTTGATGTTGTCATGAACTCCATCCACCTTTTATTTTAATACCTAGGGGCTAGAGTATATATTATTAGGCTGGCAAGAAAGCAAGTCACTGATGTCGGATGAAGATATCCTGGATGGGAGAATGACTCCATTCGACGAGGCAAGACAGAGAAACAGGGAGCTGCCTTCATCTTCTTCCGAGGGAGACAGCAGCGAAGTTGACAACCAGGATGGTGAAGGTACTGTGCTGAATGAAAAACTTGATCCTGTACATATGTACTCATTTTTGCATGTAAGGCAAGTGAAGGAAGACCCAGGGATCTTAACAGATGACTTAAAGTCAATAATGTATGGTTAGGATTTTTCTTGACTAAAGTACAGTAGTCATAATTTCAATTTTCAACACCCTTATTTAGAATACTTTAACCATAAATTCATTATATAAATTTCTATTTTGTTTTGTTGATTATAAAAATTTCTATTTGTTTTGTGCTGGTTTGTTGTTGATTCATCAAAACTGATCCACAAAATAGGACAATTTGTAGCTGTTTCTCTTGCAGCATTAGCTCTTTCCTCATGCAGCACCCTTTAGGAGGAACTTTCCCATCCATTGAGTATAGACGCTAACTTCATAGTGTCCCAATTGAACATGAACACAAACTCTGCAGGTAAACATTGATGGCATCTGACCAAGCAACATTCTATGTGCAAAGCTAGGGAGGGGCAAATCATTAACAAATTAATGTCTAATGGGGCACACTCTGACTGAATTTAATATGGGTAGAGGGCAGATCATTCCACAAATCTGTTAAGGAGATATGTTTACACCAGATTTGGAAGAAGAAGGTGCAAAAAGTTACATTAATATGTATGTACCACAACTACAGCACTGCTCCTCCTTTAGGTAAGTTATCACAAATGTGTTATTTTCTTCCAGAACCTTTACCCAGCTGTTCGGAACTGCTGCCAGTGAACCAAAGTTGACAGCAACTTTATGACAGACTGACAGTTGTGACAGCAGTGGGAGTGCTACCATCATCGGTGTGAGAGAGAAAATAAAGAAGACAAAAAAAGAGGAAATATCAGTCCTGAGTCTCCCACTTTAAAGAGATCAGTATTGTGTCTAGGATCATTGGTATTATACTTGCTTCCCACAATTGCCTCTACTTTAAGGTGCTTTATGGACATGAGTTTGAAATAAAATGGACAAAATAACATCACATAATTTCCCCCTCCCCCCTCCATGCTGGTGCTCTGTAAACAGCTTTGTAAACAGCTTCTTCCAATATTAGTAGGATCTAGCCAAAGTTTTCACTTCAACTTTTACATTCCAACACATCAGAAAAAAAGAGAGGAAGCAATGCAATACTTACGCCAGTTTCTTTGTGCATTCTTCTTTCAGGGTAGAAGAAACAAGTCATGTAAATTTTTGTTGCTTATTCGAGGTTGTACTGGTGGTGTCTGTCAGTTCCCTCCAAATTCTGTGCCATATTTTACTTCCTTTGATAAAATTTTTAATGTATTAAGACACTTGATCACATGATGTGTTATATGTTTTACAATAGAATAGAATTAGTTTGAAGACAAGTAATAGTTTTAACACAGGCATGGTTTTCAACAGAATTTTTTAAATGGTCTCAGGGTTTTGATCTGATCACAAATAGAAGACCTTTTCTGATGTTTGCAAATTGCTTGCAGTTGAAAGAGACAAAATATTGTTTAACTATGACATTTTCTTTTACAGGAATTTTCTTTAAGCCAGTAATGCTATCATCGTTCATTTCATAAAGTGTTTTTGTCTCCATAATGTTTAATATTTTGCTTCTGAAGCAAGAAACCAGTCACATTGTAGAAATTTTGGTATCAGAATTCAGTTTGTCCCAAGAGTGTGTCCAATTCTCAATATTTTGTCCTCGCCCAGTGGTGACAAAATGTTGCATCTCTATGGTTGCTAAGCAGCAGGCATGTATTTAAGGGGGTGGAGACCAAGGGGAAAAATTCCCCTCTCCTTTTATGGGTGAAAAAAATATCAACATTATGTCATGTGTGCCAGTGGCCATGTCTTCCTGTTTCTATTTTGGTTCCCCCTTTCCCACGAATTTGACCCGGCTACGGGCCAGCAAAGTGGAGTAGAAGTATGTAACTACCCTAACTTCATAAAGATGCAATTACTTCTACTTAGTTCCAAGAAACTGTGATCCCGATGTACAAACATTGTGAGGATTCCTTTTTGATTTTCAACATTCATCACATAATATCAAATGCGCTTTTTACCAATGGCAACATTTAACAATCTTGTCAATTTTTCCGACAATGTTATACTATAGGAGTACCATTGGTTCAATTGTTTTTTGAATCTTTGCAAAATCGAGATAAAAGAAACAAAATGATTGCCGTAGATCGGAGTGAAAAGATGATTTCGTCATTTGATGAGGACGCCACCATTTTCGGATGTGCCGTTTCTGTCGATTGGCCTCATGAAGTCATTGTAGATGGCACGATCTCAGTTTTAACAGGAACATTTCTCGGTAGGACTAATTAATAAAAATAAAACCGGCTGATGGAGCCGATTCCCCGAACGACGTTAAGGCGAGTCGAAATTAATAACACCGCCCCATCTTTCGTGAATAAATGTCAAAGAATATGAAAACTAAATGTTCCCGCGAGATCGGAAGTGTTCACTTCACGTTCTCAGTCCCAGACTTATTAACGGTCTTTAATGTAATTCTTTCATGCGGATTAAAATGGGAGTTTTTTTTTTCCAGTCTGTGAAATCAGTCAATGGGTTGGGCTTTAATTTTATTTTACATCCACATCCTAAATACATGACTCAAACTCCTAACACTTAAGACCGACGTACTGCATTATAATACATGATGATAATGATGATGATGATAATGATGATACTAAATTCTGAAATTCTCGTGACTGCATTATGTTTATCTCCGCTTGATAAGTTTCCATTATTTGGGAAATAGTAGCTGACTGATGAATACAACACGAAAGTTTGGCTTCAATCTTGTTTTCATTGGTGTCCAGGTTATGTTCTTGCATGATGACACACCCCACGCATCTTCCCCATTGTATATTAGATACAAATATTTTATTCGTCTTCAGTGATCGTAAATAATCGTTCAGAGGTGAATAATTTTAGTGTTTTATGCCGTTTTGTCCATTTTATGTTGATAGTCTTCCGCTGAGGCAGGTCATATACAAACTTTTTCCCTTTCTATTTCCCCCTTTGTGTTTAATCGTAGGAGGAGACATTTCCCAGAGAGAAGAAAAGGTAATGTTTAAGATCCAAATAAATTGTAACATGGGTTGTATAAAGTTAACGATGATAAAGTGGTAAATGTTTGATTCACTTTATTCGGATGTAAGACAGGAGTAAGTTGGTTCATGCTTTTCGTAAACGATTTTCCTTAAAGACCAAGCTTTTAAGAATGAAAGAGCGTCGCGTGGATTCGGAAAGGTCTGTAAAATCCATTGCTTGAGATACGTTAGTGTGTTTTTTTCCCCTTCTTTTTAGTTTGCCCCAACAATGCCCCAACCCCTCCGATCACAACTCATTCGGACGCCTGACAGCACAGAGATAATCTATGGAATTTTGAAAGTTTGGCATATTTAGTTCGGATCAAAATTTTTAACCAAAGACTTCTCAATGAAACAAGTGAATTTTGACGGAGACCTTAAATAGCTGTTTTTACAATTATCCCTAGCTGTTGCAATTTTAACTGTAGGCTACACTCAGGAAAGTACGTTTAATGCATTCATTATAAACAAACAGTTCCATGAAAACAAATTTTGTTGTCACAGCGCAACTCAGGCAGCAAGCGTACGAAAATGTACAAATTGTAGTTAGGCAACAATGAGTGTAACATTTTCAAATTTTATAGGAGTATGCCTTCAAAAACATGTTGGCAATTTTTCATTTTTTATTTTTTTGGGGGGGTCCTGAAATTCCTGACAACACGCAGAAAAAAAATGAGAAACGAATATTTTATATCTTGAGTATACGTCCGTAAACTACTGTTTTTCAATACGATACAACTGCATGTTCACCTTGGAAATGGTCACGTCAAAATGTTGGAACCTTTCACGTCGTGTAACTGTACCCCAAGATGTGACATATTCATCCATTAAGAATAATTTGATTGGCAGCAAAATTCGAGAAAACTTACTCGAGAAGAAGTATACTTCATAGCTGGCCTTTGTCAAGTAACGAAAGCAACTGAGGCCACCTAAAGTAAGTGAAAAACAAATAAATGCAATCTTCAGTAGCAGTTGATGCAACATAAACTAACGTAATTACTAAATGCAATAAATGTCATGACCCAGGATAAAATGCTCTGAATAAACCTCAAACCTCATTACTTTTCCTGTAATATTATACCGATACTTGCCCAATTATACACCCCGGTTGTAAATGTGTATTTCCAACTTGAAACATCCATTAGCCACGAGAGAACAAGAAGGAAGTAAAAAAAAAACATATGCATACAGCGAGATGGAAAAAGTGATATTTTAAAAATTGCTCCGAGGTATTTATGATAAAGAGGAAAATATCCACATGATTGATCATCTGCTACAATTGTTGCGTTTGACTTCTCTTGCACCGGTTTGTTCAGTATTCAGAAATTGTCAACTTGATGCGTTTCTGGATAATCGATAATATATACAGCGCATGCGTGCGTGGTATGTACCGATACACCACTTTCAATGCACTGCATGTGAGTCAGAACGGGAGGGGGTGAGGGTTGCAGCTCAATAGTTTACATAGGGAAATCGGTCTTATGAAACGTTTGCCTCTTCCCGTTGAATAGTGTTTTGCTCTTTTGAAAGGAGTTTAGCTGCAATTAGAATATACAGGTTATCAAAATATTTGGAAATAGTATTGTCTGTAAGGCTCGGTATGAAGTAGCACCAGTATGGGTGAGACAGCCCCCTCTTCAACAACCCCCACCCCGACGTCTCGTTTAGCCTTTTGTCCAATCGTGTGGTGCAGATCCTGATGATGTTGTCATTCTAGAGAATTTGCAGGATACTTGGCAGTATATAGTTGCGAGACAGTATCATGCATGTGTGACTACAGAGCAGGCCTGTCTTTGTTTACATATGCGATTGCCTTAGCATGGTGCTCCCAAACTACCTTTGAATTGTTCTGCGGATCGTTGGCTAGCTGAAAAGGTACAGACGCGAAAATTATATTTTCCCCGACGTATTTGATTGATGAATTCATTAGTGACAGCCAAAGTTTATAACTTATAATTTGTAACAATAAATAGCCGAAACGTTACAAGACGAAGTACTCGATCGTGTAAGGGGACACGTTACGTTGCGCCATGGTTTGTTATTATCTGAAAGAAGATACATGACGGCAGGAAAGACTTGAGTATTCCTGACTTTGAAAAAAAAGATAAGGTCCAATTTCGAAACAGCAACTGAAGTGGAAAATGAAAGCAGATAATGGTTTAGTGAAACATCAAGATCAGTTTTTCAATTCATGTATGAATGATTCAGAAATGTGAGCCTATCAGCTATTTCTCGACATGTGAGAGACGAACATAAAGACAATCTCCTCGCCCCCTCCTCACAGTCTATCTTAAAAACAGTTGCAGTGTTCACTTTCATACTCTACAAACTTGTTTCGTGAAGCCGTATAATCAGTGCGCCGTAGGCCTATATGCGTAAGGAGCAACCTATGAGCTGAAGGTCTGATAAACTGTTTCCTAAGAATGGTGGGCGCACGTTTCATATAGGGAGATGTTGAATCCATATCAGAATTTTTATTGACGAAGTGGACGGTGAATACAATTAACTTACACCAGGGACCTACAATTTAGAAGGGGATGCATCAAATTTATGCTACTACTATCATGTAGATTTTCTCTGGGGTGGTTATTAGCTTCAGTTTACAAAGGATCACCACCGCTTTGGGCACACCCTTTACTTTTTTGTGATATCTGTAATGTTTAGTTAGGAACCAGGTAACTCACACCTGCTTATACCCTATGGAGAGGATTACGTGGAATAATGCTTTGATCCGAACCTGTTGCCGACAGTCAAAGTCTCACAAAACGACCACGTTAATGGTTGTTTTGGAATCAAGACACATTTTTGCTTAAGAATAAGGAATAGAGCTTTCGCCATCCTGCAACTGATTCATGAGCTCCATCCCGAATACAATCTTACGCTAATAAGTCCTACCTGCAGTGAGCATATAATTCCCCATCATGATTACCCTGTGAACTCACAAACATATACTTCCCTCCAGGGGCATCAATCCAAACTGAAATGCAGGCGGGGGGGGGGGGGGAACTTGTGTAAGTTGACTGGCAGGTTTGAATGATTAAAGCTGCCCCAGCAGGGGTCTACGCACTGCACATTTTTATGGCTTTGGGTAAAGGTCCAATAGGTTTTCCCCTGGGGTCTGGGGTAACGTCCATTAACGTGATCAGAAGAAAAAGCCAGGAAGCTACCTCACGAGGTATTTGCAGAATTGGGAGCATGTGAATGGAAGATTCTGTCGCTTCGAAGGATTCTGTATCTCCGAATGGTACCGAAAGGGCAAAACTGGTCAGACATTGCATAGGCCTATGCTTAGACAAATGATCCATTTTATGATCGGCAGGTGGGGTCAGGGGGTTCTAGTGATAGAAGGCACATATACTGTCAAAGTCTATAAAAGGACAAATCAGGGGGCGTGTGTCCGGGCTCGGGGCGTACAAGAAAAGTTTGGGCTTTTCAAACCCTTATGATGGCCGGAAGCGGCATTTCTGGATCGTCCTAAGCTGCAAATATCCAACTTGATATCATGTCTGCAATTCCTCAGTTCATGTAAAAAAAGTCAATCTATGAAAATGGTTCGGCAAATACATTTCAGATGGGGGTTGGGGGGTCCAAGAATCTTAATGAATCATGCATGCTTTTTAATTCTCTTTGAGTACTTTGCAAATATTTGAGGCTGAGCGCATAGGCGTTGAGACTCCTGAATTCTTTTTTTTTTTCTTTTTGGGGGAGGAGGAGATTTTTGCCCGAATGTGTTTTATACTAATTACTATCTAAGCGGACGGCGACTCCAATGAGTTAACGCATCTATGAAAAATGCATATATAAGAATTCCAAGAAAACGTCTCATGGAGAGTGGTTGAAAACTCTCAGCGAGATTAAAAAAAAAATCGTCGGTTAGGCAGAATTAAGATAAATGTGAATAGAATGTAAACAGAAATTAGGCTACCATAGCACAGCTAATGATTGTGGGCATATTCTGCTTATACGTCATCGATATTACATATGAAGCGTCTATCCAGGGTTTCCAGGAGGGGTGGGGACAAGGCCTGAGGGAAAATACTTTTGGGTGCAACTTGGGTAGGACTATCTAAGCGGAATGCCACCATAGGTTGGCGTATACCGGAAAAAATTTGGGCCTTGCACACCCCCCCCCCCCCCCTTTAGATGATCGGAAACCTCACTTCCTAGGTGATCTGGGCTTCATCTACTCAGCCTTGAAATAGGGCTCTCATGTCTGCAATTTCTCAGTAAGAAAAACGTCATTGTTTTCAAAGCTAGTACTTATTTGGATTGCTCTTATCTAGAATATTTATGCTACCGTAATTTTCTGAAAAGTTCATTAAACAGTTTTTACTTTCTAACGATAACAGGTTTTTTTTCTTTTTGAGAATTTGTCAACTAGCAGGTGACCTTAAACAAATTCTGGTGCAATATTTTGCGTCTATTGCAGTCAAAGTTCCAACTGGTATGTCAGACTTTCAGACTATTCTCACCCCTACACTGAAATATGAGAAGTTTATATGAAATTACAGATTTAATAAAAATTTGTTTCAATTACCAAGTAACCTCACAAACTGGTACAATATTTGGAGTCTTTTTACATCATAAAATGTGCTAGACTCAAATATGAAAAATTAGAACCGGCTTTTTTTAGATTTTCCAACAATTGTGGCTCTGATTTTGTTTCGTTGATAGAGGGGACCTTCCCCGGTCACGACGCCTCTGAGTGTATATCGACAATTCATTCAAACACACGTTCACATACAGAATTTAGGTTCTCTTTTTCGGGTAATTTGAAATTTGGTTGTATAGTACTTGTTGTAGTATTTATGGGGAGGGAATGTGCGTCATTCTCCTACCTTCTTTGTCCAATGACATAACACGGCAAAGAAACCAATGCGCGTGAAGCGCGCGGATGTTGGTATTCGGGATGTGTAGATGAGTCTGAAATTGGTACATGAACTCCTGAACTGTATGGTCACGCAGCCAGCGATTACATCAGTCACTCACCAAACTGTGGGCGATACTTGTTACAATGCCCCAAAACATTTCTCTTTATTGGGGGAATGATATCATGTCCCCTCCTATCCAAATGTGGGGGACATGTCGTCCCTGCCCTCCCCCCCCCCCCCTTCAGTATTGACGCCCATGCGTCAATCTTACAGTTTGTGAGTGAAAAATTGCTTAAAACGCTCGTAAGAAAAGTAAATGAGGTGCGGAAGACAATTGACCAAGATCGGTAATTGGTTGCTAAGTGTAGCCCTGCGATGCGCTCCATCCACGGTAGACAGCACTACCTCCCGGCGTTTTTTTTCTTTTAAATATTCATTTTGTATTGTTTATATTCGTCTATGCGACTGCTGATTTTGTCCCCTTTTTTTCTCTCTCTCTCTCTCTCTCTCGTTTCTGAGATGCGACAAGAACTTAAACCAATTCTTGACCGTGCCAAGCATAATTACATAAATATCAATTGAGTTATAACTTTAAGAGATGACTCCGCTTACACTGAACGGACAATCGTTAATTTAACAAACGCCTTGTTTGTCAGTATTATACTATGAATACATGTGTGACTGGACTCGAGAAATTTTTTTGCTAAGGCACCCTTAAAATTGGGTAGATTTAACTTGATTTCGTTCTCCTGTTTCTTTGCTTTGTTGTCTACGGTGACGTCCATCAGTAAACTCGAAGTGGTGGAGAGAGAAAGGTATAGGGAGTGGAGTCTTAAAGGTGGATTGGTAGTCGTGATACACATTTCACGTTACTTTTTGCAGCCTTTCTCTCTCCAAATCGGGTATAACCATATCTCCTTAACACATTTGTGGTAAAAAATGATTTAACAATGGCACATTCTGTCTGAAGATGCCCCGATAGAGAGGGAAAAAATCGTTTTTTTTCTTTTTAATTTTCTTTCTTTTTAATATTCTTGAGTAAGTGTTGTATACCTGCAGGTAAACTCTGATGACCTTCAACCGATAACATTTCATGTAAAAAACTAGGAAGAGACATATATGCTCGTGAATATATATATATATGCTCGTGAATATTATCTTTGGGACGTCAACAATAAGAAAACATTAAAAAAATAACGTTTTCTTTCTCTCTATATTGAGACACTTTAGGACAAAAATTGTCATTTTTCAGATAATTTCTACCACAAATCCGTTAAGGAGATATATGCTTTCTTTTGATTTGGAAGAGCAAAGTGTAAAAAGTTATGAAAAATGTAGTCTATACGTCACAACTAACTATCCTCCTTTACGAGTTAAGATAAAATCATAACTGTGAGAGCTAGTGACATGCAGCATTCAGATTCTTAACACTTTGTCATCGTGGTGCAGTCCCTTCATGTTGGTTATAGCCCACTGTATGCAATCTGGCTCAAGATTTTACATCCAACGTCCACTATAGAAATGAAACGAGAACCATGGCACATATGGATGTCTATCTTTATCCGTGGATCTCTATGGTCTAGCAAATTTCCTGCTACAATGGCCACTAGATCACATCACCTTGACCAGTTATAATCAGCGGTGTATCCCATGTAGGCTGGTACACAGACACTCGTTTGAACGTAGGCTACATCTGAAGAAAACGCTCTGAACATTTCTCTTTCTCTTTTAGTATATGTTGTGTTATAAGTGTTTCACACATTGGACTTGTTTATAACAAAACTTGCTCATATCAATTTTATTCATTGAACGATGTAAACAAGTAAACCAACACGGCACTGACACATCTAGCCGACCGCCATAAAGGTAGTAGATGGATAATAGGCTATACCTAACCTATACCGGTGTAGTTATTGATCTTCACCACAAATGATGTATATTCACAGTGTAATAATGAAGATAATGGCAAGCTATGTAACAATTACACCGTTATAGCAATGATCGGTGTCTCGAACTCGCCTTTTCTTTTCTTTTCTTTGTTTTGTTTTGCTTTGTTTTTTTTTTTTTTTTTTACTTTCTCTCAGGACGGCGGCCAGTAGTTATCTCTGGTTGGGTTTATATTGTAACACTGGAAAGCGAACTTTGACTACAAGTTGTTTGATGTTGTTGTCACCGTTTATTGTTAAATCAGTTACTGGTTTCCTTTTTTGTCACTACCTTTACTTTAATACAATTCAAATTCTCACCATGGTCATCACCTCTTCTAATCCCGTTACCAGAAGTGTCTCATTGTATTGTGTTTCAATTTACCACTTCACTCCCAAAATCGATCGGTCCTCTATTCCCCCCTCCTCCGATCCTCTGTTTACCCTCCATGGTCCAAGCGCACTTCAAAATGGCTACTTCAACGCACTCAGATCCAAAACAAAAAGTGCGATTCAATTTGATTTCGATTGGTAAACAATTCCAATCCGTCTTTTGACTTTCACATACCTTTTTTTTTTATTCGGTGAAATATCAAGAAACGCGACGAGTGGAAGGAAACGTTTGGGTACTTCAAAGCACACAAATGTCTTCATTTCTCTCTCGCTCCGGAGTATGAGATTTGGCGACAACGATCTCATTGCTTAGCAACAGAGGAACTTAATACCTTGCCCAGTGTCGTCTGGTGATTTCTTTCGAGGAACAGCGCGCCAACACTGGGAGAGACAGAGAATAAATGCAATTTAACAACCCTCTGTGAATATTTTTGCTCATTCTTCACACATGTTACAGTGTTTTCACGTTGCGTTCTACCATTGCCCGATAACGTACTGTATTTATCCGACACCAGGAAATGTTTGGAATTTACCTAGGGAAATTAAATTAATCTTTTATCTTGGATCTTCCTTCAAGACTTTCGAATGAAAGAGTGTCAATTTACAGCGTAAAACAGCAAAGCAACAAAGGTAAGTTTCATAATAAACTCATTCTGATTGTTACATATAAGGGTGCGCAGCGATAAAAGTATTTTAATCAAAAAGTAAGACAAAGTTTTAGACGTACCTTATCTTTCTTCAGCGTGAGCACGCTATAAACTGAATATTATGTTATCCTCTATATGTATTTACACGCTGCGTATTCGGGATTTGTTTCATTACATCAAATTTTTGTAAAAGCAATCCATCGTACGCCTAGATCATTCAAACTGTGTCATGTCCCTAGGAAACATAGATACGCTCAAGTTATTG
Source organism: Stichopus chloronotus (assembly GCA_021234535.1). Taxonomy (NCBI): domain Eukaryota; kingdom Metazoa; phylum Echinodermata; class Holothuroidea; order Aspidochirotida; family Stichopodidae; genus Stichopus; species Stichopus chloronotus. The sequence continues at coordinate 8,373,231 of CM037836.1, forward strand.
TTTGACAGAACAAGTAACTTTAATGTGAATAAACATAAACCAAATATTAGTGAACAGGTTCATATTTGTATCAGTACCCTTAAAGGGCAAGTGTCCCCAACATCAAGCCAAAAAAAAAAAATCATCATCAATTAAATGAATCACTTCCCTTTTCAACTGTTGGAAGTGGAGCAACAGCAAAGACAGCCTCACGTCAGCATCTAACAGTATTTTCTCATATCGATGTTAAAACATCAACCAGCTTAGCTTTTTCGTACAACTCACACCCCAAAAATTAAACAGGTCTTTTGGTGGAGATTTTTTTTTTTTCTCGTAACAGCTGCTCCTCGGAGTTTCATAACACATACCCTTTAAAAAAGCATGCATAGTCTTTTGGTCGTCTAAGGATAGTGTGCTGATTCTGGTAGCCCCTTTGTGGCTTTAATAATTAATCTAAAATCCAAGTAAAAAATTGATTGAACACTCCTATTAATACGTCAACGACAAACGTCCTGTTCGTATTATTTACAAAATTCTGGATTAAATTCGACTTCTTTAAAGATTTTTTTGTTTGCTTTTATTTCTGTATGTAAAGAAAACATTGGCATCGCCTGATAAAGTATTAAAGGGTTTGGCCAATCAAGAAACTGATGTTTCTTAACATTATGCAATGTTTTTCTCTTTTTTCTGATGGTAAAAACCATATCTCAATAAAATGTTCGGTTCAAAAGATACATGAATGTTTTAAAGAAATATGTCATTTCAAAATGGTACATTGCGTAATGGGGAATATTGTGATGTCACATACGCACGACTGCAGAAATGTATTTTTGTTTTTGTTTTTCATTATCTTGAGTGTCTTAAAAGAAACAGTACAATGTGACTATATGTGACCATAATTTCCACAATATTTAGAGTAAGTCTTCCATGCACCTAATCTACATTTTTACTATAGTGTCAAATTTTATGGTTAAATGAGACCTTCAGTTTCAAAGAAAAACAAAGACTTCTTGCAGCAATTTGCCATGGCATTTCGGTAACCTTGAGACAACTGGGAATCTTTCGTATCCAGAAGAGTCTTTTTCGAACCGCAATATCTTATAGGACTGAACAAGAGATTAGACATGGGGTTTCAAATGCCTACAGTGGAAATTTATTCTCTTTCATTTAAAACGCCTTCAATTGTCAGTCAAATATGCCCTTTAATCTTTTGTTTGAAACACTAAATTTAGAACTCGAAATGAACGATAAATATATCTACGTTCTACATAAAATTATTCATGAAAAGGGCATAACACTTAGCATAATAGTTTGCTTTATGCTTCCAGTTTTTCTCTTAACTTAGGTATTCGGCAGAGCTTTTCCACATCCGTAGTCAAAACTAGTCGAGAAATTAGATCATAGGTAACAACTATGTATCTGGCCATATATGTTTCCCATGTGGGAGATTCAGATTCATGTCAAGATAGTGCAGATTTATATCAGAAGCCACAAGAGTACATTCTCAAGTAACGTGACCCATACTGAATACTGATATAATCGTTGTCTATATATATATATATATATTCATCTTCGCTTTTTACTTTGACTTGAAAACATATTGCTATAGCATGGTGTTGCTTTTCCAAATTTTTTGTTACGTTATAACACACAGTTTGGCAATCTCTTGCAATCACAAAGGCAGGACTTCTGCTGCCCCGGAACATCAAAAGTGACAATGATGGAAACTTTGTCCATTGCTTATCCGTACCAAGTATATGAGGAAAGTGATACCACTTTTATGACACTGCGCTGAGCTGCACGTGGTGAGCATGGAACAATTGATCTTGCACCTGGCCTCTCCAGTGAGCCGCCACATAAGTGTAAACACCATTTTAAACCACGTTAACTAATACAGCAACTTCTTAAACGTACTTTCCAACTAACTCCTTGTCAAATATTGTACAATAAAGAACTTTGGAAAATGAAACTTTAATGACCTCGTAAGATGTGAAGTTGATGACTGACGCACTACCTTTTTATGGCGATAAGTACTATTAGCTAATGCCAAGAGCTTTGCAGCCTTTACTTTTCCAATTTGATGGTACATTATATGCTCCAGTTTTCATGACATCAATGAAAGGAAAAGCCCGTATTTACTTAACCTGAAATGTACAATCAACATTATATATTGCCATTATATCGAAGGGATCAAGAACACTGACTTAACTCCATTGATCCGTAAAGATTACATTTCGCAGTCGTCGTGGGGCACTGTTAAATAAGTTCTCGAACAAATGTTTGAATACTTTTTGTTAAATTTTCAAGTAGACTTTGCAAAAATAACCTGGAAGGTATCAGTGAAACGAAATTTGAAAGGAAAGAGATATCTGGCCGTGAACAGCTGTATTGGAACGACAACTTTAATCGAACTCGTTGATACTTTCATCAAAGTAACTTCGTAAGGAGCAGTGACGTCACTACATAATGATCGTCGTACACTCAAGTACCTTTTCGAGATATTTTAGCCCACCATGCGTTTTCCTCTTGGTTAATTTGAGATATTCACTTGAACTCCTGTTGCTCTCAAATAAATAAAACGATCTATTTTAAAATGTAACCCTTGACTGAAAGAAAAAAATCGGCGTTCGTGTGTGTGTCTTTGGAGGTGGTAGGGTAGAACATGAAAAAAGTGACGTACGTCCGACTTCACGATTAAATTTCGTTTGCAATGCGTTAACATGGCATGTAAAGAAGATAACTTTATTTAACTTTAACCATTCAGTGTCACCGATAAACATCAGCCATAGCCTCATTTTCTCAAAAGATTATGCACAGGATGAGTTACAGATGATGCATAATTTGAAATTTTGGAAGTTTAATTGAATCAATTATTCTTGAGCACTAAATAACTGAATTTCTAGGTGTTAGAAACTTATTTCTTGAGAAAAGGACCACCGTCATTCCTTGATTTGAATTAAGTTTCATTCTGTGTCCACAAATTTTGGTTTTTAAAACTCTTTTCTTTCCTCTTTTTTTCGGTGAACCAAACGTCTTATTTCCCTTTAATTCAGTAGTATCCTAGGCTGATCCCATTAGCTTTATTGTTTCAATGTATTTGTGTTTTAATTTTGGTAGTGCTAGGATTTTGGTACAAGGAAGAGAAAACATTGTAGGAACTAACGGTGTAACCTTGTCATAGACTTTTGCGATGGAAAAGAAAATATACCAAAAAAGCAAACAAAAGTCCAATGTTACAAGCACTGTTGCCAATCCTGTTATAAAAACCATTAATCCATTGTACGAAGTGTCTACAAAAGTTGAAGAAATAGATTGCTATGTAAATGAACAGTCAAATTTAACAAACTCCCTCAACTTAAACCAAAACAAGGCCATACATTTGACCTTTCCTATAAAAAAAATTCCGTTGTCTCTATTAGTTGATTAGGCCAAACCTTTTGTCTTCTATTATTTTCGTCGACATTTCCAGTCGTTGGGAGCCATTCATATGCAAGAGCACTTTAATAACGCTGGAGGCAGCGCGTGCATACCCAAGGATAGAAAACATGAAATGAATCAAGTAAAATGCAAAACCCCACAAAACAAAACAAAAAATAAATACTCGACTTTGTGGAGCTTTGCTTCAAAGTGACTGAAACCTCTAGAAAAAAATATCTTAAAGATTACCTGACGTCATTGTAAAGTAGGTCCATGAAACGGGATGAAAGATTTGAGAGTGGGAGTGGGGTGTGGGAAGGGTAAGGGGAGATTAGTATGTAGAGACAAGATACGTTATTCAGTTGTGATCTCCCATCTACTGTAGATTGCGAACAAGGTAAAAGTGTTCGGGTGGTGGCGATAGTGTCATGTCTGTTTGTCCAATAGCTTCGTTAAAGTCGTTTGATTACTGTGCTTCTGTTTTTTTTTTTATTATTATTTTTATTCTACGGGTTATACCGTCACTGTAAATGGCGACCAATAATTGACTCCTCCCCAACAGAATATCCCCGAATACTATCCTCCGATAACCTTTGTGCAGGGTATAGATCACGCAAATGAACCTGTACGTCATTATAGTTTACAGTATTATGACTCACGTACAGGTTTCATACGTTAGTTCAAGTACTTTCCTTTCACTGTGTCAATTGTTTCACGTCTAATGCAATAAACGTTACGTTTAACAATTGTGCGTCTTACCACGTGTATCACGCCAATCGATATTGCTGTGCCATGAATGAGTGTTTCAACTCAAGCCAAAGAACGTGCAGGTTTTGCAACATTTCAGATCTACAGATAGGCACATGTGGCCAGGTCCAAGAAGCCGTCCTTTCCGTGAGCGTTCATCCCTAGGTGACAGAGCAACATCTCCTCCTCCTCCGCCCGCCCTTCCTTCGAAAGTCTCTGACAGTGAGTCTTCATGGCAGGACAAATGAATTCAGGCTTACCATGAAAAGTTCTCCTGTGTGGTTTCATTCACTCTGACGTATGCTCTCATTATACTTACTATGACTCTTTTACGATGTTTTTATCGTTTTTGCCAAGCCTTCAGTCTGGTCCCTCTCCCCCCCCCCCCCCCCAAATAAGGAAGAGCCTATAGGGGAAAGGCGAAGAGATAATGAAACGAAGAAAATTATTATTGGTATACCGGAGCAGTATAAATAAATTTATTTTTCAAACTAAAGGCGGCGTAGTAACGCCCCGAACATTCGTCACAGCGATAAGCATCTGTTTTGATTCTGCAAATATCACTCTTCTTTCGGGTGAGAATACATTTTAACTTTTCGGTGATAAAAGAAAATCTGGTAGAAGTGTGACGGCCAGAATGGGAGTTTGTTACAAATAATCTAGTATTCCATATGAAGAAGATTTGAAACGTTTTGAAACGATATAGATCAGTGTGGCCCACGTATTTTCGACAAAGAAAAGAGTTTTTTTTATCTTAGTGCGACGATAAGATTGAATCTGTTAGCTGTTATAGTTGTTTATTTTCGTTGTCATGAAAAGATTGTGTGCTTGTGTTCTAGCATTGCAATAAGCCTAATAAGAAGTATGATACTCTAAAGTCATATGAGGTTAGTAATTTAGTAGTTTAGTAATAGTTCTACATAATTTTTCACCTTATTATAGCAGCATGTAACACGCAGGGTGTCTGCTACGCATGCATAAGACTGTCAACGGGGGTAAGTCTACTTACATATATATACTGAAACCAACTACACTGTTTTCCGGCTAAGATCACCAGACTAAAACGTGAAGGGAAATTAAAAGGTTCCCACAGAAGCTGTCTCAAAGATTTTTTTAAAATCAGTATGTATGCATTTGTATATGTGCTCGCGCGCGTGTGTGTGTGAAGGTTTTTCAATATATGTGGAGAATGTATGTATAGTTTTTGTCGAGGTCACTTCGAATATATTTCATCTGTAATCGAATCTTAGTTGACAGATGGATAAATCGAGGGCCCCCCAATTCGGTGAGGCCACCACTAAAGCAAAGGCTCAGTGATTACAAATTGTGGTGCCAGAAAAGAATGATACTAAAATATTGTTATTCTCATATAAATTCCTTTAAACCAGTATTGTGATACACTCGGCACTTTTGACATCACATTTCAGAGGACATTTACCCGATTTTACGGTGTCAGCATGACTGACGTTTCAATTGTCCAATCAAATAGACTCATTATGTAGTCGTTTGACGTCATACAGTCAATGAGGGTGACAATCAATGTGGATTACCAACTGCTATAAGTGAACAAAAGGGGGTAATCCCCCCTCCTCTGTTAGAAAAAAAATGAACCAAGCATTGTTTTTTACGTTTTTTTGGGGGGGGGCAGATAATCTACACAAATAAAATGTCAACTATGATGGTAAATTTAAGGAAGATAAGGACTCGACATCGAACTTACTTAATGAAAGGTAAAAGTAATATTTTGAAGCAACTGTGACAACTTTTGTCATCGTAATGTTGGGCGTTTAGTCATTCCATTTTGGCCTGGGCAAAAGCTACTTTGTGACTCAAACAAATGTATTCTGAGGTATCGTGAATTATTTCCCCAGAGATAGGGGAGGTGAATAGAGGATATCCACAAGAGAGGCAGTGGCGGCGCCAGAATGTCGGGCTTGGGGAGGACAAACTGAGCGCAGAGGAAAATGTTTGAGGGGCAAAGATTTTCCGAGAAGAAATTCTAGGAAAGAAACCGAGCGCGAAGCGCGACGCCGTGCGGGTGGAGTCCAGGGGCCAGCCGTAGGGCCCCTGTTGGGGTCCATGGGCAAAGTCCCGGTGGGGGTCCAGGGGGCGAAGCCCTAGGAAGCTCTGAGGTTTAAGCATATCTCTGGGTGGAAAACTGAGTCCCAAGAGAGGTATATTATTTATTTTCATATTATTTATTTTTTCGGTTGACCGTACTCCAAGGTTCCCAACTTTTTTCTTTGGGAGTACGATTTCGCATTTACGCGGTGCCACCGAGTACACACACACACACACACATACACATAGGCTACATACACTTCAATTCCAGTCACTTTGTTCTATAAAAATGTGCAGTACTTACCAATATTCTTTGACAGTTCAATTCAACAACGACATTCCTATATTTAGGAAAACAACCACTTACCCTCCCTTCCCTTATGCTGGACGGTGAAGATTCCAGAGAAAATTGGTCTGACCAGGCTGGCCTACTGTTGAAGTGGCTTCGGGCATGACATGAAAACTGGCAGCCTGTGTAACATAAATTATGCATTTATCAATCATGGTTCTCCGGAAGCTGTTCTTACTCAGTCCCATGCCAATACATAGTTTTGTGATTAAATTAATGTTGGATGAGTACAAGATCTGATTGGGAAGGGTGAGAGCAACTGGGGGGCAAGGAAACAATCTGGAGGGGCAAATGCCCCCTCATACCCCCCCCCTCCCGTAACGCCGCCACTGAAGAGAGGTTGAAAATCACAGACTTATTTTTTTGTCCATCCTGGGACCTGTTACCGAGAAGGAGATACAACACTTCGAAGTCAAAGGTCCAGCCGCCAAGGTTACACAGTAACTTGTCTTTTGTATCGTTCTCGACATTTTTGTTTGATTAATACCTAATCAGAAAGTAAACGCAATATGGTATCTGTCATACCATATTGTGTATGGTATGACAGATACCATATCTGCTACAGTTACGGTATCAGGAAGGTTTCTATATTGCCACAGCAGTGGCAGTCGTCATGGAATTAAATAATTATTTGGCCTTTGGTCGCTCAGTGTCATGTATGACAATAAAACAGTTAGATTGCAAGTCAAAACATAAAATAAGATCTATATCTGCCTATTTCAGAAAATTGCAGGAAATGACTCATTTTGTTATCAAAGTATCAGATGTCTGCCCTCCAGCCCATTTGCACGCAATCCCTTGTTAAGAATTAAAGGGGCTAAATGTATTAATTTACGTCAAATAAAGTGATGTCCTGAATTTTGTGTCGCCTGCTCTGAAAGTGTTGTCGGTTGCACACCTGGGATCGATGTATTTTTCTGAGCGAGCTAATTGTTTCAGGATTAGTTGACATAAATGGTATTGCTCTGATCATGAACTGGAACCTCTGGACAAAGGGGAATTACATTTGCCCCTACTACACAGCATATATCTTCACTCCATTTGGTTGGTCTTAGGCACTTACAGTAATTAGTTTAAAGTGTTGTATCTTCCTTCTCAGTAACGGTTTCCTGGTAGCAGCTCCCTGGTCCGTCATTCTAGCCTCCTGGTGAATCCGCAGGTGTTGCTGGTGCTTTAATTCTTTCATCGTAATCTCTTACGTTGGTGCTCTATCGGTCTGTGACCAAAAGTCCAGATTTGTTGGTTATATTCCAGGTTTATCAAAACTGCAATTTTGATAAACCTCGATCGGTAGAATATGTAGCTTCATCGACTGATAATCCAAGTTTATCGACTTAATCCAGGTTTGTCACGTGACAAACCTGGATTGTCGAATCGCAAATATGGATTATCGATTGGTCAACCTATTTTCTATTTATTGCACATTAGGCTTGCTATAGACACCGCAATTTAATTGATGGAGAGTCATATGGATTAATTATTTAGAACGAATTACTTTCTGCTTCAACTTACATCTACTTTCATCGGATTAGTTTAGACCTCATTTACCTTCCAAAAACTCAAAATTACCAGATGGAGCAATTTGTTACTCCCCGAATCATCTGATATATTCAGTCATTTAGCAGAACACAGTGCCTGATTGATCTTATTTCAGCTTGAGGCAAAACACTTTGGGAGACATTTATACGTGACATACAGCAGAATACTAATGATATCTGTTCCGAATGCATACACACACGAAATGTGCCTGCTTTGTCAGGGTGAATATCTGTCGATGGTAGGCTTTAAAATTTTTATGTCACATGATAGCATATTAAAATCATAACTATATTTCTTTGAAAATGCCCTCCACTCCTGTGGAAATTGCTAGAACACGTGTCACTGTTACTCGTTTCTTTCACAGAATTATGCACAGCATTGTTTTACTTTAATGAATACAAGGAACGAACAGACTTTTGTTGAATAGTCATGATATTTGTTAACTCATCACGTGATCATTTTATTCCTTTCTTGACAGCAAATGTATTGTGATACACTATTATGAACTACTATGAAGGACTGGATGATCATTCCATCCTACCCTATCCCCCCCCCCCCTTCCTCCCAACTTGTGGATATTTTATTGTCAAAATATGATTAATTTGCCTAAACATCACCAAAGACAAGAGAAGAGATGCAAAATAGAATTAAAACCTTGGAAGAAAAAAGGGATACAGTAAATTGCAATATTTAATTATATGTGCATAGGCTACACGTTTATGAAGTGCAATGATATTCAGGAAGACAATATGAAAATAATATAAATACAGATACTGTTTAAGAGGAACGCTACCATTGGTTGGGGCACAGTGTACAGGGAAATTTTTGGTCGAAAACATCTTCTAGATCACCGGAAATGGCACTTCCGAAAATGGCACTTCCGAGCCAGCTTATCTGTTTATTTACACCTTACCCCAACCATACAAATAACCGTCGTTCAAATACGTTTTCAATCAAAATTTAATAGAAATAATAATAAAATAATAAAAAAGAAAAAATAATATAAATAACAAAACATAATAAAAAATGAATACAAATAATAATAATAATACATTCTTTTCATATTGTCTTCCTGAATATCATTGCACGTCATGAAACGTGTTCGTACATGTAATTAAATATTGCATGTGACGTCACAGTGCTACAGTTAAGCTCCCTCCTTGTGGATAAGCTGCTAAATTTAACACGTGCAAGTATGGGCGTACCACGTCTCTGTCATTCCATCGCCACGCGCCTACCGTAGCGTATACTTTTTGTTTGTCTCAGGATGAGCGCCCGTGTTATTGTGTGACTTCAACGCAAGGTCTATGGCGGGGGGGGGGGGAGCACGCTCTCCCATGTCCCCTCCTTTGGCGCCACTGACTATGACTGTGTCAGTCCATGACCTTTGCAGTCGTGTGTGTGTTTTGGTGAGTCGTGATAAGTATTGAGATTCATTTATAAATATATAAATTTTGAGATTTCATTTCCAAACACATTTTATTTCAGATAACGAAATGAAAAAGCTAGGCCTTCAACAATAACACGAAAACCTAACATAGTGAAATATAAGATATAGTTCCGGAGTTCTACCAGAAAGTTACTGAAGGTTTATGAGGAATCAGAACTCTTTGAAGTAAAGTAAGTGAATATCTAAATTCCTGATCGCAAAAAAAAAAGCCAAAACAAAACAGAAAACCCCTTGTTCCCTTTCCAGATTAAAATATAGACGTTCATCGCATCTTTTCGGACGTAACGATTTCCTCAATTACAACTACTATTTGTCCAAATGTATGTCCGTGTGTGTCTTTCGTGTGTACGTGAAGCTACAACCTTCTGGGCCTTCCCTGTTTTTATTTCTCGTCAACGAAATGTTTCCACAAAATGGAACAATTTGCGATTAAATTGAGGTTGCTTCGGGACATCTGGATTTAGGAACGACAGAGACAAAAACTACTGCCTATGTTTTGGGTTCTATTATGTTACGTTGGCGCATATCCACCTGTCGTCTGAAGTAAGCCTCGTCAAGTAGAACAACTTGGTAGAACGGACACTTACTTACACGAAAATAAGGAAAAAATAGGCCAACTATCCCAGAATTGAGAAGAAAGTGATCCTTAATTTGAAAACTTAAATAAGGCTTTATATAGACTCAGTATTGTGTGCGCAATGTTGTTATTTTCATGCTTGGTACTATTTTTGTTGTTATTTAAATTCGTTGTGCTTTTGGGGAATTACATGTGCTTACTTTCTTGTGTGTATATAACAAAAGCTTGTGCACTAACTGCCCATTTTACTGTTGAAACATATTTCCACAATATTATGGAACATATATGTTTCCGGCAGCTGACATACATCCAGGTTTTATACACCCATGAAGGTGTAAATCCATCATTTTTAAATACAAGCAACTAATTAGTCACGTGTTGCCCTACATAGAAAACTAGAAGGCGGACTGGAGCAGGTTTACAAAGACGACTTGGGGCCATGTGGTTTGGAGTGGCTCGCAAAAAGAAACAGGAAGAATATTGAAAAAGAAACTACTTTGCAAAAAAAAAAAGAAAAAAAAACGTAGCTTAATTTCTCTCAAAACTGAGATAATTTACCAAAACGTAGACACCTTATATCGAGTTTAACTTGGAGAAGTGAACGAACTTTGCACCTTTTTGTCTCTCATGAGTCCCAAATAAAAAAAAAAAAACAGAGCAATTCAAGGTAGTATAGGACGGGATTTCCCCCTTAGCCCCTCGCAAGATGGCGATGATCAGTGGCACATTCCATCTAAATGTCCTCACCATGTGGCGCTTCAACAAACCTGAGGAAGCTTATACAAAAGGGCAAGAAAACTACAGAAGACCACCAAGTTAAAGTACACATGGTATTTTGTGATGCTTCGAACGGTGTTTAATCCTCACTCGTGTTTCATTCCATAAAACGACCACACTGGTAGTACTCGTTTACCTTTTAGAATCCTTTTCGTGAATGAACTGATGTGAATTGGTCTGTGACTGGGCTGGGACGATGTGGTGACAAAGTGCCTGCTTGAACCAACCAAGTCTGCGAACTTCCGAGAAATCATCATTGCATAGGCCCGTAGTCATGGATTTAGGGGTAGGGGCGAAATCCCACCCACAGATCTACTCAAAACAACTTTGAATAGTTAACGAACTTCACAATTTTGAAATAAGAAACTAAATGATTATACCTTTGCTAATATTAGCAAAACGTACAAAAAAGATTTCGCTGCCAACGTGCAATGTCTGACAAAAGTAATAATACTAATAAGTATGATCTTAATAGCAGTGATAATATTTTATTTAAATTACGCACGTAGGCCTATCCAACTAATGGTATACAACAAGTCACAATACTCTTCAAACCTAGTCAGTGTAAATCCTATACCTCGACAATCAATTGAGGTAGGATTTCCTCGTGGATTCCAGCTAGAACTGCCAGAGTCCGTTCCATTTTCCATTTGTTAGCAATTCTTGAATGTCTCAAAAACAATTTAATAAAAACCCCGAAACATAAGAAGCCCCTTTGAACATTACGTTTGCAGGTTGGGTTGCATGGTCTTGTCAGTCGCTAGTTCCTGACGTCACGATCGCATGCATTGGCTTATTATTCATCTAAACTACGCCCGAACTATAATCATTTTAGGTTAATAAATAACTGCAAAAGTGTATCTCTGGGAGATGTTGTTATAAGGTAAAGTCACCTCGTATTAAGCCAATTATCACTGACTCTGGAGCTTGTACAAATTAAGCCCGCTGATATTAATTGCTGGATTGAGGTGAACACCGTACTTCGAGAAACTGGTTATGAATTCTCCGCGCTCTTCTAGAAATTCATATCTTTTTAAGTACCTTGTTGAGGAACCATCAGTCAAGTTTACGTTGATTCTCGCTGACAGATTTAAACCAAAAACTGGTTTTAATAATAGGGCGTTAAAACACGGGCATTAGAAACCAACATTACGGCGTATTACGGCGTCGTAAAGCTGTACGGTGAAGGAGACTTTTAAATGTCGCGTTTCTAATACACTAAACATTGGCGCTTAAAATGATCGTATAAACTCGTGGTCTGTTTATTGGCTGTGACGATTAAGGCCAAATCGTCGGGTTGATCGCATCACGATTGCCGAGCACATCATGTTAACGATATCCTGCGTATCCATTATATGTAGGCGACATCTGCATACAAGACAGGCCATCCAAAACGTTAATGATACCGTTACAAAGAGAAGGTAGTGGTGGCACGTATAATGTACCCTCCCCCATCTCAAACGTCGGGTATGTATCAGAAATATTCCAAGGCCAACTGACTTTTCCTTATTTTTTGTAATATCTTGAGACGTTTCTGGTAGATCGGCAACGATAGGTCCAGTGTGTTTGATGTATCATTTCATCTTTTTATCATCACATCCGTAGGACCACACGCCAACAAGAATGGGCCATGAGCCCACCCATTGAATGAAATGTAAAGATATATAAGAATCATGAAAACACATCAGAGTGAGTAACTCTTTTCACATTACACCATTAGTTACAGAGCAGAGATGTACTAAATTTAATTGCAGATTCTAAACAAGCGAGCCTGCCTATCCTGAAATTCCCCTTATTCGTGATGGACCGAAGAGCGTTACACAGAGAGTAATAGCCAAACGTTAGGCCACCCAGAGCTGCACTTCTCATACCGCCATTAGATTATGTACACCCCAGGGTCACTTTTAACCTTCCGGAAAAGTGCCTAAATCGAGTCACTTGGATCGTTTTCTCGTCATGTTTTCAGTCATCATCACTATTTTTCTTTTTACTAGCGTGTAAGAGAGCAACAGTTAAAGTACGGATGATGTGAAAATTAGGCCGACTGAAGGAGATTTAGATGGTTTAGAAAATCGAAGGTTCGTAGTGATAGCCTTGTCGAGGGGACGAAATCACCTCTCAAAAGTTCCACCCATTTCAGCTGAAAATCTGAACAGTCGACATACGGACATTTTCATATGCCGTGTTAAGCCAGTCCATTACCAATAGGAAGTACCTCGCATGCACAAGCGGCCCTCGAAAGTCACTATCGTACTGTGTTAGTCACTGGTATAGATTAAAGGAGGTACATACAGTAAGCAATGATAACAGCCTTCTTGTTAAACGAGATAATTTATGTCAATTGAAATAGCGCCACTGGAAACAAGCTGGACAACGTTTAATGATTTTCCAACATCGTGAGGCCAATTTTCTTGGTAACACATGCTTTTCTGCACGCCCGTCAGAAAAAATTAGGACGTTGTTGACCAACTTAGTATATCATCCTCTTTGTTACAAATCACCACGTTGCGATGAAATGTTAGAATGTCTTTTACGCGTGCCATAGACTCTCTCTAATTATGTATTTGAACACCTATGAAAACACACCTTTACATATATAGCATAAGTTGAATGACGTCAGTTCAGCGATGTGGGCTCTTTAATTGTTAACGTGCATACACAATGAGAAGACGGATAGAACCAGCTCATTTATCATAATCTGTAACTAATATATGGAAATTCACGGTCAACAACATTCGCAGCTAAACATAACGGTTTCTCTTCCGCGAGATATTTTGGTAATTAGGCGCATCACGCACAAAGAGACTAACGTGCATGCTTGAGGGCTATATCCGAGCCTTCGAAAAATTTTCAGTCCCTTCTGGCGCGTTGCGTTGAAACTCTATAAATGCAATTGCGTCATCACTGAAGCGCGTCAACGGTGGAAACAGAGGGCAGAGTAAATGGCAAAATGGAGAAAAGAAAATAAAGAAGCAAATGGTACATTGCATAACGGTGTACATCTTTGCGATATTTCTTTTCCTCCGTGATCATTTTCTGACGAAGACTAAAATCAATTTCCTTGTTTGGTATAGGTCAAATCGAAAAAGGGGTCACTATTTAATTAAAGTAATACTACTTTACATAGACCCAGTAAATATGACAAGAGCAAAGAGAGTAAAATGAACTGCAGTCTATGTAAAAAGTACTTGATAATCGATATTTTAATGACCTTGTAAATTTAGTGTAAGATTTAATCATTTTTATCATTTTGATAGGTAGCTACATGTTACATCGATAACATGATGCAGGTAAGCATGAGGTTGATAGTCAAGAAAATGAAGTTTTATCAGCACGAAGCGTTCCAGAAATGAGGGCCTTAAAAATCCCCTTCTCGGTCAAAGCCGTTGCTTTAATGACGATAGGCTATATTTATTTCACATTTCCATAGATAGATGTTCGTTATTGGATTGAACTTAAAAATAAGTCTATGCACTACTCTCTAAAGCTTACCATATGTATGAACTGTGATTAAAAATATCGAATTACATACCAAAGTACTCTACTGTATTAACGGTATAGTGACGGTGTGACCGTTGGCGCATATCGACCGTGGCAAGCAAGTACATGTTCAAAAAAGGTATATATGAAACATGCATAGGAAGGTAGTGTATGCAAAAAAGTAAAGAAATGAATAAATAATGAATATAGGTAACTAATTAATAACACCAGAAAAATCCACTTGCTTCGTCTATTATAGGACTAATCAAGCGACTGACTACAGGATTCGATTCCCAGGCCGTAACCATCAGTCCGTATGCTTGTACCGTTCGGCCACTGCTAACAGCTCTGTCTCTGATGTTGGAAATGAAAACGTCGAAGGGAGGGGGGGGGGGGGAAGCAACCTGAAAAAAAATGCATTCCACCAACCATAGTGAATTTCAAATCCAAACAAAAGTGTTTCTATATATGTGTATCCGAGTACCCTTGCTTGGGTCAGTCTTTCATATAACCTCCCAATCTGCCAATTTTGACACAAGTTTTACACCTTTGTCATTTCTCTAATACCTTTTACGGCTAAGACATTCCATTCACCCGTTTGTCAAGCACAATACAGTGATAAAGATTTTGAAGAAAATTTATATGTATTGAGAAAAAAAAAAGTGTAGAACATTCGTCGGTATATGTCTTTGTTTCAGTGTTTGTTTCAGTGGCGGCAAATTGTACCACTATGTAGTACACTTATGCGTGGATATCCACTTCTAGAAATGTTCCCTATACTTAATTATTTGCACTTGAGTTTGACCTCGATGCACTTTTCATGCATGTGTAGGTCTACGATGTGACTAGAAGGAGACACTGCTCGTGGATTAACACTCAGAATGGATTAAAAAAAAAAGGAAGAAAAAAATGAAAGGTTATAGAAGACATGTTCGTAATTGTATTATCAACATCACGTTTTGTCGAAAGGAAAACGTGACTAATTGAAATATCCATACCAAGGTTGCCTAAGCCTCTTTGTGGGATGCAACGACAGTTCCTGACGGACAATTTAGGCTACATGAAAATATTTCGATATTGTCACATGGACAGAAATTAGAGGGAGCATACATTCTGCCGGTTACCAGGGTAACCTATGTTACCAGGTAATCATCAAGTTGGATGCTACAGTTTTTTTTTCTTGTTCCCTTTCTAAATATCACATTTTGTCTCTAACTTGTTTGTTCTGTTGCATAATGGCATAATCACAATGACATGTGGAGAATAATGACTTAGGCGTGGCTACACCGAATATGAAGTGGAGATGAGCAATTTAACAGCAAACTCTGTATTTACATGTTGTGGAGGTTGTACTTTCGTAGCGTAATCAGCTGTATTGATAAAAGTTGTTCTTGACCTTAACCACCTGTTTAATAGGAAGTTTCATGCAATGATAGAAGAGATTTAAATAGAAGGGAAATACGAAGTTACTATAGTCCTACTGTATACATAACAGAAAATAGAAACACTCTGAAAAATTCATGAACATTGGAGGTCACACAAACACACACTCTCACATGTGCACCCACACGCACACACACACGCACACACACACACACAGACGCTCACAAACACAAGACAATTTCAGAAAGTAAGAAGAGCCGAAGATTTAGTGAAAAGATTACTTAACTTGAACAATGAGATAACTCATACAAGTGGAAATGATTATTAACTAATTGGCTTTCCAAATGCATCTCATTCAAGGAACGCTTATGTATAAGCAAATAAGCCGTGAGGTTGCAGGGAGGCTTTTGAACTTTCTTAATTTACATTACAGAGGGAATCTGCTGACATTTAAAATGAATCGCTTAACCTTTCTTCGCTGTCATTTCTATAATCCAAAAGATCAATGTTATGCATATGTGGTGTACTATAAATTTTACTCTCATCAGATAAAAGAAGAAAGTCAAATTACCAGCAAAGTTGTTCAAAGATAATTATGGAAAAAACAAGGTATGAAATTCAAAGCAGAAAGATGCAGCTTTCTACTTATCTAGTAATAGAGAAGAAAGATGAGGTCCGAACTCGTGTTGACCACAGCCCAAATTCTTCTGTAATTTGAATAAAATCAAAGACACGCATTCTTGTTGGGTGCTTATCTGATATCTGCATATTTTGTAAACAGAGACCCCGTCCCGGTGTGAGAGGGAGGGGAGGGGTTTGGACATGCTCTGCCAATCATATATTGACTTCAAAAATAAAACTTTCTTCAAAACGTATTTAAGTTGCGTTTATACGTAGGAGGTGCGGTGAAGCGTGAACAAAAAAACAAAAACAAAAAAATTCAGATGCCATTTTTGGTATTGTGGGAGGTGTTTCTGCTAGAAATTCCCCTGTAACTTCAAACATGTGGCGCTTCGCTTAAATAGTTCATGTCCTATCACGGTCGTATAAGTGTAACTCCATGATCCGTCTGAAAAATTTTTACTCTACTTTAACCTACAACTTAAAGCATATGACACACTCCTGGAGAGCGCTTTTGATCTTTGCTTTATACTGCGGCAACTCTGGAGAAAGTGGTAAGAAGAAAGCTACAGTGTGTAAAACAATAACGTTCCCCCCCCCCATGTCTGACGTCATTAGACTATCGATGAAACCAGGTCATTTAACATAAATCAGAATCATGGGCTATTATTTTTCGTACAGCTCACGTCTCAGATTTCTAGATTTCTTTCACCCTCGGAAAAAAAAAACAAAACACAACGGACGCTGACATAATCCAAACAAATTCTAAAAAAAGGACGTTTTACTTCTATACAGAATTTGATTTGGCTTTTCAGAACAAATTGAAAGCTGCAAACAGTGCATATTTGAGTTACCGAGTTATTAATGGAATTAAGTTGGTCATGTAGATTTATGTAAAAGGTAAGGAAGGGAAGGGAAAATTCAAGGGACGTTTCCTTTCATTAGAGCACCTAGTTTAATGGCTTCTGATGCATTGCAGTTTCAACTCTGTTCAGTTTAGGCTTGTTTGTGTTTATAATTGCCTCTTGGTTAAATGTACTGTGAACTACAGTAGTGATGCTACAGTCACTAGTAACATAATTGTAATATTTTATCGGAGAATAATAACTTTCCTATAGCTGCAAACTAAAAACTAAACGGTGAAAGCAAACATATAGATCTATATACTGAAACAACAGACAATGCAATTAAGAAAGCGTATACATATAAGCGCACAATACGTTAAGTAGACATGTTGCTGATGGATTTTACATGAAACAAATTGCACTTAATATCCCCACAAAACCGAATTAAAATTTTATACCATAAACATGTTTGGCAGGTGTTATTTTTTAATTTGCTCTTAATTAATGCAC
Source organism: Stichopus chloronotus (assembly GCA_021234535.1). Lineage (NCBI taxonomy): Eukaryota > Metazoa > Echinodermata > Holothuroidea > Aspidochirotida > Stichopodidae > Stichopus > Stichopus chloronotus. The sequence goes on from CM037836.1 coordinate 8,390,966, forward strand.
ATTGTTTAGATCTCACGAATCCTTTTAATTTCTGTGACGAATTATGTAAATGGGTCAGTGCTTATGCTTTATGTACATATATATATCAGATCCATTACGTAATTACTCAACTCAATCAATACTATTTGAAAAAATATATTTCCCCACAGTAAATGGTGCCCACGCTTATTAATTGCACGCGATAATATTTTGCAGAGGAGGTAAAACTAATTACAAATTTGTGAAAACTTACACGAATCGTGAGAAGTACTGATCAGTTTATGAGTAATTATGTTAATGTAAATTTTGCACATATTACTGATGGCGGATTGTCCATGAAACAGAATGCACATAAACAACCCCCCCCCCCCAAAAAAAAAGAATTACATTTTCATTCCATAGACATGTTTATCTGGTGCATTAAATGCATTTTAATATTTTCTCTTAATTAATGCCCTTGTTTCAGCTCTGGTATATCCTGTCACATGCTGCTATGATATATCTAAATGAGTTAGTGCTATATGCTTCATGTACGTGTATATATATCAGATCCAATACGTAATTACTCAACTCAATCAATATATATATATATGTTTCGACAGTAAAATGGTGCGAGCGCTTATTAATTTTATTAATTTCAAAATATCATACTTTGCAGAGGCGTTAAAGCAAATTAAAATTTGTAAAAACATTTAACATACACGAACAGTGAGTGAAATTGATCAATTTAAGAGTAATACTGTTAATGTACATTTCGTGGTCATGTATAGTTCATCGGTACACATCCGAACCTTGAGCACATGAGCCTCCATAAAAGCAATGAGTTATAATTGCATTTGATTGTTACTCGGAAATCAGCAAATATTAGAATGCATTGCGGACGATGAACCTACAGTATACTCTTCATATATCCCGAAACTTTTGGCTTCGTTTATTTTTGGTGTTTTCATTTTTGCATATGTTCCTTATGTATCTTATCTGTGATGTAAATCGAGTTCATATTGCTTCGGTGTTTTATATCATACACAGCGGTACAATTCTTTTCATTATGCTAATTATGCTAATCAATACGCCTATGTCACAGAAGCTGCAATAAGCTGGTAGACGATGCCGAAACCAAACCACAAACAAATGTGAAATATCGAATTGGGATCTGTGAAATTTCATTTATCTGTAAAATAATTGGTTGCCAAAGTTTCATTTGCAAAGGCAGGCGTAATATCCTGATATTGAAAATAATTTAATTCATTGTCGTTCAAATCAAAATATATCAAATAATGATTTCATTTTTTTAAAGGGTGATAAATTTCCAGATATATTTAATAGGTATGTGATTGTTCTTTCTTTTTATTTGTCATCTATGAATGAATTTTTCAAGAACGTCTTGCACATCACTTTACGGAAAAATATCCTTACATCAAACGCCCATTGAACAGTAATAATGACATACCTGTATATTAAAACATTAATTGGATACTAGATAACTTAATACGTTTTGCGACTAGTTGATAAAGAATCCAAATGTGACATTTATGAGCACTGAAGAGTTTTAATGACAAAACATTATGAGCGGCTCGTCATGTATGTAAAATGATGCCTTTAAGATATAAGACATTAATTGATTGATGACGTCAAAATGTGTAGCCAATCATTCGGTGTGACTGAGCATGCCCATTGAAGTAGAAAATTTATTTCCGACAGAAGGTGAATCTTCAAAGACACTTTTGCAAACGTTATGTCCGTAAAGTGAAACACAATGTGAAGGACTCGTGATAACTTTCAGTCAACTTTGCCGGAGAAAACGTTTAGATGACATTTATTTAACAGAATTTCACACGGGGCAGCAGAATAGAACAAAGAAATAAAACGAGAGAAAAAAATCCTTTGTTTGATTCCTGAGTGACGTAAAGAGAAAAATTAGTTCCCGTACAATTATGGTTCAGTGTTCAAACGCAGCATCTGTTGTTAGTATATTTAAGTTATTATTTTCAGAGATAATCACCTTTGAGCCCCGAAGACCCATCAGTCAAAGTAACTAAACTACAAAGGTTTGCGATAATATCAAAAGTCACATCACAGAGAAGTAATAACTAATATAATTCATTTATAAAAAGCTTTCTTTAAAACATACGAAGATGCGTGGAATCATGCTCGTCAAACACAAGTGATTTTGTTAAACTGTCGTCATCTTGGCCAAGCGAGTTGTCAAAAGACTTACACTAACATCTGGGAATTGAAGATGTATTAGTAGCATAGGCGGGTCATATACGTGCTTACGAAGTTTGTCAGTACAGGGGATGTTCGAATTAAGGGTATCTCTATTGTAATTATGAACATATCATAAAATGAGTTAGGCTATCGTGCATGTCTCATAACAGAGATCAGCATATATATTCACTTTCAAATACTCATTTCTTTACTAAGATTTACATAAAAGAGTGTGTCATTACTTTACGTCTTTTTCGCCGCACATGACAATCATCCAATCGTCTTGACTAACTGTTGAGGAAGTGAATTATCTCCCATCCCGTCTTCATTTTGTTTCGCTGAGGCCCTCTCGTCTTTCAAATGCTCAAGGTCAGATTTCCAGTATTTAACGTTCGTGGATTGTATGTCGACGTAAGATACGGTCATGGACGTACACTGAACAGCGAAGTTTGAAAAATAAGGAAGAAAAAGACAAGAAAAGAAGCCCTAAATGTCTCAAATGCTCCGCAGATATGAAAACAGTCCTCTTATAGATTTACTCCCCCCCCCCTTCCTCCTCCACGGTATGTTGTGCATTCCATCCTCTCTTGAATCTTCTCAGCATAGTGTTTGGTGATATTAGACACCTCGAAGGAACGCAATCGATGTAATAATCCCTCGAAGGTTGAATGGAGGCTTCGATTACTCAATTTTATAATCAATTCGATACCGAAATCAATATTGCTGAGAAAAGAAGACGACAAAGGGGTGTTTCATAAAACAAATTCTGCTTTGTAACCAATTCTGTAATAAGTTTGCTTCATTACATAATCCTTAACCGTGAACCGATGAATTTAAACTTTGATATCGGTGAAGGATATAAATAGCGTGACCGGCGTGATGGAAATCTTGCATCATTTCAACAGTTCTCGCAACATTTATAGTTGTTCGAAGAATGCGAAGTCCCAGTCATGGAAGAGAGTTCAATTTTAAGTCGTATCTCGAATCCGGTGGATTAACTTTCCCCATTACCCACCTACCCCCCCCCCCCCTTTCCGGTCGTCTAGGTGTGAAGGGGTATGTCGGTGAGTTGAAAGATGCAAACATTGCCACCCTTTCTCAATCATTTAAGACTCCAACTACTCCATCATCAACTATTGCAATTCACATATACGGTACCCCACCTGACTGACTTTACCCGTATACGATGTTACGCTGGCACTGACAATGCGCCAAGTAAATATAACTACGGCTACCTTAGAAAACCTTACTAATTTCACAATCTTTCCTTCACGAGTTCATAAAGTAACAGATGTATTGGTCATTTCGCATTTTAGGGTGGTGATTTACGAATATACGAGGACGAGTTATGTTATTCAAAGAGTGGCTTCACTTTCAGCTGGAGAAACCAACCATGCGACAAAAAAGATTAAAATTTTCCGAGGGCGTTAAATTTACCCCGTAGAAATCAATACGAACTGGCTACTGGAAAAGTAGGTCACCAATTTCTAAGAACTAGACTGGCATTTCTTAACTTTGGGGTACGTAAGTGTTAACCGATGTTAACATTTACTCGAAAGGTTAAGAATCTCACCACAGAATAGTAGGTAACTCAGACACAATGGGAAAATATGCCACTGATTGGACAATTCTTTTCTTTTTGTACAACTTTTTTTTTTATTAACATGCACCTTCACTAGTAATTCACAAACCGTTTGACGTTTGTCTTCCGATTTTCCCCTCCTCTTTTTGGTCGGGTTGAGGGAAGATGCATGGAAAAAGATACCAAGTGACTGAATTTCGACATCACGTTCTGCATTACATTTTAGATAGAACTGATTTGCACTTGGAGGAATTATCATTCACACATCATTTAAACTACAAAAGCCAATGAATTCTCATCTTCTGAAGATGTACACCCTAGAAGTGTACTGAGTTGCAGATGGATGCGTTTAACATCTCGTTATATTTACAAAGTAGCGGAACTAACCTCTGTTTTTTTCTCAGTTATAACTGGAAAATTATGAAAGGTTTAATATTAACATGGGTACATGATTTTGAGCAGACCATTCAAAACCATGACGTAAGATATAGAATTTCCAAAAAGTAAAGGCTGCATTTAAATCAGTTTTTGCATTGAAAATACGCTCAGTTGTGAAAATGCCACTCAAGAATTAAATTGCATAAGACAAGTCCCGGTTTTGCAACGTGTCATGACTAAGATGATAAGAAGATTCCCATGATAAGAGTCTTCAATGTAGATTATTTTAAACGAACAAACTTACTTCAGTAGTACATCCTGAAAAGCGTCTAATTGATTCGTAACTTGGTTTAACTGGCTTGGCAACAACCGTTGCTCTCTACATATTGAAATAAACATTCACCCATCCTCCTCACCGTTTTGTTGATCAAGATTTTCCTCGTCGTCATTTGACTTTTTCATCATGTCGATTGAACGTTCTTCCCAATTTCGAGAACTAGTTTTCATAACACGAGTTTGTACGTTCATTTCATTTTTGTAGTTTTCATTAGAATGGAACAGACACCAGATGACATTCATGGGCTACATATAAATTTAGTGCTGTTTATGACAAGGCTCTAAGGAGATTCAAATGCACGTTGTAGCAATTGAACAAGTTATTTCGCATTGAATTAGGTTTTTATGCTGATTTAGTAATTGGCTCTTTCTCCAAACGAGTCCTATGTACGACAAGGGATCTGCCTTGATGATAACGTTCGACAAGCTTACTACGTCATTAAATTGGAACATTAAAATTGTAGAACGTTCACTGGAAAGCAATGTCGATCAGTTTAATTAACAAGTAGGATAGTACACTTGTGGTAACTCTTGGTACGTTTTGTTGACATGGTACATGTTGCTTCATTCAAAGTCATAATTTTAAACAGCAATTACAGTACATATCTAATATAGGGCATACTAAAATCATGAGTGCCCCGTTTTCCATTTGAATGTTTCAAAACCCCTCCAAAGAACTTCTGCATTATTACTAAGCTTACTATTAGGTCTTTTACTATTATTTATCTTGTTATTAAAAGGCAAATATAGCTCATGGTGTGAATATGACTAGTCAACGTAAAGTTTTCTTTATCACTGTTAAATGAAATTTCCCGTTTCAAAGAAAAAAATATAAACATACAAAATATATCTGTCCGTAATGCAAAGGAAAATCAGATTCATGTTGCCCGGATACTATGAATTTGCCAGGGCTGGAGAGACCCACCAGAAAGAAAAACGGAGCAGTGTCGTAGCCACGGGGGTACCTGGGGAGCCTAGGCTCCCGAAACTTCTGCCAGTCCCCCCCCCCCCCCCGCCAAAAAAAAAATTTACGTGTTAAATGTCTAAATATTACTAGCGAATCATTTGAATTTCTATCTTGGATCTAAAGTCCTCATAATTAATATTGCAAAGTGTCCGCGTACAAAATACCCAACACACATAGCATTTTCAAATCCAAGTTGTATGTTACGTAAGTATATGAATGCGTAGATATGATCTGTACTTATCGGAGGCATATTAGTTTAGTGACTGCATATGTAGTCTAATCATCAATGTAACGCAACTGTACTGTATTAAAAACTCGAAATCTCGAAATAACCGGACCACGTACCGTCGATTTCAAGGCGTTTGACATTTTGATGAAATGCGAAACACCCGTTCCATTTAGTCCTCTCCCCAAGGGCACAGATCAGTAATGCCCAGTTTTTGTCATCCCAGCAAAAAAGTGTGTGTATACTGCCTTGTGTATTACATTTTTTCATAGATTGATATTTCTCATTAGGCCTATCTGAGAAATGGCAGACATGAGATTCGTATTTCAAGACCTGGTACATGTAGTTTAAAATACGTGGTAAGTGCCGTTTCCCGCCATCTGGAGGGTTTGTAAAGCCAAAAATTTTCTGGCACGCTCCGTGCCAACCAATGGTGGCGCTCCGCTTAGATAGTCTTGTGGCGCCTGACCCTCCGAGTGGCTGCCCCCCTCCATTTGTTACGTAGGCCCCTCTAAAAATCTCATCCTAGCTAAGCCACTGTATCGGGGAGAAAAGAATATACAATAAGAGATACTCTCAAACCGTTAATGCCTCTGGCATAACGAGAAAGAAAGAAAAAATAAATTGTGCACCCTTGTGTTGAATGACAAAACAGTAAAATAAATCACCCTTGTATAGAACAGAATTGGTCTTGTGTATACATGATATTTTTGCAAACGTTTTTAAAAGATAGTCTTTATGAACATCAAAGGCGTTAATCGTCACATAAAAGACAGTGGAATTATCTTCTGTGCCAACTCATCATGGTCACGTGACTCTCTTATAATTTGCAAGTCCATGTACGTGAAGGTCATTTACTATATAAGTTCGACCCATCTGAAATATGTAGAACATAGGCTTTTTCCTTGAGTGAGCCTCAATGAAAATTGATTTTAGCTCACACGAGGATAGTTCTGTTTCCGTTTTCTGTACGGTGATGTTATTGAGTACCTCGAAAGATAGAATTATCATGCCGATTCTTCAAAGATATGCTGTCATTCACGAGCGTTTAATTTACGTAAATGGCTCACATAACAACCAACTTCTCTCCATTTCTCAAGGTCAGTTGATTACAACAACCATGTCTGCGTAGGAAGCCCTTTATGATGGCAATCTTGTGAGGAAATGAAAAAAAGAAAGAAAAAAAACGTGAGGTTTCCCTGTAAATATGGTTTACCACACAAAGCTGGTATTTTAAAATTTGGTGAGAGTTTTGGCATCTGGCAACGTTAAGGAGACCCACTTTACGTCTTATGACGAAGAGCGATGCCGTATTTACAGTATATCGCATACTGTCAAAGAGACGACATGCTACGAAAGCAAATGAACCTGAACACAAAATGGGGGTATTCGAAGGGGCCTTGTCAGCTGATTAAACATTTACCTCTTGAGTTTTCATTTTATTGAGGAAGGTTTTGCATAGAACAAAAGCAAATTAAGACAGAAAAAAGAAGCCAGAAGAAGATTGTGATAGTTCCTTGGCATTAACGGAATATGCAGAGACCTATGTGACGATTAGCATACACTGCACCTCAAAATTGATTTGTTTCTGTTGGAATCGATTCAAAGATTGACCGGTCAAAATATGCTGAATTTGAAAAGACCGCCTTAAAGGGAAATATGGTGTTTAGAATACAGCACCATGTCATATAAAGAAAATAGATTAAACCATTGTTAAATCATTCAGTCTCATCAATAAACATCTACCAAAGCTTCATCTCCTCAACACATTATGCATGTGATGAGTAACGGAAGATGCATCATTTGAATTTTGAAAAGTTTGGGTGAACAAATGATTGTTGAGCAACAAATAACTGAATTTCTATCTGTGAGAATCTTATTCCTTGAAAAGAAGGCTACTGTCCTTCCTTATTTTAAATAATCTATCATTATAGGTCCACAAATATTGGTTTTAAAAATATGGTTGTTTTCTGTAAAACAAACACCCTATTTCCCTTTAAACACGGGTACAATTCCTTTCACTTCCTCGGTTTATAACTGACCGACAGAACGGCAGGCATTCATTACGGTATGAATCATGAATTTGACGTAACCCTGAGCTTGAGTCAATTAACCTACATATTTTGTTTGTTGCAAATGTTTTGCAGCAACTGACAGTAACATGCACCGATAGTGCACGTGTAAATAGTAATGACGTTAGACGTGGGTTTACCAGTGAAGTGTTATGAAGTGTGAATGAATAGCATAGAACGATTGGACCCCCGTACACCACCCTCAAATCAAAAACCCAACCCATCAAATACGAATAGCTTTTCCTCTGTTAATGAATAAAAATTCCAACGGAAACAATGAAAGGCGACAAAAACAAAGCGAAACATCAAACAATCGTTTGCCTAGTTTTGTAGTGACGTTTATACTACCGCTCTGAAGAAAACCTCTTTGAAGCACCTTTTAATACAGAATTTCAGATGCTCTCATTCCACTATCAAACACCTTAGAAACGTGTAAGTTCTTCCAAACTTTGTAAATGTCATTTGCAAGGCTTTCAATACCAAATGTAGAGAACTAATAGGACATTAAATCGTTAAATTGAAATTTTCCAGCTCACTATTCACGCAGTTTTGGGCACGTTCACTTTTAACAATGTCGTCAAATTAATGGTAAACAATGATGACGGTGGCTGTCCTATTGATTGCACGTCTGCAAGTAGGCCAGGTTACCACACGGCAAGTGCAATGGCGGTGACTCAAGGTTGGGCAAGGCAGCATATAGTACGATTTGCACATTTCTGAGTAAAATCCAAATTAATCGATGCAACCTCCCCCCCAAAAAAAACAATAATAATAATAACAAAAATATCACAAATTAGAACTTGTCTTAAATTTGTGTATTGCTTTAACATTTTCTACACTTAAGGCATTTTTTACAGTCGTTTAAAAAAAATTGATGGGTTCCAAAGTTGTTGGCGACTATAATTTAACAGCTTAGAAGATATTTCGTTGTAATATCTGCAACCTATCATATTATGTAATATATATACAAGAATATGGAAAAAATGTGGACTCCGTGCCAGATTTTGTACAAACAACATGTACATAAACATCTCTGCATAAATGTTTTCCACATATTTGTAAGTTGTAGTCAGCATCTACACGGTGTGGGGTCCGGCATTATCATTCATTCACTCGCACCTTTGCGAGGTGTTATCTCCTCTCACTGAACCTCTCTGTACACTTCTTGTAGACTTTGATTGGTTTGGTTTACCAAAAGTCTCACTGGTAAAATCGTCAGGTGGATTATTCCCAGTTACTTGGTTCACTGCTCGTGATATTATTAATAATGCGTATATTTCGACGTGTGACACGCGCAGCGTAAAGCCTTTTTTCCTTGCCCTTACGCTGTGCGCTCTCTCCTACGATGAAGGTGTTCAGTGCGTTAGGCACCTGCCTTTGCACCGTGTTATGTACATTACTCGTCGGTTCATTAGATCTCCAAGGATACTGTCATCAATTTGCACATTCTATCGCATTCTATAGCGAAAAAAAAAACAGTAGTGTACTTAGCTTTATAACGTTTAAAATATTTTAGAGATATATTGCTTGACTCAGGCTCGCGATGCAACAGCAGCTTTATTAACGTATTGTATATTAACATTACAATCGCAAATATCAAAATTATACGAAATTTTTTGGAAGCCCAACGTATCGTACCTCAGAATTAAAATCAGACACGGGTTGCCGCCTGGGACACCCTTTTTCTGTTGTGATATTCCTGGATAGCCTCAGTAATCTTATATGACACGACCAATTTTGTTATATATTGAATCCCTATATCTCGCCAATCATAGCCCATTCGCTTATTCGAAAATTCATCAACTGAACTTTGTATGATGCTTTTACATTAAATGTACTGGGTGTCATCCTTCCTGCACTTGTTGCATAAAATTGTCACCATTTTCAGAAAATGGCAACAAATTATTTATTCACCCTACCACCTCTTCTTCACAACTACAAAAAAAAAGGAAGAAAAAGAAAAAAGATCACGCAATCAAATTATCTTTCCTTTGTGCCCATCTCAGGAAGAATGTAAGTGAAGTACAGTATGCAATAAATCGAATTGCTACCCTTCAGCGTGCCACGTATAGTCCGACGAGGCAGCTCCTTGGTAGGACGACGAACGCGGGAAATTTTCACTTTTCCCCATATAACCCTATACACTCAAGAGTTTTATAACGATCGCACCGAGTACCATAGCAAAAAAAAAAAAGAAAAAAAAGAAAAAAAAATGGAATATTGCAGTTGTCCATTCGCAATTTCTTGTCTTATGATTAGATTCCGTGGATGGAATGGATAAGCAGTTACATAAAGAGGCTAGTTGAGTTGTTTTGTGATATTCAGTAATTTTTGCTAAACCTGTTATAAGTTTCCTTCGCATTCTTACAGCAAATGGTCAAACTAAGAGGATCCTCATGTGTCATATGCCAAAGCAACATTTACTAATGGGTGATTAATAAAACATTCAATTTGATTTTCGAAAAAAAAATTTGACGCGCCAGACACTTTTCACATTAGTACTAATTTATACGCACACAGTCAGTGCGAATCTGTGTCAAGTTAAAAAAAAACAATTACAGATTTCATGACTATTGGATGTGAAACTTGACTAATTATGCTGGTAATAGGCATTATCATGTGTTTGTAACCCTCAGAATCCTCAGAAACTTATCGATATCAGCTCAACGAGTCCCTTGAACTTCATGTTTGCCCTGTAAGAACATGTTTTTTCCAAACTATGTTTCGTTTCTTTTTACATCTGCGTGGTAGTTTGACATTTCGATAGCGGTGTTAATCGCATGCTTATGTGTATATATGTACATACAGTCACGAAATTTAGTTATCAGACAACATAAAGTGGTCGACTACACCTGCTGGTAGGGTGTAAGTACGGTGCTAAAATTGTTGAATAATGTCCCTGTGGTGCACCCTCGCCTCCTCTTCGAACGTCTGGGAAGCCGGTCATTGGCATAGCTTGTACTGAGGTTACTGCGAAGAATTTCTAGTTTTCTCTTTCCATGTGACTGGTTATTGACAAATCATGCGCAAGAGAATAAATATAGATATATGAAAAGGCATGCAGGTGCGTTCAGACTATCAAAAAAAAGTCACGCAATGTGGAGACATGTCCTTTTACCCAACGAATATATTTTTTTCAGTGGTAGGTTTTACATTGATATCACTGACAAAAACCTTATAGCTTGTCCCGGTTAAATGCTTTTAAATAAAATGATCATTTTGGAAGTTTCACTCCCGTATAATTCTCAGGATCACATCCCATTGAAAAAATAAGTAGAATTAACCCATAAGAATGTAACATTACAAAATATTGTGCTTTAAGAAAGAATATTTGCTTCTCCTGTTAGGGTGTACTGAAGCCATGCTTACAGGGACGCAATCAAATTTGCCTAGAAGGGGGAGAAACCTGCGGCAGAAGACTATCTTAAAGTAGCGCCATCATATAGTTTAAACTTCCCAGACTTTTATAAGCCCCTCCCCTCCAAAAAGGTAGGCTAACCACATAAAAATAGGGGAAATACCAACATAAAAAATTGAAAAAATTACAAAATATGTCGCGGAGGGCTGCCTCCCCCCCCCCCCCTTTTATTCTCCCCCTTGACTTCGCTCCGGTTAGACTTTGCAAAGTCTTTCTCGGCGAATGAATTCTCCTCCTTTGATATAGTCCTCACAATTTGAGCTGCAGCCTACTTATTCCCAACCGAGGATATGTACTCATCTAGTAATAGCGTTTCCGTGTGATCGCCGTCCGCCGTCCGTCGAGGGCAGCTATCAGTGGGGGGAGTAAACACTCCTCCGGAAGAGCAGTACAGTGTGGGTGTTCAGAGGTGGCAGAACCAAGATTTACAGAAACTTTCCAGCCCAAGCAGACTCTGCAGAGTCTACGCTCCGGTTGACTTACACGGCTTCAAGCAAAACCTTGATCAAAAGATACCAAAGTATCTAAAAATTATTGCTAAATTTCGGCAACGGCTTAAATATTAATTTTCCTCTTTGCAGGGGAAAATTATTAATTCAAAATAAGTATCAAAGGTCACACTAACCCTTCCCTGTGTATACAACCCTTCGTCTTCTTCCGCCCCATTTCGTCTTTCCTTCTCTACCTCTTGTCTCTGTGAAGTATTACGATAATATGTTTTAATTTTGAGCTGGTATCTAATTTGGTCGAAGGAAAAAAATTCGTTTCCTCACCTCAATGTGTTGTGTAGTCATCGTAAATACAGTGCACTCAAACGTGTGCCTAAGACCTTCGGACAGGGTCCCCTCAAATTGTTGTTACTCCTAGTTTGGAAATAGGTCTATCTAATCCCTGTTGTACTGTATTTAACTGACAGGAAGTTGAAAGGTTTTTGGCGCACGCGGTGTCCCCGTGTGCCGACTCCACATTTAGCTTTAACTCAGACCTAAATTATAAAATGTTTTAAATTACAGGCAAACAAGGGTATTTACGTCGATTTTTCCTTTCTTTTCTTTTCAACGTTGGTAAGAGGGTCTTCTAGTTACCTCTACGGGATTTAACGGCAGAAATAAGAAAGAAAAATCACGAAATTGATTGCTGTTATCATCTTCAAGTTCAGAGATGCTTCCATTGGCTGAATGTAAGACATTAGATAATTACATACGCACGTGCCTAGAATAAGATTTCCACCACATACGCATAGTTTGTACTTGCAGCTTTAAATATATATATTTTTAGTGCAGAGAATCACTATTTCCTCTGCAGTGATATTTCAACATTTGGAAAGTTTACCGAGTTCCTGAGACTTTCCCAGTAAATTTCATCCATCTCAAATTTCAAAATATTTAAATCAATGTAGTTATTGTCAAGAGACACGGTAGGTATTTGCTGAAAGAGAAAAAAGTAAGGTGTATGTAAATCAGTATATACACACACATAAACTCCGTTCCACTGGTTTCAGGTAGCCTCAACTCATCTATTTCTCGCTCTGTCCAACGACTATAGGGCCCTCCACGCCAAAATAGAAGCAACCCTTCGCCCGAGTCCTGGAACTCGACTACACAAAGTCTCATCTCCAAAGTCACCTAAACTGATCAGAAGAAACAAGAACAGGGTGAAAAAAGGGGAGTAGAGGACGTGACTGATCTTGCTCTACATTTTATACACGATACCGTAATACACCGTTTCAAGCAAAGAGCTGTCTTCCAGATCCTCAGAGTATATACGACAGTTTTACAGAGACCTGTGATGACAATATGCATAAGAGGAATTCAATAAAGTTAGGTTTGCTTCAGCAACCCTTAAAGCCGTTGAGGAAACATTGTTTTTTTTTTTTTAAATAGTCTATCAGTTTTAAAGCTTGGCAGTGACGTGCACACCGCCCTGCAAATTTAAAAAAAAAGACATTGAGAATTGAATGTATGCAAATGAGAACCATGGCATATATTTGCCGATATTAGCGGTATTTGGCACCGAGTGTGTATGTAGGTTCCTGCAGAAAGATAAAGGTGAAATATGCAACTAACAAGACATAAGCTATCTGAAAATTGTTGGTTGTTTAGGACTAAAATCAGGATGAGAAACTATACACAACCCTCCAGATTCGTTGCCTATTTTTCCAAGGCCAAATTTAAATTGCAAACTTTGTGTATAGCTTATCATCGCATCGTACAGATAGGTGACATGTATGTATACAACGGTACACAAGAATGAGACTGGTGTGTGCATTCAATAAACTATTGAAAATCCACAGTGGAATATTCAAATCACAACACGACTATTCCAAAATCCCTGAAATTTCGACCACATCCAAACCAGAGGGGGGGGGGGGGGGGGGGGGGGGGGGGGGGGGGAGGCTGAAGAGGGGGACTGTTACTGAGTCTACGTACTATGTTTGTTTGATCCGAATGAGACAAGGGAACAGTTCTACACTGAGATGGTCCTTTATTATCATGGTATAGATACTTCACGACACTACATGACCGACGTCTTTATCGGTAGAGTCTTCACTGGAAAACACTTGTTTGCAACTGCATAATACAAAATAGAGAATTCAGAGACTCGAAATCACATTGCCTGTGTATCATCTTTCTTTCTCAGTGCTGTGGAATTACTTAACCCCATCCCCCCCCCCCCCCTTATCGTCTTCCTCCAACTATTCCCTTCGGACGCAGTGTTCTCGCAAATATTTCCGACCGACAAACTTCTAGGCTGTCAAGCTGCAGGTCGAGCTCTGATTTTCACATGTCTCCTGCACGATGGCATACATATTAATACCAAGCGAATGTCATCTCACTATGCTCTGCTTATTTTTTCAAACTTCAGACGGGTTTGTTGTTGTTATTTTCAAGCATTTGAAAACATGTTGTCCTCGCAGCTTCGAAATTTATTTCTGCGTTGGCGCGTATGACAGCAGCCCTAAAGGGACTCGAATTCCATGTTCTATACATCCGCAGAAGAGCTGTGGCTCTGTTGGGGACTTGCTTTCGGGAGTATCCTTGATCTAGTTCCAATATTTCTTTGCCTTGAGTTTGTATGAACCACGGAAGAAAGGGATGCGAGAAGATCTGATACTTTTTAAAAACAATTTCCGAACATCTTCTCACTGAACCTGAGGGGTCCTAATAGAGTTACACATTGTCGTGTTGCCGTCCGTCGGTGGCCTCATTCTGTAAATCGAAAACTTTGGCTGCCATATGATGGCCTCATCAGGACTTGAGTATTTTGTAAAACACCTTTAACGGCAAAATTTCAGAATATTTCCTGCACATGGAAATAATAATGAAATTAATTAAATTTTTATAGTAAACGGGAGACGCCAATGTCCCTCAAGTAGGAACGTTGCATATCTTTCAGCTGACACGAACTAGATCCATTATTGTTGGTATACTACATTTGGAAAGATAGATATATGGTAGCTGGGAATATCATGCAAGTTAAAACATTTCTGTGAATCAGTTCTTTCAACCGAGCCAAAAAAAAGGCCCACCAAAGTTGATACTAGTTGCAATTGTGAAGTCTTCCTCATACCTGCGTCAACGATACTGCTAAATATGAAAAACCTCCTACGGGTCTCTACTTCACCAAAGGCAGCTTGTATATGCACTACCGTACACCAGCCCCATCTCTTCATTGTAGCGATATTATGCAGCTGATGAAAAGTGTGTTAATGGATCAATTGCCCGCAATTTCTAAAATTGTTCGTATCTGTGCTTTGCATATGTGGAATTTTTTCTCATAAAGCGTATTAATTTAACAAAATTGCGGATGGAAAGATCTCTATCATGTCTACGAACGTATATGTGCTTCACTATTTAATTCCCGCCCCCCCCCCCCTCCCACCATCTTCATGCCAAGATGAGAGCACGTGAACACATAATTAACCTTGATTAGACCCATATTTATCATGCTTCTACACATGCAGTGCCGGCAGTGGATTTGTCTCCTGCTTATAGGTTTACAATTTGCATTACCGAGACCTTTGGGGATTGTTAGTTGTCTGAAACTATATTGATATAACTTAAAATGTGCGACCGCATGGGGCGATCTTCCCAATTTTTCCCTATCTTTCTTTTTTTCTTGTTTACATACACCGTCACCCCCCCAAAAAAAAAAAAATTATGCGTATTTCTAGATACGCATCCGGACTACAGAGTATTCAACACTGACAATTCTGACTATGAGTGATAAGTGAGTGCAAACAATTTTGCTAATGATGACATTATTCGGGCAAAAACAGTGGATTCATTTGGGCAAATGGGACAGCCAAGAGATATAAACTTTATGGGGGGGGGGGGGAAGGCTACCCTTACGGAATTCTGAAAGGGTGATTTTCCTGTTCTAGAAGATATCGTCATCCAAAACTTTTCTGGTATACGCTCCCCGCCAACTCATGGTGGAGCAAGGAGCTGCCATCAAAATGGCAACTCCGTGGATGGAGCCCCCTGTTAGTCTTCCACAGTAATCCAACTTCCTGGCTGCCACCCTGCAGTAGGATAATGTACTCCCGTAACTCTCTAACTAGTACCACCGTCCTTTAAAGCAACATTTGTGAAGGAGAGTGAAGCTAAGACTCAAAATTCCAGCAACTTAATATTATTCGTCCACAAATTCTAAATTCGGGCAAAAATCGTCCCTGCCCCTAGGAATAATGACCACCGTGGGCCTTTGAATTGTTGGTACTATACTTGGCTGCCTGTTATATTATTTGTGTTTGTAAGTTCATTAATAAAACATAAATAAAACATTATTAAAACAGTAAATGTTGTTCAAATTTAGACTGAATACGTCAGGTCTATCCAGTCGAGCAAGGTACCGTACCACTTTCGTTGCGTTAGTATAACATGGGGTTACCATACAGCATGCGTGTGGAAGTGTGTGTGGATGTAGTTTGTTAATTAACAAGTAGGTATACTTAAATGCTGTAATGCATCACCCCAGACAGTTTCAATTCTCCTAACCACCTACCTCTAGTCCCTCCCTCACCCTGTCCTACATTCCTCCACATGTGTAATCCAAACAATGGATCCCTGTGTACGCTGTGTAATACGAGCTGCTCTGCATCTTTCGAATTTGCTGGCAATCTAAAGGTACTGTAACTTAGAACCAGTTGAGAATTTTCCTTTCAAGGAGGTAAAAATATAGCTTAGGGTGATGCAATACAGCCTTAAACAGGTCGCCCCCATTTGTTGGTTCAGTACATTTGATCTGTAAGTAAAATTACGCATAATGTTTCGGTTCCATCTAAGCGGATCTTCTTCAGAGATTCCCCCTTTTTTTCGACTCTAGAGAAGATTATTCTAATGGAAATATCATATCAACTTAATTTCTTGCATACTTATCTATACACAGACTTTTTTCTATGTAGATAAGCGGCAGAAAGCTAAAAGTTTTGTTCTTTTTTAAGTGGATTCAAGGAATGTGGAGTAGCCTCCGATTTTGACTCCTTTTGCCTACCGGGAGATGGGCAGAACGAAGGCTTTGTATATTTATACTGTGTAAAAATCATGCATTTTGCATTCAGCCAGCAGAATCACTGTCCTAAAGTGTCACAGTGTGGCACACATGGAAGTTTAGTTCAATTGAGTATACACTGGTTTTTGTTTCGCCTATCCACAAAAATTGATGGAAAGAAGAATGCTGACTAGCAGGGGAGGATGGGGGGGGGGGGCGGATGGGAAGGCGGTGGATTGGGGGCGGATTGGGGGGCGTCCGGGTAAAAGTGTTGAATTGTATCCAACTTCACAAAATAGTACATTATCCGATTAGAGCGCTAGGACTATGTGATGTGTCAGTGAAACTCTCCTCTTTATTTTCCTCAAAATTCTAGTACACCTTTGAAGAGTTACTGAAGTCTGTTACTCAGAATGTTGGCACCCCGATAATATTATGGCTCATATGGACCACAGTGTAACTTAGGCCAACTCCGGACATTACCAGGACTTACGTCTGTAGTTGCTCATTGACACTATATTGAATTGGATTGCTAACTTCAGTCTATTACCAGGGTAACCAGTCCAACAGAAAATCTGTTTTCCACTTTCAAGAGATTTCAGCAATAGTTTTCCACAACCTCGGGCTTTTGTGCCATAACTCTCTGCAACGTTAGTGTCTTACTAGAGGTCGTGTAATTGATTTGGATGAAAATTCTGGGTGATCTGACACAAAAAAGTGACGCATACAATTTCTGAAGATATATTCAATTCAAATCTAGCATCAAATGTAGCAACATTTTGCATACAGCCCAACGTACGTTAGCAAAAATTCTCTAAAGGGGATCAGTCAGCGTCCTGCTTGCCCCCTCCCCCCTCTGCCAAATCCTAGATCCGCCACTGACAAGTATTATAGCCATGATGCAATAAAACCACCAATAAGTGACGTAGTACGCACCGACAGACCCCTTGCCAATTAGGCTGATATGAAACTATTCATAAATAAAGTGAACATCATCAATTTTGAAAAAAAAAACTAAAAGTCGAACCGAAATTTGTTTCTCTAATCCCCAGATAACTCGCCAAAGTATAATGGAGTCTACTTCAGATACTATTAACACCTTTTGTGAATCTCCAGGGATTAAGTTAACATCATGTAGGCCTGCATTGAGTGCCGTCACTCTTTTCGCCATACCAACAGTTACAATTACCAGATTTCTCATGACTTCGTCATACTTCTCACTAGTCAATTTCTGTGGGTCCACCCATGTACAGTCTATGGTCTACCTTACAGCATGAAGCCATATACAGTAGCTCCCTACTTACAGCCTAGGCATGCAGCGTCAGACCATTGACCTGTCACTGTTATTTTTGTCCATATATAACAATACTCGGTGACCGGTCACAGCGACACTCAAGTGTTATGTTACACGTAAAATATCGCCGTTTGTTTCACCTTTGGTTTTGGTCGCCAGCAGATGACCACTACACCAGCTGAAATTCTAGATAATACAGATAATTTTACTTTCAAATGAAGACAAAGGGTTTGTTTGTTGCAAAAGATAGAGTGACTTAAATGTTCTGAATGGCTACTTTTTGTAACTATCTGGGTTAATGGAACGAAGGGAAAAAATGATAACGTGTTTACGCCGATGATGCTGACTCAACTTCGTACGGTATGACGATTTATTATGGCTATAACGTTGACACCACACGAATCTAAGATCGGAGATGAGTGCATGACCTCCTGACACCGAGTAACGTTACCGATGTAGCCCTATCGTCTTCATTCAAAGGCTTTAATAATTGACAAGAACATGGACACCGAAATAATCAACTTGTCAGGGTAAAATAAACTATCACTTTTTTATGCAACTTACCTGATTTCAGGGCGGAATTTGCATTTTGATTACCTATACGGGTACACTAGATTAAAATTGATCCTAATGCTGATATAGTTACACCTTCGCCATTCCGTAGTGCTTCGACCCATAATCCGACAATGGACTCAGGAAAAGTGAGGTACTGAGAGGTACTGTGAGGTGCTGATCCACATCACTGACCCCTTACCTGGGAAATCGTCACAGCCTAAGGATCACACGCCAAAGTGACTGGGCCCAGCTTTGACGATCGTTGGCAACCACTATATGTCTTGTACCGTAGCTCAATCAGGTGCAAGTGTTCGGGCCACCACCTGCATACATCACTTTTGACAACGGGGGTTGCTTCCATGCACACGTGTTTTTCCAGAAGTTGAAAGCATCACTTACGCCCACCCATTAAAGATTTCTCGCCGTTTAATAGCCGTTCCTCTGTAGTATGTAATTAAAGGGAAATAGGGCGTTTAGAATACACCAACATGACATGCAAAAGAATATAGCGGTAATCATTGTTAAAGCATTCAGTCTCATCAATAAACATCTACCAAGGCTTCATCTCCTCAAAACATTATGCATGTGATGATTAATGGAAGATGCATCATTTGAATTTTGAAAAGTTTGGGTGAAAAAATTAGTTTTGAGCAACAAGTAACTGAATTTCTATCTGTGAGAAACTTGTTTCTTGCAAAGAAGGCAACTGTCTTGTTTCCTTATTTTGAACAATCTATAATTCTACGTCCACAAACATTGGTTTCGAAAATATGGATGTTTTCTCTAAAACAAACGCTCTATTTCCCTTTAAGATAGGAGAATGATCCTATACACGGCGTAACTCCAAACAGGACGTGTCTTTCACATGTTTTCAGCGAGTTGATTTCACGTCATATTAATGAATTATTTGCCATTCTCTCATTTGAAGTCCGTGTGTCGGTCAGTTTCACAGTAATATATACCGTAAACCCAATTAAAGTACTTAAGCACACGATTCGCTTTCGGTTGCTTTACAGTTTAACTTTGACTCTGTCATGACTGAGGGCAAATTTCTGGAAAGAGTCAGACGGATATTAATTAGAAGAATGTAAAAAGTCGAGAAAACTCAAATTTGTGTTTGCACGAATATTTACAAGCTTTTTCGTGCGCGATAAATCGACGAAGATGACCGACGCATGCCATGCAGAATTCAAAACTATTGCGCTAGCCATGCAAACAGAATGTTAAGCTTGTTACAGTTACGCAACCATCATTTTGGTTGAAGTGAAAGGAATGCTGTGTGTTATGAGAAATATATGTCTTGCTCCAGGCTTTTTTCGATTAATTAAATATTTGACAAAACAAACAGGAGTGCAGTCCGTTTCAGTTCATCGTTGTTTCACGTGCAGGTAAGCCTTAAAGATTTTGGCTCTATTCACTATTATCTGACCTAATGTCTATAGCTACCGATTGCGCTATACGAAGATAAAAACTTAAACCTTTCACCAATTGATACAGTACTTCACAGGAGACCTTCTGTTGACTTGAATGTATGAAAAGAATTTTTATCCATGGGGGTCAACAGGTTTCAGAAAGTGAGGGGGGCACTGTACTATCTAAGCGGAGCGCCACATTGGTTGGCGCGTAGCTACCAGAAAATTTTGGGTACATAAGACCCCTAGATCGCAGGAGACGGCCTTCCTGAGTCGTTTTTAGTTACATCAGAACCAGATCCGACAGAAAGTACTGGTAAAAAGATGCCGCTCTGACACCAAGGGAGACGAATTACACAGCGTCCATCGCAATTGTGAGAGAAAATCGCGCATATGCATGTGACTTTTTAATAACTGCTCTGAAAAGTGGGTGGGACAAATGATATGATATCCCCTCCACTTTTGAAAGTGGGGGGACATGTCCCCCCTCTCCCCCACCTGTTGACGCCCATGTTGTTATCTACCAACTGTCTGTCAACATTTGTCGTGGAGTGTTTTGTAAGCCTAGTTAATGATTTCTCAAATACGTCACAGTTAAACAACAAAACATATTGTGAACGTCTGAGAGTTTCAATGAAATTTGATGGGATATATCCTACATGTGAAAATACAGTCCATGCTTTTTTTATCAGGGCTTTAACAACTCCCTGACTTTATCGAGTAAGCAGTGGTCAGTTGGGAAGGTAGGATGCGAATGATAGTTACCACTCGGTTCTTAGTGCGCGGCAACTTCAGTCGGAATGTTTGTGCTGCATGTTTTATTCACCAGCATATGATATACATAGCGTATGTTATATAACGTTCGCACAAAAAACGCAAGCAAGTTCAAGGCTTGTTTGTCAAACGGTTTCCCTGTACTTTCGTCTGTTGAAAGGAAGTTTATATTTTATTTAATCTCTCTTGTCTCATTCCAACTTGGAAGAATTAAATTGGTTCGGAACTTAGATGGATTTATGAATCGCAAATCTGCAGACTTGGACACCAACACGGATATAAGGAATAGTGAATATAGTTAATTGCGATGTGACGTAACTAAGGAAACGGTGTGTCTCAAGAGTGATCTGAAATAATTTGCTTTATCAGGCAAATGTCCTCGAATGATTTAAAAAAAAATATAAGTTTGCAGCAACTGGTGTGAACTTTTACTTATGTGTACGTCTGCCGTTAAATTCCGTCTGTTATAACGAGGCCTTGTATGTCAGAGCCTTGTGGACCCCCAAAAGGGCAAGCGCTTCCAATTAACATTCATCCTTATCATTCCAATGACAGAATTCCGTTGAGTATATTACGGTAGTACTACCATACATATCTTGTAAAAAATTCAGTCATACTTTTTTTAGGGATAGGGTAGGGAGTCGCTTTCCTTCCTTATCCCCCCACCCCGAAAAAAATAAAGAAAAAAGAAAAAGACATCAGGCCGGTCACAGTCTGGCTGGCAATCTGAATTATCACCAAACTTTTAGAACCTTGTAGTCTTCTTCCGATTATTCATTTCATATTCATTTTCATATTCATTTTCAGTACGATTTCTTTGAATTCGCTGACCAAGTTTCGAGATCTAAGAGAACCAACAGCACACACCATCCGAATTGTCATCGTACGCCTCATTTCAGTGTCTATATGAACATTTACAAAAATTTTTTTTTAAAATCATTCTGTCTGAGAATTTTCTTTATTTTTATCGGTCCTTTGTGGATAACACATTTATCTCTTCTTTGCTGGAGTCAATCAAAGGTATTTTCAGTCGTTAGTTGTCAAAGAAGTTTCCCTACGACCATGACCTGCAATATAAACTATAAACATCTCTCCCCTACTCCCTCCCCCCCCCCCCCCCCATACTGCTTCGCTATATTTCGTAGTCTACACCCACACAAATGACAGTTCATGGCATCCATTGATATTGAGCGTATCCAAAATCCAGTGAAGCAGACAATATATATACTAGTTTCCCATTGGTCAAATCGACTCAGGTGGGTATCGATTAGTTTATGATTGTTCCTCGCCACGGGTGGGTTGTCTCTCGGTCACTGCAACAAAGTCAAGTTAATGACTTTGTTCAGATGAAAGATAATTATTTGAAATGTCGGGCTCCCCGCGTTGTCATCAACATCTGCATGTGTGTGTAAATACACATTACCCGGCACGGATCAATAAACAATCCATGGTTTAAATCTAATTCCCTCTCTCCCACATCTCACTGAATTTGCTACATGCCGCTTTGATGGAAGGTATATACATGAGAAATGAACGCTGTTTTATGTAGGCTATATACACACTGGTGTATAGATCTCCGTACTGTATGGAGCTGTAAAGCAGGTCGCTAATTTTGCTACAGTACTTTCACCGCTCCGGTAATGTAAAGGAAGGTTTATGTGGAACAGTAAACAACGTGGTTCGATAAACGCAGATTTATCAACACTGACTGGGTAAGCTAACTGTATACGAGGGAAGAACTTAATTCCATATGCATACGTCATGTAGGCTCCTGGCGTCATAACATATTTTTTTTTTTATAAATCTGCGTCATGACATATGTTTTTTTCATAATTCATTGTACTGTTTTTGTTTTCATTTTCTCAGTTTGTTCTTCCAAACCTTCATTTCCATTTCCGATTAACTGAAACTGTATCCTTCAACAATCTGGGGATCAGATCTGGGAGAACTTGATCTCTCATCTTTTGAACTTAAAGCCCCCTATATATATATCTATATATCTATATATCTATATCTATATATCTATATCTATGTATATATATATCTATATATATATATATACACTTTTCCTGTAGGAAATCCCGTAGGATTCCTATGGGGGAAAGCCATTTTCATATAGGAAATTAACAAACCCCGTATGGGAAGCTCTACTCCCATAAACTGCTCATATGGGATTCTTCCATTTCTCATAGGCCTATAGGAAGATTTACTCTTCATGTACTTCCCATGATTCTTCCATTTCCCATGGCATGATGGAAAAAAAAGGATTCTTCAACTGACTGCTTCCCACACTGGATCCTCCTCTTTCCATACGGGACACACTATCCCCATATGGGAATTTTCAAGCCCCATCACATCTACGCTGGCTTATTTTCTAACAGTTGTCACTAGCTTCTCATATATGGGGTATTATTTCCTGCAGGGGAATCTGCCACAGTTTTTATTATGCTCCTTGTATGGCTGTACGGGAACTAATTAATTGAAAACCAGTTCCTCGTAGACTGTACATTGTCGTTGGGCATACTCATATAATTGCAGAATTAGCCATGATGAGATCGTTTTCCAATTGCCATCAGATATGAAAAATTATTGACAACAACACATTACATTTCATTAATTATAATTTAATATTAAAGTAGGATCAGCGCTGTTTGGAAAAAAAAAACTTTATTGCTAACCATTACTCCATCTTTCTCTCAAGTTTGATACCAAACTGGAGAACAACTGGTATGCTATACTTTTTATCAGGAGAAAACTTCACTTGTTAGAGTGTTAATTAGAGAGTGTAGAAGAAAGATTAATTTATTATTTTCAACTTAACACTTAACAGCACCGGGTCCTGTGGTATATACGGATGTTTCGTGCCTATAACCACAACAAAATTTCCCCTTATTCAAAAGCATTCCCAAGTTTGAAATTTTTGCGTTTTTCGGACAAATAGACCACGATATGGCAGATTTTTATACCGTTTAAAAACTGCGAGAAGTTTAGCCATTCCTTCGGTGAACTTTTGAAAACGTAGGTTTATCACTGAGAATTTCCTGCTTTAATTTATCGATTTATCGAAATTATTTAACTATTATTCACGGTAGTAATAGTCTGTCTTTGATGAAGTTTGCTGCCGGACTCATCTGTAGACTCAACACAAAGCAAAAGGAGGATATATAAGCTCAGATGTGCAGCAGCATGGTAAATCTCGATCAGTCCTTGTCAGAAAGCTATAAGAGCAATGTTTTCAGACGTTGGCTGTAAATAAAAAGTGTTGTCAGACGGAAGTCTGACTATTTGAGGATGATTTTGACTTCTTTAATAGCTCCATGGTTCAACAATGCATCAGACACATTTCAAGAGGAGCGACTGGGATTCCCCAAATGTTTTACTTTACTTTATTTTTTTTATTTTTTTTTTTGAATTATGCTTTGCATATGATAGGGTTCTGGAGAAGGACAAATAAAACCAATAAACTGAACAAATATTTTACTTACAAATGTAATACATGCTTTCTGAAAAGTTTCATTAACAACACGTCTCTTGTTAAGTAATTAGGTATAAATAAGTGTCTGATTGGAATGCATAGCTGTAAATGTAAGACTGTAAGCGTTTGTTATAAACCGTGAGGCCTGCATAAAGACCTATTTTGGTACTAATTTTCAGTTCAACCAACATCATTTTCATAACAAACAAACAACAAAACATCCTCTTCTCTACATAACTTGCTTGAATTTTCGTAACCTCATGCCTTGAGATAATTAGTTGTTTTGCGTCAGTTTGTATTATGCATATGTACGGAGGTCTATAATTAACTACATGCACTCAGACTGTATAAAATCGGTATAGTCGTTGTGTTTTTAAACAACCAAGCAATTTTGAAGATGGTACTGATTCTATAGCTTACACGTTGTTCAAGTCCCTGAAGGTTACGCTCGTAACTACAGCAAAGTTAATAAGCTCTATGACAATAAAGATTATGATATGCAAAATAGGCCTATACATGTCTTCGAGGCAACCAAATCTTGTTTTCATTCCCCTTTTTTCTGTAAGCTTATTACATGTACTTAGAATATGTTCTAAATGTCAATGAGGAAGAGAGAATGTTATTCAACATCAGAGTTATATAGGTTGTGCTACGGAAGAGATAGACGACGTTGCGTTAGTGTTGACATTTGCCACATTTTTTTTTCTTTAGGTTGTTGATTGGTTCTCGCGGTTACTACGATTACTCGATTACATATGTGACGTCATTGTTGCAATTTAAAAGAAAAGACAGAGAAACAAAAAATCTTTTGCTGTCTTCTGTGCTCCTGCATGAGAACCTTTGACTCAATTTACTGTGCTTCTGAGAGCACTTGAATTTATGCATGAGTGCTTCTAATTTTTGCGGTTTAACCTGTGGGTACAGGTTCATATAAAAGTTTCCCTCTACACTCTGTGACGAATACAGTACTGTATGTGTGGCGACACAATTCCAGGAAAATTGCTGGGAAAAACACTCTTTAGCACAGAATCGCCTATTGGATCTTCCAAATTATCCTTTTCAACCAATAATATAGATTCTAACATCATCAAAAGAAATCTCAGAAACTTGTATATTCTGATGCGAACAGCATTTGTGAAGTTACTCCTGTGTCATTGACAGGCGCCGAATCAGCTACAATCTTGGACAAAACTGTTGGGACATTTTGCCATACTTTGCGATTATGATAATTCTAAATCTTAGTTCAGAGGATAGCATGACAACCCGGAACTCCTTTCCAATGTTTCACTATGTAAGTGAATGAATCCTGTGAATAGTAACACTGTAGACCAACACTGAAAGGGGGAGAGGGGTGCCCCGACCAGTTTTGTCAAACGTACTTGAAGATTGGAAGTTGGGTGGAGCAGGGAGCTGTAAGCAGGTTGAAGAAAATTGGCTCTAGCGTGTCAACGTGACGAGTACTTTATTTCGACCTAGGAAGTTATTATTTACCACGGCTCTAAACTAATTCAAATTCCAGCGGAAAAAAACTCTTTGTTTTTGTAAATGACGTGGGAACAAAAGGTAAAATAACTTAACAAACGACAAAGTTATTACAGTTTGGAGACGTAAAAGGGGTATGTACCCAATGCAAGTTCACTAGGACTTCCTCAGGTTTTGAAATGTGCTGTCTTTTATTTTCTGTCACAGATATTATCAATGCCATTTTTACAGGAAGTTTTGAAATGAAATCGATGACAAAGTTGTTAGAGTAATAGCCACAGTTAGTGAGTATCTTTAGCGTCCTGTCTTGGAATGATTTTGTAACAGTTGAAGTCGAAAAATCGCGCAATACATGCATTCTGACGGAGGGGGATCTATTAATCAGACTGCTAAATTGCAATATTCGCGATTACTGTAAGCCTAGGTAAACTTAATTTATTTAGCATGTGTATGATAAGAGTCAGTTTTGTGGTGTAAAAAGATCTACATGATTACCTCTTAATAGTCACCTAATAATCTTCAGTGGAAGCGATACGCATGCTGCCTATATATACTTGTTTTTCTTAAACCGCAACTTCCTCCAGCATAAATGATGAAAAATTAAGACTTACTTCAAAGCTATGTCTGAAATATGATGCAAATACAGTCACCGTAGTATATAGACTGCATAAATTATGTGCTATATCTTGAAGTTGATATCACCGTATCGGTCCAGGAAACCACACACTTTTATGTCACGATAGTCTGTCGCGCTCTGCGTCTCTTTCATTTTATTCAATCAAATTTGACAACTTGTATTGAATCATTTCGCTGACATACAATTTTGAATTTAGAAATAAAATGTCTAGGCTGTGATAGCATTAGCCTGATCCAGGCGTCCAGTACCTTTTAGGACGGAAGTTTTGGCAGACTCCATCAACGCCGTATTTTCTCCCTCTTCCTATCTTCCTTGCTCTATGCACCCTGTAAGCAAATATTCCTGAGATATGCTACTCCCTTATTCTATTTCTGTACTGTGTCAGCAGTGGTTGCTCACCAAACGAAGTTTGTAAGAAAGCACCAATCAAATAGCTCTATCGTGTGCGCTACGCAAGTGGTTCTCACCATTCTGCCAGTGGAGCGGGATACAAGAATAGTTTGTTTTGTACACCCACTTTCGTTCTGCAACCCGAGCGTACAGTAACCATTGGAAACAACGGGTTTCTTTGCTCGGTAATTTCTTTAGACGCGTCGAAAGCGTCGAGTATCACCAAACTTGTACATGCGACCATATTTGTAAACGATATTTAAATAGAAAACTGACCAGCTGGTTTTTAAATGTTTCTCAATAGGCTCTAATTTCTGTCCTCACTGTTAACTTACTGTACCACCTAGGCCTTAGATTAACGTTAGTGCTCAGCTGGTCCCCTAACGTTACCCAAAGTCATACTAGTATTTGTGTCACGACCAAAGAATGGTCACAACTGTATATTGTACTAACGTTAAACACCAAAAGTGATAGACAGTCCACTGAAATAAAGAAAAAAAAAGACAAACTTATATTAATAGAAACATGTGGAAGTTAAGCCTTAATTTTGAACGATATTTTCTGCCCCAGATTTTCAGGAGTGGGAAATTCATGGGCGGAAACTAAGTAACAGGGGGTGGAAATTAACTCGGGATCCTGTGAGGTATCCTAATTTAAACCTTAAAAATTACCTATGTCAGACAGTCACACTGATATGTAGGTTAAGAAAGCAGGGAAGGGGGGAATTTACATAGGTCTGTGTGTTGATAGGTTAAGTGCATGTCACTGAGACACTGGCATGAAAATTCCTGTGCAAATCAGTTATCACTGAAATTTAAGTTCATTTACGCCACTTTTTTATTCTTTTTTTCAGTTCATTATCCTTAACCTTCTGTAAATTACAGTGACACAAGATTTTTACAAGCAAGTGCAGTACATTTCCAAATGTCATGGGTTTGCATTCTCAAGTTCAAAGCTTCTTAAAAGTTCACCAAGACCATGTTCTGTATTATCTGGTAACCTGTTCCCATTAGTTCTGTCAATAAGTTACTTTCATCCCCTAAATTTTGAAGGGCAAAAACCAACATTTCTTAGGGGCAGATATCACCAGGAGTGGAAAGTTGATGCCACCCAAGTGAGCTGCCTTAGGACGAAGGATTAAAAATTTATTCGAGGACCCTTGGCAAATGAAAGAATTTGGTACGAATTTAGAATCAGTGACCCAAGTGATGTCAACAAGGGTATCAGACAGCAAAATAGTAAGTAATGTCTATGTCTACTTTTTTAAGTTTTCTTTGGAATTTTCTTTGGATATGTTTAATTTTTTTGCCTCTTGTCTCACAAAGTTGAGCTAGAGACATCCTGTTAAAACCTGTGGAGAGAAGTGACAGCAGTTAAACCTGCGAACAGAAATAGGTTAGAAGAAGATTTGAACCCACACGGGTAGCGTAACAGTTGCTTAACAGTCCTACCCCTAACCTACTATGCTACGAGAGGGAATTTGGCTGAAGGGTGTTTGAAGATAAGTTTACACAATACACCCCCAATCCCATAGCCCTGTAACATATACATATATATAAATGTATGTATACTGTAACCCTATAGTATGTATATGCTATTGCTGGCAGTACAACCAGTGCTCATTCAAGCATATCGCAGTATATTGTGTGTGTGTGTGGTCACAGATTCAAAATTTGAGCCAAGAATTTTAACAAAAGAAAGAGATCTTAACTGCTTTGGCCCTGATATATGCATTGAGGACCGTTGAGGGTAATTACCGTATGTAACATTTTTTACTTGATGACATTAAGTTATAAATAGCAGTAGAAGGTTGAATTCATAATTGACAATGCTCTGGTTCTGCAGTGTAAGAACTAAAATTCCTCTGTTTTTCAATGTACAATGCAAAGGCTTTCCTGAAAAATTTTCCCAGTTTGCAATGTGAGAAAACACGAGAAAGTCCTTAGTAAACAACAGCATATCAAACAAAGGAAAATGCTTAAACAGTGTCTAACATATGGAAATATTATCTCACTGTATAAAGTAAGAAATAAACCTCAGTGTGATAGCATGTTTTCAGTAACAACGACTCCTGTTGTATCCACAGTGAACTTACAGAGTGTGTATATACTTCATGACGACAAGACCTATGCTCCTTTGTAATTGGAGTCTGTTTACCTTTCCATCAAATTGCAATGTGCCAATTATGGGGCATGAGGGCGCTTTACAAAGCAGACATCTTGGGGCCATATTTTTGGTCAAGTCTTAGTTGTGTCAGAACAGGTCGGATGTTAAGAAAAGTTTTTTTGGGATCATTTCTACACACTGCACCTTTAATTGCTTTTGTTTCTTTAAACCATGTCATTATGTTCTGATTTGTGACATATTTGTGCCCACTATCTAAAGTATGTCACACTACAACACCATTTTAATAATGAAGTTACAGATTCCCAGAATCCTCTAGACCAGACTTCCTCAATTAAGATTGACAATATGCCACATGGTAATATTATGTTGCTGTAATGTGCCACTGGTTGACATCCTGGCGAGGGGTCAAAGTCTGCCCTCTCCTTATACCCCTTGAATTGTTTTGTCTCAGAAGTACAGTAGCTCAGATGCATAATGGTGCAGACTTGGTCCACTTTTCTATCCAATTTTTTTATAAAATGTCCCAGCTTTGGTAGATTATCTCTGTTTTGAGGAAAACTTTCAAAAGAAGCTTTTTTTTTTGTTTAAAAAGAGTTTTTTTTTAAAGTTTCAGTACTTTTTTTTGTGCACCACTCATTTGAATCAATCGATCAATCGATTGAACAATCAATCAGTCAATCCAGTCAATGATTCATTAATCCATCTATACCATTGTGCAGCATTCTACTACACATTCCTTACCATTAACAGCATTGTTTCCACCAAAATAACATTATTTCCACCAAAATGTCACTTGAAGACACATATAATACTGTCAAGTGAATGCTCTTAGTGTTCCAAAGGGTGAAAAATTCATATGAAGTTACATAATACTTTTCTTGCTTGTTCAATTTTGGCAGTATTTTGATACTAATACTGTATGTAGTCTAATGTCGGTAGACAGGTGAGAATGTCTAAAAACACCTTTCCTGTAAAGAAACAGTTGCAAGAGTTGTGGTTGACATATAACAGCACCATCTGCTGCTGAAAAGTTATTCATTTTGTTACTGTTTTCATTACAGTTTGAAAACCAGGATTGAGTTCTGTCTGAAGTCATGTTGCCAGGATGATTCATAACCATGGAGACTTGTTGGAAAACGGCCACTGTTTGCCAGAAATGAAACCCTGAGTGTTCTTTTATAACTTCAAGCAAGTATTTCAAAATGCATCATGACTTCTTTGTTTTTCTTTTTTGTTTGGTTTCATTTCTTCCTCATGATCAAGCATTTTCTGTTTGTTACTTGATGGACAAGAGTTATACTCCTGTGTTTTAAAGATGCAAACATTATTACACCACTTAAAGGGAAATAAGGCATTTATTTTACAGGAAACAACCATATTTTCAAAACCAATGTTTGTGAACAAAGAATGATAGATTATTAAAAAAGGAAAAAAAATAATGATGCATTATTTCAAACAATTCATCTTCAGTTGCTCATCACAAGCATAATGATTTGAGATGAAGCATTTGCAGATGTTTATGGATGACACTGAAATGGTTTAGCAATGATTAAAGTTAAGATTAAGTTTTTGAGGATTTTGAAGGATACAAACACATGACAATACTTGCAATTAGCATAAATAGTCAAATTTCTTGTGTCATTTACTCAGTATTCTAAAGTAAAGTTGGGTATTGCTTTTTTATTATTATCATTTTTATGGTATTTAAAAGTTGCTTGTGCGGTGGCACATGCAATATAGAAGTGTTTTGCACAGGCTGTGCTTTGGTAGTGAAAGATTTTACAGTCTCACTGGTGGCGTGATCATCTGTCAAATAAATTAATCAGGTGTTTCAGATAAATTAATCAGGTGTTTCAGATGAAAAGTAGGAAAAAATAGAAGAAACTGAGGGAAGGAAGTCATTTATTAATGTTATGACTAAAATGTTTTACACAGTTTACAAAGCAGCCAAATGATGAACAGCAACCTCTGTCATTCTGCATTGTACTACGAAAAAAAAAAAAAAAATGAAAGATGACAGAACCAAACCGCTGTGTGTACTTCACCGATATAAAATATGATGGTAGTTCAAAACATTTTTTTATTTTTTGTTATTGGAAGCTTTGATTTCCAATCATTGTAAAGTCTGTTTAAATTTTGAGCAAACCCTCTCTGTTGGCTCATGAAATGTGATTGATTTAGTTGGGGGGACAGGAAAAGTACCGTCAAAGTTTATGGAAGACAGTAAAATGATTTGTCACTGCAATTTGCAAACTGTTTGATTGATGACCTCTCTTTAGTTAGTTTGAAGACACATATTGATTTTAATATTCATTGAGACTGCATTGATAAGGCGGGGTAATTTTAATAACAATTTCAGCAACGGCAGTAAGCTCCAGTCACCAGAAAGTTGATTGTTTAAATTGCCGGTGGTGGCTTTGAGATAAGCAAGAGGTTTAATGGCTGCTGTACAGGAGCTTGTTCCTTAATGTCTCTAGACGTAATGTTGCAGAGAGACATGATGGTTACGGCACTGTACAGAAGTAGGACACACCTTCTATAGAATGAGCCCACGTCAGACACTTGTCTTTACAAACTCATTTATGACATAGTGAACCACAAGAGGCAGTATCCAATGTATTTTGTGTTAGCCACCATAGAGAAACATCCCTGATGTAACCATAGTAATGGAGTTGAGGAATATTACTGACCTGTGCAGCATCTTCACTGGATGAAGCCAAGAAATATAAACGGGGATGCCATTGTATGACAAAAGAAAAATTCGTAAAGATGTGTGCCTTCATACCCCTCCCAAAAAAAAAATGTTTGAATTTACACTCTTAAATTGATTTTACTTAATTTGCTTCTCTTGCAAGTTCCTGAAGTTCCATCATGCAAACCCAATAGGCTGTGCCATCTACCTGTGAACATTGACAGACAAGTTTGCTTATAAATGTCCCCATTTGGAGAGTTACAGGCGGACATAGGTGTGTATCAAGCACCATCACTCTGTTGCAGTGTTGACAGTTAGATGCATAGCTTCAGTTCAGGTGGCATGACATCATTTTTGTTGATACTTTTTTTGATCTTTTTGTTTCTATGGATGTAAAAAGGTGATATTTGGCAATTGAGAGGAATCAGTCAAAGAGCTTCATGGACTGATCAGAACCAACTAGGGAAGAAAAGAAGACATTTTATAGAATTATTGAGATTGATATTCACAGTTTTGGTTTCGTCCTCTGTTCCATGCAGCAACAATTTAATTTGAAATGCTGCTGCAGTACTCTTATGAGTTATTGGAATTGAGGCATGGGAATATGTACTTCTTTGTTTTGTCCCTAAAATATATCAGCTCTCTTGCCACCTCTGTAAGAAAAAAAAAACAATAAGGTATAAAAGATTGCAGAAAATATTACAACCACAGAACTTTGCAAGAAGTAACATATAATTGATATAAATGTAAATGCAAACTACTCACCTCAATTATATTCTGCTGCAGCCTATTGACAAAACCATTGCTGAAATGTGGATTTTTCAGTTATGAAAACCCACAGGGAAAGTTTTCTTCCTTCTTGAATTTGGAGGCAATTGTTGCTGAATTCTCATCTGGAGATTTAGAAAAGTTGCGCACTCACTCTGTTCTTTTTGTTCAAATGTATTTAAGTGCTCTTCATGTTGTTGAAATGTACAGTATGTTCACACCACAAGACAGGAGCATGTTACAGCCCTGCTTAAACTGAATCATCCCCTTTTCCCCCTTGCTTCTCACCTGTGGGAATCTATTTGCCTGCAGACATGGCTCCAATTTTCCTTCTTTCCTTCTGTGACCTATTGCTGAATTCACGGCCGTTCCCTTCACCTGCCTACCAGCTCACAGACAAGACTGCATCGGTGAAATCTTATATTCTTTGTCTTTTCACAAAAGTCTCTCAATGTAATCACAATTGATTGAAGTTTACTTAATGAGAAGCTGGTTCTTTGTCGCCACGGAGACGCGTGCACGGTGGTACCGTTTTTGTTCTTGTAATTCTTACTGATATGCAATGCGCGATTCTTTTGCCGTCAGTGGACTCTGTGGATGCGGTTTCGAGAGGGCTTCTTTTTTTTTGTATATTGTTTGTGTGTCTATTTTGTATCAGAAGATCAAATCAACATATTCATAATTGGCAAGACAACCGAATCCATACACAAAGGTTGATTGTCTTTAGTATTGATAGTAGTTGGAGAAGCTGCTGATAGAGTCTGAAAAATTGTTTTGCTTTTGGACTACAGTAACTTGGAAACTGACTGTACCCTCTACCAATAAGTGCTTCATATGAAGATTTCTGCATGGATTGTTAAGGACTTTTAACGTAGCTATGACAGCCTAAATCAGATAATTAGATTTTCTTCTCTTATGGTTTTTGGTCTGCCTCTTGCATTGGTAGGTACCAACCTTCAAGAACTTTTTTTCCCTTGCTCAGGATTTCTCGTTATCTGCTGTATTATTTTTTCTTGATGTCATTCTATTCAGTTGGCATGTCATGGGAGGGAATTTACAGTACATGCACCAAGCTGTCAGTATTGCTTCACTTAATCAAGGTACATCCCCTCGCTGGTAGATGAAAAGGGTAATCTTTGGTCATTTGTGTGTACAGTGAAATGCCCGCAGTAAGTGATATGATCATGTTATGAACACAAAAGTAAGAGCTTGCTCAATCTGTTTCAGTCCTCCATTCTGAATATTTGGATGAATGGGTATTTCATCGAAAGAATTAAGGTGGCTGCAAGTTGGGAAGGATATTGTGTAGTTTGCTTTCATATAGCAAAGTATCCAGACCATCATGCAGGTCAAAGAGGCATGTAGCTAGAAAATAATTATGCTGATTTTAGATGACATTAATTGAAATTGATTCATGCCAAGAAGTGTCCTTTACAGGTTTCTACAGAACTTGGGTAGCCATGCATACATACAGTAATGTTTAAGTTCTGTAAGGGATCATTTCATGGCACAAGTAATTAATACACACACACACATGCACACATGTATGCAAACTTAAGTGTATTAAGAAATGCTGAAAGATTTTGTGACATTTCAACCTCAAGTTTTTATGGTCTACAACTGTACATTTGAAGGGGTACGTGCTTCAAAAGTTTTGGTGGAGTATAGAGGAAAAAACACACCGCGACTCTCCTTTAATCTTACAATAATGTGTTTCTTTGGTTTTGTATGAGAGTTAAAGGAATTTACTGCATCGACAGGACGCTACCATTCCTCTCCCCCTTCCTTTCCTCTTCTCACTCCTAAGAAAACCTAAAGGAAGCATAGAAGAAGTACTGCATTTCCTTTTTAAAATTTTATGAAAGTCCACTGCTTACTGCACATCTTCTACTGTATCACTTTCTGGGAGTTTCCCATCTTGATTGTACACATTGACTGCCAAATCTGAGTCTGTAAAAGTTAATGAGGTACTGTAAATACTGTCAACCTCTATCCAAATTTCTCGCCCATTTAAGGTTAAAACAAATTCTGTAAAAATTGTGTTTACCTAGTTTGATGATGAAAAAAAATCATCGTTTTACATTGTTTTTTTTCTTTCGTTGCGTTTATATCATACCAAGCTATGCAATAGAAGTTAGTTGCCATGTTCATTTTCTCGTATATTTCTTTCATTTCTTAGAGAACTGCTGATACTTTGCTCCAGACCAGAGGCAGAAGCAGATGCATAAACTATGGATGATGAGGTCGATGTTTTGTTGGAGCACACAGAGAATTACACAAATGGTCACGTTGTGGAATATTACTGGAATAGTTCGGGACGCTGTTCGAGCTGGATTCTGCTCCCAGCGGAGAACCTCTGGCCGAGATGGCTTCGGGGCATACTGTACCTGACGGCAATGTTTTACCTGTTTGTAGGCATCGCGATAGTAAGCGACGTTTTCATGTGCAGCATAGAAGTAATCACCAGTAAACAAAGGACGGTATACAAGTGGGACCCTGAGAAGAAAGAAACTGTTAAGAAGGAAGTACTCATTTGGAATGAAACGGTCGCCAACCTGACGCTGATGGCGCTCGGGAGCAGCGCCCCTGAGATCCTGCTCAACATTGGCGAGGCAGTCCAGAATCTCAACAATACTACAGAAGAGGACAGCCTGGGAACTTTCACAATCATTGGGAGTGCTGCCTTTAACCTGCTCATTATAACTGCGGTGTGCATCACCAGTGTGAAATCGTTTGAAGTTAAGAAAATCAAGGAATTTGGTGTGTTTATGTTAACTTCCATTTGGTCGATATTCGCGTACTTGTGGGTGTCCTTCGTCGTATTGGGTCACACACCCGGAGAGGTACAGGCGTGGGAGGCGTGGGTGACACTCGGTTTCTTTCCGTTGTTGGTCTTTTCTGCATACTGTCAGGACAATGGCTGGTGGGTTAAGCTGTGGTGGAGGTTTTCAAAAGGAAGGCCCGTCATCTCCAGCGAGCCGTCATCAGCAGAGCAGGCAAATGGCAGTCACGTGGTAAGTTGGCTTGAAATATTTTTCCGTATCTCAATTTACTACAAAACTGTACACATAATGATAGCTTTCAAGCAGGAACTGACAACTTCAGGTTATTCAGGTACTGATAGACAATTACATGGTATATGGTAGATCGCCACCCTTCATACTTATCTTTCGTGTCACTAAATATTTATGAATGCAACCCTTCATCTTTCATTGCGATCAATCTTAACAGTTTTAGCAATGATAACTTGTTATTTGTGATTGATATATATTCCAGGGTAAACAGATATACTGAGGAAACCCAAATTTTTTCCAGGATTTCACAAATCTTTTTAACTTTGTTAAGTAAAAATAATTTAGCTTTTACGTTGCTTTTTAAATGTAACAGGGATTTGTCTTTTCTGTGCGGTAAGGAATTACTAAATGTTGCATCACAGCTAATTGAATAAAACATTGTATCTTGGTAGCATGAGGTGTAACCCACTTTTCACATGAGTAATACTTTCCTTTAATCTGCACATAGTTATTACAGTGAATTACATTTACAGAATTTACAATTACATTTCATAAGTCCCGCTAGGAAAACACACCTATTTTATGCTGCCGTATTGCAGTTGATAACATTTGCTGTATTATGTACAGCAGACTTGGGCGACAATGATATTTCGTGAGTCAAGCACTCGCGGCCTGAATAGCTGCGACACTGAAATAACTCTTACTTGGCATTGGTTTCCACTGACATCATAGCTGGTACCTACAAATATGTAACATTATATTTTGAGCATGAACCATCGTAATGTGCCATACAGCCCCATTTAGTGTTTTCAGGTGTTCACACTAAGACACGGGATTGCAGGAATCCTGCATTTGTCGCCTGAATCCTGCACAAAGATAAATCTTATGCTGGAAAATCCTGCACACTTTTCCACAGCTGAGGTTGTAGATACAATTATAAATACACACAATAAATTGCCACAGAATCTTTACCAAGTGACAACTTCGTCCTTGATTTTGAAAATTCCTTCCCAAAAGATTTTTAGAGGGGGATTCCCCTCCCAGCTGCATTTCCTTAGCCGGAACACAGGGTGTTGGTGGATTAGAACTGGACTTCCCGGTACTGTAGTAATCTAAGGTATCAGACATAGGGCAGACCTATAATTGGGAAATAAGAAATATCTTGCACTAGATTTTCAATTTTAATTTATAAAACTTGCAAAAGAACAGTACAAACTGTTAAGCACACAAGAAAAAAAAAATGGTCTCTGTGGTTTTTTTTTGTAGTCTTGAAAATTCTA
Source organism: Stichopus chloronotus (assembly GCA_021234535.1). NCBI lineage: Eukaryota > Metazoa > Echinodermata > Holothuroidea > Aspidochirotida > Stichopodidae > Stichopus > Stichopus chloronotus. Next base: position 8,427,525 of record CM037836.1, read on the forward strand.
AATGAGTTGTGACACCAAGAAGATGGGAGCGGAGTCACATTTAGCTTACAGTAGCCTTCAGTGCCCTTTAATATAGCTTGGCTTCAAGTTTGTGATAAAATAGAACATTAAAGTTACAGATTCCAACACAAATTTCAAAGCCATTTCCAGTCAGTTCTTGCAATTTGCAGAGTTAGTGCATACTCAACAAAGTTCGTAAGTAAACAAAAAAAGAAGAAAGAAGTTCTAACAAAAATTTCGAACAAAGCTCAAAATTTTTTACTGAGAGCAATGTTTGTTATTTTATGTTTGCAACAAGACCGAAGGCGTCTGTACTTTATCACTTGTTTTGCAAGAATACAGTATTAGCTAGTTATTGGATACACTGTATCAATTGTATATACCCAAGTGATCGCTAATGTCCTAAAACTGCTCCTCCTCTAAACCCACCCACCCATTAAAAAAAAATGAAACTAATCAATCTTTCCACCCCCAACTTTCCTTTTACATTTCGCATTTGTTAATTAACATTTCAGTCCGCTCACAACACAAGTCAATTACATGTTTGGAAGACTAAACAAGAGAATGTTTTTCAACTCTTAGACCAATATCACAAGACACTCTCAGTTGTCTGCAGGTTTTCGTCTTCAGGTTAATCCATCAGTCTGAAACCAGGCAAATGAGCCAGTACAAGCTTCCTCCTTTTCTTCTATAGCTTGCTGCTACGGAAGCAATCAGACTCGCTGAGCTGAGAGATTCAACAGCATAATTTGATTAACAGTAATGTAAGGCTGGTTGTCGTTTGCTTCTTTCCTGGGTGGGGGGGGGGTGAGTGTTCAATACATTTTACTCTTGTTTGCCTGCATTTCACAATTGCAGAATGATTTTCATTAAAATCCATTTGTCACATGTGCACATGTCTCTGATGGTACACATTTATTGACCCCTTGATGCTACGATTGACAAACTGTACCCGTGTGGTGTGGCGGCTAGGCATCTAGGATAAAATGTATTAATTTTTCACTCGGAAAAGAATATACAGTACTTAGTAAGTAAACTCAGTTATTGGAATTCCTAAGGAAATCCAAAAAAAAGTCCTGGTTTTTAGTGGATCCCTGCTCTGTCAAGTCTGTAATACTGGACAAGGATGTGATTCCAGGAAGGATTTTAATTTAATTTTGTGCCTTTTCCATCAATTGACTGAATGTTGTTGCTGTACTGTACCCCAAAATTGACAGTTTAATAATAAAGTTAATACTGTAGACTGTTAATCTTGACACTACTGTACCTGTACATCGACAGGAATCAAATACAAACAAAAATGGTTCTCATGCTGTAATATGTTTTGACAAGAACCAGGTCAAATGCAGAAAGTAAATTTGATTTTAACATCAGCGTTGCACAAAATTTCTATTTTTTTTTTCTATGCAGATCTGAATCGTCTTACATGTATAATCATTTTATATAGAGAAGAAAGAACGTCAGGTGTTTGCACGTGTCTCCCGTAGCACACCTTTGACGCCCTTTTATACCAAACGAGTATGACATCAAACAGTTTGACATATTTCCGTCATACATACAGTACTGTAGATCCATTGTCAAGTTTACATCTTGTAGACCATACATGATAGTTATTGTAAAGACGCAACAGATGAAATTTTGAAGTCCCTGATTTTGATTAGACACTTTAGCCTAACAACAATGGTTGTGTGATAAGTTAGATAATTTAATATTGCACTTTCACTATACCTTCCGCATTGTTGCATTGGTGCAAAAACAAAGAAAAGTACTTTTTAGCCACGGAGATCGATACGCACAGTAAACTTGAACAGAAATTCTAAAGTCACTCAGGTGATAATGCATACATCAAAGTGTCTTTGAATGTCATATTCATAAGTATCGTGATGTGGCAAAAAACAGGTCAAATCCGAAGATTAAATTTGATTTAACATTCGCTGTCTATGTACAGGGTTCTGTACTCTGTAGTGTCTGTTGTTAGGCAGTATTTTTCCCATTTGCCCTCCAAAAGTAGGTTTTCGGTATGTTTGTGTTTCTTAGTTGTTATTGCTGCTGTACATATTACTTGGATTGATTCCGACTCGAGCCACTGTGCAGTTCTTTCATTGCTTCCAGTGAACTTTGCAAAAGGGATCTACAGTGATATTTCAGTGAAGTTAGCTTAAGTTTGACAATGGCAACTCTTTTTCTTCTGTACAGTAAACTAAGAACATTTTCGCAAGTCTGGCATGTACGGTAGCACCTATCAGCGATCGTAGATATATGATATAACAGAAAGGTGCAGTTGTCATTTTTTATCATATTTGACACTTATTGGTGTTCTTTAATTTGTCACAAATTATGGATCTGTTGCTCAGTGCATTAATTGTTGCATTATTGCATTGTGATGATTGTCCTGCCGACAGAAATCTTAAAATAAGTGCTTGTTGGCCCTTCTTTGGATCACTTTTAGTGATTATATTACAGCACTGTCACATTTTTATTATTTTAGATTATTTATGACTCTGCATTTATGTAGCTCTGCCGACCACATGCATTAGTCTCAGAGTCGTTCATAGTCTTGGAGTTTTTCATACTGTACTGTACTCAGCAAGGTTTCGATCAGTAAAGTTGGATCGTTGGCAAGTTTTGAATTTCACAAGAAAAGACGCTCACAGGCATACTGTATATCTTTCCCATGCCCAAGCAGAGGTCAGCCAGGCCTACCACATCATAAGCAAAACTACTTTACTGTCTGACCGCGTTTGTCAACACAAAACTGATCATGGTTGATGAGCAGGTCTTTGTATCATCAAATATTTGCTACCATGCTTTAGATCAACATTTATAAAAAACTTCCAAGTTTGATAATGAAAGCTTCCAAAAGCCTATCATGATCAAAAAAGAGCTTTTGTGACTTCTTTTTGCCCTTTTACGGTAATATTTATTGGCTTAATATTTTTAAAATTTTCACCCGATGACCATTAAGCAATTTAGGCAGCTTAACGACGATGGATTGGTTTGAACTGTCCTTTTGAAACCTCGTTAAAACAGTCAGAAGATTCCAGAAGCTGCACGTTTCTGACTTTCCGTTAATGCACGGCAAACTCGATAAGTCAGCTGCAGTTTAAATGTGGTCCCCACCTACAGTACTGTAGGTACTGCACAGTTTGGTACTATGCAAATTTATAGTTTTGAAACTGAGCAAAAAGTAAACATAGTTAACTCTCGTGTCAAAACTGTATTTCCTCCTGTTTTTTGCATTTTCTATGGAAGTTTGTCATTTCCTTACAGTAAGAGGTTCCAGGGCTTTGTTTGCGGCACAGATTGAGCTGTGGAAGAATGTGCAGTTAAAGCATTGTGAAATAATGTAAATAAAGTACTGCAACTATTGCTTGCACTGTCACTGTCCAGAGTTAAACCTACAGTAGCTCATGGAGAATATATGTTCAAAAACACTGAGTGCATTCTCCATTTTATTTACTAGAAAAGACAGAACGGTGGACTGCATACAAGAAATGAATGTTTACGAGCGCAGTAGTATGAACAATTTCATGAACTGAAAGAACGGGGCGAAGCAGCAGTTTTGACCGAACTTCGATCTTTCAGCGAATGGAAGTTTTCTGTTGCAGGAACGGAAAACATTCGTTTGTTTAATGACGATCACCTCAAATATTGGTCAAAGTTTGATTGCATAAGACAAGAGATATGACCCACTGTACAGTAACTGTTACGCTCGTTGTGCAATGTACGATCCTCAGTGTCTGATATTTTGAGTCTCAGCGCATGTGATTGTACTTGCAGGGGAAGTTGCCGCAATGGAATGATCACTGAGTTATTGCCGTGGGCTAGTACTTGGTTGAATGTCATAGCTGTGATAATAGTGCCAAATCATGTATTGCATGTGACCACCAATCCTCCAATGAGATGTTAGAGGAATGAACAAGGTTTGTTGATATTATACAGTCGATGTGAGTCAAATATAAGCAAACTCTCCTTCAAATGGGAGTGTAATAGTTACCCATAGATCACTAGATGCTGATACCTGTGCAATGTCACAGATCAAGGGGTTCTTCAATTGATTAACCAACAAAATTTTCTGATATTGACTTTAAATTCACAAATCATCTCTTTTGCTGATGTTTTGTACTCCAGATATTCTTATGCTTAGAAAGACTGTACAGTATTAGCTCTGAAAAATCCCTTCAAGTTAACTGTGTTAGTGGTCAAACTTGCAGGAATACGTTTCGTGTACTCTGTACTGTATAGGCTACAGGATTGAACAAGTCCATGAGGCTCATCAATTAATGCTTGCAAGTAGATTGACTTGACAGGCCACTGCATTGAGAATGTCTTTCAAATTTGTCACAAATGTTGCAGGTCTGTATGTGACCAGAGGCATAGAATGATAATGGGTTGAAAAAAATGTTTCAAAAAAAAAATGTTTGTGAAAGCACTTACTGTGCATTTGACAATGAAAAGAGAGATTTCACTGTACTTGTTTATATGCAACCAGCCTACAGACATACAGTACCTGTAGAACTATGCCAAATATTGTTTCAAGAGAAATGTGTTTGTGTTTGTGTACAGTATATGTTTTAGTACACATTAACTTTGACCATTTGTATGTGCAATACAGAAAGGAAACTTCCATGAATTCTGTTTTTATCCTCAAAGCCCTGTTGGGAACATTTGCACTTGATAGAACAGCAAGACACCCTAACTGGACAGGTGTCTTCACCTTCTTGAGAGTAGACTTGTGTATTATGTAGCTGCAGATGGAATATATGATTTTCCTTACAAGTATAAACTTTATTAGCTAAAAGAAAAATAATCATAAATACTGATGACACTGTAATCAACAAAAGCAAGAATTCATTTTACTTTCTTTTCTTTTTGCTTGATTTTGTGCCTACAACAAACTATGTTCAAAGCAAAGATTAAAGTTTGAAACTGGAAAGTATGTCAGTCCTCTCAAAGTTCAAGGCCCTGATGATATAACCGCAGAACACAGTTTAAAATTAGTCACAGTTTTGTCGAAGTGGTGTGTTTGGTCTGGTATCCAAAATAAGATGTACCGTAAGCAGACAAGTACGCTTTTGTCGTAAAATTGGCAAATTTCTCATTAACTTTTACTATCATTTAGGACAATCTCCTTCATCTTTTTCCTTCCTCCAGAACGTAAGAGTGGTTAATGGTATTGGAAGGAGACACTCCATTCTTCACGGTCCTTCACCGCAGCTCGTAACTCTAGAAGCTGAGAAGTCCTCTCAGGTAATATCAAGAGACTAGTTCCAGGATGCACGTAAGAAAGGCCATGAAGTAGAAAATGTTAAAATCAAATCATCAAACTTTCTAACAATCAAGCGTAACTTTGGCATTAGCCAGTGAGTCAGATGGTCGTTTATGTTGCACACACGATCAATTTATGTGCAATGGTTCTCTGTTGTGACGACGAGTGGTATTGAGCAAAGATTGGAAAAGTGCCTGTTTAACGATGATTTGTAAACAGTGACGTGGTGTCAAAAGTGGTTACATATCGAGCAGCATTACACCTGGCTGGATCAAAACAAAGAGCGTACAGTAATTTCTTCACATAATAGTCTACACAATAAAGAAAAGCAATTTTTGATAGGACAGACCATATCAGTTAGAGCAGTTACGTGGTGTAAAATTTGGTAATTGCCAACCAGTTAGTAAATTATCAGGAAAGTCCATTACATTCCAGAAAATTCAACAGTACAGTACATGTTTTTGAAGTCAGGGTAAAGATTTTGAATGCGAACAATGTATGGCTGTATTTTCTAAGTGGCAACAGAAAGTCATGTGTCATTGTTCACTTAAAGTTACCCCTTTAATGATTTCAGTTTTAACAGTTTCAAAAGCTTTTGTTATACTGTTCATGATATTAAATACTGTATGTCAGTGTGCAGTAGCTTTACAAAATAAAAGTACCCTTCAAGATGGCCATGTTGAAACAAAAGTAGTATTTCTTTTTCACCTTTGCAAGGTTACCTTGATTATAGGCTAATATAACCGAGTCTCCTGTCCCTGGTGATGCATTTCATTGAGTTGTCAAAACTGACCCCACAGTGCAAATTGTTCCACAAAGGCGGGAGAATCTCGCCACTTACAATGATCTCTTCTCTGCCCTGCCACTTAGACGGGCAGTTTACAGCATTGTTAAACTAAAAATTGGCACAATTATCAATTTGTGAGCTGGTTGTCTATCTTCGTATGTATCCAACACTAACTGTGTGCATCTTGATTACACATCCAACCTAACCCTCATACTAGCAGCATCTCCCAAAGGTGTTAACGACATGTCAGAAATTTACGATGTGTTGACAGTTGTATTGCTCAACCACTTAAGATTGTTTAGAAAAAGAAGCAGTACAAACTATGAAAGGAGGATGAAAAGCAGGCTATCCATTTCAGACTGTCAATTCTCTTGTTCCCCAGTGTGTTTGAAATCATCCTGCAGTAAATTATGGATGTGGAGATGCAATTAGAAAATATGATAGCTCCGCACATCAACTTGAACAGAAAGGGGTAAAACAATTCTGTCTTGCAGTAGTTACTGAATTCTTCAATTTTCAGTGAGAGATTGTTCGTGGTTGAACTAGGCTTTATTCTTTTACCGTATCATTTAAATTGTGGAACTTTTGTGTGGTCTGTTTTACCTCAAGATTTCAATCTGCATGGTCAGTTAAAGTTTTCCTTTTTTTTTCACTGCTTCCTGGTTTTGTATCAAATGAAGGATGTAGCCACAAGTTTAGTATGCAAATACACAATGGTAGAGTTGTTGTTAAGTGAATACATGACTGACAGTTACTGGGACCTCTGCAATTACAGTTCTGCTCTGGTGTTTTGTACATTAAAGGTTTACTTTTCTGAAGAAGACCAACATTCAGGAAGAATGTGTTTTTGCAAAAACAACATATTTTGTTTTGACATGTTATGAGCTGAAATTGTTCATATTTTGTTTGTCCCGCTCTCAAGGAAACAGCGTTTTAGCTTTAACCATTCGTCCCCCGTCATATTAAATAATTTTTTGATCAAAATGTCATCTATTTAACAAGTTTCTGGTCGTAATAGCCTTGGAAATCTCAAAGTCATGCTTTTCTCTCATGTGGATGAAGACTCCACTGAAAGTTACATAGTCTTCAGACAACTTTGCATCCTCCTTTAAAACGAATGAGAGGATGAGGTTATCATTGTATGCCTGAGCAGATACTGTAAGTGAATAGACGAAGATGCAGAGCGCAGACACTGTAACTTCATGTCTGAGAGTAATGTTTGGAAAAAATATCATTTATCTGGATAGACTCATACTCAGCACAGCTTGAATAGGTATAGTCCAGGTCAGAGACCAAAACCAAAGGAGAAAAAAGAAAGAGAAGAAGAAAGATGCAGATTACATCTGGGAGTGAAGATGGAATCATCCATAGTGGATGTATATTGTTAATTGATGAATTATGCATGCCTTAAAGTAAGGAATGTGTAACACATCGCTGATAAATTTTCGGCAATGATTAAAATGGACGAATGCTGTTCATATGAGGCTTAATGCCTAACAGAAAGAGAGACATCTTTAAGGGTAGTAAATATTTGTTCCAGTGTCATATCACTCAACTGTGGCCATTTCTAGACAGTCCCGCAGACATTCAAACATTTTCTTTTACATGATGTAGAAATTCTACAAGCACTACATCTAAATACATGGTTCAAAGCACATAAACTTTGGAAGCCTTGTTTCAGAAAGAAGCATTCCTAGCATTCTTGTTGCTTTGTTTAAATGTGTTTACAGTATAGGCATTTTTGTCTTACCTGTGTCTGTGAAAAAACTTCAGTTACAAAGATTTGAAAAGTTACTCAAATTTCACGTAAAGAACTGTGCATTTTAACCGAAGAGGATGATTTTAGCTGAAACTAACATATTACGGTAAGCAGATGGAAACCTGAATGTGAGATGTGTAAAAAAGCAAATGTTCTTTATACAGACTTATCATTTCCACATTGTAATTCCCTGCCTTACCAGAGGCAATTTAATTTGTTTCCTGAGTGAGCCACTGTGAAACGTTCTTCCCCGGTGCCGCTCTTTGTGAGCAGTGTCGGTTTGATACGTGGGAATGATGATCTGCTATAAGAAGGCTGCAGAAAGTTTTTTTACAAATATGGAATCTAAATATTAATCACCCAAGGGATTACTGCTTCTCATCCGCCTCAAGAGGGAAAGACCAGTAGATAGGTACGATCACATTTCAGAGTGATCGCATCTCGACTGTTCAATTAGATGCCCTTAATAAGTGCTGAGGTATGCATGTTGATACTTGAGCTAGCATTCCAGTAGACCCTTTCCTTAGAAGAAGTGTTTGATTTCCCATCATTTAAAATGAGTTCTGTGGTAGTTTTGTTACTTTGAAAATAATGTGGATTGTTTTAGTTTAGAAAAGAATACAAGGTCATCATTTTTTCTTCTTGCAAACTGGCCAAACTGTGCTGTGTGAACACAGACAAGTTTAGCAGTAACAGATGTTGTTTACTTGCAATCGTTGCATTTTCATCGAGGCCTCAGATGTGATTATTAAATTACTCCTTGCCAAATGATGTTACTGTTTGGACTGTTTGTTGATTCCTGGGTAAGATCAGCCACAGTCTTACGTCCTAACAGACAAAAGATACTAACAGCCAAACAGGTAGCAGAGGCTACATACAATGAAAATAGCGATCGCTGCAGATAAGTGTTCGAAGAGTGATCACATACCTCCGTGCAATGATCATTACACACTGTACAGACACATGCATTGTAGTTTTTAAATGTGTCTGCTCTTACAAAATGAAATGCTGTGAGATATTATGAGAATAAGAAGTCATAATATCTCATGAGATTTCATTTATTCAACATGAACTTTATGAGAATTTTATGAAAACTTTTAAGATCTCATGAGATTCTCACAAGACAACGTCCTTATGATGAGATCTCAGAAGACTCTCCTTGATAGACCCTCAAGAGATCTGATGAGAACTCACAAGACATCACGAGATGTAGTGAGATCTCATCATGGTCTCATGAGAAGCTATTGAGAACTCATGAGATTTCTTGAGGAATTTGTGAGCACTCAGGAGAAAGTGATGAATGCTTGTGAGACGCTTTGTGCCCACATGAGATATCATGAAAATCAAATGGTAATTTCGGCATCCTGCAGTCACAAAGTTAGGAAAGTTCATGTCGAAGCCTGATGGGCTACAAACGTGTACAGTAATTTATTTCCTACATTTTGTATCTAAGAATGATTCAGAAAGACCATAATTCGTAATAAAAAACAAAGGTTGATTCAGAAAAGACCATAATTCACAATAAAAAACGAAGGTTGATTCAGAAAGACCATAATTCATAGCAAAATACAAAGGTTCACTCAGAAAAGACCATAATTCATAATAAAATACAAAGGTTGATTCAGAAAAACTATAATTCATAATAAAAAACAAAGGTTGATTCAGAGAAGACCACAATTCATAATAAAAAACAAAGGTTGATTCTTTCTTCAACGAGACTTTGTGAAGGGTTTGACAAAACTTATCAAATGATAATTGACACTTAGTTTACTGGAATTCCATCGAAGATTGCACTCTCGTCATCGAGTTCCACATCCATCGGTGTAATTCTCCGATGCATATTTAAATTTGCTTTAAATTTATTGGGCCATATTCTAAAGAGCAAGACTCAAAACCGTGTGACAGGAATTTTGATAGCCGCGCTCAATCCAAGTGTGCTTTAAGTAATGAAACAGCCATTCCGATTTCGTTATCGCCACTTTGGGTTCATTTAATCCTTGAGGGCTTGTTCAAGCTAATGGAAAATTGGTTTGTAATGAAAGAGTGAGTGAGTGATACTGCTGACATCATCTCTTTATCAATGTCTTGATGTTTCTTTCGATCCAATTTCACTTAAACGAACTGTCAGAATTGTTGCTCTGAAGTAGCCATCAAACTCATACCAAAAATAAGAAAAAAACACAAATGATCACATTAAATGGTTGTAATTAAAATGCTGGCCCTTGTTTACATCTCTCTGTACCACAATTCTCAGTTTTTTTTTAGTTTTCTCTTGGTCTTTGAAGTAGTTATCCATACAGTGTGTCTCAAGATTGTATTATTTTAAATAGTTGTCAGAACTTTTAAAACTGTTGATCATAAACTTGAATGCGGTCACACAATTACAGATCTTGTTTACTGTACGTCTGTGGCCGTTCTGATTGTCAGATTGTTTTCCATATGATGTATATGTGTGTGTGCATGTCTTGTTTTGCTTTGTTTCTGAAGTGCTATATGGTACATACAGAACTTTGATGATTTCTTTGTCTTTTGCTCCCTTCCTTCCCCACCACAAAAAAAAAAAAAAAATCAGCATACACTTTTCTGGTCAACAAATGTATACTTTGAGATGGTGTAAAATTTGTATATTGTTCTTTGTGTGTAAAGTATCATGCTGTTCTTTTTCTTCACAGTCAGCAAAATTTAAGACGCGTACCAGAAGAGACTAATACCTCACGGTAAGTATGGACAGAGTATAATTGCCTTTAATAGGTCTGTTCAGTCCCACAACTGCATTTTCTCCATCTACTAGATTACACAAGCGTAGTTTAAGATGCTGACTACTTTGTGGATTAGAACTGACCGCTTTGTGGATTTCGTGTTTGTTGACCATCAAAAGGTACAACACAGTCGATAGTCTGTGTTTCCATCAATATTGCTATCAAGATTAGAACATTGTTTTCCCCTTTACATGCTTTGCAGGACCACAGAAGCACCCAGTGTTGGCCCCAAACTGCAGTCTGGTCATGATGAGGAAAAACAGCAACATGCCAGAGCTAGGTAAGTTGCATCCACAATGTTAAATATGAAATAATAAAAGAAAGTCCAAAACCTCATGATTTATTTTTTCCTATTTCAATCAATTTATTTTTTTGCTGTGACTTGTCTCTAAACATCTTTGATCTATCCAAGACGTGTGCACGAGCTGTTTTCCACCTGTTTAACCTGTCTGGAGATGTATTCTGTTTCTTTGCAAAGTATGTTTATTGACTGATGGAGTTGCTCTTCGAAGCTGTCTTTAAGTGCATGCATACAGTATAAGTGGTAAACCCAAAGTAATTTTAAAAGGTCCATAATTTTTTGAATGTAGTCAAAGTTCATAACTTTTTGAAGTAGTCAAAGAAGGCTAAGATTATTTTCATCTTTGCGCTGAGGAACTATTTGTCATTTTCCATGGTAAAAGTGTGTCACATACAGTAGTCCAACTTTTGACTTTTTGAGGCAACATATACCATTGTTGAAAGCCGCTTAGAAGTCAGCCCATGCAGACTTATGCAGACTGAAATGTCAGACTTACCATTATACGCAAAGAATTTTGCAACACACAAAAGGAGCATTTGTCAGTTGTTTTTGCCATTTTGTGAGAGCATGATATAAAACTAGCTCTAAAGGCTAGTTAATGCTGGACTGTGCATTATTGTAAAGATAATGCACGATTGGAGGTTAATGCCATGCGTGAGGGTGTAGCTAAGTGCATTCATTCAATGATAGCATCAACCCCCAAGAGCACATTATCCCCAGTTAATGCACAGCTCCAGAGTTGATCAACCTTGTTCATTCATACACAGTGAGATTCGTATGTAAAAAGATGAAAACGAAAGAAGATTTGGGTTTGTAGGTAACCACATGTTCATTGAAAACGAACCCTGAGAAAAGGTAAACATGCGTAATGATATGTCAGCAATGTTCGTGTTCAAAAATTTTGACATGACGTACCACCATTGTTTTTGGTAAGATAGCAGATGGCTAAACTCGTCCGATGTATGAATTTATTGTATTCATCCACTCTTGATTTTTCTCTAAAATTGGTAGTGCTTGATCCGAGATAAATGCATGATCACCTGACTGTAATGGGCCAAAAGGAGAATATATGATAAAGGACAATCCTCGTCTCATGCATGTGCAAATCTCTGCTGTTGCTTGATTGACAACTTCGAAGCTGATGTATTTCCCATACTCTACATGCACTTAAGATAGACAATAAAGTTGCTCCAATGATAAAGTAATATTAATTGTCGTATTTACCTGTTTCAATACTTTATCCCATAATAAGTAGTACCACATCCCTTTATAAAGTATGTGGTATTCAGGTTATTGTATGTTTAGTAGCCCACATTCCTTGACAAAAATAAATGGGACCCCTTCCCCCCCTCCCGTTCAATGTTGAAAATTAGGATATCGTTTGGTTGGGACAACATTGATCTGGGGGGAGGGGATTGTGAAAGATGAACGAATCTACTTCAAATATTGCAACATTTGTCTTCCAAGTGTCCCATCATTTTCGTTGAGGTTTGTAGAACAGGTGGGAAAGTAAATTCTTATTTTCTCTTAAGTAATCTTCAGTTGAGTGAATAGAGTCAGTGCAAGGTTTTGCTACAGACTCATCTGAAATAAATGTTACAACAAATTGGGTATTGTGTAATCTTCATGTAGTAATGTTATGTATTTGTGTGTTGGTCATATCAGTTCAGGAAACTGTGGAACAGTTTTAAGTAAAACAGATAGTTGACTTAAATTGTTTACTGCTTATTAACAATGACTTGCATCTTCATTGCTTGTTCTTATCCTTTCTTTATAACATTTAAATTCTGTCAAATTGGTTCGTAGATAATTTGTAAATTGTAGGATTTCCTAATGAAAGTATACACCTGATAATTTTCAGCCACTGGAAGGGATCTTTTCCATGTTTGAGGTTTTAGAAACTGAAAATCAAAACAATATTTTCAACTCAGGAATTATATTCCGTACAAAAGGTGTCCACTAAATTCTCTGTGGGACTGAAATAGGTGTGAACTCTTGTAACTTGGTCAGGACTAAAGAACATTTTCATTTATGAGTACATCTGTCAACATTTCTATTATTTATTAGTCATAAACTGTGATTTGTGTGGTTACATTAATTATTGTACTTTATTATAGGAGCCTGATTTCTAGTGTGGTTGCGTTATTTTGCTTTCACCATAGTAGCCTGGTTTTCTTGTCATTGCAATGATATTGTTGCACAATCTGGCAGATATAAAAAGTCGACTCATTGAGGCAAAAGTCTTAAGACAATAGGATCCATTAGTTTGACAATCACTGCATCCTTTTTTTTTTTTTTGCTAGAGGACTGACAGGGAAGCATTCAAAATCTGTTGGTGTCTACTGATGATTCGTGCACATTTTGTGTCTGAATTGTGTTAGGTTCGCTCTGCAAAATTCAGTTCCTCTGCAAAGCTGTCACCTGTGACGATATGTGTACTTTGCGTTCTCATATTTCTCATATTTTTCCTGCACCAGACTTGCACAATGTTTGCATTGATGTCCTAACATACTTCAGCTCTGATGTACTGTTTATTAAAATGGACTTTCTCATGTTTTTCTTTTTTGTTCTCTCTTTCTTTCTCTTTCCCTCTTTCTTGTCTAACCTTTGACATGGCTGCTTCTGTGCTCTCTTTTTGCCGTGGCTTTGTCTCACATGCAACAATAGGTCAACGTTACTTAGATCGCGGTAAGTGTTTTCTGATTATGTTTTTATCTGTTTCTTAGTTAGCTCTGTCTGTCATCGATGGTGTCTTTGATCCATGCATCATTTAAGTGTCTCAGACTTTTCAAACATTTTGCCCGTAGTCCCATCTTGTCAAAGTTGCCTTCACTCCATGAGACCTTACAGTTAAAAATCTCTCCCTCAAATTTTGCAAGTGTAGAATGAGTGTAGTTAGTTATATTGAAATATTAAGCTACAGTACTTTTCGTCTACATTTTACTAGTCAAGTTTGCATCAATGTTATTGAAGCAGTACCATTGCCATGTAATACACTGGATCATCGTGTTCAAATAATCTCCAGTGTACGCCATTGCATGTGATAATGCTATCTACTGCAGATAGCATTTGTGGTAGTGAGCATGACCGTTTAGAACTAGAACAATTCATTAATCTCTCATTTGTTCCCTGTATCACATTCCATGTTGTTGTTGTTTTTGTTAAAACCACCATGAAATCAATACGTGGCTTGCCAGTTTGATGCTTTTGAAGTTCGCATGGGAAAGAATACCTCAAAAAATAGGGTATCATTATCACACTCTTCTGAGGCGATTGCCTCGTGTTATGCAAAAGACACAACAATAATTCCTCTTAAGGATGAAGCCCGATATAAACTCAGTAGAAGCTTTACCTGTGTACTTTTCAACGATTTAAAGGAATATTCCGCTGACTTGAAGCGGTTCGTAAATGAAAGAGATTTAATTGTTCACTGAAGGCATGCCTTACTTTTTTATAAAGTATCAAATTTCTTCAGTGGCCAGTTCTTACATGCGCGCTTCTGTCTTTGATTGTTTGTCTGCTCAGATGTTCCTTATTCCACCACATTTCTTTTGATATCCTGCTTAGAAAGTCCCTTACTCTGAAGGTTTGGGGTGCCACTCTTGTGGTCAGCTTTGGGCGATGACTGCGTGTAGGATAAAAGAACTTTCTTTCGATAAGAAGGCTGCATCATTTATTTATTGCCCACTACATCATTTTGAACCGTGCTTCTTCACATACAAGTTCGTCCCCACTTTGGATAAGGACTGCTTGGCAAATTGCATTCGCGTCATATGATACGAAGGCCTCTACGCCAGCACTGTTGAACTGGAATTCTTAAACAGATAAGGGATTTAGACCCCAGAAGTGACCCGTCGGCTTTTGCCATTCGTTACTAGTTTTACAGCTTCCAAACGTCTTTTCCTCAAACTATGAGGTAATGAACTGTATGCAGAAGACGGAGAATGATTTACTTTGCTCTGGAGTTCAACTCTCTGGTTAGGTCTGATCTCTCTGGTATCACATACAGTACAATGCTGTTTGTGTTTAACTCTTTGCATTTGCCCTTGTGGCATGTACCCACCATTCTGTCTGAATTGAAAAATGAATGATGTTAGAAGCATTATGAAGACAAAAAATATGCCAAACTTTTGAGGTAGAAGAATAAAAGGCTTCTTTAAGGAAAAAATCAAGCACACAGTTACTCTGAATTAGAATGATAATACAAAACTGGTCCATTGTTGGTAAGCAGTGCAAGAAATGTTGATGATAATGTAAGTAAGGTATTTGCACCAAAGTTATTATTTCCCTTTTTCTAAATCGACTACATTGACTCACGAATGTAATATTGCATCACAAATGTTGTGCAGTTGGTCTGTTTATAACATTTGGCCTGATCATCGAGTGACCAGCACCTCTGACATCTAGCTTCCAAACATCTTTAGAGACAATAACTCTGAGAGCAAATTGCAGCAAGTGGATGGATTTATTTCAGACTTAATGTGATCACTCTTTTATGCCAGGGGACCTTTTCTTTTTCTCACCAACCATTACTGGGTTTTGCAACCCTTTGACATTTTGCTTTCCTCTGGAGTACTTGTACCCATTCTGTGGAGTAGTATTCTGGAATTAGTAGATTACATTGACTAAGTTCCAGAAAAAAAATGGGGGTGGACATCAGGTTGAAAGGTGGGGGGAACTGGTTGTGTTTAGGGGTGGTTGTAAGTGATAGATACAAGTGTTAAAGATTCTTCATCTATCCATTTATCAGTTTTTTAACTGGCTAAAATGTTTTAAAGCTTGAGGGAGCTGACGTTATCATTTCTGATCATGAAGGGTTCAGTTTAATATTCTCATTAGAGTTTTAACTTGGCCTTTTCAGTTATTCCTTTTCTTATTTTCTTTATTTTGGAATGCAGCTAGGGGAGAGGCAGATATGGACACAAAGTTAAAATGTTTCCTTTCTCTGTTTCCTTTATAACTTTGTCAACTCCAACGTTATGGTCATGGTGTCAGGTGAAAAGAGGATATTGTGTTTGCCACGTTGGTGTACGTACTAACCTCTACCTGCAAAATGTATCTCTGACTACTTATTGTCATTCCTCTTGTGCGAGCCTCTTTTAGTGTACAAATTCACAAGTTGTGTGTTTCTTGGGCATTCAGTCAAGTAGGTATTAATACTCCTTAACTCATGACATGTGTGTTGAACAGCAAGTGTCCTTGGTAGGTCGATTGTCAGGGGTGGCGACTTTGATCAATTAGCTGCTTAGTGGGAAACTCAAGATAAAATTTGATGGGAGCTAAGTATTTTGTTTTGCTTCAGAGAAACTATCGTAGATAGATATGGAAGACTTTTCCAAAGTTAACCAAACCGTATATATATACACACATATCCCGTAAGCCCAGAGTATCTGTTAAGCTTGATTTTATGTTTAAGTTTACAAGCTGTCATAGAGGCTTGTTTACCTTAGTTATACCTCAGTCAGACTAGGGAATGTTGCCATATGTGTTGTTTTGATAAAGCAACTGACAAAGAGTTGAATTAATCACAGTAGTTCCCTCATCTCGTTATGGGATCTTCACCATCAAAGTGCCCCTAGCACATCGATGTGTACATGTTTTTAACATCCTGTCAAGTTGACATGAATGTGTACCTTCATCAAACTGCTGCACCCAAAATTAAATGCCCAAGAAAAACAGAGAGAGCCTGCGAAAGTTTCCTCACCCGGTTGTCAGAAGAGTACCGTACATTCGGTGACGCGCTCATAAATATGTATGTGATGTTACAGTGGCCCTTGAGGTTGAATCCTGTCTTAGCTGACATTGTTACATCGTTCACGTGTATGGAGAATTAAATGTTTCAGATCGTACCAATAACATGTGAATACTGACATTTGCCATGACTTTGTCCAACTCCCTTAACTTTAAACTAGTTGGACAATGTCATGGCTAGTATCAGTCACATTTTGACAGGTCCCAATCACAGCCAATGTTCTTGAAACTCGATTGTAAATGAGGCCTGAGATTCAGACAGCGCAGCTAGATCACTAAAGTACCTTTGGCTGGGGACCAGCTGGAAATAAGTTCAAAGACCCTCCTTGAGAACCCATATCTGTCAAAGGTTTACTGCTCGCGTTCATTTCCATAAATTTAATAAGGATTTGTTGAGATGGCAGTCTCCCAGGAGTGAACCTGTGCCAAAAGACGAAAGCTCACTCTGCTGTTATTTAAAGCTGCATCTGTCTCCAATTTGACAAATGTTGAAAATGAAGTCCAGGAAATTCAAAACAAGAGTTGATAGTTACGGTAATTGTGACACACACTACTATACAGTGCAATTCAATTAATTTGCAAGTGTTGTTGTGTGAGCTCAAAGCTTAAAGTACCTGTGGCATGAAAATCACATTTTGGGGTATCGACTGAATTAATCATCAAAAATTTAAAAATGACCACAATTTCCATCAAGATCCATTAAACATTAACCAGTTTACAAATTTCTGGTTTACAATTGCATCATGAAAGAGCTCGAGCCATGTGTGCAAATTTGTGACATCTAGGGATGGATGCATGTGATACACCTTATGTTATTTAACCCATATTTCAAGGATAATTGAAAAGTGTAGATGCACTGGGGATTTCATTTTGTGAGCATTTTGTCTTCTTTAAAAATATTATTTGATATCACTTACCAATGTTAACTCAGTAATATTGAGAGACAAGAAATATAGGCCTAACACATAGGCCTAACACATACGGACACTGCCCAACTTTACTCGAGCCACATCATCTGCTTTGCATTTTGATCAAAGTTTGAAAAGCTCTATCTCAAAATGGTATTAGATTAAAAAACAGCTCTTTCTAGATGCATGTCACTCGGTCTTCAAAAGTATCTTTACAAATAATTATTTGTTTGCTGTTTATCTTTTGTTTCACAAATTTGTGACATTTGCTCTAGAAAAGGAAAGTAAGTGTGCTGCCATTGGAGTAGTCCTTTCAGATCTCACCTGTTGATCTGCATCAATCAGTAAGTTAAAGGATTTCATTTAGTCAAGTCAGTGGTCAGAATGCAATTTATTTGTTCACCACAAGCACTTGTTTATAGTTTTATCTAAAGCACTTGACAATGATTTGCCTTGCAGGATATTATTATCGACTAGCCAGTATGGTTGCCATGGGATTCAGAGATTCCTTACACGTGATGCCATGGCAACCGTTGAATATACAGTGAGCCACTCTTTCTATTGGCCTATGCCTGTCACTAAAACCATTCTTTGGGAAGCAAAAGGAGCAACAAGTTGTGACTCACCAATATGCATTGATGTGATGATAAACTCACAAGAACAGATGCACCATCTTTATCTTCCATTGTCTCAAACATAATAGGCATTATAGTGGAGTTTATCAATGTTTTGTCAACTAATACTTACTGTACAAAGCCAAACTGGCAAATGACTGCTGTTCAAATGAACACTTGCTACAAAACTGTGAAATCAAAATATCGAGCATGTTGTCGAGGAAGCTTGACCAGAAATTAGGTCAAGCTGTTGAGCTCCACATTCGATTGTGTTGCTGAAGGATGCACCGGCCAGTTTTAATCGTGTGCTCAAAATTTAGTTTGAAAAATCTGTGAATATAGTGTTCAAACCCATTGTGTGAGACCCAAGTTTGATTTTCATCGACATGCTTGTTGCATGAACTCATAACGCAACCAGCAGTTTTGTCCCGAAACCTTTAGGCCATCCAAGGGCTGTTCATTTCACCTCTCTAAGCTTTAATAATCTATTACTCCAAATTCTTGTTTAAAACACCGAAGATGATTCAATCCCATATTTTTTGGGCAACTCTCTCTCGGACGCGTGAAACCCTCGGATCTGGAGTATTAATTTCATTTCTCCATCGTTTCCAGACGTGTTATATCGAGCTGCATCACTAATACCCATTCAGCTCTGCATTCAGCGTCTTTATTTTGCCTCTGCATCTCAAGCAGCAATGATCGCAGAGGAAATGAGAAACGCCGTGTTCAGGAAATATCAAAGTGGGGGGAATGGTAATATGGCCCAGGGGCTTTTAGGGAAAAAAGGAGAGCAGCTAAGCAAAAAATTTTTTTTTTTATTTTCCCACCCTTGATTGGAAAGAGTCGAAATATGTCTGCAGTCATCGCACCGGCAGGAAGAAAATGAAGGAGATAGAATTGAGAGAGAGGGAAAACTGAAAACAAAGTCCAAAGAAAGAAGGTGGCTATATATGTTCCAACATCTTTGCTCCTTCATGTTCGGGTGCTGGGGGACTTTAGAGATGTCTGTAGCAGAGAAAAGAAGCTCATTAAAACATTCCACCCAATTGCTCTGCCATATCGGGTCACTTTTTCTAAAGCTTCCACAACTTGTAAATTGTATTGTGATTAAAACTCCATTTGGTGTTACTGTAATTTTTACATGGACATTGTGGAAAGCTGACTTCAGTAGAGCTCGAGGTCCACGTGTGGAATTAGTCGCCCTTTTGTTTTAGGGACCCTCTGGTGATGTCTCTGTGAATCTTCTGTGAAATATGGTGGATTGACACGCCTGCGCATCCGCTGAAGTTTTGAAGAATTACTTGCTCGCTCAGAGATTTGCCAAATAAGGAATGACTCCGTGAAGTAGTATTAGGCATCTTTCCATTAAAATAATAAATGTCACAGAGACCTGAAAAAATCACAATTATCAATTAAAGCTGGAATATGAGTCAAAAATTTACCAGTGAAAGTCAAATTCTACAGAATATGTCATAGCCACTTCAAAAGTAACATTAGTTAAGCCCTATTTTTGCGAAGATGAATGTTCACACCCATTCCCATTGGTCTGTTTGGTTTCATGTAATCTTTATTGACTGTTATGCTTTCTTGGAGAGTGTGAATTTTGTAGGGCCAACAAAAATATTGAGGCAATTTCTATATTCAAATGTCTGGGAGATGAGTGCATAGTTTTCTTTCAGGTTTTATCACTGAAGAAAACAAAGCTAGATGTCCAGGCAGTAAGCAGTACAACTCATTTTCCTGCTTTAACATGGCACTTTTAGTTGAAATTGATAAAATTGTTATAATTTGGAAGGGTACAACCACATGGCAGTTGCTCGTGATTAGTCAAGTTTTACATCCAGTAGTTATGAAAAATGTCAACTCTCTTAAATATTTGACCCCAGTTTGTACTACTATGTATGTTAGGCTAAGTGCAATGGAAAAAGGTGTCTGGTCATGAATTTTCCAAAACCAAATTGAATTGCTGATTGCTCTCTTATTAAAGTTCATTCATATGTGTCACTCATGGGATCCATCCTCTTAGTTTGACTGTTTGTCATTAGGATGTGAAGAAAACCTCACATTTTTGGAAAACGTTACTGACATTCACGAAATCAACCCATTGTGCTCCTTTAGTCTGTCTGCTTGAAATAGTCCTAAAGGCTTAATTGTGGATTTTCTGAAATAAAGAAAATGACTTTTTGTCAGGAATGAATTGTCTCTTACCCTATGTTTTTCCCTTATCATTTCTTTTCCATCTAATTAATCTTTGTCTCCAACCAAACAATGCCATCCAGCAACTGTCAAGTGAAGCCTTGCATAGTCACACATGTGACAGGAGAGGGAGTATGTGTGTGTAGGGGCTAAATCCAGGTGCATAGCTCTGAACTTTTGTAATAGAGGGCAAACCCTGTAAACAGACTATCTAAGCATAGTTTCACCATAGGTTGGTATGAAGCATTCAAGAAATTTTGGCCAAAGGTTCCTCCAAGATCGCTGGAGTGCCACTGTACCCATACCCTGCAGTTGTATCTGAACATTTTCTTTCTCTTTTTTAAGTCTTTTTTTTTCTAATATTCTGGAAATTTGCTTTTTGGTGTGCATCTATGAAAACTTGTAGGCCTGCAGCTAAAAATAGGGTGGACCTATAAGAACTTGTAGGCCTACAGGTTAAAACTAGGGGAAATACCGGTGACATCATAAATAGCTTTAACACAGTACCAAAAACTAGCTCAAGGGAGGTGATTCCCTCCCCTTGTCTGCACACCTGGGTAAATCAACAAGCTTTTACATCAATCAGTCCTCCAATCAGCATTATCACTATTGTTTGAAACATTGCCATGGCAACGATAGTTTGGTAGCTGTTTCATTAATGTAGACCATAAAGTTTCATTCCTTTGAAAGTTTTCATGTAAAGTAAAAGCGCTTGAAAATTCACAAAGAGTGTCATTTTCAAACCTCGTAACAAAACCGGCTTTTTGATTAGGACTGAAAATTTCATTATATTACGAGATGTTTCATTGTATTTTAAAAATATGGATTGGAACGATGATTTGCAGTTTAGAAAACACTTTTCGTCACTGGCAAGGTTGAATCATTCAATCATGAGTTAACAGAAGGTTTAATCAGCCAACATACATGAACCATAGATCAATATCCCTTTGTATACATTTCTTGTCCAAACCATGTACAAAAAATGATATTTGCCATACTTTTTAGCAGGTTGGGACTCTGAAAGAAAGTCATATTTTGGCTTGATTTTGTTCTACACTGCCTTTACTCACAGTTAACCATCATATGTAAGCAATCCATACAAAAAAAAAATGAGAAAATTCAATAGAAATTACAATTGATCATCCTCCTGTATGCAAACACATGTATACTTTTGGATGTATGCTTCGGTTGTGCATTGTAAGCAATTCAAGTTTTAGAACTTTAAAGTGAAATTGTTGAAAATGTCTATCAAAGGCTTTCTCAAATGGCAGTTGTGTATGATGTGGTTTGGAGGGGCATGAATAAACTAATTTGAAGATTATTGAACGACGCTCTCTTTGGCAAAAACTGAGCCCACTTCAAAAATTCCCTCAAAATTGAGATAAGTTAGCAAAAACTTAGACATATTGTAGAAAAATGTGACTTGGAAAAGTAATCAAACTTTTCATTCTTTTGCATCTGAGTTCCTTCTGAAACAAAAAAAAATCAGAGATCAGTGCAGGAGGAAGAGCTCCCTAAAGCTGCTTGCCCCCCCTCACCCCTCCTCCAGAAGGCGATCAGTGCCAGTATATTACCTAAACATACTTTTGCTTTGTGTCACTTCATCAAATTTAATTGAGAACCTTGAGTTAAGTTTCTGAAATAAAATGCTGCATATCAGCAAACAATCAGATTGAGTCCAGCATTGGGAATTATTAACTTGTGTTTTTACTGCTTAAACCAAATGATGGCTCAGATCCTAGTACTCATTGCATATCTTGCATCGGCAGCTTTGCTCTCACAAGACCTAAGTTGATCAATTCCAAGGTACGTGGGCCTCGTGGCAGTTAGCTCAAACTAGGGAGGATTCTATACCACCCGGGGGGGGGGGGGGGCAGTGGTTGTCTAACAAAGACAGAAATTACACTAGAGTTACCCAGTTACCCAAAAAATGCCAAGAATTTATGATCCTGTTGAAAAGATTCACCTTAGTTGCATGGAACTTCCCAAACAGTTCAAATTGTGAGAATTTACTAAGAACAAGAAAGGGAAAAACCAAACCAAACTAGGGTTGTCAAGCATATTGTTGTGATTTGTAATTGGAAATGAGATATTAAATGTAGGGTAATATTTTGATAGGTGTCTGTCTGTTGCAAATTTTATGATATATAACAGACCTACAGTATGTATTCAAGGGCAGTCAGCGATATAACAAAGTTATTCTCTCTGTTTCCTACAAACAAAAGTGACAATTTTGAGTGGCTATGCATGGAAATAGCAACTACAGTAGTTGCTCAAAAACCTCTAAATGATGTGAGCTAACCTGCTTTGTATGAAAGATTAAGACAATTGCACTACCTTTTTATTAATTTTTAAGTACACAATAGCCATGACTCTGGAAGACAAAATGAAGAAAATTCGCCTGTAGCTTTGGTACTATCAAGCAATACTTTTTTGGTTCCCTTAGATCAGCAAGTAATGCAAAGCCCTTCAGTTTATGATCTCGCATTATTTAGATGTTTGAAGTCACTTTCAAATTAATGGAGTCTTTTTCCCTCTCTTGACTTCTTCCCACAAAATCCTGTCCCTCATGCGAAAACTTGACAAAATTGAGACCACTTACTGATGATGCCATGTGTAACCTGCAGCTGTCTAGATTTAGCAACTGGATGGCCTAAAAGATAAAATATACTGCAGTCTCACTAATGATTGGAGAATCAAGTGAACAATAGATTCGTGATTCCTTTTTTTTTTTTTTGAGGCAACATCTTGTATTTCAGAGGGATATTTCATCAACGGTTAGATTAAAGTCTTTCTGTACTTCATGCAAAGCCTCTAGTTATGAAGGATGGGGTAACATACAGCATTGTGACACTGCAAGGTAGTTTCTTGATGGATAAAGGTTTCTCCTTTGTGGTACAGTAGTTTTGGGTGTTACAGGCTGCCATTGACATATTGTTTTGATTAATGTTGTATCCTTCGGTGTATGTCACTGGCTGACAATGATTTACAGTATCTTTGATAGTGCAATGTTATTGTATGTGTATGCTGCTGCCTCACAGTGTTAGGTGTATGTTTTCCTGTTTGGACAATGAGCTGCCTTTAATGGTGTAGTGTTTGGTGCATCTTGCTATCTGATGATGATACCTATCTTTAATGGTGTATTGTTTGATGCATCTCGCTGTCTGATGATGATACCTGTCTTTGATGGTGAAGTGTTTGTTGCATCTTGCTATCTAATGATGATACCTATCTTTAATGGTGTAGTGTTTGATGCATCTTGCTGTCTGATCATGATACATATCTTTTATGGTGTATTGTTTGGTGCATCTCGCTATCTGATGATGATACCTATCGTTAATGGTGTAGTGTTTGGTGTATCCTGCTGTCTGATGATGATACCTATCTTTGATGGTGTATTGTTTGATGCATCTTGCTGTCTGATGATGATACCTATCTTTTATTTTGTATTGTTTGGTGCATCTCGCTATCTGATGATAATACCTATCTTTTATGGTGTATTGTTTGGTGCATCTCGCTATCTGATGATGATAACTGCCTTTAGTGGTGTAGTGTTTGATACATCTTGCTGTCTGATGATGATACCTGTCTTTAATGGTGAAGTAGTGTTGGGTGTATGTATTGAACTGTCTGTTAAACACTTTCCTATCTTTATTGGTGAAGTGTTGCTTGTTGCTGTCTGCTAATGACTTGTATTTTGATGGTCTATGTAGCTACATTGCATTGGCCAGCTTTTGGTATTGTTGTGTTAGGTGAATATATGTTGTATGCTGACATTAGCCTCTCATTATGGGTGCCGTGTTAGGTGTATGATGGTGTTCTTTTGTACACTGATCTATAGTTTAGATGAACGATGATGTAGTTGAGGTGCACATGCAGTGGTGTAGTTAAGATGTGCTGTGGTGCAAAGTGCTGACTGTTCAGTGGCAATGAGGATGATGGCAGTAACAACCCCTACAACAGCATTTAATTAAAAACAATTGTGATACCTAGGATTTAAATGGAAAGTGCTTAGTCAGTGTCATGAAACAAACACTGGGTCAATCTATTACAGTATGTTTAATATTATTTGTATGATTCTATATGTTTGCTAAATTGAAGGCGCCATAATTAACCTAGCTTTGAGAACCCACTTGAGTTGACATTTATGAATGTGACCTTTTCGCAAAGAGGAGCCACTTTGTGTTTCAAACCACTCATCTTTCATCCTCGCTATTGGTACAGATTTCATCCTCCGGTCCTTCACAAGTCTGTCTCTCATCTCCATTCGTGTATTGTTGTCTTTGGGAGAGGTATAAGTCACATCTTGCACACGTGCAGGCGCACTGTACTTCAGAACACAGGAGATCAACAGTGTGACCTGTTAAGTACCATGTGTATTGATTACCTGATCAATCATTACTGTATCAATCTATGAGATTCAAATATTGCCTCAGTTACCATAGCGACCACTTCTAACACTCTCACCACTACTTGCAAAGATGCTATGGCGAAGCTCAATCGTAAAATGAAGTGCCGAACACGAGCCAGACATAAGAAACTGGAACAGTTGATAATTGAATCGACTCCATCCATCCAATCAAGTTTCCAGACTGCATTATTTTTCTTTTGTTTTCCCCCTTTTTCTTTAACATGCTGCGTTACAAAAGAAAATTTTGCTAAGCCAAGAGACGCAGCTTTGTTAAACACAGACAACATACGTCAAACCCTTTTTCAAATTTATCATGAAGTCTTTTTGCTTTTAAGGGGATTGGGCAAATTGTTGATTCATGTGTGTGGATGTGTGTGCATAGGGGGAGGCGTCACTTTTGTTGAAAAGTCATGAGTTGCAAGCAAACCTTCTATCCTTCTATTCACCTTGACTTTTGAAAGAGAGGAGAGGGGGGAATGGGGATGAGGGTGAAAGGGAGATTTTGTGGCAGAAAGTGATGATTGAAAATGAGAGATCTCAGCCCACAATTATGGACTAGGTGTCTTCTACTTTTACCTAATACACAGTAATGACTTTGACTGCAGTGCTCTCGTGGAAACTTGATAACAGGAGTCAAACTTGATTGAAACAGGTCTGCTATTTTATTTAGGTTATTCAGGTTGTCCTAAACTATAGTCTGTCTGGTTTGTTCAGCCTTAAGAATATTATGTAATATCCGCAGACTGTTCTACTAGACGTCGATCATTTCCTTACACCTGAATGCTGATTGACATCTTTGAGCATGTTGGTAAAATTTTTTGGGATGGTGACTGATTTTGTCACCCGGACAAATTTGTCCTGTTGTGTACAGCTTATGAGTTCAATCACACACCAAGTTACAAAGTTTCAACTGGTACCCAATGAATGTAGCAGGATAACAGCTGTTGCCTCCAAATAACTGAGAGGATTTCATTCGCGATGGATGGAAGTTGGTCCATGTATTGAGGTGTAGCATTATCTCATCGCCCTATGGCGGCTAAGATGAGATATTGCAGTCACTTGGCTAGTGGAGGTATATATTGTGCTGTGCATCCATGGAAGAATGCTTGCCATGGAAACGCTTGGAGTGGATGAGTAGCGACACCCCAGGGGTGACCCCATGGTAGAGTGACCATGGGTACAGGTGGGTCCTGTTGGGTGGTATAAATAAAAACATATCCATGCCAATGGGTGTGCGTGTGTGTGTGTGCTTCCTGACCTGTCCAAATTGTGGTTTTTCCAGAAGACTTTGAAAAGTGTGTGAGTGATTAAGTTTAAACCTGGTAAGGTTGTGCATGATGCCAATATGCACAAGATGTATTGGTTGTATGGTAGATTGAGTCAAATTTGCTGATTTTTTAGAAAAAAAGCCAATTTTCCCCCAAATTTGGTATTGCCAGTATATCTTGAGAAGTATTTGGACATTTAATGCAAAATTTTGCACGGACTTATCTGAGAAGCAATATTCAAGGTATATCACTCTTATAGTAAAGAGAGTGAAATTAGCTGATTTTTTAGGAAAAAAAACCAATTTTGCCCCAAAATTGTGATATTTTTCCAGCATATCTTGAGAACTATTAGACCAATTTACTTAAGGCTTTGTAAGGACTAACCTGAGAGCACATTGTTCAACATAATATTACTGTAATGGTAAAGCCAGTGAAATTTGCTGATTTTTGAGGAGAAAAGCCAATTTTGCCCCAAAATTTGTATTTCCTGCATATCTTGAGAACTATGAGACCAATTAACTTAAAGCTTTGTAAGGACTTCCCTGAGAACACATACTGTGCAACACAATATTACTGTAATGGTGAATCCAGTGAAATTTGCTCATTTCTTAGGAAAAAAGCCAATTTTGCCCCAAAATTGTGATATTTTTCCAGCATATCTTGAGAACTATTAGACCAATTTACTTAAGGCTTTGTAAGGACTTACCTGAGAACACATTGTTTAACATAATATAACTGTAATGGTAAATCCAGTGAAATTTGCTGATTTTTGAGGAGAAAAGACAATTTTGCCCCAAAATTTGTATTTCCTGCGTATCTTGAGAACTATGAGACCAATTAAAGCTTTGTAAGGACTTCCCTGAGAACACATACTGTTCAACATAATATTACTGTTATGGTGAATCCAGTGAAATTTGCTGATTTGTATGGAAAAAAGCCAACTTTGCCCCCAAAATTTGGATTTCCACCGTATCTTTAGAGCTACTCTGTAAGTAAGCATTATGCAAGGCAGTTCCTATGAACATGATAATGAAGATACAGTTTATAACTCTTATAGTAAACTGGTGAAATTGTATGATTGTTTGGTAAAAAACTTATGAGCCAGCATGCAGGTCAATAGACGTCACCTTTTTAACTTTAGCCAAAACAACTTTAACAGAACTGGCCCCTACGCAAAATGTCTTTCAACATCCCTGCCAATTACGAGAACATTATTTTTAAGTCAATCAATAATTTTAGCAGAACCAGGTCCTGCACAGGTAAATAATGGCCTTCGGTGCAAATAACCCATGGTGGGATGCTCATATATCCTGCCCCTAATCTAACCACTAAGCCTAACCTACATGGAATAACCCAATGTTATAGTTGTGTTATGTAGCATAATATGCACAGATACTTCAGAGCCGTTATTATCGTTACTCGAGCTTAGTGGCACCAGGCTATAGGCTTAAGTTTGCTACCTTACAGTAGATATCAGTATTGAGATATTATGGTCGGGTTCATCTGCTGACCACCATGCTATGCTTGAAAAATATTTGGCTCTAATTCACAATCAGTGCCCGGAACTAGGTCACCAACCTGAAGCTATCCCAGGATTCATCCCAGGATTCATCGCTGGATTCATAGGTCTCTGTGAGATGTGGTTGCAGTAGACTATTACAAATCCCCATGTGCAAGTCCTGTGTTGAAATCAATTCATGTTGACAATGAGGTACGCAACTCCGTGGATTGCCCTCTTGTTACATTTCATGTTAATTTGCTGAATGTGAAAAAAAAAAGAATTCACGTTTGCCCCAAGGTAGCATGTCTCTGCATTAATGCCATTTTTTGCTATATGCTTAGATCAGACATAGTCCCCACAGATGAAACAAACATAATACCAGAGATGATGTACAAAGGGAGTGTAAATCCACAGCTGTCGTCAGTGGTATACTAAGGGGTTGGACAAAATGCACAAATTTCGCAGACCGAAAAACGCACCGCAATTTGAGAGGAAAACACTAAATAGTGCAGTCGTAATCGGAAAAATTTGCAGTCACATAATAAAGCTGCTAAACCCATAGTTTGGTGATTGAAGTAATGGTGCTGTTCGTGTACAGTTTAAATGTCGGTAGGAAAACCCGATTGGATTTATTTCTCAAATGTATCACGTGCAGGTAGGTAAATTTCTCCCTCACAGCTCTCCAGGCTAGCCATGCACACTGCACGCTGGCATTGGTGTTGGTATTTGTGTATCTTGAAACTGAAGAAGGGTACGTAGGTTTGCATAGGTACGTACAATTAACTCAGTGGAGGAATCCCACTGTCTCACAGTTGTAGTTTGCTGAAATTTTTGGTACATTGGGCGTGAAAAATTTGACACTTTTCGTGACATTGAAATAAAAGGAAAAAAATGTGACAAACTTCAAAAGCCGCAAACCGAGCTGCCGAATTCACCATCACACATTTGACGAATCCCTACGTAGACTGAGGGGAACGTACCAAAACTGGAGAGATATTTAGAGGAGTGACCTTAGATTTAACCCTGTTTAGTTGGTTTGATTTGTAAAAACCTAATTGCATGTCGCAGCAGAAGAGATGCCAACGGTCTTCCTTTCGTATGTTGGTAATTACAAATGAACATCTTACATCTTAAATAAACGGTGAGGCCATCCTACATCATTGCTCTAATGACGGTTGTCGCTTCGTTTACTTCTTTTAGGCTATTTGCTGTCTCATTCAAATCTAGGTAACTACCTTTAAATAAAACCCTTAAATAAACCTGCAATGTGGGGTTGCTAGTGTGACTAAACAACCTGGCAACTTCACTTTCTGTTTTTGGTTTAATACCAGGAGTGTGGACTTGATTAATCTAGGCCAACTTCTATCTTCCCTCATAGGTGAAATTAACTGATGTCCCTTTTTACCAATTGGTCACTGCCCCCTTTAATTCTTTGGGGAAATTTAAACAGCCGGGGCTCTGATGTTTTCTTTTGTCGTATGTAGCAAAGCGCCAAGGAAAATGTTGCGTGATTCGTCCAAGGAGAGGTGTCCCCGTTGGTGACATTCTCTGAAGGGCTCAGTACACCAGCTAGAGGGCAGTAAACACAAAAACAAAACCAATGAAACATTACAAGTTAAACTTCCAGTTGTAACCTTTGGTCAAAAAGACACAGATTGACCTGGATATCAGATCGTAGGTGTTCTTGGCTTCAAAAGCCAAATGTGGAGTTGAGATGAAGTTTTGGGCACAGCCAAGAGGATGGTTTAAGATCATTCACAATCTCTTCCATCCTCATTTCCTCATAGAGGAGATTTGCTAACACTTGCCAAAGATATCTTCATCCTTTTTCTTCTGTAAATTATGGCCACAACAAACGATTATTTCAATATCCCAGGGAAATCAGACGTGAATTTTGCCCGTGGTAACAAAACCAAGTGTTGAATGGAATAAATCAAAGTTTATCTGGGAATTAATTTTTATGCCGTAATTGTTTCTCTCATAATACTGAAAAGTGGATTTTTTGAGTCACCACTATCTTTCATTCTTTCATTTCAGTGTGAGCAAATTTGTTGTTTTGAAATATTTGAAAACGGGCATCAGAAAGGAAATCTTGAAAGTTCAAAGAGGAAATTTGAAAGTCGTTTGGTAAAATGAAGATAGAAAAGAGTAACAAGAACCCTGTTTATATGGAACCTTGTGGTTTTTAAAGGGAAATAGTCCATTTACAAGGCACCATAAACATGTGATGTAAAACTAACCTCAATCATTGTTAAGCCATTTATTCTTTAATAAATATCTGCAAAGTTTCATCTCCTCAAAACATTATGCATAAGATAAGTTGTGGAAAATGGCTACATTTGAATTGCCAAAAGTTTGGTCAAACAAATTATTCTTGAGCAACAAACAACAAGATTTCTATCTTTGAGAAACATTTCTTGAAAAGAAGGCCACCATCCCTCCTTACTTTGAATAATCTGTCACTGTGTTTTCCATAAAGCAAATTCCTTGTTTCCCTTTAATGCCTCTAATATATTTCTTTAATGTGAAATCTTTTTGACAATGTTTGACATTAACAATAAATGTAGCAACCTGGGATTTGCCAGTTCATTGCATTGATCAGTAATGTTTGTCACGACACCCCTTTGCAGCAGACACTTGAAAATGTGATGGCAATTAAGTTAGAGACATAGTCCCTTTCAGACCTCTTGTGTTTGATATTAAGTTTGTACATATTACTGCATGTAAAGTCAAACTTCTCACAACTGTTAATCTCAGCATTACAAATTTTGGTTAGTTTGGATTTGTTTCTATATGACAGCTGCATATGACCTGTATTTAAGTTAGGATGGTGTGTGGGTGGGGATGGGATATTTTTTGTGTGGTGAGTCTGAAATCAACTCTGGTCCACCACTTTCTGCA
This sequence comes from Stichopus chloronotus, assembly GCA_021234535.1. Classification (NCBI taxonomy): domain Eukaryota; kingdom Metazoa; phylum Echinodermata; class Holothuroidea; order Aspidochirotida; family Stichopodidae; genus Stichopus; species Stichopus chloronotus. Next base: position 8,457,950 of record CM037836.1, read on the forward strand.
AAACAAGGCTTTTCCGTTGAATTATTGTGTACTTGGTATTCCCGACAAAATTTTTGTGAATTCATTTGCATAATCACTAGCTCATGAATATCAAAGTTAAGTATTCAGTTAACCTACGAGATATCTTTTAATTTATTAGAGACTGAGATTTGTAACAGAGAGACAAATTCGTCAGTAAAGCTATTCAGCATGGGAATAGCAGATTGCCAATGAGCATGAAGTCAAGTGGAAAAAGTGTCTCCACCCACAGTGAAGTTACGATTTGGTAATTTGTAAGTTTGAAACAAAATATTACCTGTAACATAATATAGATCCAAGTCTCCTTTTAATTTTCCCCGAATCTAAACTCGGTCGGGTGTCAAGATGCCACAGTGACCATTGATTGGTTAAAGTACAAATATTTGTCTTGGGCTGAGGACATGCCAGCTTAAGGGAATCCCCGAGATGGACTTGGTCTCTCTGTTTCTCAAGTTGTTTTCTCCTTAAAGGTCCTCGATCGTCCCCAGACATCTGTTAGTAGGTCGCTGACCTAGCCTTAAAACGTCACTGAATATTAAACTGTCTTGTTGGGGGAAAGTCAGAACCAAAACTTTGGTGGTTTGATCTCTGTGCGTAAAACGTCTTTTCAGTGCTGTGGGATAATGAGGTGCTGTATTGACGTCAAGGGCCCATTGGAGGGGTTTTAGGTGATGTTTTTGTGGAAAGTGTTTGAGTGGAAATTCAATGATGTCCAAATGGCAAAGAATAAGGGTTTCCTTTTGTATGGTTTGTTGATCTGATTGTTGGTAATAGTTGTGTGAGGTAAAATTTATTCATATAATTTGGCAAAGCAGAGACCTCAGAGACTCCTTGTAAAACAACATCACAATGAGGACCGTAAATGGTCTGGCTTTGTGGTCTCATTGCTCTATTTACACTTGAAACAGGTCAAGTATCTGATAAAAGGGTAGCAAACACTCTGAAATGAGTGCAACTAAATACTGAATCAATCCAATTTTGAAAGAAAAATTCCAAGTTTTATGGTTCTCATAGATAAATGCTAAAGGCATTTACTTGTTCACATAAATCCCAAACATTGTTTACTTCTCTACCACAAGTCAAACATTCTAAATATATGTAGTAAGCTCTGGAAGAAATATATTTTATAACAACCCAAGATGTTTAGAATGAAGCTGTACATCTCAGCCACAAATCACAGTGCATTCAATATGATAGGGCTCAAAATTTTGGTACATCACTTTCGCCTACCAGACACTTGACAGTCACAATCCACTTCTTCAGTATACCATACTAACATAAAGGCTGTAGCCTGCATGTGTACTTCATGTATGCTTATAACCTGCAATGAGCATTGGGCCATTTAGGCCCGTATGCAGCTTTTTCAGTGCGGGGGTTCGATTTTACCACAAGTGGAACATTTTACCCGACAGTTATGACCTACAAATTAAAACTCATTCTATATGTTGCTAACGTAGGCCTGCTATTATAGGCTGAGCGGAACTCCGGATCCTGTGTGTGTGGGGGGGGGTTCGTCGAACCCCTTGAACCCCTCCTGGATACGGGCCTGCCATTTCAACCTCAGAGCAATGGCAAAAACATAGAAAAGTTTGATGTGCCACTTTAGAACTCATCAATTAAAGCTGAGTATGCGAGCAATATCTTCATAGGAACTTTGTGGAGGACTGACTCAAAGTATGATCTCTTGTTGGAGATTTGTTCATCCACTTTAGAAGGGAAATTGTGCTAGCACTTTGAACTAGTAATTCTAAACTGGCACTAGTTCATCCATGTTCTGAAAGAGTCCCAAGCTAGTTGGTATTTTGCATTACTAATTCTCTCAACTCAATATAGCTTAAACCCAGCTGTAGGTAAACCAAAGTTGACTGAGAGGCACAGCTCCTGGTTGTACCCTTGAAACAGGTGGATATGTCTGAGGTGCGATGAACATCAACTGGAAGTCTCCCAGTTCGTACGTGCCAGCAGCAGCCCCACAGGGTGGTGACCATGTAAGGTACAAGATTTCCCCTGTGAGACTGTGCGACTGTGAGTGGCTGTGATTGAATTCGTGTGTGTGGCATACCCACCCTATGAATAAATTCATCTTTTTACAGCTTGCCCACAACATGAATATTCGTCATTCTGTTTGAACCAATTACAGTGGGTTCATATCGAAACAAGGGTTACATTTTACAAAACTACAATATTGAACTGCTTGAATTTACTTCATGGTATTCCAGTTAAAGGGTAGGCTTATTCAAATGCATGATCCATTAGAAGCTTCCGAATTGCTACCCTTTTGGTGCTTTTAAGCATTAATTGAAATCAAAATGTGGTCCAAGTAGTGAGAACAGGATACAGTTTATGGTTCATTCAGTATTCCTAGTCTAATGCTATGATGGTAAATTGTCTATATTGTGGTGAGAGCAGTGGGTGCAGAAGGGAGGATTAAAGTATTAAAAGTAATAGAAAAAAATTGTGTAGCCTTGCAAGTGATGTTTATTCCCTGAGCAATGGCCATTTACTCTCGTCTCCTGTCTGCAGATTGAAAACCCAATCAAAAGCTTGTACATCAGGAATTTAGAAGTATGTGTTTCATTAAGGGGCCTCTTCCATTTCATGGATGTGTGACACTGTTTATGGGGAGTGTCAAATCTTCTCATACATATCGTGGATTGAAATCACACATACTGTACTGTAGGGTGGAAAGGAGATCTAATACTGTAGGAGAAGGAGGGGCTAAGATGAGAAGAGATTGGAAGAGAGAATGATGGTTGGTCATCTCAAGGAATCTAATGATAGATTTGATAGATTACTTCACTCCTTTACTCCTAACTGACCTGCCTTAACGCAACAAATGCACTCCCATCTAATGTTCCAAGAGTACTGGTAACCTTCTCGCTGGAACACTTTGATTTGAATCACTCTGATTTCACTTCTGTATTTGTCATTTCCATGCGACATCTTTTCTTACATGCATGTCCCATATTTACTTGTTTGCTCCATCCTGCAAATTGTATCTAAGTTTGTGTACATATTTACTCCCAACAAGCCTTGGTTGATTCCTTGCTTGTTTGAAGTTCATTGATATCTGTAAGCTAAGCGTTGAGAACTTGTTCCTAGGGTTACTGTTTCCGGTTTGTTGTTCAGGTGTATTCCACTTTGAGTTTGGCATACATAATCTGAAGCTTCTGTTAATGTCTGTCCCATTTATAAGAGGCATTCTGAGAGCGGTGGGCTGTGAATAGAACAACTTGTGCATTTCCTGCTGTTGGCTAGAGATCTTTATGGGGGAAAATCTGAGAGAGTGGTTTTATTGATTTTTTTCTGGATATATTGCATACTTTTAATATGTTAGTGTGTGTAATTATTGATTTATTGACTAGTATAGATATCCACAATTGCATGCGCATCATCTCTTCTTGTAGTAAAGTGCTGTTTCTGTCATGAGTGTGGAGCACTTTTGGTCTTAATGACGGAAGAATTTCTCAAATTTATAGGGACTACTTCATGTTTCTTATCATAAACTACTGTATATCACTTCTGGCAGAGATAATTCTCTCAAAATGTGAAATATAGCAAGTTTGTCTTGTGTGTGTGTGTGTGTGGAAGGAGCAACAGGCATAAAATACCCTTTGCGGAGATGTGATGTAAAATTCTGTACACCTTCTTGAAAAGGTTTCCTCATCTATTACATTCACTGTTACAGCAGGCCTTCAAGTTTGGTGCACAGCTAAATTCAGCAAGTTTTGCATGTACAGTATGTGTCAATCTGGAAAATATAGTACTAATAAGAATGAAATATCCTTTGAGGAGATGTGATGTATATGTTCAACATGTGCATCAACAGGTTTGTCTGTCTGTAATATTCAGTCAGTGTTTTTCCAAGTTAGTATATAACTTAAAATACTGGATTCTTGTGTTGTTTGTAAGAGCCATCATAGGTGCCCTCATGTGCATGCCGGTGTATTGCTTGCTTCTCTTCTCAGAGGATATTAAGTCTGTTAACTTCATATTGAGAAGGTTCAAGCAATATATGCTTCCAGTATTATTTAGTATTACATAAGGCGGGGGGGCGGTGAGAACACGGGTAAAGTAATGCACTTGTCAATTGTAACCACAGCCCCTCCCCATACCCAGGCCATAGCGGAACTGTTGCAACACTTTTGTCGATGATGTGCTGTTTAGTTTGTCTTGGCTATGCTGGGAATGTTGTGAGACTTTTGGCAGGGATGTGCATTGTAAAAAAATGGGCTGGGATGTTGACCCCAGGATGTGCATGAAGAATATAGCCACTTTACAGAATCATCTGCATCAAAGTTAGCTGGGATGTGCAGTTAAAACGTCACCCTGCTCTACCGGGACTTTATTTTGTGTTGTCGGGGAGGAAATGTTCTTGTTACATTTCTGTAAATCACATCCCAGCCAACGTCTGGGATATCCCTAGATGTGGGGGGGGGGGGAAGGTTACAAGTGACAAGTGCATAATGTGATTTGAAGTAAGCAATTTGCATATAAACTGCAATTATGAGGATGACTAATTTTCTACAATGTCTCAGTTGTCATATGTGCTCATTTATTTGGTCCACAGATTTAGACATGCAGCTGTGCGGTCCATGCTGGGAGGCAAGAAGAGACATGCATTTCAGAAGGGCTTGCTGTCCAATGGAACGACCCCACGCCTTGTTGCACTGGTGGATAAGGTCAAGTCATTAGACCAAAGTGAAGAAGTGCCTATCCCAGGTTGGTTTTTATCTCATTTATTTGCATATCTCCGATATGAAGGTAATGACATGTGGATCGTTTGATCTCATTTATCAAGTTCCTTCTGATTGTGAGGGAAATCCTGCAGTAAGTCGGGGTATCTACTAAGAAATGTATAGCTTGGCCCTTTTACCATGATTTGAAACCAGTTCAGCTGAGATTAGTGCTCCAGCAAGAGACTGTTATCAGACCAAATATTAGATGTGCACCTATTCTGGTTTTCAGGATCACATTTAGTTTCGATAAGGAATCAGTTCATGGTCTTAGATCTGCCAGCATCTGAAGGAGGAAGAGCTGGATGCAAATGTGATTGCACATGTTTAAAACAGTAGTCTCTAGTCTCAGGATCTGATCCTTGTCTCAGCTAAAATCAGGGAGGAAGAATCTAATAATGTTTTGATCCTGCTAATCTGCAAATGTGATTTCAGTGTTAGGTTCTTATTTCTAACAGTATTGGAAACATCCTGATCCATATATTGTGTTTTCTGAAATCATGCTCTTAAGTGTGAGTACCTGATCCTGGTCTCAGTTTGGGCTGAAAACACTTGTGATTTTGAAAATAAGTTAATAGTATCTTTGGCAGGTAGCAGTCTAGCAGCAACTTGCTAAGAAACAGAGTCTCATTTTGTGTGAATAGCTGGGTCACATGAACAAAGAAATAACAACAAATTAAAACCTCTGCCTCCTGCCATATTTCTGGAAAGTTTATGTATGTCACATCTCATACTTGGATAAATGATTTGTTTGTAGAGTGTGAAGCCTGCTGTAGCAATGCTGTTTTGTGATTGGCTTTTGGTGATCAACAATTTTGATCTGTCTGTCTGTCTGTCTGTCTGTCTGTCTGTCTGTCTGTCTGTCTGTCTGTCTGTCTGTCTATCAGTAGCACTTTAGGAGTGTATTACTCACAAGCTCTAGAAGGTTCAGTAGCTGTTGTTGCTTTTATGATTTGATTCACCTCAATACTCTAAGTAGTGCTCATCCTATTTCTAAAGAAAACAAAATCACAAAGAAATTGGTGACCGAGAGGACGGACGGATTGTGCGCCGATACAGCTATCCACAGGGAGCATGTATGGTGTTGGTGAACCCAAACGAACCACGGCTTTGTACAAGGTTCAGCGTGTTACCTTACAGTTTCTGTGTCTCTCCCCATTACTCACACACAGCACATTACATTTCAGAGATCACACCAAGGAGCCTAGATCCCATCTCACTGTTAGGAGTTCACTCCTTAAGAGATCACCCCCCTTCCCAGGGGATAACACTCTAGGGTTGATATAACAGAGGTCAGACCAGACAGTTAACAGTGCAAAGAATTAAAGAAGTACAAAGATCACACTCCAGACAGCTCACAGATTCACTTCTGAGACTTTATCCCAGCGGTCAGTTCCAATGAATCCATTCTTAATCCTGGAGATCATGCCTTGGGAAACCATGTGCCAGACATCACATCAATATCACACCCAAGGAGATATTGCCATTGAGATCCTAGCCCCAGAGATTACAAACCAGGAATCACAGTTCAGAAATTGTACACAAGAGATTTTACCCATAGTTAGGGTAGTTAGTACCATAATGATTGCTCTTGCACTAGCGATTCCAAAATGGAAACTACCTTTAGTAATTAGATCAGACAGTATCCTAAATGGGGAGCAATTATCATGTAGTGTACTTTACTTTCAGTGCTTATTTTGTAGCGGTTTATATCACCAGCACTGTGTTTGAGCAAACACATGTAAGCATTGGGCTTTCTTTAGAACAAGCACAGTACCAGCTGGGTGTTTGGTAACTGGAACACTTTAGTATGGCACTAGGATAGTGTTTGGTCAGAATACTTGTAAAGTGTTAAAGTGATATTAGCAGTGTGTGTTTGGTTGCATTAGAACACTAATAAAAGTGTTAAAGAGGCTCATTAAGTTGTTTCGTGAAGTACACTGAATTTGTCTAAACCTGTCAAGTTTCCAATAACATTCTAGTGACACACGGTCAGTCTCAGTGGACCCCAATGTTTCACATACAAAGGAATGTAAATCAGTGAGTACATGAAGATTCAGTTTGGTTTTGGAAAATTCATGACCACACACTTTTCATGTCAGTACTTGCACACAGCCAGTATGAGTAAGAGTCAGAAATTCAAAAATTTGACAGTTTTCAAAACTATGGATGTGAAACTTCACTAATTATGCTAATTATAAATATTGTAATGTGTTTATAGCCTTCAAAAACATGTTGATATCAGCTCAATGAGCCCCTTTAAAATGATACCAACAACTTGTTGGGTTAAACCATTAGCCAGCTAGTGAGTTGTTTTTTCATAGGATGTTCTAGCTGCGCATTAATTCCCTACCACAGTTGGGCACTTCATGGGAATACAAAAGAATCTCTTTACTTTTGGGTGACAACATTGTAATCATTTACAAACAGTTGTGCTGTACACATCTCTTTTTACAACTTGAATACAGCTTTACGCTTATCTGGGTATACTTAAAAGAATTTCCAGTGACCAACTTAAATTTTCACTACAAACCCCACGCTAACAACTCGTTCGTAACTTAAGGAATTGCCGTTTGAAGAACAACAGCTCTGGCTACAAAAGATTTCCAGGTGCCTCAAGGTTGCAAAATGTCATGTCACACTCGTAAAATACCGTAATACGTCTTTGCTGTTCTTTGGAATTGAAGTGCATATTTGACCTTGAAATTTGACACCAGCTAGTGAAAAAAATTTGAGTGGCTGTATTGTAGACTGTACTTAAAAATGTGCAAATTAAGGTCACAACTGGTAAATTATCATGATTCTTTCAAGACCATTCAAATTGTATAGAAAATTTATACAAAGGATATCCAAGTAGGTGATCTGTGTGACATATGTTTTCATAATGCAATGGTACAGCACTACTGTAAAATATATTTTATTTCCTTAAAAATCCACAACTTCCAAGGAGAACATGCTACTGAGATACAGTTTTCACCCATAAAGAGAGAAACAATTCCTTAATTTTTATGAAATGTTAATGTTAGTCAGTGACCAATCCCTGTAGTGCAAAAACAGTGTAGCTTGATGCAGGCCAGTGACATATAACACTAAAAAACTGTTCCATTTCTTTGTGGGGGTCAGAAAACATGTTGCAAGGGGGACTCCAGACTCACAGCAAAAACTAAGAAATTGAAATCATGAATATTTTAGCAAGAATTGACAAATGCTATTCCACACTGATCTAGCATCGGTCTTGCCAGTCCTTCACCTCTCTGGGAGAAAAGAAGAAAAAGAACGGGATAGTTGCAACGTCGAGTAATTCCTAATGTCAGTGTGTGGTTGTTACTCCGTTGCTTTCACTCTATGAAATAAGCTCACGTGACAAGAATCCTGACAGCTGAGATAAGTGAATGGACGGGGCCTGTCGAAGGGCATAAAAATCAGACTTGGGACCCCCTTCCATAAATCAGAAGCCTGCATCTTCAAATGAAGATTTTAAAGCATACCTCTCCCTCCTGCTTGCACAGCAGTTTGTTTGTCTTCACAAGTGAAACACAGTGCAAAGAACACACTGTGTATTTGACCTTTCGGTTAACAGTGGTTCGTGTTAGGAGTAATGATACTTAACCTGTCTCTGCACAACTGCTGCACCTTGCCTCTTCTATCTTACAGTGTGAATACAATGTTACAGTATATATATGACTGATAACCTTTGCCTGTAGCTGTCCATTGAAGGTGTAGGTTGGTTCTGGTGTACTGTAGCTCCCTTTCTCATCATTTTACAAGACTTGATTTGCTGGATGCTTTCAGTGTTTTCACCAACTTATCACCTCTTTAACTGTGCCCTGTGGATGATTTCTCTATTCTCAATTTGATGCTATTTTTGTAAGTTTTGTGGCAACTATTAGTTCAAACATAGTAAGTCAGATTTATGCTGTTTAGGCATCATTCCTGGTACAGTATGATCTTTACTTCCTAATGGTGAAAGGGAGACCTTCATTGCTGTTCATCTGGTATGGACCATACATTACTTCTTGATGATCAGAAGAAGCCTGGTATGTATCATTTCCCCGGCATGAGAGCGAAAGGTCATTTAAAGGTAGTAACTCATCACCCCAAACTATATTTTTGGCTTCTGGAGAGCAGAATTCTCAACTGGTTCTACTCTCTGATTGACAACAAATTAAAAAAATGCAGAGTACCGCATACTACACAACGTACACAGGACCCACCGTGTTGATTACACATGTGGAGGAATTTTAGGCAGGCCGTGGGAGGGACTAAACGTAAGTGGTTGGGAGAATTGAAACTCTGGGGTGATTAGTTTTTGTCTTTAAGGTCCACAGATGTTAAGTTTTGAAACCCTTACAAATATAATACTTTATGTTTAAACTTTGTGAAAGTTGGTTGATAAAATCAACTATGATTATATGTTTTGTTTGTCAAGAGGTTTTTTGTCTGTTGATGTAGAGGTCATTTCAAGGTTAACAAAGGATGAAACATAAGAGGAAGCTATCAGAACCTTGGTCATAATATGCATTTTTGATATTCATTCTTGATGCTTTTAACCGCAAGTGATACATGTACAGTGCCTTCTTCAAATAACCACATTTTTCAGAAAATCTTGCTTTCTAGGGAAATTGTGAATCTTTTGAAGGATCAGTAGAGTTCCAGGTTCTCAAAGCTGAAACAACCCAACAGGAATAATGAACACTTACTTTAAGTTGGGGTGTCAGTTTTGCTTTGGGTATTGTGTCGTTTTCTGTGTTTCCTGCAGATGGAAACGTCAAAGTACAAATCCTTCATTTTCTTTTTGTTTTTGTGGTAGTGTTCTGCCAGAGACTTCATATGTGTTTGATATCACCCACATCTGGCCCTCTTGAGACTGGCGCATGTGCTATCCAATCATCTCTGTGGTTTAGTGCCGTTGGTTAATATTATCGGTCTTCTGATGCGTAAATCTCTGACGATAGCCCAGTCAAAATTGTTCATTCACTTTGACACAAAATTATGGGTGTGTGAACATTCTACAGAGTACTGTATTTACTCTAATAAATACCCTACTTGATTTTTCATCACATTGGGCATAGCAAAATAGTGAATTCCTCAGGGAGTAGAGACTGTCAGAGGGACATTAAGATAAAATAGTCCCACCTCGTTGCTGTACCCTGCTGCGAAAGAATGTTTCTGCAAAATTTTTGTTGACATCAGTCGTGCTTTTAACGCAGCATCCATGTACTGCTACAAGCTTCTGTAACGCTGATAAAAGGGCAAGATTCCTTGCCAATGCGTTTGGCTAAAACAGCCCCTTCACAAAAACTTCACTCCCCGGGGCAAATAGAGCGAATACCCTACCCATTTCCATCAAGATGAGTTTACGAGGCTTTTCTGTGGGGTTTGATGCAGCTGTTTGTAAAAGTGGAACTCTGATTAAGAGAGTGCCACAAGAGATGAAGTTCCTTTGTTTCTTCTTTTTTGATATGAACAGAAGTTTCTTCCAGCTAATAATACCTTGTTCTGAAACTGTTTCATCCATGACAAAAAAAAAGGACCTGTGCTGTATGCTTGCTAGGAATCAATGGCATAGTAATTTATACACATTAGTCATTGCTAGACTGTGCATTAACTTGAAAGAGGGTAATGCACTCTTGGAGTTAATGCAAGTGATGCACGAGGGCACCGCCCAAGTGTATGCACAATGCTGGTCCAGCATTGATTAACCTCATTCATTCATACACAAGATTTTGGTGAAAAAATACAAAAACCAAAAAAATTTGTGGTTGTAAACAGCAACATTTCTGTTGAACATAACCCTGGAGAAAAAAAGGGAAAAAAAAAAAGGATTTAGTACATGGCAACAATGTTTGGGTGTGATTGACAAAGTACCACCATTATTTTGTGTAGGATAGCAGGTGGCAAAACACTGTCTGTCTGTGGTTTTATTGGATTCATCCGCCAGTAATTTTACTCTACAATTGACTGCTCTTTATCTGAAGATAATGCAAAGATGCACAGTCACCTGACTGTAATTGGGCAAATAGGAGTTGAGGATTCTTTAACAACGAATATGAATGAATTGCAAGTCTTTCTTTTGTTGTTATGAAAAGGATTCTCTTAACTCAATTGAGACGAACAAAGGTTTCATACAGTAGTGAGATCCACATAATTCACATCCCACGTAAGTTTGTTTGGTACTGTATCATCAACACCACTTGTATCTGATATCAGCAGCTTTCATTAATTTAACAAAATGAAATACACCCCGAACGTACCTCACATTGGATATAATTTTGTTACTATGAATGCTGTTTGTATCTGATTTCAATATCCCTTTATTAATTTCACAAAATGAAGCATCAATATATATGGAACCTGACTCCTGCAATGGATACATCAAAACATTGGTAATCTGATTAAATTTTATCAATATTAAAACAACGTGGAAAAAAAATTGCTTGGTAACTCGTTATGGCAGGGTAACATGATCCACAGTATTGCGAGAAATGGCAAACCAGTCACTGACTCTATGCTAATAGTTTGATACATGTATGTATAGTAAATCTTATCATACTGTTATGTGAACAGTATCACAAATTTGTAAAGAATGTATGTATGACATTGGGGAAAAGAAATGGTGTTAGTTATCGTAAAGTTTAGTTTTCTTACAAGTGATATGAGGTGAATGTTTTCCTCATCTTGTGCAAATTAAATTTTATCTGAAGCAGGGTGCGAGTGGCAAACTGTTTATTTGAAATATGATAGGAACTCTGTGTGAGAGTTATTGCAGTAAAAACAAAAAAGGTAAAAAATTAACCAAAACGACGGTGGAAAACAGATACGTAAATCAGGGCCTGTAATTTATTGCTTTCAGGTACGGTAACATGCATTTAGTATTAACTGATTTTGATATTGCTCAAAAGAAGATGGATCAGTTTCGGAAAAGTTTTATTCTTCTAAGGTCTTCAGACCCCATTTTAGTATTTGTAATGTCACAAGAATATCATCATGTGGGGTTCCCAAGGTATAAAACTAAATAAATTTTGCACATTGAGCAACTCTTAACTTCAACTGGATTAATGCCAAATAGTATATCGTTCCATCATCCATGAAGGAAGTAGGAAGTTGAGTCTTTAGTAAACATTTGTAAACTGTACATAAATTTTCCATCTTTTGGATAAAAGGAAGTGACCATTGCCTGATGGAGATTGGTATTTCATAAAAATTAAGAACTTTTTTTTTCTGTCCTTGTCAGTGCAAGTCCTATCTTAGTTAAATTTTTATTGTGTTTTGATTCGATGGAATTTTAAAGGAACATCTATTTGAAAATGTTATATTGCTTTGTGGGAAGTCTGTGATGTCACACAGTTGCAATAACTTGAATAGCCTCTGTACCGCCTTATAATCTAGTCTTAAGAGAAAGTGCTATGATACTGTAGTTTGAAAATCTGACTTATATTTCCAAATATTTTAAGGTAGACCTAAAATATAACCTAAATCTAAATTTTCACTTGTGTCAGATTTTAAGGTTAAATAAGTGCTTCAATTTTAAAGAACAATAAAGCCTTCTCATAATAATTTTCTGTTATTACATGGCATTTTTTTTTTTACCTTGAGGTGACTGAAAATCTTTTTGACCAGAGGAATCTTTCTTCAAATGCAGTATTTTGAGTTAGATAAGGAGATGTTGGCATGGGGTTTGAAATGCCTGCAGTGAAAAATTATTCTCTTTCATTTAAAAACCTGTCACTATATTCAGTCGCATATTTAGTTATATTTTCTGAGTGCTATTTTTGATGGATCAAGTGAGACATCTTTCAAGAACTTTGTGGCATATTTAAAGGATATATTGCACCATGCACCAAAAAATATTGACTTTCGAGAGGCAAAAGGAGCATGTGTAAGCTCATTAAAAATGTTCCATCAAGATACAGATATTGGAGTAGTCACACTGTAAATTATTGACTTCACATGGTTTTTGACTTTTAGATGTTAGACTTAAATGTATTCTTCAACAATTTTGTGGTGACTCTTTCAAAATTGGGTCAATGTTATATCAAGGATGATGCATACTTTGATCTGTTTTTCTCAGCATATAGTGTTAATCATGCCACAAGAAACTCTACACCTCTTTCAATTTTGAATTACTGTTGAGTAACGTCTGCAGTAAAAGGTAGAATAAAATGTGGATCGTAAATTTACCTAGAGGAGCTGTTTGAAATTGAATAGGTTTATCCGGCACTTGCGAAACCAAGATGTGCAAAATATATTGACTTCAAAGTGTTGGCAGAAAAAAGAGAGCTGACGCTGGATTGATTGTCTCCATGTTGGAACTTTTGTAAAAGAAAGAGTACATACCATTCAAGAAAAATGGGGGGGGGAGACAGTGTCATGACGGGATGTAGGCCTGAAAATGTTGCTTGCTGCCAACGCTACAGGCAAAGTTGGCAACTTGCTGGAAGATCTTGTAGAGGCAGAAATTCTCCTCCTCACGAGATGAAGTAATGGCAGCAATGGAGAAGTCATCATCAGGTGTTTGCAAAGTTTCCACAAGCTAGGAAATGAAAGTAAACATACAGAATTTGGTATATCAAATTCTCTCCTTATGAGTCGATCTTGAAAGGCCCCAAATAAATATGGCTGTCGTAAGTGCGTCAAAAAGTACTTGTGCAGCAATTATCAACAGATAATTGCCTTATAGTGATGTTTTAGTAGTCGCATCGAAGTCCCATTATTACGTGAGAACGAAACCACAGGTTTTGATTGTAAACACAAATATATCAGTAATGGCTCAGCAAGAAAACCAGATTAGATCTTTTTTAGTGTTCACAAGTATGCCTATTTTTGGACTGACATTGTTGTACTTCTTTTACGATGTTTTTCACTGCTTTTGCAAACATGTTCACGAATTTGAATGAAAATGATGAATGAGTTGACTGTAGATTTGTCGTGGGCTGTTGAAAGCCGAAGAATGTAAACAGATTAATTTGGAGATAAACCTTGTTAATACTAATTGTTAGTTATTCTAAAAACAGTGATGTTGAGAGCACAAACCGTGACTGTGCCAATGGGCAGTCTTTGTTGAACTTTGATCATGTGATGTTTGAAAGATGGAAAATTACACTTGTGTCTTGTGCACACTAAACTAGTTCATTGGGAGTTTCTTGAAGTAGCAGATTTAATCTGCTAGTTAGTACTTCTGTATTCTAGAAGCATGGTTTCAAGTACCCCTCGACACTCGGTGTTACCCTGTTTACACCAAGGAAAAACCGTGGGTTAACAACATGATTTTTTTTTTTGTTCTTGCATTCCCAGAATTAAAGATAATTATTTGTGCCACTGTAGTAACAAGGTCAAATTGGTCATTTTGGTTATATCTACATTGTTGATGAACACAAATCAGTCACTACAGTTGAAATTATGCATACCTTCAACATGGAATTAGGTATGACCGTTCTGAAATCGTCATATTTATGCTTTACTTTAATTTGTCTTTTGCAAATTCGGAGGAAAAAAACAAGCCATCAAATTTGATAATACAGGGAAACTACTTATGAGAAACCTAGCTCAGTTGACTGACAAATCTTCGAGTGTGAGATTCGTCCAAGTTCATCTGATAACTTTGTACTTTTTTGTTCTAATCATTGATCTGTTATTGTGGTCAACAAATTTTTGATAAACCTTCTTCAACGTTTTCATCTTCCTTTTTACTAATTACTAGCATTAGTTTGCTGACAAGTTCTCGGACAATATTCCGTCTTTGTTTGGTTCACAATTTCTTTGAATATCAAATAATATTGGCATAGTCCCTCAAAATTTCAAGAAGTGCACGTACCTCATTGTCACTTTAAGAATTTCTCACGGCCACAGACACGATATTGATAAATGCAGACAGATATATACAAATAGCAAGGGAGTCACCGGTAACTGTTCACCTATCTCCTATATGTACTTCACAAGCATCTATAGAAGCACGTGGCTTTATTTGGAAGTTGCAGAGTGAAGCCCTGAATGACAATCTGTTGGAATTATGTTTATATCATGTACTGTTGTAGAAATATGGCTGTATAAATTTTTATGAAAATGCAAATATGATGGTGTGAACTGTTACACGGAGTCAGTAATTTTTTTGTTATTCCTACATAAGTTGTCTCTTAAAGGCAGTCACTCATCACCCCAAGCTTCATTTTTGACCAGGGATATGCAATTTTGCCAGGGGTTCTCAATTGGTTCTGCCCTTTGTTTGACAGCAGATCTGAAAAATCCAGCATTGCTCATGGTACAAAGCATGCACAGCATCGTTTTCATAACACATATGAAGGAGTTTTAGACTGGCTGTTGGAGGAACTAGAAGTCAATGGCTTGGCGGGTTGGAACTGTCTGGGGCAATAAGTCAATGTCTTTAATTACTTGCCATCTGCCTAATGCACATTGGTAAATTATGATATAAATATTTTTAAAGCAGAAAATAAGTGCATCCAAAATAAAACCCTCTGTGCATACAGAATTCTTAATTATCCTTGAAATAAAAGTGAAGTAAACAAAGGATAACATAAGACACATCATACAAGTTAAATTTGACCAAGGATTTGCAATTGAGAAAGAGGTACAACAGGAATGTTAATTTATGCTAATCCTATTAGATTTCCTTCTGCCTGATAACTTCCAATTCATAAAGGGATGAGAACAGCTCTGTTGCACTTTTGTGTTATGTATCTTACGTCTACCTAGGGATATCCAAGTAATCTTCATTCACACCTGCTTGTAAACTTTGAAAAGGGTTCCGTAGAACAAGATTTGATGCAAGGCTCATTGCTGACAGTGAAGTCAGACCTGCCGCCTCAAAAATCAAAATGACCAGGTCATCTCTTTGGAATCAAGACAGACTGGTATATAGAAATAGGACATCGACCTTTGCCATATGCAAATGATAAAAAAGGCCATGAAAGTATATTTTACTGCAGCGTTTTGGGAATGTCTGCAGACTTTCCCAAGTTTGCAGAAGGTGTAGCCTATGATCAACAAGTTACACAACATCAAATTTGTCTGCTACGATAGGCGTTGGAACATGTCAAAAGTTGAAAGCTGAATTTAAAGTGTAGCAATTGGCAATGTTATAGCCAGTGGACACAATTTTCTGATCGGTGATTCACAGCGGAGCAGACGACATGGACCTTTTATGTTAGGTTGCTAAAACAAAGTAAGTGAATTGAATCTGTAAGTGATGAACAAAAGAGGTAATATTGGCGGAAAGTAAGCTATTTTAAAAGAAAGGAGTTTCCGTTGTCTCTCCTAGATTTCACCTCCCTGATTTGACATCACAAATTTGCATACACAGCCTTGTTGTTTATTCATGATGGAGGTGTAACACAGGAGTTTGCAAATTGTCAATATTTGATGGAATTTGAATTTTGACAAAATTTGTGACTGCAGCTGTTCAACATTTTCAATGATTCATATTGCTAACACAAGTTCATAAATATCATTTCCATGTCACACCACCTTTATTTGCAATATGCAAGTCAGCCTTGACTTGTTCTGTGTTTTTGCATTGACAGTTTTTGTAAATTACAGCAACAAACTTTATCTGCACGAGAAATTCCACTAAAGAGTGGCATGGAGTGCAATACCGCAGCCTGTTGGGTACGTATGTACATCCCTGTATGGTTGTACTGTAGCTCCTGATAACTGCAAGCACAGTGCTTGATGATTGCAGAACCCTCCCATTGAAGTTGTATTGAGATTTTAAAACTGACACAGAGCAAAACCACATTCTTATGTTACTCGAGCTCGAGTTAATTCCATGTTACTGCGAGCGCTGGATAAGCAAGACTGCAGTATGGTAGGAACTACGGTGTGATAACATCGTCCTGGTGAGTACATGTGTAGTTACGCTACGTCACTTCACCAGTAAATACTGGGTTAAGGTAGCAGAAAATTGGTGATCGAGTTATCTAGCAGTCTACTACCCCCGTAACTAAACAGTTATGATAGCTGACTACATCCCTAAAGGCAACTTATGCTACAGACAATAGCACACTTCACTAGTTTTTAGGGAGTTATTTAAGTAGATAACCAGAACTGCATAAGGGGACTTTATACTCACAGATTACATTAGTATAAAGTACAGCAGACTGTACTGTAATATAGAGTGGAGTTAGTTCCTTTATCAAAATCAGTAGAAATGAAAAGCATTCATAAATAGGGGTATAAAAATATTTAGAAATTAAAAAATGTTACAACAAAGATTAAATGATTTACAAATAGTTTTTCAGGTATAAGAGTAATGATTATTATGATTGTTAGAATGTTAATTTAAAAAAAAAAAATGCACTGATTGAATCTACAGTAAAGGTTCTGCTGTAGCACTTAATGCATTATGTATGCATGTTACATAACATGCACAAGACCTTGTGTTTGCAATAATATCCTTGTGAAAATATATTGAAAATTTCAGAATAAAAAGAAAAAGAGAGAATAGTTTAATAATGGCAACAACAAAAAAAACAATAAATTTCACACAATGGAAATCAATAGTCGACAGACATTGTCATTGAAACCTTCGAAAAACAAAATTGATCGTCAGAAGAAAGACATATTTTAGGACATAAAATATCGAGAGAAAATGTGAAAGACAGCAAAATTGCTTCTTTGTAAAAACCACCCAGAAGAAGAATCGACTTCTTGTGCGAATATACTTCCAAGTAGTGTGCCGCAGTCTACAAACAAAACAGTAGAGAATGACAAATGCTGCAGCAGGAATCGATGTTGGGAACAAATTTCCGCTGTAACTATATCCAAAAATATCACATCAGAAGTAACTTTGAGAAGTTACAAAAACAGTTTAATCAAAGTCGGTTGATATTTTGGCAAAATGTAATGCTTCCTTTTGTTGATCTACTCAGCACTTTCATGGCGTGTATGCTTCATATGACCACATAGGTACTTATTTTCAGTCTGGTGGTTTGCCATTTCTGGGGTCTTTGGATCTCAGTTTGATATTAGTTGTCTTGTTGATGGTGCTTTGTTCATTAGTAAACACAGACAGTTGGGTCAGTTGTAGAAATCTGACAAAAATTGTAAATTAGGGTGATTAATATGAAGATTGAAAAGGTTGCAATCTCTCATGTTTAAGAGAGAAGAAGGGGTTGTGATAATCTTTGTATGGAGCAAAAGTGCACGGAAAAACTCTTCCACTGTTAGTTGATCCTAAGTGTTTAAGCCGATGACTGGACAACTTCCACCAGGATCAAGTCCACCCGAGCAATTTCCCCTGCAAAACTCCCCCTTACTGTAGACAACCTCCCCTGGACAGCACCCAACCAAAGTAATTTCACCTAGGACAACTCCCCCTGACAGTTCCTTCAGGAAAAGGGTTCGGGTTAAGAAAAGAGGGCATTTGCCGGAGGGGAGCCCTTTAAGCCAGCTATTTCAACAGTGGGAAGGATTCTTCTGCATGCAAATGAATTTGATCTCCTCCAAAGAAGGGTGAGTAGTGCAAAAACATCACAAAATTGTCCTTTCCAACTTCAATAAGAATTAAGGTTGTCATCCAGCCTGTTATATCTGTGGGGGTTTCTAATGATATCTCTGTTTAGTCCATAGGAACTGTAACAGCTGGTCTACTTTTCACTTGTGTGAAAAAGAAAAATCACTTATGCACATGTATAATTTTGCTGTAATGTTGTGTTACCTGCAATGGTACAGTATGTGTAATACCTGTGATGTTGTGTTATCAGCAATGATCTGTTACCTGTGTTGGTCTGTTTAATACCTGTGATGTTCCTTTACTTGTGCGGCCTGTTACCTTTGATGGTCTGCTACATGTGATTTTCTGTATTTAGTGTGTTGGTGCGTTACCTGCACATGGTCTGTACTAGCTGCAATGGTCTGTTGCCTATAGTGGGTGGTTACCTGTTACTGTTTGGTCTGGTACAGTACCTGTGATGGTATGTTACACCTGTGATGGTAACTTTAATAACTCTGATGGTCTGTCACCTGTGATGGTATATAATGCCAGTGATTATCTGTTTAGTATCTGTGATGACCTAGCTTTTGCCTATAATGGTCTGGTACCTGTGATGGTATATAATGCCAGTGATTATCTGTTTAGTATCTGTGATGACCTAGCTTTTGCCTATAATGGTCTGGTACCTGTGATGGTATGTTTTACACCTGTGATTGTAACTTTAATAACTCTGATGGTCTGTCACCTGTGATGGTATGTGTGATACCTCTGATAATTTAGGTACTATCTGTGGTGGTGTGTGCAACTATACCTGGGATGGTCTGCACTACCTGTTAGTGTTGTTGTGATGTGACATTTTCAAAAACGAGATCAGGAGCACTTTTCCCTCAATTGCCAAATGATATCACGATATCGAAGGGATAAGTTGGAACCAAAGCATGCCTGAATATGTGTAAAACAATGGATTATGAACAGTTGAATTCACATTATACAGCCTGCTTAAGTCTACCCTTCATTCAAGCATGACACTTTATTGTCAAGACCTGTTAATTTAAAGTTTAAGTCTGATTTCTTGTTTCCATGTTGTTTAATTTTTTTCTGTTAGTGTGCAGACGATATCGTTTGGATAATTTTAAAAATGATACATGTATCAGGAGGGAAGTCTCATAACAATATTGTCTGCCGATAATATCACCATTTGGCAACAACACCACAACCTGTAATGGTCTGTTACCTGTGATGGTTTGTAATACCTGTGATAGTCTGTTATCTGTGATGGTCTGCAATACCTGTGATGGGCTGTTAGCTATGATAGTCTGTGATACCTACAGCATGATGGTCCGTCTGTAATACTGTACCTGTGATGGTCTGTGACTGCACCTGTGAGGTAATGCACAGTGATGTTTACATTAAAATTGTCATGGCTAAGGTTAAATACATATTTTTAGTGAAGAAGAGAGATAATGGTGAGAAAAAAAGAAGCCAATTCCACTTTCTGTGAAACAGAGATGTGGACCCAAAGTATGAAAAGCACAATGTACTTTAACTTTAGGGCACCTCTGCAGGATAGATAAAATCAAAGCATAATTTGTACCCATGAAGAAACTTTTAAGATTCTTTCGGCGTATGTAGGAGATTAAGTCAGTTGTAATTTTGCATTTCCTATGACACCATTCTATGTTATCTGTACATGCATACAAACACATATTTTAGTTTTCATAGTAAACGTAATTACATCACTAATATTCTCTCTAGATGTAGTATTCACACTGGGGCCTGTCAACAGTAGCTAATAAACTGTACTTGCACTCTGCTGTCGTCTTCAGGGAGCTGAATTTGACAAACATGAGGACCCGTCAAAGAGGGGAAAGAAAAAGGACTAGATCTGTCAACATTCCCCATGACACCTAAGCTGCATTTTCTGTACCTGTGATACGGTACCTTGTATGTTGCATGTTTAAGCAGAGCAGAAATATACCAGAAATGCAGAAATGCAGATAGTGGCAGTGAAATTTTTCACCCACTAGCCTCAGGTTATTCTGCCTTACAATTTTTTTTCTCTCTGTAACAGATAGTGTTGACTATAATTCTGGAAGACATGTTACCACAAATCTACTGTACCATGTTTTTTTATGCCACAACAAAGTCCTTCAACTAATCATGACAGAGGCGAAGTTTTTACTACCAGTGGTGGTGTTTAAAAGGTCTAAAGAAAAAAATCCCAGTAAACATTTTAAGTACATGGTAGATAACTGATGCAGATGAAGAAAGTTATCGTGTTCAATTTGAAGAGCAAAATGGAAAGGCACAAGGAAAATTGCGACCTTGGGTTCCTACTTAAGCTTCTTCTGTAATTGTCACAGACTTGTTACATGTCGACTTGAAATCTTAAGAATCACATCTCATTCTGAGTGAGTTCAACCTTGTGAATCCAATTCATAATTATATTTTCCTACCATTTGACAACCTTGTGGTTCACTCGAAGTGACTGTTTTGTACGAAAGAAAGATATGTGTGATTTGTCACAGTGAACACAATGACGACGTGAGTCTCAGTGGCTGACTCAAAAATCATGGGGAAGAGGCTTGTTCATAAACTTATGTTGTATCCATCCTATTTTCAAGGAAGAAAAAGCATTTTTTTCTTTAATTTTTTTTTTTTGGTTAACTTTTTCTTGGTCAAGCAGGGGGAAGGCTTTTGTCTGCTGGTTTGGTATTAAATGTTACATGCATTGTACATTGTCTTGCATTTGGTTCACTACATTTGACAGTACCGCCAGGCCTGTAGCCAGGCCAAAAACTGGAGCAGCACCAAAATGTACAAAGGGGGTCGAACTCACTGGTACATGTGACATAATATTCCTAATTTTTTCTTGCCAAAAAGTCTAGGGGGCAAAATCATTTTTTAAGAAGCTTTGGGGAGATTGTGCCCCTTGGCAGGAGAGGGGGCACTACATCCATACTTTATTGATATTGCCTGCAAATTTACATCAGTAGCAGGAGATACAAACCTGAGATCCCTGACAAGACATGTAAAACCTGTGTGTCTTTAACAGGAAGCTACCGTAGCAGTTGAAATTATCCAAGGACCCTCCTCCTCCCTAGGCACCCTTTTCCCAAGGTTCACTGCTGTTTTCTTTTGCAAGGACTTTCAAGCTTGCACTTGCACTGAAGTCAATACCCAGGCCCTTTGCCGTAGATACCCACTGTAGTGGGATGTCAAAAAACAAGTTTTGGTTCTTGTTCAGGAATGCTGATGAAATAGTCCATTTATGTCTGGCCATCCTTTCCAGGGCCAGAGACTCGAAGTTCCGTAATATTAAAAAAGTGACTGGTCAACAAGCTTTTGATTTTTCGTTCCCCTACCTGTTCGTATCTGTTGTGGTAATTTATCACTTGTTTGCCCTTCTCAAAACTAAAAAGTCAATGTAAGTCCTTACACCAACCAGAAAACTGATGTTGTCACATATTTGAATGTAAATTACAACACTGGTTTCAAATCAGACACATTTTAAATATCTCCATGTTAATATTGTATATTGCTGCAGCGAAAGTACAATGCTGTAGATTAGAAATGTAGAATTTATTCTCCCTTTCATGTCTTTTACTTCACATGCCACCCAATCTGCTTGTTTCAGCTTGTCGAAAAAATATCTGAGGTAAAATGTGTCATCATTTCTTCAAGTTTAAGACAATTTCCACCATTTTCGACAAAAAAAATAAATTAATCATCTCTACTTTAGAGTCGTTGTCATGCATTTTGCTGCTGTCTCTCTCTTTCTCCCCTCCACAGAGGACTTGAAGGGTAAATTTACCTTTGCATCCCCACACTACTCTGTGCTGGAAAGTGCAGGAAAGGTTGAAGTAGACGTACTTTTCCACAGGAACATTCTGTCGTAAGTTTACAGCCATAGAATGCCTCATTGAGAGTTTAGCGGTTTGGTCGCCTTCGAGAAGCGCTCTGGCAGGCCGCACAAAACACTGCCAAATGTATCGATTTCATTTAATGGTCTTCAAGTGTGTTGAAATGTCACGTGAAAGTGAAGACAAATACCTGCTTCTCTGATATGCTTGTGGAAGAAAATTGCAGATAGAACTGACAATTGGACAATGTGGTCCAGTTTCTTACAACGGGGTTGCAGTTTGCTCCATCGTGGGAATGTACAGTAGTTTTAAAGCCAGGTGTGCCATAGTTCCTGTGTTTTCAAAGCACACCAAAGGACTGGCTAGATTTCTCTCAGTTGTAAAAAGTTACAAAAACTCCTGTACAGTGATGTATTTATCCAAATATATTTTATTTCCAAAATTTCATAGTGGTAGTGTTCACATGGAAGTGCTGCACATTTACCGCAGGGTCTGGTTTCGCTAACCTTTTAGCTGAAAAAAAAAACTAAATCACTCTTCTTTCTACCATAATCAACAAGAATCTAATTAATGAAATTTCCCCTGAAAGACAATTGGCATAGATCTTATTTCCCAAATTGGTATCAAATGGAAGAAACTGATGGAAGATTAACGATGAAACACTATCGTTTTATCTTTTTTCTTTTCTTCATACAGCCCATCCCACTTTAAGTAGTGAATCACTGGAAAAAACATTTACATCTGCACCTACGGTGGTAATCAGGGCTTTTGACATCTGAATTTTTATCTTCTTTTATGAAAATTTACACTCTTAATTGCCACTTGTTTGTCTCCTAAGATGTGATAATTGAAATGTCTTCATAAATCTGTCACACGAAAAATCATTCTGACATTTGTGGAGAAGTTTGACCATAACAAAAACCAATATTAAATAAGGTTGCCAAACTTTGTCTCAGAAGTGGTACATTACATGATTGCACTGTGTGTGTGTGACATCTGAAAGGTTCATTTTTTCAGTTGTCACCTTTTAGAAATATTATCAGTCACTATTTTTGTCAGATTAAGAAAGTTTACCTTCCCTTAGGACCTTAGATTTTTCCAAATTGTGATATCGCGTTACATTGTCATACTATATATTGCATTGTGAGGAGGTATTTTGACTTAAAGACTATGTCGTGATCTGAGGTGGGACACCCATGAAATGGCAAAGCTGTTCATTCGGTTGGTAATTTCTTTTTCGTGGTTCCCTCCTCTCTGAATTATTTACTACTGCTTGATTTGTATTTGAAGTGTCACTGTGAACTATTGGGCAGAACACTCGACGACATACGTCAAAGGATATTAATTTCCTCTGCTGCTGTATAATCAAAAAGCAGTGTAGTGTAATTTATGTAACTTGAGCATCACATCATATCTGCTACATATGTTGTTTAACCTTCTGTATCCATGTTCAGCCTCCGGTATACATTTTGCTACGTTTTAGGCTGAGCATGACTCATTCATGTGCGAACGTGTACCTTTTGTTTGCAATCTAATTTATGAGTCACAAAACAATGTTCATATTTCCTCATTGTGTTTCCTACTTGAAAGAGAACAAAACAGATAAAAACACAGAGGACAATTGTATATACACGATATATTTAAATAGGAAAAGTCACCATTGTCTTTGATCAGATGAAAGCAAAAAGACAAAGGGAAAAAAAGGAGAAACAAGAAAAGTAAAGGGAAAATCAGAAACGACTTTTATTAATAAAACACATGCTGTCATTTGTCAGGTCAATACTTGCCTTCAGAATTAGTCTTGAATTGGCTTTGTTTGTTATATCAGCAAGATGTGCAGTTAGATCAAGCAACCTTTTTGTGATGTACAGCAACCGGTTTTGTATGGCTTTCGTCATGCCGTCGTTAATGATTGTCCCACTGTTCAATCACAATGCCAAATATAGGAATTAAAATAAGCCATTAAAGGTGTCAGCGCCCTAGCCGTAGTTTACTCTTCAAATTAATGACGGTCAGATCAAAGGGGTAACATTTCACCTAGCGTTTTGTTAATTGTCGTCCCACATATCGTGTGTCACTGGCTGAGCTAAATTCAGGTGGTAGGTTCTGCTTCCTCATCCATCAATTAAAATCTTGCATAGTGTTTGATAAGGGGTTGAAGCTGATTAGGTGACTAGCCAAAAATGTTAAACATTTGAAGACGGGTACTGTGTTAATGTGCTCTGCGATAGACAGGGAATCATGAATGCTTGAAATTAAGGAAATAAATTCAGTGACAAAACGATATTCCCTACGTCTGGTTGTCATGTCACTAGCATCAAATAGGCTCATTTTGCCAAAGTTTCCCCAGGGAAAATGCTGAAGTGTTGGATAAAGTCAATCTGCCTTTCAACATTTCTTACATTTATTACATTTATTTACATAAAAAACAAACCATTACACATATGAGTCCCATTACACATATGTAGAAGAGCCCAGTATCTTGTGCGGTGTTATTCTTTATGGCTTGTACATTGTGTTAGCAAACTATAGATGATAGATCTCTGTAATATGTGAGTGTTTCTCAATTGGAAATCTATGGCTAAATCTAGCTAGTTAATTCTAGCCTCATGAGCTGTGGAGATGTACTCTTTGACATGCAAAACAAAAACATCACAGTATGTGATATGAAAGCAATTTGTTATTGAATGCCACAGCTTGCACAATTACATGTAATCTTTCATGTAGAATAAACTTAATAAACAACACCACAGACATGACTTCATCAGCGGAAGAACAGAATCAAATGTTGCATACCATAGCCAGCTGAAGTTCATCAATTTTGTTGGACAAAGACATGTTGTTGAAAAACTTGGCAGAAATACAGAAAGGAAAGAAAAAATAGAAAGGAGAGTATTAAAACAGAATTTGAAAGCAATACCCTACATGAGAGATATAAATATAGACATGAAAACTGCAAATATGAACACAGAAACAGCTGCAAGAAGAACACTGAAAGCTACAAATAGGAGCATGTAAATTACAAATGTGAACATTAAATCTACAAATAACAATGACAATGACACAGTTTATTTCCATCCACATGGAGAACATAACATATAGCAACAAGACAATGGTAACTGCAATATAGATATTTACATAATACATATCTTAAGTTTGTCTTGAACATATTTGAGATATGATGGAAAAGGAGAAAACTGAAGTATAACACTTATAAATTGTTTTCCGTTGCATAAATTATTTACACGATAAATAGAAAAACTGTTACATAACAAACATAACTACTCACTAACGCCAAAAAAAGACACTAGAGTTCATAAGGAAAGAAAAAGAAGAAAATCAGCAAAGGAGGAGAAAAAAATATATTAGGCTAGTACACACTTTCAGAAATCATCTACATAACCAAGAAAGGAGATATAAGTTAATTGTGAAAATTTTGGGATGACAGTAACTTTTCCTTATACCTTATTTTAAAAAGGGAAAGGGTTTTACATTGCTTAACACTGTCATTGAGTGAATTCCATAGTTTGACTCATGTTGACATGAAAAGGATTAAAATGTACTGTACTTGACTGCTTCACATATGAAAAAGAATTCCACACATATGAACATGAAAGCCACAAATATGAAGACGCTAATTGCAATCATTAAATTATGATTCCTGCATTATTGATCCTCGGAGACAGGACTCACTGAACAATGTAATTGTTTATGTGGATGGTCGTTAAGGCTCTGACATTGACATGCTGGTCACATGTTAATGAATTATATAGTTCACAATGGCAATGGGTGTTTGTCTTTTTTTTTTTGTGCACACTGTAATTTCAGTTTCCAAGAAAGTTACTTATTTCACTGACATAAATGTTGTATTCATGTTTTGCACTTCTTTCTTTTCTCCTAGGAAATTGACTGGAGCCCATTCATCTCATGTGAGTATGGCCTTTCTTTTTTTTTGTCACAGCCTGTGGCAAGATTTGAGATTGAAAGAAGGTCTCTCAGTTAGATATTTTTTGAGACGTCAATTTCTATTACTAAATATGACAGAGGCCAATTATGCACACAGCCTGTCATGTCATGTCAGTGCTGGTCGCCATAACAACATGCTGTGACTGGACACTGCTTCATAATGTTGCTAATGTTGTTAATGGTAGCAGCTTACAAATGACATATTAGATACAGTATGGAACATGGCATTTACATTCACTTTGGCCTTGACATTCTAACGACATATGTGTGTATATATGTATGTATACTTAGCAATTATATGGAGTGCTCGTTTAGTAAAGACCAAATAACGATGTATTTGTATTCTGATGGTATGAATTGCCACACATTTCTCGCTAGGAGCGTAATGCCAGTACATCTACAGTATTTGTTGCTATATATGTAAACCTGGTGATCTTCGGTCATCTCTGTCTAGAAGAGTAAGTGGCTATTATGTGTACAAACATGGGTTTCCGGTTTTAAATCGCCACTCTGAATTGGTGAATAAGTGCAGACACTATGCCCTGCAGTACTGGAAGCTTATGCACCAGATCGTGGCAGGCACACATAACAGCAAATATCGTAGATACCAACATACTTGATAATTGCTCTTTAGTGTGGAACACGTGGAGTCATTTGTAATATGAACATACAAACAAACATATATGTTGTTACCTGACCTTTTCCTCATATTTTACTTCCATTCCACCTGTGACAAAGTGAAGAGAACGTCTTCGGTGTGTTTGACGTGAATGATCCACTGTTTCTGTCAGTCATTTTTTTAATGATATCTTGCTTTGCGCTAAAGGAATTCAGGAAGTGTTTTTTTTTTTCCCAGGAATGCAAATAATTTGCCTCAAGGACAAATTTTGTTAGGATTTACACAGTCAGCAGATGTTTGTAATGCATTGAGGGATAAATTTCAACAGAAATAAGTCTCATTTGTTTACACAAAGCTGTCTTGTTGTTTTAAGTGGTTACATATTGCTGTGATGTTTCTACAAATTGAAACAATTTTTTGTTAATGTGGTTTTGTTAAAATGAATTTCCATAAGATTTAGCAGAAGTTGTCATTTTTCCCCAGTGTTACAGATGTTCAGTAGTGGCACAGAGTTGCTGTTAGAAACTGTTGTTTAAGCTCCTCGACATTGTATCTGTAATGGAGTGGGATTCCAAATGATACTTGAGAGAATTGTTGTCAAGTCAAGTCAGTTAGTTTTAAGTGGATTATGAGCATCTTCTGTTGAATTTGCCATCTGGAGTCATATTATGTTGAAGATGACATACATTTTGACTCACGTTCTCAAACTTCTCAACACTCTGAAGTGCACTTGTAGAATTAGTGACATAACAGAGAAGTGCAAGTCATCAAGTCACATATTTATCAATTATTTTGGTAAAGCCAAGAGAGACTGAGTCATGCCTTACATCAGTGCTCTGGTTGCTTTCATCAAGATGAGATGGTTAGATTTGTTTACCACAATGAGCTTTTACTGAGGGGGCAGTGTCATGATTGCTGTGCAGAAAGCAATATTCCTACACATGAGAGGAGAGTAGCAAGAAACAGGAAGAGAAAGGAAATAGAAGATGGTGACAGAATAAAAATAGTGGGCAAGGAACTCTGATGCAAACCAAAATTCTATGTTAGATCCAGATTTTTAAGTCTGTGATGTCAACTTTGAACTTGCGCAATATTCTTCGTAAATATACCGGCTGAGGAAATGTCTAATTCAGGTGCACCAGAAGTGTTTTACAGGTCTTGACTGTACAGACGTTGTCCTGGTGATGGGTGTCTCTATGATGCACTGATGATTATGATGGCCAGAGAGTATGTCCTTGATCATTGTAACATTTGAATGCTGCTCTGATCAAGGCTTGAAAGCAAGTCAAGAGCAGCTGTTTGCTCTAAAGAGAAAAGTACTTTTGGCACCAGACAGTGGTTTGAAAATGATTGGTTAGCCAAGGCTGACTGTAGCACTAATATGAACATTCAAATTTGAAAATGTTTTGTCATATATGGTGTTCCGTATACATATCATGAACCAATGGATACAAAACATTTGATGAGCTATTAATAGCTTAATCCAAAGGTCATATTTTATTGGAGTCAACCCTGAATGGTTGTCGATGAAATTTCATTTCAAAGGTTTATTTTTATTGATACAGTAGACATGCTTGTTTAAGTTGCTCTTATTCAAGGGCAACTGCACTTTTAATACTAAGAATTCAGTGATAATATGTCCCAGTCATTGCAAATGAAATCAGATTGGTTGTGGCTTGTCAAATAAGAGTTAGTAGATCTTTTTTGGTTTTTACTGTAGGTAAAGATTTGTCCTAGGTTAAACATGTTTCATTCATTGCCATGTAGCAAAATAAATCTATGCATTCAAGTACTATGTGGTGTGTGCAGTGGGAACTACCTGCAAGTGCAATATCTCAAGAAACTAAATATTTATTTGTCTTTCAAACTCAATATGTTGCAACTGTAATGCATATATGATGGCTATTTTCCCTGTATGGAGGTCAAAGGTCATTTTAGGTTGTCAGCTGTCAAAGTATGAATTTTCTCTCAAGAAGTGGGACTTTCTTGGCCACAAACTTGCCGTGAAGGTAGTTCGTATGAAGTCGATAAGCCTTTGCTGATTTTCATGGGGTGAAAGGTCATCTGAGGGGTCAACAGACCTTGAATCCCTCACATAGATAATCAGGATCTGGGGGCACATAAACTTTACCCTTATCTCACAAATATTAGATCTTGCCATAATGTTGGTCTTCTTCAATATGAGTGAGCATCTCTATAAATGAAAGGAAAATTTAAACTGCAACTGCATTACAGTTTGTGACACTGGTAGGTATGGGCAATCATATATGATACATTAGAAGTGTTCATTTTGTCATTTTTGCCATTTAGAAGATTGCCATTTCCTTTTGTTCTTAAGTATTTCATTACATTGTGATGAGGTAATTTGCAGACCAAAAAATAACACTGATTTCTGTTATCAATCCTGTAAACATATATCATATCAGTAATTTAAAAACACTTGCTTGAACTTCAGACATGGTCATAATGCCCTTAGTAATAAAATGATCCCGATTGGTCAAAGTTCATTTGGAATCAAAAGCAGTCAAACACCAAAAACCTTGTGAATAAGATATCTCCGTTATGGAAGCTAGCATGGACTTCAAAGTTGATGGGTAGGTAATGCTTAGATGGTCTCATGATTCTCATGATTTGTCACAGAGGTTAAAGGTCATTTGATGTCAGCAGAGTTCAATGTCTATAAACTGTGTATATGTGGCATCTTAGAGAAGGAAGCATGCTGTAGTTGGCACAATTAAGGTAGAGTGATAGAACTGAGGTAGTACATACCCCCTGCAGTTCATCATGGATGTCAAATGTCATTTGACTTTACTAAGAGAGTCTTTTAATCTTGAAAACATCTCACAAGAAGGGAAAGATCTTGTCAGAAGCACTTACTAGATAATTGATTCCTATTGTCTTCACTTTGGTCAAGGGTCATGTGAGGTCAATAAGAGGCTGTAGACATAGTAAGTCTTCACTTAGGTAAGACAGTTTCTTTGTCCTCCTACTGAAGGTACACAGTAGTAACTACATTACAAACATTGCTCAAGATTGATTGCATCTATTCAGCCAACTGCTGGTATATCTAGTCATATTTGGTAAGGAACCACCAAGTCCAGAAGTACTTCCTTGTCATACATGTTTAACAGGGATATTTGAAATGCCCTGTACAATCACAGTTAGTACACCAAAATCACATGTTAAAATGGTGACTTCTTAAAATCAGTAATCGTATATGCAGCTATGAGGGTTCCGATTGGTTGTAAAAATGTGACATATCTCTGCTAAACTTGCAGCCTAGGCTAGAGATCACAGTGTCAGAATAGATTTTGATTGCACTTTGAACTAAGTCAAACTTAATGCACGAGTAAGGAAGGTGATTCACTGGTCTGGTAAAGAATCAGACATCATCTTAATCAGATAACATGTTAAACTACATATGATCATTGAAAAAATCTGTGACAAGATGGGTAAACCAAATGCAGTTTTTAGAAAAAAAATAAGCAAGACCATGAACACCACCAGAAAACATCAATAATATGCATCAGAACTAACTGATAAACTAGTTTAGTAAAGTGCCAACACCATTTTCAGCATATAACATGTATTGCTACTTATGATCTGTGGAAATTAAGGGTCGTGACAAGATGGACAGCTGTTCAAATTTTGTCTAAATAGCAAGACCATTAGCTCTACCAGACAACATCGATAGCTGCAATGTATCTGAACTAAACGATATTATTAGGGTTAATAAAAGTGTCGTTGTCATCTTCATCGGATAGCATTGATACCTATGTTTCGTTTGCCGAAACGCATGTGACAAGATGGATAGCTATTTACAGTTTTGTCTTTAAAGACAATGGATCATCTCACAAATCGCATGAGCTCCCGGGTGCAGCGTTGCACTGCGTGCACCTTGCTTGCTGTTCCCTGTATGGTGTGCACGTTGCTGCGTGTGCAAGTCAACTGTTATCGACAACTCCGTTGATTTTCGGGTAAGCGATACGGCAGACTGAGATGAGGAATTGATGTGAGAAATTCTGCAGCGCTGGATTTGCGAGACGGAGGCTTAACTTCAAATCGAACAACACCCCGGGCATCAACAGACATCATTGCATGATAGCTACGTATATGTACCTGAATTGCATTAGTCTACGTAGTTAAGTACCGTGGTCATCTTCATTGGATAACATGCATATGGTCTGTGGGAAGGTTTATGACACAAGTGACAGTATCAAACAATATTTGATACTGTAACTGTATCTGAACTACGCGACATACTCATCTATTTTCAGCATGACGTTTGTCGTCATCGTCGTCCTTCTTTGACCGACACCTCACTGCTGAAGCCCGACAGTCTCCGATTAATTTACGCACAGAAAGTGTAAATATGCTCCACTGGATGGAAGTCACTTCACAGGTGACTTCATTTAATGAACCAGAAGCACATAAATAGGAAAAACGTGTGGGTTTCAATATCCTTGACCCTCTGTCTCTAAAGGCCTGCCTAATCAGTCATGTGACCTCACAGAGGTATTTAAGCGTTATGCGGTTGCACAAAACTAACCCTGATTAATGCCTTTAACTCAGCTGTATTTTGTAGGTGATGTATTTGTTAGTGTACGTGCACAGCAGCGAGAATGCGTTACCTTTGACAAAGTCACCAATCCCAATTCATTAAACCTAAAAGAGGACCTTAGCAAGATAAGGTGAATCAAAAATTTTTTGATACATTTCCTGTTCTGTCCTTCACAGCTGATTTTTTGTGACTAGAGATCATCTGCTACAGTATCTCCGCTGCAGTGACATTTTCCATTTTTTCTGTTTTTTTGTTTTCTGAAATATTGGATGGTGGCAAATGATTAATTTGATTCATAATTCTGCTCCTGGTTTTGCCCTTCCACTCTCTCCATAATGATTTTATTTTTCCACTGATGTGTTAATGTGAGATTCTTATATATGGGAATAGAAGGTAGTCCTGCCCAATCAGACTTGCGGTAACGTCAGTTCGTGTTTACTTCAGTAATCCAGTGTGTGTTCAACCTTTCCCTTTACAACTCTCTCCATGGTTTTTAGCTGTTGACAGATGTACCATGGTATTTAGGTGGAAACTCTTGTATGTTGGTCTGTTGACCAACCTGTCAGTTGTTATTTACAGAGAGAATTTTTTTTTTCTCTCCAAGTTTGACTTGTAAGCATTTTTAAAGGTTTTAAATCAAGAGTTTGTTTGTAGTCCAGTCTCTGGTTGCAGCTGGATACAGAGTTACCGGATTGATGGAAATTCAGGACTAGAAATAGATAATTTGGTGTGTGCGTTCAGAGACTTCTCTCCCACTGCAAAAAATGAAGCTGTAGATGATGCATATCATGCAGGGGCAAAATTCGATTCTGTGGCTACTTGATGCTGAAGTATCGGCACATCCAATTAGTCATTGAGACATCTTTGGATGATACTATTTGCCAAAAGTTTGCTTCCAGGAAGTTGATCAGGAGAAAGAGTTTATAACTGGTAGAAGGATTGCCAATTGTGGACTTGTAGGAGGTTGTCCATCAGCAAGATTTATGAGTGATGATTTCAGTTTGTCACATTTGATTTTATAGTCAGAG
Organism: Stichopus chloronotus; assembly: GCA_021234535.1. Lineage (NCBI taxonomy): Eukaryota > Metazoa > Echinodermata > Holothuroidea > Aspidochirotida > Stichopodidae > Stichopus > Stichopus chloronotus. Next base: position 8,490,188 of record CM037836.1, read on the forward strand.
AATTGCAATATCAAAGCTATATAGCGATCCTGAGTGGTTATTCTAGTGTCTCAATATTTTGTTAAGTTGGAACATTGCAGTCAAACAGCAAAAAATAATATCACTGTCATTGCATGTGCTTAGAAATGATGCTGTTCTGAATATTAATCGCTAGAGAAGCGTGGAGAGAACACCGCCTGCCACTCGGAGTAGAGTCGTATGAGGATAATGATAAATATAACAATAACAATTATATAACACACATATCTATTCTGTTGAATATTATGCTCCTTGGAACGCTCAAGGTGGTGCATGGAACTGGTCAAAATCTGTTCATTCCAAAGATACATTGCAGGGCCCCAGTGGACCATAGAACCATGGTAGTCATTTTGTCACTGATATTAAAGTTCACTGTGTGTTGTGTTTACTCTCCTCGAGTCTGCAATCTTAGCACCTAGCAAGAAGGCAACTGGTTCCATCATTTAAGTTTTTGGTATGACTTGACTCAGGTATGATCCCTGCTGATAGGCGAATGCTTGATCCACCTCTAGGCCATGTAGCAGGTGAAGAGGTGTGGAAAAAACACTGATCAGTGGGCAGGGTGGAGTTGTTGTCAAAGTTAGGAGAAAACACTGGCCACCACCACTCAGAGTAGCAGCACTTAAAAACTAGAAAACAAGGGGCAGAAAAAGCAGTCGTTATGAAGAGGGCATCGCTTGTGTAATAAGAAAATATCTTTTACAAAGTTACAAATCAACATTATGTCAAGATTGCCAGATTTTCCTCAACAATGATAGAAACATTGTTAAATTGTCAGAAAGTGTTTAATATGGCAATTACATGAATCCCAATTTACTCTTGCTGTAGGGAAAATACTGGCAATTGAAACGCTCAATGTAGCTAAATACTTCACTCAATAACAAGAAGTTGAACTTTCCTTTCACCGAGCCTTGAGGTAGTGTATCTCTGTATGGTATGATATTCTACTCTGACCTGCAACAGTGTCAGGTTCTGTGGAATTTTTCAGTCAAAGATGATCAACCAAAGCATCTGTCTCAACTGAGATGCTCAAAACTGACGTAAAAAGAGTCCTTTCAAAGTTTTATTTTTGTCTCACATTGTGTATGTTCTAATTTCATCAGCACTCATGTGGCTAGAGAAGCAAAATTACCCCGTGGGAGTATTTAATCTCCATTTCTGGTCTCTGACAGTCTGGAAGATAAAGTAACCGTCCATGTGACTGATCCAAAAGATCAATCTTGTATGCAGGTGGCTTGCTCTATGTATAGATCTCTCTCTAACAGATCTGAAGTAGTTCTCAACCTAGATACTGAGTCTCTCACCTCTCCAGTCATTCCTGATATCTCCTTGCAGGTTTAATCATGAGGTCTTGCGCCTCTTTTCACGTTTTTCTTTCTGCATCCCTCTGCGACAAAGATTCATTCAGCATCTTATTGGTAAATTGTGTTAACTGTTGCAAAAATTAAGTCGTAGCTTGTGTTTGATACAAGGCATAAGAATTGAGGTACTTTGCAAATTTGTCTGCTCTTGAAACGTCGGTCAGATCTACTACGGTAGTTCTAGGTCTTGCTGATAGTTGTTGAACGCCATTTCAAATCTTTTATCTCCAGAATTCACAAAACGATACTACGCTTTTAAAGCTTAAATAAATTGGAGTGCTTTCTGTTGGAAGTGGACTTTTGTGAACGCAAATCAGAGATTTCTCTGTGAGAAATTATCAAAAATAATTTGATAGTTTTGAGAGGTTTGTCTTTCATCAAGTAGGGGTATTAACGGTGTAGGGTAGAACGTGGATTCATGGTCAGAAATCTTGTTCAGGAATATGCATTGGAAGGTATGGTTCAATGCAGTATATTGTCTAGAGTTACACATGGTAGATGGTGCAATAATCACCTATAGAAAGGAACACAGTGAATATTACTGCTAGCAATATGGATCAAAAGTATTGTGCCTCATTGTTTGTGCTGTTGATAGGCTCGGGGAGATGGGAGGGGAAGGGGGAGGGTTTGATGGGGATAATGAAAGGGTACAGATGGTGATTAGGAAAGATTGAGATTAATGATGTAGCAGTAAAATGAAAGTTGTTATACTTAACAAGGTTTATGTTATCAACATATAGTTTGAAGTAAGTCTATCATTTGATGGTACATTGTGCATTAAATGGTACTAGCATATTGTCAACAATGACAACACATCGTCTTATAGCTTTCTGTCATCCTGACATGACAGAAGCCATCTTTGCCTCTTTTTTTTTTTGGTATCGTGTAAACAGACTGCACACTTAATTGCATCATTCAAGGCACCCTGTTTATCAACATTTCCGCATGAGCGCAGGGTGCAAAATGGCATCACGGTAGCTCTGTTGTAATTGCAACCACATAACTCATCTCCGACAGTTCGCTTCGAATTCTGCACGAGGTTTGTCATTGTAGCGGCAAAAGAACAAAAACCAAACTGATAACTCTAAGCCAGCTGAAATCTAGCTCCTTGGTATTGTGATATCTGTCTCCCCCTTTCCCCTCCCCTCCTCATATAAAAGTAATATACAGTATTCTTAAACGAACTGGTATCTTCCAATACTGTTCTCTCAGTTCACACATTTTGTATTCATGTTTAGCTTGTCAGCATGTGAAATGAACACACTCTTGGCATTCTGAGATTCCCCAAACTAGTAAATCTTAAACAGTCTCAAGATTTTATCCCCCACCCTATATGCCTCTCATTGTTGTGCCCATAGCATAAGACAGAAGTTTGAAGGAAAAAAAAAAAAGATACTGCAGAAATATTATCAAATTTGGGTTGCCGAGTTTTTCTTTTTTTAATATTTTATGACATCAGGCTTGTTTTTGTGGCACAAATCTACAAAAAAAGAGATGTACAAAAGACATTGCCAGACCACAATGTGTATCATGCAAATGAACAAGTCTGCAAAGCTTGATTTTATTGTCACAAATTTTTCATTAGTCATGGTTTAATCTCAAGTAACCTACCTAAACCACAGATTTGCTGGATGGTATTTAATTTTTCCTGAAGCTGTATCACCAGCATGTCCAGCTTTTGGTTGATCAGACGCTGAACTCGAAGCACCTTTCACCACAAGCCACTAGAGTCTGTTGACGCTGTTTTCCTTTCCAAACCGCAAGATAGAGTTTCTCATCCAAAAAGCCACAATTTTGGGCACACAACCGTGTATTGCTGGATTTGCCAATCATAGCCTCTCCCGACAATTCATGCGTCAGTCGCTTGTCTGTTTGCAAAATTGTCACCTACAGTTAAGAATGAATCAAGGTACTTCATTTTAGTCCACAAGGAACAAAAAGAAAAAAAAAAGGAACAAAAAGAAAGTGTAGAGAAATGTAATAAAATGTAAATTATATCATATGGTACCTGCTGCTTTACATTGCTATGTTGGTGACTAGTTTGTGCCTGCTACTCGTTGATGATTTGAGCAAGTCTTTGCACAAATTGCAACAAGAGACATGGGGAGTCTGTAGCAATTTACTGTATGCTATGCAGCTGTGATGCTCACTTGAAATCCCAGTTTGAGAGATGCCTTTCAAAAGTGGAAGAAATGTTTCTCAATTTTATACTTTATGAACCTGTACACTGTGATGTAACCACTCACTGAAATGTCCTAAACAATCTATGAATTGGTTTTTCAAAGTTACATTGCTGTGTAGTTACATTGCTGACATTGCTGTCTTTGCTGTGAGGAAGAAATCGACTGTTTTTTATTCATCAGTCACCCGTTTGGTAATAAGTGGAATATATAAATCCACCAGGGTACGTACCCCAATTGTTTATTAAAGGAATGTCTCAATTTGAAGACGGTCAATTAATTAAAATATTTGCCTTTGTAGCTTCCTGCCAAGCTTATTTTAAGCTTGAGTCCCATGTGAAAACACTGATCAGTATTAATTAACAGAAATATTCCAAAAACCCCAGCTAGCCCTTAGAGGAATATTTTTGGATTCCAACATTTCTTTTCCAATTTCCACATAAATGTTGCTATTTTAGCAGATCAATCAGTGCTATGAACAGAGGTCTTACAATTTCTTCAATTTGCGCAACTTGGCAACTTCTCCAAGAGATTTATATTTTGCTGCATTGCAATAGCAAAAGGTACAAGATGTCTTTTGTCGTTGTTTTTTTTTTCAGTTACAACATAATAATGTGCATCAGCAGTGATAGAAAGAAGGTAAATTTTTTGTGGAAGGGATTCTAAATTCTTGACAATTCCCCTATCATGTTTCTGCACAAAGTAACAGGTAAATTGCCCTCAAAGTGTCAAAATTTCCCACCAAATCGACAAATTTCTCTCCTAGTGCACAAATTTCCTAGGAAGACATATCCTAGCTTTTAACTTCGTCCATGCACCCATGATCTATTAGATTATGTTTCTAGTTCTACAAAAGAGTCAAACAGCTTTGCGCTTTATTTTTGTGCAATCAACTGGACCCCCCTCTTGTCTCACATTCTGTAATCTAACCTCTCTGAGGTACTCACCAGTCCTCAATATTTCATTAAACTATAACTAAACGAATGCTGTCCATCTTTCCTGTGGACATATAATGTCTGCAACTTTATTGCAAGAACATTCTCTTTGATGATAAATGATTTCTCTTCTTCCATTTTATCTCTGTGAACTTTCCTGATGGGTGATATTGACTGTCATACAACCCATAGATTAATTCAGCTGCGATCCACGTGCGCTCACAAAAAAATAACAAAGACCTATGTAAAAGCCATAAAAAACTGTATTTCATAGAAGCCTCTCTTTATGTATTTACTTTCGTGAGAACCTGTGACGGATATTGTGCGGCCATTTTTCAACATGCGATGTGTTTGATCTGTTGCCATGGATTCAAGTTGTTGCCTCCGGTGCGGGGGCTGTCCTTTGTTTGTATGCTCTTCGAGGCACTGTTTTATTTTCCGTCGGTTGGAAATGTTGTCAGGCTTCTGGGATTCAAGTTACATCAGATGTACAGTATCTGCTGGGATGACTCTGAGCCAAACTGATTTTTAGTTCATCGTCATAGCCATCACATGTTGTCAATGAGAATTCATTGATTGTGATGGGCTGATGTGGTTTTGTTGCTTGTGGATGGGTCCCAGAGGGCAAAAAAGAAGCCAGTGGCAGTTTCAAAGTTGCTGTAACCTTTGGATGAACCGTGCCAGTTTGAAATAGAATGCATAAATGGTGCCATGGGTCATGGTATAACTGTTCTCTGTAACTCTCCAGGTTAACTTGATCTTATCATTTGTATAGTGGATGTAATTTTGAGTCACAGAAGTCAAGGTCTGCTACTGTAGGTCAAATCTTTGGATGAAGAAACTTGTCCACTTTTTGTGGAAAGGTATACTAGTGAAAGCTGTTCAGGTTTCATGCAAATGCTACATAGGCTGAACACTTTTTGAATTCTTTTTGCAATCTCCCTGAGTAGAGTATTTGACAGTCTGATCTGGTGTTCCTTTAATACTGGAGAATAATGTTGATTTTGAAAGCCCATTTCATAAGATGCTTTTGAAACATCCAATAGTTATTTATTCAAAGAGTTTTTTACATTTTCGTGGCTTACTTGTCATCAATATCTGACTGAAACATTTTTTCTACACTGGAGGATCCAAGGGGAGGGGGGTCACACCAACTGCGACCATGAACTTCTCCCAAAAGTCAATAAATTGTTTCCAAAAGTCATTGAAAAATTAAGGAATACTGCCACATACCTCGGGGAAACAATTTTTTTTTTGAGGAAAATCAGCTTGTTGCACCAAAATAATTCCGTGGACATTCTCTTATAGAAATGTTTATAGAAAAAACAGAAATGCCTTCCCTTAGACCCCACCTCTACTTCACTGTATCGGTAGATTACCCATCCTCCAAGGATTTGGATCTCCTGGTGTCCCTCAGTAAAGTATTCCAGATGCTATAAGGAGGTACACTTTCTTGTCGCTGTTTGCTAAAGGTATTTGTAGAGAGAGAAATTTGTGGTCAATGAACTTTTCAAAAATGTGAAATGTTTTGTCAAATAATCATTTTGTGTAATAATATTTAATATGGCCATTGATTCCTATAGAAATTGTTTTCAGTTTCGACTGTAAGCCTACTGACAAAACCAGTAATGATAACCAAATTTGTAGAGGAAAGGTAAATTTTGACAGGCATTGTGAAATACACTTCAAAAGAACATACTGGTTGCATTCTGTAATTTCACAGAGGTCATTGCTATAAATTCCTGATCCACAGATACTGTAAAATGCCATTGTGTGATTTTCCATTCTTCAGCAAGGGAATAATTTATCCAGTATCCGTGTCTCATTTTGCCACACAAAATAGTCAAAATTGCCACACCAGAGACGTATCGCTCAGCCGTTTTTGTACGTGCAACCTAAGCGTTTGTTCAGAGACTTGGCAACAAAATACGCACAAATTTGCTGTCGATGTACTGCTATGCAGATTTTGAAAACTAAATAATTCCTTGTGAGCTCATTTCTTATCATATAGTTCCCATTGTATCTACCTGCAGCTGCTCCCTGTGTGAACCTTGTCTTAAATTCGAGGAAGAAATAACTTCCCAAGCTACTGTTTACAAGGCCTTACTTCTCTGTTAACAAAAACCCTGATGAGATTTTCTACCTTCGAAGAATCACATTAAAGTGCAATGTTCGTCCTGTGGCAAAGTTGTCTCTCATCTCCATTCGTTGTAAAATTTTAGTATAACCTCTTCATTTTTCCCTCATTTTCTCTACTTTCCATCTGCATCTGCAACAATGAACTTCTTCATCTTTCATTCTGATTTTGTTTTTCTTATTTTTCTCTTGAACAGGAAAATGGCAATGTGCATTCTGGGGTACCGGAAAAGACCGACAAGGGGGAAGAAGGCTCCGTCGAGGGAGTCGTGACGGTCATGTTTGAAACGAGGGACGGAACTGCGAAGCGGGAGACAGACTACAGCTTTACACAAGATACATTGGTAAGACTTACAAACAAAAGTTGGTTGTTTTGCATTGGATGATATGAATGTACAGCAATTTGATCTTTCTTCCATGAGGGCGACTTCAGTGTGCAAAATTATTTTTGTGACCGCTTCTTCAATTGCTGCAAAAGGAACTGTATTGTCGTACACATATGTGTATAGAATAGTTTGCTCAATGATTTCAAATTTATGAAAGCTACAAGTTCTTCAAAACTACATCTGCCACATGCTACTGGGAGCACGTCCTGCAAATGTATCCTCATTTCAACACCCTCAGGGCGTTTGTACTTTCCTATCATTCAAAATAACTGCTTTTGATAGGATCCTCTGCCTATTTCTATACAGTACTTTCAATTATTTTGTGGCAAGTAAATGCCTGAAATTTCTACACCCAACAATACAAGTGCATGTTGTGGCACAGCATATACTCGAAACCTTGCACACAGCATGCTGAAACTTTCTTCTTTTTTGTTGCTGCTATTCATAATCATCCCTCATGCATTGTATATTTGTACGTATCAGATGTCCAAAATAGCCTGACTTTTTGTGTCTGTTGCAATAATATAAAATAAAATGAGATGATCGTTCTTCGGCCTGCTCTCCCAAATTCAAACAAATTCTTAAAGAGGGTAAAGATAACCACGATCATCACAACAGAGGCTAGGGAGCATCCTCCCAGAGATTCAACATTCGATTTAAACACAAATTTGCATTTAGGCCACGGAAATTTCTCTCTCCCGGAGGGGATAATTAACATACCGAAGCTGATTTTCCTGAAATTAGATGTTTAAAAAGATGGAATTTGTATTCTGCTGATATTTTGCCAAGTATGGATAAGCAAGCTGTTTTTTTTTCTTTTCTCTCACCTTCTAGGCTGCTAATGGGAATTTAAATAGTGAAAATATTCTTGAACAGCGAAAAGTAAAACTGCAACGTGAATATGATAATACAGACTTGATTTTACTATTCCTTTTTGTGGTTGCCTTTAGACGAGCTAGGTACGATTAAAAGACCCTAGAGTCTGTAGTGGAAATGTTTGGATTTAAATATTTTCATGAAACAAAACTGGAGAGAGAGCAGTTGATGCTTGGTATCTCTAACAAGCTGCAGAGAGAGAGACTGAAAAAGTTGGAGAGAGTGCAAAGATTGTGGGTGTATTTATAGAAACACTCACTAATGTTCTATTTGTGACGTGATTGCCACATTTATAAATTAATTTTCATCAAACATTACCATATCCTTGGTGTTTCTGACATGAAATTTACTTAGAATTCATTTATTTTGTTGGCTCTTTTTTATCGTTTTCATCGTTTCAATTTGTAAAGCAGAGATTTACTTTTCGCTATCTATAATAGTAGGTGGGCAATTCCATGGTAGCGGAATGACATTCTGACTCAAATTTAAAAGTTTTCAACTTGTGAAAATCATGAATGTTAATGGCAATGTTTTCTAAACATCATGTATCAATGTAAAGTGTGGTTATCTTCAATTTCTATGGGTATACTCTTTTTTCATACATTTCATTAATGAACCATGCAAGTTAACGAGCTTGGTAACGGAATGACGTCAAAACAGACATGTTGTTTTGGCAAGTAGGTACAGTATTTCATCAAAACTCTGTGAACTTACAGATCCATCCAATATATTTAGGTTCTAAATCATAAGTTTGAACTTCAAAGAAAGTTATACAATATACACTTTAATGGTCCTACAATCTAATAATTAGTAATGCTTCGTTAAGCAAACCAACACCCGGTAACGGAATGACGTAACGGAATGACGCTGCAAATTTGAGTATGCAGTTGATCAGTGTTGAATAATATCAATTGCTTAAAGTCATGATGTTGTTTACATAACTGAACATAGTGAAATTTAAAATGTTTCAAGTTATAGTAGAGCTATTACAGTGTACCTCTTGAGAACTTGAAGGAGCCTAGGAGGCTGTATATCAGCAATCCACAAGATTAGTTCCATCACTAATCAAGTTGGCAGGTTCGTAATGAAACAGTTGTACTGAATGGACAGCAAGCTGATGTCATGTGATTGATTGAACTGTACAGTACTTCTGCAGCATTGCAGCAATTTAATATCTTCTGTAGTTTAAAAATCAAACTACAGAAATTTGCACAGAGTTTAAAATTCAAGAAAAATTACATGCATACATCAGTTGTATTCAATCAAGACGCTTTTGCTTTATTTCTCTACAAAACCTCAGTAAATATCCGTAAAATAAAATGCGTCTTGTCTATGCAACAATGAACAATATCAGATGCAAGTGTTCTCCACAGATTTTCAAGTGAGGAGGGGGAAGCAACCACACCTGAAGTGGGTATGCAGTCGTGAAGCAATTGCCTGGGACGGGTCGTTGAGGCGAGAAATGTAATATCCTATCCAGAATTTTTAATAGTTGCAATGCTAAATGATGGAAAACAGTGCCAATTAAATTTCTTGTTACATTTGAAAATGGCAGTAGCTTATTGGCATTTTTTTTTCAATAAAGCAGAACTTAGGGGGGTGGTTGCTACTTTATGGGGATGATTTTCACCCCACCTAAAGGCCACACCTAAAGGCCACACCTAAAGTCCCCTGATTATTGAAAACCTATTCACTTGTACATTTTAATTCCAAATGTCAACTTGTAAAAATGTCAGAATTTACAAACATTAACAATGTACTCCACCAAGATGCTCTATTCCCTTCACAACTTTTTAACACTACACAATTTGATACAATAGTATACAAAATAAACCAATGAAGCATTTACTGGTATGTCTAAAACATCTTTTCAACAAGTAAGAGAATGTCATCAATGAAGTGCAACATGTGTAACAACTTCTGGAAATGCTTGGCCATAAACAATCAGTGGCAACCAACATGTTCACAAGAAAGAAATGAGACAGATTTTAGTTCAACTTATGGAAGCATGGAAGAATCCACCCCACACCCCTTCTTCTAACTTTCAAACACACTTGTAACCAGTGTGGGAACACACATCTCATTAGCTGCCTGAAGCCACATACGTTGCAGATACATAGATTGTCAAATAATTTTTCAAGGTTTCTACACATCAACCTAATATGTAACTTGAAAATAAAGTTACCCTATTTCTGTTAATCCAGGTAGCAACATCTCAGCAGAAGAACAATATACATCACAACAACAATGCTAAACAGCAACAACTTAGCAAGTAAATAACTCTAATCAGCCAGAGGAATGGCCTCTGGAACATGAAAGCGCTCTCTATTGTCAGCATTTGGTGTTGGGAGACCCTGTAGAATTTGACTTGGGGTCACAGACCCGTAAATGTCGGTTCATTTTTTAATGACAAAGACATGACCCTGGCTGTCTTTCTTGTAGAAATGCACAGTTCACATCGTAGACATATACTTACCCCTTGCAAACGAGGGCGAGCTAGGCCTTAGAGGGCGCTGGTGTCAGAATTGACTTCGAGGTTTGTAGAGCATAGATCAAACTGATGCAGTAGTGTGGCAAGGGGTAAGTATAGTCACTCGTGAATACCCACACCAGTGAGTTGTGGGGAACCTGTATATCACCACCCTGCACGACTATGACTTGTGCCACATATTTCTTTGATTTTGCAATTGTTGTAATTGCTTGGTAGAGAAAGACCAGGAGGGTGAGGCTCATTAGATGAAGGAGATGAGTCTGGAATACCCTTTAAAATATTTTTTCACAATCTTGAATTCTTTTAAAACACACAGTGTAATAGTCTAAGAGATGTGACTGTAATTTCCACAATATTAATTTTCACTTGTGTGAAATATGTTAGACACTTCAGTTTCAAAGAATAACAACTTCAGACTTTTAAGCAATAATTTGCCACTCTCACAATTCATTTTGGTAACTCTGAGGCAACTGGAAAACTTTCTTGACCAGAGAGTCCTTTCTTCATACAGCCATACTGTATCTAATTAGGAACAATATATTGGCATTGGTTTTGATACTGTATGCATGTCGTGTAGAACTATAATTTTTCATTTGACAACCCTGCCCTTTGCTTGTCTGTGAAATATTCCTTCAAGTTTGAAAGACAAAAATAACTAGAATGCAAATTAACATTCAACGTAAAATGCAGTGTGGAGTGTTACCTGCACACTTGCAACAAAGGAGTAGTACAGTAAGTCCTACTTTCACGCCACAAATGCCAGATCAAGCTATTTTATCATTCCGTTACCGTCATTCCGACTTGATTTTACTATTCCTTTTTGTGGTTGCCTGTAGACGAGCTAGGTACGATTAAAAGACCCTAGAGTCTGTAGTGGAAATGTTTGGATTTAAATATTTTCATGAAACAAAACTGGAGAGAGAGTAGTTGATGCTTATGGTATCTCTGACAAGCTGCATAGAGAGAGACTGAAAAAGTTGGAGAGAGTGCAAAGATTGTGGGTGTACTGTATTTATAGAAACACTCACTGATGTTCTATTTGTGACGTGATTGCCACATTTAAAAATTAATTTTCATCAAACATTACCGTATCCCTGGTGTTTCTGACATGAAATTTACTTAGAATTCATTTATTTTGTTGGCTCTTTTTATGGTTTTCATCGTTTCAATTTGTAAACCAGAGATTTACTTTTCATTATCTATAATAGTAGGTACATGTACCTTTTGTGTTGTATCTGTGTATGTTCGTATTTGTAGCCCCTGCCTCACCTGCCTTAGCACAAGAGCTGCACATTCTTTGCAATCACATTGATTAGTGTGCATAGTATTCATGTAATAGCAGAGTGAGAGTGCAGTACAGTAACCGTGTCAGGCAGGTTTGAGGAGTGAGTATGGCCCATCACATACTTTGGCTGCTGGTAGCTAGATACCATCTCTGGAGTCATGTACCATTGATACAATAATGCAAAGACCAAAATAATTTGTCTGGTAATTGTGCTTTTTGAAATCAAATTATCTTTGTTACAGGCAGGTAGTTTGACGCTTGCATGTTCAAATGATACATTTCTTTGCTGGTTACAATTTTATGACAAGCAAATAGCCAGAACTGTTTACTTTGCCTTTGTTGATACACACTATCCAGCAGAATGTGACTTAAGATAGGCACCACCAACAGGTGAGTCCCCTATTGGTATCATTTCAAAAGGCTTGGACAGTTCTATTTGAACTCAGATGCAGTCAGTGGCAAAATTGGTCTTCAATGTCTTTCTGTATAGTATGCTCATCATCCCTTTCAAATGAACCGTTCTCCTGGAACTACATCATTGCCTACGGTCCTCAGTAATTGATTATTAACTACTGAATGTGTCATGAACAAAAGAAAAAGACTGATTGCATCCATCATATTTCTTCAGTATTTTTGTCTGGAGCTAAGTCTGGTGTGTGATCAAACAGGTAATCTTGACACGACTTGTCACTTTTCATGGCTGTGTCTCAATCTTTTGGGATAGCTACTTCCAGTGAAAGTACCAAACGGCACAATGTGTCGCTGTTGGTAGACATTCCTCTTTCCTATTCATAGGTTTTTCTGTATTTGTCAATAATTAGCATTTGGGATCAAAATGATTGGTATAAACCAAAACCTGTAAATCGCCAGTACAGAGAAAGGACATCTTTGTGTGAAGAATGTCGGTGTGGCAATTTGAGGTTCATCACATAACATATGGGGTGAAAGTGGCCATTTAATATTTCTTAACTTTTGGCCGTTTGGTTAAACTTTTTCAGGTGGCCTGACATATGACCTGTTATTTTGAGCTTTGTTTATTACATTTTAGTGCTTTGCGTAAAATGAAAAGGTAAATATTTGATAAATATTATACAGTAACATTTTCTGTGTTACTTCTGGAGATGGATTCCTTTGTGGTTGAGCTCATAAATAACTTGTGCAATGAAGGTGTGGTCTCTTGACTATCAGATGATTTCATCTTTTGCTTTTTATACTAGTGTAAAAGAAAAGATCTCAGATTTTTTTTTTCACTGTTTTCTCTGTCCATCTCTCTCTCTCTCTTTCCTTTTGTTTTCTTTTTTTTATCTTTGAAGACATGAAAATCTTTTAGTGATGACTTTACACCAGGCTAATACATTTTTTTCCAATTTTCTTTCCACCCACATCAGATTTGAATGAAGATTTTCACTCAAATTTATGTAAATGCATTCATAGCCAGGATTCAAGAGCTAACTGATGGAACTGACTAATGCAAAGCAGGATTTATTTTGTCTGGATCTGATGCAGATTGTCAAAGGAAGGAAAACCTGTTAAATGCAAATCATTTAGAAAAATGCTAGACCCCTAAGAATGCCTCACAAATTTAACCTACGATCATCTTAGGTCCCCAAAGCTTCACACTGATGCTTATTATGCAAGCCTGTATATCCCATATGCTTGAGTGCACACATCCTCTACATGGGTTCTGTGAGACCAGAAGGTGCTGTATGTGCACTCATTACTCCCTGGTTACTATCCTTATTACAATGGGTAGTAATGGCTCACTCTGAGATGATCTCTGGTCAAATTTGCGAGGCTTCCCTAACTGTGCAATTTGCATCGTTCAGTTGCTGTTCTTGATTAAAGGCCGTAACTCATCACCCTAAGCTATATTTTTACCTTCCGGATAGCAAAATTCTTATCTGATTCTAAGTTACAGTGCTCTATGATTGACAGCAAATTGCATAAGATGCAGAGTAGCTTCGCTCATATTACACAGTGTACACAGGGATCCATTCTTTTGATTACACATGTGGAGAAATTTAAGACAGGGTGTCAGTTTAAGTTTCATTTATTAATGTTTAAATGATCATCTACAGTGTTTACAAAACACTGCTCAACAGACTACTCAGTATTTACAGAACAGTACTTAGCAGGCTGTTCAGTGTTTACAGAACACTATTCAACATACTGTCTGGATGCAATACACAACACTGTCTACCACAGAGTACTCGATGCTTCTGAAACATTACTCAACAGAATACTCAGTGGCAATGCATGGAACACTAATCCACAGAATACTCAGTGGTTATGGAACATGCACTGAATTGTCAGTGGTGATGGAACACTAATCAAAAGACTTCTCAGTTCTTGCAGAACCCAACACTTCACCAAACTACTCAATGCATGTAGAACACTACTCTGCAGACTTCTCATATTTTACAGAACACTGCTCAGCAGACTACTCTATTCTTATGGAACATACTCAACAGACTGCTCAATGCTTGGAACACTTGTCTATTACATACTACTCAGTATAGAACACTACTAAACAGAATACTAAGTGATTATGAAACACTTATCAACAGACTTTTGTTTAGTAACTTGCAGAACACAAGTTTACTGCAAACTACTCATGACATGCAGAACACTACAGACTACTTCATCTACAAAGAAAAAAGAGAAAAAGTCTGGAGAATTAATTCAATTCCCTTTTTGTTTACCTACTTGATCTGCAGAAAGTGCACAGGATAATTATTTGCTCTCTTTCGAGTCTAATAGATGACATTTTAAATTGACCTTGTACCAGACTGTAGGAGTTGTTTGAATTACCTCCTGTGATGCTTTTATAGCTTCACTGATCTCAAAGTGTTGGTTGGAGATGCAATGCAAAACATCTTCAAACCATGACTTATGTCTAGGGATACCTCAAAGTGGTATGAGTTGATTTTACTGAGTTTAAAAGTTTGAATGCAATGCCTTATTTTTGCAGTCATACCTTTAAAATGACTTGTATTATAGCTGCTACCTCCATACATTAAAGTTCATCTAGTTTTATTACATGCTGGATATCCACAGATGCCATGGAACAGTTGAGCAGGTGCTACTGTAAATGTTAATTGTTCTAGCAAGTGTTGACATATTAACCAAAGGAGAGAGGGAGAGGGGGAAAAAAAGGAAAAAGAACAGTCGACTCCCCTTCAAGACGACTTTGATATTAACTTCATATTTCTAAGTCAGCTTTTTACAACTTGAACATTGGAAGATGTATTTATTTCATTATCTTTTTTAAATCATTTCTGTTATATTTTCTTTGCCCATTTGTCAGACTTTCCTTGAAACAGAATGGAAGAAGACGATAAGCATCCCCATCATAAAGAATAACACCTTCACGAGCAACGTGGAATTTTACGTGATTCTGAAGGTTCCAGAAGGAGGGATGCAGCTGGGGGACCCCAGCGTCACCAGGGTGACCATCATTGATGACGATGGTGAGTTCATTCCGCTCTTGCCAGCAGGCAAAAGGGTTTGTGTAAATTAAAACTAGACTGTTGGAAGAAAAATTGCACTGCTGCTAACCTTTTGGCAAAAAGGGGACGTTTTGTAATTTGTATCTCTTTGGCTTTGTGGTCAATCTAAAGTAATAGTTTTTTCTTGGCCTTACTTTGGTGTAAGACATTTTGTGATGTAAAGTAGGAAGCCTTGAGTCATTTTGAGGTATAGATAATGGAACTGCAAAAGAGTGCAAGTGATTCTAGCTTCAAGGGAAATTATTTTTCAGATCGACGGACATCAGAGTGAAAAGTCCAGGAAGGTTATTCTTTTGCCTTGCCTATAGATGAGGGAATTCACAATCAGTTGAATTTAATAATAATGATCAGTGCACTCGGAGACAATTGTCGCTTTCATGCTAGTTATAATAATTGAGTGGATTGCTCTGTGATATGTCAAATGTCTTGCCAAAGAGAAAAATTGCAGCATGAACTTGTGAAGGTTCAACTGATAAACTGTTTGTATCTTTAAGGCAATAGCGTGCAAGTGACCTTGTCACCGTTTGATGTTTCATAGTCCAGTTGAAGTTTTGTTTCACTCTGAACTGTGAAGAGCTAAAGTATACAGAGTTGTCATCAAAAAAAAAAAAAATTGACCACCTTGCAGTTATCCATGTTAGGTTGTTCTGTAGTGAAAAAAAAAGATCAACCAAGGAAGTCTGTAGCTGCAGTCCTACCAGTCTGTGACAGTTAAAATGTGGGTTACCTACTGTATCTGTCACACATATGTAATACCACTTGATTTAGCTGTAATTGTAATCATGTATGTGACATATCCTGCCTGTCACATGCATGGGTTAGATCTGCAACACTACTCGCATGCAAGACACCAGTTCTGGTGTAGCGGTATCACATGTAGTGCCACAGTGTAGGCAGTTCTAATTGTCACATGTTGTAAGTTTCCTGTCTCCATCATACACTGTGTATGATATGCCACTGCTTGTTAACTGTGAGACCCCTAGATGTGTCATACCTCTGCCCTTCTCATGTAGGACTCCCAACTATTATCTGGCTTAATTACCTGTCACACGCAAGACCCCAGATGCAATAAAGAGTTACGTGTCACATGTAACATGCCACGCTCTATGCACACTAAAGATATTGCAGAAGATGGATAAAATTTTCTCCAACAATGACTGGATGTTATTCGTTGGGGTAGTGGTAGATCGACTAGTGTCTTAAGATTCAGTGAACTGGTGTGACATTTTTTGGGGGGACCTTAATATCTGAAATAGTCCTCTTGGATAATATGTCAAATGTGACTAATCCATCAAGTCACAACATAGCAACTCACAACACACAACTGTCCCCTGTGGCAGTAATTTCGTCTTTTGAGTGTGTTCATGGTGTTTACCCCATAGTCTTGTCAGCAATAAATTTAACGTTTCCACGAATTCTGCACACCGCCCTTTAATTTCCAATGTTTGATGTAAGCCCAATGTTTTGAGTACATTATTAATCAACACAGAGTTTACTTCTCTTCATATGTTTGCTGTTCTCATCTTCCACGGCGACATCAATTCTTCTTGCAACACAGCTGAATGTTCCATTGTCATTACCCGGAGATTTATGTCTGTACCATTCTGAAAATGACATGAAGTGTTATTTTTAGTTCCAGCCAAGTAAATTAAATGCGAAACATCAGGAGTGTACTTTTTCTTGGGGGGACTGGGGGAATTATTTTGTGTAGTACTTCATTTTCTATAAAATCTGTTCTGATGTTGATTTCAAGCAGTTTCCTTTTTTTTTTGGCCGTCTTGGCATCTGGTATAAGACGGTACAAAGCACTTTGCAGAGGGCTCGTAATTGAATTTTCATTTTTCCCAACAGAGTGAAGGCACATCCTGCTTATGCGTTCAGAATGTTAAACTTTTTAAACCAAGTGGATGATCTCAAATTTAGGAAACGCAACAAGAAGATCACTGGAAAGCATCATACAGTAGCAACATTTCAAAGCTCTCACTTGCCGTGAGGCTTATCCGAACATGATGTGTAGATTGTACAGACTAGCTCATTGAATCTGACATATGAACATCTGTGTTAATAGTGCTTGTAACATAAAAATCTGACATGTCTACAAGGCTTTGTATAAATGAATGTATTAACTTTTGGTTGCTCATCATGACTGCTAAGCTGACCTAAAAAGTCACTTCTCTGAAATACCAGATCTTTTTAGAGTGGCACATTGAGTTGACATCAGTAGATGTTTGTGACTGGATTTTGAAGACATCGCGATTGCTTGTAATTAGCACAATTATTCAAAATTTGCATCCGGTGGTTAAATAAAGGCTGTGAGCCATTGTTTAACACTGGCCTGTACTGGCGGTGGGCATATATGACTAAGTAGGCTACCTGATGTGAAAAGTGACTGGTCATGAATATTGAAAAACTACATTGAATCATTAATTACTTAATTCCCAAAGGAAAAATCCTGTCACCCCATTTTGTATTAGTACTGTATAGCACTCTATCCCAATTCATGGATGGCTCCTTTGCATCAAGTGACAATGTTTTTGTTATTGGATTGCTTAAATTAATGCAACTTATTTGTCTTGCTTTGAATACACAGTAGCTTGAAATGTTCGTGAAAGATACCTGTAAGGTATAAAAGAGGAGATTTGTAAGATTTAGCCAATGTTTCAGAATAAAGTTGGGGTGACCACTTATTCCCTTTAATTTTCATTTGTATGTGCCTCGTGGGGATCATCCTAGTTCGATGATTTGTCGACTCATTAGTATGCAAAGGAGACTTAAAAGGTTTTGAAAATATCAGTGAATCTCATGAAACAATTCGAAGTGCCCCCCCCCCTTAAGTGAATGTTGCATTTGTCAAGAGCATGGAAACTTTCTTACAGTGGCCTGTTTTACAGAGTTTGCACAAATGGCTTGACTTGGATCCAAATAGTTGAGTTCAACATTCCACAGCATCGATTGTATTCATCATTATACTACTGTACTTGGCACTTCTTTATCCCACTTTGTCTGTCTTTTGTCTCCAGTTCCTGGTGAATTTTCCTTTAATAAATCTCACTACAATGTGGACAAGGACAAGAGCACCGTTACGGCGACAGTGATACGGAGCAAAGGTAGCGACGGTACAGTTACACTCCAGTACACAACCATGTGAGTAGTCTCTAGCCCTGTGGACAATACTAGCCTTCGAAAGTAGAGTAAAAGTAACAAATAAGTTCAATTTCGATTTTGATACAGAGGGTCTTGCAATGATTTTTGTTCCTTCAAAAGAAATAATTATTTACATGTTCTCAATATCATGCTATTACAATCTCAATATTGAGATAAATCAAAACTTTAATGCTGTGTTATCGCAACCTGAATGTTGTGTTATCACAGTTTGATTATCGTGTTTACATCACTATCTTCCTATATTACAGTCTGAATATTGTGTTATCATCATTTGAATATTGTGTCATCACAATCTGAATACTTTCTTATAACAATCTGAATGTTGTGTTATCTCATTTAGTATTGTGTTTATATCACTGTCTTAGTATTGTGTTATTACAGTTTGAATATTGTGTTATCACAATCTGAACATTGTGTTATTACAAGTAGGATATATTCTTACCTTAATCTGAATATTGTGTCATCACAGTCTGATTATTGTGTTTATATCACAATCTTAGTATTGTGTTGTCACAATTTGAATATTGTGCTATCACCCTCTGAAAGTCATGTTGTGTTTACGATAAGTGTAAGTTACTTTCTCAGCTTTGTGTGTAAAAGTTTTCTTCCATCAATCATTTTCCTCGCTTGTGGTGGAATCCTTTTCACTGTATGATGCAGGGATATCAGGC
Source organism: Stichopus chloronotus (assembly GCA_021234535.1). Classification (NCBI taxonomy): domain Eukaryota; kingdom Metazoa; phylum Echinodermata; class Holothuroidea; order Aspidochirotida; family Stichopodidae; genus Stichopus; species Stichopus chloronotus. The sequence continues at coordinate 8,509,201 of CM037836.1, forward strand.
TAGGGAGAATAACTATCACACAGATGGTTTTTCCAACCAATTCGTTCAGTTTTACATTTGAGTTCATAGAATTGAGAGTGAATGTAGGAGACTCCCTATAATGTTACCTTTAATATGGCTGTCTGGTACAGGTTATAATTTTACCAGCTGGACCAGTTTTAATGTGACTTACAGGACTGGGTTTTAATATGACTCACTGGACTCGCTTTTAATTTGACTAGCTGGACTGCATTTTAATTTGATGACTAACTGGACTGTTTTTTTAATTCTAACTGGACTGGGTTTGAATATGACTCACTGGACTCGGTTTTAACTTGACTGGCTGGACTGCGTTTTAATTTGACTAACTGGACTGGTTTTTAATTCTAACTAGAATGGATTTTAATATGACTTACTGGACTTGGTTTTAGTTTGACTAGCTGGACTGCATTTTAATTTGACTAACTGGACTGATTTTTAATTCTAACTAGAATAGGATTTAATAAGACTTACTGAACTTGGTTTTAATTTGGCTAGCTAGACTGCATTTTAATTTGACTAACTGGACTGTTTTTTAATTTTAACTGGACTGGGTTTTAATATGACTTACTGGACTTGGTTTTAATTTGGCTAGCTGAACTGCATTTTAATTTGACTAACTGAACTGTTTTTTAATTTACTAACTGAACTGGGTTTTATTGTGACTAACTGGACTCAGTTTTAATTTGGCTAGCTGGACTGCATTTTAATTTGACTAACTGAACTGTTTTTTAATTTACTAACTGAACTGGGTTTTATTGTGACTAACTGGACTCAGTTTTAATTTGGCTAGCTGGACTGCATTTTAATTTGACTATAAACTGGACTGGTTTTTAATTTACTAACTGGATTCAGTTTTAATATGACTCACTTCACTGGGGTTTGATGAATGGGTGAGTTTTTTTCTTGGTTAGTGATTACTTAGCCATAGACATCAGTGCTTTATGAATTATATGTGCAGTAGTTCTAACTAATAGTATATGAAGATATTTCCACGCCACCTATTGATTGACATTTCAGAGATGGGACTGCTATTGGAGGGGCGATGGCAGAGAACGGTGTCGATTACAAAACCACCTCAGGAGTGCTCTGTTTCAAGCACCAAGAAACCAGCAAGACCATTGATGTGGAAGTCAATAAAAATACAGAAGTAAGCTTCAGTCTTGTGTCATGGTTTCATTTGGTCTTATTTCCTGTGTAGAGTCATTCACTTCCTATTTATTACCTATTATACTCTCAAATGTAGGAAAGAGAAGATTTTGTGATTCCTTCATGTCAAATTCAATGGTACATAAAGTTGAGTCTAAAACCTTGCACAATTTAGTCTAATATTGTTATTTTGGTGGTAGCCTACCTGAAGTGAAGGAAGTACAACAATCTAAACAGTAATTTACACATCTATGTGACCACATTTCTAACTACAATTATGAAAAACGAAAAAAACAAAAACAAGGAATGTTGCTATGAGATAAACCTTTTTGCAACTTTGTATTGTGAAAGGTATAAATCGGGCAGTTTGAATCTCTGACAGTGTCGACCTTTAATGGTGACTGATTTCCTCTCCTGAGAATGTCAACTGAAGGATAACGTCTTTGGACACAAAATACAAAAGAATTTGCAAGCAATCCATATCTCACACAAACAAACAAGACTTAAGCAGTGTTTTCATGTACTTCCTGTTTTGTTGCTTTAGTTTCAGAGCAAGCAGGCAAGATCAAATCTACTTAACCAAACCTTACATTTCCTCTTTTAAATTAATCCGTTTATGACTGAAATGGACACAAAATCTTGAGAACTGTCATAGATAAATTTTATGGAAATCCTATAACATGGAGCCAATGTTTCTTGGTCAAGGCTCCATTTATCCAAGCAAATCCTGCTGTGAGGCTGAAGGTGGTCAAAGTATTTTTCTGTAGAGGGTTTTTGACAAAGTAAGGTGGAGGGGATTACCACCATCTCTCTTACAGCATCTTATCTGCATCACTTTTGATTACCCCAGAATTGACAGAGATTGATGAAGTGTCTCAAAAAGGAGAAACAAATGGCTGAGTACTCTATCATCGCTGTTTGTACCTCAGTGACTTTCTGCCAAAATACCAGAACCCCCACCCCACACCACCACCCCACTGCCCCGATTCCTTCTCCATTTTGTGCACCTGGGAAATTCAATCCCATTTTTTTTCCCTTCATGTTTTCCTAATCAGTCAACGTTCAGCTCTGGATCTGTCTGCGTGTCTCGTAAAATTAGAAGCAATTATTTAAGTGTGAGGGGATGAAGAGAGTAATATAAAGATAAGTATCAGCAAAGGATGTTCACTCATAATTGATGAGAAACATGATAAACAAGTCGTGGTCTTCCTTTTAATTCGCTGTTGGCCGTAATTTGTATCTTTTTGAAAGAAGATGCTGACTGTACCAGAAAATGAGAAATATGCACTTTACTTGAGGAGATCTATGTATGTATATTGAGCTGCAAGTACATTAAAGTCGTGCAGTGCGAATTTTGTCCTTTATGGATCATGTCCCCCAATTGTGTATGGATGTTTGTTTGTTGGTTAATCATCTCTCATTTTTGCTGGTTCACAACAAAAAGGGTTAATTAATCCAGAATGATTTATTCTTGCTTTGAATCAAATTCTCTCCTTTTTTTCCCCCATTTTAAGCTGTAAATGGAGATACTTGGTAAAGGGAAATAAGACATTCTCACTGCACCTACTTTGGCATTCATAGAAAATAGATGTAATCATTGTTAAAATATTCCAGGTAATCAATAAACATCTGTTAAAGCTTTTGTCTCCTCTACTGTAAACCTCATACAGCGACTTGAATTACAGGAGATGCATCATTTGAATATTGGGAATTTTGGGTGAACAAATTATTCTTGTGCAACGAATTTAACTCTGCCATTTTCTCTTCAAGGCATCATACTTGCAGGACACATGTTGAAGGTTCATTTCGAGAAAGACTCAGAACAAAACAGCACTTCAAGTCTCTCTTTGAACAAGCTATTGTGTGATTAAAAAGAAATACTGTGTCTAAAATGCACCACCGTGGCATACAGGGGAAATTCATTTTGTAAATTATTCAGTCTCTCTGAAAAATATCAGCAATAGCCCCACCTCCCCAAAACATTATGAATAATAACTATTTGAGGAAGTTGCATCATTTGAGGCTATGAAAGTTTGCGTGAACAAATTATTCTTGGGCAATAAATTTTACTGAATTTCTGCCTGTTGGAAACTTATTCCTTGAAAAGAGGGCAACTGCCCCTTTGTTTGTTTTTGTTTTGTTTTTTTCTGACGACTGATCTATCATTCTGTGTCCACAAATATATTTAAAAAGTGTGTTTTTTTTGTGTGTAAAACAAATGCCTTATTCCCCTTTAAGTTGGAAACCTTTCAAACTTTGATCTGCAAATCATAAAGTTGGTTTTGAGTCTTGTTAGAGCATCATATCGCTGGGACATCAAGTTCTGCATTTTGCAGGATTTGAAAGGGATTTGACATGAAACTCTTTAGACACATACAATCTGTTTGCATGAAATTTGTTTGTTGGCAGTCACAGAGCTGGGACAAGCAGAAACGTAACAGGACTTCAGTGACTTGACATCCTTCGTGGGACATATTAACAGGATGCATTTCACCCCGTGGTCTCCCCAGGGAAATCTTTTAATCATGGTTGATCTGTATTTTTTTTTGGCTAACATGACCTTGAATACTAAATGAATTCTGCTCGAACTGCTGTTGTTTTTATTGTCGCTCTTTTTCTTTCTCATTTTTTGTACAGCAAGCGAAGAATTTTGTGATATGTCTGAGAAACCCGAGCGTCGGAGCTTCACTCGGTGAAAACAGTGCAGCTGTCGTCAGTCTCACCTCTGGTGAGTGTCCCTGAAGCAGTTGTTAATTACCTCTGCAAATATTTCTGATGTGGGATCTGCTCATTTACCCTCTGTTCTGTAGCAGACATTTAAGCAAATGAGAAAAAGTACTCCAATTAGTTGGAGTTCTGGTGGGTTAGATACTCTGTGATTTGTTGAGGTCTGGTGGGTTAGATACTTTGTGATTTGTGGATGTCTGGTGGGTCAGATACTCTGTGATTTGTTGAGCTCTGGTGGGTTAGATACTCTGTGATTTGTGGATGTCTGGTGGGTTAGATACTCTGTGATTTGTGGATGTCTGGTGGGTTAGATACTTTGTGATTTGTTGAGGTCTGGTGGGTTAGATATTCTATGATTTGTTGTGATCTGGTGGGTTAGATACTCTGTGATTTATCAAGATCTGGTGGGTTAGATACTCTGTGATTTGTTGAGGTCTGGTGGGTTAGATACTCTGTGATTTGTTGAGGTCTGGTGGATTAGATACTCTGTGATTTGTTGAGGTCCGGTGGGTTAGATACTGTGTGATTTGTTGAAGTCTGGTGGGTTAGATACTCTGTGATTTGTTGAGATCTGGTGGGTTAGATTCTCTGTGATTTGTTGAGGTCTGGTGGGTTAGATACTCTGTGATTTGTTGAGGTCTATTGGGTTAGATACTCTGTGATTTGTTGAGATTTGGTAGGTCAGATGCTCTGTGATTTATTCAGGTTTGGTGGGTTAGATGCTCTGTGATTTTTTGTGGTGTGGTGGTTTTTTTTAAATACTCTATGATTTGTTGAGGTTTGATATGTTAGATATTTTGAGATTCATTGACGTTTGGTGAATTACCTTCTTTTACTTAGGTAATTTGGTTTTTGTTCAGATTTGGTGGGTTAGCTACCTTTGTTGTTTTAATTTTGTGATCTGTTAAGATTTAGTTGGAAAAACAACCTTACCTGAGGTAATTTGTTAAATGTTGGGTTAAGACACTTTGTTGAGGTAGCTTAGATTTGTCGAGGTTTGGTGGGTTAGCAACCAACCTCATCTATTGAGGTAATATGTCATTTGTTGAAGTATCTGGGTAAGGTACCTTTGAGTCTAGATTTGGTGGGTTAGCAACCGTCCTCATCTATTTAGGTAATAAGTCATTTGTTGAAGTATCTAATTAAGCTACCTTCAATGAGTTACTTTGTTTAGGCTTGATGGGTTAGCTTTCTCTACTTGATATAATTTGTAGTATGTCCAGATTTTTTTTTTTATTATGAAGAAGATTCACTGAGGTAATTTGTAATTTGCCAAGGATTTGTAATTTAGCTCCCTTGTTTGGGTTAATTTAACCTTAAAATAGGGCTGAAAATATGAAATTAGAAATGTTATAAGACTCCTCACATTTATCCATTTGTATTTCCCTCTATTTAAACTTCTGTCAGGCATGTAGAGGTTATGTGATAGGATTTGTCACGATTGTTAAACCCTTTGAAATTGACTTTCTGATGACGTAGGAGTATTTTCAATTGGTTAAAACTTTATATAAGAGAAAAATGTAATTTTGAAGATCCAGCAGTTGATTCTGCACTGAAATGTGGCTCAGGATTGCCCTTCGGGCAGCCTCGAATCACCTCGCTATACGTACAGTGCACAGTCATCACTCAATGCATCCAAATAGTCAGACTCCTTGTTGGTAAAACTGCTAAGCCAGGAGGCACTCATGCATGAAATACTCTGCTTACATAAGGGAGAGAGGTTGAGGATCAGTCAAAGGTTTATTTGCAAACGACTGCATGGAAGAATTAATGTTTGATTCCATCACCATTAATTGTTTTCAATCTTTTCAGAAGATTGAAAACAATTGATCACTTCCATTTGATAATCTGTAATCTTTTTCCGTGCACCATAAGACCTCCCTTCTTCCTCTCATTTGAATTAACATTTCAGCAGTGTTAGGGTTCAAGTAACTTGAAAAAAAAAAAAAAAATGAATTCTTCTATGTTTTTTTAATAATTACCATATCCTCTTTTGTTATAATTGATGTTTTAATAGATTATGGCAATGTTTTCAAGCATATTACATTAGTACGTTTTAGTTTAAATAATCGTCTGTGAAAAAAATTGAGTTTCTTTTTTAAGCTTATTTGTCTTCAGTCTGTTGAGAGCTGCATTGTTACACCACTGAGAGCAAATAGTTCTTTCATGTAGAAGTATCCAAGTTGAAAATCTGAAGTCGACTTCATGCTTGAAAAGTAAGTGGACAAACACAGGAAAAAGATTAGTATCAGTTTACAGCACCTGCCAGAGCCGAGGAATGTTGAGGATCGGGTCTCTTTTCTTTTTTTTTGGTTGAGGTTGGTAGGGGGTTGTCATTGTTCCTGTTTAGTTTGGTTTCGTTACCACATCAATAGTCGAAATGAAATAATAACTTGACATCTCGTCCGTCTCTTGATAGATGAGTTGGGAGACCGAGTGGCCTACATCCTTGATGATGAAGATGAGGATGATGAATCTTGGAGTGATCAGATCAGAAAGTAAGTCCCACTTCACTTTAATCCTATGCTGTCACACAACCTCTACTGTCACACAACCTCTGCTGTCACACAGCCTCTGCTGTCACATAGCTGGTCACATATCTTTTGTCTGGTATGGTTCCTCTCGTGTTATATGTGGCTCGCAGCTGGAAATCAGGAAGTTTGAGCATTTCCGCATTAATTTTTTTCTAAGTTATCATCTTGTCACAATGTTGTGGGAAATGAAAATGAAGATCTTGTTTTCCACCAGGCACCTTTGTGATTTATGATTCCCATTTCCTGTTTAGAGGAAGCCCGGCATGAGCATACCGTCAAGTGTCTGAATGTTCTCTTCATCAGTTTTGCGCACGACAGGATTAATTGCCATTAAATGCGGTAAATCGATCCGGCATGTCTTCTTTCGTACATGGCTCAAAGGTGTGGGGAAAGTAGAGTGAAAGTTTCACTTAACTTGCTTTTAAATCAAAAGGAGAGATATTCGGGGGGAAGAAAATGACAACACAGTGTCAATGCCCGGATGCTTTGATATCTGCACATCGACTGGTGATTATTCACTTTTGTTACATGAGCTGTGGCGTTTCAGTCATCATTAACTTTAAATTTGTAACAGACATTATAACATGTAACAACAGACTGGTGAAAATAGGTTGATGTGTAGAGACCCTATTGGAAATGTTATAAAAGGAAATATGTTATTTGTCCTAGAGAAAAAGTCCTATTTTTAAAAACCAATATTTATGAGCACACAATGATAGATTACTCAAAATAAGGTAGGACAACAACCTTGTTCTCTCACAGATAGAACGTCACTTAATTGTTGCCCAAGAATAATTTGTTCACCCAAACTTTTATATCCTCAAGTGATGCAACTTTCTTAACTCATCTTATTCGTAATGCTTTGCGGAGGTGAGGCTATTCCTGATGTTTATTGGTAAGACTGAATGATTTTACAATGACTAAAACTATTTTCTTTGTATGCCATGGTGGTGCATTTTCAACACAGTATTCTTTTTAGCAGGTTGTTTACAGGAAGACTTCAAGTAAACTTTAACCATGTGTCCTGCAAATATTGTGCCTAGGAGTAAATGTTACAGCAGAGCTTTTGGTAATTGTTAAATCAACATAAAACATGTTTCAAATTTTAATTTTACTGCAAAGTGGAACAAAACTTTCAAACAAAGTTCTGAAATTAAACCTGTTTTGGTTTCAATGAAATTATAACCTTTGTAATCATGCATTGTATGTATGTATGTGTGTATATTTGTGTGTATGTTTGTGATGCCTACCTTGTGAACATGATATCTCAAGAAGGGAAATTTGTAAAGATCTCATATTTGGTATGTTTGTGTACCATATTGAGTAAAAGAAGCCTATTGTTTTTGGTGGAGGTCAAATGTCATTTGGGGTCTTCAGGTATCAAATAGTGAAAACCTTGTAAACAGGATATCTCAAGATGGGAAACTTGTACAGATCTCATATTTGGTATGTGGGTGTACCATATGGAGTACGAAAAGTATATCGTTTTTGGTGGATGGCAAAGGTCATTTGGGGTCAAACGTGGGTCAAATAGTGAAAACCTTGCAAAGACTATATCTCAAGAAGGGAAATTTGTACAGTTCTTATATTTGGTTTGTTTCTGAGCCTAATACAGGACAAGAAGCCTATTTGTGGTGGAGCTCAAAGGTCATTTTGGGTCCACATGACTCAAATATTGAAAACCTTGTAAACACAATATCCCCAGAAGGAAAACTTCTGCAGATCTCATATTTCGTATGTGGGTGTACCTCATTAAGGACAAGAAGCCTATTGGTTTTGGTGGAGGTCAAAGGTCATTTATGATTTAACACTGATCAAATAGTGAAAACCTTGTAAACATGATATCTCAAGATGGGAAGCTTGTACGAATCTCATATTCAGTGGGTTGGTGAGTCATATTGGGCACAAGAAGCTTATTGTTTGTGGTGGCGGTCAAAGATCATGTGGGGTCAGAGTGGTCAGATAATGAAAACTTTTAAAGCACAATATCTCACTAGGTTAAACTTGTACATAAATGTCATATTGGTATGTGAATGTACCTTATGAAGCACAAGTCGCCTAACATTTTGGTTAAGTCAAAGGTCGTTTAGGGTCAACAGGGGTCAAATACTGAAAATCTTACATACACAATATCTCAAAAAATAAGATTCATGAAAATAATTTGTCACCGCAATGCATTTGTGCATTCTGGTTTTTTTCAAGTAAGTGCAATTTTAAGACCAGTGTTTGACTGTGAATTCACGCCCCACTCATAATTTTCAGCAGCTGGCATGTGTGTTGCTAATTTCTTTTGAGCCTCCCTGGCTAGAACCAATGCTCCTTTAGTTTCAGAAGAGTGAGTTTAATGGAACTCATGTAAAAGCATGCTGCATGATATCGAGGTCGCTTTTGTCAGTAATAGAATCAACGTAATTGAAGCTCTGGGGACTACAACATGAGGTAGGGATATCCCTCAATCTCCAATTTATCATTGAAATCAATAATGGCAGTCTACTGTTTGGTGTTTCAGTATTGTGGGATGGAATGTCTTTGCTTCTAAATGATTATGACTAGATTTCACGTTTGAAGTTTAGAACGATTCGTCACCTGTTCTCGAACAATGAAAGTTTCGAGCCAGATTTGTCCTGGAGGGCTGCTGTCGCTGTTCAGGATGACGTTCAAAAAGCTTCAGTTCTTTTACATAAACTTTCATAATGTTCTTCTCAAAGAGCAGAGAGGCTCTCTGCAAACAAATTGAACATTGGCTTTAACGTGTGAGCATCTTTGACAAAAGTAGAAAAAAACCTCATCAAATGTTTCTTTCACTTGAGAGAAATAAAATGCTGTGTGCTCCTTAAGAAACGAAGTATCATCTATTTGCTGTTTCTTTTTTCATTTCTCTTTTCAGTGCCATGACAGTTGGTGGAGACTTTGATGAAAATGGCAAACCAATCAAGCCAGCTGCCATCGACTGCATTATGCATTTTGTCGCATTCTTTTGGAAAGTCCTTTTTTCCTTGATACCACCAAAGTAAGTCGCTTTGTTACAAGCTATTGCAGTGGTTTATAGACTTTTGCCCCAGTGCAGTTTTGCTTATTGTCTCACACTCCTAGCTCAGCTGACTCTCTGTGTTAATTCATCATCATCTTTAGTCCTCATCAGCCTCTGGTTGACCACCCCTGATGAATCATTGTCTGTTTGTCGAGAATCTGATCACTGGAGCTTTTAAGAGCCAGTCGGAAGTCTGGCGTGAAAGGCAATTTAATCTACATCTCCATTTACCTGCTCAATATTCCTGAAGGTAGCAAAGGGGGGGGGGGGGAGGGTTGCACTGAATTGACGTTGCATCCATCATCCATACATGTAAGGGTTCACTGCGATGTTTAATCGTAACTGTTGGTTGGAAAACTGAATGCTATTCTTCAACTTGAAATGCTTTCTTCTGAGTACCAAGGTTTTAAGGGTAGCGAGACATCAGAGATTTGATGTTTCGGGATGAATCTTTCTGTTTGATTGCCAAACATGTCACTGAACCAAGTGCAGAAGTTTGTTGGCCTCTGTAAAAATCCAATATTTGAATAGTCAGAGAAAGATGACAAGTTAGAGTCTTTTTTTTTTTTTTTAAGAGTAGTTAGTAGTCTCTCCATCCCTGAAGGAAAGGGACAGACTTGATGCAGCTGTGAAACTGGTTTAATAATAATCTGTTACACGTGACCAATCTCTGAGCATGAATGACCATTTATACTAATTGCAACTAGACTCAATGGAGTCGGTTGTCAGGGTGCCGCAGGTCTCACTTTGGTTTCATATATTGGCCAAATTGCCAAAAGTAGTTGAAAGCAGTGACTTGATTCTTCCTGTCATATGTCACACGTTAAACTTAGGATGTCTCACAATTCAAAGAGATTTGAAGTAAAAGCAGTTTGAAGTGCATGTCTCATTGTCACATTTCTGATGGATGGGTGCAGCCCCCCCAACACCCCCACCTGATACTGGGAATCTGATCTGGCATGGTTCCATGGGTGAATCCTGGCCTTGTGAGTTCCATAGTCGCATCCTTGCTTTGGGAGTTCCACGGTTACTTTCTGGCCTCATGAGTTCCGTAGATGCATTCCGTCCTTGTTTCTTCCATGGGTGCATCCCATTGATCCTGCTAAGTTCAATGTTTCCATTCTGGCCTTGTGTGTTCTATGGGTGCTTCCTGGTCCTGTGAGTTGTATGGATGCATCTTAGCCTTTTGACTTTTATGGATGCATTCAGGCCTCCTGAGCTCTGTGTGTACATTCTGTTATAGTTTAGAGACATTTGATCCTCACCTTTTATCCAATGGAAAACATTGCTTATGGTTAATATGTTGCAACCTCCTGTAATGAGAGGCCATCAGTCTTTCTGATCTGAAGTTGTGTATTTACAGATAATGATGACTAAATGAAGAAATTACAGCCCACCACACAGCTTGCTGTTATGAACTTTCTAATATGCTTTAAATTCTCTCTCTCTCTATACAGAAAGCTTGGAGGAGGTTGGCCTGCATTTGTCCTTTCTATTGTATTCATTGGTATTCTAACTTTAATTGTGCAAGAGGTAATATTTCATTTTCCATTTTTGTGATTTGGGCTGTGCAAGTCTTGTATTCAGATCATGCCCTTGCATAATCTCTCCCATCCCAAGTCATAAAAGAGAGACTTTGGAGCCTAGCAAATGGAAATACTACTCAAAATCCCTGCAATCATTATTTTTGTTTTGGTCCTTTTGCAGAGGAGACCTTAAAAAGTAGAGAACTCTATTCCAAGTATTTTTCATTTATTGTAAAGTCTGTCTTAATACTCCCAGATATTGATATAATTACCTACAAGTCCTGGGAGAGAAGACTTTGTGACGACGATGAGCAACAAGCAGCTTGTTTTTGAATGCTGATTGGTTTTGAAATTTGGCTTCAAGGTTGCATGAAATCCAATTAGCAGCTTCAAATCTCTTTAAGATTTCATTTCCCCCGAGGCCAGCATCGCCCGGTTAGCAAAGCAAAACTGAAGAAATACAGAAAGGCCAAAAAACATGCACAGTTTTCCTTCATTAACATGATTGGAATTAATGTTTAAATCATCCATGTGGCATCGTTTCTTTACCATGAAATGTTTCTTGCAATTGATTGGCAGCTTGGTAATTTACTCGGGTGTGTATTATACCTCAAGCCAGCTGTGGCGGGAATCACGATCGTTGCCTTAGGTACTAGCGTACCGGATACATTTGCAAGCAGGACCGCTGCCATACAGGACCAGAATGCTGATGCCGCGATTGGCAACATAACAGGTATGGGTCATTTGTGGCAAGTTTTTAGTTTTGACCCTGCTTTTTTGCTTTCCAGACTTTGGTAGCTCTCAACTTTCAAGCATATGCATTGTTTTAAATATTTGTGATACAAACAGCATATGTTCAAGTTCCTTCCTTTGTGGTTGCACAAGTATCGCCGGTACAACAATCGGTGTTACTAAGGTCATTGCTCCCAACCCATAATTTCCTTACCCTGGAAGTGGTTTCATGCAAAGCAAGTCGCTATGTTCCCCTGTGTTATTCCAGTTGAAGGTATCAAATCATTCCCACAGGATTGCTCAAAATTGTGACTTGAACTAACAGCTTGTGCTTTCTCTGACATGTTTTACTTTGTAAGATCACTCACTTTTCATACTGCATTCATATGTTAAAGATGCATAAGCATGTCATATTTTTTCCTGATCCCGTCATTACCGCAGAATGAATGAACTGTGCCCCAATCACAGAGTATTCTCCAGTGAATCAGCAGGGAGGTGCTACTACATGCAGTTGACAAATTACAGTTTGAAGTTTGTCAATTTAGAGTTAATACTCTCACCACATATTTTTAATTTGTAAGGTTTTCAAGTCTATTGAGTAGCTGACCACATATCTCTGTATCTTGTGATTTTGCAGACGTTTAACAGCACTGAATGATAGAAAAGCAGAGAAAGGGTAATAGATAAGTGTGTAGTAATGTGAGAGGATTTTCTGTTCTGATATGAAAATGTCCTGTCTGCAAAAACAAAGAAAATATAAATTCCATGCACATTTAACAGTGCAGGACTTAAGTTTATGAAACCAGACTTTGTCCAATGTACAGCTCTCAAGCAATGTTGGAATGACAGGGTCATTAGACATCTTGCTGATGAAATGTGGAAATAATTCTGCCTGTATTATAGGCAAGGGGGGGGGGGTTCTATTAGAGACTACGAGAAATATTGGTACAGCTCACTAACTGAAGTGAATTAACTTCAAGTTACCAACTCATGACTGACAACAGCTCTGTATTTGTGGAGTAGGTTCCGGCATTTGCACAAAAAGTATTCTTTTTGAAGCATCATCTGCTGTTGAGGGTTTTTGGGATGAAAAGCGATGTCGCCGTGTTTCTATTAGAGATTTCCTGTAGTCTAGTTGTGGTAACTCATGACTTTACCTTAGAGGACCTGGGTCTTAATCCCCTGTGGATCCTCAAAACGAAGGTGCATCCCACTGCACCGTGCCAATGGCTTTTTGAAGGATTTTATTGTTTGACTATCATGTTTGACTATTGGCAATGAACTTATGTTCTCTGGTATGTTTATACATTGTAGCTCTGTCTGAGGTACATGGTATTATAACTACCCCCATTTCCTTCCCATGCACATTTCTCCCATGAGCAAGTGGTTTCCCATCAACTATTTTCTGGTGATTGAATATAGGGTCAGTATCCAACTAGGTAAACCTCTACCACTGGTGAACTACTTTTTTCTTTTTTCATGACAGGTAGCAATAGTGTCAATGTGTTTCTTGGTCTGGGGTTACCGTGGGTGTTAACAGTCACAGTTCGTGGCTTCACCGGGAGTAAGCTGGAGATAAAGACTGATAACTTAGACCTAGCAGTGATCCTCTTCGCATCCTTTGGAACAATCTGCATTATATTGTTGATTGTCAGAAGAAAGGTGAGCTTTACAAGTTTGTTTTCATTGTGAACTTTTTTCTTACTTTTCTTTTTTGTTCTCTCAACCGAGTTTTTCCCCCTTCGATATGCATTTCCATCCCATAGTCACTGGTGTGCCCCCCACAAGTGCCCCACCCATGTTGGGTAGTCAAGGGAAACTTGCCAGCCAGTAGATTTGACATAATTTGGGTTGAATGATCAAGTTTTCAAATGTAAAATTTGTGGCAATAGAATACATCCTACCATTCTACACCATCAAAAAACTAGTCACAGATTGCACCATTTTGCATCTCAGTATAATTAAGTCCACGCTTTTGAAAATTGAAAGGGGGACCCCTCCTCTTCATCATTTCCCCCCTTTTAAGTCAGTGGAAATGTTATACTTCAAAAAATTTGGGCTTCTTGCGCCTATCAAACTCTCTGTATGCTGTTGTTCATAGTGAGTGTCAGGTTTTTCTGTGTGATCTCTGTGACTTAATGTTTGCAAATTAACTGTTTTGTTTCTTGCCATTTTCTCAGGTCCTTGGTGGTGAGCTTGGTGGTGCCAAGATCCCTAAGATAGGATCCGGCGTCTTCTTAGGGTTCCTCTGGTTCGTGTATGTTCTCATTTGTTCTCTTAAAGCATATGGATTATTCTGAACCAACCAGGACAGAGTACAGGGACGCACTCTTGAAATGACAGTTTCCGTACCCCTCTTCACCGAAGGGAAGAGTCGTAGTGCAACCACTGAAGCAAGTTGTTCGAAGTTGATCAGAAAATGGTTGAGCCTTTGATTGATTGAACGCACTGATCATGATCATTGCCATGGTACTGCATCACTCTCACTTTTGACCAATAGAGGCACAGTGCCTAATATGGAGGAAACTGAAAAAATCCAGCAGATTTATTATTCGACAGAATGTGTGTTCCTGTTTCTCATCTCTTCCAATGGATACATCCGATCATTCCTCTCCTCTGGCTGTTATTTTCTTTCTTGCTTTGCCCAGTTGCAGCCCCTGTTTGATTTGTTCATTTACTTTCCCGGTAGATAACATCTCGGAAATACCGCAAACTATGAGTACGTATGTCGATCCACATTGACCGTAAAGTGCAACTCTTTTCTGCCGAGAGGTCCCTCGGTGACAGAACCAGAGCTTCTTTTTACATCATCCCGCTGTGCTGGCCGGTGTGTGACGTTTGTGACTCGGATGCTACATATTAAAAAACATGGACAGTCATAAAGCAAAATGCTAATGATAAATTATACAATGTAAACCAAGTTGAGATTTTGTGGTTGATATTGAGGGACCATCTCAGCTTGCGCCATGCTTTACGACAGTGATGACGATGGCAGTATTAATAGAACAGGAGAAGTTTCTTGTTTATAATGCCAGATCCAAAGTTCATAAGCTTGATTTGTTGTACTTCATTTAACTTTCTAAAAGAGTTGTCAAACAAGTACTCTTTCAGGCTCTCCTGCCGTTTGTCTGTCAGACACGAGATTTAAGTTCAACAAAACATAACTTTTCACTGCTAACACTGGAGAACATATTTCACGTCTTTCTAGATTATTTTCTGTCGCTCGGGTCAATACCGTTTATCCATGACACACCTGCGAAGCACATCTTTGCTTTTGTACTCCAAGTAACTGAAGCGTTTCCCTTCTGCGTTACAACAAAAATGAATCTGAAAACTAAAACTACTCTGTATTTGCAACTTGGTTTTGGTTGCCTACCAAAGTCACTACAAGAGATGCATTGCTGAATATTAAGAAAAGAAACTAAATTGAACAGTTTTCCCTATTTACAGCTTGTGGAATGATACATGTAAGATAAAAATTCTGTGGGCTAATATATATCTTTTCTTATTGCTGTCTTTCATTTTTGCTTTATTACACAGATGGTATTCTTTGTTGGTTTGAGTCCTATTAATAATATGCCAATATGAAAATTTAAATACCCATACCAAACATTATTTGAGAGGTAGGGAGGTTACAATACATTAGGGCTTTAAGCATTACTGGTGCATTTTACTTACACCTGTCAAAGATTAAATTTATGACTTTGGCAGCTTTTGAAATGTGCAAGCCCTGGCACACACTTATATAAAAAACAGCCAATGAAACCATGTGTTATTTATTCTCGCCCTGCTGCATATTCATTAATCACATTGCTAGCTCACCCAATCCATGACATAATATCATGCATTTTGACAAGTCTTAAGACTTGCATTCCCTAACCTTTCCTAATGTCTCTGACCATAACATTAAACCTCGTCAGGTCTACCAGGTATGATAAAAATGTCTTGACACACACAAATGTGGAACCTAACGAACAAAACCGTGGATTTGGTGGCTAGCTGAAGTAAACATTACATGTATTGTAGACACATCCAGTGACAGAAGAACATGAGTAATTAACTACTTTTGAATATTCATTAGTTAACTACCATTCAAAGTCAATTAACCATTCTATTGGGTAAAAAATCATGTTTGAATTTGCATTAATGACATGGCAGTCAATCGATACATCTTATCCGAAGATTTTGCTGTGGCTTTAACAACTGTCAAATACTCATTAATCAGATGCAAGCAAAGTGTTACGCTTGTAGAATATTTGCAACTGATGAGTTGATGTATTAGTTATTTATGTCCGTTGAATATTCGCTCACAACCGTTGAGTAAGGGGGACTGCTACTGATGGTTCTTTCGGAAAAGGAAACACAATAGCGACTTGTTAGAAATCAGTCTATGTTTGTGTCGTGTGCCACTGTTCATCGGAAGAAAGGGAAGACCGTGTTGGAAGAATAAATACTGACAAATTAAGCAAAACTAATACAAAATTAAGCAAAACAAACTGTAACTTCCAACTGACTTTATGTAATATCAATTGCTGATTGTAAATATTTTCTTTAAGTGTGTAGAGTAAACAAATGCCATCTGTCAGAGCAAACTATTATGAAAAAAAAAAAATCATCTATCATCCAATTGGTTTGTGAGAGATACACTTTTTTCATTTGAATATTTAATATTTCATCAGATCTAAGTTTTCTTCTATGTACCTCTTTTGTTTTTGGTTTTTATTTTTTGTTGTTTAAATTTTTATATGAATCCATTCAATGATGGATGGATCCCTTTAGGGACAAAACATTCCTAAAATTTGTGAAATATTTTTCAGCCAAAGTTTATCCTTTTGTTTGCCTTTTTGTACCTTCATTTTGAAATCTTTCTCAGTGACTAATTAATATTTAATGCTTTATGTCTCTCCTACCTTTTGCCAGTTAATCCTTGATTAACCATCCACCTCCCTGTTGTACTGATTGTCACAGAGGTGCAGCCAGTACATTCCCTACATTTTATTTCCAACAGCCTGCAGTGGGAGGAAAGCTTAAGAAATGCTCCTTTATGCAGATTTGTACAGGAATTGTGCCAATGTACATGTAACGTCTATTTCCTTTGACCAATCATTCTCTTTCCCTGCTTCAAGTTCAAAAACCTGATTAAAGGCCCACATATCGGGAGTTTACTGTGCGTTTCCGTCAAAATGCAGTCGTTTACTTTGGTTTTTGCCCCGATGTCATGAAGCTTACAGAAAGTTCACCTCCATCAGATGACTGTTCCCTCTCATTTTCCTTTTGTGTCTGCTTTGGACAGAAGCAACTCATATATAAACATGTATCAGGGTCGAGGGGATGTTTTGCGTTGAGATATCCTGTATCAGTTATAACAGTAACGATGATTGTAACCTCTACAACTTTGTATCAACTTTGTTCCACATATTAAAAAGTATTTCAATCATATGCTCCTCATTTTTTCCAGCCTTTTTGATAAAACATTTCTTTAACTAGCTTTCCTCATCTCTCTTGCTTTCTTGAGACAAGGCAAGGGTTCATGATGCAAAAGTTTCCTCTGGAGGATATGGAATATCACTTTTCAACTTAATGCTGGAATATGAGTTGACAATTTGTCACATTTTGCCATTGAAAGTCAAATACAGCCACTGCAAAAAAACATTGTTTAAGTCCTATGTTTGCATACATGAATATTCATTTCCATCCCCATTGGTCTGTTTGATTTCAAGTAACAGTGATTGATGGCTATGCTTTCTTGTAGAGTCTGAATTATGTAAGGCCAACAAAAATGTTGAGACAATTTTCATATTCAAATATGTGGAAGATGAATGCATACTTCTTCTTTCAGATTTTGTGACAGGTGACCTTTTCCACAAATATCGCTTCCCTGAAAACACTAACAAAGAACAAAGATAGATGATAGAGCAAATCTTATTCTGCGTTATGTGTTTCTCGGGGGGGGGGGGGGGGAATTATGGTTGTGGGAACGGGCTGGTATTTCTAACCCTATGCTTGCCAGAGAAGATCAGAAATGTTCTCCACCCGTTGTTGTCGGCTGTCTCTGCCACTTTGCTGCGAGTCCAAAATGTATCTTACTCTTTGGCACTTTGTTTCACATACGATGTAAGTTAATGAATCCGTGGATCCATGTGGCTTGACATTGTTCATTGGACACCAAGTGCAAATAATGTTTTCGAATGGTTTCTGTTACGTTTCTGTCTCTGTTTAATAATTACATTTCACTTATTCATTGATATTCTTAAACTTTTAACTTGTCTTCGCTTAGGTTTCATTGTCTGTGTTCTGTTGTCTTTGTTCTTATTCTTGCTTTTTTTAACCATTTCAAGAGCATTTTAATTTCACTTCTTTTTCTTTTCACAGTGGAAAACATATCTGTATGTATTTATCCACTATATTGCTGTTCACACAGTAAACCGCCAAGTGCTTTATGACTACTTGTATCTACTTAATATTAGAAGTGATTTTATGATAAATCAAACTTGTTTAGGTTGTAATTAGTTCAGCCTGTGGAAGTTTATAACACCTTACTATTCTTCCCCCTCCCCCCTTCCAAGATAAAATAATCATGTCAAATGAAAGTTTCATTTTTGTTCTTTCACATTTGAGGTCACATTCAAAAGGCTCGGGCATTGCAAGTATTAGTGGTTTCATTGAACCAGACTGTAGGTTACATTTTCAACAGCAGGGATACAGTAAACAAGTTACGATCTCCTGGGAGGAACTCTAATTTATTGTCGGAAGCTTATTGTTATGAGCAGTTCAGTTCCATAATCCTTGATTACCTCTTTTGGGTCATGCTGTTGTGGTGCAAACCAAAGTGGGGCATGTTTTTCTGATCTGTTTGGGGATAATGCCACCAAAAGGTGTTGAATAATTCTTTAACTTGTGTTAAATAATTCATTAGCTGGTGTTAAATTATTCATTTGCTTTCTGTATTCCTCTCCTGCAAAAAGCAAAGATCAGTTTTTAGGAGCAGTTGCAAGAGAAATTTAGTAAAAGGAACACATATTTGATTAACATTGCACACACTTTGACCAATTGAGCAGTATGCCTGTACTATGTTAAAAAGTTTTAAATGAGTAATTTAAATAATTAAAATATTGAGGGTTTGTCTTCAGAATACTACCCATGGTTGTTAGGTTTTAAATATCCATGTGCATGTTTGACATCACCTTCCCATAAAATTATACAAGCTGTCAAATGAATTGACAGCTTCATTGCCATAGGTATCATGTATCTTCTTTGCATTTTTCAAAACTGCTCATCTTTGTTCAAGTAGTCTTTTTTATTTTTCCTTCTCTTTTTTTCAGAAGCAAAATAAAGTAATTTCTGCCAGGACTTTTGTAAATATAAATGAAGTATGCATATTCACGACTGCCATAGCTTTAAACCTTGTTGGTTTGTAAAACCTTGTTGGTTTGTAAGAAGCACTTAATTATGCCATAGTTGTAGATTTCCAAAGAATCCAGTAGTGTGCAATTTCGAATTATTTCCTTTAAGTTCTATAATTGCTTTAGAAGCTCTCTTTGTGAGTGTCTTTTGTTCAACCAATGCAATTATCATATTTCTTAATCTAAGCTTTTCCTTTTTTCTCTTATTTTTGTTTTTCACACAAAAAGTTTTTCTGTATATTTATTTTCCATCCTTTGTTTATCGTTTCAAGTAGGGAAATGGCAAAAAAGAAAGAAATATTAGCGCATTCCATTAATGAGCTTGTGTACAAAAGAGATTTGTAAAATCGCTGTATATGATTATTATTATTATTATAACGTTGTAAGATATATATCAGATGGTATTGTTTATACAGGAAAAGAAATCAATGTGTAAAAATATTAAGCTAAAAAACTATGGTATCCTTCTTCCAAGAATCTTTTGTAATTAACATTTACTCAGAATAAAACACGACCACGTAAAGAAACAAACATACAAACATACATACACACATTCATACAAAAGATGTATGTATTGATGATTATTCAGTAATGTTGATAAAACTGATGGAAATCTTATGTTTTTGTTCTAGAAGTGTGACCAGAAATATCAGAGGATTCTTTGCTTCTCTTTTTCCCTTTTTTCTGTTTTTTTTTTCTTGCTCTCGGCTAGTCCAGAATGTCAAATAATGTCATTGTCTGTAAACTGGAATTTTTTAACTTAAAAATGATATAAGTATACTTACAGAAAATGCAAGCTAAATGAGCTTTGGATTTATCTCGATGGTGGTCCCTGTTCAAGCGTGGTGTGGAATAATTAATGCGTTAAATGTATGAGTTTAACCTACTTACAGAATAAGTGACACTGTATTTGTGAATATTGTTCCCTCATCCACAGCTGGCTGGAACAGTTTATAAAGATAAAATGCAAAACATATTAAGGTAAATCCAACTGTATATGATGGTTTGAGAACGTGTGTGACACGTGAAACCATTTTTAGTACTCATTCGATAGACCAACAAACCCAATTTTCAACAGACACGCACACGAAAATCATGTTGAAGTTAGCATATGGCAGGAAATTGAAAAACCACACTATAAGCGCTGATTTTGTAAGCTGAAGTATGCCAAAAGTGTCCTGAAATTTATTTAAATGATTATATAAAAGTGGTGAAGGAAAATAGAATGCAGACAACATGTAAGTTTGTCTCAGAGTGGGTTGTGATATAAAAAAAAAGAAACAGGTGTAAGTCACAAAAGCAGGAGCCATCCTTAAAGTCCTTATAATACAAAAATAATATGGGTTGCCTGGCAATTATGAAAATATAACCTGGCGTTCGATCATATCACTTAATTAAGCAACTTGCTGTCTGGAAACCAATTACGTAACACTACTATGTAAATCAAGAATCCTTCCAATTTATTTATTATCATGACGTATATTTCCTTATTTTTTCAATCATGTTCTTTTTTCCAAGGAGACCTCGTACTTTGTGACATTTGTCGAAGCTGAAAAATGTAAAATTCACTGAGGAGCAGTTTATGAAGGATTAGAACACTTCCCAATCTTTTCAGCATAGGATTGTCAATGAGGGCGGTGTTATCTTTTAGTTATTTCTCAGATATTATTAAATGTTGACATACAAATCAGAAGTTATGTACTATCGGCAATAAACTTAAAAACAAAGAGCAAATTGGAATATACATGCTTTTCATTATTTACGTTCTAGTTTCTGGAGTAGGGGAGGGGAAGGGGTCAGAGTGACAGGGAAGGATTTTGTCTGCAAACTTTCTTTGTTGTAACAGTTCAGGAATAAACTAAGATATCATGCATAATGACCATTTATATTCACCTCAGTAACTTCCACTATTTGCCCTTGCTTGGCACTATAATGAATTATTTAAATCTGGCTAGGTTGTGTAATTTTCTCCAAGCAGGAGTCCCACTTTACAAGACTGCTCTCCACCCACAACACCACCCCCCACCCTTTTTTCTGTGTAGTGTCACTTTAATAAAACCTGTAATCTGACACTGAAGCAGCATATTACCTCTTGTGTCAGTCACAGTTGAATATGAGACTGCACTATGGCATGGGTCCCAATTGCGTAACTTAATTGGGTTAATTTAGGATATGAAACTCCTTGGATATAAAACCCTTACGCTCAATGCTGAAGTGATGCTTTGATATAGTTTCATTTGATTAACAGTATTCACCTGTATGAATAAAGTCATGCATGGTACTAATGGCACATATTGACATCAGAAGTACAGTCCCTCAAGGTGTTGTTTTGGCCACGGTTTGGGTATGCATACCCTCTTTTAGTTAGCATGCGCTGTATGTATGGCCCCTTCCCACCTACATCAATTGCCTCATTGATCCGCAGAGTAAATCATAAATGTGACATGGTGTCTACAGTGGCATAACTCAAAGGGGGTGGCAAAAAATGTGACTCAAGTAACATTTTTGTGAGAGTCATAACTTGCGAAAATGGGTACATACTTCATGTAAGCCAACTTCAAACTCTGGTGAATAGTCAGAAGGGAAATGAAATGATTCAATAGCTTCTACTGAATAGAATTACCAGGTGTCTATTTAAGTCACTTTGATGCTAGCTTGCATGAAGTACTCACCCAATAGGGTGACTCTCGCAGGGCAAAATATCGATTACGCAGTCCAAAACCGCGAGATAAAAAATATCTAAATGATTTTGATCGAAAGTCTCATATTTTTGAGAGTTTCATAATAAGTTTCAATCTAAAAAATAAAACAATAGAAAAGAGATGTCATTTTTATATCCAAAATGTTCCAAGTCCATCCATCCAAATCTTTGTTCTTGCAAAAGATGGCGCACTTTGCAGTCTTGGAGCTACTATCAGGATGTTGCCACAGATATAACCTCCAATGTACGAGTAGGCTAAGCTTGGAAGCGAAACACATCTTCTGTACCCTTCCTCTTTTCAGGTGAGTTGATGTAATGTCTTGGACACATAATAAACTACATACTAGGTTAACAATCACAGTGGTTCAAAGTTATGAAATGCACTGATGATGAAGATTTCCCATGTTTGGAATCTCATAACATTTGGTTGCTCATACAAAGCAGATCATATCAGATTGTTAGTCTTTCACGCAAAGAAATAATATGGAACCTAGGAAGGCGATTATTTTTTCTGGTACGCTCCGCGCCAACTCAAGGTGGCACTGTAGTTATTTATTTGTTTGTTTTTTGTTTGCCCTAACCAATCTGAAATTATATATGTCACACCACCTACACTTCACCTCTGCCGCTTTAATATCCAATGATTCCAATCCACAAAGAAACCTAAATTATTTGGTAAGATGTCTAAAATGACCAATTTAGTGTTCTCCACGGTGGGAATCTTTTGGTGGGTGGTGGGGGTGGGGACTGGACGCTTCCTCCCGATTGAAAATTACCCCCTCCTCCACCGAAATAACGACCGAACTGCTAAGTTCGCCCCTTCAAAAGCTCTGCTAGGCGGTAAGGCGTTGTCAATAAACTACTCGTCATTTTAATTAAAGCAAAAAAACATCTTCAAAGTCGCCATTTTTTCCATCATGTAGCGTCTCAATAGTAAAAGTTGTCAGAGGGGAGGTTAAAGTCTCAGAACCGTCCCCGTCGATTGCTTTGCGATCGTGCACTTGCCCCAAGCTACTCAGATTTTTACCAACAGTGAACACTGAGATAACAAGGGCGAAGAAATCGAAAACTTCTATATATGATATGGGGCACACGAGAAACAATTTCAACAGAGCAGTTGATAATCAGGGAAGTTGGACAACTGCTCTTTTTTGTTAAAAGAAAGTGTTGGCTAGAGAAGGCGCTGTTGTAGAATAATTGCTAAGAATATTCGGTAGTTGCCAAGCGCTGAACCTTGCATGCCTGATAGCTCAAAACTTGTATTATCTTAGAATAATTGACGAAAAAAGAAACAAAGTGGAAGGCAGCACTGTTTTTAATACCATGATTTGTATGGGTATTTTCACTACCTAGTGTACGAAAAATAAAGGCAGGGTCATTGCACTGTCAATGCTTAGAGCACCATGGTAAAGTTCCACTATCATTAATTGTTACATGGTCTGAGGATATCACATGAAGTTCAGTATCGCTTATATTGTAGAGAGCGATAAATGCATCATGAAGAACAAGGAAAAGGTGAGGTCGCAAATTCTTCATGACTTTTTTCCCGGAAGTATGTGTGATTTTATCACAAATCTCAATCATTGGTGCAGTTATGCTACTTTCACAATGGAAAAAAATTCCGTATTAGCTAATACTTGATATTTGCTGAACGGTATGCGCTCAGTCCAATTTCAATTTACGTTAATTTTCTGAATAAATTGACGTTGCTATAAAAAATATTACCCATAAAGAGAACCAGCAGTTGCGAATTTAACTTTGTGTCCTAGCACATAGCGTTATTTACTCGCAGTCTGGATATACTGTTTCTGAAGGTTTGTTCGAAAGTTAGCTTCGTTCATAAAAAAAAATACAGAATTAGGCCAATTTATCGACATCCATAGGCACAAGATACGTTGTTTCTCAAAAGCTATGGTAATGTCTAATATTAGGTGTGCAAACCTTTATTCGAGCCTCTCTTACTTATTTTAGCTATAGGAACCAAGAATCAATTCAACTTTTTTTTTAATATTTCGTCTCGATTTTGCGCATTTAGGCGATTCGTATGCAACATAAGTCACATGTAATTGTAATGGTTGACTTCGGAATTTTTCTTCGTAATAGCATGAGATATGATATGTAAAACAGCGTGAAAATGTTCCAACTGAATGAACCCGACACCTGCATTCCGTAACTAAAATGAGATCATCATGGGCGTAGGAACCGGGGGAGCAGGGGGCGGGGGACTACCCCAGTTGGGGAAATTGCCCCCTAAAAATTCGCCCAAACTCCACAGTAATTTTCTAACGTTACTGTACCACAAGCCAAATTCCTCCCCCTTTGTGATCGGTTGCCTCTCTCGGTGCATAAATTTACTTCTCATCCAATGTTTTCCCCTTCCCCCCCCCCCACACATTAAAAATCATGTTGCTATAACAATGGAGATGATGTAATCAATGCGTAATATACGTATATACGTATATAACGCATATACGTATACGTATATAACGTATATACGTATACTAATATACGTATATATGCGTATATTAGTGGACAAATGTGGACATGTGTCAAGGTACGTCGTCTTTGCTGACCGGTTCTGAGTAACCACATCTCTCCAACCCCAGGAAAATTTGTACGTCTCACAACTACAAATCCAAGAGTGAATTCATGGCTGGAATCCTGAATGTTAGCCATCTCACTTCAATGCACATGAAGAAATCTTTTCCCCTGAACATTTAATTTTCATCATCCTTAAGCCACAGACTTTGTGAACTTTCAAAAGGGCGTCGGCTATTTAAAACACTTTTGCGTTTCACTTCAGACTTTTCAAAATGAATTTATGGTAAAGGTGCAAGAGAAAGAAGGGAAGTATGTCTTCCCATAGGCCGCCTAATGGTTTGAAAACTTAAAGTTGATTGTCTTCAATGTCAGAGGGAATTCCCATGCATATTTCTGGATTGCAATGTATTTTGTGAGTGTGCATATGATTAGTACAATTCTTGGTGGATTCGTTAAGCAACAAAATTGTCGAGATTCATTTACCAGCAATTACACGACTTCCGTATGTCATTTACACTTAAGTAACACATTCGCTGCTGCTCCATTGGAACAGTCTTAAAAAAACTGATCGAGCCGTGAATTCGTGTGTTTATCATTGAGTGAGTTTGAAACAAGCCACAGCATGCCAATGTGCCCAATTAGCCTCGTTAGTCCTGTTAATCTCTTAAATCCTTGCAATGTAATAGACTGGGATAAGGCACCAATCCAAATTTCGATTGAACAGTCGAATCCTATAAGATTTATTATCAGTAAATTAGACTGAATGTTTCAATTCGATTCGTACCTCATTTCAATCTTTCGTTTTAAGAGTGTACTGCTCCTATAGATAGGCCTACTGAGTATGTGAAAAATTTGACTTTTTATGACGAGGGGTTGCGTACCTTGCGGTGAAAAGTTTCGGCCGGCCAGATTTGCGTTAGGTGATGTGGATCGCTAATTACCCTATTATTGTAACTTCATTTGCGTGTATGGTATTCAGAATCTCTTGGTTTAACCATTTGCCGTCAACGTATGAGTATGATACTCACCAAGTGTGACAAATTTATCAATGAATTCAGTGAACAAACTCAATGAGCTCCTTTAAAGACGGGATGAGCCTTAGCCCATTTCTCATTCAAAGATGAATCAGGAAGTCAGAGGGTGATTTCTTTATAAAAATGTTAACCTCTCAGCAAGGTCAAGAGAACCTCTATCGACCTAATTGGTTGACAAAGTAGAAAGGCAGAGGGCAACAGGTTGCTAAATAGGTTGCTAAATGGGTTGCTAAATAGGTTGCTAAATAGGTTGCTAAATTTGTTTGCTAAATAGGGGCAATATATTGCTTTATTGACCTCAGGTTGTAGAAACCTATTGGTTCATTCGATCCAGTGACGCTGCATGAACACAAGAGAGTCTTTTAATAAAGTGTATAATCATGGAGTTATTACGTAATAATCGTCATTTTTTTCACCAAGAATGACCTATCAACACTGAAGCATACCGAATGGCACGAAGAGGAAATAGCAAGACTAATCAACCTGCACAAAATGTCACGCAAATTCCACGAAAAATGCCTGAAAGTTCATGTACATGTTTAAGTTTGCAATCTTCAGAATTTTTATCTGGTCATTTGATGCGAAACGAGGCATTCTTCCAAAGTCACATGCGGTGGCATCCTGGAAAAAATAAATTTTGCCCGTGACAAGTGGTGACTGGGTGAAGGAAACAGCGATGTCATGTAGTGCGAAAACATTGCAGAACCAAAGGTAAAACTTCAACATGTGTGATAATTGTGATAATAAGTGATTTTTTTCCAGGTTATATTGCAATATCGAGATAGTATCTTGTAGTTGTAATTGAACTGATTAATATTTTATTCCAAGTTTTCGAAAACCGGCCATCAGATCATGAAGAAATATTTATCCTGCTGTACCTATTTTAACAATGTTTTCCATTACTAATGTTGAAATCCACGGTCTCCGTCGAGCAGGGTTGATGCCAGGGTATTTTAATAAGTGTGGAAGGGGTAAAACAAGAGTTGAGTGATCGTCGGCCTAGGGGAGGGGTCTAAGGAGAAGGGTCTAAGGGGAGGGGATGTCAACTATCCCTTTAAGAAATTTCGTTCTGATATGTAACCTTAGACGCAGTGTAGTGCAATGTTTTTTATCTCTTGAAGTCATATTCTTTCCCGAGAAATCCTAGTTTGCAGATAACTTAATCCAACAAATTTACCCTCGGGTGACAATTTAAACAATAATGAAAAAAGGAAATATTTAATACTTCGATTGATACGTGATCGCAAAATAAAATGATAATTTTCTTGCACTGAAAGAACATCTTCGCCAAGCAAATTAAACTAACCATGCTGGTGGGGTAAACAGAAGGCCATTGAGCTGTATTTTGGGAGAACAATTAACTTCTCCTATTAACTTTGAGGGTTTTTAAAGGTGATTTCCACACAAAATTTTATGACCCCCTTTCAGAAATTCGGGGGGGGGGGTGTCGCCCCCGGGGACACAATAGGCACTGTGCAATCGATCCCAAAGCATCACTAATATTGCGAGTAAAACTTTCTGAAAGGCCCCTCCTCTCCTTTGGCATTGTAACTGCGAGGGACGGAAACTACCATGTACTGGTTTCAGCTGGAGCCCATTTTCTAAGACAGAGTTGGCACTGTAATGGCAAAGCATTACAGTCGCCGATCATAATTCTCTTGCTAAAACTCTTAATTTCTACTTACGCATAGCGCCATCTACAACGTGAACGTAACTTTCTGCACTTTCTTTAAATGGAGTATACGCATATCTTTTTAACAGATTTGTGATAAAAAAATGGATCTGCCAATGACAAATTGCTCCAGAAGAGAGACAGAATTTTTTTTTTTTTAAATTTTCTTTATCTTGATGTCCCCTAGAAAATCTTCATGAGCGTGCCTTGCAGGTCTCCTCACAGCTTGAACATGAAATGCTGTTTGGTCGAACGTCATCAATGCTTACCCACTATGAGGGTGGCACAGAATGTTATCTATCGTGTTATCAATTGACCGTTTATTAAAGGTCAGGGTTTGGAAAATCACAGAAATGCTTCTATAAAGAACACATTTGTGTTGATTTGACAGCATAAGTATCTTACTGAATTACACTGTAGCAGGCAACTAAAACCTATACTAACATTTTGGGCCACTGTCGCACTCCTATCTGCAGAGTTCACTACCTACCCTCCTTTAGAGTTGGCATACAACCATTAGGCTATTGCTTGACTTACACATTAAAACTGGCCACTCTTGGGGAGTCCCATGCATACCAGGTACGATATATCAGATCTGTCCTACCCTGTGATAGCTAGTGGCCTGGCCTCGTGGTCTATCGTAGTTTTTTTTTTCCCTAGTGTCCTCATGTTGACAATGAAAAGTTTGAAAGGAAAGAAAACGAAGTCTTAGAGAGGCAACCCCCCAACTGTGACCCCCCTTCACATGTAAGATTCACAGACCTAAATCTCACGAGCCATTTTCGAAAATGCATTAAAATCTCCTTCGGCCTTCCTGAATTTCACACCATCGGTACTTCAAATTGCAATCTTTGACATGAAGTGATACCGGAAGACATATGAGGAAAAAAAAAAAACGAATCAATGGGGTCATCTTGGACTTTCCTTTGAGCAGGGTGAGCCTTTCTCTGTGGATGGACATAATCTTACATTGTTCTCACGTTAACTGTGAAGGGTTTGAGGACACATGGGTGGAAGTTTCAAGTTGGTGATCCTGACACAGAAAACAATAAAGACCACACAAAATGATGAAGCAAAAAGACTGACTGAACTGTATTGTACTATTTACGAATTTATTTTGATAAACATTTCATTCTTTTTTTTTTTACTTTGATTTTTATTTTTGTCTTCAGCTCATTCATACAAATCTTCCAGACTTAGTCACATTCTTTCAAATCCATTTTGTAGCCTGAATTAAAAAGAAATGCTTGAATACATTCAGAGAGGGGGTAAACATTATTCAGTTCCTATACAAAGATGGCACACCAGGTAACCCTTCTGGCAGTGGTAAATACCCTAAGAAAAAAAAAAAGCAATGAACAAAAAAAAAACAAGAAGGCAAAACTTGTAGGGCAAAAAAGGATCAGTGATACATACACAGTATCCATCCAGTTAGAGGATCAAAACACTACTGACGGCACAAAAAACAATGCAACAAAGTTCATTCTGTTGTTCATGTACAATGCCGTTGGTCAAAACTAAAAATAGCACCAAAATTTAGATATGGATCACTCAGGCAGTGTTGGTTTTATTAATATTTGGTGTAATTTACAAATACATATCTAATCAGGGGGAAAGGAATGGGGGAGGGGTGGACTTGGTTGTAATAAATATTTAACAAGAACCAAAATACTAGAACGAAAAGTAAAATGAAGACAGGACTGATGGAATGAAGAAAAATATCCAAAACAGAATGAAAACGAAAAGAAAAGAATACTCAAAGTGGATTTGTGGATGACAGTCAACAGGCTAGGATGATGTCCAAGATATATCAGCAATATTTGATTAGCAATACAGGTTCACCTTAAGGACAACACATCACTGTCGTGTACTCGCTAGAAAAAGAAAAAAAAAATTCTGTCAATTTAACAATTCTGTTGGAAGGGCCACCACTTCTCTGTGCAACTCTTTTCTTCCTGTAGCCATTTTGTAGACAGCAAGAAAGCCTTCCAAGTGTTGACACCTTCAAAATGTTGACCTCTTTGAACAAAAAAAAAAAAGGTTTACCTTGACAATGTCACTGCTCAGTCTGATTGTTCTTGTTACAAACTATTTTTTAGGCTTGAAAAACCAAGAAGAATTACACCAATTAAACTCAAAAAAATTATGATGGGTTTCAAGAAAATTTCAATATTACATATATGAAATAACAAAGGCTTGTGACACATACTGATTAAAATTTTATTGAGCCCCCTCCCCTCACACTTTCACACCTGCACCAGTATTGCACAAGTCAATGAAAACCAGTTTATGTAGAAGCTACACTTTGTGATTACTTTATTGTGGTTACATTACACACACACACACACACACACACACACACACTTGACTTGACCTTTATTTTTTCAGATGATTCCATATTTTCCGAACTGGAACATCTCCCAATATGCACCAAAATTGTTTTGAATACTTCATTTCCATAAATGTTTCTAACCTTGACACACACACTGATCGGAGCTTAAAGAAGAGACTCTTTTTTTTATTTGTTCTACCTTTCTTTCACTTTATACAAATATTCCTAAACATTGGACAGGGTCAAAATTTTGAGGCAAATTAAGTCTAGACAACTGAGGTTAGAATATGCTCAGAGAGTAGCAGCAAAACCGCTATTTCAAACTCTGTCACATTTTGAGCCAGTGGAAATGGGATAAAATATGAAGAGAAAATACTTTGCCTTCTTTCACCCTGTTATCAATGGTTAAAAAATACAGAAATATGACTACGAGATGTATCAAATTTTAAGTTTAACACGAGGAGGAAATTCTTCCAAGGTTTATGCTTCTCTGACACCCATCTAATTCTTGTGGTCATGTATCACTCAGACTCGCAGCTACAAAGACAAATCCATGGTATATAAATATTCAGATAAACATCATTAATATTACGATGCATCATGAATATTCATATAATACTTTATGTGCAATACTCTATAACAGTACTACCATTTTTCCTGCTTTTTGACAATACACCATGATTGTTCTGTACCAGTAAATCCACATTACAAGATTCCCTGGTGTGCAATTGTTTTTGCCTCCTTTTATATTTAGCAATACCTTCATTCAGCATACAGATTGTGTCCCTACCCACTTCCAAGTAATGTTAAAAATATCCAAAAGCATTTTGAAACAATTTATTTTGCAAAGACCATTTATGACTATATAATGAAAACAAGTTATTATTTACTTTGACTCAACATGAATGTGTTAAATCTGAAGCATTCAAATGTAGAGTACTTATAAACTTGTCACTTTGTATTTTAACAATTAATGTCAAGAATAGTTTCTTGCAGTTTCCATTTGTTGTGAAAATCTGATGCAATAAAGACAAATTTCAAACACGTAAGCTCCATCGACTGTGTGGAACACATTCTGTAAAGAAAACTTGACCTTCCTCTCCTGGTCATAACCCTAACAAACAATTTGCATTCCACAGGGTCTCGCTTAGCACAAAGAAAAGCACAATGAAAACCCTGTCCAACTGGTGTGGGTGGTATTAAAAGAGGTAATTTGGGAGACAATGCAAGCTCAAAGTTGACCGTTTCACATCTTGTCATATCCACTGTTTTGTTAATCTTATCGACACATTGCCCTTGAATGTCTGTTCTTTTCTGTTTGAGCAATCAATTATCGTTGTGAAAATAGAATGGATAGACCTGAATGCGAGAAGCAAATGGACTGACATTAACTCTCACCAAAGACTGGTCAATTTGATGGGTAGTCCATGTCTTCAGCAACGAATACACGGGCCTGTTCGATCACATTCAAATTAGTCATCATTGATGGTTATAACCAATAATTCCTTGCAGTTGACTGGGCTAGTATTACCTGGCTTACATAATTTGTATTGTTTACCACATATAATCATCATAAGTATCACTTCGAAAATTCTTACCATTACAAAAAAAAGGAACTTTCTTGTCAAGAATAACCTTCATGCTTAAATATATGAAATATTAAACAAACAAGCATCACTCGTCGACTTTCATGTTAAGTAAACAGACCGTTGTCCAGCTGAAAGATTCTTCAAACCAAAATCATTTAGGTATTAAATCATTTTGATATGCATACATGCCAAGCAATTCTTATAATGCCTCTGATGACCCAATTTTCTGTTTTGTACTTGACATGATTTTAAACATCTTAAGGGTATTGGCAATGATAGGACTACGGTAAAAAAAAACAAATGAAAAGAAATTTAACCACAGTTGAAGAACTATTGTTCAGTGATCTTCAACAAAGCATGCCAAATAGAAATAGCACTACCGTGGACAAGTCTGTACACTTGATTTCATGATAATTTTGTGAAAGGGATGTCAAATGTTCCAGTTGGAGTCACAGTTCCTTTGCCGAATTTCTCTTGAGAGGCAACAACTTGAGAGACTCTCTTCACCATGCCGCCGTGATGCATCTCAGATCCCAGCTATGCTGCTACGCTTGTGCCGGCTGGGCGTCGACTGCCGACAAATCAAACTTTCCCTCCTAAATTGTTTTTAGTTTGTAAAAATATAAAAACTTGAAACAGTCCACTCAGTCTTTGCTACAATTTTGTCAGATGGCAAAGATTTCAACAGAACTGAAACCACGACAATTATTTAAAACTGTTCACTTCCATGGCATGTTGTTACCTCATGCACAAAATGTACAGCATCCAACAACTTGGCGAAAGTGAACGATGTTCCTGGAATGGCCGAACAGGTGATTTGCTGTCCCAAACGTTCCACAGGACATTCTCTTTTCTCTCTCTACAAGAGCGTAGTGCCCTCTTCCTCTGGGGTGCAATCTTTTGTGGACAGACGGGTGGGCACATCGATCGACAAAGACGCAAAGTTCCTAACACTGGATTGGTGTACTTTTTCCACATTTAGCTCGGTAAATACTGCGATATGGGGTATATATATGACGTTGGAATGGGCTGGTGTGCGTACCCTTACGCCAGAAATGACAGTTTTAAGTCTGTTGATCATCTTTGCCATCATCATCACCATCGTAGTTATCATCGGTGTCATCGTAGTCCTCCTCCTCCTCAACAATAATATTTATTATCGTCACCATTATTATCATCATCATCATATTCATCAAATGTAGACTGGTTGTTCCTGTCCTGTTAGTAATTTGTACATGGATAACGGCATAGTCTTCATTCTTATCTGTTGGAATGAGAAAAGTAAAAACGATTTTCTGAACCTTGAATGATAATTCTTTCGTCTGAAGCAATGCTCTTGCAAGAGAAAAATACCACAATCAAACATAATAGGCAAACAGTATTACTTCTGGAATTACTACCTTTAATTCCTTCCGTAAATATCACATATTACTGTTCACATTTAATGTTTTGAGGCAATGTTCTTAAATGTTCTTAAAAGTAATGTAATTGATGACAAAAGCTGTGTAGGATAGCTAAGAATACTTGGTAAGTTGAAAAGGATGGTATTAACTTCCCATCAGCAATGACTATAACATATGACCTTAGCTAATCATTCAGAGGAGGACATATCAGTTGTGGGAGAGTGTTTTACGTATTTTTCTCATAAATCTTCCTCTCAACAATCCATTGCCTGCATCCTGCAAATATGAAGGAGTGGAAACAGACTTTCAAGCAAGATTAGCCAGTTTCTCCCCAGAATTACTGCAAGATGCATGATCTTGGCCCATTTGCAAGGAAACTACATCATCTTCCAAATTTCTGACAAGTATTGCTTCATCAATCTCTGGAGAGAAGGGTATTGCCAAAATCACTCACATTTGTTAGTTGACTAGAATAGATGTGAAAGAAATCACAAAATAATCAACCAGTCGGGAACACTAATCACCCCTTATCTCTCTCGACTGAGTTGTTACCCTGCTCCACTGAGTTGTTGCCCCTCTCCCCTGTATTGTGTTCCCCCTAGTTGTGTCCCTCTCTCAACTGAGTTGTTGCCCCTCTCCCCTGTATTGTGTTCCCCCTAGTTGTGTCCCTCTCTCAACTGAATTGTTGCCCCTCTCCCCTGTACTGTGTTTCTCCTAGTTGTGTCCCTCTCTCAACTGAATTGTTGCCCCTCTCCCCTGTATTGTGTTCCCCCTAGTTGTATCCCTCTCTCAACTGAATTATTGCCCCTCTTCCCTGTGTTGTGTTTCCGTCTAGTTGTGTCCCTCTCTCAACTGAATTGTTGCCCCTCTCCCCTGTATTGTGTTCCCCCTAGTTGTGTCCATCTCTCAACTGAATTGTTGTCCCTCTCCCCTGTATTGTGTTCCCCCTTGTTGTATCCCTCTCTCAACTGAATTGTTGCCCCTCTCCCTTGTATTGTGTTTCCCCTAGTTGTGTCCCTCTCTCCTGTATTGTTGCCTCTCTCCCTTGTATTGTGTTCCCTCTAGTTGTGTCCCTCTCTCAACTGAATTGTTGCCCCTCTCAGTTGTATTGTGTTCCCTCTAGTTGTGTCCCTCTCTCAACTGAATTGTTGCCCCTCTCCCCTGTATTGTGTTTCCTCTAGTTGCGTCCCTCTCTTCCGTGAGTTGAGTTCCCCCTCACCAGTGAGTTGTGCCACCCTCTGCCCTGAGAGGGTCCCCTGAGATGCACCTCTCTCACCTGAGTTGTTCCCCTTCTCCCCCTCCCCCCTCCCCTTAGTTGTACCTGCTGACTCTGTTCAGCATCTCTGGCAGTATAAATTCATGGAGTTTTGATACTTCTATCACTTCTTTCAGTGATACTATTGTCAGAGAGCAGCGAAATATCTCACCTCTCCGACCGACGTAGACAACAAGTCAACAATCTTTTCATGTGGTGTGGCAACGACGCTGGTGCCGTTGATTTCGATGATCCTGTGACCTACTCTGACACCTCCACGCTCGGCAATACCACCCCTCATCAAGCTGCAAATCTAGAGAATTAAGAAATCAACATATATAATCAAAACAGCTGTGACTCTTATCTTCAAGAAGTTATGTCTTTTATTTCCTGCTCCAAAGCAGTTACTTGATAGGGAAGAAGATATTTAAGTAGTCTTTTAAGTCTCTTTCTGAAACTCTTCGACCACAAATTTGCTCACTGTTTTGTTCCCCCTACCCCCCAAGTAAAATGACAATCTTTCGATGATATCGTTGATGTATGATGAAATGTAATATTCACTGCATCTTTCCTCCACATTTCATTAAGCCAGAGATATTTTACAAATCAAAAAGAAAAGACAAGTCAAGGTTTCATTTGATCAGACAGAAAGTCATTCTGCCTTTCAACTGTTTTTTTTTTGTTAATCATCATGACTACTTCTATTTCTTTATCCAAATAACTGAAAAGAAATGTCTACTCATTGAAAGCATGAAGGAAAAAGTCAATTCAATTCTTCAAAAGCAAGCTGATATTAAAATTTCTGTAGAGCTTTCCCACTGTATCAAATCACTAGCTTTCTGTTTATCTACATTTATCAAACAGAGATATCAACAAACAAACGATTTCAATAATAATAATCAAAAATAAAAGTAAAATCACAGGGTTGCACAGTCAATCTCTTGGGCGACCAAGGGCAGGTTGCAATCCACAAAAGTTACACCCCAAACCAGCATTCGAAAATACATACACCTCCACTGACAAATGGTAAAAAGGTTGGAAATGGAGCATGAAGCGTCATAAGTGAGGATTATTTTTCACTTTGTTGTAGCCACATATCTCTGTAAGGATCGCTTCCAAGGCTGAGAGCCAGGGACTTTTGATGATAGAAGAGGGCAGAAGAAGACACGGGAGAGAGAATAGAGGGGGAAAAAGGGGAAGACATAACCTCAGAAACGTACAACAGAAAGTCCATTTAAGGAAAAGGCAGAAGACTTACGATGCCATTTTGGACGCTGAACCCTAGCTGATACTTGGTATCTGGACGCTTGATGAGTACTTGCGTGACTGGAGGACAGGAAACGATATTGAATTTCACCAGCGCCTGGCTCTTCAAAGACTGTTCGGGAAATGGACAAAAGGGAAAAAAGAATTGATTGGAGCTCCTGTGTTTTATGGAGGTGTCAACGACGGTGTGGATAACGCCGTCAGGATTCGCAGAACTTACAGATTCAACGAGATCGTAAGCTTGAGGAGAGAGAAAAAGAGCTTTAACAGCAGCGGCGGATATAATTACCAACAACGCTAAAAGTCTTTCAGGTGTCAGTGACCTGGGCTACGAGTGATCGTCGGAGCCCAACGAAAAAAAAAAAGAAAAATAATTATAGGAGAGAGAAGCATCACAGTCGTATTAAATAATTCACTTTCGGCTTTCATAAAATGCCTTTCATTGGGTTTTCTCGGCAAGGTACTTGACACACTTTTCACACCACTGGCAAACAGCTCTTGACAGATGCGTGTCTCTCTTCGTGAAGGAATAGCAAATTATTTATCGACAGGGAGACCTGAAACCACACACTTGCTGAAGGAAAAACTCCCCTGCATTGGATTGGTTTGGAAAACCATGAGATGAGTTCAAGTAAACACGATTAAGTTGGGTTATAAAATCATATCTATGAAAAAAGGAGATGAAGTCATGATTCACGGTAGGATTTATTACCACTTCTAGCCGACGCTCTTGGGCCATTGTCCCCCCGTCGCAGAACAAAAGTTGAAACCAAATGACTTACCTATTGACTGTGATACATTTAATCCTCATATAAAAGCACAAAAATAATCAGTTAATAGTACAAATGCGTGTTCTTTCTTTAAAAAAGTGTGTTTATACTAAGGCAATGAATTATTATGGACTTTCAAAATAACTACCCTTACAATTCTGCATCTAACTTTGAAACAATTTTCTTAACAGTAATTCATTGTTCATGTAACTATTTAAATGTTGGTGTGAACCACTGACAATAGTTCAGCACCAATGTTAAACATGTGGTTGTGTAACATTAATAACAGACAGATACAAATGTTATACCCATTGATGTGTAACACCACTGATAATATTGTAGTTAAACACCAATGTCAAACATGTTGGTGAGTCAAATCAATAGCAGTTTAGCACAAACATTGCACATACTTGTGTATCTTACACTGACACTACTGTAAGTTGAGCATTGCAATGTTGTCTAACATTAATGATAATTTCAGTACATGAACAAGAACATCTTGTGTTGCATCATCTTGGTCCTCTTGATTCACAATCTAAGACCTATGTCTTCCTCATAACACTTGCAAAGCTAAAACAGTGGCTCCCATCTTTGGCAGGTCACATGATGGTATAGGGGCGATTGAGGCTAAGGGAATATATGGCCACAGCAGCTTGCAATGCTGGATAAAAACAGCATCATAGGGTTTGGAAGTAAACAAAGACCTTAGTAGTGTTATGGTTAATTTTTCTTTATTGGAGGTGAACCTGTACTGTTCCACAGATGAGAATTATATTAGAGCTGATGAAAGGAACATCTCATAAAAGTGAATTAAAAAGCAGTCACATGAACTTCTCCACAACTTCATGCAACTAAAGCTTTTTCTCCTTCCGTTTCTCAGCTTCACATCCTCTGCAACGAGAGGCAGCAATCCCATCCTTTACAAGTTGCAGTTTGCTTTAAGATTCTGCAGATGAGTGACAAGGACTTACCCTTTTTCGCAAACATTGGTTCTTTTTGTCCATGGTTAATTCCCTTTTAACTCATGTTAGACCATTCAACTTTGGGCCCGTCCAGTTCATGACTGATATTTTTAGTCTTTTAAATCCTACACACTAGACCATCTATGTGACAGTGTCACTGCGATGCACACCAAGCTTATACATTGACAACCCTCTTGGTGAGGTTCGGTGGACTGACTCTACTAGCAATGCGCATCCACCGAGGTATCGGTCACATAGAACGCTGCTGAGTTGAGGAGGATGCAACTCCAACGAAGAGAGCGGTTCTGGTTTATTAAGCTGTAATTAATGTCGGAGGATACAGCTCAAGGTCGCCACTCTCGATTGCAGGTGGCTCGTTGGGAATTGCTCTTTGAATTTCTGAAGAACAATTTGTAAGATGACTTTGAAATGGATGGACAGAACTGATATGGGGAGATGGAAACAGAGGAGAGGCAGCGTATTCTCTTCATCATCCGAAGGACGAGATGCAAATATTGTTTGCATTCATTAACTGTACCATCCCCATTTGCCATTTAAATTACAGTACGTGTAAAACTCTCAAATTCTGGTGTTCTTGAAAGGGAACTACCAAGTCTTTCTTTCTATTTATGTGATAATCAGGATTTGCCACCTCCGGATTACTCCCCAATCATGAACACTTCATCCTGCCATTTGTCTGCATTTTTAGATGTTCATTTCATACTCAGTAAGAATCAACTCCTATTGGCCCATTATACTAAACCAACAGTGGTTTGTCCTTAAATGAACGTGTGGTAATGTGTTCATTGTTTCTCGGCATTTGTTTTCAATGAAAATGTGGTTGTTTACAAACCATAATTTTCTTTTCTTCTTTTCCATTAGAATCTTGCTGCCTGTGAATGAAGAGGGCTAATCAACACTGGAGTCGTGCATTTAGCAGAGGATCACTCACAATGGTGTTCACTCTATCTCTGGATGCACTTGGGCTGCACCCTCGTGCACTGCTTGCACCAACCCCCCCCAATCGTGCATGGCCTTCTACTCAATGCACTGTCCACTGTTGATTGACCCTTAAGTATTAAGTCTCTAGAGAAAACTTTTACACATCCTCATATTTATGGATGATTTTGTAGAATTTAGACAATAACTGTGACAATATCGAAGTGGGTCTACCCAAACGGGGGTTCATTGTTCCAAGGATTCAATGTTCCCCTTTTTGGTATTACTCCAATGGTTGTCGAAGAGTTAATTATTCCCAAAGTTTAATGTTTCCAGAAATGTCACTGTAATTCCTGAGGTTCCCTGTTCCTGAGGTTCGATTTTGAAGCTTGATGTTAGATGGTTTGGATGTTCCCAAACCCTGGGACATCAAACCTCGGAAGCATTGACATAGCCAAGTATTCCAATGTGGTCTGCCAAATCTTTTCACAGAACTGGTACTTTTTAACCAATAGCATATGTGCCTGCAGGAAAAAGGTTCATTTTGAGATACTTTTTGTCCTGCAGAAGATCAACAGTAAAGTTTGACGCAAATTTTAAATCTGTCACACATAGACACATTACATATTGCCAGTATTGCCCAATATACACAAACTCTTTACACAGTGATTCTCTGCAAAAGTTACTGTGGAGGGCTTCTACGATTTTCAAGTGGCTTTGCACCTCCAGGCCACCTGCACCTTTCTCCCTTAAAAATATCCAGTAATTTTGTTTTTCGTAGCAAAGCACTTCTCTCTCAAGAGAGCCACCGTGCCAATCACGGAAAGAATGAAGATAATGAAGCCATCATGTTTGCTGATGCAGTCTAAACCTACCAGTAAATTATCTTACTTGATCGATACAATGCTCCCAGGGTTTATAAACACTGTGATTCCATTTGTACAGATTTAAGTCCATCGTTGCGGATGGCCTGTTTATCGCTGTCACGTGTACCCTGGTTGAGAAACTAAATACCCCACAGATTAATTTCCCCTTGCATTCCTTGTTCTGATCTGACCTATAATTCAATCAAATCTTGGAGTCGGCTGCTCCACGTAAGAATATTTTTCTCTTTCATTTGGTCCCGATTTTGATCAAATTAGGGTCACGCTAATGGATTCACCATCCCCTACATGATGCTAACAGTTCTTTTCTACTTTCTGTTACATGTAATGAGGGCATTTGATGAGGGTTTAATGGATTTTAAACAGCCCCAATCGGTGTGTTTGCATTCCAAGAGAATGCTAGTCAAGACCACTCTCTACTATGTCAACAATCTAAATGCAGCAACCTATTTGCATGTCAAACTTGCCTCCTGGTTGGTTTTAAGAGGCAAAACCTCTGAGAATTGATGTCCTGACATCTTAATGACATGCGGCATGTGAAGGAAAGCCACAAGAATTGAAACAGTCATGTTATCAGTGTTCCTGGAATATGTGGTAGTCTTGCATCAACCGCTTCTGCATGCGGTATGATTGAACTTCAGTTACTGCTACAAAGACAAATTTTTTAAACTCAAAATACTTGCAAGAATCTGTGGGTTATGGACACTAATCATCTATCATATGACTTAGTAACTAACAAAGATCTGTCAAAGTTTAGACAGGTTACAATTTTTCAGTGCTATTTTTGGTCAGGCAGAAAATGAGATCCATAACTTGCCATGGGAACTCAAGTCTTAAAGCAGTGCCATAACGGTCTTGCTCAAACACAGTATTCTTGCAACCACAGAGTGATCGATTAACTCTTGCCCTAAACTTGAAATGCTTCTGCTTTGATGGTTAGCTATGCCACTGGCTTCCCATTTTTGTACAAACTACAACTGAGCGGACCCTGAAAACAATTGTACTTGTAATATCTGTTGGCAATATCAATGCCAATGGCATTCACCATGTCATACAATTACAGCTAACATCACACATAGCACTTCACAGCGATAGATGGACGACTGTAATTAAGTCAACATCTATGATGAAGACTAAGACGAATTATTAAAATTAAACAGAGTCTGAAGACAGTATTGTGAAAACTCACTCCACAATAACTTAGAGGTGGCCATTAATTTTAACTTGAATCACACCAGGGGTTGCAATAAGGTTAAATGAATACCCCTGCAAATCAAGAAACACTGCTAATTACAGCAAGCAAATTTCTCCCCCAAACAATGATAATCAAACACGACAAGCTCTGAACCACTGAATTCCCCGTTAAGCCTCTGGCTGACACCGAGAGGTAGCTGTATCCCTCAAGAACAACTTTGAGATCGATTAGTCGATCCTGCATCCGGTGACCTTGTGCGGATAAATTCCTACTGTGGAGAATTCGATAGCTTAGTCTTATTTAATTGCCAAAGCAAAACTGACCGAGAAGCTCTGTAACTCTTGGTGCAATGGGAAGAAATTCCTCAGGCTTAACTGGATTAAAAGTTTAGGAATGAAGAACCCTTTGAAGAAAAAAAATTACTCCAAGACACAGAAGGAATTATAAGTGCCTCACACGCATTTCCGCAGAGGTGATTTACACAATCTGGCTTAACTTCCTCGCTCGATCCAGTGTTTTGAATTGACGAGGGTATCAGCTATACAGGGGCTATTCCCAACAGCCTCAAATCAACATTGTCAAAAAGAAACTCTAGAGCTACTATTCTGGGTTGGGAGACATAATGGTACAGTTGTGGGCCTTCAGGGAGCAATGAAATTTGTATTCAAGAAAAGTGAGTCATTTTGTAACTTAGTGAGACCAAATTTGTTGACAAGGAGTCATTCTTTTTAGTATGTTTCTTTTCCACAAGATTACCTCATCAGAATGCAATGTATGATGATAATAATGCAGTGTATGACTCATTCATAATTTGAGACAAAAGTAACTGATAATCCTGTACTAGATGACACAATGATATATTAAAGGTATGAAGTGCCACACGCTATTGCTTACATGTACTATCAGTTCTGGGATTATTATCAAATGCTACAAAAACTGCAGTCTACCTTCGCATAAGATTAGGAGGACTTATGGTATGAAAGGTTTTTTTAAGGGGGGGGGGGGGTTGGGGGTGGCAGATTTCATTACATCTTAACAAGACAAAAGAATGATGAGGTGTAAGCTTAATGTAAAAAGAGTACTCTAGAGGAACCAAAATGCATGATGACCATTTTAATATAACACAGAGCAAAGCATCCATGCAAATTACGAAAATAACACCATGAAAGTTTGATAAACCAATCAATATCAAACTATAGTTGGAGTACGTTTATTATCACCAGCCACTGTGCACCAGACCCAATTTGGATAACCTCCTTTGATTCGATGGCTAGATTCATGATTACCGACGTGAGTGGCGAACAGAGAGGTCTATCACTGATGCAAGGACACTCACCTTGATCACATTCTGGCACTCGTGTAAAGGAAGACCTACAAGACTTGTAGCGTTGATGGCCATGATCTGATCACCGATGTTAAGTTTACCCGATCGGGCTGCGGCCCCAAACGGGGACATGTTGGCTACCACCACCGTTGGTACCAGGGATCCCCAGCCTGACTCCACAATGACCATGCCCATTATTTCTCCCCTCTCTTTCTCCACGAGGGCCTGAAGACAAAATGATAAAAAAAAAACAATCAAAACAGTGTGACCAAATACAAGAGGAGCACTGTGTAGTGCTGGTAGAATATATTGAGAGGTTTCCTAGCTGCTGGTCAAAATGCTGGCAATTTGTGAAATGATCAGATACATACACACTCCATTGGCAGAATATGGTCAGCATAATAAATGCATAGGTTATGCAAAGTGAGGGAGTGCATGCTGTGAATCCAATGCTAAATGTTAATACTACACACAGTGTATCCCTGGTTTATCATCTCAAGTTTAGCGTAATTGTTGCTCCCACACTTCTAACTGTTGAATGTTTTAATGCCATGAAACTTTATACCGAAAATGATTCCCCCTGTGACAGATAGATAAATCTAACATTCGATGCACTTACACAATCCTCCTTGAAAATGTCAGCTTTCTAGTAAGTTGACTTTAATTGTTTTTGCTTTGCCGTCATCATTTGTTAGATTAAACAGTGAAATTACCCGCCACCAAAAGACATATTCATCCTGTCAGTGGGAAACTTGAACTTTCCCAGGACAAGTTGTGGAAACCCTACACTAGATATAAAAGATGTGACTTTGATTAAATGTAAAGATTTTTGCACATTGTCTTCAGCACGGTATATAAAGACAAAACTGAAGAGGTCATTGGGGGAATACTAACTTACAATTACGAAGAATATTGACAAATATCGTTTGCAATATTCATAGAAAAACTCAAGCTAGAATATGACTTGCACTGGCAATCGACTGGTCATCTACCTTTGTTCTTTATCAGTGTTTCAAAGAAGAGACAGTAGTGGGGAAAAAACACCTGTCACAAAGACACTTTTGTTCGAACAAAATTCGGACTCTCCAAGAAAGCGGAGCAGTCAATCATTCCTTGAAATCAAACAGACCAACGGGAAAGGAAATGAATGTTCATTTGTGCAAAAAACGGGGCTTACACAAAGTTTTTTGTAAGGGCAATGATATATTCCACAGAACTGACTTTCACTGACCAATTTCCAACTCATATTCCAGCTTTAAAATTATAATGACATACCAGGGATAAATGTATTCATGAGGCTTATAACTTCACTGAACACAAGGAAGCAGAGTTATCAGATTTCTGCCAAAAAATATGCTATGTTGGTACGCATGTATCACTAATATTTTGATATTTGTTCACACCTGCAATGGAAGGTAAAGAAGACTCAGTGAGAAGGAAAACATACGTCCACGTAGGCGTTTGGTACAAACTGGTAAAACAGTAATTGCCTCTGTTTGCACACGTTTGTTTCTTAACAGAGAAACTCGAAAGAAACACTGTATCTAAAGTCAAGGAGACAATGGTGTAACACTTTAAGGTAATGCGAAGTATAAGGTCAAATGCAATGCAGATACTTCATATCTGAAGTTAAAAACAGCAAGCTGTTTTCAAGGCTTGCTTTCTATTTTTTGACCTTCTTTTCCAAGGAATTCTCCTGAAATGAAATCTGATGCAACTTTACTGGAATTTATTTACACATCTTTTGGCTTCTGGCCACACGATGAGCTGTATATGGAATTCATCTCCCCAGGGTTTGGGTTTTCTGAGTCTTTGCTTATTTCATGAGACCTTCAGATGCTTTTAGTTTTTTAGTGTGATCCAGGTGTGATGTTCTGTTAGGATGTTCTGGAGACAGAAACAAACTTCCAATCGTTACTTTGAATGCATCGCAAAATGGTCTCATGACGGGAGGACTTTTCTCTGTCTTTATTGAACAACATCTGCAATGACGAACATTCAAATACCCACAAACGTCACGTTCCACGATACCAGTGAACGGTCTCGGATGTGAAAGCAAAAACCCGACAAAGAGTCACGGGAGTCATGAAAAATACTGCAGAGCAATAATTATCTCATCCTGAGAAAATGTGCTGGCTCTTGTTACAATGGATGCTGCAGTGATGTTCATATATCATGAAAAGGATATTGTGAAAATTACAAGACTAATGGAATAGTGTAAAGTAAGAATAAAAGAAAAATGACAAAAAAGAGATGAAAGGAAGGATGCTATGATATGAGAGATAATTGCATTGCTAAGTTGCTATGCTTAAAAATACACCTTTACACCTGAGGTTATCATTGAATTAAAGGACAAAAAAAGAAAATCAAATATCTGAAATAGACTACCTTTATTTCATTATTGCATTCCTCAATATTTCTTTCACTATAGATATCAAAAGGCTATTTAGAATGCCTTTGCAAAAGCGAGGAGGTGTAATTTATCTTAGTAACCTATGACTGCACTAATCAACGGCATTAGTGTCCAACACTGTAGTGAGGTGCATGACAACTTTGATCAATGGATCAACTCTTTAAACTTTGACGAATATCATCGACTCTTTCGACATCAACGTATGTCAAATCTTTCAACGTCAACTTACATCAACTCAGCAT
The DNA here is from genome assembly GCA_021234535.1 of Stichopus chloronotus. NCBI lineage: Eukaryota > Metazoa > Echinodermata > Holothuroidea > Aspidochirotida > Stichopodidae > Stichopus > Stichopus chloronotus. The sequence continues at coordinate 8,552,843 of CM037836.1, forward strand.
GTGACTAAATGTGACTGTAGATAATGCTGCTAAAACAAAAAATAAAAAAAACAACTTCAGTTCATATGTACTCACTTTTTCACTCTTGCATTATCTAACATGAGATGGGACTGCTCACAAAGCCAAGCCAAGTTTGCTTCTTGCAAATCTATAGTGAGCCTTTCTTTAACAACAGGTATTGAATAAATTTCTCGTCTTGACAGCACCTTTGTGTAATCCAGGATTTATTGTAATTCATAACACTTTTATGGCCAGATTTCTCACAATTCCATATAATTACAGCATCTTTAGAATGCAACCCAGGTGAAGATAATTACATACTCTACGCACAAATCATTACAACCAGTGCTATCTATTGCAGACCAGCCGTTGATCTCACCTCTTTCTCGCATTCTTTATTGGAAAAGAGCATGAGGTCATCCCCGTAAATTTCTTGTGAATTGAGGACATCGTGGTAGTCCATCTCCTGTACATGGGCATCGTCGATGCCATTAACCTTGAGGAACTCCAGGTAAGCGAGAGCAAAGGCTTGTCCTATAGTTTGTGCAATAAGTTGCGCCTGCCAAGGATATGAGAAGAAGAGATTAGATTGATCATTGCCTGGGAAGCAGGTGGAAATGCAAAAACAAGGCTGGTGCCACTACTGAGGGGCAAAGTTTCACCAAACACCCTCATGACACTGGTCTCAAAAGCAAATGATTTCTTGTAACATCACTTTTCACAAGGAAGATGACAAAGATATGTATCCAAATGAAAAACACACCTGCCATAGAACAAAGAAAGTTACATACTTCATTCGATATTACAGAACATTGAAGAGCTGTAATGCTGACAGTCACGACTGGACAATTTAACTAATCCAAGACAAGACAAGAACACTGTTGCAAACACTTGACAAACTATGGAATCATTAGTTATTGATCAGAAAATTGACTACTTCAGCATGCAAAGCAGGTACATGACAGTGTTGCACAGCGATCTGCGGAAATTGAACCAAAGCCCCCGCTGACACAACTGCTGTTCACGAAGGCAGACTCTGCCAAAAGCAATTAACTACCATGTAACCTGGCTTAACATTGGTAACCACCAACTAACCTGGCTTCACTTTGACTACCACCTAACCTTATTGTACTGCTTTCATTACCATCAACTACTTCGGTTGAAAGTCTTGCGACTTTGTCTAAGAATTTCCATTGTGAATGATTTCCCTATATACATAAATGTATGTGGCCTGTTTTTGCTCAACAATGCTATCAGATGGGAAGTGTTCAAACTTGTTTTGAATTTTGACAGGAACTATCCAATAAAACATTTCAGCTCTATAAACAAAAGTGAACTCACGTTCTACGTCCTACAGGAAAGAGGATTTAGATTCAGATCTTTTCACTGCAGTAAATTGACTTCTTCATGTTGTGATAGTTATATTGGCTTTACCGTATGGATCTTCGTCAACTTAGAAAGCGTTCAGTTAAAGGAAGCAAGTTGGATTTCACATTTCTTCACAGTGGCTTGGCCATTTCAAATAAGTTTATTCAAGTACAAATTGTCAAGAGTTATTACAGGCAATTTAAAACTGCACATACATTATCCTCTCAGAAAACATGAGTACAGACCAACAAGACTATCTTCCTAGATGAGAAAGAAAATACTATGAAAGTGTTAAACATATGTACCAGTTGTGGTGAAATATATAGCACAAGCAAGAGAGGTCAAAAGATTTCTTGGGGTAATCAGGAGGAAATACAAAATTTGAAACTGAACACAGAGAAATTTGACATTTTGAAGAAAGATGGCTTGGCTATTTCCAAGTCTCTGGAATTGGACAGATTGCTTTTCTGAATTTTTTGGGTTTAAACTTACATCTTCTGTTTCAAAGACGTGGCAGATGATCTTTCTGGGCTGCCTTTTGCCCTCTCCGTCTACAGAGACGCCACTCTCCTCCACCGCCTCATCTAGAGTCTTAACGGATCTCCTCCTGGCCATTATCACCACTATGTTGCCGATGTCAGCGATGTATGAGATCGTTTTCAGAGGATGATCCATCATGGTTTCCTAATTTGAAAGGGAAAGACAACGTCCATGGAAAAAAAAAAAGAAGCATCAACATCCATAAATATACACCTCCACGTTCGAATGTAGAAGTAGAGAAGGAAAAACAACAGCATGCCGTGACAGGTAGAGAAAAGTGATGAATCTCACAGACACTAATGGCAGCATTCCTATCAGTTATTGGTGAATTAGTAAGTTAAACACCAAAGGAAAAACATGAAACATGCTACTGAACTTTGAAGTTAGTTGCCAGTACCAACAGCAAAGTTCAAGCATTTTTACCATAGTTCTATATTCACTAGTTGAATGACTGTGCTAAATCTAATTAAAGCATAAAAACAATGAAGTGGTGGAAACTTGAAGTGCATTTGCAGAGGGTGACACAAAGGCATGGAAGTGAGCCTAAAAGGTGTCTTGGGCTGTTTTCAGAAATTTTGATATCACGTTGGCATGATCAGGTTTCCTGCAACTTCTAGGAAATCAACTTTCATGACTTTTCCAGGACCAAACAAAGAATTTCCAAGACCTTAATCCTGATGTCTTAAATATTGGTAGTCAATGACATAACAAAGTCCAAAGCAGTAAATGAGGTAAAGAAAATATTCAATTTGATAAATATGAGTGAGGATACATTTTGAATTATAAGTGAAAGGGGGGGGGGGGGCAGTGTCACTGTGAAAATTTCCATGTCTTTACCAGGACTTCCCACACTTTCTATGCATTTTAAAACTTTTCCAGCCCTTGCAATAAGTTCCCAAATTTTCATGACTTTTCAAGGTTTTCCAGGACTATTTACAGGAATCCTATGTGATACTTTTGAAGTTTATCTCCTTCTTCATACAAAAGTAGCACTAGAATATTTTCCACTTGTGTGAGATAACCTAAAATTGAATGACAGATTGTATTCTGAAGATTAACTAGTGCAAATGACACAGCTTAGGTAGTCAGAGCTATAATCAGTACCACACCTTCATTTAGAAATTTGCAGAGAAATCATCACAAAACTAACCAGGTTTGGTTTTTTACAAACGACTTACTTACCTGTCTCAACACAACAAATGCACTCCAATCAACCATGCTTAGAGCACTGTCAACCTTTGACACCACCCTTGGTGTCGTCCAGTCCAATACCAGACTAGCGTTGGTCTGGTGTTGGACCAGACAGTGCCAAGGGCTGTGTTAAAGGTAACAACATGGGAGTGCATTCGTTGTGTTGAGACCAATAAGTGAGGAGTGAAGTAAATATTCTTTACTTCCTTTCCATTTTCTATTTTTTTTCTATAATTCATTAAAATATTGTAGTTATTTTAGTGGATAAATATCTAAAATGCAATGTAGTTTTGTTATTTACATTCGTCATCCATTTGGAGTGAATGACCCCACACTTTTCAGTGCATGTTTAAGGACAAAATGGGAACCAACGACAAACCATCTACAAAAATTGAACCTCTAATACTACTTGACAGTCACTACCATGAATTAAACATGTTCATTAAATACATTTCAGGGTAGCTGTGGAACAGGGATAATTTATTTGTATGAGTCATTCCTGGATACGGGTCCATTTGCAAGTCTTCATAATTTATCAACTTTGTATTTGAATATTGACTGGACAAGCCATTTTCAGTTGCCATGAATATTATGTTAATCTCTTGCTCATTCAAAATCACACAAGCACCTTGTGTAAAGGTTATTCAAAGTACCTGGTGATGACGAGTTGTGCAATATAAATCAAATTTAACTCTTATTTGAAAGGCACTCAACGATTAAAGGATCACTTTGATTTGTTCCAACACCAGTCGTCAGCCTTCACACCGTTGTGTACTATGGAAATGACACTTTAAAAAGAGATAGTTTGCAGTTTGTGAATGCTAAAACAAACCTTTATATTATATTTATTTCCTTGAATCTAAGGAAGATTGTAAAGACTTGTGAGGGGCCAAGGTGTTTGTTTTAATAGTTGTTGTCCTTCAACACTGCACACACATATACTTCAAATATGACAAGGGTTACATTTGGTTGCAACAAAGCATTTTAGATATTTATCTTGTATTTAGTTTGTGCGTATGCACATCATTAAACTATTTCAATGCAATGCTGAAACATATGGCAATGTAGCATAAATGATTTAAAGCAATGTAGCTCGCACTTATTGCAAAAATTACATTTTATTGCCAATAAATTTTTCACTACATTAGTACTCTGCGTTATACTCTTCAAAAATGCTCATGGCTTCCGCCATGCGCATTCTGCGTAAAAAGTACAACAAGGTTATAGTCTTGTAACTACTGCACATACACTTGCAGTTAAAGGGAAATAAGGCGTTTAGAATACTAACATAGCATACAAAGCAAATGGTTTTCATCATTGTTAAACCATTCAGTCTCACCAATAAACATCTGCAAAAGCTTCATCTCCTTAATAAGATTATGCATGTGATGAGTAACGGACAATGCATCATTTTAACTGTGAGAAGTTTGGGTGAACTAATTATTGTTGAGCAACAAATAAGTGAATTTCATTGTGTGAGAAACGTTTCTCTTAAAAAGAAGACCATTGTCCTCTCCTATTTTGAATAATCTATTATTCTATCTCCCCAAACTTTGGTTTTTAAAATATGGTTGTTTTCTGCCAAACAAACACCATATTTCCCTTTAATTACCGTGTTAAGTATGTGAGGCAAACGATCCCTCAACTCAGGTACTACCATTCTTTTGTAGAGCAATTTTTACGTGTGAGCATTTTCACTGCCATGACTGACATTTTTAAATGAGTGATATGTTATTTTCATTACAGTTAGGCAGGCACTATTAAAGTTGGTGTATTGATAGTGTGTTAGGTTTTACCTTCATGTAAATCTGGAGCCATTCTGTTCCACCCAATAAATTTTTTGTGCTAAATAAAATGAACTATTGCATTTGCATGACAAATAATTGTATTTGCAATGTTCTTTGGAATTTGTTTTGAAAGGGCTTTGCATTAATACTACCATCACTTGTAAAAGCATGATCATAACTGAATAGTGATGGCTATTTGATAATCAAACTTCACAAACAACTTAGCACAGCCTGATTTTGTTGAGGAGTTGTTCATGTCAACTATTGGGGAAATTGTCCACTTGACCCTCTCCCATAACCACAGTGCTGATGTCTAACAGATACCCAATAAAGATACTAGTAAGGCACATGAAATGGGATGCCACACTTCACCACGATCGTTATCCTAACAAATGCAATGTTAAAATCCAAATGAAATGCATGCAATAATTTATCACTGGAATAATGCAAAGGATTGAAAACTATACCTAATTTAGTTCGTTTTTGTTAACAAAAATTGAGTTTTCTCATACAATGGCTTGATCACAACATTCCAAAAGTTTCCAACTAATGTACCTTCAGGAAGTCCCACTTTGGAGTACCTCTGTGGCATACTAGCCTCTCACATACCTGAGAATCGGCGTTGAGTACTTGTATCCTTTCATTAGAAATGGCCAGGTCAACCTCTTTGCTCGGCTGCTCTTCACCCTCCGGGGCCTAATTGATAAAGGAGAGACAGAGAGTGAGGAGAACAGAAGGGAGATGAATTCATTGTTTATTAAAAGCAGCTGAAAAGATACAACAAACTGTTCTCTAGCAGGCATGAACTCCCCATCTCGTGACCTAGTTATTCATCCCTGTATCTCAAACATCTCGGCAAACTTAAACAGGAGCTGTTGGGAGAAAATTTACATAATCACATTACCACAGTGGATCCCTCAAGTCTACTTGTGAAGAATAAGAGCAGGACATCTATTACGTTGTTGCTATGTGAACACAGGTTTGCTGGCATACTTTGACAAGGACAAATCTTATGAATATTCAACATGGGCCTTGTTGTGTATCGTAAAATGGTAAGATACAAAAATGAGCTGTGACCTAGTTATTTGCAGCTGGCCGTCCATATCTCACAGACAGTCTTTAGAGAAATGATTAATAAAATCATTGCTAAAAGAACATGAGAATGAGCCCATGGGTGTGTTTCTACTTGATGACATTCCATTTTCTTGAAACACATGTTAAATAATAAGGATGGGCCTTCAGGGGTCCAAAGTCATTTCCTTTACAAGTTGCTGAGTCAGGCGATGTGCGTCTGCCAACGACTGCAGCCACTGAAACAAGTACCTTGATTCACAGAATTCTCATCATCGAACAGCAGGTACAAATGCCTTTTGGAATGGTGATAAACGCGTGAATTACGTCAACCGATCTCCACCAGTAGTCAGAAGAATATTAAATCAAGGTGTAACAGGATTGATTTTTGAATGTCAATGATCCTATCATGGTATAGAAGGAACTCTCTTTCAGATTATGAATATCCTCCGATATTTCAAATCTACCGTCAAGTGTTCCTCAAATTTTTGATTGCGTCTAATGATAGGTATCAGGATGAATCTCACTTTACCAAACACGATGGTGATAATTTAGTGAATAGGTGGTGACTCTTGGATTTGAAACTCTAACCAGCTGGGTGCTGAACACATCTGACACTGTAAAATAAACTGAGGTCCACTGAGTCAAATTTGTCAACATTCTTCCTGCTGTTTGACAATTCACCGGCAAGACGCATTAAAATCGACGTGTCACTCCTCCCTCATTCTTTGAATTCAGGAAAATGAATCATTGAAACACTCACACAAAATTATGTTATAGGGAGAAAAAAAATTTAAAAAACAACACAGCTTACACTTACTGAATTCAAATTTAGTAGATGGCATAGCCGTTTGATGGTGTCAGCTATGAGAATGATGACATAATTAAACTGGCTCCTTAAATTCTATCCCAATGCAGACCATTCTGTGCTAAATGAAAGTTACTGTAAATGGATTACAGATCATTCTTCAAGATGCATACTTCAAAATGTACACTTGTGAACTGTAAATATCTCCAACTTTTTTGCTAGTGATGAGATTGCTTTCTCAATGAGAAACCTACTGTGGAGAGTATTTCTCTTTATGTGAACAGCATGTACGTACATGAAACGTGGTGACCGTTGCCTTCCCATTCCTTGTTGTCCTTTTTCCCATTTTGTTCTATATTTATCAGTAGGATTTTTAATAATAAACTGATTAAATGCATCAATATGCGGGTTGTTCCTACCACAACTTTGTCCTAGCCTTGCAACAACAGAATGATCCCTGTAACCATGATGACCATTACACAAAAAAAAAATAAAAAAAAAAAGGTACAAGGAATTATATCTGATACAATCGTCAGTTTGCTATATGATGTTATTGTAGCACAGCTTCAGAAATTTCTTGGAACTGTGATTTCTTAAAATGCTACCACTCATATTCTGAAGATATTTCCTTATAGACTAAACACATCGGCCTTCAACTACCATCATCTCTCTCTCTTTTTTTTTTTTTGTCCCGTTACTTTTTCTTCAACTGTTCATCTCTGTCCTTTCCCTCGGGTAGTTCTTCAGATTTGTCATCCACTGTCCTCACAAGGATCAAGCAGCAGCAGACAAGGTTAAGACAGGGCCTCTCACAGTTGAGTGGAGTCATGTAAAATACATCCTTCACTCCTGCATGCCCCGAGACCCTCACTACTAGTGTTCTGGTGCTTCTCATTACGAAACTTTTTTCCTTTTTTTTCCAAACTGGCTTCTTCAATTTTACTAGGGAATAAAACTGAGGCCACGGAGACAGAACTTAAACCTCTGCTTGCATAACAACTGCTCGTTTTGTCGACACATAACACGTACCGCAGGCAGGTCATTAACAGGTTCTTTTGCTGTTGGGAGTTACACCTTCAGAGGTCAAAATCCTTCCAATCCACATGATAAATTTGTTGCCGATGAATTTGTGAATGACAATATGTTTGGATTAGACTTGAGGTGTAAGATGGAATGGTAACATGAATTCATGGCTGAGACCATTTTTGTGTAAAATCTGGTTTCATAGTCTACTATACTTGCAGGGATAACCTGTGACTGGCTTTAGTATTCATCCCGTATTTCACCAAGCAGGGTTCCTAATCAAAAGAAAAAGACCATCTATCAATTCATCAGTTTACATGTTTTCATGGCTCATTTTCAAGGGTGCCATTCATTTCAACTATGCATGCAGAGCTGGATGGTACCACATTCCAAATAAGTTTTCTTCTTTCAAATATTCTACATAATAAGAAAAGAGTAGAAATAAAGAAGGGAATTCAAAGAGACTGTTGGATTTGTTCTAAAAATACTCCTATGCTAAGACGTGTATGACAAACTGACAGACAAAGTGTAACTTTGTGAGGAATGCATGCCACTTATATCATAGCAGAAATTTCTGCTTCATCAAAATCCTTCCCTTGATGCTTCCATCATCACCATCATCATCATCATCAATATCATCGTCATCAATATCATCATCATCACCATCACGATCATCACAATCATCATCATCATCATCATCATCATCATCATCATCATCATCATCATCATCATCATCATCATCATCATCATCATCATCATCATCATCATCATCACAGTGAAGACACAGAGGACATAGTGTATCACAGCATTTGGCAATATAATGTTTAACAACAAATGATATGCAAGGTTCTTTTAACTATGGGAGTGGCAAATGTAGGATTCAGAATACTATTTCGAAAGGCAGACCTCCTTGAGAACTAGATCAACGAGTTGCAACTATCTAATGAAAGTCCACAGGCAACCACAAGTGACACTGCAAGGTTTGTGACACTGAACAAGACATGACTTGACCTGTGTCATACTGTTAGCAATAACAGTGCAACTGCAAAAAGATCCCACCATGCGACCTCACTAGGTCAACAGACCACAGTAACACGCTTTTTTCAGACCAATGAAACAGTTTTTCAGAAGACAAGGCCTTAATTGAAATAATTCTTCATATTGACAATCTTAGGAATCACAACTGAATGATATCATCACATATGTAGTCACATCTGTCATCACATATATGATGTCATCACATTTGTAGTTTGGTCTAAATCTATGCCACCATATTTTTATGGCAGCCGGTCATAGAACATGATGTAGTGCCCTGATGAACCAGAACAAAATAATGAAATTTATCAATATATCCACTTAGAGAATTCTATAACATTTTGCAGAGACCAGCAAGTCTCAAATACCAGATCGACCGTTTCTACCCAAATGTCTTTTAGGTTTCGCACGTTTTCCCTCTGAGTCAAGAAAAAGCGCGCTGTCATTCGTGCCTTTCGGGCATCAAACTCTCGACTGACCTTGAATCATTCCAGTTTTAACACTTTTTGCTTTATAAATGCCTCACCAAAATGTACAAATTTCAGCTATCCCTTAGATTTTAAAAGTGTGCTCTCCTAGCTCATCTGATGTCAGCAGCGATGGAGTGTGCTTGTGGTACATCTCAAGTCTTCAGAATCATTTACTCAGGTTCTGGGAGAGGGATATATAATTGAAAAGATGCACTGACCAAGAGATTAGACCATATTCATGGTCCTTCAGTCTTCTAATCTTGCTCTGGAGCAATTGGTAATGGCTTAAAGTAATCATCAACAGCAGCTGTTTGAATAAGGGGTAAGGAGAAAGTTGCTCGTATTCCGTTCAGGTTCTGTAATGGTTTACTTCCTCCGAATCTGAGCTAAAATTCAACAGCTGAGCATGTAATTAAATCCACTACTGTATGTTGCTAGTTCCAAACAAATGTCAAATGTTTATTTCTCAACAATGGGTGGAGTGCAGCACTTCAAATTTTCACTTTCTTGTTTTTTTTTTTTTTATTTCACCCAACTTGGTATCATTGGATGCAGAGTTTTATCCATTGGGTCAAAGTATTCAATATGAGAAAGTTTTGAATCACTAGAAATTTCATGAAACAGTGTGCGTGCGTGAGGTAGGTCTACGTGTTTTTGCCCAAGCTGCATCGACTTTATAAACCAAGATGAAACTCTCGCTGTTTAGCCTTTTTGCCCACGAACACCAGTGCATTAAAATGATGAGTCGCTGGGCCAAAATTGTGTCATGATCGGGTACACTCGCTCAGCCAGAAACACTGACTGTGGGTGTTTAGTACACAACTGACTTCCAAAACATTACAGCTGAAAGACCAACAACCTGACATTTCAACCATGCTTGGAATTTTTGGCAGACAGCTTGCATAACACCACAGTTTTTAGTGATCAGGGAACCGAGAGCATATGGATTGTTCCTTAACTCTGATGTGAACACTAAATACAATTACATTTAGGTAGTAAGGAACAAACTAATTTCACAGAAACTATAAGTTTGTTACCACCACAGCACAATGGCCTCTATATCACTTTGTGGACCTCTATACTAATGGCACCACTGAAGGATAATTATAGAAATTTTCCGTGTGTCACTTCAAAAATCAGAAATAAAATCACAGCATTATGGAAAAAAAAAATAAAACAAAGCCAATCCTTTAAATATTACCATAATCTTTTACCAAAATCAAAAGCTGAGTTTACTACCTTCATCTAACAAGTTCATCTATGATTAAGAGAAGTCATACATTTAAATTGCCCACGGTACTACTGATTGCATTTGTTGTTTTTTTACGTAATCATTTTCATAACTCTGCCAATTGCCAAGCTGAGAAGACTGCATCACTTCAAAAGGCTGTAATTATGAAGCCTAATTGAGCGACCACACCAACAGACAAAATTTAAACGATTATGAAAGTAAGTCTCCTTTAGTTTGCTCTTTTACTTTCTCCATTAAAGCTGTTGAGATTTTAAAATTCACATAAAAAGAGAAAAACAGTAATATGGAAAAAAACAAAAAAAATCGATTAAGGCGGGTAGGAAGATGAACATTAAACACACAAACAGACTTAGTTTTCAAACGATCGGGCTGAAAAAGTGCACACAAAGGTGCAGGACATTCTCTGAACAGACATCGCAAACGATCTGCAGGGATTGTTTTTCTAAACTCAAAATGAATGATCTCAGTGGCAAGATAGTGACATATGAAACCAGACAAACAGTTGATCTTCAGGGTGTCTTGCCTTTTCAAAGAGAAATTCACAAGGATGAAGGAAAGAGCAAACCTGAAGAAATGGGAATACCGCAAACATGATCGACAATGTCGACTGTTGACCTCCATTTCTACACAAGAGAGAAGTATTCACCATTGCACCAGACCATCATTGTTGTCTGGTGGTCAAATGTTTTCCAAAATTGAGGGAAACTTAAAAGCTAATGCAATGGAACCATGGAAAATACATTGCTAAAAGATGAATTTAACTTTGTAAGGGCTCCTTTTCTTTAATGAAAGCCAGAAGTTATTTGAACTAATCATTAGTTTCATAGTTTTCTAGTATCTGTTAATAGTTCATGTAAGAAACAGGTATTTGCCTAATCTTTACTCGCTTTATGCTTTTCAGCTATTTGTTTACTAATGGTTCATGCTTGAAATAGTTATTTGTCTTATCTTGATTTGTTTACCACTTTTCTGCTACTATTAAGGTTTCATATCAATAATAGCTATTTGACTTCTCTTCACTTGTATAGTTTTCTTGTAAATGTTACGGTTCATGGGAGTAGCAGCTGTTTGCAAGCTGTTTGTTTTTATAAATTTCTGATGTTTGCTTAGGTTCATGCCAATAACAGTTACTTACCTAACCTTCACTTGATTAACTGCTTCATGATGTATGTTAATGTTCATGCCAGCAACAGTTATTTGCCTGATCTTTATTTGTTACACAATTTTCTGATGTCTATTAAGGTTTACAGTACACCAGTAACATGCACCTGCCTTATCTTTACTGGTTTAATAGTTTTCTAATATCTTTTTAGCTTTATGCCCCTAACAAGTACTTTGCCAAATCTTCATTTAAGTATTTTCTGGTATCTTTTCAGGCTTATGCCAGAAACAACTATTTGTCTAATCTGTACTTGCTTTACAGTTTTTCATACCATTTCAGTTGTTCATGATAGTGACAGGAATTGGCCAAACTTTCATTTGTTTTGTTTGCTGGGATCTTCCTCTTAATGTTTATGCCAAAAACAGCTATTTGTCTAATTTGTATTTGTTTTACTGTTTTCTGATATCTTCTAAGGTTCGTAGCAGTAACAGATATTTTTCCTGATCTTCATTTGTTTTACAGTTTTCTGATATCTGCTAAGGTCCCTGCCATCATATGCCTAATCATCATTTGTTTTTTCTGCCTATTTAAGATTGTTCTGATGAGGACTTATTCCAATGGTTTTATTTCAATCATGTTGTGTGCCACAAACATGTTAAAACATCATGAGTTATGAATTCCTTCATTTTGTGGAATACAATTCGAAAACTGGAATCTTTCCAAAGCGTAGATGTAGCTTTATGGTTGAAAACCACCACAATCAGTTAACTTTTACTGTGAAGGACTAAAGGAAAACTTTCCAAAAATGCAAAAACACTCGTCTCTGAATAATGAGTTTAACCGATTGGTAAAAGCACTTAAATTCTCTCCGAGGTAATCACTTATCACTTGCATTTTAATGGAATGGAAAGTGCTCATAAACACTACAATAATTAAAGGGAAATAAGGCGTTTGTTTCACAGATGACAACCATATTTTTAAAACCAATGTTTGTGGACAAAGAATGATAGAGTATTCAAAATAAGGCCGGACAGTAGCCTTCTTTTCAAAAAATAAGTTTCCCAGAGATAGAAATTCAGTTATTTGTTGCTCAACAAGAATTTGTTCACCCAAACTTTTCAAAATTCAAATGATGCATCTTCCGTTACTCATTGCATGCATATGTTTTTGAGGAAAAGAAGCTGTTGTAGATGTTTATTGATGAGACTGAATGATTTACCAATGTTTAAAGCTGTTTTCTTTGTATGCCATGTTGGTATATTCTAAACGCCCTATTTCCCTTTAAGAAATGGCAATAAGGTGTCTCACAGTTTGGTTTCAACGGTTGAGTTAAGTGATGTGGTTCGGGTGTACGAACTGTACCCGAATCACTGACAGGCATGAGCGTGGAAGGTGTCAAAAAAGTGTGTTTACCTTCTCCTCTTGTGAGTACCTCACCATTTTATCTCACCTGTCAGGTTAAAAGTTTTCACATGTAACCTTTTCAATCATTCTGCATGAAAATGTTACCCCAAGGGACACATCGAGCATACTGATTAATGTTCTTGTATCACTCTCAAAAAACTGAAAGTGAAGCCTCGGAGATGTGGCAGGATACATGTTGGATACACTTTTTCCTGTGTGGTGCCATTATCAACACAGGCACAATGTGATATGCACAGCTTTGTCAAAAGCCCCTGCGGGAAGGGGGGGGGATATTATTAATCCACTCGTATTTTTGTTTTCGTGTCTATGCATAGCAAATGTGGCCACTTTTCTGCCTCTTGTAAAGATCCCAGGAGGAGAGCATCTCATCAAGTCTTCCAACCTCCAGGTGCAAAATCGGTGGAATTCGATACTGGGAGATCAAAAGACGAACGGAGCAATTGAAACAAGGAACTGGCTACCACCTGGCCGACGACGAACTACTCCACAGAATTTTTGTGGTGATATTAATCAAAAGAAGTGGTTGCTGAGGGGCCACGGTCTTAAACAGTTCATGTAATTTGAAGGTTGAAATTAGTAGGGCAGACAGACAGGTGAAGTATGATTATCCAATATCTGAGACGGTTTTACGTCATCTCAACATTTTACTTGGCTTCCCCCAGGAACTTCCTCTTCATCTCCACACAATGGTACTAACAGTGTTACATCATCTACTTGAAATTCAGAACAGAATCAGGATATGGATAATATTCACGCAAGGTTTCTGCAATTTCACTTGTAGATGGACTGTAACTCTACAACAGTAGATCTGCACATCCTACATGGATGTTTTCTTAACCATTGCAAATTACTTACTAGGCTTACCTGTGTCTGCCTGATCCTCTAAGGACTATACCTAGGATGAAATTTAAGGCTATTCCAATATATATCTTCTTAATACTTCATGTTCCTGTTTCTTTTTCAGTTATAAATTAGCTATATATGCTACTTATCCAATTACCATGACTACATCCATGCACACACATTCTATACATGAAAACAGCCTAACGATGGGGTATGCAACTATGAAATAACTCAATATCCACAGAATTTTGCATTTTTAAACATAACAATGAAAATACAATTACTGAATACGAACAAAAAGGAGAGCCCATTTCCAATATGCAGAACCTGTGCATATTTTTGACATTATCCACTTTCAATAAATATCATGCTGTCTGTATGCCAGCTGAGGGCACACATACGTTATTTACTAATTTATATGAAAGCTGCCTCCTGCAATACTGTTAAACCTATGCATATATCCACCCTGCACATTTAGTCTTTAAAATACACTGCGTATGCTGTCCGCATACACAACGGCCATGCCCAAAATTCCAGAATCCCATCAATATCATTACTATGAAATTTTTGGCACATTGATAACAAGAAATGAACTGTCATGTGATCTGCTGCCAAAAATTCAGACACTTGTCTTGTTGTTGTAATCCACCACTCACAGGTGTAAACGTACATTACACAGTAATGTATAAGTAATATATAAAAAGAGAAAACCAAATTCAGTAAGGCCCCCATAGTAGTATAGCACTGCTCTTTTCTGTACATAGCCCCATCTCAAAATCATTCCAAATGCAATGCTCTTAGTGGACTTCTTTCTTGGTTGCAGAAAGCAGATTTTCAAATACCAAATGAATGTAGGCTTTCAAGGTTTTTATTTTACAGAAGTGTGATGACCACTACAAAATTACTAAGTCTTCAAGTTGAGAAAGAAAGAGCGGGCTGCAACTAGCTTCTTGGATGGATAATAAAAGGAATGGTGTTGGCAGGCAGCAACTATAGGGAAGTCAAATGAAGTAATCCCTTTGTGAAGATTTATCCACTTGAGATATGCTGCTAACATAACCAACAATCTTATACACAACTCTATTATGAGCATACGTTACCATTTCCAGTCAAGGCAAGTTTGTAAAATTTTGGGGTTATTCATTTGAATACTTTCTTTTAAGTCATCAGAAACTTGTGATGTTGCAACGATTGAAATTATCTACTTCCAAGCGAGACTTTTCAAAGAGTCAACAGTCCCCATGTTCACTCTTTAATGTACCAACTGTTCAAGCATGGATTTTTCAAATACATTTTGTCTTCTCTTCTTATTGAGTTTTCAAAATCTCTGCATAGAGTTGTCAAAACTGAGGGAGTTCTGATATGGAAAAGTTATCTTATTGTTGACATGTGAAGATAAAGTAACTATCTCTTCTGATCTAACTTCACAGATTCCAAGATAGTAACTACAAAACAAAGATAGAGACTAATCAAAGGGTATCTTTCCCCATCTCTGAACCTTATTGGGATTATTGACCTTTCCAAGTTGCTTATCAAATTCTCTGTATAATTCACCAAACAAAATCCATCTTATGAAGATGAGTTACCTCACCAATTTTCACACAAGACACCAACTCATCAATTACCCATCTACTTTCATATCAACATGTCCACACCTATTTTTGAGTGAGTTGACTTGTTGAAATAATTAAATCACAACATCTAGTGTAAAGTACATCACCATCTACACATCATGCTACTATACACATGGCAACTTACACAAATGTCCTTCTTACTGCATTTCCATACTGCTTAAGTAATTTGACTGCAGTCTTATTCACATACAAGCATGGTCACAATAATTATCTTGAGAAACTCCACTCGTTCAAAATGGAATGTATAGGTGGTAAAATACATCACCTTGGCAAACTGATGCCTTTCAAACATGTCAACATGGTAAGATAAAAGTATATTGACATGTCAACTACAGTAGCTTATATAAACTGAAAACATTATGAGGTAAATAGTCTACGAAACATATATCAGTATGGTGAGGTAAATAATCTTCTATAAAAGTTATATCAACATGGTGAAGTAAGTTATGTGGAGAATCCTACTTCGATAGAAAGTCAACATGGTCTACTCTAATTCCATTAGGTCAACATGGTGGGGTAAGTTGACATGATGAGGTTGTCAACATGATAAGGTAACTTATGTGGATAAGTCTACTTCCACTCAGATATCAACATGATGAGGTAATTTGACATAGTGAGGTATGTCAACATGATTAAAGGTAAATTATGTACACAAGTTTACTTCTACTCAAATGTTGTCATGGTAAGGTAAGGTATCATGATAAGTTGACAAGTTTAAGCAAGATGTTAATATAGTGAGATAAATACATAAACTCATAGCACTTGGCTTCTTCCCAGGAAGAAACTTCTTTGAACTTTATAAAAGTATAGAGGATGATATAATTTGTTAAAAGTCTGAAGATGAAAGAGAATTTAGAAAACCACCACTGACTAAGAATGCATACCAACAGCACTAACCCCTTAATATTTAGTAAATATGTCGCACTTTACAGGCACTCCTTTGCCATTTATTTGAATACATATTGCTTGGTTGATAAAGCAGCATATATCCCACAACCATAATTTCAGGAAACACCTATCCATGACCTATCCCACATTGTTGACTGATTTGGCCATCTGGGATCTATGCGATGCCACCCCAGGGACGTAAAAAGGTTAGAGGTTAACAGAAGGAGAATTATATCTTTGAATGTGAAGACATTGCAGCTATTCCACCTGCTGCTGATGGCCCCTGCTGCACACAGATTAGTGTTTGCCTTTCATCCATAAATATGCAAATTGGAGCTTGGGTATTGAATTACATGCAACGCCAGCAGCTCAAAGCTCAACCTATCCTTGGAGATGAACCATGGAGGAGAGTTTAATTGACCCCTCTCCCTTTGCACATGCTTGGCAATTGAGTGACCCAAATTCAAATGTACGAAATTGCAGAAATTCTCCCTTTGAAAATTAAACACAACCTTCAAAGTGTATTTAAAAGCGGATTTTTTATGACCCCTTTTTCTTTAATCTCACTTCTAAGATCCTCCTCAGAAAATGTTGAAACTGAATTTTTGACAGAAGAGCAAAGATTATAATATCTTTCTAAAAAATGTTCATTAGGTCTTCAGTCTGGTACGACGATGAAGTCCCAGGGGAAAAAGTTAGAAGGATTTAAAGTTAATGGTTACAAAACATATTGCCATAAATGGTTACTTGACTCTGCCTATTTCTATAGTAATTTAAATACCTTAATGTTTTCAACACATTTAATCTTTGCACCCCATCACTGATCTAAAATTTTAATGTCTAGACCGAATTGATAGATACTGCACTTAATAGTACAACACAGTACATGTATACAAGCCATGTACATGTGCAGTCAGTAACATGAGGCATATTGCTGCGTGTATGGACATCCTATGTACTGAGTTTCCTAATTTGGCGAATATCAAAAGAGGTTCTTTAACAAAAACAAAATGAAGTGGTTTCAGTTACTACTCTTTTTTTTTTTTACTTTTGATCAGTTTTTTTTTCTTCATACTGCAAAAAGGTGGATTGAGTGCATGCACACAAATAACAGTGTCATCATACAGCTGTCCCTTTAAGGCACTTTGGGAAATACAAAGCGTAAGAAGAAGCAAGGTATCTATTTCCAGTTTGTGTGACAGCCTGAACAACACATACTATGTATGATATTCTGAAAACACAACGAAGCAATGAATTTTGGGGCGACTTTGCGCTATTTTCGAAAGGTTCGAATATTCATGGGTATACATTTCTTCGGGGTTTTTATCACTTTAAGAGCCCTGAGAATTCCAACGATGATGTATGTTTGTTCCAATATGGAGGTTAAACAATGTTCCACTGATGTTAAAGCTGAGATAACTGAACGGAAAATGTGTCAGACCACTATTGTTTTATGACGTATTTTCAGGAGCATTCAGATATTCATGAGTATTTATTTCTTTTTAAAGGTTTTCACCATTTTCAGAGTATTCAGATTGACCATACATCTTCGCTCCATCATGGAGGTAAAATGATGTTCTGCTGATGTTTAAGCTGAGATATTAAACTGAATGTATACTGTAGATGTCTGAACATCCCCTGTTATATATGAGGGATTTTGGGACAATGTTCAAGATTCATCGATTTATTTGTCTTCAGGGTTTCTATCGTTTTTAGACATGGGAATAATCAGATGAAGAGGTTGAATCATCTTCAACTGATGTTAAAGCAAAGGTAACTGAATATATGTGTCAGAACATCACTGCTATGAGAGGTATTTTGAGGGCATCATTCAGATATTCATGGGTGTATGGTTCTTTAGGGTATTTACCTATTTTTGGAGTATTCGGTTGATGCATTTTGTTTCATAACAGAGGTTAAAATGATGTTCCACTGGTTATAAAGCTGAGATAGGAAGGAAAAGTGTGTCAGAACATATCACTGTTATATGAGACCAGTGAATGCTCCAGGTTATGTACAAGCGAGGATTGTCTCAAACTTACCAAAGCCACACCTACGAATGGCTTTAGGGGATTTTTAACGTCTTGGTGAAAGTCAATAAGACTTCGCACTCCAGGGCTGGTCCTTCCATGGGTTCGAAACTGGCAGAATGTAAACAATGACACCGTAACTGAGAGTGATCTTCAAAAGTGTTCATATGTATATCCTGTGGCTCTAATCAAAAGGCGTACAAACCTACAACCAATAGCTGCTGTATATGAGCTGAATATTCAATTCACACTGGCCTGCACTGCATAAAACAAAAGTCAAATGGATAAGCTATCTTTCAAACTAACATACCATGTACTCTGATCATTACATACATGAATAAAAATAGCTAATGTAATACTCATTTCAGAGACACATGCCAGTGTATCACGCAGCACATGGTTGAGATCGAGGGATGTAACTTTAACAGAGTGATAGCCACTGTAAAGTGAAGACACTGTATAGCTCTTACCATAAAGCACACTGCATACAGCAATGTAATTTTCAGTCACTTATGCAAGCTGTACTGTATCCCAAAGAGCAAATCGATTTAAAAGTTAGGATGGAAATCATAGCATGTGTAGTCAGGTAGCCCTAGAGAGAGACTGCTGACTCTATGATGCGCAGCTGAGCAAATCAGACATTGGAAGTGAAGTCTTACAATGCAAACTGATGTGTTTGTGATGTAAACAAAATTGTCAGGAATTTTCAGAACAGAGGACCTAACTGGGACGGCCATAAGAAACTGAGAATGGCCCATAGTGACTGGTATGATCCACGTGGTACCACCAGATCAAAAGGTCTCCCACTGGCTGGTGTATCAAGGACTGTGTTACTATGTATGGAAGTGCATTGAACCAATTTTCACACATACCTTTAAGGATTTTCTCAAGGGGAACCATACTCAAAGATTATTAATTATGAACTGGCACAAGGGAACTTTGGCAGAATCTAACAAACAACCTCCTTTGTTTTTTTTCCACTCTTTGCTTCATGAACACATCTTTCATCATACAGAACAGTGTGCAGACTGCATGCTAAAGCCCAGTTACTGACACCAACTCAGCTGGCTGTCTTTAAATAGCAAGTATTCTCTATGCTGTATGTGTATCAGAAAGATTTCATGGTCTAAAATGGTTTGATTCTAATCTATAATGAAGTTGGCTGTGCCAAAAGATAATTAGCAATCAAAGTGTGTACTGTAGAATCCCCTCATGCATTGACTCCCCAAGTTTGAGTAAAGGCATAGGCCAACACATGATAACACCAAAGAACCAGTCAGATATTCACCGCTTACCAAACTCACTATTGGCCATTACTCCTTTGCTATACACTCACTGGTAGGATAATTACAGATGTTGTCTGGATGCAATATGACCAAATTTCAGTTTCAAGTCAATCTGAATAATCATTGTAAACTACATGATATGTTTTCTTATTGTTTCTGCAGAATATAGAGCTCCCAAACTGCACACACATGCCCATTTACTGTAATGTATTGCCAGTATTGGGCAGTACCATGGTGGTTGGGCTATACTGGTACCCGCCATGGAGGTTGGCCATTTCGCTTGAGATGCATATTTGGATACCTATTTTTACAAACATGGGAACTATTACAAAACAGATTTACTTTGTTTCGATAGAAGGCCACAGGTGCGTGAGGAGTAATAGCCAAAGGCTCTAGGATGTCGATACAAGGCAATTTAGGGTACTTGACAAATGTGACCAGCTTCAGAATGTAAAAGAATAAAATACATGCTTTGTAGAAGATAAAACATATTGATGATTTGGTTGGTAATACAAAGGGGGCACAGTTCAAGCCACCCTGGTGATATAGAACACTAGCAATACCACAAAATTCAACCCACCCTTTCATAAAGTACAGAACCATAGATAACATGATCGTCTCAAGACAAAAAAGATTCTTTTAAGTACTTCACCAAAGTAACACTACTTTCAGACCTGGAAGGACAGTTGTTTTAGGATGCTATTGGACCACACAAGTGTGGAGGAAGCTTGTGGCTTATGTATTACAACCTGATGTCTGTGACAGCCAACTCAACAGCTTTCACTCTGTTGCTTACCTTAGCTGATAATTAACTCTACTGTAGTTAAGTCCCTGGTCTCAGTGTACATCCAGCATTATATGAGCAAAAAATGCTAAATGCTATAGCATGTCCCTCACTTCTAATTTTTAACTTGCACCATTCTTCCTTTGAACGAAGAACAACACCGAAGTGTAAGACGCAACTAGATCAAATACCTCTGGAATATTACATTTCACTTTACCAACCTTTGACCTCCTGCAGGCACATTTTTTTCTCTCTCGCTGCTCGTTCAGAAGCCTGCACAATTCCTCCACATCGAATATATCCAGAGAACTATCATCCGAAGTTGTCACTTCCATAGTTTCCACTCTCTATGCTCTTCTACGACTCGCAAATTCTTCCCTGAAAAGCATTCTCCCACAAATTCCATTTACCTTAACTAGAGCCACCAGCAGAAGTGTGGTGAGCATGTTGGGGCATCACCAGCCAAATTAAAAAAGAACAAAATTCCTTGCAGATCAGCTTTCAAATTGAAGGAGATCCAAGGATGAATAAAAGAACACAAAATCTTTGTCTCCCTAATCTTCCATGAAAATCATCAATCACACATTTTTCGCTATCATAATTCCTCGGAGAAATCTCCTCCAAGTGCAAACTTCTCCATAAATTTCTAACTAGACTGCCTGGTAGCTCTCTTTCAGGATTCCAGCTTCTAATTTAATTGACTTAACGGGACAACGTTTTTCAATGAACATGTCTTTCCTTCTGACAACAGTCCTCCATCATGGAAAGCCTCCATCTAAACAAAGCAAGTCCTTCCCAATCATAAATAAGCTTTGCATTTGGGCCGATGGAGACAACACTTCTGATCTTAAAAGTATTTTTGCAATTACTCTGGGATTATGTTTCCACAGATTTCATCAGCTGGTATTGCTGCTAGAAAACACAAAACTTGAAGGCTACCATAAATACAAAAAAAAAATCCATGAAACTCATGAGACTGTATAAACAGTGTATTTCATGGTGAAAGCATCTTACCTATTTATGCCAGAAAATTGGTAAACAAAGAAAATTATATCAACCCAACTAACCCAAAAACTTTGCTTGTAAGCTCTAAAAAGAAAAAAAATAAAGAGAACATGAGTAATAGTTCCAAGAGATCTGCTAGCATCAATCAGATTCCTGATGAAATGTTTTTTTTTTTTTTTATTAATTTTTGTCAATCTATGTACTCCGAAGAAGGTCCTGAGATATTTTGTTCATTTCTGGGGTCTAATATTTACGTTCCCTAAGAGACGTTTGTTGGATGTCTGCCCTCACACATTCATCGTTACAACGAAAGAAGGAAACAATAAAGAAGGCTGAAAGTAGGCTCTACAATGCATATTCATTTAGTGACTGAAAACAGAACCTAAAAAGTTTCAGGGACGAAGCTATGATCTGCAGAAACTTTACAAAATAGAACTAAGAGTATCTTCCACTCCAATTTCAGCACCATTGCTCTGATTAGTTGGAGTGCGTCCAGTTGCGAGTTGGGCTAAGCTAATCTAACAAGTGACTTGCCGAACATTCTTGAAGATCGATACTACCGGCAGATCATCCAAAAATGGCACCTCCAAAAACAAAAAGCAGGCAACAAGCAGGGAAATAAATACCCAAGAAAACCAAGAGAAATACTGAGGACCTCCAGAAATCATTCACTGCATCCAAAAATCATGTTTTGGTTCTCCAAAAACAGACACCTGAAATAGAGAAATAAAATCCACTGCTGCCACACTTGCGTCCAATCTAATACTCAGGAACAACGTTAAAACGTCAATTACTGGTTAACCCAGTTGATCTGTGAGCTGCTCAAGGGGGAAACCCTTTATACCCGCCGCAGTGCTTGCGAGATGAAACGGCTCCGCGGAGCGATCCTTCGAAGGCAACCGAGAGGACTAGACCATCTGCTCAGGAAGGAAGAGGTTGTTATTCCAATTTCTGATCTCTCCCGTGAACCTACAGTTTTACACGGCAACAACAACAAACAGAGAGAGCAATTATTACCCAAAAAATTCCTTCCACCGTCAACGAAACGAGACGCTTTGGATATAAACTCTCTGACCACTTTGACACACATCTACGCGGATGTATGCAAAAAACACGCAAATTGCTAATATAGCTGAAGGCACGCAGTTTCTCTCTCTCTTTCTCTCGCTTTCTTTCCTATTTTCCTGCTGATATCTTGTGAGTTTTCCCGAGTCATTGAGCTTCGTAGGAGGGAGAGGAGGAGAAGGGATGCGCAATGAATCATTCAAACAAAAGTTTACTTTGGGGGAAGAAGGATAAAGCCCAAAGCAGCTGATCACATTAAGGGACAGAGGCATTAGAATGGCTACAATAGATCAATATTTAATTGCTAGTGAGGCAACAATTCAAGCCAGGTACAGTTACTACCTGCTTGATGTCTTGCTGAACTTCAATTTGGAGTTTGGTTAATATAGAGCTAACACTTGAAATGACAAAAAAAAAAAAAAGACAACTTAAAATCAAAATCGTAGATTCAAAGTGAAATTTAAGAGTGCTTTTGGTAATCTCAGTAAAATTGACTGCTGAGTTGTGAGTTTTCTTTATAAAGGTGGACTGCATAAACTGACAGCTAAAGCTATTTGAAAAAGCACATATGTCATTGCAAAAATATTGTGCAGAGTTGTAAGAGATAACAGGCCGTGCAAAGTGAACAAGTGTTCTATGTGCAAGCAAACTGCAGTGTTAGACAAATCTCAAATTGACACTGAAGCTGCTGAAAGCAGATAATCAGAATAGGAGAGGAATGAACTGTGCTTCCCAATGCCTCATGTGCACATGGCATAAGAGGGGAAGGGGAGGGGACTTACAAAAGATTACCACAAAAGTGACTTAGGAAATGCGCTGGGAATTAATGTTTGCATCTGAAACGATGTATCTGATGCCGGCCGTGTGGCCCGTTGCAATACGGGAAGGGTCAAAAAACGACAAATAAACATGTTTGTGATACAAACATGTTTGCTCTCTGAGCAGCTCAAGGGGACAAGCTACAATGACAAAAATGGCAAGTTAGTAAGTTAAAATTGAATTCAAAGGTTAAATACGGTCTTGCTGAATAATTGTCTCTGTTTTGAAAGCTTGATTCTATCGGTTCCCCCAGAATAACCAATTTTGACATTTGCATTCTCTTCTTTGTAATGTCTGATGTGGATGTTATTCACGTTTCCCGCACATCCCAAAAATTTTCTCTTTTCATTTAGATGCAAGAGCTCAGTTTCTCCTGCATATGACCTCAGCATAAGTCTGTTTTCGAGGGGAGCAAGGGGGTAGTCCAATTCCAGCACACAGCAGCCATACACCATTGAGCTAGATTGTGTATCATTACATACTTAGGGGCACTTGGACGACATCGCCTTGTTCTTTCACAATAAAACCTGTTTTTTTTTCCCTTTTCCTCTAGAATACCAGACGAGTGTATCAGCTTCAATAAGGGATGTTCTCTTCAGCAATATACAATCCAAGCTGTCACCGGAGGTGGCTTGAGCAGCAGACGGAGTTGCCACTGTGTGAGTTCCTCACTTGAAAAACTAACGGTGTTGTGAGGATAACTCTTGGAGAGTATTGGCCAAAGGTGCACCTGACAGCTCTGAGAGTGATTGCCACTTCATGTATGAGAACTTATTTCTGCCTGATTAGACGGCAATAACAATAGAGATGACATCTTCGTCGCCCACTTCCAGCTGAATGGGACTGGCTGCGGTGGAGTGAAATGACCAAAGGACGGATACTGGCTCATTGATCAAATGATGAAACAAATCACTAGGAAAGATGGGTTTCCTCTCTGATAATTTAACTGCCTCTTACACTCCAATTCTCTTGTGTTTTCATGTCCCAAGTTCAACGTATGTGCAATCTTAATCACCAGTGTTCAAGAGGTCTGTAATGTCAACTGAATGGTGTCCATGTACTATGAGCTTTGGTTTGTTTTTACACTTCTTCAGTTAATTAATGGTCTGTTTGCATCTAATGGACTGCCCCTAGAATAGCAACATAATTAAGGTCTCCCTGTGCAATTTCCCTAGTTCCGTAAGTTGTGTACCACCAATGATATAAGCAACTCAAATCACACAATCCACAGAGAGGAGAATAAAAGTCTGTTGATCCTGGAATTTTCTCAATAACTATGGTATGGTTGTAAAGAAGCAGAGAAATAGATAAACGAGAATGTCATGGAGCAACAAACGAAGCCCAAATTCTGTATGGCAAAAGGCATTCTCATTAAACCACCTGACACAAATCCAATGGAAATTTTAGGATATTTTTATTTTGCAAACAGCTAAACCTTATTACATAGATTTCCCTGCAAATTATCATAAGGTTATCTAAAAAAAATCAAATGGTTGCATTTGCTTCTGCATTCCCCAAAGGTGTAGTTAGATGTTGATCGAACAGCACGTGCATTACCTATGGTAGATGTGGAAGGTAGAGCTGCTTTGCCGTACCACATAAGATGCGGCCTACTATTGTTCGACTTCAGTTGTTCAGTGTGTGAACAGCAGCAGCGATGTTACTCCAGTTTATCTATTTCTACAGCTAAGACACACTGCCAAGATTGGAGTTATCATTACGACTACAGTAGTAGTGCAGCCATTAATCACAAACACAGAGAACCCACATGAGAACTAAAAGCATCTCCACGGAAATACTTGTGACCTTCGACAGCAGATTTACGGAAAATAACTTCAACAAAATGTCATCTCCAACAAAAGGTTTATGACAGAGAAATTTACACTTTAGGCAGGAATTAGGAGTGAGGGAATATACCATCTCACCTCCGAGAAAATATTTCCACCGAAGAATCAGTTCTCTAATCAAGTGTGGCTTGATATACATTATTGAGTTAAGTTCACTGACACTGGAATCTTGACTTCCATAACATTCTTTCCCGTTGTCAAAAGCAGGTGAACGTTCTGATTAATAGCTCGATATCCCTACCTGAGTATGTTCCTCGAATACATCAGACAGGCATGGGACATTTGTCAAATTATGCCTGCAAATTCTCCTCCATTCCCGTCCTTAATGAGACGTAGAGCTGCCTTTGGTGATTACATACTTTGATATGGGTGCCCAAACAGCTCAGTATACTCCCTCCTAATCGCAACTAGTGTACAAGCCACCATATATCCTCCACTGCAGCAGCATTGAGGATGTTAACTAGGGACTGGAACCACATTTTGACGGGTGCAATTTTCATCAAATTAACCAAAAAAGTCAAATTTTTCACGCCCAATTTATGGATAATTTCAGCAAAACTATGACTGTGAGTGCCTTTTACATAATTAATAAAAGGTAATAACCAAGTCTGTATGGTCCATTAACATGCATCGCACATGCAGACTTAATCGGTTCTTACAAACGATCGCTTATGCGCCATCGGTTTTGTCAATTTAAAATATTGAAAACTTTTAAATACTTAGTTAATGGGACTTCACTGAGTTAGCTGTATGCAAAATCACATTGCTCCATTCATTTACATGTACACATCAGGTGACTGCATTTTGCAATCATGATCACAGCATTTTGCATTCTGTATACAAATATGTGGTGTTTTTCAGTACCGATGTGCATGAATTTGTCCAACCCTTGCTAAATTATTTGGTAACTCCTGGAAAGAATTATTCATCACAATTTTTAAAATTGTGTCACTGGAAGCTTTGAAACTTATGGGAATATTCTACCAAATATTTCTAAAGGTCTGAAAATGAGTCCAGAGAATAAAAGGTTCTGATATTACAGTACACAGCTTCCGTAAAATCTCAACCCCTTCAACAGCATAGAATGCCATCTCTACATTGACTCATGGATGATTTTGCAGATGGCTTCTGTAGACCTTTCAGTAACAGTTTCTTCATCTTAAATTTGAAGAAGATGAGGCAACGTGACGAGACGATTATACATACACACAACCGACAATTTTGTCCGACTTCACTTTTTGGATATTGCTTCGATTGCAGTTGTCTATGGGCATCCATACGCTGTAGATGCATTACTTTTCACGTACAGCAGCAACAAGACTTTCCAATTATAGAAGTGCACTTCTCATGGGAAGTTGGTACATCAACTACTGCATATCAGAACCCATCAAACGTCAAGCTGTGCGGACAGAATCGGAAAAATAAACAGTGGCTTTCACAAGTCATTACCCCATCAAAAATGGGCAACGCCAAAGTCAAGTGACAAATTATTCCTGGAAAACGTGACAAATGGACGAGAGAATCGGATTTGTACCCATTTATCTATTATTAAAATGCATCAAAGTGAAGGCTTAAATTTTAATGTAGATTAAACATGCAACAGTATTACATTTGCAACATATGTAACACAGTTGTGCTGCTTGGCAATATATGATGCTTTGATTTAAGCATTGGCTGCTTGACTAATAAAGAAAGAATCAACATAAATTTTTGCTCTTTAAATACCAATGCCAAAGACAGCTGAAAGGAAAAATTAACCAGTCTGAGTCAAAGGACTTTGTGATTCCTTGCAAATATTTACATCAACAAAGGATAACCAACATACCAATTTTCAAGTTAACCCTCCTTGGAACACCATGTCTACAAGGTTTTCAAAGTATAATTTTTATTGACCTCATGTGACTTTTGACAATCACAAAAAAATGACAGATATCATCTACCCATCAAGAGCTGCCAAT
This sequence comes from Stichopus chloronotus, assembly GCA_021234535.1. Lineage (NCBI taxonomy): Eukaryota > Metazoa > Echinodermata > Holothuroidea > Aspidochirotida > Stichopodidae > Stichopus > Stichopus chloronotus. Next base: position 8,580,074 of record CM037836.1, read on the forward strand.
GATACCAGTGGGAAGTTCCAGCACAAATCAGTCACTGATATCTCTTCTTTATGTTTTTAAACTTTTTAAACTCCAAATGACCTTTGACCTTCATGACAAACAATAGGATCATCTACTCACAAAGGACAACATATCCACTATCACTTGAGATAATGCCTGTTGGAGTGAAATGTTCTCCAAGTTACCAAATGCTACACAAAACCTTGATTTCACCTACATGGAAGCTCACTTGGGATGGTTTGATCACTCCCCACAATTCACACGTAACTACACTTACTCCTTGTTTCACTAATGCATACATTTAGCCTTGCCCCCAAATGTCCTCGAAATAAATTCTAGCAATGAGCCCTCTAAGGTCTGGCCTACCCACATGGAAGCTTACTTGGAATAATTGACCGTAGGAATTGCAAACACATCTTCCCTTCATTTTACCAACAACATTAATTAATACATGAGATAATGACTACTTGATTTGAGCTTAGTGATTTATTTGCTTGCATCAAAACCTTGACAAATTTCAATGGCACTCTTCCTGGAACAAAAAGCTAGCTGCTCTGAAAGCCAAATCCATTCAATTCAAAAAGATAACACTACGTCTATCTGCAACCACCTATGGCAGATTGTAGATTGTGTTCAGTAAATGGTAGGCCTTGCTTTAAGATCCAGGGTTCAGGGTAAATAGTACAGCTCTAGTGGATTGTTATACAATTCAAGGTGGTATGAACCAAACAGAACTGTTTTAATGACTGGCAATAAAAAAGAAGAAAAAACTATCCCACTTTTCTATGTTTTGCATCAAAGAGCTTGCAGTGGTTGCCACAAGAATTCACAAGTCATTAACCCGTGAGAGCCTGAAGCCCTTCTGAGAAACAACTAAGGAAGAGGGTAAGAAAGCAAAACATCATGGGGATGATCACATAAGGACTCCTAATATAAAATCAATTTAAAGACCTGTTCATGATAAATTGTGATACCGATAGATAAAAACTAGTGTACTTTTCATGAAGTTCATTTTCTTCTCACACCCTGGGGGGATTTTCAGGGGAATCTATTGCAAGTTACGACAACTGGCTGAGAATACGGCAGCCTCAGAATGCATTGGACTTTTGACATGACAACACAAAATAGAGTCCCAAACTAACAGATGCTAGCACAATGAATTGGAGCCCTATTTCCTCCACTACTCTTTCAGTAAATCTTTTTCTACGTGCAGAGCACAGTGAAACCTTCTGCTTTTCAGTTCCTTTGCTGTGCCATAATTTCTCTCTTCTAATGGCCACAGACAGTCAACCTCGCACGTCACGTCACATTCCCTTCTCAAAATTTTGTTCAAAGGACCCGAAAGTTTTAAAAGGAATTAACTCTGAGCAGGTCTGTTCCACTGTGTTTGCTTATCTAATTAAGTCAATAGATCTATTTTTATAAATAACCCATGGGAGAGGTTGGCACGTGTTCTCTATTTCATTGCAGGTGGTCTTCTTCTCTTACCTACAGCTTAGTCCTGAAAGATCAATTGTCAGGGTGTGCAAGCATTTCACAGTAAACAATGTATTTCGTACAATGTTCATCTACCCTAGATGTATACAATGCAACAAAGCATCACAACCAGATATAGTTGCTATGATGCCATTATGTCCACCTTTGGCCGAAGGCTAGAATGTGTTTATTCATAGTCAAAATATATACTGGAAACTGCATGTTTCACTGCCCTTGTTTAATAATGGAAATGAAAAGACTTCCTGAAAACAACTCCTCTAGGAAACTTGTCAATCTATCAATTGAAGGAGGTATTGTAATTACGGTTTATGTCACACAAGGCCACAGAGTGAAAGGTACAAGTATGAAACTGAGTGATCAAGAATAGGTTACCTGAGGACAGAGATTGAACAAACAAATTCGAAGGAAGGGGAACAGACAGGTGCCTCTACATTTTCAAAGTGCTACAGACTTAATGTACACGTGTCAGTATTACCAGAGATCAACTCCTGAGCAAAACAGAGTTAATTTCACCCTAAATTCCACCCACAGTTGAAAAGTCTGAGCTTACATTATTCATCAGATGCATGTACACTATCTTTTTCTAAACTACACATAACTCCCAACTTTTGAGATGAATTTTTGGGATTGGTTCTCCATAACTCCAGCCATGCAAAAAACACAGCCAAATTCCATCCAATGCAGGTCCAAAGTCTGACATAACAGGTTTACGATGATATGTGACGAGACTTGAAATCTCCCAAAATCTGTGAAACAAACATACGCTTGCCTACAGGATGTGATGATGTTAGTTGCGGCAGGTTCCACTTTTTGGATGGATTAATACAAATCACACAGGTTATAAACAGACATGAATTGTGGAGATATTGTGTGAAAAACAACAAAGCGCCCTAATAAAAGAAGGTATATTTCCAACACAACTTTTCACAAACTTTGGCACTGATACAGGCATTTGCAGTCTTCGCAGAATGACTTAACTTTAAAGTACATATGGGAATAACAAAAGTAATGTGGTGTTGAAAAAAAAATTGGAAGTACAAATAAGACGTGCTTGTTTCAAATTCCACTCTTACAGTCTTGATTATGCAGATGAAACCATCATCAATATTCCCCTTTATTATTAAAGGCAGTTGAACATGAACACACCAAAACCAATTTGGAAGTTACCGCATTATCATGTGTGGCCTGAAATGAAAATGTTCCTTGTTGGGTAAAGCACAGCAAAGTAAAAAACAAATGTGGCAATTATGAGGACGACTGAACAATGATGAATACATTGAAACTCAGACACATACAGGATTGTAGTCATGGTGAGTGGCACCAGGTAACCCACCCAGGACTAGTAATTCATCCCCATCATTCTTGATCTGTTTATCCCTTACTTCCTGGCATAAACTTCACAACATGTAGTAAATGTGATGGGAGAAGCGGCCTTTTGAGATGACCTTTGGAGTTTTGGCGAGTAGCTTTCCCATGACGCTGCTCTATATGAGACGGAGCACTCTGGAGATGCCGTTCTCTGGACCCCGGCCAGTGTGTTGCCCTGAACCCCACCACTGGCCCTGGTGCAAGCTTCTGGACCCCACAACACGAAGCTGGTTCCCTTGCCTGGAGCCTGGCACTAAAATTTATCTGGCTACAACCCTGGTCATAGCTACAGGCAGATGACTGAATTCACAATGGGATATATGCAACACGCATTCAACAATGAGAGGGTAATAAGGCTGATAGGTCTAAGGGTTCACAAAACAATGTAAACATTATCACTAAAGAATGACCTTTACATCCTTCCTAAATCAAATGTCAAACAAACATCTAAGTTTCAGTTCGTTCTTAATGACCCATTAAGGAGACGTCATGACCAACAAACAAAGAAAACTTTGTGATTTAAGGAGCAAATGAAGGCTTTAATTAAGGCACAGCAGAACATTGCAGACACAAAAATCACTGTACTTACGTGAGTGTTTCATTCTTGAAGCTTTAAGAACTTCCCACTTTTAAGCACTACTTGGGCAAAAGGTTGCCACTGAAAATTTACATGAAATTACATGCGATGCCACATTTCCTCTCTTGATTTGACATTAAATTTGATGATGCCCAAAAATCAAGTTTAATAATATCTGATTGTGCATTTATTTGATGCTGTTCTAACCCTGTCCTGCTCCTTTTCTTCGAGAGACTGCAAATACAGCTATTGCAATGAACTATTTACTATTTCAGGAGAGGAAATATTACAGAAGACACACAAAAGAGACAAAGGCTGTAAGTCAGGAGTTAACAAACTGTACAAAATAAAACTTTCATTTTTCAAAGCAATCAAGCCATGCGTGTTTGAAACTACAGACTAACAAACTGAAGAGGGATCGAAACGGGCGTAGTTGCACCTTTGCAATTAACATCTTTGATTCACACATTTGAAAACTTAACAGGCAGCCACATCCTAATGTTTGAATGTAGTCGTTATCTTTACTGACTTCTAATTTGGAAACATCCCTTCAACATTAAAATGAAGCAGACTTTGTATTTTTATCACAAGATTTGAAAAAGATTTGTTTCAGCCATAATTCAATTAATTTTCCAAGTTCAATCAATACAATTTCTCTGGGAGTTATAGTCTCTGGTCTGTTAACCTTGAGGGATACAAACTAATTAGTCACTCACGATGTGAATTAAATGATCTCTAGGATATTATGATGTGCACACTGGCAATGCCACTGTTTGGTGCTCACGAAAATAACAACCGGAGGGGGGTTAGGGAGGAGGGAGGTGGTGGTAACATGCTTGATCATAGAGACGAATGTGTCACAAATACAAAAAGATACAGCAAACGATAAGATACAATGTGTGACGTATGTAAAGAAGTTGATGCAAACCTGTTTCTTGGGCGTCAGGGGTATCCTCTATAGCAACAATGAGAGAAAGATAAAAGACAGCATTCAATCTCAGCATTCAAGGAATTACAATATGCATACATGCAGTGTCACAGGGTGACCAGATACAATGTAGGTTCCAGTTCTCATCATGCTAGAATCTAGCTTTCTTTTTTTTTTCTTATACAAATGATCCAAAACAAACACTTAAGGAAACACTGTGGGCATTGGTACGCCGACATATATACAGCACAGGGGGAGGGGGGGCATCGATCCCTGACAAGGCAAACCACCATCAACAAAACTGCATGTGAAGTAGGTGACTGCTATGAGACGTTCGTTACCCTCTAAATGTCACCATTTCCGCTGCAATTAAGTGAACCTCTTCTTTGCAGATGTGTCAAAACCATCACAAAGTTAGCAGTTGCAGATGCAAAATTTGCATTTTAATCGATTGGCATGAGTAGTTATTAGCTCAAGATAAATATGTAAATGACTTTCTTTATCACTTTCTTGAAATCCACTGCAGATGTTTCATGATATGCACAGAATGACTACCCTCAGGTACATGAAGGTGTCAGCTGCTTGCGAAGGAATCAAAAGAGACCAATAATTTTTTGAGGTTCTGCTTTTTATCATCCTAACTATACCACACATGCTTAGGCAACATCGTACTGTACCTAATTTCCCAATGATTGTTATGAACGATGAAAAACATACAACTATTTGATACAAAAAAGAAGGTACTTATACAGTAACGTCACAAGAACATCATTGGCAGAATGCCGATGGAAAATATTGTGGTTCACCTACACCCTGACAAATGGACATACAAAGAGTGCATATTCCGCAAGTCCTGCAAGTATGGCCAATAACCATCTTTCTATGAGAGAGAACATAATTTCAAGTGCAACAGTAGAATGATCCATGGCGAGTACTCATATTTCTGGATTCAAATGAGAATATGAATTATCTTGTATAAAAGCACAGAGCTGATATTAGCACTTTGGTTTAGAAATGTTTAAGAAATAAATGTTCCTATCAAAGCAAAAGCCAACATTTTCTTCATCAGAAATGGCAAGGGGACTGAGCTTCTTACCCTGGCAGCTTGCTAATTCTGAAATGACTTGTTAAGGTAGGATTATTCAGATGTGAACATCTAATAAAACTATGGCTAACTGATGAGACCAAAACTATCAAACATGTAAGAAAGCAGTTGCCAACTTAGCAAACCTAACAATCCTAGCATGCAGAATGTACTCTCCGCAAAAACAATAAGGTACAAAATGTAACCCGAACTACACAAGAAATGGTTCACTGCAAGTTGCGTTGACACTGTTATGGGCAAAAATCTTGCGGGGTAATTTTTTGTATAAACCAAATTTGTGCAAGTATATAACAGTGATTGTGTGCATGTGTCCAACACTAGAATCATCAGCACTTTATATTGACATAACAGTAACTTTAGATTGCCATCGATAGCTTAGTGGATATAAAGCAAAGGGTGATTTAGGCAATTAGTTCTTCTGAGAACCCTTCTCTCCAAGAAGGTCTTTTCACACTTTCTAAGTCTCTGATACCAAAACAAATTAAACTAATTCCACCTTATTAAGCGGGAGACCTCTACTCAGTTATTGGATGTAATCTTAAAAAAAACCTCTGATTAAGGCTTTAAGGAGGCACAACTTTTTTTCTCACCAAAGAAGGAAAGCATCCTTATGAATTTGAATACACAAAAAAAGGTCTTCAAAATAATATCACAATCATTCACCAATGACCAGAGAGCACGGTAAGAAATTTCCCAGGCCGAATTATTGAGGGAAGACAGACAAGGACTGGGTGATGGATAACTCCAGGAAGGGTTTCACAAATAAAAACCTGCCACACGATTTTTATCAATTCCAACAAATTTCTCTTTTTGTTAGCTGCTTAGCTAAGCCTTGCTTGGAAGCTTTCCTTCATCCAATATGATTGCAAAGTTTTATTATCACCTCATGATATCAGGTGAAACATTCCCTGAAACCCTTCCAGCATAATTCTCTCTCGATCTCTCACTATCTCAGTCTCTCTTCATGAACTCATTCACATCTTCAGAAGAGTGAGAGTTGACAGAGATTTGTCAAGATTTTTACAAGGTTTGAGCTTACGTTTCACTTCATGTCTTGGGTTTCAACAATCATAGAACCAAAGAGTAGCTTGCCAGAATTAAGGTTTGTTGATCTCCTTTAAAGGGTGGTTTTGCTAACCGTAAAGATAGCTTCCACGGTAGACCAGCATATAAGATCAGAATGCCACGCCAATTCAGATGCTGTGGTTTTCCCACTTTATGAAATACATCTTAGATGATTTTGACAATGCTGGCATGGGAACCGAAGGAGGAGGAACATCAACAAAGAGATGAGATGCCAAACTGAATTACCTGATCTTGTTTGAAAATATACTCTACAGACTGACATTTGAATAATAATTCAACAGACAACATTCTACCTTTAAGGTAAAATTTGTCTTGGACATAAATTAAAATCACTGAATCACTAGCATAGAGGTGTAAGCATGTTGAAACAGTTATGGAGCTCTTAAGATTTCACACGCACTGAATTAAGTTCACTGCACTGCACTCCATGAGAGGCAATTATAGAGACACATCAAACATCAACATGAGGTCTTTCCTAAGTCTTAATTAAAAAGTAAAAAACTGTTGACTATAGCTGCAACCTTTAAAAAAAAATTACCACTGCCTAGTCACAAATTATGTTAAACCATGCAAAGTATGTTACACAGGATGAGGTTGGACAGATTACATCACATCTTATACATCAGAGAAAAGTGCACCGACCAGTCATACAACAACGACGATGTCGTCGGTGAAGATGGACTGCATGTGGCAACTTGCCCTGTGGCAATCAGATCATTATCAGAGGGCAGTTTCTTTCAGCAGTTATGAGGAATTGAATTGTAGAACTTCACCACAGTGAATTATCACACTCATGTGACATCTCTCTCTCTCCCTAATGCTCAGCTTTGGCAGATATGTTGAAGATTTCTTGCAGGTTTATACAAATCTCCAATAATTGTGATTAAAGCAAAGTACCTCAGATTTTCTATCGTAAAGACAGAGACTAATGTATTCACAGCGAGCCGACGGCAAAATATGGTATCAGAAGAAGGCATTCATAGTAATATATTGCCTAAAAGCTAGGGCATTACACCCACACCCACACTTGCTTGACTTCACGCTACTTGTCTTTTGCAAGAAAACAAGCCAAAAAGGAAGCACCTTTCGGGCTACAATTTCACATTTGTTCTATCTTCATACATTGCACAGGTTCATAATATCACAAACAGCTTGATTTATGTATACATTCTACTATTTAATGTCTGGTAGGTTGTTCACGGGCACCTTTTAGTTTCATCTGCAGTATTCATCTTCAGTGGATGGATATACTTCATCTATTACCCTTAAAGCCATCAGACTGAAGAGGGCCTGCTTTTAACCACCACTTAATGAGTCTCATAAATCACTGGTTATTGACTCTGATATGTCAGTGTTCCAAACAATCACCTGCAACTGAATGCTTTCATTAATGGCAACGGCAGCGCAATTAACAACCTACGCTAAAACACAAAAAATTCCCAAACAGACATTTTAACCTTATTCAACGATGGAAAGGCAAATAAACCTCTCTTAGGATTGTAAAAAAACATCTGCCGTTAACCATTAATGTGATCAAAAGGGTACACTAAGTTGCACTTTACGGGGAGCATTATGCAAATTGACGACTACTTGAAGTTAATTGACCACAAATGTCTAAAAACGCATTCCTTTTTGAGGTAGCCTTCACAGTGTGAATTCTATATGAACACAGTGACATGAATTCTGAAAATGAGTCTGAATTAATCATGTTCTCAACTTTTCCAATGGAATTCCCTCATATCCATTGTATGTGTCCTCCCCTCCTCCTTCAACCCCCACTCCCAAAGATCTTAACTTGGATTTCATCAAAGTACAGGGTTGGTGCATTACATGGCTCTGATATCACACAACCCATCTAACAACCCATTCAGGGCAACAATAGCCTTTGCATTTACTGTCCCCTTTTACGTCTATGCATTTTACCACAGCTAAGATTTGGGAATATTTCTTTGCATGTTGAATCTAATTTTGAAGTCCCCTTTTCCAATCTCCTCTGTCTGCCAAAAATGAATCTTCTCTTAAACTATTCTCTGTTTACAGGTAGTGAGCTAGCCTGAGGGCTATTTTTGAGCTGAAATGAAACTCGAAGATAAAAATGATGACAGTGGGCATAAAAGTTATATTTTATCCCTTGCTATTTATTTTTTTAAAAATTTCTTCATTTGCTTGAAATCCTAATTCTTTATTTTAAATGTACTTTCCCCTTGCTTCTTCTTCTTTAGCAGCGAGGCCGACAAGATAAAACATACTTGGCTGAATGTGAGATTGCCGAAGACGACAGACGCTTTGTGAGCATCTGTTTGTTCGCACAAAGGGGGAATGGCCAGATAAAAGCTGAATTGGAAAAGTTAGATTGGCAAACCTGGCCATTGATTTTATTTTAACAACGCCTCTTAATGTCCATCAGAGTCCTCAGGCTACTTCCTGCCGTAAACAGACCAACCACAAAACCTGACAGTAGAGGACCCTTGTGATCAAAAGTTGTGCTGCGATTGGGGAATTTGTTATCTCCCTGGCATGCAGCGTTATCTCCTTGGCATGGAGCAGCTGAAAAGGTCAAAATTCAGGGGGAAAAATTAAAAGCAAAAAAGAAATACAGCAAATTTAAAGATCTGTTTTGACTGATGTTTGTAGCTTTGGAATTGAATCTAATCTCTTTAGTAAGAAGCAGATAGTTCTTTGACAAAAAATATATCATCCGTAATCTGACTTTTTCCATTTCCCCTACATCCTTTTCCTTTTGTCCTTCAAAAAGAAAGCATTTAATTGCCAATTTCTCATACAAGAGAGATTAAAGAAAAAGGAAAGCTTTACAAAACTGCACTCTGCATTTGAAAACAGACAACACAGCTTAGAGTCTGTCAAACAGTCCTCCTGAGGGTAACCCAATGCTGTCAAATTAAAGAGAGCTAGAAGAGTACTTCAAAGTATCTTTCAACTATATCCAAATGAGAGATGAATAAAAAAGCTACAAGCATATCATACAGAATTCAGATTGGACTAACAACAAACATCTCTAGCCATACCTAAAATCTAAATTTGTATAAATGTACCTTACATGTTAACCAAAATTGTGGAACATAAATTTACAATCTCCATTTCAAAAAAAAAAAAACAGCCTTGAAATGCTTTCAAAACCCAAGTGTTCAATTATAAAGCTCCTTCTCTTTTGGCAGAATTGACATAATTGCATTCATTTTTGAAAACTACATTATCACCCAAAACACATGTGAACCACACAAAAGTGAACTGGTCCTGCTGTACATACCATTTCATCTCACTATTGCCATTCTCAATCTTCTTTCACACTGATGCATTTTCTTTTCCTCAACTATAAATGAACACATAACAAGAAACTTTTTTTTTTCAGAATAAAGTCAATTTTTGTCCCCTCCTCTAAGCTCTTTCTCTATCACTGCTCTTCTTGGTAAATTTTGACTGTTTCTCACAGGTAATATTAAGTCAAAACTGTGCCTTTAAGACGTGCATCGCACGTGAGGCGGCAAACTGCTCACAAAATGGTTAATCATCATTTGCTGGAGCCTTCAGAGAATCAAACAAAATACTTCACTCCTTTAAAATTTCGTTCAGCTCATTGCTGCATGATTGCATTAATGTTTTTAGTGTACAACATTGCCCTAGTATCGTAATTTGATTTCAATGCTATTAAATAAAGATTGCCGACTAAATATTGCATCCTTGCAGCACAAAAGTTGCAGCAAACTAGAACTAGATCAAGTGTTCTATTTTTTTTTTTTATCCATTAACAAAAGAAGAACTCAATTAAAGCAGTCTTCTGAGTTGTTCCACTGACTAGTATGTACGTATGATTTAAATGTGAGATTTGATGTCAGGATGCTACGTACAGCATTCACAGTCATCAAGAACATATTGCTCCATATATCAGGAATGGCATCTATGGCCAATTACTACCTGAATGTCAATTAAAATACTAAGTCAAAGTTATTGGAATTTGTTGGTTAGGAGAGTGAAACGGTGAGGAAACAAATCAATACAACAGTACGAAGTCAGAAATTGATGTGATTTCAGTGAATCCTCAAGTGCACAAACAAAAGGAAAAAACAATAATCTTATATCCATCCACTCCACCATTCTGGAAAATACAACTTATTTGTAAAACCTTTTCTTTTCGTTTGCATGAGGTGGGGGAGATACATCACTACGATAGTACAAGATGCATAAAGCAAATATTTTTTTTTTTTTTTTTAAACAGGTAAAAGTGAATGTAACAAACCCCCAAACAACATATAGATATCTTTAGTAGTTGACAACACTAAAAACTTCCTTTTGAACAAAACCAATCAGTAGCATTGAGAAAATTCTTCCACATCCAAGCACTGCTGTCCCCATTTAGTTCTTTGACACTGCAGTAGCATTACAAACTGTGCCATTAAACTGACGTTTGAACTTGCCGCACAAGAAAGTTGAATGGATGCAAGTTGGACCAGTCAAACTATTCCATTTTTCTCTCTAAAACATAGAACAAATCCCCTTGGAGTCCCTCAAAGATTCCCTTAAGCAAACTTACAAAACTCTGCTCATCTACTTGAGTGACAATCACACACTATGATCTACAGATCTCCTTGCATCACTTGAGTTTGGCATTTTTATATAAGAACAAAAATTCTGTGTCTCAATTCGGTGCCTTTGCTTGGCTTCTAAAAGAGTTAAAACAACAGATAGCAACAATTTCAGATATTCTGGTAAATTTGTTCTCAATCTCACATATTCCCCCACTGAACCACCCACTTCCCAAAGCAATGTCTATTTGATTTCACAATCAAGAATGACTCTCATGCTAGCATGACCACTTTTGCCTTTTCCTCTTTTTTTTTTTTGGTGTAGAGGAAAAACAGAGGAATAACTTTTTCCTAACACTAATTTCAAATGAGCATAATTGCAGATGCATGACATATATCATAAAAGTTTAGAGGTAATGTATTGATTTTTTCCAAGACACAACGGCAAAGTCAACTTTATTTTATTGAATGACTCCACAAACGAATCGAGTGACTCTATCTTCGATAACAATATAACTGATACTGTAGATCTGACTTCATTGATTGACTTTATGAACAACTCAAGCAACCGTATCTGTTGAAAAAAATGAAACTGAGAGAGTCATTGAATGATTTTATGAACAAATCGAGCAGCTACATCCATTGGGGAAAAATATTATTGAGACACTTTAATTTACTGAATTACTTTCTGATCAAATCAACTGATTATACCTGTATTGTAAGAAGTAAAATTGAAAAATTTTAATTCAACCGTGCGACTTCAACTATTTACAAATAAAGTAAACTAGGGGACTTTAGTTTTTTGAATGACTTAATGAAGAAAGCAAATCACTCTACCTGTTGATAACTGAAAGACTCTGAATTTATTGAATGACCTAATGAACAAACAAAGTGACTATAGCTATTGATTTTACAAAACTGCAAAATGTAACTATTACGATTCTTTTGTTCTTGAATGACTCTATGAACAAATGGAGAGACCACATTTATTGATTTAAAGGGAAATAGGGTGTTGAGAATATATCAACATGGCATACAAAGAGAATAGCTTTGGTAATCGTTAAATCATTCAGTCTCATCAATAAACATCTGCAAAAGCTTCATCTCCTCAAAATGTTATGTATGTGTTGTTGTAACAGAAGATGCATCATTTGAATTTTGGAAAGTTTGGGAGAACAAATTACTGATTGAGCAACAAATAACTGAATTTCTTTCTGTGAGAAACTGATTTCCTTGAAGAGAAGGCTACTGTCCTTCCTTACTTTGAATAATCTATCATCCTATGTCCACAAACAGTGGTTATAAAAATATGGTTGTTTTTCTGTGAAACAAACAGTTATTTCCCTTTCACAAATGCCTGAGAGACTTTACACCATTGAATGACTTAAGGAACAAACCAAGGGGTATACCTTCTGATTTTACAAAACAACCTAAAAGACTTCATTGAATGATTTTATGAAAAAAAAAAATCAAGTGCCTCTATCTGTTGATTTTACATAGCACAACTCAGAGACTATGGACTTCACAATTACACACCAGCAACCAAGACTGTTTACTGAATGACTTTGCAGATTTGACAAAAACTGCAAGCACTTGGCAGGTTGAGGCTACACCAAAAATAATCAATTAAATCTAAAAAAGATGCTATTTATCACTTTGTTCTAAATTTAAAGAGAAAGAAAACAAAAAAAGAGGCTGAGATTGCTCCTCTGGCAAAAGTGAATGCTAATGTAATTACCATGAATCTAAGCTTCCATTTTGAGATAACCTGGAAGGCATCAGGTTTCAGAAGGATTGGCTCAGTTTCACATGCTAATGAGCTCAACTTATCCCCGAGAAAATGATTTTGGATACTAAGCCATGAAAGTGACACAGAAACACAATTGCAAACATCTCCAGCTAGGCTGCATCTATTTCTAAGCAAAAACGAAAGAAAAAAAAATTGCAGGACATATCACTGAAATACCTTATGTTCACACAATAAATATAAAGCTGTTGCTTTGGATGAGGTGCCAATACAGGAAAATGGAATTACAACGTCGTTGTAATACTGCAGCTTGCATCACAGTTACAGATGATTTCAGTTTTAGAGAAAACTTATTCTACTGACATTTTTCGTACAGGTATTTTGAAGTTGACAAAAGAACACTGCTTCTGAAAAATGTCTACCTTACATAATGACATGTGCAACATGTGGTAGAGGTTTTGCCCAGTTTGTCATGTGACCCACTACTATATAGCTAAAAGTCAAAATATGAGGCAATTATAAGAATTTGTGGTGGTACCTTTAAGTTGTATCAAGTTCTGGCACCTCAGAACATTTCTTCTTTCACAAAAGTGAAATTTTACCATTTTCTTTGCCTTGTCAGATATGATTAAGTCATGTTATTAAATCTTTCACATCACAAACTATTCAACTTAAGGGTGCATACATTAATTAACCTATTGTATTAAATATATCGTTGCTGGACTTCTTTTGCAGAACTGGTATAATTATAACAATCAAATATTACACAGCAGAATGGCTGATTTTGCCATATATATTTCTTCTTCAGGAGATAATCAATTATGAATACATTTGTCATGTATTGGGTTGTGATGAAATATTCTAATAATTGAATCATTTTAAATGAACACTGATTCTCACTTTAAAGTTCACCAGAATTAACTCTTAGTTATTAAAGCTATGCTAGAGGAATACAAAGAGGAATCTATTCACCATTTCATGCAGTGTTGGGCCAATAATGGTGATACCAGAACTTGCTGACAATAACTAAAAGATAATACTGGCATGATACCAATACTGATGACACAAGAAAAACGTAGAGTCTAAAATCTTCTGCAAACAACTGAATGTTTCCATTACCATTGGAAAAATATAATTTGAACACAACTGTACCTTGAAATCATTTACAGTTTTGTGACTGTGGGTTTTTCACACAAAAATGGTATGCTTGTTTTTTGACAAAAAGAATAGGTAATCAATCACTGATTGTTCCAGACTAACAAGACGCATATGATATGTAATCCACCCGCCAGATACGAGCCCACCATGAAGGAAGCACATGCTGTAGCCTATCACAGTAGGCCTACAGTTAGGTACACCTCCAAGAATGTGGGCCAACGCAACATCCACAGGTTGGTGAAATAAACTCCTAAAAGGCAAAGATAGCCATCACCATATATGAGGATGAAAACATTAAAGTAACAATGGAATGAACATGCTATGCAACTGTTTTAAAGTTTCCTGAACAAAATTAATGCAATCAATATCACAAAAACTATTGCGACGTGCTGCGATGTGAAACACGATAGCCTCTAGCTGAAACCGAAGTATAGCCCAAACTTGCAGTCATACACGGACAATGAAATACGCAATAACCAAAGTGGTTATAGGCTGCTCACAATACATTTTACCATGTTAGGATATGGTTAGCGTAAATTTGTAAGAGCTGGCATCACATGATCTTTTTTATTTTTTTCATGAGACACGTTTTGTACATTTCAACTTCCAAAATGCATGTAAATATGGTTTGGTTCACATGATATGTGTAATATTTTGTAGAGTATCTAAGTTTTGAAGCAATATAAACCTTTGTCATACTGACTGAAGTGGCTTCATCTAATATGCTGCAGTGAATTCTATAGTGCTGCTACAAACCTCTGGTACATACCAACATACAACTTCAATTGTGCCGACACGCAACTTCATAGAATGAAACTTTTGATCAAGGAAATTAACGAAATTTGGAAATTCCAAATGAGACTTTCCTTTTTTACTGCAGAAAATCACTGTACCTTGGTACAGAGGTGATAAGCTGTTGCCAGTAACATTTTTATTTGCACACGTCAAGATCACTGCACTGCAAGAGACCTCTGGAATGTTTCTCATTTTTACGCATGATCTCTGCTGTGCATAAGGGAATGAAAAAATTTTGTCAATGGTTGCCATTATCTAAGACAACTGCCCTTTGACAATGCCGATATCTTACGAATACTAAAAGCAACAATCGACCGATACCGACGCTGCTCACCGCTAACTTCATGACACTGTTTCTTTGAAAAATACTTTCTGCAGGAAAAAAAAACACCATTGCACTTGCTATTTTCCACTTGCTGCATAGAAACGTTACATTCTATACATGCTAGCACTTATTGCTTGACCTATCATATACACTACTAACTTCACACATATGGAAAACTTGAAAGTACCGGTACATTACTTAATACCACATGTCCATCACAATACCAGTTTCATGTGCTCTCATCTTACCTAAGCAATGCTACATGTTTAACTGCAGGTCACCATCTGAGTACCTGAACACTGAGTAATACATGCATGACACTGGTTCCATGGTCCCAATACTGCATGTACTTGGTCACCTAACCCATCAAATGATATCATGCATTTTGACTTCTCTTAAAACTTATCCCTTGACCTTTCCTAATGTCTCTGACCTTACTCTTGCCGTGTCGGGTATATCAGGTATGATATACATGTCTTGAAACATGACTGTGAAACCTAACAAAACAAAACTATGGATTTGATGTCCTTGTCAATGAATTATTGCATATTTAACAATATGCTATGACATCAATCAAGTATTTGTTGTACACAAGCACCATGTCCTGTTCCTCTCTGGTAAACACTGAAACAAAGGTTAGGGCTGAAGATCAAATATGATGTGAAGTCACACTCACTGTGACAAAATCACAATACCATAAGATACTGTGAAACATGTCACTTACATTTTGTCACTTGAGACAATGATCATCTATCCTGTGTCTTCTACTGTAACTCAAAAAAGTTATTACTAAGGTTTGGTGCATATGTCACAATAGTATTCCAATAGTGTCACTGCCTTAATTCTTCACTGGAAGAAAATTCTTCAGAAATGTTACACACATACAATGAATGTAAGTAGTACATCTGACTTGGAAAAGAGATATTAATAAGGAAATGCCAATAACAACACAACTTTCATCTTCCAAATTAAATTACATTGGGGGAGCTATTCAACTTGATGCAGAAAGCAGTTGATACCTGGTTCACAAATATGCAGACTACAAGAGATGGCAGTCTTTGACTTTTCATCAAAAGATATAAGCATACTGCTACAAGCAAAGATTACAAACAGAGGGGGCTCTTCGTCTTTCCACTTGAGAAATAATGTCAAGTTCTCCTGATCTGCCTAAAATGATGGCAGTCTTTCCTTTTTCACCTACAATTATTTGAACACAACTCTATCATGTATTGCCCTTCGGGAGTAAACCATTTTACCTATACATCATTGCTTCCATTCATTATTGCTTGTAAACTAGAATGATGTGCCAATATTTACCATGGAGCACTGTGTACATTAAAATGAAATTGAAGATTAAGATGTCCTGTTTTACAACAGTGAAATTACAAAAATTAATTTTGGATGAATCTACATAAAGTGTCTAACAACTCTTACAGTATGAACATATTATGTAAAAAACAATTCAAGTGGTAAGCTAAACCCTACAGGAATAGCTTGTCAGCCTTTTTGAACTATACAGCTCAGTGTCGGCTTAATCACAGGCAGTGGGAGAAAAAAATAAGCATATACTTCATTGGTAAACATTGGAAAAGGAATGACATCATAAGTAGCAATTTTTTTTTTAAAGCAGAGTGGATTATAAGGATATTTTAAGAAGTCTTCACTAGGCCTCACAGGTGAAACGTCTAAGTTGAAGACGTACATGATGACCAAAGAATTTGAGCAGAAACACTTGCACACTACAAGCAGAAACACTTGCACAATGTAACTTGATGTGAAAAAAAAAAAACAAGAAGATTAGTGAAGAAAGCCATTGTCTATGTATTAGAGTCTATCACTGAATGCATTACACCTTGGTTATACTTCATGCAAAGCCTATCTCAAACTCAGGTGAATAGATATCAGAATGAAATGAATAGACTGAATATCGCCTCTACTGAAAAGGATTAGTAGATCTTCATTCAAGTCAGTTTGAAGTTGGCTTTCATGAAGTATTAACTAAAATCTTACTGTTAATACCATGATTCTGTTAAATGCCTCTTGTGCCCGTTTGGAGGCCAACCTTGATTCTGTTAAATGCCGCCTCCTGTGCCTGTTGCAGGCAAAAACCTAACATTTTATACCAGGTTTACGTTAACTGCCTCGTGTGCCTGTTGCAAGTAACCCTTATGTTTTATACCTAATTCTGTTGAATGCCTCTCATGCCTATTGCAGGCAAACCTTACTGTTTTATATAGACCATGAACCATGATTCTTTTAACTGCCTCATGTGTCAGACAAATCGTAATGTTTTACACCATAATTTTGCTTACCTCTTATAATATGCCAGTTGCAACGAAAACATTGTTGCTTACCTTGATTCTGTTCACCGCCTCTTGTGCCTGTTGCATGCGAACCTTTCTGGTCGGCTGTTTGGTTGTGATGAGTTGTGTCGAGCCAAGATAGGCTGCAGGATACCGGATCCCAGTCTTGAGAGCTTTTTCATCGTGAGGACCGCGAGCTATTCACATGAGACAAAATGCAGAATCGTTTTAAGTCTGTGATTCAATCTTGAAGTATACATAAGTCATAATAGATCACATACACAAACTGCTTGGATAATTGTTTTAAATGCCAATCACAAATTCTGTTGAACTAGAGAGGCGTTAGTTTCTTAATTACATTCTATTGTATTCCATCACCTATCACTGACATAAGCTGCAATGTTCTCTGTTTTTTTACCCTTCTATTCAATTGTTAACACTATAGTTTGTAATTCTGTATTGCACTGCCAAGCACCAGTTCTACACAATTGATTTCATCTTGTTACACTGAGTTGCATCGCGTTGTTCCTTGTATTGATATTGCAGTGCACTGAGGTATTGCATTCTCCATGTATTGTATGATGCTATTGTATTGCAAATTGTATTGTATTTCACTTGCATTGCCTTGTTGCACTGTAATCACATTGCAATGCACTGTTGTATTTTTACTTGCATTACACTGTTGTACCATAGTGTATTGTATCTGTATTGCATTCATGCAGTTTGATAATTGAAGTAAAAAATTGTTGTATTGCTTTTGCAACATGGCACTGTGTCACATGTGACACATAATGAATTGGGCTTCTTTTTAACTGCTGTGCATTATGCAGCACTCATCTCATACTTTCTTGCATTTTATGTAATAGCCCCTTGGCATTGTATGCTTTTGCTATGTCATTTTCTTTTTGTAAGGATGTTTACAACAAATTTTGCTTCGAACTTTGTACAATCACTTTTCTTTGTTTTCCTGTTGGCTATCTGACAAAATTAAACCTGACAAGAATAATCAATTTATTAGAGCCATCATTTATTTTCTAACACCCAATCTTGAAGATCTACAAACGTACTCCTCCACTTGCATTTAATCCAATCTCCATCTGACTACGAAAACTTACTCATCTCTTTGGGAGACGATGTAGTCACGGCTAAATCATGCCAAATTTTCAAAACCCTTTCACAACCCGGCCATGCAATTTTCGAGAAGCGTCAAATGACTTCATCAAATTTACGGTTTGGATGAATTCAAGCAATACGATATTGCACGTGATTACAATCATAATTTGAATGTTAACATCTTCAAAGGTACTTTTGTCATCCATGGAAAAGTACTCCAGAAAGGAAGCAGAAAAAAAAAAGCATCATAAAACAGATGTGGGATAGCGCATCTGGCTAATGGCTCCATATAAATTATATTTTAAATTAAACATGCTATGAGGTTTCATCTCTCAAGGACACTTACATCACACATTATGTATTTTGTGAATGTCAGCAGAACCACATCACTGTGGTAACAAGGACTTCAAAGCTAGGAAATGTACTTGGAAACTGGAGCAGTAGCACTACACATACACACATACATACAAATATGTTGTGACAAAGTCGCAACCCCAACAGATAAAGAATGCTTGGATTTAGGTAAAGGTGACTTTTTGGAGCACCATAATGTTTTACATACAGTTTGATAATGTAGACCCACATGGTATTCAAAGCAAACAACTGTGTGACATGTTGTTATGTGTAGTGTCATGTATTGCACTGTTTGGTACTAATGCTTCAATAGACCATAACATGTGTAGTTCAATGCCTCCATGTTGTACTGCTGGGTTAATTGCTTCAGTATGGTGTTATGTGTCAAGTAATGCTGCCATGTTGTACTGTTTGGCATAAAAGCCTTGATATGGTGTTATATGCAGTGCAATGCTTTCATGTTGTACAGTTTGGTATTAATGCTTCAATATATTAGTTATGTGAAGTACCATGCTTCCAATAACTTGCATTGCTCTGGGGACATACTGACACATCAGCAAGTGGATAAAAAAAAAAGGGATGATGGCTATAATTCCAAGCAAAGAAATTAAATTAGCTTAACCACTTTCTTCTTCAACTTCATATTGGAGGTTGAACCAAAAAAAAAGATATCCCCATGGCAGTATTGTGCAAAACGTTTTGGCATATCTGGTATTGTTCAATACTTTTCAAAATCAAAACAGGCCAGTCCACACAGAGTTTTACTTTACTGATGGCAGCTGCTCCTTTGAAAAGGTAAACATACCCTTTAAGTTAGTTTCTTGGGGAATTTTCGAATCACTTGGGAAATTTCAGAGCGGCATTAATCACACTTTCCATCAATCCTGCATCTGTTACTCAGTTCCCTCCCCCCTTCATCAAATAAAGGGAAAAAAAAAAGATTTGATAATGGAAGAATGTGATAAAAAGCAATAGGAGGTTTAAATGAAATTTTCAGATTGGTTGTTTGCCAGATAAACATTTTTAAGCTACCTGTTATTTGTTGTTTCAGTGTTCATTAGTTACCTAAATTAATTTTAATTACTAAATTATAAATTAATACGTGCTGACAACATGTCATCTACAACTTTTAAGTTTTCTAATGTAACAGGAGAAATGTTTGTATGTTGCTTGCATCAAAGTGCTAGTGCATAGTGGCAGATGTTTTCATTTAATTTTCCTTCAAATTGCTTTGCCAAACTTCTGCAGGGATAAAGAAAGTTGTCTAATCCATTTCATTAAAAAAAAAACTTCTTAATATTTCCAAAAGAAGCCTTTTGTAATTGTCTTCTTTTCATCTTTTTTTTCTTCGATCTTACTCCTCATTCATTTTTCAAGTTAAGCCCATGCCCAGAGAATATACTGCAGTCGGTGGAGACATTTATGAAATATTGAAAGGGATAAAAATAGTATAATTGGATATGGAAATGCCCTGAGAGGCCTGCGCAGACAAATTCATCTTGACTTTCTTGGCTAGGATCAAATCCACTTTGAAGATAAATTAATAACTAGATAAAACCTATAACAGACCAATCACACTATCTCTGTCAAAGCAAATATCTGAGTGCATTTTGAAACTATCAAGTTGCTTTGTCACAAAATCCCTTTTCCCCTTCCCTACCCCAGTCCTTCCCCCCCCCCAGAAATGTGATCTACTACATAAACGACCCAATATGAATCTTCGATTAGTTGATAGCATTAAAGAAGTGTTTGTTTCTCCGATCATCTGTTTTCATCGTAGATGCCTCTGATTGCTGTCAGAGGACATTTGAAGCTGACATTACAATTAATGGACATCACATTGCATGGGAGCTCAAATGGTGACATTCTTAAACCATTTTGCAAGTTGTGCCTCAGCAGAACAGACTCTTAAAGTGAGTATACAATTACTGCAGACTGTCTGTGAAATATATTGAATATGCTATCCGAGTTTTTAAAATGGAGCCTTGGAAAAATGGTATATTTATGGATTTCCTGACAGACAGCAGAAAATGGATAGGATGTCTTGAACAAGGTAAAGAAGAAAGGATAAAAATGAAAAGGGCATTAAGAGATTGCTAGACATAAAAAGAGGAGAAACAGATATCCATGCAAGTGTGTAACAGGTAATGTGAAGGATAAACTGCAAATTCCAGTACCGCAATGACAATAACCACCACAGACAACATGAAACCAACACACATTGAAACTATTGTATGTGGATAACAACTAGCCCTAATCAAAACTTACATCTACCCTGGTTCGTGGGATTAAAGGTATGAATTACATATCTGGCAAGCACTAAGCAGATTCCCCACAACTTACTGAGGTGGGTATTCACAAGTGACTATACTTATCCGTTGCTCCTACTTATGTATGGTTAGGCAAGCTCTAAAACCTTTTATGAATAATTTGTTCTACCAAAGGGCCCTCTATCATACGGCTCTTCCTCGTTGGACTGAATATACCGTGACAACTATCCTGCTACTGATTATTTACCACAAGCAAGGACAAGTCAAAACACAGACTAACCAATACAAAATACATACAGAGCAGTGCCTAGATGATATAGATATAGATATAAAAAATTCACAAGTATATCAAACTGGAGCTGCAGAAGATGTAAAAAATGAATCACATGTACCATTGATAAGCTGACGTGTCCCAAATTCCATCTATTTTGAATGACAAGAAATCGCACACACTAAGGCAACTGTTTATCAGTGCAGGACCAAGTGCATAATCTGATGTGACTGGGTGAAGAATGACTATCTCAAAGTCTATCTATAAGGGGATTAATCAACAAAATGTTGGATTAAGCTTTTTCCATCACCACTAAAACACAAGTACAGAGCCAAATTCTACCTTCTGTACAACACAACAAATGTCCAAAAACGACATATTAAGTTTTCCCATCACCAAAGTATAGATGTGAACATGTCTCAATGTAACCAAAAGAAATATACATTTTACTATATCACCACTTAAACACAAGAATGGATGTGTGTTTATATAAATTTGAAACCTAAAGAGCAGTGAAAGTCAAGGAACAGCAAATTAAGTTTGACCCTCCGTCACCAGAGTATAGTTCAACTGAAGATATTCCAAATATAGCCACAAGAATCAAGTCTAGTATTTAACCATCACCACTAGGATACATGTACAGAATTACCATAACCAACTTCATTACAATAACATGACACCTACATTCAATATACAGAAGTGAACAATTGCAATTTTTATCAGCAACTATAGATTAGCTACATTACAATTTTTTCTTTCAGAGGACAACACTGGAATAAGATTCATGTTGTCAAATTTTATATTGGGAACATGTAAACAAACTTTGCTGTCCAATTTCTAAACCTTTAAGCCTTGCATTCACCTTTCCAGTGTTGGATTATTTACGTAGTCTACTTTAACAACGGTAAAGGCAGCTGTCGATGAGGGCGCTATACTACTCTTTCCATGCGTTCACTAAACTATTTCACAAACAGTAAACGCTCCAAACCAGTGCCTAGCTTGCTGTGCAACAAAGCTACTACAAGCTCTTCCCCTGTCTTTCTTTTTTTTTTTAATTTTTCTGTTATTTGATTCCAGATAGTTAAATCAAGAATATGTCTCTTAAGAAGCAAATTTACAAACTTTTATAATTAAGTGAAGCTTCCCAGGGCTTTACATCAAGCGACATTACTGCTGCAGGTCCAAAGATTCTACCTGGGGCCTCTTCAAGTGTCAGTGTTGAACAGGCCTGCTGCATACACTTGGGAAAGTCGCCTGTATTTCATACATATGAGGGGAAAAATTTAATACCCTTTCCTTGAAGACATGGTAAACTATTACTCTTTTTGAGTAATAACATTAAAAAACTGAGAGAAAAAAGGAGGTTGAAACAAAAAAAAAAAGCCAAAATGCTGGGAGAGCTTGGGCAGTCTTCAGTATGAATGTAACACACATGCACAGTTAACATTTAGATAACTATACATATATATTGGTTGAGCAGGTGCAGTGGAATGTTTTTCTCTATGCTGATTCGATTTGTTAAAATCCACGTCAAGGACACCAAAAGCCCTCTGCCCTTCGACTACAGACATGGGAATCAAATGGCATAAACATGAGAGGTTCAAACGATCCTGTTTACCAAAAATTGGGAACGCATGCACCATTTTTTCTTTTGTAATTTACTTTAATAAGATGCAAGTTTCAGTTGAATGGCATCGAAGCAGATCACGCCAGAAGAACACAATCTCCAGCGTGAACTGGGAATTGGATACTTGGATTGCTTGGCAATTTTGGGGAGCATTAACCCAGTAACAAAGTACATGTGACCATAACGATTCAAACATTGATTCAAGAGCCAAGGTAGGTGAGCGGCGACGCTCTTTTTATGCTGAGTGAGATCGACATCTCTGGATTTAACATCACTGAGTCTTGAGAATGTTGTCTTCTCCCAAACCCATCATCTATTACCTCTTTTCCCCCCTCCCCTATGTAAAGCACCCAATAGGCTGCAAGGTACAGTGACAATGCTCTCAGACATACTTGAGACCTTCAAGGAGAAATTTAAAATGCCCTGGGGTTACAATTCACACCAAATTGCCCAGACGTCTCATTTATAGAGTTGCTGAATGAATTTGCAACTAAATGGGTGAAATCATAGATTCAAAATAGCAATTACAATAAGCCTGACGAAACACAAGGCCTCTGCTGAAGTCGTGCACGTCAGTGACAATCTCCATGCACTTGCATACAAATCAGCTTCAACCCGAGTTGGTATCAAAGGCCAAAGCTGCAGATCCATGCAAAGGAGCACTTCAATGGCCACCGATGTGAACGCAGTCGTGCAAAACAACGGACACTTCATTAAGTTTGGATGTGCCACGTTACGTACGAGACACCGATACTGAACTGGGTGTGCACATTACTACACATTATGATGAAGAATACCCATGATACATCCCATACTATCTTTACACGTGCTTGAGATGCCACCTGTTCACGAGTATAGCCCTTGCAGGTTTTACATCAGATACATTGTCGCCTCAGGGGGAAATAATCCTGATGGAACAGATGAATGATGTATTATGACACTCATAAACTATGACTCACATTTCAGCTACGAAGGCTTTGCATGCAGGTTTTAAGGGTTACATACTGATACTGGCTGTAAAAGCAACTGACTTTCATATTAAGAATGAAACAAATGCCAAAAAGACAGGATACCCGAAAAATGACATTTCAAAGACTGTATTGCTCACATGACCCGACAGTCTCCCTGTTTGCCTGCAAATCCACTGTACGTTACCATGGACTGTTGCCACGACAAGGACCACCAAGTACGCTGCACTACATCAACAGAGGCCATTGCTACAGGCTGTTTTAGAGGAAGTTACTGCTGTATGAAGAGCCTATATACTAAAATTATCCACATCCTGCTGACTAGGGTACTCGAGCAATCGCAGGACCATGTATCCATCCTGAATGCTGATTTCCTTCAGTTATACTCATAGGGCAACCATGTCCCATAATTCTAGAGGCTGCTGCCAAACAGATTGTCACTAGGGTGAAGTGATTAATACATGCACAACCTAATTCACATCACTGAAAACATTAATTTAAGATCTGATGATTGCATAATTTATTTGGTCTTAAGAGTATTAACTACGCACAGCTAGTAAAATGAGTCACCTTGAAAACCCACCCTTCTTCTGTAAGATAAAATAAACATTCTCCAAACATTACCATTAAAACTGACTTCAAATAACAGGGTTTCACTTTTTGTGTCCTTTCGGAAAGCTCAGCTTTTTCTCTGTTCCGTCATCAGTATCATTTCGAGTGACAAAAACCTGCAACACGAGCCAGGTTACTTTGATCAGCCAGACCTTTTGTAAACATCATCTATATACATAAAAGGTTAGCAGAGGAAAGGGATGCTTACTTACTTCTTTTATTCTATTTTATTTTTCTTACACAGTCATTGCATCCTGTTGGAAATAAGCAGAACTTGAAGAAAGCTACCATGAGGAGAAGCCTAAACTATGACCTTCACAGTAGCTTAATACTCAACATTCCAATCAAAGAAGTCCAGCGAGATATGAAAAATTGCCCACATGAGCGTGGCTCAACGCCTCTGCCAATTGCCACTAATCCAGCCAAGTGCAAAGTTTTCCTTTTTATAGCTTTGGCCTTCTTCACTCACCCCCTTGATGGAGTACTTGCTATCTAGAGTAAATTCTTGACCAGTTCTAACAAACTTATCCTGCTCTCTCTCCTTTAATAAAAATGGTTTTATCAGTTTAAATGCTTTACTGCTTCCAGCCGCATACTCAATTAAAGGGAGTCATCTACCAACGACTATTTCCTTATTAAGTTACCTCGATCATTAATGTGCTTATTCTCTCAGCTCTTTAGTGACTTTAACAAAACGTTTTTTCAAGTTCTGTCCACAAACCAAACATATAAAAAAAAAAATTTCTGCTAGACTGTGACACGGCCGACACGAGACATTTGCCGATGTCTTGTTTTCCAAAATGTGCGTAATTCAACGCAACAACATCGAAGGATCTCTTTTTGTGATATAATGAAAAATTTGTTGATATATTTTCAGTGTGGATAATATACAATTCAGAACTCTGTGAATTTTGAATGTGATGATGACTTGAACCATGACATACTAAAGTTGTTTATTTTCAACACAGGTGAGTAATTTTATATGACTGCCAAGTTTTATATCTATAACAGTAACAGCATATTCAAATCTGATGTTAACCTGCTTAATATCATTGCAAGTTAATAGCTTGAATTCAAGAACTTTGACCAACGACTGAAAAATTCATTTACTGTTTGTTATAAATATCAGGTGGTTTAAAGTCTACGTTGGAACACTTACGCCACGCCATTTTGCCACGTCAATGAAATATATAGCAGAACGAGTACACAAACCATCAGAGTGAGACATAATTTTTCGCTGTTAATGAAGTTAACCACTGAGTAATTACGGTATATGTTCTTAAGCAAATATCTGCCAGACAATTTGATCTCTTTGACACTAATCATATGCAACCACAGTTTCATATTCAACCAATCACAGATGTGATGTATAACTTGTATGAGCAATGGCAAAAGTAGATTCGTATAGAGATGATCCAAGTTGGGGTTGTATTGGTATCACGCACGTGCCTAGAGTACGCTGGTGTATTTACAACAAGCAACATGGGTAAACAATCAGTGCCAAGTTAGTCTACTTCAGAAGCTGGTCCTTTTATTCAACGACATAGTATTTTAAATTATTCATAATATGGGCTGAGTCTATCATGACTCTGTGGAGGAAAGTAGCTTCCGAGAATGCAAAGCAGACAGTTGTACTTTCTTGACTTTGTAAGTTACTGTTCCAAATAGAAACTGGCTGGATAAGCTTAAATGTCTATAGATATATTTTACAGTCATTACCTGTCGTAAACTCACGGAGCCGGACAGAAAACGCTGCATCGAGCATGTTTGGCATCTTAAGCCATGCAAGCACAGTTTTTGAAAATTTATGATGAACCTTCACTGGGATGGATAAACATGCAGTTACCTGTATCTCACCACTATAGTGTACGCCTTTCGTCTCCCAAGGTGATCTTAAACATTGATTGCCTTACTTCTGGTTAACATCACAATCAGAGCAGTACTCTCAAACACAGTCAAACTTATCTTCAAGTTGTAATCACACTGATCAGACAAAAAAAAACTCACTGACTAGCTGAAAAATGATGACATCACAACTTAAGTAATTGACAAAAATCCATAAACTTCCAAAATTTTTATACTCCACAGACCGTGCATGCCCACTAAATTTGAGAAAAGATTTCAATGACACAATTTCTATCACTGACAAGGCTCTCCAGCTCTCAAGAGTAGTGACAGAGAATGATCAATACGTGTGAAATATCTATCACTTAGGTGATTCAATAATTAAATACTTGAACAGTACTTTGAGGTGTAAACTGGAAATGCAGAAGAGGAGAACTGCACAATTGAATAAGAAAGGAAATTTGAGAAACAGGTGCAAATAAGGTATATTCTATATTCAGTGGAAGAAGTATGAGCTATGGTTGAACATGTAAGCCATAAACCTAGTCCATACACGGTCCAACTTGCGTAAGTAATGTTCTGTCAGTAAGATTACACTCTACAGGGTCTTTAAGGGGCACTTTGAGCTAAAATGTGCTCAATTCTTCCAAACCTGTCACATTTCCTTCACATCCCAATGACAAATAGTCAAACTAAAGAGGACCTCCTCCATGTGTCATATACAAGAGAACATTAATGAGTTGGTAATTAATGATTATGTTTGGTTTTGGAAAGTATTTAATGCAGCACTTCACAGTAGTAGTAATTCCATGTATACAGTCAGAGCAACCCAGGGTCGAATTTCAAAATGTTTGACAATTTTTGTAACTATTGGATGTGACAGTTGACTAATTTATGCAGCGAGTGTTGCCATGTGGTTGTACCCTTCAAAGCCAGCAAAAAAATTATCAATATCAACTTAATGAGCAACTTTTAGTCATTTGCTGAATATGGGAAATGACTTTCATGAAGTGATATTTATTTTCTTGCAGCCATGCTGGCATGGCCAAGTGGATACCTCTCTTGATAATTCCCACTGTATCAAGGCCTTTTTCAAAACATATTTCTGGGTTGCCAAGGCAACCACGTTACATTTTATGGTCGATATTGAACATTACAGTTTTGCAGAAACTGCTGGGAAAATTTCGAGGAGCAAATTTGGTTGCACATCAGTATTTATGGCTTAATTTATTTGGTTTCTGACTGCTATATACATGAAAAAAAAAGCAGTTGAACAATGATAAGGCGGATTCTGTATACAAATACAGATAGTATGTGTTTCCTCTGGCAGGTTAATTCACTTCCACATATGTACCTCAAAAAGAAATCCACCAAGGACAGCAGATTTAGAAAGCGAACACTAAACGGGAGTAGATAAGGATGGCATGAAGCTCAATATCACAGTCGTGGTTACCTGCATGGAACTCCTATACATTAACCAAATGGACCCTGTTCTGCTAAAGTTGCTGTTTTGGCGTAAAAATAAAATGAAGCGGCTAGTCACGGGGCAAGTCACAAGGCCCTGTAAATAGGCTTTCAGTGAAGTTGGAGGGCATCTCGACTCCACAGGACTTTGGTGCCAGTATAACGCTTTAGATTACTTACTACCTTCGATTATTTGCTAACCTACTGTATGTGCCTATCTGTCTTAACCATACCTTTGCAAGGGATGGTCAATGCCATATTCACCAAACCCCCTCACAACCATCTCCCCACCCAACTTTCTCCATCATTCTTAAAGGGTTCAAATGAATTGATGCAACCAAAAATCTGCTCCTACAGTCACGAAATGAAGCAAGGCTACCGCATATGGCTTGAAATCGAGAATTTGATTTGAGGACAACAATCAAATTTGTGCTGGTTGTGAGAGCAGAGTGGCAACTTGTCTGTTGAAATACTACATGAACATCTGTTGACTGGTGAAAGCCAGGCAGGTTTGCTGATGCTCAGATGCTGAAATTAGAAAAGCTCTGAAAGGTAAGAACAACCTCTTCATCCGCCACACTTATCTCAGGAGTGATGAGTTTGTGATTATACATCTGAGACTGAACAAACTGGTTGGTGTTTATGCAACATGTAACGTAAAGGTGTATTTGAAAGACAGATTGATCCTGTGTAAATAATAGTCACACATTGTTTCCAGAAGACAACAAAGCTGTTGTCCTTAGTTTTCATGTTCACATGATCATTAAAACTGGAATAAGAGTTGTGCTGGCAATTGCTTGGTCATCTACCTTTGTTTTTCTCCAGTTTTTAATGGAAAAATTGTAGGGGAAAAGATGACCTATCACAAAATCGGAAAGAGAACTACGTGCTCTTCTTCCAGATATTTGAATGAAAATTGTCTGGACATTTTTGTTGGCTCCTACAAAATTCAAACTCTCCAAGAAAACATAGCAGTCAATCACCTTCACTTGCAATCAAACAGACCAATGGGAATGGATATCAGAACGGGGCTTACACAATGTTTTATTACAGTGGCTATGACGTGTTCTTTGGAATTTGACTTTCACTGACAAATTTTCAACTCATATTCCAGCTACAAATGATATCCAGGAAAATGCATCATTCAATTTCACTCTGACAACACATGTTTGTAACAATGGTTGGTCAACTGCAAGTGAGAAAGCCCAGTGACAAAACTGAAAATTTAAAATAAAAAAAACCCAAAAGTGTATGCAGTGTGTTTAAACATTCTTGAGTTAAACATTAGGTGCAACAAAGGACACGGATCTAACAGACTGTGAAGTCTGGCTACAAACTATGCTATGCAGCCAACACTTAAAAACAAGTATTCCTCCCGATAAGACAAAAAAAAAACCCTGCTCGCGGAGGACCACGACAGCGAATGAAGTTTTTGATTAAAGTGAGTCTTTAAAATGACTTGGAAATGTATGCAGCGTAAGTCTAGATCTTCAAAATGAGATCAATTTCTATCTACATGATGACTACGTAAACTGACAAGCGAGTGGCCATTACTGCGAGCAGCTTTTCCCTCATTAATGCGACTACTGCTAAGTTGTAAGATGGATTTATGCCCTCTGGCTGGACTGCAAAAGCATACGAGAAGCTCTAATACGAGATAGGAATCCAAAAAGCCAATCGTGGAAGGCCTGTTAGGAGTGGAGCATAGGAAAAAAAAAACGTGATGACCAACCCTGAAGAGAAATTTGATTATGCCCTTCCTCTTGACGACGTTGTGTGATGCACTTCTTTGGTCTTGACACGAAAGCTCTTTTACAGAGAGAGATCGTGATATCTCCTAATCACCAGATACGGCTTAATTTCCCGTCAATAAGTAATTTATGAGGTGGACTTGAGGTGACAAAGAGGTAGACAGCAGTATGTTCATACCATGCATTAACCGTTTAGTTAAAAAGCTGCGGGATGTCTGCAATGGTTCACACAGCTAGCCCCTAAGACTGCAATGCTACAGTAATACAGTACAACAGTATTAACACAAACAACATAGCACTACTCTATGTTCTGGTTGCGGGCACCTACTGGTTGGTTGATACAAATTGACCTACAAAAAATATGTGCAGTACATGTGTGTATGACTGAATGATCAGTAAATTAAACCAAAGATAAAGAAAATTCAAGAAATGTGTGGGATGGCAAAATGCTAGCATTTTTTTCTCAAAAATATTTTCACAAAAATGAATAATGCAAAACAATACAAGGGTAAATGCATCTCAAGTCCTATTATTGTCCGGACATAACATATTTGAGATGGAGATAGGACTGTCGATATTTAACTAAACCAACCGAAACAAGAAGTGACCTGCTGTGTGATCACATTAAATTAGACGTTGCGGTCTGCATTTTACTAATCTCAACTAATGAGTCCCCTACCCCTAGCAGATGAGTCTCCCACACCTAGCATCGATGAGTGCCCCACCTCTAGCTTCCTCCATCCCTAGCTACCACCTCATCCACAATTATTTCCTACCTCATGGATCTCTTGACCCCACTCTTCACCCACTCCATTAGGGCTGTCCAAACTTTTGAGCTACATTACTTTGTGAATGCTTTTACCACATCTCAATGCATACCTCCATAGCAAAGTAGATCAGATGAGGAAAACCAAGGACTTCAGGCATATACAAATGAATGGGGCTAGAGAATGTGTGCTTTAGTTTTGAACCTCAAAGGTTTGTCCTAGTTCCTAGACTCGCTCTACCTCTCCCAATCTCTATATGTTAAGGTGAGAGGTGGATACAAAACTAAAATCTCTTTGCTATATGAGTATCACTGGCACGGCCATTAGACAATGCCATGAAGTGGATACTTGTAACAATCATCTCAATTGGACCAGAAGAAAGTGAGGGGAAAAAAGAGCCGCACTTCTCCCGGAGTCGCCGACGACATCGGCGAACACTCCAATCTCCTTTAGTTCACCCGGAACCCACAAATGTAATGAAATTGGTAACATGAACTGCTTGTACCCTGAGAGTAAATTCAAGATATCAATTTGCAGAGGAATCCCCTGATACCAGTGCCCTAGATCCATTTGTAATAATCCTGTCGGGCCGCCAAACACGATATCGTCGTTTCGTCTTGGTAATTCCAAAACATAATCATCTTCAAGAAAATGGGTGAAAGTTTTTGAAACGTACCCTGCGGGGTTCTGAGCTTTGCTTATTTTATGGAAAT
This sequence comes from Stichopus chloronotus, assembly GCA_021234535.1. NCBI lineage: Eukaryota > Metazoa > Echinodermata > Holothuroidea > Aspidochirotida > Stichopodidae > Stichopus > Stichopus chloronotus. Next base: position 8,611,259 of record CM037836.1, read on the forward strand.
GGACATTTCAAAGTCGTATCAGATTATCCTTTCATTTTGGTTAATTTTGTAATGGAAGGAGGGTGGTGAGAGGATGGAGAGGAAGGGGGAGACTTTTTTTTCCTCTCTTAAACCGTACTTTTTCATTTTATTACATTATCTTAGAAGGAAACACCTACAGAAGAAAAAGAAAGCAATTGTTTGCAGAGACCCGAAGTCAGTTGATAATTAATTGTACAGTGTTTTTTTTGTTTACAATAGACCAGGGTTGACAAGTATGTGAGTAGAAAAACCTTATAAGCACAAAAACAAAAATTTACAGTCAGGGAAAATCCTGCCAGAAACTCAAAGAGGGCGATTTTATCACTGCTAAACCATGATTCCAAATTGAAGCTGCCCTGGGCAAATTTACAAGTGGGTTCAAGGGGACAAAAGTTTGCTTCAAGGACGATACAAGGTGCAATTTGAAGAGTTTTTAAAGTCATTTAAGTTCAATAATTGCTGCAAAGTGTCTACGTCTTTAGTAACAACTAAATCACTACAACAGCATATTTTTTTTTATGGAAATGAAAAGGAGATAAGGGGGGGGGGGGGATTTATCCCTCTTCTATGAAAGGGAAAAATCTCCCCTTTCCTTGATCTGACAGAGTCCCTGAGAATCAAGTACAAGACCAATAAAATCATTTGCTGGAGCATCAATGGTATTGTAGTTCAACTGGCACTTTTCCTTCAAGAGGACAAGAAATGTTCTTGTAGGCAAGCATACTCAAGAAATTTGTGAGTATGACCAAGTAGGCTACATAGAAATCTCTTTTCCCACTGCAGTACATGTAACACAAATGTGACTGTGGTACCACTCACAAAACAAACAGGCTCATACAGTAGGTTAGCAAATAATCTAAGGTAGTGAGTAAATAATCTAAGGAGATGTACTGGCACCACAGTCCAGTGGAGTGCTGATGCACTCCAACATCATGCCATCACCAATCTATTCAGAATGATGGCAGCGATTTGCTGGGCTTGAAAATATGACAATTACCTACAGCATCATGCAGAGTTAGATTCTCTTAAACATTATCTAGCAACATGTAAAGAATGGAAGAGTGGTCCCCCTATTGAGATATTTCCATATCTGATCAACACAGATACAAACTTTACCTTCACGGGCCTCAGCCCGGAGGAGGGGAAAGGATACACGTCCGTGAGTTTAACCTGTCTCTGGCTAGGTGACGAAAAAGAAGTCCAAACTGCTAAAGATAATTGAACCTTCTGGCAAATTTGTGAAATGTGAACTTGAAGTGATCTTCAAATCAGATCTGTTTAAGGAGGGCACATACATTGTTTGAGAAAATAATCTATAACTATCACCTGGGAATAATTTCCAGTTTCAAAACTGGTTAAACTAGCCTAAGAGACAGACTATATTTTCATATTGCTAACTACTGTAGGCTGCTTTGTATACTGAGTATCTTAAACCTAACATACTGCAGTCTGGGTAAGCCTATACGTGAAAGGAGGGTTTAAACATATTCTACTCAGATAATGACTTTGTATGACCTTTGACCTTATTGTGCACATTTCATATGGTACCTTACTACTATAAGTGGTGACAGAAACCAAGTCTAGGGATCACATTTGAGGGAAATAGGGTATTTGCAATGGACCAACATGACATACAAAAAAACAGCTTTGATCATTGTCAAACCATTCAGGCACATCCATAACCATCTGCAAAAGGGTCATCTCATCAAAAGGTTATGCATGAGATGAGAAACAGAAGATGAATCATTTGAATTTTTGAAAGTTTGGGTGACCAAAATACTTTTGAACAACCAATTATTGAATTTCTACCTGGGAGAAACATTTCTAGAAAGCAAGGTCACCACTTTTCCTTATTTTGAACAATCTATCATTCTGTATCCACAAAAAAAGTTTTTAAAAATACTTCTTCCTGTAAAACATACTCCTTATTTCCATTTCAAAACCCTTCCAGGCAGTACATAGAATTTGAAAAAAAAAAGTTTCACATTTTGGTCAATTATGAATTCAAATGACACTTGACCTCGCAATCTCAAACACTTCTTGTGACACACCACTTGATGACCACAATGTTTTTATCCAGACCAGATGAAATCAATTTCTGAAGAATCACTTTGAAAGAATTTCACATTTGTGCCTCCCAGATTGGTATAATAACATTAATGAGGTATGCAAACCCTTTTCTGAACAACAACTTAGTTTTCATCACATTTCAGTAAATATGCTACCAGCTACAGTATTTCTAACAAATGATAATGGACAGATACAAGAATACATAGACAGGCTGAAAGATAGACAGACAGGCTGAAAGATAGACAGAAAGACACACAGACATCTAGCTGTGATGTGAGTTCCACTGGCTTTGTCAATTGAACTCACAGGGACAACTGAAACTATGAAAACACTACAGACAGATCTATGACACATGTAACAGTATAGATCAATTATCGTTACATTCCAGATGACAAACATGGATCTATGGGTGCACTGTGCAGATTTGTATGTCACAAACAAATAAAGAGTGCTTAATCCACCACTGCATTTGTGAATGTATCTCACAGCTGGTGCACTCATTGTACTGACTACATGGATCTAACATGTACTGCAGTATTATACAGTATGTGGCAACTACTGGTCATTACTGTAGTATATTTACAGGGGCTATTTCAAATCAAACCAATCTTTTAGCCCTGTTAAACCCCTTATATATAGCCACTTCTCATCTTGACACACACACATCCACACACACACAAAATGAACATAAAACCGATTTTCTTTTTGTAATGAGTGTATGCATTTAGTTTGATACAAGAATATTACACAGAATTGTGGATTGGTCGATTGAGTACAATATATGAGCCAACAGAACTGAAGTAAATACTGCAGCAAGATAATCCCCACAACTCACTGGTGTGGGTATTCACGAGTGACTGTACTTATCCCTTGCAACACTACTGCACCGCGCCCTCTGAGGCCTAGCTCGCCCTCATTTACCTTTTGCAGTAGTGTTGCAAGGGGTAAGTATATGCCTATGATGTGAATTCAACAAGTTTCAAGAGATCTTAACTTTTCTCCACAGTGATTATTCTCTGAAATAAGTACACACATTTCACTGGGCCTTTATAATTTTCTGAAAATCCAAAAAAAAAACCTCCTTCATCCGGTTGAATTTACGATAACACATGCAAAAGCAGTGAGTACGATAATGCAGGTGAGTACAATAAATGCACCTAGCCAGACGGTTCAAACATTCTGCTATTTGCCTGTGAAAAAACACAAACAACTTGTAATTTATGTCAGCCAGAGAATCCAACTACGGTTTGTAACCTCTTGGGCGTATCAAATTTTCTTTGCATGATACCATACTGCCTCAAAGGACATGCATTAATAATTTTTAATTACAGAAAGTTGTTATTGTTTGCGTATGGTGTCTATATTCATACACAGATTATACAAGATCATATCGCAGCTGGTTCTCATTGCAACCATTTCTTTACTTTTCCATTTTTTTTCTCCATGACTTGTCAGAATCAAGCTATTGAGCACACTGATAAAATTTGTTTGATTTCATCCGTTTATTCACACACACTATGCATTATTCGGCAAATATGCACACCCAAACAAACCTGCCAGGATCAACAATATTGATGTATGTGTGTGGTGATACTAATTATAAAGAAGTAGGCGCATGCAAAATGCAAACTATGACTATGTAGGGGAATATTTTGGAATATTTATGAAATATTTATGAACACAAAAAGTGACAAAATGAACATCTGTCATCTGTAAAGTCACGTCATTCGATTGAGATGCATCTAGTTCCCATGAAGTAAGAAACAGTGGTTCTCAATATCGTAAAGCCAAATACCTCTCTCAATTTCTACTGATAATCTTTAGATGTAACATGCCTGTTTTCAGCTCACTAGGAGGCAGGTTTGCCACAACTTGCTCCTTTAAAATTCTTTTGCAATGACAGGGTGACATCTTTTGACTTGCTTTAAAAGGAATGAGATCAGCGGAGCTAGGTACAAAAAAAATAAGCCTCAAAACGATACTACAAAGTGATGGGTACTGCTTAAGGAAAGTATTTTACTTTCTAACTTAAATCAATTCTTCACGTTACACTTAAATATAAAGTGTCTGACATGACTGGACTAAGTGATCTAGTTCAATTTCTAACTTGATAGGCATGATGTGACAGATATGAGTGAAAAAAAAAGAAGCATACTGATCATAATCTCAATCGCTGAAAATCAAAACAGTGGTAACTAGAGCCCTAGTTACACTGTCAACTCTTAGTCTCTTACTGGGAACTAGAACCCCAATTATACTATCAACTTTTGGTCTCTCAGAGAAACAGGAACCCTAGTTATACTATCAATTCTTAGTCTCTTAGAGGGAACTAGAACCCTCGTTACACTGTCAACCCTTCAGCCTATCAGAGGGAACTAGAACCCTATTCACACTGTCAACTCTTAAGTCTATCAGAGGGAACTAGAACCCTAGTTACACTGTCAACTCTTAGTCTCTAGGCAAGGACAGGAACAACCGCAGGAACAAAAGACTCATGAACATTTACTGGGAGGAAAAGTCCAACATCTCGATCACCCAAGTGTACGATTAAAAGTTTGGGGAAAAATAAGATTCTCCCCCAAAACTAAAGGAAGTTAAGAAGCCTATGAGATGTGAAACTTACCGCCAGGCCGCTTCCTACACTTGTATTTCAAAACATAATTTCCATCGATCTTTAAAGACTTGGAAGGTGCCGAGGGTGTCTGTAGGCGTGAGACACGGCTCGGTTTGTCATGGCCTATTTCAGCGATGCTGGTTCCCTCCTGTACCCCCATATGTATATAAAAGCTGCACGCATGCAACTCTGAACCAGATCTGACCAGATTTAATCAGGTACACAAGGCGTCTGTTGGAAGTTTGACGGTTGTATTTTGGCTTGCTGGGTTTTTTTTTTAAGGTTCCTTGACAGTCAGTGGCTCAGCTTTATCCCACTTTGTGGAATACTGTAGTTACATGCCCCATCTTGTTGTGCCTGTAGCACTGATGTTCCAAAGAAATGCAATCTCTTGTGGATCACAACACAAGAGCTCAAAAGCTTATCAAATACACACACTAGACAAATTTCTTCCAATTGTCAGAGACGTAAATGTCTGTTGTTAAAATGAGGTTGGTGAACGTACTCCACTATCCTAACTTCTACACAGAAAAGGCAATAACATTGAGAAACTTCCTTGAGTCAGCAAACGTCACATAGTCTTGAAACGAATTCAAAACGTCTGCAATGGCATTTCACATTAAATTCATTTCAACAACCATAAAAAGATGGAAGACACTTCCTCACAGGGAGTCTTTTTCTGTTCGATATTGGCGCTTTCATACTGGCCACTTAACAGATTCTACTTGATGATACAAATGGTTACGTCTAACTGATTCTGTCTGATGTGCAAAGAAATTTCTGTCACTTTGCAAAAGAATTCAATGACATGATTACTGATAGCTCATGAATATGATACTCACACTTCCCATCATCATAAAAAATTCCCTAAATAACTCTTGGAGAAATAGCCCCAAACAAACATTGCTCCTCGATTGATATCTAGGCCTCACAGGTTGGAGGCCAATGGCATATTATGCCTCTCAATGATCTGTTTCCTTAAAATTGAAAATGAGAGGCTCCTGGATAAATTTCACTGCTACTTTCTCTCATGGTTACAGTTCCAGTCCGTTGGTAAATCCCAAGCCATCTGGGAGCAATCGACTAAAAAACAGAGTGGAACGGTACGTATCTCGCAGACAGTAAGAGGCGTTTGAGTTAGCAGTTCCTGCTAATTGTGATCTGCTGCAGTGAGTGCTACCTCGCTATGAGCTCTTTGTAATTACATTCACAGGAAGATCCTTCCTTCATACCCTGTTGCTTAAAGACTGGTGGGGAATTATGACTATGCTTCCTGCCAAATTAAGGTGACTTCCTCTTTGCTGCAAGGAACGATCGAGAGGAACATACTATCCCACACCTTTAGGACATTCAAAAACCAAAGATTGCATTTGCCAAAATCCAACCATAAGCAGCTTACTGTAATTGCTTCGATTACCTAAAAACACACCAAGCCAATGAGATCCATAGTCTTTCAGAGTGATTCATAAGAAGTAACTTCTGAACATAATCCCGTTAAACATATAGACTTTCATTAATCCAAAATGTTTCCAGTACTCCAAACTGTAATGCTGATGCTATTAAAATGTCTATTTTCAAAATGATAAATGGTACATCCTACTTTATATTATTTCACATAAAATGAGCATATGTTTGCCTTTTTATTCCTTTCTCCCTCTTCTTTTTCTGCCTGCATTTCCTGAGGCCGAATCAAGGGTATAGCTTGAGCTAAGCTCCAATTCCACAAGTTACGGTAACTACGGGCATTCGTTAAAGGCAAAATGAAAATGGAAAATGGAATTAGCTTGCCATTTGCTTTAAATCCTTTTGTATGAATGCAAATTCAAGTGACAGATGCCTTGCAAGGAGAAAACTTTGGTTAAATTTCTTCCGTGTGAAGTCCTACGCCCGCAGCTTGATGGAAAGACGATGGCGCACAGTATGCCAAACAGTCACACTTGCCTCTTTTCTCTTTCACCCCTCTCCCTGTTGACAGAGTTCGTGTGAGGCAATGATGATTCAGTGAGAACAGTGAAGATGACTGCATACGGTCAAGTGATCAAACTTAATTACAGCTCAGCATCCGTCTTCCATCAAACATACTCTAAGCCACTAACTCTTCTCTCCTTTCTTCCATTCTCCATCCTCTTCTTTTGTCTGCTTTTTTTTTTTTTCTTCTAGATCTATTTAATGCGACCTACTCTACAATGACCGGGAGAATGTGAATATTCCCAGAATGAACCAGCTCTGTCAACCTGTCAATTTCGAATGATTCAACATCAAATGGAAAGGTTCTCTTTGTATCTTCCTGTGGATTCCAGGGCAAAGCTTACAAGAAGGGAAATGTTTGAGGTGCCAAGAAAAGTCCTTAACAAAATTCTCAAATGTCCCACAAGAACTGAGAATCAAAATAAGGAAAACGAAAGAAAAAAAAGGTCAGTCATCAACAAAAAACCAAGGGTGAAACTGTTTAATCTTGCCACTACTAGCTGGTAAGCTTCAGTTCAACTGATTCATCTAACTTGGATGAGTTACTTCCTGTGCTTTTCACAAATCAAACAGTTCCAAGTTCACAATGTATATTAACACCTCTAAATGCTTGCATCACTATGTAATTTGCTCTTAAAGAACACCAAATGGAAAGTCTGAGCTAATGTCAACACATCAAAGCCAAGGTTTAGTACTCTGTAGAGTTTTATATCCGTTTTCTGTATCATCCGAGGCCAGCGAACAATGAATCAACTGCCCGTTCTGCTAAAATGTCGGCGAGGGTGAAAACACATTTTGTTTTTAGTGGGCTATAAACTCTGTGGCGACGCTATCTGGCACCGTGATAGGATTTCATAGCTCACAAACAGAACTTCAAAGACTGAGGGTTTACCCTTGAAAAGGCGAATGGAAAGTTATTTTGCACGTTCTGTTTTCACCAAGGTATCGTCCATTGTTCAGGGTTTGCTGACATGCTGAGGGACTAACTTAAAATCATGCTTGCTATTAACAATGACACAGATAACCAAATCTGTTACACATCCGTTAAACGGCGGCAGTGCTCAGGTAGCAGTTTCAGCAGCATTCTCGTTTGTGGAGACTGAATGCAGACAGTTAATCAATGTGGCAACTCCTTACTTGAAAGCCACAGACCTTGAAGACAATCAGTGACACTGGGGAAGCTCACAAATCATATCGGCACAAACACGAGGCCAGTTCTTAGGGGTGAGACGATATCTTAGGCATGATAAGATGACAAGGTAATATTTGGAGTTGATATATCGTGAAAACTGAAGTGTCTGAGAATTTCAGCCATGTATAAAGTGACAGAACTTGCAGAAGTGTAGCAACGAATTGCTAAACACCTTGGTGAATTGAGCAGGCAATTGGATATTTGACAGGACAGGCCGTTTGACGAATGAGGCCTCCTTCCTGATAGAAAGGGAGATGAGGAAATGTATATCTCACTTTCTGACTGATTATCCATCATCTCAAACTTCCCATTTTCTCCATTTTGACATCAAACTCCACTGAAACTATCTCTGACATGACTTATTATAATTTAAGAATGACAAAAGCAAGAGTTTGCAACGTTCCCACACCATGCACTGATATCCTCATTACCTATGCTACATAACACAGGTTACACTGGCTTCATCCCCTTCAGATACAATAGTAAAGCTCTTAAACATAATAGAATATTGGAATGCACTGAAAGTTTCTTAGTACATCATCAGGTAATTAATGTACAGTTTTAATCAGAAAATAATCTTGCAACAAAATACTGGATATTATGACTATTTTATCTTGACATCACTGATGTTGCCTTTTCGCTCCAATTTTTGTGAAATGGTAATGCTGCAGTCATGTACGGATACTGAATGCAAATGAAATGTGTACAGAAAGTATTTGCGATTGAACTTAGATCTGGCAGAGGTGGTATGAGATTAGCTGAGAGCTGGCTGACAGACAATACGGAAGCAAGCAACTCAAAAAGATTTATATAGCTCACATTTGCCTCTTATCACAATCACTGTGTAATTTTCAAAGTTTGTTGTCAAATTCCCACATTTCACCAAGCAGGCTCTAACTGCTAATGGCACCCAATGTAGGGCAGACTAAGAAAACACAACCATAGTACATTGACATTAAACAGCAAAGTTCCCAATGGTTTATCTGTAAATCAACTTCACACCTAACCAAGGTAACTGTGATGCTTGTCACATGGCATCTTTCAACAGTTGCTTCCTATTGATACTGAGGGCACCATCACTTGCAAGTGATTTACAATGGACCACTGGTTGTGCTGCACTAATCGAGAAAGATCGATTAGTACAGGGCTCATAAGACAGAAGACCAGATAAAATGAACAAAATCAACGTTAGGCGACAAAGCGCTCCATGTAGTTCCCATCCCTGTACGTACTCCTCTCACCAAGCATAAAGAAAATAGAGAGCCACTGCACTGATGTATTATCATCAACATCTTGACGTCATGTGTATGTTTCATCTGAGGCAGCTCACTGTCACAACTACCTTAAAAAAAAATGATACCTCGCCCACATTTGGTGGCACTACTCTCTCAGCTTGTCTACGATGCTTCCTAAGTACAACATGTGGTGTTTGCTGGTGTACCTATGGGGTACCAGTCCCCAAGTTGGGAACCACGGAACTACCCTAAGGTTGCCAATGGATACAATTAATAGATCTGGACCATTATCCAAAGGATCAACAGGAAATCATTGGTTTTTGTAAGAACTTTTTCTTTGATCACAACTTCTCATTCATAACGTCAGACTACAGTTTTTCCGTAAAGTCTGCAAACTGTACGACAAAAATCTAAATCTACACATCCTGGGGAGATGTAAGCAGACAGTGAGTACTCAGGTAAATATGAGAAATGGAATGGTAATGAAACATAAGAAGTAACAATTGCTTTTTTCATCTGTTTCCTCCACTTGATTTGCACCTCATATGTCAAAGGTTAGTGTTGTCAACAATGTCACACTTGGAGAGAAACAAGCAGCAGTTAGACTGACTGAGTTATACTGACTAACAATAGGCACCATGAAATAAGTCATAGGGTTAACCATGAATTAAGTGATAAGGATATATGTCCATCTGTGTGCCACCTGTCTGAGCAGGTGACTGTAGGGGAATGGAGTCAAAGACTCATAATTCCCCCCTTAATTCCCTCCCCCCCTTAAACACATCAACTGGTCTTCAGCGAGGAAGGATTTGACAGGATTTATAGATCTGTGGTCAATGGCTTCAGATGGTTGTTTGATTCCAGGCAATGACGACACTCTGAGTGACCAGACTACTTTCAAATAATTTATGTCTACAATGATCCTTGTATAGCATGCGGTTACATATCTGCCCTCTGGTATCAAAGTATATCACTAATTTGAAAACCTCTCAAGATATATGATGGGTCAGCCCCCTAAAAATCATTTCTAATCAAGTAAGTTTCAAAGCAACTGAATCTATTTGAGAAAGACAAGTTGCATCACATCACATATTGCTGTTTCCATCAGATTGACCTATGAGACTGAAGAACACTGACAGACTAGTAACTAAACTTTATCCATGGCCACCGAACAACTCCCGGGACAATTACTCTCCCTCCCCCTGCCCCCCATCCAATACTCTCTCTCTCTCTGTTGCACAGTGTCAGTATTTTTGTTAAGCCTATACATACTTTGCCTCTCAATTTCTGACTTTTACTTTGATAAGTGATATCAATATTTTTGTAAAAGAAAATACATGCTTCCAAAATAAAACCCTCTGGGCATGCAAAATTCTCAGATGTCCTTGAAATAAAGGATACATACAACTCTTGATGTCACAAATTGGCATACTTAGCCAATGTTTATTCATTATGAAGCTGAGAGACACTTGTTTCTTGGGAACTAGTCCATCTCTGATGGATTTTGATGGAATTTGAGGATATTTCTAATACTTCCAATGCTGAATGCACCCAATACTTCAAAATGTCATTTTCATGTCACACTACCTCTAAGGAAAGGGTGACAGGAATTATCAGGGGGAATAGTCGGGAGAGGGCGGGGTTGACTCGGAACCAACATTATCCGTGCCATTACATGACATATTTTAAAATTTTTTTTACGATAAGAGGAACATATTGACCAGTAATCCATGTATTAAAAGGAAGCAGCACACATTATGTCACGATACTAAGCTACAAATCACCTTCACGATCAGCCTGAAAAGAATGACCTTTCAATTTCAAGGTTGTAATCCTTTGTAGAGTAAAAACGAACACAAGAGTGATCACTTTGCAACAATTTGAGTGACAGAAAATAAAGAGAAACAAAAGAGGGTATTACACAAGAAAACGAGCTCATCTGGTTGAGTAGAACAACTTCAAGCAATAAATGACTTACAATGACAAGTCAACATTTCGCTGTCTACGTCTTTGTATTATAAAAGTAATTGTGATGACTACTAATGACAAGGCACTGTATATAACATTTTGTACACACAGATGACATGTAATTCAAGAAAGAGTGGAAGTAGCTTCCCAAATATCATTTACGTCTAATGTATTCCACTCGCTTCTTCAGGGCTACGAAATTGATGGACTTGGTGCTTGCAGGTCAGTTCTATGAATACATAGAGGTAAAATGAGGCACCATGCCATTACTTTAAATGACAGGTACAAAGTCGAGTATTCAACGATATCACAAAAAGCGGTTGGTAGATGCGTGTCCTGTATTTGAGGGAGGTAGCATTCCTTGATTTATGCTCTGTGTAGCATTCAACAGTGACCAATCATAACTTTGGAGAAGAAAAAGAGTTATCGTGACCACAGTGGTAACTGCTGGTGTGGTTACTGTGTGCACAATATAGTACTATGTTTGTCCTTCGTCCAAGTTTAATGATTGTGAAAACAAAAATCCTTAACACTCGAAATTCATCTTGAAATAACTCAATCTAGCATCACAGGAATTAGAAACTTTTAAAGAGGAGATGGATGGGGGGGTATGAAAGCTTAGAGTGGAACAGGAGTCACAACAATGTATGAGGACACCAAAATAAGTACTACAAAATGTGAACTACATATATGTACCTCAAGGACAATGAAGTTGACTGTTAGAAATCCATTCAAAGCAGACTGTCGCTGATAGTTTTGAACTATCAACGAAAAAGAATAAAGTTCTTTGTTATTGTAATCATTTTCATCATTCCCTGGGACAAGTGAGGTCTAAAATTACATCTCTTTAGCATTTGTCAGACCACTCAAATGATGTACAGATCTGCTTGGTGATTGCTAGTGTTTCATTTGTCTGTACATTGGTTTCCTTTCCTGAAACAAGCAAACTCTGAATTTCTTAAAACTGTCAAATCTAATGTACCCACTTTCTGGAAAGGCATCGATTTGTATGCCAGGACAGATATCATGTGTAGGCTATAAGTAATTTAATGGCAGAAGAAGCAAACTATTCTAACGATTTACATAATTGCCAATTACTTCTTCACTTAAAATCACTTTTCTCTCTTAGCAAAAGTATCTCTTCACGCTAAAAAATTTCTCACGCTTACAAACTCTTATATGGCTGACTGATCATATATAAAGAACGGAATATTTCTTGCTTAAGAACAGTTGCTATGACGACACATTACGAAGCCCTTGAGACTTCCCTAGCGTCAATCAATACCATTTATGACAGTTTTACTTTGCTGCAGTGCACACTTAGGAGAAAACCTACACATCAGCAATCATAATATTTACACATTTTGTCCATCCTTCCTGCCTTTTAATTCTTAAAAGCAAACATGAAGAGCAAGATATCCTCATGTCCTGTTGATTCTCCATCTCTCCCCCAAATGTATTTATAATCAATTTAGGATGAAATGTCAGTGATGTCTTATTGCAAGGTACTGTGTCATCTTGCCACATAATTCATCTTCATGAGACAGACTACATCTACTCACCTGTGGCTTCACGTCATTTTTCTTTTTGTGTACATTCCTTTCATCGGACAAAAGAATCTGGACAATTTTAGGACTTCAGGAAAGATGAAATGTTAAATAAATTTGATAGGACTTTTCAAATGATCGGGTTTATTCTTTTCATCTACGGTGCGAGCAATTCTTGCGTCACAGGGAAGATCTGAGTGTGACTCGAAAGAATTGAGTTACAGGAAAGGACTAACAATCTGTTACTGTACATGAGCAGTATTTATATCTGACATACGTAAACAACTGAGACCAAGGGTAAATGAAACGAAAGTTTTGTTCTCAACTCACATGGCAACAAAGGTTGTCACTAAACTTGATGATATCAAGAACTTAGTGAGAGATAAATCTGTGTATTACAATATCTGAAAATGTATCGCATACCACTTGTGAAGTCAGATAAACATGAGTAAATATGAAGTCAAATATATGATCAGTTATTTCATTCCACAGAAATCTGATTCGGCACATAATATGCTGTGAACATGGAGTGCAACATGGAGTCAATCCCCACAACTAACTGGTGTCGGTATTCACCAGTGACTATACCTACCCTATGCTCACTCATGTTTACTCATGCATTCAGTTTGACCTAGCTCAAAGTTCAATCGAAATCTATTATGACACCTCACCCCCCTGAGCCTAGGCTAGGCCTTGTTTGGCTTACGCTCTGGCTGAAACATGCCTTTTTATTTCGTGAGTAAGCAAGGGGTAAGTATGTGTCTACGATGTGAATTCAAACAGCCTTGCTGGAAACATTTTCTAGTTATGGCTAATGTATCTCAGTTACCAGACACCACTGAGCTGTTGTTTCTGACCCAGTTTCTTAGCTGGACATTGAAGGTATCTATTTATGTATGAGACTGGAGACCCACATCATGTTTCTTGTCCAAATCAAATGAAAGCTGAGGAACACCTCAAACAATACTTTCTGTGAAAAACTAATTCAGACTGGAGTTTTTTACTGGACATGTCCAGAAGTGTTTTTACAAGATGTAAACTGAAATGTTACATTCAAATGCAATTGCACGAGCAAAGGATAATGCAACAACCCCTTAGCACTTCACAAGTCGATGTAATAGTCACAAATGAACTTTCATCCAGACAGCAGAATACGCACACTCCATCTCATCCTATGTGATGACCGAACGAAGTCATTCTCTTTCGTTAAATGTAGACGGCACTGTCTCGAGTAACCCTTAGAGAGACAGTAATTGATGTTTTTCCATTTTCTCTGTCTTTTGTGGATATCGCTCCAAACCGAGCAACTTTCCTGGATCGTATTTTCATAAACTCCAAAAGAAAATTAGGTGACATAAAGTTCCGCTCAGGGATATTTTGGCAAAGAAGACCTCTGGGCTCATCAATCGTTTTTGCTTGCAGACTGTTTATCTTTTAGAATGATGAGCGAGAGCAGTGAACTAGGAGCATGTGTGTGCCATGGAATCGTTCCTTTTGGGTGACTATAGTTGAATACTTACAATATCTCAAAATAAAATAAGTTAAAAAGTAGCCCCAAAGAAGCAAAATGTTGGGACTCAACTTGATCAGATATGATGCAAATGTATTCAATTACAATCCTCTAATTGTTTTGAACTCCTTTCTCATTTAGCACAGAAAAAAAAAATGTATGATGTAGTCCATTTTGGTCCCCTGGGATATAAAAGTTTACGGGTTCTACTCACGTCTGACAAAAGAGCATTTGATATTGGATTTGGAACACTTGCTAGCAGCCTCTATTTTCTGAAAATGTACACTTGTCAGATTTACTTTGATTAAAAATTCCTACAAATGAGTATCATGTGAATCCACAAAGGATTTCAATTAACCTCTTTATCCAGTTCCAAGTTTTAATGGCAAATCCTTAAAGCGAGAACATACACTGAAGACCGAAAAAGAAAAAGACAAAATAGTATTCTCAAAGAGAGCTAAATACATAATGCACAGCAGAAATTGCTGGCTGCAAGGAACTGTGTCCAAGAGAAGGCAAACATGAACAAAAAACAGTCTAGATTCTGAAAATCAATGCTGATCAAAGGTTTGTAAAATTTAAGTAAAAATGCCACAATCTGAGGTAGTGTATTAGGTCTATGTCTGGCATGCACAAGACAGTAATTCAGGGGGTGTCTGAGAGATCATCAGAGCTACTAAAGGGAACAGGAAGTTGTCTCTAGTTTTCTTCTTTATTTTTTAATCATCAATAACTTGCATTTCTCTTATATTTCTCTTCTCATTTCTCTTGAGAGTATTTTTCATAGTGCTGCTGAGTATCAGTACTGCATAAGCAACGTATGATGCTGCAATCTTAGTGCAATTCAACAACAAAAATGATGCTACATAATGGTGGAGAGCCATTCATTAATTGGCATGGGAGGTGGGGGGAAACTGATTCAGTCTAGGTTGACTGCATTTTCCATTTAAGTTGGTCAATGAAGGGTGAACGGGTATGTCAACAGCTACTGTAAATCTAAAGATGTGTACTTTCAGTAACACAGAGTCATATATATGCTCTAGTAAAACAAAAAAGTTTGAAACAAGGGAAAAATGTCAGGACTACTGTCTTTTCCCTTTTGATTCCTTCTTCAACAAGTGTTGCTTCCTTGTCAGAGATAAATCTAGCCAACACAACAACAGTAATAATAATAGCTTTATGACAACCACATAGATATGTCAGTGATCTCATTATGCTATATAATAACCTCTTATTACTATGACTTTATGTCATTCATGACCAGATACCCATGACTGGTACAGACAACAATGATGCCCTTTCATCCTATATTAAAAAGCTTTCAAAGGACTGTGGTCTTGTATCTTTCAGAGACAAACAAGTCCATTAAATGTATTACAATCTTCGAACAACAAAATCATCAAGGTAGTCTTACACCTATGGATAAAACCTCAGGCTCCACCAGACTGTTAGTGTCAACAACATCATAAATTTTCAGTTTCACCTTTATTTGAAATACCAACTGATGCATTATAAAGATAGCTAGACATAACTTGAGAACGGAGGTCACGACATTTGAGTGCAAGGGTTCAGGGTAGGACTATGACCTCAACAACTTTGTAAATGAAGGTCTGATAAGGGACAACATCATTCACATTTCTCCACACAGTGTACCATATTAGTTATACAGCAGTTTCCTTGATCCATGTAAATAACAGTGCTCTGAAGTAGGCCAACTTGTAATGAAGAAAAGTTAAAGGCTCGAGTTTAAAATCCCATACAGACAGTTCTGCAGATCTACATCACCTGGGGCAATGACCGATTTGGAAAAGATTCTCTCCCCAGGGCTATTCCAGTCCCCAGATTAATCAAGCTCTAGGGTGGAAACATGATTAGTATCCACCACACCATCTTTCTCAGAACATCAATTTTTGATGCCTCTGAGGGTCTGATCCCAAGCTTTATATTGTGTCTTTGCAAAACAATGCAAATCTAACAGAAATACGGAGGTAGGTGTGACCTACATGAAACTAAGACCTGCAGAATTTCCACATAGCAAAAAGTATAATGACATGATACGTACACATCTACACCTGTGGATTACAGAATGTTTCTCAAAGAAATTACACTGCATTTTCAAGTTATGAAACCTCAACAAATTAAAGGGATGATTGAAAACCCCCAGGATGTTGAAGTATGGCCATTGGAAGCACTGTAAATCAAAGGCAAGCACTGAAATGTCTTCACAGGCATCATCTCAATGGAGAGGAAGCAAATGTGGAAGACATACTTCCAAGCAGTGGGTAACATGGTTCTATTGACAGGCTCTCAACAAAGAGGAAAGGAATTTAAAATATTAAGGATAGAGCTGAAACAACTGAGTAGAAAAAACCTAGCTTTCAATTTATACTTCAAGAGTGAAGCCTGGCAGAAAAGAGAGTCAAAATAACACCATGGGCATATTCCACTGGTGATAACATGTAAATAAAGGAAGAAAGTAAAAAAAAAAAAAAACATATTTTAGAAATACTGTGCAACTGCTTTGTATTCGACATCTGCACAACATCAAAATAGGCATCAAGTCTTGTCTAAATCTTTTCACATTTGCCACATTTTCCCCATGATTGTGACTAGCTGCAATTCTACTTGATGTTAAACATAAGCATCAAGCACTCAAGTCTCACACATGTTTTAATTTTTTATATGCAGTAGAAAAATTTAAACATTTTCCATGCCTATGATGAATAAGCTGACATAAAGCAATCACATTAAGTCATGTCGTCTCTGCACGACTGGCAAAGATTTTCATCTTTTGCAGCATGGGGAACAAGAGACTCATTTCAATTGCAGGCAAGTTATGAGCAAGTCTGAGTCATCATAAATAAGCATTCTTAGTACTTAGCCATGGTTACTGCTTAATTGTGTTTGCTAAATACAAATTTCCAATCTCGATAAGTGAGGAAGCCTTCATTTCACTTTCTTACTGTTTAATGGGCTACAGCACTCCTCTGGAGGGTCACTGGCTGTGCAACAGAAACATTTTTTTCTCAAAGTTGTACTCTGGAGACTGACTTCACCCGCAAAAAATAATGTCAATGTAATATATGGATCAATCAGCCAGTCTTTTAGATGTCTTTCTACAAATCAGTGCAGGCAAAAATACTGTGTTCACTTGATTCATTTTGAGAAGATAGGGGATCTTTTATGTGATTTAGTTTGACAAAGTATAAATCCAAGCTTAAAGGTCCCTACGAATATCTACTGCATGTTAGCAGCTTCCAATCATATGCATTCAAACATTTCTTTCACATGTTTACAAACACTATAGACTAAGGCAGACAGACAGATAGATATATCTTCATTCACAATACATGAAGTTAGATGCATTTAAAGAACCGGGTCTTAATTACGTTGCAAGAGATCATTTTATTTTCATACCAATCTTTCCACAATTTCCAATAATGACTTAAAGTATTGCCACATAATCTGGCAAATAGACACTTATTTGGAGATACTGCAAAGTAGAGAATCTTTGGCCATATTGAGTGGTAAGAAGAAAAAAAAACCAGCTATCCTGCTGTTTTCTCCAGTTTACTGTTTTTTTTTATTGTATGTTTTTTTAACTGACAATACAGTCCATAAGTCACTGATTACATACAGTTCAAAGTCACATGAGCCATCCTTTCATCAACTAGCCACAAAAAATCAATAAAGGTTTAATGTCCGTGATGAATTTTCAACTACGCTTCTCATTCACAACTCATGACCTCCAAGTACATAAATCTATGACGAATCTTTGGTTGCCTGGATACATTTGATCAATATTCAATAACTTATCATTTAACAAACAGTTTTTAAAGTGCTTTCTCTTCCTTAGAGAGTTCCATTTAGAGGGAATAAAAGAACAATTGTTTAAAAAGTTGTGCCCTTGAAAAATTGATGCACAGCAGGGCAATATACACAAACATCAGATGTAGCGTGTCTAAAAAGACAGTCGATACTTTGCTATTTGTCTGTGAAGCATGTATTTTTACTTCTTATACATTATTGGAAGTCTACATACCTGTCATCAATGGAATCAATTACTTATAGTACCAAAGTCTATGGTCTAAAATGTCAATAACATGTTTCTTTCAAGTCCAAACTTATGACCTCATACTTCATTTAACAAAGCAAGTATGACTGTCAAAGTTACAGTTCAATCGCCAAGGACAAATTGTGTACTTGCACTTATTGACATGTACTACTTTTTGGTAAGGGAAATTAATGGGAGGGGAGCACGCAACTGAGTAAACATTTCTCAACTTTTAGGCACATTCAAAAGAATCAAGAAATAAAAACCAGAAACTATCTTGCATGACAACTGATAAGCTACTGGTTTAAGTGTTTTGACCATATTCACGCATAACATGTTCACATGGAAAAACAACTACATACTTCCCTGTATAGGAATTAAGTAACAAACATTTCAAAGGTACTGCAGTTTGTGAGTTTCCATGAAATTTAAGTGGATACAAAACATAGACAACATGTAATACATGTCAACAAGTGAGATGGTCATTTAGAGGGACACATCTTGCTGTAAGTTAAAGTTGGCCTTTTTTGCTTTCTTTTTAAATCTTAAAGTACAATTGTACTTGCAGGGATGGTGTACTGTATTCCATTGTCTCACCCCTGACCATGCATATGTCTAAGGGGTGACATGTTCCATACTTCACTCTCCATTCCTCATGGTAAGGGTTTGAATTGACAGAATAATCAGGGAGACAATGAATGTTGGCTTCATTGCTCGATGCATTCTTAAATGCTGAGTGACCAGCAAACAGAGAGAAATCATTTCTTAACACATTTCCTAAGATTTTGTAATAAGTTGACATAGCATGCATTATCTGTAGAATCTAACCATTAAACCCTTAAAACAAATTTGCAAGGGCAGCCTTAAAATGCAAAACATGATTAAATATCACTAGAAAGCGGTGACAAAAATTTGTAAGCTGTTTACATATCCAATTATATCCTTGCAGTGGGGCCCCGGAGAACGCTGAATTTTCATTTAACATTGTTGAGCTCACTCCCTGCCTTTGTGTGATGAGAGATATCCAGTTATGACGTTCATTTACAGTGCATCAGCGAGCACACTGTACTGAGATAAACCGGCATGCCTGCTGGTCCAAAGAATAAGATATAACTGGGTCCACAGAAGCATACAAGAATCGTATCATGGGCGCAGTGCTCTCACAGAGCCTGCTAACACAGTTCATGACTGTATCATCCATCATGAGTGTGAGACTTTAGGTGGAAATTCTCCCTCTGTCTTATCCTCTCTCACACATTCGATGATGGACATACCTGATGACGGACATATCTGACGACGGACATATCTGACGATGGATATATCTGACGATGGACATATCTGACGATGGATGTATCTGACGACGGATGTATCTGATGACGGATGTATCTTATGAAAGACAACTTTGTTACGTATCTATGTCTCTGGAGAATTATCTTCACCACTGAAACATTGGTTTCATGCATAAATATAAGAACATCAAGTTTGGCAGGGAGCAGACAATTTGACAACCTCAGACACCAATCAAATAATAAATTGCTGAAGCCAGCTATAAAAATGGTAAACCTTCGACCATAATTTGTTCAGGCCCTTTGCACAAGAAATGATACTCTCGTCAAACAAGACGTGACATTGACAATCATCGATGCATAGAATGAAAATCTGCCAACACATTATCTTGCTGAAGTTCCAATCTATGACAAACAGTTTCAACCTTTTTATTATTTTGCACCCACAACTATGACAAGATGTGAAAGACTGATAAAAAGAAAAACGAACAACCTTATCCAGTGTCCTGTTTGCACTCACAACTGGTGAACATACAGTAGTAAATGAAAGAAACCATATAACCCTTCAAATTCAACATGCGTCTCAAGTGAATCCTCCTGTGCATTTTAAAAGAAAAACCCTTAAAAATATTAATACTATTAGTTTTCACTATTGAGAAGACGTTGCAATGAAGTTGAACCACTTGTCCAACTTGGCTGAACCATGAGTCAGAATATGATAAGAATTTTGTTACAATAAAAAGCCAGTGAACACTATAAATCTGTAATTTTCAGGGCTTTGAAAAGTTGTGTACATCACGCTACATTCTCCAAATTTCCATGTTAAATCATGTCCAACAGCTTTTGTGAATTGTGCATAGCCCCTTTAAAATTGCATTATTAGGAATGAGATGATGATGTTCAAAGCATTTTAGAACATTAACACCTACAGTATGTGACACTTTTTCTTCTTTACATTGAAACAACACTATCAATGCTCATCTACCATAGATGAATCAACACCATGACAATGATTAAATACATAAATGTAACTGAAACAAACTACTCGTTGAACTAAAATCTTAAGACTTAATTAAAGATTACGTGAAACCAAAGACCGGTCTCCACAAAGACTTCTTTACATGGAAAACTCTTTTAAAGAGCATATTAAAGGTAGCAATACCCACTTAAGCTAAAGGAATTGTTATTCATCTCTGATCTATTATGTTTTTTTATGCAAGATGAGGGTATTCACTTCAGTGACTCTTTTTTTCCCATTGGAGTCCTAAATGTAGGATTAAAAGTTTTTGAATGAAAACCAACAATGTGTACAATACTTGTATAATCTCCACAGAGAGTAATACCCAGAAATTTATGATGTTGTTTACACTGGAAATCAAGATAAAATAACTTAAAACTGCAAGTAAATCTGCCATGATTAATTAAAGACATTGTTACAGTGTCATTTCATATATACTACTGGGAGAAAATGGATTACTTAAGACTTAAATGCATAGTTCCCTCTATGGTCTTTCTCTCTCTCTAGATAAGTCGTGAACATGTTAAGTGTGAAGGTATTTAAAATTAACACTGACTAAATAGATCTATAAAATTCTGATCAATGAATTGCCCAATCCTCAAAAAATATAGTTTAATCTCCCCTTCTTAGATAAAAATTGGAACATAATTATAGATACTGTAATAGCAAACTCATAGAGAGCCCAAATCTACAAAGTATTCAATAGTGCTGTCCACCAAAATGAAAAGCCAGCTCGAAAAAAATGAGTCTTTTTGTTAATGACCTATGTACTTAACAAACAGCTGAAGATAAAAAAGACCTAATTGTCAGCTGAGAGAGTATTATGGCCAAATCTTAGCTGCTCAGTCATTTTACTACTCATAACATTTGCAGAAATGAATGTGCTTGGCCTCATATCATATCCCTTAAAAGACAGATTATAGATCTTACACCTGTTGTAACAAGCTGTAGCCTTTTGCTTAGATAAGCTTGCAAAGCAAAAAACAGTGTACCATACAGAAGCTGAATACCACAGGAACAGACTGAAGTGGTTTCAACTGCTAACTGCGACAAAATCAAAATGTAATTTAAACAGTTTTGATGTGTGAGCCTGCAGTTAGAAATTCCAGCTGTCACAGCAAGTTACTGCAGCAGTAGAAACCTACCTACAAGTTACTCATTTTTCACTTTCTGAACTACTTTTTGAGGACTTTCTATCATTCCTGTAATCATCAGTAGTTTCATATTCCCTCCAAAAAATATGATCTTTACACTGCCCAAAATAATCCGACTGCAACTTTTTTTTTGACGCATGACGACAGACCAAAAGTGTTTTCATGAAAGTATCTCTTGTGCTTTCTGGCAAGATATGGTTTCATTATTGAGATGATAATTTGTACCGCAAGGGCTTCCTGAGGGAAATTATTACAGTAAAAGTAGTAAGGAACATTTAAAGAAGTCTAGAGGCAAAGTTAAAGATTGCAATTTTGTTTGTTATAACAGTTTAGACTGGTTGGTGGGATACATGAGGGCAGATTTGATGTGGATGAAGCAGCACAACAAGAATATGCAATACAAATGGTGATCTGCCTGTATGCCAAACTGACCACTGGCAAACTTAATGCATACCCTTACAAAGAAATTGTAATGTTGCATGTCACAACAACATTATAATTTCACAACATTTTGTACCTTTCATGTAAACAAAACTTGCCCAATTGTCAAGTATTTCAATGGAATTTTACAGCCACGGTGTACTATATTTCAACTACATTTACAAATCAATTTTAATAACATGTATGAAAGTCCACTATGATGAAAGTGTTGGGGTATAACAAAGAATAAATCTAGAGAGAACTTGACCACATTAACTATATATCTTTCATCAGTTGAAGTAAAGTTCAATCAAACATTGGTGTCTATTAACAAAACACTTTTCAACAAGCAAAATCCAGCCAGAACATCTACTTCTAATTCTGTGTGATTCAAATGATATTCTGGACATACGAACCTATTGCATCCCTATCACTGTGTCATAAATCATTACAAACTATATTCCTAGCTTTGTAGAGATCACATACTATGGTACTCTATCATTTTAGCTGACAACTTTTCTGGAAGAGTATTTAAAGAACTACAATAGTTAGCCAGAGAGTCAAATGACTTTGTTATTCCTTGCCGATATCACATTTTTGCATACATACACAATCACTTACAAACAAAAGCAACACAGTGGAGAAGAGAACTGACCAGATCAAAATGAAAAACAAAATGCAATAATGACAACCACATTCTGTATCACTTATGGGTTTAATGTTTACCAAGTGCTGATAAGAATGAGTACTGTCTTCACTCAGCATTGATGACAATTGTGGTCATGAACAAGGTAATTCACAAGTTGATAGAAAGTTCAAGACACCAAATTGTGGTTACAGACCTGAGATTGTCAATAGTCAATAAAAGCAATTTGGAACAGTCTTGTCTCCCAAGGGCGTGTTTACTGTGACTAACTTTGTAAATCTTGACGGGGAGTTTCTGACAATAGGGATATTCTCTGAAGGCTTAGAAAAAGTGATAAGAGCTATGTTAAGTGGTTGTTTGGCATAGAAAATGGACTTTAAATGTTCCACAAATTAAAAGAGAATGAGACCAAACTCTATCTAGAGGCAACCTCTGCTATTAAACATAGACCTACATTTTGGCAAATTTCAATAGGAAACAACTATGCATTATTTTTTAATATGAGTGATTTAACCTCTTCATATGTTCACATTCAGGATATGTAAAACTCTTGAAGTATCACATGATGGGCTTTTGAACCCAGGACAGATCTTTGGAATGATAGAACTTATTATATTCATTTCATGTCACATTACAGTGATGACAAGTCTCCAATGGCTCAATTCAAATGACAGACATTAGCTGCTCATCAAGTGCTAACAGTGTTGACATTTTAAAGTTCTATCTGAATTCAGTTGCTGAGATATCTTTCTTAATAGGTTTTCACACTTCAAGCTCTGGAGACCTCAAATGACCTTTGACCTCCATGAAAAACAATAGGGATCGTGTACTCACAGTGAATTACCATCACACAAACTTTGAAGTTCAAGCACCTTTCCTTTCTCAAGGTACTGTGTTTCCAATGTTTTCACACTATGTCTTCTATTGACGTCACATGACCTTTGATCTCCATAAAAAAAAATGGCAGACGTAGGTGCTACCAATGGTAACAGTTTGAAGTTCTAACAATATTTAGTTGCTGAGATATCTCCCTTGATAGGTTTTCATGCTTTAAACTCTGGTGACCTGAAATGACGTTTGACCTCCATGAAAACCAATAGGAATCATCTAGTCATGATGGACTACCAACACACCAACTTTGAAGTTTCAGCAAAGTTCAGTTCTTGAGATATCGTGTTAAGAAGACAAGGCATCACATACACACGCATGCCATCACCATGGCACTGGTTCTTTGCCTGCCTTAGGCAAGGAATCAAAAATGAATTTCACAATAACACTCTAATTGTAATAATACGGAAGGTAAATCTTGACTGTATTTACTTAATACTCTCAAGAATGAGAGCAATAAACATGCCTTATAACTTTGTTTGTTGTTGTCTCAGAAATAACTGTTTATTAAGCACAAAGGACGGTCACATCATGATGGAGTTGGAAGTGCCAGAAGAGACTGCTTCTTTAATCATTGCCACCGATCTCACCCCCGTCCCATCGCCAACAAAAGAGCTGCACTCTCCAAAATACAGAACAGACACAAGAGGATTGAACTGATTCACAGAGAGGGAAAGAACAAAGATAGATCTCTGTTGAAAAGTTGTTTTACATAACAATATTTTGAAATTTTATTGAATGTTTATCAATCCAGCCCACCAGAATTTGTGTCACGTGTGATGGATCAACGACTCTCACATCCTGCAAGTTTGATTTAAAACCTCAGAGGTTAATACACTTTCAAGATACAGATATGCGGCGTCAATTACTTAGCCTGGAGATGCATTATGAAATATAGCGGACAATACACCCTTACTATTCTGGTGTTTACATTTTCAATGGGGTTATCTAGTGTTGGATTACACTTAAGTGACATGAAATTCATAAAAAAAAAATTGGAAATAGTAAAATTGCTATACATTTGAGCACTTTCAAATGTTCACATAACTAAGTTGTGTTTTTTTTTTTGTCTGTTCAGTTTTATATGTTTCTTATATTGCACTGTAGTTTCCATGATTTTTTGGTCCATTTTCCTCCAAATGGTAAACTATTTGTATATACTTCACCCCTTAATCACTCCTCTGCTCAAATTAACATGACCTCCTTCAGCGTACTGTCCCCAGTCTAAATACAGCATTGCCTTTAGTCTTGATATACAGTTTTAACGAATTGTCACTCATTATTTGATCCAATGGACTGAATGAGCAATTATTTACCATTTGCCTCCTATACCTTCAACCGATCCCCTCTTTACACATGGCGCACCTGAACCGATATTTTCCAAAATCTAACGTCACTCTTGTTGCCCGTTGTTTAGAGGAGAGGAGAGGTTGGTTTGAGACTAATCCATACAATCATCACAGAGAATGGGTCACAGATTCCACTGATTGATTGCCCCTTAAGATTGCCTTTAATTTACAAGTGCTTTTAGCACAGAAATCGGAGAGGACCTGTTTAAACATTTTAAATGAGTTATTTCCCACCATCAATAATGATGAGGTTTTGTGCACTAACAAAGAGCTTCCACGTGCGAGATGCTGCGGTGGATGTATCTCCTAGGGAACCAACCCCTGTCAGCGGCGAGATAGGAGGAGAATATCATCATGGTATTAATCACAGAGACTGACCGGCGAAATACACGGTCCTTCTTTTCGAAAGTTATAACTGATCTTGGAAGGTGCTGACGTGGATAACAAACTTTGCGGACAATCAATGAATTCGACGGTCATGTTTGTTTGTTTCCACTGACTTGAGACGTGAGTTACAGGGAGAGATTCATCATACACCCTGACAGATTCACCGTTTTCATGACACAAGGAGAACCCGAACGGATGGAAGTAACAAATACTAGTTCTACATACTGAAGACGTGATTTATCAAAGCGGAGAAAAGAATTACTAGGATAAATAGAAACGATGCAGATTAACAAGCTGTGTAAGCTTTCTCTCTGAGGGTCAGAAGAGGCACACATTTTGATGTATGGAGGCTTGAGATACTGAATATTGAAATGCAACTCTATCAGTGTAGCACACACTACCACTGATAGGCCTTGAAATATCCTTTCTTCTTCTCTTTTCTTGTTTTTTGTACTTTATGTTAGAAGGTTAGACACAGGCAGCTCAGGAATTTGTCTACAAAAGTAAAGATACTTTATAGTAAGACAGTACCGGTGAAATTGCTGAAAGTGCATTGCACAAGCAGACTGTAAGCCAGAATAAACCGGATAAAAGTTTATAAACGCC
This sequence comes from Stichopus chloronotus, assembly GCA_021234535.1. Taxonomy (NCBI): domain Eukaryota; kingdom Metazoa; phylum Echinodermata; class Holothuroidea; order Aspidochirotida; family Stichopodidae; genus Stichopus; species Stichopus chloronotus. The sequence continues at coordinate 8,637,192 of CM037836.1, forward strand.
GATAGGGATTTTTCTGAACGTCCACACCCCTAGCTCACAAAAACAGCACAACGGGAAAGGGAGGGTGGTACAATCTAGAATAGTGCGGAAAGCATCAGAGTCAGTGTTAAAAAGATTCCCAGCATCCTTGGCACAATAGATGGCAGCGCATTTGCTATGTCAAGACCTGAGGTGTGAGGTAAAATTTGCGTATTTCCAGCCAAGGCTTACAGTTCTTACCTTTCCAACATGCCATACAATCAACAAAAACCTTACTGAAGATAATAAAGACTCACAGGAGAGGATGAGCATAAGCACAATCAGGCAGAATAACATTGAACATGGTGACAAGATATATGGTCTAACTGAACATGTTAGAAATTGTTGCTTCAGTTGAACATACCTGAACCCATCCATAATAAACATAGATCAATTAATTTACAATGATTCTATCACTCCAATGGGAACTAAAACCTAGACAGACAGTTTTAAATAATGTAATACTCAAAATCTTGCATTTTACTAGAAAATATAATTTATCTGCAAAGACAAAAATTATGCGGTGTGTTGAAGAGCACATCCGGAGTGTGATAAACATAGCAATATAATGCAATATAAATTCAGCACACTACTCTGGCATAATCAAAATACATTGCTGTAGGTTGTACTTGCATTAGCGTGTCTGTCTATCCAGTAATCCCATCATCACAACAAAATCAAAGACCTCAACACTTGCTCATCCGTATTCAGTTACATTAGATTGACTTAATATAAGTGAATGCTGGTTTCAAACTTCTCTGGTAGCTTAAAGGTGATTGATTGTCTTTAATAATATTCCATCTCACATGATATCGGTCTCCCCTTGAGAATTCTCTGCAATCATTACTACTTTTACATTGACTCTCATTACAAACTCCTGTTCTGTGAATAAATACTGTAATGACACCAAAGTAGTATACACACACTTGCTAGCGATGTTTCATCGCTACATAAGAAGGGTACCTGTCAAATAGTGACCTTTTCAGGGAGCTAATAAAAAAGGGCTGACCTCACGAAAGATATACAATGACCAACCACCTTTAAATTAGTACAATTGCCTCAATAGGGGGGCAGGATTCTTTCTAGTTCATTAATCAATATACCCTATGAACAATTTTGAAACAATTTCCATTTCCTTGTACTACATGTACTGAGAAAGAGACAGCAACAAACATGCGATTTGCTGCACTCAAACTCAGTTTCTGAATCTACTCTGCTCGAATCAAAAAGGTAATCATGTGACACATGCAGCACTCTCATCGACCAATCAGGTAGCACTGACTGACACGTGAGCAACACTTCCAGACTGTAGCACAAGTATCGACAAACTAACGATGGCCTATATGCAAACTTCCTCAGGCTAAAAGATTTCCTTCCTATGGGAGATGCGTGATACCCTCGCTCCTCATGTTATCCATCATCTTCTCTATGCCTCATCGTCACTAGCGTGCAAAAAATCATATCACAGTGAAGTAACATCTCTGAGGCACCATGACCATGTTAACTCAGGGTCAATTTATCTATATCTATGATACAAGATATTATTGACAAATAAACCAGGTTTAACAACACATCTTTTCCTTGGATATCAGTGATCTAACCTTTTATTTTTTTTTAAAAAACATTTATCATCCTACTGGTCAGCTTTAACACCTTTGCCTGTTACCAAATGATTATCTCCAAAGTATAAATTACTGACAGCAGTACACAAGATACGCACACAGAAACCGGCCAAAGAAGTACAAAAAGAGGGCACTATTGCACTAAAATTGAATGGGGGACATCACTGGTGGCAGCATTTCAGATTTGCACTTTCTGAAATCTAGTGCAAATTTAATAAGTACAATACAGAGATGTTGAATACTGCCCTCTAAACCAAGTACAGTCATCTGAAATTACTCAGTGCAATACGATAATGCACTAGTAACCATTTTCACTTTCACCAATGGCAAATTGGTATCATACAATACATGCTAAATTAACAAACTTCAAATTATGAAAGCAATGACCACTGTGGCAGTTTTACTAAACAATGGACTTAACTTGACGAGTCAACCCTAAAGCACTCACACATCTTCAACTCTTGTTTCTCAAATCTTTGTAAACAACCCAACACATTCAAAAGCCCCAATACTATATTCAAAGAGGTAGAAGTCAACTGCTAAGTGTGGCTAATGACTGGCAGAAAATGATGTGTGGGAGGCATATAGGCCTATGGTCAGAAGGCAATGGTTCTTCCATTCGTTTAAGATAACACAAACATTGCAGCTTAAACTGATGATCATATCCAACTTGGTGCCTTCTACAAGCTGAGTCAGAAAGGCCTGATCTAAATCACTTACTTAAAGGGATACATTGAGTTGTGTTGAAAATTCACTAAATTTTTTTCTAAACCTGTCAAGTTTTCTTCACATGCTAATGATAAATACTTAAAGGGGATTCCCATGCATCACATACACATGGACATCAATGAGTGAGTAAAAAACTGTCCGATATGGGTTTTTGGAAAATTTGTGACCAGACACTTTTCACATTAGTGCTAATTTATACGTACACGGCCGGCGTAAAAAATGAAAATGGCAGTTTTCCTAACTTACGAATGTTAAACTAGACTAATCACGCCATTTTTAAGCATAGCCATTTGGTTGTACAAATCAAAATCCACTAATCGGTATCATATCTATGTACCACCTTAAATTGCATTCTAAACCTCACTTGGTAAGGCAAACAATTATTGCTACTTAGAGGCACAATTCATCTGGTATCCTGAGGAAACAATTAAATGAGATAGAGGAAAGCAATACCTTTCACAGTTTCTACATGATCAAGTTACATTTTTGCAAGAAGAACTGTAACTCTATATTCTTTGATACTAAACCTAAATCACATTCTTGAAAGCCTTTCTTAACATAAATAAAGAAAAAAGTCACCTCCATGAAAAGTCAAACAAACCATGGCTGGATTTCCTAAATTCAATAAGTCCACGCATAACCTATTATCACATCAATGATAGGATGATCCCATAGATATGCTCCATAATTTAAACCTTCAGTAATTGCTACTATCCTCAGCTAGGAAACATAACATCACTGCATGAATACTACATTTTGGTCTGAACAGCTTAGGCAAATAGTACTCATGAATTTACTGTGTTAGGTTGTAATTCATCTTAGCATGTATACACTACAAGTAATATGAAGACAAAGGATAATTCCTCTTGTAACAGGACTATTTATCCTAACAAATGGAACACATTGGTCACCCTTGAGTGGGAGTGCCACTGAGTTGGTATTGATAAATTTGTGGGGATTTTGAAGGTTACTACTTACATTAAAATGCTGCTAATTGGCACCCATTAGTCCAAGCCCACAAGTTACAAAATACATCACTTAGGGATGTAAGTGCAGGGTAAAAAAAATACTGAAAATACGTTGTACAGGTGAATGCTGTCCTGGGGCTGAGGTATAAGGGGAGAGGGTGTCAGAAGAGAGCTGAGGTGCAAAATGGTGCACTGTCAATTCATTATTTGGAATACACTCATGCCCCCAGAGAATTCCATTTTTATGGTATTTTTGGTTCATTTAGACTGTTATATGTACAGTAACATATAATTTTGTTAAAATGTAACAAATAAAATTAACCTTATTTAGAGTGCTTCTTTCGAAGAACTTTTCCCTAGCTTTCTGTTGCTGGAGGATTCTCTTAAAAAATACGGAATTCCGTATTAATATGGAAAACTTATATCCCTGATCACTATAGTTTCAATTTTTGGGACCCTGGATTATTATGATCATTTGTATATGGTTAATACAAGAAAAGTGCCTGGTTACAAATTTCTGCAAAACAAATTGAATGTTAAACTACTCATTCCTTAAAGTGATTGCATGTGCATGAAAAAAAAACAGAATAAGATATGGTATTTTTTTTTTTAATGGTATTTTTGGTTCATTTAGACTGTTATGTGTACAGTAACATATAATTTTGTTAAAATGTAAAAAATAAAATTAACCTTAAAGAGTGCTTCTTTCGAAGAACTTCTTCCTTAGCTTTCTGTTGCTGGAGGATTCTTTTACAAAATACTGAATTCCGTATTAATATGGAAAACTTACATCCCTGATCACTATAGTTTCAATTTTTGGGACCCTGGATTATTATGATCATTTGTATATGGTTAATACAAGAAAAGTGCCTGGTTACAAATTTCTGCAAAACAAATTGAATGTTAAACTACTCATTCCTTAAAGTGATTGCATGTGCATGAAAAAAAACCAGAATAACATATGGTATTTTTTTTTTTAATGGTATTTTTGGTTCATTTAGACTGTTATGTGTACAGTAACATATAATTTTGTTAAAATGTAAAAAATAAAATTAACCTTATAGAGTGCTTCTTTCGAAGAACTTCTTCCTTAGCTTTCTGTTGCTGGAGGATTCTTTTACAAAATACTGAATTCCGTATTAATATGGAAAACTTACATCCCTGATCACTATAGTTTCAATTTTTGGGACCCTGGATTATTATGATCATTTGTATATGGTTTATACAAGAAAAGTGCCTGGTTATAAATTTCTGCAAAACAAATTGAATGTTAAACTACTCATTCCTTAAAGTGATTGCATGTGCATGAAAAAAAAAACAGAATAAGATATGGTATTTTTTTTTATGGTATTTTTGGTTCATTTAGACTGTTACATGTACAGAAACATATAATTTTGTTAAAATGTAACAAATAAAATTAACCTTATTTAGAGCACTTCTTTCAAAGAACTTCTTCCTTAACTTTCTGTTGCTGGAGGATTTTTATGAAAAATACAGAATTCCATATTAATATGGAAAACTTACATACCTGATCACTATAGTTTCAATTTTTGGGACCCTGGATTATTATGATCATTTGTATATGGTTAATACAAGAAAAGTGCCTGGTTACAAATTTCTGCAAAACAAATTGAATGTTAAACTACTTATTCCTTAAAGTGATTGCATGTGCATGACAAAAAAACAGAATAAGATATTTGATCTTAAGTTTTTCTTCACTTTTGACATGTGTGGTTGTTCATGGACTGAAACTATTCAATCAATGACAATAACACTTAATCAAAACAATTGTCTGAATGGTGCAATGAAAAGACATACGAAACTTTCAGACACGAAATTTTGATGTTTTTGCACCTTGCCTATGCACAACGGCACTTCAATTTTTCTTTTGTATGTAGGATACCTTGACTGACTTAGTTGGGCCATTTGTCATCAATATGTGAGGAAATCTTGACAGGTTTGTAAACATTCAGTGAATTTAATGAACCAATTCATAGTGCCACTTTAATATGACACAGGATATACGCATGACAACTATTACTGGTATCACTGGTATCACTCTCACATCCTACACTGACTTTATGCAAAGAGTAGGCACAGCATCCAAGTTTCATGCAATTGTTTGAAGCAGCGCATAAAGAAAATACTACCATAGCAGAAAAACTGTTCAAATATTCTTTTTAACAACAGATCAATATCATGATTGATACAGCTGTTTCGCTCCATGGCATGAGAAATGCAGCAACTTCAAAGTTTGTCAGAAAAAGAACTGCCATTTTGTTTCTGACCCCTTGTCTACTAGTACCGCATCTTGTTAGGCTTTTTTTTTTTTTTCAATAAGGAATCAATCTGTGACACTTTGTTTCACATCAGCAGCCTTTGTGCCATCAAAAAGAAAGCAAGTCTGTTGAATTTTTTACATTGTTTAGGGTTGTAGCTACAGTGGGCGGCTCTGGAATCACCCAGGCCTAGTAACTCTCGCCCGGCATTGGCAATCAATTTCCACCTTACTGCCCAGCACAAATGTCACAAAATGTAATAAACATACGGGAGAAGCGGCCTTTTGAGTGAACATTTGGAGACTTTGCGAGTTCTTCCCCATAAAATTGCTTTATACAAGACAAAGAGTGCTCTGGGGAGCTGCTCCATGGTTCCCCACAGGGTGTTGCCCTAATACTCCAGCAGGGGCCCTCTTCCAAGCTTCTGGACCCCACCAGAAGTTGATAATTCCCTTGCCTGGAGCCGGACACTAAAATTTTGTCCAGCAAGAACCCTGATACTCTGCATTAATAAGAACTGCAACCCTCACAAAGTTGGCAACTTGTTAAAAACAAATAATACGAACTGGTTTATAAGTGAGGGGGGACCAAATATCCCATACACTTGGCCATCACATAAAAATAATAACCTGTAAATGGACAGACCTGAAATACTATCAAATCACTTATCACACAAACTGGCCACATGATGCTACGGTGACACTTTGTTCGATTACAGAATGTTAACAGTTAACCAAAGTCTACCAGGAGTTGTACACAAAAGGTAAACAGGTGTACAATTATTTACACACATACCTTCACGATAAGGAATTGTGTTTTTTCATGACACGTTTCAAATCATTCTGCTTTCAAACAACAAGGCTTACAATTTCACCTGATGGAGAAAATAAGCCAATTTGTGTACAAAAGCAATGTTGAGATTTAATCAACTGCATATGTATGCAAGTAAAAGAAACGACTATTGTGCAAAATGTGGTTTGTTCACTTTCAAAAGTTGTCCTATCAAAAAAGTGAGTCATTAACAATGTAATTAACAAACTCAACAGCGACTACTTGAAAAAACTTCTGCTAGGCTTTTTTACAATGCAAATTAATTAGGGAAATCTCATGACATCTGTTTCAGCTATTCTACCAAATGAATTTGGTTAAAGCAGCAAGTCGGTTATCTGAGGGACGATATTATAACAAATTTTGGTAGTTTGCTAGACATTTAAGTGGTTTGGGGAGCCAGGATAAACAATGTGCTACGTTCTGTCGGTATAAAAAAAAATGGTTATTCACAGATCGATTTCAAAATATCAATAACACCCAGTGTATAGGCTTTTCCCACAAAATTATGCAAAACCGGTTTATACATGCAACAAAGCACCATACATGGGTCATTCCCACATGCAAGTTGTCTCCTAATAACTTTGTCAAATGTCAGCCTTCTAAAACTACAAGAAAGTTACCCCATTGAAAGTACTTTTGTTGTTGGTAGGCATTTGATTGGTCTCTTTGACATAGCTAAGGTGTAGTCACTGGATCTGAGTACGGACTGTACACTATACATGTTGAGCCAATGCTAAATATTAATACTGGTATGTAACATATGTTGGTAATTTATTTTGCTGGAACAATAAACATATATCTAAATATACTGCACGGGCAAAAAATCAATACCACCATTATAGGTACGGAATGCAATACCAGATATGTTGATAACATTAATGGACCCTAATCACCATTATACTTTCAATGTCAGTGTAACTGTGTGAACAAATGCACTGTAGGGGCCAATCTTGAATTATGTACTTAAACTTACCATCAATTGTGATCATGAAATCATAATCAATAATAGCTTGCATTCCAGCAAACCTCAGCATGATTGATAATGTCTGGATCAAAACAAAAGACTAGGCAGAGCATCATGGAAATGTAAAATACACTCTCCTTGCCAGGATGCAGTTATCCTCCATTTTTTTTTTTTTGCATTGCAAATGATCCACGGTGATCCTGAACACGAGAGTTTACACACATCATGAGAACATGAGATGCCAGAAGTATTTAAGAAATTCCGTTTCTTTTCCGTTCCTTGGGACACAAATTTAAAATAGTTGGTCAGCGTTCCACAATGGAATAGGGAATCACGTACAGCACTCCACTTTTGGAGACTTGCTCAAAGTTTTATTTAACGTGGCCTGCAGTTAAGCATACCTTGCAAAGTTAACAGTGATCCAAAGAAAGAGAATTCCTTGATGCTCTACAGTAGCAGTCCTCCTTCAGGAAATGTGAACTTCGCTGTCAGCTACGCTAGGGAAAAAGATGGTCTTGAAACACTGTCTTGCTCATCAATGGAAAAATAGACAGAAAATGACACATTTCTGTCCTTACGAAAATCATCTCGTGAGAAAATTGCCCTGTCTTTGAAAAATATCAATGAGCCACATTTATAAGACAATCAACAAACTCGCAAGTCAAGGAACTACACCATAAGGCCAAATGCATGAACACGGTAACTCATCATTAATGAAACACAGGAGCCACACAAATATTTTAATTAAAGACTTATGTGACAGAATTGAGTAAATATGGAGACTAAATTCCCATCTGAATGAGTTATTAACCAGTTACGTATTTCTTTCCACGAATCCTGACAACAACGAGGGAGGCAAACAGCTACAGCAGCTTCTGCTTGCAATTTCTGAACATCAGAACATTCCACTAGAGAAACGTCAGCGGATAAAATGTAACACCTGCAGTATCTCATATACTGTTTGTAGAGATTCCACACAAAGAACCAGACAAAGCACAAATGTTTACAACGTAGGGTGGCTAAAGTTCTAACGGAAAGGTTTCACTGCCACTTCTCAAAAAAGAAACTTAACACAGAGGAATCCGGTTCTAAACCACTATCGGTGTGATAAACTACGTGTCGAGAAAAATAATTTATTCGCTGCTAAAAACGTGCCCTACAGCTAATCAGACGTAAAGCGTAAGCCTCCGATATTGAATGTGTGATAAATAGACGGATGAATTGAATGGTCTGTTAGTCATACTGTATGAAAAAAAAGAAACATTGGAAAGGCAAGCCACATGTTTTCAATATAAATTTCATCGGATAGTAATGTTTAAATTAACTGACTGATAATTCTATAAAGTTGTATCCTTGTAAGTTTTGGATCAAAAACATTTGAAACAGTTCCTGAAAAATAGTGATCAAATCTACAAAATCCATGAGCATATATCTTCTTTCACCAAAGTTCCATGATACATATATTGTAATATACCACCTTACTACATTCCAACAAGATCTTGCACAGACAGACAAACCACACACATTACTTGCAGAAATTATAGCTATCTATGAAAGAAAAACAAAAAATGTGCAGCTACAAAACCATCGACTGTATTTTCCTCTTCCTCATTAACAAATTATCAGAAGTGGTATAATGTTAAGCACAAGTGTATCTCCAGGACTTGCACTTTACAAACAAGGTTTAGGAACTTTGTAGACATAACCTGCCCCCTGAAAAACAAGAAAGATCTGCACAGAAATTCCGGTCAACTGAAAGAGTCAGAAATGTTAGGAAGCAGAAGTTTACTAGTGTAAGCTGGCAGTTTGGGATAGAAAGACAACACGAACCTATCAGGCCAAAGAGTGACACATGAACAGTGTTTACCCTGCAAACACCTCCTCCTCCAAATACATAAACAAGTACACAAGCCTTTGTGAAGACGGGCGGTCAAGATGGCAAACAACAACAGCGGCGAAAGCAAATAAAATCAGAAAAAAATAAAACGACACGAAAGTGGGTTTCTGAGTGATGGCTTTGGGCAATCCAGGAATCTAGCAACACGATACGGTAACAGTGGCCTCAACACGAAGGAAAGTCCTTGGAGATTGATTTTGAAGCTTCCAAAAGCAAGATAGGAACCAAGGCACTCTCACTGAAAGATTGCCTCCAGTTACACTTTTTTGAGACTGCACCCACAAAAGACGCTTGGGTGATTCTCAAAGAAAAGGCCAAAACCAAAAGTAACCTTTCACGCCAGAACAAAATCCACAATGTTTCTTCCTGCAATCATTTGCACATAAAACAATCCTACTCTGAGTGTAGGGGAAGCAATCACTGTAACTCTCTGTTCAGAAAATGAAGATGAAATGCCTGAGAAAAGTCCTCAAAGCAAAACAACAACTGACAGAAAATTTCCAATTGAGTGAATAAAGTAAATTTGATTACCATATAATGGACCTGAAAAGATCAAAGAAAGCAATGAGGCATAAATGTGATCGTTCCATCAAGTCAGATGCTGTTACAGAATAGTCGATTAGACCTCAATATCCAAAGACAATGAAAATAATAGAAACACCTTTTGCAGTTTCTTTATTCCAAGAACAGGAATTATAGTCTTCTCCAATTCTGTTCACTGGCGTTCACACTGTCTCAAACCATTCATACCCTGAGATGCGAATATAATAAATCCAAAGATAATAATGTATAATCTTCCTCCCTTCTTTATGCTTGTCTTTGAATTTTGGAAACAGATCTTAAATTCAGGAGACTTTACAACAAACATGTGTGCTCATCCTAATCAAATTTTTCATCCCACGGCATTTCTCTCTCTTCCGAAGGTTACATCACACGCACTTGACACCGGCAACCAAAACACCAATCTTTCGACTTACAAAAGACCTCCTTGACTCTATGCAACAAATTGAATTAAAGCGCTTCAATTCCTCTGGTCATCCTTTAGCTATATTTCGATAAGACCAACGTCAGGTAGTCAGCATCAAGGCCTCGCGCTCCCAATGCACGCCACAGGAAAGATATACCAGCCTTATTGTTTCTAATGTTAACACGTGTGTGCGAGCCTACGGCCATTTGCACATTACTCACTTTAATATAGTACCGGTGTTTATTGCTCGTCTGATGAATGCAACATTGTGCAATTCATTTTCCCTTCACCCTTTTTTTTTTTTCCCCCCCCCCATACGTTTACTAAACATCTCTGATGATATTCGCTCCACAAAATCGTGTTCCAAAGATAGTTCCCATTTGGTGATCAATCTCGGTTATTTTTCATTCTTGTTCCGACGTTGCAGCGTAAGTAGAATGAAGCTCGACCACAGAGATATGCGACTAAGGCTGGCATCATTGCATTCAACTAAGCAAGGTGAAATCCTGGCATAATTATGCCAATTAATTAATTAAAAAAAAAGACAGTTGCAAAGCCCCGTGACTGATTATATGCACTTCACCATGGAAACAGCAATTTGTTTGATATCATTTACAGGAAATTAATCCATCATTGCCATATTCAAATAATCTGTAGATAGCTACTACCAAAGGCAAACCAATCTACTGCCAAACTGGATAATTAACTTAATGATGCAATGGCTTCCTCTCTGCCCTGACATGAATAACACGTGGTACGCAATGTGAGCAACGGTAATAGGACGGCTATGGCTTTGCAATTTCAAAATGGTCCCCCTCACAGACGTTTCTACCTAAAGTAGACTGCATGAGAAAGATGCATCCAAAAGTGCCAGATTAATGACCATAAAAACAGTTGGCAATTTAGCTATATCGACTTTGTGTTTTGTGAGGGAGACCACACTATGTTGTAATTACATTTAATTAATATCACACGTTTTTTTTTCCCTCCACCGCCAGTACATACTTCACAGTAAAGCTACTCAGAGAGTTTGACACGATATCCGTAATGAAATGTACTGTCGAACAGATTTTTACTCCTTTGGCAAATTAATAGTCTCAGAAAGACCATACATGGAAACTATTGTCAATTTGACTGTTTCCCCATCTTCTTCATAGCAACTAATGGGTGGCTCATTTATTGAAAATGAAAAGATGTTCCACTTTTATGAAATCACTCCACTTTGATATTGTAAACTAGAAGAGAGACAAGGTAGGTGGACATAGATTTCAGGTGAAAGCAATCAGTTTTTGACTTCTTTCTGACTAATCCTAAAGTCAAGTTCAATTTGTGATGTTCAAATTTATTTTTGGCTCTTGCTTGAGATGATTCATTTGGGTCTGCTATTTATTTGCCAAGCATGACCATTTTCCACCAGTCCTTTTCATATTCATGTTTTTACAATCTACACACAGTTGTAATCAAAGAACAATTGTACAGTATGCACTTCAAGAGAAGGCATTTTGGCATTCGTCAGACTGCCTGTGATCTTCTACAGTTTCAAATAGCTCTGCAACATTTCACCAAGCTTTAAAGTGTCTTCTAAACATTAAAGCAATAATTTTTTTCTTTAGTGACCTGTTTCTTTATTCATGAACCTTCCACTAATACCATGGAGTATCCAACAAAACCAAGTACACTTGCTGACTTACGGCATTTCATATACTAGAAGTATCTATATCTCTTTGTGAAATACTTGCACCACACACTGAGTGGTAACCTCTTCTACTTATCAGCCATCATTAAGAACAATAGCGCTTCAACTGATTCACACTGTACGAGAATCTACTCTTACTGTTAACTAAAGTATCTTAAGTTATTTCAAATAGTGTTGCTATACATGCCTAGGCCAATTCTGGTTAAACCACCACCATCATCACCACCATTCATACTCATTATCATCCTTGTTGTGACCCTTCCTCTACAACAACTGCGTGATGCAGAGTTTTAATCTCTCAAAATAACCCTTTCTTTCCACCAGCCAACACTACGACCTGAAAGTACTGAGGCAACAAATTAGAGGCTCTTGGTGAAAGCTGTTATTCTATGCACTTTAGTGAACCACACTAATCAATTGTCTTTCGGAAGGTCGATAATGTCGCCGTTGGCCCGCTTCAACCGCAAGACCAGAAAAACAGGGCAACCAATGTGCATTGCTTATAGATGATGATGATGATGATGATGATGATGATTAATTTGTCTTGGTTTGTTCCTAAAAGTAACTTAACACTGGTAATGACATGCACAAACTTTTGTAACTTATGAATGGATGCAGTGTAATAGATATTACTGGGTCAATCAATGTATCAAAGTGTCCTATCTTAAAGAAAAAGAAGAAAAATAAAACAACTGCAACAGAGAAGTATGCTAATCAATTGGGTAGCCATGCTTTCAGCAGTTTGTACTGACAACAGTCCTGTTATAATTTTGTACAATTATTGTACAATCTATGTATACTTACTTGTTTGCATTTGTGCAATTCCTTTCTTTGTGACCTTCTTAATGTTGTATATTCCTGATTCAGTTTTGTTCAGTTCCTTTCAAGTTTGTATGTTTCTGTTTAGTTTTGTGCAATTCCTGCAAGGTTTGTGTATTACGGTTTAGTTTAATGCAATTCCTGTATAGTCGGCAACTTTGGTTTACCATTTCTTTCTTTGTGACCTTCACCTCTTTTGTACATTCCTGTTTAAATCTTTGTACATTTCCTGTGCAGTTCTGTTTGGGTTTGTCAAATTCCTGTGTAGTGTATGTATTCCTATTTTGAATGCCTATTCTTTGTGAGCATCTAACAACCTCTTTTGTACATTCATAAGTGTTTTAGTAAGGCACTCATCCTATACATACTGTTTCCTGTTGAGTTTTCTCAAGAATATGTAGTCTCTGTGAAATTGGTCTTTTGATTTTAAGCAATTGCTGTTTACTTTGTACACAACTGTTTTACTTTTTTGGAATTCCTGTATAGTTTGTGCACTACTGTTTTTTTATTTTTTTATTTTGCAATTCCTTGCACAGTTTGTGTATTCCTAGTGTACGTTTGTGCCACTCCTTCACATAATTTGTACATTCCTGTTGGGGGTGTAAGACTTTTGTCACTGTTTCCAAAATTTGTAATTTGTGTCTTTAAACAAATACATAATTTGCATGTTACTCTCTCAGTTCTGACATATGCCAGTTGATTTGAATATTCATTTATAGGATTGAGTCCATCCATCACGATCACCCAAGTCTCTAAATTTAGTCAAAACAGTAAAGATTTTTAGACTGCATACTAGCTGCATCCATCAACAAAAAGCACTTTTTTTTTTTTACAAACATTTCATTAGTTATGTTACCTCCACCAGTGAGACGGAAACTCGTCTTACGGTACATGGATAGCTAGAAACCCTCACCATGCGTGTTATGGCTCAACTGATCTATCTCCCTGATAAGAAGAAATGAACAGCTCGAAAGAGCTGTCAGAACTGTTACTGAAAGCAATTAGGCACAATTTCCATTTTGTATGGGATAATTGGATCATCGGTACACCTTAAAACTTTGGACTCATAACGTCAGCTAGCAAGTGTTTAGGGATGATGTAAGCAAGTTCTCTCTAGGCAATATTCAAATGCATAGATAATTGACAAGTATTAGTGCAGGTGTCTGGATAACCTCAGATCATCCTGGGGTAGAGACTGAGTGTGTGATGTTATCTTTTATTCAAGAGATGGAGAGGGCAATGTCCTCAAGTCGAGAATCATTCTCTCATGATTCTCTTGTTTAAAGGGAGAGATTAAAGAGATTAAAACGTACTGCCACAGGGCTACATGACTTTGTACATTTCTTGCTGGCGGCCAACCGCATCCATGGTCGTATACGAAATACTGCTCCATGTCTCTTTTCAAGATGTATCAGACCTTGAAAAGTTGGCATTGAGTAACATTTCCCTAAAATTCTTTTGCAAAAGTACAGTAATATAAAGATGTCAGCATCAGCAATATATGCCCTCACCCACTGAGACCTCAACCAACCCGGGAGTCCTCCCCACTTCATCAACACATTCAAACCCTGCCGTAACTTCTTCCTGGCATGTACACACTGCACCAAAACAAGAAATTTGTCACCTAGTCATGTCTGCAAAAGTGTACCCTGACATGATTATATCTGCATGCAACTTTACCAGATTAGTTGCAGAACAGTTATGATCTTCCTGTGTTTACAATTATGTTGCTTTAAATACTGGTATTGTAATTGCAGAGAGATACCGACATTAACATCAGATGCCTCACAAATTCTATAAATATAAACAGCTCCACTGACATGCGCCTACATGTACTTTGTGGTAATGTGTACTTTGTGGTCGAGGAGACACGACTTGCAGGTAATCCAGCACGCAGTTACATTCTGCGAGTTACACAGAAACAGAATCTTCACTCGCAAACACAATGTACCGATACCTTAATTTTAACAGTTGCACAAAAATGATGCAATGTTTATTACCTCACCCCACTAAACTCCAAAATGAAAACTGTATAATACATACCTGAAATGCATAAGGTGAGGGTCAGTCTAACACACAATTTGCAATTCAAAGGTACTCAGAGATGTCTGTGCACACAAATAACAAGACCAAATAATTCCAACACTCATGAAAATCTAGTCAGATGCCATAGAAACAAAATCCCTGGTGCTAGATTAAAATCAAGACCTTGTATTTTCACACTACATTGTGAGACAGGCCTACTCCTAGGAGCGAATGCAGTCACGCCCTACATCTTCTTTATATGATCTGCTTAGTCACAGCTAATGATTTTTCAGAAAACATTTCTACTGCATCCTCTGTAATAGTAGGTGTATGAAGAGTGAGGGATTAGACGATACATATATGACAGTAAAATTGATGATTTAAAGATCAAAGTAACCGACCAATTGGAATCTACATGACAGTCAGCGGATGAAACTTCCATTAAAACTAATTAGGACAGACTTCTAGGATTTATGATTATTAAAAACAGAGGAGACAGCTGTCATGAAGAGAATGAGAGGCAAAAACAGCCATAAATTTAAAAAAAGATGGCAAAGTTTAAACAATATCGTGCAATCATGGCACAACTTCACAACCAATGGCTTCCATATGTTGTCAACAAATCAGCTATGAGGCATAACAGAAAAAGGCCACTAAGCTAGTTTAGTCACCTATCAGAATAATCCAGTGACTCCAAACTGTACAGTCACAATTCTGGTGTAAAATAATCTTGTTTTGGGAAAGAACAAGCATAGCATTTATTTCATTACAAATATTAGAAATATATCTATTGATTAACAGTGATCCACTTCTCCTTCAAATTTCCTGACAGAACCTTCTTCTCAGCAATTATCGTAAGTTGACTTTCTACCTTTATAATTTTGTACACCATATTTTCCCTTCTTTCTTTTGAAAGTTCATACCTTAACCAATTCCCATTTTTTTACTTCTTTTTTTGTTTTGCTGTATGTATGTAGGTATGTACATATGTGTGTTTTTTTTAGGGATGGAGAATAAGATATTATTACTCTAGTAGAAAGACTATCTTTTGAGAGAACATTCTGCCAATTATTTCTCAGCTCATTTGTCATTCTTCTAAGTCAGAACAGAATGCGACTGAAAGTTCGTGAGCTTCAGACAATTCGTCTACTAACACAACTTGGTGAATAGCATGAATACAAACTGAGATACACTCAGACAGTTAACCACTCTCATTCTACCAAAAATTCTGATTAGTGAATTGAAGGTCGTTTTCAGAAAACCATCTGCCGGAGACAAACATGACGGGCATAAATCAAGCTTCTGATGCAATCCTCTGTGGTTACTTGTTCTTTAACCTCGTGGAGGTTTACTCAGTAATGAGTGGCATATCATCAGGTTAATGAACTGACGAAAATGCCATGGAAAGAACTCACCTACAGTACAAGCAAGCTATGTCAATATAGCACAAAACGTGAGTCAAGGAACAGTTCCAAAAACTTGTTCCGAAATGTTTAATTTGTTATATCACATATAAAAACAAGGGAAGATTGTGATATGCATGTCAATTGAGTGCTGCAGAACATGAACAATTCAACATGGAACAAGTGTAAATGACTAAGGTCAAGGGAAAACATGAAATTTAAGATGATCGTACCTTAACCATACCTGACTATTCCATTTCTTAGAGATATCCCTTACATCACTCCCATTCCTTCCCTTAATACTACCGATACCTTTCAGTTATCTCAGTTGCTTTCACATGATATTGCATTTTTCTTTGTACTGTTTACTTGTAGCAAATATTAAATTACAATAATTACAAAGTGTATAAAGGATGTTGCTTTGTTGTCACCTGATACCACGTTATTGAACCAAATATCTTTCGCTTTAACTTGGTGTAGGTTCCCCCCCCCCCAGATATTACTTGCTCTCAGTTGAACTCATTTACTTTCATTTGATGTAAGTTGTTTTTACCAGATACCGCTTGCATAATAACCAGATATCATTTGCCCTAACCTACTTTTAGGTTCTTATATACATTACATCCCTTGCAC
The DNA here is from genome assembly GCA_021234535.1 of Stichopus chloronotus. NCBI lineage: Eukaryota > Metazoa > Echinodermata > Holothuroidea > Aspidochirotida > Stichopodidae > Stichopus > Stichopus chloronotus. Next base: position 8,654,043 of record CM037836.1, read on the forward strand.
TCTTATGATCTCATTCCTCTCACCCGATACAGCTGGCCCTCAACTGTTCTCATCATCATTTGATCTCACTTGCTTTCACGACATACCGTTTGCCTGTTACCTTAAAGAATATTCCAGCCCATCCTAAACTACACATCACAAATGGATCTAATGTTCAACAATGACCGTCCAGGCCATTTTCCCACAGGAGGAACACCCACTTGGTCCACAAAGATATTAAAATACCTGTAGTAAAACATTTTATGACAAATAACTTTCGAGACAGCCTCATGAATAATTCATAATCACCGCATAGTGATGTTAAAGTGGCACCACAGTGTTATTTTCCTTTGTTTCTGTGCGACTTCAATGTCATGGGCGCCATTGGCCTATTAAAAATTTGTGTCGGTTTCAAACTATCCCTTTCTATACAATGAAGACTTAGAGCAGATTGAAAGTTGATGACATATATAAAGTTTCATATTATTGCAGACTTTACGAGAATATTTTGAAGATATTGCGTGGACTATTCATTTTAAAAGCTCTCGTCTGATCCGATATCACCGACTATCAACTCCTCTCCCCCCCCCCCCCACCCCTTTCTTTCTCTATTCTCATTCTTTCACCTGACAGACCCTGGAAGCTACTACTACATGTCCTACTTGAATATCAAATATGTATCTAAAGTACTGAGATACTATTCTTCTTCTATTTTTTTTTTTTTACCTTTCCATCAAAGAAAACTGCTAGAAAACCATCAGAGCAACCTGATACAGCAGATAATGCTTCCACTAATACCTGAGGGAATAATTTCCAAATTGAAATTAGAACTGTATGTTACAAATTGTCATTACAGGATGTCTTTAGGGTCAAGCACTAAAAAGCTGCTTTTCGCAGATGCAGTTGCCCAGAGTGGAAAGTGTATCGACAAAAAAAAAGAAAAAAGACTGAATTCTGAAACATTATTGGTGAAAGTACCCATAGCCCCCAATATGGTCAAGTTTTGTCAACAGGAAAGCTTGCTTATAACCGCTGGACTTCCTTTGAGACTACCTGCAATCTCCTTTCTGAAATTTTTTTTTTTACAGCCTTGGGAAATCATTGGTACACTGATCACTATGGTTCACAAGTCATCTTTGACAAAGGATATCTTTTGGTGCACTGCAATCACATTACGCTGACTTTGTCGTTAAGACTAGACATCTTTTCCATCACAGAGATCACCTTTTTCTTACAGATCCACGAGCATAGAACTCACATCAGTGTAAAAAGTGAATCAGCAGGCCTCCACGGAGAATAATTTATACAGTATCACACCTCATTTTGTCGTGCAAAATAGTCAAATTGCTACATAAATGGAATATTGCGTTTTTATATTAGCACCTTTTGTACATGCAACATAAGGGATTTCACGGATAGTGAAACAAAACACCAAAGAAACCAGAAAACTGCAATGCCATTTAGAAAACTAAATTATTCCTGGCTCTGTCTACATGCACAAAGTACGTGACCCAAAAGCACAACAGCATCAAAACAAAACTTTCCACATGCACTCTGTGGTAAAAATTGGCAGTTTATGCACAGAAGCCGTAAGAACTTAAGAACAGAAGAATTCCAAAAGAGAGTGACAGGGACAGTCTTGGAGCGAATACTGTTTTCTGGTGTTTCTTTCTCCATGGCTGGAATCTGTGCCTCCACATTATATGAATATTAAAAATAATCTTGCCACTCGGTGATGGCGAAACAAAAACTACAATGTGAATGAACAAAATACACAAAATTACAAAAGACCAATTACGACAGCTGGAAGTGGCAAGACAAATGCCCATAATGAGGACTCAACTTTTGAGTAGCAAGATGTTTCCACTATAAAGTACAGGACTTGTTTATCAATACATACTTTGAGCTCCTCCAACACAAATCTCCTCTCCAAGGTAATCCACGACATGAAGTGACAGGTCCATTGTTGACTTAAATAGACTTGTAAAAGTTTACAGGTTGAGGCGGAGAAATCAAGCCACATGGGGAATGCTGAACAATTTAAGCATACCAAAAAGCATTTCCAGTCAGCCTCTCATTTTGTAAAACCGTTAGAAATTGATGCATAAAACTCATTTGAGCAAAAGAAGTTTACGTGAGGCAGTGGCATTAAAACACCACGGCAGTAAGGGCTATGAGGTTGACTGAGACATACCGCAGACGGCATGGGCAGTTGTTTCAACATGCTGCAGAATAGAGATGGCGAACAAATTGACGCATCACCATTTTCTTCATGTACGTACTTTGTGCAAAAACACTTCCATGTGAAAGTTTTACCCAGCTTACTACACTGAATTGACCCCAGATATGTGGCACACGAATCCCTCAACACAGAAGCAAATATCTTCCACATCACAAAATTCTTGAGAAGACATAAACACATCTTTTTATCAGATTTTCTTGTCAGATAGAAGAAATAAATCAAGTACTTAAAGACAAGTGCAAGGAAATTAGATATGAAATAGCGCTTCAAATCAAACAACACAAATAGCACCACAGTTCGTCATTATATAGAGTATTGCATCTAGAGCTACAAAGCAAAGGATGAGCGGCAGATTCAAGTTTATTCAGTACCTAAACATTGTAATTAGCCAAATTTCCTGACTTTCCATGAACTTTCCAAAAAAGTCAAGGATCTTTAAAAGCTTCAGAAATCCTATAATACACCTATAAATACATCACATGTATGCTTTCTTTTGTCTGGAAATAATGTCACTTGCAACACAGTATACTGACTTCTCTTTAGTCTTAGAGCATTTAGCCAATAGTGCTAGTGTAAATGATCTATCACTACAGCGTAAAATATACCCTAATAAATACTTGGGAAAGAGATCTGCTAATCAGATGGTCAAACATTTCTGAATGTTTCTACAATTTTCCTAAAAAGTTACTTGTTGATTCAATGAGTAATGTTTGAGTAAATAGGGACAGAAGACATACTCTCTTACAATTCTCTTAACTTTTCCAAGACTTAAGAGGGGAAAAAAATCATACTCCTGACATTTTAGGCTTGGAAATTGATGTTATGTTTTTTGATGATTTTCCAGGAAGTCCAGGACCCATTGGCTGCAGTCACAGTTGCGAGGGTGGAAGGAAACAAGTATGTCATTGAAAAGCTCTTTGAAAGTCTCGAGGTAATAGAAATGTCTATACAAGATACTTTGTCTAATTGTAAGTTTGTAACAGCATGAAGAAAGTGTAGGGCAAATGAAAGTAAATAACTTACATATCAAAGGAAGTTAAAGGACAAACTCTGATCAACCTGTTGCTAGTTTCATCTGTATACTAGACTAGCCTCTACAAAGACTGTCAGAACTACTATTAATTATCATAACTACTGTGCATAGGAAGAATAAACAAGAAGTCAAAGGACTGTGATCCCTTGACAATATTAATGAAGAAGTACACAATACAACATGTACATACCAATTTTGATCTCCACCAAAAACAACAGGGATCATCCACTCAATATGTTCAACCCACACAACAAATATGAGATCAGTCAAGGTTACCCTTCTTGAGATATCGTGTTTACAAGCAAGGCATCACACACGCACACACACACGACATCACCATCTCATTGACTATTTTTGTCTTCTGCAAGGAATCAATAAAAAGAATGTACATAAAATAGTGCAGTTTTGCAATTTCATCCCACACACAACAGCAACATGGAAAAACAAACCAACAATATTAATAACCCAGTCCCTTTCTCGAATAAAAAATCTCAAGAACGACCAAAAAAAGAAGGAAGACACTCTCATGTCGAAGCCCATCTACTGTATGTAAACCACTGCTGACCCCTTCAGAGACTCACAACATGAATAATGTATCCTGAGCCTAACATTACCTAGTATCCTGAGAGGCACAGATACTTTCGACAAGCTCACGGTTCCCTTGAAGACTTCAATGACAACAGTGCATCAACAACCTCATGAAACACACCAAAACTATTATAACCACAGAAAAGCAATTTTAGTATATAACTGTCTCAGATGTTAAGGATCCATGAGGTTTTTAAGTGTCAATTTGTGGCTGAATATGCTTGCAATGCCTGAAAGTACTCCATATAAGGACAAAGAGATAAGACTGATTCGACTTTTAATACGACAGTGCAAAAACCTCCACAAAACGCTTGTAACTATAGGCACTTCCTTCAAGCACTCTGGCAGCAAGAGGCCAATAAAAACACCACATCAAAGCAAAAATGAGACCTGTTAAAATAAAACAGCAGGTGTTTAAGGTAAAGAGTCTACGGTCCACAAACGAAATCTCGGAGCTACTCTCCCGAACTAAGGCAGATGAGAAAATCACATGGAATTTCAGCTGTCTTGCTTACCCCTCGTGCACTGTAAATTTACAAAGCGCTCTTATTCCAAGCCAAGGAGAGAACAGAATAAAACAAGGAGGAATTTAAGAAGCAAAAATAACTCTCCGAAGATAGCCTCAGTCTTCGCAGTGACGACAAACTCATTGAGCTCTTACTCTCCGTCTTTCTCTCTGCCAGTTTGACTGATCTGAAATTAGTTTCGCGACATCCCACAAAAGATACAATTTACACAGCTACAACGGTAATCAATATCGCACCGCGACTAACGTAAATAGCCTGGAAACCATGTTCCTACCCCAGAGGGTGAGGAGAAGGAGGAGAATGGTTAAATTAAAATGGATGAGCAATATATCAATACTCACAAGGCAGATGAATGTACAACCCTCTATGACAAGTGCAAGAAGCATGAAAATGTTTTCTTTTTTTTCTCCTTTTCACATGGGATGGGGAGCATGAACATTTAGCAATATTGAGAGTAATGCATCCATTCCCACAATGCCACAAATCCAGTGAGGAATATGGTTCAAAATAATTCAAGGCCGATAGCTATCGGTAGGAAGAATTGAACCACTATGTCAACAGTAATCTCATCAAAGGCGAGGGCTGCAAAGAAGATATTTTAACATTTTTTAAATGTATTGCAGAAATTATCTTTGAGGAATGATCCCTAGAAATAATTGACGATAAAATATCATAGCAGCTCAATTATATGAGTCCTGATAGATTAATTTCACTATTTATTCAATGCAAACTTCACTGCATCTGCCATTAGAAAGGGGAAAAAAGCTCATTTTGGTCTTCTGTTAGGAACTGCCAAACCAACAAAGGCAGAGGTTTCCTTCAACGCTTTCAGTGAGAAAGAATGTGAACTCCCATCTAGGGACAAAATAGGTAGGTTGGTATCGCAATTTGTGACACATGAAAGCGAAGTTGTGGTTGATCTTCATGCAGGCTTGTTTACAGTTGTGAATTAATAATTACTCTGGTTCCACCTGCAAAATGGAATTCTCTCTCAGTTTGTTTCAAGCCGAAGCCAAAACTCTGCTTAGCGTGCATATCTGAATCAGTTACATTTTCACCTTATTCACACCACATTTGTCTGACATCCGCTATTCAAAACGAGTTGACTGCTGCAGTTACGAATTCAAAAAGTGTTGAGCAAAAAAAGGACACATCAATTTGTTCAGACAATTTCATGTGCTGCGTACCGTACTGACACGTTATCAGCAAAGAACTAGTAGTTGCTCCTTAGAGTAGTTTGATGCTCTTATATGATCACTGGCAGCCCCGGTACATCCGTGACTTTGCACTATCTACACCAACGAGAAATGTATGATAGAAAAGCGTAATGAGACTGTGAAGTCAGTGAAGCAAAATAAAAACATGGTTCAAATATGACATGAAACATGCTTCATCAGTATTTTAGTTTTTTCCTCACAGTAAACTTAATGTATCTGCAAATTAAAAGTGCAAATTTATATCTTGATTTGGTGCAAAATCTCAAATGTATTCAGAAACTGGCTCGCACCTCCAACCCCACCTTCCTTTTGGAAATCATTTGGAGTTTGTTTCATGCAGTAACCACTGCTAGCTAAACAGGTTCATACTGTAAATCTACAATGTCTCTAATTTTGCAAATGTCCTTTTATACTCCAGGTCACAAAAGACATCCAAAAGATGGTGAAGATAGCTTTCAACATTCCTCCACTTTGGGTTAAAGTAATTTTGTTCACTCAGATAAGTACCAAATCCATGTTGTGATAACTGCCAAAACTCTATCTACTGAAGACATTTAGGAACTGGAAAAGCCCTTTACAAAAAAAAAACACTCTTAAAACCATAGGAAGGAAGATGCTATTGAAAAAATATGACTTGCAATGAATAAAAAGTATCTAGCTGACATTTATGATGGAGTGGTTTCACTGTGAAATTTGTGCAAAGTTGGAGCACGAGAAAATCAACTGAAACCAAAATTATGGTTAGAAGGATAACGACAATATCCTGGAGGCTGTGACTTCAAAACCATACGCTAAGGAAAAAAAAATATGCAGCAATAACTTTCAAAGTGTGTGATAAACAACTTAAACGGTAATGAGAAAATTGAAACATAATTGGCATACTCTCAAACTTAACACACATACAGGAAAATGGCTTTTGAATGTTTAATCAAGATATATGACTGACGGCTAAGTGACAATGGCAGACACAAGAAAGGTGAAAATTGCATTCTTGCCTATCTCTGATGGAATTTAAATTGTTCGGTTTACATCCACACAAATTTTGATGATATTGGGATGAACGTTAGTAATGAGTGACTTAGTCTGACGACAAGTTTCCAATCCATCTGCTATTGTTAAGATGACAAAGAGAAGGCTGACATATATCACTAAAAATGCAGCCATAATGTGGGTTAATGCAAAACGGTATTCTGTAGACATGTACTGTGATATTTTATTTGACAGAAGGCAGTATGGGTCACAAATCGTCTGGATGTTTGCAGCTAAAAAGGAAAAAGAAGTCAATTCCAGTGAGAAATATTAATATCATGTTTCATTATCAAACATACTCTACAACTGTGGCTGCCATTAGTGTTTGCACCAGATTCAAAATTTACACCCAGCTACCGTACCCACCATCCAAAGTTGGTTGGGTACCCAGGTGTATACCCGAAAAAGTAACTTCCATTAGGCTACGTGTTCACTGTGAAGTCATACCTTTTGCTTTGCAGCTTAGTGTAGCACCATGTATTAGTATGTACCAGCATGACGATACAGTATTTCGTAGTTTGCACTCATAGGTGTCACATGTACTGTGTACATGAGTGAGACTGGGTTGCAATTTCAGATGCAGGTCCTGGCATTGTCGGTCGTGTACCCAGGTATTACCGATGTATTAAAAACGCTGGCAGCCATGTTTGCTTCGATGGTGCTGAATGTTCACCACCAAAACAAATCAGACCGGCTTTCGAACAAACACATGTGACATAAGGAATGACATGATGTCACTGACAAACTGGACTCAAGATTTCATGAAAAGCAGGATGTTATCATCCACACCTGTTGAACAAAAAAATCACTACCCTGTTTGCTTGAAATAAATACACTGTGGTTCATGTCATAATAACTTTACAGGAAGTGACTCATTGCCCCAGACAGTTAAAATTCTCCCAACCACTTACTTTCTACCTACAGTCCCTCCCCCACAGCCTGGTTAATACTCCTCCTTGTGCAAACACAATTCTCCAAGTGCTGAACAACCTGGAGTATACTGGAGAGCATCCAAGGACCACATGTGTAAACAAAACAATGCATCCTCCCTTGTGTATGGCTGCGAAATATGAGCTACTCTGCATCTTTTCACATTAAATGTCGATGAAAGACCAGAACCAGTTTAGAATTATGCTTACATTTATCCCTAGCCAACAATGTAGCTTGGGGTGATGAGTAAATGCCTTTAATGTTAATATCTTTGGATGAAAGTAAGTCACAAAGGGATTGTAATTTACACAATAATACACTGCCATGTTAATGGCTGGCCAGAATGTCTTGCATAACAACTCTACAGTATGACATCTCAAAAATATGTTCTTGCAATGTTGGGGTATATATCTAAAATGACCTTTGTCATTCTGCAAAAAATTGTCTTAGCTCTTAAACAAAACATTGAACAAGCATTTCTTTAAGAAGTAAAGACTGATTACAGATTTTACTTGACATACGTACAGCATGTGTAGGCACTGTTACATCAGAAAATTTTTGACTGCTTTCTTTGAAAATATGAATATTCTGAGATCACAGGGCCACCTGGAATTTTTCAAAAACTGGTAAGTATAACATGTATTTGTGCCACATCACCATACTGGGCATCTACCATCACCAGTACCTCACTTAACACATCAAACACACTGCAGCATTCCAGCCTACATTCCATCCTAACATATTACTAAAGTTCAGTAAAAAGGATGGAGAGAACATTCCATTTAGCATCCTCTCGATATCCTCCCATCATCTTTTAATAACCTACAACTAGTGTCTGCTTTCATATTCCACATGTGTATTTTATTCTCTACTTCCGGCTTACCTTTAATACTATTCTCTCTCTGGAGATTGTTATTATCAAGGTCGGCCTCCCCCTGATTCGGTCAGTTTATCTCTTCTTTAAATTGTAACTCACACACAGCACATAAATTAGCTCGACTTAGCAATGGGTTGTGTCTCATTTCCTGAGATGCAGAGCTCAGGTAAGAAATAATTACATTTTGTCACAGAATGACAAAACATTATAAATGGCGACATCATATCATCTTGGCTTCCTCTTTCTCTCTTGGACAATGCTCTAACATCATAATTACCACTCATTGAGCAATACAAAAATTGGGTTTAGTTGCCACTGATGTTCTGCCCAGCACAAGACAACATAATAAAGTACACAATTACTGCACAGAGTGAAACTTCCAAGTGTTGAGGAAATGGTGATACATTATTATGGAAATATTATTATTATTATTATTGGAAATATCAGATTTTAGTGTGTTTTTATATGTTTACGGCAACGATATGATGAGATGTTTCCTTCAAAATGTGTTGCCTTTTAAGTTAGTGAGGCTCCAAGTTACAACCATGATACCAAAATTTAAACCTTCCTTGTAAACAATACCTAACCCTAAATTATAGGCCTACTTTGTCAGCTTACAACTTGAGGATGCTTATCATGACTTCACATTAGCAGAACACTACAGTAAAAGCAGTGATACATCAAAGCTTTTTGTAAACTTAGGTGGGATAGTTCTAAGGGAGGTGAAAAAATTAAAAGGTGTATCATCTGTACAAAGCATTTTGGCTCCAAACAGTTTTTATATCTGTCCAATCCTTGTACAGTAGCAGTAAATCCTAAAGTCCACTTTGACCTCCAAATGTACAGCAATTGTCCCTCCAAAAATGGGGCAATGAAAATGGGGACACTGAGAGTGGGTGGGTTCACATGGTGCCAAATTATCAATCTCTAGCTGAGGACCAAGGGCCATGCCAGAGCTCACTAAATTAATTCACGGAATACAGGACACACATGAAAATGCAGAGGCATTAAAAAATTAAGAAAGAGCACAGTATTTTGGACTGATGTAATTATGGCTGTCAACACTGGATTCCGCATGTGGCATTGGTCAACCTCCATATAAAGAGATTGGCTGCAAGTAAACTCTTGGAGAAATGGCTCTGGCAAATTTGTAAAAGCCAAATATTTGGTACGATCAGAGAGGAATTCAGACAGGACTGGTGTCCGCAATGTTTAGGACATACCAATAAAAAAACAGGACATTCCCCTTCTGACAAAAACAATTGAACAGGGAAAGGTTGAATTCTAGAATAGTGGTCCCAGTCTAGATATTACAGACACTGACTTAACCAACACCAAATTGCTTCATTATTTTTCACCTTAGGGTGTCACGAAACAGTCGTAAACATTGTACAGGGTGACTTGGAAATGATGCTACATATGTGCTAGTATCATAAATACTATACTGAATTACATTAATTCAATTGCTATTTAATTATAACATGTGATGCTGTAGATGGATCCTCATCTAACAACACCGTGGACCCTTGTATGACATGGACTAATGTTATAATACAGCATACTGGACTGCATAAACTACTGTATACTGTCACAGCATACTCATATATTGTAGTCCAATCATATGACAAACATATGAACTGCATGGACTGAGTGCAATAGTCATACAGCACACTGGACTGCATTACCTGCACTGATATTACAAGCATGATGTTACAGTGTACAAGCATATACGATGTTACAGTGTACACCCATATATGCTGCAGTCTGATCATAGATGGCAAACCCTCTACAGTAGGGATTAGTACCATACAGCAAACTAGACTGCATTAATTAAACACTGTCACTGAAAAAACAAAAATGATTGTTACAGCACACAAATAAGTTGGTCCAATCACATGGCTAACCTGCGCATTCTACCGAATGGATTCCTATAACAATGCAGCAGACTGGACTGCATTACCTATGCACTGTAACAAAACAACACAAATGTTTAATACAGCACACCCATATGCTGTAGTCCGATCATATGACAAACCCTTCTACATTATGGATGCTGCAATAAGACAGCATACTGGACTTCATTGGCTATGCACTGTTACAAAGCAACACAAATGTTTAATACAGTATATGATCCATATGCTTGCAGTCCAATCTTATCGCAAATCATGCTGTGGTATGAATTAGTGCCAATAATAGAGCATGTTAAACTGCATTGACTAACTTCATTAAACAAGCACTAAGATGCTACAGTACACCCAAGAAACTGTAGTTCAATCATATGACAAGGCTTTCAATGGTACTGATTAGTGCAATAATAGAGAAAACTGGACTGACTTAACTACACTGTTTTAAAACAAGCACAAAAGTCTTTTACACAACATGCATAGTCCAATCACTTTGGAATCTGTAATTGTAGAGCATGTTGGGTTTTCAAAAATTACTGTACGAACCAAAAAATTGGGACTCTCATTGCAAATTTCATGCGATACTTTCTAGTTGGTCAAAAAGTATAGTTGGTCAACTATGACTTTTAAAGCAATTTAAGTTACAGTACCAACATGCCAAGGTACTGCTGCAGATAAACATACACAGTATTTCAGCTTTCCTTTATAATTTTGTCACAACTGAATCCCCCAGTTTCAACTGCGTACACGTACTTGTAAGACTTTATTTTGAACAGAGAAATCTGACCTTACACTGTATACAGTGGATGCATATGACATACTGATCTCTGTCATGACTTGATCTCTGTCATAATCTGCACAATCACGAGTAAGTTCCCTGAAAGTGACACTGGTTGAAAAAGTTACAACCTAAATAACTAAAATTTATGACCTAAATGTTAATCGTACAATCGATAACCACCTTTACCATTTTTTTTAAAGCTACAGGCAAATGTTATCGGGATTTCACAACATGGAACAATTCTCAGTTTACTAGCAGAGTCTTTACTAAACCCCGTGCAGATGACGTGAGGAAAACGAAGAGGAATGGTTCAGGAATGAATAGAAGACTATTAGCTTGAGAGTCAAATGGGTGCCAACGTAAGAAATATTCATAGTGATGTAGTATGTATACAGAAGCATATTATAACATAAATGGGATATCAATCTGTGCTCACAGAGAGATTCAGGGAAAGAACAGAAGAGAGAATGATGTGGGAAACGTTGCCGAATCACATCAGTATATTAATGCCAGACGAAATGGAAACAAACCCTTTAAGAAGGGTCCAACATTTATCATCGTCTGTTTTTCTTCAAGTCAGGTGAAAAATCATCAAAACCAGGTTTTCCTAAAATCATTCTTTTTTTGTGGAAAAATTTGAAATCAAAGGCCAAAAGCTGTTTATTTTACGTTGCATCTTTTTTTCCCCAAAACAGGTACAAGTGACATTTAATGAAGATTAAATATCTTTCATGCGACTATTTTTTAAACATCATCACTCACTTTAGTGGCAGGTCCCTTCTAAAGTTGTCACGTCTCAAAGGTGATAACAGATGGTCCAGACAGCCTTTGAGATTTCTATCTACATAAAGCCTGCGTGATAATTCTGAAAGCTCCCGACTTGATCCTTAAAGCAACCAAGGAACTCACGGAACGTTAAAACAAGTTCACAAAAAGAAACTTGAGGTTTCAAGAAATGCTTACATGTTGAACTTATTCCAAAATTTATGCCAATCAGAAAATCCTTTGTCAACGTACAAAATAAAATTGAAACAAGTTCAGCTTAAGTGTTGAAAAGGATTTTAAACTGACAGTGACAACTTTAGAAACTAATCAATTTTATGATTATTCGGATAAATTTCATTGATTTCTTCTTTCTCTGGCAAAAATTACAGATGCATGCATTCCACAAGATTTCCCAATGATTCAGAAGTTTAAAGATTAATAAACCTTTCACAAAGTTGAAGACAAACACCGAAAGCAGTTAAATAAATGAAGGTTTTCTTTTGGTCTTTTTTACTCACCGATGACAGTACGCAAGTCCATGCGAATCACAGAACCATAGGAGAGAATGGGGAAATATCACAAAAGCAGTAAATTAAAAAACCCAAACAATCTCAACACGGATAATATTCTCTGATCTTTTTCCTTTTTTATCAGTTTTTTCTGATCCAAAGTGATCCCATGCTCGCTGTCAGAAATTATGAGTGGAAGGACTCAAAGCTAAAAGTGCGACATTTTGAGTCTTCCGAGATAAAATTCCAATCATCATATCTGTCAGGCAGAATGCAACCATGCATTGCTACTACAGTTTGGGTACATTGACTGAAGGAGCTGGCCAAAAGATGCTACTTTAGATGATGTAGACAAGAGCATACATCTGGTATGATCCGTGGCTATTGTAAATGTGGCATGCAGCAACACAGACCGGTACGTAAGTTAGTTACAACAGAGCCTCGGCGTTCATTCATTCAGGGCATTTATTAAACACAGGTGTCAAATGAAACATATGGCTCATTTCCCAGCTCTGTTGGGGATGCAACATGCCCCTACTGTGCAAAAGGTCTCAGTACAATAACACTATAATTCACTGGAAGAGCTATATCTACCAAACACACAGACATCATACACATACAAACACACACAGTTTAACAAGCTGAAACCATGTTGTGTGTGGGTATAACATACACTGTGGAAATCTCCTCTTGTTTACATGTACATGCCAGTTAATCTTCACTACAGCATATCACAGCCTGATGGATGCTGATATGTACTTCTTTGTGGTAAGTGCATACCCTTCAAAATTAAAAAAATCCAACCAAGTGATACGGTTAGAATGTCATGCCAGGCTGGTGGCATGCTTCACCGAACTCGCAACAAAGAACTGGGCACAGAGGTTGCAGCTATAACGAGACACATGCAACAGAGGTGGTGGCAGCAGCAGCAGCAGTGATAACAATGAATGATGATAACTATTGTTCTTCTTTCTGGTTTTATTGTGCAATGATGAAGTACTGAATCAGGCACAAAACATAGTAAAATCCAACAACCAAACCATCCCTGCATCACCTGAACCGTTTTCTTTCACTGCTGACTTGGCGACTGGTGTGGGCTCCATACGGCAGCCCAATCCAAATGCTTGAAAATTTGCTCTTGTTCTTCATAAAGCCAGACATAAACTAACAGACAAATTCATATGGAGTGTTGACACAGCTGTATAAGTAAACAATATATCATACATCACTAAAAGCTCTATCCCTCAGAGGTATTGAACATAAAGCTACCATGTCTTTTGCTATAGCTATGCCCACATAAAAATAAGTCGGGGAAATCTGATTAAACAGCTTCATTGTAGGTAAGGCTTTAATTGCTCCACATGTGCTCATACCTGATGAATGAAATCCCTGAATGCATTTAATACAATAAATAATTAAGTTTAACAAAATCCCTACCTTGAAATTGCAGGACAATGAAGATACCAGCTGGCCAACTAACAACAAATATCGATACCTAAACTGAAAAATACTTGGTTGCCATGGGTGCAATTAAAGCTGAGAGATAACCTGTTTGACATTTTGATGCCATATTAAATGTTGCCAGTAGCAAACTATGAAAAGCAAGTTTGTCAGGTAACTTCCCACGTACTGATACACCAGCTGCAAGCAGAACTTTATTCCGGAAAAATTGTTCAACGATAAAATATTCACAATTCTTCTGCACCATCATTTTGCAAATTTTCTCAGTTTTACGAAGAAAAATCAACTCACTGAATTAATGATCTTTCGGATTATTCACACAGATCATCACCTTCTAGCTAGCTACATAGACAGCAACAAGGAAGTTTGACCTATTAATCTGAAGCAACACTGACTTAACATATCTCACTCTTCATCTGACATACATATGTCCACCCTCCCCTTCCAATCTTCATCTCCCAGTCAGCTTCCTTTGCCAGCATCTTTGCAATAATGATCAAAATATGCCATTATTGTTCTAGTATCACCTACTCCGCCTTGTTCGTCTATCTTCTTCATCGACAGATGTCATCTGCCTCACACTGCACGTAGGTAACAATTCTCCCCTCTGCAGATGGAGACGAGCATGGAGCAAGCTGTTAGAAAATCCCCCTCCCCCCAACGAAGAGTCACAAGATGCTAATTAGAGTGAAACATCTTCAGTTTGACAGTTTGGCCTATCCATCAATCTTTCACGAATAATTAATGGAAGCCACAGATGTGTTACATGCTGGAAGTGTATCACATGCTGGAATATTCAACATAGTAATTGGTTTCATTTCTCCATGCGAAGGTACAGTCACTGACAAAAACTTTTCTGCCACACAATCTGCACATTAGCAGAATTTTTGGATGGCTGAATCAGTGAAATGATGACTGCCAACAAACTCTATCCAGTGAATTTTCTCTCATAATTTTGCAGTCTGAAGTCAGTTGACTTAAAAATGTTTTCAACAATTTTATTTATGGTTTGAAGACCATTTTTCTTTGAGTATGAGGATGCTAAATGGGTTTCCAAAGTTCATTTCCTTTTTCTCATCAGTATCAACAAGTCTACCAACATACTGTATCAGTCTTGCATCGACTTGGAAATACTGTCTGCCTTTTATTGATCATCACATGAAGTTACTATGAGAGGCAAGCCATACAGTTACAACACTGTACACAGAGGTCAGAGTTACTTGAAGTAATTTTTATCACAAGGTGAGTCTCTTCAGGCATATATGATGAAGCATTCCTTGCATGGTATATGATATCAGTCACACCTGTTTATACATACGTGGGTAACACCAAAACATGCTGGAATGACATAAAAGGGAGATGAAAAAAAAAGAAGAGAGGAATGAACAACCCCCAGATCAGGCAATAAACTGGTATAATAACATACCTCATCCATACAATTTACATTAATGCAAATACATGTAGTCTAAAGATACCGTAATGTCAAGAAATACAAAGGTCTGATGGAATGTCCCAGTGTAAATATACAGAGCACAAGGTATAATGTTTCATGCTTTCCACACAAACCCAAAACAAGGTTCCCAAAATTTCAATCAAAAGAAATTGCCATTGTTCTTCCCTACTTTATTTTTTGTTTGTTTTTGTTCATATTTTTCATTTTAAGAGGACAGGGGGAAAAAAATCTTGAGACAGAAGCAGCCACTATTTCATAAAACACATATCCTACACAATGACACCAGTTCAACAACAGAAACTACATTCACTATCTCACATTGTGATGAGCATGCAGGGGTTGAATCAACACCCTATAACTACCCCCAAACAGCGACCATCCTCCTCGTAAACTTTAGCTACATCACAGTCAGAATCCTAACAACCTCACAACGATGTACCCATCCTTCTGATGCACCTAAGCATTAAATGTTACAGTCACACCCTAAGCACCCCAAAACATCCCACAACGTCCTAATGAACTTCAGGCCCATATCACAACCATGCCCTGCCTCATATCAACCTCCATCCTCCTCATGTTCATAAGTGATATTGCAATAATACCCCAACTACTCCAAAACAACCCCTCCCCACACCCTTCTCATGAAACTAAGTTGTATCACAATCATTCTGAGTGACTCAAAACAAGCCCCATCATCCTACTTAACCTCTGTGATACCACAATCATACTCTGACTACCCCAGAACAACCCCATCCTCCTCATATATACTTCAGAGATACCATAACCTAAATTCCCCCCTTAAAATCCCATCCTACTCATGCATATGAGCAATATCACAATCATTGGGTAAATACTCCAAAGCAACCTCCATCTTCCCAATGAATTTGAGGCCTATATAACAATCACATCCTGCCTCACACCGATGGTGACCAACCTCATCCCCCTCAAGCACATAAGTGATACTACAATAATAACCCAACTACTCCAACTCACTCTGCACCCAAATCAACAACTCCCATTATCATCTCGGTGATACCACAATTGTACCAGGCATACCCCAGAACAATACCAATCCTCTTAATATACTTCAGAGATATCACATGCATCATCTAAACTCCCCTAAAATTCTCATCCTGCTTTTACACCTAGGCAATATCACAATCATCCCCTAACTACAACAAACTAATGACCATCCCCCCTTCAGCATGAACTTCAGTGATATTCCCACCACCCTAACTACCCTGGAACAATCCCTGTCCTCGAAATGAAACCTTATTGCTGTTGAAATCCTATCATGTCCACCCAGTGACAACTCTACACCATCATTGTAAATCCACATCATTACAATCGTACCTTAACTACCCTACTACCACCAATACCCTTCTACCATATAACCAGCCCTTTCTTTAATTCCCTCCCTTTCTGCCAATCATACTCAAAGCCAATGTAATGTAAAAGTTTAAACTACTATGACTTTCAAGTAACTTTACCCATTACCAAAATTTCTCACCTGATGAGCTGTAGTCATGAACAGTAGACCATGCACACGCACACACTTAAAATCTGAATGAGTTTTTCAGACAATTCAATCCAGGCAACATACCCCTTGTAACTGCTATGATTGTATACGGAACAATTGCAACCATTACTTGCACTTCATTTGAAGCCTCAGTCTTTCCTATGGTGATCATTTTCAAACACCTACCACCCCCTCAATCATCAGATATGCATTAGACTGCATAAGAAGATCCAACAATGCTTCATCACATAAGATTGCACAATGTCAAATTGACTGTCAAATAGGATAACACAAAGTTCTGGGAGTTGGGGAAGCGGGTAACATCTGATTAGGACTCCATCCAACTAGAAAACATGAAACAACCTTGGAAGTACACCAATGATATACTCCAGCATCAAGTATGATGATGGTATTGGCAATTTCTTTCAATTTCAATTTATACCTTGAGCCATCTGAGTGGCCTGATGGAAGACGTAGTCTGAAAATCCTCGCAGAAGGACTTTCCTCGTAAACTGTTTGCCTGAAAAAGCCAAACATTTTCTGATGATGAGCCGTCGAACAGGCTTAATGTGGTGGCGGTGCCGCCTTGCTTTGCTTTTTACACACTGGTTGAGATCAGTCCACTAAGTCCAACCGGTCCTAAAAAGATAATCCCCACCCTACCATTTGACACTCCCCCGGCCCCTTCCTCGTTCACAACCTTACCAAATTCTATCAGATGCTTCCAGAGAACTTGTGAAAAGATCTGTAAACCTCCAATGCAAGAAGAAATGCTATACGAAGGTGCTAACGATGGAAAGTCCAACAGTGCTTTCTCGAACTAGAGTAGAATGTTCCAGTGTCCTTCCATTCACAAGTGAGTATTTGGACTCTGAAAGTAACCCCAAAAGTTAGGAAACAAAACCAATAAAGGTCTCCAGTCTACATTGGATTTTCTTTGCAGAGTGCAATTGTTTACAAATTTTGAAATTTGGTCGTAACTCCAAAGAAACAGAAGGCTGTCTTTCTTCAAAGTGCTGAACAACATTATCTCCATTAGAAACAGTTCCCCTAACTAATGATACATGATATTTTTTACAACCAAGCACAAGGCAGCTTCTAGTTCTCACTTTCATCTTTCTAGACTGTACGTTTGTCTATAGTTTTAAAATCCTATGGTGTAATATGCACTTCATCATCAAGCCCTTTGCTTTGGTAAAAATATAGAGAAGAATAGTAGAGGGGGTGAGTGATAGATTAAAGGAACAATCAGGGTTCTGAATTACTTTTTTTTCCCAAAACGTCCATCTTGCCGATCATTTGTCATGCTAGATATGATTAAATGTCTCACAAATCTTCCCTAACCATGTTACGTACATTTCAGCAGACTTTAGACCATAACCGTGTTACAGAGGTATTAAAATAATGGCAGTAGTGGTACCAGTGTGCAGACATATATGACACACAATGAAAAGGTTGCATTTTGCCCTCTTTCATCTTTTGGATTATTTGCAGAAACTGTTTCTGAATCTTACAACTGTCAAACATTGCAACATAAGATATTGCAGTTGTGATGTAGTACAGTATTAACTAAAGTGGCAAAGACATACAAAGTAAGCACCCACTTGGTGACTCCCTCTTTATCCTAAGAGGGATGCTGGACGCCAATGACCAGGTTTCAGGTATGGCTCCATTGCTAAAACACCCTATGCTTCTTAATAAAATATGTATAAACTTACCCAATTTACTACGTAAAACATTTGTTTACTACGTAATCAAATGTAACGTTGAATAACTCTTGGCATTAAAGTTGTTGTCAGACGTGTTAATGGTAGACTTATGACAGTAACAGAAACTTCAAACTATCACAGACTAGGATATTAAGTTGCAGTTTGAAGTAGCAATGACCAACTAAGAGGAACAAGAATATCAAAACACCACTACATCTGGTTACTAAACTGGGCAGGTTTTACTCTTTCTTTCATCCTCTACTGGTTTTTCAAGAATATTTCACTTTTCTCTACAGATCAACACAATGTGCAAAAGCAAAGCAAAGCAAAGCGGCAAACCAAAATTGAAAACAAAAGATAAAGAAGAATAAAAATAACAAATACGTCAAATCATCTGAAACATGTAAACTAAAACAACTCCGTAAATATAAACTGAATATTCAGTCTAGCTGGGCAATTAACCTTATTGCCATAGCGATTAATGAACATGAAATTGTAACCTGGGCCTCATCAAAGAAAGAAATTTACCTTTCCCACAAATTATCACTGCACTGAAGAACTTAACATGTCTGACATCAAACAAAGCAGAGGAAAATGACAAAACAGCTTTTGCAACAACCTAGACACCCTGCAAATGTTTAGGGAATTTCTTTCTTACACCCTGGGTAACACCATCAGATGCTACTGACCCTCACCAAATAAACACCAACACTATTTATCCCAACACCTCGAGGCTACATCTTTTTCCCCTTGTACACGTCACTTCATCAAATGACCTACCAACCCACCCACTCATTTTCAGGGTTATCTTACCTCACTGACCAACCCTACCCACAACCTTGACCTCTAAATCACATCATCCGTTTTTCATACGCAATTCACTTACAACGATCAACCCACCCCTCCACACCCTCCCCTCTCTACATTCATCGACTACACAGTCCTCATCCTGCCATTCCACTCACCGACAATGCAACCCCTTGCACTCTCATCAACACCACATTTTTCTTACCAACCCAGACACCCGCCTTGATGAAACAACATTAGTCATACTGCACCATACTTTGTCCCTCTGAATCCCTAAATATCCCCAAACTGAGTCACCCCATCACTCCTCCTCATACCACACAATGCACCTCACCCATCAATCTCGTCTTCTTTTCCCCTCCAGTGCTGTCACCTGCATCTGTGATTATCCACCATTCACTGACTGTTTTTTAAAATGTATCATATTTTGAAAACCGACAATACACCTACATACAGAATACGTATAGAAAACATGAATATTTTTGACGCAAACACACATAACACATAAAAAGGAATTATTTTAGACAATTATATGATGGAAAAATCAAAGTAAGTTTAAGTCGAGTATGAGGAAAGCACACTGCAACCAGCATGTCAACAACTAAATTATGGTACAAAGATAAGCAAAGACAGTCATGTATATATCTGCTTGCTTGTTGTATTGCTGCAATGCCACATTTACATACCACAAAGCTCTTTATCACAGCTGCCTGTAAAATCAAAACTGATCGCTTTTTCGGGAAAAAGAAAAGCTGTAAAACATTCGGAACACAAAGAAGAGAACGCTTCATCCCCAGCGGTTGTCGAAATTTCCAATACAGCAAATAGGGGGGTATTGACGGTAAAAAAAAAACGTGTGCAAGGAAATAAGGAATGTATACTAAATGAACTGTCTGGAAAATAGTGTTGAAATTTTTTGCTAAAACAAAAACATGTCAAGTGTTTTTTTTTTTTTATCTCTATCTTGCAAGACCTATAAATGTAATTCAGAGAGATGGACAGAAGCAGAGAAAGCCACAAGCTGAAAATGCAGAGACCTGTTTTGCCTGGGAGGTTTCTACCACCGGCTATGAATACTCACAACATTAATGTGACATTACTTCCACTTAATTTTTTGACAAGAGTTTTTGCCAAGAGCATCTTAACTGATTAAAAGACTATTCAACATTGCCTTTCACGAAATCTGCGATTCTTGTGGATTGTTTCCTTATGAAGGAAAAAATACCAAACATTGGCAGAGATCCACAAAAAATTGAGTCTCGCTTAAGAGACTGTGCATACATGGCGAAAACAGCACCTTGGTTTTGGTGACAGCAATTTTTCCCAATTGCTGGAGAAAGCTGAATTGATTGAACTCTTTGACACTTCAGAATGTTAAATCATGCAACTGTGATCTATGTCTTATGATTCAGTACAGTCATCTCACTTCTTCCACTGTCTAGTGTGTAGGTCGCTGGTCTACAACAAAGACCAACATGGAATAATGACGGAGGGTGGGGGGAAATTGTAACCTTTGACCTTACCTTCTTTAATTCGTCCTGTTGTTGGTGGTAGATCTGGAGCCTGTAGAAGAAAAGAAATGTCTGACATGATTACAAACCAATGCAGAGTTTACCATTATATGCAACATTCTGCTGTACAGTAAATTTAGTTGCATCTGCCTGTTGCCACATCCTGTGAAACACACTAAGTTACACAGTTTGAGATGAGGGGGGAAAAAAATTTTCTCCCTCCCACGAAATGAAATCCACTGACGCTTGATATTCCTCATTGATGGTGCTGCCAACACTTACACTACCTCAGTCAATACTTGGCAAGGTCTTGCTCAGCAAATCACGATAAACTTGTGGGTAGAACAAGTTCTAACTACTTACTTATCAATTATCATATTTTTATGCACTTCTCAACTAAATATCAAATACAGCATCATTTGTTCTCAAGTAAGACCAATTTAATGCAAGCTCCATGGACTATTTCATCAACACCTATGACCACACTTCAGGAAATAAAGTCTTGCTGAAAGCAATCTCAACATATTCTTGGATAGCGCCATCTATTACAAACTCTGCTCTAGGGCTCTATTCAGGTTGCTTTCAATGGGTATAAAATACAGTGCAAAGGAAAGTGAAATGGAAGTCCTACTTTTAGAAGAAAGCAGTCCGCTAGCTGCTGTGCAAATATCAAAATATATGAAAAATTGGCTCTTTTCAAGTTCTTTTCACACATTTTTTGCCAACCTGGTGTCTTGGGAGCTATTGAAGAATCCCTCTGAAACTCACCAATGTCGGTCATGACATTTCAGTCGGCTAAAATTGATAGATCTTTCACATCATGTTTTCCCGATGGTCTCCTCTAACCCTCCCATACTTTTCCTCGAAAATGAGAGGTAGCCATCAGATGAAATATAAACATAATCACCCATCCCAGTTTTGATGAATACCAATCCGGAAGGCAGTGTTAACAAGGATGATCTAAGTGCATACTGAACTTTCAGGGTATGTGGTCATGACACTCACTGTAAATTTAAACACTGGACAGTCACCACTTCAATGTCAGAATTACTATTGCTAAATAGCTATTACTCAGCAAGATGAAAGCCAATCAACAGTGGTCAAATTGTCACGCCTTTGCCTGCCACCTCGACGTAACAAGTGTTAATCCTGTACCAACCCCACTCTGACACAAGAATCTCACAATGCTCAACATCTATCAAAAACTAGCACTTGTTCTTTCTTTACCTCCACACAGCCTCTCCAATCTGTGAACTGGACTATCGACACACAATTGACGTAATAATAAAGTGTTTAACAAACAAAGACTGCCTGTAAAACGGCAGGTTAACATGTGCGGCCTGATGGAATACAACACCTATGGCAAATAAGTAGATATTTGATACACTTTCCTAGAAAAAATATACAAAAGCCTGCTATGATTAAGGACAATGCCCAATCACACCCTTCAGAATTTTGTTGCTCCTCCTTCCAAACTTGCTGGTCCCCCTACTCACCATCACCCCTTCTTCATATCTCTTCACCACCTCATCTCAAACACTTCTTTCGAATGTTTTGTAATATCATTGTTGCAATAATACTTTCAGCCTATTCTCCACTATACTTAAAAACATTCGCACAAGTAAGGGAATTCTAACCTGTCCCACGGGGACAATATGCCCTCTGAACTACATAGCTGTGGTCATATTTATTGATCAATATGCAATTTATTGATCGATATGTGCAGAACACCTCACCACAATATACAACATCCAATACATGACAAATGTTTTGAGTCTTTTAAATAGTTTTCTGCTAACAGTTCAAGCAATGACTGAGCTACAGGTCTGAAAGAATTTCACAAATATCCTACAAGTTCTTTCTCTTTCTCTTCCTCCTTGTTGTAATTCTTACCCTCATCGTCGATGGCATCTGCTGGGTTTGTTTCGGAGGAAAATTCGGATTGGTCCGCGGTTCATCGGACATGAGTTTCTTGCTCTCGTTGTCCGTGTCCGGCTCCGTTTCATCTTCGTCCTGTCTTATGTAGCACTGAGGGTCCGACTTCTGATGGAACTCCTCTCTCTGAAGTCTCTGCATATGCTGGTACTCCCTCTCTCTGTTTGAAAAACAAAACCAGGCAACTGATCAATCTCTAAAGGATGGGTAATCCAAAAGTGGAAAAGAAAGGAAGAAAGAAAAAAGTTGACTTCTACTGGATAAGACTATCCAGAAAACTTTGAATGGTCCCACATTTAATTAAAAATTCAGATGGCAGGAAGAGACTTAAGACTGCCAGCCAGGTTTGCAGGCTGGAGAGAGGCATATTGATTGTGAGGAGACAGTAAGTTCCACACAGGGAAGAAAAAACAAATAGTACTGGAATGTCAAAACAGAGAGCCACTATCAGATGGAGATACAACCCTTTGCAGTCTGGGTTTGTACCGCCAAGGTCACACACAGTAATCTGTCTTCTGTATCATTCTCGACTTTTCTAGGAGCCTTACGCAGGATTAGAAAGTTACACTACAGTTAAACTAGAATGTTTTCTCTACTACCACAGCATAAACAGTCATCAGGGGAATAAATAATTATCCTGCATTCCCTGCTCCAGGCATTAACAATATAACATTTAGGTTGTACGTCGAAACATGGAAAAGAATCTACATATGGCTTTTTCAGCAAAATTCTGGAAACTTCTCATACAGTGAGTCAGAAACTAAGACTTCTTCTGTCTTTTCGGCTCATTTGCATCATTTCCCTGTTAAGGAGAAATTATATGTATTTTATTCATTTCAGTTCCCCCAAACTTCTTGGTTTGGGAATTAACTAGCGACATAGTCACCTCATACAACCTATGCATTACAGAATTGACAACACAGTAATGCATAGGTTGAGGTGAGGGAGTACACGCTGTGAATAAAAGTTTCAACTTTTAATTTACCTGGTCTTAGAATGCTTGCTGTCTGAAGCCATGTTTCAAAGCATTGTTCGGAGTGAGCAAATTATTTAAGGATTAGTTGACTTAGATGACGCTGCGCGGCGAATGGTATCGAACTGGAACTACTGAATAAAGGGAGAAAATTTAACCTTTGTGTAACAACTACCAAGATTATCTTCACCAAATATGGTAGGTCCTACAGTATTTGCATTAAAAGTCTCTGAACATATCTTTCTAGTAACAGCTACATGGTCAGAGGTGCAACAATTCTGCACAGTGACATGAAGCAGTTGCTCTTCTCAAATCTTCCACAGACCTCAAAAGCATGTCCTGATAGCCATATTGCATTAAGAATGGTTTTCCCTACAAACCTAAATCAAGCAACATATGAACTCTACATGAGTGTATGCAGCAAAACTAACCCAAAACCCAAAACAACCCTTGTGATGACTATGATCTCTGTACAGTTTTCTTATTTTTTTTAATATTTATTTCAAGTATCAACAACTTTATAAAATTAACATTAATAATTTACAGATCCTGTTTAATCATGTGCATTTTTATATAATCTATACAAATGCAGTATGCATAATCCCAATCAAATCAAATCAATTTAATTTAGTAGAAAATCCACAAATTGTGACCTAAAACTCCTAATCAGCACAAAATACTTTTTTTTTTTTTTTTCAAATTTTCCCTATGAGGACATCTCACTTTTAGAAAATGTTGAATTTAAACTTGTTTCTGTCAACAGAGAGGAATTTCTGCCATAAGTTTTGCTGTTTAGTGAGCTTCCATAGATAAAAAGCTCCATGATTCAAGTGTATGAATGGCTCCTTTGGCACTTGACTGGAGTGACAAAATACATGCTATCATTCCCACAATCACCAATCCTCAGTGAATTCAAGTACATGGCAGACATAGAGGGCAGTCTTTATCAACACTCTGCTCAAACCATATCTGTTTAGAACTGCATTTACTGAGGGCAGTATACATATTTTATACCCTCCAGGACAGTCCTCTGATGTAATTTACTTCTACTCTAACACAGAGTAACATTACTCCAGGTATCAGCACATCCCTTAAAATCAAGTTTTGGGACAACTCAACACAAAAACAATTCAACGATGAAGGAGTGATTAAATTCCAATTTTCAATCAGACTTATTGGTCTACATCCAGCCACTCTAGGTAGTAGAATATTTGGTAATTAAGGTAACACAAGAAAACTTAGCAGCTACTAAGAAAACTTAGTGTAAAAAGGCATAAGATTTTAAACAATAGTGAAAATACTTGGCTAACCCTTGTAGAGGAATATTTTATTACAAGTAGAAAGCTATTGTAGAAGCATTCGAGGATGTATAATTTGTGTGAATGTTGCTCTACCCATGTTTCGTTTCCTACAATTTAATCAGTGATACTCTTTTGTTTTGAGAATGGAGAGTCAAAACTGTACAATTTCACATGTAAGTCTAACAGTGACATTTTATTGTACCAAATTTGACAAAGTATTTATCTAGTAAGTACACAAATATATCAAAAATATCCTTTTATCCAACAGCAGTTTCTCAACAAGAATGGATGAAGGATATCGATTAGAACTTCACATCAAGCATCAAGAGCCTCTGAATTCATAATCCAGTGCATGAAAATTGCATCCCAATTTGGCACCAAACTGATATCATAACATCAAGATGTATGTGACATACATGTGCAATGGGACAACGAACAAATGTCATCACCGTAGAGCATACAAATGTACGTCACAAACGTTTGGTGTAAAACGAGACATGTGACATACCGTCTGATGGAACCAGCAAACAAACTTGAGGTAAGCACCAAACATGCAGACTCACAAATGTTTGAAGTAAACATGACATGTGACATACTTCTGATGGAGCCAGCAAACAGACCGTCTTGCAGTGAATACCGTACATGCGTAAATCCGCAAATGTATGGTGTCACGCATCAGCTTCTCAGGATCGCAGAGAGAACAGAATCACCAGAAGCTCAACAAGCTTGCCTGAAGGATTGTCTTGGTGTTCTGGGATTACTTTTTGTGATTGACTTTCCACAAATTTTAGAGGGAATCGGTCAAATGCGAAGATTGCCGTCGATCAGAGGCAACGGACGGCAAGGGCTTGGCTGAACTGTGCCAGAGAAAGGGGTCAATAAATGTATCAGCAAAACAGTCTTTTAATACAATATGACGACGGCAGTTTCTGTCAACGGAGACCTGGAAGCAACCAGTAAACTACGGATGGTGCTGACGAGATAGGCTCTCTTTCTCTGTCTCTTGTAACATGGGGACAAAATTGAACAGTGAAGTAATTTGATTATGATGGATTCCAATCAAACTAACAGAGAAAGAGAAGGCACATACCTCTGATGGAGTAGAATGTAAAACATACATGAAAGATTTATACTGAGACCGAAAAATCTACCATGTAGAACATCAACGGGAACTTCAAACAACATGTGGTGGTGTGCGCCTAACTCTCTGCATATTGCATTTTCAATCAAATACTGAAACTTTTATTATGCTTACTGCATTTTCATTGTCCATTTGTAGCGAATAAGGTTGCAAGACTGCTCAAATATGAAACAACTTTGTTCACATACTTTGGTGTACATATTACTTTATTTTTCTCCCTTTTTTTTTTGCAATAGGGTACAAGATGAGAACATTGTCTGTGTTTACAAACGCGAAGAACCATCTAACTAAAAATATCTTACAAGAAACTTAAAATGCAAGTATTTCTTCCCTTTTGAAATTGTGGATTGTTTTCCATTCTTCTTTTTCTCATTTTAGTCCAATTACATTGTAAAGTAGAGATGGCATCTCTTTTGCATACATTATTCATAACCTGGCCTTGTGATTAATTGATATTGTGTCATGTGACACTTCACTCATGATAACCTTTGTGTCCAACCTTCCTTGTTTACTCTACCATCTTTAACATCTCAGCAGTTCATTCATGGACAAAAATCAATCCACAGCAAGTTATTCCTAACTGAAAATGTTTTTTTTTTTTTTGCATCACCATTAGGCAATTAGTGTACTTTGATGCTGATTATTTCCTCATGTTGATTTTTCTGAGGGGGTCACCAAGGGGACAAGAGAAGACCCTCATACAAAGGACACATCCTTGAAATCAAGCAGCGAAATGACTGTCAAATTCCCAGCTGTCAGATAATATATTTCTTGAGTCCCTGCAATTAAAACTACCTGCTGTTTAGTCTGCTACGAGTATCCAGCTACAAAGATTTTTATTCTGGCATGATGGTTAGATGACGGTTATGGTGCTACAACAGGACTTGCTTCTTTCTCTCCCCTGAGACCTAACATAGTCCTGCAACTGTCAGACAAAACAACATACCAACATGTGATCTAACTTAGTCCTCTAACCACCAGACAACACACCAACTTCTATGTAACAAAGACATGTATAGGCAGACGTAGTAACTACATCAAGGCATCTAGCAGTATCCTGGAAGTGATAGACAATACCAGACATTGAGAAAGTAGCAAATATAACATATACCTTTATGGAGTCAGTTGTCAGCATATTGAAAGTTACAAATGGTTCTGCTGGTGACCTATAGCGCTGACTATGCTAAGATGTCCAACAATGCCTTGTGATTGTACTGAGCCATACAAGACCAAAAGAAACAAATTTGTACAAACTATACAAAGTCACCGAACAGTATCATGTGACTACATCAAACAAAATACTGAATACTGAATACACCAAGATGTCCAAAAGTGTCCTGCCTCCGAATTGGACACAACAAGACAACTAAGTAAGCCATAAATTACAAATCAACTATGCAAAATCATCTACAGTAACAATATCCTGTAACTTACATCAGATAACACAAGGCACCAACTCAGTAACAAATACAAAGTGGCTGCAGAAAGTCATCTCAGAATATCCTGTAAAGTCTACATCAGATAACACAAGGCAGCACCTCCAGTAATTAAGGTCACAAATATGTTTCTGCTTGGTAACCTTTTGAGTAAACCAAGATGTCCAGCACTGTCCTGTGACTGTATCAGACGATATGAGACAGCAACTGCATAAGAAAAGGATCTTCCTCATATCTACCTGACTGACGTACAGACTACACTTAAACATCCTCATTCAGCCTCATGTATCAAGAGAACAGGCATATAGTATGGACATGATATGGTCACCAAACATAGAAGACACAGCATACTTCGCTTACAGTAAAAAAGAAAAGAAGATATCTCATTAAAATATGACAGGGGGAAAAATTTTGCCGACCAGCTAATCAGTCCATGATGCATGGAATCTGTATGGATATATAATTGTGTACTCTAATTTCATCTCACCAAATTGCTTTTCACAACACAAATGACATCAAAGGCACTCAACTGAAGATGACAAAATGTCAGAACCATCGTAAATTGATCAAGGCAGGTGCAAGAGTGTGTCAACTCTACATCTGACAAAATTCCACAGGGAACTGAGCCATTTCGAACAGTAACGAACTCATCCTATCTGTTGTTTTCCTTTTTTCTTTCCCTGCAAATTTTCTTCCAATTTCCATCTTTTCAAATCTAAAAGATGTTTTTTCAAACCAAATGACAACATGCCAATGTCCTGTCTGTAATAAGGGCACCTCTTAATAACAATCGGGGTTTTTGAAATAAAACCTGTCAAATGTAAAGGTCACATGTGTTATGTGTAACTGAAAGGGAGTAAGGAAAAAAAAAAAAAAAACATCACACCACTTGCACAGCTTTGACTAATGTAACTGATGGAGACTAGGTCGAACATTACCACAGACACTTCACGCAGTATCGCTGGATGGAATCAATGGAACAAATTGGGGATCTGAGGGTCCGTGAAGCCCACACTGCCCTCCCAAGTCTCAATCAATCCAACATCCCCCTTACAACTCTGCTTCAAAGCCTAGTCATACTTCATACAGACCACCATGTACACCTGAGAAGAGGGCATCACTTCCTATTTTGTAAAACCCATAATCCAGTCAAGTCTTGCCATTAATGACCTACAACCAAACAAGCAATACTGAGTCCCTCACAATATATCTCCTTCCCTTAGGTTCTTTGCACATCTTTCTTTCTTTTCCATATTTCCATCGCTGTTGCTCACTCTGAGTGTGGGTGAGGTTCCGACATCCGTGTCCACGTCTTCATGTCCACATCGGAGCCTTATGCTTTTCCTTTCATTTATGTGAAGTACAGTACTTAAGCTTTTGAAAAGTATACATTTGACGTGTCACCAGATAGGTTTGAAGAGCTGGTTCACCTACTGCAATGTTACGAGTAGGATTGCTTGATGCAAACAAGACAGCTTCTCAGTCGAGAAAGTATTCAACTGTACAGAGTTATATTGTATGCAAAAGATGGTAACAATCTGGCCCAATAAGCCAATGACTGGACAAAGTTTTAAAGCTGCAATATGAGATGTATTGGCTATCGCCTGCACCTTTGTTCATCGTCACTTGTACAGGGAAGAGAGAGAAGGGGGAAAAGATCACCTGTCACAAAATCTGCAAGTGAACTATGAAGTCATCTCCCAGACTTTTGGGTATGAAAATTGTCTCAAAATTTTTGTTTGCCCTACAATATTCGGACTGTCCAAGAGAGCAGTCAGTCACCTACACTTGAAATCAAACAGACCAATGAGAATGGATATGAATATTCATTTATGCAAAAATGGGGCTTGTCTTCTTTTTTTGTGTGTGTAACTAGTGGCTATGACACAGTCCATGGAACTTGACTTTCACTGATAAATTTTCAACTAATATTCCAGCTTCAACATGAGAATCAATGTGAAACAGCTTTTTCCCTTTATTATAATTTTTGATGGTCAATACAAATCATGCAACAGTGCTCTCCACAGACCTTCCTGAGGGGGGTGGCCACACGACTGTGAGGTGATCGACTGGGAGGGGTTTACGGTGAGAGGATCTACCCTCAGCTCCAAAAATGGTTGATAATGGAGATGCTTAATGATGTCAAATGGTACAAATTAGAGGCAGTGGCCCATAATCAACTTTTTTTTTCAGCAGAGAGCTTTTGTAGAGGGGAAGGACTTCTAAGGGTGGCAGTTACTATTTTGTGGGCGATAATTTTTACTTTGGGGCAGACCTGTCCCCTAAAATGCTCTCCTGTGTAAATGTGGATGACCAATCAGAGAAACAGAATGTTGGCCAATATGCTCACTTGCACTGAGTGATCCATACTTTTGATACTATATACACTCTTCTATTCTACAAAACTTGTAATGATCAATGCACAGTCTAGGAAACATTTATGGTCCATAAATTTTCATCTCATAATACAAAAATTATTCAGAAAAAAAATCAGATTCCAATTTTGAGACAAATTTAGTGAAAGAAACCCAACCTCTTCTCTTAACTGCAAACCTAATACACTAGATGGTGCGACTGTATCGTGTGAGTTCAGCAGAAAAATATAGTTGTATCCAGGCAACCAACTATCCAGGTGCGTTTCTGGGCACCGGAGGTAATAAAATTCTGAATAAAATTCTGTATAAAATTTTGTATAAAATTCTGAAAAGTATGAATGACCTAAGGTGCAAATATAGCGCAATATGGTTGAGTGGTACCAGTAACTACCAATACCGTTACTTTTCACAGTCTCAGTAGTGGTACAGATACTAGTACCGGTACAGTCCTCCTCGCACAAGTGCATTTTTGAAATGTTAACTGGGAAAGCAAGTCATAAATTGATCCACTCAAATGTATCCAAAGTCACCCATCCACCATCAATGTTTTGCATAAGTTGAAGTAAAATTATTCGTGATGTTAAACTTTGCCTTATTTTTTATGCATGCTCGATATTTTCTAAGTTGTAAGCAAAGAAACGTTAACATGCTTCCACAGGATTCTACGTTCTGTGTATCCTATGTTCGCTATCACTTTGAAAAAAATTGAGCTTACGCCTGCAATTACGATCTGTGCACGAAGTGACTTTGGATCACATATTAAAGTAGCTTGCATTTCTACAATTACTGTAAATGTTTACTCATAAAAGCAGAGAAATCCTGAGAAACAAATTTTAGCAAAATATTGATGTACAGCATGTAAGAAGCTGTTTTGTGAAAAGTTGACCAAATTACGTAGGCCGACATACTTTACCTCCAAGTTTATTCCTCACATTACAGTAATGTTAGGTACCTAGGCAGTGTAACGTTTCAGTGCTAGGTGAATTAGCAACAGAACAGCAACTTTACATCATTATTGATACAGAGTAATCCTAACACCTAACCAGAGCGCCAAAAGGCTTTGTGATTCCTTGCTACATGGTTATATTATAGCAAACATGAATTATCCACATGACAAATATAAGATCAACTGCAGTCATTTTTCTTGATACACCACAAGCCTTTAACCCAAAATGACCTTTATTTTGGTGACCTGAAATGACCGTGACATTTGATGTCCACCAAAAGCAATAGGGATCACCTGCCCAGTATGGCCAACCCACACATCAAGTATGACATCAGTCGACATTACTCTTCTGGAGTTAATGTGTTAGCAAGGTTTGACCTCTGGTGACCTCAAACGACCTTTGACCTCCACCACAAACAAAAGAAGTCTTCTACTTAGTATATACAATCTACACATCAAGTAAGACATCAGTCAAGGTTAGACTCCTGGAGATATTGTTTTTACACATTTTCACAGTTTCACCTCTGATGACCTCAAATGACCCTTGACCTCAATCAAAATGATAGATATCTTCTGCTCATTGTTACCAACCCACACACCAAGTATTACATCAGTCATGGTTACTCTTCTGGAGATATTGTGCTTTCAAATTTCTAGTTTGACCTCTGGTGACCTCAAATGACCTTTGCCTCTCACCAAAGATGATAGGGATCATGTAATTTGTATGACCAAGCAACACACTAAGTATGACATCAGTCACAGTTACCCTCTTGGAGATAATGTGTTTACAAGGTTTTCACAGTTTGACCTTTGGTGACCTCACATGATGTATTGACTTCCACCAAAATCAAAAGGAGTATTCTACTGGCTATATACAATCCACACACTAAGTATGACATCAGTCACAGTTACCCTTCTGGAGATACTGTGTTTAAATGGTTTTCACAATTTGACCTCTGATGACCTCAAATGACCTTTGACCTCCACCAAAAACACAAGGAATCATCTACATAATATAAACAACCCACACACAAAGTATGACAGCAGTCAAAGTTACTCTTCCGGACATATTGCGTTTACAAGGTTTTTACAGTTTGACCGATGGGAACCTCAAATGACCTTTGATCTTCACAAAAAAACAATATGGATCATCTACTCAATATGACCAACCCACACACCAAATATGACATCAGTCACAGTTACCGTTCTGGCGATATTGTGTTTAAAAGGTTTTTACAGTTTGACCTCTGGTGACCTCAAATGACATTTAACCTTGACCAAAAAGAATAGAGATCATCTACTTACTATGACCAACCTACACACCAAGTATGACATCAGTCACAATTACCCTTCTGGAGATAATGTGTTTACAAGGTTTTCACATTTTGACCTCTGGTGACCTCAAATGACCTTTGACCTCGACCAAAAACAATAGGGATCATCCACTCAATATGACCAACCCACACACCAAGTATGACATCAGTCACAGTTACCATTCTTGAGATATCATGTTTACAAGGTTTTCACATTTTGCCCTCTGGTGACCTCAAATGACCTTTGACCTCCACCAAAAAC
The DNA here is from genome assembly GCA_021234535.1 of Stichopus chloronotus. Taxonomy (NCBI): domain Eukaryota; kingdom Metazoa; phylum Echinodermata; class Holothuroidea; order Aspidochirotida; family Stichopodidae; genus Stichopus; species Stichopus chloronotus. The sequence goes on from CM037836.1 coordinate 8,686,566, forward strand.
AATAGGGATCTTCTACTTACCATGACCAACCCACACAGCAAGTATGAGATCAGTCATGGTTATCCTTCTTGAGATATAGTGTTTACAAGAAGCATCACACACACACACACGACATCAAGACTGCATAGATTCCTTTTGCCTGCGGCAAGGGATCAAAAATAGCTTAAAAATTATTGCTTTACATAAATATAAGTATAACTATGAGTATATGTAATATAACCAATCAGGCAAGCTGGCCATTGATGAATCACTTTCATACCAAGGATCAGTCTGCTTATGACTTAGTCTACCACATCAACTTGTCTGCTGACATTCCACAATTTAACTGCATATAAAAGGATCAGTGAACTGTGAACATCAGTGTTTACATCATGTATGTAAACAACCAAATCCGTAAGATAATATCATGCATTTTGACAAGTCTCAGACTTGTATCCCCTAACCTTTTCTAATGCCTTTGACCATAACCTATTCTTGTCAGATCTATCAGATACAACATACATGTCTTGAGACATGACTGTGAAACCTGATGGATCATCATATTAGCATTTCAAAGGTGTATGTGCTTACATACCCATTACCTACAGATGATCAGTATATTTTGTGTTTGTTTATATTTCTTTTTAAGTGTGCCTTGCCTTGATGAACTCCGCTTCTGTCAGGTCTCCCCCACTTTCATTTCTACACAGTAATTCTTTGTGTTATTTTGTAATACTTGTATATTTTTTTTTAAATGATTGTGAAAAACGTACAACTTCAAACTTCAAATCTAAAAAACAAGAAGCCAACTCACTGGTGTGGATATTCACAAGTGACTATATTTATCCCTTGCTTCACTAATACATAAAGGTTGACCTAGCTCATAGTGCAATTAAAATCTATTCGGACAACGCACACTCTAAGGAGAATTTAACAAAATCCAATAAAAGATGATTATCCCCTGCAACCCTCCCTTTAATTCATTGTATCAACAAAACCAAACCGCACAACAATATCATTTAGCACAGTCTACAGTCTGTGTGGAAATCTTAAAACTTACCTGGTTTCCTCCAATCTTCTTGGTTTGGTAATTAAATAGCGACATACTCTTCTTCTCATACAAGGTATGCATTTACCTGTTGACCATAACCTAGCATGTGGCGATTGGGTGTGTACTTATCTGGTCACCATCCTTCTGTAAATGTGTAGGTTGTATGAGGTGAGGGAGTATGTGCTATGAATTTGTTATTTACAAATGACTCATTTACCTGTCTCAACAAAACAACTGAACTCCAATCTACCCAGCCGAGAGTACTGGTAACCTTTTAACACCTTCTCTGGCACAGTCAGGCCTATTCCAGATTAGTGTCTCATTCCCATTCTGTCATACTTATTTGCAAGGAGTGAAGAGATTAAGGAGTACTCCTGGAGAGTAATCAATGTAATTTGGGAGTTCCTCTCTTCATCCTCCCAACCTCACAATAAAGAGGGAGCGGTGTTTACGAATGTTTACGACACCATCTCTGTCAGCAGAATGCCTCATCAAAATGCAAGGATCATACTTCACAACTAACATTATGGATGATCTTCCAGAAGGTGAAAAAAGGCAAAAACACACCTTTCTGCTACGCTGTACACAATACGTTAAATACACAAGCTCTGGGAAAAGTTTCAACTTTATTTAATACTAGCACAACAACGGCTTGTATTTTCTTTAATTAGGGTGATTAATTGTGTAAGAGCATATGCAGACAATCTATCATCTGCAAACAAAACCAAATTATGGCAACAAGATACTTTGGAGCAAGTAATTCACAAGCTTCCAACCATGATAACTTTTACAATACTCCAATATACATATGCTGTACACACTGCAGCTATTTCTAATTGCTCTGCACATGAATGCATCCTTGTATATATTTAAACCATTCCATGTGTTTATGTTAGGACTTCAACAAATCTATGATATTCTATGATGCCCATCATCAAAGCATAATTTTCATACCATCATGTAAATGATGAAGTCACAAGTTTCTCAACAAACTTTAAATAACCTTTAGGACTAATGGACGCTTGAATACACCTTGGGGCCAAATTCAAAACCGCCATTCTTGCAACTGACGGAACTTGACACAAAAGTGAGAAGCGAAGATCCTGTGGCTTAAGGAATTGTTTATATTAGTAAAAATAACTTGAATTAGAGGGACTTTCAAACTATACTTCACAAAGAAGGTAGCATATACATACAGTAGCCAAGAAGTTGCCATGGCAATGCATTCTCTTAGTGCAACTGCTAGAACTCACTGCAAAAGGGCAATTTTACGGTGCATCTGAATGCTTTTGCAAATTTTTGTCTTTTTTTTTTTTTTTTTTTGAGCTATTACCATCTGCTAACATTTGCAGCATTTACTGTGGTCATCACTCCCACAAAAGTAACGTTGTTACATTTTTTTTTTACTTCGCCACCATCCTTGTACACAAACATGTTTCCCAACCATCTTGGTACACAACACATTTTACCACCATCTTCATGTGCACAGCAACAACCACTTCATACATGATGCCACATTACAGTATGTCACTTTCACCATCATTTTCAGTGATAAAGTTTTGTGGGAGTCCGGGCGTCCGTGATGCCTAAATTCTCTACAGCACAACCAAATTTTGGTTCAAGGTAAATTCAACCAAATTCAGTTTAGTGCTCAAAATAAGTTAAGATTTTCCTTGCAATATCTGAAACATCATTGGATGAAATGTGGTGATGAATTGCTAACAGCACAATGCAAACCTTATGTTACTGGTACTGTGGTAGACAAAACCTGGAAATATATACTGCAACTCCTTACATGAGTTTTTGCAGGACAACTTAGTTTTGAAAAGGACAACCTCACTTTACACAATACTTGTTAAACTACAGTACCAGATGAAAATGTTTCCACTTCAACACTGATTTTGGTTCGCAGCACCAACGTCCACCACCACTTACTGTATGTGCACAATGACACCTTTCACCATTATCTCTGTGCACACCTTTCACAACCATTTTCATGAACAACCTTCTTCCACATCTTTGGGTAGAAAGTTTACTAATCAAACTAACTTTCACAACCATCTCTGTGGCCAACAAGACTTTCCACAACCCTTGTTGCACACAACACCACCTTTCACCATCATCTTTCTCACTACCACTGTTCACCACTGTCTTTGTACACAACAACACTATTTCACAACTTTGTTCACAACACTTTTCACACCTATTTTATACAGATCCGTCACGACGAACTTTGTTCACACCAACACCTTTCACAACCACTTTTTTTTTTGCAAGAACTCTGTTTCAAAGTTTCAGTTCTGCAAATTACTTTTGATAGTATGAGTGCTTTAAAACAAGTATTACAGTAGTTCTACTGCCAATACTAACTTTTCTTTGAAAAGTAGTCATCTGACAGGTTCTATTTGAATGTGGCTCCAGCTTGCAGGTAAGACCTACTGACAGCTGTGATAATTACAGAGGGACCTCCTTAAAAGTCATTAATAATGAAAACCGATGACAAACCTTATCCATTTTCTAGTCACGGGTGGCGAGATCTGCTGAGGAATAGAACTAATTTGCAATTCAATAGCATGCTTCATTGTGTCTTCAAATTAATTATTATGGCCTAACAATTGCGAGAGTCACAGAGGAGAGACACTGAAGCAGAATGAGATACAGCAACGATCGCTGTCCTACCGCTGCATACTCTCGACATTAAAAGACGGGGTGTAAGACATCGGCATGTTTTACGAGCCGAGAGGAATTTGCAACCCAACAAAATCGCTCGTAGCTGCATGTTTCATACATTTGCACACCACACCCACGATGTTCTTTATTCTATTCAATGAAATATATTACATAATACTGACAGAGCTGGGTACAATTGGTACAACAACACAGATGAACAGTCAAGTTGATAATGTCTCAGAGGTTATACCTAGAACATCCTCGGCAACACTAACGGCAATAGCTAAGGTAGCCAACTGAAGTTGTTTCAAGTTTATAAGCACTACCAACAGCTTACACCTCTCAGCTTGGTAATAATTACTTCTTGCATACTGCAGATCAAACAAAAAACAGGTTACATTGTATTTCTAGTTTATGTGTTAATATGGTACTAATACAATCAGTGGAAACAGTTGTTCTTCTTTTTGGTTAATAGACTGTACTAAAAGAGCATTAATAAAACCAGTAGTAACACAGCATTTTATTGTTGTACTCATTATTGCATGTTAAAGATAAATGCTATCGACAGGGTTGGGTTTAATCACAATAAACCCCACAGTCCTATTTATATGTCATTTAAGGGACATGAATTACTGTTGTACAATTTATATCAGGTGACACTTTCTTAGGAAGATGGATTGCTGTGACAAGTGACAAAGACTTGATATAATTGTCTGTGCAATCTAAAATCCTCTCAATGAATCATAGGTATGCATCCTACAAAGGAGAAAGTCACTATCAGGCTGAAAAACTTAAAGAAAAAATTCTCTAAAAGTTGACAGAAAAACACTGCTTTAAACCACTGTCGACTTTCCCTTTAGTTGAACTGTGTGTGTTCCCAATGATGAGGGATTTTTTTTTAAATCCTAATTTTGACATCATGGAAAGCTTCAAGATACTCACAATGATCAGCAGGAGGCTGTATGTTTATTTTATTGCATGTATATTATCTACAAAATTTTGAATTTTGTAAGACTACATTTAGACAATGAACATATAGACAACAATGTAAAGTACTTTATCAACTGCCTGTCATCCTTTCTGATATTTAAGTCATCAATATTAACTTCTTTTATGCTATACACTGTAACAATAGAGTGCTACAGTTCAACACTGATATATATAGTCAATAGAAACAAAGTTGAATTTCAACACATTGTAGGGTATGTTAAAGTGAACACATTAAGACTTGTTCTGAGCTCTGATGTATATTCCTACCAGGTGAATTGTGTCGTTATCATTTGTGTATTATATGCTGTCACGGTTCCAGTCACTATTGCGAGTGCTAAACAAGGCAATTTGCAGATGTTTGTTTTGCTATCATTTATGTCAAGGTTGGCTAAGCTTTTTGAATCAATGGGCCACATTTTCACCTTTGAACGTCTTGGTGGGTTGCACATGTTTCCCCCATTCAATATGTTTACTTTTCATGTTGTCTTTCCTTTCTATTTCAATTCAAACAGGGTTTGGGGTCACATGATGCCTCCCAATGAGCTGCAATTGGTTTGTGAGCCATAGGTTGGCCACTCCTGATTTATGTGAACAACTCCCTTCATTTGCAGTGTACAGACCTTGTTAACATTTGAGAGTACAATGATATCAAATAAATAAAAGTTGATGTTAAATCAAATCACATCCTCACTCCCCTTCAAATGAACAGTACTGTACAGTGTGACCAATACTAGCTGTTAATGATTGTCCAACGCCTTCGAATGTGATCAGATTAACTCATCCAGAGATTAACACCATTCCCTTTTGTATGTTAATTGCTAAGATTGATTGTACCATAAGTTTTGTAAAATTCAAAGCTGAACCTAATGACATCCCTTACCTGTGCTTGTAATGAAGACGGTAGTCATAAAGAAGTGTTATAGCTCACTGTTTTATCAGGGGTGTTGAGGAGAATAACATAATGAAGAAGGTAACTTTACAGTAGACTACAGTACTCACTAGTGTTTCACATGTAAGCATTACATACATCTACCACTGATGTAAATAAGAAATTAATGTAACAATGTTGTGTCATACTTTACATGTACAATGTACAGCTGAGAATTACCAAAATTGTACAAATCTGTTTTGGTTTTATGCAGACACCTCAGACAATGCCCAGTTACAGTGTTCAGACTTCAACTTGATCATTCTGAATGAATGCAAAAAAAAAAAACACAAGGCACCAAATTACTAGATACAACCCTGCTGACGAGTTGATGTTGAAAACTGTCTTTCCTTTTTGTCATGTTCAGCACACAAGCATGCTTAGTTTTAATAAGGCTAAGAAACTCTAAAATGCCCTGTTTGACATCTTTACAAGCTAAATTAGGCAAACTATACTGTACATACAATTTGAGTTTCTAATCCAAATGCCATAAATTTTAAGGAGATTTAATATTTTCTACATATGCATTCATAAACATTTTTTTTTAATTTTATCAACACTTTGACAGACTATTTAGTCCCTCTCCCAATGTACCCCCCTTCCTTCTGTTTCAGACATTTTATTTTTCCTTCCCTCGTAACTGCACTTGAAAAATTGGATTGGGTCTATTCATGCATACAAGCAATACATCACAGCTTTATCCTGATAAGCTGTGCAGTTTTCGGTTCGTGTATTTCTCTAGGGTCATGAAATGCTTAGACAGACCATACAATAAATTACGTTACTTCAGCCCTGTGGGAAACAGATACAAGATAAAAATGGGAAGGCCTACAAAATAACTTCCACTGATTGGTTCTACTGACCTAACAAATCCACCATGTAAAAAAGTACCAGCTTTCCAAGCGAAGTCAACTCATGACGAACCGACTGCCCAGATGCATATTAGGGCAAAAGAAACTGCAAACTAGAAGGGGCATATTTATGAATGCAAAGATGACAAAAGAAAGTGCCGAACTGGCAAAATTTTGAGAGAAAAAAGTTACTGCATGTTCGCTATTGTGGACACACCAATGTCAAAATGACCACACAAACCAGTGTACTACACATATATATATGCTAAAGTGACTGTGGAACCACCATACAAGTAAACCTTTACTGATACCCAAGGTGAAGAAAGACAGATCTTGCAAATGGATACATGCTATTCTGACAGCACAGTTCTGCAGTAGATTTGTGTGTTAAACAGTCTACTTGTTAATATTTTATTCATGATGATACGAAGTTTGTTCCAAACAAAACTGCACTTCAACACATATACTACGTGCAACAGTACAGTACACCTATTTCAATACCGACTGTGGTTCTCTTAGTCACGAATCTGCTTCAGCGCAGACACTGCACAGACAAAGCTAAGTAGGCTCATATCAATATATTGATTCCAATAGCCAAATATAATACTACGGTTGATTTGTCAGATTACCGCATAAAAAGTAGTACTCATGTCTTACTAGAATCACTGGAGGTTTGGATTGGCACAGTTTGTGACTCATTAGATCAAGGTAGTTAGGGAGACAAATTTCAAACAGGCTTCAATCGGCATGGTTTTCTCGTTGACACTCATACCACACAGCCCTTCCTATACAAGGTTATAGTGATTTTTTCTTGGACTCTGACAACAAGAATGGTCGTTGTCATGCCCTTGTCTCTTTGTGGTGGTTGGCCGAGATGAGTATTACGCATGCATAAAGCTGACCACCACAGCTACAAGCTTGTATGTATTCCTGTATTTCAAAATGATGTTTTGTAAATTTTGTCTTTTGCAATCTTTGACAGCAGATTGTCTCAGTACTTGTGCAAAGCAAAATGAAAATGCACACGTCATATAATCTGTCTTCGAACAACTGACTGGTGTAGGTATTCAGGAGTGACTATACTTATGATGTGATATTGTGAAATTATGGTTATCTTACAATGTTTACAAAACAATACAAAATTTAGTCCCAGTACTTACTACTTGAACAGCCCAAAAGATGGCTTACTTAAGGAATATTGTGACCAAGTTTCAAAAGCATGCAAGTTTCTTCCTAGGAAGAGATACATTTTGCAGTTTTCCATCAATTGGACTATAATGACCCCTAAATGACCTTTGACCTTAACACCCTGGTTCAAACATTTTGCCTTTGTCCAAGGATTACTGCATCCAAGTTCAGCCAGTGTTGGGAAACCATAAACCATCTGAACCTGGTTTGTGGGAAATCCGCGATACTCGTGGAAAATACAGGGTCAGTCACAAAAAAAAAAAATCACATACTTTGTGTGCTCATCAAAACACTTCCGTGAAATTGGGGAAGATTTTCATTCATGTTTTTGGGAAATTAGGCAAGGTTTTCCAACACTAGTTCCAGCAAAATTTGTGGGCAAAAGAGTGTTTTAGAGCTCTTAAACAATTGTGGACAGACATACTAGATAGACAGAGTTATGCTAATGGATCACAATTGCTCAAACAGCTGTGAGCTGGTTTGAGCTAAAAAAAATGGCCAAAATCCTTCCTTCATATCCTTTTAACACTAGAAAAAATGCACCATTAAGTGTAATCGACCAAACATACAACAGACTAACTATAACTAGAAAACTAGATGCAAAACACACATTTATAAGGCATAAATACTCCAAAGTATCTACAGAAAGGGAAAGAAAATACTTTCATGGAACTTTTGAATACCCCGTACAGTGTGAGACGGAACATTGGACAGGCAAAGAGCAAACAGTCTATACACCACATCGATGGGTCTATATTTCATTTTTCATCAGTGAACTACTGTGCTTGTATATTACAGACTTACAGGAACATTTTATAACAATATATCTGTTATTGTGCATTAGTCTTGGAGGCTTAAAGAAATAGTGGGTCCAAGATCTGCATTTGAAAGTTGCTGATGTTGGGTGTGATTGAGTGTGTCTGCCTGCTGGTAACCTCAGATGTACTTTGACCAATACCAAAAACAATCCCTGCCGAGAAATGTCCTACTAACAGCCAACTTTTGACCACCTTGCACTTTCCCTTCAAAGGCTAGAGCATTCACAGCATTCTGCTGCACAGCACACACATACAAAGACACACACACATATACACACACACATTCAACAAATCATTATCTTAAAGATTCCTTGCCCACCTTTGGTAAGGAGTTAGCCAGATTGTGGTTTCAATGATTTGCTTAAAAGGATTTTTTTCGATTGCTTTTATGTCTTACAAACATTGTTACTTATTCTGATGTTCCACTCTTGCCAAGTTTTTTATCTTTCTACTAAAATGCTAATGCGTGTTTGATGTGCCCTGTAAGATGCACAGCTTTTGTGTACACAACTTGAAGCACGTGTCTTGGGATTTTCTGTAACCCCTAAACACGGACTATTCCAATTTCATACTTCTAACTATAGCATGTATATTGCAACCATCCATTGGGCAATGAAGCACAAGCCATTCTGTGAAGGTTAGAATATGTTTGCAGTTCAGTTGCGTTCTCTCTGATTGACTACCTGAGTGAGCGAGCAGGTATCAATTGCTTCCTTCACACGGCTTTACCTTTTGCTAAGTATTATGAACCTTTCTAAGTGTACCTGTTATGTTTGGTATACATGTTAGCTGTTAAGTTTGATACCGTAAGTGTAGGTGTCAATGCCACACTTTGTATGCCAGGTATATTGATGCAGTTTATTTACAATGTTTTCACAATTTGACCATTGCTGACCTCAAGTGACCGTTGACCTCCATTAAAATAATAGCCTTCTTGTACTCAATAAGATACACCTACATACCAAATATGAGATCTGTTCAAGCTTCCCTTCTTGAGATATCGCAGTTCACAAGGTTTTTCACAATTTGACCCCTGCTGACCCCAAATGACCTTTGACCTCAACCAAAAACAATAGAGTTCTTCTACTCGATGTGGTAGATCTACATACGAAATATGAGATCTGTCCAAGCTTCCCTTCTTGAGATATCGTGCTTACTAGGTTTTCACAATTTGACCCCTGTTGACCCCAAATTTGACCTTTGACCTCCACCAAAAACAATAGGCTTTCATCTACTCAATGTGGTACACCTACATACCACATATGAGATCTCTCCAAGCTTCCCTTCTTGAAATATTGTGTTTACAAGGTTTTCACAATTTGACCCCTGTTGACCTCAAATGACCTTTGACCTCCACTAAAAACAACAGGCTTCATCTACTCAATGTGGTACACCTACATACCAAATATGAGATCTCTCCAAGCTTCCCTTCTTGAAATATTGTGTTTACAAGGTTTTCACAATTTGACCCCTGTTGACCTCAAATGACCTTTGACCTCCACTAAAAACAACAGGCTTCATCTACTCAATGTGGTACACCTACATCCCAAATATGAGATCTCTCCAAGCTTCCCTTCTTGAGATATCGTGTTTTCAAGGTAGGGAATCACAAACATACATACACACACACATTCACCCGCACACCCATGCATGATTACAAAGGTTATGATTATCATCGAAACCAAAAAGGCATCTAATTTTAACTGGCATCAGTGAAATGTATTACAGCACTGGAGATACTAGTCCGTATGTGTGGGGTTAACTCTTCACTTTGTGACCAGTTGTAGCTGGTATAACAATTAAGGACCATCAGCTGTATCACAGGTTGAAGCGCTCGCAATTATTTATCTCACCAATCCATGGCAATCGTCAAGAGGCAGGGGCCCCTCCATCCAGGTCGCCTCTACTTATCACCTCAGACATGATATACTGCGTTTGACTAGGACAATGGGTGTTAAACCAGGAAGAAATATATGAACAAGTGAGAATGCATCACACATTTCTGACATATCAAGATACTTCCTGCAGTTTTTGTCTTTTTTTTCTTTCTATTTTTCAAGGTCAAGCTGAGATACATTGGTAATACAGTACCCAGGAAAAAAAATTGATGCTCCAGCAGTATTCAGAGTGATCAAAACTTGAAAAAAAAAAAAGCGGTGAAATTCAGCAAACACTACATATAAACTTTAAAACTGCTGTACTCTTTTCCACAAAGACTTATAAGAGTGCAATTTGGAGAAACCACAAGTACTATAAAAGCCTTGCAACAGGATGAAATACTTCTGGTATCATAGATTGTCTCATACAAACAGAAGTATGCAGTAACAGCAGTATGCAGTAAAAGCAAAAAGGTTGCTTTAGGTACAGTCGTTGTATACTTTCCACTGATATCCTGGAAACACTATTATATTGAAGCCTACCATCATTCTAATTCCAAACACCTGCAGTATCTGTAACTCAGACGTGACACAACAACATTGGATCAGTCAGTTTAAGACATTTTTCCTGAGGCAGGTCTATCTGGTAAAGTTCTTGCCATTAATTCTGTTTTCCAAGTTGATGTACAAAAGTGCAACTAAAAAAATACTAAATGCAGCATCGATGCAAGCACATAAAATTCAATTTCAATAATTACCATTATTTTTCATTTTGTACCAACATTCAGTTTTCGTACTGTATGAACAACTCATTGAAAACCACTGAGACAAATTCCAAATGTTATTCACAACAGCCCGGCTTAACATAACAGTTAAGACACCCACACACCAGGAAACAAGAATTGACCAAGAACATATCAGAGAATAAGATTCTCAGAGAAAGATTGAAAAGAAGCTTGTAAGTAGAAATTCCCAAAGTAGTGATTTGTAAGAATGGTTAGTGGTATAACAGAAACAAACAACAGTAGACAACAGGAAGAGGGAAGCAGAAACAAGAAAAGGAGAGACCCCTTCCCCATCCACCATTCCCTACCAAAAGAAAAGAAGGGTAAAAGAAAAGGGAAAGGGAAAAGAAAAGGGGAAGGGGAAAAGAAAAGGAAGGGGAAAGAAAGGAAAGGGGGGGAAGACAGGGACTTGACAATGCAATTTTACGAAAACTTGAATACAGAATAATACTGAAAAAGAAACTGATAAAAGGCAATCCCCAAAACTCCCTGGTTTGGGGAATTTCCTAGCAACATACGTACTGTGGGAATTACTGAAGAGCGGTGGCCAGATACACACACACACACTCAAAATTGCCAGATGCTAGACCATGGTCAATACGAAAATGCATCCATGGGTAATATGAGGTGAAGAAGTAAGCACCGTGAATTAAAAGACTTTTTGCTGCAAATAAGATGAGTGAGGATAAAGGACCTCATGTAATTGCAGCTGCTTCTAAACACCAAGATAATAGTAGCAGTGACAGAGAAATAAAAGTCTGACACTCAAGGTATGGTTTCATCAGGATTTAAAGTGAAACAAGGGGATCACAACTGTTGCAAATGGAATGGTCCTTTGCACGGAGAATGACACCACTTGGTTGCCTGCACTCTCTGTAACAACTGTTACGGAGATCACCTAACTGGTCAGCTACTGCATAATTACATCTCATAAAGTACTTTCGAGAATAAGCATCAACGTCTGTATTATCTGAAAGAACTTTGACCTACTGAGGTATTATAAAGGAGTTGAATAAAAGTAAGAAAAAAAAATTGGTGACTTACTTTCTCTTCATCTCTATCTTCATTCTCCTAATCCTGTCCTGTTCCTCTTGTTCCATAGCAACATCTGGCTGAAGTACCCACGGGGAGGGGCTCTTGTCAATGTAAAATGTCGGTGTTTTCAACTGAGCTGTTTTGCTAGTGGAGATGCTTTTTAATTCCTCCATTGTCTTTCCAATGTCAACTTGTCCAGAAGGTTGCTGCTTGTAGGCGGTGGTTTCCTTGGTTGGAGATAACTTGACTGGCAAGATCCTATCCTTTGATGTGGTCACCATATCTATGACCCTTCTTGGAGGTTGATACAGCAAGGGACCATCTTGTGGGCCACTAGCAGCAGCAGAGTTGTCCTCTTCCTCTTCATCTGCATCTGAAAATTGGTCAGGCACAGGTTGTGTAGACATGCTGCTTAGACTGACAGAACTGTCATCTACATGTCCGGCCAGGCGTAGGCCTACAACATCGTATTCCAGTGGGTTGATCCCTGAAGGGAGCTTGGACTTTGGATCACTACCTGTAGATTGACTGCCTGGGGTAGAAGGGGTGCTGACATCCGATGTTACAGAAGGCTGAGTGCTGTCAGGGTGATCATCAGCATTTCCAGAGTCATCAGCACCATAGTCATCCTCAAGCCTTGCAAAGACCTCATGATTAGACCTCTGCAGTGGAATGACATTCTGGTGAGTATTTTGGCTATCAATGGTAGGGGAAGCAGATGGAAGGAAGGAGTTATATGGATCTTCTTCCTCTTCCTCACTGGAGTCTCTGTTTGCCATTTCATAACTGTTTCTTCTTCTCCTCTGTAAGTGGCCTCCTTCAGACTTTGCCCTTTGCTCCAATGAATACTCCTTCTCTTGCAAGTACGCATTGCATTCTGCAATGTCATCGAATACAACTTCACCAGGGGTGGAAACCAAGGACTCTTCAATGTTTCTTGAGTACATGGAAGGGAAGTACGAGCTGTGGGGGCGTCGACTGAGACCCTTTCGGTTGGAACCGGCTGATCTGTGCAGGTGGTTTCCATTGGAGTTGTTGCGTGGTTGTTCACCATAGTTGCCTGTCTCCACACCAAGACCTGCTTTATGCGTGGCATACCTGAGTTCTTGGTCAGCTTGACCTTTGCCCATCATGTGGGAAGGTGAAGCGTATTCCTCGGAGGAACGCCTATGGCTTCTCTGTTTCTGCTGCTGCTGGGTACTACTCCTCTGAGGGCCAATTTTCATTGCCATGTGTCTTTCTGGTTCATCTAGTTCACTGTTTCCTGTAGGAAGCTAACATTTTGTCTAAATCCAATATTTCTTGTCTTGTTCTCTGTACCAGTGATTTAAGTTCAGATACGGGCTTTGCACTTCCTGGTCCTTTGCTGTCTTTAACCTTTCCAGGACTTTGAGTCAGGCTTTCTACTTGACGTTCTGCTCCTCCACGCTGGATACCAGTCCCTGGCCCTCTCTGTGGTCTTCTGCCTTGGTTGCTTTTGGCTGGTACCACTTTACTTGAAGGAGGGTGCTCCTTGGGCCCTCCAGAACGCCTACTGCCTTCAGGGTGGCCTCTACCTCTGGGAGGTCTAGGGCCCACTTGCCTCCTTGGACCTCCTGGCACTTTGGTCCTTGGGGTGTTACTTTTCACCAAAGGACCTTTAGGAACTTTTTGACTTACTAATTGGGCACTTTTGGGAGGACCTTGTTGTTGATGCTTGGGTATTGCTTGATTAGGTTGTTTCTGTCTGGTTCTACCCTGATCAGGTTCAACTTTCTTTGTCTCTTCCTCAACTTTAGGTTTCTGACTAGTTAGAGCATCCAAATTTGAATGTAAGATGGACTCAAGTTCTTTGCTCTCTTTGTATTGCATAGAGTTGTCGGGTCTCCCTGGACGTTTCTGATCTTTCAGAGACCCTGTTTTGCTTGGCACAGTTTCTGATGATCTACTAGGCTCCAAAATATCAACCTCCTCTGACTGCTGTCTCACCCCTACATCCTCTCTCTGTTGATCAGCTTCTGCAGAATCGCTTTCAATTTTGGCAGTTTGTGTGATGGATGTGTCTGATGTCAAATTTTGCATAAGATCAATGCTACTGAGTCCTTTGTCACTTCCATTGTTTTGGACAAGGTGGCTACCAGCAGCGGCAGGTACTGACACTTTTTCCACCGTCTGTGGTGCATGGTTCTTTGAATCTTCCTCAGCAGCCAAATAATCAACAGCTGTTGTTGCCTCCTCTCTTACCACGGTACTCTGGTTTGGAATGTCAAACTCTGTGTCACTGTGGTGTGCATTTGTACCATGGTCTGTGCTGTTACCACCTGACACAATCCCACTGTCCTCATACTGGCCCTCAGGCTCATTCAGTGTTTCTGGAGGATGGTGATATGAATACGAGACTGGGCTTGAAGCTGGTCTGAACTCGTCAATGTCAGGGTTGTCAATGAACTGATCGCTCTCAGATGCATCCTCAGGTGGGCTGTCCTCTTTCTCATTTGCATAGTGGTCATGGCTGTATGCATCATCCTCTGCATATTCATTGGACTCATCGATGTCCCCCTCATGGATGTCCTCCTGCTCATAGGTTTCTTCCTGCTGCTCCTCCTCCTGGATTTGTCCTTCTTCCTCTTCTGCTTCTAAATCATTGAACTGTTGTTCTGTCTCACCACTGTTGTTCTGGGTATCATCTGTACCTTCTTCAATGTAATTCTGTGATTCTTCATCCTGTTCCTCCTCATAGTACTGGTTTTCCTCCACATACCCATCTCCAGGGTCCTCTTCTTCCTCGTACTGATTATCGTCATAGTACTGATTGTCCTCCGCATCCTCTTCGTACTGATCATCATCATAATGGCCATCATCATCATCGTGGTAACCATCATCTCCGTAAGTGTATTCCTGATATTTTTCATCTTGGTACTGGGCTTCGTCATAGTACTCATCATAACCTTCCACCTCATCTCCATTATCCATGTTGCCATTTTGCTCATTATCTTCAGTCTGGTATTCCAACTCGGCACTTTCCGACTCAGGGAGGTCACCATTTATGTCATCATTCCCCTGCCCCAAATGCCCATTGGCTTGCAGTACTAATCCCTTGGGCACCTTCATGTTTTGGTGGTCACTCTCAGCATCTTCGAAGGCATCGTCGAATTGAGATTCCTCTTGTGTTGCCATGATGGGGATCACCAAACCTGGACAGTAAGGCGATCTCTGCAATGAGGAGAATGATACAAACATTGAGGTTAATCATACAGAGGTCTTAAAAACATGAAAAATAGCCCCGAGGGCAAAAATGCATTCAGGTTTTGATGGTATCAACTAAAATGAGTAACTTTGTTATTAACCAGACATGACTTCCCTGAATGATGGGATGAATAACTCTTTTATATGACAGACATTGACCAGTGTCTATGCTAGGTAGTAAAACACCAAAATGCAATTCCATGATCTACAACCCAAAGATATTCTCACCGACAAAACCGAGCATGTTTTGCAGTGAGTGCACTCATTTATATACTGTATATGGTACATGGCAAAGGTGCAAATTTTGAAATATCAGGTTGACAATTTTTTGTAACAATTTGATTATTTTAAATTTAGCTGATGCTGTTGAGACCTAGCAGATACTTCTCATTTTGTACTCAATGTGTCACAAAAGCAAACAAACTGTTAAAGATTTCTTCATGTTTCCTTTTTTTTTTGAGATGTATCTCCCACAACTGACTGGTGTGGGTATTCAAGTAAGCAAGTAGCTATACTTACCCCCTTGCTTCACTAATGCATTCCTTTAGCCTTGCTCTAAATGCCCCAAAATAATTCTCGCACCTCACCCTCTATAGCCTAGCTCACCCTTGATTGACTAAGTATATGTCTGCAATGTGAATGAAGGACTTCTACAACTTGAACCCTGGTAATTGCAAAAGACCACTAGTTTCGAACAAAAGTCATTCTACTACTCAATGTGTTACACCTACATGCTAAGAAATCAGAGTATCTTTTCTTGGAACATGTTTTTCAATGCTTCAACAATTTGACCTCTGTTGACCTAAAGTGATCTTTGGCTGGGCCAAATGCAATACACTTCTTGAACTCACTATGGTAGACCAACATATTAAATGTGAGATCTCCCCAAGCCTCTCTTCTTAAGTTTAGCATTCAAAAGGTGTTCCAAAAAGGTGTCTTTATTTGATCCTGTGAATCTTAAATGAACATTGACCCCAGAATACAACAATAGTTTTGTTGTACTATAGTGGTGAAAACTCCTGCTAGTAACTAAACTGTCTCGGCTTTCTTTCTTGACATATGTATGACTGCATTGTGAGAATCACAACACACCCATCAACACTCATGCAAACAAGTACAAACGTGACAGCATGACCCCAAAAGCTTACAATTATTATCAAAACCATGTGTGCATTGTCACATTTAGCAAATATCTTCTCTGTACTCAAATCCTGATGTATGTTTCCAAACATGACTCTGTCTCAAATTAGATGCAGAATAAGCTATACTGATAATAAGGTAGGACCTATGTTACAGACTGCCTCTCCTATTTGTACCCATCCCAATCACTGTTTTACCACATCCTTTGTGGCTAGAGATCTTCAACATGTAAACACTGACATCACTTGAGATATCACTCAATGCAAGCTGAAACTGATTATACTGTTTTATAGATGACAGTTGCGATAAAATCATTGTTATGTTTTTAGGATGTGTGGATGTGAATCTTGTATTTGTGTTCATGACCGGTATGTAAAGAAATACTGACAAAAATTATACCTTTAAAACAAGAATGTTAAGGCCTCTGACTTAGTGTTGATATAGTGTACTTTTACAGAGGTACAGTAAGACTACTTTACAGTCCGTAACTGAGTAAAGACAAATCTCTATTGATGCAATAAGATGCAGTAAACCTTACAGTTTATTGCCCATACTTTAATATGACACACTAACAGCATGAGTGTAAATCAAAGATACTTGGTTATTTCTGGAATTTATACCAACAGTGAAGCAAAACTATGGGTTACCCAACATGACAAGATAAGATAAGGTATGGCTTACGTACTGTATATACAGATGAAGCTTACCGTATCTGCTGATTTAAAATGTCTTATTGTATGGTGGGTAAAACTGGAGATTAACCCTAATCTGCTTTTTCTTACATGTAGCAATACCAGGCATGTGTGCCTCTGAAAGTAACATACAGTACAGTATCTCTGCGTTACAAAACCTGTTCATTACTGCAAGACCACAAGCTTGCACAGTGTGTGATGACCTTTACTTCAAACTGAATAATTTCTTTAAAAAAGTTCAAGAACCTTATCATGGAAGATAAACCAATGTTAGCCTACTGCATGCCCACTGCACTAGCTTATTACATCACTGAGCATGTCATAATCAAACACACTAGAACATGCATGGTTTTACAAAGCAAGATATTTTAATTGATTATATTGCTCTTGATAATTTTAAATTTACAATCAACAGTAACACACTTGTCCATACCACAGTGGATTGATACATTTTCAAAAATTAAGTTCCAGTCACACTCAATCTACAAATAAAGGTAATCATGATCATGTGCAAAAGTGTTGAGAAAAACGTTCAAACTTAATATAGTCCCTTGTACTTTGAATAACACCACTTTACACCATTCAAAAGGCACTCAACTACAAACAACCAACTTCAAATACATTATTACCATGTACTGTACACGTAGGTATAGATACTGCCAAAAAAAAAAGAGAGAAAAATTACCCCCACCTGCAATACTTTGAAATCTGATCTATTTATGGCATTTTGCCCTATTTTCATTTTCAGACATTTATGAGGCAGATCAAATCGATATTAAAGTAGGTATTATACATACTATCCATAGAGATGTGTGACATATACCTGACAGTACTAAAAACTTAATCAACATTTTGATTGCTTCAAAATGATCGGTTCGCAAATAAAGCCGGCATCCTTCCACCACCGATTTACCTTTCAATATACTGCATTTGTGTCCTAGCCTCACACCATTCCCTAGCAATGAGCTCATCAAGAGACTAATTTGCTCATCAAAGACACTTAATTTATTTCCAATTGTACCTGTATGTCAACATCTCCTCATCCCTCATTTCCTAGGTGATGTACCTCTGTTGCAAAAATAAATCAATTGGATCTCCATTTTGATAGACGGAACGTGCACGTGCACACCTTTCCGAAATCCCTGAAATAGTGTGGCACATTATTTGCTATCTGCCTGATAAATTTACAAAATAACACAGACACAGCTGTCTCCAGCTCAAGTGAGTGCCTGCTGACTCTGTGTAAGAATCAAACCTACGACACTAAAGTGCAGCTTGGATAGCATTTCAAAATGTTTGAAAATTAAGTATGGAAAATAAAGGAGAACAAGAACTGCACGGAGAGAAAGCAACATACAGTATTTACTTCCATCTTTATTATTAACTCTGATATGACAGCTCTTCCAGTCTCAAGTTAGGAAACTTAATTAATTGTTTACAACACATTGCACAATAAATCCTTTTAGTCACTCTGTGACAAGAGGTACTGAACTGTTCATGTTGGGACAAACTACTGCTAAGATAATCCACAAAGCTGTAAATATTCCTTTTACCTTTAAGACACTCTTGTATTTTCATAAGCACCTATAAAGGATGATTCACTCCGATGCATATATGACTCAAATGCATGACAGTTGAATTAAAAATGGAACTACACAGAGAGTCATTTAAAGTGATTTTTCCAACTGTTCATCTTCGAAAGATGTGAACAGGGTCAGTTTGCAAGCAGTAAGTGTGGAGTTCAGTAAAATTAGAGGTCATATTTAGATCATGCACAGATATCATAAAATAAATTGCCAGTTTTGAATGTGTGCATGTTTGCATACGTGTGTCACTTGTACATTTTACAAAATGCTGTAGCAGTTGACTAACCTTTTTTGTTAAGTATATTACTCATCAGTACAAATGCAATTGTGAAATAGTTCACTGCTAATGACAAAAAAGTACACAGGCATTATGTCATATTGCAATGATATCTCTTTGTTAAAAAGTTAACATAATCCCCAAAACTTCATGGTTTGGAAATAAACTAGCTGCACAAGAATGAATAAGAGGCCTCAGGTCATACAGAAGAGGAAGCTCTTTCAAAACCTGGTGGAGCGGGACAAGAAGTGACTAAAAAGGGCAAAACATTGAAAAACCACAAGAATAGACCTGGACATGCTCACCAAAGTAAAAATATGAGGCTAAAACTGACAATTAAAGCCTAGAAAACAACGCTAGGTGTACACAACAATAACTACACAATATAACACAAATAGCAATAGGGAATAGGCCTACAGCAGCCAGGTCTCAACACTAAACACACATGTGAAAGAAAATGTTTGTGAAAAAACACGGAAAACAAAAGGATAATCATCCAAAAGGTCTCAGAAGAGGAAATGAAGGACAAACCTGCAACACATGTAAGGAATAATGAAACTGAATGCAAAAAAAAAAAAGAAACATAAAGCAAAGGCAAAACAAGTGTAGAAACTTTGCCGCTAGACCAAAAGGCTGACAATCATGGAAGGTCAGTGGCCAGATACAATACAACACATGCAATTACCAGATGATTCATAGACCATAGTCAATACAGTAATGCATATAGATTATATGAGATGAGGGAGTATGCACTGTGAATCTTAAAGTTTTGAACATTTGACTACCCAACCTTCTTAAAGGCAACTACCAGTATAGCTAATCAAACAACCAGTTTAATGAAATACTTTTGCAAGGGCTAGTTGAACCCTTATCATCAATATACTTGCAGGCTTTTTATATTGTCAAGCATTTATTGTTCAGTGACTTCCTTTTTCAGCAATGTTACTTCGAAGTCGTGCCACTTATACAGCAGCTCTCACGGAATGCATAATCATGTATGAAAAATAACTTTCCAAAGATATGGGCCCAATGAGAAAGCAATTTTGTCAAGCAAACAGTTCTCTTTGTACCAATGATTAAATATGCAGAAATCAGGAGCCACTAAGTTGTCAACTTGATTAATTCCGATTTTTCAGAAATTTTGTACACCATATGTGATAGGTCACTGTAAGTGACCAAGTAACAAGTTACAAGCATGTACCAGAAGGGAGCGATACATCTGATGTATGAATGATTCAGCACATTTGAGGTTTCCCTATTTCACTATCATTTCCAAGTTGTATAGTGTATGAAAATCTGTCTTATAGAAACAAAGCATAGATGGAAGAAACAAGAAAAAATACTGCACTCAAAAATACTGCACTCAAGTACTTCAAGATACTCACTCAAGACACTTCACACAGACTAAAACTGGCATTTACAAAGTGTTTCATCTACAATTTATTCACTGCAACAACTACCGTATTACTAGTATACCAGGAAATACCACATCTGCAGAAAAATAAGGCCAGCCAGAGTAGAGGGCAGCAGTAAATGCTCAAAGACTACCAAAGAGTTCCAGACATGACAGGGGCACCAGATCAGTTGAAGTGCGTGAAAAGTTCCTACAAACAAACAGGTCCCTAACCTGTTCATCTCTCTGTGCAACAATATTTCTGTTTAAAACAGAATTTCTGTACCTTCTTCTGGTCAATTTACTCTGCTACAGAGATCAAACCGATGTGATGCATGATTTTAACATCCAGAATTTGCATATTTCTACATCCTATATAGGGTGTATTCTTTTCCTAATGCCATCCATAAGCTCTGAATCAATGGATCACACTTTCTAAATCAGTTTATTCTTTTCTACCCATCACTCCCCTCCCATCCCACTGGAGAGATGAATAACAGGTTTCAAAGTAATTAATGCCAAAAAGTTAACCAGCCAAATCGTTCTGCTCTTCTCCTCCCATAGAGATGGAAACAAGAAAGTTGTACAGGCCTAGGGTTTAGGGATAGCAATTACCAGACAAGCTGAAAACTTAAACTTAACAAAATCCTGGAATAACTTAGCGTGGTTGATTGACAATGAACAGTCACAATGGCTCCACATAAACCAAAACTTATGTGACAGTTCAGAGAAGTTAAATGCAAAATTTACTGTTCCAATTTCTATGTTGCACAAACATTAATGGAATGGCAGTTTTTCACAGCCATCAACTTGTCACACTTTTCTTCATCACTCACCATGAAAATAATGAGAACTTGAGGTTCATCAGTACGGTAGCCTAGAAATATAGCGCCATAGATGGAAGATGTTCCACGTAAGCTACGTAAGCCATAGAGCAGTATGGTAGCGAAGGCATACAATAGGTAAGGCACTATTGAATAGATGCTGGTTAGGTTATGCAGATGTATGGTAGTCTATACATACAGTAACATTAAGACTGTAGATCACCACATAGAGATGTACTGTATGGTTGCCTATGCACACAGTATATTATACAGAAACAAAATTGCTGTTCAACAGATATTGCATACAATATGCTATAGTGAGGTATTGTAGCTTAGACATACAATACCATACTGTAGATTCCCCACAACTCACTGGTGTGGGTATTCACGAGTGACTATACTTACCCCTTGCCACACTACTGCATCAGTTTGACCTATGCTCTACAAACCTTAGCCGTGTTCCCATTTGAGTGAGCGCAGTGGATCAAGATCTACCGTGCTAGATCAAACTCTAATGGGAACGCGGATCAACAACGCTCACTCAAGATCAAGATCCACCGATTTTGATGCACCCATCGGGGTAGATCAGATCGACCGCGCTGGATCAAAGTTCGTAATGGGAACACATCGGTAGATCAAGTGACCCTGGATCTCCTGTTTATTCCTTCCCGGCACGCATTTGCTTTCCGGTGGCAAACGCGGGTAATTAGTTCTAACTTAAGCCTCGCTGGGCACGTCGCTAGTAGAGCAAGTGTATACACCATAGTGCAGTAGTGTAGCGTACATGTACAGCACACATTTTCTGCCTGTATTTCGCTACCGATTGACCGAGAAGGGGCTAAGTTACTGCAATTCTGATAATGGTACTAATTTAGAATCGGTAGCAATCGGACAAGGTATCAGGTATAATTAAAAGAGCTAGCGAGCACGTTCATATAGTACAGATTTTAAAGTTGCGCCCTGATAATTTATAAGAAATTTGGTCTGTTCGTTGACTTATTTTCGGTATGTTGCTTTTTAAAACAATTTCTTCTTACATCTGCTCTGTTACCAATAAATTGAACCACTAATATAAAGTGTATATAACCTGCCGAATGGCAGTTTATTGCAACAAGTAGCAACATTCGTCAAGTGGTCAACTGCCTTCGATGTAATAAACTCTTAACTGAGATAGAAGCACGAGCAAACTTGCCAAACCAGCAATGTTTACCTCCATATTAAAAAAACAAACGACGTTACTGACATGTGTTAATACCTCACGCTCCTCAGTACGTCGTGGAAGTGGGCCCAAAGTTAGTGCTAAGCTGCAAAATTATGATATGACCAATACAATGCTGCTGTTGTAGTGTGCATGCAGTTAGCAACACGCGCACATGTACATTTTTGTGATACAGTGCTAGTGTGCGATATCCGACTTGTAAATGTTGGTGACCTTTTCGTGCTTATGCAATATGTTCATGTAACATGTTGATCTACCGCGCTCACTCAAATGGGAACGCGGTTCTGGATCAAGTTATTCGACACCACTCGATGCAATAAAACCATGATCCACCGTGCTCACTCAAATGGGAACACGGCTCTTGAAGTCAATTCTGACACCGCGCCCTCTAAGGCCTAGCTCGCCCTCGTTTGCCTTTCGCTCGAGTGCCTCTCTAACGTGTTGCGTATGCCTCGCTGTTTTGCCTCTTGCAAGGGTGACTGTACCGGGACAAAACCCTGAGTACCATAGATGAAAGATTTTCTTTAGATACTGTGTATGCTATACAGGGGTATGGCAGCCCATGCATACAGTACCACCTAGATGTAAGATGCTGTTCTTCAGGAACTGTACGTGCTGTAGTGAGGCATGGTAGCCATATGCAGTGCAACAGATGAAAGATGATGCTGTTTACAGGTAGATACTGTGTATGAGGTACAGAGGTACTACAGCTTATGCATACAGTACCATAGATGTAAAATGCTATTCTACAGAAACTGTATATGGTTCCAAGAGGCACTGTACGGCTACCTAGATGTACTGCAATGTACCATAGATGAAAGATCATGTTTGGATCTTGTGTATCTGAACAGACTACAGAGGTATGGCAGTCTATGTATCACAGTGCCATAGACTGAAAAACAATATTCTACAGAATCTGTAGCAGCTGTACAGAGGTATCTCAGCTTGGACACTCAAGCCTATAATGCCACACATTGGACAGTACCACAAGGAGTATCAATGGTGAAAAGGTTATAAAATATCACATAATGTCACACCGAAGAGGCTTGTTGGACGAACTTTCATGCTGTAATGTGCACAATCATGTGATGTACGGCCTTCTGAGGAAATTAGCTCATTCAAAATTAAACGATTCACACTAGAATAATACAACTACAATGAAACAATATTCATACTAGACATGTTCTTCAAAAATTCTTTGCAACGGAAAAAGTCACTCCATCAACCAAACTTAAATTAATCATCACGGTAAAACATTGCTCTGTAGAAGAGCTTTGCACTGTTCTTGGTCTTGTGCATCTTGGAATCACTAATGCTACCTTCTTTGTATGCAAATTTCAATTAAAGTGACATTTGCTTCAAAGGTTAATGCAATGAGATACGGTGTATATAGAACATATATACGGTAAGATGAGGATACTGAAATGTGAATCCATGAAGACACCCTTCACACAAATCATGTATGTGATTTGCCCATTCTACACTTGATCATTCTAATATATTGGCCTACATGAGCACATTACTCATCCCAACCACACAATTTTCAGTGTACAGTACAATCAAATCATAGATGGTTGCATTAGGTATGGAATATCAACACTCACAGCTGATGATGAAAAGACCCTGGGGCACGGAGAGCCACAAACGTATGTAGCAAATAACCAACAGTTTACCCATTTGCTCTAATAAATTGCAAAGTATATGATCTACTGTGGACAAACTTAGAGGATATATAATATTTCACAATGCAATTATAGCAGAAACACATACATCAAAAGCTTTATTTTTTCCATGCACTACTTAAGGACGACTTATGGTACTGTAGTTGGAATGAATAAATTCAGTTAATTAGTTCACTAGAAACAAAAGAAAAGAGAGTCTCAGACATTTTTCAGGAACAATGAGAATAGCACTGAAGTGATATCAATTAGTACGGAAGAAGAAATATAGGTTTCCACACCACAACCCTCTGGACAAACAAGATTCTCACTTGTTCTTGAAATAAAATAAAAAGGATAACATAAGGCATATCATAGGAATCCATCTCATGAAGGCCTTGGGAGCTGTCGTGTTGGAAAGAGCTGGCTGAAACAAGTTCCCTAGAGTCAGGGCAACCAAGCCACCATCTTGTTGTGTCCCGTCCCCCTGTGGGGGGAGCAGGGAAGTGAGACAGGTAAGTGAGTTGTTCTAAAATATCCAAACCAGGTGAGTTGGGGATATTTACTTCATTCCTCATTTACGGGTCTCGTCACAACAAACGCACCGAGCAGCACAGTTATAGTGGTGGGAGACCCTGAGGGGGGATCTACCTCCTGAACCCCTAACAACGCACAAACAAAAGCTGCCACGGATGCAAGTATGTATGTCAGGTAGCACTTTACAAAGGTGGTCGGAGTTTTCCAGGCCCCCATCTTGAGAACGTTGTCTATGGAAACTCCCTGAAGAGCAGCGTAGAGATGCTAAACAGCGCACATTGTGTGCCCTAGGTTTTCCCCAAAGATGTGGGGGCGATGAAGTCCACTAACCACCTAGAGATGGTGTCCTTGGAGTAAGATCCTCGACGTAAGACAAAGAGTCTTTGTGACTTGCTGAGTCCCTCCATTCTTTTGAGGTACCACTTTAAGGCTCTAACTAGGCACAAGAACTTGTCTTCCACTACTGATGAGACTGATTTTGAGCTCTGGGATGAAGATGTCCCCAGAGATGAACGTAAGTGTCTGGTTCTTCGGGACAAAGTTAGGATCTGGGATCAGGCGAACCCCATGGTTTTCAAATCTGCAAAGTCCCGGGTTGATGGTTAAGGCATGAAGACAGCCACTACAACGGGCCGACGCCGCGGTGATGAGAAAAAGGGTCTTCTTTGTCAGGTCTGGGAGGCTCACCTTATGCAAAGGTTCGTACGAAGGCCAAGGGAGAGAGTGTAGCACCTCAGAGAGGCCCCAGTTGAGGGCTAGTTGTAATTTGGGGGTACGTGAATTGAGCATGACCTTCAGGAGTTTGGTGACAACCTGGTTGGACCCTATGAAGGAGCCGTCCTGAAATCCCTTGTGTATGGCTGCTAGCGCAGACCTGTAGAGTCGAATGACAGAGACCTGCTTGAATTCATTGAACAAGGAATGGAGGAACAGGAACAACCATAACAGGGGCTTGGGTACAAGAGATACCCCTGGGTTGGGCCCAGTCGATGAATCGCTGCAGGCGTAACGCAGGTGTAATTAAAGGGCACCAAACAACGTGGCATAAGCTGAAAATTCTATGACCTAAATATTTCACAAAAAGGAACGGATACTGCGCAGTAATGGGCAGATTCTTGCAGGAAGTGAGTTCCACAAGCAAACTAGGAAGTTTAGGCAACCAGATGGAGAAATAAATCTTTGATAATTTTGGACTGAAAATCCGAAGAACCTCCACACTCCTGGCACATAATGACGGCAGAATGGGAAGGAGGGGCTATTTCAGTAGTAGGCTGGATGGTGCTGCGGGCGGTGTTAAAGGTTACCAGTACTCTTGGCAAGGTAGATGGGGGAGCATTTGTTGTGATGAGACAGGTAAGTGAGGGGTGAAGTTAATAAAAAGAAGATTAGAAGTCAATTTTTACGGACGTGTTGTAGGTCAACAGTGTGCTTGTTTATCTTTCGATTTTAAGCAGGTGCACATGCGCAGTCACGATTGTGAAAAGGCTTGATTCTTTCTCACAACGATTCTTTCTCTTCCTGGTAAAGTCTCCGAACTAAATATCCTCCATAAAATTACCTGCAGTAGAGTAGGAGCACACACAGTAAACAACACCTCTAATATTCGATAAACAGTATCTTAAGGATTTGCAATCTTGAGCAAGAACGTAACTATATTTGACAAACATTTCTTAGCAACGAGTAGTTCTAGAAGGAGGACGGATCAGAATAAAATATTTAAAAAGACTAGACAAAAGCAACAAAAACTGGATGAAGGAAAATGTCAAGATCACAGTCAAAACACGGCTGCTGACGCTAGAAGGGAGAGGACATACTTCAAGACGTGGCTCAAACAAGTTGTGAACTGACACTGGCCTAAAGCAACTTTGCAAAAGTCAGTGGAAATATCTCACAAAAAGATAGAACTACCATAAAAATCTCTCAGATGACACGATTTAATACCAAACAGTAACCTACGGCTGGCTTCTAAGACTACCAATCAACAACATCGAAACAGGGAGGATTTATTCTGGTGTGCCAATGCAATGCATTTTTATTTTAAGAGGGAAATAGCAAAAAATTGCAAACAAAAAGACAAACTTATCTTGAGACTGAGTGATTCCTTGTCGGTAATAGACATGCATGAAACATTATGTTAGAGGAGATGCTGATATTTTCAGAACTGTGCTAACTCTAAACTTCAGTAGGATGGATCATTTCTTTGTTTCTCTCTCACATCTCAAACCAATTTGGTTTTGGTGTTTAGTTTATGTTCTCATTCCAAAAGTCACATTGAACCAGAATTTTTCCAAAAAAAAGATGTCAAACATATATAACTTACAAAATCAATCACTGCATTACTTATTTGCAAGGAAACAAGATTACTTCTATGGGTTATGTGAGCACCACCAGCATTAACTTTTCCCCCAGACTGTAGATGAATGAACAGCTTATTCACAAGCCCTTGATCTGCATCCAGTCGGATGGAAAGCAATAACCACACTGATGAAATCCCAGTCTCATTCTGCTAAAGCCCTGGCAGCGGCAAAAATTAAGACCTGCGAAAGCTGGCAAAATAATTAAATAGATCTTGCACACTCTCTGAGTAAATTACCAGCATGCCTTGCCCGAGAGTAATATAACACAAAGTAAAGGTTAGGCACCTGGACTAACTAACAACTGCATATTGCTTGAAAGCAAGAGGGGGGAAAGATAATATGAACAGTTCTCTCACAAAATTTACAACCGAGTGGCACTTGACACTGGTTAAGTTTACAGATGTTCACCTCACTGCTTCAACATATCAACTCTGTAGGTTGAAATTGTGTTAGACTTCCATGCACATGAAAGGATTCACATCGAAGGAGGAATACTTATATATTTCACAGGTACAGTATTCAGATGGAAGGATGTACTGAAATACGATCTGTTCCTTATATCATATAATATCAAAATTAATTTCCTAGATGGCTTCATCAGTGTTAGATACTGGTACAATTGGCTGTATGCTCACTGTGCAATTTCGATGCAAAATACTCATGACAAATAACACTGGTCCCTCCACTTTGATTTATCACAAATTCACCACTGTGTTTACTAAAACATCCTATGTGGAAGCATTAAGTCCTTACTTCACTCAACAGTATAGCTTCAAACTAACAACAGATCATTTGTGAGAGTCTAGTATTTTTCTTTGCTCTCAAATTAACTGCCACTTCAAGAGGTTCATGGTTCTTGAAGGGCAAAACACATGTTTGCAGCAGTTCACTGTACCTTGACCCTTTGTTTGCACAACCCTAATGTTAGTCTACTGTACATGCCAGCTATTAATTACCTGCAAACTTTAGAAAAGGTTAACAAAGGCTCTTTGAGTATGTCAAGTTAACTTTAGCATGGATGCTGCATATGACCTTAATTGAATATAATAGCTACAGTACAATAAACCATTGTGACTGTGAGTTTGCAATCAAAGGAAGGACCTACACAAAGAACATAATCCCAAACAACTCACTGATGTAAGTATTCTACAAAATTACTTGAGGCTTTTGATTTCTGAACTCAGGTATGAGAGCAAATCCAGGCATACAAGGAAACACATTGGTAAACTCTCAACACCTGAGCCTTACAAGAGAGAGCCTACGCTTCAAGGGTGTAAACTATTGTAAGGTACTCACTCTAAATTGTAACACTAGTAAGAGACTGTATCATTTAATGCACTGCTTTCATGACTGAACTGAAATTCGGCTTCAGTCTTCAAATTTCAACAGTGTGTCTCGAAATATTTTGGCCCACCCTGATGTACTGTATCTAAGATAACGGTTTTCACTGTTTGGCTAATGAATTTATAAGCACTGACCTTGTTGTTTGAACTGTTCTGTCGATTACTAATATGTACCATCAGGATTTGACCTATTTCTGTCTAGATGGAAGGACTGCAAATATAACTTCAACTGCTGTGTAAACAAATCTCTGAGACATCTTCAGTGGATTGCCTTTTGCATTACTGAGTGTTGACAGTTAAAACAACCTTGGTGCAAATATCAAAACTCAGTATGTTTGGGTGAGCAAAGTTCAATGCAGTGCTAGAACATTCCTTGAGAGATCAACCCAACACTAACGACTATTGTTATCACCTTCACTAATGGAGGTGCTCAGAAACATGGTAAAATTAGTGATTATTTCACCCTGACTCTTTCAACTCAATACAATAAGATATCAACTTGAAATCAATAGAGTTCCTTGTAGCACTGGTCACTCATGTTGAAACTGATATGAAAGATGAAATCTACCACTTCTGAAAACTTTTAGTAAGGCAAAATAGGGAACCCTGTTAAACAATGGAGATCTGTTCCCAATATATCCCTGCCCCCATTTGAAAAAGAAAAAAGAATGCAAAAAATTTTACTGAGATTTCAGTGATGTATTAGAGTTCTAATTTACCTGCACTGTAGAGCACCACCTAGATAATCACAATAATCATATGTAAAGTAGAAGCCCTTGGTAAACACAATAACGAAAATACCTTTGTGTTTTGATTTGTCCATGTTCCCTTCTTCAAGCAATTTGCTCATGGATTCTTTAAAAAAAAAGCACATTTTAGCCCCACATTGAACGTTGACCTAAATAATAAATGAAACCAATGTTTTACTCAATGCGGTACACCTAAATAATGATTTAAGGATATGATAATGGCTGTATTGCTATTGCATCACCCTAAGCTATATTTTTACCTCCCTGAAAGGAAAATTCTCAACTGGTTCTAAGTTACAGTACTCTCAGATTGCCAGCAAATTCGAAAGATGCAGAGCAGCTTGTATTACACAGCATACACAGGGATCCATTGTTTTGATTACACATGTGGAGGAATGTAAGACAGGCTGAGGGAGGGACTAGAGGTAGGTGGTTGGGAGAATTGAAACTGTCTGGGGTGATGCATTACAGCCTTTAGGTGTCAGTTCAAGATTACCTCTTCAGATACAATGTTCACAAGTTTTTGTAATTTGATTTCTGTGGACCTCATGACTTATCACCGGTGCTACCAGTATCAAGGAACAAAATTTACCTAATGTGATGCACCTGCTCACTAGGTATGTACTTGGCCCGATATTCCCTTCCTGAGATGTTGTGCTGACAACTTCTTGGAATTTGACTCTTGATGACCTAAAATTAACTTTCCCCCCTCCACTGGGAAAAAGGCTTTTGCACTCACTGTTGTTTTAATCACTACAAAACTGTAAGGTCTGTCCATGGTTTCTCCTAAAGATGTCATGTTTACAAGGCTTGTTTTATTTGAGCCATATTGACCTCAAATAACCTTTGACCTTGACCAAATCAACAGGCTTCTGGTACTCATTATTTCACCAACAAACTAAATATAAGATCAGTCCCAGTCTTCTTTCTGGATATATTGACTTAAAAAGGTTTTTGTTATTTGACCTCTTTCAGCGAAATGTTCCTGACCTCTGCTATGATAATTGACTTATTACACTCAAGACACCATCAAATCTTGTACTCACTGTGAACAAATTGCATAAGAAAGATCTGCCCATGTTTAACCTCTAGAGATATCATGTTCACAAGAATTTCCAAAAACATGCTGCTTTGGGAATTATCGAGCAATGAACTCAAATCATATACGAATTGCATTACCGTATTGGTAATACTCTAGCAACTGGCAAGAGCGTGTGTGCGTATCCGGTCACCGTCCTTCTGAATTTTGCCAGCCCTTGAACATACACAATTGCCATTTACTAGCTTATGGTCAATACGGTAATGCATGGGTTATTTGAGCGGAGGGAGTATTTTGAGAATTTTGCAATTCGACCTGTGTTAATCCTAAATAACATTTGATCTGCACCAAGAACACTGAGCCCCTTGCACTCAGTACATTAAAGCCACCCCCTAAATATGAGTTCAGACCAAACTCCCCTTCTTCAGATACCATAAGCAGGTGCCAGAAACACACACATGCACACACACATGCAGACACATGCAACATGACTGTACAGTTTACAATTATCGCCAAAACCAAAAGGGACTACAGCATACAACTCTTCCTAGCACGCTCTTGAATATTGTCTGACGAAACTATGAATTAAGATCAGAGAGGCTGCTCATTCACGTCTACAGACACCAACCAAGGCCTCTCTCCATGGCATGCTTTAAGTGTTATCCACGACGAAGTTGGAACTACTTCTGTAGTCTGTGACTGTGTCAGAGAGAGGGATTGTCAACAAGGCAGGCAGACAGACCCTGAAGGCATTCACATGCAGCAAAGCATGGCTGATTGTACTAACTCTACTTTGCAGTGTGCAACTAATATATTGACCAATCTCTCTTGCAGTCTCCCAGACTTAACAACACAAACTCGAGGATGACTCATCCACTCAACCACCAGGGCAGAAGATTTCTATTTTTGACGAGGTTTGTTTAACTCCCTTCGTCAAGTGATCATTATTAAAATGATAATTTCCTCACTACGCAATTTTATGATTTAGTCGGTATGGTACGTGTGGCTAGGGTTTATGGCCTTTAAGTCAGTAAATGAGCTACAACTTACATCGTATTCAACTTTGAATTCAACGGGCAGGAACCTGCAAGTGATGCAGGAAGGCTGTAGGTTGGCATCAGCGAACATTCCTTTGTAATGTTGTGTCTTATTACAGCCAACAAATATCATGTTACATTCAAGTATGGGTCACAACATATGAGTGACAACTGCTTGCTCCCTAACATATATCACTATAAATAAACACTTGAATATAAAGTATCAAGCAAACTTTCAACTTTCCAGATGTGAAATGAAATCTCTAGTGGAGCAAAAACAAATGTTTCTTTAATGTCACCTTCACATGTTAGAATGCACACATGCCATATCTGAGCTACACCTAGAAACTCAGGATGGTTCAGTGAGTTTGTAATTTGCAGTGTTCTCTAAAGCTATTTAAGCTTTATTGGCTCACACAACTAGCAACTCCAGGTTATGCAAATTGGATATCATGGCTTATATTGCCCTGACGGGACTAGTAAAACCTCAAAAATGCCTATCAGAAATGAAGAAAGTAAAAACATCACCATTATAGATGGGTTGATAGTTGTGTTGCTTAATTTGTAAATCATTAATTCATGAAGGAGACACAATTAACTACCTAACTCACATTTACCATTATTACGACAAAGTTACAGTACCTCGAGACAAGTTTCCACAGAAGACGTTAACAGCTCACTAAAATATCCTATACGACAAATATGCATCAAGTATACATCAGTCATACATATCCAAAGAACACTTGAGTATACCCATCAAAGCATAGGTTCACTAATTACATATTACTAACCATTGATATGCATAATGCTGAATGAATACAGCGGACCTCGTTCTGCTCAGCCTCCGTGATGATGTCATCACCCGTCTCAAATCAAATTAATGACCTCGCATCCTCATATTTATCACCTAATTCAAGGTGCACTTAAAGTGCATGGGTGTCCTACTGTATGTAACGTAGCAAGTCGCGCTCACAGTACGCTTGAAGTAATTCACCATTCGTACAGAGAGAATCCTACAAATACAGTGTACACCAATTGCAATTCAGTTCTTACTTTCTCTTCTCGTTTCTACCGGTAATGTTAAAGTTTACCTTCAAATACAAGAAATTTATAACACCCCTTTTGTTTGTGTGATAGGTTAGAGCAGGTGTACACCGCACACCAAACATGTATATATGGTTGTCAATTCACCAAAATGTCAAGAACTCATTTCTGTATATGGTTAAATTTCACTGTGCTATACATGTCACATAGAGCTGCATTATTCATTGACCACTGGGAGCTCTTAATACTATTTTACAGTATCAGCATAACCACAGTAGATGAATACAGTTCTAAGGTACATTGAACTAGTGAAGTGCTGTAAGGTCAACAGTACTTCAGTCATGCACATGTATGCTCAAGACTCAGTGTGAGAACAGTTTGTGAAACATTTCATGACTTTACAAACTGGACACACACTGCAAAAGAAAATGATAAAGCAACAACTTTTTGACAGTCTCTGCAAGACTACTGCCACACGCTGTCATGGCGATAATACGGAACCATCTTTTCACACACTTTGTGAATGCTGAAAGAAGGAGGTCTTACCATAAGTAAAAGTCCACTCATTGTCCACACTAATATCCTTGATCCTCTTGGAAAGTCACAAACATAAAGGCAACAGTAAAGTGACTACAGAAATTGGACACGATGAGTCCTGAATGTCTCAAACTGCAACGTAAAGTACTCAGTGCCGTATTACTCCCGTTTACTAATATGCGTCGACCGGCTGAATGTGTGACACAAATGTAATGTGTGAAATAAGCCATGAGAAGCAATCACATCATGTACTGTAAAGGTAGAGCAGCATGCTCTCTGCCACAGGCAATTACTACAGTCTGCGCCAGAGTGTATCAGTCATCCAGCATGCATGAATTAATCACTGAGTCAGCCAACAACCAAAAAAAAAGACGTAACAGAGAAGAAGAGAGAAAAAAAATAAACAAACAGTTACAGTGGTTCCCCAGGACTGACATTTAAGAAAGAATAACGAATCGCTGTAACCAAACGTTAACTCCAATTTAAATTAAGAGACCCACTGTGCTTACTGCTGCCATGTCACCGGCACATTGCTCACACCGCAGAGCGATATGCGGCAGAACTTAACACTCCCGACAGAAAATAATAAGCAAAGCATCGAGTTCTTTATATTCTTGCAGACCTTCGCCGATGCATGTGCAACACGCGTGTGTATGTGTGTGGGAGTCGATCAAGCGAGTGAGTGACTCAACGTTATTTCCATCAATTAAGCAATACGACGCATCCCAACACTGCCTGTGTCATGATGATCTCACTAGATTCGTATAATTTGCAATGCACTACTCCAAGGATGTACTGAACTTTCTCAGCTGCCTACTTTCCTCTGACTGTACTGTATTCATCTACAGTGGATGACAACAAATCACAATAAATCTCTTCAATATTACCTCCCTTCGTACACTCTGCTCAATTCTCAAACAAAACAGATGTTTGCCATCCGTACGAAGGCTACCTGGAGTTGAAATCAGTATGAAGACTTTAAATGGACCAAATGCTTAATGGGGATTTTTGCATGTATAGAGCCAGAAAATTGCCCTGACATTAAGGCAAGAAACGGTACTGTCTTAGCAAGGGTGAAAATGAACGGTATTTCAGCGAACCACGACTGATCTCGTAAAGTACATTAACATTTTGTATATCATGGATGAATGATATGCACAAATACGTGCCATTCACAAATCAAAACTGCTCTGGAAATTTAACAACTCTTGAAACAGAGTTTTAGATTTATGACAGCATTTCACAAACAAAATGTTGGAAAGATTCCTTTGTTTCAGTGATTCCATTTCATTGCAATATTGTTCCACATACCAATGATCTAAGTAGCATTTCATACTAAAGAAATTCTGTTTATCAATTCTGCAATCAAGGACAGTAATATGGTAACAGGTTTTCCTTTTTCAAAACTGTATCTGTTATCGCTACACCCAAAGTGTCTTGCAACTGCCACCACAAAACAGAACACTTGCCAGAAAAATTGATCATTGCTTTCGCAAAACATGCCTTTAACGAATGCATGGATGTAATTAAAATATTTTTAATCTTCCAAATTGCAATTTTAGTCACTCTTACTGCTGCTTAGAGTTACAGTGCTTAGAGATTACTATTTTTTTTTTGTAAGGAGGGGGGAGCTGTTCAATGATTGAAACCTGAAAGTCAGTTTGTAGAAAATGAACTGGCAAAGTTCAACAGGAGATGAAATGAATGAAAATTTACTACAGTAATAAGGTAAATATATTATCTCATTGCTGGAGACCCAAGGGCTACAATTATAGCAGAGGAATGAATTTATATGGCAAGGGTCACCACACATTGCATGTTACCACTCTCTCTCTTTTACAGCAGTTTCTTTCGACAAAAAAAACTGAATAGCAGACTGCAGTAGAACACTCACAGCATTTTTCTTTCTTTTTTTTTTGGCAAGTGAATTTTGCTTTCTACAACAGCATCATCCTTACTTTCATTTGTGTTTGACAAAGACTGAAATAAAAAAAAAAAAAGATTATGCTGTTTAAAATTCTTTTACATGGGTGCCATGGAGTGACAGGGACATGGCTGTTTTAGAACGAACTGAAAATTAAGTTAACAACCACCCACCATTATGGTTTTTATCAATGCTGTAATATTCAACAAGGTACAACCTTCCTCCACTTCACAACCTGCCCCCTCAAAAAAAAAAAAAGGAAAAAAAAAAGAGCGTTAAAGATCTACATGTTGAAGTCAATTTTAACATTGACCTTAGCTTTGACAGTCAACTGGTCATCACAGATAAGAGCTTCCAAAGTGAATGATTTGCATACAGATCCATAAGGCACAAAAGTTTGTTTCCATATGGTACATCATACCAAGATGCCATTCACAGAGCACAATGCACTCAACTTACAAAATAATCTGAAAGCTGCATACAGTGCTGGGCATGTAACTTCAATGCCAGTTCTATAAAGCATCCTATGTTCTGTATGTTCAATGTTAAACCATTGCTGTGGCATGGTCACTAACTCTTAAATGTTGAGTTTCATGTCTTTCCAATGTGCTGCAAAATTCGTTGCCTGGTTTGTTCACTAATATGATACCATACATCTCCCTGTCCCAGCTCAGTCATTCTGAAGTTCTGATTATCAAAGCTGTAGAAAACCGGTCTCGGCGATTCCGGACTCCAGCCTCTCTCTGGTTCTGCTATTCGTGTGGTTTGGACGCTTCAGCTTGGTAAATACTGGGTAGCTTTGATATTACTATGCAGTGTCACAGAGGGCATTAGTTGGGCTGAGACAGGTGAGCGAAGAGTGATTACAAAAGTGCTGAATGGCCAATGATAGCACTTTCTGTGCAAATCTACCTACAAAGATGTGGACAAGATGCTACATCAGAAGCCGCTGGAGTTACAGATCAACTGCCAGAGCAAAGCACTCCATGAGTGAATGGTTGATTCTGATTTTTGTTCAAGACCAAAATTTATTCAACCCTTTGGAAACTTTACTATTATTTTGTGATGGGACAAAACAGTTTCTGAGATTAATGACAGGGAAAAAAAAAAACAAGGCACAACAGGACAAAAAAAACATTGCCCTGCCAGATTGAAGATCGCTTCATTTTGTAGAGTTTGTGGGTAAGAGGGACGGTATGACCGTCTCAGTATTCAACAGAAGGCAGGAGAATAAGTACTCTACTGTTGGCAAAACCAGATGTAAGGTACTAAAGAAAGATTAAAGAGAAAGGATGGAAATAGGTGAAACTGAGGTAAAACACTTGTTTCCAAGAATAGCACCATGGGAATATGATGGATCAGACCATTTTACAAAAGGAAACAGAAAACAATAAAACATGACCGACACGGCGACAGAAGATACAAAGCAATAAGAAGCAATATCACATGTGGCGTGTCTCAGAGTAACAGTCTAAGACAGTCAATTCTGGGCAGACAGTGGTGGCAGTGATGCAAGAACTTTCTGCGGGAGTCAATTTGCATGGGTTCCAACAATGTGTAAGTGTAAGCAAGATGTTAGGCTATGTCTACTGATATGAATGCAGTCCATTGCAGAACATGACATGTGCATGACAAACATGCATATGTCGGTTTTGTTTCGTCAACACGTCAGGGTAAAGCAGTGAGTACAGATTTTAGATCTGCAGTAGTTTAAACTTACACTCACTCACACCCAAATATCACACAAGTTCTTCATTCTTCTTCCTACAGAACCTGACTAGAAGCCCCCAATAATGCTCTTAGGTTACTTGCTGAAGGTGCAGTGTGAAAGTAACCAAAGTTCATGCAGTCAAACATGAAGCAATATTAGAGAAGATATACTGAGCAGAAAAGTAAAACATAATGGGGTGTAGTAACTAAAGGTAAAGCAAAATCGTTCTGAATATAAAGGAACTAAGCCACAATGCAGCCACAACAAAAATGCGAAAATAGAGACTACAATCTTTCACTGCTTTGTTTTTTTCAAACTTCGATGCCTACTTTGACATAAACAGTGCAATATCAAATATTTATGGTACTTTTCACCCCACATAGCTATCTCAGGATGACTTTTTCACTTTATTAATATTTAGTTCAGTCTTAGAAAGTGAATGACCCTGAAATGTATCTAAGCAACAAATCCTGCTGAGTTTACAAGTGATCCTGAAGCCACTATTTTTCAAATAGAAGGGACTTTGTACTTATAAACACCGGATGTTTGCATACACTATTCCCAATGATATGTTCTTGTTGGCAGAATTCCCCTACTCAGGAGCTGATCACTTCCAGAAGTCTAACCAAAAACATTTACTTCATATCTGCACCATTTTGGCTTGATGTCTGTAAGAATGAAATAGTTTATTTACATGTAGCAGGTACAGTACAGTGGTGCAGTAGCTACGGTACATGGGTCAGTAAATTTGTTTAGCAACCCAGAAGGGGAAGAAAAATGAGGACAGGTCAATGTGAAAACATGTTTGATGTAATCTCCTGCCAAATCAACTGCAAATGCCCCTTGCAAAAATGTCCATTAAAATGTTGCCTGTGGTGTTAAAGCTCTTACACTAAAACATGCAGTAAAAACTCCCATATCATGAGGAAAATCAGTTTTCATTTGAATTTTTCTTAACTTGTGGATGACAGATGTAAGGAAAAAAGTAAAGATATACTGTAGGTATAAACAAATATATGCATTGGAGACTCTTCATTTTTTTACTTTCAACATGTTTGGATTACATCCAAAAGGCAAATCAAGTTGTATGATACATGTACTGACAGCAGTGACGATACATGATTAGCGATGAGATACTGTACAGTATAAAAGGAAGCAAACGCAGAATGCTTCAGTAACAGAAAGTACACAATCGTCATCCATAGATTATAGGTGCAAAGTCTGGTGCATCTCTTTGACTGTTCTTTCAACTTTTTCAAAGCAAATTCACAACTTTCATGTGCAGCTACAGTACCATGACTACAATCTACGTCTACCAAATAAGAACAGCTTTTACAAATATTAAGAAGTCTGCAGTTTTAAGGACAATACAGGGGGGTCAGAGGTTACTCATTACTCAAGGGGGCACTTCAACTCAATACCTACAGTCATGTCATTTTGTGTAACTGTGCTATTCACACAGACTCTATTTCTTTCTCCAGGCAGTACAGACATATATAGATCATCAACACAACTCAACTCCCATCTACAAGGCGAAGCGTGCCCATTTTGTAAGCACTCTTAACTCTTCTAGGGGTGTAGCTGTTATGTTGAGACAGGTAACTATGGAGTGAAGTTAATTATAGCATCAGTAAGCATAGCAGTCATGCTTGAACAGAAGTTAAAAACACACATGGTATACCCTAAATGTATCGTAATGAAAATATTTGTAAAATAATGGCAAAATTTAAAAATCTGTTGAAGTTACCCTCCAATATTCTTCCGGCACAGAAAGCAAAAACACAGTTCTAGTGCTAAGACACCAGAACTTAAAATTTATCTCTATACTGAAACAAAGGCTACGTGTAATCCAAGACAAAGACTGAACCTAACATGAAGGGGAAAATTTAATACTTATACAGTATCTTACTTCATTGCCAAACCTGGAGAACGAGACTTCAGGAAAATGGGCAATGAAAGATCTATCTCACTGTGGGAATTTCAGATGAAAATGTAACTCTTTTGGCTTTTTCCAAAAGGGTGTGTTAACTGGTGCTTTGGATGGGAATTTCAATCACTGAAAAGTACATGCTGTGAACACTGCCAATATAATAACCAAACAAAATATTCCCCGACAGGTGGATTTACAGAACACAGCTCAGACAGCATCTCCTTTGAATTCATCATAGATCTGTGACTTCAGACTTCTTTTTGTTCTCATACTTGTTCCAATTTTGTCCACTGAGAAAAGGCAACGGTGGGGCAAACTCAGAGGTGTGAACTAAGAGTGCTATGAGGCCAAAAGTGTCATACATGTAAAATGACCTACACAATTCATTCCAAGTGATAAGAACACTACAGAGCTACAAACTTGCAGGTCTACAACACCGTCTACAATCAGTCTACAACCAGTTGTTGATATTTTCGGTCTTTGAAAAATACCCCAAAAATTGGATTTTAATGATTAAAATCTGATTCTAACGATCAAAATCAGACTTTTAGGGTTTCTTTGAGTTTGTCAAATTCAAATTTAAATTCTCCCCCTAATTTTCTCCAGTTCTTCAGAGGAAACATGCACAGTCACTTAATACCATCTTATTTTCAAACAAACAGCTTAGTTTCCAGAGCTTGATGTAACCAATGACATGGACGGCAAAAAGCCGTAAAGAACTTGATGTTTCCTGTGACGCCCTAGGAAAATATTCCCACTCAACGGCAAAAGTTGCCGTCATGCCCATTCTGATTTGCTGTTGGTGCCATTCCCAGTATTAAACTTACATTACTAGAAAATGTAGGTCTAGCTACAGTAGGCTAAGTTGTCATGGCAGTACCTAGAATGATATTTTCTTAAATACAAACTTAAAAAATTTTCAAAAGAATTCTTCCCAAGGTTTACTTTTGAAGTTTTTTAAGTTGGAATATGATCAGGAAGTTTCTTGCAGATTATGAAACAGTCATAGGTTACATCAAATGTCTTGCAAGTGACCACTGTGAAGTAATTGTAGGGAGAGACAAACTCAACGCAATTAGTTCTTAATCATTCATACATCGATAGGACAGTGTTTTTGCAAAAGTTCTACCAGTATACCTCGCACACAGCCACCCTCTCTGGAAAGTCTTTGAAGAACACCGTACCTGTATCTTTGGAAATTATTGCACACCACCTCAGGTGCACTGTAAGTCTTGTTGTCTTAGGCCAATGTTCAACTGCAACATAGCACTCTATAGATCATACAGACATAATTTGTCATTTGTGGCATCCTTGCCATAATCCTTGTCTCGGACAAGCTAATTTTGCCAATTTAGGGATAATGAAAGTGCAGTTGTGTAGTCGTTGCTTTGGAGACACATGGTCTGTTAATTTAACAGTTGTTTTCCATCCATTCAGAGTTTCTCGCTACATTCTAAGTGCCGAAACATCCGTCGTCGGCCATTTTTCTCGTGCACTTTTTACAGTCTCATTTCAAGCCTCAGGTAATCCAGACAAACACCACATCAATCTCTCTACAGTATGAAACATTCACTGCTAGGAAAAAGATTATAAAAGTCCAGAAAGCACTCTCCTAGATGGGGAGTGTAGCTGGCAAACAATCTCTAAACATCCAAGTATTTTAATCCACTGACAACCTTCCAAGGTATCTCAGCTGAAGTTACTTAGTAACAACAACATGCAAACCACAGAGCCATCATACTACAGTATCAACATCTAAGGATTCTGTTTCTCTGATGGGTATGTTTCCTGATGAAAGCTAGTCCTGATCTTAAAGGAAAATAAGGCATTTGTTTTACAGAAAACAACCATAGTTTTAAAACTAATGTTTGTTGACACAGAATGATAGATTATTCAAAATATGGAAGGACAGTAATCTTCCTTTGCAAGAAAAAAGTTTCTCACAGAAAGAAATTCAGTTATTTGTTGCTCAACAAGGGTTTTTTCACCCAAACTTTTCAAAATTCAAATGACACATCTTCCGTTACTCATCACATGCAAAACGCTTTGACGAGATGAAACTTTTACAGATGATTATTGATGGGACTGAGTGGCGTAACAATGATTAATGAATTTTTTTTGTTTGCCATGTTGGTATATTCTTAAAAACCCTATTTCCCTTCAAACTGGGCAAAATGTAAACTCTCTGAATTTAATAAATGTATCTTCTCAGAGAAAAGAATGCAGCTGGAAACAAAGCAATGTTTTCTCTTTTTTTTTCTTCTTCTTCTTTTCTTCTTCTTCAAAAATCAATGCTGCATATATTCTTGCAAATAACCACTGTCAACGGTCACATGTGCCAATTTCTCAGAATGGAACAATTGTTACATTCAAAGAAGGGCAAAGTGTTCCAATATTCATCCTTCTCATAAAGCTACTGAAAATAAAACCAGCCCCCTCCCAACATCAACACAGCACCTTCCCAGCCACCCTCCAAACCAAATACTCTGAAATTTGCTCTCTATTTAAAATTCAAATTGTGACTTTTTCACCCAATTGTTTCAATGGCTTCAACTAACTTTTATGCACACCTGAGGCTTTTTACCAATTTTCCTTCTTTAATTCAATTTTCAATCATCTTGAATTCATCATGATGGCTCTACCTGCATTCTTTTCCCCCACTGTCAGTCTATTTATAATCTTCCTCTTCAGTTGCAGTGTAGTTGGAAGAATGTAGGAGAGTTGTCAGGTTTAAAGTTTTGTATCTCTTTCTCTCCGTGATCTTGTCTCTTTATTGTGAAAGTCCTTTCATCTTTTTTTCTTTTTCTTCTCACTCCTCCACCACGCAAGAAGAAAATGCTTGAAGATATTTTTCTGCGATGTACACATCACTTCACTTTGACATCAACATTTTACAGTAAAAATTGATTTGGGTTCATCTTTAAATCTTGTTGGTGAAAACCATTTTTCTTGATCATATCTGATTAAGAAAGATGTGGCACAGCTCTACAAATGTCCTCTTTTGTGACATATTTTATGTCCACTACTTTATGCTACACAGCATGCACATTAGAGCAAGCCATCTGTATGGACTATGCTGGCTATCATATTGGTGACAGGGTTATGAAAGTATTTCAGATAAATCTGGATAGAATTGCTGCAATAAGGTCCATCCACCTCGGAGCCTGTTTATCACTTTATCTTCTCTGTGATGTCAAATCACCAGTAACCACCTGCACTTCTACTTTAACGATAAAGGCTTGCCAATACTAGGGCACGTTATGCCCAAAATCAATGGAAGAACAACAAAATGTCCATGTGTGCAGAAAACATGATGTAATTCACTCGATCACTAAAACAGCTGCGCACAACGAGGATTAATTTACACTCCATAAACCCATCTTCAGACGGAGTTTATGACATCACAATCTCCACGTCTGGAACATTCACTCCAGGCCTGGTCGACTGAACACTCCCTCTCCGCTTCAACTTCCTACGTGTGTGCGATGAAGACGTCTTCAAACTGTGCTAAAAGCATTGAGAGTGCAGGACTTCTCTCCCCGCGAGTATGACGTGAATGGCAGCTGCTCTTTGATAGGTTCTTTAAATACACTGTATATATTGTGAGAGAAAGTTTTGTATTGCAAGCTGCTACAACTGATGACACCTAAACCATGATGGGTTGTTTAGTAG
Source organism: Stichopus chloronotus (assembly GCA_021234535.1). Classification (NCBI taxonomy): domain Eukaryota; kingdom Metazoa; phylum Echinodermata; class Holothuroidea; order Aspidochirotida; family Stichopodidae; genus Stichopus; species Stichopus chloronotus. The sequence goes on from CM037836.1 coordinate 8,728,632, forward strand.
GGTATGGATTGCCTCGCATGCATCGCATTGGCTTTGTACCAGTGCCAGGTGCGACAGAGGGGATTGTTTTCGTCCCCACCCCCCTCTCCCTTTTTAAATCTTTTTTTCTTGTAACAAGGCAAAGTTGACTTGAAATCAGAGTGAGCTGTTTACATAAGCTACATAAGAAGTCAAAGGGACACCATGTAACATGCCAATTGTTGTACACATTGTATTGTATGTTTTAGAGTGTTAAAGATCTGTAAGTCGTTTTTACAACGAATGGCATTGCTAGGTTGCTCAGGTTCTAGTAAAGACAATGCATTTAGTCAAATATTTATTAACTACTGTGTCCAGTCTCTCATCCTTCACACCCAACAGGACTCACCGAACATGTTGACTACAGTGCCATGCTGCAAGGATTAACAACTGTGCTCTATAGCCTTTCAATATTTATGTCAGCATACATCCAACAGTCTGTACACCAAATTGCGCATAAAACTGATGAGCTTACTTTAAACCATGGAAACGCCAGGCATGTTTGATCAAATTTATTCAGCTTAATTCACAGCATATAATTCATTTCACTGATGAGTTTACAACTTCAGCCACGACCAGAGGAGAAAAGAAATTGAAAATTTGAGACTTTACTACGAGAGAGGCAAAATATCAATAAACTTCAATCAATTTTCTCTGAATATTCTAATAACTAATGCAAGCAACATTTACGTTATCCAGTCAGCTGTCTATCTACCCATAAATCATTTTGTTATCATTTTGCTTAATGCCACATGTATGTTAATCTTATTGTGGTGTACGCTGTGCAGCCTTTCAAGTTCATAACAACCCATGTACTTCTTGTCTGTGCATGAGAATAGGCAGTTGTGAAAAATACTTGACATATCTTTCTGAGCTGTTTTCCTGCAATACAATCAGAAACACACATCTGGCAAAGATGTAACATAGAAATTGTCCACAGATGGCATTTCAACAACAACGACAAAAAAAACACCCTTACATCAACAAGAAACATAATCTACTGTAATTTCACATTTTTCCTTAAAAGTGGAACAGACAATTGGAAAATTTGAATTTTGACATTGTTTCAACCAGAAAAGCTGCTGTAAAATATTTGCTGTCTGGTCAGTTTCTCCTCTTTTGTGTTAAAATAAATGTTTATGGCTCATTTGGAAGAAACTTGTAGTGGAAATTTATTTTTCACAATGACCTACTACAACCATTTTAAAATAACAACGATCCAGAGCAAACTCAAAACCTTCCAACAGAAAGACATGGACGCCTGATGGTAGACAAATAGAAAAATGCCAAAGAGTCCTTTGAATGCCATGATGAGAAGAGGAACTACAGTAATATGGTTTGAGTTGCAAATCCATTTGGCCAATGAGAAACAGGTTATCAACTTCAAAAAATGGTAGTGCAGTTCCGGTGCTGAGACAGGTGAGGGAGACCCGAAGTTAATCTCATCCATGTAGGTTCAGGTAAGTGTTCTATGCATTTGGAGTTCTTGAAAGAGTATACTGGAGATACTGAAGGATAATTCACAGTAAAGAGGTACAGTAGTTCAAGATGGCTGTGATGAGTATCAGCTTTTCAGGCAGTGATGAAGTTCAAAAGTAATTCTGGTATTCAAGACACCTATCCAAGTTGTAATGGACAGCACAAAGTGACTGGTTTACCCACTATTTTGATCAACAACAGTGTCAGTAATTTTTTTGTTGTTGTTGCTGTTGTATCTAGTCTCCTTATTACTAGCTAACACACTGGTTAGTGATATAAATAGTTTTGGAGAAGAAAATGCTTCCACAATAAAACCCTAGCAACATACAGCATTGTCATCTGTCCTTGAATAAAGGATAAGATAAGACATATCATGAGTCCATCTCTTGATGTCACAAATTTGCATACATAGCCAATGTTTATACATGATGTAGGTGTATCAATACTTGAGTTAATACTCAAAAATATCTTTTTCATGTCACACCAACTTTAAGTACTGTAACTTCCTGAGATACCAGCTAATATAACATGCCCTGTGACAACTGAAACTCCTAGGGCTAAGTTGGGATATCCGAGTACCTGGGTACCAACCAAACATACAGATACCCCAAAATCAAATGAACAACTGGGTACCCATCTGTAAAAAGAAAATATCACTGAACAACATGTGTCATGAGTAATGTCAATTTGCTTTCTCATTCTGACCAATGAACGGTATACCGTATGACGATACTGTAGATACACAATATACAGAAATACTAGCAGCAGCATTATGGCCGTGTCTGAATCCAATCGTGAGAGGACACTGTAGCCCCCTAGTCTGTGAAAAAAGGGAAAGTCCGTGTTGGACATTTCAAATAATTCCATTACGTGATTACTCTTCATAAATTCTTTGTTGCTATAGACAAAGATTCTCACTGAAATCATGCAATGTTACATTTGTTGTGAACTGTGAAGTGTGTAGCATAGCTATGTAGATTTCAACATTGCGAAAGTTCGATCAGAAAGAAAAAAAGTCATTGATACTGCCGTAAAAGTTAAATCCTCCATTACATGTCATGTAGGCAAAACTGTTACATACTGTAGACTATATAAGTGTCTTGTGAAAACAAGTAACGCAGATCATGTGAAATCTTCCAAAAATTTAGACTAACCATATCCTAACATGGTGTAATATGTATCAATAAGCCTGACCATGAGAGCAGTGGCTTATTTCATCAGACCTGAAACTTAACTGTACTTAAGAAATGGAGTTCATGTTATCTAAAGAAATGTTTAAATTGTAATTTATTTTTTATCAATCCTTTATGGCTTTTAATATTTAGAGTCAAAGTTTGAACATGCAGAAAGATGGCTTTTTTGAGGGTTCTAATAGTGCTAAATGTTTAAGACTATGTAGGCTATGTACAAGATAGCACATTTATGTTTTCTCTTATGGGAAGGACAAGCACACACACTTGCCAGTTACTGGGCCATAGTAAACATCATAATGCATACTGCAGGTTATATGAGGTGAAGTAGAACACACTGTGAATTACTGAACTTCTTGCAACTCACCGGTGTGGGTATTCATGAGTGACTTCACCCCTTGCTTACACTTATAGATAAATGCACTCCCAAATAAAGTTCTTGGATTGCCCCCTGGGAACCTATTCTATACATCAGCCTCCCTTTGCTTTCACTTTTGAGAGACGAACATCCTTGGATTTTGCTCCAGAGCAGGATCAATATAATAAAATCCTGAGTTTTGTGGCGGAAACTGTTATATGTTGCAATAAAAACCACCTTACGCATTTACATAAACTTACTACATGTTTGTTACGTTAAGGGTTTCTATTTGTTAAAAGCACTGCATAGACATGTTTTGTTTACCGTCAAAACATTTCAATCAGTTATACCAATTCACAAGGTGATAAAGTAACAAAATCATCACTTTCAGGGTTTAAAACTAAATTTCCCCTAATCTGATACCATTGAACACATTTTTGGTCCAAACACATGGATACCAGACACATTTTTGGGTAATAACTGACACCCACAAGTATCATAATCAGTTGAATCAGCTTTTTTGCATTTTTTTTTCCAGAATGTAAAAAAACTATAGGTACGTCTAGGATATTATTCTTGTCTTCTCTCCTTTTATGTACAGTAAACTTCAATTCAAAGTCCTGCCTTAAGTTCAAATTTTACCTTGCTTCCCCTAGTTATTTTGTGAAAATTATTTTGTAGTTTTTACACATGTGGCATACCCAAACAATCACCCTATTTAATAAACAAACTTAATGAAACATATTCCAAAATGTGTCAGATGTTGACCTTAGGTAAGACTCAAACTCATGTTATTGATTTGCATAGTAAAGATTCATCTTTACAAGATGGCATTAGAATGTTACAATAGACAGATTCATCTGCACATGTCTTTCAGTAGTGTTTTTGTCAAATAACCAACAATGGTCAACAGGGCTGAGTTCATTTTTTACATAATCTGAGGTTTTATCAGAAAAAAAAATTCATAGTGACCACTTCTTTGGTAAACAGTGGACATCAGAATTTATCTTTATCTGAAATGCAAGAAACTACCTGATACTTGCTGCTGAATTTCAAATTCATCCACGGGATAGCAAACTTGCTCCAGTGACAGAGTTGAGGCATACAGACAGACGGGAAGATGCAAAGACAGGCAGGCAGACAGACAGGCATGCAGGCAGCAGGCCTGCGTGCCTCAGCAATTATCTCTCATTATGCGTAGTACCACCTGACTCCAGGCAAATCAGCCTTATTTCAGTATTGACTATATACAGAGCCCTAGATGATTTATAAAGTACAGTATTGATATGCCGATGTACAGTAATTAGAGCAAGATATGATTGGAGATCCTCGGGGTCTGGTACTTCACCTGCTGGTCTATCCCGAGTCTACAGTACATTTCAAGACTTCACGATTACCCAGAAAAAAATGGGGGCGAAAAAGGGGTTAAAGACGCAACTGTAAATGTAAAATGAAGGCAGAAAAGAAACATTGCTGTAAAGTTTTAATATTCAGCTTCAAATTTAAAAAAAAAAAAAAAAAAACAATTGTACAGTCCAAATGCTTTGACGCAAGTGAAGGAAGACAATGATGTACTACGCATACAAACTTTGAGAGCACATGCTGTACTATCAGAAATTTTTAACTTTATCATACCAATTGTTGTCACAAAGATGAAATCATCTATAGAGTTATTTGCATGATGCTGTAATATATTGTCAATCCATACTGTTATTTAATAGGTGATGCTGAAATAGAGTGACAATCCACACAGTTGTTTAGAAGATGCTGTGTCAGTCCATACAGTTGTTTGAGTGATGTAGAAATGGAGTGTCAAGTCACATGGCTGCTTAGATGATGCTGTAATTATGGAATATCAATCCATAAGAGTCCGACGCATGATGCTCTGATGGAAAGTCAGAGCGTTGTTTGCATGATTCAGAAATGAAGTGTCAACTCACATAGTTGCTTACCGTATGTGATGATGTAAACACTATGAAGTGTCAAACCATAGAGTTGTTTGCATGAAGCTAAATGGTATGTCAATTCGCTTAGTTCTTTGCACGTTGCGATGGAGTTTCAATCGTTGACAAAATCCGTCGGGAGCTGTCAGTCCCCCACATCAGCATGTAGCCTACACCCTCCATGACTTACCAAACTTACTGTATATACCATGCACAAGTATAGTAAAGCTTGTACCCATAACAACCCAAACTGACACAGGTTCTGTAGGTAAATCTTTGATCTAAGTGACCTATCCTTTTAAACAGTCATTACAACTACAGTAACTATTTCTAAGTGGCTCTAAGATGAAACTTCAGCATTTCTCACACACTTTGCACTTCAGTAGTATTCTGCTGTAAATACAATCAGACTCGCTTGGTCAAATTTTCCTTACTTCTCTCACTGCCTTGAACCCCTTAGGACATATATCTCTATGAGACAGTCCTTTACATGTTTACAAGGCGGAGCCAAAGAACAGGTCTGGAAATCAGTTTGAACCAATGGGAATGTACTTTTCAACCTGTCTGGAAGTTAAAAGCGATGGCGAAATTTGGGGCCAATACTTAAGGCCAAACGTAAGGTACAGTAGTACGTTTATTGGAACTTCATCAAAGGGTGACCTTCACCTAGAGATATTGACAAACTTACATACCATTCTTACACTAAGTACTGGTCGTAGATGAACAATTGTTGGTACTCAAGACGACAATTCGAAAGTACGATGACCATCATGTTCGAAATCCACTTGCGCGAATTTCTTGACGACTAAAGTTAATTCAATCAGAGTGCCGACATGGCTCGCTAAAGTACTTTGTCAGCCCAAATATCCCAAATCATGATTTGCTTCACACTTTAACAAATTTGTACTGAAACTGATCAATTGCAGTAATCATGAGAAGAGTTGCTAGAGTAATCAACTTTACAATGAAAGGCTGACTATCTTCAAGCAGCATGAATCCAGATTCAAGGAAATACAAATCCAGATTTTCACGAACAACCGTTCTAAAGTTTATTCTCACTAATTCATTGTAAAGTGTTGTCACATTACTTTTTACAGAGTTGGAATTTAAGCAATCTACAGTAAGGTGACGGTCCAATGGATGACTGAAGTGCAAGTGTGGGTTGTTCTTTCCAAAATGTACACAAACAAGACTGTTATCAACTCATTTACAAAACTTTATCTTTCAAGATTTTTTAACCAAACAGACACACTTGCATTATGGTCCTTACAAATCATAGTTATTGTCTTACTTCGTATAATTCAGATACATATTAGGAAGTAAAATCTCCACAATCTGCAGTGTTCCTGTAATTTGATTATTGAACACTGAATGATTTGGGTTGTCTGAAGGACAAACATAATTATGCCTTTAATACAAATCTGCTTGATGATGGTCATTTCTTAATGTTAAACATTTTGGACACTGAAAATACGACACACCTTCTCAACTGCTCTTGGATAGGACTTTGATAACAACATGGTTTCAGTATCCCCCATAACTCACTGGTGTGGGTACAGTATTCACGAGTGACTTTACCCTTTCAAATGCATTGTTTAAAGGAAAACTGTTGCACAACCTTCCAGATAGCCCTGACACTTCAAATGTACTTTTTCAAACAATAAGACACCATTCAGTTAGTACAATAAATTCTCATCCAAGAAAATATGAAGTTTTTGACTTTATACATTTTATTCACTCGCAAGTCGCCATGTTGTTGCGAAGTTACGTTATTTGTGACATCATACATGCACCTGTACATGTCACATAGTATTATCAGTGCCTGTGATACGTCATACATTTCTAAAATGGTGATACACTGTACAGTACAACAACAACGGGAAGTTTGAAGTTATATTTGGAAAGAAATAATTACGAAAATAAACCAATACTGTTGTGACTGTTTGTAAATAGATGTACACTACGTGTAGATTGAAATGGAAACACCCACTCTGGTTCCTCTTTAAGGTCCCAGCACAACACTCCCTCAAATAGGGTTCTACTACTGTACTACAGTATGCCTAGAGACAGCCTCATTTACCTTCACTTGGAACTGCGAACAAACGTGTATTCCTGCAACACTGTGAGTTTTTCACTTCAAAAAACCTTGGATGGCTCAGGAGCACATTATCCTGGGTTAAACAAAAGGACATTAATGTAAGCAGCGGTGTAAAGCACATGTCCATGATGAGAATGATGTGGTTTAAAAAAGTCAACGTCAATACCGTACTTGCATAATACTCCAGGCTCCAGCTAAAGTATTCAAAGGATATGCATTAAATATTCAAAGATTACACAGTGCACATGAATACGTAAAAGAATGAAGCATTAAATGACCCTTTCACAGCTGAACAGTGATCTCTTTCATCAGGTAACAAAAGTTCTTACTAAAACCAGAACAATGACACCACAGTGGTCACCATATCAGACTGAAGAAGAAAATGTACACATACTGTTTTCAAATTATGGCGATAATTTCAGACCAGATATAAACATACCACTGAGGGAATCACATCTGGGGAGATATTTACACATTTGACTCGACTTTTTCAAGACATGCCCTAAGAAGGAACAGCTTTTTAGGGAAATTCAGTGATAGCAGCAGCATCTGAAAACCCCCACAGGTAAATATCCCGAAGGATAATCAGATTTTGTGATAACGGTTGTTCTTTGGACAAACCAAATTCAGACGGGACTTTGACTACAGCAAATTCAAACTTTCATTTGAAATTAAGGTAACAGGTGTACAATGATATATGGAAAGATGACAATTTATGTGTTTTGCAAATTTTGAAAAAATGCAAGTGTGTGCATAGATTTAAACAATCAATTAAAGACAAATAGATCAATCATTTTTGGAAGTTTGATACTATGTTCATAATGTTGCATAGTTCTTTGCAGAAATGTTGGACAAACAGACGAAGTCAACACAGCATATGTACGGTGCATGCCATTGTAAAGAAACATACTGGAGTAGACACAAATTATCCAATATGTTTAAAACCTTGAAATGGGAAGAAAGAATACTGATCAACTACTGTATCACTGATGACACATGAGAACTACTGTACTTTGAAAAAAAAAAAACGTAAAACAAAACGTACTTCATGATGAAAAAGTTCCATGTGCATTATTTATTTATCAAATGATTCATACCAGGCTAGCATCTATGTAGAGCATAAATTGTACATACTTAACTGTTCATTCCTTACAACCAACATGAAATAGTCTGTAATGTTACCTACATGTATACATATGGTCAAGCTGACAACCCCAACATAAATCCATAAAGAAAATAATTATCTTATTTTTTTTATAATGTTGTAATTTTTTTGGGCAATTGTATCATGTTATATCCATCCTTTCATTCATTTCTTTTTGTACTTGTGTGTTTAATGAACTCATTATTTTATCCTCCTCACAAATTTTGTACAATTTGTACTAAAAGAAAAGAAACTGAAATTGAATCACTAGATATACCTACTGTAGATGACTGACTCCCATCCAGAAAATCATTTGGTACAAGGTTACAGAGTATAGCAACAGACAGTATTGCTAAAGTACTGTGTGTGTAAGCATTGTTTGGCAAAGGCAAGGTGGGAGCCAAACTGTGTGTAGTTTACATTTCATATGTCTGTCTGCTTTCTGATATTCCATCCTCAACATCAAGATGTACAAAAATGATAACGCTGTGTTAATTGCACATCGAAACTGATGTCAAGTTCTTCCCTGTCATGTACTGTAATGATGATACAGACATGTACTCAACATTGCTAATGTCGGAAGGTTAGCAACACATTTCATTTCCACTAGGCAGCCTATACAGTAGTAGTTTCTGGACAATACATACAGGAAGTCTACACAATAATTAACAAGCTCACATATCCTTACATCTGTGTTCGCGCTAAGGGGCGGGATTGCATGAATCCCACTTTTGTCTCCTGAATCAGCCTGGAATCCTGAAACCTGAAAGATAAATACCAGAAAATCTCGCACACTTTTCCACAGCTGTGGTTGTAGCTGCAATTGTAAAATACATCTTTACCACATGACAACTCCCTCCTCGATTTTGAAAGTCCCTCCCAACAATATTTCTAGAGAGGGATTTCCCTCCCAGGTTGAATTCCTTAGCACGAACACTGGTTTCCATACGGTAAAAACTCCCAACATGACAAAATAAACACAGTGTGGTAATTACAGTACAGAGTAAGGTTATTACGGTGAATATTCTATCAACCAGTCCTTTGATTTCAAATTTCTTCCAACTACTGTGCTGTATGTTTACAAAATGTTTCTTCTATTATTTGTTGTAAATTATACAAAGAGAATAACCAGATGAGCATGAGAGTGAATGTTTCATTTCTCTCTAGTGTATAATTGTGCTAACAAATGTCAGTTTAATTGCATCAGGTTTATTAAATACACCATATTAAATGCACTCCACAGCGGTTCAAGAGACATTTTAAATCTTGTTTATCCCTACTGCAGAGATCAGTGCAGGGTATACATGTACCACAGGTATATCAAAGGACAGAAATTTACTGCAATTCAACGACAAAGCAGCTATCATTAAGATTTTTTTAATTACAACTACAATTATGTTTTCAAGTAGAGAATCTTACAATCTTTGCAATTAAACATGATCATTTTTTTCAATGAAACAGTAACACATACATTATTTTCATTTGCCCATCTTTTGTTTCTGAAGCTATATATGAACACTGCACATACTGTGTAATACTGTAAACTATGGTTTGTATTTTTCTCCTTGTAGGCCATTACATAATAATGCACAGTTATTTTGGTTCGAGTCCACTAACTTAACTGTGAAAGTAACACCTTTACACTTTGCAACAGAACACAGATTCCTAGTTTTCTGTTTTGTCAAATTCATTCATACATTGCTTTCCCATAAAAAAGGAATAAAAACTTTCAACTTCCTACTTAGCGGAGTTCAAACAATGAAGTGACTAAAGCAATCAATTTGGGCATACAGTACTGTCATTCATTACATGCATGGCTTCTAAATATCACAAAGAAACCAAAATGGTTGGAGATCAGACAGTTTGTAATTTACTGAATTCCTATCTCTAGGAACAATGTCTATTTTCTAACATAAATTTCAGCTATATTTACTTATAGTGTTTTTTTTTCCTCCCCAAACTTCCTTGAAATTTTGAAAGTGCCTCAGGGACAATATGTCAAAATTGTTCTCCATCATTTGAGGCAGGAGTTTTCCAGAGCGTATTTGATCAAGCATCCAACAACGTAACTCCTCTTGTTGAAAGATAGGGTTGAGTCTAAAGATGATGGCATTATATCACCTTTTAAATGACCTTTGAGAATGGTGCGCTGCCCACCGAGATGAAATGCTTCAAATGAGCCATAATGGACTTTGCATAGATCTCTTCCCTTTTCAAGATTAGATCTTTTTCTACGGTCAAATCATCTCCACACCATATCAAGATGCTATCAGGTCATATCAAGATGCTATCAGGTCATATCAAGTTGCTATCGTCTTGTACATCTGGCTGCTAGAAACCGATTGCTTTCTGACTTCTATACTGATGCCATGACTTCCTTTGACTTTATGATCACTTTTGACATTTTGAAATTGTCTCTTTTTCATTCTAGGTTCCTCGACTTTCAAATTACGCTGAAAGAACAGTTTGCATCAAAGAACCGTGCCGTTCACACTTTTACACCCGATGTGAATTAATTTTACTCCTTCGCAAGAATAGATTGTGAAACGGCGTTGATGGATCATAAATGTGCATAGGACCTCACATATGGCATCGTCAACCAGCCAAAAGTTGTCACCTTCGGAAGCTTTCAGGTGAATACAGTAGTCGAGCTTGGGTGCAAACTGAAAAGAAGAAACTTGAGCCAGGCAAGAAGCGACACCCTCACTGCAGCACCATGTTCCATGTACAGGTACTGTGCAGTAATTTCCAAAGAGTGAGAGAGACCAAGGGACAGATATAGAAACTGCGATACAAATTAGATTACCTTTCAGGAGCTACAACATACATGTTCAGAGGCAACAGTTCCTCTGATTACATTACCGTATGTTTCGCTCTCAGCTAATGGACAAGACACCCTCACAGATGACACAATTTTCCCTGAAAGGCTAATACACACAAGAGTCCACCAATTGACTACGCTTTAAGTTCCTTCACCATCCTCTCATGCACAAGGCTAATGTTATCACCTGACTGCAGTTGACATTGAATTTTTTCGGGCAATGAAAAACATGCGAATGCTCGAATGATGTCGAATGAAATTAGAACATAGCCATTGATTCTTGTTGGTATGACAACAAAATGCCCCGAATAAGAAGTAAGGACGTTTCATTTCCGATGTTCTGGAACTCGGCCTCCACTTAAATTCTTTTCCACATGTCACACCACCATTACAATATAGCAACGTCTTAAAGCCCAGTTGAAGTAGGTACAGTATAGAGAACACCTTGTCTACTGCGAAAGTGTCTCTAATATTTTGACTATCTTCATTCATCAATAACATACCCACATGCTGCAATGACAATTGCCTACATGTACAGTGGAGTTTTGCATACTGTACATGCCTTAGTCTACAGTATACTGTTGGGATCTTCCAATCACATGTTAATACAATCACCCGCTTGAAAATGTATGACTTATTAAAAGAACTACCTGTACCATAAGTAGCCTACTTTACTGAGCACTCAAAAGCACACACGTGCAATTATTGATGACTTCAAAACACATACATCATCTTTATTAGTACATTTTCCTAACACTCTCCTTTCCATGTTTTAACTGCAGACAGTGCACCTCCATCTTACTCTAGAAAACTCCCATTGTGTATTCCATATAGATACCAGGGTAAAGCAACTATTCTCATTGTTAGCAGGTAAAAAAAAAAAACCTCCTTTTGTTAAAAAGCCTGTGTGAGGAACTCTGAATAGTTTATAATGCAAGGTCAGGAGAGGTCAAGAGATCAACATCTGTCAACTGATATTTATCTTGTTGTCTGGTAGTTTTCCTCATTTACAGTGTACCACCCCTGAACTTTATGACAACAAAGCAGAGATATACAGTACTCCTCTATGCAACTGCATGTCCTGCCTGCTTTAGATGTTCTGCACTTTGGCAGATAACACTGAAAGCATGGAATCATTTTATAAAATATTGTGTAGGATATTTTGAATGTCGTACAGCGCTATGGAAAGAGACAGTCACGTGTCAACAGGAAACATTTGCAAAGATTATTAAACGGCTCATGCTATGATTATCCAACAGTAAACTGCAAGTGGAGAGCTGAATGAGGATGAACACAGCACAGATATGTGGAATTGTTTCAAAGCAAAGCACCCCCTGTATCTTCCATTGCTGTAGTACTGAGGCTGATACTGAAAATAAGTACACCCAAGGTGCCAATCAACGACTACTTTCTTCCTACTGTATCCTTCACTACTGCAGTACTGAGGCTGATATTGAAAATAAGTGCACCCAAGGTGCCAATCAACTACTGCTTTCTTCCCTAAATCAGAATATTTAAGTAGAACTAAAATTATTGTTAAAATTTCAGAAAGTTCAGAGTGACACAGGGCATCTCCTACATACATGTATACCAGTGATAGGTACTGTATGTGGGCTGCTGTGCACAAATTGTACACTGACAGCATAGCAGAGTTGCTGTAATACAGGCATACAGATATAAAACTATAGACACTCTGCGGCTGTTGAATGTGCACAAACAATTACACAAGTAGAAACAAATGGGTTGTGGCTCGCCGATCACAAACTTGTGGGAACAAAGGAGAACAACTGCAGCAAGCTTTAATTTTATGTGGTTGTTGATGTAATGAGCACTCTCCACGATCTGGTTTTTATTTTACTTTCTTGGATTATTTTATTCTTGTCATCACCTTCGCTGATTAAATTGAATTCGGGGCGGCGGCGAGAAGCAGCAAAACCAAAAGATAAACTCACTGCTCCAACGGATGTTGAATGTCACACCTTTGTGTCTGTCAGTGGTTTACATCACAGAGATCCACTTCTTTTATTGAACTTTAATTAACAATCAACCAGAATTATCTCCTTCCAAGACATGCTGACTCTGGCAACATCCTGGGGTACACTTTACTTAAGACCATTGTTTGGCATGAAATTCTCTCAATTTTTTGTTTCTGTAGCTACTTAGGTGATGTGGAAAAGCTTCAAAAGACAATGTTTTTGGTCTTCTGCTGGGCACAGTTATTGCACATTGCAAATTGTCCAAGGTAATTGTTTATGTAACACAAAAAGTGCAAGACTATTCCAGATGAGTATGGGAAGTACTGTAATAACGGTAACAAGATGCTACTATATCATGTCACAAAAGACAAGATGAAGCTACAAGTGGCATGTCGTTTCTTCCTGACTCAAGATCAATTAACAAACTCCTGAAATTGCCAATTTGCTCCATATTTCAAACCGTTTTAAACATCTTCATCAACATTTAGTTGAGAGGGCAGAATGTCGGCAGTAGATGGATAAAATTGTAGATATGCAGAAAGTAATCGTAGATCGTTCAGACAGATGGGGAACAGTTCTACAGTATGCTAAGCTCAGTGCCATCATTTTCACACTGTAACACTAAGGACTACAGAGTGTCATTTTACAACTGGAGAGACTGTTCAGTAATGTGCTTCTCCTACTTTACCCAACTTTGTTCAAAATTATTTCAAAATTGCACTCTCTTTGTTGTCTGCAAAATTCCAAACTTCCTTCTGAATTTCCTCACCTGCAATTATGTAGATATTGCTAAGACAAAAATAATACAATTATGTATTTATGTTATACTTCAGCAAGAAAAAAAAAGATACAAAACTTGCCTGGTTTGGTTATTTGTGAGTGACTCACTTACCTGTCTCAGTACAACTGCACTCTCATCTACCATGCCAGAGTTCTGGCAACATTTCAACACCACTCTCAGTGATAGTAATGAGAGGGATGAAAAATGTTGCTGGCACTGTTAGCAGTGTATACATGAGAGTGCTTGGAAGCTACTCAAAACTCCTACTTGGAATTGGTTTCAAAGACATCACAACTGCCGCCCATACATAACATTATATTTTGAGCATGAATTATCATATAGACAATGTAGGGCATCAAACAGTATTAGTGGGTAAGAAAATGGACTTCTCACTGTTATTTTTTAAGCTGTCAGACAGACAGAGGCTAAGAATTACATTTTGGGAAACTGTTAAGCATACAAAAATGAACTTCAGGAATGTCTTTTCTTTTCAAGTTTTGGAAATTCCACAGGACATTGTGAACTCAAGGAAAAAGGAGTCCGGCTCAGACTTTCGGCCAGTAAACATGACTCTGAGCTAACGTCAAGTTAGTCACCCAAGCCCACCATCTAGTGTCTGACACCACGCTAGATACAAAATTATGCAACTTTTTTATTGTATGCATACCAGCGATGTCATTACCGTTTTTTCTGAAACTTTGTAACTGACCAACAAATAAACAGGCTTAGTCCGGAGCAGACCAACCTATGCCATGTATACATTTATAAGTACTGTAGAATGTGTATGAATCATACTGAAGTTAGCAGTTAATGACAAGCTATTCAGGCTCCCAGTGGCAAAGATTTTACTTGTGACTTTTCTCCGGCAGGAATACATGACGAATGGGTCGGAACAATGAATGATGGCTGTGAAGTATAGCCTATTACCATCACTCTCCAATCATCCTGAACTGATCTCCACTGAAGGGAATGCTCGAGGGAATTACGCACTTTATGCACCTGACCAAGAAGCCTACTGCAGCTTCCACAGAGTCAGACGGGACTGCATATAAAGGAGGCATCGATAAGAAAGCGGCACGATGCTTGCAGAAAAAGAGCTCTCTGGATGGTTGCAAGAGCAGGATGAAGAAGGAAATATCAAAACAGAGAGGCATTAAATCAGCAAATCAATCCAGTTCATCTCTTACATGTAGAAGCTGGAAGCTAGGACAAATATCGCCATGGATCTATGGGTATCACTCTACAACGGAATCCTCTGGTTCTGAGTTATTTTTTTTTGCCTAAGGGTTTTCTCTGCTGTGACACCATTTCTGCTTTACCTCTTCTTTGATGAAATGACAACACCAAACAACATGAAACTAGTACACACAGAACCGATCAAAGAGAAATAAGGTTACGCATGGGAAACATGTAATTTAGGTTAAGCCATATCAAATCTCTTGCAGGAGTCAATCATTATTCAGTAGGTTCCAATCGACTACATTGTTATCAAACAAGAGCAGAGTTTACTGACAATTTCAACCTCCATTTCCTCCCTTAAATGTGTAGTATGACACTGCTCCAAACAATTAAGACTTCCAAATTTCCTAACTCACATCTGAAGTTCACTCACTCCAAACAATTAAAACTTCCAAATTTCCTACATCACAGTTCACAGCAACAAACAGCTTTACAACTTCATTTTTTTGCTCAGATATGTACAGTACGTAGCTCAAATGTGTAGTTCACTGTGCCAAACGATTACAACTTCCATTGACTATACCTCACAAGTGTACTTTGGGTCTTACCAAGTTACGTACAGTAGTATTGTATGGTAGACTACAGTATAAGTCAAAGTCTGTACAACTGTGGTTGTCTTACACTTATCACAATATATGGTACTGTGAGATACTGTAGCTGCAAATGTGGGATATCCAAATATGTCAATAAACTACTAATTGCCTTGCATTATCATTACTATTTCTGACCACATCTTTTCAATTTTGTACAGAAGATCTGTAAACATTCGACACTCACTATTCATTCATTCATCACTTATTTATAAAAGGCACTGTTTGTAATTTTACTGTAAGCACTTACATCCTAAAGGGTAAACCCTGCAAAGGACACACACATGTGGGATGCCCAACATATCTGAAATTCAAATTAGACCAATATGCTTCGTAAGGCCAAGAAAATGAAAGTCTGAGATCTGTATCCCCCGTCCGCATGTTCCAAAAGCCGCCACTCAAAATTTTCATCATTCCCCCCCCCCCCAATATTATTTGTTTGAAAATGCATATATGCACCAAATAAATCGAATTTCAAAATCATCTATTTGACTAAAAAAAAGTAGAAAATGACAATGACATTCAGTATAGTATCTGACATTCACAATAAAAAGTACTGTAGGCATAAAGTAAGTGCGCCATCATCATGCGTAACGTCCCCCAATCCAACACTTCTACCCTTGCATATTATTTTTAGTTCAAAATAACATGAAATGCATACGATGTAACTATTTCACCTGTAAACATAGACCAAAGAAAAAATTATAATGAAAAAACAACTTAATTTCATTTTTGTTCCATTTTCTCCTTTACACAGATAAATCGCTTTGTCAATGCAAGGCTGGAACGAACAAGGTGAAGATATGTGACTTGTATTTAGAAGAACATCTGCAACGTAGCTAATGATCAACAAATACACCATGGCATCACTTAACTGTATCTCATATTGCAATAGTTGGAATCCTTCTAACAATGTAACCACTGAAGAAACAGACCTTTTTCCCACTTCAGTGTCATCAAATCTACAAATAAAATCAATTTCTTTCCATCCACTCAATCTTACAGCCATCCTTCTCAAGCGTGAAGGCCCTCCCTTCCCTTTGTCGCTACAGTACTGTACCCCTCATCATTTTCATCACCTTCAACAGTAACAACCTTTCCAAACAGATCAGATTGTTGCTTTTCTGGAAAGATTCACACACTGCTCTGTACATCTTCCTTTACACCAGTTTCAGTGCAGTGTGTACATTTCGCTGCATTTACTGCAGTTTGCAACGTAAACACAAACAGAGGAATACTGAAAGAGTTGGATGACTCATCAGCAAGGGGTGTCTACAGTGCTAGTCCAAGTTGTTTAAGTTTGTAGAAAGGTACTAGAAATTTGGCACTTTTCTATCACTATGCTGCAGACCTATTTATTACTGTCAGAGATCTGCCATTAGGTGAAGAAAATTTATTTGACCTTCCCTGAGGTCAAAAATAACAAATAAAATTAATTTACTTGTTCTTTTGGCCAAAGACTTTCTAAATGCCAGCAAAAAATTTGAAGGGTTGTCGTTGTTTGGGCTGATATCACAACTTCAAAGGATATCTTGATACAGATATGAGCTACTAAATTCTGTTCAAATGACTATAAACCAATGATAAATGACATAAACAGGAACCCACAGAGGAGTTCTTTTACAAAGACTATGTATAGTAAGTGTGTTTGCTATGTCCAAACTGCACAAAATACTACATGCACACTAATGGAATAACCAATTATCCATACTGTAGAATGAATACTTTGTTTCAGAGATAATCTTCATGGCATTCCAGATTACATTTTAAATATTGAAAAGGTTGACTGCCAATTGTTATTACCTTTTCCAAATTCCCACGTTGAATTTTTTAGGACATAACTAGGCCCCTTGAATTAGCAACACCCTGGGGACTTTTTGGACACCTCTTTAATGCAAAATGTTCTGCTGTAAATTTCATACAGGCTGCTGCAGTAAGCTAAATACTGTGCAGTTTGGATGATTTTCTTTCTCTCTTTTGTTTTTCTATTTTAAAAAATTCTCTCTGCCCTTATTTAGGATTACAAAATACTTGTAAAGTGGAGTTTTTACTTTTCAAGCACTCATCACAATGAATGAGTTGAATTGAGGTAATATAAGCACATTTAACATACAGTAGAAGAGGAGAACTGAACGAACTGTTAAAGCTACAACCCACACTATGCAGAGATCTACTTGTACTTTTCAACAACTTTTCACAGTATCTTCTGAGATGTGTCAGTTTGATGCAATATACCGTAATATAAGCACATTTAACATACAGTAGAAGAGGAGAACTGAACGAACTGTTAAAGCTACAACCCACACTATGCAGAGATCTACTTGTACTTTTCAACAACTTTTCACAGTATCTTCTGAGATGTGTCAGTTTGATGCAATATACCGTAACTCAATTCTGAAAACAAACTGTACAGTGGACCTGTTCTTCGACACCGAGCATCACAGGAGAGCTGTTTAAACTACTGTCCTGTAGATCACATGTCACATCTGCCTGCATTACAAACTACATTACTACAACATGAATGTGTGACAGTCACCAATACAGCAGAGACTAATCTGCTTCTTGTCAAAATCCTAACCATAGGAGGCACACACTACAAACCAACAGAAAATCTTGAGTGGGCACAGTGGTTCTGGGTCATTGTGCAATGTGTTTGGTGCAAGACTTGTGTAAAATTGTCATTGCAATGTCACAAAATTTTCAGAATCCAAACAAAAATAGCTCAATAAGTTAAGGAATATGTTTCTATTTGTTTTCCTGACTCAACAAATGTTCTCTCACACAATTTGCCAATTACAACACTCAAACACCGTTGGCTACTGCACATCATCACTTTGCAAAACAAAAGACATGCCTGAATCCAACTAAAACTGTACTTAGTGAATTTGCAAAAGATTACAGTGGAGTGCCGACATATGACGCTTATTTTATACAGTAGAGAAGCTAATACACTCATTGTTTGCTTCAAGCATTCTACAAGTACACATGGGTTTCCAAACTTCTTGTGTTAAACTTACAGTGGTATTCTCAATTTCCCTAAAAGGTCAAGTAAAACACATAGTTCACATAGAACATAGATGTCACTAATTCACTATTGGCTAACAAAGGAGATGCACACATCACTAGAATGTTGACACTGTAGGATTTTTCTTAGTGATTGAGATACAGTACTTTTCTGTTCCAAACCATTATTCTATGCATACTTACTTTTAATCACATCATCCCAAGAAGGTTTGACTTATGTACGGTACATGATTCATTATAAAAATTCCCCCTCTATTTGTCTCACAGTGAAGCTCACCATTTCATTGGCTATAATGCTCCATAGTTGTTCTAATCTACCAGAGCCCAATGGCATTAAAAGTTTGAGACATAAAGTTAGTCCAAAATAAAAAATCTCAGAGCAATCAATGCTTCAACACGAGTGAGATCACTCATTACCGGGTAGTGACATCACATTATGTAAAGGGAGTTCCCCCTCTAAATCTGCCTCTCCCATTGGAGAGTTTTGCATCCACAAATGACATCATTACTTAGAAAATTGTAAACAGTTCAAACACAGGCAGCACGGATGAGCGATCTCAATCACCTGATGATTTGCTTTGAGAAGAGTTTCCATTTTAGACTAATTTTTTGTTTCAATCAGAGAAGGTATTAAAACATTCTAGGATACTGAAAAGAGGTAAAGTTAAGAATAAGGCAAGAAATGCAGTTTGCTGCAAATCTCAGTATGGTGGTTGGCAATCTTTTTCACCTTGTCTATAGATACTCAATGCTACGTTTATTGAATACTTAAATGAATAGTAATGAAATAATTGAATAATGAAAATCAATTGGGTGCAAAAATATTAAAAGTATTTTATCCTAGCAATTCTAGTCTTTAGGCTTAAACCTCTTAACAGAAATTTATGTGTCAACCCTAAAGCCACACTTTAAAGAACCTGTACCCTCCTCTCCTCAAATGGCAGGTGGAGGATGGTGGAGCAGAGACTGAGAGAGCCAATTTTCAGGTCCACAATGTTCCCACAGTTCAATACAGAATTCAGTCTATTTTGTGACCCTTTAATTCATTGACAATGATAGCTCCAGGTCAGGGTTACACATATTGTTAGGCTTACTTTAGTTGTTAATGGAGCAAGATGGCCCTCACTTCAGAAGGCCTTGGCTGGACCCCTTGCTTAAACATCCCAATCCTAGGGTATATTTACTGTCTAGTCTCATCCGTAGGGCTAATGTACAGTACCTAAAAGTTAGGCCTACTGACTACTGAACTATAACTTAGCGCAGTTAGTCTTAGCCCTTGAACATGGCTGTGTACTACTCTCCACATCACAGCCCTTGAACTGCTACCACAAATTTTTAATTACAAGCTCAAGTGTAGTGAATTTATTGCTGGATCGTAGAGTGGAGACTTTGGACAAAATGTGGTAGTTCAATATCGTCTTATAGTCGGCTATTGTCGTCTGGTAATCCTTAGTAGCGTCAAGGTTCAAGTGAATGCCATTGACCACAGACAATAAGACTATGTTTTTGCTGGTGACAACACTGACACTAGCAGAAGAAAAGAACCTTTGAAAGTTATTCCTTTATCTGTTAACCGCAAATTTGCACTGTGGACATACGTACGCAGGCCTAGGCATAAGTTATCAGATTTGACTAGGCCTATACAAACACGTGTGACCCTTCCATCCATTTTTACGTACATGTACTACCCAGTAGGATGTGAAATACAGTAGCCAAGCTGCTGCGTTGAAATACTGCGTTTAGTTGAAAAAAAAGATTAGAGAGGGCCTAATAAGCTCTACTATATCTAGGACCCTAAGAAGAGAAGAAAAACTCAAGACCCTGAAAAACCCTAAACCCTGCTACAGGCTTCAAGTATTCCCATTATAGCTGTTCTCTCAAAACATTGGTTGCGGTTACAGGGGAAGGAATAAAGTAGGCTAGATTTGTGGTGGCAATATTTTCCCCTTCTTACGTACAGTAACTTAAACACTTAACTTAAACTCTAGTCTTTTTTTTTCTGCATGAAGACAGATATTTACATTTAACTTGTCACTGCCATTCTATATAATAAAGTAGAATTACCTATACACTAGGTATAATGTTGCTGACTGTAGTGCAGCCTGTAGGCTAGCCAAACTGTAATACTACACATCCAGAGATTTCACTGATGACAGGTTTAATGACGCACATTTTATTTTGAAAGACTACGGTAGATGCAGCAAATTTGCCAATAACTGGGCAGTTACACGAGTACGAGTGCATGTGTAGGTGTGAAAGGAAATCACAGATATTGGTATGTATAGGTAAACCGGGTGTTTGGTTCATCAGTCAATTTCAGTTGCAAAGATAAGGCTAGGCTAGGACCAACATACGTCAGCCAAACATTACCAGAAGTAAATGTCACGAAAGGTATTAGTAACGCAAGGCACACTTTGTTTATCTGAGCACACAATGTCTGTGGCATCAAATAAAATCGGACTCGCTTCGCTAACGTCAGTTTGTGTACATATTTGATACTGTTGATGCTATCCCCCTGTTTAAAACTTCAAGGAAGCGACCTTGATCATCAAAGGTTTCCAAAATACCCCAGTGGGTCAAGAATGTCAGAAACATTTATATTCCATGTGTAAAAGAACCTAGACAAACAATCCGCAATATATACAAGCTTTAATTCAAAGGTTTTCTCTTACGACACATTTTCCTCCAAGATGGCTTTTGACTTTTGTTGCTGACTCACAAATGCACACTAGGACAAAAGTTTAGCCAGCACAAGTGCTTACTAACATAGCGCTGCTCTGTCTACGAATTGGGTCTGACAATTTCAAATCATTTGACAAGCAGTTTACAAATATTCTACGGTGTCTTTCCCCTGTACAACACTTTTCTTTTCTCTTTTAAACGCACTCTGTATAGCCGCGCATCGTCGGGTAATTCCGACTATAATACAACAATAGAGATTGATACCATCCTCCTGTCTGTGTTCAGAAAGTAATTAACGGTATCTTATAGGCTGTCGTTGAATATTCCCATCGAGATATCATCCTTGAGATTTTTATTGTCTGATCGTCCCTCTCTTGAAATATAGTAACCTTCTGTCTGTATAGTCCGGCACTGAGAACTTCAACGTAACACCACTGTATTTGGGTAAATAGCTTATGCAGAAAGAAGGATGTCATACCAGAGGTTGCTTGTGTATAGTGTAAACATAACTAGGACTACTCTAGTCTCTACGCATTTGTGAACTTGAGAGGTAACGACCACGGCAAGGGTCAACTAACTGGTTTGTTAGCAGCGCAACCGCTGTGAAGTGTGATGTAGAGAGTAAATGAGCCTAGCCTATGCATTGTATTAACACACAGCCCTATCCAAAGGCGAAAATAGTCTATGATACACAAATCTGATCCCTTTCCATACGGTCTAGGACCTACAGATTGATCACACTCACACAAGTTACAGATTCACAGTTAGGCCTATCATTATGCATAATATTAGGCCTACACCTTAGTTACATTACGATGTCGCCTGATGAATATGGCATTGGCAGCCTAACCTGGTAAATGTGATTGCTAGTGCGGTTCAAAATACATTCCAATTTCCAGTCACGAGAAAGTACGGTCTTGCCTAGTAACTAATAATAATATAGGCATTGGGAATTACTGCGTGTGATCTGTTGACAGTAGTGATACTGATACTGCCTAGACGGCCACGGTTGTGCTTTCTCCCTGCTGTGTCACTTACTTAACGTTAGGCTATGCCCTGCACCCTATCAAAACTGTGTGATCGCATTAAAAATGTTGGCATGAATCAGAAAGGGTGCATGTTTTTAAACAGTCCCATTGCCTGGAAAGCGTATCGCAAATTTCTTGGTGCATGTTGAATATACTTACCAAAGATAGGATTCACTTAAAGCACCGTCAAAGTTAACGTCTCAACACTAATTCCACTTTTGAGAAGAAGAATGTCACTCCCTCTTACTGTCAGCCATATTAACTCTATGATGACGTCAGAGTGCAAAATCAGCTGGGTCGCGATCCCAGATTGTACTTGATCGAAGTCTTACATAAAGACGAGGCGTCGTGAAGTCCTAGTGAGTCGAGCCCAAAAGTAGCCGATTGGCGACTTTTGTCCTAATAGTACTAATTTGTGCAATGGTGGAGATTAAGCCCAGTCTAGTATCAAGTAAAAGGGGGTTTGCTCAGTCGAACATGGATGTGCGATTTGGGCACATGCTTGGAATGAACAACAAACACCAAACCAGGGTCGTTCGAACCCTAGATCGAAACGGAAGTCTTACATTACCCGTGACTGTTGGCAAGGGCGGTCGTGGCGGCCGGTGGGGTTTGGAATGTCGAAGTGACGATAGTCGGAAAAATCTTAAATACCAGTTGGAATTTGTAATGTCTCCGTCTAGCGCATTTTATGGTATAAACGATGCCAAACATTGCACCGGATTATAAGGTTACCCGTTCATTTAAAAAAAAAAAATTCTCATTAAATCTGACATAGGCCAGTCCATTAGGGACGATAGTAGGAAAATCTGAAATACCGTTTGGAATTTTTCATATATATCAGTCTAGAACATATAATGACGTAAAAAGATGCCACAGTGAAATTGCCGAAGACAGTTGTGTTGAAGGTTACCAGGTAACTGAAAAATTTTCTCGATAATTCTGAA
This sequence comes from Stichopus chloronotus, assembly GCA_021234535.1. NCBI lineage: Eukaryota > Metazoa > Echinodermata > Holothuroidea > Aspidochirotida > Stichopodidae > Stichopus > Stichopus chloronotus. Next base: position 8,751,950 of record CM037836.1, read on the forward strand.
ATACTGCTTGAATTTCAGTCTAAAAGCGACGATAGAAGAAAAATCTGAAATAGAAGTTGGAACTTTTCAAATGTCAGTTTATAATTTCAAAAGACACCGAATTTTGCTCTAGATTACACCTAAGGTTTCCTTACCTAGAAGGTGAAAAATTTCTCAAAATAGGATGGGGACACCTCCTCTTTAAAACCCTCTCGCAGGCCAACCATCACTTACGGTATCTCATGCTTTCCCCCAACATGTCAAAATATTATTGTATGACAATTTTTTTCATCAAGGTGACCATTACAAAAGCAAGAACTACTGAACTAGCTCTAATTGTTAGGCAATCGTCGACTGTTGTAGCAAACTAAGTCAAACTGTTATCGCACGAGAGTATAAGTTGTTGGAATAACCTATATGGGACTATAATTTATCTGGGAAAAATGTACTGCAATAGACTGCAAAATATTCCACCAGATCTTTTCTACGGTTACCTGGTAATTTCGGAAAAAATACTGTCACCGTTAGAAAGTAATAACTGTTGCCTTAACATTTCTGGAAATTACGATAGCATAATTATTGTAGAATAATAGCAATTCAAATTATTATAATTTTTCCATAGAATGATGTTTATCTCATTAATTGAGAAACTGAACACATGAGATCCCTCTTTCAAGGGTGGGTACATGCATCCCAGGACACCCTAGAAGTGCCATTTCCAGTCATCAGGGGGGAGGGTAGTGAGGCAAAAATTCCGGTATATAAGCTCCGCGCCAACTTATGATGGCGCTACGCATATAGACTGGCGATAACAATTATCTTAGACGTCTGGCGGAAAAGATGTACACCCTCAGGCCATACTTCCCCCCCCCCCCCTTCGCCCCTGAAACCCCTCATATGCAGTGGCGGAGCTACCATGTAGTCAGGAGTGAGGTCTCCCCCTCCACCCGACCGACTCATATGGATTATCGGCGACCTTTTCAGCTTTCCACAAAAAAAAGAGTAAAATAAGTAGAAAAAGATAAGGATAAAAAAAAATTAAAGACAAGGTAAAGAAAATGCAAGTTGAGTACTTCGTAGCCCTCCACATCTAGGAAAATATGATGGTGTTGCCAATTTTCTGCCTTTTAAGTACAAGCAAGTTAAGTATTCATCATGAAATGTGCAAATTTTTATCACACTTTTTCATCGGGAAAACTCCCAAGTGAGATTAATTTTTCATCCAAGAAAATATTGACAATACCATTTTCTAGTGCTTACTTGTTGAGCCTGGGAAGGGCTATTTCCAGCAATCTAGAGGTGGGGGTACATATTTTTTTCTGGTACGCTCCGCTCCAAACGATGCTTGCGCCCTCTTAGATATCTACAAACAATTTCCAGTTCACCCCTAATCAAAACCTCTGGCTCCACAACAATACAACAAGGGCATGCTGTGTTTCCATTCTACTGTATCATACTTGTTAATGTCCCCACATCCATGTCCAAGGCTCAGTAAGAAAACACATCTACCTACACTTATAGTAGCGTTTTCTTGTGTCTCGAGACCCTGGACAGAAACAATGCCCAATGAAAAAGAGGGTGGTCTAAAGATATGGTCATCCCCAATCAAATATTTTTGCGAAGTGATCCAAGAACATATGAAAGAATATACATGATTTATGATTCCTTAATCATCTCAATCCATCTGGTGTGTATTAGTTCTCAAACCTTGCAAACATGAGATCCCTGTTTCAACACTGTGCTTACGCAGCTTGTAAGATCCAGGAAGTGCCGTTTCCGGCCATATGGGGAGTTTCTTGCGCACTTAGCGCAAACCGATGTGGCGCCCCGCTTAGATAGTCCGCAGCGCCATATATAGAGCTATGATAGTCCGTATGGATTCCTGTATAGAGAGGGTTATTGGACGCCACTTTGCCTCAAAATCTACGATCTCACTGATCCTTTGCGAGACATGATAACCAATCAAATTGCCGTCATACATGTTTGTTTTCACTGGATAATCATGTACCACCGTTTGACTAACCAGGGAGTTACTCTAGCAACTCCCTGGACTAACTTGCATGCATAGGCCTACAAGTGTTCGGACAGGTGGTCGCGAAATCTCTAAAATCGCAACTTTTTCTACATAGGAACCCCAATAGTCCTGTCAGTGATCATCCTCCTTCAATATCTTTAAAGAGCAGTAGGTATTTCTATTAGACAGCGCCCTCAAATAACATTTTCGCCCCTCTGACTGAAAGTGCTGGCTACTCCACTACTCATATGTCATATCAACGAGTATGAATTACGTACAGGCACAGTGCCCCCAATATGTAGAACCTGGCGGTGCCCTGGTAATTTCTGCTCACATTCCATTCACGTTCACTTATGCCAAACCGACGAAAGTTGTTGTTGTTGCTGCTGTTGTTGTTGTTGTTGAAGTTGTTTTATTTGTTTTGTTTTTCTTGGGGGGGGGGGAAGTTCGATAAGAATTTTGAACAACTCCCCTTAAGACGTTTCGCTGGACATTCCCTGATTAGTAACAAATAAAATTTGGGCAAAAATTTCTGCCAGTCAAAATTCTAGGTGTGCATACGCCTACTTGTTTAGCCCCTAAGTATTTGTCAAAGAAAAAAAGAAAACTCAAAGAAAATGTGTAATTTATAACAATTCTTTTATCACATCAAACCACCTGATATATATCATTGTTTATAATTTTTTTTTTTTTGAGAGTAAATTGATTAATTGTAGTTATGTTATCCGTACAAATCTGGGTACATGCAGCTCAAGTACACCCAAAAAGTGCCGTTTTCGGACATCTGTGTGTGTGTGTGGGGGGGGGGGGGGGATTTGGCTCTAGGGGGCATTTGGAAAGCGGATGTGTTTTTGTACGATCCTCTTTAACTTGGTGGCCTCGGTCACTTTGGTAGTAGTGTCGCGTTACTCAGTTCCGTCCCCCCCCCCCCCTTCCCGTGTATTATTTCCTTCCGGTCATGCCTGATTGTGGCCTTTTGGTGAAATCATAACCCCCCCCCCACAAATTCTGAATTCCCTTTTGATAAAGTATTCGTAGTGCCCGAAACTAAAAGAATCCAGAACATAGGAATTTGGGACATTTACATCTACCCTCTGAAGAAATAACCCTAGCTTCGGCCCTGACTGTTGGTACTCATCAAACTATTTTCCACTGACAAATGTTGACATTATTCATAAAAAAATATTTTCTCTCTTGACTAATGAAACTATATCTCAGTACCATGTTCCATTTGAAAGTTATGAATTTTTAAAAAATATCTATTTCAAAATTGTATATTTCTTTCTGTGGAATTTGTATTGTCATCCAGGCACAACCATGCACTTGAATAACCTTTGTATTTGTATTATCTTTTCTGTGTTAAATGAAACATGATCGTTTAGGAGATGTGACATATACTTTCCATGATAGCATTTTTAAGGTAAATCTACATTACATATAGCCAGTTTGTATTTTCACAAGTGTCAAACTATAAGGTTAAATAATGGCTTCAATTTCAAAAAAGAAAGAAGAAACAAAGGCTTCTGGCTGTACACTGTTACATTGCAATTTTGTAACCTTGAGATAACTGGAAATCTTTCTTGAACGTAGAAGTCTTTCCTAAAGCAGTAATATCTTTGGTTAGGAAAAAGATATTGAAATGGAGTTTGAAATACCTCCAGCGAACAATTATTCACTTTCATTTAAGAATCAATTCACTTGTGGGTTGTGTGACATGCTTCTAGAAAAGAACACCCTTCATGCAAAAGCTGCAAAGTAAAAGTCCTGAGTGGAAATCCGTTGGAATTTTGGTTATAGTTATTACATTTTTTGAGTTATGACTTTTCAATATTTGAACCAAAAAGATGACGTCGAGTGTTGCACACTGCACAGTGTCAGTTTTTCGTTTGTTAACCCTGTATATTTTGTCTCTTAATTACGTAATTACTGAGTTTCACATTGGTAAGTGATATCAATATTTTTGAAGGAAAAATACATGCTTCCAAAATGTAACCCTCTGGGCATAGAAAACTCTCAAATGTCGTTGAAATAAAGATTACACTAATAAACAAAGGATTATCATTAGACATATCATGGGAGTCCATCTCTTGCCTTCACATATTTGCATACTTAGCAATGTTTATTCATAACACAGCTGTAAGACACTAATTTGCCTGTTAATTTGTCAATCTTCTACCATACCACCATTTAATTTTATATATCCGCAAGTTTTGTTAACCCTCGGTAAAGTGCCTAAAATTAGCCACAGCAATAATTTTTTCATCATGTTTTCAGTCATCATCGTCATTTTACTTGGATGTTGAAGAGCACCGATGAAAGTACAGAAGATGTGACAATCAGGACGATTGAAGGAGATTTAGATTGTTTTAGACAATCGAAGGTGTGGTGGTGATATTTTGGTCTGTGAGCCATGATAGGCCAGGCAATTACCAATCACAGTAAGATAGGTCGTCAGATATCCTTGATATGACGTACCTTGCATGCACTAAGGGTCCTCGAAGGTCTGTATTTTAGTGTGTCAGTCAATGGAGAGATTAATGGCGGTATGGTACCTTCACTAGCTTCGCAATTCATCCCAACCATTCTAATTTTGATCACGCTCTCATTGTTTACCATTCTTAAGAAGTGCAACTGTAACCAGTCAGATACGGAAAACAGGAAAACACAAGAAAATCAGGAATCAAGTTAACAATCAATATCAATCGAATACGGAAAGAAATATGCAGTGTTATTTTCATTTTTTACTATGAGAGAATCATTTTGTTTAAAAACAAAGCGGTGAATGTCGAGGGAGACTCCCGGATTTGACATGATTAGTATTGCAAGGTAAGCCATGTGACCGTTCTTTTTCATCTTTATTTTGATTATGTCTTTCCCTTACCTAAATGTAAACAAGTCACATTTGAAAGGTAATTTATACTTGAGTCATGCAAAAAAAAGGCGGGGAAACCACCAACCCGGCTCACGACCCTCCCCAAAGTCGAAGAAACAAGGTTATTTTTATTTATCTTAAGTGGCCCTATTGGACTTCCTTAAAGTTGTTTGTCATTGTGGTGAGTATAACCCCCCCCCCCCCCACGAAAAATACTACTAGTAGGGGATATTTTAGTTAGCTTCACAACGCAAAGGAAAAAATAAGGTGAGGTGATAATGTGAGGCAACTAACGTTTGAACTGTCGATTAGTAGACCCATGCGTGCGGTCTTTCTACATTAATGATCACCACGAGAAAAAAAAAATGAAAAGGACACTTTATTAACAGAATCATATTACCGAAAGTATAAACTTTAACATAAAATATCTTAAAGAGGCATATTAACTTGTTTCATGAAATTCACTCGATTTTGCTAAATCTGTCAATTTTTATTCAAACAGTGATGACATGTGGTCAAACTAAGACGATCCTGATGTGTCAGTCACAGGAAACGGGCTGAACATCAGCGAGTGTGTCATTAAAGATTCAATTTGGTCTTTTGAAACTTCAGGACCAGACACATTTCACATTAATACATTTATTTATTTTATTTACTTCAACGTTCAAGGGTAAAAACTCTTTTAGCGTTTACGCTAATCTTACATGAGGCCCTTTAAAAGTCAAAGTAAATTGATTAAAGCGATTAAAAGTAAAGTATATAATTAAATTTACAACAAGTTTGAACGAAATAAGAGTGTAATAAAAGATTAGAAAGAAGAAAAAATACATATTAACGATAAAATCTTACATATGCTTCTTTAAAAGTCAAAACAACAACATAAAAATATGCATGCAACAGCATAAAAATATAGAGGTTAAGACACTTTTGAAACATGAAATATAAGAGAAAGACATACGGTATAGTTATAAAATAACTTCATGAAAATTAAATAATATTAGAGATCATATCTTAAAAACGTATGAGAGTAGCTGCTTGTTTTATCCTCATTCGAGCTTACGAGCTTGCAAATACAGGTTTAATTCCTCAGTTCGTCGGAATATGCACGAAAATTGTCCCGGTCCAAGGTGGGTGATGTAGAAAATGGGAGGAACATCTTATATTTCCATGCGAATTTACTATCTCCTTGTCTGAGGTATGCATATAATTGAGCTCAAGATTCAAACTGAACATCACCTAATTTATATTTATTTTATAGCAGCATCTCATTTAAAATTCGCTTAACCAAGGTATTGCCTCTTCATTTTCTTGGTCATATGGGGCTGGTGCAATTTTCCTTGAAGGTAATTTCCAAACTTTATTGGAACACTTAACATGTCGTTTCAGTTCAGAGCTGAATTAATGAAGGTACTTATTTTCTTAATTTTTCGTATATGTACCCAGAGCATTTGATGATTAAAATATTAGTATGACGTACGGAACATTCAAATAATATTTTTCTGTCATCAGCGTGACCAGATTGAATATGTGTTTTGTGGGGCCTTTGACATTCTTCCTTCCAATGATTTCGAAATATTGCTTTCCTTTTCTTCACTAACTAATTATGCTAATTAGGTAGTATTCAAAATAGCTGTATTGAGCACGTAATCATTTTCAGCTTTCTTTTTCCTTAATTTTTGATATAAGGTAACATTTTTTGTGACATTCAGTAAAGTTCTAATTTAGGACATTGCTAAACAAGATCCAGAGACAAAAATTCTGAAATCAAAGTCATGAATTCTACAATTGAATTAGAAACAAAATGTGACGCACGGGACAAGGTGTGAGGAAAATTAAGTTTCAATGTGACATCTGGTGGAAATACTCCATAACTTTTAAATTGATTAATGCAGAGAGTGTGTATGCCACTGGTAGACCTTACCGTATACATGCAGAACAGTACTGACAAATATATCACCAAACAATCGATTGACTCATCTCCAACACTACTGCTGCGTAAATTGTGTGTAAGTGGGAACTGCATTTGAGCGTGGATTATCGCAAATAACATCAAAAGTCATTCCTTAGTAATGTTTCCTGTGTAAAATTGGAAACGTATTGCAGGTCTAATTACCGGATGCCAAACCATTTGTTGAAGTTGGCATATCAGTTGTTCTGGCAATCTCTTCGTCAACTGCCTTTGTCCTATGTCAGTGTTTTCAGGCGGAAGAGAAAGTAGGGGAAAAGATCATCCAGCACAAGTTCTGAAAGAGGACTATATATGGACTCATCTTCCAGAGTTTTGAACATGAAAATTGTCTCGACGTTTTCGTTGGCCCTACAAAATTCAGACTCTCCAAGAAAGCATAACAGTCAATCACCGTTACTTAAAATCAAACAGACCAACGGGAATAGATATGAATATTCATTTATGCAAAAATGGAGAATGATTCCGCTTTCACTGACAAATTTCAACTCATATTCAACTTTAATTGGCCCTCAGTCAGACTTTAGACTGGTCCTGTGACCGAGTAGATAGAGAAGGTGGCATTTGAAGCAATGAAACGTGGCAACCGGCAGGGAAGGTTCTGGGTTCAATCCCTGGCTAAGCTACACCGTTACAGTCGTTGTATGGGTTTTTCGTCCAAGTGAAACCATAGATTTCCCAATTCGAACTGACCTTGTGAAGAAAAGCACCAGATTTGCTGTAAAGTGTGGTAAAGACATTGAATGAAACTCATGATTTCAAGGATGTGGAATCCACCGTTTGAGCAAAATAAGGTGACCCATGACCCCACTGCTGAACTTGACGTTTATTCACCTATAGGTCAATGTACTGTAGTTCAGGCTTCAGGAACTTTATCAATTTTGTTTTGCAAGAGACTAAGAGCATAGATATGATCCACTTATTTCCAGTAGTTAGTCTAAATATTAACAAACCTTATATTACACATAACAGACGATAACTGGACATAGTTAAAATCAGAGCGATGGTTTTAAATGAACGTATGCCATTTCTTCTATGCTATTGATGGCAGAATAGTACATGTGACTCCATAGTGACTGGCGTGGGGGTCCAGAACAGTGGAGGGGGGGGGGGGGTAAAAGGTACATAATCGTTATTTAATTATTTTTAACAAAAAGGAGCATGGAGAATTATGTATACGCTCATGCTTACCACGGCTTCTTGTCAGCTTTATTCCGCCCCCTCCCCCTTCCCCGTCCTTCCTTACTCTGACCATCATCTTTTCGTGTAATGACAGAAAATATGAAAATATGTGTGGAAATTTTTGATAACATGTTTTTAATGGAAAAACACCTTTAAGAAGGAAATAAACACTCTAGAAATCACTTTTTTTCTCATTACATTGATATGTAGACAAGTTGTCCCTTAGGTCACGTGTCCCGTAAGTCACACTGTATTTTCAACGGTTTTTGTCATTGCATCATAGACACGTAAGATACTTACTTGATATTTTGCAATATATGCAATGTAAATATTTGGACCGTGCATTTGTAGTATAATTATCACTTTTTGATTTACATTTTGAAGTAAAAAAAAATCAGTTTCCGTTGTCCTGATACGTCACAGTGCTTACTTACATCGAAATTCTATACTATTAGGATTCAGATTTCATTGTTCAATTAAATAAAGTGCGACCTAATCAGTATAACTTTTAAAGTTTGTTGTTTGTTTGTAATAAAGTGTTGTTTATAGTACAATAATTAAAGCACCAAAAGAGTTTAGAATTTCTCCTTCTGTTGTCTCTTACTTTATCAACATACATAATGCGATACTCATTTCTCTTTAATAAAACCTTTATCGTATCTACTACACATATACATGTCGTGGTAATTTACCTGCAGTCAGGTGCATTGTCTCAGGAAAAAGAGTAATTACGTCAGTTAGCTAATTTGCAAAATAAGTAATTTTTGAAAGTTTATTCTACGTCAATCGTGAAGAAATATTTAACTATGAGATTTGACATTGCAACCAACGATTTTGTATGGAGTACAGCATGCCAGGTATTGAACAAAAGACATCGAACGGTTCAAGATTGCTTATTTGTCCTTCAGAAGGTATCATTCAAAGAATTGTGTCAGTTGCTATCATTTGCACATGACGTTGACGTTGAGAACTTGCAATTGTTAGAACATACTTGGCATTTGAAGCAAAAGTCACAGATCGGACACTCACTGTAACTTCAGCCAGTCCTTGAAACGGATATGCTGATGTCGCTTATGATCCCTCGTGCATGGTTTAACAAGAGGTTGTTACAACCTATAATGCAAAATTCAAAGATAACGTAAAAACGATGATCATTTGAAATAGTTTATCTTATTTTGAAAACTTTGAACGGTCGTAATTTTGTTTAAAGTACTGATATGATTGTAAAACTCGGCGCCATCAAACTCGTGTGATTACATACACGACATTTGCATGTGAAAACTACTGCTCAGGTGACCCCTTTAAAGATAGCGTTTAGGCCTCGCAACCAAGCCAAAGCTGCACGTAATTATGTTGTTTAAAAAAATCAGAGTTTGAAATTGATCTGGTGCAATATTGCTCCTTAAATGCACCTTAAAGAATTCGGGTCTGCCCGCATAAAGATCAAAAGTGCCATCAAATAGTTTTGTTGACTGCATCAATCAAAATTCAACAAGCGGAAGACTTACTAAATTTGATCATTTTTCCCTACAAGGATTGCCATACAGTTCCTGGTGGTTACAGAAAACCAGGGTTAGCCACCATATAGCCACCATTTTGTTTTACGGTAAATAACTTGGATTCCAACTTTCAAGTTACTTTAAGCGGAACCACGGCACTGTCAAGAGGTGAGGGTTTACTTTTACATAAACAAAATCGCCAAAAATCCAATTCGGAAAAGGGTCGTCTGACGGTTCTGGTGGTTTTACGGGAAAGATATCAATGTCAGAAATTTTTATAAATTCAAAAAGACTTTCCCCTTTTCATTCACTGAACGAAAGAAAAACACTGACGTTTTTCCTCTCACTTGTTTTTCATCTTACTCTGTATAATGGTGGGCTTATAAATTAATTTATGTGTCAAAGTATTTCAAAATACACGTGTATTGAATTCACTGCTACTGAAGTGCTATTTCACTTTATCATTTGTTCAGCAAGGTGTTGAAAGTTCTGAACTCTAGGTTAGGATTTTTTTTCAGTCTTTGAAACGTGGGAAAATCGGTCAAATGGAGGCAAAGCTCGATAGAGGCCTTTGTAAACATCGGTACTACCTTTATGTTTTCACCACTGTTACAATTTCTGGTTCAGCTTATTTTACTTCTGTTAAAGTTACAGCGATAATTGAACTGTTGTTCTTCAAAGTGAACGTGTTTTAGTTATCATTCCGTCGTATTAAGGTAACAGTAAGTGTTTTTGATTGATGTAAAATGTTATCAGCTGTTGAGCTTGAGTTTAGAGAGACTAAGTAAGCAGCATAGGCGGCACCTCATACTATCCCTACCATAGTATTAGGCCTATATGCGCGAAATCATTCCATGCATATGAATGATACTGCCTAGGTTAGTCCTTGTACAGGGCTGTGCGTAACGCACAGCCTTGTTCAAGGGTTAGGTCTATGCCTATCTAGGCGTAATTTAATCATACTAGGCCTACGCCAGTGCTTTATATCTCTTGCTATGCTTGCAAGGTAAGGTACGGCCTAAGGCGACTGGCAGTGCTGAGCACCTGACTTTGGTCGCTTACACTTTACAGACCTCTTCCTTTCTGTCCATAGCCGGCCTACGGTACGTGTGGGCCTAGACCTCCCAATTGTAATTTTTATACAACCTGAGTAGCCTACGTTTAACTGAATTGCCTGAATAAGTTATAGCTAAGTGTAAGTTAGGTTTACAGTATTCACCAACTTACAATCTAGACCATGTACAGTACTGTAATGTTTTAAAGCAGGATGTGCTGTTATTCCTGCATTTTCCAAAGTACACCAAAGGACTCCTTGTACTTCTTATAGTTGCAGAAAGTTATAAAAACTCCTGTACAGGTATATTTGTCCACGTATAGCCTAATTTCTAAAGGAAATGCTTTTGCGTAGGCGTTTCCTTGTAGCAGTGTTCACATGGAAGTGCCGCACATTTACCACAGGGTCCAGGTCTGCTAACTTTTTACCTAAAAAAACTAAATTGCTCTTCTCTCTACCGTAATTAACACTCTACTTAATGAATTTTTAATGAAAGAAACCTGGCATGGCATGTTATTATCCACATTGGTATCAAATGACAGAAAATGATAGAAGATCAACGGTAAAGGCTATTTTTATTCCTTCATACAGCACATCCTACGTAACCCAAAACGACCAAGTACAGGGTACAAGTGCAGAATATTGCAATTGGCCACCAACATCGAAGTTGGCATTCAGTTCTGCAGTTACAAAGATACACCAGATTGAAAATTATGATCTTTTCAAAAGAGAAATCCCCTGCGCAGAAATAAAAACACAGATGAGCTATACAAGCAAGTTAAAAAAATTATCACTGGCCGTCCAAACATGTTGGTGCATCATCTCACAATCTATGTACTAGTGCAAGTGAACATGGACAGGTTGTAAAGTTACACTATGTGAAGTAGCATGGAAGCCCCTATTTTCGTGCAACAAAGTTGGAAAGTAACGTGTACTTACCCAGTTGAAGCACATGTATACTGACACTTTTTGACAGATTTTCTTACCATGTTCAAGTTAACACTTTTAGTTGGTTCTAAAACGTTTGAAAGGACAATGAAGTTAGTTAACATTGTGTTTGTTCCCATATTTTTGTGCACCTTAAATGATATGCAACCTTTTTAACTCAAAAAAGTATGGTGACTTCCAAACTGCACACATTAAGTATGCTTGGACCCTTTTGCTACTAGTGGAAACATTAGGCTCTGGACAGAAGTACTTTTTAGGAAGTAAAAAAGGCGAAAATAGTTGTTGGTTATTATAAAAGGTCTTCTGTTGGTATCCGTTTCCATGCACACAAAGAGCTTATATAGTATTTCACAAAAAATAGGGGACGCATGAGAATATGGGAACATACTATTCTATGGTAGTAGTAGGACCTACTGATGACAAATTTCCAGAGTGAACAACAATATTTTCCCAGTGCGTATTCATGGAAGACTGAAGAAGAAAGGTTTATCCATGCACTCTTGAACCTCCAAAAAATATACCTCATACAATTTGCAACCATTCCAATGTGGAGGATAGAAATCTTCCTAAGATGCAACAATATCTTCAAAACACAATTGTATGTGCTTTGTATAGGCTATAGTGCCATACCCCAGAATTAGAAGGAAATACATCTAGCAAATCACATAGAATTGAGCAATGCAAGATGTTTACTGTGTAAACTTAATAGCAAGTCCGTTTCTTAATTGACACCTTGTAAATTTGGAAGATGGGCACTGTGCATGGGTAATTCCGTAAGTTGGAGATCGACATTTTAGCAAAATCTTCAATCCAAGAACTGAAAGGTTAGCAACTAATGGTCTTATGTTAGATTATGAATGGCTACTTGACATGTAATTCATGTCAAAAGTTGGAAAAAAAATATCAGGGGCATTGGTTTCCAAACAGGGTTCAATTTCCTAGTGTAAATGGGACACCAAAGTCAGATTTTCTAAAAGTTACCAAAACTGTGACTTATCTTATAAAAGATGGTGTGCAACAATTTACTGTAGATGATATTTTTGGATGACCTATGGAATGGAAATGCACCCGTAATGTTGAGATTGGATTATACTTGAAAAATACTGTATGTCTTAGTACAGTTGGATACCTCGGTGTCCCATTTTGCTACAAGTGAACACTTGACTCTCTAAACTGAACCATGCATGTTTGCTTGAATTTGGTAAAGTAAGCATTTGCTAATAGTGACTTTAAAGGACAATTAAAGTATTCCAACATATTGTATAGAGAGCTACTGTAAATTGTACTTAAATGACAGATTATTATTTGCAATGGGATGACTAAAATTTAAACTTTGTTCAATTCTGTTTTGCAGTCTCAAATTTTGTGAAACTGAATGCACCTTCACATTACTGTGAAAGTGTTCCCAAAAATGCATCTTTGCAACTTATTTTAAATTCGCAGGTTTCTCATTGATTGTCTTAAAAAAAAAAGCATGTTGCTAAATCTGTCACCAGATCTATCTATTGGATTGCCCATATCATCTGCAGGCTCTGATGAAAGCGAATCCTTGGATATACACTTCATGCACACCAATATCTGTAGCATGCGTATCATTGTTATGGAGAACTACTGTACATTAGTGTGATTCTGGGGTGAAAGTTGGTTTTACTTTGCTTATTTGACATTTTCAGTAAAGACAAGAAGCCAAAGCTGCAACGGAAGCAAAAGACAATTGTGTTGAAAACTTATCAAAGAACTCTTAAAGTTGACTGGCAGACATTTGCAAAGTTCTAAGGTACTGAAGTACAGTATCTCTCATATTATTTAAGGTTGGCTGAAGTAATACAGCTTCAGTAATAGCTTGGCATGTGTCAATCTACAGTATGAGGTGGATCAATGTAACTCTACTAGTAATGGCCATTTCTGGATGGCATGTTGCAGCCAGAATTGAACCATTAATATTCTAAAAATGAGAAGATAGCTTTGAATTTTCCATCTTACCTTGAAATAATATGACTAGCATAATCATTAGCCCTTACCTGGTTTATTGTTAAGTGATATATTAACTTATGGTATGGTGGGAATATTATTTATAGTAAAATATACAAATTATAATTTGCTCTCTCAATCTGTAAACCATCTCAGTTTTGCATTTTGTATCTTTCCAACCACTGTACAGTATGGCCAAAGTATGTATATGCTGACAGAATTCTCGCGGCATTTAAATCTGCTATATCGGTGATGTGCTGACCCGATGCATACTGTGGTTTCTTTGAGATGTACATCGCAATTCAGCTGTCAACATTGGAAGCAAGTAGATGCAGGTACAGTCATCATTGGATTCATGTAACTGTCGGATTCGTAAGGGTTTGTCGACTTGCGGAAACTTGAAAGTGTTAGAAGTGGTCATAATTGTGAGTTGAGCTTTACATCTGACTGTATCACAATATTGCAATATACTGCACAGCACCGTTTGATACAGCTAGTACGAATGCAGTATGTTCCCTTATACAGGATACTGTAGGTTAGTAAATTACTAAATTTGATGTGTTTCTGTAACGATCATTCATTACAGTGCATGTTGCTTTTGCTAGAAATAACAATAGTGTTCAGTGAAAAGAAGAATACAGTACGTATGCACGACATACATTCTCATATTTTACGTTTGATCAATTGCCGTATGTAATCCCTAACTTTTAGTTGGTTGTTCTAGCCTGTTTTTGGAAGATAATTCATGTAACCCTACCTCAAACTCAGGTAAATAGGTGAATAGACATCCGAAGGGAAATGAATAGACTGGATAGCCTCTACTGAATAGGATAAGCAGGTGTCTATTCAAGTCCATTTGAGGTTGGCTTACATGAAGTGTATATAAGATTTTTGCAAATTTGCTGATTCGCCATAGGCAGGTCCTATTCATAAATTTCTCTTTTTTTTTCTTCATAGATGTTATTAACCAGATGCAGTTTGCCCATCAACTTCACGGGAGATCAAATCTACCTCTGAAGCATAGCCTACCATATGCACAAAATAGTCTAGGGTGCAAGATGATGTGGCCACATGACATTTACCATCCACAAAGAGGAAGACACCTAGTAGTCGCAATATGGTGTATATGAACTCAGAAGATAAGTGGGATCTAGGTACAGAAACCTAATCAACATGGACATTGGGAGAGTCTTTTGATTTTGTGGTATTTTTTGCCCCAGAGGATAGGCAATTTGCAGTGGATGAAATTTATGCCTTCTTAGAAAATGAGCCACTTGAACTCCATGGTTTCCTGCAGGGTAGAGATGATGAAGCTTGGGGAATATGCCTTGATGCAAAGTACTAAAATCATCGATGAAGCCGGGAAGGTCATTCTGTTGCTTTCCAAAAAATCGGTAAAGGAAGGAAAGTTCATTTTTCATTCAGCTGCAAGCATTTGCAACTCTGTGAATGCAAACAGACGAAAAGTTATACCCATGTATCTGGACCTGGAACCAAACGATCCTGATATTCCAAGTTGTTTAAGACCTTTGAGCGGTATCAAATGTGAAAGAGATTACAAACAAAAACTTTCCAGCTGTTTTAGAAAAAAAGGAAGTAATATGACCATACAGGATAATCGTGCAATCGAACGTCAGAGTTCCATCAAAGTAGACAAAAGTGCAACATCGTCAAGTGTGTCATCGAGGAGAATGTTTAGTAAATTTTCTTCGCTTTTCAAAAGGTAACACAGCAGTTGCTGTTCTTGAAGAAAATGATCTTATTGAATGGAATTTATTGATCTCTTTAATTTAAAGCCTGTTAAATGAATGGCGGTGTTAGTTTGAATGTATTTTATTTTGCAGTTTTACCCTAAGGTCTATGCACATGATTGGTATGAGAAATGTTGGCAAGTAGTGAGACATTGTTCAAACCAAAAGTACTTACTGATTTTGAAGGGAGTGTGTTGTCTCCATCATTTGAATCATCCTTCATTACCACAGAATGTGCAACTGCGTAGTGATAAAGTAAATGTGTGAACTGCAGTATGGATGTGCAAACAAGGGCTGTTGAAAATTGTTCGATTTGTAAATTTTGAAGGCAGCCTTGTAGGTTACATGGCCGCTTAACAGAAAGAAAAATGGTCTCTATATTAATGAAACCGTTCAGCAATTTTTGCGTAGAATAAAATGAGGAAAATGACCAGATGTTACTGTAATAACTCTTAGAAATGTTTGACAAGATTATTACCTACTTTGTTCTCAATTTCAACTCGTTTTCTTTTTTGTCATGGATTTTTTGCGTTCCATCTTCCCTGGACTCTTGCTGGACTGTTCCTCGAATCAAACTTTTGAACTCTGGTCGGCTACACGTGATACCAGAGGCAAATATTCATGAGGCCTCTCTGAACCAAGATGCCACACAGACCTCCCAGTGAGTAGGGAGCTGCATGATAACTAGGAGAGAAGCACTGTACTGCACAGTTAGGTTAATACAGCTCTCCCATTGTTTTAGACACCAGGAAACTTGAAGAAACCCTTCATTTCAGGTTCGCACCAGGTTTGGTGGATTTTGGTGGTAATGGTGTTTAGATTGTTTTGACCAAGATTCTAGACACAGGTGAAGGTTTGGTAGTCATGAAGGGTTTAAAAGCTGGAGGTAATCTGTCCTTAATGCATGATAGTGACCCTGTGATAATATCTGTGGACCTGGAGTCGAGCTTTTCTTGTCAAGTTTCCACAGACTTAGGAAACTTGAAAATTCTTGCAATACTGTGAACACACAATTGTATGACAATGAGAGTGCAGGTAATGCCAATGTCCTATGACAAGATTACATTGTGTGAAACGATTAATTTAAATCATGTAAGGAACAGTATAAATGAAAAGAAGATGCTTCAGTTTTTTGTGTTTCTTGCCAGTATATATTGTAGAATGTGTTTTTCATTCATATCAACATTGGTATAACTTAAATTAGTAACAATTAAATTGACCTTTAATTTTAAGTAAATTAATTACAAACCTATCATGGATGGATGGATGGATGGATGGATGGATGGATGGATGGATGGATGGATGGATAGATGGATGGATGGGTGGATGGATGGATGGACTGATGAATGGATGGATGGTTGGTTGGTGCATTTAATAGCTTATTCAAGTTTCTTCACCTGTAAACATAAATCAATATGTCCATCAGATCTGACCTTTTCTCTAATGTATATAGGAAATATACATCACAACTTTGAGAATTGTGCCACAAACACAATTTCTAATTAGTGCCACAGAAACAAGGTATGTTTTTCTTTTACTTTTCTTAAAGGTCATGTCATGTCAACATTCAACGTCGAATCCCTGTTAATTCTTTTCTATGTTTCAAGTTTCATAGACCGTTTCTGTCGCAATACGTTACATGTAGGGAGATATTGTCTCGCTACCTGGACATACTAATATTCTTTAAAGTGGTGTCTGGGTCTCAATTCATTTTCAGTGTGTATCAAATTTCTCGATCTTGTTTCTTTGCTTGTAAGCAAATGTTATTATAGATATGGGGAGAAGGAAATGCGTGTAATAAGTCTATTTTGCAAATTAGTGACCAAAAAAGTGCCTGACACATGGAAACAGTGGATCTTTTCCCATAGTGTTGTACGCGATATTTACGTAAATTATAGATGTTTCGATCCTTTGTATGGATTGGTGGGCAGTATAGTTGTTTAAGCTCCTCCTTCGATTTGCTGTGATTGAATTAAGTGTGTAATCGTATAGGACAGAGTATATTCGGGTTTTTAACTAAATTGTGTGTATTCTCAACTTCGAAAGAAGAATTATGTCAAGAACATCATGAAAGAAGTAGTACAAAAGAAGAATGTCAGATGCCAGGTGTGTGTATGAAATTTAATTGCCGCTAATACTTTAAGACCCACAAAATCGAGCGACGATAAGCTGTTCAATTAGCTCAAAGGTATTTCATTATTTTATTAGGCAATTCCAGTTCAATAGCATCCACCTAGCAAACATTGTTTAAGTCTACTAATTTTTACATAATTAGTTCGCTCAGAAGAACCCTTTGATCCTGGCAGTTTTTCCGCTCACATTTACAGAAAAGGTGAGGGAAAACTCGAAACAACTGTTTATTTGACATGAATGAATACATTAACTTCGTTACATTGTTAACAATGAACTGAATTGGCAGAAGCCTAATCCTTTGTCAACACCAGATGATACTTCAACCAAATTCAAACTTTTCTGGTGTTTTGTGTTTAATCTATTCAATCACAACTGAACTGTTTCTAACATATTCAGGCGTTGCTGCTGTGTTTTGTTTAGTGATTTGTACAGGGCCGCCGCGACTGGGGAGGGGATGGGGTGTCTCACCAACCAAAAAAAAAACTGTTAGCGACTATTGTCGGAAAATCTGAAGTACCAGTTGGCATTTTTCATATCTCAGTCTGCTATTAGGCTAATCTTATGGCATAACAAAATGCCAAATATTGCAGCAAATCGTGACTAAGGTTACCCGGTTATTGAAAAATTGCTCAATAAATCTGATAGGCCTATACCAAATGGAATTTTTTTTTTTCTTTGTATTAATGTGTAGAAGCAGTGATAGTCGGAAAATCTGAAATACCAGTTGGAATTTTTCATATCTCAGTCTAGCTCATTTTATGACATAGAGCATGCCTGCAATTGCATCAGACTGTGTCTGTAAGGTTACCTGGTAATTGAAAAAAATTCTCAATAACTCAGATGTGCCACTTAGAATTTTTCATGCTTTAGCCTAGGTGCGGCGATAGTCGAAAAAATGTGAATACCAGTTTTTTATCGTTGATTTTGAGATCACATTTTAAGGCTGGGTACATGCAGCTCAAGTACACTGGGAAAGTGCAGTTTCCTACCATCTGGAGGTTTTGAAAAGCCAACGTTTTCTTGTAGGCTCCGGGCCAACAAATGGAGGCGCTCCGCTTAGATATTGTATGTATTCCGCTAGTTAGTAAAAACACAATTCAAGCAGTCTCTGCCTCACCCAAATTTCTAGGCGCTAGTGCGCCAATGTTTTCATCAAAAAATATTTGTCAGGAAGTCAAAAAAAATGAAAGAGGATTCGGTAACTGATTATTAAAAAAAATAATGAAAGCGGATGCCTAGCTTGTGATTCTTGTATCAGCTCAAAAAGACCGATTTGTACTATCATTTTTGATAAATTTTCTTTTCTTTCTGAATGAATTGATTAATTGCAGACATGATATCCATATTTCAAGGCTGTGTACATGTAGACCAAGTACACCCGGAAAGTGCCATTTCCTGCCATCTGGAGATTTTGAAAAGCGAAATCAAAAATTTTGGGGCACACTCCGCGTGAACCAGTGGTGGCGCTCCGCTTAGACAGTGACCCAGCTAGTTAATCACAAACATAATTCAGGTAAAACTCCACCCCAAAATAAGAAGTCCTAGCCACCGATGTGCCAAATGTTTTCAACGAAAAAGTATTTGTCAAGTACACAAAAAAAAGGATGCGTAATCAAAGTTACGGTTCTTGTACCACCTTAAAAAAAAAAAAACATGGTATGTGCTACACCTTGTAAGAGATTGATTTTCCTTTTCACATGAGTTGAGGAATTGCAGACATGATATCCATATTCAATACTGGGTACATTCAGCCCAAGTACAAGCGCCAATTGCAGTTTCCTGCTGTCTGGACTTTTTGGAAAGTCAAAATTTCCTTCTACACTCCGCAACAACCAATTGTGGTGCTCCGCTAAGTACTGTCTCTGATTAGTCACAAACATAATTCAGGCAATTTCTGACTCCCCCCCCCCCAAAAAAAAAAAAATTCTAGATGTCGGTTTTCCTTTTTGTTCAACCACAAAGTACTTCCCAAGTTCTCAAAGAGAAAATGGAAGAGGTTGCGTAATTCATTACGATTCTTGCATCACCTCAACCTCAACTGGTATGTATTAACATTTTTTATAGATTGATTTTTCTATTCACATGAATTAGGAAATTGCAGATATGATATCTACATTTCAAGGCTGGATAGCCTGGGTACTCACCACCCCACCCCCTCCCACCTTCTCCACGCTTTTTCTTTTGTTTGTTTCAAGGATTATTTGTTTGTTTCACCTGATAATGCCCTTTTCGTGAAGACTGTGCCCCTACAATTCTTCACCCCCTATTGAGAAAAGGCAGTGCCTGAAACATTTATTGTACATGCTGAATCAAAGTCATGAGAAATCTTGTTTTTACACCTTACTTTTGAATGATCTAATTGTGCCATTTCCTCATACAAAATTGATTGCCTTTCTGGTCATTTTTATCCTCTCACATTGATTCCATCTCACTTACTGTTGCGAGCAAAGGATAACTTTGGTGTTACTTCACATTCAAGTTGATATCCTGCAATACACATACAAAGAATTTCCTACGCAATACAGTAGAATGTTTATGACATGCAAATACAGAGAATGTATGACACAGCGCAAACAATTAGCGTATTGTATAAGATGAATGTATATGAAATAAGAAATACCTTAAAGTGATTGCGTGCGTAGACAAAAAGTAAAATCATTGAAATTTCATCTCCAAAAGTTTGGTAATTACACCATTCAGACAAACTGGGAGTATAAATAGGTTTCAGTTGGTTAATTCTGCCATATGATTTCAAATTCTTCTAACATAACGCCAAAAAAGTGTAGAATACGATAATGTAGTGGTTGACAGTTTTCATTCAAATCAACGGTGTGCTTCTTTGAGCAAGCCAATGGGAAGTATACTAGGATTGAGTAGGCCTATTCAGTCAACAACTCAGGATCACTGACGCCGCGGGCAAGGTTGTGTTCAGTTCGTGGGTTATTTGTAAATACAGTGCTTCCTTTCACCAAATACTACAATTCCCGATACCTATACCAAGGAGCGACGACTAGAGTAGTATGTTTTTGATACACTAGTGAGACCTGTACTGTTGCCTATTCATTATGTAGGAGGTTATAGTAAGAACCATTAATTTTCAAATATGACTTCTGTTTTTTACCGTTTTTACGCCAATCCCGTTGCTTTTCGAAGTAGTTATTGTCATTTTCCTTCTTTGAAAGACATATTCCGTTTATGTACAACCTCGCGTGTACATTTAAAAATAAAGAAAAAGTTAAGATCAAACATAATCTTATCTTTTTGGTTTTTCAGTACACACGCAATCACTTTAAAACTTTTCTCATCTGGTCAGCTAAAGAAAACAGATAAAAACGAAGAATAGCAAAAAAAAAAAGAACGAAGAAAAAAAAGGAAAAGCTGATTATGTACTTACATTTGTAAATTATCAAAGAGGAAATGTTTTAACCTGGGTTTGAATTCATTTACATATCATGGCCTGGTATATTTGTCATGCCCTTGAGCGACAAAATGTGCAATTGGGAAGAGAAGACGGTTTGGAGACTATTTTAACGACGTCAATTTATCGTGAAAAAAAATACATGCAATGATATTGTGCACTACCTGTAACAGGTCTAAAATGTGGAAGTAAAATTTAATTATTCAGACTCGTAAAGTTTGCAAATATTTCAGTGTAAACCATCCCTGGAGTATTGCCGCCTCTCATGGGGGCAGTCCAAGACTGCTAGAAAGACCGTCACTGACATTGATTGTGCTTCTAGTATCTGTATGACTTTGACACAAAAAATGAAAGATTTAACATATAGAGTAAAGTGAATTTCAGTCAGTTTTGCAATAATGGCGGAGATAAACCTGAATAAAACAAATAAGGCCGTTTCCAACGTACTTTCTGGATTGTTGATTGTGGCCTGGTAACCATCAAAACTTTTTGTAAGTGTATGGAGAAAATACTGCAACATTGCTGATAATCGCATCTGTGGTGGTATATCAACGTACTTTCCTGATGGGAGCAGTGGCGGATCCAGAGGGGAGGATAGGGGGTATGCATACCCCCCCCCCACCGGGATGATAAAAGTTGTATAGATAGCCAGGCTAATTGTAGCCTAGGCCTAATAACTTTTTTTTTTCAAAATACAGTGATAGTTATCTAATTACCGTATTTTTGTGTCATATTCTTCAATAAAATGAAAAATGTATATAATAATGTATCTATCTTCCGTATCATTCATTCGGTAAATTCCCGTTTTGTTTACACATTGCGTAATGATGAATGCTAAATCTAGCGTTTTCCTCGAACAGCCGTTGGTAACGCTGTTTGTGACATCACGTGTATCTATAAAATGGTTATTGGGCCTATGTATAAACAATATGTGGGGCTACGATTACGTACAGTTTACACATGACATAGCCTAATACCGTGTAACGATATGGCGTTGCTGACCGTGTGACTTTTTAGAATATATCGGATTATCTTATATCATCACTCAGAAATGTTTGTTTGGAGTTTGCTAAAAAACAGCCATACATATGGTGGCGCTCCGCTCAGTGTACATTTGATGTCCCATCCACTTGCAGACCCCCCCCCCCCCCCCACTGCTAATTCCTGGATCCGCCACTGGATGGGAGCAGACGGTGAGTGGATATCACCTTAAGAATCAATGACTTTGAAATTTGATCGCAAATAACTTTGATTTGACTTCGACATCATCTGCAAGACGTGACATTCAATCAGCTACATTCCACCAAACTTTAGAGTTTACGATCACAGAGGGTTCTGTGTAAAAATATAGCCTACGCAATTACACATAAACATGTGACTGTTTAATTATGCAATGAAAAGTCCTCCCCCCCCCCCCCTCCGCCCCTCACCAACAAATTG
The DNA here is from genome assembly GCA_021234535.1 of Stichopus chloronotus. Lineage (NCBI taxonomy): Eukaryota > Metazoa > Echinodermata > Holothuroidea > Aspidochirotida > Stichopodidae > Stichopus > Stichopus chloronotus. The sequence continues at coordinate 8,774,177 of CM037836.1, forward strand.
CTATCTACTTTAAACATAACCAATCTACTTCCTCTTTTTACAATAAAAGTGTTGTCCATTGCCAACTGGATTTTTAGCCACTACAATGACTTCCATACCAGCTGCTGTAATCATTTCTACTGCTTTCTCTCTGCCCCACGATGCCCCCAGTCCCAAGCTCCCTTCAGTATACAATGACGAGGGCAGGCACCAAAGTAAACTAGCCATATACACCAGCTCGATGCCTGGTAATTTTTCCAGATTATCTTTGACCTTGCTGTAACTGAGGGGTTCAAGCGCTAGAAATATTCCACCGGGGGCGAGAACTCTGTGAATCTCACTCAGAGCTCTGTCAGGACGAGCCATATCGTGAATGCAGTCGTGGCAGAAAACAAAATCAAACTTATTGTCCCAATCGGGGGGCATCTTCGCCGCATCTCCGACCAGGAACTTAACATTCTTCAACTGCAACTTCTCTGCGTTCTCCCTGCCGATATTGACACTTTCCTCCATGATTTCAAAACCGCAGATACCGCTGTTCGGGAACGCTTTGCCAAGTTCGATGGTGGAGACACCGTCACCGCAACCCACGTCCAACACTGAGATGCCTCTAGCTGTCGGTTGTATCAAGACATGAAATGGTCAGTCTTAGTTTGTGCCCAACCATGAATACGACAAGGAGATACAATTGGTACAGATGATATTAAGTACCTTTTATGTGATCATGATTACAGCAGCTTGCTAAAAGAAGTCTTAGTCGTAGGTTATCTTTATCGACAGAGAAAAGTGCAAAGCGTTTGAAAATGTTTAGCCTTTAGTTTTCTTTCAAGGTGGCGTGCACAGCTGCATAGATAAGATTTTCAAGTGAGTTCCGAGTCTACTGGTTTCTACATAACTGGTCTCTAAATAAGCTTTTTATACCGCTTCAGTAATGTTGAATACATAACGAAACAATTAGCTTCAATTTCCATCAAAATCCGTCAAACATTGACCACTTAACAAACAAATTTCCGTTTTATAATTGCATCAATAATAAACATAAAACAAATGTGCAAATTTATGACGTCACGGACGGGAGGGACTCGTACGTTATGACTGATGTTTATCGCTTGTTTACGTAACCTTTCTTTCATAAGGCCAGATTTTTTTTTTCTTTTAAAGCACGTATTGTCTTCGTAAAAATATTTCTTTCACCGATGTGAAATCCAGTAATTAAGAGACAAAGACCTAACAAAATTTCGTAAATTTGCGGAACACTCTACGTCATCTGTTTTGCATCTCCACTAAAATTTTGAATGGCCAAATACAATGTTAACGGATTGTGATTCAGCAATTGGCTCTGCAATTTCTGAGTGAAACCAGCCCCTTTTTCGGTGTTTAGAAGAAGCATGTCAAATCTTTTAGGTTTTGTCTTAAGCTTTGATATCGTCGTTAATAACAGTCTCATTTCGTTTGGTGCAGGGTTGAACAAAACCCGCTCAGATTTTCTCTTGGAAACACCCTTAAAAAACGATACTTTATACATCAGTGTTCACTTGTAAAATTTCATAGATGAATTATAAGAAAAATGCTCAAGGGGATTTTGTATGAGTCATCAAAAACTCACAAAATCCTTCCAAAAGAATGCTAGCCAATTATATCTACTTTGTGAATACCACCAGAACACCATGCGCTCTATAGTCAGCAACACATTCACGTGTCGAACAATTGACCAATGAATATGCCATGGATCTATTAGCGGGTGGAGGTAATTATGGTAGCCTGGTGTGAATGTTACAGACACCAACAGAACCAAGAATAATATTACCGTTCTCCGTTTTGAAATTCTCATAGCTTTCTATGGCTTAAAACCGTGTCGTTGTTAGAGATATTTGGGGTAAAAACTTTTGTTTTTTGCCTTCCAAACTTCAGCATGCTCGAAAATAATAGTTCTGAAGACATTATCATAACTTAACTTACTCAGTAGGTTTCTCAGCTCAGGATATGGAGACAAAAGAGTTGATGTCAGACTGTCCTCAAAGAATGTCTTTGAATACTTAGAAAACGTCTCGTAGGTTGGCACGTAATTTGTGTAGGACACGCCTGCAAGGGAAGTGCAACGGTACAATAAACTAGAAAATGAACCATGCACAGGCATAGCAAGCACAGCAGACTCTACCATTTTGTTTTGTGGCAATCGACGTAAGAGATATTCAAGTCATATAATTACGACTGCAACAAACAGCCTTACTAGAAAGTATTAACACTTTCCAAAATGGGATGTTTCTTTCAAATAAATGATGATTCCAATAAGTACGGTACGGAAGCTTAAAAGTGCCGTCCAGATAAGAAATCTTTGCTCCGTAACTTGACGACTTTCTGCAAAATATCAAGATAACAAAAAAATATAGCATCAAAAAACGGAAAAATGATCAATTGTTTAGTTGTGTTGTTTGAACAATTAAACAATTTTCTGCGAATTGTTCAAATGACAATTTATCATATCTTGTCATTTCAACAAATTGCTGCAAAATGTCCAGTTGTTCACTTTTTTCCTAAGTGAACAATTAAACAATTTTCTGCAAAATGTTTAAATGACAACTAATTACATCCTGTCAATTCAACAATTTTCTGCAAAACGTTAATTTGATCACTACTTATTAAGTGAACAACTAAACAATTTTCTGCAGAATGTTAACTTGTTCGTATCTTTTTAAGTGAACAATTAATCAGTTTTCTGCCAATTGTTCAAATGACAACGTATGTCATCCTGCAATTTGTATTTCTGGTCTAGGAAGTGAACAAGTAGATATTTTGCTGTGTGTGGGGAGGGGGACTTAGTGAAGATGTCCCCCTCTTACAAAAAGTGAGGGGGGACACTTCGTGGATGACACCTTGGAATGTTAACAGCAGGAGAGATGCTCTGTTTGCCACCCACACACTGAAACACTGCTCGCCTTAATCTTGTCACTCACACTCGTGGCTGGTAGAAGTAGAAATATTGAAAGTAATTTCCAAGATGAATATTAATGTAATACTGCAATACAGTCCAACATATAGATTACCTATAACCTCACCAGTCGCGACGTTGTTGGAGGAGAGGCTGGCGGGACGGGGGGGGGGCGATATTTGAGGGCGTCGTAACAGTGAAAGGGCGGGTGTCCGGCCCGAGAATGCGATTTCCAGTAAGAAATGGGTGTTTTCATTCCAAACTTTCCTGGTACACTCCGTCATTTCTAGTCTTACCAAAATTCTAGCTAGCATGTAAATGACGGTGGACGGCACCACATGGGACTTGATACCCGCCTAGGAAAGATGCAATATCGTCACGAAACCTTACGAAATGAAAGTATGAATGCACTGATAGAGTAAACTACCAGAAAGTTTTGAAGGTACCCCAACATAGTGAACAGTCAGGAACAGATAGTTGATAGTCCTGCTATGTCATTGTATGGTTAAAGTAGCACAACACTGAGTGACATCCAAAACAGCTTGGACTGGAATGTCTCTCATTCTCTATTGATTTGGTGGCGCTCATATTGAGTCGAAGCCGATTAGTATCCTTATTTTCACCAAGCTTAGACAAAGAAATCTGTGGTATATTAACTAGCATAATCGCCTTATGTCATTTTTATCACCTCACGGTGATTATTTCAAAGTCAGGTAGTAAACAGTAACGCGCTTAATTAGACACCATATGTGGAGGGGTTCATGAGCATTCATGTCATGGCAGGGAATATTTGTTGTCACGTGTAGTAAGTACCCCTTCGAATGACATAAACCCTAGAATGACGCACTGCTAACTATTGCTGAAACTCTATTACCTAAGAGAATCTTGAAAGCAGAATGACACTCCTAAACATGCTGATGAATCCGGTCGCACTTCCGGTTCTTTCATGAGATTTTTATACCATTGTCTGCAGGTATAGGCCTCGTATCCTAATTTGAAATGCCACTTCAACGAAAGAACCTAGAAAACACCTCAAAATACACCATGTTGCCAGAATGATGATCTACCTGCTAGAAATGAGCTTACATGATAAATACACCTCCTGGCTATTGCTACTCTGCCATTTGACTTTGCCTACGACTCCATCAAAGTTACAATGCGTCAATTTATGTGCATCAAGGTACTTCTAACAGCAGAAATCTTGGATTCGTGTTTGTTTTGATTTTAATATGAGAATTGACAGCACAGAGAATCTTTTCACATAATTGAATCTGTGAGGCACCGGTTGTGCTAAAACCCCATCTAAATGAGTGTTTTTGGATTTTTACTAACTTCATTATCATCGAACAAACCCTTAGGTGCGTCATTCTAGGTGGAACCATGCTACATAGGCAAACACTATGTGATTTAGAAGGCAGGCTTCTTGACCATTTTAATGAGAGCAATGCATGCTGTAAAACCGCAGCTGGGCCATACTAACCATGACAATGAGACAAATTAAGAAACAACGCCTCTGAAACTTATTAACAACAACATATACAATGCGAAAGTTTTAGCTAGCCTTCGATCATGTCCACAGTGGGCTAAGATTAAAAATCTCAATCTTGGTGTCACGTGTTTGGTGCCCTACCACTAGCAATGCATGTCAAAGCAGGTTTTGGCTCTGAACTTGGCAAACCAGTCAGCGTAAGAAGTCTTGTGATGAGGTTCTCCAACGTTACAGATTTACGAAGATTTCATGATTTGTTTTATTGGGCTAAACATTTGCACTCATATTTCAGTGTAAGTAAAATAAAGTATAATTGTGCTCGTTATTATAACGTGCCAGTGTTATTCCACTGGTTCTAATGGATAAGAAATTGAAGACAAATTCCTCTCTTTTCTGAGTCGAACATGTAAGTTAAAAAACAGTACCTCTTGGGCCATCTTTCTGGAAGCATTCTTTGACTTTGTCATACACATTTCCTCCCAGCTTTGGGAGCACGCAACCAAAAAGAATAATTTCTACCAGTTCCCTATTTGTAGTCAGCGATAGGACCCTGTTGTTTGGCAGGTAGTACTTCTCTCCAGTAGAGTCCAGTTCCACGATATGAGCTGTTACCATTGCATCCAGCCACTCACGGACATACCTGAGCCATTTGAGGAAATTTAGATACCAGATGATGTTACATAGATCGGTCTACAATTGCATGAACTGGGGATTTTCTGGGAGATGTCACGTTTGTGTTTTCAACATGTGCATATGTCTCGTTGATGACTAAAGTGGGGGTTCTGCAATACTTTTCTTCTACACGGGATGAGCATATTATTCATTCCGTGTGTTCGTTACCTTTTTTGTTAGGTATTTGAAGTCTCTTACACCCAGTGATGTACGTATGTAAGTATATCTGGAGATATCGTGTTTACAATATTTTCACAGTTTAACCCCTGTTGACCCCAAATGAACTTTGACCTCCACCAAAAACATCAGCCTTCTTTTACTTAATATGGTACACTTACTTAAGAAAAATGAAATCTGCCCAAGGCTCTCTTTTTGAGATATCGTGCTTACAAGTTTCAACAATTTGGCCCATATTGACCCCAAATGACCTTTGACCGCCACCAAAAACTACAATGTTCTCCTATTTAATATGTTACACCTACATACTAAATATGAGATTTGTCCAAGCTTCCCTTCTTGAGATATTGTTCACAAGATTTTTACAATTTGACCCCTAATAACCCCAAATGACCTTTGATCTTACCAAAAAACAACAGGGTTGGTACACCTACGCACTAAATATGAGATCTATCTAAGTTTGTCTTCTTGAGATATCCTCTTTAAAAAGTTTTCATAATTTGACCTCTGGTAACCTCAAATGAGCTTTGACCTCAACCAAAAACGGTGGACTTCTTTTACTAAATGTGATACACGTACATACCAAATGTGGTATCAGTTCAAGTTTCTCTGTTTGAGATATCGTGTTAACAAGGTTTTTATCAGTTGACCCCCGTTGACCCCAAATGACCTTAAACCTCTACCAAAAACAATATGCTCCTTCTGCTGTATGTGGTTGACCTACACACGAAATATGAGATCTGTACAAGCGTCCCTTATTGAGATATCCTGTTTACAATGCTTTCACAATTTGATCCATGTTGACCTAAAATGACCTTTGACCTCCACCAAAAACAATAAACTTCTTTTACTCAAGATGGTACACCTACATACCAAATATGAGATTTGTACAAGCTCCCCTTCTTGAGATATCATGTTTACAGTGCTTTCATAATTTGATCCCCGTTGACCGCAAATGACCTTTGACAGCCCCCCCCCCAAAAAAAGGGGCTTCTTTTATTCAATGTGGTACACCTACATACCAAATGTGAGATCTGTTCAAGCTTTACTTCTTGAGATATCATGTTTATCAGGTAAGGCGTCACGGACGTACATACACACGTGTACACACCCTCATACACACATACATACACACAGACGTATGCATGATTACAAAGTTTACGATTATCATCGAAACCAATACTGTCTCTCTTGTACTTTTAAATTTGGAATACGTTAATTATAACACGAGCACAGTCTTGTATCTGTTTATGTGTTTCGGCACCCAATTCACATAGAAATTACAGTGTCTACCATTTCAAAGCACAAACCAGTTTGCACTGTGATACAAAAGTTTAAAATTTACATTGGTAACTCTGGTCTCTATGTGAGTCAGCTGCTTTGGTTGAAAGTTTGGAAATACAGGTTAGTCAGCCATTAATAACATGTGATTAGGATGCAATAAGGAACATCCATAAACTGATCACAATTAAATCACAGTAGTATAATTCTTGCTGGCAGGCCTTACAGACTTTTCTGTATTTATCGTTTTATGCGACCTGTTCTCTTTCAAATCCATTAATCCCAGAGTTTGCGTTTTAGCATCCACATAGATATCGAACATTCACACACTGCAAAGTGAGGTATCTTTACGGAGGGAGGAGGGGGGACGTACAAGAACCTTTGGATAGAAATACACCCTGTAGGTCCACTTCCCATATTCCGAGAGTTATCTCCTGGAATGGCACTGTCAGAATTCTTGTGGATGAACAAATCTTTTCCTTAATATTATTGACATAATGTTTCAAGAATGTTCACGTCTGCCTCATGCTCTCCTGCAACATTTACCCAATCTTCAGGGTATGATTGTTAGGTTGGTATGTTCTAGGAAAAGAACAAGTAGCCACCCCCCCCCCTCCTCATATTTATCGGGTTTTGATTCTGATAGGTAACTTTTCCAAATCACTGTCAGTTAGACATCATATTTTAAAAGATGCTACAGAGCTTCCAGGAAGTTTCATTTGTTTTATGCATGTTAATGAAGGGAGTTTTATTCTTATAATTTCTGGGTCACCGATACCCATTAACCACAATAGGGGCGCTTATAATCTGGCTTGCCCCCCCCCCCTCCCACGAAACCGACGTTGATTGGTCCCCCAGTAGCCCCACCATCCAACCACGTTCCCACTTATTGTAAAAAAGTTTTGGAAAATCGTAGTGCTGCTGTGCAAGCAGCTTTACCTCTCCTTAAGATTCCCTGCATCAGCAATCTCTTGACTGGTTTTTGCATCTTCTTTCATGTCCGCCAGGATATCAAACAGTCCAGTCTCGTAACCCAGATCAATTCCAAAACTGGTAAAACCATTTGCGAAGATGCTTTGCACTCTGGCAGCAAATTCCTCGGTAGTCTCAGCTGATTTTTTGGATGCCATGTCAAAAGGATTGCTCTAGTTTGTTAATCTGAAATAAGACAAGCTGAGATATCAATTAGATAGTGCATTCTGTCTTAAGTGAAGTGAATGCGCGCTTGCAACAATGCAATCATCACACGATCATTCTCTCTGATAAAATGCGGTGGTATGAATTATTTATTGCTGCCGTGAAAAGGTGAGATACCAGCCTATCTGTTAGGCAGTCTATTGGAACACTTCCTTGTCGCGTCCCGTAGCCAGGTAAGATTCATGGGGAGGGGAATAGAGCAAGGTATTGGGGGCTCACCTGCACATGTGCCATAATGTTGACACGATTTCTTAATCCCCAAAACGTCTACGGGCAACATTTTCCTTGGGGGACTTCACCGGCTGCGAGCCCCATCCTTGGCTTCGGGCCTGCTGTTATACTTTGGGATTATTTCAAGATTCAACACTGATGTGTTGTTTCAAGCCAGCTAATCTTCACCTTTCACTCAGTTAATTCTATCACTTCAAATGTACATCTTTCAAGTAACGACCTTGAAGATTGCAGCATGTACATGACGTGAAAGGGAGTGCTCAGAAATCCATTCCCTAAAGTACACTCCCTACAAAAGGAAGTTAAAAGAGTTGCATCGAGGAACAATACAGAACAGAAAAGATCGACAATGAAACAAAAAAATTGTGACAAACCAAATGCGAAAATAAAAAAAAATGGATTAACGTCCAATAAACCATGATTATCGACTGGCAAACTTAAATTATCGACCAAAAACATCAATTATCGATAAACGTTTGTCAACGAAGAGATCTTTAATTTTCCGAACCCAGAGTCTGCTTTCTGGGACCCAAAAAAGTAGAAAGTTGTTGTTATCGGTGTTGTTGTTTTGTTTTTTCTCTTTTGTTTCTGGATGATTACATGTACATTGTCCCTGTTTTACTAACAATTTCAATCAAAGAGGAATCATCCTTGTAATTTCACATGGTTGCATACTTGTCTGGTATAACAGGAATATGTCTCTTTCGAATGATTAAGTTACGAGTTGGTCCTGGGCTCTCTGGACAGCAGGGGCGTAGATTTCTTTTCAACATTGGGGGGATGGTGTGTGCACACGAAGCGTGCACGGCGAGCGCGAAGCCCCTAAAGGGTGGGGTCCAGGGGCCCGCGTCAGGGCCCCTGTTGGGGTCCAGGGGCGAAGCCCCGATGGGGGTCCAGGGGGCGAAGCCCCCGGAAGCTCCTGGGTTTTAACGCCTCAGAGGCCCCAGGAAGACTGCTTTAAGGGGTAAAATACAGAGGTAATGTTGTAGGATATTGACATGATTATACGCTTAGGAGAGGCTCTTTTGAGCACAAAACGCTTTATCAAGTTGCACTGGAGGACTGAAATTGGACAATTCTAGAGCAACGATGTACCGCTAAGTTTTAAAAGGCAGGTATCAACTCAGGGTAATCGCCGGTAACAAAAATTTGAGTTCGAAGACCATTACATGACTTGCAAGTTGTCTGGAGATAACCAGAAAATTTTCAACTTTATTCATGAAAGTAATGCAAAGGACATACATATGAATACATAAAACTTAAGCTGGAATTTTTGTGCAACCTAACAGAATGAGATGATATAATTCCCAAATTATCAACCATTTCCGCCAAAAAATCATCAAATATCGGTAAATAAATTGAGTTTGTAAAAAGGATTGTGACGGATTGATCAGTAAAACGTTAGAACAGTGTTGTAATATGCTTTATCATATATTATTCTCACAACCTCAAACAACTTGAAATCGATTTAAAATACTTGCAACCATGGAAAAACGCACAGAGATTAAACGGAGACTGGAGATTTCCTTACGAAAATAACCCCATCGATATTCACGAAAGTAACTTACTTGGTGCCATTCACTCTCTTAAGGACGACAGAATTTGTGGTAATAATTCTTAATAAAAAATAGCTATTTACTGATATGAGACCATACATCGGTCAAAAATTAGTTGATCGTGTAAGGCATTACGGTTCACAGCTCTGGGGTTCCGTTTTTAAAAAGACATCATTTGAGTACATCACTAGGTAATTTATTGAATGGGAGGGAGAGTCGCGAGGAGTGAAACAGGATGCTTCGAGGAGGACAATACCTACTCTCCATGTCACTAAGCTACAGTAGTAAGGAGGTAGCAAAACTTAAAGAAACTTTACCCCAGAATAAGAGAGTTTTGCTTACTTTGGAAAGCAAACCATACCCTCAAGTTTTTCATGAGTTACAAGGTAGCAATTTCTGAAAGAGAAAACGTGATTTCTTCAAATTGTCAAAAGTGCCTGATTTTGACGTTACTAATCATGAGGGGAGAATAAATGTAGCTTACTTGTCAGTAAAAAAGACGTATCTGTAGACTGAACATTGGGGGGATACATTGACCATCCCCCCTAGTCAAATATTGGGGGGATATATCCCCCATCCCCCCGGGATCTACGCCTATGCTGGACAGTCCGATGACGAATGGGCCGAAAGTAAAAAAAGAAGTAAGCATGGTCGCCGTTCGCATCAAGTTAAATCATGTGTGAGTTCCGGTCCCGTTGAGACTACTATGTGACAAACGTCCGGTGCTATCGGTTTATTAGGACACCCAATGTCCAATCCCACATGCGTTATCCTCAGTACAGTTATCTCTTTTCTCATTATGGAACTTTGGGGCTCCTGTTTTTTTTTTAGCTATTAAAAATCGCCAAAGATCGAGACTGTCGTCACATTTCAATATGAGCAAATAAAGCAATTGTTTTGCACGAACGAAATTTTAGCCGATCGTGCGGCGATTGTTACTACTGTTACGTTTATAAGCCGGGCGACACCGTACCGACCATCCGACAATACTCGGAGATCGCAGACAGTCGTGAAAAAAAAAAAATTCTAGGTTGTCTCTCTTCCTTTCGATGACATCGCGCCATACTGCCATACATACTACCCTGAGCGATGGGGTGTTAAACCCGCATGCATGGGGTGGAAATGAAGAATTATCCCATACCACAAACTTCTCCAAGTTCAATTTCGCGAGATGCCGCCAACACATAGACATGTAGAAATGTGCTGCAGTTCTGTCTGTTTTTTATCTCATTTGCGGAACATTGCAAAAACATAGCCCCAAAAGACTCTTAAGTTCCTTGTAAACCTTTAATTTTCCACTTGTCCGTTCGAAAAGTTTTAACCTTTTGATAAACCGGCGTACATGACATTTGCAGCATTGTCACCATGCGGCTTGGTTCCAAAACGAAAATGGGAAACAAAAATACACTCTTAATCTGGACTGAAAATTTCACACACTCTGTTGCCCGACCTACCTCATACCAGAGTCAATTGTCGATCATCTTTTAAAGTCAGAAACTAGATTGGCCGTATAGCTAGGCCATGCATGGTCTGTAGGCCTACATGAATTTGTAATTGGCCCATGCATCAATGTAATCAATGGTGCAGCTTCTAGTATAGGCTTGTGGCCGATTATCTATCTAAGAAAACTGAGAGAATTGAACATATCACTTGTCCAACATGTTCAGTTAACTAAATGTCGTTGAAGTTCAATCAAGGTGGCACATGGAAATAACCAACATAATGGAAACGAAGAAACTTACCAGTTCTGAATCAGATCTTCTTCTTCGTCTTTCCGATCATACTCTGGCTCACTAGATTTACAGAGTGCAGACAGTGCTGCCAAAGTGGTAACGTCGTCTGAGTCTCACGTGACTAACATGTATATCTTTAATGATATTTACTGACACATTTTATGGCGTTATCAGAAGTTGGAGAGAAACATAAAAAACTTCAAGTGAGTGTTACGTGCAGTTATCTCTGCCATTTTATGCGCCTGTGTGCGTGTGTATGAGGGGAAGGAGGGGGGGGTTATCATGTCTCCTGTTGACTATTTTATCGGTTTGAATAAAAGCGTGTCACCTATTGTTTGAAACCTACACACGTGAAGCTATGCCGTACGACCGGGCTACATCGTTAAATCAAAAGTGTATAATAAACATATATCCTACGTATCATCTTGAATGATATCACACAACGAACTTGAGCCTAGTCACACAGTAACTCCGGGCGACCCCTACCTTGGAGGGCCATGCAGACTTTCCAACTCTCACGGTTTCACTGGTGAGTTTCACTGTTTTGTCACAGCATTGTCTCACGGTGAAAATGCCAGACCTAACAAAATAACTTTGATGGATTGCAAAATGTTTCTCAACTTACACCAATAATGCTTTCGAGATATTTTCTTAATTGTTATTAAAGAGGAAACTGAATTTAGTAACGGGTATTATGAACTATTCCTGTCACGATTCCCAAGACGCATCCATATTTGCATTCATTCAGCTCTCCAACAGCATTCATTCAGCTCTCCAACATGAATCATTTTCAGATGTTCTTACGACAGCCGATGTAAATGAAGCATCCAATAATTTTAGTAGAATTTTTAATCATCACCTTAATATGTGCATTCCCTTCATACCTCGTAAGAAAGGTTATCATCATGAGGGAAATGAGTGGATGACGCCAGCTATTACTAACTCTTGCCGTACAAAAAATCGTCTTTATAAAAAATACCTCCGTAGTCGCACAGTATATAATTTAAACGACTACAAGCGTTTCCGTAATCGTCTCACATTGGTCATTAGAGCGGCTAAGAAATCCTACTGCACTAATCTGTTCAGTGATGCCAGCCACGACACTAGACGCACATGGCGGTCAATTAATTCTATTTTACATGGTCGAGGAGGTACTAATTACTCTCCTGTTCACGTTTAGCGCGATGAGGTGATCGTCTCTAATCTTGCAGAAGTTATTAACATTTTTAATGATTATTTCATCAGTATTGGTGCAGTTACTCAACAGAGAATCCCTACTGTCCATTCACACTTTTCGAACTACTTGCAGTCAAGAGTAATTGACTCCTTTTTTATTCGCCCAGCGACTAACGATGAAGTTCTCAGGACTATTTTATCTCTAAAGAATACTGCTGCTGGCTTTGACGGAATTTCGGCACTTATTTTCAAACATGTTGCTCATTTATTATGTGTTCCTATCACGTATCTTTGTAATCTCTCTTTTACTCATGGTATTGTCCCCACTTCACTGAATATAGCTCTTGTTGTTCCTGTCTTTAAAACAGGTGATGAGGAATCAGTAACTAATTATAGACCGATTTCAATATGACTATGTCTTTCTAAGGTACTCGAAAAAGTAATGTTCTCTCGCATTTACGCATTTCTAGATAAGCACAACTTAATCTACGATTATCAATTTGGCTTTCTGCCTGGTCGTTCCACGACACATGCTATTTTACATTTCACCAATAGGGTAATTGAGGCTTTTGAAAAAAACCATTACGCTTGTGGTATTTTCCTTGATTTGTCCAAGGCATTTGATACTCTTACTCATGGTATTTTACTTGATAAATTAGAGCACTATGGGATCAGGGGTATTGCTTTGCAATGGTTTAAGAGTTATCTTGCTGACAGACAACAGTTTGTTGCCATTAATAATGTAAATTCTGACACAAAGTCTATTACTTGTAGGGTCCCCCAGGGGTCGATACTTGGCCCACTTCTATTTATTATTTATGTAAATGATCTTCATATTGCAAGTACTAAGTTTCACACAATTTCATATGCTGATGATGCAACCCTGTTCTTTTCTAGTCATGATAGTTCCGTCCTCTTAAACACAGTCCAGAATGATTTTAGTAATATTCATAATTGGTTTTGTGCAAACAAATGATCTCTTAATGTTAAGAAAACCACTTTTCTTATATTCAGCTCACCTTCCAAGAGACTTGAAGGGAATGGTAACAGTATTCAACTTTGTGGAGAAAACATCAAAATTTCTACTGTCACAAAATTTTTGGGAATTTTTATTGATAAACATCTTTCTTGGTATGATCATATCGAGTATATCAGTGCAAAAGTCTCTAAAGGTGCAGGGATACTCAATCGCCTGCGTCATGTCCTTCCTAGACGCATTATGGTCAAGTTATATAATACACTCATTCTTCCTGATCTCAGTGACTGTAATATTGTTTGGGGCAGCACTTACGCCTCCAGGTTACAACCTCTTTTCATTTGACAGGAAAGGGCAATTCGCTGCACATGTAATGTAGATTACCTTCACCACACTGCACCACTCTTTGTCAATCTAAATGTTCTCAGTTTATATGACTTAAACCGTTACTATGTAGCTATATTCATTTTCAACTGGTTAAATAATACATCTCTGTCCATCTTCAGGAATTACTTTCAGTTTCGCACTCCTACCCTAGCCGTTCTTTGAACAACTTGCATACACCCTATTTCCGACTTAAGACTTCACAGCTTACCATTCGTTTCGTGGGGACCAAAGTTTGGAACACCTTGCCCATCCATATTAAAGATTGTAAAACACTGTATACATTCAAAAAGTACCTAAAAGATTATCTCATTATGAACTATCACTGGTTAGTTTCTTTTTTGTACGTTCACTATGCATCTTTTGTTTCTTTTTTCGTTTTTCTTTGTTTGTGTTTTTTTCCTATCTGTTTTTACTTGTGTTTTTTCTGTCTTGCATATATGTGTAGGGGTGGCAATGTAAACAAGCTCTGGCGAGCTTCTTGTTGTCACTCCACGATCTCTTTTTATTTATGTATCATGATAATCATATTAAATATTCATTTGTACCCTCAAAAGAGATTGAAATAAAGTCCGTTGAATTGAATTGAATTGAATATTACGATGGCACCATCATGAGTTCCTTACGTAAAGTTTTATTGGTGTACAGAAATTAAGGCGCATCTTCACTGAATAGTTCATTTCCACTATTAATTATAAATCATACCATTTGTTTTATGTCATGTAATAATTACATGTCATACGATTTGTTTGGTTTATATTATATCACATGTAATATATTCTTGTTACTTTTATGACAAATAATAATCACATAGGCCTATAATGTGTTCTTGTTTTATAGTAATATGACAGACCGGCTTCTCCTCTTACACTCAAATGTGGAGAAGCTCCATCAGTAGTAAACATTTTAATATTGTTCGTTTGGCTCAGTGTCGTATTATTTCTATTGTATATAAAAGGGCATCATTAGTGCATGCAGACAAGTTTAATCTCAGAGAGCAACTTCGGGCGAATCCTGACATTCCACTGATTCTCTGTTACTTTGAAACAACTTTGAACAACTAAATCTTTTAGTTTGCGGCCCTTTTATAGGCAACAATAGATTCATTCGTAAACAGCTTGGGTAGCCTATATAGTGGATGGTCTTACATTAAATGGAAACAATGCGTTTAGAAAACACCAGCATAACCTATAAGGAAAATTGCTGTAATCATTGTTATACCATTTGGTCTCATTAACAAGCATCCTAAGAAGCTTAATTCATCTTTTCAAAACATTCTGAATGTGATGATTAACGGACAGATGCATCATTTGAATTGTGGAAAGTTAGAATGAAACAAAAATATTATTGAGCGACGAATAACTGCATTTCTATGTCAAGTCCTTCTTGAAAAGAAGGCTTCTGTCCTTTCTTATTTTCGATGATCTATCACTCTACATATACAGACATCGGTTTTTTAATATATGATTGTTTTCTGTAAAACAAACGCCTTTCTTCTCTTTAAATGTGTTTCAAAAAACCTTCTTTGATGCTTGATTTTAATATGCAGTATGTCAATTTGAAAGCTACAAGTATTTCCTTTTCTCAGCAGAGTCTGGCGGTAAAATAGGGCTTATGGAATCTAAAAAAGTTACTTCAGTAGCCGTTGCAAAGCGTTTCTCGTTTCGCGGCAGTAGACGTAGTCTCTTCGAAATTATCTCTTTTGGAATTATCTCTATTCTCGATGAAATCGTCCTGTTGTTATGCAGATTTGTGCTTGAAGCGGCACCTCAAATTCGACGAAGCCTTCGGAGGGAGCAATTGAGTGTAAAGAGTTTCTGTCGAGGTATCGATAACTATGGAACTTTTGAAGATTCTTTGAAGAACCTTTGAAGATTCTTAGAGCAAGGTGTGTCACCTCAGAGTTAGTTTTATATCTCTTGGATCATACAGCAATATGAGATAAGATGTCTCTGTGACAACGCGGTTAACATTCCAACATCATAGTAGGCCCCTTATGGACCCCAGGTCGACGGACATATGGGGCCCATATGACTTTGCACCCAAGATTCTACGGGGTCATATGGATCAGCCCATATGGGGTTCCTGGCGGCAAACAAGGACGGTCCCACAAGACAAGACAATTTGAACACAGAAAATAAAGTTAAGCTGAGGTCATTCGATGCTTCACTATACTGCATGTGCTGAGATATGAACACGCAAGTTCGTGATTTAGAACGGATTTTAATTTTCTGATGTTGACTTTTATATATTATTTTTTCGGTCGACCCGACTGGCCAATACGTCTTCATATATGGCCCATGAAAGCATTCAGAACTATCTACATATAATGAATGTATGACAGCAGTCAGACGTATCTACGGCTCTGATAGCAGAAAGACGGACCTATCAGCAGTTCTTAAACGGCTATCTTTGACTCTGGTAAAAATGAGAACTATCTACACCTCTAACAGTCGTCATATTATACAACTCCAATTGCATAGCGGAGCTATCCACGGCTTTGAGAGCAGTCGTAGCTTTGTAGGTCTACGGATCTGATAGCAGTCGCAGCTAAGTATACTGCTACGATAACAGTCAGACTGTGTGGCTCTGATAGCAGTCTGAGCCATGTATAAGTTATGGTAGCAGTCAGAGATATCTATGACTCTGAGAGCGGTCAGCGTTACGTTCTCTAATAGTATGGTGAAATAGACGATACTCACTATCTAATATGTGTGAGTGTGACAGAAATTGAAACTGGAAATGAAAAGCAACGGATGGGAAGCTACAATCGTGGACATCTTGGACTCTTCTCAACAAAACCTACACAAATAAAACCCCAGATACAAAATTAACTTCTTATATTCATAGTTTGAAATTCAGGATACTTTGAATTTGAAAATCCTCAGACCCATAGTCCTCGATAACTATATAATTTTTGTGATGCACCTTGTCCAAAAATGTTCAATCTTCTTCCAACAGTTTGCTCCAAAATTGATCCCCAAAAAACTCAGACAATCTTGGACAAAATACCTTGGGACACCTCGCTCCCCCTTTTAATGTTGGCTCCAGGATTGCTGTTCAAAGGGTACATTCATTCCTGTAGCGCAACATTGGAAAGGGGGGCGGAGTTTCATGTTATCCTCTCACCTAAAATTCAGTATTACATTTGCAACATACGACAAAGTGTCCCAACAATGTTGTCCAAGATTGTCTGATAATCTTGACGGGCCAGAAGCATGCGCGGGGCACAGGAAAAAGTGTCAATATAGAATAAGTTAAACGGCAAAATGGGGGAGGGGGTAATATTCCTTGCAACCAGAAACATCAGCAGTGCATGTTCGGCATGTTTGGGGCCTATATTGAAGTTGGTTTACTGTAATAATATTATTGTGTGAATATTGTCGATGTTATTACGGGGAAAAGGGACTAATAAGTCAGTCAAATCCATGTATTGCACCAAATGTGCTAAATAAAATGCAGTCATTGAGGAGGTAACATCGTAAGTCTAATGCATCTTGTCGACTAGGAAACTACTTTAAGTCATTTTGAATGATACAAATGACGTACTTTCGGCTCAAAATCTGATACTGAAACAGGTTCCGAAGAAACAAAAAAAGCAAGCAAAAAAAAAACAAAACAAACACTAACATGTTGGTGGTCAGTTGAAGAAGATCGATGTATACGTGTTATTTATTCAAATTGTTCACAGTGATGACGTGGTGTCTGGTATTAAAGTAACTACACATGATGACTATTAAGCCTGACTTGCTTGCAGGTTCACCTGAGTAAAAAAGTGTGCTATCATTATACAAAAGAAACCCCCAAAATGCAAATTTAATAGATGTGACGTTTGGTCATATTCATATAACAGTGACATTGTGACACCCATTCCATTGCGTACATGGTGCACTATAATATGTTAATCATTTTAAGCAGTTTCAACGGAGTACATTACACATTTTTGTTGTTAGAGCTATATCATTATATTAATATCTATATTACCTTATGTTATATCTGATGAACAAAATATGAGAAGTTGACAGATATTTGAATTTAGAAATGAATAATTGAGCAGTGAAAAGCAGTCTGGTCATGCCGTGAATCGAACCCCGGCCTCACCATTCAAGCTGACTTAGACCTGATCATAACAGCGTCCGACAGTATAGGGTTCATGAAACCCACGTTCTACCAAATGTTTTGACAGGAAAATTTAAGCAAACCGTGGACAAATTGCGTAGATTACAAGAATGAAGATTACATATGTTGTCAGCTTCATGCAATGTGAAAATTGTGGTCACAAATCTTGAATTAGCTGCGAAAAATGTAAAACAACCAGCCTTTACTAACGTTCTACCATTATTTTAATATTAAGCTGAATCAACAATTCTGACTTTTACGCAGTTTGGTAGAACGTGGAGCGACTTCAGAATATCTTATAACTGGGATTCCCACCACCATTCTACAATTGCAGTGACACTCCTCTTGCAACGCAATGCAACAGCTGCCCATCAATGTTATTTCTTAACGCAACCATTTATGTCCGCATACAAAACCATGAAACAATCTATTTATTCATGATCACTCGTTCTCAACAAACCTACACAAATAAACCCCCCAAAACAAAATCAACTTCTTACATTCATAGTTTGAAATTCAGAATAATTTGAAAATCCTCAGACCCATAGGCCTCGATAACTAATTTTTGTGATGCACCTTGTCCAAAACTTGAATGTTCAATTTTCTTCCAACAGTTTGCTCCAAAATTGCTCCCAAAAAACGTACGTCAAAGTGTCCAAACAATTTTGTCCAAGATTGTAGCTTCAAACCTACCCCCTTGACATACGACTTTTATAAATAATTTTCCACTTACAGGAGGAAATGGCTGGAAATCATTGTGTACATCATTGTGAACATAAAGAAGGCATAACAAGGCTCTTCTCAAATTCCATAACTGAAAGTGAGAATTATTGATGATTTGTTTTGCATATAGTAACATAACACAAAGGCAAGTGATTCAAATTGTCAGGCTCTGAATGGTGAAGAAACAGGTCATATGCAGACATATGTGAGCCTGCTTCAGAAAAGACAAAAAGGTCATGTTGATTAGAATACTTAATTGTCCAATTGTATACGTAATGTTAATGAAGAGATGATGGTACAGTTCTCCTCCTGCTTCTTGCCAATATTAAAATACATAGAGCTGTACTTTCATTCATATTTATATTGAGCATAATCTATCTAAGCAAAGCAATGAAAACCCCATGAACTTTAAAGGAATTCTCTATTTGTACACAGACATATTGCATGTTCCTCAAGAGAAGTTTGCCCTTGAGATCAATTAAGTGAGAGTAAGACCTAGTTTTGGGCACCTCATACTGTAAAGCAGAGGGGAATACTCTTAATATGGACTTACTGCATGTTTCTAGAGAGAAGTCCACCCTTGATATCAGGGTTCTTTAATTTGAATCTAGCTGATTAAAATTATGATCAAAATCATGGATTTTATCTTCCAAAATCATGATGCATATCAATTTATTTCATTTATATGACTGTATTTGATTTGAAGAATATGTTAAAAAAAAACAACAACCCTGCTTGAGGTAAACTTAGTGAAAGTAAAAGTAGTTTTTTTCTTTGCAACTCATAATGTAAAGCAGAGAGGAATACTCTCTTTATGTATAGACTTACCGCATGTTCCTCAGGAGAAGTCCATCCTTGCAAAACTAAGTGAAAGCAAGGCTCTGCAACTCACACTATAAAGCAGAGATGCATCAATCATAACTTTTGCCTCGAATGCTATTTATTCCGATGTGCATGATATACACCTATGTACTACATATATGAGGTCTACTTGCGCTTCCCTTATTGAGATAGCATATTTACAAGCACATAATTTCTACAGACGAACATACCATCGTGAAGGAACAAGTAGTGAATGCACACCCAGTGGTTACCACTGCAACCATTTGCATCTGGCTAAGTGATGAATATTCATGTGTAACATATTAAATGTGATCTAAATTGTTCAATAATCAGAGAAACTATTTTATGACATGCAAATCAAGTTTATCGTTGTCGCAAATGGGATGTAAAGGAACGACGACGAAGTTGTGTGCTACATGATGCAACATGCTTGACACATCAAAATAAACGTAATACTAAGGACGAAGATTTCCGACCTTGAGAATGTTAAGTACAACCTTACTAACAGCACTGACTCTTATGTGAGCCAGTCCAAGACGGCTAGAAACAAAGACATCGGCATCGAATTTGCATTGTGACATTATCTGCCTGGTTTTGACGGTTTGGTAAAAGATCCAAAACATTAACGTCAATGTGGCAATGTGACTCTAACCAATTCTGCAACAATGGCAGGGTTAATTTTGAATAAAAATACACTCGTTTTTACACAGTCAATTTCTGGATTAGTAACTGTGTTCTGAAACTATCTGTCAAACTTGGTGAAATCATGTGAAAAAATAGTACTGAATTATTGCAACATTTTTGAGAATCTTCATCTTCCATCCCTATCACTATTATGCAAAAGCCAGTTTTTGACAATTGATTGCAAACAGAGCAGGATAACGTATACTAAAGTACCATAGCACATACACAATAACCGCTGTGATCCCATGGAGAGCACCAGAATCAGGACAAGATACGAAGCACTGTGTATGTGTGAAGAAATGGTGAGGCAGCGAGAGGCGCACAAGACTACCAGCTGGCTGTTCAGGTTGGATAGGCTTATTTCTACAGGTGCTACTACGATAGGATAGCTCCATGTTATCACAGAGGTTCATGAGAGCCCACCCTCTAGTTCTTATGGCCTGGTCTATGACTACAAACAACTCTGAATTGACTTCGACATATCACCTCCAGGACATGACATCTTTCTACCTCTACAGTTGGCTATAATCGACCAAAACTTTAAAACAGTTTGTGGTCAGGGAGAGTCCGGTGTAATAAATAGCCAAAGCAACACCACATGGAAGAATAAAAAACAGCTTTTTGGTCTACGTAATGAGAGCAATCCCTTTCACCAACAACTTGCTATGAAATGTGAGAATCACCGACCTATTTCCTCTTCTTGCAGTAGAAGTGTTGTCCGTAACCCACTGGGTTTTTAGCAGCTACAATGACTTCCACACCAGCTGCTGTAATCATTTCTACTGCTTTCTCTCTGCCCCATGCTTCCCCCAGTCCCATGCCCCCCTCACTGTTAAGTGATGTGGGCATGCAGTGCAGTAAGCTTATCATGTATAGCAGCTCAATTCCTGGTAATTTTTCCAGATTATCTTTGACCTTGCTGTAACTGTAGGGTTCAAGCGCTAGAAGTATTCCACCAGGGGCGAGAATTCTGTGAATCCCACTCAGAGCTCTGTCAGGATAGGCCATATCGTGAATGGTGTCATGGCAGAAAACAAAATCAAACTTATCGTCCCAGTCAGCTGGCATCTTTGCCGCATCTCCGATAATAAACTTGACATTCTTCAGTTGCAGTCTCTCTGCATTCTCCTTTCCCACATTGGCACTTTCCTCCATGAGTTCAAAACCGCAGATGTTACTTTTTAGGAATGCTTTCCCAAATGCAATAGTGGAGACACCCTCTCCACAACCTACGTCCAGGACTGAGATGCCGTTAGCTGTGCAGAATCAAAAGATAGAGCGGTGTCTGTACCCAACAATGACCATGCAAAAATGAGAGAACTGTTGTGGCGATACTGGGAGCTTTTCACAGATGTTCAGTTAACAGTCACACATTTATTGCCAGCTGTAAAAGATAAAGTCCATGGGTTGTCGCTGTGTCTGTTAACTGACATACGACCTGATTCAAAGATGAAAATCGTTTCGCCTACGTTTTTTATGTAACTCAACGAAGTTATTACAGCAGTAATAAGTTAACTAGGAGTTCTTAAATCAGTGATTTACACTAGTGGGGTGATGTATGATAACACACTATGGAACAAAATGGAATGTTTACCAATGCTCTTTCTGACTGCAAGGTAAACAGTTACACACAGGTCATGTTGAATCTAACTGTGTATCTTGCACATTTATGAGCTTGAGAAGGCCCATGGAAAAGAGTGCAAGCACATGGAAAACACACAAACAAAATACTAGACGACAAAGGCCAGTTTCTTTGAAGCATTTCGTCCCTTCTTTAAACACAGGATTAAAAATTTTTTTAAGAATTAAAAACTGTCTGTGGGATTGGAAGCAAAATTGGAAATTATGTTCACTTTCTTTGAAAGGTCTTTAACTGTATTTCAGTACTTCTGAAGTTAAGTTTCCCCTGTTGACTGAAACACTTAACAACAAAATGAAAGGGATTACAGTAGATATGTTGCATAATACTTCTCCAACTGCTGGCCCTATCACCTTTAGATGATTTTGACTTTACCTGGTGCAATGTAGTTGCTATCAAGTCTCTTCATTGGTTTTAAATGTTGCTGCTTTACACCACATTGCACACTGATATATTTACAGTAAGTGCCCCATTTTGTAGCTTTGGCTTGATAGTAGTCAATTATACACAGCTCTCTTCGTGTTCCAGGTAACATGTTGAAGAAATTGTCTAGTTCACTCCAATTACGCCTTACATATAACATAAATTTCAACTTAGCCACAGTACAACAGATCAAAAGCACCACATATTCTAAATGTGAGTTACTACAGTAGGCCTATAGCACTTCAATGTTGAAAGTTCTTTGATTCCAAATTTTGTCGCAGTGTCACGTATAAGGTAAGATGGCAATTTTTCACCTCCCCAAGTGCCAAATTCCCAATTCCACAATTTTTCATAGGAAGTCATGAATAAAAAAATTCTGTGATTTTCTGTTATGTGCAGTAATTCTATATTCCATAATCACAATCCATTATTACAAATCACATTTCACTAATATCAAAAATGATGTGCGCCTTCTTACCAATTTCGTGCAACATATGCCCTTTGACATCCTCATTAAATTTAACTGGCTGACAACTTCAAAGACAAATCTTTTTTTTTTCTGCATGTAATTTTTTTTCCCTTCATTTTCATTCTTCTCAGGGGGAAAGTATGTTTTCAACTCCTCAAATTCATAGTTTTATCTGTTTTTTTTTCCATAACACAGAAAACTTGCCACAGTAATAAAAAGTAGTCATAAAGAAATACTGACTGAGTTTCACCTTGCTGCATGCGCTGATTCCACAATGACCGATGTGTAGTACGCATTGCATCCGGGTTACCCAACGAGATTTATGCCACCTGTGTGACCACTCCCCAGCCTGTCACATCCCATTCTGTGACTTTCAAGCTTTGCCTTGACCTTGTCATGACTAAATCACTCACACACAGTAGGCTTTGCAACTCAGGATACGGAGACAGGATTGCTGTTGTCACATGAGTCTCCAGGAATTTCGTTGTCATCTTGCCAAGTGTCTTGTAGGATGAAGTGTAATTGGCATAAGACACACCTGAAACGAACAGAGATACTGTATGACCAAAACAATAAATAGGAGAAAGGAGCAAAATAGGGTGAAGCGTAATGTACCAGCGTCATTAATTTACAATATGGAAATATTAAAATGATAACTTATCTTTGTAGGATTCTATGAGTCTTGCATGTCAGACAGTGACATGAAGTACTATACAACAGACATAAGTATGGACTCAGCAAAAACAAAATCTAAGCCTGCCACCTTGACATATGAAGAAGGAAGTCTTTGGTCGAATCTTGGAATGCTGATCCATTAGCAGAGATGCCTTTATACCTGCCGAGTCACTCTTAGCTCAAAGAAAATTGAGAAACTGTTTAAAACTTCTCAGTGCCCATCCACATCATGGTAAATAAATATGCTGTGATATCAACAACCAGAAAGATAAAATAGGATATAAAAGAATAAGATGTGACTTGTTCATATTCTTGTGGCGGGATGTCAAGCCTTTGTTACAATAGCAGTGATGTTGTGCATGCCAAGGTTAGGTTTGGTTCACTTTTAACCTTTTCTGAACTATGCAAACCAGCTAAGAATTTGATGGAAGGGATACACCAAAATTACCGGCTAAATTGTAAACAGATTACTATTCATACTTTTGCATATTTGATACATACAGTCACAACACAGTAATCTCTTCTCGCTTAATTTAGAAACCAAGAAATAACGTTCCTTAACTCTTGGACCATCTTTCTTAAAGCATTCTTTGATCTGGTCGTACACATTTCCTCCGAAAGATGGAAGTAGGCAACCGACCACAACGTCACGTGAGTTCCCCATCCGTGGTCAGTGCTGGGACCCTGTGGGCTGGCAGGTAGTACTTCTCTCCTGTGGGATCCAATTCCACTATGTGGGTTGTCACCATGGCACCCAGCCACTCACGAACATACCTGCAAATTGATTTAGCGCATGAATATTACTACAGATAATAGCGATTTCCTTTCATGCCTTCATAACTTCATATTTTGAAAAGACATCACACAATACAGTCTGTGCACTTCTTAAAAATCAGCTAGAGTAGATGCCTCCAGATAGGTATCCATTTAAAAGTACATAAGAGTTTGGAAGAAAAACCAAAAACATTCTAATTTTACTTCAAAAGTCCTCAGGTTACTGCAAGTTTTGCGTTTGAATGAAATACGCTAGTTGATAGTAATGTTTCATTGGATTCATTTCCCACATGTGCAGACTAGGGGTATAAATCCAGAAACAGTGTTGAATATGATTTAAGACAAACTTTAAAGATGTGTGGAAGCAAATAATTATGAGGTTGCATATGGCTACAAAGTTGCCACTATACTGTAAATGTGGGCGCAAACACAACACTCAGTTCTGTATCAGGGGGGTTCAGGGTTCCATATTCAGGGGGGGGGGCCTCAGGGGTTGGATGAACCCCCTACCACAAGATCTGAAGTTCTGCTCAGGCTATGATAGTGGGCCTACATTAGCAACATATATACTGAGCTTTAATTTGTTAGTACTGTAATTGTCCGATAAAATGTTCCACTCATGATAAAATCAAACCAAGGCCCCCCTCCATCCGGCTGAAAAAGCTGCATATGCCTGCCTGACACTGTTGCCCTCTTTCCTTCAAAGAAGTGGAGCATGTATTGGATTGATAATTCAGTCATTGACTGATTATTAATGAAAACTTTGGGGATTTTCTTTTCTTCTCGTCTTCTAATTAGAAAAGAAAATAAGCTGCAGGAACTGTATAGGCAAAGATGAACACCACAAATTTATGAAAACCGAAGCAATGAATAGAGCATGACTAAAACTGAAACCTTACAACATGTGTCATGGCATGTTTAAGTTTATACAATCTGTGTACTGCAAATACTTTAGTAGCCTGCAACAATGAAACAAAGTTCTGACGTATGTGTGCATCTTGGCTGCATATTCTGTCGGTGAAATTTTCTGTCATACATCGAAACATACATGACCATTCACTACAAACATCCAACAAGTGCAGCATGGCATATCTGCCCTGCCCATCTCGGTCAGAGAAGGCTCTTATGTAAAAGATTTACTGCAATCCTATCCCTATCAGACATGGCAGGGTGTACTTAATTAAGTCAAATAATAGACTAAACCATTATGAGCAAGCGAGGCTCTCATAAATACACCCAGATAGGCCAAGCTTGCATTCTGGAAAACATGCTGATTGAGTTATGCTTGCATTATGTTGTCATTTGTTTTAGACTTTAGAAAAATACTCCAGTATAAATTTTCCACATCTTGTTGTTGAGAAATACTTGATGCCTTGCACCAAGCAAAGCTCTAAAAATAAACTGCTATGAATGAGGTAAATGTACACAGTGCCAGTTCAAGTTACAACAATATTACTGTTGTATATGGTGAACGTTACACTCTACCATACTCACATACAAAGTTCAGTTTATGGTGTTTACACATGTTTACCAAATTTTTCTTTATTCCCTTCAGTAAGTCAGTATAAACAAAGAAACACATTAGAAATACAAAGGGGAAGCACTGTCACTTGGATAGATTTTGCAATATTGGATGATTGGTTCATTGCAATGATTTACATGCAATGATGTATACGATTATGTGACTCTGATTGGTCAACATCATTGTAGCACTGGTAACTTTCAACCCCAGAAGTGTCTTTCAAACCACAGAGCCCCCAGACGGGTAATTTTGCTGTTGAACCGTAGATTTCACTCTCTGTAACAATGTATGCCTGTGTCGCCGACTGTATTGTCTCCGTTTCTCGTTCTTTCTTGTCAACGTCATGTAAACTATTTCAATCGTCATCATCAACTTGATTTATCAAATCTGAGTGTGCCAGTCAAATCAATTGATAAATGGAACTCTGATTGATCAAATTAAATCGAACATCTCTCTCTGGATTTTTGTTCTGACATCTTGTAGTTGGAATTCTCTGCAATATTTGTAACATCCGTCGCGAGGGCTGTCGTATCACCCCTGTAAACCCCCCCCCCAAAAAAAAATCAACCCACACATGGATGGTGGACAGGGTTTAGACCTACATAATAGTACCATGGCAAAACTAATGGACACAGGCAACAAGATAACAGGAAAATTACACCTATGATTCTGACTGCTTGTAGGTACCACTTTATAGATTTATGCAATACACTGTTACACTACTGTACACCCATCCAGTTTGGAGGTGGGTCCAGGATTTTTGTTTTGGTGGGTAAACTAGCCTCACCCATTCAATTCCAAGCGCATAGATAAATTACTATAATCTCAAATGGTGTAAGAGTTTTTACATCACAACAGTGACAATCATAGCAACAGAGAGATATCTTTGAAATATATTTGAAGGTATACATAAATCCAGTGCACATCAGGGTGTGTTTAAAGGTACAGTACATGAAAATTCAAGTCGTGGAAAGTTTGGGATGGGGTGTATACCCACCCATTGAACCTCCTGTGGATTCACCCTTGCAGTAATACAGTACCTCTCTT
Organism: Stichopus chloronotus; assembly: GCA_021234535.1. Taxonomy (NCBI): domain Eukaryota; kingdom Metazoa; phylum Echinodermata; class Holothuroidea; order Aspidochirotida; family Stichopodidae; genus Stichopus; species Stichopus chloronotus. The sequence continues at coordinate 8,800,875 of CM037836.1, forward strand.
TAAAATTTCCTGCATCAGCAATCTCTTGACTGGTTTTTGCCTCTCTTTTCATGTCAGCCAGGATATCAAACAGTCCAATCTCATGACCTAAATAAACGCCAAAACTGTTAAAACTTTTCACGAGGATCGACGCAACTCTGGCTTGGAATTCCTCACTAGTCTCAGTTGATTACTCGGATGCCATATCAAACCGTTTCTTCGGTGCATGCCCCATATTTCAGATGCAAACTTAGTTTTAAACATAGCCTACAAGATTTCTACCCACTAAATTGGCTAGACCTATAAGCAATATAAAGCTGAATCTTGTCATACCACAGTACTATGTTACATATATGTTCCTATGGGGATCCTGAAAAAATGTAATAGTATTGAGTGTGAGTTAAGCCAGCTAGAGCAGAGAAATATGAGAAAGGTCATAACAACCAAGGCCATTAAGTATGGTTTTATATGGAGGTTGCAATCACTTCCTGATCTTCATGCAGTAAAGGTAAGACATTTTTGTGTTTTCATGACTACAATGCCTCAAGTGCCTGCAGTGTTCTCCATAGATTTTCAAAAAAGGGGAGAGGCGTGGTTGGCGGGCACATGTGAAGCACATACGCAATTGTCAGGCAATTGCTGGAAGGAGAGGAAAGGAAGTTACACCTCACCCTTAGATATTTTTGACGATTGAGATGCTAAAATATGCAAAATGGTGCCAAAATGGTGACGATTACTTGCCTTATTTCGAAATAGCAGTGGCATATTTACAACTTTATGGGAGAGCTTTTGTAAGGTGGGGGTGGGTGGAGACAGAAATCTAAAGTGTTGCTATTTCAGGGGAAGATACTAAAGCTGTTTGGGGGGCAAGTCCTCTTCCAAGACCCTCCATGGAGAACACTAACATGGCACATGATAGTTGGAAGTATCCATCCCTGTTTGCGCGAAGGGATTGTATGAATCCTGCACAAATTTGTCTCCAGAATCCCACACAAAGATAAATCACATTTGTGAAAATACCGCACACTTTTCCACACCTGACATAGTAGAGCTACAATTATAAATACAAATAAACTGCAATAGAATCTTTAATGAGTGACAAGTCCCTCTTTGATGTTGAAATTCCCTCCCAAAATTGTTTTTAGAAAGGGAGTTCCCTCCCAGGTTCAAGTCCTAGCATGAACATTGGTATACATACCAGATTAGACTTCATGTTTTTTATTTGACTAATTCCACCAATTTAAAACGCAGTTTCTGCTTCTCTTCCTTTTCCTTCAATTAGCCTTCTTCAGTTCTTCTAAAGTCTTCTTTATGCATTCTTTGTTCTTTTGTTACCAGCCCATTAACCTTTTTGGTTAATCTAGGACTCTTCACTTACAATGTGCTCTCATTTGTAATTGTGGGGACAAAACAAATGAAATTGAAATAAATGAAATTAATAAGCTTGAGGCATAATCTCTCAATCGGACACACTGCAAAACAGATGTATCACCTTGTTAATGTCACCTGTTATTAACAGTAACAAGAAAATATGTGAATGTTCAAATGTGTGCCGGCCAGCCCAGCCTTCCATTTAGGAACATGTAATGTGACAGTACGCATTTATAGTCAGTTGGGACATACAGTATTTCTGCAGCTTACTGGGCTTCAGCTAAGTAAGTTGCCCACCTCCTAAATGCAAAGAGATATTTTGAAATGCAGAGAAATTCTTTCACGTTGAATTTACAAGAAGTGTCTAGTCTCAACAATAGTATTGGAAGCTGTTCTTTGTCAATCAGACAAGCACTGGCCTGAATTTTAATGTAGTAAAAGGTAGCACCATCTAATTTAAAAGGGAACATATCTCTGTTTCTAAATCAAATGGTGCTTTAACTATTGACTGATGAATGATTGCAAAATGTACCCTGGGGTAGATACAGTGTTTCCACTTCGAAGGAAATTTCTCGAATTTCGGGAGACCTGGCTCTCTTCCAGGTTATTTCCGGGAAATGGAAAAATTCCAGGAAATCAAGAAATTGTTGTGTAAAAAAAAATAGTAGTAAAATTTTTGGAAATGATACCAGAACAGTTCCTTTTTTTCTTATTTCTAATGACCGGTCCCTTTATCTAGCCAGACCACCCTACTGCAGTGTATAATACACAGTGCATACCATTGAAATAGTTCTCTACACAGCACCCGCCTTTACTGTGCATTAGTTCAAAGACCCCATCTGTGAAAGTGTAGAGCATCTTACAGCAAAATTAGCTCGTGAACTGCCAATTTGAAAATTCCAGGAAATGCTACTAAATTCCAGGAAATTTTGTATTCAATCCCAGGAAATCTAAAATTGGCCTGTAGAAACACTGGGTGGATACATTAACAGAGCTACACTTACATTAGTGCACTGCTATTCCTAACAATTCACAAAGTTAAGGCTCCTGCAGCAGGGGCGTAGCCACGGGGGGGGGGGGCACGAGGGGGCACGTGCTCCTCCATGACAAAGCTGTGCCACCCCAGGTTCCTCCCCCCCCATGAAAAATTTTGAAATGTGCAGTTTTATCTTGCGGTCAATTTATTAAGTCAAAATATATATCTATAGACAAAACTTGTGCCCCACCAGGAAAGGTCTGTGCCCCACCAGTGCCCCCCTGCTCAAAAAATCCTGGCTACGCCTCTGTCCTGCAGACATTGGCACCAATAGTCCAAACCAGCCCCGGTGAAAGTGTACCACATCTTTAGCATAGTACACGATACCACACTTTTGCCATGGGAAAAGTGTGGTATTGTACCACAATGTACCATGATATTCTGGCCCTATGGTCATGGTAAACCGCAGTATACCAAGTGTACATGTACACCATTTTGACACACTTTTACCACCATTTGCCATATGCCTTCACCACAGTTACCACAGTTTTGCCATAGTATACCATGGTACAAGTTGGGTATATTTCCAGCAGGGGAAATCGACATGTTCTTTTCTACCTCAGACTGTATTCGTACATTAAAATGCGCTTGCTACAAATGGATTAAACAGTATGGACACTGGGTTCTAAAAATTACTAATGCCTACTTACAGTGACCTGAGGGCTGAACATGTTTGGTGAAAAAACTTACTAGGCCTAGGCCTGTACATGTATAACAAACCAACAGTAGGCACGGTGTCGCTAGAAAGAACTAATATTCAAGACACACCAGCAGAAAGAGCAGGTGCCAGGTACGGGAAATTATACTCCAAATATTGCCTTAAAACTAAGCCCAACTAATATCAAAACATACCAGCAAAACAGATCAGAAGTTTACCATGTGCTGAAGAAACAGTGAACGACAATGGCACAAAGCTGGCTATTCGGTAAACTTTTTCCAACAATCGAGAACATAATCTTAAAATTTCACTCCATTGTAAATGCATTGGTCCGGGTTTTGTGCTGCATTATATGTAGACCGGTACTAGCACACTTCTGACTTCACTTCCCCCTTCTAAGTTCTATTATGTAACGTCACTCAACCCAGAGAGTTGCTATCATTTTGTTAACTCCCCGCTCAACCCATGTGTAAACAACGTGCTATACATGAAATGCGTTAAAGAAATATATTGCGTAATCAATAAACATAGAGCGGTATCAGTCTGTCAGTCTGTGTCTCTGTACCAAGGGAGCTTTCCAAGATCGTCTGCTGGGAATAAATACGGTGGTCGAAATATGCCGTAGTTGACAGTAAGCGAATGGGCAGCTGTGTCATGTTATTGTCTGGGAGTGCATACCGTGATGAGGCTTACAGACGCTGAATGATACATCTCCGCGAGACGAGGCGTGTGTACATTACTGTACACTAGCATGTCCAAAGTCGTAACTCCAGTTTCGTGACTTCAGGTTTGTTTTTGTACCCCGCAACTTGATGATGGCCGCGCTCGCAAAATCGACCAAAAAGAAAATAAAGGGTAAGACTTGTGAAGCTACAAGTGGTTTGCCGTCGTGTATAATGAGTACAGGTTACTCGATTTTATAGGTTTGACTGAGATGTTATTTAGATGGAGAATTTAACTTTTTGAACTAAGGTTTGGAACCGCCAAGTTGACGGAGTAATCTGTCTGTAAGATAGTTCGAGCTGTATTGGGACTATAATTTCTCTGAAAAATTGATTGCAATAAATGCAAAATATTGCACCATATGTTACCTGGTAGTTAAAAATTTCTCAAAAAACTGCTATCATTAGAAAAAAAGCTGTTGAATTAACTTTTCTGGAAATGACAAAAGTATAAATATTCTAGTTAGAGATCAATACAAATTATGACCATTTTTTTACAATTTTTTTTTTTTATCGTTCATTGTGAAATTGCAGGCATAAGATTCTATATTAAGGACGGGTACATGCAGCTCAAATACACTCGGGAAGTGCACTTTCCTGTTATTTGGAGGTTTGAAACTCCAGATTTTCTTGTTCGCTGTGTCCCACCAATCTCTTGGGTCCGGTGCGTGACCTAAAAAACAAACTAAAAAAGGGAAAAAATTGGAAGTAAATGTGTAGCTTGTAAAGATTCTTGTAACACCTCGAAAAAAGCTGATTTGTAATACCCTTTTTAATGAATTGATTTTTCTTTTGGCGCGAATTGATTAATTGCAGTAATGATATCCATATATTAAGGCTGGGTACATGCAATAGAAGTTCACCCGGGAAGTGCCGTTTCCGGCGATCTGGAGCTTTTTAAAAGCCAAAACTTTCTTGTACGCTCCACGTCAACCAATGTGACGGTTTGCTTAGACAGTTATTCCACTAGAACTCAAAAAAAAAGAAGAACTTAAAGAGGATGCATAGCTTATTATAGTAGAGAAAAATGAAAGAGGATGTGTAGTTTATTATGATTCTTGTATCATCTCAAAACACTGATTTTTATTACCATTTTTAAACCAGAAGGCAGAAATGCATTGCGGTTTCGATGATCCGATTAAGAGAATTTATTTCGGAATCTGATATAATAGCATTAGTATGTGTCACATTGAGCTATGTATGCTTTATTTGAAATATGACATCTGCACAGGCTTCCTTTCTTGAGATCATATCTACATGTGCACAATTTGACCCTCGTTGACATGAAATGACCTTCTGTACCTCCATTCAAGACTAACGTTCTTGTGCTAATTGAGATACAACTACACATTGAATATGACATCTGTCCAACCTCCCCTTCTGGAGATATGTTTACAAGAATTCCACATCCTGACCCTGTACTCTGAGTAGGCGTTACATTAACGTTCATCCTGACTCTACTCACTGCAATGTTCCTTACTTCCTATGGCATACTTGGTACACACATAGCAGCAGTAACTTGAAATTTCATGAAATCACTGCTTACTACATTATTTACACATAGCCTACCATCTGGTTATTGCACAGACATTTTCCCTGTACACGCAATGTCTATGTTAAGTTGCTAACCACACACAGCCATCTTGAGTAAGAAAAATTGCTGCAGAAATAAAAATGCTGAAGTGAAATGGCTTTACCTCTGCTAAAGTAAGTTTTACCACAGCATCTTTAATAATAATTACTTTTACATGTCACCATCATCAAATGGCAGGAAAATATCCACTTTATCACTTTAACTCTGTCAACAATTGAGACCTGATATATTCTGTAACAACTCTGAAAAAGTATGCATATGTTTTCTTTTTAACAAAATAGTGAGGAATGCAGATACAAGTGACAATATGCAACCATTAACTTGAAGAAGTTAGGTGCCAAACACATTGGAGTGGGGGGGGGGGAGGGTTAGGGATGGAAGATATAAGGAAGTTTTAAGTAGAACAGTTAGGAGTGCCGGTAAATTCTTTACCCATCCCCTGTGACTATGAGCCAATATGATTGAGCGAATATGATTGAGCTTGGTCTCAAATGCATTAAGTTGGAGTTATGAAATTGTTGGTTTGTCGTAACACTGTTATATCTTGTGAACTTTTCTCCACTCTTTGTCTAAGTTGAATGTGCAAAATTTTAGTGTAAAATATGCCATCCTGTTCCTGATGACCCAATATATGCTTAGCAATATATCAGGCAACATAAAGCACATTTTCAAACAGCTTGGGTCAAAATTTACTTGAAAATGTTAGTCTAGTCTGTTCCTGCACGGTAAGTGTAGGACAAATTGACATATGTGTTGGCTAGACTCTACCTCAGTATTACGTATATATGCTAGGCTATAGCAAAAGTCCCAAGTCACTCTGAACGAAAATATCTCGTAGAAGGAAACATTAAAATGAACGTTTGCGAAAATATTGCGGATTGCTAGTTTGGGGTCTTTTGTACATGCCATGCAAATGTTTTTGGCACTTTTGACCGATTGAGATATTTTTTTATACTTTCAACATACGAATTACGATGTTGTTTCACTGAACATTGTGATAGAAACTACAGTACAAAGTGTACACAGACAACAAAAAGCGTGTGAGATCCAACTATGATTTTTGTGACTGAAATCTCTTACTTTAGGGAGTCTAAAACCTTAATAATTTTCGCAGTTTGCATCAACAGAAAGTTGTCTTTAGAATAAACGTTGGGTACGCATTCGTTCCGACCAGGCAGTTGCTGTTTGACAATAGCAACTCCCTGTTCCGGCCATTCTGCTTTGCATACCGTATGCACTATATATGTACGTGTGTCGGCCAGTTACATGGGAAGTACGTACTTGCGACCAAAGACAGTGTAGCGCCGTAAGGCGCCAGAGCGGTTACTCACACCAAATGGTTCAAAACTGCGCCGTAGTATGCAATGGAGCAGAGCGTCCGCCATTTTCGCAAGCAGCTTTGATGTATGGTATGGCTTATAAAGCATCTTCATACATCTCCTTGTTATTGGGGAATCTGAAAATGATAAGTTAGGTCTTTGGTGATTCCTGTAATTTATTGCCGAACAGTGAGCTGAACTCTTCTTCCCCAACGCCATAACGTGGAAATCGATAGCAACCCGATCGTACGTACATACACACAGTTCATCCCATCAGCGCCTATGTTTAGTTTGCGTCACTAAAATGGCAGGTGCTTCGCCCCATAGGACGTACGACGGCTTTATAAGTAGAGTAACCGGTCTTGCGCCTTACGGAGCTATACTGTCTTTGCTTGCGACGAATTTATCATTCTATGCAACGTTAACGAAACAGACCTAGACACGGAGATGGTACCGGGAGATGGGCTCAAAACAGTCGGTGAAAACCTTATTTAGCCACTTTTTCCCCCGCTTTTACGACTGAGATTTCTTTTTGGCAGGAATTACAGGGAAAATGTTACTCCGTGTTTCATCAACATGCAGGTTTCTAATTTGTAGTAACGAAATGGAAACATGCAAACAATTCACTCCTCTTCACGTATGGTGGCAAGTACAGTACGGCCATATCGGCCTTTCAACTGTTTTTCTAGCTAGGTGTGGGGTATTTCGGAATACTCCTCGGTCTCGCACTTTGCTTTTGTCTCTATGTCATACAAACATTGCTACTTATTTTAATGGTCCATTGTCACCAAGTTTTTTCTTTTTACTAAAATGATCATTTGTGTTCATGTGCTCTGCAAGGTGCGTACACGTCTTTGAGAATGTGTCTTGGAATTGTCCATAACCTCCTGAATGACGGACTATTCCAATTACACACAGTTCAGTTGCGTACTCTCTGATCGACTAAACTTGAGAAGCAAGGGGTTATCAATTGGTTTCTACACACGGCTTTACTCTTTACGACCCATTATCCTTTTTTCCGGGTACACCTGGTATGTTTGGTATACTTGTTAGGTGTTAATTTTGATACTGTAGGTGTCAATGCCATGCCCACATATACCAGGTAAATCAACACAGGTTTTTTACAAGGTTTTCACAATTTGACTCTTATTGACCTCAAGTGATCGTTGACCTCCATTAAAAAAAAAATAGCGTTCTAGTACTCTATAAGATACACCTACATACTTCATATGACATCTGTCCAAGCTTCCCTTCTTGAGATATTGTGTTTAAAAGGTTTCACAAATTGATCCCAGTTGACCTCAAATGACCTTTGACTTCCACCAGAATCAATAAGGATGTTGTTCTCAATGTGGTAAACCAACGCACTTAATATGACATTTGTCCAAGATTCCCTTCTTGAAATATTGTGTTTACAAGGTTTTCACATTTTGACCCATGTTGACCCCAAATGACCTTTGACCTCCACCAAAAACAAAAGAGCCCTTCCACTCAATGTGGTACACCTACATACCAAATATGGGATCTGTTCAAGTTTCTTTTCTTGAGATATCGTTTTTACAAGGTAGGGAGTCACGGACATAAATACACACATACACACACACACATACGCATGATTACAAAGGTTACGATTATCATCGAAACCAAAAATGAAAGAGGATGCGTAACTGATTATTTAAAAAAATTGAAAGCGGATGTCCTAGCTTGTGATTCTTGTATCAGCTCAAAAAGACCGATTTGTACTATCATTTTTGATAAATTGACTTTTCTTTCTGAATGAATTGATTAATTGCAGACATGATACCCATATTTCAAGGCTGTGTACATGTAAACCAAGTACTACCCGGAAAGTGCCATTTCCTGCCATCTGGAGATCTGGAAAGGCAAAATCAAAAATTTTGGGGACACACTCCGCGTGAACCAATCGTTGGCGCTCCGCTGAGATAGTGACCCAGCTAGTTAGTCACAAACATAACTAGAACTGCATTTGCCCACAAATACGCAGAATTGTGGTCCGTGGTAGGCTAAGTCCTTGTTGATGGGAGTAAGCCAGTCTCTGTGGATCCACTCCTCATAGGAGTTAGCATTTTTTGGGTAAGACAGTGCTGTTTCCTGTCGACCCCCTTCCCAATCCATTCTTTTTTATATATCACGCTGGACGAAACAAAAATGCCATTGGATCTCTCTCATAATGTTTTAAAGTTGCCGACTCTTATCGTTACAATATACCGTATGTCGTACAAGCCTGTACTGCTCTGAGTTTTAAAGAGTACTCTAGTACTAGCTGTATGTATGTCAAAACTGTCTTTCTGTTTCACCACTGAAATAGAACATGAGAGAAGTACATGCTTCTGTAGAAGGACGTCATGTTGTTCCCACTAAAAAGCAGTGAAGCAGCACACGATTCTGTGACATCATATTTAAACACAATGGCCCTGTATTGCACACCAATTTGGAAACAACATTGACACTCCACGTTTATCACCTCATTGGAAAAAGGCCGAACCACATTTCATCACGTTTTCTGGAAATTTATCCGCAGGGCTCTCTCATCACTTTAACTCCTTAAATCGTTCTTGTAGTCGTGGCACTTGCTTTTCCTTAGTAGATTTTGGTTTGAAGACGGCCATAGCTCGCACTTACTGCTATTACTAAAGGTCGCGCATGCATATTTGTACGAACTAAGTTACATCACGCGCAGGTGAGGCGTTATGAGTCATATAAGGCTCAACAAAAGAAATTGCTGGTCGACCAGTAATGACAAGATTGTAGTGCGGCGCACTACAATAATAATAATAATAATTCAGGAAAAACTCCACCCCAAAATAAGAAGTCTTAGCCACAGATGTGCCAAATGTTTTCAAGCGAAAAAGTATTTGTCAAGTACACACAAAAAAGGATGCCTAATCCAAGTTACGGTTCTTGTACCACCTGAAAAAAAACAAAACATGATATGTGCTACACCTTGTGAGAGATTGATTTTCCTTTTCACATGAGTTGAGGAATTGCAGACATGATATCCATATTCAATACTGGGTACATTCAGCCCAAGTACAAGCGTCAATTGCCGTTTCCTGCTATCTGGACTTTTTGGAAAGTCAAAATTTCATTGTACGCTCCGCAACAACCAATTGTGGTGCTCCGCTAAGTACTGTCTCTGATTAGTCTCAAACATAATTCAGGCAATTTCTGACTCCCCCCCCCCCCCCAATAGAAAAATTCTAGGTGTCGTTTTTCCTTTTTGTTCAACCACAAAGTGCTTCCCAAGTTCTCAGAGAGAAAATGGAAGAGGTTGCGTAATTCATTACGATTCTTGTACCACCTCAACCCCAACTGGTATGTATTAACATTTTTTATAGATTGATTTTTCTATTCACATGAATTAGGAAATTGCAGACACAATATCCACATTTCAAGGCTGCTTAGCCTGGGTACTCACCACCCCCCCCCCCCTCCAACCTTCTCCACGCTATTTCTTTTGTTTGTTTCAAGGATTATTTGTTTGTTTCACCTGATAATGCCCTTTTCGTGAAGACTGTACCCCTATAATTCTTCACCCCCTATTGAGCAAAGGCAGTGCCTGAAACACTTATTGTACATGCTGAATTCAAAGTCATGAGAAATCTTGTTTTTACACCTACTTTTGAATGATCTAATTGTGCCATTTCCGCATACAAAAATCCATTGCCTTTGTGGTCATCTTTATCCCCTCACTTACTGTTGCGAGCAAAGGATAACTTTGGTGTTACTTCACATTCAAGTTGATTTCCCACAACACACATACAAAGAATTTCCTACACAATACAGCAGAATGTTTATGACATGCAAATACAGAGAATGTATGACACAGCGCAAACAATTAGCGTATTATATAAGATGAATATAAGATGGATGTATATGAAATAAGAAATACCTTAAAGTGATTGCGTGCGTAGGCACAAAAGTAAAATCATTGAAATTTTATCTCCAAAAGTTTGGTAATTACATTCAGACATTCTGGGAGTATAAATAGGTTTCAGTTGGTTAATTTTGCCTTATGATTTCAAATTCTTCTAACATAACGCCAAAAAAGTGTAGAATACGATAATGTAGTGGTTGACAGTTTTCATTCAAATCAACGGTGTGCTTCTTTGAGCAAGCCAATGGGAAGTATACTAGGATTGAGTATTCAGTCAACAACTCAGGATCACTGACGCCGCGGGCAAGGTTGTGTTCAGTTCGTGGGTTATTTGTAAATACAGTGCTTCCTTTCACCACATACTACAATTCCCGATACCTACCAAGGCGCGACGACTTGAGCAGTATGTTTTTGATACACTAGTGAGACCTGTACTGTTGCATATTCATTATGTAGGCGGTTATAGTAAGAACCGTTAATTTTCAAATATGATTTCTGTTTTTTACTGTTTTTATGCCAATCCCGTTGCTTTTCGAAGTAATTACTGTCATTTTCCTTCATTGAAAGACATAGTCCGTTTATGTACAACCTCGCGTGTACATCTAAAATAAAGAAAAAGTTAATATCAAACATAATCTTATCTTTTCTGTTTTTCAGTACACACGCAATCACTTTAAAACTTTTCTCATCTGGTCAGTAAAAGAAAACAGATAAAAACGAAGAAAAGCAAAAAAAAAAAGAAGAAAGAAAAGAACGAAGACAAAAGGAAAAGCTGATTATGTAGTTACATTTGTAAATTATCAAAGAGGAAATGTTTTAACCTGGGTTTGAATTCATTTACATATCATGGCCTGGTATATTTGTCATGCCCTTGAGCGACAAAAATGTGCAATTGGGAAGAGAAGACGGTTTGGAGACTATTTTAACGACGTCAATTCATCGTGAAAAAAAATACATGCAATGATATTGTGCACTACCTGTAACAGGTCTAAAATGTGGAAGTAAAATGTAATTATTCAGACTCGTAAAGTTTGCAAATATTTCAGTGTAAACCATTCCTGGAGTATTGCCGCCTCTCATGGGGGCAGTCCAAGACTGCTAGAAAGACCGTCACTGACATTGATTGTGCTTCTAGTATCTGTATGACTTTGACACAAAAAATGAAAGATTTAACATATACAGTAAAGTGCACTTTCAGTCAGTTTTGCAATAATGGCGGAGATAAACCTGAATAAAACAAATAATGCCGTTTCCAACGCTAATTTCTAGATTGTTGATTGTGGCCTGGTAACCATCAAAACTTGTTGAAAGTGTATGGAGAAAATACTGCAACATTGCTGATAATCGCATCTGTGGTGAGATATCAACGTACTTTCCTGATGGGAGCAGACGGTGAGTGGATATCACCTTAAGAATCAATGACTTTGAAATTTGATTGCAAATAACTCTGATTTGACTTTGACATCATCTGCAAGACATGACATTCAGTCAGCTACATTCCACCAAACTTTAGAGAGGGTTCTGTGTAAAAATGTAACCTACACAATTATAAAGAAACATGTAACTGTTTAATGTAAGCAATGAAAAGCCCCCTCCGCCCCCTCACCAACAAATTGCTATCTTCTTTAAACATCACCAATCTACTTCCTCTTTTTACAATAAAAGTGTTGTCCATGGCCAACTGGATTTTTAGCCACTACAATGACTTCCATACCAGCTTCTGTAATCATTTCTTCTGCTTTCTCTCTGCCCCACGATGCCCCCAGTCCCAAGCTCCCTTCAGTATACAATGACGCAGGAAGGCACCAAAGTAAACTAGTCATATACACCAGCTCGATGCCTGGTAATTTTTCGAGATTATCTTTGACCTTGCTGTAACTGAGGGGTTCAAGCGCTAGAAATATTCCACCGGGGGCGAGAACTCTGTGAATTTCACTCAGAGCTCTGTCAGGACGAGCCATATCGTGAATGCAGTCGTGGCAGAAAACAAAATCAAACTTATCGTCCCAGTCGGCTGGCATCTTCGCCGCATCTCCGACTACGAACTTGAGATTCTTCAACTGCAACTTCTCTGCGTTCTCCCTGCCGATATTGACACTTTCCTCCGCGATTTCAATACCGCAGATATCGCTGTTCTGGAACGCTTTGCCAAGTTCGATGGTGGAGACACCGTCACCGCAACCCACGTCCAACACTGAGATGCCGCTAGCTGTCGGTTTATCAAGACATGAAATGGTTCTTTTCTTTTTGTGCCCCAACTATGAATACGTCGACAAGGAGATACGAATGGTACAGATGATATAAGGGACCTTTTATGTGATCATGACTACAACCATTTGTTATCAGTTGTAAAAGATGTCTTCCTGGGTTATCTTTATCGACAGAGAAAAGTGTGAAGCGTTTGAAAATGCTTATCCTTTAGTTTTCCTTTCAAGGTAGCACGTAGCTGCATGGATAAGATTGTCACGTGAGTTCCAAGTCTACTGGTTTCTAAATAAGCTCTTTATACAGCTTTAGTAATGTTGAATACATAACGAAATAATTGAATGTTCACTAGTTGCTATGCTGACTCAAGAGTCAAAGTGTAGCCTGAGAGCTCAAGTGGAAGTCACCTGCATTTTGTAGATGTATGAGATGAAAAGTGCACACGGAAACAAGTAGGCCTACCTCATACTAGACCACACAAGCTTGTTTCACTGACAATAGTTTTTCTCTTTTGTTACTACTTTACAAGTTTAAGTGGATTTAATTTCAAGCAACAGGTTTTAGTTTTGCGTTGCCGCTTTTTTTTTTTTTAATATTGACACTTGGACGGAACCAACAGCATCAGCTTACAGTATACAGATCTAACATTATAATTTTTGATTGATTTTCCAACATACCATTTACAAAACGACATAACTTCACTTCTCCATACCGGCAAAAGAAGCTTTTATGGAGTTGCTTCTTTCAGGTAAATGACCACATACCTTTTAACATCAACATGAAAACTGTAATGAAATGCGTGTGGCTAAAAACGAAAAAAAAAAAACACTCATCTGTTTTTAGATTTTTAAATTCCATTCCATTTTTGCAAAGTGTTGTTTTATAAGAAGTGAAAACAGATGAAATTTCATAACAAGATGAAAGATATATACTAGGTATTGCTTTGTGACTGTGCTGATACCACTGTACCTTTTTTCAGACAATTTAAATTTAATTTATTTTTTCATTCAAGTATCCTATACGGTTCATATATTGGAAGCATAATTTGCCTAACCTAATCTTACATCAATTTTGACTACCAGTACTTCATTTTCTCCAGAGCGAAGTCGGGTACATGTCTGTCTGCTGTCTCATGTTTGAATTGTTACAATACATCTGATATGAAAAAAAAACATTTCAAAATGGACCAAATTTATCATTAAAAACGTTGAAAATAGCTTCAATTTCCATCAAAATCCGTCAAACATTGACCATTTAAAAAAAGAAAAGAAAATTGCTTCACAATTGATTCAATAATAAACATAAAACAAATATGCAAATTTATGACGTCACGGACGGAGGGACTCGTATGTTATGACTGAGGATATCTCTTGTTTACGTAACTTTTCTTTCATAAGCCCAGATTTTTTTTTTTTTTCAAAGCACCCACTGTTTTGCATCTCCACTAAAATTTTGAATAACCAAACACAATTTCAACGGATTGTGATTTCAGGGATTCGCTCTGCAACTTCTGAGTGAAACCAGCCTCTTTTCTAGGTGTGTAGAAGCATTCAAGTCTTGTAGGTTTTCTCTTTAGCTTTAATATCCTCTTTAATAACAGTCTCATTTTGTTTGGTGTAACATCCTCTCGGATTTTCTCTTGGAAACACCCTTTAAAACGATACCTCATACATCAGTGTTCACTTGTAAAATGCCTTAGCTGAATTATTAAAAAAAAAATGCGCAGGGGGATTTTAGATGAATCATTTAAAACTCACAAAATCCTTCCAAAAGAATGCCAGCCAATTGTATCTACTTTGTGAATACTGTACCACCCGAACACCTTGCGCTCTATAGTCAGCAACACATTCACGTGTCGAACAACTGAACAATGAATGTACCATGGATCTATCAGCCGGTGGCGGTAATTATGGTATTGTGAATGGCTGAGACACTAAAAGAACTAAGGATAGTATTACTCCTCTCCGTTTTGAAATTCTCGTAGCTTTCTATGGCTTAAAACCGTGGCGTTGTTAGAGATATTTGGGGTAAAAACTTTTCTTTTTTTTTTCCTTCCAAACTTCAGCACGAAAATAATAATTCCGAAGACATTATCACAACTTCACTTACTCAGTAGGTTTTTCAGCTCAGGATATGGAGACAAAAGAGCTGATGTCAGACTTTCCTCAAAGAATGTCTTTGAATACTTAGAAAACGTCTTGCAAGTTGACATGTAATCTGTGTAGGACACACCTGCAAGAGAAGTTAGTAAACAGTGCAATAAACTACAAAATGAACCATATAGGCTTATTACGCACAGCAGACTCTTCCAAGGAGTGCATTACATTACACTTTACTTTGTGGCAAGAGAGTTATTCAACGAATATAATTACCACTGCAACAAACAGAAAGTGTATTCCTTATTAGAAAGTATTGACACTTTGCAAAATGGGATGTTTCTTTCAAATAAATGATGATTCCAAGAGCGTGGATCCATCTGCAAAAGTGAAGGGGACTTTTCACCATTTACCAATCACCATCCTGCTGAAGGGTGTTGAAAAAAAATGAAATCGGGAGGTCTACATGGCAAGTGGCGCAATATTTGGGCAAAATTGAGATTTTAAAATATAGTGTTCACTTCCCGTTCTACGCCATGTCGTAAAAGGTCTCATCTTTTTGAAAAAAAAAATGTGTGTGGGGGGTGGGGGAGGACTTAGTGGAGATGTCCCCCTCGTACAAAAAAGTGAGGGGGGACACTTCGTGGATGACACCTTGGAATGTTAACAGCAGAAGAGATGCTTTGTTTGCCACCGACACACTGAACCGTGCACTCCTTAATACACACTCGTGGCTGGTGGAAGTAGAAATACTGGAAATAATTTCCCAGATGAATTGATGTGATACTGCAACACAATCCAACATAGATTACCTATAACCTCACCAGTCGCGACGTTGTTGGAGGAGGGGCTGGCGGAGGGGGGCGGGCAGCGATATTTGAGGGAGCCGTAACAGTGAAAGGGCGGTATTTTCATGCCAAACGTTCCTGGTACACTCCGTCATTTCAAGTCTTACCAAAATTCTAGCTAGCATGTAAGTGACGGTAGACGCCACATTGGACTTGATATCCGCATAGGAAAGATGCATTGTCATCACTGAACCTTACGGAATGAAAGTATGAATGCACTGATACAGTAAACTACCACAGAGTCTTGAGGGTATACCCTCAACAAAGTGAGCAGTGAGGAACGGATCAGGTGGTAGTCCTGCTATACCATTATATGGTTTAAGTAGCACAACACTGAGTGAAATCCAAAACAGCTTGGGCTGGAATGTCTCTCAATCTCTGTTGATTTGGTGGCCCTCATATTGAACCGAAGCCGATAAGTAGCCTATCCTTATTTTCACCAAGCTTAGACAAAGAAATCTGTGGTATATTAACTAGCATAATCGTTTTATGTCAGTTTTATCACCTCACGGTGATTATTTCAAAGTCAGGTAGTAAACACGATTTATTAGACACCAAATTCGGGGGCTTCATGAGCTGTATTCATGTCATGACCGTGGGAATATTTGTTGTCACGTGTAGTAAGTACCCCTTAAAATGACATATCCTCTAGAATGACGCACTCCCAACTGTTGTTGAAACTATATTACTTCAGAGAATCTTGAAAGCAGAATGACATTCTTTAACATAGTACGTCGCTGATGAATCCTGTCACACTTCTGGTTCTTTGATGAGATTTTTCTATTCTTGTCTACAGGCTAGGCCTAGTATCCTAATTTGAAATGTTTCTTGAACAAAACAACCCAGAACTTACACCTCAAAATACACCATGTTGCCAGAATGATGATCCACCTGCTAGAAATGAGCTTACATGATAAATACACCTCCTGGCTATTGCTACTCTGCCTTTTGACTTTGCCTACGACTCCACAAAAGTTACAATGTGTCAATTTAGGTGCATAAAGGTATTTCTAACAGCAGAAATCTTGGGTTCATATTGTTTTCGATTTTAAAATGAGAATTGACAGCACAGAAAATATTTTCATATAATTACATCTGTTAAGTACTGGTTGTGCTGAAACCCCATCTAAATGAGTGTTTTGTATTTTTACTAACTTCATAATCATCGATCAAATCCTTAGGTGCGTCATTACAGGTACAACCGTGCTACACAGGCAGCATCATGTGATTTAGAATGAATGAAGGTTCATGACCATTTTAATGAGATCAATTTATGCTGTATAACCGCAACTGGGGAATACTAACCATGACGATGAAACAAATTGAGAAACATCGCTTCTGAGTCTTATTAACAACAACATGTACAATGAGAAAGTTTTAGCTAGCATTGGATATGTCCGCAGTGGACTAAGATCTCAATCTTGGTGTCAAGTATTTGATGCCCTACCACTAGCGATACAGGTCAAAGCCGGTTTTGGCTCTCTTTGAACTTGGCAGACCAGTCAGCTTAAGAAGTCTTGGGATGAGGTCCTCCAATGTGGTAAATTTACAAAGATTTCATGATTTGTTTTATTGGGCTAAACATTTGCACTCATATTTCAGTGTAAGTAAAATGAAGTACAACTGTGCTCGTAATCATAACGTGTTATTCCAATGGTTCTAATGGATAACAAATTGATGACAAATTTCTCTAATTTTTTAATTCGAACATGTAGGTTCAAAGACAGTACCTCTTGGGCCATCTTTCTGGAAGCATTCTTTGACTTGTTCATACACATTTCCTCCAAGCGTTGGGAGCATGCAACCACAAAGAATACTTTCTACCAGCTCCCTATTTGTAGTCAGAGTTGGGACCCTGTTGGTTGGCAGGTAGTACTTCTCTCCAGTAGAGTCCAGTTCCACGATATGAGCTGTTACCATTGCATCCAGCCACTCACGGACATACCTAAGCCATTTGAGGAAATTTAGATACCAGATCATGTTACATAGATAGGTCTACAATTGCATGAACTGGGGATTTTCTGGGAGATGTCACGTTTGTGTTTTCAACATGTGCATATGTCTTGTTGATGCGACGATGTTACTAAATTGGGGTTCTGCATTATTTTTCTTCTACACGGGATGAGCATATTATTCATTCCGTGTGTTCGTTACCTTTTTTGTTAGGTATTTAAAGTCTCTTACACCTAGTGATGTACGTATATGTAAGTATGGAGATATCGTGTTTACAAGTTTCAACAATTTGACCCATATTGACCCCAAATGACCTTTGACCGCCACCAAAAATAATAATGTTCTCCTATTTAATATGTTACACCTACATACTAAATATGAGATTTGTCCAAGCTTCCCTTCTTGAGATATTGTTTACAAGATTTTTACAATTTGACCCCTAATGATCCCAAATGACCTTTGATCTTAGCAAAAAACAACAGGGTTGGTTCACTCAATATAGTACACCTACGTACTAAATATGAGATCTATCTAAGTTTGTCGATCTTCTTGAGATATCCTCTTTAAAAAGTTTTCACAATTTGACCTCTGGTAACCTCAAATGAGCTTTGACCTCAACCAAAAACGGTGGACTTCTTTCACTTAATGTGATACACGTACATACCAAATGTGGTATCAGTTCAAGTTTCTCTGTTTGAGATATCGTGTTAACAAGGTTTTTATCAGTTGACCCCCGTTGACCCCAAATGACCTTTGACCTCTGCCAAAACCAATATGCTTCTTCTACTGTATGTGGTTGACCTACACACGAAATATGAGATCTGTCCAAGCGTCTCTTCTTGAGATATCCTGTTTACAATGCTTTCACAATTTGAACCATGTTGACCTCAGATGACCTTTGACCTCCACCAAAAACAATAGACTTCTTTTACTCAAGATGGTACGCCTACATACCAAATATGAGATTTGTACAAGCTCCCCTTCTTGAGATATCATGTTTACAATGCTTTCATAATTTGATCCCGTTGGCCGCAAATGACCTTTGACCGCCCCCCCTCATCAAAAAAAAAATACAATGGGCTTCTTTTATTCAATGTGGTACACCTACATACCAAATATGAGATCTGTTCAAGCTTCCCGTCTTGAGATATCATGTTTATCAGGTAGGGCGTCACGGACGTACATACGCACGCATACACACACGCATACACATATACATACACACATACGTATGCATGATTACAAGGTTTACGATTATCATCAACACCAATACTGTCTCTCTTGTACTTTTAAATTAGGAATACGTCAATTATAACAGGAACGCAGTCTTGTTGCATCTGTTAATGTGTCTTGGCACCCAATTCACGTAGAGATTACAGTAGCTACCATTTCAAAGCACAAACCAGTTTACACTGTGATACAGAAGTTTAAAATTTACATTAGTAACTCTAGTCTCTATGTGAGTCAGCTGCTTTGTTTGAAAGTTTGGAAATACATGTTAGTAAGCCATTAATTACATGTGATTAGGCTACAATAAGGAACATTCATAAATTGATCACAGTTAAATCACAATTAAATCACAGTAGTATAATTCTTGCTGGCAGACCTTGCAGACTTTTCAGTATTTATCATTTTATGCGATCTGCTCTCTTTCAAATCCATTCATCCCTACGTTCGTGTTTTATCATCCAAATATATACCGAATTATCACATACTGCACAATGACGTATCTTTAGGGGTGGTGGTGGGGGGGGGGGAGGTGCACAAGCGGCGTCCATTATCACTTACATGCTAACTCCAATCTTAGAGTCTCTCTATCTACGCAGCACATCAAAATCTTTTGCGCGGCGCGTACAAGAACTTTTGGCTAGAAATACATCCTATAGGTCCCCTTCTCATGGTCTGCCTCATGCTCTCCTACAACATTTACCCAATCTTCGGGATATGAATTTTAGGTTGATATGTTCTAGGAAAAGAACAAGTCGTCCCCCTCCCCTACCCCCACCCCCCCCCACCATATTTGTCGGGTTTTGATTCTGATAGGTAACTTTTCCAAATCACTGTCAGTAAGAGCATCATATTTTAAAAGATGCTACAGAGCTTCCAGGAAGTTTCATTTGTTTTACGCAGGGAGTTTCATTCTCATAATTTCTGTCGGTGACCGATGCCCATTAACCACAATAGGCTCGCTTACACTCTGGCTTGGACCCCACAAAACCGACGTTGATTGGTCCCCCAGTAGCCCCACCATCCAACCACGTTCCCACTTATTGCAAAAAAGTTTTGGAAAATCGTAGTGATGCTGTGCAAGCAGCTTTACCTCTCCTTAAGATTCCCTGCATCAGCAATCTCTTGACTGGTTTTTGCATCTTCTTTCATGTCCGCCAGGATATCAAACAGTCCAGTCTCGTAACCCAGATCAATTCCAAAACTGGTAAAACCATTTGCGAAGATGCTTTGCACTCTGGCAGCAAATTCCTCGGTAGTCTCAGCTGATTTTTTGGATGCCATGTCAAAAGGATTGCTCTAGTTTGTTAATCTGAAATAAGACAAGCTGAGATATCAATTAGATAGTGCATTCTGCCTAAAATGGACTGAATGTGCATTTGCACCAATGCACTCACCGCACGATCATTCTCTCTGATAAAATGCGGGTGTATGAATTATTTATTGCTGCCTGAAAAGGTGAGATGCCAGCCTATCTGTTAGGCAGTCTATGGGAACACTTCCTTGTCGCGGCCCGTAGCCAGGTAAGATTCATGGGGAAGGTGAATAGAGCAAGGTATTGGGGGCTCACCTGCACATGTGCCATAATGTTGACAAGATTTCTTAATCCCAAAAACGTCTCATGGGAAACATTTTCCTAGGGGAACTTCACCAGCTGCGAGCCCCCTTACTTGGCTTCGGACCTGCCGTTATACTTTGACATTATTTCAAGATTCAACACTGATGTGTTGTTTCAAGCCAGCTAATCTTCACCTTTCACTCAGTTAATTCTATCACTTCAAATGTGCAGTCTATCTTCCAAATAACGACCTTGAAGATAGCAACATATAAATGACGTGAAAGGGAGTGCTCAGAAATCCATTCCCTAAAGTACACCCCATACAAAAGGAAGTTAAGAGGATTGCATCGAGGAAGAATACAGAACAGAAAAGATCGAAAATGAAACAAGAAATTTATGACAAACCAAATGCGAAAATAAAAAAAATGGATTTACGCCTAATAAACCATGATTATCGACTGGCAAACATGAATAATCGACCAAAAACATCAAATAGTAATAAACGTTTGTCAACGAAGAGATTTTTAATTTTTCGAACCCCCGAGTCTGCTTTTTGGGAACAAGTAAAGTAGAAAGTTGTTGTTGTCGTTGTTTTTTTTTTCTCTTTTGTTTCTAGACGATTAGCCTACATGTACATTGTCCCTGTTTTGCTAACAATTTCAAGTAAAGAGGAATCATCCTTGTAATTTCACATGGTCGCATACTTGTCTGGTATAACGGAAATGCGATTACACATGTCTTTTTCGGATGATTAAGTTACGAGTTGGTTCTGGGCTATCGGGACAGTCCGATGTCGAATGGGCCGAACATAAAAGAAGTAAGTCTTGTCGCCTCTCCCATAAAGGAAAATCATTTGTGAGTTCCAGTCCCGTTGAGACTACTATGTGACATCCGGTGCCATTGGTATATTAGAATACTGTTGTAATGTAAGGAAGACATGTTAGGCGAGAGGCCTATCCACAGTAGAGAGGACAACGAACTCACGTACGTCTGTACGTTATAACTGTATAATTACTTCTCCTCAATTACATACGTAAGTTACCGATACAGAGTGATGTATTATGGGTAGACTGGAATGTGGATTTATTCTTAGATCATGGATATTCATAAGGATCGGATATGACAAATACCCAATGTCCAATCCCAAAGGCGTTATCCTCAATTGTCTCTTTTCTCATTGAGGAATCTTTGGGGCTCCTGTTTAATTGAACAACTGAACATCGCCAATTGAGACTTTCGTCACGTTTCAATATGAACAAATAAAGCAATTTTTATTTGTTCATATTATTTATTTATTTGTATATTCTATTTTGCACAAACGAAATTTTAGCCGATCTTGCAGCGATTATTACAACTGTTAAGTTTATAAGCCCGGGTGACACCGCACTGACCATCCGACAAAACTCGGAGATCGCAGACAGTCGTGAAAAATTCTAGGCAGTCTCCCTTCCTTTCGATGACATCGTGCCATATACTGCCGTACTGCCACACATACTACCCTGAGCGACGGGGTATTAAACCCGCATGCATGGGGTGGCAATGAAGAATCATCCCATACAACACAAACTTCTCCAAGTTCAATTTCACGAAATGCCGCCAACACATAGATATGTAGAAATGTGCTGCAGTTCTGGCTGTTTCTTATCTCATTTGCGGAACATTGCAAAAAAATAGCACCCAAAAGACTTTTTAGTTCCTTGTGAACCTTTACCGGGAAATTTCCCACTTGTCCGTTCGAAAAGTCTAAACCTTTTGATAAACCGGCGTACATGACATTTGCAGCATTGTCACCATGCGGCTTGGTTCCAAAACGAAAATGGGAAACAAAAATACACTCTTAATCTGGACTGAAAATTTCACACACTCTGTTGCCCGACCTACCCTATACCGGAGTCAATTGTCGATCATCTTTTAAAGTCAGAAACTAGATTGGCCGTGTAGCTAGACCATGAGGACTGTAGGCCTACTTGTAATTGGCCCATGTATCAATGAAATCAATGGTCCAGCTTCTAGTATAGGCTTGTGGTCGATTATCTAACTAGAAAACTGAGAGAATAACATATCACTTGTCCAACATGTTATATGTTATTCTCTCAGTTTTCAGTTAACTAAATGTCGCTGAAGTTCAATCAAGGTGGCACCTAGAGGTAAACGACATAATGGAAACGAAGAAACTTACCACAGTTCCGAATCAGATCTTCTTCTTCGTCTTTCCGATCATACTCTGGCTCACTAGATTTACAGAGTGCAGACAGTACTGCCAAAGTGGTAACGTCGTAGTAGTCTCACCTGACTAACATGTAATCAATCATTAATGATATTTACACATTGAATGGCGTTATCAATAGTTGGAGTGAAATATTAAACTTCTAGTGTGTGTTACGTGCAGCTACCTCTGTCATTTTATACGCCTGTGTGTGTGTGTGTGGGGGGGGGGGGGGGTAATCATGTCTCCTGTTGACTATGTTATCGGTTTGAATGAACGGGTGTCACTTATTGTTTGAAACCTACACACGTGAAGCTATGCCGTACGACCGGGCTACATCGTTAAATCAAAAGTGAATAATAAATATATATCCTACGTACCATCTTGAATGATATCACACAAAGAGCTTGCGTCTCGTCACACAGTAACTCCGGGCGACCCCTACCTTGGAGGGCCACGCAGACGTTCCAACTCTCACGGTGTCACTGGTGAGTTTCACTGTTTTGTCACAGCATTGCCTCACGGTGAAAATGAAAGGCCTAACAATCACTTTGATGGATTGCAAAGTGTTTTTTTATATATACCAATAATGTGATTGCGTGTGTAATGAAAAACCAAAAAGATAAGATTATGTATGATCTTAACTTTTTGTTTATTTTTAAATGTACACGCGACGTTGTACATGGACGGACTATGTCTTTCAATGAAGGAAAATGACAGTAACTACTTCAAAATGTAACGGGATTGGCATAAAAACAGTAAAAAACAGAAATCATATTTGAAAATTAACGGTTCTTTCTATAACCGCCTACATAATGAATATGCAACAGTACAGGTCTCACTAGTGTATCAAAAACATACTACTCAAGTCGTCGAGCCTTGGTAGGTATCGGGAATTGTAGTATGTGGTGAAAGGAAGCACTGTATTTACAAATAACCTACGAACTGAACACAACCTTGCCCGCGGCGTCAGTGAGCCTGAGTTGGTAACTGAATATTCAATCCTAGTATACTTCCCACTGACTTGCTCAAAGACGTACACCGTTGATTTAAATGAAAAGTGTCAACCACTACATTATCGTATTCTACACCTTTTGTCGCTATGTTAGAAGAATTTGAAATCATATGGCAAAATTAACCAACTGAAATCTATTTATTTTCCCAGATTGTTTGAATGGTGTAATTAAAAGCCTTACCAAAATTTTGGAGATGAAATTTCAATGTTTTTACTTTTTGTCTACGCACGCAATCACTTTAATTGTTGTTAAAGAGGAAACTGATTTTAGTCACTGGTATTATGAACTATTCAGGTCACGATTCCCAAGACGCATCCATATTTGCATATTGCAATGACACCATCATGAGGTCCTTACGTAAAGTTTGATTGGTGTACAGATATTACGGCGGAACTTCACTGAATAGTTCGTTTCCACTACTAATTATAAACCATATAATTTGTTTTATGTCATGTAATAATTACATGTCATACAATTCGAGGAGTTAGTGTACTCTTTAACCCGAGATTAGACTTGAAAATAATCAAACAGGAGATATGTCCAAATGGAAGATTTATCATTTTAGATGTATATATTCATGAGAGCATTGTAACTATTATTTGTGTCTATGTTCCTAATGTCGACAAACCTGGTTTCTTTGTTGATATTTTACAGAAGTTACTCAAGTTTGAGAGGGACTTAATACTTTTCGCAGGGGATCTGAATTTTTAATTTACAACTTGATAAAACAGGGGGGAAATCCCAGAACGAATTTTAAGGCAAGTTATGCTTGTTTAGATTTAATGACCACTCACGACTTAACGAACATACGGAGGGAAAAAAATCCTTTTACAAAAAATTATACTTGGAGTTCTAACGTTTCATCTGGAATACACTGCAGACTGGACTATTTTCTTACCTCTAGGCATGTTGCTCACGCAGTTAGCGATACTAATTTCAACCGAGCATTCAGTCAGACCACTCAGTGGTTTCTTTAAACCTTTCTACATATCCGGTGAAAAGAGGACCTGGTTTTTGGAGGATCAACAACTATCCCCTAAGTGACCTAAACTATATTGCCATCATTAACGATCTTATTTGTAATGAATTAATGAAGAATAATTTAAGCAATCCCTCAGTTAGGTGGGAATTGCTGAAGTATAATATTCGTATTAGTACTATGAAATATTCAAAAGACAGAGCAAGGGAAAGGAGGGCTAAGGAACGTGAACTTACTAACAGAATTGCACAGCTTGAGCAAGATTTGTATAACGAAAAATCTTCTGAAAACAGAGATAAGCCCAGGACTGCTCAAAATGAGCTTTTATATTATTACAATTATAAATTACAAGGTACCATCATAAGGTCCAGTACAAGGTGGGTCGAAGAGGGCAAAAGGAGTACAAGATACTTCCTAAATTTAGCAAAAAAGAAACAAGGCAGTGAATGTGATCCGTAATGTTAGACTGAGCTGTGGTGACGTTGTAACCACTAATGATGGGATCCTTAAGGAAATCAGGAATTATTATCATACACTCTATAGTTCTGAGAGCTGTAACCCCGAACCTGCTGTTCACACTGCTGAATTAGTATCTTGTGAAGGGGCGCTGACCCTCGATGAATGTTACCAAGCTCTTACTTCTATGAAAAATGACAAGTCTCCCGGTTCTGACGCTATCTCTGTTAACTTTTATAAAACGTTTTGACCTATGTTAGGAAATGTTGTCGTAGATTCCTTAAATTAAGGCTATAACAATGGTGAGCTCTCATCTGAACAGACTAGAGGTATCGTGACTTTACTCTTAAAACCAAACAAGGACTCTACTCCGTTACAAACTTACTGGCCAATGACGCTGCTGAATACAGATTACAAAATTGATGCAAAAGCCATAGCGTCAGGGTTGAAGTCATTCAGGACTGGATCGGGTGTCATCAAACGGTTTCCTAAAAAGCAGATTCATTGGCGAGAACATAAGATTTCTTTTAGATCTAATTGATTATTCCAATTATTATAAAGTACCTGGCTTTATCTTCCTCGTTGACTTTGAAGAAGCCTTTGATAAAATTGAATGGGCTTTTTATTCATAGAACTCTGTCTTACTTTAACTTTGGATTAAGTTTTAAAACGCGGATTTAGGTTTTCTATCGTAACAGCAGTACCTGTATCTGTAATAATGGTTACTCTACTGTTTTTTTTTTTTTTTGTCTTTTTTTTGCGTTGCAAAGAGCAGCCCGTCAAGCTTCCCCCTCAGTCCATATCTGTTTATTCTAGTTGCTGAGATGTTGGCGTTAAAAATCCAAAGAAATGATAACATTAAGGTGTATTAATATAAGTAATCATAAAGTAAAAATAATGCAATACGCTGACGATACCACCATATTTCTCGATGGAAGTAGGAACTCCATTGTTGAGACCATCAGTGTCTTTACTAAATTAAAGGCAGCTTCTGGTTTATCTAGCAATCTGACAAAATCCAACTTATTTCCTTTAGTACCCTACGTTACCGCTATTCCTTTTGCTATGCATGATTTAAAGGCTGTATTGCGTCACCCTAAGCTATACTTTTACCTCCCGGAAAGCAAAATTCTCAACTGGTTCTACGTTACAGTACTCTTAGATTGACAGCAAATTCGAAAGATGCAGAGCAGCTCGTATTACACAGCGTACACAGGGATCCATTGCTTTGATTACACATGTGGAGGAATTTAAGACAGGCTGAGGGAGAGACTAGAGGTAGGTGGTTGGGAGAATTGAAACTGGGGTGATGAGTTTGTGTCTTTAAACGTTAGCATGGACCGGTTCAAATTCTTGGCATTTTTCCATCAATAATAACAAAGATTTATTTTCCCTGAACTGCATGCCTAAACTTTCCAGACTTAAAGCTGTTTGAGATCATGGTCCTCGAGGGACTTGACACCGATTGGGCGCAACGTTGTCGTAAAAACATTTGCACTTTCTCAGCTAGTGTACTTATTCCAGGTTTTACCAAATCCGCTCAATTATTTTACAAAGGAACTTGAGCAGGTTATTTTTATTTCATTTGGAACGGAAATCCTGATAAAGTAAAACGTTCAGTTATAATTAATACAGTTCAGAATGGTGGTCTCAAAGTCACTCATGGTCCCAGTTTTATTTACAGCGTTAAGAGTACGTGGATTAAACGTTATTGTAATGATTGTAATGGTGTGTGGAAATTATTCTTTGATTTATACCTTCAGCCATTTGGGAAAGAATTTATCTTCCGTTGCAATAATAAAAGTAATGATGCAGATCATATTAAGAATACGTTCATCAAGGAAGTCGTTCAGGCATGGAGTGACATTATTTTTACTGTGCCACATGAAAATTATGGCTCACAAGTCATATGGAACAATTCTTTTTTTCGTATTAATGGTGACACTATATTTTATAAACAGCTCTTTCAGAAAAATGTTACTTATGTTAGTGATTTTTTACCAGAATAATGTACCGCTAACTTTTGAACAATTTAAGCATAAATTTCAAACGGGTTCATTTCCATTTACTTTGTATTGGGGATTAATTTTAGCTGTCCCTAAAGCATGGAAGAGATCTAGCTGTGCTAGAATGGACGACTTTGATCCCCAAAATGATTTCTTTAATAGAGCACTTAACGCTATCTCCTTAAGCAAGTTTACCTATAATCACCAGGTCGTGTATCTACTACACCTACATCGAGAAAAAAGTGGCAGATAATTTAAATACTGTTACAGAGAAGGAATGGCGTAAGATTTCCACCAGGCCAGTTTATACAGTGTCTGAATTCAAGCTTCAATATTTCCAATTCAAATTCCTACACAGATTAATTGCACAAACAAACTTTCAAAGTCTATGGGAAAATGTGAGTCTGATCTCTGCTCCTTCTGCCTTATCGAAACAGAAAGCTTGGAACATTTATTTTGGGAATGCAGTATAGTTACTGATTTTATTTTAGACGTCGAATGGCGTTTCTTAAGGAAACAGTTCTTCTCAAAAACTGATATATTCTTTGGTTATAGTAAAGGACCTAGCCACCCATACGACTTTTTAATATTTCATTTGAAGTATTATGTTTACTAGTGTAAAAGAAGTGAACGCCATCCAATCGTTTATGATTTCTTCTTCAGATTCAAATTTGCCTTAAGCATAGAACGATACAACAGCTTAGAATTAAAAGACGTATGAACCATAAAGTAAAATATACTGAATTACAGTCTGCCTTTGCTGTTTGTCCGGATTTATTCTACTACAATGATTAATTACTCGTTTGTTAACAGTAGACTTGTTTCTCTTAATGCATTATGACATTTCTGCAAACAGTATTCCTATACTTGACTTCACTGCTTCTGTCACCATAATCACAGTAATATGTGTACTGCATATGCTCTTTGCATCATTGAATGTCTCATTCGGAATTATTGAATAATTTAAGCTTAAAAGTCTACCATGTTTGTAAATGTTGTATATATGGCAAAAATACTATTTGTAATTTCAACTACTGTTGAACACCGATTTATGAAATATACGAGGCAAGTAATACATGTCATACAATTTGTGTGGTTTATATTATATCACAATGTGCAATGTGCAATGTGTTCTTGTTAATTATATGACAAATAACTAATTTTATGTCACACAGTATGTTCCTTTCCATGATATCACATAGGTCTATACTGTGTTCTTCTTTAATTAAAGAACATATATATGTCATGTAATTTGTCTTGTTTTTATTACATAGCATATAATGTGCTTTTATTCAATGATATCACAAATAATGAATTATATATCACATTATGAATTAGATATCATAGTAATTTGTTCACTCTTAATATATCACAGATAATAAACAGTTGCTTAACACAGTTGTATCACATATCAAACTTGAAAGGATTTTACATGCCATATGCTATTTCATCAATGTGTATTATATAGAACAAATAATATTTGTCAAATGGTCCCTCAAAACGATTTGATTTCTTTTTTAAGGGAAAGACTCGGGTATTGCATACACCCACAGGAAAGTGCATTTCTCAAGTTCAAGTGAAAATTACGCACATTGAAGAAGTAAAATTTCCGTAGGCCTTCTTTTTAATAGTAATATGACAGACCGGCTTCTCCTCTCACACTCAAATGTGGAGAAGCTTCATCAGTCTGTAGTAAACATTTTAATATCGTTCATTTGGCTACATGTCGTATTATTTCTATTGTATATAAAAGGGCATCATTAGTGCATGCAGACAACTTTAATCTCAGAGGGCAACTTCGTTCGAATCCTGACATTCCACCGATTCTACACTCACAAAACGTAACGGTAAAATAAGAACTCCATACCTTATAGGTAAAATTTTACACACAGTTAATGTAATATTTACCAAAATTATGTAGAATTTACATATACTGTTACATATATGTAAATTCTACATAAGTTTGGTAAATTTATTACTTATTTTACCGTTACCTTTTGTGATTGTATGTTACTTTGAAAGCGAACAGCTAAATCTTTTAGTTTGCGGCCCTTTTATTGGCAACAATAGATTCATTCGGAAACAGCTGCGGTATATAGCGGATGCTCTTACATTAAATGGCAATGATGCGTTTAGAATACACCAACATGGCCTATAAGGAAAACTGCTGTAATCATTGTTAAACCATTTGGTCTCATTAATAAGCCTCCTCAAAAATTTAATTCATCTCCTCAAAACATTATGTATGTGATGAGTAACGGCATCATTTGAATTGTGGAAAGTAAGGATGGAAAAATTATTATTGAGCGACAAATAACTGTACTTCTATGTGAAAGTTACGTCTTGAAAATAAGGCTTCTGTCCTTCCTTACTTTCGAAGATCTATCACTCTATATCCCCACACGTTGGTTTTAAAAATATCATTGCTTTCTGTGAAACAAATGCCTTGTTTCTCTTTAAATGTGTTTCAAAAAACCTCCTTTGGAGCTTGATTTTAATATGTGCGTATTGTAGTTCTTAAGATCCAATGGGAGTTGTAAAAGTTAAGTGATTCATTGATTGATGGAACCGAACGACCACATTACAGAATTAATCCAAACTTACAGATCTGATACCGTCTTTTACCGCTACCTTTTGCGCTATTATACGTGCTACTGTGTGAATAAGAAGAAGCAGAAACTAGAGAAAGAATAAAGAGAACTCATTTCGAAACAACAGATCCTTTTTTATGTTCTTACACGTATGTCAATTTGAAAACTACAAGTATTTCCTTTTCTTCGCAGTCTGGTGGTAAAATAGGGCTTATGGAATTCGAAGAATTCGTTGCAAAACGTTTCTTGTTTCGCGGGAGTAGACGCTGTCTCTTCGAAATTATTTCTTTTCTCGATGAAACCGTCTTTTTGTTAAACAGATTTGTGCATAAAACGGCACCTCAAATTCGAAGAAGCCTTTAGAGGTAACAATTGAGTATTATCTGTCGAGGTATTGATAACTTTCAGTAGGTTTAGAGTCGAGTTTGGTATCTAGCAAACAAGTAGAATAAAACTTTTGAAGATTCTTAGATCTAGTGTGTCACCTCAGAGTTAGTATTAGTTTAGTATTAGAGTTAGTTTCATATCTGTTGGATCA
This sequence comes from Stichopus chloronotus, assembly GCA_021234535.1. Lineage (NCBI taxonomy): Eukaryota > Metazoa > Echinodermata > Holothuroidea > Aspidochirotida > Stichopodidae > Stichopus > Stichopus chloronotus. The sequence goes on from CM037836.1 coordinate 8,831,131, forward strand.
AACAGCAATAAGAGATGTCTATGTAACAACGCGGTTAACATTCCAACATCATAGTGTACCCCTTATGGACCCCACGATAACAACGAACATATAGGGCCCATATGACTTTGCACCCACCCAAGATCCTACGGGGCCCATATGGGTCAGCCCAGGTAACCCCTATGACACATATGGATTAGTTCTGGGGTCCACATAGGCAATTTTCCCATATGGACACTATAACTATCTCATATGGGTCATACGGTTATCTGGGCTGGGACATATGGGCCCTTATGAATCGTGGGTGCAAAATCACATGGGCCCTATATGAATTCACCTTTATGTGGGCCCATGATGGCATGATATCTGGGGCCGTTTTAAGTGCACGATAAGAGTTGTTTATTATGGCATGGGTTCCAGAGGTTCGTGTCGCGGATCCTGGAACCAGTCCCAGACTGGTGGGATTCCTGGCGGCAAACACCGGAGCTCCCCCAACACGAGACTATTTGAACCCAGAAAATAAAGTTAAGCTGAGGTAATTAGATGCTTCACTATACTGCATGTGCCAGAAATATAGTCCCGCAAGTTCGTGATTTAGAACGGATTTGAATTTTTTTTAATGATTACTTTTATTATTTTTTTTTTCAGTCGACCCGACGGGCCAATATGTCTCTTTAGATTTCCCTGAAAGCATTCAGAACTGTCAACATACAATGAATGTATGATAGCAGTCAGACGTACCTACAACTCTGATAGCAGAAAGAATTGGCCAGTCTATCTACAGCTCTAACATTCGTCATCCTATACAGCTCCAATTGCATAGCAGGGCTATCTACGGCTTCGAAAGCAGTCGGAGCTATGCAGGATCTGATAGCAGTCACAGATACTATACTGTTATAATAACAGTGAGATTGCGTGGCTCTGATAGCAGTCCGAGGCATGTACAAATATGGTAGCAGTCAGAGATATCTATGGCTCAGAGAGCGGTCAGAGTTACTCTAATAGTGTAGGTCAAATAGCCGATACTCACTATTTAATATGTGTGTGTGTGAAAGAAATGCAAACTGGAAATGAAAAGCAACGAAAGGGAATCTACAATGACCTTATGTTATATATCGATGAATAAAAAAATAAGAAGTTGACAAACAATTGAATTTATAAATGAAAAAGTGAGCAGTGAATAACACTCTGCTCATGCCGTGAATCGAACCTCGGCCTTCTCATCCAAACTGACTTAGACCCAACAACAGCGTCCGACAGTATAGGTTAATAAAACTCAAGTTCCACCAAATGTTTTGCCAGGAAGGTTTACGCAAATTGCGAAGATTGCAAGAATGAAGATTACACATGTTACCAGCGTCATGTAATGTAAAATTTGTAGTCACAAATCTTGAATTAGCTGCAAAAAATGTAGAGAACCGGTCTATACTAACGTTCTACCATTATTTTTATATCAAGCCGAGTCAACAGTTCTGACTTTCACGCATTTTGATAGAACGTTGAGCTATTTCATTTTATCTTGTAACTGGCTTTCCTACCATCATTCTACAATTGCGGTGACACTCCTCTTGCAACGCAATGCAACAGCTGCCCATCAAAGTTATTTCTAAACGAAACCATTTCCGCATACAAAACCATGAAACAGTCTATTCATTCATAGCCACTTGTTTTCAAACAAACATATACAAATACCCCCATCCCCCCAAAAAAAATAATAATTAAACTTCTTATGTTCATAGCCGAAATTCAGAATACTTTAATTTGAAAATCTTCAGACCGGTAGGCCTTGATAACTAATTTTTGTGATGCACCTTGTCCAAAAATGTTCAATTATCTTTCAACAGTTCGCTCCAAAATTGCTCACTAAAAACTCAGACAATCTAGGACAAAATACGTTGGGACTCCCTTCTGCACCGTTCAATGTTGGCTACAGGATTACTGTTCAAAGTGTACATTCACTCCTATAGCGCAATATTGGAAAGGGGCACGGCGTTTCATGTTATTCTCTCACCTAAAATTCAGTATTATATTTGCAAAGTACGGTAAAGTGTCCCAACAATTTTGTCCAAGATTGTAGCTTCAAACCTACCTGCCTTGGATATGACTTTCATATTTCATTAATAATTTTCCACCTACAGGACGAAATCATTGTGTACACTACTAGGTCTGTACATAAACTATACAGCTGAGGAGTGAACATTGGGAAGACATAACAAGGCTCTTCTCAAATTCCACGACTGGAAGTGAGAATTATTGATGATTTGTTTTGCATATAGTAACATAGCACAAAGACAAGTGATTTAAATTGTTAGGTTCTGAATGGTGAACTTGGAAACAGGTCATATGCAGACATATGTGAGCCTCAGAGAAGACAAAAAGGTAATCTTGATTAGGCTACTAAAGTGTCTAATCGTATACGAAATGTTAATGAAGAGATAACAGTACAGCTCTCCTCCTGCTTCTTGCCAGTATAAAAATATGTACACATTTTCATTCATACAGTAAAGCAGAGGGGAATACCCTACTTAAATACAGAATTACTGTGCATATTCTAGAGAGAAGTCCACCCTTAAGATCAGGGTTGTTTGATTTGAATCAAACTGATTAAAATCATGATCAAAATCATGGATTTTATTTTAAAAAAATCATGATGCAAATCAATTTATTTGATTTATATGACTGTCTTAGTAAAAGTAGCTCTTTTTTTTTTGCAACTTGTAATGCAAAGCAGTACTTATGTACTTATGTATAGACTTACCGCGCGTTCCTCAGGGGAAGTCCAGCCTTGCGAAACTAAGTGAAAGCAAGGCTCTGCAACTCACACTATAAAGCAGAGATGCATAAATCATAACTTTGCCTTGAATGCTATTTATTCCAATGTGCATGATGTACACTTATGTACAACATATATGAGGTCTGTCTGTGCTTCCCTTATTGAGATATCATGTTTACAAGCAGGGAATTTCCACAGACGGACATACCATCATGAATGAACAAGAAGTGAATGCACACCTAGTGGTCACCACTGAAACCATTTGCATCTGGCTAAGTGTTGAATATTCATGTGTAACATATTAAATGTGATCTAAATTGTTCTATAATCAAAGAGACTATTTTATGACATGCAAATCAAGTTTATCGTTGTCGCAAATGCGATATAAAGGAATGACGACGAAGTTGTGTGCTACATGATGCTTGACACGTAAAAATAAACGTAATACTTAGGACGCAGATTTCCAACCTTGAGAATGTTAAGTACAACCTTACTAGCAGCACTGGCTCTTATGTGAGCCAGTCCAAGACGGCTAGAAACAAAGACATTGGCATTGAATTTGCATTGTGACATTATCTGTCTGATTTTGACGGTTTGGTGAAAGACCCAAAGCATTAATATCAATGTGGAGATGTAACTCTAACCAGTTCTGCAAGAACGGCAGGGTTAATTTTGAATATGAATACACTTGTTTACACAGTCAACTCCTTGATAAGTGACTGTGCTCTGAAACTGCCGGTCAAACTTGGTGGAATCATGTGAAAAAAATAATACTTAATTATTGCAACATTTTTGAGAATCATTTTTCATCTCTATCACTACAATGCAAAAGCCAGTTTTTGACAATTGATTGCAAACAGAGCAAGATAACATATACTAGAGTACCATAGCACATACACAATAACCGCTGTGATCCCACGGAGAGCAACAGAATCAGGACAAGATACGATGCACTGTGTATTTGTGAAGAAATGGTGAGGCAGCGAGAGGCACAGACGACAAGCAGCTGGCAGTTCATGTTGGAGAGGCTTATTTCTAGAGGTGCTATTACGATAGGATAGCTCCATGTTATCACAGCTGTTTATGAGAGCCCACCCTCTAGTTCTTATGGCCTGGTCTATGACTACAAACAACTCTGAATTGACTTTGACATATCACCTCCAAGCAAGGGCGGATCCAGCCTCTAGCTCATGGGGGGCAGTTTGAAAAGGGGGGCACCAGCATATCTGACTAATACAATTATGTATGCTGTCTATTTTTAACACAATAATGAGCCATATGTGCAAGGTACCATCATAAATTAGGGCGCCCTTGCATTTGGATGGTTTAGCACTATTACGTTGACACTTTAGACGGTCAATGCAGGCCAAGATTTTCATTTTCTAGCACATGATCAATTGCTTCACTATAAAAAATTCTTTTATATCATAGTGTAACTATCAGAATGTGTGTTTCAATATGCTAACACACAAGAGACGTACAGTTAATGTAGTAAACAGAGATGGTAATTAGAGCAGTTATTGATACTAAAATTATATTTTTTAAAATTATAAATTGATATTTGTAAAGTTGACAAGTAAATGTGAGATAAATATAGCCTGCCAATATTAGCAGCAAGCAAGTGATATTTTCACTGAATTTCTTAGGATGCGGGGGCTCATTTTTCCTGTATTTGGGGTGCCAAATTGGTCATGGGGGGTAACTGCCCCCCGTTGCCCCCCTTGGATCCACTCTTGCCTCCAAGACATGACATCTTTCTACCTCTACAGTTGGCTATAATCGACCAAAACTTTAAAAGAGTTTGTGGTCAGGGAGAGTCCTGTGTAATAAATAGCCAAAGCAACACCACATGGAAGAATAAAATACAGCTTTTTGGTCTAAGCAGTGAGAAATCCCTTTCACCAACAACTTGTTATGAGCATCACCGACCTATTTCCTCTTCTTGCAGTAGAAGTGTTGTCCGTAACCCACTGGGTTTTTAGCAGCTACAATGACTTCCATACCAGCTGCTGTAATCATTTCTACTGCTTTTTCTCTGCCCCAAGCTGCCCCCAGTCCCATGCCCCCCTCACTGTTAAGTGATGTGGGCATGCAGTGCAGTAAGCTTATCATGTATAGCAGTTCAATGCCTGGTAATTTTTCCAGATTATCTTTGACCTTGCTGTAACTGTAGGGTTCAAGCGCTAGAAGTATTCCACCAGGGGCGAGAATTCTGTGAATCCCACTCAGAGCTCTGTCAGGATAGGCCATATCGTGAATGGTGTCATGGCAGAAAACAAAATCAAACTTATCGTCCCAGTCTGCTGGCATCTTCGCCGCATCTCCAATAATAAACTTGACATTCTTCAGTTGCAGTCTCTCTGCATTCTCCTTTCCCACATTGGCACTTTCCTCCATGAGTTCAAAACCGCAGATGTTACTTTTTGGGAATGCTTTGCCAAATGCAATGGTGGAGACACCCTCTCCGCACCCTACGTCCAGGACTGAGATGCCGTTAGCTGTGCAGAATCAAAAGATGGAACAGTGTCTGTACCCAACAATGACCATGCAAAAATGATAGAACTGTTGTGGCAATACTGGTGTGCAGTTAACAGTAACACATTTATTGCCAGCTGTAAAAGGTGAAGTTCATGTGCTGTCGCTAGTGCTCAACCCATGAACCCATGAACTGTGTAACTCAACAAAGTTATTACAGCAGTAATAAGTTAACTAGGAGTGCTTAAATCAGCCATTTACAGTAGTGGGGTGATGTACAATAACACACTATGAAATAAAATGGAATGTTTACCAATGCTCTTTCTGCCTGCAAGGTAAACAGTTACACTCAGGTCATGTTGAATCTAACTGTGTATCTTGCACATTTATGAGCTTGAGAAGGCCCATGGAAAAGAGTGGAAGCACATGGAAAACACACAAACAAAATAATAGACGACAAAGGCCAGTTTCTTTGAAGCATTTTGTCCCTTCTTTAAACACAGGATTAAAAATTTTGAAAACTGTCCGTGTGATTGGAAGCAAAATTGGAAATTATCTTCACTTTCTTTGAAAGGTCTTCAACTATAGTTCAATTCTTCTGAAGTTTAGTTTCCCCAGTTGACTGAAACACTTAACAACAAAATGAAAGGGATCAACTGTTAGTTTACAGTAGATATATTGCATAATACTTCTCCAACTGCTGGCCCTATCACCTTTAGATGATTTTGACTTTACCTGGTGCACTGTAGTTGCTATCAAGTCTCTTCATTGGTTTTAAATGTTGCTGCTTTACACCACATTGCACACGGATATATTTACAGTAAGTGCCCCATTTTGTAGCTTTGGCTTGATAGTAGTCAATTATACGAAGCTCTCTTCGTGTTCCAGGTAACATGTTGAAGAAATTGTCTAGTTCACTCCAATTAAGCCTTACATATAACATAAATTTCAACTTAGCCACAGTATAACAGATCAAAAGCACCACATATTCTACATGTGAGTTACTACAGTAGGCCTATAGCACTTCACTGTTGAAAGTTCTTTGATTCCAAATTTGTCGCAGTGTCACGTATAAGGTAAGATGGCAATTTTTCACCTTCTCAAGTGCCAAATTCCACAATTTTCATGGGTGGTCACAAATAAAAAATTATGTGATTTTTTTGTGATGTACAGTAATTCCATAATCACAATCCATGATTACAAATCACACTTCACAAATATCAAAAATAAGTATGCGCCTACTTACCAATTTCTTGCAACATATGCCCTTTGACATCCTCATTAAATTTAACTGGCTGACAACTTCAAAGACAGATCTTTTTTTTCTGCATGTAATTTTTTTGCCTTCATTTTCATTCTTCTCAGGGGGAAAGTATGTTTTCAACTCCTCAAATTCATAGTTTTATTTGTTTTTGTTTTTTTTTCCATAACACAGAAAACAATAAAAAGTAGTCATAAAGAAATACTGAATTAGTTTCACCTTGCTGTATGCGCTGATTCCAAAATGATCGATGTGTAGTACGCATTGCATCCGAGTCACCCAACGAGATTTATGCCACCTGTGTGACCACTCCCCAGCCTGTCACATCCCATTCTGTGACTTTCAAGCTTTGCCTTGACCTTGTCATGACTAAATCACTCACATAGTAAGCTTTGCAACTCAGGATACGGAGACAGGATTGCTGTTGTCACATGAGTCTCCAGGAATTTCTTTGTCATCTTGCCAAGTGTCTTGTAGGATGAAGTGTAATTGGCATAAGACACACCTGAAACGAACAGAGATACTGTATGACCAAAATAATAAATAGGAGAAAGGAACAAAATAGGGTGAAGCGTAATGTACCAGCGTCATTAATTTACAATATGGAAACATTAAAATGATAACTTATCTTTGAAGGATTCTATGAGTCTTGCATGTCAGACAGTGACATGAAGTACTATACAACAGACATAAGTATGGACTCAGCAAAAACAAAATCTAAGCCTGCCACCTTGACATATCAAGAAGGAAGTCTTTGGTCGAATCTTGGAATACTGTTCCATTAGCAGAGATGCCTTTATACCTGCCGAGTCACTCTTAGCTCAAAGAAAATTGATAAACTGCTCAAAATTTCTCAGTGCCCATCCACATCATGGTAAATAAATATGCTGTGATATCAACAACCAGAGAGATAAAATAGGATATAAAAGAATAAGATGTGACTTGTTCATATTCTTGTGGCGGGATGTCAAGCCTTTGTTACAATAGCAGTGATGCTGTGCATGCCAAGGTTAGGTTTGGTTCACTCTTAACCTTTTCTGAACTATGCAAACCAGCTAAGAATTTAATGGAAGGGATACACCAAAATTACAGGCTAGATTGTAAACAGATTACTATTCATACTTTTGCATATTTGATACATACAGCCACAACACAGTAATCTCTTCTTGCTTAATTTAGAAACCAAGAAACAACGTTCCTTACCTCTTGGACCATCTTTCTTAAAGCATTCTTTGACCTGGTCGTACACGTTTCCTCCGAAAGATGGAAGCAGGCAACCGACTACAACGTCACCTGACAGTTCCCCATCCGTGGTCAGTGCTGGGACCCTGTGGGCTGGCAGGTAGTACTTCTCTCCTGTGGGATCCAATTCCACTATGTGGGCTGTCACCATGGCACCCAGCCACTCACGAACATACCTGCAAATTGATTTAGCACATGAATATCATTACAGACAATAGCGATTTCCTTTCATGCCTTCATAACTTCATATTTTGAAAAGACATCACACAATACAATCCGTGCACTTCTTAAAAATCAGCTTGAGTAGATGCCTCCAGATAAGCATCCATTGAAAAGTACATAAGAGTTTGGAAGAAAAACCAAAAACATTCTAATTTTACTTCAAAAGTCCTAAAGTTACTGCAAGTTTTGGGTTTGAATGAAATACACTCGTTGATAGTAATGTTTCATTGGATTCATTTCCCACATGTGCAGACTAAGGGTATAAATCCAGAAACAGTGTTGAATATGATTTAAGACAAACTTTAAAGATGTGTGGAAGCAAATAATTATGAGGTTGCATATGGCTACAAAGTTGCCACTACACTGTAAATGTGGGAGCAAACACAACACACTCAGTTGTGTATCAGGGGGTTCAGGGTTCCATATTCAGGGGGGCTCAGGAGGCTGGATGAACCCCCTACCACAAGATCTGAAGTTCTGCTCAGGCTATGATAGTAGGCCTACATTAGCAACATATATACTGAGTTTTAATTTGTTGGTCATAATTGTCCAATAAAATGTTCCACTCATGATAAAATCAAACCAAGGCTTCCCTCCATACGGCTGAAAAAGCTGCATATGCCTGACACTGTTGCCCTCTTTCCTTCAAAGAAGTGGAGCATGCATTTGGATTGATAATTCAGTCATTGACTGATTATTAATGAAAACTTTGGGGATTTTCTTTTCTTCTTGTCTTCTAATAGGAAAAGAAAATAAGCTGCAGGAACTGTATTGGCAAAGATGACCACCACAAATTTATGAAAACCAAAGCAATGAATAGAGCATGACTAAAACTGAAACCTTACAACATGTGTCATGGCATGTTTAATTTTATACAATCTGTGTACTGCAAATACTTTAGAAGCCTGCAACAAAGAAACAAAGTTTTGATGTATGATGCATCTTGGCTGCATATTCTGTCGTTTAAATTTTCTGTGACACATTGAAACATACAGACCATTCACTACAAACATCCAACAAGTGCAGCATGGCATATCTGCCCTGCCCATCTCAGTCAGAGAAGGCTTTTAGGTTTCAAATAGTAAAAGATTTACTGCAAGCATATACCTATCAGACATGGCAGATACGCCAAGCTTGCATTCTGGAAAACATGCTGATTGAGTTATGCTTGCATTTATGTTGTCATTTGTTTTAGACTTTAGGAAAATTCTCCAGAATAAATTTTCCACACCTTGTTGTTGAGAAATACTTGATGCTTTGAGTCAAACAAAGCTCTAAAAATAAACTGCTGTGAATGAGGTAAATGTACACAGTGCCAGTTCAAGGTACAACAATATTACTGTTGTATATGGTGAACGTTACACTCTACCAAACTCATATACAAAGTTCAGTTTCCGGTGTTTACACATGTTTATTAAATTTTTTTTATTCCCTTCAGTAAGTCAGTATAAACAAAGAAACAAATTAGAAATACAAAGGGGAAGCACTGTCACTTGGATAGATTTTGCAATATTGGGTGATTGGTTAATTGCAATGATTTACATGCAATGATGTATACGATTATGTGATTCTGATTGGTCAACATCATTGTAGCACTGGTAACTTTCAACCCCAGAAGTGTCTCTCAAACCACAGAGCCCCCAGACAGGTAATTTTGCTGTTGAACCGTAGATTTCACTCTCTGTAACAATGCATGCCTGCGTCGCCGACTGTACTGTCCCCGTTTCTCGTTCTTACTTGTCAACGTCATGTAAACTATTTCAATCGTCATCATCAACTTGATTTATCAAATCTGTGAGTGCCAGTCAAATCAATTGATAAATGGAACTCTGATCGATCAAATTAAATCGAACATCTCTCTCTGGAGTTTTGTTCTGACATCTTGTAGTTAGAATTCTCTGCAATATTTGTAACATCCGTCGCTAGGGCAGTCGTATCACCACTGTAAACCCCCCCCCCCAAAAAAAAATCAACCCACACATGGATGGTGGACAGGGTTTAGACCTACATAATAGTACCATGGCAAAACTAATGGACACAGGCAACAAGATAACAGGAAAATTACACCTATGATTCTGACTGCTTGTAGGTACCATTTCATAGATTTATGCAATAAACTGTTACACTACTGTACACCCATCCAGGATGGAGGTGGGTCCAGGATTTTTGTTTTGGTGGGTAAACTAGCTTCACCCATTCAATTTGAAGCGCATAGATAAATTACTATAATCTCAAATGGTGTAAGGGTTATTACATCACAACAGTGACAATCATAGCAACAGAGAGATATCTTTGAAATATATTTGAAGGCATACATAAATCCAGTGCACATCAGGGTGTGTTTAAAGGTACAGTACATGAAAATTCTAGTTGTGGAAAGTTTGGGATGGGGTGTATACCCACCCATTGAACCTCCTGTGGATTCACCCTTGCAGTAATACAGTACCTCTCTTTAAAATTTCCTGCGTCAGCAATCTCTTGACTGGTTTTTGCCTCTTCTTTCATGTCAGCCAGGATATCAAACAGTCCAATCTCATGACCTAAATAAAGGCCAAAACTGGTAAAACTTTTCACGAGGATCGACGCAACTCTGGCTTGGAATTCCTCACTGGTCTCAGTTGATTGCCCGGATGCCATATCAAACCGTTTCTTCGTTAATCTGAAATGAGATCAGAGAGACCAAACTCAGAGAGACCTAGATACTGTGGTGCATGCCCCATATTTCAGATGCAAACTTAGTTTTAAACATAGCCTACAAGATTTCTACCCACTAAAGTGGCTAGACCTACAAGCAATATAAAGCTGAATCTTGTCATACACAGTACTTTGTTACATAGATGTTCCTATGGGGATCCTGAAAAAATATAATAGTATTGAGCATGAGTTAAGCCAGCTAGAGCAGAGAAATATGAGAAAGGTCATACCAACAAAGGCCATTAAGTATGGTTTGATATGGAGGTTGCAATCACTTCCTGATCTTCATGCAGTAAAGGTAAGACATTTTTGTGTTTTCATGACTACAATGCCTCAAGTGCCTGCAGTGTTCTCCATAGATTTTCAAAAAAGGAGAGAGGCGTGGTTGGCGGGCACATGTGAAGCACATACACAATTGTCAGGCAATTGCTGGAAGGAGAGGAAAGGAAGTTACACCTCACCCTTAGATATTTTTGACGATTGAGATGCTAAAATATGCAAAATGGTGCCAAAATGGTGATTACTTGCCTTATTTCCAAATAGCAGTGGCATATTTACAACTTTATGGGAGAGCTTTTATAAGGTGGGGGTAGGTGGAGACAGAAATCTAAAGGGTTGCTATTTCAGGGGAAGATACTAAAGGTGTTTGGGGGGCAAGTCCTCTTCCAAGACCCTCCATGGAGAACACTAACATGGCACATAATAGTTGGAAGTATCCATCCCTGTTTGCGCTAAGGGATTGTATGAATCCTGCACAATTTGTCTCCAGAATCCCGCACAAAGATAAATCACATTTGTGAAAATACCACACACTTTTCCACACCTGACGTCGTAGAGCTACAATTATAAATACAAATCAACTGCAATAGGATCTTTAATGAGTGACAAGTCCCTCCTTGATGTTGAAACTCCGTCCCAAAGTTGTTTTTAGAGAGGGAGTTCCCTCCCAGGTTCACGTCCTAGCATGAACATTGGTATATATTCCAGATTAGACTTCATGTTTTTTTATTTGACTAATTCCACCAATTTAAAACACAGTTTCTGCTTCTCTTCCTTTTCCTTCAATTAGCCTTCTTCAGTTCTTCTAGAGTCTTCTTTATGCATTCTTTGTTCTTTTGTTACCAGCCCATTAACCTTTTTGGTTAATCTAGGACTGTCTTCACTTACAATGTGCTCTCATTTGTATAATTGTGGGGACAAAACAAATGAAATTGAAATAAATGAAATTAACAAGCTTGAGGCATAATCTCTCAATCGGACACACTGCAAAACAGATGTATCACCTTGTTAATGTCACCTGTTATTAACAGTTCCAAGAAAATATGTGAATGTTCAAATGTGTGCCGGCCAGCCCAGCCTTCCATTTAGGAACATGTAATGTGACAGCACGCATTTATAGTCACTTGGGACATACAGTACGTATTTCTGCAGCTTACTGAGCTTCAGCTAAGTAAGTTGCACACCTCGTAAATGCAAAGACATTTTTTGAAATGCAGAGAAATTCTTTCAAGTTGAATTTACAAGAAGTGTCTAGTCTCAACAATAGTATTGCAAGCTGTTCTTTGTCAATCAGACAAGCACTGGCCTGAATTTTAATGTAGTAAAAGGTAGCACCATCTAATTTAAAAGGGAACATATCTCTGTTTCTAAATCAAATGGTGCTGTAACAATTGACTGATGAATGATTGCAAAATGTACCCTAGGGTGGATACAGTGTTTCCACTTCGAAGGAAATTTCTCAAATTTCGGGAGACCTGGCCCTCTTCCAGGCTATTTCCGGAAAATGGAAAAATTCCAGGAAATCAAGAAACTGTTGTGTAAAAAAAAAATAGTAGTAAAATTTTTGGAAATGATACCTGAACAATTACTTTTTTTCTTGTTTCTAATGACCGGTCCCTTTATCTAGCCCTGCCAGACCACCCTACTGCAATTGAAATAGTGATCTACACAGCACCTGCCTTTACTGTGCATTAGTTCAAAGACCCCATCTGTGAAAGTGTAGGGCATCTTACAGCAAAATTAGCTCGTGAACTACCAATTTGAAAATTCCAGGAAATGCTACTAAATTCCAGGAAATTTTGTATTCAGTTCCAGGAAATCTAAAATTGGGCTGTGGAAACACTGGGTGGATACATTAACAGAGTTACAGTTACATTAGTGCACTGCTATTCCTAACAATTCACTAAGTTATGGCTCCTGCAGATATTGGCACCAATAGTCCAAACCAGTCCCGGTGCAAGTGTACCACATCTTTACCATAGTACACGATACCACACTTTTGCCATGGGAAAAGTGTGGTATTGCACCACAATGTACCATGATATTCTGGCCCTATGGTCATGGTAAACCGCAGTATACCAATGTACATGTACACCATTTTAACACACTTTTACCACCATTTGCCATATGCCTTCACCACAGTTTTACCATAGTATACCATGGTACAAGTTGGGTATATTTTCAGCAGGGGAAATCGACAGGTTCTTTTCTACCTCAGACTGTATTCGTACATTAAAGTGCGCTTGCTACAAATGGAGTAAACAGTATGGACACTGAGTTCTAAAAATTACTAATGCCTACTTACAGTGACCTGAGGGCTGAACATGTTTGGTGAAAAAACTTACTAGGCCTAGGCCTATACATGTAAAACAAACCAACAGTAGGCACGGTGTCGCTAGAAATGCGACGTAATTGAATTGGGCATATCAGCTAATATTCAAGACACACCAGCAGAAAGAGCAGGTGCCAGGTACGGGAAATTATACTCCAAATAATGCCTTTAACTAAGCCCAACTAATATCAAAACATAGCAGCATAGAGCTGATATGCGAAATTATTCCTCAAATCATGCCTTGAAACTTATACCCAACTAATATCAAAACATACCAGCAAAACAGATCAGAAATTTACCATGTGCTGACGAAACAGTGAACGACAGTGGCACAAAGCTGGCTATTCGGTAAACTTTTTCCAACAATCGAAAACATGGATCTTAAACTTTCACTCCATTGTAAATGCATTGGTCCGGGTTTTGTGCTGTATTATATGTAGACCGGTACTAGCACACTTCTGACTTCACTTCCCCCTTCTGAGTTTTATTATGTAACGTCACTCAACCCCGAGAGTTGCTATCATTTTGTTAACTCCCGGCCCTGCTCAACCCATGTGTAAACAACGTGCTCTACATGAAATGCGTTAAAGAAATATATTGCGTAATCAGTAAACACAGAGCGGTATCAGTCTGTATATATTTACCTCAGTGGTCTGTCAGTCTGTGTATCTGTACCACTGTACCAAGGGAGCTTTCCAAGATCGTCTGCTGGGAATAAATACGGTGGCCGAAATGTGCCGTAGTTAACAGTAAGCGAATGGGCAGCTGTGTCACGTTATTGTCTGGGAGTGCATACCGTGATGAGGCTTACAAACGCTAAATGATAACTTCAGTTTTGTTTTTGTACCCCGCAACTTGATGATGGCCGCGCTCGCAAAATCGACCAAAAAAATATAAAAAACAAGAGGGCAATCCACGGAGTTGCATATCTCATCACCAACATGCACATTGATTTCAATACAGGGCCTGTACATGGGAATTTGTAATAGTTTATTGCTAAGTACTTACAAAACTTGAAGTTAATTGGTTTAATAGTTCTCAAGATATGCTGGAAATAGCAATTTTGGGGCAAAATTTGCTTTTTTTCTCAAAAATCAGCAAATTTGACTCGATTCACCATCACAATAATATTATGTTGAACAATGTGTTCTCAGGTAAGTATGCTTACAAAACTGTGAGTTAATTGATCTAATAGTTCACAAGATATGCTGAAAATACAAATTTTTGGGCAAAATTGTCTTTTTTTTAAAAAAAAATCAGCAAATTTCACTTTTTTTCCTACTAAAGTGATATACCTTGAAATTTTTCATTCTCAGTTAAGTTTTTGCAAAATTTTGCATTAAATGCTCAAATACTTCTTAAGATATGCTGGAAATAGCAATTTGGGGGCAAAATAGACTTTTTTTTCTAAAAAATCAGCAAATTTGACTCGATTTACCATATAACCAATACATCTTGCACGTACTGGCATCATGCACAACCTTACCAAGTTTCAACTTAATCCCTCATATGTTTTTCAAACTATTCTGGAAAAACCACAATCTGGGCAGGTCCGGACGCACACACACACACAAGCACACACATTGTCACGGACACGTTTTCATTTATACCACCCAACAGGACCCTCCGGTACCCATGGTCACTCTACCATGGGGTACCCGTGGGGTGTCGCTGCTCACCCACCCCAAGTAGTTCCATGGCAACCATTCTCCGAAGGGTGCACAGTACAATATACAGCTCCACTAGCCAAGTGACTACAATATCTCATCTAGCCCCTCTAGGGCGATGAGATAATAAAGGGTAAAGGCGCGTTCACACTACAACGATATCGGATCGGATTACGATCCGATTTTTTTCGTTTTTGGTAAATATCTTCTCCATCTCTGATCGGAAAGAACCAAAAATTTGCCAACTTGTGTAAATAAATTATTTGTATCGTATGACTAAGAAAATTAAATTTATACTAATTATTTCGTGACGTCACACCTACAGACAGCTTTTATCGGACCACGAGTGTCCGATAAAAGCCTTCTGTCGGTGTGACGTCACGAAATAATTAGATAACAGTTCATTTTCGTAGTCCTCTGGTACAAATCATATCTTTACACAAGTTGACAAATTTTTCGTTCTTTCCGATCAGAGATGGAGAAGATATTTACTAAAAATAAAAAAAATCGGATCGTAATCCGATCCGATATCGTTGTAGTGTGAACGCACCTTAAGACTTGTGAAGCTACAAGTGGTTTGCCGTCGTGTATAATGAGTACAGGTTATTCGATTTCATAGGTTTGACTGAGATGTTATTTAGATGGAGAATTTAAGTTTTTGAACTAAGCTTTGGAACCGCCAAGTTTACGGAGTAATCTGTCTGTAAGATAGCTTGTGACATTTCTATAAGCTTTCTGGGATTAGAAAGTAAACAGACTATGGTGGTTTGCTACAGTTACAGTAGGGGATCATTTTAAACTGCTAGGGCATTAATTGCCAGTCGCCTTATTCAGCGTTTTGGTCGCTTTTGACGCATAGGCAGCCCATGGGTCAAACTTGAAAAAAAAAAAGAAGCTATATCTAGCCTTTTCAGGAAACTTGTAATCTAGTAGTCAAAATAGTAGACTTTTGCTTCTTCTTTTCCAATTTGCACGCTATTCATTGAGAAAAAGGTTGAATGTATTCATTTATTTGAAATAGTCGTTTCGAGTTTTGTGCCACCTGCACTCTAAGTGTTGGCCTCAGGGTCGTCGCAAGCAGGGGGGTGGGTGGTTGTCGGAAAATGTGAAATATCAGTTGGAATTTTTCATATCTGAGTCTGGCACATTTTATGACTTCAAAAGAGGCCAAATATTGCACCAGATTGCATCTAAGGTTACCTAGTGAGTGAAAAATTTCTCAAAAGGGGATGGGGCACACCTTCTCCCTTACAACACTCTCCCAGGATAACCATCACTCACTCTCATGCTTACCCCACATTTCAAAATACTTCATTGCTTAACATTTTTTCTCATCAAGCTGGCTATCATTTACAAAGTTATCGGTGCAAAAACTGGCTTTATACTTTATTATGCGATCATCGACGGTTGTAGCAAATAAAACCAATCACCAGAGCAAAAAAAAAAAAGAAAAAAAAAATAATCGGCAGAGAGTAAAAATTGTTCGAACTGTATTGGGACTATAATTTCTCTGAAAAATTGATTGCAATAAATGCAAAATATTGCACCATATGCTACCTGGTAGTTAAAAATTTCATTAGAAAAAAAAGCTGTTGAATCAACTTTTCTGGAAATGACAAAAGCATAAATATTCTAGTTAAAGATCAATACAAATTATGACCATTTTTCTAAACAATTCTTTTATCGTTCATTGTGAAATTGCAGGCATAAGATTCTATTTTAAGGACGGGTACATGCAGCTCAAATACACTCGGGAAGTGCACTTTCCTGTTATTTGGAGGTTTTGAAACTCCAAATTTTCTTGTTCGCTGTGTTCCACCAATCTCTTGGGGCCGGTGCGCCAATGTGTTCATCAAAAAATGGCATGACCTAAAAAAAAAAACTAAAAAAAGAAAAAATTGGAAATGGATGTGTAGCTTATAAAGATTCTTGTAACACCTCGAAAAAAGCTGATTTGTAATACCCTTGTTAATGAATTGATTTTTCTTTTCGCACGAATTGATATCCATATATCAAGGCAGGGTACATGCAATAGAAGTTCACCCGAGAAGTGCCGTTTCCCGCGATCTGGAGCTTTTGAAAAGCCAAAATTTCCTTGTATACTCCACGTCAACCAATGTGGCACTTTGCTTAGACAGTAATTCCACTAGAACTCCAAAAAAAAAAAAGAACTTAAAGAGGATGCATAGCTTATTAGAGTAGAGAAAAATGAAAGAGGATGTGTAGTTTATTATGATTCTTGTATCATCTCAAAACACTGATTTTTATTATCATTTTTAAAAAATTGATTTTTCTTATTGCACAAAGTGATTATTTGCAGACATGATATCCATATTTCAAGGCTGGATACAAGCAGTTCAACTACACCCAGGAAGTGCCGTTTCTTGTCACCTGGAGGTTTTGAAAAGCCACAATTTTCTTGTATGCTCCGCGCCAACCAATGCTTAGATAGTTATTTCGCTGATGAGTCACAAACATAATTCAGGCGACTCTCCCCCCCCCCCCCCCCCTTCAAGAAAAAATAAATAAATCTAGTTGTCTGTGTTCCTATGTGTTCAGCCACAAAATATTTGCCAAATTGTCCAAAAAAAATGGAAGAGGTTGTGTAATTCATTGCGATTTTTGCAAATATTTCGGAATGGCAAACCTTTCAAACACGACCTATGTATTTGCAAATTATTTCCCAAACCATGCATGATGAAGTGAGATTACTTGATAAAGTTACCACAATAAAGGTTATACGAGGTGCATATTTTTGTATGTATTCCTAACTGATATCATCAGGTAGATAAATGGTATATATCTGAGTAAAATGTCATAAATGGCACTTGATAGGACCAGTATAGCATTAGAAAACAAAGGAAACAAAATGGAGGAATACATTGTGGTTTCAGTTATGAAAGTGCAGTTTAATTAAACGCATTAAAAAATGTGACCGGTTGAAGATTCCCCTCATGGTGTATTTACAAGAAGAGCTCACAAACAAATTGCAAATGCATACTAAAGGTTACAATTACAGTCCAGACAACTATTACATACCAAGCAATGCCGTCAGAAGTTGGGTTCTATGTAGTTACAGGAGGAAAAGGGCTTGCCTGAAGACTCCCCGATGCCAGTGTGCCTGTAGGTATACACTATTCAATAGGGATTTAGTATCTTACACACTTAAAAGGTATCTATCACTGAAAGGCTGTCAGAATTCAATGATGGAAACTGAGAATGCAATGATCACTGACGAAAGACATATGGATACGATCTGCAGTCTTTTCAAATGCCACGAATGTTTTGATCATTCTAGAACAAATACTTGAATATGCATGAGTCTTTCTTTCCTTTGTGCTTCTCTTGACCGAAGTAAAGACGAAGCAGATATGTGACTCTGCCCTTTTTTATGACAAAGTACTGTACAGTATTTACCATGACGAAAATTGAGGCATTGCAAAGTTCAGCGGAGTATGTAAGGAGTTGATGTTGTGCGAGAGTATAATGTTGCAGATCTCTTAAAAGCTGGGAATATTTGTTTCTATGGTATACAGTTGTGAACTAGTCATGTTTGAAATTTGCGAAACCCTCAAGCATCATCAACATCATCATACACACCACAATTACTTGCATTATCATAACCCAAATTTATGTATTATGAAATCATATGTAGAACATACCACTATTATGAAGCAGTGGCTCACTGTCTAGTTATGCAATGTAACACATGAGGCTTTTTGCGGGACCGCCCACACACAGGGACTCATTTAATGAGATGTTTGTGTGGATGCATTTCTACAGTTTAATTCAGCAAAAATATTGCTGTACCTTCCATAAAACTTATATCCAAGCTAAAAGAATTATCATTTCTTCCCCTCATTGAAAGTAAGACCATTTCAAAACCTAAACAAATTCACCCAAAATATGACAATACTGAGGAAATTCCCTCAAAAAGCACCCAGCAATCCAATGTAACTGTCTCAAGTAGGTGTGTACCGGATATCCAGTTCCCGGCCGAACATGTTAAAAATCCGGCCGGAAATGGATTTCTTTGTGAATCATTAGTAAATGGCTCTACAAGTACATTTAAATAATACCATGCATGATGAAAATAGGTTATTTAAACCAACGTTGTCACCTACTGTAGTTGGTGGGAGGAGGATACAAGAATTCTCTCTCAAACCGAGTCCCTCTCAAGGAAGGGAGGACATCCCATACATGAAAAAATGTGTTTTACTGTAACTAGAATGCTATCTGAGAATTGGATCAATATTTCATTGAGGGCGCTTCCCACAAAGTTTAAAAGCCTAGTACCAACTCTGGTCAAAACTTAAAATACAAACATTTCAGTGATTCTTTTGCTTGCAAATAAAAATAATTGTACAGTATGAAAGATATATTTTGCATTTGGTCCCGCTGGGTGTGGCAAACTCAGCAGAAAGTTTTAACTCAGTTGTGAAAGATATGACTTCATATATTTGTTTAGTATTTGTAGAGGAGGTATGTGTATTGATCATTAAAACTAACTCTTACTACATATATTGCAAGTGCTTATAAAGTAAAGCCTAATGGGTTATCTCTAAGCCCGACCCCTTCGCCATTATATACCATTGGTAGGCCTACTTCTATTTTACTTGGACCCTGATTTCAGTTACAAGATTCCTAATGCAAAAATCCGGTCCGGCCGAATTTTATCCGGCAGGATAGTTCGTACTGTCTGGTAAAATCTGGTCCGGCCGTATCTTAAAATTTCAGATCCGGTACATCCCTAATCTCAAGGAGTCAAGAATGTCCTTATTACACTGGGATATTAAAATATCATTCTTTTTGAAAGATAACCAGAAAACCTCTGACAGAAAAGGAATGTATATTTTGAACTTTAAGTTCTTCATGAAATAAAAAAGATGAACAAATATTAAAGGAAGATAATGACTGCAGATATATATAAAAAATACTTCAAAGATATAGAATATAATTAACATCTTTATATAAAGTGGCATCATTATTTTGAGGAACTCTCAAGCTGCACTAGAAATCATCCACAAAATGTTCGCTGCTGAGTTATCCTTACAATTTCTTCCAGTAAAACAATTTCCTCTAAAAGTGCAGCGCTACATACGCAATATCCATTCCAGACTTTAATATAGTACTGACTGTGGCTAAGATTCACTTGGTCATTGAAGCCAACTTTAAACATAAGTGAACTGATTCGGTGACATAACGTGGTGGGCCATTGCACATTAGACTGCAGAAGAACATTACCAGTCAATGTTACAGTAGCACAATTAGGTGTCAATTAAAATCAAATCAACACAGCAAAACTTAATGTCACACATAACAAAGCTTCTCAGCTGCAAAGAGGCAATGGATAATATAGAGTGCCGTAAGGGGTTCTCGACACTTCTGTCAATGAATAATAAAGTGTTGCAAGAGAACCAATACTTCTCACCTACAAATGTGGTAATGGATGATGAAGGGCCCTAAGGGTACCAACACTTCTCAGTTACAAAGTGGTAATGAATAATAAAGTGTAGTAAGGGTACCAACTACCAACACTTCTGAGCTGCAAATTGGCAATGCATAATAAAGTGTAGTATGGGTACCAACACTTGTGAGCTGCAAAGTAGTGATCCATCATGAATTGTCATTAGGACACCAACACTTCCAAGCTGCAAAGCGACAATGAATAATAAAGTGTCACAAGGGTATCATAAGCAAGGAAGACAGTATCACCCGACATACCATCAATGATCCATATTCAAAACTGGCTTCAACTCAACAACCGAAAAGAAAGACAACGTCTATTAGAAGAACTTTCATGGAATAGTCGATATGGTTCAAAGCCGTTAAAATCTACTTTTTCTTGCAAAAGAAATGTTGTCCTCCACCTCCTACATTCTCTGCCACAGCGCAAACCTCCAAACCGGCAGCCGTGATCATTTCGACAGCTTTCTCACGGCCCCAGACGGCTCCGAGACCCATGCCCCCTTCGCCGTGCAGTGAAGTTGGCATGCACAGGAATAGACTTATCATGTAGAGTCTGTGCATGTTTGCCGACCTTTCAAGATTATCCTGGACCCTGCTGTGACCAGGCGGTTCGAACGCCATGAAAAGCCCCCCAGGTACGAGGATCCTGTGAATCTCTTTCAAGGCTATATCAGGCCGTGCCTGATCGTGGAGGGTATCGTTCATGAAGACAAAGTCAAAGCTCTCGCTCCAATCATCCGGTAAATCGGTGTCGTCACCGGTCAGGAATCTAACGTTCTTCAGTTTCAGCTTCCGTGCTTCCTCCGTTGCTTCCTCGATGCAGTCCTCCATGAGGTCAACGCCACAGAAATTGCTCATTGGATAAGCTTTGGCCAGATGGATTGTTGTTACACCAGAACCACAGCCAAGGTCAGCTACCTTTATTCCATCTTCTGGAAATTGAACAAGGAAAACCAGTGTCATTCAAATAGCACGCTGTATTTACAATGAAAGGCACTCCAACATGAGTTTGTGAGAGAGCTTTCATTTCTCAATAGCAAATCTTTAATTAACTCATGACCAGTCACTTCAAACCTGCTTAACCACATACCAACATATGCCCCTCACAGATTTCTAAAGAAACTGTGCAGTTGTGCACTTAATCTTTATTTTCTGAGCCATCTCACCTGTCATTTCCCGTCTGCAGTTACCCTCTCAGCAGCCCATTTATTGTGTATTTTAAAGCGTACATTTATCTACTGGGAGGCATTTCATGGCATGCAAACACTATTCTTCATCTGCTTTTTAAATCCCATCAATGATCTGTAGATCCTCCTCCTCCTATTCATAGCTTCAAAGCATCTCCACCATCATAACTTACGTACTCACTTCAGATCAACCAAGATAATTTATGTCTTAGTACAACCTTTTTGCATAATAGCATTTCTTTGCAGCACATGGAGGCAAATATGTCAAACAAACAAAAAGTGACAGTAAACAATATTTTTTTCACGGGACCATATCAGTGCCTGTGAGGTGGATAAATACCAACTCACACATGCATTTTACAACTTACTGGTGGTAAATGAGCGCAGTCAGAACGGGTTTTTGGAAAATACAAAGTACTGAGGTAAAGAACATACTACATAGTTTCCACTGTCTTTTTTTTTTAAATGATAATTACCATCCAGTGACAGATTATTTTACGTTCCTCCCTTCAGGTCATAGACTACAGACTTTTCAAGGGTTCTAAATGTTTCACCAAGGTTTTATCCTTTTGCAGTAAAAATTTTCAATATGCACCACAGTCAGGTAACTTTGTCTTTTTGTTTGTGTCATATTTCAGTTTTTGTGTGCAATTTCTCCTCTTGCTTTTCGTGTGTGTATGTGTGTGTGTGTTTGTGCATGCGTCGGTGTGTGTGCGTACACTGCATTTTGCATACATATAGATTTATGACTCTTTATTTCATTTGTCCATGTTTATCATGTGCCCATTTTATACACTTATCATGTTTTTATATAGTGTGCATTTTTAGAGCTTTTGTGATCACACAATTTCCATTTGTATTTTATGCATTTGGTTGAATAAATAATTATCTTATCTATGAATCTCCATGTAAGGGTTCATGAAACATGCACCACTATAGTTCATGAGTACAGAAATCATTACAACCTAGGGAGCAGGTCTTGTTGCCTACCTTTTTTAATAAAAGGAAATTCTAGTATCAAACTTAAATTAGCATTTGCTTGTAAATATTAAAATACACACATCTGAAGAGCTTTTAAGGGCTTAACTGCTTAGAACTTCAACTGGGCTTTGCTGCTGCTGCAGCTATCCCCAATGAGTGCTTGGTACCTTTAGGGTCAATGCTGTTGCTACTTTAGCTGCTGTGCTAAATCAAAAGAATCTCCCTCAAGTTAGAGTTCTAATCTGTTATCTGGAAAAGGAAGAAGGGGAGGGGAGAAGGAGGAAGGGGTGGGGTTGTTCTCCATATCATTAGGTCAAATCAGATACTCAGCTGAAAAGGATAGTTAACATGTATGTAATAGTTTCCTTGTGTGTAATGCCAACTTAATCAGCATTTGTATTACTGAATTCTCTGAAATAGTTGATACTAACCAAGAAGACTTGTCAGCTGAGGGTATGGAGATAGCAAAGTTTTAATTGAAAATTTCTCCAGGAACACAACTGTCTTCCTCCTCAAAGCATCAAAGGATGACTGGTAAGCACTATGAGGTACACCTGATGAAAAAAAACAAGGATAACAAAGATAAAATGAAAAGGGCCAAGAGTCTGGAGAAGAGCGCATGTATCAAAAAGAAAGGACAATGAACTTACTATAAAGTATTCAATCCACAGAAATATCACAATCATTCTATGTTCATTTGTGCTTCATATTAAAGAGAAATCGTAAACTCCTATTGGTCCATTACAGCCTGATGACTGTGTTATCCTTGGATTCATCCTTTAAATCTCCAGTTTCCTTAAAATAAAGCTGATGCAAGTCACAACTACATGCTGGTCTACTGCAAGGACAAATGCAGTTGAGTGGACTGAAGTGGACAAAGTTAAGTGATTTGCTCAGGGACACAATGCACGGCACCTTCTTTGGAGCATCCACCATGACCCATAACCTGAGTTGTCCTGTGAGTTGGGTCAACTATACTGCAGAAATAATCATTAACTTGCACAAAGATGTTACTTAGATACAGTATGTAAAGGTTGTTTAAGTTTTATACCAACAGATACAATGAGCATGAAACCCCAGCTCTTAACATTCCCCTTGTTATGCCAGATCTGCTTAACATTGCCACAAGACCATTTTGCCAACTTGTATACTATTGAATAATTGGTGTAAAAGCCAATACACCTAAAAGTGATAAAAAGCAGACAATTCTGCACTGATCACAGTAATAATAGAATAAAACATACTATCCTTTCTCACAGGAATTTATGAAAAACAAGAGCCCAAGGGCACTGTGGTTCCTTGCACAGATGGAGAGTATGATGTAAATTATGAAGTAAAAGGGAGCATATTGCATTATTTTGTACAATAGCCCATATGGCCCATTTCTGACCATGAACCCTCACTGTAACATAAAATCTGTAGAGACAGAAACGTATTTCTTGCTTTTATAAAATGGCCCATTTCAGACATTGGACCCCAAACATGACAAACATGCACCACCATGGAACCACTTCCATAGCACTAATGTGACCAACCATCAACAGTGTTAAATACAATCTGTAAGAGAAGAAGTATTTTGCATGATTTCACAACAGCCTATGGGCACTATGGTTTCTTTTACTTGAAATATACATACTGTAAAATGATATGCCTGAGTTCATAAATATCAAAACAGGCCACTTCAATTAATGCAATGAATATAAGATGTTGATTTCTGCAATATACAGCAATATCCCATTCATTTTACAAAACAAAAACAGCTGTGAATCTCTCATTTCAAGAAGAGGCTCTGCAAATTGCAATAAGGCTCATCACATCTATGCCACTTTAAAGTCCACCAAACTGATAGCATACCCTGGAGGGAACTCCTGGGGTCTTGTTTAAACTGGTAAGAACACCAACTGACTTTTCTTTCACTGTTACCTGCCCACCTCACTAATTGAAAAGACACTTACATGAATGCACACATTAGCACTCAGGCACAAGGAGGTAAACTGATCCAGCCAAAACTTGTCTGGTGTCACCACCTACAGTACTGCAAACAGCACTGCTGCTTTACATTTGATCAAGAAACTGCCAACTCAAGCAGTACTTCCATGATACACTGGAGGGGGACTGATGGAACATATGAGCATCCATAGCATAACAAGGTTTTCAGAATTTTGCCCCCAGTTCCCCCAGATGACCTTTGACCTCATCAAAAACAATAGGGTACACCTTCTCCATATGGCAAACCTACATACCAAGTTTGAGTTTCACCTGACTTTCCTCTATTGAGTTACAGCGTACCCAAGCAAAACAGACTTTTGCCCCCAGTTCCCCAGATGACCTTTCACCTCCACCGAAAATACGAGGGCACACCTTCTCAATATGGCGAACCTACATACCAAGTGTGACTTTTATCTGACTATCCCCTATTGAGTTACAGCGTACCCAAGCAAGTGTCACAGATGCACACACACATACACACACACACACACACCAACCTGACTGCTATAGGTTCCTTTGCTGACGCAAGGACCCAAAAAGGCTTGCAACATTGTTCGTAAATATGAACTATCTCCCAGTAATACAAGTCTGTAGACAGAGAATGCCAAGGACATCAAACAAACCATGGGCGTCAACAGGTGGGGGACGGGGGGACATCTCCCCTCCTCTTTCAAAAGTGGAGGGAATCATATCATTTGTCCCACCCACTTTTCAAATCAATTATTTAAAAAAATCACATGCATATGCACATGCACAATTGCTGAGCTGATTCAAGTAGAATCAAACTTAAGAATCATTATCAATAAATTGCACTGGAAATTAGAACAGCACTTCGCCCTTTATCACCTTCCTCAGTCCGATATTCACCCTCCCCGCTTCGTCTGAGACCTCTGATAAAACTTTGTGCCATGTTTGAACGATGTTTTAGAGTGTTTTGTGGAAGCACCCCTTCTCGACCGAAATGAAATTCCAATTCCCCCACACTGTGAATCAGAGAAAACAACGACGACTTCAAGTAACTAAGGCTGCATGTATTCGCCGGATGTGGTAGATCTTTATTATTGAGTGCCGGCTAGGTGCTACACATGCTCTGCCTGCCTTTTTCTGATTTTTATTATTAAAGTGATTGTGTGTGTGTACTGAAAAACCAAAAAGATAAGATTATGTTTGATCTTAAATTTGTCTTTATTTTGAAATGTACCCGCGAGGTTGTACATGAACGGACTATGTCTTTCAATGAAAGAAAATGACAGTAACTACTTCGAAAAGCAATGGGATTGGCATAAAAGCAGTAAAAAACAGAAATAATATTTCAAAATTAACGGTTCTTACTATAACCACCTACATAATGAATATGCAACAGTACAGGTCTCACTAGTGTATCAAAAACATACTACTCAAGTCGTCGCTCCTTGGTAGGTATCGGGAATTGCAGCATTTGGTGAAAGGAAACACTGTATTTACAAATAACCTACAAACTGAACACAACCTTGCCCGTGGCGTTAGTGATCCTGCCTTGTAACTGAATATTTAATACTAGTATACTTCCCATTGGCTTGCACAAAGAAGCACACCATTGATTTGAATGAAAACTGTCAACCACTACATTGTCGTATTCTACACCTTTTGTCATTATGTTAGAAGAATTTGAAATCATATGGCAAAATTAACCAACTGAAACCTATTTATTTTCCCAGATTGTCTGAATGGGGTAATTAAAAGCCTTACCAAACTTTTGGAGATGAAATTTCAATGTTTCTACTTCTTGCCTATGAACGCAATCACTTTAAAGTATCTGGGCACATAACAACTGACTTCTCACACCTGCATGCATGTATTATATACACTACCTAACTCATCCTGGAGGTGACGGCACCACTTTCTCAATATTTTGTTTGAGATGGACGCTGTGTAATTCATCTCCCTTAATTGGTATCAGAACGGCATCTTCCTACCAGTACTTTCTGTCGGAATTAAGTTTTGTGAGACAAAATTTCTCCTCACAGATCTGGTTCTGATGTAACTGAAAACGGCTCAGGAAGGCCGTCTCTTGCAATCTAGGGGGTCTTGTGTACCCAAAATTTTCTGGTACGCTATGCGCCAACCAATGGTGGCGCTCCGCTTAGATAGTATAGTGTCCCCCTCACTTTCTGAAACTTGCTGATGCCCATGAAACAAACAGCCCATCAAAGCTCATGTTTAAATTCTCATACTTCCAATTTTTAGTACACACTTCTATTCGAATGTGCTCCTATACGTTCCCTAAAGAAGAGGAAGCAAGTTCACAATAGAATGGCATCTTTGTATAAAGAGATGAGTCAACTGGAAATTCCTTCATGTATTCTGCTATTTGCCAGGGTATTGTCTAACCCACTGCTTGATGTAAATATATGTGATGGAACTATTTAATTGGCATGCAGAGAAGTTTGGGGGTCCAGACTTGAATGTATAATTATCAAAACAAATAAAGGGAGCTGGTGAAGACCCAGGGATGCTATTGTGAAGAAGATTTTACACAGGGTTATCTTCCTTGATGAGAAATGGTGATATCTTCTGGATAGCCTGTTGAATATTTGAAAGGCCAAGAAAAGCTCCAAACTGTTATACCTTCCCCACCCCTCTTCCTTCCTCACAATGTAATCACCACTTTTAAGGAACAAATACCTTTCGGGCCATCTTTCTTGAAGCACTCTTTTATCTGGTCATAAACACTTCCTCCGAATGATGTAAGCAAGGATGTCGATAGCACACCATCCCTTCCGAGTCCCTTCGTGGTCAGGGCTGGAGCTCTGTTCTGTGGAAGGAAGTATTTCTCCCCGGAAGCATCTAGTTCCACGATGTGCGATGTGACCATAGCACCCAGCCACTCACGGACATACCTGCTTGGTGAGAACAAAATGGATGAATAACAAACTATATATGCTGAAATACCAAGAGCTAATTAGTTAATACTAGGCTTTGCACTCTTCAAGGGGCTCAGTGACTTGATATTGTTTATTAGGGCAGAGTTTAAACAAAACCATCGCATGCCGAAACTTCTGATTAGTCTCATTATTCATGTATCTATTCCAACAGTCACTCAGAAAAGGTGACAATCTGAGTTTATGTCAGTGGTTGCCTGTGGTTAATTTATACCATATATGGTCAAAAAGATTCTGGTCCCAGATTTGCAATCAGTGATTTTGATTCTGCATTACCTGGTCATCTTTGGTTCAGTTATGTTTCGGATGTTCAGAATATCTTAGTTTGACCACTCGACATCAGCATATGAGCAGCAATCAACCGGGACAAATTGTCATGGATTTTGGAACCAGCTCAATTAGTCCCTTTAATAATTAGTTCCTTCATATACATGCCAGGACTTGCCAAGATCAATGAAACTTTTAAGTTCAAACATGACAACATATGACCCAATCAGTCTGCATAATAGCTATAAATTTGAAGATTCAGTTTATCAAATGTGAATAGTAGTGTATCTGTGCATGGCTATTGATCACAGCAGGTGCTAGGTACTACATTTTGTTATTCAGTTGCAATTTAAAACTGATTTCAAACCATTTTAAAACTGATAAACAGTGTTGAAGGGGAATTCCAGGCAAGGAACATGTCTTCTGCCATTTGAAACCATTTTCGTTCAAAATCTTGACGTCTTGAAATAAACTTCTCATAGACAACACGATTAAACTTCCCACCTGACAGAATTACTAACAAAGTACAGCACATGTAAACGAAGGGCACGGTAATTATTATGTAATTGATTGTGATGTTGATGCTTTGTAACATAGTCGACACCCAGCTCTGATTCATGAAGACAACGTCGTATGGAACATAATGTGTGCACATAATGGGTCAATGGAGCACATAAGAAGAAGAATTTTTCATCAAAAGACCACATTACGTAGCAAGGGCCGTTATAAACAACGGATCAAAGATAAGGAAAAGATGATCTCTACTACTGTGAGTACGGAGGATTAGAAAGTAATCCTATCCAAAGAAAGCGCAATGAATCATCTAATTACTCATTATCTAGGACAATAAAGAATAGTTGTTGTCAATTGGCGCTGGACAGTAGTACCAAAAACAATGCAACTGACTGATGAATTCTATAATTTCTGCAGATTTTACGTGAACACAGATAGCAAATCAAGATTTGTCACAATGTGTAGCAGCAAACCATGTTGAAAGCAATTTTAGAGCAGGCAAACAGTGTAAACTCTTGGAGGCCTATGATTATCAAGTTCAGAGGAACTGGACTGAGTCCTTCAAACAAAGCATTGTTCTACATTTCAACCAAGTTGCTAGAAGTACAGTGTATGTATAATTTGCCTCCTATCAGCACTTTGTGGGGAGGGGGGGCACCACAAGAGAGAGTGGGCATCTACAGAGCCTACAAAGGCAATTTTTGGGCACCTACTGAAGGAGGGTATTGTTATCAAAAGACTGTTTGGTACACTGATCCTTGCAAACAAAGGTGGCACTCTGCTTAGCCCACAACTGTATAGATAGGTGCCATGTGATCCTCGACCCCCTCCCATGCAGAAAAAATGCACCCATGCTATTTTCAAAATGATTTGCCACATGAATTGAAGTGACAATTACTGTAACTTGTGCAGATGCAGCTCACAAAGTTGTCAATCACATAAAGTTGTGGGATAGCACATTTACATTTACTGTAGTACATTATGTCATCATTTTTCTTGGGATGTTAGCTAGACTAGTCACATCACATCAGTCTAATATCACATTAGATTGCTAATTACACCAACAACAGCTTGCTTTGTTAGTTCGCACATGCCTAACGCTGTACAGTATATGCATACATTACAACATATTTGCAGCTGCAATATACGTGGAAAGAGGCCTACGTCCAACAAGGGCAACTTGCACAGGGCATGGGCGTTTGATGATTCTCTCAGTCTCACCATATTGGGAAGTAGGCTTCTTGCTACTTACATCATTTCTGTCAAAAATTCTACCAACCTATTTTCCACTAATCTCACAAATTTTGGGCTTTAAAAAATGTGGATCTCCATATTTTGGGGTAAGACAGATTGACAGCAAGTTCTGCTGTGAAATTGCAACAAAATTATATGACCCCCATATGGTGCTTGAAGAGTAGGAAATAGCAATTTTAAAAATACTTATGAAATCAAACATCACAGGGGTACAGGTATAGGTTTTTCTTATCTGAAACCCTGCTTTGGAAAATTTCTTGATAGTATACAATTGATGGGCCTACCTCTCTTTAAAGTTCCCTGCATCAGCAATCTCCTGACTGGTTCTTGGCTCTTTCATATTAGCCAGGACATCAAAAAGTCCAACTTCATGACCAAGAGAAAGACCAAAACATGTGAAACCATTCACAAGGATTGATCCAACTCTAGCTTCAAATTCCTCACTTGATTCTTCAGATGCCATGTATCTGATTGTCTATACCTGTTAGAGCACAATAAATGAAGGATCAAGTGATTGGTGAGGAGTTATAAGTATATGCAGGATATGCAATGACAGACTAAATTAAGGGCCAAAACTTAAGCAAATTACTAACGCTTTTTTCTTCAATGCATTGCGCATACCTTACACCTTGGAGCCTTGGGAACCTCGCCCCCAGCCCTACAGGGTATTTGCCTCTTGACTTGAAGTTATCCAACTTAAACTTTGGTTTTAAATTTTCTGTGCTTAGTCATACTTGAAGTTATCCAACTTTGGTTTAAGACCTATGTTTAGTCAAGTGAATACTCCTTAAAATGATGACTTCAGTATATCACAAATACCATACAGAACCCACTGGTTCCCCCCCCCCCCCCCCAGGTGCTTCGCTAAACTTAAATTCAGCTTTGGTTTTGGACCTGCATTTTAAGATTATAGAATTACTGCAACCTTTCAAATGCTGACTTTAACATCACAAAGACTGTATGCTATGCCCTGAGCCCAATATGGCGGGCTTTGCCCCTGGACCACACCAGGGGCATTAAGGCAGGCCCCTGGTCATCATCCTTCAAAGGTCATGATTGTTGCATTTGGTGGCGCCGGAGGCAGCACAAGTACTAGTAGTGACTGGCAATCGCCCTGCACAATCAGTGTGGCCCACAGTCCCCCTGCCCCAGAATGTAAAGTCAGGTGGGCTCAAATTTAGAATCCGTGACCACACGCACACAAGAGACAGTGATATGCTGGAATGAGCACTTGTAGTACTGCTAGCAATAGCATATATACTATAGGGTTAGCATATACATATCCATAGGCGTCTATACTACAGGACTAAGGGATCAGGGATGTATTGTGCAAATTCATCTTCGAACACCTATCAACCCAATTCGCTCTCGTAGTGTAGTCGGTTATGCTTAGAACTGTTGTAACTGTTACCTTAATATCCTTCGTTCGAGTCCTCTTCTAACACAGACCCTATAGTAACTGTTTAGCTCTCTGATACGTCTTGTTGATGTCACTTGTGGTCACAGATTCCAAATTTGTACTGTCAGGTGATGTGGTCCACTGTTGAGAATCTGGCTTTTTATTTACTGCATGTTTGCATTCTTATGACGCGTGGTTGTCCCCGAGTAAATAAAACAGTAGCAAATGTACTACAGCAAAGAACGTGGGCCTTGGCCAAACAAACTGAAAATTGGCCAACTATAGCCTATTTCACATTGATACCATTCATTGTTCCAACTTGTATCCAAGTCTGTAGGCTACAGAGAATGCTAAAAATGCTGTAACAGTTATAGTTTTTGCAATTGCTGAAGCCGTTTTATTTTTTTTCTTACTGGCCTAAGGTTATGCCTCGGTATACCTGTGGTATGTTTAGGAACCTACAGTATGCATGTGTTTATTGGTATATCATCATTTTTCATCCTGGTCATAGTTCATACCGTTCTTAACCTTATGAATGCAGTCAGTTGATAGTGAACGTCAGTGCGGGCGAAAATTAGGCAGAAAGACTCTTCTTTTAGTTTAAAGTTGGCCTAGGCTTAAGTTACTAGTTAGTATGATAGGAGTGGATCTGCAATGCCAGCATGCTAACAAAAAGCTAGCTATATGCAAGTTTAACCAATCACCTAGGAAACTTTAGTTGGTCTAAAGCCACATCTACCTCAGTTCACGTCAGGAATTACTGTTTAAAAACCATAGAAATCTAAGTTAGGGTTTGGGTAATAACTGGTTTTGGTATAACAAGTCACTCTGGAGAACCTGTTGCGTTTCTATTGATCCAGTGTTTCCACAAATTCATCAACAATTTCCTGAAGAATAGTCACAAAATTCCCATAAATCCTGTTTTTATTTCCCTTATCTAATTCATTGATATTATCCATTAGATTAAAATAGGTTATTTCCGAAACGTTTCCTTAAATTGTTGTTAATTACAGAAATTTACCGTTTTTTCAGGAACTTTTGTTGAAAGTGGAAGCTTTGAGCTCGTCCCTCTTTTTCTGCAAAGAGTGTTTTTAAGGTAGCATACCCCTGTTACTTTTCCCATTGACTTACACAATAAATCGCAAAAGTAACGTGGTCTCTAAAGCCTTGTAGAAGTTTTCAACAGATATAAGCTACCACTCGTTACAAAGCTGACACATTGGCCATTCATGGCTTTTCCAATTTTCCGTACCTTAGCTTGTTAGATTTTCTGCTAGAGGCTGTCGACGTTTTCACACCTTGTCACTGGGACCAAATCACACATCGCCTCCAACGATGATGCTCCGCCACCTAAGATTCCATAACTTTTCTATAATTGTTTCAATTTCCTCCATTTTCACAACATGTATACTTTAACTCGCCTACTTCAACATTCAGTCCACAAAAGGACCCATCTTAAAGGATAAAATACCAAAAAAGTTGCCCAAATGTGCCTAATAGGGACTTTCACCGACGGCGAACAAATGCGGAGGGATCCCCAACTTCTATATAGGGTATGCTACCTTAAGGGGACACACCACTATTAGAGGTACGGCCTTCCTGAGAAAAGTAGTACCGATAGTCAATTTTAGGTCCATTCTAGGTGTAAATTTTTCATGTCAAGATGATCAGTTGTGGTAGATTTTTTATGGATATGAAAGGGGAGATGTCAATGCCTAAGTGACGGCAAATTTAGATGGATCGGAGGTGATTTAGGCTGTTTCAATAATTGGTGTAGAAAAGGGTTGATATCCGTCACTTTGCGGATTAATATGACCAGATGTACACCCTCTAAATTTCTTCCCCTTGTATCTCAAAATCTAAACGGTCATGCTATGGTAAATTTGTTGTGCCATGATAGGCCAACTTATTGGCTTTCATGTGAGGGGTAGCTTATGGGGGTTGTGAACTTTGACAAGGCTGTGGGGGGTAGGAAACAGAAGTAATTTAGTGTGTAACTCAATGGAACAGCTAATGGTGGTGTGCCCCCTTAAGTCAGGCGCTTTTCTGTTCTGGTAGCATACCACTGTTTTAATTGCCCCATTGACTTACACAGTTCAATTGTACGTGAAAGTAATGTCACTAGTTTTCGCAATTTACGAGCTAATGCATGCACCCAGGGAATCCTTTACTTTTATTTTCGAGGGCGAAATGGGAAGAGGGACAACAGAAAAAGTTTAAAATTGTTTCTAAATCAGATTAGGTTCATAATGTAAAATCTTGGTACAAAAATCCTTGGGTACACCCGCTCCCCCGGCCCTCCCAGTGTTGGCTACAAGAATAATATTCACAGTATACATTCTCTCCTATAACTCAACATTGGAAAGGGGCGTGTGGTTTCATGTTATCCTCTCAACTAAACTTTAGGATTAAAATCGCAAAGTTTCGCATTTCACGAGTCTTTTTTTTTTTTTTTTGCTACACCTAGACATATTATGTCGAAGCATATGTTAATGGCAACAATTTACAAATTTTGGTGTAGCTAGTAAGCAATAATCGTTTTACAGAACTTTTCGATATGTACAGATTCAATAGGCTTAAAAGTTCCATGTCGTCTGCTACGTTGTGAAATTACATCGGAAAATTTTGTCCGTATAGCTCCAACACTGCCAGTCGCCTTTCAACGTTTTTTTTTTTTTTCCGGCGTCTGTCGCAGTAGCTCGGGGTGGGCATATACCTGCAACTTGCGAATGTTGATTGATGAAATACTATACAATAAAAATAGTCTTAAGACCCGTTTTCTCGCAAAATATCTAAACATAATTCTTGAATACAAGACTATCTTGATTTCGAAAAGGTACGGTAACCAGTCGTTTTGATTTGTGAGGCAGTCGCCTTGACTTCACGGTCATGATTGTCGGCAACGTTAGCATCAAAGCATTGTCCTACGTAATCAGTCTCTTCACGGGTAAGTTACTTGGATATCAACTAGAACCTGGATGGCCTATATCTCACAAAAAGTAAAAGGGCGCTAAAAGGGCGTTAAGAGGATTAGCATAAATTAAACTTTCTGCGGCAACTCCCTGATAACACCTCTCTGGATCAATGTTGCATAGGGTCATTGTCCTTGATGAGCCCACATGGACTTCAGGCTGATGCTCAAACATTCAAATTCGAAAATTCAAAACTTGGATCAATTGCCTCAATTGCGACATACGCTTCAACCCGCCTGTTTCGATATCCAAGTCACAAAAAATACTCAACTTATTTGGTGAGTATTGAAAAAGATCGATTTTTAGGGCCTTTCACCGACGGTGAATACGTGATTATACTTACGAAGAAATCTCCCAGTTGCCATATAGCCTACTATATGGGGTATGTTACCATAAGACGTCGTGCTAAGACGAGAACCCTACTCGTGTACAGTTAAAGCTAAGGTAATATTTCCGCAATATGGGTTCCATATAGGTGAATCAATATAGGGCCCATATGATTTTGCACCCACGATTCATATGGGCCGGCTCAGATTACCATATGACCCATATGGGATATTTATGGTTTTCAGTATTGAACAATTGCCTACATGGACCATAGAACTACCCCACGAGGATCATATCTGGGACCACCCATGTGGGTCCCTTATATATGAATCTTGTGTGCAAAATCAAATGGGCTCCAAATGTTCGTCGGTATGGGGCCCATAAGGGGCTCATGTCTAAGACACTTAATGAGAGACTGAAATATTTCTAACAAAATTTAGACGTAAATCATTATAAGGAACACAATTTCATTGAATCACGCGAATTATTGAATTTTCCATGCATTGTCGATGGCAATGGACAAGGCCACTTTCGTTCTAAATTACTGATAGTTCTACAGGAGAGTACGTTAAAGACATGCGTGTAGAGTCCCTATACGTATATCATACAATTCATACAGACGACTTTTGTTTTAAGGGAAATAAGGCGTTTGTTTTACAGAAAACAACCATATTTTTTAAAACCAATGTCAATGGACATAGAATGAGAGATGATTCAAAAAAAGGAAGGACAGTAGCCTTCTTTTCAAGAAATATGTTTCTCACAGATAGAAATTCAGTTGTTTGTTGCTCGGCAATAATTTGTTCGTCCAAACGTTTCAAAATTCAAATGATGCATCTTCCGTTACTCATCACATGCATAATTTTCTTGAGGAGACGGATGAAGCTTTTGGAGATGTCTTGGGATGAGACAGAATTTTTTAACAATTACTTAAGTTATGTTCTTTGTATGCCAGGTTGGTATATATTCGAAACGCTCTATTTCCCTTTAAATTAATACCTAAAACTTGTCACGGTTGATTTCTACTTTGAGCTCTGGAATGTGGTAGATAAGAAAATAGTAAAGATATGGCAACCTCTGCTTTACCAAGTGCATATTGCTTTGCACTGGTAAAATGGATCAAGTTCATGGGGCCTATAGTCAGAAGGGTGCTGCAATTTATAAGAAAATACACAAGAAAGTAATCCTCCTAGATTTTCGTCGATGTGATAAAGAGTTTCACTTCTCAACAGATGATTACGGTTTAAGGCGTCCTTTACTTTTGGCCAGTAGACCGTCTAATTTCTAGGTGATATGGAAGTTCACTCTAGTCACACCTAATTGTACCCTATAAACAGGATTAACCAGACCAATGCTTTGATGCCAAGGGTCGCTGCCGACAGTAAAGTTCTAGCGACATTGATCTGGTGCACATGCTACGTCACTTATCAGCTTGTTTGGTTGTCAAAGTGTGGTGTCTTACAAGACATGACAGTGGTGGATTTGAAATCTGTATCTAAAGGGAAACTTGGGCAAATGTCATACTTAGTATATAGGTGAAACACATTGAGTGCAAGAAGTTGATTGATTTTGGTGGAGGTCAAAGGTCATTTGGGGTAAACAGGAGTCAAATTTTGAAAACCTTTTAAACACAATTATCTCAAGAAGTGAAGCCTGCACAAATGTCACCTTTAATGTGTATACCTATTGCCTTATTTAAAAAAATCCTATCCATTTTGGGGGTAATCAAAGGTTATTTGGGATAGACAGAGGTCAAATTGTGAAAACTTTGTACACAATATATCTCAAGAAGTTAACTTTGTAAAATTGTCTTACTTGGTATGTAGGTGTACCACATTAAAGGCTGTAATGCATCGCCCCAGACAGTTTGAATTTTCCCAACCACCTACCTCAAGTCCCTCCCTCAGCCTGTCTTACATTCCTCCACATGTGTAATCAAAACAATGGATCCCTGTGTACGCTGTGTAATATGAGCTGCTCTGCATCTTTCAAATTTGCTGGCAATCTAAGAGTACTGTAACTTAGAACCAGTTGAGAATTTTCCTTTCATGGAGGTAAAAATATAGCTTAGGGTGATGCAATACAGCCTTTAAGTACTAGTCTTAATCACGATCAAGACCCTTGTACTATTTATTACAGTATTTGAGAATCTCATGAGTAGGTACTCTATTCCTTCAGAAATTCTCAACTTTGTACTAGGGTTATTAATGAAGCAAATCTCCATGTAAAATGTCAAGTATAAAGGGTGCCCTGAATTTTGCTTTGTAACCAGAAAAAGTATAATAACATCTTGAACAAGACTTCATTATGTGTGGAAGATATAGTTGCAGATTTAGGGTCCCCCAACTAAAGGTCTAGCAGATAGTTCTGCCAGACTTTATACTTGATCTAGACATTAAAGTGCTAAAAATAGCATTTACTGGTTGAAATCAGAAATCGCATGCAGTGGCATGACACAGTAAGTTATATTAAGGATACAACGACAGCAACTTCAGGGTCACATAAATTCAAAGATATAAACACCCAAAAGAAGACAAAAAGAGTAAAGTATCCATTCAGCATGGATTCATTTCATGCACCACAAAAATAACACATATAATACTGCAATAACAAATTGAAGCATTAACCCTGGAGCATTTATATAGTGCAATGAATAAATGTTTACTCTGCTTTCACTGGACACAATCTCAAGGTATACTTCATACAGTAACACCTCCTGACGTGATACCTTATGGAATATACGCAGTGGCGGCGGTACGGGGGGGGGGGGGGCATGAGGGGGGCATGAGGGGCATTTGCCCCTCCAGATTGTTTCCTTGCCCCCCCCAGTTGCTCTCACCCTTCCCGATCAGATCTTGTGCTCATCCAAAATTAATTTAATCACAAAACTATGTATTGGCATTGGACTGAATAAGAACAGCTTCCGGGGAACCATGATTGATAAATGCCTAATTTATGTTACACAGGCTGCCAGTTTTATATCATGCCCGTAGCCACTTCAACAGTAGGCCAGCCTGGTCAGACCAATTTTCTCTGGAATGTTTACCGTCCAGCATAGGTGGTTGTTTTCCTAAATATAGGAATGTCATTGTTTTCCTAAATATAGGAATGGAATGGAAGTGTATGTAGCCTATGTGTGTGCGTGTGCGTGTGTGTACTCGGTGGTACTGAGTAAATGTGAAATGGTACTCCCAAAGAAAAAAGTTGGGAATCTTGGAGTACGGTCAACCGAACAAATAAATAATATAAAAATAAATAATATACCTCTCTTGGGGCTTAATTTTCCACCCAGGGATATGCTAAAACCTCAGAGCCCTAAGGCGGGCCCCAAGACTCCACCCGGAAGGCCTCGCGCTTCACGCTCAGTTTCGCGCTGCGAGCAAAAATCTTTGCCCCCTTAAATTTTTCTCTGCCCTCAGTTTGCCCCCCCCCCCCAAGTCTGATACTCTGGCGCCGCCCCTGAATATACGCCTAATGATATCATCATTTACAACATATGTATGACCAAGATGAAAGAATGCTACGGTATGAAAAGGTGAAGCAGTGCAAATTGTTATTTACAATTTAAAATCACGAACAAAATGCCTTACTTGGGAATGTCCAGATGAAAAATACATAAGAATAAAAGTTGAACAACAGCCTGTCAGGAAAGAAACTGAAAGATATTTCATTGTTTTTGTCTAACTGTACTGAGCATACATGATAGTACATAATAGTCCCATTGTATTTGGCAATAACAGCATATCAGAACACTACATATTTCAGAGAGACTTCTTTTGCAGGAGTGATCTGAGTTGGTCATAATTAATAACCAATCTTTTCGTTGGTCTAACTAAATTAAACAAGTGCATGTATTTCACCTATTAGAGGAAATGCTTTTTCAGAGGAGTATCAAAAAGATATACACAGTACCCAGTAATTGGCACGCCGGATGAGATTGGCGCTCCCTTCAAAATTTACCTCCTATCACCGTGGGAAAAGAAAGTAACCATCTTGTCGATAACCTCAATTAAAACGTATTTCATAATTATCAAACCATTTCAAGTAGGCCAACTTTTCTACTTAATAGTGGCTTACTAAGGATAATTAAAATACTGGCGATAGATTCAGCCATAGATTCCTTATCATGTGCACCAATTACAAGGTGGGTGCAGGATGCAGCAGGTGTGAAGGTATGGGAAAAAGTGTAGACAAATTTTGTGACTATTATCAGCAATCCAATCAGAAAACTTTTCTGGCATAAAAATTCCCTGCATTGGAAAATTTTGTAACTGATGTAAATGCAGCAGAACTGTACGGTGAATGAGGCTTATACAGTAAGTACTACTTTCAGCTGCAAATTCGGAAGACATAGGCCTAGACTGTGATAAGGCACATATCATTTCATACAAGCTCATACAAAAACAAATTGGTGAATTAAAATAAGCACTGATATTAAGTGTTCCCCTAATTAAGTACCGTAATAACTCATAAATAATGTATTTTCACTTAACGATGTGTCTGCAGTATTCTTCACTATATGGGAAAGACTGCATCATTGAAAGGATGTGATATTGTACTTGGGGTTTTAAATAAATTGTCAGACAGCCTCATGTACAGTACTTAGTCATGAGAGAAGCAAGTTCTTTCAAGACCATACTAACGCTTTAATAATTTGTTAACAAATACCTACTGAAAGAACTTAAATAGCTTTGGAGTATCCTATCAGACATTGATGAAGTTGTCAATCTACGTTACAAGGAGGGAGAAAAAAGCAAAATTTTCTCTTGTTGTGGCTGCAAGTCTTTATGAAGAGATATATGATGGTTTGCAAAATGGAAAAGAACACATTTATCAGAAAGTTACAGATAATGACAGCAATTTGTTCATGACATACTACATAGTGACTATTTCTCATTCACACTTTACATAGGCAGCTACTGAGTTGATCGTTTCACAACATTTGTTGCTATCAAAAAAGTTTCAGCTATGATATAAACATCTAAAACATGAATAAAACAACTACTTCAGCTTGCATCCTGGAAAATAATCAAAGAAACTTCAAACAGGGAAGCTTCTATGAGTCTTGGCAAGGTTAAGTCCTATACTTGACCTTTCAACACTCGCGTTACCACTCAATACTCCAAGCATTTCCTTCTGTAACAAATTCTATAGAACGATTCATATATAATTTGAAGTAAAACAGCACCGCTGGTATGCACTGGTATTGACGGAGTAAACTGACCAATAACAGCACTATCAACCTTTCTTTTGTAACTTAACATATCATTTTAAGATGTATGCACCAACTCTGGAGTGAA
This sequence comes from Stichopus chloronotus, assembly GCA_021234535.1. Classification (NCBI taxonomy): domain Eukaryota; kingdom Metazoa; phylum Echinodermata; class Holothuroidea; order Aspidochirotida; family Stichopodidae; genus Stichopus; species Stichopus chloronotus. The sequence continues at coordinate 8,870,634 of CM037836.1, forward strand.
CTTCAGCCAGCGACAAGGTTTAAACAATCTGAAGAGTCAGCCAAAATACGTTCTTGGCATAAAGTGACAAATAATCCCCCACACATCCATAAGCAATACCGAGCACTATACACATTCAGAGAGCATTACCTTTTTAGGAGGAACAGTTTGGAGGAAACGAAAAACTACAAAATGTGGCTACGACAATTGCAAATACCGTCCATGATTGTTCCCTGTCCCAGACTATTTAGGAAGATTCTAACATTTGCCTGGCTGACCTTATGATTGTAGGCTATACTGCTCCATTGGTACAGCTCCCTGATTGATATATGTGCTAGGCAGCAATGGAATGGTATTGTAGGTGTGCACTTCAATGAATGCGAATTACTGTAGGCTCTCTGCGGGGCAGTGACCGCATACAGATAAATATTATTATTATACTTTGAATTTATCAAGCAATTTGCTTGCGAAACAATATAATGCATCATGATATCTGCCAGAATAATACTCTATATTACTAAGCCAAATCCCAACCAACAATTACCAAGGAATCTCATTCCTGACTACATCATTTGGCTCCACACAATGAGCTCACTGGTTGAGTGTACCCCTCAGAGTGAATCGGGCCATAGCTAGAAGTAATTTTTTTATGAGGGGGATGCACTGCAAAAAAATTCACCCCATTTTTTAAAAATCAACATATTCACCCTCATAATTCAGAGGGCATATCATATTCTTTGGGGTGTGGGTCAAGAAACATTAAATAAAAGAATTACCTCTCAAAATGAGATTTGTGCGTAGGCACTGTCCACGACATCATGGACAGTCCAATGATAACTATCAGCCTCATCGTTCACTGCCACTTGCATTGCAAGATCTGACATTTTATTCATGGGGTAAAAAGTTTACTTAAAATATTGCATCAAGAAAGAACATGATACGTTCCAAACCAGATTGTGACCTAACATTCTTGCCCCATATGTGTGACATACAATACAAACTTCTTTCCTTCAGATATCATACTTGTAAGACAGGCCATGACAAGCACACACACACTACACAGGTTCACATTGGAATCGGTCAGCAGTGGACCATTTCGGTAATCAGATGTTAGACAAACTTCACCATGTTAACAAGTTGGAAGCCCTTTCTCATTCAAACATGTGCCATAAGCAAAGTTGTGATTTGGACTTCAAACAATTCCATAGAAAATACATCTTTCAAGGTGGGACCAAAGAAAGTGTCAATCCACTCCTATTGTCAAGCTGAAGTGAAATTGAATCATGCATGGGCTTTTATGGGTTACAAATTGTGACGTGAAACTGTTTACTTCTTCCCATGGATTCGTATGTAAAGTCATAATAAATAAGGATTTTATCTTTTATCAGAAATCAATGGCACATCTCTTGCTCTTCTTCTCGTGTTGGTTTTAATTTCCTCATCTCATGGTATTTCAGAATTTAAAAAATGATAAAAAAGTATCACAAGTGCATAGATGTACTTGTTCTCAGCTGCCTTGTATTGTCTGAGCACCAACGAGTCAGCTGATCATAACAACTTGAAACAAATGGTCAATTTTTTTTACACAGTGTGACCACTGACTAAACATGAACAAGCCACATGAACATCCCACAACAATATAAAGAAATTATAACCAACTTTGCAGGCTAGCTCTCGATATCTGTATGCTGAAAATTACTTAAAGCATTATCAAACGATGGGTTCAAATGGCTAACGGCAATTATGACCTTTGAACTAGCACCCCAAAAAAAAACACCAAAGAGCAACAAAATCACTAAATTTGCTATACTGCTCATTTTCCTGCAAAAATGGCTCCAACAGAGGAGCAATCACCTTTATCAACTGTGCATGTTCAAAATAGTGGATACAAAGAAGTTTCCAGTATGGCTCTCAACCACAACACAGTGTCCTGTAATGCTAGGCCAAAGCAGACACCATGCTGTGTAATAGAGATATGGAGACGACTTCATTATATCAAACTGGCAGTTTTGTACACTGCCATGTAATATAATACTTAAAAGCACCGTGAACTTCTGTCACAACATGACCTGTTGTGACCCCTATGTGACACTTGTGACCAAAACAATCTACTGAGCTAGTCCTTGCAGTCGCACAGTTAGTACTTTCAACTTTCTGCATTACCCATAGAAATGGTAAACTAGAATGACGTCAATGTAACTACTCACACACTGAAGAAGTGAAGCCAAACAATTGCAGGGGGCCGTCTTAAAGGCAAAAGGAAAAACATCTCTTCATTGAACAATTGCTGTAGTTAATGCACGTACAACAGTACCACCCAAGAATGTGTTCATTTGACATCTAACTCCATCTTTGGGAAAGCAGAAATAAATCCATTCGTTTGACTTTTTGAGATAACTTGACAATTTCAGGAAAAACTGCATCTCAATGTTTAGCTGCTCATGAGAACACCTTTTGCCATGTAGGATTTGGGCTTCACTTAGTGTTCCATGATGTCATGCTAGTTTGTCTTCTTCTCTGGTGTTACCAAACAATGCCCACATGGAACATTGAGTGGAATATTGAGTAACATTAACTAAACTTTTAACCAGTCAGACATCTTGTATGCAGAGGCGATACTGTAACCATGAGTGAAATTTGATGTGCATGATATACAGTAGGGCTCATCTACTTTACCAATGGCAGTACATAACTTTACTCATTAATGCCTCCTTCATGTAGAGCCATGGCATCACTCTTCAGCACCTGCAAAATATCTAACGATATGCGATATTACTGTTAACCTTTCTAATAAGAAACTTCACTTGTAGCTGCCAAGTAACTGCAATTTGAATGCTTTACAATCTATCCTGTGACCTTATGTAAATAAATATTAATGATATAAGGCCAAATTCAATAAAGTTTTTTTTTCAAATGCTTTGGGGGAAAGCCATCTATATACTTTAATTATGGCAAAAATAAATCAATCTTTATTTGTACTAACAATTTTACAGTGACTAAAATCCTGCCTCCTCATTGATATCTAAACTGCATAAGATAACTATTAACTCCCTCAGAATTTGTTGACTCATTTAGACATGCTATTTCTTTGTTTCAGGAATGCAAAATAAGAAGATTTAAATTGGTCTCACAAAAATTTGATTAGAAATTTGATGCTGTTATACGTTACTATGACCTACTATGATACCATTAAAGACAAGCAATTCTTCCATTTTCAAGATCATAACACAGCAAGCCTTCCAACATTTGTTTCAAAATTTGTAAGATTTCCAAAAACCAATTATTACCTCCCAATGAACTATTTGTTTTACTTGTTCCTTCGGATTTTGTTCTTAGAATTTATGTATTGAGTAAGTGTATGATACTGAGAGAACTGCAAATGCCATTCCTTTTATTTCTACTAATTCCTTCCTTTGTTTGATTGTTAACTGATGAAGAAGTGATTCCAAGAGAGAAGCTCATCAAAAATGTGGACCCTGTATCTTGGAATGAATATGATATATGGGAGACTGAAGCAATAAACTTGCAAGTTGTGAAGTAAGTTGTGAAGTTGTGAAATATTTAATATATATCAGGGACGACTCACTTCAATGGCAAATTAAAGAGAGTTAAAAATTTTTATTGCCACTAAAATGACAGCTGTAACTGGCCTATAGACTGTGGGATCTCCAAGATCACTTTAAAATGTTGTAATTGAATTAATAAATTTCACTATGAAGACTTGTAAAATGGAGTTGAGTAATACACAATAAAGCATTGACCTTTGAATTTGTATAATTGCACTTATAAATCATTGGCACTGTTGTCAATTGCATAGAGTAGCTCTTCACCAGTACTAAATGAACTTTGACCAGATCTGAGGCGCTCCTGAAGTACTGTTCTGATGACGGTTTCTTCTATTCCTATGCCAACCATCATCTGAGCAGCAGCAGACTGGAAAAGTCTGTCAACAGCTAAATGCAACAGAATCAGAAAATATTTGAAAATGTTAAAATAAACAAATCATATGAATTTCACAGAACATGGCCACCTCGAATAATTAATGCCACTACATCACCTGATACTATTTACAACATATCGTCTGATAAATACTGCAACACAGCGTTCTACGATGGAAAGCAAATTGTTAAATTCAACTCATAGCTGACCTAAAAGTTAATGCCAGATGTACCGACTCAGATCCACCCTTATAACATTAAACATAGATTACTGTCACAACTTTCAATATTTCAGCCAATTTACAATTAAGCACTATTTTTATGTGATAAAAACCTAATTTTGGAGTCAAATTTATCCACTGTGACCATTCTAAATAAAAACAGACTGAGGGAACTCATCAAAAAACAGACTGATGGAACTCATCAGTGTGTTTGAAGTAAACTCCAAGATTGGTTTGACTTGAATAAGCTTTTTTTACACCTTGATAAAACTAGTTACTCCATTTTCCATTGTAATAGTCAGTCCCTTTCCTTTGTTGTAACAATATTAGCTTTGTACTGATATCACTTGTGATACAAATTTGAATAGAACTGAATTGCATTGAGACAGATAAGTGAAGGAGTCAAGAAAATCACATAAGTCTACAAGCCACTATAGCATTTTTTGTCTAGGTGTGCAAAAACTCGGCACTTCTCACAGTGATTTGAGGCGAGTGATGGTGTGCTATTGCAGTTGCACCCCTAAGAAATCAAGGCCTGAACTTCCGTTGACCTCCACTAAAATCAATAGGGTGCTTGTACTCTATGAGATGCATGTACATAACAAACACGAGATTTGTCCAAGCTTCTTTTCTTAAATTTGCGTCTCCAAGGTTTTCACATTTTGACCACTGTTGACCTCAAATTGACCTTTGACTTCCTAAAAATGATAGGATTTTTTGTAACCTATGAGATACCCTAATGTACTATGTATAAGATCTGTCTGCACTGCCTTCCTTAAGATATTGAAGTTTTTACAATCTGACTGCTGTTGACCCCAAATGACTTTTGACACCCACTAAAAATCAGTACAGTTCTTGTGCTAAATGAGGTTCACCTACATACCACATAAGAAATTGGTTCAACCTTCAATTCCTGAGATATTGGGTTTACAAGGTTTTCACAATCTGACCCCTGTTGACCCCAAATGACATTTGACCTACAACAAAAATGACAGGATCCTTGTACTCAAGGTGATACACCTATGCACTAAACTTATTCTTAGTTAGCGAACTTATTCACTATGAATACTCTACATCAAAATATTCTGATAGCAGTGTAGTTGTTGCATTGAGACATGTAAGTGAAGGAGTCAACAAAATCACATAAGTCTACAAGCCACTATAGCAGTATCATTTGCTGAAATATGAGATAAATCAAGATTTCATGAGATGTAAAATGGAAGATATACCTTTCTGCTTCTTCTGTTCTTCCTCTTCTTGAAATATTGCCCTGAGGAGTTCTTCACCGGTACTGAATGGACTTTGACCAGATCTGAGGCGCTTCTCGAGGACTGTTCTGATGAGGGTTTCTTCTATTCCTATGTCAACCATCATTTGAGCAGCATCCGACTGGAAAAGTCTGTCAACAGCTAAATGCAATAGAATCAGAAACTAAATCAAAGTAGAAGGATGAGATTATGTTTGATAATGCTTTTTACTTTTTGATAGGAAAAAGCAAGGTAGTGCATGGACTGAATGTGTCATTCAATGGATGAAAATGACAGAAACTACTTTGAAAAGCAATGCAATTGGCATAAAAACAGTGTTTACAAGGTTTTCACATTAAGACCCCTGTTGACCTAAAGTTACAAGGCCTTGAGTTGTAGATTTTCCCTGTGTGCTGTAATTAAGGATTGTGGTAGGTGTGCTGTTTTACAAAACTTTCGTAGATTGCCCGTGTTCTCATTTTTTGTCTAGGTGTGCAAAAACTCGGCACTTCTCACAGTGATTTGAGGCGAGTGATGGTGTGCTATTGCAGTTGCACCCCTAAGAAATCAAGGCCTGAACTTCCGTTGACCTCCACTAAAATCAATAGGGTGCTTGTACTCTATGAGATGCATGTACATACCAAACACGAGATTTGTCCAAGCTTCTTTTCTTAAATTTGCGTCTCCAAGGTTTTCACATTTTGACCACTGTTGACCTCAAATTGACCTTTGACTTCCTAAAAATGATAGGATTTTTTGTAACCTATGAGATACCCTAATGTACTATGTATAAGATCTGTCTGCACTGCCTTCCTTAAGATATTGAAGTTTTTACAATCTGACTGCTGTTGACCCCAAATGACTTTTGACACCCACTAAAAATCAGTACAGTTCTTGTGCTAAATGAGGTTCACCTACATACCACATAAGAAATTGGTTCAACCTTCAATTCCTGAGATATTGGGTTTACAAGGTTTTCACAATCTGACCCCTGTTGACCCCAAATGACATTTGACCTACAACAAAAATGACAGGATCCTTGTACTCAAGGTGATACACCTATGCACTAAACTTATTCTTAGTTAGCGAACTTATTCACTATGAATACTCTACATCAAAATATTCTGATAGCAGTGTAGTTGTTGCATTGAGACATGTAAGTGAAGGAGTCAACAAAATCACAAAAGTCTACAAGCCACTATAGCAGTATCATTTGCTGAAATATGAGATAAATCAAGATTTCATGAGATGTAAAATGGAAGATATACCTTTCTGCTCCTTCTGTTCTTCCTCTTCTTGAAATATTGCCCTGAGGAGTCCTTCACCGGTACTGAATGGACTTTGACCAGATCTGAGGCGCTTCTCGAGGACTGTTCTGATGAGGGTTTCTTCTATTCCTATGTCAACCATCATTTGAGCAGCATCCGACTGGAAAAGTCTGTCAACAGCTAAATGCAATAGAATCAGAAACTAAATCAAAGTAGAAGGATGAGATTATGTTTGATAATGCTTTTTACTTTTTGATAGGAAAAAGCAAGGTAGTGCATGGACTGAATGTGTCATTCAATGGATGAAAATGACAGAAACTACTTTGAAAAGCAATGCAATTGGCATAAAAACAGTGTTTACAAGGTTTTCACATTAAGACCTATGTTGACCTAAAGTTACAAGGCCTTGAGTTGTAGATTTTCCCTGTGTGCTGTAATTAAGGATTGTGGTAGGTGTGCTGTTTTACAAAACTTTCGTAGATTGCCCGTGTTCTCATTTTTTGTCTAGGTGTGCAAAAACTCGGCACTTCTCACAGTGATTTGAGGCGAGTGATGGTGTGCTATTGCAGTTGCACCCCTAAGAAATCAAGGCCTGAACTACCGTTGACCTCCACTAAAATCAATAGGGTGCTTGTACTCTATGAGATGCATGTACATACCAAACACAAGATTTGTCCAAGCTTCTTTTCTTAAATTTGCGTCTCCAAGGTTTTCACATTTTGACCACTGTTGACCTCAAATTGACCTTTGACTTCCTAAAAATGATAGGATTTTTGTAACCTATGAGATACCCTAATGTACTATGTATAAGATCTGTCTGCACTGCCTTCCTTAAGATATTGAAGTTTTTACAATCTGACTGCTGTTGACCCCAAATGACTTTTGACACCCACTAAAAATCAGTACAGTTCTTGTGCTAAATGAGGTTCACCTACATACCACATAAGAAATTGGATCAACCTTCAATTCCTGAGATATTGGGTTTACAAGGTTTTCACAATCTGACCCCTGTTGACCCCAAATGACATTTGACCTACAACAAAAATGACAGGATCCTTGTACTCAAGGTGATACACCTATGCACTAAACTTATTCTTAGTTAGCGAACTTATTCACTATGAATACTCTACATCAAAATATTCTGATAGCAGTGTAGTTGTTGCATTGAGACATGTAAGTGAAGGAGTCAACAAAATCACATAAGTCTACAAGCCACTATAGCAGTATCATTTGCTGAAATATGAGATAAATCAAGATTTCATGAGATGTAAAATGGAAGATATACCTTTCTGCTTCTTCTGTTCTTCCTCTTCTTGAAATATTGCCCTGAGGAGTTCTTCACCGGTACTGAATGGACTTTGACCGGATTCAAGGCGCCTCTGCAGTACTGTTCTGATAGGGGTTTCTTCTATTCCTATGTCGACCATTAGTTGAGCAGCAGCAGATTGGAAAAGTCTGTCAACAGCTAAATAATATGCAACATAATCAGAAAATAAATGTTGAAGAGGTTGTGAGTTAACAGAAAAACAAGAAGTAAGAGATTATGTTTAATTACGTTTTTTTTTATTTTTATGCAAGTTTGTTCATGGGTGGAATGCATCATTCAGTGGATGAAAATGACAGGAACTACATTGAAAAGCAATGCACATAAAAACAGTAAAAAAAATTTTGGAAAATTAATGGTTTTTATTTAAAGCACCTACACAATGAATATGCAATGGTACAGTTCTAACTGTTGTATCAAAAACATATTAAAGTCATCCATTAACGATTGGTGTTGGGAACCCACAAAACTAGAGAGAGCATGGTACCCTAGTGGTTAAGGCTTCAGACTTGTAACCCAGTGGTTACGAGTTTGAATCCACATGATAGCCTTGGGCAAAGTGTTCGTCTCAACTTGGTTCTCCCCTCCGAGGAGCTAATTGGGGACCTGCAAGGGACCTAAGTACAACTGGCACCTTTAAGGCTGCCCTATACTCTCTGGGATTCTCGGAGTGTGAGCTGGTCCCAATGAACAGGGGCAATGGGTGAATGCCTTAAACTGAACTGAGGTTAGGTAGTGAGTGGAGGCAAGTCTGTTGTTGGCCTTATGCAGTTCTATGGAACATCCTTTCTGCGACTGAAAAACGGGTGTCAGATGGAAGTCTGAAAATATTGCACTCCTTTCGCTAACGTCTGAGTGACATTAAATTGACATATGACAGTCAGGTTTTGGTCGAAATGACGTCAAATGGCGGTCTTTGGCTACGTCGATCCTAATCAAACAGTTTTGCAAAGAACGACTCAGAGGACATCGGACCAACGTAGCCGCTGTCTGTAAACCGACGTTGAACCCATGACAAAATGTTTACAGGAATGTACCACATGCACAAGCGCTCTGTTGAAGTCCTCCCTTGGAAAATGCCAGATATCGTCACACAAAGCTCACTAAAAGCTGCACCATGAAATGTATCTGGTTCCCTGGTTTAGGAAAAGACTCTAATATAGAAGTCAGAAAGACTAATTGTTTAACCAACCTTGACATCTTTCAATCCGCTGATCATCGGGATATTTCTGTGAATGGTTATATGACAGCTGTTCCTCTGTATCTCCAAGTTGTTTACTCTCTTGTGGTGTGGAGACCTTATTGACTGCATGTTTCTCCTCCTCCTCCTCTTCTTCTTGACATACAACCACTAGGTCTCTTAACATCTCAGTTTGCCTAGATTCGAGACATCCCTTCAGCACCATTTGGATGTCTTTCTCATTATGTTCCATGTCTACCATGCGTATAGCAACAACAGATTGGAGTTATTTGTCCACTAAAAATAATATCAAAGACAAACAGCACTAAGTAAAAGATTGGGACACTTGAAGGAAGATTTTAGTCACCTAAATGCAGGAGAGGTAATGTAATGTGGAAAAATCCAGCATCTTTCTGTATCCAATTCTGTTACTTTGTAGGTTTTAGATTTTTTCAACTTCTTCGATGTACTGTACGTCAGTCTCCTATTCTCCATATCCTTTAATACTTTCTAGGGGGTAGGAATACGATGCAGGTGGTTGACTACAACTATTTACACATATGGGTGCTATGTGTAATTCTTTTTTTGAAAAATTGTGAACAGAAAGATAAAGATGAATGAATATGGATGAAGATGGATGGATGTTCCCCTGAGGTCACAAAGCCACTAAACCTGCCATAATTGGACCATGGAATGAGAGTTGAAATGCTTACCTTAAGTAGTCACAAAAGCTATTTCATAGTAATATTACGAACTCCTTAACAAGAGAGTATCACAGCAATCAACGTTGCAGAAACCAAGTAAACAAGTTACATAATATTGCATTTCCCTTGACTTGTGATGCCTTTTCAAACATACTGTCTTCCTTTACTCATTAAAATTTAAACACAAATTCAATACCTTGAAGTTCTGGGTCATTAACTAAATCAGAATCTTGTCTACTGTCTGTACTTTCTGGTTTAGCAAAATTGCTTTCTGAACGACCGTTTGCAGATTGAAAAGAATCAGTGTTTTCCCCTTCTTTTAAGTGTTTTTGATTTCATCTTAGAATTCCCTCTTCAGAAGTTTTAACTTCGCACAATCTGAGCTCTAAACTTACACTTACAAGACCACGTAAAACTTTTGCCCAGAGGTTAAAGTACCTAAACCTATGGTACTTCGATCATAGTGATGGTTTGCTCAATTTATCTTTTGTGTAGATGCTCATACACTCTGTCACTTTCCGGTATACACCCATTTTCAAATTTGAATGTCAAATTAGACCAAATTAGACATGTTTAGTGCTTCTGCTGAAGAAGGCAAATAAAATTCCCATCAATGGGTGTTGTCCTCATGCACAAGAGTGCCAATGAAAAGGTTGCAATTCCTACAAACTCTTGTAGCTGTCTTGGGTTCTGAGGTGCTTGTATTGCCCCAACAGCTTTGACTTTCTCTTGGTCAGGATATACACCTTCAGAGTAATAAATCTGCTAAAAAGAAATGATGCCAGCTTTCTTAATCTGACAAGGGTACATAACCCTGAAAATATGAAGAGGTAGGATATTTCCTTCAGCTGCTGCATCAACTTTGACCTTTAATGTAACTTTCTTTTTGTCAACCTTAATATTCAAGTAGCAAAAGCTTCATTACATTCCTTGCAATTATTGACAAAATATAAACACGCACTGATTCAAATTTCAGTGACTCAATGTTATCATTACCCTTGTCCTTGTTTTGAGATTTGAACTCTGACTGTTGCTTTTTATGAGAGGACTTTCAACGAGATTTAGTCTTAGCTCTACACTCCATCCCCTTGGTCTTTCTATTCTGCAACATATCTTTTTCTTTCGATCTATGCACTGACTCTCAATGATTTGCCTTCTCACAGTAGTTACACTTTGTGCCTATTGCTGGGTATTTTGTTTTGTGTGTGAAGTTTAACAAACGAGATTTACTCCTACAATTTTCAGGTTTGCTGTGGATAGAATCTACATTGATGGAAGTCAATGTATATGCTTCCATATGTGATGTGGTAGCCTAAGATATACATACAAAATCCATTGCGACTTCTAATTTTAATGTTTCCTCTTTACCCAGCAAGGAGTCTTTAACATTCTTATGTAGGGTACCAGCTACTAGTTGTTCTATTTATTGACCTATCCAGTTCCTCATCAGAAGTAAATTTACATTTGGTAGCCTGAATTTTGCATCTTGCCATAAATTCACCAACAGTTTCAGAAGGAAGTTGCCTAAATTTCTGGAGCTGAAAGCAAGCTAACCTGAAATTTGTTATAGGTTAAAGGAGCTTCTTGAAGTGGTTAAAAATTTCATCAGGTTTTTTTCTCGAGTCTTTTGTCAGTTTAAATGTTTCATACACATTAATTCCTTCCTGTCCCAACCACAGCAGAAGATATGTTGATTTTTCCTTATTAGTTTTGGATGCCAGAGGGCCAGCAAATATCAAGTTGCAATAGCTTCTGAAGTTTTTGAATGCTGATGGGAGATCGCGGGATACCCAATCGAAAATAGTTGGTGTGACACCTGATAAATCACTCATTCTACTACCAACAAAACAACTATTGAACAAAACGTCAACATGCCATATCGAATGCAATCGATAAGACTAGGTACTCACTGCAAATCCACAATAACATCACAAATATGCAAATTCAGAGTCAAGAACAAAATTTAGCGCAACACATTCATATCAAAAGTCTAATCTACATTTCTGGGACTGTTCACTTGATACACTGGTCGTTGATAGCAATCGCGGAAATGTTACATGGAGCTTCTTTTATACATCAAGGTTGACTGGCACGTTGTAACTCTGGCGATGTTTCTACAGGCCCCTCAGACATTGACACTGTGCCATGTCATTTACATCTTCTGCTGTGTTCTTGTATGGAACCTTCGAGATGGCATTTTGCATCATGTCCACTACCTGAGGATCATTCTTTTGATGTTTCACCGTTGCTTGCTCTGCCGTGAGCCACATCTTTCACCCTTCAGCGCTTGCAGGTACTGTACAGGTAAGGTAAGGTTCCATGCCTGGATCAGGGTGAATGTATCAAGTAGTCAGATCCCTTGAGCATTGACAAGAACAGAGTCAGTACTTGCTCTTGTATATGCTTCTAAACATAAGCTTGTTCTAATTGTTGTTTATTCTTCATTTTGTGTAGCATGAATGAGAATCCAAAGTTAACTGAAAAGAAGGCGTCAGATAATGTTGATATATACGGTGAATTGCTGCTAATGACAGGCTACTTCTCACAACAATGTACAGTCTTATGTTGTTTTGGTGTGGTAGTCTATGATCTGTCACTTGCCCAAGCGCGCAACTCGGGGTGAGAAACAGCTTGCTGAGATCTAATTTTTTTTACTTGCCCTGGGCAGTCAGGCAACCATCAATGTTCAGCTCTATGTATAGTCACCAGCTGTGTCACAATATTGTTTAAAGCGTGCATAAAATGAGCATCATTTTCTCAAATCTCAAAAAACGATACTCTGTCTGTCGACTCCAATATGTGTGAGAATTAAAACAGTCTTACAAACTTAGGCTAAACGGTCTGACAAACAAAGGCTCAACTCAGGCCTACCTAAGAATGTGAAAACGATCTTACATTGCAAAAGATCTTCATTTTCTCACACTTGTAATACTATTTTCCAAACAAGATGTCTATTCGAAACTGTGTACCATAGATTATATAGCTAGCCTAGGTATTCTATGTCAGTAGTCATACATACGTTATAATTGCAAGTGTTGATCTAATTTGTTCATGAACTGCTCTCCAGACAATATCGTGACTTATCTAATAGTCACTCCAACAGAAGTAACAAGCACTAAAAAAAAGTGTTTAAATAACTTCTTCTTTTGCAATTCTTTACTAAATTGAGCTTCAATGTAATTATATAATTAAATCATGATTACGATTAATTTGCCATGGTAGTCGATTACAATTACATTTCCCTTCTCACAGAAGTAATTGATTACAATTACTTACAAAAATTAATCGATTGTAATCGACTATGAAAACCATGCATAAGTTTATGCCACTAGAAACAAAAGATCTTTACACCATGCATACAACATGAAAGGCTTCATGTTTTACTACACTTAACAGAAAGATAGCAACAAATTTAGAAGTTGAGGATCAGAGAGTCTGAAGACTCATTGAGGATCCTTTAGGTTGATCGTGGATGAACACCGGTAATCAGTGTTCAGAGGGTAATGAGGCAGGGTTGAACCAAAAATTCCATACAAACCCAAACCTGTTCCCAGGACCACCATTCAACATCCCCATCCAATGGATGAGAATGCATCCCCAGTCTTAAGCCACTCCCAAAGGCTGGGAGGGGTGGAGAATTCGCCCAGCTCAACAGTCCACTAGCAGCAGTACTAGTTTGAGCAACCTCAATCAGACAAAGGAAGCCAAACTGAAATCCCCATGGTCTTCTTCATGCTGGCCTTGGTCTTCGCCCAGTAACTCTCGATGGCCTGTGTGTGTACACCTGTCAGTGGGTCGACGAAATGAAGGGAATGGTTGACAGTGCTATGTTGAAACCCCAGTTGTTGACTTGTTCCAGCATAGGCCCGCCACTGGTCCGAATGAATGATGCTCCTGGGACGGACATGTCGTTGTATTATCGGGAGAAGAGTTGCAGCATCCGACGGTCCACTACCTCCATGTAGCCAGTGCTTGGTGATGTTGAGGTGTCCACCATCCCGAAAACCCATCTTTCGCTGCCATCAGGGAATCTTCCTCTGTTGTACTTTCTCTTGTGTGCGAAGAGACTTTCATCGATCTGGACGACGATACCAGGGCCTCCGAGCATGACGGGCGTCCTCATCAGTTTCGCTGAAACGACGTCCCTGGTGTACTCGTATATCTGTGCGATCCGTTTCTGGCTGAATCCAGTAGTTTCTCCGCTTGTCCGACCTGTATGCCGCTGGCCCATAGGAAGAGGACCCATATCCAGTGGTCAAGGTGTAACTTCGACCCGTCGAAGAAGCTGCCAGTTCTGATGGATTTGTTCATGTCACAGGAGTGACACCTGAACCTCTCACAATCACTGGATGATGAGAAGGGAGACAGCTCTTGTCCTTCCCGCAGGCACAGCAATAGTCTTCTCTTCAGCAGATGCTTTTCTCAGAGAAATTCTGCATGGTCTTCCATATCTTCGAAGCGAAGGTTGCCAACTTGTTTGACGATGTCCATGGTATCTTCTTGGGATGTTTAATCACAAGTGATGAGATTCTGCTTTCTTGGAGGGTTTTTATTCGGTTCAACAAAAATGGAGTATATGATATAAGTAAAAGTAATCCAAACTGACAACTATCCCATCTATTCAAATCATAAGTGACAGGACATAGTCTTTTTTTTTTTTTTTGCATGCCGGCACCTCTAAATCTTTTCTTTTTTTATCTCTGCATTTGTATCAAGTAAATATCTTGCAAGCATTGACACATTTTTAACACATTCTATTACTATTTTGTTAAACTTATTTCTTTAGTATTATTATCTTATCACTTAGTAAAGTTACTCATGGTGTAATTTTGTCCCATGACATTACATAGATATAGCTTAAATACTGAATCAAGAAAATCGCAGAAAAAGAAATGAAGGAACGAAAGAAAAGCAGACAAGAGCGTACGACACGACTTTTCGACTGTTTTCATTCCATAATTATTAAACAATTTATTTATTTATTTTTTTGCAATCGTTTATTTACGTCAAACAACTGTAAAGTGATTTGCAATGTACAAAAAGAATGTCTTCTGTTAAATGGAGATATCGTACAAAAAAGTTTATTAATTATCAAAATTAGGTCTATAGCTCAGGCAGTGGCAGATTTCATTATACTTTTTAACTCGTTTAAGAGAAATACCTTCTTTTGAACAAATGATTTGTGACTAAATCATAAAAAAACAAACTAAGTCTTTCTTTGAGAGATTAACTTGTCTTCCAAAAAGATATTGTTCAATATCTAATTAAAACGTTGAAATATATAATAGCAGAACCAAAACATGTTAGTACCAATAAATCTTAGTACCATATAAACTTATTTTCCATCTTTTCCATCTATTTTTTTTTTTAACTCTGACCTCTTCTTTTCCTTCTTTTTATTCCAGAAATATTCATATACACATTGACATATATAGTATTTCTGATTTTTTTTTAACTCTGACCTCTTCTTTTCCTTCTTTTTATTCCAGAAATATTCATATACACATTGACATATATAGTATTTCTGATCGCACAAAAGCAATTACAAGAATTATGGAAGAACAAAGTAGGCGTAAAATTGCAATTAAACTAAATACACAAATTATGCAAATACAAACGTTGCCGCTAAGTATCAATATAGTCATGAAAAGCATCACATAAATCATGATAACTGATCTCCTCTTTTTATCTAATAGATTTTCTCTTTGCATTAAACCTTTCTACATTAATTACAAACTTAAACTTGTACAGAAATTCTTGAACTGAGAGTTGCACCTCCTTGCATTTATTTTTATAAATATAGTTTTTCATATGTAAAAGCTTATCAGTAGCTACAATTGGATGTATAAATCTAAGCTGCAGGTAGTGTTGTTTTTTTTTTTTGTCATTCTTTTCAAAAATATTCTGCCAATCAAGATCTGTGAGGTTACTGAAGCTCTGGCAAGTAAAATTATTAACAAGATAATTGTAAATAAACTGTGAGGTAGAAGTAGCTTCCATAACCCCCTCCTCTCTTCTCGGTCCACACCCTGGAGGAATACTATTGATCATACCACAAATGTAATGACAGGTGGGTATATGTGCAACTTTTAGCCCTCGATCCCTAACTGATTTAACTGGGTCAAGCCCCATGTACAGAAAAATCAGCTGAGATAGTGCAAAACTCTTCAATTATATTTCTACCATAACTCTTCTACATTAACTCTGACCTCTTAGTTAAAATTTACTTTTGGGTGTTGCATTTGAAAGGTAAACGGCAAAGGCTCACTACAGTGAACTACAGTACAGTGAATACATTTTAGTGAGAGTTTAATGGGCAATATTGATTTTCATTGCTACCTTATGCAGCCATTGTCAATGCCTTTCACCCGGTTTGACTGGGCAGTTGATGACGCAGTATCGATCAATAGGGTGCCCCACATTATGCATCTTGAGTTGCATCTTTCACCCGGTTTAGTGGGTAATTGATGCCCGATCCATCGCAATGGTTCATTCACTGTTATCAATCTTCAGCCCACGTTTGTCCGTTTCGATGCAACTTACGTACTATACACTACGTACACACTTCATACCTATACACAACATTCTATTCACCTAT
This sequence comes from Stichopus chloronotus, assembly GCA_021234535.1. Taxonomy (NCBI): domain Eukaryota; kingdom Metazoa; phylum Echinodermata; class Holothuroidea; order Aspidochirotida; family Stichopodidae; genus Stichopus; species Stichopus chloronotus. Next base: position 8,887,093 of record CM037836.1, read on the forward strand.
TACATAATGGAACAGTCTAGCCTATACAAACCGACAAGATATGGGACAAGACAAGTGATTTCAAGACCCCAGAAAGTTTCCAAGTGGTTCCACCGGGACTTGATCCAGGGGCATGTGGTGATTGCAAGACGGATACTCTTACCACCAGTTAAGTTATGGCCTAGGTTTTATGAGTACGTGCTGTAGTGTACTATGAAGGCAGTGTAGGCCATTAGTAACAAGTACTGTTGGCTAGGCCTAAGTTCAGCACAACTTGACAAGACTCGGCATCCACTGTCCTTGTAAACTGTCACTGATGCCAACTTGATCTAGGCTACTCTTCATCGAATACTACTAACTTAGTGCCCGCACCTGACAACAGCTCACTCAGTAACTGACTAGCTCAGAATCCTCAAAACTCTGGCGTCAACCATCTTGCGCACTTGTGCAGGAGCCATGTTTTTGTTCCGAATTTACAATCGCCACCGTACCGGAAGTAGTGTAAATACTGATTTCTCGTCTGATTGAGGATGAGCTTTTGATTGGTGGTATGCGACACACCATTCAGGGCTCCATTTCCAACTGCGCAATACTCCAGACCCTACAGTAGACTCAAGACAAAGCAAGAACAGAGACATCCAGTTAGCAATAAACACTCAATTGCTCTGAGTTTTTGTGTCTTTTCAGTGTCGAATATTTAGAATTCTAGAATGGTAACGTTATAAAGAGACTAGAGTAACTACATTTTTTTTAAAAAAAATATGCATGTGGATCTGCAAGTTTTTATGCGTATTCAAATAAGACTAGTACGGTTCCATCCTCTTCAAAGTGGTCTTTGACAAATGCCGGTCTAAGATAATTCATTTTGAATTATGAAATGAATTATCTAAGCGGTCTATAGAGTAATACACCCTTTACTCCTCTTCCTCGGTCAGTATGAGAAAGTAATTAGAAGCACCGTTCTTCAAGTCTATCACAAAGGATTTTCCCTCACTATTTTGCGGCTTGAACTAAAGTTTGATTAATCACGTCTCGTCAGCTACGAAGAAGTCATCTCAGAAACATAACAACAGTCATACGTCACGACGTTTTGTTATTATTTTTTTTTACTATTTTTGTTGCACAATATGTGTAAGCATGAAATGGATGAAAATAATCCGTCCCGAAATAAATCCTCCCTATCAAAGTTCCGTAGCATCATAGTGTAGTGACTTTATCCATTCTTCCTGGATTGTTTTCATTCGTGATTTTGGAGCAGCGCCACCATTGTAAACACCACTTTTGGAACGCTGAGGAATTTCAGTCATTGTCATTTTTTAGCAAGTTGTACATTGACCATATGGCGATTATGTCCGAGCCAATAGAAAAAGAGTGATTAGCCTTTTGACCCTACATCGATCACATAAATGGTGAGAAATATTTGCTGTCAAGAAAGAACTATTTTCCCACGTTGGACCCAGTGAATCATTCTCATCTCGGATTTTGGAGATAAAACTTGCACTACGGCAACATTAATCTATGTTGGAGTTCCGCTGTTAATTAAGTTAATTAGTCCGGGACTTACCATCGTCTTATATCTTGTCAGTGACTCATTGTACCGTCTCTACGTTTATGCTGAGGATCACGACCCATTTTATGATTCTACGATTCGATGGGAACATTTTGTGCCATATTCGGAATCATATACTCAGCACTTATTATTAATGACAGTTTATACTAGTACGTTTATCGACTGGCACCAAATTGTAAACATTGTTCGATAATATCGACTCGCGTTTATTCATGCAGGAATTAAACATACACCTTATATTATTATCATTATTATTGTGGAACCCGTTTCATGATTTGATCGATGCTAACTCTGAGAGTTATTAGTTTGGAAATTGGAACTTGTGAATGGACTCTGATGAACGTCCCGTTTGGAACTATAAAAAAAGGTGAGTTGATATTCAGTTATTAGTCCCACCAAATTGGTGACCCCGACGTGATCTGAAGTAAATGTTCGCTTTCCTTGGTTCGTCCAGAGTTCCACTCTACTCGGAGCTTTCGTAGCCTATGCTATCGCAACGTTTTGACCCTTTTTGTGCTGAAAACGTTTGATACAGTTGATATACACTTGTAATAACAATGCCAGATTCCGACAGTGAAACAACTTCGCGAACAGGTAGTTCGGTAGGTTCTGTCAGTATCAAACTACCCCCGTACTGGCCCAATGATCCTTTCATATGGTTCGCGCAGGTCAAAGCACAATTTTCGACCCAGAGTATAGCCAGCGACAAGACAAAATATGCTTACGTGGTCTCCTCGCTTTCCCCAGAAGTAGCTCAGGAGGTGCGCGATTTGCTCATAACCACGCCGTCACGAGAGCCTTACAAAACGCTCAAAGAGGAGCTGATAAAAAGAACCACAGCTTCGGAGCAAAAGAGACTCCATCAATTACTGACGTCAGAGGAGTCAGGCGACAGAAAACCATCCCAGCTGCTCCGTCGCATGAGACAACTCTTGGGTGAAAATAAACTGGAAGATTCTATCTTAAAGCAGCTGTTTGCACAGCGTTTACCTACAAACGTGCAATTAATCTTGGCGTCCACAAGTCAAGCCTCCACATTAGAGGAACTGGCGGGATTGGCCGACAAAATTATGGAAGTTGCGGTCCCTCTACCTATTGCGACTACGCAAACACCCGAGCAAACAGCGCCATCTGTACCTGCTACCGAAATAGCTCAATTGCGAGAGCAAATCAAGGAACTCACGGCGCGGATTGCTTCCCTAAAGAGTTGCATTCGAGAGCGAAGCAAAAGTCGCAAGCGTTCTCAGAACAGACGCGCGAATCGATCTGCTCAAAACTCCGACGCCCACGGAGGCACTGGTGGTCTCTGCTGGTTCCATCGCACATTTGGAGCCGCGGCCAATAATTGTAGAGCGCCGTGTAATTATAAAACTAGCAGTAGCAGCGAATTCAGGCGGTAAACGCTCAGGCCAGCGAATAGTGGCGGCATACGTTGGCCCAAAGTCCAGCCGCCTTTCCTACATCATTGACAGGAACAACAAGACACGATTTCTTGTGGATACGGGAGCAGCTATTAGTGTAATTCCACCTTCGCGGTTCGACCTGCGCATGCGAGGAAAAGGACCTAAGCTGGAGGCAATAAATAAAACGCCAATCGTAACATTTAGTCTTAAGTCGCTCACCTTGAATATAGGACTCAGGCGCGCTTACCAGTGGATTTTTGTAGTAGCAGACGTTCCTACTGCTATCTTAGGTGCTGATTTCTTAAGACACTTTGGTTTATTGGTGGACCTGCGACGTGATAGGTTGATAGATACGTTAACTAACCTTTCTGTCAAGGGAAAAACAACATCTGAAACATCACTCAGCCCCATGTTTACTCAGCCAGTGGTCGAACCACGATACAAGAAGCTTAGTTTTGGACAAGTTTCCTAATCTTACGGTTCCAACATACCGACCCACGGAATTGAAACATTCCGTCACGCATCATATACCAACCACCGGTCCGCCCATTGTATCACGCACACGCCGCTTAGCTCCCGACAGACTCGAAATAGCTAAAAGGGAATTTGACCACATGTTGCAACTAGGCATTATTCAGCCCTCTAAGAGCAGTTGGGCTCTACTACTTCACATGGTACCTAACAAATCAGGCGACTGGAGACCATGTGGAGACTACAGGGCTCGCAATAACGTTACTGTTCCTGATAGATATCCAGCATCACTTTTCAGATCCAAGATTTTCAGTAAAATCGATCTCGTTCGTGCCTACCATCAAATCCCAGTCGAACCGTCGGATGTATGTAAAACTGCCATAACTACACCTTTTGGACTCTATGAGTTTCTGCGCATGCCTTTCGGCTTAAGAAGCTCGGCTCAAAGCTTCCAGCGTTTCATAGATCAGGTTTTACGCGCTCTTGACTTCACCTACGCATATCTGGATGATATATTGGTTGCTAGCCACAACGCAGAGGAGCACGAGCGTCATTTAAACATGCTTTTTGAACGCCTCAGTGATCACGGCATCGTCCTTAATCCAGACAAGTGTGAATTCGGCGTTCATTCATTAGAGTTCTTGGGCCACAAAGTCACTCCCGGGGAATTACACCACTTACTAAGAAGGTCCAAGCCATTAAAGACTTTCCAGCCCCTACCTCGTTGCGCCAACTACGCGAATTTCTAGGAATGGTAAATTTTTACCGCCGCTTTATTCCTTCTTGCGCTGACATTATCCAACCTTTAACAGACATTCTCAAAGTTACATTTAAAAACAAGCAATTCAAATTGGAGGAACCACAACTCGCCGCTTTTTCGAAAATCAAAGAAGCGCTCACTGACGTCACTATGCTGAATTACCCTAACCCAGGGGCACCTTTAAGCCTTACCGTGGATACCCCAGACTTAGGCGCTGGTGGTGTTCTACAACAGCAGGTTAATGGAGAGCTGTAACCACTTGCGTTCTTTTCCAAACGATTAAATCCAGCTGAAACGAAATATAGTGCTTTCAGTCGCGAACTACTCGCTATATATCTCAGTATCCGTCATTTTCACCACTGGCTCGAAGGACGTGATTTTCGTGTATGGACTGACCATAAGCCACTAACGCATGCCTTTTCTTCTAAACCAGACCGCTACTCACCCAGAGATATTAGACATCTCGACTACATTTCACAATTTACAACTGACATCAGACATGTGAAAGGAAAGGAAAACGTGGTAGCCGATACGTTATCAAGAGCAGGAATTAACTCTGTTAGTCTCGAAGCCAATCCTCCTATAGATTTTTGCTCTAATGGCGACAGCGCAGCAGAACGACGAAGACCTCGTTCAACTGAAAGAGTCTGCTTCCTTTAATTTTAGTGAAGTGCTTCTTTCCAACGCCGAAGGAGCAATAACATGTGATAACTAGAACTGCATTTGCCCACAAATAAGCAGAATTGTAGTGCGTGGTAGGCTAAGTCCTTGTTGTTGGGAATAAGCCAGTCTCTGTGGACCCACTCCTCATAGGAGTTAGCATTTTTTGGGTAAGGCAGTGCCGTTTCCTGTCGAACTCTTTCCCAATCCATTCTTTTTATTTGTATCACGCTGGACGAAACAAAAATTCCATTGGATCTCTCCCACATGCACAATGTGGTAAAGTTGCCGACGCTTATCGTTGCTATATACCGTATGTCGTACAAGCCTGTACTCTAGTACTAGCTAGCTGTATATATGTCAAAACTGTCTTTCTGTTTCACCACTGAAATAAAACATGAGAGCAGTAGGCCTACATGATTCTGTAGAAGGACGCCATGTTGTAACCACTAAAAAGCATTGAAGCAGCACACGATTCTGCGACATCATATTTAAACACAATGGCGGTGTATTGCACACCAATTTGGAAACAGCATTGACACTCCACGTTTATCACCTCATTGGGAAAAGGCCGAACCACATTTCATCACGTTTTCTGGAAATTTATCCGCAGGGCTCTCTCATCACTTTAACTCCTTAAGTCGTTCTTGTAGTCGTGGTATTTGTTTTTCCTTAGTAGATTTTGGTTTGAAGACGGCCATAGCTCGCACTTACTGCTATTACTAAAGGTCGCGCATGCATATTTGTACGAACTAAGTTACTTCACGCGCAGGTGAGGCGTTATGAGCCATATAAGGCTCAACAAAAGAAATTGCTGGTCGACCAGTAATGACAAGATTGTAGTGCGGTGCACTACAATAATTCTACGAGTCACGCACGCCCTTATGTTCCAGCTGCTTACAGACGAGCAGTATTTGACTCCCTGCGCTCATTGTCGCACCCCGGAGCGCGAGCTACCCGGAAGCTAGTAGCAGACCGCTTTGTATGGCCTAGTATGAACAAGGACGTTAAACATTGGACGCGATCTTGTTTGCATTGCCAAAGCGCAAAAGTACATCGCCACAATGTTGCACCGCTTGGTACATTCGCTACGGCGGATGCTAGATTCGATCATGTGCATATAGATTTAGTTGGTCCACTACCTCCATCAAATGGTTGCGCCTATTTACTCATAGTCATCGACAGGTTCACGAGATGGCCTGAGGCTATATGTATTTCAGATATTTCTGCGGAAGCTGTTGCAAGGGCTTTTGTTGGTAGGTGGGTTTCTATGTTCGGGGCTCCTTCTACGATTTCCACCGACAGAGGGCCCCAGTTCCAGTCGGCGCTTTTCAAAGCACTTTCAACGCTTCTTGGGAGTACGCAGATACGCACAACTTCATACCATCCTGCTGCAAATGGACTTGTTGAACGTTTTCATCGCCATCTTAAGTCCGCGCTCAAGGCCCATAACGAACCCTCTAGGTGGGCTGAGCTCGTCCCTATTGCACTACTGGGCATCAGAACCGCCTTAAAAGAAGATATGGGATGCACTACGGCAGAAATGGTTTTTGGGACCACCCTTCGATTGCCCAGCGAATTTGTCGCACCTTCCGCGCAAAACGATTTAGACCCCGGGATAAACGTCGATCGGTTGCGAAAAATCATGTCGCAGCTTCAACCTGCAAAGCAGAGACCGTTTCAGCGCAATGTGCAGTTGCAACAGGAGCTTGCAACCTGCACTCATGTTTTTGTCCGCCATGACTCTGTGAGAAAACCTTTGCAGCAACCTTATCGAGGACCCTTCCGTGTCATCGAAAGGCACGATAAGTACTTTATTTTTGACATTAAAGGCAAGAAGGATTCAGTTTCCATTGATAAACTTAAAGTCGCATATATCGATAATGATCTTTTATTTCTTCCGCCACATACGGTTCGCATCATGAATGAGCCTAGTACGCCTGCGGTAGTGTCGCGACCACCGCAGTCACCCAAAGTGACACCTTCAGGAAGAACAGTTCGCCCACCCGCACGTTTTCGCTGACTACTGTATTTTACATTGTTCGTTTCCGCTTCATCGATCATCTCTTTCCTACTGTATCTTTGATCTAGGAGGGGGCTATGTAGTGACTTTATCCATTCTTCCTGGATTGTATTCATTCGTGATTTTGGAGCAGCCCCACCATTGTAAATACCACTTTTGGAACGCTGAGGAATTTCAGTCATTGTCATTTTTCATCAAGTTGTACATTGACCATATGGCGATTATGTCCGAGCCAATAGAAAAAGAGTGATTAGCCTTTTGACCCTACATCGATCACATAAATGGTGAGAAATATTTGCTGTCAAGAAAGAACTATTTTCCCACGTTGGACCCAGTGAATCATTCTCATCTCGGATTTTGGAGGTAAAACATGCACTACGGCAATATTAATCTATGTTGGAGTTCCGCTGTTAATTAAGTTAATTAGTCCGGGACTTACCATCGTCTTATATCTTGTCAGTGACTCATTGTACCGTCTCTACGTTTATGCTGAGGATCACGACCCATTTTATGATTCTACGATTCGATGGGAACATTTTGTGCCATATTCGGAATCATATACTCAGCACTTATTATTAATGACAGCTTATACTAGTAAGTTTATCGACTGGCACCAAATTGTAAACATTGTTCGATAATATCGACTCGTGTTTATTCGTGCAGGAATTAAACATACACCTTATATTATTATCATTATTATTGTGGAACCCGTTTCATGATTTGATCGACGCTAACTCTGAAAGTTATTAGTTTGGAAATTGGAACTTGTGAATGTACTCTGATGAACGTCCCGTTTGGAACTATAAAAAAAGGTGAGTTGATATTCAATTATTAATCCCACCAAAATAGCACATGAAGTGGTTTTGCAGATTTTCTATTGATGGTAAGTTTTGTGATAATTGATGTAGTTTTGTAAGAAATATCTCAATAAATAATAGAATTATAATCTCACTTACTTGAACTTATTTAGTTTAAGATCTGTGTTTGGTCAAAAGAATTACCCTTAAAATGATAATTTTAATACGTCACAAATACTGTAAAACCCGACAGGTGCTTCCGGGGGACTCGACCCCTCAGTTGGACCCCACCATGGATCTGTCCCTGGACCCCTACAGGGACCCTACAGCGGCACACACCCCATTTCAATCCCTCACTCAAAACTGCGAATAAGTCTATAGCCTTACGATAAAAGTGACTCTGAAGAAATTATAAATATCTTTTACATCTTATATCAAATCGCGATTTTAGATACTGTGTTCACAAGGTTGCCAAATCCGCTGACTAGGATATCAAATAACTTGAACCACAAACAGTATTTTTTCTTCAACTGTGCTCATGGTAATTAGGTGACACGACTCATTGGATAAGAAAGATGCACTTTATTGCTCCACGAAAGAAATTTCATAAAGATCAAAGATTGTGTCAAAGAACAAGAGACTGACTGCAAACACAATCGGAGGTAAAAGAATGAGAAACAAAGAATGCAACAAAACTGAAATGGATACCGAACCGTGAGATGGACACTAATAGACTTCCACGTTCTGACTGATCTTATCACGCTGCGTGGGTAAGAAAGAGTCACTATATAAAGATTGTTAATAATAACACCGGGAGTGCAAGTCTGCTACCAGTGCCCCTCTTAGTGAGTCTGTGAACTGGACGGCTGCAATTATTTAAAAGTGAGTCAGGCTTATTAGTCTTGAGGAGGCGACCTGGTCATCTTTGTTCCAGATTTCCCACCACGCACTTGCTACGACAGCGATCACTATTCTGTACTAGATATAACCATGCAGTGGCATAGCTAAGACTCTTTTTTCAGAGTGGACAAAGATACGGAAATTTCCCCGAAAACTTTTCAAGGTCACCGGGTTTCGTTCTTGCAGTGAGAGAGACATCGGGAGGGGATACAAGATGGCCTGAGCATGCGTATTATGTGACTTCTGATATGATGAAAGATCGCCACCTTCCCGAATGGGAACGGATGGGAAATTTGTGATCATGTAATGTAAGTAGACGCCTGGATAGACGCCTGTTAGTGATGTGAATGAGGTATGGGAAATATGTGCCCCCCAGTCCTTAGACCATTATTCTAAGGGTGGGTACATGCAGCTTAGAACATTCGGGGAATGTCTTTTCCAGACATCCTGGGGGGGGGGGATTGTAAAACCAATCCCATTATAATTTTGTATCTCAACCCACCTGATATGTACAACCATTTTTTATAGATTGATTTTTTGTTACATAAATTGAACAATTACAGAGATCCCTATTTCAAGGTTGAATAAACATGCAACTCTAAGTACAAAGTATGCGCTCCTACCCAACCGATGGTGGCGCTCTCCTTAATAGTCCCACCGTTATTCAGCCTCCCCCCCCCCCCCCCCCCCCCATCTTAACATTTATTTTCGTTCCACCGAACCTTATAGTGCCCTTTTCATCAAGACTGCACTCCCTCATTTACAAAACTCTGGATTTGCTCCAGTGGGGTGGCCATTTTGTGTACTGACTTACACTTCCGGTTTGTCACAATTCAAACTGCTTGTAGACATTCTTCTCCGAGTGCGCCCCAAATTTTTCTAATAACTTCTGAAAGCTCAGACTTTGCTCAGACTCTATATTCCCTCGTAAAATGGCGTGTCTGTAGGTGGAAGAATGACGGCGTGTAATTTTTCGAAATAATCTGAGACGGGAGGGGTCAACAAGTTCACTTTGCTGCCCATCTAATGAAAATGATTTTTTCTTTCATTCGATTATCCTTTTGGTCTTACTGTCATTACTATAATGTCTTTCCTTGATGAAAATGAGTAGAGACTGCTTTAGTCTGTTGTCGTGGGAGGTTCGGGAGTTTTTGAAAAATGAAGTAACTTTTTCCAAAAAATGGGAAAAGGCAAACTTCAGGTCAAATTTTCAGAAAATGCTGGACATAACCCCTCCCCCCCACCCCTTTTCGCCATCCACACACAATTTCCCATCAAAACTGCAACGAAGGAGGGAGGCAATGTTCAAAGTGTAGCTGCATTAATGATGGCATGTCATGTGTATCTGGCGTGTGCTGTGGACAATGCTTCACTGGATTAGCAGAAGAACTTGGTAGAGATGACTAAGAACCACAATAATTCAGCTACATCTATTCATTTTGCATTGTTGCAGCGCATTTATTGTACTGTAAGTTTTGAGCTGCAAGTAGTATTAGGTTTCTGATCAAGAAATTATTGTTTTTTTTTCTTAGGGGGGGGGGGGTTGAGACAAGAATCATGTTGCAATCAAAATAAGTTTACACATGTAGGCCAAAATAAACATATTTTAACAAATAAGCACGTCTTAGCTTGAATATGCCTTGTTTACCGTAATGTCTTCAATCACGATATAACATTTTTACAAGATGATAAAATGACAAAATAATCATCACGTTTGGGGTTTAAAATGAAATTTCATTCAATTTGATACAAAGACGACATATTTTGGGAATAATTTTTGGGTCAATGACGCCGTAGTTCTTACGGCCCTACCCCACCACCTGAAAAATCGAGTTTTCCGCCCGCTGCACGGCCTTTCTTTTTTGGATGGCTATTGAGACGTATACCTACCATAATCGATTGAAATCAGCTTCTTTGCATTTTTTTGTTTTTTGTTTGTTTTAGTTGAACCCTAATTCAGCGATACCGGTACTATTTTGAAAATACATGTATACCGTACAAAATAATAACAGTATTTCATTGGGGATTATTTTGAAGGCAATTTTAACCTTCGTTGGACTGATTGGCTGTATTATTGGCTGCTTTCTTGCTATCATTTTTTGGTTGATTTTCTGTACGAACCCCATTTACCTTTGTGTCACCCATGCATGCAATGTTCGATAGCTTGAGAGTTTGGCGTTACCGCGTAATCCTTCGGATATTGCCTCCCTTCCACTTCTCCTCTCTCTTTCTCTCTACCTCTCTCTCGACCTCTCTGCAATCAGCGTCCATCTCTGTCGTAGATAGGGAGAATATCGTTCAAGATATTTAAAAATGCGAGAAAAACTGTAAGGGAGCGTTCGGCAGAGAAACAAGGAAACGTTGCAATTTAAACCTATCCGGAAAATTCTAAAAGCTCGAATTTTGCTTCACCTAATTTATGTTCAACATTTTTTCTCATCTTTAGTCCTCCCATCTTTTTCTTTCTCTTTTTCCGTCTTTGGCATTTTATTCCCCCGTGTAAGAGGGAGAGGCTGTACCCTCCCTTCCCCCCCCCCCACCCACCCCACCCTCTGTGCTTCAACTGGTTGGAGACATTCGAAGTGTATAGCGTTCACTGGAAACAAGCAAGCGGTCTCATGTATAGAGAAGATACGATCTTTTTGTGATTTTGTGTGTGTGTGTTTGAATGTAGAAAACTCTTGGAGGTGATATTACTAGATACACGCCCTCATTTAAACGCAGATAGCGAGAACCTCTGTCGATCTCTGACTAAGTGTGAAAACCGAATGATAGAAAGTCAACCTTCCAAATTGAAAATTTTCGTTAAGAAAATAATACGTAGCATTATAATTTCGTGAAGATAGAGCTCAACCGAGACATCCACATAATTTCCTCAATGAGAAAAAGAAGTGAACAAGAAAGGTCTCACTTCTCTCTGAGACAAAAAAAATAGCTCAAATATAACTTTTATAGGCCTGTAGGCAATTTGCATATACATTACATGCAGTTGAAGATTCAAATGAAAAAAATAAGTATATTGCAGATTTGTACTTTTGATAACTGAACACCTAACAATTTCACCAAAGAAAAGTCATTCTCTGTGAAAACATAATAAATATCTACTTAAAAGAATTGATTTACTGATCCTGTGAAAATGTACGGAACAGTTAACAAATTATGTAACGAGATTCATCTTACTCTCTCGAAATTGTCGAATTAAGTCAAATTTGCCATCTGTGCACTTTAGTGAATTCTCTTGACCCAGTTATACACTTTGTCACATTTTGACCTTAACCCAAATACGACAATAACATTCAACTGAAGATTTGATACCCTCGGGGATGAACGGTCAATGCAGCAAAATCCTTGTCTGCAATAGGAAGTAATCACTGGTCACTTCGCTGCAAATTTCGGTCTATCTCTAAGAGATACATTTACTTGAGTCTAAATTAATGATAAAGGTAATTCTATAGCCAAAGAGCAGTACAAAATGTTGTTAGGTCGTTGGGAACACACACAACAATATATTGCCCATGGTTACGAGAAGATAGTTCGAAAGACTATTGCATGTCGGCATATTTCAAAAGTTTTTCTCATGATAACTCAGCACTCTATACATGTCCTTGCATGTTTATTTAGCAATGTTTCACGCATGTAGAACCTCGCTTGAAACCTTGTTTTTAATGCAATTTAACATTATTGTCCTACGGTAGCATATCCTAGAGTCTCTGAAGAGATAAAATATAAATGTTCACTGCCGGATTCAAGGCGGAGGGGCAACAAGAGCAATAGACCTACCCAAAGCTGGTTGGCAAACAATTTTTACTGCAAGAAACAGTAAATTCACAATTGTCCTCACCTGTTGCACCAAAAAGCATCTGAGGGAATTCATCATACAGATAACTCAGTTTTATAGTCCCTCCCCTTAAACCCCACCCCCATATCACTATACTACTAGTTTGGCCCCCTCAAGCAAAGGACTGGACCCACCATTGGCAGTATCTATAGTAAATTTACAAGGATCTTGTGAATGGCTCTGTAATCATATATAGCTACAGGGAATGTTTACACTGTACACGCTTGGGAAGATGGTTGCTGTGGAAACAGTTGGGTGGCCAGTACCGGCAGTTTGGTGGCCAGTACCGGGGAGGAGCCATAGTGGACACCAATGAAGTCTTACTGCGTTCGAGTCAGTGTTTTTTATTTTTTATTTCGCATGTGTCTGTGTGTGCATGTTTCATTAGTTGGTTTGGTAGTATACAATTACTCTTTTTTATTCAGTTTATTTTAACGTAAATGTTATAATGTAAATGGTATATCATACATGTTGCGGGAGTTGTTTCGTGGTAACTTTCTGTAAAATGTATTTCGAGCATACATAAAGAACATTAAAGCTTGGAAAGAATGTACCGAACATGGTGACATATTGTTCAAGATGAATCATTCAGTTATAAATTGAATAAAAAAAAATTCAATTGTCCGGAAAAAAAAATAAGAAAGATGACAGAATATGCAAGGGAAAAGTTATCGTGAAGATGAAGTACAGTTATTAGCACAGTGATGTACTTTAGGTTCGACCACATTGTGGCAAAATTGAAATTAGTCTATCGTAAACATTTCCTTCCGTTCCTATTTTGATATGTGGATGTCAGTAGCCGGATATATCGGCTATACTGCATCAACAAAGGTATGGATTTCTCACGGTTCAAGATGATAGAAATAGACAACTGAAACCAGCCGGCACGGATTCAAATACTTTACATATGCTAGGAGGGCACAGTCAAAGTACACCGCTAAGACTTGCTTAGACTTACAATGGCCACACCTTGACAACGTCGTTAAATTTTAATTACTATCCTCTGACAGCATTCCGTTGCTATGGAGGGGTCACTCGAATAGTTTGTGAAAGTCAGTAGCGTGTCTCTCGTAGATATTGAACTAGCGTGTGGTAGCTGAAACTTCACTCATCCCTTGCCGATACACTATTTCTTCTTCTCCGGCCAATCCCACCGTTTCTTATCTGGTACCACGCATGGTCAAACTGCAAACTCTTCACTCTCTTGGTACATAATTAGATGAAAAATATCTGACAAGATGTGCGCCACTCTTTTCGGCATCACATTCGCCAATCGCTCTCGACACTTTATTTCCGTTCCCTGTGTTGATGTGTACATAAATTCATTTCTTCCCAGATTACAGTGTGGAAATGACAGTTTGTTTCAAAGCGCGCGCACACCTATTTTGCCCCGTATATGTATATGAGTACACCACCCCCCCCCCCCCGAGGGATAGGCACGAACTTCTACAGCATGTTGTTTAGAATCCTTGCAAAAAAAGAAAATAAGCGCTCATTTAACTCTGCAGCGTCTTGCATCTTGATAATGGAGTGAAATAGATGGCTCTCTACACGAAACAAAGGACACATGAAAACCGGCGATGAACCAGATGGTGAAGAAAGAACACTGAATCACAATTTCCTGTTGCCAAACATCACTGCTTTTTTTTTTCTGTACGGCATCACTGTGACTCCTCTGTTCGCTCTTTTCCATAGCGTCAGTCAAAAGTCACGGTGTCACGGTAAAGAGCAGGTAGACAGATCATAAGTCACAATTGGCATCGTGAGTGCATCTCTATGAGGGAGGGTACGTGGGTGGCTCCCTTCGTCACTTACAGATGATAGCTAACGTGTAAGTGATCATTAGTGATCAACTTCAACAAAACTCCTTGATATTTATTTCAATTATTCTAATAATTCAACCAGACAGGACATATTATACAGGCTATAGTGTTCTGATTTTTATTCATGCAATTTCAATCAGAAGCTGTCACCAATGAGCCATGTTCAGTGCCTCCATTGCTCTTGTCGAATGCTGCTCGCCAGGAAAAAATCTGGGAGGCCGTTCTCTCACCCTCCCCCCCCCCCCCTTCCTCTCGCGACCGTGACTTCGCTGACTGATTATTGTTGCTGTGTAAGAAACCTGACGGTCCTTTCTATCCAAAGCAAGATGTGAGAAAAATGCTTGAAAATTTAACCGATGAATTAAATGCAAAGATTAAGTGTTAGGTTAGGCCTTAAATTGGAAAAATATGCCGGAAAGTCGACGACCAGAATTATTGAATAGAATGATTGACACTGCGTTATTCCTCAACTTTGTGAGCCCTGGGCTCTATTTCATAAAAGTTACTTACGAATCTTCGTAATCTTTATGAAATAGAGCCCTGATCCCTATTATAATTGAAATATGGCAATAGTAACCCACTGTTAGTGCTTAGTGTTTGCCACAAGCCTACTCGGACTCGAATGACATTGTGTTCAATTTTCAATAACACCGCCGAAACACACGGTTTAGACTCGTGTAAACCTTCCGCGTTCACATCACAATTAGTAGGCTACCCTGCTCTTTCTCAATATATGAAACATGATATTTCAAATACGTTATCACCGGACACAATATTCTGTATACCTTGTTCCGTTTTTACTGCGCTCATCGTCGTGAACTAAAAGTCAAAGTCCAGTAGACACTAACGTGTCCAGCACGGAACATATAACAAACTAAAAGTCTAGCCCTTGTATCGCTTGTGGTACGTTCCATAGCCATATTTCCTTTTGTCCAATAAATGCTTCAACGGATGACGCTACAGAATACCTAAACATACTTTACGTATGCATATACCTTAAACTAATGTGAAAAGAAATCATTGGAAGTGCAAATGAGTATATATAGGTTGCATAGCGTATCCTGGAAAGGATTACTAGTTGCCTGTTCAAGTCTGTTTGATGTTAGCTAACAGTAGAAGTACATGTACCAATAGCCTAAACCTACCATTCTGTATATAAAATCACTGAACACGGAAAGTACACTGAGGGCGTTTACAATCTTCGGTAGTTCTGGTTTGCCCGATATATTTGCACTTGTGATCACCGAACACTCGTCGGTGTGACTGTGACGGTGCTGCGTGCACGTTGTATAAGGAATGGTAAGGCAACTGAAACAAATATTACCTGAATTTGGTATTTGTTATGGAAATGATCTCGGGTTAGCTGTCTGTAGGGATCACTAGGGGACGGAAAGGACACGTTAACGTTATATTGTCGACACGGTGGGATGTATAGCACCTGGACCGGCGAACATTTGTGAAAAAAAAAACTTGGGATTTTCCACCATGATAGTTTGAGGAGTTCATCTTCACAATCGTGAAAGAAACGGCCTTCAACATTCTGAATTGGAGCTTTATCGTGTCGTGGAATCACACCTTTGGTACTATACCATTTCCGTCTGAACATGAAACGTCTGCAACCCAACGACCTCTGTCGAAATTTCAAGATAATTCTTGCATTCGGATCTTTTTGCACGATCCTTGTTTTCGTTAGGCTTAGGGATACTTCCGACGACGGTGTTATCGAGGAGCAAAGAAGTGTATCAAAGACACGTCAGGGAGATTCAGCGTTTGAAGCAAGAAGTTCCAGCAGAATTAACCCTGGCGTTGGTATTAATGACAACAAAACGAGTTATGTAGGCCCACTCACAGGTGAAAATTATACACAAATCAGGAAACACTATTCAATGTTACCAAAAGAGAGAGTCATCAACTCGCCAGTTACTGTCGCTGCACGAAATACGGTCTCGACAAATCTCGAGCATTATCGGAGCAATATGGCGGTCGGCAGTATGGGTAATACCGTGGTGGTCTTCTCTGTACCCCCTAAGTGTGGAAGCAGAACTTTGCTGTTGGTTGTGAACGCACTGAAAGCAGAGAAAAATGACAGTTTCGGCGAAATACGAACACTTGTGGACTTCAAAATCGTTGAAAAAGGTAGCATTCAACAAAAAATAAACTACATCAATAACGCTATCACGGAGGCCAGGTTACCTGCGTTTTTGTATACTCACGCTTTTTACATGCCTTACGGGCAGGACGAGACAGGCCACGGTACGGATCGGGTGGTAATACGCATAAGCATAATTCGCGATCCGTTCGAACGGAAACTGTCCCACTATTACTATTCCCGTTTCCGTGACTCGGAGCCCGAGACCAAAGAAGAGCTGGTGTGGCGTAATTCTATCAAATCCATCAAACAGGAGTCGTATGACGACTGCGTGCGCCTCCGCCGTTCGGAATGCGTCGCGGAGTTGTTCAGTGTGCGGTTGATCTCCCAGTTTTGTGGTTATGAAAAGGGTTGCAGGAAAGCCAACAGATTCGCCCTGGAGAGGGCGAAGGAGAACGTAAGGAACCGTTTCCTGATCGTCGGCATAATGGAAGAATACGAAGACTTTATCAGACTTTTGGAGAAATTACTACCCGACATGTTCGCCGGTTCGATAAATAAATACAAACGGATCATGAAGAGTGAACGAGAATCAAGCATGAAAACGACCCACAAAATCAAACCAAATAATTCAACGATCGCGAGAGTGAAAAACATGATGAAGTTTGATTATGAACTTTATCATTTTATTAAAGAAAGATTCCATGAACAAAAGAAAATGTACTTATGACAGACATGAAGTTGAGATATCTCTGTCTTGTAGTAGAAACTTAGCTGAAATAATAGGCCTATTTATAATAAGTGAAGGTTTTATATGCGTGTGAATGTGATTGGCAAAAGTCAGTGTGCTGTGTTATGAGTTGTAATGTATAACCGCGCGTATAGTATATTAAAGCTGGAATATGTATGAGTTGAACATTTTTCAGTGAAAGTCAAATTTAAAGCAATATGTCAAAAAAAGAACATTGTTTAAACCCCATTTGTGCATACATGAATATTCATACCCATTCTTATTGGTCTGTTTGATTTCAACTAACGGCGATTGACTGCTATGCTTTCTGGGATAGTCTGCATTTTGTATGGCCAACAAAATGTCTAGACAATTTTCATATTCAAATATCTGGAAGGTGAGTGCACACTTCCCTTTCAGATTTTGTATTAGGTGATCTTTTCCCTGCTTTCTTTTCCTTGAAACACTGACGAAGGACAAAGGAAGATGACCAGACGATTGCCAGTACAACTCATACTTCAGCTTTAATTTGCTACCAGAAATTACAGTTTCCAATGGGGAACACGTCCTTGATTTTACCAAAAACCATTTCCATTACGAACAGAAATAATGTCTGATTTCATTCTGACAGCTTCAGAACGTTCAGATGTGGTCCTATTACCTACTCTTGTCGTGTAAAAGTGAACGCAAGTATGATGATGACCAAAACAAGTCTGACATAACTGCTGGTAACTCGAATTTGAGAACTGCTCTAAATTCCACATTAGAGGGCCATGCAGTCTGAATTTGAAATCAGATATGTTACCTGCAAAATAACATTTTTGGCCGTCAGGAAATTCTAGAAAGGCATGTTGGTCCATCAGCTGCACAGGAGACGCTGTAATTAGCTTGTTTTTAAAGTATTATAACCGAATTGAGAGGAAAATGGGCGCGATATGTTTATGCTGATGTTTTTGCTACTGCTCAATCAACCAAACGATCGCAAGAAAAAGGTAATATACCGGTAGGCTACGGAAGCTGAATATTTTCTTTTTTCAAATTGGGGCTTCTGGCTCTTTAATGGCAAATTTATAGCAAAGTGACATTTTTTCCTGTTCATATTCCCTATGTTATTCCCTCTTTCTCCCCCGGGGAAAACACTGAAAAACAAACACAGAATTTTAGCTGGTGATGTATGTCACGAATATTACACTTAACAACAGAAGCGTGAAATTCACTCCAAAAAACAGAGGGACCACTCGTACTAAAGAGTTAACCTCACTTCAATGAAAATCACTCCAAAAAGAGCAATATGCCATTTGTAAAAGGTATAACAATCGCTCTTTTTGGAGTGAATTTTTAGTCCCCATCCGGGTGAAATTTGCTCATTCCAATCAGTGGTCCCTCTTGTCACTATTCTGTCTTTACAGTAAATACCATTCGCTCTGTAACATTGGAAACAAATACAACTGCCCACTCAAAAGGTGATTCATTTGTCACGGTCAGATTTGTGCTGATTTTTTTTTGCAGTGGCAAACTATAAACTGTCCATATAGGTCAAGTAAGTATACAAAATATGGTTTAACCGGTAATTCTATAATACCATGTGACGGATTCAAAGAGTACATAGAACTTTTTAAGGACCAAATGTCACGCATCCAGAAAAGATCTGGCTTCACTCAGGAGTTGCGGAGTGAAACCGTGAATCACAATCCGTTGGAATTGCTTTTCATATCTGTTACCGTTTCTGAGAGATGGCTTTTCACAATTTGAAGCAGGTGAAAGGCTGATGACATGGAGCGCAGCACGTTGTCAGCATTTCCTTGATCAGTAGGCCCATATAGACCACATTTTAATTTCTGCGTTTCACATTGGTAAGTGATATCAATATTGTTAAAGAATACAATATAGATGTTTTCAACACAATTTCCTCAGGACATCCAAAATTCTCAATTGCCCTTGAAACAGAGGTTACCATAAGACAACAAAGGATAGCATGGTTCGTATCATATCAGACTCCTCCCCTGACATCACAAATTTGCATATTTGGCTCATGTTTTTCCCATGATGCAAAAGTATAGAACAATTTGTTCTTAAAACTGGTCAATGTTTAATTGATGGAAATGTAGCTATATTTTCAAAGTTTTTTCCGCTTAATTCGGTAAATAGTTCAAAATGCGTTTTTTTCATGTCACACGTACTTTCACAACGGAAGAAGGGGGGTGGGGTATTGCGAGACAATTACCGGTCGGCCAAATACTGTCCGAGGGAAACACATGGATGTTGTATGATTTTGATCACCTCGCAGGAGGTTACGATGATCGTTGACCCGGAACTCCTCGTATCATGTGAGGCGAACCATCGACACCCTTTGCAGCCAATTAAATGAGCAAATACAACGGCCTCGGACACATTGCCTATTTTGAAATACGCTGCATCCTGTTGTTTTTTTTTTTGAACATTACAGACGGTTAAGCCATTAGACTACGTCAAAAAAGATCGAACCTTTTCAATAGCTGTACTTTATTTATAGCACTATCTCGACTATCTTTACCAGTAGGCTATGGTATATTTATCGGAGATAGGCCATCACCAGTATTGCGAATGCATGCAGTCTTTATATGGGCGACACTATGTCCATAAGAGACCTAGCCTAATTGGATTCACTTTTTTTTTTTAAACTGAAAATCACACCCACATTCACTACTTGCTCGGTGCGTGCATGGTAATCCTTTCAGTTTACTACTGAATATTCATTCATTTGATTGATACAAAATTTCTCACAGTAAGATCTGTCCATTTGTTCTGCCTTCTAGTTGCTGGACGTTCAGGATCAAAAGAATTTGTATGCTGATTGCTGTTGGATAGCCACTTGAAGCATCAAAATTGCAGAGTTCATGACAGGTCAGAACTACATCCCATTCAATTTATTTCTGTACTTACAACAATTGGCAACATGTCGTCAGCGTGTATTCGACGCATTGTATTTAACACTGACTGCAGGTCCCTCAGTTTCTATCGGCTATCTGTTTGTGATACTGCATTATAGATTGTCATTAAAACTATGGAGGGCATGGTTGTGTTCTGCTTGTTTTTTTTTTCCTTTTTCTCTGCTTCGTTTGTTATTTATTGTAGTTGAATTATACCCCTATGACATACATTTTACAGCCATACTCGTCAATCGGGCATATAGGTCATCACCTTTGACTCTGGGGTAATCAGAGTCTTGGAACTGCCGTGCGACTTACTTTTTTGTCTTGTCATTGGTCTCAGCTCCACGCCATTCGTATCTTTTGTGTGATATCATTTTAATAGGTCGATTCGCAATCTCAACTGCACATGCGCACATCCTCAAAATCTTAAGATGAATGAACACGCTCTTGTGTAGGGTAACACGTACCAAGAACTGAGTTTAATTTAGGATACACTAACCCCCCCCCCCACACACACACACACGTACCTTTTTTTAGACCAACTGCTGATGCACAAAGAGTTTCTACGTACGCTTCTATGTCTTGAACAGCACATGAAACGCCTCTTAGCATAAAAAAAAAATGAGTAATAATATGTCTAAAGGTGTGTGTATTTTCGCTCTGTGTTTGGCACGCCCGGTTTGTTTATCCCACAAGGTTCGCCTGAATCGAGATTGGGAAAAAAATTAATTCTCAATCGACCTAAATCGTTCTTAAATCGTCCCATTTAAGGACAATTTCCAACATCTCGACTGTACTACGACGGTCTCACAGAATGTTCGAATATTTTAGCAGAACGGGTACACATAGAAATCCTATATGACTCAGGAAACCACGATTATCAGAAACTTTTGCCTCAAACTATGAATTTGCCATATGTCACTACAGTATATGTTGCATTGTTTTGCTGACAAAAGTTTCATGGAGAACTTAAGTCAGAACTTTCAAGAATGACATGTTACTCTTAAATGGAGGGGGGGGGGGGGGGGGGAGCTAACAAGTGGTGAACACCATCACCAAATTTTTGTCTTAATATATGTTTGTTTTCTTTACAATTTGGAAGTTCATAAGGAATCAATCAGGACGCTGTTATTTTGGGATTTGAGATGTCATTACCTGACGACTTGTAATTGAAGGGTTCAAGTTGTTGCTTTTCTGTGTATCGTACTGTCAAGTATTTTTAATTTTTATGCATAGATTACGTATGAATAATCTGATAATTACATGACACGCCTCCGTAAATGCAACACATACGGTCATAACGTTTACAAGTGTGCGTGTGCGTGTGTGTATTTATGAAAATTATAGGTAACCAAAACATAGAAATACATTAAATTCATTGTAATCATGGGTTATGTGACATCATAATTAGATTTACTCAAATCTGTTGACTTTCAACTGAGTCAAACATGGCGACACACTTCTCTAAATTTCAAAAATGTACCGTATAACCTGGGAAGGAAACAACATTTTTGATTGAAATTTTGGAATGATGTTTGTCGAACATTTCTGCGTCATACTTCCTAATCCTAAAAGATAATTCCAGGCTTTTATTCTCCTGTGATTATGACTGGCCTTTTAGTGTTCCACTGATCACCGCTTTAGCATTCAGTGATTCCACCGTATATATTTTCGTTGGGTGAATGTGGGGCTGTATGTGTATCTAGTACCTCTTTCGAGTATTCGGTCTTGTTCGGGGTTTGGATATAAGAACAACAACTCATTTTTGGGAACAACATCTTTTCAGTCACGACTTATTTGGGTAACACCTTTTCATCATGTGTCTCCCTGCAACTCCCTCTCCACTCCCCCCCCCCCCCCCACCTTGACTAAATTTGCTGTGGAAACTGACCAAATGACTGACATAGCGACGATGAGAAAAAGCCTTTATCTACATCACAGGTTTCGAAGTAGACAGGTAAGAGTTGTCCTTGACGTACGTTTCAATGAACACGCAAAGGAAATACCGTCATTTTCAACTACGTCTACAAGGTGCCTTGTGTAAACAACACATACAACTTGTGTTTATTCGAACTTTTGCCGAACAGCCAACCGAAACTTCGAATCAGGTGAATAACGTAAAAGTCCGGGTGTGTGTGTGTGGGGGGGGGGGGGCATTTTTTACTAGGCTTTCCATCAAACTGGACAGACGATACATAATTTATTATGTTTTTCTCATCAAACACATGGACTTTAAGGAGAAGGATCGCAAGCTCGTTAACGTAAGCAATAATGCTCGTCCTGACAAGGTAACCGGAAGTATACTGTGATAAGAAGCTTTGAAAAGCTGTCAAGCATGCTTCTCTTACGTTATCTTCCATGACGCACGTACACATCGTGGACGAATTACCAACACCTAAATTTTTGTTCAGCCTATACATACCGGTACACAGCAAATACATCTGGCGTTGCTCTGCGTTGCAATTGCCCGGTGAGTCTATCGCACTATGAATAGTTCGTGACTCATGTCAATGACTTGTGACTCGATGAGGTTCCAGTCACATTTTTGTGACTTGACTTGAAAGAAAATGACTTGTAACTTGCCAGTTTTGAAAAATGAGATGATCTGTGACTTGCCTAGTTGAATGACTTGAGACTGACGTAGAAAAAAATGACTCGACGTTAAGGATTTTGCGCGTTCCGGGACCCATGTTGGAATGTTACCTGGGATATTGGTTTAACCCGAAGGAACTTTGAATATCCTCAGCTTCTCAATACACTGTTTTTTACGATTTTTACTGTTTTTAAGCACTAAGAAATGCAGTGACGTAGTATGTATTGATTATGCATTGAGGCATATTTGTTGGGAAGTGTTTTGCTTTCAGCATCACTGGATGAACCAAGCAACGGCAATGTAAGGAGGGAACTTTTACGGCGCCGTGATATAACATATCATTATAACGGTATGTATGCATAGCTGATATACGTTGGCGAAAAGTTCAGAGAGGAGCTGATTAGTTCCATGAGAGGTGACGGCTATGATCACACTTACAGATTAAAAACACTTAACTTTACGTCCCTTATAAGCTAAAATGACTTCCACTGTGATCTGTCTCACGTAAAAATTATTCATGCCGTCGATACCTATTAGCTTTCGATGATTCTTTCTGTGATCTTATTCAAAGTTATGCCAGACAGTCAAGTTGCAAAAGTGATCCTGTAGTGGCTATCCCCTGTATTGGATGTTTCAGAGAGATGAGGAATGAATGAAACAGTCTGCCTAATTCGAATCGATTGTCATGTCTAAAAGTGAATACGCTCGACGGACATTATTTCCAGTAGTCAGAGTGGGAGACTGATTATTTTTAGTTAGAGTTTTTGGCTTTTCGGGGTCACGTATGAAAACATTGTCCTCTCTGACTGAACTAGTTTCATGTAGACCAACATGATGGAAACTGAAGTTCCAACTTCGACATAGGTCTATTACCTTACAAAGTGTTTCAAGTTTGTTTTCCACTCTCCTCTAAAAGAAAAAAACAAATACAACTATAAATATTGGTGCAAAATTCAATTAAGTTTTCAGCAGACTTTAACAGGTTTTTTTGGACTGGAAGGACCAGAAGAAGCAAAGTGAATACTTTTCGAATCTGGTCCCTCGAAGTAAAAAAGGAAAGGAATACAAAAGAAATTGAACTGAGAAAATAAGAAAGGAAAAGTCAGTAGAAAAATGCAAAAATCATCATCATAATATCATAGATAAAAAATAAAAACACAACAAGAAACTAGTAATATCCGTCAAGCAGGCGGGTGCTGCTTGAATTTTCTTTTTAATACGTTTAGCGAAGAAAGTTACTTTAATTCTTGATGCAGTGAATTCCAGAGCTGGACACCAGTGCTACGAATTTGATTTTGGTTCTGCTTAGTTCTAGAATATGGGTGAACCAAGAATTGCCTATTGCGTGTATTGAATGAATGAAAATCTGCATTGGTTGAATAAAAATGGTTGAAAACATCCGGAAGTGCATTACGATATAACCTGTACGTATGATATTCCAAGGTGATATGTCCCATCGCTGTCATGTCTTCCACTCTCCACCAAAAGTTGGGTCTCCTTGTTACAACATTATGAAAGAATAAGAGTAATTGATGGCAATGAAACATCTTTGAGGGGGCGGGAGGTATGGAAATTTCCACAATACACTGTAACTGGTCAATATGCATGTATTCAAACAAAATATGTCAATTTGTAATCGTAACCTTCAAGTTTCTGCAGCGAGACTGCATTTCTGGAGAATATGGATCAGGTATGCGTCATGCAAGAAACCTTTTGCTTTTCAAACCAAAGATTGGGGAGGGGGAACTGAGTACCGGTAGTACTATCAAAGCCGATGGCAATCTTCGGCTGGAAGGGAGCTTAAAAGAAAATTTGTGGCTTCGCAAATCTCCGAGATATCCCGAAACGACACCTTCTCGGTGTTCTATAGCTGCATGTACCCGGCTCTGCAATAGGGATCTCGTGTCTGCCATTTCTCGATTAACATAAAAAAAACAATACAGGAGAATCAGATGGGCCTGGTGAAGATGATACAAGAATTATAATGAATACTCATCCGTATTCATTTATCCTCGGAAAACTTGTCAAATATTGGAGGGCTGTACCCTCCTCCCCCATTTGGCAAAACTCTCCATCCCGGCTCAGCTGTCCCCGAGACATACATTAAAAGCATACAGAGAAAATTTTGATAAAAATTCATCTCAGCTAGCAGGAAATGACACTCTCGAGTCTCTTTACCATTGTAAATTTCACCTAAGTTCTCCATATTTTCAGAGCACACGTTTATAAATTTACACTTCCACTAAGAATATTGAGTTTAGTTTATTATACGTTTACTCTAAGGTCGCAAAAGATATTAGTGTCCCCCCCCCAAATCGACGACCATGCCTAAGATGACGTTAACCGATCGGTTTGTGTGCCCCCCCCCCCTCCCGTTCTCCTTGAGGCACCAGACAAAATATGTCTGGAAATGAGAAGGTGTAAGTGAGAACGCCGATTTGTGAAATAAAGTTATATTCGATACAGAAGAGTCGGCTTTTTTATTTCACTTTAAAGCTTTCTCAAGCCAGGGGATTAGTCAAAATATGTCAAGGGGGTTGAAGTCGGCAGAAGACTACCTAAGGGTGGAGCAGAAGAAAATGTTTGTCTAAAATTCCTTCCAGATCAATGGAAATGGAACTCCTGTTTTATTTTGAACGTGTTATGTTTTTTATTGCCTTAATATCTGAACATTTCTAATAGGCCTATTTTCCACATTCTTAACATTTTTGGTTCTTTTTGTACTTGATTTACTTTAATAACTACTACTACTATAATAATTTGCCTTTTTTTGTCTTTAATTCATTTTTTTGATTCTATGTAGGATTTTTTGATACTTGCTTTATTCAAAGGCCTCGTTGAAGATTAGTTTCGACTAACCGAGTTACCTTCCCGAAATAAAATAGAATAAAGCTTTTACAATAATAATACTAACATTAATAAAAAGATAACATACTAACCACTTAATAATGAATTAATATTCTGAAATATGCACATCTCTATAGGGTGCGCATTTTGATTTTTTTTATTCCTACCATGGATTAATCGGACGCAACTGCACCTCTTGCCATGACCCAAAACTTGGCGTTTACGCGCGTCAATACGCGCGAGGCGTCAAAATTAGTCTTGCGCTAGCTGCATGCAGTAATCGCGTGTTATTGGGCACCATGTAACAGATGTGATTCAAAAGAATCAAAAATAGTATTTCAAGATTTCGTCGTTTAAATATTCCAATCGAATGTAAACTTTTCATGTGAGTGTCTCTTCATAATATCCACTCTTTCAGTGGTAGCTGAAGTACGTACATGAACTGACACGATGGTTGTTGTGTTGCCGAAGGTTAAAGGGGACGTCTGCTCAAAAGCGGAGTTAACTACATTACTCGCAAAGACGAAGAAAACAAAGGAAAAACTGAGAGAAGTTCGTGGTGCATTTTGGGAACTAAAGAAACTCTACACGGATTTACTGCTCCAGCTACAAATGGCTGTGATCCTGCATGGCTGTCACTTGGAGTGGTTACAACTAAGCTATCCTGTATACAATGGTGATGGACCACACGAACTGAAAATCTTCAGTGAAGATATACTTGGGCACACACTTCTTTAGCTGTTTCATCAGTTAACGTAATTAGCCTAGGTCTTCATTTCGATTGACACTCTTTGAATGGGTCGACTAGTCCTACCGCTGGAAGAATTGCAATGTTGCAGTTTAGGCCTATTGGACTACCACTGACCAAAACGTGTTCCTCGGTCCTGAATGCTTCTATAACCACATGCAGATATCGCCAGGAAGTCCATCTGATCGTTTGTGCAGTACAGTGCAGATTAGACATAACACTAATTCACCACTGTGTTACTGGTTGCTATACAGCTAGATTAATTAGGCACAGTTGAATTATCTTTATTGTATATATTGCGCAATAAAAGTGGTAAAACTTCCGTACTATACTTGTTTGCGTGAACTACTCTATACTAAGTTGAACTCAAATAATACCGATTCCTGGTTTATACTGCACGATGTTTGATTCAGATATTTCTCGAAAATGAGATCATAACAAATTTTAAAAACTTAGAAAGTACTCCCCAGTTGACACATCGCTTGCCCTTTTCAGATCCGAGACGTTTTTTTTTTTTTTTTTTTCAGTTTAGAACGTAATTCAAGTTGGTCTTTTGCGGTGACTTGTCTGGTAAAATAACGGAGTCTATCCCGACGGAGAGGTTGGAAAAGGTGTTGAAGAGGGAGGGGGTGGGTCTGTAAGGAGAAATGTCCTTTGAAAGGATTCATGGTTAGTCTATAACCTATTTATTTACAAACTGGTGAAGGGAATATAATGTAAGAAAGCTTACTCTGCAGTGAAGTCTTACACCAATATAATCAGACCCCATTTTACTACATTTCGATGTACGGCAGTTCCATGTTCTCGATCGTGTTTTGAGTTAATGGGGCAAAGCTGAATGTTAGTGTTCACTGCTATACAATATCAACTTGGAGATCATTTCAGAGATTCGCTCCCACAGAAAACCCTGCGGTGGTGGTGTTGGCTTTTGGGGAATGCAAAGCACTTCTCCATATAGTAACCGTATGCAGCACCTATGGCGGAGGAAGTGGGATCAAACTTTTAAGCTTCAGGAACCTGTTGA
The DNA here is from genome assembly GCA_021234535.1 of Stichopus chloronotus. Classification (NCBI taxonomy): domain Eukaryota; kingdom Metazoa; phylum Echinodermata; class Holothuroidea; order Aspidochirotida; family Stichopodidae; genus Stichopus; species Stichopus chloronotus. The sequence continues at coordinate 8,914,260 of CM037836.1, forward strand.
ATAACAATAACCACGAAACACAATCACCTTTTGCCTTATCTCTTTCCAACATCCAAGAGCAGTTCAGCGTCCCGTTGTAAGATGACCTCGCAAAATAACCGCAAAAGATTTACAGCTCAAAAAGCAGAGCTTTGAAGTATACAGTTTGCCAAAGATTTTTTTTTTCGATTTCGACTGTGGATGAACACATCGCTTTCCTTTTTTTTCCTGCTCTGAATCATATGCGTAGGAAAGATTTTTTGTCAGGGCTACAACCGACGGATTGATCTCCACCCCATCGAGGGGTCTATGTGGAGGGGTGTCTTCTCGATCCCCTTTGGGAAACGTTGAAAAATTATAGACACTTAGATGCTTTTAGTTCCTCCAAATGTCTGAAATCGTGATAACTTTTCCTCATATCTTCTGATTCATATATCAGATGTTTATTATTTTGTCAGAGAAAAATTACGCCGGAATCAGACAAAGGGAGCAAAGGCTTAAAGTGTGGGACAAGCAGTAAAACTCCATCTAGGCAGAGGGTCAGCATTAGTGGCGGGAGACGTGCAGAGAAAATTTTTGATGAAAATGCCTCTCAGATTGCAGGAAATGAAACTTCCCAGTCTCTCTGGCATTGCAAAAATGACCTTCGTCCTAGTGGAAACTCGGGGAGGGGGGGGGGGATATCTCCGTTCCCACATGTTCTGAAAAGCCGTTCCCATGCCCTTGATTAAGACGATGGTGTATGTTGATGTATCAAGTTACGATGTGTCGATAATGTTAGGGCTGACTACGGCTAACTGTGCTGGCAAAGTCATGATGTACTACTCGCTAAAACATACTGCAAATATACCGTGCATGTTTTCGTTCGAATCTTGCACGAGCTTAATTTGCTGTTTATTGTTGAAAAGTGGGAACTCATATACCAAGACTCGGACTCGGCCCGGTGGACTCGAGGACTCGGTCCGAGACCGCGCACGAGTCCTTGGTGCCATTTGAAAGAAAAAAAATTAAAATTGCAATGTAACTCAAACGTATAGTCAGTACTGTGCACTGGTACTGATTCAGATGCATATATTCTGTGCATAGAATTCACACTCATGCACGTACGAATGTCGAAGTGTGCCACATACGTATTTCTGGTCTGTTGCTACGATCTTGAAGTATACCGCAATTAAGATTCTGAGTCGCGAATCAGGTGGAGGACTTCAGCACATTATTACTTTGCGTGGTAATCACTAACGCTTGTAAAGCCAAAGATTTTCGGGTAAGCTCCGTGGCAACATATGAAGGCGCTCCACTTAAATGGTCCCGTCCGCGTCGTGGGCCCAAAAGTGCTACACCTCCAGACGAGACCCACCCCTGCTGAAAATTAGTGGACATGCGAAGCATTTGTCGTAACAATGGGGTACAGATTATACGTCCCCCCCCCCCCACCATTAATCATTATACGCTGCGAGGTGCCCTGGTAATTTCTGTTTACATTCTTTTCATGTTTACCCTCTGCCTAAAGGAGGAAAGTTGTTTTTTCTTTCTTTCGAAATTTCACTGAGGATTTTAAGCCACTCCCCGTGAGACGTTTCGCTGGGAATTTACTTATATATGTTACTATTTTTCATAATTGCAGACAAGGTATCCCTATTGGCCTACGCGTACGTCAGCATGTGTTCAGCCCCAAAATATTTGCCAAGTACTCAAAAATAAAAATGAAAGAGGATGCCTAACTCGTTATGATTCTTGAATCACCTCAACCACCTGATTGTGTTACCATTTTTCATACATTAATTTTTTTTCTTCACATGAATTGAGCAATTGCAGACATGATATCTTTATGTTATTCCCGTTTCCTGCCATCTGAGAGGTAGTGAAAAATCATACGTTCCAACTAATGGTGGAGCACTGCTAAGATAGTCCACCATAACTCAACCCTCAATATTTTTCTTTCTTTTCGTCGGGCATATAGAACCCGTTTCGTGAAGACTCCCTCCTTTATAAATTCTGGCTCTCCGCTTGGCAAGGTATTCGTAGTGTCCGAGACTTTCGCAGTGGCAAGGCCTCTCAATTGGAAATATCATCCAGCTTGTCAGTAGAAATTTTTTTACATTCACAACCCCAAATATGTGACCCTAGCTATGGCCCTGTTGACAATCTTGTCATAGCTCGCGTCATCATTTGCACAGTGTCTCGAGGACTCGGACTCAGCCATCAAGAACTCGGACTCGAAAGGTAATGCGACGGATTCGGTGGACTCGACCCAAGCGATGGACCATGACGCTACCACATAGTGTAACAAAAGCACAAACACCCTTTTCGCGTTGATTGTGGTATGTAAAAAGCACATTAACAACAATGCTATGGGTTTATTGTCCTAAGTTTCGTCCCAATTCGACGAATTTCAGATATCTGATGTTGCTGAAGTTGAGATATCCAAAACCATAGTCCATAGACATCCAGAATAATTAATATTTCAGATATCCAAATGCCAGATGTCTCTAATTGTATATCAATATCTGGAATTCTAGTTGGAATATCTCAAAAAGACATCCAATGAAAGATATCTGAAATGTAAAACTGCAGATAAACTGTTAACATATAGCTTTCAATTGCGGTTGCTCGGCGACATTGCCAGTTTGATATTGAGAGGCGGGACTGGTGGAGATACAATAGACGGACATATGGTGCACCACAGTTCCCATTGCAACAATTTATTCCAAACATAATTTATTTTGCCCCGGAAATCAACTCGTCCTATATAAGGAAGGTACATGTTTCTATCGTAGCCACATATACTCCAGAGACCTACGGTTCTGGTTTCTGTGAGTTCTCGCTGCGCGTAGTAGTTTGATATACCGGTGACGCCACCTGTGGGTAAAACGGCCCTTTTCAACTCCCGTAGAAGGATAAGGAAATATTGTTTCCAATATAAGTGAATGCACTCTGAGCTTGTAATTCGACCCAAGTCATAAATAGATCAAAATTTCGGGAAACGTATAGCACAGGTTGACCAAAAATTTTGAAATTTTTTTTTAGCTTAGATAGTAAAAGATTTTTTTGGCCAGGAAACTACGTGTTATTCAAAGGACTGGTGATAGCTATAAAGTTAATTCCTGGCACACACACGACATCCTCGTGCCCTAGAAATGCAAACAAGCTGAGGAAACACCTTACAGTTAAAAATCGGAGCTCATCTTGGTGACTCACATACAGGATAATACACAAAATGCGCATGTATTACATTCTCCGGTTCAGTTTCTATCTCTCCCCTTTGAGAAGGAAAACTTTAAGTTTCATTGATGTATAAATATGGCCATGAATGAGTACAAGTTAATCCATAGCGCCCAACAATGAATGATACAAAGGCGAAGGATGAACCGGGAAGGTGATACCTAATTACAGAAGTTGGAGGCGCGGTGGTTTCTTTTCACATTCAGGTTAAGTGTCCCTGTTTGTATGCAATCTGTATGTCCCCTCCCCAACTGTATAAACATTCTCGAGGTCAGACAGTTACAAAGATTTCCTGGATATTTTTATTTATGTATTGTTCTTTGAACTTGAAAGCCTTAATTTCCCACAAAATCAAACAAAAAAGTCAGATGTACTTCCAAAAACGTTATTTATCTTGCTACTCAGTACCACATGCAATGTCCAATATACCGGTTTCACCCCCACTGAATTAGTGCAGCGTAGGAAGTGCCGTTTCCGTCCGTCCGTCTGGGGGTCTTGCAAGGTCATAGTACGATTCGCTTAGACATTCTGTCCTCAAGCAGTGCGCGTAAAAGGGCTCCACCCTCATAGGCCAGCTGAGCCTGATGTGACCCTGCACCTTCGTACAGAAAACCCTTGTAGATAGAACTATTCATGACCAATGGCAATATATCCCCCCCCCCCCCCCCATCATTAGACTGCCGGGAAACCTGAATCTACTCCATTATGCTTCTGGTAAGATTTTACACACTCTCAATTGATGAATATAGTTTGCCAGTTCAAAAGAGACTGTTTGCATACAATGTCACTATACCAAATTGTTGCAGTGAATCGTCAAGTGCAAGCAACTCCATTGTAAGTAAATTAATTATCCTTAAAAAAAGCCATGCGTAATTACATTAACAATTCCTCTTATTGTGCTAGTACGAGTCACTTATTTCCTTTTCTGAGCCTTCTCAAGCTACCTGATGTAATTGGTGTAAATCTTGGAGCCACAATCGCTTATCAGTTTAATAGCAACGATCTCACAATTCTTTCAATACTATTTTAAGACAAGCAAAGAAACCCACGACCATAACACTAGTGAGTCAAATATCTTTCATTATGTTCCTTGCTGTACCAATACTGTTAGATTTGGTGCTTGTAACCGTTCTATGAACTACTGGAATTTCCTTTCAAAGGACCTACAAAATTGCAAATCTCTTTCTAGCTTTGAAATTTTGCTGAAACGTAAGTGCATATGGTTCATTTTACTTATTTTTTTTTGGGGGGGGGGGGGTGTGCGAAGGGTGACTGGGTGTTTGCACGTGTAATACTTATTATTGCTATAACATTTTTCGTCTTATTCCTTTATATATATTATATTTCTTGTCATCACTTCCATTAACAACCTTTTTTTTCTCCACTTGTATTGTACATTTGTGGTGATTCATCTGTAAATATTCTTTTACAACATATTTTTGTTGTGTTTGATAAGTGTTTACAAAGTTTTGAAAAATCAGATAAATGAAATGAAATGTACAAGGCTCGGGATAAAGTGCCTTTTCCATGATTTCCTGTAATCTGTGAGCTATTAAATTTCGCTGTAGGCTATATGAGACAACCGATCCCAGCTAACATTCCAACATGAGCCCCTTATGGGCCCCATATCGACATGCAGCATATCAGGTCAATATGACTTTACAGTTTACATCCAATTGAGATTCATAAGGGGCGAATATTGGTTGGTCCAGGTAACCTATGTGACACATCAAGAGTAGTTTTGAGGCCCACGTAGGCAATTATCCCATTTTGACAACATAACTATCCCATATGTGTCATATATGGTTAGCTTGGCTGGCCTCATGATAGGCACCTTGTGAATAGTGGGTGCAAAATCGCATATCATCATCATCATCATCATCATCATCATTCCAAGACGTTGTTGGCCGTAGGCCATTTCGTCGAAAAGAAATTTGAAGCTAAAAATCGGCTCTGTAATCAAAATAGAGATCCCTACTCCTCCAGACTTTGTCGAAGTTTGACTTAAATCCGTTCAAAGATGGTGCATTTACGACATACGCTGGTAAGGAGTTCCAAACGCCAATATCACGCTGTGTAAAGAATCTCTGTCTAACATTCTTACTACAACGAGGCTTCTGAATTTTAAACTGGTGCCCTTTTGTAGTGGAATCAACCGCTCTCTGGAAAAGCTGATTATTGGTAACCAAGCCCCCATTAAAATAATTATAGATGTAGATCATGTCGCCTCTTAGTCTCCTATAAGTAAGACAAGGCAAGTTCAACCTGCGTAAGCTATCAGAATAGCTAAGGTGTCTAAAACCAGGAATCAGTCTGGTCGCCCGTCTCTGTACAGATTCAATGTTGTCGATATCCTTCAAAAGAAAAGGTGACCAAGCAGGAATGTCATACTCAATAATGGGACGCACCATGGATTTATATAACAAAAAGTAAAGATGTTTGTAACATATGAGCCCCTTATATGCATTCACCTACATCTGTGGGGCCATGTCCTAAATTGTAACATGGGATGGTACCTATCCGCCCAGACAGTGCACAAGAAATTAAGAGAAAATTTTATTCCCCCACAATCAAACATTGGTCCCTATAAAAAGGTAAAGCTGGCTGCTGTCTCACTTTATCGTTCATCTAAAACTGAAACCTTCTACGTTGGTAACTGTTGCTATGACAACTTGAGAGCAGTAAACGCTATAAAATCCTATACTTTCGCTTCCAATTTCAAAATCTAGCCAACGCCATAAATATTTCATCATCCTCCTTGGACCCTCGGTAGAAATGAAGACGGTAGCCTTTTCAGTGTTATCGTGGACTCTCGCAAATGAGTGGCGTCGCAGCTGCTCAACCCACCAGAAAAAGCGTCCGATTTTCTGGCATAATCAATGCAAATGTGTATCAACAGAGGTGAATCTGTTGTGTTATTGTGTATGTCTATGACACAACTCGGGCTGCATGATCTAGCATTTTGCCCGATACAATTTCTAGTCTCTTTAACGTCAAAAGTTCAACTTTCGTAGTGATGCTGCGCTGAGATCTGAGACTGCTGAGCTGCAGCGTGAGTTTATGGATGAGTCTCTATGTACAGTCATTACAATAATCCTACGTTACTTTGTGGCACTACAAATTCAAAATCCTCTCTTGACGTTTCAAAACAGAGAATCGGAGAAAGTCCACTAAATGAGTTGCAAGGGGTCAATCGAATAACGACCTATCCTGCCTATCGGCCTAACTCAGTCCGATTTTGTAACGTTAGTATCGATAAGCGGGTAACTAAGTAATTTAGTAAGCCTGGTTAGGGCCATACATGTAAATAAGTGATACTAATAATAATAGCCTACTGTTACTGCAGTGTAAGTAGGCCTAGGCTAGATTAGCTATCACCAAATAGCTTTAGTTTAGGCCTATGAACAAGGTCAAGGATCTTAGGTGGATATTTGGCTCTAATTAAGAATCAGTGACCACCAGTCAAGTTTATTGATGATGATTAGGATTAAGTATTTGATGAGAATAAACCAAGTTGAAGGTGTAAAAAGCTATTTAGGCCTAGCTTTAACCTAAATAACCACCAATAATCAGTTCATGGTTAAAATTGAGAATTAGGGTAAGTTTAGGGTGAAATTAGGCAAAACAAGGATTTCAGGAAGAATATGTCACTTCCGGTCACTGATTCTAAATTAGTACCACATATTTCTATGAACATGTTTATCATTATTACCATACGGACTCTAATTTAGAATCCATGACCACATGTCACACACAACATACCTAGATGTGCTTGAATGAGCACTGGTTGTACGGCCAGCAATAGGGCACACATTGGTATAGGGTTAGGGTACATAGCCCACCGAATTCCCTCTTGTACTTGTAGTGTAGTTGGTTAGGGATAGGACTGTCATGCAACTGTTACTCTACCCCAGTTGATTTGAATCCTCTTCTAACTTCTTTCCTTTTGCAGGATTAACTTCTGTCATTCCTCTCCACAGATTTTTATAGAATGTCTACAACTTTGTGACAGAAGGAGGAAAGAAAAAAGAAAAAGGATGTCCGAAAAAAAAGACTACTTTAACAGTAGACACAAATCCTGTTAGTCACTATTTTAGTTGTCTGACACCCTTGTTGACATCACTTGTGGTCAGGGATTCTGCATTTGTACCAACAATACATTTACATAAGGCTTAACCACTTACACTTTTGGCTGAGTAAGAAGAGGCAAATTAAAACCTAAGATTGGGCCTTGTAGAGCTATAAATTTGACCTCAAATAGTTATTATATACACAATAATTTAAAGTAATATACCTAATCTACATTTTCACCAGTATCAATTTTCAATGTTAAATGAGGTCTTCAGTTTCAAAGAAAAACTAAGACCTCTTGCAATAATGTGCCATTGTTAAGTCATTGCATTATGGTAACCTTGGGGCAACTGGAAATCTTTCTTGACCAGAGAAGTCTTTATTCAAACAGCATTATCTTGACTTTAGGAATAAGACATTTGCATGGGGTCTTAAATGCCTGCACTGGAAATTTACTCGCTTTCCTTAAGAACCCCTTCAATTGTCAGTAGAATGTACCTTTGAAGACTTAAAGTGGATCGACGCACCTTTTCGTGACATTCATAAACTTATAAACTAATTATGTGCTTGGTCACCACCTTGCACACTATAATATGAATTTTGCTAAATTGAAAAAAATATGTGTGTAGACATTGGTACATGTTGTCTAACCTCTTTGGCTGGTTTATAGCTTAGGAAGATGAAACACCTGGTACCCTATGTGATGCGTCCATTTGCACTCTTGCCAAATGTGTCACACGATTGATATTTGCTTAAAACAGCACGTAGATAAGCCACAGGATACATACTTTGCCTGTTGAAAGTAGGTAGGGCATCTCATTTGTCTGTGTTGCAAGAGAACCAAAAGGGAAACAACAGCATTTTTGAGATTGTGTTTGCTCAAATCTTAAACCATTGTGTTTGCTCAAATCTTAAACCACCAAGAAAAAGTAATCCTCTCTATTTTTTTCTTCAGATTCATTTGTCATAAACACATTCGGCAAAAGATGGCAAAGCGAATCACTCAAGAGACCTTTGATGCTGTGGTGAAAGAGAATGTTGAAGAATTTGAAATGTCTCCCGAGGAAGCAGCAGAGGACGCAATCAAGCAATTTGAGTCACAAGGAGTTGATCTTAGCAATATCATCACATCCCAGTCATCGTCAGAGGGTGAAGGCTCTAAGCCAGTCACGGAGAAAATTAAAGAAGCTTTGACAATTTTAAAGGATTTGTCTTTAGCGGAAACAGCTCTAACGGATGATGACAAACAGGATTTGCTTGAGACCATGAAAATCCTGTCCAAGGAATTTGAAGGACCATTTTCGTGTAGGTCCTTTGCCGCTACCATCGGTGGGTGTGAAATTCTCATGGACTTGATCCGAATCCATCGAGATAATCTGACAGCTTTGAAGCAGGCCTTGTTAACTTTTGCATCTTTCATAAATGGACAACCAGATTTGCTTGAAGCAGAAGCCATAAAGTTGATTTGTTCAATTTTATCTGCTGAAACGGGAAATCCAGAGACAGTGATCGCAACAGTCCAATTTGTACGAACCTCTTGCGTAAAGCACGAACTGAACAGACAGAGTTACGTCGAGGAGGGCGCCATCTGCCATCTCATAGGAATCCTAGGAAAACAAAAATGCAACGGACCAGTAGTGAAAGAGACCTGCGCGACCCTTCGTGGTCTGATCGTTGACGATGATATCAGGGTACCCTTTGGAAAAGCTCATGATCATGCAAAGGCAATCGTCGAAGAGGGTGCCTTGGAGGCTCTCTTCTCGGTTCTAGATGGTATGATTACATCACGTATTAATTGTTTTATGCAATGGTTTTGCTCAGCTTGAAAAAGTCAAATGGGACTAATGATAACATATGGAAGTTATGGATAACTCTAATCAATGTTCATATCTCTAACAAATATCGATTGTTCTAGTAAAGTGAACTTATTAGCAGGTAGGGACATATATTTCCTCAATCATCTAAAGCCTCAGCATCTTCAAACCAAAAGTCAGTAATGAGGTTGTGCTAGAAGTTGTGCTGTTGAGAGGGACACAGGAATTGTACTCCACCTTCCCAAATGACCCCCCTCCCTTGTGTTTTCACCTGTACGCCACCATTCAACTCTTGCCAGTGTTTTGAAACAGTTGAATGGATAAATAGTAAAGGTTCCTCAAACATTATTTTGGAGATGTTTTAGTGCACAATGATCTTGTTCACAGTTTCAGATAGTTCAGATCAGTCCATCGTCGGCGAGGTCATGGCCACTTTGGGCCGCCTGGCAGTTCGGAATGAATTCTGTCAGAAGATAGTCGATCTTGGAGGATTGAAGTATGTGAGCAGTGCCATGGCAGAGCACATGAGTAATCAGGTGAGAAGCACTTTACATTGTTGGTTGCTATGGTAATAATGATTCCATACATTTTCACTAACTCTGATTCAATGAAAAAAATTGTAATACTTTCCAAAGCATGTCATGTGACAACTTAACTTTTTGAGTTGGACTTGCCGTGCATATATCCAGACAGTGGCATGGTGTTGTTATTGGTAATAACAGTCTACATTTTTTTCTGCAAAGCATGGCAGAGGAGTCGGAAACAGTTACCATGGTTTCTAATGTCATGGCGGGACTCATTTCACGGAGGAAGGTATTTTCTCGTTTTCTCAGGTGATGATGAAACAGATTATCTCCATGACAAAAGCAATCGCTGGAAATGATGATGTCAAAGTAGCCATCGTCTCGGTTGGTGGTGTGCCTCTCATCCTTCAAGCGATACACACCCACGTTAGGGTAGCCCAGGTAGGCCTTCAATTACCAGCTAGACAGACCCACACCAGAGTAACCCTGTACATGGGAGACGACTATGTGAAAATAGGCAAATGTCAAAAGGTGTAGACAAATTTTGAAAGAAAAGGACAAACCTCAAAAGGTACACACAATCGTCGAAAGGTAAAGACATATCTCTAAAGGTAAAGACAAATCTCAAAAGGAAAACAAACATGTCAATAAGCAAAGGACAAACCTCAAAAGGTAAAGATGTGAAAAGAAAAAGAAAACTCAAAAGAAGAAATGTAAGTGTCAATAGGTGAAGAGAAACCAGCAAAGATGAAGACCAACTTCATAGGGTAAAGGCAGAAGATGAAGACAATGCAAAATCAAAATGATAGCACAGGGCATACTATACTGGACATAGGCTAGTATGGTTTACAGTGCACGCACAGCTCCACAAGGGAGCAAAAGAGTACAGATTGGTGGACGTTATGTACTCAGTTGTCAGGCAAACAACGATCGTACTTGTGCTTATTTCCCTGATCATTGTGTGTGTGTGAATGTATCTTTGTGACGCCTACCCATAAACGCGATATCTCGAGAAGTGAAACGTGGTCACATCTCACACTTTGCTTGTAACTTTATGAAGTACATGAAGCCTAATGTTTGTGATAGGGGTCGGTAGTCAACAGGAGTTAAACTGTTAAAACCTTGGAAACCAATATTTCAAGAAGAATAAGCTCACACAAATATTTGATATAAAAGTATACTACTCTGAGTACATGAATCCTGTTGTTTTTTGATGGAGGTCAAAGGTCATTTGGGATCAACAGGGGTCAAATTGTGAAAACCTTGAAAACATTAAATCTCAAGGAGAGTAACTTTGACAAATCTCATATTTGGTATGTAGGCATACAAATTGAGTACATGAACCCTATTGTTTTTGGTCGAGGTCAAAGGTCTTCTGACACACCTGCCAGCGAAATTTTCATCATGAAATCATTAAAACCACAATGCATTTGTGCTTTCTAGTAGCGTACTTTCATATCCCTTGAGAGAGTCAGGGTTTTCCAAATTCCTCTATTTTTTGAGTTTTATTTTTGATCCACTACCAATTGTGGGCAGGTGGGGGTGAGGGTTAGAAAATCATGCTGACTTGCTCATATGCCTCAGCCATTTGGAATCTGTTGGGGTATTTTATTCTAAAGCTGTCCTAGGCCTATATAAGAATACAGTGTACTGTAGGCTTACAGGTTTAATCAAACTACGATATGCCCATATTCATACGATACAGCAGTATGAACTTGGATGTTGCGGTTTGCCTTTTCCTTTTGACATTTGACTTTTCCTTTCTAGATTTACCTTTACTTTTTGACATTGATCTTTCTTATCAAGATTTGTCTTTGCCGTTTGATGTTTGTTGTTTCCTTTAAGATATTTCTATACATTTCGACATTTTTCTTTACGTTTTGTCATTTGTCTTTTCCATTCGAGATTTGTTTTTATGTTTTGTTGTTTGTTCTTACTTTTTGGTTCTGTTTGAGATTTGCCTTTATTGATATTTGTCTCTACCTTTCAAGATCTGTCTTTGCCTTTTGTTGTTTTTTCCATTCAAAATTTTCCTTACCTTTTGAATTTGTCTTTGTCTTTTGACGAACCTTTTCGTTTTGAGATTTGTCTTCTTTATGTTTGTATTCACTCATTGACATTATTTATTTTTCCTTTCGAGATTTTCTTTACATTTTGACGTTTGTCTTTACCTGTTGACGTCTATTTTTTCCTTTTGAGATTTGTCTTAATCTGTTGATGTTTATCTTTCCCTTTCAAAATTTGTCTGAGTTACCTTTCGCCATTGTCCTTTCCTTTTGATATTTGACTTAACATTTTGGTATTCGTCTTTACCTTCCGGCATTGTTGTCTTTTTTGCCTCGATTGCCACCCATACATGTAAGCCTGCAACTACCCTTTAGACAGACTTATATTATGGTAGAGCAACTAAGTCTTAGCTAGATAGCCCCCATCATGGTATCCCAGGTATGTCTTCAGTTACTACCTGGAGTGACCCACATCAGGGTAGCCTAGGTAAACCTTCAACTATTAGATAAGCAGCTACACATCCGTGTAGCCTAGGTAAGGCTACAACTATCTGTACTAGCAAGACAGACCCACCTCAGGGTAGCCCAAGTAGGCCAATAACTACCTACTTATAGCAGAAAGACTTTCATCAGGGTAGCATAGGTAAGACTTCAACTACTAGATACTCAGGTAGACATCCGTGTAGCCCATGCAAGCTTTCACCCACTAGAAAGAAAGAACCCACATCAGAATTATCCAGGAAAATCTCCCTGGTGCAAAAAATTACCATCCAATGTTCTCAAATGCTGAGAGACTACCCACTTTGAGAATACATCAATGTACTGTGTCTTTCTCAAAGTTTATTGCGGCTACTTCTGTTTTGTTAATTGCTTTGTACCTAATTTGCTTTTCTATTGATATTGCTGTAATTTTTTAGGCTTTCTTTTATTGTATCTGTCTCTTTGACTGTTTTGTGTTTGTCTTATTTCCACCTATTCTAAATTTTTCCATGAGTACTGAATTGCCTACCTATTGCTTATTTTTTGGCTTTTTAAAGTTTGATGAAAACGCAAAACAGATTACCTGGAGTGCACAGTGTCAGTATTTCTTGTGTTAACTTTTGTGTAGTGTCTCTTAGTCACTGGGTTTCACATTGGTAAGTGAACTGAATATTTTTGAAGAAGAAAGTATATGCTACCAAACTAAAACCCTCTAGGCATATTAAATTTCCAATTGTACGTGAAGTTTAAGTAAACAAAGGATGATATAAGACATATCGTGGGAGTCCATCTCTTGACATCACAAATTTGCTCACGTAGCTAATGTTTATTCATGATGTAGGTGAGACGGTAATTTGTCTGTAAAATTGTCAGTACTTGATGGAGTTTGATCGAATTTGTGGCTATTTTCAACAGTTGCCATGATTAATACATCCAATGCTCCAAAATGTCATTTCCATGTCACACGACCTCTAAAGCTATGAGTTTTCCATGAAACAAAAAACAAGAAATTCATTGAAAATTAAGTTGTGCGTGGAAAATAAAAAAAGTCTTTAAACAAGGAAATAAATCATCTCAAATAACAAGATGAATATATAACAGAAACTAGACTGTCACTTATGTTTTCAGTCCAAAGAACAGTAAAAAAAGAAAAATAAATAACTATAATCTTAGCAAGGATCTAGTGGCTAGCAGACAAATCAGTTTGATTAGAGGACTGATTCGAGTAAACTATTCCTGCATCTTTCATTTAAATTTAGGCTCAGATTTGATGCAGATATCAAGGCAAACCGGTGAAGAAAAGCCGTGGCTGGGAGCGTGCACGGGAGGGATCAGCAGAGTTAGAAAATGGAAAATAATAAGAGGAGAGAAAGTAAGAAAATGATGAAGTGACAAAACAGATGTGAACTTTTACGAAATGGGAAAATAATGGCACTTTACATACATATATGTCTCTCATTTGGTATGTTCTTTCTTTGATTAATCTCATTTTTCCTCTTTATAGGTGTGTGAGGCCGGTTGCAGTGCCCTGGCAACCATTGCACTTAGAAATCCCAGTAATGGTAATGTCATCATGAGCAGTGGAGCAGCTGAAATCATCGTACAGGTCATGTCCGTCCATCCACAGAAAGTTGGTGTTCAGGTAAATTAAACCTCGAGTAAAACCTCAGACCTGACTGATCTCAAAAAGTACCCTCAAAGTAAAAATTTGAAATTATCTTGTAAGAGATAGTAAAACGATAGATGGTGCACTTTTTGATTCCTTGCCAAAGGCAAAAGGAATCTATGCGATGGTGATGACTTGTGTGTATGTTTGTGTGTGTAAGTGATACCTTGCTTGTAAACAGGATATCTCAATAAGGGTTACCGTGACTAGTCTCATGCTTGGTGTGTTGGTTGGTTATATTGAGTGTATGACCCCTATTGTTTTTCATGGAGGTCAAAGTCATTCGAGGTCAGCAGCGGTCAGAATGTGAAAACCTTGTAAACACGGTATCTCAAGAAGCGTAATCGTGACTAATTTCATACTTACTGTGTGGGTTGGTCGTAGTGAGTAGATGATTCCCCTTTGATTTTGGTGGAGGTCAAAGTTCATTTGAGGTCACCAGAGGTCAAATTGTGAAAGCATATAAAACAGCTTAGTACACACAGTGGTTAAAAGAGCTTAGTGTAGGCATACTCTCTCTAGAAGTATAAGGTGTTTGAATTTCAAAATTGGTATGTACATGTTCTCCTGTGTTCTTCATGAATATTTGCAAGGAATTACAAAGTCCTTTGACGCTCTTGTTTCTAGTCTTCATCTTCACATCTTCGTCTTTACTTCACTTGGATAAAGTGGCCAAGTTTCCATGAAAGGTACAAAGGGGAAGTCATATTGTGATGAACAAACGAAACAGGCGTGTTACGAATAACACCAAACCTGTATGCTGTAGGTTCACTTCAGCTGAAAAATGTGTTGACTCGAAGCCCCAATTCATTGAAAACCATGAAAGTTGGTGAATTTTATGTGTACAGATAGAATACTTCTGATACAAATACGAAATGTCACTTTCCATGTCACCTATAGGTTTGAGAAAAAAGGAGAATGCAATTTTTACCTACCTGTGAAAATACACCAGTGAATTAAAAGTACTGCAAATTTCACAGCCAGATTTGATGACGTCACAGAGTGGAGAGCGTGTAAGTGCGAGCTATTTTGAAATATGTTGAGTGCATATACCTATCCTGTGTATGACAGTCACATTAAATTGTCTGCTGGTCCGGAAAAACCTATCATATACTAGATGGATGTTACTCATTTGCCAAAAAGATTTGACATTAATTTGCCCTTGAAAGTTCAGCGATAATTCTGAAGTCACTTGCATGCGAAAAGAAGAGTTACATTCTGAAATAAAATGGCTGAAGATGCAGGGCGTACTGGTGTCATGAGCGGATGTGTCGTCCACAATATGCCTGGTAAACTTCCTCCAGTCTGTCTCCGGACGATTGTTCCTGCTGATGGAAAGTATTATAAACGGATCAGTATCTGTAGAGTTCACTTCACCCTGGAATATTTTGACAAGCACCAACTGTCATGATGTTCAAAGAGGATTTCGAACCCAGGTGTCTTGTCTTCAATAGATATTGTACCGTCTCAGAACATTGTAAATCAACCCTGGTTCATTCCTGAGGCCCTTCATCTTTTGTGCTGTAGGTCTAAACTGATTCTTCACCATCGTCGACGCCACACCCTGACCCTCTTTCTGTCTTTTCAGCACTTGGAAACTGGCTTGGCCTTGTACCGGATGCCAGTAGAGGCAGCTTCACAAAAAAACACCTAAACGTTAGCCATTAACACTTAGTTGTGCAACTTTGCACAGGTGCGTTGCCGTGGAAAGTCTGAATACTTCATAAACAGGACGTGAAAAAACATTACTAGATAATCCTGTATAGATGATTCCATTATAGAAAACATTGGCAAACTATGGCTTTTGTCGTGAAACACTAGACAATTTCATAGAGACTACTGTATTCCAACTTAGAACAGGTATTCACTACCACTAGCAGCCTTGCAAATGGCTAATGCGTACTGTATACCACAGCAACACTGCACCGCGTCAAATCACAAGAGTACGGAAGGCCGACTAATGCTCTCGGTGGACTTCCCCCATTCTTTGACGTTAGTTTAGTATTAATTTAATCTTTAACACTTTCACAAGCTTGGCAGAGCTTGGAATATGGGGCAATTTCATACCAACTTAAATTGCTGAAATTTAACTTAAAGGGTGTGGAAATGTGATGTTCGTGCTCAGTACACATTTCTCTTTGCAATGATGCTAAATTCAGACATGTTTGTAATCAATAAATATGGGGCTTTAAACTCAGTGTCTCAAGGCATAAAGAATAAAGTGCAATTTTCCATAAACAAGAATGTTTAGTTCTAGTTTTTGTTAAACGTGTCAAGGATTCATGTTTTCCAGACAAAGCTATCTTTGGTGGTTGATAAAAACAAATGAGGGTCCCAAATGGGGTGTAGTTTGGGCTTGACACACCCTCCGGGCATGCTGTTCATGTTATGGTACCTATGATGGTCCTGATGTTGTCTCTGCTTGTGAAAGGTTGTGAGGTATATATTTCAGACAATCCCAGAGACCCTAACCCACTCAGCCTATGTCTTAAACTTGCTTATAACTCCGCTAACACTTTGAAGCTGGTGTGAAACCATTACCATTGGCTGATCAGTTCAGTGTACTACCCCCACAGAGTAGTTTACCAATGGCCGATGAAAGTGTTGTATCCCTCCCCGTGAGAAGTAATGTCCCCAAGCAGATATTGGTCACTAAATGCCTGATCTAGTATCCTTTACATTCAAGCTGTAAGAAAATGGAGAGGCTTTTGGTATGCTGTAGACCTAGCAAAACATGTTGTCCTTAGTTATTACAAACTGTAGTTTAGTAGTCCATGTCCATGAAATGTAGTACACAAAAGTTGCGGGAATTTGAATATCACTCTGGTATTGTCACCTGTACTTTTATGCCCCCGTTGCTTTTGCTTGTCTTACATGTAGAAGAGCGCCTGCATGGCAATCCGTAACCTTGTGGCAAGGTCGAGGGAGCACTGCCAACCGTTCCTGGAGGTGGGGGCCGAGGCCCTCGTCAGGCAAGCACTGTCACTGCCCGAGTGCAACGATCTCGCCAAAGCTGCCCTCAGGGACCTCGACTGTCAAGTGGAGCTCAAGGAATTGTGGAAAGGAGAGAAAAATCCTCTGGCTGTGTCATAATGGCAGGCTTTAAGTTTAGTGTATCTGCTCTTAAATGACTTTTCAAATTTTCAAATTTGGAAGACTTGGCAATGAGCAATGCTGATGTACTATTGGCTACTTCGCTGCAAATAAGATAAGCAATCAGCCATTATTGCAGGAAGTCTGTACTGCCCTAGTTTTTCAGAGAGGTTAAAAGAGATGTTTTTTGCAAGTCCAAGATATGAAGTGCAAGCCTTGGTGACAGTTAACCTTCCATGTTTCTTTCAGAATTGGAGGAGGTGGTGAACTTTTATAGCAATCCAAACGTTTTGAACATTCCTTTATTTAATGATTTGAATGTTATCAATCCTTTATTACCAAAATTGTTTCATTTTCCGTTGACTCATCCTCATAAAAATCTACAGTCTCCCTACAATGTAATTCAATGCCTCTTACAATAAGTACAAAATATGTGTGTGGCTATAAAAGACCTCCCACATCCTTGGAATTGAGTTACAATGTTTGCTTTTGAGGCACTCAATTGTATGCTGCTATGTTTGGATGCGTGAATCCCCAGTCTTGAAAAGTAATTTCTCCAAAAATTGAAACAAAAGTATATTTATTTTAACACTTGCATATTTACTTCACTCATCTGTCTGAACGCAAGAGTATTCCCATCTACCATGCCAGGCATACCGATAGTAATGGAAAGCACTGTTGACATGGCAGATGGAGTGCAGTTGCTGCTCTGAGACAGGTAAGAAGGTTGTTTGTAAATAACCAAAGCAGATATTGTTTTGGAATCACCGAGGCTGGTCTTCTGTGTATGGAATTGGAAGTTGTCTTAATCCATCAGTCGAGTGACTTGATGAAAAGACTGGTTTGAATCTATCCTTCATTACAGTACAGCTAGGTTCAACTCTCTTTAATAGCAATGGTTAGCATCTTAGATAGCCAGGCTGTGAAGTTGATTCATTTCAGCATTTGTATTCTCTTCAACTAGAGTATTCAGGTTGTATGCAGATGCATTTATATACTCATACCAAACCCAAGCAAGTTGTGACCTGCTGTAAACCTGTTGTGAATCATTCTCAAACTACTATCGGAATCCCTTCAGACCATTGAACCGGAAGTGTTGGATACTATTGGTTGTATTTGTATTCGTTTGCACAATATCAAATAGCAACAACAAGCATGTTGAAACATTGTCTTTTTGTACCAGAGAGAATTTTTGTACCAGAGAGGATACCGTGAAATAAAATTAGTAAAAAGTCAAAAATCCATTGCCTTTCCATAACTGGGAAAGACCTTACCGGCAGACCTTACAATATTTAACCCAAGCACGAGTGTAATTCAAGCATATCAATGTTTTTGATGCAAGAATTAGTTTCTTTTCAACTTTCTGCTAAGAATTAACACTGATTGTGTTTCCTGTAAGAAGCTTGTGTTGCACTGGCTGTGATTGCTTCTTTTCATTCCAGAGAAGTCTTAACTTATTTAAGAACTGAACCTAACATTACACATTTGTTTTTGATGTGAAAAACCATTAAAATAATTGCAACACACAAAGTAACATGACTTTTGTCTCTGTGTATTATGTGTATATATTTTACATTTTAATTAGAAAAATTTGCCCTCTGATCATACATGTGTTCAGTTTATGATGGAAAACTGAAACAAAAACAAAATAAATTCCAATCTAGCAGAAAATTACTGGTGATCTTTCTGTCAGAGAAACTTGAAACCTTGTGAGAGTGGCTAGACATGAAAGATATACTGAAAATGAAAACACAACAAAAAAGAAACAAAATGAAATTAAAGGAGCGCCCCAATGGAAGGGGGGGGGGGAACAAATTTGTAAATACGAAGTAGAAGTATTGTCAATCTGATTTGTGGAACAAACCAAGAGCATTCATTTGTGTTGATGTTCAAGGAATCTGCTGGGACTTAATAGAGTAATAAAATTTCAAACAAACAATGCAGATGCACAATGCAAGGGGACACTGACTTAAAAAAAGACAATTGAAACATTGCATTGTGATGCACAGCAACATAGAAAGCAGGTGGTCAGGTGCAAGGGTCAGAGAATCCCCAACCAAATGTGCCCCTCCCCCAACCAAAAAGTTCTCAAAAAGTTCTCAAAAAGTTTTGTAGTATCATTGGTTTAAAGGCCCCTCACTGTCTCCTGACCATGGGCCTCCAAGAGTGTTGCTACACCCGTGTGTAGCCATCATGAATGTGTTCTGATACACACAGCAAGACGAGGCCATCCTAGGGCCAGTTCATCGAGACCTGATGTCAAACTTGTTGAAATGACTACTTGAGTACAGTTCTTATGTCGCGAATACGGGAACTTCAAATACGAATTTAAAAATATGAGATTGATATGTTGAAATTAATCTCTCATTATTTTTAAGTCCAAGGTAGATATACAGCAGGGGTGAGAAATGTACAAAGAAAAACAACAAACATTTTGATAGTGAATATCACTGAATGTAAATGGTCATATTTGACATCACTGATGAAATGCTTTTTTTTTGAATGCTTGAAAAAAAGAATAGTCACAGGAAACTGATAACCAAATGAAAACTTACAAGTGCTCTGATTTACCACTGGGTTAAAACTCTAGGCATCTAACATTGTCCCAAGGCTAATTCTGTGCAGTTCAAAATCTGAATACAGGTGACAAAAAGTGACGCCAATTATACAGTATCTCACTCTTTCGGTTAATATTACTGTAAATTCTACAGATACATATGTGCATTGAAACACTTTGTATCAACTATGGCCAGGATTCATGAAGTCCCATAGTTCAAGCCTGTTACCTTATCCATTTGACCAAACGTCAAAACATTTTGCCTCTCTGGGCTTGACTTTATACTTATCTATGTAAGCTAAATTTTTTTTCTACTTGATCATCAAAGATCATTTGCAAACCAAAGCGCCCATGCAGGCAGTGCAGGTGTGCATACAGATGCACGAATAATAATCTGATATTTACTGCATGTTACCAATATTTATCAAATGAATCCATCCTTTTTATAATGTTTACCCACAATTTCCTCAAAGTATCCCACTCCAGGAGCGATGCTGACATATGCAACATCAATTGTAGAATGTACCTTTGTAAACACATTTTTGCTTGTTTGCTTTGTGCATTGTGAAACCATTCAAAATACATAGCATCCTCAACCCAACAGTTCAAAATAAAGACTACCATTTGACAATCATCACCAAACAATGCTGAACTCGCCATACTCTGCCACAATGGAAATTGAAAAACACATTGTACCTTCAAGTGATAACTTACTGTAAACATGTTAATCATCTTACAAATTACAACTTTGGTTAATGTATCTTCCAATACTTTTGAAAACACATACTGCTTGATTTAGATATTGAAAACTAAGCCACTGCTGACAAAGACAGTATTAGGCAACATACTGCATGTGGGGTAGAATGCTGTCATCTTGCGCTGACACCAAGCTGTATCCAACAGCTTCAGCTTATTCTTTCCAAGCTCTCAGAGGTTTTCCCCAACTCTTCCCAAGGCAAAACACACATACCCATACGAAAAAAGTTTACATGCTTTTGTTTGAAATGAGGTTACGTTTAAAGGGAAGTTGAAAATTTGCATTCATTTAACTGCTGGTAATTGTCATTACCACTGGAACAGTTGAGCATAACAATCTGTCTATTAGTAGAATCAGCAAGAAACTTGGCTTGTTTGGATAATAGTTACTAGAAAAGAAAACAGTAAGTTATATCACATTTTCAATAAGGTACGTCATTACTGCTTGGGATTTGTGCTTAAAACATCATTAAATGAGAAATGCCTGTGTAATGCCGCCTTCATTGAGATTCCTGTCGTAGCTATAATACTTCAGCTGAAATATATTTGCCTGATATTTATTAATGAAAAGAGGTTGCAGTAATTCTGAAGTGAATCCTTCATGTGACAAAGAAAACTTAGACTAAAGTAACATGACAAATCAATCTTGTTAAATAATCAATTTCGTTAAACTAAAGAACCTTCCCTTCTCAATCACATATTTTGGCCTACAGGCGACCAAAACCCTATGCCATTATGTGAAATACACAACCAAAGAAAACCTGGGCATTCGACGTCTTATCGACGATGGTATTATTTACTACCTGAGTGAGAGAGAATCACTGTAAGGTGATAAATATAAAACACGATGATGACGTTGGTAACAAGATATACCTTACCCAGGCAAAAACAATAAAAAAAACCTTCAACAAATCTCAAGGAATCGTGTAGCTTTTGGGCAGTTCATGCAGAAGTCCTGTCACAATCCTACATTTTTAGGACAAACTGAAGAATGTTTGGTATTAGCTTCCTGCATTTGCCATGTTTGGTCCTGCATTTTTGCCCCAAATCCTGTAGTTTTCCTTTTGAAATCCTTTGTCAATTTATGAAGTGAATGATTTAACTGGCCAAAGCCTACAGGGTTCCTAAAGTTTTCCTGTGGGGTTCCTGCAGAATTATTGGAGGACTTTTGGGTCTAGGACACTTCTCTTTTGTGTAAGTGTGGTATGGAAAACAAGATTTTCAGCAGCTTAGCCTTCAGTGTGACTTTTTTTAATTGACAGAGCTTTATTTTTATTTGGACCAGCATTTTCAGAGAACATTTGGAATAAAAAATTTGAGTTGCAGGTATGATTGCCTTCCTAACTGTATCAACAAACAGTTCATGAGACTTTGACAGATGGCTATTCCCTTGAATCACCCCGAAATAAGATTAGAAAATCAGCTGCGGCAGTGAGTATAAAATCATACTTTTTAACTCTAAGATGCTTATTTTTGGGTGGGTTTTCTTTCCTACAAACAGTAATCACTGACACTTTGACATGACATACATTAATGCCCAAATTGGGAAGATCTTCAAGCTACAAAGAAACAATTACTGGTGGGGAAGTGGGTAACATTTCATTAGGCAATAGGTGAATCATTTCCTAGCTTTTGCTTGCATCATTTTGCATCATTCCTATGTTCGCGCTTAGGTGTGAGACTGCGCAAATCTCTCATTTCCCTCCTGAATCCTGCACAAAGATATATCGTATTCCCGGAAAATCACACACATTTTTTCAACGACTCCAATCGCAGCTACAATTATAAATACACACAATAAATTGCAATAGAATCGTTACCAAGTGACGACTCCCTTCTTGATTTTGAAAGTCCTGTCTCAATTTTTTTTTTAGAGCAGGAATTTTCTCCCACGTTCAATTCCTTGGTGCAAACACTGGTAGGCTCATTTTTACTGCCACAATACAAAAGACAATTTAATATTAGACCAAGTATTCTGTGTTGAGTATGTAAAAACTAGATGTTACCACAACATCAATAATTTTACGCACAAGACAATCACTGGCTTTGTTTTATTCCTGAGAGAATGGAACAATAAATATTTCACTAGAAACTTTAAAAGTTGGTAACACTTCAAGATGCCAGATGGTATAATAGTTTCGACACTCGTGAGAGTAAATCTACCATCATTCACGCACACAAAAGGAAGAAAGGAAACCGAACTTTTTGAAACTGCCCCCAGGTTTCAAAATTTGGATGAGTAGTTGAGCATATTTACTGGCACCATCCACATGACTGTGTCCTCAGGAATATAGCATTACACTGATGTGTGTGACCAGCTTTGAACAAAAACATACATGATCTGAATGAAATCTTGAATTAATAAAGTACTTCTAAAACATATGGCAATGGGAATAATGAGATGACGCTTTTCATTTCCACAAGTGACTACAAAATGGAGAAGAAAACACTCCGAAGTACTGAACCCTACTGAACACAGAGGAATAGGTTTTAAGGGTGTTCAAAGTTTCAACGGTAGAATGTGGAAAGCATAACACAGACCTCACAAAACTGCCCTACCAATCACACTAGCGTAATGTTTGCTTTCACCGAATGAAAAAAAAAACCTTCTGTGTGCAGTGTTCCTCCAAGATACAGTGGGGTAACTCCTATGCATTTGGGGGAATATGGGATTGCCCTGGACTGGGGGACTGGGCAGGTTTGGTAGCCACGAAGAAATGTCACATTTCACATTCTTAAGCGATTCAGCAATTGTGGATCAGACTTACGCAAACCATAATTACAGTATATTTTGGAAACTAATCACCCAACTTTTGAACGACAAGCCTACTGTATATGGACATTAACATCATTCTCCCACAGAACATGATGGCCCATCAACTTCAGCAACATGATTAGTTACTTAAAACACAATATAATGTTTAACTGAAAGGTAAGCATCATTTGCAAGTCCCTTTCAAACTTAATTGGCTCTGCTGCCACAGGGGTACAAGTCATTCACTGGGAGTGGGGGAACCAACTCATTCTCAGCAGCAGAGGGAAAGAGTCCTGTTAGCACCTTAAGGCAGTGAAAATTAAACTTTTGACTTAGGTGTGGGAAGAGTGTGATTTCGGGAGCGAATGGGTGAAGCGACAGAGCAGGGAGGGAGGTCTTTGAGGGGGTCCCTCCTAGCTCTAATAATTTTTTTGTTTTCATACCAGATAATTTTCTTTTTGTGAAGCATGTGAAGCAGGTGGATCCAGGTCC
Organism: Stichopus chloronotus; assembly: GCA_021234535.1. NCBI lineage: Eukaryota > Metazoa > Echinodermata > Holothuroidea > Aspidochirotida > Stichopodidae > Stichopus > Stichopus chloronotus. The sequence goes on from CM037836.1 coordinate 8,937,675, forward strand.
TTTTGTGTGGAATGAGATAAACTGGCAGTGATAGGAAGAAGGGGCAAAGTAGTAAAACCTTGGTGGGCTGGTCATTTTGGTTTTACTGCCCTTTGTCCCCTGGTAGGGGTATACAATCACGTGGAAGAGGCATTGTCAAACACTACGGGACAGTCACAGTGTGAGGCAGATACAGCTAGTAAACCACATTAATACCATACAACATAACCGCAGTGTCAACTAACATACATGTTAATTCTGCAGAATAGAGGAAAGGATCATTCCTGTTGCGATGAATCCCATAGACACGTTTGAAATTAAAAGGCACCGATGACATCGTCTTCCTGATGCCTCAAAGGTCCTGCGCTTGATTTAATCCTGTCAAATGAAGCTTTCAGATTTAGAATAGATATTTAGATTTCAAAAGAACACTGAAATATAACTAAGCTCTCCATTCCTTGTGCAGAAGTTTGGCATACAAGTCTAACAGTTGAGCTAGCTTGATTAAGTGTGCAGAGGGTAAATTATGTCCTAAAATCTTGAGGTTTTCCACAGCTCTGCTGTTTCTGTCATTTTCCTACAATTTTCCCAGAAATTCAGTTGCAATGTTCTTCTGTTCATAAGGTATATCAACTGTTAAGAATGACACAAAATTGTCTTTTGGCTCAATGTGCCAGACACTAACATCCTTTAGTCATCCATAGCCAGTCATAATTAATCGTAAACAGTTGTATGCTATGTATTCTATAACCAACTGAACGATATGTGACAAAGCTCATATGTTACTGTGTTAAGCACGATATACTGCCTTCGGTGACCTTTGACATTTGGTTCCATGTGCCCAACGTACACAGTGACTTTCACAAGGCAACTGGCTTACAACATTTACAAGACGACGTTCTCGCTGGAATCTTTTAAACATCTGTCCACACCACACTACCATCGTACATATGCACCAAATTTAGTTGATGTAAAGTTAATGGTGTTTTGGTTTATCATCAACTCATGAATAGTCCCCACATGTAAGCACACTTTCAGTTCAAACTACGTGTGTACAGCATGCAAGTGTTCTAATCCCTTAATCACATCTTGGCAGCATATCAGTTACTTTCAATAACCAGCATATAACTGGGCGGTTGAATGTTCAAAACCAAAACGAGGTGTAACTTGAACCTTAATCAATTACCAATGTTAAAGGATACCATTGCATTTCTTTGATCACAGCACTTGGAAGTTAAAGAGCTGTAAAATCTGACACCGTCTTGAACTACAAGTGACTGTTGCCAGCATAGATGCAAGGGAAGTACAAGTTGCACAAGGTTGCAAGCTATTCAAACTAGGACTCAGTTACCGATACCATTAAAGTGATACACTCCAAACAGCTGGCCAGAGAGCACAAACGACTGCAGTTTCTAAACACTTCATGGGTCAAACTTTGATTGCATTAGATGTTAAATCACAGTCACGAGTGTGACTGTTAGGGTGGCCCATTTGTCGAGCTTTTCTAGCACGCTGTCCTCCCTTCTGCTGAACATGGCGCAGGACGAATGTTCCTTCATTCTGAAAATTCTTAAGTAAAACTTCCTGATAGTTCATTCGAACACAAACCTACAGAGATTACATCAGTTTCGGTGACAACATCTCAATTACACAACACTGCATGTGCAGCTGTAACACTGGGGAATTTTGTGAAGTCTAAACGTCAATTCAAGACGATGTTCTGCTTAGTGGCTACGGTTGTTCTCCTTTTCTGGGAATGGAATGAAATGGCTACCCATGTGATTGCAATTCTTGTCAAAGGGGGCTTACAAATGAGTACAACCTTTAAGTACAGGTTATTTTGCACATATTTGGTAAATCTACAACACACGCTCACACTGATATCATCGACAAGACTTTCCAGAAGAAAGTGAAACAAAAGTATCAACATTATATCCAACCCACATGAACAAATTAGGTCCACACAACCACTTGAATGTAACACCACATAAGGTGATGTCCTATAGGATATAAACGAAAGCAGCAAAAATGAAAGGAAACCGGCCCAGTAATTTACACTAATAACAAAAAAAATAAAAGAAATGAGGAGCTTCTCCAGTCTTTTCAATAACCACTTGGGTACTTTCTGGTAAATTTGCAGCAAATACTACCCTTTTTTCTTTACCTGGATGATCAAAGCACCCGTTCCTTAAATATAATCACACTCTAATACCTACCACCAAGGTGAAGACACATTATTAGTGCAAAATTGTTAAAAAAAGATAGTTATATATTCCACTTCCAGTGATTAAGTTAATTCCAGCATCTATAGTGCACTGGTTACAGAAGAATGTTATGTTTTGTTTATATATTACACATCCAAAAAGACTGGAGCCCTTGTTATAAGTACAATGATTAAGGTATCTGTGGTATCACATAACTAAATCTGTCACACGGATTCTCTGAATAAAAGTGACAAAAGTGGAGGAACTATGTGTGTCATTACCATACTCCACTTTAAACAAATGCTGCCGATACTACGAAGCTACTCAAACCACTAGAACACGCAGCAACCTGGTTGGTACGCTGAAGTATATCAAGGAAGGCAGAGTGATAGGTAAGTGGTACTAAATTACAGCTTCAAAAGGCTGTTGGAATACTCCATTTGCATGTTGATTTTTGCATGTAAATATTCCAACTAGCAGTGCAGCAAATATATTGTTTTTCACACTGTTCTTTTGTTACCACAGAAACAAGACCAGCAGCTTCAAACCACGACAAAGAAACCTTCACCGGCAATCACTCCTCCCATGGGACACAATTCGTCACGATAGTCGCAAATACTGTCTCTGGAATGAGCGGAAGCCCTTCGAATTGATGATCCCAACGAACAAGAGTACAAGGATGTAGCTCATCATCAGTAGGGCAAACTTGTGGTTCCGTACCCACGTGGCCAGCCTTGATCGACGCTGGGCAGTGCTGAGGAGAGTGAGCAAGGACACTTTGACCAATCAGAATTCAAACTGCTGTCAGCTGGCCCAACAAAAATATTTGCAAGATATATCCAACACATATTCTGCCTCTTCCCCCCTCCCCTTCTTCCCTTACTTATTTCACAAAGGAATAGCTTTCTTGACAGATCCATGGTATTAATCTTTCCTGAGGTAACATTCAACATGCAGCTACTACAACTGACCACCATATATAATCAGAGGACCTGTCTACTACCCTTCTGACCAGCTGCACGTGATTGTGCCAAGTCTCTGTGAAAGCAGAGATGGAGATAAAAGTCTTTCATGTGGGGGGGACTAACAAAGATAATTGTTCCTCTCCAAGGCCACAGATATGGGAGGGAGATGAGGATGCATGTGTCCTCCGAGAATAATCAGATTACAGATCTATTTTCTAATGCAATACATAAGCAACGGAAAATTGAAAAGTATAGATAATGTAGATAAACAATTTTATGATAGCCCCCACTTTGCATCTGAGCTACATTGTAAACAATCTCTTTTATTAAGAGGAGGGTAATCCCCCTCTCCCTATAATACCCCTCACCCAGGATGGCAATCAATACTTTTGGTGCCCCCCCCCCAACCCTGGCAACAGCAGATAATTCTTTTCTCAGTGAGACTCTTTACACACTTTTCCTTAAGTTGGGTCGATTTACCAATTGTTTGAAATGTCACTCATGTTGCACAAGGACAAACTCTCTGTCATTTAGTCATGAGGAAGTTGGGGCCAGTATATTCAGTGAGTGCAATCTTCGGCTTTATTTCCACCTGACATTTGACCAGTCACTATGCACACTAACCTTGTGATAGTGGATGGCTTGTCTGAGAAGACCAGTAGGTATTTTAATCGAATCAGCTCACTGTTTGTGACGATGTAGTACTTGTCAGGGACGTCTCCCCCTAAACTATCTGGTGCCCTCGCTCGGCTTTTATCAGAACCTACACAGAAGGTGACAAAAAAAAAAAGGTGGGGAGATTGAAAATAGAAGTGATGATGATGATGATGATGATGATGATGATGATGATGATGATGATGATGATGATGATGATGATGATGATGATGATGATGATGATGATGATGATGATGATGATGATGATGATGATGATAATATAACATCTGTTTTATATGAGAGATATCCTGAAGTAAATTTTAGGATAATGTTTATGTAGAAGATTATGCTTGGAAGCTTTGTGCTCATCTCATGAATACAGGCCATACTTTTTTGATTAAATGGGTTATTGTTAGGCCAAAGCTGGCAAGAGTCGGGAAGAGCACTCTCCTACTCGACCTCGAAGGGTCAACATATCTCACCCATAGCCTGCAGAAAGATACGGGCGTGGCAAACCTGCTGAAACTACCTATCTACCTGCTGCCTTTGCGTTGTGAAATCTACCTCGCAATAGTATGGTGTGGAAGAGTACCCGAGGAGGTACCTGTATATTTTAGTATTGCATTCGGACAGTGTATCAAATATGAACTGAAAAGAATGGAATGGGTTTTTTTTTTCGATATACTTTGCACTTGTCATATAGTAAAAAACTTCAATTCACTCGTATTTTTGTATTACATTTGTACAGTTTTGTATTCCTTGAATATTTGTATATTGATAGTTAACTTCACTGAACATTTGTGTCTATATTTGTGCAGTTTTCACAGAGCTCACAGAGTTCCCAGATCAAGAGAGACTTAATAGATAAAGAGCCAAAACTCCAGTCAAGACCCTTGGGTTATTTTTGTATCACATAGTCACTTTGGTAAATGGTCAACCACACCCACCCACCGCTACAACATGTATTTCTGCTACAACACAATTCACTATTTCTACTACACAGGCTCATATCCGGTCAGATTCCTTGGGCACCAAAATAGCAATATGGGGGGTGGACCCACAGTCAACATATGACATAATATTAATTAATTTTTCATACCCCCTGGTCACCCCTTTTCCCTTCTTGACCTGCTACTACACAGCAGATTGTTCTTAACTAATTCATGCAGTTACTATATTTGGTGATTCAGACTGATAATTGCACTGTCGCAGGAACACATCAGCACAGTGACAACAAGATGTATATGTTTATATTACAGCACAGTGCTGTGGATGAGTGGATGAAGTCAGTGACATTTGAAGGAAAGAGGGTTGGCAACTGGAAGTTTCAGGTTTCATCCCTGGCCAGGTCACAGTGAGAGCAATCTGAGATTTTCACATCTGATCTGACCTTGTGAAGGAGAAGTATCAAATTTGATATGAAGGTGGGGAATTGGTAGCCATCAAAAGTGAAGATGTAACACATAAGCCATAGGTTTCCTCCACACTTGTGGGTTTGCTGCATGTCGACAAATAATTGCCCATCCAGGCCTAATAATAATATCACAGCTCAAATTCTACTCTGCAGCATTCAAGCAGGGAGACACAAAACTACCAAGTGCAGTCTAAAGCAGTAACACTAAGGATAATCTTCTCTCTGCAAAATATGTCATGCCATCACAGTGACACATCGGGGATAGCACCTGTTGTTCGTTGACAAGGAAATGCCAAGAAGTGTGGAGAGGAAACATGCTACTACATTCTGTATTGCATGTTAAGTTTTATTTAAATCATGCAGTCCAAACTGTTAACAAAAGGAAGTATGATGAATGGACTTAATGCAATGGTATAAGATGCAGATACCAAGAGAACAGAGACTGGCCTACCTAACTATGTGAATCCATAGCCTGCACCTTATGGTTACACTGCTTGATGTAGCAAAAGTTCCATGGAAACCAGAAGGGGGCGCTATTCCCCTAAATATATGTTAATGTAGCATAGATTTAGATGCTCATACACAGTTAATGGAAGGAGTGTAATATCACCCCTTAGGTAGATCAAATTTGGTAATACTGTCAAATCATTCATGTTGTTTAGGGTTGATTCATTCATGCAAGTTCTATATGAGTATTCAGACAACATTTGTGGCTTAAGCCCAGTCCTTAACATGATATCATGCATTTTGACAAGTCTTTAGACTTGCATTTCCGAACCTTTCCTAATGTCTCTGACCATAACCTTAAACCTTGTCAGTTACATCAAGCAGGATATGCATGTCTGGAGAAACGAACGTGAAAACTTAAGAGAACAAAATGACGGACGTGGTGTGACTTACTACTCTCTGTTTGACACTTGACATCAGGATGGTCTATAATCTGGCAGACCGCAACACAGCTCAGAGATTCACCGACAGCACTGTGCTGCCAAGACTTGGCTTTGGGACTGTATGGCATGGAGACAGCCAGGTCACTGGAAAGGTAGGTCCCTTCACCATAGAAGGTATTCTAGAAATTTAACAAAAATGGAAGAAAACACGTGGTGTAGCTAGGATTTTTCTTCAAGAGGGGGACAAAGATACGAAAAATTTCCTGAAAACTTGGCAAGGTCACACAGAGGGGCTGTGTGTTGATCTTGAAAGTGATATCATGTAGGGAAGCTGGTCTCAGTCTGTATAGCGGTTTTGCATGTGACGTCATAATTTGCAACTGTTGTTACGCCGCCATACCGGATGGCATCAGTCTTTTGTGTAACTTGTACTGGACGGTACTGTTTCAGTTACACTGCGTGGTGGCTATTACAACATTTTTCATATTTTTCATTGTATAAGCTGTCATTGAAGACAAATGGTTCTTAACTGCGTAGGCTGTACGAATCAGAGAGGCAAGAAGTCCGCTTACGTACCACCTATTTCCTGCAAAAGGAGAAAGAAGCAGACACACGATAAGCAGACAAACATCACCATACGGTACTGTACCGCGTGGCAAGCATGTATGTAATCCACGACGTAAGCACGTTTTTTTGTTTTCTATCCAACCAGGCATTTTCATAGGGAACATGACGTTACTGCAAAACTGCTATATAAGTTTGACTTATAGATGGTTGAGAAGATGGTTGCGTTGCACCATAGCAATAAGAGAAGGTGATGTGGTTGCACCACCATCAACCAAGTTAAGCTCACAATGGAGATTACCATGGATTACCAAGGAGGAAACTACACTTATAAAATATTGTTACCAATTTGGTTTTTCAATGCAAACTTTGTCCATTACTTGATCGTTATTAAAATCACATGACAAAAAGGTCAAACAATTGCTAGATCACGATTTTGATGCTTCGGTTCCAATACCATTTGTTGAACATTGCTATATGACCAACTCAAAAGAGGAAACTGCACTTTAAGGTACACTCTCCTCATATCAAAATAAATAGTTTCTTGAAAACAATGAGACTGGCATCAAGTGGTTTTAATTTGTAGTCTAATGGTTGTGTGACATGAAAATGACATTCTGGAGCATTGGGGGCATTAAGCCTTAAAAACATTAAAAACAGCCACAAATTACATTAAAAACTGTTAAAGATTGACCCATTTACAGGCAAATTAGTATCTCACAGCTGTATCACGAATAAACATTGACTATAAAGTACAGTATGCAAATTTGTGACATCACGAGATGGACTCCTATGATATGTCTATGTCATGTTAATCCTTTCTTTATGTAACCTTTGTATCAAGGACATTTGAGAATTTCATATGCCCGGAGGTTTTTATTTTGGAAGCATGTATTTTCTTCTTCAAAAAGATCAATATCACTCACCAACTCAGGATAATTAAGTAGTTAAGAGGCAAAATATATAGGCTTAACAATTGAAATTCTGACACTGTCCAACACTCCACGTCATCTGTTTTGCGTTTTTCTAAAGATTTGAAAAGTCATATCTCAAAAACGGTAAAAGATACAAACCAAATTCCATTCTCTCCAGGTTTTATTTTGAAACTTCTGAATAAAGGGTTCTCTTTTCTAGAAGCATGTCACACGACCTCTAAAACAGAATGAAAGTGGTTATCTGTTGTATGCATCTCATCCTTTCAGGGGACATTATTCCAATTCTGGGATGATATAAACTCAGTGTACCCCATACTTCTAACATTTAAAGTTTACCACCAGTCACACTAAAAAACTTTATTTGCAACTACACGATTATACTCTGTTGATTTCTTTTAACACTTTACCTTACTGAGCGATTGAATAAGGCCATTGTGAAGGATGGAATGGAAGTTTTCTAGTCTGCTACCGTGGTAAGCGTAGATGACATCGTAATCCTTCTGCAGCTCTGAGAACCTTTGGTTGGAGGCATTGAGGTATTCCACTTCAAACAGAAAGTTTGGCTCCACTTTGTAACTAGCCTGACCTGTCAGCTCTTGTATTCTGGCAAACTAAATGTGAGGTTACAATTTCTTAGGTGCCGAATGTCAGTGACAGCACGGACAATCAGAAGTTTAAGATTCGTATGCATGGAATAACTATGCTTCTCCATGCCACTCTCCTATCCCCACTGTGACCTAACATCTACTCGCATTCTGAGGTGTAGTGTTCAAAATTTAGAATGTTCCTCAGATCTCCTGGTCTCACAAAACTTTTGAACTAACCTGGAAGCTAGTGCCAAGTAGCTCATACTGAAGCAAGTGTCACTGCTAAGTATTGTTCTCACCCAACTAATTTGTCTCAGAAGAGTAATGTTCCTTACAAAGGTCATGTGATTGACCAATGACTGCCAACAGACCCAAACATTCCCAGAACAAGGAGTAAATGGCAGTAACTCATCACCCCAAGCTATATTTTTGGCATGGGGATAGCAAAATTCTCAACTAGTTATACTATTTGATTGACAGCAAATTCGAAAGATGCAGAGTAGCTCATATAACACAGGGTTCCATTGTTTTGATTGCACATGTGGAGGAATTTTTGACAGGCTGTGGAAGCGACTACATGCCCACTGGTTGAGAGAATTGAAACTGTCTGGAGTGATGAGTCTTTGTCTTTACTCTTTAAGTTATAACAAAGCTGTAGGCCTGATTAAGCAAGTACTCTGAAGATATCATGCTTGGATTTGCTTTGTATTTGCCACACACTTCCTTTGCCATTGCAGCAAACTTGAGACAAATGATGATCTGGGGTATGGATGGAAAATCTGTTACTCCTGGAGAGGGGGCCTTCTTACTTTCCTACAGTAAGTTATTTTCATTCAAGGTGGTGTAGATATCCCATGTCTATATGTGTACACAATCTATGGGGTAGTTCTGCTTTATTTGGTGGTAAAATTTGTGACATTGTGGCATCCCCATCTACTCTCAAACTGACAATGATGAATTTAATTCTTTATCTTCCTTGTCGACTAAATAACAAGATTTTGCTTCAAGAGCTGCGTTTACTTGGCACAGATCATGGATAGCAAATAGCTGAATAGACACATGCTGATTGCCGAAAAAATTCGCTTTTTTTTTCAGTGAATCTGTTTATTGGCAAGCGGATGGCAAACTGGGACTCCCAGGAGAAACGTAGAATGAGTTTTGAATGTCGAATTCTTTCCGCTTTCTTTCTGCAACTAAGAACGTGAAAAACACCGGAGCCATATGGCTCAGGCAGTATGTCCTTTACTGGAATTGCACGGCTATAATGGAGTGCAGAACGAGCCACGTAGGGTGTTTATTGGGCATGCCAATACTTTCCACGTTTCCCGTTCCTCATTTTGCCTCTCAGGTTCTGCTATCTGTGACCCATGTGCCAAGTAAATGCAGATTAATGCAACAATTCAATTCTTCTGCAAACTTTGAAAAAGAAGCTATCACTCAGTCAACATTTACTGACAGAATACACAGCCTTTGAAAAATGAAACAGCTTATTGGAAACACCAATCAGTAGGTAATATGGCTAATACCAGAATAAAATTAGTTACCATGACACCAACAAAGTCTATCATCAATAGACTACCAATCATGGTGTAATAGCCTTTCTTTGACAGAAACCATTTTCAGACACCAGCAACAGAGAGTGAACTCTCATAACGACTTAAAACAAAGAAGTCAAACCTACTCACAACATTTTATCCACATTACTAATTGCTGTAATCACTGTGCTGGTATCTTAGAAACATGTTTTAAAATTTGTTCATAACTGCGATTTTACTGCAATGATGTCATAGTTACTTGGTACATTCAGGCTCACGGAATTCACAACACTTGTTCCATCCCTGATGACAGCTTGCAGTAAGCAGTAACCATACAAACACCACTTTGAGACTTAACATCAAAAACCCATCAATTACTGTTTCCTTTGGCTACGAGCCAGGACTTTACAAAGAAAGCAATGCTTAAGAGAGTAACTTAAAGTGACATTACTTCTTGACATTGCAACAAGTAGAGGGTACATACTTGGCTACTTTCCAAAGATTTCACAGTGAAAGGATTATCTTGCAGCGTCCATTCCAAAAGGTCCCAGGCTTGGTGGGATAAAGTTGCACCATCATGCACCACAGTTTTCAATGAAGGGATTTCTTCTGCAACACTAGCCTGCATTATTCAAGAAAGAGAGGGTCTATGATCACTTTCTACATTGGTCGTCAATAACAAACAGAGGATAAAATTGATGATGTAGTCATACATACTGCTGCAATCTCAGCTGCAGTTTAAGATGTGTGCTTGTTATACATCTCCAAGTCAAAATTTTTTGGTGAAGTATTCCCGAGTGTATCCGACAAGAACAACTTTCAATTTTTAATTCACTTTCTTATTGGCATCAGACAAACTTCATGTTTTATTCAATTTCAGTGAGATTTACAGGTAAGGAAGGACATATTTTTCACGAAGGAAGCTCCTCGCCACATTGATGCTAAGATTAAAAAGGCTTCATAGGAACACAAACAAAGCAGACTGAATGCATGGGGACAGAAATTCCAAAAAATTAGATTTAGTGAAAAGGAAAACACACTTCTGTTTGTTGATCACCTCTGACCAAGTGACAACTAAGTGCTCCTTAACTTTATACGGAATCAACTTTTACGACATTTCCGTGACTTTCCCAGAACTGAATATGCATTTCCATGACCTTTCCCAGCTATTTCTTACATAAAGTTTCCAATTATAACAGCAAAAGTAAAAGCAACAAGTGGTGAATGGAATAAAGTTTGATATTACAAGTGAGAATGCAATTTCGAGTGAAAAAGGAGCAATGTCAATTTGTGGAAATTTCCATGACTCTTCTAGGACTTCACAAAATTACTCTAAATTTCAAAACTTTTCCAGGCCTTGAAATACCTTTACCGGTTTTCATGACTTTTCCCAGGTTTTTCATGACCGCAGGAAACCTGATCCAAAGTTCCATTAACTTTCAAATGAGGGTATGATGAACTTAATCTCTGATCAAAAAGTTTGATATTTGCCTTCAAGATAAGCAGACCTCAACTGAGCAATTTTGTACCATTACTGATAGGCTATTTAGAATCACAGTCTAAAGGGGATGTGCTTAAATTCAGAAATCTTAACAGTTTTGTAAAATTTGTGTATAGTTCAAAATATCACAATTAAAATATATCACCAAACCACAGGTGACATTTATCTCGATTTACAAAAGGAAAACCATATTTTCACTTGATATTTATTCATATATATCATTCATATGTGTCATATTTTTTCTTGTCCACACTCTAAGTTGTGTACTGAAATTTGGTTTATTGTTTAGGAGGGGGGTTAGTTCTATATTTACCCAAAATTTGTGGATAAATATTGTTATAATAATATTATTGTTATTACATTACATTTACACAGCACCTTTAGTATGACATTATTCAAAAGTGCCTCCTAGTACAAACAAACAGACAAGAGAGGACAAAAATGTAACATCAACTAAGCATTTGCAAAGGAAGTCCATAAATGAAAAGGTTTGACTGCTACAAAGTGCATGACAGTACTCTCTGCATCAAAGATGATACATTCCATTATCTTTGAATCATTACGTGAATACAAATGCAAATGCGCATCACACTTTTCAAGACTCGATATTTACCAAGGCTTCGAAATCCTTCTCCCCTGTTTCCGAGGTAAAGCCAGAGGGAAATGGTCGAAGAATGCTGTCATGCCTGTAGCTCTGAAGGGCAGCGAGGAACAGACTGAACTTAAGGTCAGCTGCTAAGAGGTCGTCTTTAATTGTCGAGGTGACGGCCTGGCCCTTATCCCCCATCGCTGGATGCGATCATTCACCCGTGCATGCCGGCTTGCACACGCACAGTCTCGGATAAGATCTGGAAAAGATGTCAGAAGACAAGAGGAAATAAATGACACCATGAGATACTGTACGTCAGCAGTGCGCTTGTGCAGAGTAATACTGCATTTAAGAACAGAGATTGTCACATTTTGCAACACGCCAAAACCACTAGGGTCAACGTGCAGAAAAGTAAGCGTTTTCTTGATGAATGTGCAAACACTGAGCAAGTATTATAGGTGAAAGGTGATTGATATTTAAAGCTCTAAATAATTAACAAGTAACTTTTATGATTTGGTTTTGGGATTGGCTTAAGTGACTGAGACAAACGACACACATACAATACAACTGAAAGTCTATCTCTATTCTATGATCACTAATAGTTAAAGGAGAAACCTAAGGCATTTGGTCATAAATTTATGTCTCAAGAGTGGCGGAAACAAATGTCACATACAGTGTAGCTACGGAAAAGCACACTTTCCTTAAAGAAGCAACTTCTGTTGGAATGCTTATTTCACATGATTTTGCTACGTCCATGCAGTTTGCAACCTAAGACTGAAAGACATTCCTTCACCTACTCTTTTCCCCTCTAACAAATGTTAAAAAGTACACACAATTATCAAGTAAATGTCCACCTGACATCCTGCTTCTTTGATATTAATCACATCCAACCACTGTTTCAAATTCAACCCATCGCTGACGTAAGGTTAATTGGCGAGCAACAATAGAAATAGATCCATACACTGGCAAATCCCCTTACATGTCACTTCAGTATCACCCACATGTATACAGTACACACCAGTGTGACCGGCACTTTGACCGAGTGGATAAAGGTGGTAACAATATGAAGCAACGAAGTTCAGCGACCGCAAGGTTCAGGTTCAGTCCCAAGCCAGGTCACAGACCCATGGGGGTTATTCATACAACAGAAATCTAATGTCTTCCCATCTGAACTGGTCTTGTGAAAAAAAGTTGCCAAAGTTGATCTAAACTTGTTGAAATAGAAGTCAACCAATGTGAAGTTGTAATGCATGAGCTACAGGCTTCCTCCTCACTCATGTGGTTGCTTAGTGAAGTAAACTAAATGCTCTTCAAGGCAAGGATTAATTATAGATAGCGAAACAGGAGAAAAGCCACTGTTAAATGCTAGAACATCAGAGCTGGTCCTTTTGTTCAACAACCTGATTCCTTAATCTTTCACATATTCTTAATACGTGTACTGAGTTTCTCAACAGCCAAGAGAGTAAGCAGAAAGTTTAAAAACTTGTAACTTCTCCACTTTCATTTCAATGTTTCAAGTATGCATTGACTGGAGAAGCTCATACTGTCTGCAAGTACAGTATTGTTATTCTTTAGTAGCTACAGTTTGTAAATTCACAATAATGGACACACAATGCTGCTTCAATGTAACCTTCAAGAGCTTTTAAGTATACACACGGTACTGTAGTTGACCAATTCCATACATGCCTGTTTACACATCGAGTGGAAGATGAAGCCCTTTGAAGACCATTCCCAGTATAAATGCAGCTGTGTGCCAGTGGTAGTCAAACATCCTAAGGCTCCCATTCCGTGAATAAGCTTCCAAGAAGATCCACATAGTTGAAAGGATTACTGTACAATATCACACACATGGGCAATGATGCAACATACTCTTTTTACCCTTTTTTTCCCCTTGCGTCCTGCCCTAATCTTTACACAACTGACGACCATGAGTTACTCGTGGGATCATGGATTATGAATTGAACAGCTTAATCCGTTGGTTTTGGCTTTTCAATAATTTATGAAGTATTCCCAGACAGTAATCACAACAATGAAGATTGTCTGTTTGTCAGTTCAATCAGTGCTGTGGTTCACAAGTCACACTGTCACAACCAGTGTCTGGCTTTTTAATAATGTTGACTCCTTATGTGATTTCCATGCAAAACAACAATGCAGATGTTGTCAGGTTTAGAGGTTGTCTGTTCTGTTATTCATCCAATCAGGAGCAAGCCATATTATAAACCATTCTCTAAGTCATCTGGTAACTTTGTTTTTCTCGAGGGATTCCTAATTCTCATACACATACTGAGCTGTGACCCACAGGGCAAGTATATCAATACAGCATTGGCACATAACAGGAGGTAATTTAATCAATAACCACATTTTGGATGGAAATTTCATCATTTGCTCTAAATGTTTCAGGTATGGTGGGCTCCAAATTGACATATCAAAGATCTGATTTACACTAGTGCTTACAACGGAAAAGTCCCTAAAGCACACATTCACTCCTCTCTTTAATTAAAAAAGTTTGGGTGCAAATTTGACCCAGAGAAGTTTGATGTGTCAAAGTCCCATCACACGAGTAACACAAATTCTTGAGAGATATGCAAGATTAGTTGAGGTGACTGGAATGCAAGAATGCATTATGGTTTTGATGCATGACAGATTGATGATTTTTAACAAAAGCTTCTGTATATTTTCAATCAGATGAAAAGTAGCCAAATAAACCTTTCTGCAGCATTACTGTATATGCAGGCTTGTGCTAATCATGGTCAGTGATCATAATCAATACAATCAATTACATTGTTAAAAAAAATTTCTATTACAACCAATAACTTTTTTTGAAAAGTGATAATCGATTACAATGGCAAAGTAATTGCAATCATGATTTAATTGTGATTTCATGGGAGTAAGATTTACAGAAGAAATGCAAAGGAAGCAAAAGTTATTAAACATTTTTCTTCATTGCCTATTCCTTCTGGTGGAGTGAGTGTAGTTTAGATTTCTGGTTTCTTTCAAATGCCCCAACAGGGCAGCCTGAGTGAGAGTTGCTGGAGAAACAATGATCTCTGCTTTGGTGAACTGGGTGCTGTTATTGGTGCAATCAGGGATATGTCTATTACTTGTACACTTCCTTCAATCAACCTGAAACTTGCTTGTTACACAACTGGTTGACTTTACATTAAACACTTCATAAAACAATAATTTAGCAGTCAACCTGACGCAAATGTAACATTTCCATTATATAAAATAAGTATGATCAATAGCTTAACTGACAACAACTTCCATGAGCAGTGGGCCAAGAAGTAAGACTCCTATACAGTACTAGCAGTTATTCCTATAATTGGTGCCTTGTTGGTATTTAAATGATCAATGCACACTATTCGTATTTAGTTCGTAATATCAGACTTATGAGTGATAAATCTTTAAAGTGCTCTTTACAGATTTTAACAAGAGGAGGACAGCTACAAATGGAGCACATGTGTGATCACTAAGTGATCACAGGGGAGAGGTATCAGGGAAGGGGCTCCACATCACCTCCAGAATTTTTTCCCCACTGAGATGCAAATGGTGCCACTTATTTGGAATGGCTGTAGCCTATTATTTACTTTTTTTCAGCCAAGTCAGACTTTTGTAGGCAGGGCAATGTTCTTTTTTTCGTCTTTTTCTACGGGAGAATTTGCTATTTCAGTAAAGCAGTGATTTCCACTTGGCATGCTACTCCCTCCTAACCCCTTCCCCCTCACCCCCTTTGGAGAACACCGCAAAAACGTTTGTTTGTTACCTCATAAGGGCGTTTTTCGAATCAGAACAACAGATATCCTTCAGAGTTGTCTGCAATATTCTGTATGTCTAAGTGCTGTTGCGATAATGCGATTATCGCTGCACCTCTTTTCCATGATGCCAAAAGTTACATTTATCACAATACAATACAAAAAGGAAAATCCATGAAAGGTAATACAATTTTCCAACCTCATTTTCCTTCATCTCTTGTTTTGTGTCTTCAGTAAACATAATTGTAAGTAAAAGTTTCATTTTTCAACAAAAGGAAGCTAAAATATCAGATACAGTACATCCATAACTGTATCACATATGTTCTTATCACGATAGACTGATAAATTTTTTGCCATCGTGACAGCGCTACTACGTCTTCTCTTTATAATATTATCACTTTCAAGAGATGTACAGTACTGTACTACTGTACCTTGTACCTACAAATTGCAAAAGAAGTTGTAAGAAAAAATGTAATCATAATTGCAATGACAATGACATTGCAATATGATGTAATTGTCATCGGTTACTTTTATATTAGCTGTCATCATAATCATAAAATCTTAATTGTAATCACAATCGATTACATTCACATGTATGTAATCGCACAAGCCTGATTGTAATGTGATTAAATATACGTATTTACTGTAGTATGCTGCGGTTCCAAGAAAAGTTTGTCATATATAATACTAATAATGCAATCTTGCAGACTTTTTCAACTCATAAATTTATGCCACAATGATAAATATGACCTTGATAATGTAAAACAAAACAGGCTCTTGCCCTTAATGTAATACATCAAGGCATTAATTATGATGGATGTACACGCTTCCATTATTGAGATATCGTGCTGGCAGTTTTTCACATTTTGACCTCTGTTGACCTCTACTACCTTTGATCTTCAACAAAAACGATAGGATTTCTGTACATAAATAGTCCATTTACAAACCACATACATGAGATCAAACCAACCTTGGGAGAAGTGTTTACAAAGCTTTTACATTTGGATATTCCAGATGACCTTTCACCTCTGTCATAAACAACGCAATAAACAGCAGAGTCCTTACAGGGATCATCAACATTATACAAGATCAGTCTTACTGTAGCTGCCATTCTTGAGATATTTTTGTCACAAACGTTTCACACTTTGATCTCTGCTGCCTTCAGAAAAACTTAATGAACCAAAAGCAATATGGTTCTTGTCCTCAGCTAGGTACATATACATACTATATATACATGAAATTCATCCAAGATTCCAACCCATGAGATATTGTCTTAAGTATCACGTTATTATAATTAGGACCTCTCCTGACCTCAGATGACCTTTTACCTCCAACAAACACAAAAGGGGATTGCTACTCAATACAGTTCATACACATACCAAATATGAGATCAGTCCAAGGTTCTGTACATACTTGGGATATCATGTTTACCACCAAGATACCACAAACATACACATACACCTCCCACACACATACACATGTCGACATGATTAAACAGGGTACGATTATCACTGAAACCATAAACAGACTGCCTGCAGTAACACTGAAATAGTAATAGCTAGTAGCCTAAGATGTGTCTATTGAAAGAATGGGTCAAATTTGGAGACTCAGTTAGTCCCTAACTGGACCTGATTTAAAATACATACCATGTAACTTGACAAGCTATACGAGGCACATTTGGGATGGGGTAATTATTAAATGGGGTTTCGATATATTGTGAGTGACTAAAAGAATTGTCAGAATTTGGCTCACAGTGGGGCACCTGCCTTCATAACTGTACACTATGACCTGACTCACCCTTCTCTTTTTTTCTTTCTTGCTCTTATTCCAAGGTACTCATGAGATGATTGTTTAAAGAGAAATCTGTGAAGAGACAGAGAGAATGGTCACTGGTAAGTGGTAACAACACTCAATTTGACAAACATAGTAAGTGAACCCTAAATGCTAGAATGATTAATTCCTAAACCAATTGTTCCATTCAGATTGTTCAGATGGGAGTCCATTCTTCAAAAGCAAAAAAATCTAATAACATTTAATATTCACAAACTATGTCACAAAAGTTTCATATGAATATGAAATATATGTAATCACAAATATACCATGAATATGCAATACATCAATAAAGGTTATTTTCTCAAAAATAATCAGTAGAAAAATTGAGAAGTTGGGCTGATCCTCCCCAAGAAGAGATAATATTATATTATAACAAACTGCAGTATTTTTAATTCTCATGAAACAAACATTTTGTCAAGCACTGGTTTATGTACTCCTTTTCATATTGTTAAAGATTAATTAATCCTAGCCTCTAAATAATAGCAGTTTAACAACGATGATTTTAATCCTCTTCAGTACAGTGAGTAGCAAGTCCCAGCTGCCCAGGTAATCTTTTGGCACGACATCATCCAGTACTGGCAATGCAAATTGAGTTAACTGAAAAAATTGCAATCTTGAGTTACATCATCCTCCTGTGAGCCAAGGACTCTGAGGTAAGATCTGAAGCATGGGCATGGATAATGGAGGGGTTGGGGGAGGGACACATCCTCCTTACTTCTTTGTAAGAGGGAGACATCTCCCAAATGTCCCCTCCACTTTTTCAAAATGATGAAACCTGAAACTGCGTCAATTCTACTGTGTTACAATTCAAGGTTGCAGCGGTGCGGTGACCATACCATATGTTTTCCACTGACATTTGTCGTTTGCAGCATTCCTTGTAACTGATGACATGTCTTTCTGTCATATAGAGGTTCTAGCAAAAGCAAAGCAAGCTAGTCCACTCATCGACCACCATAATAGGATTAGTGTCGAAGGGGTCAACGTGATGAGAGACCCTCAATGTACCACCTGTCGCAAGAGCAAGAGGTTGCTCGTGGCCAATAGAGGGAAAGCCTATAGGTATTCAACAAACGACACAATTAGTTGACTGAACTGAGTAGCCTACAGGTTCACTTCTGCCATAAAACACTTCTTGCAAAACTATATGTATGGAGTTCATGGTCATCTCCTAGGCTGGATCAAAAACTGGTTGACAGACTGTAGGCAGTGCTTACAGAGACATATATCAAGCTGATTAAACCTGTAACATGTTTTGTATTGCAAGGGTTCTGTACTTGGTCCTCTTTGCTTACATGTGGATAATTCAGAGGTTGGTCTGACTTCCTTTACAATTAAATTTGCTGATTACACTAAGACTGATCACATCATCAGTACACGAGATGACCAGCATAGATCCCAATTTGATATGAACAGATAAGACCCTTGGACAAATATGTAGAAGATGTGTTTCAATGAAAATGAATACATGTTCAAAATCTTACACTTTGGTTTCACTTATCCAAAAACAAACCGCTTGATGAAGAGAAACCCTCTCATAAGAAAGATTATATAATGAAATAGATTTGAGAATTACCATAATATTTAGCTTACACTGTGCACAGGTGGTAAACAAAGCTAACATAGTAATGTGTAACAAATTGTAACTTCTGTAATAAAAATGTTAATTTATCGTGAGTCTTTCTAAATCACTCGTTTGACCAATTTGCTGACTACAGTGTAACAGTCTGGAAACCATACTGTACTTTAAAAAGATACAGCACTGATGGGAGGAGATCAAAGATGCATGACAAAAAAAGATTCCTACTCTTTTTATTTTTTTTTCTGATGAGGACAGACTAAAGACTGCATTAATCACAACTTGTCAACATTGAAGGAAAAACAATATCAGACATAATTACCAAGACAATGATACATTGTTTTAAAGCAAAATAACCTGATCCATATGGATATTCACCTCTTTCACCTCTAAGCTTGTTCCATAAACATTATGTTGTGTACTGTACTATCACCTTCACTTCTTCAATTCATTTTCTCTGGATTACTCTATCCAGAAAACACCACAAAGTATAGCATAATAACACACAAAATAAACTATTACTGCAAAATGTTACTGTTCATGGTACAAATTTAAATTCCATGCCCAGAAGTGACATCAACAAGGGTATCAGACAACTAAAAGAGTTGGTATAGGCCTATGTCTACTTTTTTAAAGTTTTTCTTTTTGGTTGTTATTTTTTTCTTTCTTCTCACTCTTTCAAATTTGTGGACATTCTGTGAAAGGAACAACAATGAAACCTGTGGAACAAATGATAGAAGTTAAACCTGAAAGGAAAGAGGTCAGAGGAGGATTTGAACCTACTGTGTATCAAGATGACAGTTGCATCATAAGTATTAAACATTACCCACTAGGCTACAAGAGTGCATCTGGTTGTTGGGTGTTCAAAAATACATACAATACATATAATCCAAGGTAGTTATTTAAATAATGTTAATATTCATGTACTTCAAATAAGTATCTATCCCCTAACCCTATCCCTGAATCATGACACTTAAACCAATCCCCTTACCCTATAATTTATATACTACACAATCCATTCATCATTCAGTCTATTCAAACAGCGTGAAGCCCATTCAACAGAGGTAAGCCTGTTCCACTCCACTTAATGTGTATGCTAGCCTGACAGTATCCATCACTTCCCTGCACAGATTCTAAAGAGCCGTGTTGATTAAGGTTCATGATAGTCAAGGCATACTTAGATGCATCTACATCAGTGAGAGATATGCTGCATGGTGCCATCTGCAAAGCCATTCGAGGTCGGATTGACGTAGAGGACGACAGCCATCTGATGTTGTTTCGACCAATGTCACTTCAACGTTAGCAACAGGACTGCAAATATTTTCAAACCTCCCTCTGATATTGTTTTTTAGTAGCAAAATGGGTGTTCCTTGGAACTATGTGAGTCTGATGTTGGCCTTACATCCAATCACTACCTGAACTCAGTCAGACCTAGGGTAACTTAGAAATGTTGGATTTGGACAAATAAGTGACCTCCAACATACAAGCAAAAGCAAAATTTTTGCAGTATGTACACTACCCCGAAATTGGCGCACTTAAGGAATCCATCGCCGATATTTTAAATGTCACAAACAAGCCCTTATTTAAAGGAAACGTACCTGAAATGGGTTCATAATCGTGAAATACATAATTGTGGTTAGATTCAAGAAGGTTAGGCTCACTTCAGGGACGTTGCCACAGTGATAGCGAGTAATTTTTGAAGGGAGCGCCAATTTTGGGGGCTCGCCAACTACGGGGTACTGTACATACACTGCATGATCTAAGTAAGGCTAATGCACAAATTAACTAACAAGTTTAGCCAACACTGGCTACAACAGCTCAGGAAATAGTGCTATTCCTAATTTAACACAGTTCATATCAAATTCAACAAGTATTCGTACTTACACCTGCTTACACCGTAACGGCAAAACAGAACTTAAACTTTGAAGTCGAACAATGCAGTAACGTTACGCCTAGGCCTGCCCTATATTATTAGGCCCTACCTAACTTTGGTATTGAAGTAGCCACATTACGATAAAATTGTGTTTCCATTTTAAAGGGGAAGTTCATTAACCTTTGATTTCAACACAGGTAACAAGACCTGAATTTTCTTTCTTCCATCAAAACCTTAACAACTTACTTTCAATTAGGATCTTGCAGAAGACGTAGTTTAAGCCTTTCATCTAAGAGAGTACGGGACGTATTTGCTGGTGAGTGGTGACGTTTTCTGCCACCTATAAGATACGTATCAATATAACTGTATACGACAACGACCAAGGCCAATTCTGCGATTTTTTTGACGGCCATACCAAGCTTTGAAAAGTGTTGTGGACTAAGCCATAGAAATGGACGGATGAACATTACGTCCATTGCAATTTTACGGTCATAGTTTGAAAATAACAGAATATTTATATCTTACGATGCTACTTCTCACAAAGGAGAATGAAGCTGGTTAAATCGGTTTGGAACTTCACAGTGATCCAAACGTGGGCCTTCGCATTTCCTGTCTTCGATATTCCTCAATCGATGCCCTTTGGCATGTCTGTACAAGCTTGATCTTGTGATTTTAAAATCTGCCGTACATTCGTGTATCATGAATATCACGACGCGTTTCGGCGAATTTATTTTCGGAACTTGAAAGAACATTGTCCGAGATCACATATGTGACATTTGTAGTGGAGACTTTAACTTATATGAAAAGACGTAGGCCTACTAACAATGAAGCCACAAAAACACAAACCTTTGACCAAAAAAAAATAAGTTAAAAAAAAAAAAATAGCAATAGAAGGCGGTATTCCATACTTTGTCTCTACTCATACGCCTAAGGTTTTTCTTTAGTACTATGAGGCATAATTTTAGTCATTAGTTCCCTTTTTCCTTCTTTATGGCAAGAAGAAAGGTTCAGTGTTCAAAGCAGGAAAAAAAGTTCGTTATTTACACAAGCCCATTCGTGCCGTAGTCAATATATTCTGGAGTTTCTGTTTTCAGTCTTTTCTTTCTTTTTTTGAGAAAGAAATTTTGAGGTTTCTGTTTGTTCAAGAAATTGATGTTAGAGTTTGTTGTTGTTGTTGTTTTCCAAGGAATAAGTGTTGAGACTCCAATATATATTTTTCGAAATAACAATTTGCTTAAACTATATTTCTAGAAAAAAATCAGAAGTTCCAAAGTATATTAAACTAAAAAAAAATGAAAATATTTTTCGAAGAAAAAAACCCCAGAAGTTTCAAACATTTATTTCTCAAAAAAAACCAGAAACTCCAGAATATGGCACTAATGGGCTTCCGTACGGTTATTCGAAAATCAAACTCGTACTCACATATGGGGAAAATAGTTCAATATTCATGAGGAAAGGAAGGCGCAATTTCTGATTTTAAGAAATATTCATAATCGGAAAAGGATTCCGTGCTCATTATGAGGCAAGGTGTTTGAAATTCATAATAGGAAAATAGCTCCACGTTCAAGATGGGAACAATGATGGAATATGAAACACGTGATATATGTAACAAACCAGTATCGAAGTCTTTCTTGTTCGATTATGAATATTACCTTTTCATTATTAATATCGAAAACTTTTCTCGATTATAAATATTGAACCGAGTATTTTGGAAGTATGAATAACGAACCGATGTGTCGTTTATGACAGGCGAACATTAATTTCGTCATAATGAACTCTGGACAGGCTTTGTTTCGATTATAAATCGAACTCGTTTTTCTGTAATGAATATTCAACTTTTTTTTTTTTAAATTGCATCTTTGTCCAAAAGAACTTTATGAGTAAAAACTGTGAAACTACACTTTCCTGATGTTCTAAGCTGCATGGACCCAGCCTTTAAAATGAGGGGGGTCTGCAAGTTTGCAATACTGAGGGCAAAAATCAGTATGTAACAAATTGTAATACATATCAGCTGGGTTGAGATGTTCCGAGAATCATGATTGAATTTATTCATTCATTTATTCTGAAGTAAAGAGGAAATATTATGATCATACCACGGACGGTTCTCCTGGCACCGAACAAAGGGTCGAAGTGGGGGGGGGGGGGGACTGGGGAATCTCATGACTCAATCAGGGTCGAATGTTTTCTCTACAAGGCGTTTAAATGAATTATCGTAGAGTCCATCACTAGTTGGCTGGTAAAGAACTGAGAAAAGGATAAAAATGTCTCTCAGATTAAAGGAAATGGCACTTCCCAGTCTCTCTGTCCTTGTTACTTACAGTGTTTTTTTTTTTAATTTCGTACAGCAGTGGGGGAACATGTCTAAAAGAACATAAATGCTTATGTTGTAAACTGGAACTTTTCGAAGTCGGTTCCATGTCAGTTTTAAGACGGCTTGTACGTCGGTCCGAAGTCTACTGCTTGCCTGTTTGCAAAGCCGCTCGACGTCGGATCAACGTAGCCAAAGTCAATCAAACGGCAGGGAAAGGACTGCAATATTTTCAGACTTCTATCTGACGTCATTTTTCAGTAGCTGTTCCTTAGATCTGCGTAAGTCCGACGTCGGACTCACCTCCAACCATTAAACCCGACTTCAATCCCACCGATCAGATCATGAACTGACGTCCTAACCGAAGACAAAAAGTGTACAGTGCCAGTATGAATAACGATAACAAACCTCATAAATATCAGGTTAAATCTTCCCATCATCATAGCAAAATGAGACTCAACTCAATCACCACCAGGCTTACTGTATACGGACTCAACTTACACTCTAAGACAGAGAAATAAAACCCAAACATATAAAACAAAAATTGATCACTGACACTAGCCAGCCCAGGCCGAACAGCTCCCTGACCAGCCTAGTTAGCCTACCCATGACGGTTAAGAGTTGTTTGTAGTGGGTAAATTCGTTTTTTCAGAGCTCTTTGTCTTTGGTTATTACAGTCCGTGGAAGGACGTTGCGGCGCACCGCAGTTTGTCTACGTAGGACTCCTTACCATATATCATTGGAACCCCATATGTCTACTACCCTCGTCAAAGACGAATTTAATATTTTGACCTTTTAAATTAGACACAGCTTAAGAACCCATGGAAGCGAGTTAATATTTATTGATGTTTCATACAAAATAACAACAATCATAAAGCATCTGTAGCCTGATAGCGGAAACTTAACTATCAGCACGAGTCTGACTGAGTCAAACTGAACCCATGTGCTTATTAATCTCATATATACATTTATGAATATGAAAACGAGAGTAAAATAAATAAATTTATGATATTCAGGGATGGAAACAGTCTGTGCAGGAAAGCAGGACGTAACCAGAAATTTTGGGGACGCCATGCCAGATGGATAATGTTGAAAAGTAAGGGAGAGGAAAAATAACGAAGAGGGAGGGAGGGAAACATGATAAGTTGATGGAGAAAGGGAGAACAACATGGTGGTCTTAAACTGAGGGGGGAGGGGACTGGAAAATTGCGTGGCTTAACAAGTGTCATCTTTTTATGACACTGAAAACTAAGACGAAACAGATTAACAACACAATTGAATCAATGAGTTCGTAAAGGTGTGAAATCTTTGATTCGGGGCTTCGATTGGCCGTAGATGCGCCTGTTGCTCATACGCAAGGAAAAGAGTGTGCGAATAAAGCATGGAATCAGCAGCAGAACGGTCGGCATATTTATTTCACACAGGACGCATCGGCAATACGCCTGCCCTGATTTATATATCAGTGATGTCATGGATTCTAGAAACAATGTTCCTCTCTTCTTCCAATACCATAGCCCTGAATTAAATAACAAATAAAAAAATCCCCAAATTCATTGGTTGTCAACAGGGGCGTCAATCCAAATTGAAATGTGGGGGGGGGGGGTTGACATGTTTGACTAACTGGCAGGTTTGAATGATTGAAGCTGACCCGGCAGGGGTCTAGGCACTGCACTTGTTGATGGCTTTGGGTATATTGGACAGGTCCAATAAGTTTAACCTGGGATCTGGGGTCACGTCCATTAATGTGACCAGGAGAAAAACCACTGAAGCTCTGAGGTATTCGCAGAATTGTGAGCTTTGGAATGAAAAATTTCTGTATCTTCAAAAGGTATTTAAAGGGCACAACTGGTCAGATATTGCACATTTTGGGACAAACGATCAATTTGATGATTGGCAAGTGGGGGTCGAAAGGATCTAGAGATTGAAAGCACATATTGTCAAAGTCTTTGAAAGGACAATACGAGGACGCGTGTCCAGGTTTTATAACCCAAGGATGATAGCTGGCCGAAGAGCATTGTGGCAGGACTATCCTTAGGGACTATCTACGCGGAGCGCCACCATTCATTGGCAGGAAGTGTAAAATAAATTCTTGTGGTTTTCAAACCTCCCAGATGGCAGGAGCAGTGATGGCATGTCTGCAATTTCTCAATTCATGTAAAAAAAAAAACATGTATGAAAAATGGTACCTTAATACATATCAGATGGGGATCGAGGTGATACAAGAATCGTAACGAATTACTCATACCCTTTACTTTTATTTGAGCACTTTACCAATATTTGGGGGGCTGAGCACACAGGCGTACGCACTCCTTGAAATTTTGGGGGAAAGATGATTTTTGCCCGAATTTGTTTGTCCCTTATTACTGTTCGGGATTACTATCTCAGCGGATGGCCACAATGAGTTAGCATAGCGTACAAAAAAGGAAATGTCAGAAAGTGTTTAAAATAAACGTCTCACTCAGAGTGGTTCAAAATCCTTCACAAAATTTCGAGAAAAAAAAATGAAAACTGTCGTTGATTAGTCAAAAAATCAACGTGAATACAATGTAAATAGAAATTACCATAGCAACTCCAAGGTCTAATGATTGGGGGGGGGGGGCACATATTGCCTACATGTCATCAATATGACATATGAAGCGCATCCCCATGGCTTTCAGCAAGGGTGGGGACCTGGTCTGAGGGCAAAACCTTTTGCGTGCACCTCGTGCAGGACTATCTAGTCAGAGGGTTCCCGAAAACTTTTGGCTTCATAAACGACCCCCCTCACCTTGGTTGGAAACGGCACTTCCGGGGTGTTCTAGTTTCCATGTATTCAGCCTTGAAATATTGATCTCATGTCTGCAATTTCTCAATGAATGAGTTGGACATCATGTTGTGGAAAAATGGTAATAATTTGGGTTGCTCTTATCTAGAATATTTATTCTATCGTAATTTTCTGAAAAGTTAATTCAACAGTTTTGACTGTCTAAGCCTAACATTTTTTCTTTTTGAGAAATATCCAACTAGCAGGTGTCCTTAAACAAAATCTGGTGCAATATTTTGCATCTATCGCAGTCATACCCCCCCCCCCCCCACCCAAGTTACTATGGTTCCAGGAAGGTTATTCCAACAATTTTCACTCCCATCGATTACAGTTTTTTGTTAGTTTGATACAACCGTCGATAATTGCACGACAAAGTAGAACTCGTTCTCGTACCGATGACTCGATAACTCCGAGAACAAGGATAACCATGGAATGTTGTTTGGTCGAATGTTATCAATGTTTACCTGGACTCTGCTGGTAGACAATGATGGCCTCCAAACAACAACATTCTTGCTGCAAAGTTAAGGAGAGGCATGAAACACATACTCATGAATATTATCTTGCGGACCACCTAACATATAAGGGAATTCAAATATTAACAGTTTGTTTCTCCCTCTACTGGGGCGCTCTCTAACGAAAATTGTCACTGGCAGATCATTTTTTTACCAAAAACCTGTAAAATAGGTATGGTTCTACTCGACTTGGAAAAAGGATCCGCAAAACGTTACGTAAGATGTATTTTACAACGCCATATATGCTTCTTTAACATAACATGGCAAAGAAGACACTGCGCTCGAAGCGCGCTGAAAACTTGTTGGCATTTTTGATGTGTAGATGAATCTAAGGTTGGTCTATGAACACCTAAATTCGTCATGCAGAGTTCCTTTATGAGGAATATTTATCAGCCTAGCGATTTATCAGCTAGCGATTACATCAGTCACTCACCAAAAGTGTGGGGCCATATTTGTTACAATGACCCCCTAGTTCCATTTAAAAAGTGAGCCAAAACATTTCTCTTTTACAAATTATGGAGGGGGGGGGGGGGACATTTGATATTATGTCCCCTACCTATCGAAATGAGGGAGACTTGTCCACCCGTTACCCGCCACCCAGGATTGACGCCCATGGTTGTCAATGCCAACTAAAGCTGTTACCAATACGAACCAATATTCTGTATTACCGTTTAAAGGGACGTCAATTCCACTACATAATGTTTGTCAATTCTAATACTTAAAAGTAGGTCATTTTTATTTTTGTTTATGTGAAATTTCATGTTCATTTGAAAATGTTTCACCACGGGTGCATGCAGCAAGCTCATATTCTGCCGTTCTGCCGACGTTTCGCCCAAAAATTTCCAGCCGAGTTCTGCGTCGCTTTGTTGCATTAGATAATATTCAATCGTCTACCCCAAATTTCATTTTTATTTTCAAGCTTAAAATGGGTCATTATCAACCAATGAAAAAGTGTGGTCTAAAAGTATGGTCAGCAACGTCCTCCTCCTGCTTTTTGCCAACTGTTCCAAGAATAAATGAAACAGGATGAATAATTCATTATGATTCCTATATCATCTCAGACCGTTTCATATGTATCATCATTTTTCATACGTTGAAGTGATGTTTGAGGGGAAGTGATGTTGGCGGCCATCTGGAGGATTTGAAAAAGCCAAAAATTTTCTTTCAGGCTCCTCGCCAACCGATGATTCGCTTAGATGATCCTGATGGCACTGATCCCCCTCCAATACTTTTTAACCTTCATTCTAGGTTCATGGGTGCATGTGTCAAAGAAAGTCAATTTTTGCACCATGATTGGGCAACTCAGAAGAGCAAAACATGATCCCTTTTAGGCAAAGGGGGGGGGGGGGGTTCTCCATCCTCTATCCTCTCCTCGTGCCACCTAGACTTATCATCTGTGGACCGACTGATTTAAATCCTGACTTAAGCCTTGGTATGGCAACACCCCTCCCCAGGATGGTGGTCAAAAATAGGAAAGACCACCTCACATAAAAATTCTGGCCACGTCCGTTCCTCAATTCATTAACTTTATGCACTCCGGTTCATGGCATTTTGGTTTTGTTGTTTTGGTCCATGATAAGGCCACAAGCCTGATTAAGGCACAAGGTAATGAAAGAGATAGCTCCGTGTCGTGCAGGCTCTTTAATAGCATTCAATCGATTTCTACTCATTAGCTGATACATGAAAAGTTCGGAAACAAAGTTAACCTTGTATATGATCGGGAGGTACTCAATTGCACCTCCCTGCAGGTGTAGTTAATCAGTGAGTATATTTTTATACAAAATTAGAGAACGTGAAATGTTAAGTTGATACTAGAAACTTTTTTCTCACAGTGAGTTATGGATGAAAGCAAATATGCCAAAGCTTCATCTCCTCAAAACATTATGCATGTGATGAGTTACGGAAGATGCATCATTTGAATTTTGAAAAGTTTGGGTGAACAAATTAGTGCTGAGCAATAAATAACTGAGTTTCTATCTGTGAGAAACTTATTTCTTGGGAAAAAAAGACTACTGTCCTTCCTTATTTTGAATAATCGATCATTCTGCATACATAAACATTGGTTTTAAAAATATGGATTTCTTATGTAAAACAAACGCCCTATTTCCCTTTAAGTTTCACGATCGGAAGCTCCCCTTTGAAAAACTTCAGAGCGACTTATGACGTCATATTAGAAGCTCATTTGCGCTATCTGTCCAAAATTCATTCAAAATGCTTCTACTCGCTGTCTCGTTTATGCTTTCATGGATTTGTTCGAAACTTCAATAGAATCTTAGCTTTCGTGGGGATGGTGCACTTCATGGCTCATGGATGTTCAGGATTTTTATTTGTGCAATTAGTTTAGTTCAGTAAGGTAGAGGTAGGAAAAGACAATTTCCTCATAAAAATACCTTCAAAGATCAGATATTGCCAAACTCAAAACAATAACAATCAGAGACTCCCGCACTGTCAAAAATATTCATCAGTGCATCGGTCATTAACAATGTTAGACATCACCACACCGGTAAGCCATTCCACAACTCTGTGAGAAGGAATACTTTCTAACATCCAGCCTACCGTACGCATCTTTTGGAGCTTACTCTGTGACTACGAGAACTCCTTGAATTAGACCACTGAAAGAAATAGAAATCATCAAACACTTATTAGGCCTACACTCAGTATGAACATCATGAAAAAAATGGAACACTTAAAGCAGATAACCCCACAGTTGTTGCAGCTCAAGGGATGGTCCCTGCTAACACAAAACGTTTTCAAAACGTTATATAACGTTTTGATAACGTTGTAAGAACGTTTATTGTTAGCTGGGGTCGTAATTGTCGGGTAAAATGTTCCACTTGTGGTAAAATCGAGCCTCCCCCCTTGAAAAAGCTGTATACGTGCCCTTAAGATTAAGTACCTTTAATCTTTGATCCTAGCAGACACCTCTCATGGAACTAATCAGCTAAGTAGCTCTTTTCTGAACTCTTAATTAAGGTCCTTTGTGGGCATTATGACCCATTTTATGTGATTCTGCAAATGCTTTTCTTCCTATAATTATTTCGTCCTCTTACCCACTACATTAGTCTTTAGGAATTATTTCCTGTCACTTTTTTGTAATATTCATCCCGTAATAAAAACTAGAAGAAAGAAGGACTGGTGTTTCAGTATTTACAGAATCATTTACAAAGTCAAAACAAATTTTTAGTTCCCTTTAAGTAAGCTAACTTTACTCGAAACTGAGCTTAAATAAAGTTTACAATCAAGTTATCCTAATCTGCCAACGACTCGACACAAAAGTACAAAACAATCCAAATTATAATGTCTTTAAAGGAACACTGTTCGAGCGCCAGTCATCTGATGGACGTTTATTTCTATCCCTCAATTCAACTGTATTACATAGAAAATAATGCAGATATACCTGTCAACAAAATTACACCACTTAAAAGAGTGCCATAATAGTCCCAGTTAGAAAATGCAAAGATGCCTATGTACAGAGCCCTACCTTCCAAGCCTCTAGACCACTTAAATGACAAGAATGCTGGAAATATGCTACGCCCTCTGTCACAAGGTCAATGCAAGCACAGTGATCATGTTTCCACCGTGTGGTGTCTTTTCAGCAGAATCAATGCACCGTAGTATGTACACAGTGCCTGTGCGCTACATGTGTGTACGATTCTAGTCGTTGCTGCTGCATATCCATCCACTTGGTACAGTTGGTACGGTTTTGTAATTGCACAGTACTAGTACTGTAGGCGCGGGCGCAACGAATACGGAGTACCCACTATTTATTGTACTGAAGAGCTGTGAGAAGCACGACTTAACTGAAAATGGCAGCCGCACTGGAGCCCTACAAGGCAAAATTCGAGAAGGCACTCTATGAGAAAAATGCTTTTACAGATATTTTAGCGCAAATTGAAGAAAAGTCAGGGGTTAAGAGGACATACTTTGTGGCAGGTAGGATCAACCAATACTAGTTAGTCTGAACGCAGTCAGCCTAGCATGATTTTGCTATTGAATAGTACTAACTTCGGCTCCTTAGGCATAAAGGTGTTACTAGTGTTAATTGTTGCATTGCTGTTGCATTGAGGTGCGTGTCAAACCGCGGAGCTTGCGCAATATTTCATCTCAGTCAGAATCACATGCTAGTTGCTACTTTCGAAACCACCACCAAGTACTGAGTAACTTAGGCCTGTAACTTGTAAGGAATTGGCCAATGGCCCTAGGCAAAAGCACCAAGGGCAGACGTAGGCCTACGTTAATTATTCAACAACTTAAATTAATGTTAGGCAGTACGAGAGTTCATCCGTGACCTTAGGCAAGCCCAGGTTGTTGGGTGTGTGCAGTACAGGAGGTCACTAGGTGGATTATGGAATGGGTAGTGCTGCTACTGATGGTATAAAGGGGTGACCGTCGAACGCCCTATAATAAAGAAATTTATCATTCCAAGTTTGTGACAGTTCCACCTACAAAAGTCGGAACGTTTTCTTATGAATCAGTATTGTCTCAAATGAATATGTATTCATTGCAACAAAAAAGTGTGCCACCGAAGGAGAAATTATCCCACCTTCTTTACGACAATCCAAACAAAATTAACTTTCCCCAAGGTGCCCGTCGAGCGCGCCTAGCAAATTAATGCTTCTTTTTACCAAACGTCCCTGTAATATCACACATGGTACACAAAAATGTCCATACACCAGAGAATTTGGACATGAATTAGCCTTGTTTAAATTGAAACTTCGAGGAGGAAACCTGTCAGGACTTTGAAAAATCAAGTGTAAGGACAGATTTAGGAAAATCATTAGGATACATTGTTGTATTCATGTGTAACAATTTCTCTGATAAATTAAGTAAATTGCTCAGCAAGTACTTATGTAACATACTGCGTTGTATTTTCAGGAAGTTACCATACAATATCAGTCATTTACCATGAACACTGCTTATTTACAAGACTACTGACATCAACTATTAAACCCGGGATCATTTGGCATGGGCATGTTGTTGCATGAGGATGTTTTGACCAGTAGTGGGGCTGTTTTGGTTTGGGGACTTTTTGCGTGGGTTCTGGGGACGTAAGCGGTACACCACAAGTTGATACATGTCACTCCTCTGTAGAGTCCTATTGGCAGTGTAAAGCAAGTATGCATTCCATCAACAATGAACTTCAAACATATGCCATGAACTTGACCTAGTAAGTTTGTGTAACAGGAATCCAGCATAGCCAGGATTTCATCATTTTTGCCAGACTTTACCTTTCTCACTCTTTTCAAGATTCATCTATCTGTAGTCATTGCTTTTCATCATTAATTGTACAATTCAGAATTTCCACGTCAAAGATGTTCATGC
This sequence comes from Stichopus chloronotus, assembly GCA_021234535.1. NCBI lineage: Eukaryota > Metazoa > Echinodermata > Holothuroidea > Aspidochirotida > Stichopodidae > Stichopus > Stichopus chloronotus. The sequence goes on from CM037836.1 coordinate 8,969,471, forward strand.
CTTAGTGCCCTAAACCTACAGTAACTTAGATGCAGACACAGTGGGGACCTATGTTGATGACCCTTTTCCACCAGATTTCACCTGTAGCCTCAGACAAAATGGGGCAATCAAGTTGAGACCAAAATTTGTTAGAAATGCCAACTATGTCAAGCTTTTGTTTAATTTCTGTTTCATAATTTTGGTTGTGGCTTTAATTACTGTTTCAGATTTTTTTATGGTACTAGAGGATGGACAAGTTTATCTTGTACACTAGTAATAAAATGTGCAAGCTGAAGATTCAGGTGCATGTCCAGCATATAGGCTTACACTTTGTGAAGCATACACTTTGTATCACCCTGCAGTTATGGAAACTCCAAGAAATGTCAGTTTTAATGTTTCAGCGTGTGCACAGTAACTTAAAGTTTTACAGTTTTGGAAACAGTACCCATGGATCTGAGTGTAAATGAATGGATATAAGAAAAGAGATGGATCCACCTTCTAAGTTATTACCTTCTCTTAACCTCCTTCACAATCTGGCTGGCAGTGGATATGATATGTAATTCTATACAGGATTAATGCAACTTGTACAGTAGTGACTAAAACCTTTCTTTGATGTTTTTGTTAGTTTCTTACTTGGGTTGCAAGAAGAGCGAAGGTCTTACAAACTTTTTTTTTATGAAACATGAAATAAATGAGCACTCTTTGTCACTTTGTTATTTTTCTTTTGCCTTTCTTGTCTTTTGTCTGTGAGGGTATGATCTAATAGATGTTTTTAAATGTATGCCTCTCCATCAATTGAAAATCCTTGGTGAGAGTAAAGGTATTTTCCTGTCCCATAAGACACACTGCAGTAAACAGGTGTGTGTGTGTGAAAGATCGCTGTGAACACACATGGTAGGCAGGCCATCACTACATACCTACATACAGTTGGCGTTTACATTCTCAGTTTTCAAAGGGGAGGAGGTGACCCCTCTCCCAGGATAGCGTTACAGTGAATGAGGTGTCCCAGTTTAAGGGAAGCAAAAGTTGACAGGTGTGTTATTTATATACACTGATAGTGGTGTGTTATAGGTTACAAATGCACATTTGCAAATGACAGAAATGGTGGCTTTGTTTAAAATTGGTCAGTTTAAATCACTTTTTGTCAGGGGAATGTAAGATTTCCCTTTTTCACTGGGACTAGGAGGAGAGGTTCTTGGAAGGACATGATTTGTGCAATTTCCACTCTGCAAATGTTCATGAGTGGGGACATACCCAGGTTTGGAGTAGCAAATATTTTTCTAACTGGAAATTCCTGTGGTATATTTCAGGTACAACTATTGGTATTGTATGGTTGGTTATTGCTACTTGCTTCCCATCCATTTTTGTTTCTTCACAGTGAATCAAGATAGATTCATTCACTGTACATTTTAAATCTTACATTGAACACTGTGAAAGAGAGTGCTTAAAAAATTTTCAGTAGGCTGAACTAGTAGTTACATTCACTGAGTACCTGTAAGGAAAACAAAGTAATATCAAAAAAGAAAAAAAAAGGCAAGGAAATGGGAGCATACAAAAAGTGCAGTTACGTCAGAAGCTAATGCATATTTAGTTAGAAGTACATTAATGGAATTTTTATGGAGTTCATCATTAATTAGCAGGACCCTCTTTTCAGCACTTTCATTACATGACTTAGTCTTTCCTGTATCACCACAACCAACATGTGCTGTAAAACTATGTTGTGAATTACAGTACTGTCTGTGGGCCATTTGTCGTGTTCATTATCTTAGCCCATGCTCTGTGTGGTCACTCTAGCTTCAACTTTCATTAGCTTCACTGCAGCAAGTGAAATTGGTAAAACCAAAAGTAAACTGCAGTTTTGTTGAAAGCGAAACATCTTTTTCAAGCTACAATACCGACAAAAACGCCCCTTACCTGTATTCTTTCCTTGTATGACTGAAGGTGATATCGTTAATTTTGACTTGCTGTGAGTCTTGTTCTCTCAGTGTTATTTTCTGTATCATACAGCACTGTAAGTGCTTACTATGTACAGGTAACTATTTTTCATCTACAATTCTGTTGGTTGTTCATTGATTTGTATGTTAATCTTTTATGCCTCTAAGAGGTGATTAAGAGTATAAACTGAAACTCTGAAGCAATAGCTGTAGTGTGTGCATATTATGAGAGAGGCATACGCAGTAACCTTTGTCACCAACTGGTAAGACTTTTGTCTGTGTAAATACTTCATTCATTGTTGAGTGTACAGGTGTGTGGGTGGAACTGTAATGTGGTGCTCTGTTGGTTTAATAGCAATTTTGCTGTCCGTTATGGGAGAGATAAGAGAGCCTATCACTTTACTACAGTTTCAGGATACCAGTATACGCATACATGTTTAGATGTGTGGATGTATAATACAGTGTGTCTGTGGTTTCCTGTAAGTTGTAAAATTCTGACTAAATTTATGATTATTGAGATGGATGTTATCATGGCACAGCATCAGCAAATGTATGAAAATGGCAAATTTACTGTGAGGCATATGATTACCTGTGGTAGCATGGCAAGGTAGGCCATGGCCCCCCCCCCCCCCTCCCAGCAGAGCTTCGTTTTTGGTTGGGGTTGTAGCAACAGTGAAATGGGGCCTGTGGAGACTGGCAATTTCAGGCAATCTAGAGGAGATTTTTATCCCAAATGTCTCTGGTATGCTAACTGATGTTGGTGCCCAACTTAGACAGTACAAAATTTTAGCTATCATGTAAGTGATAATGGTCCCCACATTAGCCATGACCCCCAACCTCGGAAGGATGCACCCACACTGCCGCTGATGACTACAGCATCATGGCAAGCATTGAGACACCATCTGTTTAGCCTCATCACCTCCTTTGGTTTGGTGTTACACTGTACCTCTAATTCATGTTGCACAGGCCTGTAGTCAACTTGATTAGTTATAAGCACATACCATTATTTAATGGTACTGTATTTACAAATTCACTTCACTCTGCACTTACCTATCTCAACACAACAAATGAACCCCCATCTACCATGCTAAGAGTACTGATGACCTTAAACACCGCCCTTGGCGCCGTCTGGCCATATTACCAGAAGCACCTCCTCCTTATTCTGCCACCTTGATGTGCCAGGAATACAGAGGTTCGCTGAATTTTTCATCCAAAGTGCTGGGTCGTAGTAAACTTTCTATAGTGATTGTAAACACTAAGGTTTGTTGGTGAACTTAAAGGACCCACTGGAAAACACAAATGATGCCACAGCACTGTATCACAGCACCACAGGATATTGTCAAAATATTTATCTAGCCAAGACTTTGCCCTGTTGCATGAGCAAATTCAAATTTTAATAAACTTGGCAGTGTTGTGTATTGAAAATTATTATGCTCAGGGAAATGTTACCTTTAACTGTTTTACTGTATGACATATTTTTCACAATTTGCAGAATTGCATACCCTCATTTTCAGTTTCCCTTCTACAGTGTGCCATATGGTTTCTCTGGTATCATGTATCCACTTACTTTAATGACCTTTGTAGGCCTAGACTTAATAGTACTGAAAGGTATCATGGACACTGTATGTATAAACAAGGAAATTATGCAATTCACATGTTAGTACATGCAGTATATTGTAAAAATACAGGGCTTTGAAATGAGTTTCATAAAGGGCACCCCCAAAATGTTATCAATACATTCATTTACTCACGTACCAAAGTACGCCTTGATGTGCATCCACTGTAGGCTGCTCTGGTAACACAGGGATGTCAGTGTTTGTCAATATTGTGATAAACAAGCTGTCATCATAGATCGAGAGCTCAGATGTGATTCAGCACATGGCATAATTGCCGAGCAAATCAAAATCGAAATTGCTAGACTAAAATGGTATTTGATAATTATTGACATCTGCCGCACAGTATGTACACAACTGTGCGTTTGGATATATCCATCCCTTAAACGTTTTACCCACTTAAGGAGAAAAATTATGTTTGTTCATGTTGCACTGTACAAAGCATCTTAATATATAGTGGCACAAAAGGACAAAATATGGCATGGTTTCACCTTTAAAATAAAATGTCATACTGCTGCAGCCCTGCACAACCGTATTAGATTACTTGTTTTTCCACTCACAAGTGGTCCACTTAAGATGATGTTTCCATAGTAACCAATTAAAATATATTCAGGTGGAGGCTCCTTGTGCTTCTTGGCTATGGCAGATCATACATTTTGGGGGAAACATCAGTGAAGTTTGTCTGTGAGAGCTTAATGTCGTGTTTATGTTATTTCGACTCAATTCCTTTCGTATTTATGAGGTAAAAATCAGGCATGTGTTTGTTTCTTTCTAAATGACAAACAAGATCAAATGCATACTGATGGTGAGTCAGAGCATGGCAAATGCCAAAGAATGTCACATTTGAAATTGAATCTCTGCAGGCAGATCATTGAATGTCATTCAGATTTACTAAAATCAAATTCAAGTAGTGGACAGATTTTATTATTTTAAGTAAAATGTACTTGTAAGACCCTATCAACTTGAATATGCAGAACTTGGAATGTTTACGGTACATTATAATGATTGAGTATAAAGGATATAATATCTTTGTGGTTAGGTAGTGTACAACATACCTTTATCCTCTAGTACCATTCTTTCTCCATAGTTTGGTCTATTTGCCAAGTACTACATGGAAGGAAGGGGGAGGGGGGGGGGAGGGAAGGGAAGGGAACAAAAGCAACTGCTTGTGTGCATATATTACTATCCATACTGGATTGCTTTTCAAGGATTTCAGTTGAGCTGTTACTATGTTAAAAAATGTCAACAAGTCATATTTATTACGCTAAGTCACTGAGCTGTACCCGTCTTTACTTTGGCAGCCTTCTGTCTGACACACCATGCCCAAAATATTCCAGAAAGAATATTCAGCCTTAGTGATGTACAGTATTAATAATGGACTACCTGTAGGCAAATGAACCAAGCTGGTTTTAATTTATCTATAGAGTAAATATTCCAGATGTTTTTCTAATCCCTGTATTTTCAGTTAAGAGTACAGTATTTGTTTTTAATACCTGAACATACAACATGTGAGACCATCTTCATTATGTGTGTTCAGAATGTTCATGGACCAGTCCTGTGTAGTAGTGTTGTTGTGTGTTGTGCTTCGTATGAGATGTGGCATATTTCATACAGTGACAAGTTTTTGTCAAATATTAATGTGCTCTTTCCAAATAGAAAGCTTTCCTTAGCAAGCAGGAGCTTTCAAAACTGTGGTACAATATGCAGTTTTATTGTTAATCAGTGATGTATTATTGTTCTATCTGTATGCTGTAATCTTATCTAGATTCACAGGGGAGTTAGTTGAAGGTGAAAAGTGACTTCAGCAAGCATGCACAGTATTACTTTGCATACATTAATACACTGTTCCCATTGGATACACATAGCTTTTTGCAGGTGGTGAGGGATCGAGGATTGCAGTCATTGGTAGTGTTGTGTTCATTGTAGGGTCTGATCATGGAAGAGTTTTGTATGATAGTTATGATTTCCATCAAGTTTAATACCTTCAATGCTGACTTGATGTGGTGACAGTTATCTTTGTCACCTTATAACATAGAGATCTGCATTCTCCTGGTTTGTAGTGCTATAGGCTACGGTTCAGGGCAACGCACTGGTGGCTTTAAGCAGTCCTTTTTTATTGTGATGCAGGAATTTTCTGATAATACTGTCACTGAATTGCAGATATTGACACAAGTCACATTGTAGACATGTATACTCAGCCCTTGCTCCACCTAATGCATGCATTTAGCCTTGCTCTAAATGTCCAGGAAATTAATTTCTAGCATCACACTCTCCAAAGTCTAGCCTGCCCTTGTTTGCCTGGTGAATTCCCACACCACTGAATTGTGGGGAACCATAGGCACTTTCATCAGAGGTTTTTTTTTTCCAATTTTCCTGAAGAGGATGAATGGACAAGACAGATACAATGCAGTACAATATGGAGAAGTTTGGCAACATTGTCCTACAGTGTAATGTCGCAATGCATCATATTTAAAGGGAAATAAGGCGTTTGCTTCACAGAAAACAACCATATTTTTAAAACCAATGTTTTTAGACATAGAATGAAAGAGTATTCAAAATAATCAAGGACAGTAGCCTTCTTTTCAAAATAAGTTTCCCACAGATAGAAATTTAGTTATTTGTTGCTCAACAAGAATTTGTTCACCCAAACTTTTCAAAATTCAAATGATGATTCCCTTTAATGAACGATATTCAATACTGAGCTCTCCTAAACTTGAAAGCTGCTAATGGTTTTAACTCTCACTGCAACTAGATCCATTCCTTTAAGTGATCCAATTAATGTGTATCACAAGTTTCCCTGTCAGTGCTCAACTCAAAAATTCTCTTGCTCTCCCATATCACTCACTACGCATGGCACTTCTGATGGGGATTAATATTGAAGAGCATGATGTTGCATAAAATTTTGAAAGCTTTTTCTCTTAGAAAACCATTCAACCAGAGCCACAGAAATAAGTAAACCAGAATGCTTTCATTGAACGACACTGTAACTTAGTGAAGCCCAAACTCTGGATGGCAAAATCCTTTCTCTTGACACAAGTCACATATAAATGTCACATATTCAGGAAAATATGACTTACAAACAACTAAACACTGGAATGCAGTTTTCCATGAGTATTACCAGGTTATCTTTAAAAATCAAATGGTTGCATTCAGTTGTTTTCCATAAAGATGTACTGTAGCTAGATATGGAAGGAACAAATTCTCTGGCCGTATGTGCATTACATGTGAGACAAATGTGGAAGGCAGAACTGGTTTGCCATACAGGCAAGGATGCCGCCTGTTATTGGTCAGCGTCATTTATTTAGTTCGTGAATTGTTATCCTGATGTCGTTCTAGTTTGTCTATTTCTATGGTCACTACAAATTTCTTCAGAGAGGTTCATTACATTATTGGTAACGTGTGATGTCATACCAGTGTTCATTAATTCCACACCCTTTGGGCTTGTTTCTTTATAAATCTCAACTGCCTTACAAAATTTGTGACTTATTATTTTCCCGATATTGTAAGGTCAATCAACGTGTCCTACTTTTACACAAGTTTGTTAAACTTTAACATTAGATCTGCTCTTTAATTTCACAGAAACACAAAGCTTTTTTTGCAGTTCTTTGTTACTGTTACATGACAGTTTGTAGCTTTGAGAAAACTGGAAATTTTTCTTCAAATAGTATACTGTATCTTGAATTATGAACAAAGTGGTGTGGGGTTTGAATTGCTTGCAGTGAAAAAAGTCCCTGTTTCATTTAAGATGGATCCCTTTAAGCTGCTACTAAAATATTGCCGTAAACTGAAATTTCTGGTACCTCAAGAAACATTGGCACTTGTAAGTGAACATGATGTGTGACATTGACAGGAGCATATTTGCACTGTACATGTTATGTTCGTACATATGTCCAATCATACAATGTCAGATACTTGTTGGCAGGGCATCCTGTATTAAAATGGTCCTGTACTTTACTGAATGATGCTCAATGGCAAAATGTTCACAGAAATTGACTGCTCAATACTTCTCACAATATTCTGATTTGTGTGCAGTAGGAAATGTGAACTTTGGCTGATGGTTTAGAATTATCCACCACTTGCAAAAACAGTTCTATTTGACTACTCACATCTTTATTAATCCTATCAATTGGTAAACCATTGCACCATACCAAACATGCCTGGTTTTAATCAGAGACAGGAAAAATTAGATTTTATCCTCGTAGCGGTCTTCCTGTCCCCACTAAGATCACGTCTGTGATCACCTGGGTCTAGTAGACTATTGAGAAATGGCTGGTTAGCATTGCCATAAGTGCTCCACTGTATACGTCTACATACTTTACAGTTAGTGTTGTCTTTAGTGGACACATACTGTGGACACATTGCCATATGAAGGAAACAGTGGTACAGGTAGCTGTCAGTAGTACAATTCATCCATAGCAATAAAAGAGCTGTAGGAATCAACCGGTAGCCAAGGATGATTGCTGATTTCTATTGATCGGAGCACACCAGCGACAACAATAGTACACGTGGCTATCTAACAAGGGTGATAAAAAAATCGTGCAGTGGATTTACACGCTCTGCGTGCAGCTGCGTGAATGTCTCTGTGGCTGCTTGTTACTATACATATGTGCTGTAATACAGAGGAATTTATATTTTATATTTTACTTTGAGAAGGATGGAGAAAGTGTATGTTCAGTGTGGAACAGGTAGCATGTTACGTTTTTTTTTTTAATGTCATTTTTTTAATATTTTTTAGTACATCATTCTATAGGAGGTGCTTGCTGTGTTAAGTGTGTTGAGAGTGTTATTGCACCTGTGATATGTAATATTGGTTTGTTTGCTTAATGGAGTGTATCATTAGCTTCACGGTATGTTTTTAATGTAGGCCAGTGGTACATTATAACCTGTTTAGAGACCGATATTGTCATGGTCTGAAGAAGACAGTGAATGCATTTCATGTTTACAGTACAGGCTACACAATTGTTAGGCAATCAATGGATAGCCTAGATACTTTGTACATGCACAGTATTCAGGCTAGAAATTGAATAGCCTGAGTTTTTCGTATGTAAACAGCATTCACGCGATTAATTGGATGGCCTGAATATTTTGTTGTACAGAAGCTGGAAAAGGATGCCTTTAAGTTCTCATCTGAACAGAGTTCAGTATTATGAATGGCAAGCTGTGTCCTGTTCCCTACACTTTTACAGATCCATGCAGAATTGTATGCATTTCGTCTACCATTTATATTAAAGTAATTGAACAACCTGTTAAATGTTTTAATGTTGCTAGAATGTTTCACAGCATAAATTGGCAACTTTGTGATCTCCACTTGCCACTTATGTACTTTTCAAAATTTGATGTTCTTTTATCATTGTAATAGGTTTCATCGCTGTCCTGGCCCTCTGGCTGATCTTCGGTTATGCAGCGGCTTTCCTCACCACCTTCTTGGGCTTTGTCTATCCGGCCTATCAGAGGTAAGGGCTGGGTCAGTACAGCCTGGAAAAAACATGCAATTTTGTTTTCCATTTCCAGGCCTGGAAAAATTGTTTATAAAAATGACAGAAGTGATGAAGAAGTGAAATTTAGAACAGACTGCTAACTTTTTGGTTTTGATGATAATTGTAACAGTAATCATGCATGTGTCTGTGTGTGAGTTTTCACCAGCAGAAGGTTCTATGTGTCCTTAGTAAGGACGTTAGTGACAAGATCAAGAGCTTTGGTGTGTATTACTGTATGTCATGTGTCTGTGGGGTATTGTTTGAAAAATTGGAACAGTCGAGCTTTTGATTCCTTGCTGAAGGCAGACAAGCAGAAATCTACAGTATGTGATGGTGAGGGCGTGTCTATTGTGTGTACATGTGATGAATTGGCTTGTAACCACGGTATCTCAAGAAGGGAAAATTGCTTGAACTTCAAAGCTGGTGTGTAGGTAGTCCATTGTGATTCTCTTGAGGTAGGTCAAAGGTCATTTGCAAGTTTCCAGCGCTGAAACCTATTAAGAAAGATATTTCAGGAGCTGAAAGGTGCTTAAAGTTCAAACTGGTGGTAGCTCTTAATGAGTAAATAATCTCTGTCAAGTTTAGGGGATGTCAGAGGTTAAGGTTTACATGAAAAACTGTGTGAAATGTTTTGGACATTTGTTTGAAAGATGAAACATGCAGCTGACGATGATTTGAACACAGTCATACATGTTGGATGTTGTTCAAATTTGTTGGGAAGCCTGTCTACATGGTCGTACATTTGGTGAAATCATGATGAACATTTTAATATAGACGATGATGTTTTAAACAAATCTATTATCAGGTAGATTGGGGCTTAAAACAATTTATACATCAGGAATTACCGCCTGTAGACAGAAAATCAATACCAATGTGGCTTTAGAGTAATTTGTTAGAAGAAGTTTGTGCTACACTTCTGCTGTGTTGTTGGTTGCTCTGTTTGCACTAAGGAATTGAACCTGGGTGAACCTGGGAGGGAAATCCCCCCTTAAAAAGATTTCGGGAAGGATTTTCAAATTCAAGGAGGGAGTCGTTACTTGGTGAAGATTCTATTGCAGTGTATTGTATTTATAATCGTAGCTATAATCTCAGCTGTGGATTATCCCGCATCAGATTTATCTTTGTGCTTAATTCAGGAGCCAAATGTGGATTCACACAGTCCTGCACCTCAGTGCAAACACTAGTTATTGTGTCTTCACCAAGTACTGATATAATGTCTCACATATTGATTGTTTACCATAGAAGTAGAAGCATGACATTTGTTGTGGCAAATATTTAGAACAAGATCAGGGTGTCTAGGCCATGCTTTTACATTGCATCTGTGTTTAAAGTCCAAGTTTACCAAAGTGCTATGATCTGCCATCTCCTCATAAATACAGTGAGCTCACTCTGTTTAAGTAGATGATGGACTTGAGTACAAGAAGTTGCTGCTCAGTGTAGCAATCACATTAAAGTGCTGCTAAGTTCATAAATTAAGAGAACTGTCATAAAAATGAAACACAAAGGGTCAGGGAAGTGCAATCCTTGTTGGCTGCCAAGTGAACAGGATTGAAGAAGGGCACACAATAGATAAGGGCTGTGCTATGCTACACTGGTTTACGTGTAGTTTGCTTGCAGTCAATCTGTACGCATTGCTGGACAGGTTACATAACTGGAGACTCACTACTCTTGGTCAGGAGTCGCAACACAGCTCCGCTTTCCGTGGAGTCACAACTGTGAAACTATTAAAGACATAACAGTCAGGTTAATAGATTTTTGTGTGCTAAACAGTTTGAATTAATATTCCTTCAGTAAGACTTTTTTTTTTATTTCTTGTCCGGTGTTCCCAAGTGGGCCTAGCCGTCTGACAACTGAGATTATAATTTGCGAAAAGCCTAATTTGTTATCCCACCAACACTATTTGGGGCACTACATTGTCAATAGATACAATAACTTCTGCTCTCAGCAGCAATGTTATGTGTAGGTGACAGTTGCCACAACAATGAAACCAGTCTGCTGTTACCCAACTGCAAAAATATTTGGAGTTTTCAAGCCTTCTGTACAGTAGACATACAAGAAGTTCTACCTGAAGTTCTAATACATTTAATGTCATAAATAAACAAGTATTTTTGAAGTCTAGTCCCAGATAGCAACCAAGCACTTCTATGAGTGTGCAGTATTTCGAAGACCCTCAAGTGTCTGCACAATCAGATATTAGGAATGTTAAGATTACACTCACATTATAATGCAGGCGGCTTTAAATTTTCGTTGTTGGGTTTTTAGTGTGAATACAGATTTGTGGGTACAGTAAAACCCTGTTTATACGAACAAGTCAGGACCAAAAGTTGTTCGGATATCGGAAAGTTCGCATGTTTAGCGTTGATTTGCTGTCCAGGGTGTAGCATGTACTTATCTATAAAGTGAAATTAACCATTGCATAGGTTGTCTCTGTGTCATTTCTTTCATTTCGTAGTAAAAAATATTTGTTGCAGATTCGAACTTTTTGGTGTGTTTTGTTTAGACTGAACTTTCAAGTAGGTTACAGTATTTTACATTTGGGCAATGAGTGTCCGTTTGGGTTGCACTTCTGTGCTCAGTGTTAGGATAACGCATAGCCTACACACAGAATCCTAACATTATAAGTCCCCAAACAACAGTAAGTTACAACTTCAAAGTTTTTTGCGATTGATTAACCACGTTAAAAATTTACCTCAAAAAATGGGATATACACTGGTCGACATAAAAATGAAAGATTTAAAGCGAGAAGCACACCACTTAACAATGCCAACTGTCTAACCGCTTGTACAGTTACCTGCGATCGAAGGGGACACTAGCACTAGTTACGACAGTACGAGCAGGGTGACTTGTCTCTTACTGTATGAAACCTACACTTTGAAATGGAATTTCGGCAGTAGGCAAAGTGTTTCAAAAGCTTTAAACCAGCTGGTTAGCTTACTCAAGGAGTCAATCATCTCACATGTAACACCCTATGTTTAAGTCTGATTGACATTCTTCTAGTGGTTAATTTAATCACTACATTTATAAGAGTGAAAAGAACATCTGTTGGACAGCACTGATACTAGCAGGGCTGTGTATGAATAGCCTAGGCTTTTGCACCTCAGTAGGTTATTGATCCTATTGTGACTCTACATGGACAACCAAGAATCAAAAGACACGAAGAGTTAGGGTAATTCTAGACTCTGCAGAGTCTGCTTGGGCTGGAAAGTTTCTGTAAATCTTGGTTCTGCCACCTCTGAACACCCACGCTGTACTGCTCTTCCGGAAGAGTGTTTACTCCCCACACTGATAGCTGCCCTTGCAGACTCTGGACACTCATTTTAATTATGCACACAACTTTTAACTAATACCATTGTTTTTCGCTACCGAATTCGGTAGAAGCCAATCACGGCCATCGTGAGAAATGGTGGGAGTGATGATGGGGAAAGGACATACGACTGATTAGTTACGTAACTATCATGGCAATATTCTACTCTCCTTCAACTGTTTGAGGCCGGCTTAGCGATATCCTATTTCTGCCGTAGGCAAATCTGGTGATACGGTGAAAGTTAGCCTAGGTGCCATTATTTTTTCTCATTGTTCGATCGCTGCTATTGGCTCATTTCATGAGACCAACGCGTAGTATTTTAATATGTATTAACCCTAACGTCAAACGTGACTATTCGTTTGTACATAATTATATCGAGTGTCCAAAGTCTTTCCGGCGGACGGCGATCACAGGGAAACGCTATTACTAGATGAGTACATATCCTCGGTTGGGTATAAGTAGGCTGCAGCTCAAATTGTGAGGAATGTATCAAAGGAGGAGAATTCATTTGCCAAGAAAGACTTTGCAAAGTCTAGGGTAATTCTATGTCATTCATTCTCCAGCTTGATGGTTAAAAATGGTAGTGTACTGTAGATAAACATTAAAAATACTTTTACGGCAATAAAAATTGTTGCGGATTGGAAAAGTAAAACAGAGAGACAAAATGTTGTCAAATCTAGGCTGATATTGACATAGCTTGTGTAAGGTGTCAATTTTGGGAAACCGAGCAGCCAGTTAAGATAAACGGGGTTTGGGATAAACGTGGTTCAGATTAACAGGCTTTTGCTGCATGTGCAAAGATGTATTACAAAAGAAAGCCAAGGTGCTAACGTTGAAGAAAGCACAAGTGTGAGCTTCATAAACTTTGTATCGCAGGGAACACTGGAAACAGGATTTGTACCAGATATATGTTAGTTTGCATCACTTTAAGGACTTTGTTGAGTTTGGTCTCATGAGATCTGATGCTACCACTCTTGATTGTATGATGAACAAAATGATACTGGGATCCTTTTTCATTTGACGTTCTACATTATCTGAAATAGCCTTAGATGGTAATCTACTAATCTCTAGCATACTGATAGTAGTAATAGCCTCAGCTAGTAGTCATTAAATGTTTCAGCCCCAACAGCCTCAAGCAGTATTCTAATAACCCTCAATGGTATGATTTGATACCTTACATAGTATCTGAGATAGCTCAAACAGTACGTTAATGGTTTGATAGTTTCAAGCAGTACACAGACGCGTCTTCTATATTGGTTGTAGCAAATCGATCCAATCTCATTAACTGACAAGGTAAACCCCGATGTGGCTGTTGTAGCCATGCTACATACAGTACATAAGATTGGAAAGTGTACTGTGTTGGGACTGTTCTCAAGTTAATAAGAGAGCTTTGTAATAATCTGCAGGTGGGCCTGTTGGAAAAGACTGTGTAGTAGAAACAATGTAAACTCATTAATAATGGCCCCTGGTTAAATACTGTGATGTTGCTAATTAACCTTAGCTGTATCTGCTTGTGCAATAACACAAGCTTGTGGAAACTTTTACAATGATGCAGCACAGCGTAATCCATCCAGGTGTAAAATGTGTTAGCATATACTGTGAGCTATTCCTTCCTTTGCAGGTTACTTCCTTTCAGTCTAGTAGATCCTCATGAACTCAAAAAAACAGAGTCAGCCTACATTTCTGTGACACGCCCTGTAAATGATATTTACTGGGCACTGTCCCACGTAATATCATACTAGACCAGTGCCTCCCAGTTTCAGGAGTTGATTAATGGCCAAAATGTCGCCGTGTTGTATTGCTCCGGTTGACTGAGATGCAAGGTGGTGGCGGTCACTCTCTCCGTTTTCTCTAAAGGGCTGATCACTTCAAAAAATGCTGATGCCTTTATTGGAAAATATGGAGATCTGTGTGTTTAACTGCGCTTGGAATGTACAGTACTGTGTGATGTAGATCTCTGTATGGTTTTCATGAAACAGCTGAACTGCAGTTCAAGTGGTAAAGGTATGCACCCATTCAGCAGGTTTGACAGGTGTGGCCATTGTAACTCATCGGTGAGGTATCTCTTAAACAGAGAAAATATTCTGACATGAGAATTATTTCCTCTCAAATTGATCCCAACCTCAATTGTGCCTGCTGGAAGAGAAGCGCGAGAGGATGGGGGTGGGAGAGGAAAAAGAAGCAATTTGAATGTGAGACCGAAACCATACAATTAATTCATTTTAATGACAGTGGTTAGCATGTTTACCATTTGAAGAAAGAATACATGTGCAAATTTGCTCTTTGGAAAGGCCATTGAAGTAGAATTAATGAAAGGTAATGTAAAGCAGGTGTGTGGCAATTTGTCTGTTGTAGATGTAATTACACTGGTCATTTGCAAACCAAAGTCCATGTACCAAGCAATTTACTCTATGATATGGCCTAACTAGTGTTTATATGCATAGCCCAGTGACCTCTTTTCTGTGCCTACTGTAATTGTGAGATGAATTAGCATGTTGTGGCTAGAAAAAGAACACATGTTAGAACCTTGATTCTGTTTTTACAATGAATGTATGCTGTAACCAACTTGTCCTGGGCTTCTCACTATGAAATAGTCTTTGTGTGAAATAAAAAGGAACTTGCTGAATTCTTCAACACAACAGGGGGTTGCATTTTCAAGTCTAACGATGACCTGTATTGAATATAATTACCCTCAGAAAACTGTTTGACTTTCATCATGTTCGTACATACTGCAAACTTGCACGACACACATGCATTCATACTGTAAGTGAATCAGCTACAGTACCAATGTACACTTTCCATACTGTACAGTAGTAAGTGCCTTCTTGATGAAATGACTGACAAAGGCTGCTCACACCCTTGGATCTCTATGGACCCGTTCTGCAGTATAATGACTCACAGGTGCATGCACAGTATGTCTGTGCAGTAAACACAGAGTATTAGTACACAACCATTGTGAGGGTCTGTCCTCACTGTGTCCTGAGCTCTTTGACATATAATCACTCATGTGTCTCTTCACAGTGTGAAGAGTCTGGCTTCCTATCACTCCCAGGCTACATGTCCTTGCAAGGGTATTGTTACACTGATAAAGGGAACAATGCATGGATAAAGATGTGTCAATAATAAAGCTCCTTTTAGTTATTTGGAATGTAGGGATTGAATTTGCTGTAATTACTGAATAGATAGCATCTTTTTCCAAAATAACATCTCTGAAATGAAATTATGTGAATCACAAGAGCAAGATCATGCCAACATCTCATTATTTTGTCATATTGGTAATTCCATTTATTTGGAGGCCAAGCTTGTGACATTTTAATGTTTACAGATACTGCCAATTCAAGTAGACTGACCTCCTTTCATTGTGTTTCTACATTGTCAACTGTATCTAATTTCCAAATTTATGCTTTGTTATGCAACATCCATTGTTCTCAAAGTCTGAAAAATAAGCTTTCCTTTTGTGGGGGCTTAAATCAAAATAACCAAAGATAAACAGAAATTAAAATTTGATCATTGTAGCCAGGGGATCCTGTAGTGTCAGATAAGTGAACCATCATTGTTGGTGGTTACCTAATGAAAAGAATTACTGAGATGTGTGTCACTAAGCGTTGTTAGTGATTTTTTGTCTTGAAACATGTACCACAGTGGAGACATGTACCACAGTGTTCTTGCTGGTCAGAAGTTCAGAACATCTTATTTTAAAGGATGTGTGTTTTGTAACATCAGTATTCACTGTTTTTGTTGAGGTTTTTGTGGGTGAAATATTCCAATTGATTGAAACTTGCTTGATTGTTTCACGGCTCTGTAGAATCCCTTTAGATACAAGAACTGCAAGCCCATCAGAACATGGGCCACTCATATCGTTTTGTTTAGGAGGACCATGAGGACTGGAAAAAAATTATTCCCACTTTGAACAGCTGAATTGCAGTGATTCTAGGGGAAATGTCCCATAAAGGTGAATTCATTTGATATTTTCTCTTGCTCAACTGTGGCAAGGTTTCTTTTTTGCCCTCTCTGAGAATAGTCTTTTAGATGTAAACTTTTCATCCATAAAATGACGCTAGCATACTGTACACAAGTGGCTGGCCTTTCTTTTGTGCTTTTTGTATCATCAACCCATTGCTTGTGCTTTACACATGTATTGACATCGCCGCATAGTACTGATGGACAGTTTGGAATGTCGCCATTTTCTATCTTTAACTGTTTTGTAAGAACTCTGTGTCCAAGTATGATCACCTTTGGTCAATCAAGTTTCTGTATTACTCTAGTCCACAGTTGGATATTCCCTCTCTGACAAATTTTATGTCATATTTACACGTTTGACTTTGACTCTTGTTGTTTTGTCTTTCATTTGTCATGTCTGATATTGAGAGAGAATCACAAGTAGAGGGTCAGTCAGTTGCTATTTTTTCTACAATCTGAGAAAGTGTCAGCTGGAGAGTGGTGCAGTTTTGTTTGTAATATTTTGTGCTGTATGTGAAAAAGGTGACTGTACACTGTACTAGTCAGTACAGTACTCGATGTACCACCAGCACACCAGTAAAAAGTAGATGCTGTATTTCCCCATTCACAACCACACTGCACTGTTACCACATACCATTAAATATATATGTCTATGAGAGAACTGTTGAAGGTCAGTTAATATCCCATATGATCATCATGATAGGATCCGATACAATCCTCCATTGTAATTTTTGTGTGACACAAAATGTAAGGTTTGGAAGGTGGAAGTCTTTTTTTTTTTGGGTGGGGGGCCTCTTTCCTTCAGTATTAATAAGCGAGATATGTTGCAATGAGCTTTTCTTTTCACTTCTTAGGCAATGAGTTGTCATGAAGGGATCGTATTTAGATTGGCTTTCCAGATTTGTAACGTTTTTCCAGCTCATGCAGAGGTGATCGAAAGTGTATCACCTATTTTTCTGTTTGATCTTTTTCCTGACATGAATCTGCATTCCTACACAGAGAAGTATGTAACATCTTTATTTTAACTACCTTTATCCCCTCTACCCCCCCCCCCCCCTTCTCTCCTTTGAAACAAGAATTTAAGGTCAAAATGATGGGGGTAGGGCTGAAATAACATTGTGTGATGTACTTTGTATATAAAGTGTATCTGCAGTGGGTAATGAACATTAAAAAAGCAAGTACTGTACCCCAAAGAACCTGGTGAAAGCTTTCTCTCTATTCAAAGTTCCAAAATTTCCTAAATTGTAGCTGGGATGAAACTTAAAAAACTCCTCAGAACTTTTTCCGCATCCCAAATGATTGGGTTAATGTTGAAAAGCTTGACGTTTAGACACACTCATCGAGTCTTTTGTGCGAAGCTCTCCTGAGTACTGTCGAACGTTTCCAGTTCTACGTGCAAAAGACACATGTACTGTGCAGCGAGGTTGAGATTGTTCTTGGAAGATGTTTGTATGTAAATCCAGAGACGTCCGTGATGAGATCTGCAGTACCATAGGCCAGATAGGGATTGTTGAACCAAGAAGCGATATGGAGGAAGAGAGAAAATATTCATGAGATACACGATCAATTTCAAGATAGGGAAGGAGGCAGGTAGTCTGATTAAGGGCAAATGTTTGAACTCTCGGCCAGGACTAAATGAGTTACAACAGGAGCAGGTAGAGTTATAAGGGGCAGTAGAGTGTATTGCACATTTATTTCAAAAGGTAACAGTTTTTAATTCTGGTGGATAACTTGGATATTGTCGCATAGAAGCAAGGACAAATTACAGTCTGTCTTTTACCAACTGTATGGAAGTGAGAGGAATGAGTACTGAAATGGAAAGTGATGAACTTATCGTAAGTCGTGTATATGCTGCTTTGGGTTAATCTTCAGTCATGTGCAGTAATTGCAAGGAAGAAATCATTTTGCTACTCTTTTGTTTACATTATATTGGGTGTAATTTATTTGTTTATAATGCCTTTACAGATATCATACCTTCTTGATAATTGTTGTGGTTGAGTGGTTGAGACCCTGGGCCTGTGATCTGAAGACTGCAGGGTTAGTCCTGCTTTAATGATGATTGTAGATCCGTCCTTGTGCAATTGAGACACTTCATGGCGATCGTTTGTCTGTCCAGGTTACAAACGGGTACCTGCAAAAGACTTGGGAGTTAGAGTACTGGGAATGAGCAGAAGTAGAAGGGAGAGTGAGCCATGGTCTGTTGCAGAACTATAGAATTACTCTCTTACCTGTCTTCCCACAATGAATGCACTGTGCTTCCATGTGAAGTGGAAGATGGCAGTGTTACTGCAATAGAGAGGGTAGGTCAGGTACAGTGTATCAAACAGAGCTTAGCTTATGAAAGCACAGTGCATGTTTCTTTTGGGGGGGGGGGGGGGGAGGAGGGAGACAGGAAACTTTTTTATTTGTAAATATTGGCAAGTGTTTGAATGTTGACTGTGCATGATGGAAGGCCTGTGTGTGAACTAGGGCTGTGAGCGATTAGCGATTAATCGCCAGCCAACTAAACGTTTAGTAAAAGGTCACATGGGATTAATCTCTTTTCATGCCGCTACCATCGCCAACTTCGCGCAACTTTATACATCACAGAGTTTGCGGAATTAATCTACACTGTAATCGTTCTACAAAGTTAGCTGCATTGACAAAGCACACAATTACAACGTTATGAACAGGTTTTGCACATTGTTCAAACCAAAGACAGTGTAGCGCTGTAAGACCGGTTACTCTACTTGTAAAGCCTTAGTACGTCCAGGGGGGCAAGCACCCGCCATTTTGGTAAGAAAACTAAACATGGGCGCTGAGATATGATGAAGTGAGTGCACGTAGATACAATCGGGTTGTTATCGATTTCCATGTTATGGTGTGGGGGAAGAAGAGTTCAACTCATTGTTCTTCAATAAATTGCCGAATTGCCAAAGTAGAAGACCTAACTTATCATTTTCTGATTCCCCAATAACAAGGAGAGGTATAAAGATGCTATATAAGCCATCATACCATACATCAACGCTGCTTACTTAAATGGCGGACACCCTGCTCCAATTGCATACATGCGGTCGCGTACACTTTTGTGAGAGTAACCGGTCTTACGGCGCACTGTATTTGGTTCAAACTAGATTTACACGCGCACGTACGGCAAGCAAGTTTACGAAGATTAGCAGTAACGATGTTGACAAACACGAAATAAACTATCAAAATACAGATCCAAACAATGGGTGGACATGTCAATCTGCGAGAAACGCGTGCAGATTGACACAAAGACACAATATGGGTGGATTTGAATACAAAGTAATTACAATGGAGAACAAAGCAAGTCAGTCGCCTCGCTTCATGTCTAGCCTAGGCTAGTATAGGCTAGCCTATACTAGCCTATACTTCGTGAACGATCGCTGCTTGAAAAACCAAACCTTCATTTAGCTACTGATGCAACTAAGAGCACAAACTATATCTGCATAAACCTTCATTTAAAGCAAATTTATATAGAATAGCTCTTCATAATTGAATCTTTCGTTACTTAACTGAAAATTAAAATGGAATGAGCTGTCCGTTGTTATGTTATCTGTAACGTTATCAGAAGTGAAGTGAGCGAACGATTGCGCAATACTACGGATTCTGGCGCAATCACAGCGTTATTTTTTCTGCAGTACAGGGAAGCACTTACATCAGTACACTATCTGCTATGCAGAAAAAAAATTACCCCCTGAATTCACCACTTTACGACCTCAATGGAACACGGCAAGTTGTGCGTGCTTGGGTAGTCCACATATGTCATTAATCGCCGATTAATCGCAAAACTATGCGATTAAATGTTTAGTACATTAACCGCAAAGTCATAGCCCTAGTGTGAACGTACGCGTTTCATATTTAGAATTTTGCCATTGACCTGGGTAATTGTCTGTTTTGGAAATGAACAACAGATGTTGATTAGGACCCAACAAAAGTAAAATCATTATTGTTATTATTCATTATTATCTGGCCTCTTATGTGAAGTTCAGGCCATTCAGTCATTGGAGGAAAAGATTATTGTGTACAGTCAACCAGTGGACTTTAAAGATTCAAATTTAAGCTCTTGTTACGCAGTAGATGCATGACCACTGGAGGTGACCAGATGAGATACTGTTTTATAATGAACAACAGCCATCTTGTACATTATGTACAGTAATGCGGACAGATGGTGTCAAGTTGTTAACCTGGCCAAGGTTGGTTAGACAATTGCTTGTATTGGTCTTCTGTATACATCTCCACAATACAGTAAATACACAAAATCACAAAGTACAGTCCAATTTGCTATTTCAGTGCACAGGGTATACCTCATGTATGTGTGCAATGAGTCAGACGCACGCTGCTGCCTTTTTGAGATATTGCATGGTATGCCTTGTCTACAGTAATAACGATGATGATGATACAGTAGTAATCAATCTACTGCATAGAGTGTGCTACGATCGACGATAAACGATGAACTGTAGCAACAGTGAGTGTACTACACAAACATGTACCTGCGTGTATCTACCAATGCATTTACTTGCCAGGGTTTGGGGCTAATTGTGCTGTATCATGAAGTGGCCCTTTTGCAAACTTAAATCTTTTAAGAGAGCTTATGATTAAAGGGGTTTTACTGATCTTGTGTTTGCACATTTGATAAAGCCTGCCCTCTCTTCATAATGTGGACACATTCATTTGATCATTTCTGCACATTGGCAGTATGTTGAGAGTAGTGGTGTTGATAGTCAGCTTTCTATTGTAAAAGTTATAAAATTCTCTCTGCAATGGCTTCAATTGACTGTACAGTCCGTTAAAGAGGCTCATTGAGTTGTTTCATGAAACTCACTAAATTCTCCTAAAGCTGCCTGGTTTCCTTCCCATACTAATGAAAATGGTCAAACTAAGAGGGTTCCCCATGTGTTGCATACAAAGGAACGGTAATGAGTGAGTAAAAGATGATTGTTTGGTTTTTGAAAATTCATGACCAGACACTTTTCAAGTTAGCACTTATTCATATGCACAGCACCAGTATAAGTCAGGGTCAAAAATGAAAAATTTTGACAAATTTTCACTGCTGTTGGACATGAAACTTGATGCTTATTATAAGCATTGTCATGTTTCTGTACCCATCATAAACCTCACAAACTTATTGATATTAACTCAATGAGCCATTTTAAAGGGAAATAAGGCGTTTGTTTTACAGAAAACAACCATATTTTTAAAACCAATGTTTGTGGACATAGAATGATAGATTATTCTAAATAAGGAAGGACAGAAGCCTTCTTTTCAGGAAATAAGCTTCTCACAGATAGAAATTCAGTTATTTGTTACTCAACAACAATTTGTTCACCCAAACTTTTCAGAATTCAAAAGATGCACCTTCCGTAACTCATCACATTCATAGCGTTATGAGGAGATGAAGCTTTTGCAGATGTTTAATGGTGAGAGTGAATGGTTTAACAACGATTAATGCTATTTTCTTTGTATGTCATGTGGGTATATTCTAAATGCCCTGTTTCCCTTTAAACTGTTGCAAAAAAATCACAATTTCGATTGAGATTAACATCTAGTCATTTGGTAAGGCACTGGTTTACCTAGCTTCAATATAGTTGAGAATATTGCAGGTTTGGTGTTTACAACGATGAATCTGACTTCTGAAGTGAAATCGCCAGTACTGGTTGTTACTAAGTTATGACTATCAGCAGTGCAATCACAATATATGCTGTGGTAGGTGGGTCATACAGTAAATATTAAAATAGCCTGTGAAAACATGGTGATTCTTAATGATTCACAGAAATTTGTGCCTGTAAACTTTGAAGGAATTGTCATAGTAACAAGGAAGTTGTACCCTCTGACCTCTTGTTTCCTGTCCACACCTGCCAGTGTCAGTCGTAAATCTGATCTCGAATTAATGCAGTCACATGTATATTTGTGAAACTGCATCCACAGCTGTGGTAATGATCACTCAAACAAATGCAGTGCAAGAAGTTAGCAGATATCACCATCTCCATAATCATTTCTACAGACATCACAGTAGGTGCACATTTCCTTTTTGTTTTTTCTTTTCGATTCACGCATAACCAAAGTGCAGTATGCCCTCCCTGTAACAGCACCACTGTGATAATGGGACTGTCCACTCATAAATTCGCTCTACCGAAGTCTGCCACTTGGGGTTTCAAGTGTCAGCAGTAAATGCAAGTTATCCTATCTATGATTCATGTCTGTATGTGTGTGTTTTTGTTTTTCAAGTAAATGAGGTTTCTAAAGTGATTATCTTTCCTGAATGTTGATGATCAAAAACCAACAGTTAAATGGGCTACGGAATAGGACTAAGTGTCATACCGCAGACAGGAAGTTAGGTGCCCATTGCAACCAGTCGAAGTGATAGCACACTCTATCAGTTGATGATCTCCAAAACCAGTCCATTTATTTCCAGGGCTGAAAGAAGGGATAGTGATCAATGTATACAGTAGGAGATAGAAAGGTAAACTCATGTTGACTTACCTTTAACTTAAGACTTACCTTTAAACATCACAATCATACTTAGCCCTTACTGTACTTAAGTTTAACCAGGCAGAACTAGGGCATAGAGGGGGCACGGTGTAAGTATGGTTTCAGGTCTGTTGTGCTAGCTAGTCTAACTATGCGATAGTGTGTGCAAGGTGGTAAGTATAGTCACTCGTGAATACCCACACCAGTGAGTTGTGGGGAGTATACTGTGTACGGAATATCTTGTGTGACTCACATATATTGCTTTATTACAAGCTGTAGGTTGTTGAAGCTGTTCTTGTTAAGAATGTACAGAAGTAATTGACAGGTACTTTTTCACATGTGCTCTCATTGTTTGACTTCTGTTTCTATGGATACACATACTGTAGACATGTTTTTATATTGATTTGTCAGCCGAGACAGCAGATCAAGAATTACTACATTTTGACCATCAGTCTGATTGTACCTTGAAAGCAATTACAGGCTTCCAAGATGACACAGCATGGCCCCTCTGAATTAGTCTCGTTAGCTCAACATGCCCACTGAAATATCATTAGACTCCTCCCATGCTGCTGCACAAGGAGAGCTTTGACTTAACTTACAATTGTTGCAACAAACTACATATTACACTCAACGATATCATCGATGGTGATGATTGGGATGATGAGGTGAGCATGCTCACTGCAGTTTGCTGGGAGCACTGACCACAGCCAGTAAGATGTGTTTGAAATTCCTCTACACACTGATTTTGATCAAACCTTGCAAGTTATTCTTTTCCAGAACGCTGATGGACAAGCTTTTGTAATGACAGCAGTAAGAGTTTGGCTTATCCATGTATCAACACACTTAAAATTCAGAAACCAAAAAGTCAACCAGAATCCCTTACGTCATCATCTTCCAGGTTAATATTACATTCAGTACTAAGTCCACATTTTACGTGAAATGTCAGCTTGATAAGCTGTGATTTGTCTCATTCACAGATGCACTGTATGGGAGCTGATACCTAAAGCTGTACACAGCCATTGATGGTTTACATTGTATGTTGACTGTGTTTGCATAATGCACACAGTCACCTGGGTTGAAGCTATTTACACTTCGCTTGCCGTATGAATGGAGTGCAGCACACCCAAAAATCAGTGTTCATGTTGTAAGAGCTGAGAAAACATCCTGGCTAGGGCGGTAAGGGTGGTGAACAGTCAGCAAGTTACTGCACTGCTACCAATAGTAATTCCAGGTTCATGTGGTTTTTTTTTTGTGTGTGTGTGTGTGTGTGTATGTGTTTCAGGAAGAATTCTGTATGCACAGAGAAGTTTAATACTTTTTTAGATGAAGAGTATACAGTACAGCTGTAACAAGAACTGCTGAACTTTAAGCAGTCTACCACAGTGTATACTCTGGCCCAAGGTTGGTGTGACCAAGGAGGTTCTAAGGTTCCTTAGAACCTCCTTGGTGTGACCTACCCTGTCCGTGAACTTAAGTAGGAGCAGGGAGTTTCTGTTTGACAAATAGCACCTCTTGTTGGAAGTAACCTCATACTTACCACAACAATAAAGCAGAGGGTCTATAATTACTTCTTTATGACACATAAAGGGAAAAACTGTACTGCCTTTAAAATGTTGCTACTTCGCACCCAAGGAAAGAAAGCTCCATTCACTCTCAAACAATGGAATAATAGGGGAGGTTAGAGAATGGGAGAGGGGAGCCTGGAGAGAGAGAGAGAGAGACAGAGAAGAGGATTAATAGGAATTTGTCCAGTGCCCGCAGTCCACACACATTGATTGGAGATATGCCAGAGGTCTGACTAATGATGTGACAAATTAATGAATTGTTATTCCATAGTGGCTGTTACCTAACAATATGCTCTATCATTTAGTTCTTTATTCAGAATATACAGCATATGTGTTGTTTGACAAGCCAAAAGGGTTCATTTTGTACTTAATTGCATGGTTTCAAAAATTAGTTCTATTAATGATTTGATTGTCCAACAAAATGTATTTGTTATTTTGACATTGACAGATTTTCATTCATGGTTTCTTTGTGAACACTCTGTTGTCGCTGTTGTGAAAAGTAAGGAGAATCCCCGTAGTCTGCATCCTCTGGAAGGAGTAATTGCTGTCATCACCGTACCATGCTCTGAAGACACATTATAGGGACACACCCAAAGTTACATGCAACTGGAAATCATGCCACATAATTCCTCATACAGTGTATACGCAAGGCTCTGCTGAGAAACTTTTTATTCTCACATACTTGTGATTGGATCAATATACATGCATGTGCGTGTGCACTTTTTGATTGCCTGTATATGATCCTTTGAGATGTAAACACAGGAGACATTTACAACTTGATGCTACCGTAGCTCTTTGTTCCTCCCACAGCGTGAAGGCCATCGAGAGCGTGAGGAAGGATGATGACACACAGTGGCTCACCTACTGGGTCGTCTTTGGCGTCTTCAGCCTCGGCGAGTTCTTCACGGATCTTTTCCTGTCATGGTTCCCCTTTTACTACTTGGTTAAGGTAAAAAAGGCCAGATGGCAGCAAATGAAACTGCCAAGTAAGGGGTTTAGGCACCTCGAGAATGAGAGATTTGTGAACGTTGTGCAGGATTTATTTCCTGTGACTAATTGTCTGGATGTTTATTCTGTTTATACTAGCTGGGAATTTGTAGTGAGCATGTAGTTCGGATGAAATGCAAGTTGGTCTTGTCTGTGGGAAATGTTACAGATCTGATATGAAAGTTACTGTTATTTTATTCATTATGTTTATATTTTTGTACATTCATCAAAAGGAATTACATATGTATGCAGAATAATCATGTAAGTAATTCTGTGTGTATGCACTAGAAAACTGCAAATGGTCAAGTCTGCTCCAGTGAGTCATTTATTTGTACTCCATCCTTAATCGGTCTAAACTTAATAGGTTTTGTAAATGTTGCTGAAATCAAACATTAACTCGTACTGATTAAACCTTATTGCTGACTTGGCAGGAATTCCAATATGATGGTTTGCAAACTGAAGGTGTTACACATTGCTCACTACTTTATGATATACTTGAGGTGATGTTCTGTACTTAATGTCTGCCAAACAGAATTCTCCTCGTATCATTGTGTAGTTGAAAGGCATGTGTTCTTAGTTTCTTGGTAACATTAAAGCAAACTTACTGTATAGTGGTAGTAGACGGAAATTATGAGAAGAACAATGGGGAGGTATTCCAATATTTTCAATTGCCTCTCAATCTTGAGAAACTGGTATCCCTACACTCATGCATCAGTAAAGTGTACTGGCCATATCATTACCATCTAAAGACCCTATACAATGTTGTGTTGTGTCCTTTGTGCCAAGTCATGTGTGGATTTCAAGAGGACTTCAAACTTTGGTAAGAAAGGGTATTGTTTTAGTCAAGACTTTCCACGTACTTTCTGCATCTTTGAACAGAAGAAATGGAAGAATAGTCAATGAGTGCCATTCATAGATTAGGTAGAGGAAGACCAACTGCAGGGGATGATTTTCTATTCCAGTACTTAAATTCTGAGGCATGTGAGTGAGATCGCACCCCATCACTCACCTCAAATCAAATTGGAACTCACATAAATCTGTTTACGTTGATAAAATAGCACTCCTACCTCCCTCCTTGATTTTCTGAGGAGTGGGATTTGTGGCACACTTGGAAAGTCTAAAATCAAGGCCTGCTATTCGTAGTGATACACCCTGTTTTCACCTTTTCACAGATGATCTTCCTTGGTTGGTGCATGGCCCCAATTGAAGGCAACGGTGCAAACTTCCTGTACCACCGTTTCATCAAGCCATTTGTCCTGAAGCATGAGAAGGAGATTGATGACTCTCTTGGCAAAGTAACTGACCTCGCCGCCTCTAGTCTCAATGAAGGTGAGGAGGAGGATGAGGAAGATGATTGTTGGTCATCATCATTCCTTGAGAGTCAAGAAAACACAGATTCTAATTCAGATTATAGTTTGCCTTTAACAGATGTAGAATTTAGGGAGGGATTAAGTGTAATCAGTGATGTAAGTGAAGTAACAGAGTATCCTACCGAGTGTGTGAATCAGGTGACAGGTGGATTAGAGGTAAAAGGTAGGTTGGAGGTTAAAAAACTAATGGTAAGTGAATCTCAGAGTTGTACCATAAAAGAAGAGCCACCACCAGAGAGTTTGAGTATGCAGCACAGTGGAGTTGGTGAAGAGGCAAGGGCTCCATCAGAGAGACTAGATGGTACAAACTGGTCTGGTGGTTTAGATATTACTTCAGATTCTGCAACGCCTGATGAAAAAGGTGGAAGTGAAGTATTTTCTGTGGCTGTAGGAGAGGTACAAAGTACGCATGAGACATCTGGAGAAGTGGCAGATGACATAGTGACGTCTAGGGTCAGTGAGAAACCATTACCAGAGATTCTGTGTGATAACACAGAGGTCAAAGACAGTGTTGTAGATGTGCAGGAATGTAAAGGGGAAGTCTCTGATCAGATGACAACAGAGAGAAATGTGAAGGATGCTAGTGATGATTATGATGAGGATGATGATGATGGTTATGTAGATGATGGCTATACATCATCTGATGAAGGGGACAGTGACAGAGATTGTAGTAAAGTAATAGGTTTAGGTCAACAAAAACAAGAAGAAAAACCAACTGAAGCTGTCGATTTTGATGGTGGATCACCTGAAGTGGGACAGGAAGAGGAGAAAACACCAGGTGATACCAAGACTGGGCTGCCTGAAGTGAAACAAGAAGAGGAGGAAGAACAAGTTAGGAATGTTTCTTTGGAGCATGGGTCAATTGAATCAGGAAAAGTCACTCAAGATGTAGAAGAAGTGGCAGCTGAAATTCTTGAGAGCAAGGGTGATCTTCTTGAAGTTGGACTAGCAAAAAAACAGGAACCAACTGAAACTATTGATGCCAAGACTGAACCTCTTAAAGGCAGACAAGTAACACAAGAGGAACAAATAAAATGTTTTGATGCAAAGAGTGGTTCACTTGAAGTGAGAGAAGAAAAGGATGACCCACTAGAAATCAAGGATGCCAGGAATATACCACTTAAAGTGTGTCTTGGAGACACTGAAGCAGTGACTGAAACTGATGTTGCCAAGAGTGGGTTGCTTGAAATGGCTCATGGTGAAAAATGGGTGGAGGTTGAAGTTGGCACAAAGAGTGAGGAGGTTGGACAAAGACAAGAGGAATCAGTTAAAACAGCTGATAGTAAGAATGAACCACTGAAGGTGGGACAACAGGATGAGGATGAAGAACGAAAGCCACTGGAAGTTGGGCAAGAAAAGGAGGGAGTACAAGTTGAGCACACGCCACTTGAATTCGGGCATGTTGAGCTGGAAGAACCCATTAACTCTCAGGATACTGAGAGTATGCCAATTGAAGTTGGACAAGAAGCCTTGAAAGATGCAGGTGAATTTATCAATACCAAGACAGGGTGTCATGAATGGAGACACAGAGGACTGGAGGAACCAATGGATATTGAAAGTAGTCCACTTGATGTTGGCTCTCTTCAAGTGATACTAGCAGAGGAAGTTGAGGAACAAGTTAAAACTGATGACACCAAAAGCTATCAAGTTGGAGTTGGTCAAGCAGAGGCAGGAGGATTTGTGGAAACTGACGATTGCAATAGCAAGGTAAATAGCAAGCTACAAGAAATAAGAAAGGAAGTGGATGAAAAACAGGTTGAAACTAATGATATTAGTAGTAAACCATTTGTTGAACAGAGGGATGTATTAGAATTAGATGAAACTGGTGATTATCAGAGTAAGACACTTAAAGTAGGAAATCAGGGAGAAACAATTGAAACCATTGGTACTGATAGTAAACTTCTTGAAGTAGGGCAGGAAGAGAAGGAGAAAGAAGGGGTTGAAGCTGTCAAAACCAAGAGTGGACAACATCAAGGAGGAAGAGGAGAGGAGGGAGAACCAGTTGATGGTTATGATTCTCAGAATCAGACACTTGATGTGATACCAGGAGATCAGGGAGAAACTGTTGACGCTGAAAGTGGGCCTTGTGATGTAAGGCAGGATGAAAAGGAGAAAGAGGAGGTTGAAACTGTTGAAAACAAGAGTAGGCAACTTGGAGTGGAACTAGGAGAGGGAGAAGAACCAGGGGAGGGAGAAGAACCAGTTGAAATTGATGGCATCAAGAGTTGGCCTCTTGAAGTGGGAGGAGGAGAAGAGGAAACACCAATTGAAACTGATGATTCTCAGAGCCAGACACTTGACATGAGACTGGGAGATGATCAGGAATCATTTGAAACTATTGATACTGATAGTGGGCTG
The DNA here is from genome assembly GCA_021234535.1 of Stichopus chloronotus. NCBI lineage: Eukaryota > Metazoa > Echinodermata > Holothuroidea > Aspidochirotida > Stichopodidae > Stichopus > Stichopus chloronotus. The sequence continues at coordinate 8,998,489 of CM037836.1, forward strand.
CTTGAAGAAGGAAAGAAAAAGAAGGAAGAACAGGATGAATCGCTTGAGACCAAGAGTAGACAACATGGAGCAGTACTAGGAGAGGAGAAAGAACTAACTGAAACCAATGGTGTTACAAGTGGGTTACATGAAGTGGGACGAGGAGAAGAACCAGTTGGAAGTAACGATTTTGCAAGTCAGACAATTGAAGGGAGACTAGGAGATAAGAGAGAAACTGTTGATACTGATAGTGGACATCTTGAAGTGGGGCAGGAGGAGAGGGAGGAAAAAGAGGTCAAAGGAGAATCAGTTGAAAATATTGATACTGGTAGTGGGTCACTTGAAGGACAGGGAGAAAAGGAGGGAGAACAGGATGAAGTGCTTGAAACCAGGAGTAAACAACTTGAAGTAAGACCAGGAGAGGTGGAAGAACCAGCTGAAGCCAATGACGTGAAGCGTGTGTCATATGACGTGGGACGAGGAGAAGAAGAACCAGTTGAAGGATATGATTCTCAGAATCAGACACTTGATGTGGTACCAGGAGATCAGGGAGAAACTGTTGATGCTGAAAGTGGGCCTTGTGATGTAGTCCAGGATGAAAAGGAGAAAGAGGAGGTTGAAACTGTTGAAAATAAGAGTAGGCAACTTGAAGTGGAACTAGGAGAGGGAGAAGAACCAGTTGAGGGAGAAGAACCAGTTGAAACTGATGGCACCAAAAGTTGGCCTCGTGAAGTGGGAGGAAGAGAAGAGGAAACACCAATTGAAACTGATGATTCTCACAGCCAGACACTTGACATGAGACTGGGAGATGATGAGGAATCATTTGAAACTATTGATACTGATAGTGGGCTGCTTGAAGAAGGAAAGCAAGAGAAGGAAGAGCAGGATGAATCAGTTGAGACCAAGAGTAGACAACTTGGCGCAATACTAGGAGAGGAGAAAGAACTACCTGAAACCAATGGTATTATGACTGGGTTATTTGAAGAAGGAAGAGGAGAAGAACCAGTTGGAAGTAGTGATTTTTCAAGTCAGACAATTGAAGTGAGGTTGGGAGATCAGGGAGAAACTGTTGATACTGATGGTGGGCATCTTGAAGTGGGGCAGGAGGAGAGGGAAAAAGAAGAGGTCAAAGGAGAATCAGTTGAAAATATTGATACTGGTAGTGGGTCACTTGAAGGACAGGGAGAAAAGGAGGGAGAACAGGATGACTTGCTTGAAACCAGGAGTAAACAACTTGAAGTAAGACCAGGAGAGGTGGAAGAACCAGCCGAAGCCAATGACGTGAAGAGTGTGTCATATGAGGTGGAAGAAGAAGTGGATTTAGTTGAAACTGATGATTTTCAGGGTCAGACACTTGGAGTGAGACTAAGAGATCAGGTAGAAACTGTAGATACAGATATTGGGCATCTTGAAGTGGGGCTGGAGGAGAAGGAGATAGAGGAGTGCGAATCTGTTGAAAACCAAAGGTGGCAATTTGAAGTAAGACCAGGAGAGAAAGAAAAACAAGAGGAGGGAGAAGAACCAGTTGAAACAGATGACATCAAAAGTTGGCCTCTTGAAGTGGGAGGACAAAAAGGAGAAGAACCAGTTGAAACTGATCATTTTCAAAGTCAGGCACTTGAAATGGGACTTGGGGAGCAACTAGAATCAGTTGAAACTATTGATACTGATAGTGGTGTACTTGAAGGGCAGGGAGAGAAGGAGACAAAACAGGATGAAGTGGTTGAAACCAGGAGTAAGCAACTTGAAATAGGACCAGGAGAGGAGGAAAAACCAACTGAAGCCAGTGATGTGAAGAGTGGGTCATTTGAAGTGCAAGGAGGAGAAGAAGAACCAGTTGAAACTGATGATTCTCAGATTCAGACACTAGAAGTGACACTAAGAGATCAGGAAGAAACTGTTGATGCAGATACTGGGTACCTTGAAGTGGGGCTTGAGGAAGGGGAGAAAGAAGAGGTTGAATCCATTGAAAGTAAGGGGTGGCAATTTGAAGCAAGATCAGGAGAGGAAGAAAAAGTAGGGGAGGGAGAAGAACTAGTTGAAACTGATGACATCAAAAGTTGGCCTCTTGGAGTGGGACAAGAAGAAGAACCAATTAGAACTGATGATTCTCAGAGTCAGAAACTTGAAGTGAGACTAAGAGATCAGGAAGAAACTGTTGATGCAGATACTGGGCATCTTGAAGTGGGGCTGAAGGAGATGGAGAAAGAAGTGGTTGAATCTGTTGAAAGTGAGAGTAGACAAATTGAAGTACAACCAGGAGAGGAGTCAGAACCAGCCAAAATTATTGATACCAAGAGTGGGCCATTTGAAGTGAGACAAAGAAAAGAACTAGTTGAAAGTGTTGAAATTCGTAGTCAGACACATGATGTGGGACAAAGAGATCGGGTAGAATCAATTGAAACTGATAGTGCACTAAATGAAATTGGACAAGGAAAGGAGAAAGAAGATGATACCAAATGGATTCATTTTGCATTTGGAAGAGGAGAAAATAATAAAGATGTGAATAGTATCAGTTTTGAGACTGAAGGACGTGCTGTAAAAGGAGAGGAACAGAACAAAGCAACTTCTTGCATTTATAATGAAGGGGTGTCACTTGATTCAGCAATGAATGTTAATGAAGCAGTAGTGATAGACCAGGCAGGTCCAGAAAGTGAATCTCCAGTTGTAGAAGATAAAGAGGAAGAAACTTTTGATGTTGATTCTGAATGCAAATTAGTGAAAGTTGAACAAGCAGAGGAAGGAGAAATTCTTACTGAAGGGAGAGATTCACCTGCTTTAGGCCCAAAAGAAATAAACGTGGACACTGACCGGGAATTGTTACATGTAGAAGGAAGTGAAGCCAACAATGAAGGACTTCAAGAGGAAGGGAAGGAGCAGCGAAAGTCAGGCCATTGTGAGATTGACGACTTGAAAGATATTGTCGTTGATGATGAAACAGCTGTGGAAGATAGGACGGCGTACGGTCATCACACGGAGGACTTTGAAGAGGTGGCAAACCATTGTGATACTTCAACACCTGAGGCAGAGGCTGATCAAAAGCAGGGTGAGGTTGTTCAGTTGTGGCAAGAAGGAATGGCCGATGCCGAAATATTATATGAAGATGACGATGGTCACATCTCAAGTTACGAAAAAGGTTTACATGATGATAAAGATGGAGACATCACAGAGGACATACCAGATGAGAGAGAAGAAGATGGAATGGAAGAGCTGAGAGATGTCAAGCCTCATATTCCTGTGGACGCTGGTAACAGCAAGGACATTTTGAATGATACAGCTGATAAAGAAGTGCAAAGAGCCACAGTTCATGAAGAGAAGACCCAAAACAACGCTGATAATCCCGACTGTGGAGTGGTTGGAGAAATAAGCGATGAGAGGAAAGAACGTGACACACTTGTTGATGTCAAGATTGATTCAGATGCAGTCCTGGAAGATGGTGAAGGTGTTAATGTGGCAGATAAGTCATCTGGTTCAGTAAAGTATCAAGGGAGAAGATCGGAAGAGAGTCATCAGAAAGAAAGTCATCAGAAAGAAAGTCATCAGAAAGAAGACTTACGAAAGGAAGATGCAAGTCTGGGGGGACATGGAGATGACGTTGATACAAGTACATCCAGAAATTCAAAGAATTACGAACTCTCCGAGGTAACAGATTCTCTGGATGAAGACCGTTATGACCATTTTCAGGAAAAAGAAGATAGAGATGATGGAAATATTGAAGATGAGGAGAATATTGGTGCAGACCTGGATGGAGATAAATTGGAGGTGCTCGATGCTAGAAGCAGAGCAGGTGATGATTACGTCCAATCTGAAAAAGAAATGAAAATAGGATTTGACCGTGACCTGCCAGATGACAGAGAAGACCGTGGTGCTGTGAAGGATGACGGATTGGTTCAGGAGGATGACGGATCAATTCAGGGGAAAAGTGATCCTGAAGAGAGGCACGATGAAAACGTAGTCTCAGAGGATGTTGAACATAGTGAGAAGGTTGCAACGAGAGATAATTTGGAGACGGTCAAGGGCCATGATTACGCTAGTGATGGTATGCAAGAAGAAGAGTCTGTTGATGTTGGAGTCAGCACGGAGCACTTCCTGAAAAAGTGTGCAATGGAAAGTAGCACAGGAGAGACCTCTCAAAGTTCGTCCTCTGTTCGTAGAATAACCACTGTCACCGACATGGTGCTGTCTATACGTTCTGAAACGGTAAAAGAGGATGATGGGTCTGTTAAAGCGGTATCCTTTGTCAAGACAGAGGTAACCATGGAAACAACATCTGAAGACTCCAAATGCTGAGTTACTTCAAAAAGGGATAAAGAAATGTCATATTTCCCATCTGAGAAATATCCTTTGTTCCATTGTGCTAGTTACCAAAGTTGGATTAAATATTGTTTTTTAACTTCCTTCTTTGCTGCCAAGGAAAACAATTCCAGAGCTTTCTTTGCTTTGAATTTTTGTCAATTTGGATAAATTAAATCTATTTTTCTAATGTACAATGATTTTAAATGCAATATGCTTAATGTGTGCTCAGTGAAAATGAATGTATGTTTTTTTTTTATATTCATGTAACATAGACCTCACAGCACTATTGCCAGAGATGGTGAGGTCTTCCAAGCTTCCCTTTCTTTCGATGTTACATTCCTTCCACGTATATGATTAAACATAAGATAACTTTAGGACCTCCTAATCCAACTGGTTTGTAAGGATGTGGTATGCCCACATCTCGGGACACTCTTTGCCTCAGCCCCTTCGATGGAGAATGATTCAGAGACTTACATCTTTCATCAAGTCTGTGAGAGGTTGCTTCTCTGTTGTCAGTTCAATTTAGTTGCCATGCTGATAATGTGCCAGCTGAAGTGAGATGTATGACCTTTGCGAGTGGGAAAGAATTCCTTTGTACATGTCTGCTTTCATTTTGTATTGCTTTGTTATCAATATTTTTTATCAATTTTACTTTCAAATATGTTTGTTTATCCTCCACTAGAAGCTAAAGAGGTATTGGAGCAAACAATGCTTCCCATTTAATACATAAGCGAGCTTTGTATTGTATAAGTGTATAACTTTCACATGGTTATATGTAAAGTGATCATGAATAGGGGGAAAAAAAAGCAGCACATTTTGTCACAGATACAGTACAAACTGCCTGATATGAAAACATCTTTAATTATTCATGGTGATGGATTCCTCGTCAGAGGGAAGTGCATTCGTTCATTTCTTAGTATTAATTATTCATTGTTGAAAACTTGCAGGCCTTCAATGCAAGCAGTTTTACAGTTGTTTTCTGTCTTTTCCTACAATATCGTCAAAGTGACACTTTCAGATTAGAATTTGAATGATGGATCTTAAAAATGTTTTCTTCCATATTTTCATGTCAGTGAATGTTGTGTATTAGAACAACAACATCAGTCAGTAGTCACTTCCACTGAGCAAGTGTCCCATGGTAGAAGATCACATTAAGAGGCTAAAACATTATAAGGAAGAACATTAGAAAGTTTTATTGACTGCCAACATTGCCTGTTCCTGTGAGAGCCACAAATTGCTTTATAAAAAAGACATTTTCATTGCCATAAATTTTGGTTGAAAGCCATAATAAGACGGAAAACTTATTCTTTGAGTCAGTTTGTGCCAGGAGAGATTTCTGATAATGATGGTGATGTTTCGATGTGAATTTACACTTTGGGTTAAATTCTTGATGTGGTTATATCTTGAGGTCGTAGCTTCAATTTAAGGATGTTCTCTTTATAATATATTCAGAAGCACATTGTGTAACCAAGTTCACTATCTTGTCTTTGCATATATCTATTTACATGCAAGCTAATGATGCAAGCCACAGTATAATCAGCCACTAAAAAAAGTTAGCTCGATTGATTTCCAAATTTCGAGAAATGCTCTGTAATTTGCGGCTGGAGTGTACTTTGGTTACAAACATTATCAAGATGTGTTCATCATAGCTTCCAAAAAAAAAAGAAGGAAACTACTGGCCTTTTTTTCTGCCAATTTGTTTTAAAAGACTTCCCTGAGGAATAAAGTTTTCTAAGGTGTTTGTGTTGTTGCTACAAAGAAAATGTGAAGACATGTGTTACAAAAGCAAAAGAATTTTTCATCCAGTTTATGTTTTAGATATCATTCACAGCTTTAAGTGCTGTCCCCATACACGTGCAAATATTTGTGCCTTTTGTTCTTAGTGAAAATCGTCTGTTAGCAACATGTCGCTTTAGCTGTAGCCGTCGTTGTCTAGTAGAGTACTGAGAAAGGTCTTCTTGTCCCTTGCACTGAAGCTGGATTGTTTAACAGAAAATTGGTTGGGTTGATTCATTATGATACTTTTTTCAAATTTGACCACAAAATGGGAAGTCAATCTTGTTCAGCACTTCTTTCAAACATTTTCAGTATTTCAATTCAGTGATCAGTACAACGTCACCGTGCTGTTAATACCAAGTACACTCTTACTATCGTTCGGACTTCTCAGCATTTGGCTTGCCATTGTAGTGTAAAAACTTTTATCTTCAATGAGTAGTAGTTCAAACATCGTTGCACTGGAAGACCATTGTTTGGGAGGAGCCAAACAGGTGATACAGTGACATGGGGAGAGGTTAAGAGGAGAAAATTACAGAAAATTTTTTCTGTAACTGAATGTAATGACATATGTGCAACTTTGGTGCAACAAAAGTGAACAATTGTGAAATTAATTTTCTTTTAAAAAAATTGATTCCATAGGGGTGATTCTTTAAATAATTTGTTTGGCCCACCTTTGGGCAAGGCCATGGCTCCTGTTTTCCCCTCCCCCTCTGGTTTGCCAGTGCACACTGTTCATAAATGATCAACTAGAGCTGCATGTTTTGTAAAATCAAATAGCTGGAACATGTCATGCAGAGGCTGTCCATGTAATTTTAGTCGTCCATTGCTACTGCTGCTGCCATCATCACTCAAATTTTTTTTCTTTCTCTTTTTTTTTTTGCCTCCATTCTCTTCAAAACTCCAGCCCAAGAAATGGCCAAAGAAGCCGCAGCGGAAGCCGCCGCAGAGCGGGTCAAGAAGTCCCTGGAGGCAGACAACAGTGCCAAGTTGGACTGATGATGCACCGTAGGGGAAAACATAGATGCATAGCATGGCATTTTGGGAGCACTAAAACCCACGTGGATCCTGGCCTTTTGTTTTTTTACCATCTGGGTAACCAACCACACAAACTAATCTCCCTCCCTCTTCATTTCTGTCATCTCGTGAGTCAGGTGTTGCCCATCGGGTGTCGCCAATCATCCATTTCTATCTTCCTCCATTCACTTTCATAAGAAACGAAAACAAACATTTCACGAAGTGTCACGTATCGCCGTTTTTATATATCTTCTTCTGCCAATCGCTGCCATTGTCCTCTGTCATTTTTTTTTTTTTTTCTTGTGTGATCATCTTGTGATGCTGTCGGTGCAATAATGCAATTTACTGTGGTGTCCACAAAACTGTCGGCAACAGGTCTTTGTAAAAAATGATGCTGTGATTGTTTTCTTGAAATGGAGGGGTATTTTTCACTGCTCCTCTTGTCCTTGTATATCATTGTATGTGGTTGGCCCTGGTGTCCTTATCTGTGCATACTTGTCACGCGTGTAGTCGTTGTAGATAATTACTATTTTGAATCCAGTGCATCTCCAACCCCCCCCCCCTCCTCACTTCCACAGCAACCACATTCTATTCAGTGTACTAAATTTCCCCATAATCTGCATTATGTTTTCTTGCTATCAGTTAGAAAGAATGATGGGAGGCTCTTGTGACTTTACAGTTTACCACTTTTGTTATGGATAGTGATGTGTTTGCGTTTTTAGTAATATCTATAATCTGCTCAATGGATTGATTAATTGGTCTTTCATATCACTTTGCAATTTATCCAACATGAAAGTTGACATTGAATGAAGATGATGAGGCAGTGAGCTGTATCTAATTCCCCAGCTAATAGATGCCATGATTTTAGTACAACATAATGAAGTTACGATCCATAGGGGGAAGTATATTGTCTGTCATAATCAACAGGTGTGATTATCTCTCTCTGTTTCTGAAAATTAGTTTCTTTACTTTTCAAATTTAGCTAAGATTCCTTTTTGTTTTCATCTACAAGTAGAAAGATCAGTGACCTAGAGTAGCAGGAATGTAAATCTATTCATTGTGTGCCTTTCCTTTGAAAGTCATTACCCTTCAGGAGAATAGAAAGGTTCGTTTTCATGTAATTCATACAGTAAATCCAGTTTCCAAATGACTTAGTTATTTTAAGTGCAAGATGTTTCCATCTATATCCCATTTCTCTTTCTTTACATTTTCCTTGTCTTTTCTTGTAAGTGCAGCATACGTTGCTCAAGATAAAAATAAGGACCCTTAAACCAAATGTTTTAACCCCCCCCTCCCTCACGTTTGTAAGCTTTCTTCGTACTGTTTCTTTTCAAACAGCATTACCATCTTCTTACAAGACAGTATGGCTGCATCATATATCTGCCTAAAATTTGCTTGTCACCGTTCAATCAAATGTAATTTTCTCACTGTCGCGTCATACGTGATCATCCTTCGCAATGTCAGTGAGTAGCAGTTTCACCGGCGATCATCAATTCACATCTTGAAAATTTACAAGTTGGCATGCAAAGTTCATCTTCTTTACATGGCAACATGCCATCACAATTGTGCAGTTTTCCCAGTCCTTTTGAGGAAAGGAAGCATTGTAGGGCAAATACGAGGAAAAAGGGTGTACATTTTTGTCTTTAGTTACTTTGCATTTTCCTATATTTACATGTTATTCATGTAGTCTTAGGACAAAATGGTTATTGTAACCAGTGTCTTTGTCAAAGAATGTTTTGCAACATTTTTCTTCTTTTTTTCTGTGGATTATTTTGGTGTAAATCTAACATTGTAAGGCTTTGCTAAGTGTTTTTTCAATTAACCAGGAAGGATCCCTCAGTTTGCATTATTAATACACATGCATGGTGTTTATATCGCTCATATTTTGTCACAGAAAATTCTCTCGTTTTTGCAGTCCACGTCTGAATCAAACGTACTGTAGTTGAAATTTGTTTTCAACTAACAAATTTTTGAAAGAGGTTGGAAGTGATGTCGAAAATAAAGAGGGAATGGATAGTTTAGTAGTAGCTGAAATGGCAGCAGTTGTTTCTGCAATGCCCTGATCCTGTAACACAGATACGGGCCAGCGATGGAGCAAAGTGAACTGAATGTTCCAAGTCAAAGGAGCAAATGTCAGATTTGGTTTTGATGGTGATGGCGTGTGCACAAATTCAACCTAATTTTCTGTGCTCATGGTTAATGTTCGAGGAGCATCCAGGGGATGACTGCTCAATACGTCGAAGAGTTAGATATTTTCCAGAACATACTAACATTTAGAATGGTTAGCCTAGTGTTGTGTATCACATGTGGTGTGGCATTATTGCTTGCCCACAATGTCTCCAATAACAGGGTTACCGCAAAATGTAAATCGAAAAGAATCAAACCCTCAGTGAAAGAAATAAAAATTAAAAGAACTAGTTTCAGTCAAATCTTTGTTCAGGGCAAGACCTAGTGACAGACTTTTATGTGAGATTCATTTGCATTGTTTTCATATTACAGGTTTCACATTGTTTGTTCAAATATCATTTTCTTTCCTTTTTTGTTCTTTTGCCATTTGATTGTGGTTTTTGTAAATTAAGAAAAAAAAAATGAAAAGAAATGAGGACTTGCATATGTGCATCATAGTATTTGGTATAAATATAACCAATGATGAGAATAAATGTAACTGGGTAATGAAGCTAGAGTTCTGTTGTGTTTTATCTTGAGTGTTTAGCAAAGTAGTTGAACCCTTGCTTGGCTTTCTCTCACAGTAGCTTGTGATCCTGAACATGACAGTGAAAACTGAATTAGCAGCATGTTCCCATGTTTGGTTGCCGGAAAATTCAAAGGAGAATTGTTTTTCCTTAAGTGAGGGTGTGTGCATCTTTGCCTCCCCCTCTCGTGCTCATATTATCTCGTGGGTTTGTCCCCCATCATTATCCTCCCTGCCCAACCCCCACATTTTCTCTCCAGCTCGCTCACCATTTAATGGTCACAATGCATCCCCACATCGTGGCTTAGGGTGAGCACTGGTTGTGGCATAAGAGGACCGTTGGTCTAACCAGTAGCTGTTTCCCCAGTAGTCTCTCAAGAAACTTGGCAACTTAAGTATTTAGTCCATCCATAATGTTTCTGAGCATGTTCAATACGTTAATACAATTTTGATACCTATTGATGGGTCTCTTTAGCTCGTACCAGCATGCTGGTGTGATCTATCTGTCTGTCTATATCTTTCTGTCTATCTGTCCACAACTGTTCAAAACGCTTATCCTTCTACATGCTTTCATGGACTTGTTTGAAACTTACACACAATGTTCCTTGGGTAGTGGACCATTCGGGATGTGCAGGAATTTTGGGCCCAAGGTCTTATGTGGGTCCTCTGACCCATTTTATGAAATTCTTCAAAATCCAACAGATTCCCTTGTAAAATGTTGGTTTGTCACAACAAGACTCCATTAGTGGTGCCTTCAGGGTGTTCTGGAATTCTGGGTTCAAGGTCCAATATGGGCCCTTTGGCCCATTTTATGAAATTCTGCAAAATACTTCTCCTACATGCTTTCATGGATTTGTTTTAAACTAAGACACAATGTTCCTTGGGTGGTGGACCATGTGGGATGTTCAGGAAGTTTGGGTGCAAGGTCCCATGTGGGCCCTTTGGCCCATGTTATGAAATTCTGCAAACTACTTCTGCTACATGCTTTCATGGATTTGTCTGAACTTTAGACAGGATGTTCCTTAGGTGATGGACCATGTGGGGTGTTCAGAAAGTTGGTGTCTAAGGTCCCATGTGGGCCCTTTGGCCCATTTTGTGAAATTCTGCAAAATACGTCTACATGCTTTCATGGATTTGTTTGAAATTTAGACACAATGTTCCTTACGTGGTGGACCATGTGGGGTGTTCAGAAAGTTGGGGTCCAAGCTCCCATGTGGGCCCTTTGACCAATTTTGTGAAATTCTGCAATTTGCTTCTCCTCCTACAGATTCTCTTGTACAATATTGATGGTTTGTCATAATGATACGCCATTAGTGATGCCCTCAGGGTCTTCAGGAATTTTGGGTGCAATGTCCCATGTGGGCCCTTTGGGCCATTTTATGAAATTCTTCAAAATGCTTTTACGTATTCTCTTGCACAATGTTGATGGTTTGTCATAGTGATACTGTACTCCAATGGTGGTACCTTCAGGGTGTTCAGGAATTCTGAGTCCAAGGTCCTATGTGGACCCTTTTGGTCCATTTGATGACATTCTGCAAATGCGTCTACAGATTCTTTTATACAATATTGATGGTTTGTCATAACAATACTCCATCATGGTGCCCTCAGGGTGTTCAGGAATTTTTAGATCCACCTCATGTGGGCCCTTTGGCTCATTTAATGAAATTCCAGAAAATGCCTTTCTTCCTACAAATTCTCTTGTACAATGTTGATGGTGTGTCATAACTACACTTTATCAGTGGTACCTACATGGCATTCAGTGATTTTGGGTGATCTAGGATTTCACATACCCTACAGACACTTGGTTGAAGGTATCAGCTTCTCCTTTGGTGCTCTAGTTTTGTTACAACATTTGAGCAAATGACCTCTCTCTCTGAAATACTGGAATCATAAAATGACCATTTTCCATATCCCTCTGAAAACTTTCATAAATTGAAGGAAATTAACTGCTGAAATTTCTCTAGTGACAACCAATCAGGAAGTTAGGCATATGATTGCAATTGAAATCCATACTTATTAAAAATACCTATTTGGTATTGCCAACCTCTTGGAAGCATGGATCATTTCAATATGATAACAGAATTTGGTGATCATTCTAGTCTTGCTTCCTTCTACTCAACCCAAAATTCTATCTGTTCCATACCACACCTCCATAAAAGTAGATGGGGCAAACCACTCAAAAGCCTTGTCTCACATTCCAATAGCAATGGTCCATTGGTGTGATAGGAATTTTAAACTGAGCTGCATTGCATCCCCCTTCCTACTAATACCTGCCTCATTCATACAACCCTTCCTCGATTTGAAATACAAAAACACAATCGTGGAAGCAGGGGCGTAGCCACGGGGGTTGGGGGGGGTTGGGATGCAAGGGGGCACGTGCCCCCATGACAAAGCTGTGCCACCCAGGTCCCCCCCATGAAAAATTTTGAAATGTGCAGTTTTATCTTGCGGTCAATTTATTAAGTCAAAATATATATATATAGACAAAACTTGTGCCCCACCAGGAAAGGTCTGTGTCCCACCAGTGCCCCCCTGCTCAAAAAATCCTGGCTACGCCACTGCGTGGAAGGTGTCAAACTGGGATTGTTCTTAATTTTGCTAAGTGTTGACAAAGTGATTTGACTTGATACTTAAGATTCCTTGCAACGATTAGTTTTTCACTCATAAATTTCTATACCGCTCCTTAAAACACAAATTTGTAACATCCCCCACAGGATGCAATGCTCTGCACAGATTGGCTGAAAATGATATGTATGAGGAGACAAGGGAATTAATTATTGTCAACACCCATTTGTAAGAATTGATTATCCTGCAGACTTTTACTTCTTGGGAGAGATGGAACCTCAGGGAAAAGTAATGAGGATTATAAGGAACAGAACATTCAAAAGTGTTTGACCTTTTTGTGAGAGGCTAGGGAAAGCCCTTTGAAAAGACACTTTCAGGGTAAGCCGGCTTGTGCATTTGTCACCAAATGGAGCTTCAATGGCATCATCTGTTTCAAAATATTAGTGATGGAAAAATGGAGCATCACTTTCAGGGATGGCTGAGAAACAATTCGTGAAAATCTCTGTAGTGATCAACAGCTACACGATTAAAACAGTGAAAAATAATCTTGTGACATCGGCAAGAAATTTGACAAAGAACCTTCCAGTTCCTTACAATATCAGCTTTTCAAAAGTTTCGCATTGCCTTAATGCCGAGAATTATACAGCCAAATCAATTCATGAAATTTCTATCATGAAATATGAGCTCACATGCCCGTAGTCTTTCCAGCAAAGCCTAGCCATGTTGCCAGAAATTCGTTGTTGGAAATCATTCAGAAGTTATCTATATGACACCAATAAGTCCCAAATTATGTTAAAATCATCACATTCAGCTTCCAAGGACTCTATCAGTCAAATGCATTTTGAGGTGCATTCTTCATGAAAGATGTAACTGATCAAGCTCTGCTCATCAGGACTAGAATAACTTCTTTAATGTTTGTTACATCTATTTACTCAGCCTAAAGTAGCTACCAAAAAGATATTTTGAAGTACAAAAATCTGAAAAAATAAAAGAAACTCATTCTTTCACTTTCTCGGTTTTATTCAGTCCACATAATTAACAAAATGTGTTATACTGATTTAAGTGGAGTTCTCAATGCACTGATGGAGATGTTAAGACCCTAGTATTAATTTACTTCAAGGTCTTTGCTTCTTCTACAAAGTGACCTCGTCAACATAAGTGATTCACCCCCTGACATCTCTCCAATAGCTGCGACATTCTAAAGAAGTCAACTTTGTGAGATTATGTAAACTCTACCATCCGCTGAAAGAGGTTGAAGAGCCAAAATAGGCACACCTGCACATAAGACACAATGTCAAAAATATTTCTCAAACTGAAATATTTTAGAGAGGGCCCAGCTTGACTATGGGCTTATGACCCTCTCAGTATTTCAACATTCTATTACATTAAATGTAGGCTGTCAAGATGAATCATGTCAACATGTTGGTATCACACTTGAAGGGGGCAGAGATTTCAAGATAAATTATTATGCCTAGTTTACTGATTTCAATAGCAAGTGAACATCATGAGCTAAATTATCTTGTCATCAAAGTACTCTTGGTTGACTCTTTCAAAAGTGCAAATTTAGAACGTGCAAAAACTAAGACATTTCCTTACTTTATCTCTCTTTTGATATTCTTGCAGTAAACAAACAGGCAGACTGCATTTTATCCTGTCAGTTGGCACAGGGGTGCTGTGGTGAAGTAGCTGGGGGAGCACAGCTGGGAAAAAGCTGGGGGCATAGCTGGGGAATGGTTGACCCCCCAAGTTGTTTGTTGGGGGGAACTGCAAAGTGAAACGGTGCCAAATATGGTTTTCTTGGTGCCTAAAATTTATATTTCTCTTCCTGAAGTTATCACTTTAATACATGCTAGCAGGTCAAATGTTATGAGGCTCATGCTCTTTCTAAGAGCTGTTAAAAAAAATTGAACACACTTTAGGTCCATTCCAGATCTCTAAAGAGCCTAAGACCTCAGAGATTTGTCCCTAGAGCAGCCACCAGTACCCTTAAATGGGCCACTAGACCCCATGGCACAAAAAGTTTCAAGCACAAAGCAAATATTCCTGGCAGTGTAATAGTTTTATGGATATGTTTGTCCCCCCCCCCTTTTACAACTCAAACCTCTGACCACGACTGTTGTTACATAATGGGCTGATGTTCTTTTGGGAACAATCATAAATAAATGAATGCAATTTAGGTCCATTCCAGAGTTCTAAAGAGCCTCAATTTTTTTAGTTTCCCAAGACCTTCACCAAAGCCCTTGAGCAGGTCCCCTAAACTCCATGCAAAACGGGCTTGGTGCAAGTGCACAGCAAGGATGCATGGCAGCATTACAGTTTCGTGGACATGTGTGCCCCCCACCCCCCACTCGCACTTCTGCAATCCAAATTGCACCCATGTAGCTAGCATGTAAGTGATGATAGATGCCACTTAAGCCTTGGTTCCCCCCCCCCCCAGGAAAGATGCACTCATGCCATCACTGCAGGGTGGAGTCCCTTTCATGCTTTCCCAATCAGTTTGATATCTCTTTGTAACACCAGGTTGAATGCTTCTCAAGCATGCCCCCTGCCTCTTTTTCGCCTCTCTCCACGGCCTGTTGGGGAAACAGTGGTACACTCTGGAGCAGATATCAAACAGAGACAATCCCCGAAGGGAACACGCTGAATATTTGCCAATCTGATGACTCGATTTATCTGCCAGAAATAGCAAATTCTAAAGCTGACAGTCTTCAAAGTGTTTGCATTTTTTTTTTTCTCAAAATGCAGTTCTTCACTGAATTACTCATTTAATTCTTGAGATAATGAAACGATACATCAATTCACTGACTCTCTTCACTGGTCAATCAGAAATTTCCCCTTCCTCCATGTCGTCATCTGGTTTGGGCTTTTGATCGGCTGAGGGGCCAATGTCTTCAATCTCCTTCATTTCCCTTTGATTCTCTACATGTCGGCCAGCTTCTAAAGCCTCCCTCGACCTTTCCGACGTGCTCCTTGATGGGTTGTGTTTTCCTTCTTCACTGCACTCGTCCTGCTTCATCCGCTCCTTTGTCTCTTCTCTCTTCTGTCTCTCGACTTCACTCCTGAGAGCATCCGCCACGTCGATTTCTGTCTCCATTTGAGTTATCCTCTGCTTTCTCCTCATTCTCCTCCGTCTTGACTTGCCTTCCTGCTTTGACTGAGAGTTGCTCATGGCGAATATGACTTCTTTTTTCTCACTTGTAATTTCTGGATCCTTTTTCAAAAGTTGAAAGAAAACTCCACCTGGTGTTCTCCTTCGGCTTCCATTCTGAAAGAAGTGAGAATGAAAGTGAAACTTTTTCATTTTTCTCTTCCATATATCACAAACTAGCATTCAAAAGGTAAATAAATTTTTATTCCAATTAAGGGTATAACATCAGATCTCAATCTCAACTTACCTTTGAATCAGCTCTTAATATATGGCCTACAATACCACATTGTATTCAGATAGCACTTGGTATCAGATCACTGCACACCACACCACATTGCTGTCATACTTAGCAGGTCATTTTTCTGTGACTTCACTACGTTGTAGTAAAATTAAGAGAATCACATCTTTATATGCATATGGCTGGGCACTACTGGACACAATTTACATAATATTCAATGCATTGAAAAATGGACGACAGTCCAGTTAAATACAGGAAAATGTGATTATTCCATTGCATGATTACCAATTGCGGGAGTGTGTTTATTTACAACAACAGTTGTGTTTGACATTTATGTCCCCTTCCATATGTTGTGTTTTGCAGAGACACAATGCAAGGTACAGCTGCATTTATGCATTTTACAGCTAGACCGTGCACTAGGTTATGCAAAATGCTAGCACTATAACTAGAAGGATGGCACAGCTCCTCAATAATAGTGAAGAAACCCTTCACAGAAGTCTGAAGAAACAATTTCCATGAGACAACTCACATCTTACACTCTCAATGATTGTGCACAGCTGATATCCGGTGGTCAAGGCCCAAAGTACATGACTAAATACTGCATCATTCGCTTAGTTCATTATTAACGTAACTTTGTGTTACAACTGTACCATCCTTTTCTACACGTCAGGGCTTTTAACAGTGGGTGCGTGCACTTTAATTTACTCCACAAATGCATAGTGGAATAATAACATTTCCATGTATCTGATTGTTCTGTCGTCCACTTCTTTCAACCTGCTGAAAGCTATGCGATTTGTGTCCAGCACAGCCAACCACATATGGTCACATTGCATGATTGTTTATTCTTCTGTATTGTGTACGGGTCCACGTGGTTTGCTGCATCACTGACTTATGTAATACCGTCATTCTTGCTATAATTGTCTTTGAAAACTTGTGCAAAATTATGTATAAAAAAAGATTAGCTAAAGGCGGTCAACGTAATGCCACCACTTAATGGCTGTATTGCATCACCCTAAGATATATTTTTACCTCCTGGAAAGCAAAATTCTCAACTGGTTCTAAGTTACAGTACTCCTAGATTGACAGCAAATTCGAAAGATGCAGAGCAGCTTGCATTACACAGCGTACACAGGGATCCATTGTTTTGATTACACATGTGGAGGAATTTAAGACAGGCTGAGGGAGGGACCAGAGGTAGGTGGTTTGGAGAACTGAAACTGTCTGGGGTGATGAGTTTTTGTCTTTAAAAGAGCATGATGCCTTAACACAGATACATCAAAGCACATATTCACGATTACATTACCTTTACATAGCAATTCCATGAGTTAAGTAAACAAGAGCACATGCAAAATGTGATCAAATAGATGAAAGAAATGTGTGCTGGGAAAAAAGCTCAGCAAGGCTTTCACTAAATTAAAGAACTGCTGCATTTTTGTACTGTGCATCTTGAGTACTGCTACTGTCAAAAAGATGGAAATTTCTCAAGAGCAAAGAAAAAATTGAGTTCATTTAGTTGTTTTTTGGTATCAGAGGAGACTCCACAAAGTCCATACTCTTGAAAACTTTAATGAAACAAAATTTACCCCTTAATGAGCATTATTTCTTACACCCTTTTTTCATACTGTTGTACATACAGAAAAACACTACAGTACAGCCTCTGAGAACATTTCACTTACATTGACCATCATGCCTCCAGTCTGTTCGATGTCCCAAGTTTCTTTCCAAAGAGTTATTGACTTATCAATTCCGAGTTCTTCCACGACAACCTTAACTATATCTCTCTTTGGTTCTTGAAGACTGTACGCTATTTTCCCAGCTACATCCTTCCTGTGCATGTCCGAGCTTAGCTCCACAAACTTCATCTCATTTCCGTACTCCTTCAGTCTCTCCATGTGGTCTTTATGATTCACGTCTTCCCTTGTTCCCAACCTATTTTTCACCCCTGCCTGTGTCTTCACTTCATCGTCTACCAGCCAAGAGTCGTCATTACTACCTCCAACAGCCTCTGGTAATTTTCTCTTTTGATTGGCGACAGAGTCACCGTAGGTGATGGGGTTGCCGAGAGGCTTTTGCTTGGCGGTCCCATCATCCCAGCTTTGATAGTTGTATGACTCTACATCTCTCTCCTTGT
The DNA here is from genome assembly GCA_021234535.1 of Stichopus chloronotus. Lineage (NCBI taxonomy): Eukaryota > Metazoa > Echinodermata > Holothuroidea > Aspidochirotida > Stichopodidae > Stichopus > Stichopus chloronotus. Next base: position 9,016,328 of record CM037836.1, read on the forward strand.
TGCTGTACATGTCAAATTGTGTAATGTCTCTTGCTACTTGTTCTTCCTCCTGCTGTTGGACAACCTCTCCCCACACGTTGTTCCGTTTCCTCTTCAAGCCGCTTGCAGTGCTCTTTGATGGTTCAGTGCTTTCCTTGGCACTGGCAACCATCATTGGTGTCTCCTGTTGGGACTTGCTAAACCTTTTCTGCCTCTTCCAGGGCTGGTCCTCATCTTCATCACTGGAGGAGGATTCTGACTCAGAAAACTGTGCTGGCCTGGATCTATAGCTGGTCACACCAGACATGGTAGACACACGTTTTGTTGCTTGCAGATGTATGAGGGCCCTATCAGAGAGAGCAACAAGGGATAGAGCAACTGTCATTACATCAAGACACAGGAGAAGGGCTGACAAGTTACTTTGTTGTGTACTCACTATATTGTTACAATGATGGTTTAGCATACATGTGAATCAGCAAGAACTAATAATGTTATTTATCTTCAATAATGGTTTCAAATCGGTCCACTAAACATTTTTGGTAAAAATACCTAATATGTTCATGCCAACCATTTGACAAATTGCAATCTTAACCCACTACATTAGATACAAGAAAACAAAAATGCACTGAGGCTCATCTGGACTACATTACAACAATGGTGTCATTATTGACACAGATGGTAGACACAGTAGACATGGTTCCTGTACATTTACCATAGGAGCCAGTTCTGCTAACACATTTGGCTTAAAAGTTTGATTTCATACTTCATGTAAGCCAACCTCAAACTTACTTTATCTAGATACCTGCTTATCCTATTCAGTGAAGGCAATTCAGTCTATTCATTTTATTTCTGATGTTTATTCACCTGAATTTCAGGTAGGTGTACATAAAGTATATCTCAAACTTTCCAGAACTTCGCTGGCTAGTCACAAGGCTGGCTGTGTTAGTGTTAGGGGTAAGGTGTGGTGGGTTAGGATTAGGTTATGTGTTACGGTAGGGTACCATGCAGTGGGGTGTAGGAGCACCGACATACTTTAAGAGTCTGCCATGCCAATAAGACCAAACCTTACAACAATTTGTTTTGACAATTTGTTTTTTGCAAGGGGGGGGGGGAGACCAATATGTGGCACATTGGCATCCCTTTTTCAAATCAGGAACTTTTTGTGTTAGTCTCTAATTTTGTTCTAAAGTTTTCACTAGCTGAGGGCCTTGCTGAGTTGCGGACAATGCATCTTGAGTGATGCTACTCACAGAAAGCTGGAAATTTCTCAAGAACAAGCAAAAGTGCTGACATGATGCAACCCTTCAGTAATTTAGGATGACATTCCTTCTTCATTTCAAATGCCATAATTTGCAAAAGCGCTTCATCAATCTTAATTTCCTTGGCAATGACAACTGATGGGCACTGGTCCTGCTGTTTTCTGCTGATTGTTCCATCATTTAAAGACCAAATATGTCCAAGAAATTGGCCTCAACTGTGACAAATATGCCAGGTGAGATTTACAGGACCTCACACAGACACTTGTACAAGGATATGTTGAAAATATCATTATGAACCATATATGGGTGGAAAAAGGAAAAAAAGGAAAGCAAGAAAATCACAAAATCTGAATTTATCAGGTCAGGCAGGATTTTTTTTTTCTCCTTGAAAAGAGCTTTGACGCAGTGGGTAAACCAACTTTTGTCATGGGTAGGGGGCAAAGGTTTTAAGCTGGCTAAATTGGGGGCACAATAGTAATAAAACTACTGTATATCTAAGAGAGATACCATTGGTTGGCATGAAGTGGGTTCAGAAACCTTTGGATAATAATGCCTCTTAAATTGCAGGAAATAGCATTTCCTAGTCTCTCTGGCCTTGTAAATTTCTGCTAAATATTCCATACTACAGTATTTAGCTATGGGGGAGGTTTGCTTTCTACCAGTTAACTGCAGAACTAAAATACCAAAACTTTCATCCCACTGGGGAATTCATTATTGCAAAAATGGCTTTATTCTCAAATTTCAACTTGACACTGAAAAAATAATATGCTGCAAATATTTAACACAAAAACATAGCATCACCTTTGTTTTCTCCTTTTTATGATGCAAATTTGCAAAATACAGTGTCTAGTTCCTCTTTGCAGCCCTGGATTCTTTCTAAATCACAAGTCCCCCTCAAAGACTCTTCCTCCTTTCATCTTCTGAGTCACTATATGACTCAAAATTCAAATCAAATAAACTCTGCAAAGCTTCTTTAATCAACAATTCTGCTTCTTTGAAGTAGAAGGGTCTATTATAATTTTAAAGTTTGGAAGAAAATACATCCACATGGTTCATGCTGCAACAAATTGCAAGCACAGTTCAGTTTAGAACATCTCGACCCAGGTTCCACATACTTGATCAACGTTTCAATACAAAGACATGTATAGCAGTCTTGAGAACTTAGTGAACAAATAATAGGACTAGAGTATTCACTGTGCACAGTAAACAATCTTACAAGGGTGTGCCATTGGTCGTTATGTGACTCATTTCGGTGCATATATATCACAAGAAGAGTCCACTCATGTTACGCAGTGTGTGAAGGTTAGGCCATATGAGCTTTTATTTAAATCACATGATTTCCAGATTTTCTGTTAAAGCCTTAAAATGCTTGCCAATTTTGAGGTTGGCAAATTTAAGTTTGACTGATTTGTTTGTTTTGTGATGTGCTACCTGCCATCTGTATGTTAGAAGGCCTTGAACACATTGCCTTATGCCGAGGCCTTGGACAAAATTTTGTGTATCATTAAACATGCATGTAATGAACATGAGAGTAGGAACTCTTTGCACTGCAAACCACTATGTCAAATACCTTCACATACTGATAATGACCCTCCAATTGGACTGAGAAGATCTGGCAGGTAAGTAACCTACACACTTAGTTATTGAAGAAAAATTCTGCCAAGATATTTTGACAGCTGTAACCTTATTGGTAACGCAATAGCAGAGATCTCTGGTATGGCTGTCTATCATTAAACATGCCTTAGCTAGAGCTACACAAAAATAGAATCTTCCAACTCCAAGCTAGTAATTTAAGTTAGTGCTGTACAAACTAGTTATCCACAGCCTGCAGTGGGAAGATTAGAGCAGTGTCGCTGGTCTTGCAACTAAACAGGTAAAGCATGCCTTCAGCACTATCACATTGACGAGACTACTTGTCTAAGATAGACCATGCATCATTAAGTTAGACTAACATTGTGTCTAATGACACGGACGCCAGTTGAATAACACAGTACCAAACACTTATTCACCCAGATGCAGACACATAACGCAATTAGGAACTTTGAAGTAAGAGAAGAGAGCTAAATTTAACTAGTTGATCTCTCTGTTAATAATCAATTCAATTCATTTTTTTTACATGTACTTTTCACATCAACAAGATAAAGTTCGACAAACTTTGTCATTATGATGGACACTTGAAAAAAAAAACGTAACAGTTCATCAAAGCTAGTGGCCATGAAAATATAGAGATCAGTTGCGTTGAATCCTCACTACTTACAGCACTGTCCCAACATAGCAGTTGCATCTGGGCCAATAGCAGGAGAAATTCAGCTATAGAATCGGCGTCCTATTCAATTGTCTCAGATCTCCATCAGCTAGCATTTTGAATCTGTGACCACGTGCACACATGTCACACACAATATACCGCGATATGCTTCAATGAGCACTGGTTGTACTGTCAACAATAGCATATACCTACTGTAGGGTTAGGGTATCCATCAGCCGAATTCTCTCTCATAGCATAGTGGGTTAGGAATAGGACTGTTATGCAACTGTTGCTCTACCTGCGTTGGTCTGAATCCTCTGCTTACCCAAGTTCAACTTGCGTCATTTCTCTCCACAGGTTTCACAGGATGTCTACAACTTATGTGAGATACAGTAGGAAGGGAAAAAAATCTCTGAAAAAAATCCAAAGACTACTTTAAAAAGTAGACACAGACCCTGGAACAACTATAGAATACCTTGCCGCAGTGAAAGACTTTTTTTTCAAATCCTGGATACGGATTCCAAGTGGATCACAAAATGTAATTCCTTTTGAGAACGATGCATGCTACATTGCTATACTTGAAAAAATTCTAAGTCGGATGGCCTCACTGTCTGACTGTACTCTCTAGTCTTTTATCATTGCTTGATTTTAAGGATTTTAAGGATCACCAGACCACCTGACGAGGAATCCATTTTTTGCTGGATTCCTGGATTCCCAGTCGAATTGAAGCATCAGCGCTTGCTTATGAATAACTTATTTGAGAATCCATGAGAATCCATTTTAGCCTAGATTCCTAGTCCCAGTCGAAGTTACCACCTGACGAGGAATCCATTTTTCGCTGGATTCCCGGTCGAATTGAAGAGAAGCGCTTGCTAATGAAATATGAATAACTTATTTGAGAACGAATCACTGGGAATCCATTTTAGCCTGGATTCTTAGTCCCAGTTGAAGTAACCGCCTGATGAGGAATCCATTTTTCCCTGGATTCCTGAATTCCCAGTCGCATTGAAGCGTCAGCGGTTTAACAAGGCAGGCTACTGCACTACGACTGATTTGAGTTTGACTGTGACTAGGAATCCGGATGAGCAGTGGAATCGCTGCACTGCACTACGACTAGGAATCCGGATGCACAGTGGAAATCGTTGCGGCAGGGTATTCTATAGTTGTACCCAGACCCCTATACATAGACCTCTATTTTAGTTGTTTGATACAGTGATAGTCATACCCTTGTTGTGGTCACGGATTCTAAATTCGTACCTCTCCATCTATGCAACCCCGAGGACAAAATTGGTACTCGAGGAATTTGTTAATCTAGTAGTAGTATAGGCCTAGGCCTAACCGCTGGTCGTCCTAGCGTTAAGTATGCACTATTACCTACCCCTATTAATAGGGGGAGGTAAAAGTGTATACCTAACGCTAGGACGACCTGTGTGAACACGGAACACCACCTTGGTCACGTATCGCACAACTAGTTTAAGGCCTACAGTATGTCATACGCGACTTCAGTAGCGTAATGGATATGCCGCGGGAGGATGACTGTGCCTGTGTAACTTTTATTTTATTGCTTTAGGTCTTAGGGAACATTTATGAATCATGGTCTCCTAAAGCACGGAATATCAGTGCAATTCAATATTTACCTATTGATTCCAGGTCTAATTCATTAAGGATCAACCGTGTGGTGTGATAAGTTGCTTAAAAATTTTATTTGCACAATTAAATTCGAGGATGCCCGGCCGTAGGTAGAACGTTAGTAATTGAACTTCCATGCTGTTTAACATTCATTCTACCTTGATTTATATATTGTACTATCCCTATGTAGAGCCTGCGCGATGCAGACCGCTAATTCGATTGCCCATATAATTTTTTTCTATTTTACAATTGCAGAAAAAAATGGGGTCTTTTAGTGCAGTGTTTTACTCGTAATTTGCATTCGTGGTGCGCAAATAAGGATAAGTAAAGAACAAGTGTAAAATGTTCAAATGAGTGAGATTAGTAACCCAATCTGGTTGCTTCATGTAATTTATCGGTCCCGTATTTACGTTACTTCCAACCTTTAGCAAGCTTACATAAAAATTTATCTGCTAAATAACTCACTAATTGATCTGACGGGATCCTTATCTATTGTTGATTGAGTCATTTTATCAGTCTTCCCTCATCTTGTAACTCTGCATAAAGAGTTCTCAGAGTGAAATGATTTACCACTGGCACAGCACACTTGAACTTGAAGACTCTGCAACAGGTATATCATGTGCTACATTCCACTTCGCTGAGGGAAAAGCCAAATGTTAGAAGCTGCCACTACAGCAAAGACTTTGCATTCACTTCTAAATTTCCTGCTAAAAGACTAGATGATAGATCCAGTGCAGATGAAAACCAAGTTGATGCATAGCAATGTGCTACATATCTTCTATCCGAAAGCCAATGTGAGGCCCACTGATCCATATGCTGATCTCACCACTCTTACAGTATATAGAGAATGGGCCCAGGAGGGAATAAACTAGATATATGATATATATACGACATATGATATATATAAGATATATGAAATTAGGATGCATTGCGGTAGTTACAAATAAAAACTGTTCACAACAGCCGCACTTACTTTGTTTGCCAAAGATGTTGACAAAGGAAATATTTGACATGTAATTGTACACAGTACGTACACAGTACGTCGCACAGATACGTATGCAGTACGAACAGTATTACACTAGGGTTTTGCTGTACAGCTCTCCTTTTTCGCGCCTTTTTCTAGCTTATGAATATGAATTTGAGATATCTGAAATAGAATTCGAGATATCTGAAATTGAATTCGAGATATCTAGATTATAATTTCAGATACCTCGAATTCTATTTCAGATATCTGTAATTACATTTTGAGTTGAGTTGAGTTGAGTTTATTGATTCGCGTATGTATGTATATACATACAAATGATTTAATTATGTAGGTAACTTGTTTCCTAATTATTAAGTACTATATACACATACATGAAAGGGACGTCATAAGCTCAGTGAGAGAGCTTGAGGTGACGTCCAACAGAAAATAAACAAAGTTATACTAATTGGGAATGAAGATCAGGTGACTTAAGAACAACAAAACTTTACAATTGTTATTTACAACGAAAATTGTAAATGAAAGAAATAAATAGAAAGAATAAGAAAAGAACGGTAGGAGTAGGTAGGAAGAAAAAAAGGGGGGAGGAGGGAGGTGGGTGGATGGACGAAAATCAAAGGGAAAGGGATAAAGAATGGATAGTTACATATCTGAAATTGAATTTCAGATATCTTGAATTAAATTCAAGATATCTCGAATTTTATTTGAGATATCTGAAATTCAATTTCAGATATCTCCAATTTAAAGTGAGATATCTACAATAACACTATTTGAAATTTCTGAGTAAATGTTAAAACGGCTTTCCATATAAGTGAACCTCATAAAACTGCAAAAAAGAAATCACAAAAGCAGAAAACTAAGATAATTCTTAGGCAGAAAATAATAATAGCGTCCTCTATTTTCAAACACGTCTCGCCAACTAGGTCACTGTCCCTTCACTATGTGTAATTTTCTCTGTGGGTAGTGCTGTTGTGTTCGCAGGTATATTTGCAAAATAAACAAACGCCTAAACAATTAACCTTGTCATTTTCAGTAAAAATATGGTCGAGAATTCTTAAAGGGAAATAGGGCGTTTGTTTTACTGGAAACATCCATACTTTTAAAACCAATGTTTGTGGACGCAGAATGATAGATTATTCAAAATAAGGAAGGACAGTGGCCTTCTTTTCAAGAAATAAGTTTCTCACCGATAGAAACTCAGTTATTTGTTGCTCAACACTAATTTGTTCACCCACACTTTTCAAAATTCAAATGACGCATCTTCCGTTACTCATCACATGCATAATGTTTTGAGGAGATGAAGCTTTGACAGATGTTTATTAATGAGACTGAATGGTTTATCAATGACTAACGGTATTTCTTTTGTATGTCGTGTTGGTAGATTCTAAACGCCCTATTTCCCTTTAACCTCATCTAGGAGTGGTTTTTTACTGTGCCGTGTATAGGTCTTGCAATTACTGTAGTATAATGATCACAGAAGGATGTCTGTAAAGGGAGTAAAGAAAGTCTTCCAGTTCCATGGCGTGCTATGGCAACATCTTAAATCTAAGTTTCCAAAATTTTCATTCTCTCAAATATACTTTCAAACTGATAGTTTTGTCTTCCAATGAGACCCCGCATTTTCATCTGAAAAGTCACAAACTTAGGCATAATTGTGGATAAAAATTTTGTTACTACCGTATATATTCAAGATTGCTTTCCTTTTCAATGAAGACACTTTCAGTTCAGTTTAGCCGATGACGGTGTCAACCAGGCTCCGCTACTGACAGCATGAGTTATCCTGCATGTAGTTGATACTTGATAGTATGAAGCTTTTTTGTTTCACCTGACACCGAACCGACTGAATACCGTAAGGGCTGATGTCGACACTAAACGCTCTAACATCTGGGGCGTCGTGGCTCTGATTCGATGATGAACCTTAACGTTTGTTACCAGAGGCTTTTGTTTGTGATGTATATGTTGTCCATCGTGATACTGAAAGTAGCCGATCCAAGAGGGATGGGAAGGAGGCAACCTGGCCATGATCCCACCCAGAATTGGGTCAAAAACAAAATGTTTATAGAGTTATACCGTACCTTACTGTAAAACTATGAAGAAAATTAACTTCAAAATTGTAGACTTTTGTTTCACCAGACCTCATATGAGGGGGCAAAGGGGGCATTCCCCTTCTCTTTGAAATCTTCCCTTTGCGGAGGCTCTCCACCATACCACGTAGGGTGCCACAAGTATTTCCCCTCCCAAAGAAGGGACTTAATTGAATCCGCCAGTGCATACTAAAAGTAAGTTAACATCCTGAGCCGTAGGGTGGGCACTGGATGGCGAGGGGGGATTTACCCCCCCCCCCCCCCGCTTGATATCGTCCCATACTCAGAGTAATTTACGTGTACCGAATCAACACCTGTCATCTCACGTGCTATCTTTTAAGACCCTGCAGAGGGAGGATACAATCGACAGGATGGTGACGTTCATTTACATCAGCCGTCTGTCCTATAAAAAATATAATAAATGAGATAAGGAAACCATAAGTGTGTACAGTAAATTTTAATTTTATTCAAGAAAAGTAGAAAAATGAAAACTGATACTCAAATGTACAGATGATCTGTAATTTGCCACATATAGTTTATCTCGGTTATTCTAAGAGTACGGTGGGTGTATACGAAGTGCCATCTGGAAATCATTATTCTAAATTATACTTGATATATAAGCATATGTCATGTAAAAGAATTATATGTCGTATATTTTTTTTCGTTTTAGTAGGCTACATCACAGATAATACTTGTTCTATAAACAGTTGTATCAAATATCAAACTCGAAGAAATTTATAGGACCTATAAATGCCATCACTTCAATATAATTTAGAACAAATGGTATTTTCAAATGTCGCCTCAGGTATATTTTGTCTGTAGTGAAGTGGTAGATAAACGCTTACCATATATCGTAGCTGTATCATCTCTGGTATGTGTTACCCATGTGCAGAAGAATAGACAAGTCCACATTTAGTTTGCATTATTTTTAGGGTAAATATGTAGGCCTATTTGTCAAAATTGCAGTTTCATGATTCCTTAATAAAACTTAAATAACTGAATAAAGGTACATGCACAAACTAGTCAGTAGATTTGTCCGGTTGGGCCCGACTAACCAACTGACTTGTTTGTGATCACGGACTAATCTACAGACTAATTACATCCTAGTCAGGCAAATTTGTCAGTAGACGCACCCTCCTGACTCTAAGTCTTCTGTGATGCATGCACGCAATATAAGGGGTATAGATATTTGATAACATGAAGAAAACGTTGAATAGCAGAGTAGCAAAAAAAAGGTTTTTGAATAGTATTCCTCTCCTGTCATTTACACATAATAAGTAGGCTATCCGTGCTGGCTACCTCCGAAATGATCAATAATATTAAAAACGTTTATGTCATAACTTAAACTTATTTAGATATTGAAAAAAAAATGCTAACCGGGCTTTGATTCAAAACCTACCACATCTATAACTGTCAACTTTATGGTCATATTCTTGTGACTGACCTGCATGTCATAGATGGTCCATATTATGTGTATAATTATTAAGAACATAATGGGCTGCAATGCACATAACCATACTGAAAGTTTATGTGATGTCAAACTGGCTATATTTGGGTCGTTGTTAAATACGACTATGGAACATGATTGTTTTCTTTGCTTTGTGACAAACAGAGTATAATGGTATAAAAAAAATATTAGGACTAAGGTATTCTGTATCATTGTCCCAATTCTATTAGTTTTTCATATTAGACACATATTCACACAGTATGATTCATGGCGGATATGGTCTTGACGATCTTTCCGTCACTGAAATGTTCACATGTAGGCCTACATTAGGCACTTTTGGAGAATAACTGAAAATGATTCGGAAACACACATCCTATACGTGAGGAAATAATAGTCGAAACCTGGGCCCTAGAAATCACATTTGAACCTGCATCGTGTGTAAAGTACTGAGATTGGCGTTCAATGGCGTCATTGTCGGACGGGTGTAAGAAATTCTTTTTCGCCACCCTAGGTTGCTGTCCTGAGATAAACGCTGGTAAAGGGATGTTTTTCAAAAAAAAGTTCAAAATTGTTTCTAACTCATGCTTTGGCCCCTGATAAGACCTATGGTAATCTGGACCAGCGTAATTTGATCTGTTCTGTAATAATTTTCAATCAGAATAACGGAAAAAAAGTAAAAAAGATCCTGCATGTCATGACGCGTGTGGCCTCATTTTCGCCAACAAGCTGATTCGTCCGCTGGCATGATTTACCCTTATTCCTCCTGGGGAAAAAATACTCGCCGGCCTGTCACCAGATCACATAACGTCTTAACCCTTAAATAATCGGGGGAGAGGGCTCGCCCCATACCCCCTTGACAAGGGCCTGCAAACATTACGTTCAATAGCGAAGGATTACTACATATCATCAAATTATAACAGAAAGCCTATACGGTTATTACGCAGTCGGCACTGCAAGGACTACCTTGAACACCTCGATGTCGTATATTATTTGATGACTTGATGGAGCTGAACTGAAGTTTGTGATTTAACTAAGGGTAACGAGGGAGGAGGGGGGGGGGGGGTATTTGCGTAGGTCTGTTATTACGGTACTTTCTGAGAACAAGGAAGTAAACAAATGGATATCTCCTTGCAGGGGCCTACAGTGTTCGATGAATGTGTAACCCAGATATCCAATTTCCCCGACTGCATCTACTAACTTAGCGGAGCCTCACTATCTGTTCAAGCGCAAAGCGAAAAAAAAAAAACCTTCGGATGAAAATACCCCCCACCCCAAGATCACCGGAAATCCACCTTCTCATGCTCCTCAAGTACACGCTCTTGGAAACTGCACTATTAGCCCACCCTTTTCTAGGACAATAAAAAAAAATCTTCTACGTAACATAATTGGACGGTTTTCGTTACGAAACAGTCTGTATAGAAATTCAATTCAACTTACATAACTTGACTTTTAGGCAATCATTGGTTCATTTTTCGATTGTTACAGTTTTACTTCCACTAACAGCATCCGTTACAATCGTGGTTATTTTCATTATTTTATTTCCCAACTGGATCGTTCACCCCAATTACCCGAATTTCCCCGACTGGCCATTTTTGCCCCACTAAGAAGGGAAGGTGGGGGTTGAATTGTCCCGCCACTTTGGGTACACTACTGTCTCCTTCCTAGTCCACAATCATATGCACGCTGATTTATTAATGCAACAGTAATTTGACAATTTCAAGTAATTTCCTCTGGGTAAAACGTATTTGACAAACACTGCTCTAGAGAAAAGTCTGTTTTTATCTATTTTTCCTATACAAAACCTTTAATATTCGCGTACTTGTTCAAAGTGAGGTGGAATGCGTCTCTGGGTGCAGCCCCTATGTCGGGCTGCCGCCCCCACATTTTCGTAGAGATGAACGAAAAGGAAAGACTTGTCCGCTACATAAAAGTGAGGGCGACATGGTCATGGAGTCAAAAATGTCCTTATTTGTTTCCAATAGCAGTGGTTAAACTAGATAACACAATCACAATTTCACCCAAGGATAAAACCTTTTAGTAAAACTGTTATCTTTGATATAATAAAATGAAACAAATTATATAATTGAACAAAAGCACGTTATACGTGATGTAATAAAAACGAAACAAATTGTATGACATGCAATTCATTATATCACATAAAATTAAGCACAAAAAAAAAAATTTTATGTGACACAGTGATGCAATAAAAACGAAGCAAATTATATGACGTACCGTATACTTCAGTGTACGCTATGTCATATAATTAAACAAAAACACATTATATGTGATATAATACAAACGAAACAAATTGCACGACATGTATTTCATTATGCGTTATATAGCCTAATTAAACAAAAGCACATTATATGTGATATGATAAAAACGAACCAAATCATTTGACTTATGACTCATTATATGTTATATAATTCAAGAAAATTCATTATATGTTATATGATAAAAATCACAAGACGTATAAAACGTAAAATTTGACTGGTTTACGGAAAAAACGGCGGAGCTTCAGTGAATGGTTTGCTTCCACTTTTCATTAAAAATCGTATAATGTTTCGTTCTTTTATTATATCACATATAATGTTTTTGTTGAACTTTATGTCTTATAATAAATACTCATTTATATTATCAACAAATAAAAAAAAGGAAATTCTCAATTATCATATAATTTGTTTCGTCTTTATTATATCACGTATGCTGTTCTTTCATAATATAACATATAATGGATTATAAAAATCATAAACAAAATCATAAAAACAATAAAAAATCATAAGACATATTCTGAACGTATGGCATGTATGAATATGTTTCATTTTCACTGTATCACAGATATTCGTTTCTATTTCATCACTTATAATGTATTTTTGTTTAATGTGACATACAATGAATTATATGTCATATAATTTGTTTCTTTTTATAATATCACATATAACGTGCTTTTGTTCAGTTATATCACATATAACGAATTACATATCACGTAATGAATTGTATGCCATATTTATAATTTGTTTCGTTTACACTATATGTCAGGTAATAAAAAACAGTTGTATCACATGGCAAACTCGAAAGAGTTTAATATGCCATGAAATGCAATTATGTAAAAATAACTTAGAAGGAATAATAATTGTAAAATGACCTTTCATAATTGTTGGTTGCACTCTACTGTCTTAGTCAGAGAAAACAATTAAACACTCCAGTTCTATGGAAATTAACAGATGCACTTACTTGTGCTACATACGGGCATAGATGACGTTTGGGTCTTTGTGAACTTGTGTGAAGTCTATAAACAGCCTCGCTTTTGGTGAACTTACAGTTTATTGATCAAAGGAAGGGCAAAGAGTCATCAATTCGTGACAAGTATGGTAGACCTATGATCAATACTGTGGGTATTGTAGGTCTTTACTTCGAAATACCTTCATTTGACCTTCCGTTACATTTCAAATAATGGTTATCACAATTGTTCCATTAGCACTTAATAGCTTTTCGTCAGTTAATCACATAACGTTACAACTTTTTTCCCTTCCGTATTCGGATCGGAGAAGAGAAAAAAAAAGGCATTACGTCATTTGACATGCTGTAACTGAATGAAAGTTGTGGTTATAGCTAGTACCGGCAACTGTATAAATTATAGGAAAATACCAACTAAACACGCAATCCGTTTAATGTTAGGCTTTGTTTATATCACAGAATTAGAATACTTTATGAGCATCGTGTGCCTCTCTGTCTGAAATTTGAAACACAATAAGAAAGTAAAAAAAAAAGATTCGCGTAACAAAATTGTTAATTATTTTTTGCTTCAGGCTATAAGGCAATCCAAACTTCTCAGGACACTAAAGAATGGTGATCAGTTTGTATTTATTGTTGTGTATTGTCTCCAAATGGCTATTGTATCCTTTCATTTATGATATAGTCCGCAGACGTGACATCAGCATTTAAGGAATCATAAAATAGATTCATTGTTCCAGGCCTAAAAATGTATGAGCATTTTCTTCATTTTTTTTACGGGAAGGGGAGGTAAGGTGGTGGATGGTCGGAAGAGAATAGTCATGAACCCAAATCCAGAGTCCCAGTTTTGAATTTCTCTGAATAAGTTAAGCCAAGCACGTAGTTAGACCATGATGACAAATTTTGTCTCAAAATGGTAAGGGGGGGGGGGGGGGGGGTTGAGGGATGGGGCCTGTCCGTACAGCAATTATCCCCGAATCCTCATATACTCTGAAACCTCATATACACTGGAAGTACTTGGCGCCTCCATGATTATGTTACTAATAGATTGCTGGTGTAGGCCAACCGCATTTCATTACACTCGCGTTTCACCTTGCCAGTTTGGCACATGATTTGTGAAGATGTATTAATTAACGGCAAACCGACGTCGGTATAAAAGACGTGAAGAAGCGTTTGATTACTCTAACCATTACAATGAGTTCCTCATTCCGTGAGGTATGCGTGCCATAACCATCCCAACTAGTGGAAGATATTTAATGTAAAACGAAATTCACATGATGGCTCTCTTTTTCAACTTTTGTGTTAGGATGAGTGCTTGCATCTTGCCGTTTTTTTTCTGAAGTTAAAATGTTCATCTACTAAGTGGGAGTGGGGGGAGGGGGGGGGGGGGAAGAGGAAAGGGGCACAAAATTATGGAAGTTGAGGACGGAAATCCATGAGAAGATTACTGACATGCAATAGTTCAATGGTTGTCGGTCGGGAGTCCTATACGAAAAGTTTGCCATCAATCAGTTGTAACTCACTTTGGACCATCTCATTTGTTCGTCAAACAATTGTAAATGTCTGTTTTCTTTGCCTGCGTTTCAGTTTGATTCCAGTTCACTGAAAGCACTTCATGTTCTAGTGACATTTTGTACATTGGCTTTATAGCTGTTAATCATTAAATATGTTAAGAAAGCCAAAAGTGCTATCAAAATCCAATAAATACTCGCGAATTAGTACAAATTAATTTCTGTATTACACTGACATCATGACTACTAACCGTAGGTTAAAACAGATCATTTGTGACTTCAAGAGTACGGGAGTCCCATGATACCGGTATAGTCTTATACTTATCTTTGGTTTTCTTAACATTCATTTTCAAGGACAATTCAAACTTTGATATGGCCTGATCGACTTATTTTGGAATCGAATGCTGTCTTCTTTAAAAAATATTTATGTCGCTTACAGATGTGTAGACCAGAAGGCAATTAACTAAGAGACAACATATAGAGTTAACAAAAGAGATAGCCTTCTGATATTTTGGTCATTAAGACTGCATTTCACTTCACTTATATAAGTTTCAATTTTCATAGTTTTATTTGAGGTCAAAATACTCAAATTGGATAGCACATAAGCTTTTTATCTTCTCTTGCCCTTCCACGCCCCCCAAGCATCGGTTTTGGGGAGCCGTAAGAGTGAAAAGGCGCCCCTGGAGCTTTAAGGCGATGCGATTTCCGATCTAGGTATATTTTCATCCAATAATTATTTCGTATACGCTTCGCGCCAACTAATGATGGCGCTCCGCTTAGAAACGGTAGCGTTCCCGCAAATACTAGCTATCATGTAAGTGACTGATGAGGGCCACTTAAGCCTATAGGCCCATCCACGAAAGCAACCACTCGGCCCTGTATCTGAATGAGGAACCCATAGTTGAAAGTGAATGAAGGGATGGGTGAAAGGAAGAACAAGAATAACAGCAGTGAGAACAACTGGAGACGAGTTGAACTTGAGGCCTATATTTAGCTCATCCGCATGATTAGATGAAGGCCTTTAAAAGAAATACTGTTCAAAAGCTGACAAGCAATTTTTCAGTGTGTTCAGTTTCTTGTCGGCATAAATCGTGTTTCCATGAGTGTTTTGTGGTCGCGGGATATCCTCAGTTCGGAGTGACTTGGGTTGAAGCCATCATAAACGACGATTAGAGATCAAGCAGTTTCATCAAAAAATGAAAAAAAGAAGGTGGGCCTAATGCACATAGAGACAATATTATGTCAGCCAAGGACGTTTATATTTTTTGAAACACAGAAATGAAAAAAAAAAATCACTAAATTTTTCTAAACCTGTCAAGTCTCCTTCACATACTAACGACAAATCGTCAAACTAAGTGGATCCCCATGTGTCATGTACAAAGGAAAATTAATGAGTGAGTAATTAACGATTTAATTTGGTTTTTTAAAATTCGTGATCAGACACTTTCCATATTAGTACTATATTCACATGCACACAACCAGTACAAGCAACCGTCAAAAATTAAAAAAAAATGTGACAGTTTCATAATTATTGGATGTGAAACTTGATTAATCATGTTAATTATAAGTGTTCTAATGTGTTTATATCCTTCGCAATCACCGGAAACTTATTGATATCAACTCAATGGGCCCCTTTAAAACAAGACAGACAGGCTGAGCTTAAATTTGTTTGATAATGAAAAACAGTCAAGATCAAATGAAAGACAACCAAACAATTGAAGATTGAACTGGAGCGGGAAAATGCTCCGCCATGGTATATCATTTTGTTTCTTATTTTTGAAAATACCAAGAATTTCAAATATCGATTCTGATTCGGTAAAAGCCGGCAAACTACTTTTTATAATTGAAAAACAATTAAGAAATATGAATTTGTTGACATGTTAACTATTGATTAAGCAAGTTATGAAAAACACAATTTAAAGGCATAGTGGGCCACAGGTACAATGCAGCCAAAGACTGACCGCCAAATTGTGTACATCATTGCAACGAAATGATGTAGTGGTGAACGTGAAATCTTTAACACAAACCTACACTAAAACACTAGAGGCCCACTTTTGGCATCAATCATCACTTTAGCCATCAATGAATTGTGCATCTCTGAACTTCTGTTATCATTCCTTTTACACCATTCGTAGTGGAAATGTAAATTTCACAACCTGTGTTCTAACAAAATATAGAAAATGGTAGAGACCTAAGAGAGACTGGAAAATGCCATTTCCTTGCAATCAAAGAACATTTTTGTCCATAATGTTCTCTGCATCCTACGCGTCAACTTAAGGTGGCGCTCCGCTTAGATAGTGTCATTACTGCTTTCCCCCACTTGTAATCTGTTGCTACCCCTCAGTCCCCACATGAAAAAGTCTAGTTACGCCACTGCTTTTATGACGCCTAATAAAATGGGTGATTAAATATGAAAATAAGGTAGCTTCAATTTCTCTGTAATGTAGATTGGAAATTCGCATTGTGACATTTCCGGACACTGTTTGCCTGAAACTTTGTGAAAATTGTGATACTTTTTTTCATACTTATGGATTAGTCAGAAACTATCTCTGGCTATTCGTCTGCATGGCGAAGGCCGCACCCTCTTTTTCATACATTGGCGCAATATGACATTGAAGCACTACCGGAAGCGTGAATTCACTCACAGATAAAGCACGCTTCATTTAAAATAATCCTCTAGTTCTTAAGTCGACTTGAAACTGTTCAGATCTGTTTGGTATTTCCAATTGCTTAATAAAAAAGCATGTCAATTTTGAATCGTTCTCTTGATATTAAATTAGTTTTGTAAGCACCCTATCGCAGAGCCTGATCAAATTTGTTGTAGTCGAAGTTTGCCTTTTTAGTCGACGAAAGTATCTTGCGAATACTGGTATCTGTAGCTTTCAACAGCTGACTTTCGGTTCGATCGTGTGTGGTAATGGTTGTTGTTATGTGTGTCAGTTGGACTTGAACACAGTGATACGAAGCAGCACGTACTTTTTCTGTTCCGGTTTTGTGCTCACCAGTGCGATGTCCTAAAATTGAATGGAATAAGTTACAAATTCATCATCACCATAGTGAATTTGGAGTGTGAATATGTGAGTATATCGTCTCCTTAGATTTATTTTTCGGTTCCTCACTGCGTCCTATTTCCAATCAAACGGCGATGACCCACACCAGTCTTCAGGCTTTCATCGCAAGATTATAACACAGATTGGTGAAGATTGGCTGGAAGTTACAACTTACAGTGCAGAAGTTTAATTAAGTGCGCTCATGCAATGGGTCTTCCGTATACACTTGAAGCGATCTGCTTTCTGAGCATCGAGCACTTCAGAAAGTTTAATTCTACAGGTGTTAGTGAGTGTAACATTTTGTTGGATGCGTGATAGGGGGGATTAATTATGAAGCAAACAAAGTTCTAAACCTCATTGCACGTACAGTATAGTATATGTACAGCAGTGACTTACCGTAAACTACACCACAGAACGTTGCACTTCACTCCGGGCAAAACCAGTAACTAACAGTAAGCGTTAGGCCCTTCTTACAACCAGATTGTTAATGTTACCAGATGTGAGTAAGTTAGGCCTGACATTGTGTTGTATATAATATATACCTCACACATTGATGCCAGGGTTTGCAGAAAACAAAGCTTCGTGAACTTCCATACGTATAGGACCAAACACTAGAAAATACGGTTTTACTTTCAGCTCTGCCAGGTTTTGCGTTGTGAGGGAGATGAGATGAGCTATAGTGCAGTAATAGTAACACTAGTGTTATGCCAGCTGAATTCCTTTGTCATGCTTGATATAATAGTGTGTAGGCCACCTTCCTGTAATCCTATTGAAGTTAGTTTTCTGTAAGTTACAAAAAGACAAGGCTATTTCTAGGGCTTGTTTTTTTCATTTGTATTGCTAGGCCCACAGTTTGCTCACTGTAATTTGTAAATTCTGCAGTGCCACTAACTGTACCTTGATTGATGATGTTTAGGTTGCATGCACTGTACACACAGAAAAACAGTGTGAATCCATGTGATCTCAAGGGATATTCAGGAAAGAAGAGTTTGTGTAAGGTCTTTCATTAATAAATCAGACATCAGCAACATGTGATAGTTAGCAGAGTCTTTCATCTTTGTTCACTTTTTATGGTGATCAGCTATACTCTATATTCTGAACATTGCAACATGATAACTTAAATGAAAGTGAACTAAGCCTAATGTTTTGTAAAAGTTTGTGAAGACCTTGGAAGTACAATCTGGCAGTTAGCTACTCAAGTATACTGACACCTTCATGTCCATCAAAAACAAAAAGTGTCAACGTGGACAAACAGTGAAGAGTCGTTATGACTGTTGATGTGCTGGCTAAGAGCTGTTCCCTTGAAACTGACTGTTTTAATGAACTGTTTAAATTTTATGTCCACATAGTTCATGTGCATTTCCAGTATATGTCAGTTTTAGCATCTTTTGATGTGTTTCATGTGCCCATAAATGAGTGGAGCAATAATGGAGTCATGTATTAATATCCTTACAGCTGCTCTCAAATTTGTGATTTTATAGGTGCCAATTCTATAAAGAATTACCAGACTGCAACTGTGACTCATGATGTGTAATGGTGCATGAATTTGATGTTATTACTTTTCTGCTAGAAGTTGCAAAACTGCAAAAAAATAGTAGTTACTGTATCATTTTTTTTCACTTGAGCATATGTTAGGCTGTTAGGCTTAAAAAATATAGATACGATATCATGCAAACAAGCACTAGATTTGTTTGCATACTTGAATTCACTGTTGACAATACACTTGATAAACTGGTCTGTGTAAACATCAAATGGTGATATTATGGATTGAGAGCTTAAATCGGAGCGCTCCTTGATGCTTGCATTTAAGATATGCTTCCATAATATGGAAACTGCTCAACCCATTCAGAATGTCATAAAATGCTTTTATTAGTCTTAGGAAGTTTGAAATAGAAAGTCTCATTCATACATGTACAGTAATGTAAGTGTGCAAAAAGTACCACAAATGTACAACTATCTGTATATTGTGTTAAAGTACTGTATGTATTGTCACTTTCTCCCAAATTGTGGTTTCTAACCTTACACTTCACACTGAGAAATTGATATGCTGTGCAGTACAATAGGTCTACACAGTAGGTTGGAAGCAAGCATGACAATGTTATGGACTAAAACAGCAGTGAGAAATTTAGATGAAAATATCATGTTTCAAGGAGAATTTTAAATAAATTGCATGTTGGACTATGTAGTGCCAGTGCAATAAGTCATATACATTAAACACAGACATGATCATGTTTTGCATATGGTATGTACAGTACTGTACAGTTGATAGACCTTCATGTTGCATTCCAGATCATAAACACTTGAAATGTGTTTTATCAAAAAAATCATAGAAAAGTTGTGAATGTTCTCACCTCAGCATGTTGATGAATTTAGAGGCTGAATATGCCTCTGTGTTGTTTACATTAAAGTATTCTGAAAACTTAATTGTAAGCAGTTTTCATTATCAGGACTGTGAAGAGTTGCAATGTTTTCAGTTTATTTTTCCATCTATAAACAAATACTGAAGGTATAAAGTTGAAATTTCATCATAAGTTTCTTGTATGTGTCCAAGAGTATAGAGCCACAAACTTTTATGTATTTGTAAATTTATGTTTGTTTATTTTGGCGGCTTTTGTGTAAACTATGTTATTCATGTATGTGTGTTTAGTCCAGATTTGACTGCTTATTTGTTGAAGCTCTGAAGTTTCCTTTGATATGCATGATGTTTATATTTAATATGCACGTATGACATGTTTATACCAATGGCTGCCATGCTGCACTAATTTTTGTCATTGTGTGTAAATGAATCTGCTTAGGATGTTCTGTTGGGCAGCTGAGTATACTTGCAGTACAGGTATATCTGTCATGTGATTTTTATAAATCGCATTTGGCAGTGGGATTTTTCATCACTTCTGACATACCGTAAGTATCATGGTGTGTTGTTGTACAGGTAGTTACTTTCAAAGTTGCTTTTGAATCAGTGTGCAATGAGTCCTAATTGTAAACTTTCGGAATGTCATCAAAGATTCCGATTATTTCATCTGGGTTACTGAGATTATTAAAAAAATTTCAAGCTTCGCAAGACACGATTTCTGCTCTTTTTGTACCAGAAGCGAAGCTTATTAAAAAATCTTCAAGGCCAACTGCAGTTACTGCACAGGAATGTGGTTTCTTCTGACAAGCTTATACAGCTGAAATCCAGAAAGACGGCTGCTGGTTAAGATCTTACAGTAACAAATTTTTTAGTCACCATAATGACAGATGCCAAAAATACGTATTCAGGATTTTCAGATTCAAGGGACCATCTGCGATAGATCTAAGTTGATATCCCTGGCTTATCTAAGTTACCTGAATCATCAAAATGGCTTATAATTAATTCTATAGATTTAGGTGTTGAAAGAGAGATGTTTCCACTTTTCAAGACTGACTAGTTCTTCCATTGTTAATCGATTGCTGTAAAACTGTTATCACCAAAATCATGAAGTTTGCCAGGTTAGGGTATTTCCTAAATGGAAATACCGTAAACTAGCAAACTTCAGGAAATGATAATGTGAAATGCTGGCGTTACCAGTACTGTGCCGCACCATACCCATGGAGGAATCCCGGAAATACTTGTTTACGATGTTGCAAAATTCACCAAGTGTGAAGCAGTGTTGTGTTGTTTCCTTGCAGTCAGTACTATATTAATATCGACATTCAATTGTCAGGTACTAACTACAGTGTGAATGCATACCAGCAATTCACATCAGTGTAGTTCCAACTAAGTATTATGTTGCGTCTCATTGTACGGTACTGTGAGCAGCGCTCAATTGCAGTGTGTCTGCTCATCAGTGTATCACATATGTAGTGCAGGATATATTACGAGGAATGAGGTACTTTGATAAAAATATTGGGGGAAAAAAAACCAGCATTTTTTGCTGGATGAAACTTTGGTGTTTGGTATCCAGTTTCACACTCTGTGGATACCTTGTGGTGCAAACATCACTTTATAAACTTTAAAGCTCAGCTAAAGTTGGGTGCCCTACAGTAATGTCCATTTTTTAAATCATGTCAATCACCATTCATTCAACTGGTTCAAGCCAGCTCTTTTCTCAGACTTGTTCAAATCATCTTTCTTGATATGTGATCCTCACTTGATCGTAGGTTCCATACAGTATGTCACACCCGAGGGGACCTCGTGGCAATGTCCCAACAGAGGCTTTGTCCCTCCAACAGTCCTCTGCAATTTTAGAGCTTTTAGGAGCTTCAACATTACTGATAAGTTCATTGAAACTTGAAACCTTGGCATAACGCAGAATGTATCAACAGTCATGATTACTGCAACTTGTGGTTGTGTTGGACAAGGTCATGATATGATTTTCGTCTGTGTTTTGGCCTAGGAGCACTTATAAGAATTTTCATATCATATTTTTGCAAGTTTCATTTGTATTCAGTTTTGTGGATAATTCATTGCTGCAGTGTAAGCTGTAAAGCATTCCGTTACCACACCGGATTTCCTATTTTTGAAACCGGATGCTCAAGTTTCAAGTGGGTGCAAGGAAGGAAAATGAAGTTCAAACTGGGTACATCACTCTCTGAAAATAAATTGTTGAGAACCCTCATCCATATTCAGGACTTCAGGTAACAGTTGACTAAAGCCCCTACCCTCAACAGGAAGTAAAGAATGTGGGATTTTTTCATACTAGTGGAGACCTACCTTTTGTTTTGTGGCATCTCATAGTCTCCTTAGGAATGTCGTTTGCTGGGAAAACTTGTTCGAATTGCATAAGAATTATGTTACTCTGGAATTTTCAATGAGGATGTAATCAAACCACCAATGAAATGACTTCTTCAGGTTAGGTGGAAACAGGAGGCTAGTATGTGTACGGATACAATACTGGGACATAAACATAAGAATAGGACTTTACTGCACTTACTTGGAATAAACATGATTGTGCCTTTTAATTATTGGCTAAAGGTAATTTTGTGACAAGTATGCTAGATGTGTACAGATTTACACTTTTATAGTCCTTTTTACAGATTTTTTTTTGTTAGTTAAACAGCTAGGACACCAAACAATACACAAAAACTAAGTTATTTTCAAATATCAATTCAATAATGTACTGTAAGTTGATGTGATTTGTTTTTATATTAGAATGAAAAATTAACATAGATTAATTTCACCTAGGGAGGCTAATGAGGTAGTCCCAGTGGTAAATATAATATCAGTTACGAAGACACCAAAAGTGGGACAAAACTGTGTCTTTGTAACTAATGTTAAATTTAAAACTCACATGTTCAGGTTCTGCACAATCTGAAGGTCTATAATCCGCAAACATGTATGTATCATTGCAACGTGAACTATTTCCAAAACTCAGAGTTAATTGCTGCTAATTACATCCTATTGAATTCACAGTTGGTATATAAATTGAGTTCTGGTGTCTTCAGTGTGTTGGTAACTAACATAATATTCTAGATCAACTATTGTAGCAAACATCATTTAAGTCATCTCAAAAACATGGAGCTTTACATGTTAATATAATGTTCAAACATATTTAGCCAAAAATAATTGAGTAAAGAATCACATTCAGGTCTTTGTTTTATATGCCAATGTCCCACTTTTGTGTCCCAGTGCTGTATCCATCTTACACATAATCATGGTGACAGGTTGCACGCCTTGGTGTACTTAAATTGAATCGCTGTACTATTGTATAAAGTTATGACATGTCTCCTTGGTCTTGTTAGTGTGCACAAGATATTGTAGTGCACAGAAGTGTCACTGCCTTCTTTGGTGTTTCAATGATTCATCCAGAAAAAAAAAAACCAAAAAAAAAAACAAGAAGCCAAACCATGATTTCAGATTGGTACTGGCAGAAGTTACAAGTGTTTCAGGGGGACATATGTTTGCTTCAAGGCATTATATTGGTGTAATTTGAAGGGTGTTAGAGGCCATGGAACCGCAGACATTTCTGAAAACTGTTCTCTGATGTAAAAAACCAAGAAAACTAAATATTTATATTTTTATAGAGGTGGAAATGATGAGGGAGGGGGTGAGGTGGCATGGGATTTTACCCTTCTTCTTTTGAAAAGAGGGGGACAAATCCTCTCCTTTACCTCCCTCTGATGCAGTCCCTGTGCCTGTCTGTCTGTGTGCTTAACAAATGTTGTTTTACAACATATTTATCATGACTAAGTTGCTTTAGTTTGTTCAAATGAAACCAAGATGGCTGAAGTGCTTATAATGCAAGTTTATGCATTTCATCAGCAAGGTAAGTTTTATGGCAGTGTTTTGGAATTTTGCTGATTAAGCTAATTTCTGTTTGGTTTGAAATTTTTGCAATTTTGTCATCAATTTAGTCAAATACTTGTGACAGATATTTGAAGGTGAGAGTTGTCTAATCTACTGTATTATTGTTCCACATTCTGCCCCTGCCCTCCCCCATTTTGTGGCTGTGGTGCGTTATGCTGGATTCTTGTACCATAATTGTTGAATGCATCTTTAGCCGAGAGTGTCATCTCCTTGATTCGACCACTGTGATGGTTCACTGCGTACAATTTACTGAACTGCAGTACAGTATGCTGCATGAACTCCCGCACGCACCTTGATGTTCCCTCCAAAATGAATATCGTAGTTAATCTGAGTTGTTTACCTTGATAGGCCAATTAAGCTAGACTCTTTGCTGGAGGACTTGGTACAGGAACAATTTTTTGAGAAAGGGAAATTGGAGGAGGAAGACAAGTAAACAGAAGGAAGGTGTTATGTTAAAAGCTTTAATATCATTTTCAATTTGATTCAAAGGGAATATCCTGTTTTGTTCAAGATTTTGTAAGTTGTGACCATGAAACCCCGAATGGTTGTGGAGATGCCTCGCCTGTAGCAGTGGGTGCAGCGTGAATGGGTGGGGTTGGAGGATGCATGCTGGTATAGGCAGGTAACCATCTGTTGATTTACATCATTATACAAGCACTATGGAGCTATTTCCTTCTGTCAGCAAAGTCTACAGAAATTTAACAATTCACTTAAGATTCTGAAAATTGCAAGTTTATCCAGTGAAGTTTCTATAAATGGCAATGTGGAAGTGGCAACCAGATTCCTGTATTGGTTGGTCAATATTGCTATCATTTTCAGGGAAATGTTGCTATTACTGTAATTCACTTGAAGTTTGGAACACTTTCTGACCATCTCAACAGGATGTCCTTTGAAATTCAAAGTGACTAGTAATTTGTAAATGTTTTTGATGAGCTGAATGAGTGTCTTCCTGGTTTTGGTTAATATTTGAAGTGCAAATTCAGCACAAGATCTTCAGGCTTGGTAGCGGTGCTTCCTCTCTTTAACTTGAGTCGAATGCGCATTCGTACATGCAGTAAAATCCAAATGCAGCATGGCAATCAAACTCATTTTTTTTTTTTTTTGATTGCATGGAGTTACATCACTTCCTGTTCGGATATTTGGTTCATGTTTGGTACAGTGCAGTTGCATGATAAAGTCTATCTAACCTCTCAAAAGGTCTGTAATATTATGCTTTTATGTAAAGTTAACAAATGTTTATGATGTAAAATGGCTATTCCTCTGTTCTGTGTTATTCTGCCATCTGTGTTGTATCCATATCCCCTTCACTCATTCAGCCTGTTAATGGATCATAGATTTGGAGTGTTACATAGTCCCACTTTATAATATATATATAGGTACAGCTCATCTTCTTCCCTTTCATAACCTTACCAGTGTTTAGATCACCACCACGTTCATTACGATAAATAGAATGAAAAGTGTTTGTCATATTATGTATTACATCAGACCAATATACAGAAAGCCAGCAGTACTGCTAGTCCTTGCTCTTGCTGCCAGAGTCAGGGCAAAAGTAAGGTGTGAAAGTTGCTCAGGTCCAGTGCTTCCTCACAATGATCAGTAACCTAACATATGGTGTGTATGCATGTGTGTGTCTGTATATATGTACTACAATACTGTAGTACAGATAGGCACAGGACAGATTAGCGCAGTGAATACATACACTGCAAAAGTTTTTAAGAGTTTTGTGCAGTCATAAACAACACTAAGGGGTGACAGTATGAAGAACACACTGTTATTATATGGTCGATCTTACCAATGATTACTTTGAATTATGTAGGTGTTACTGAGCTGTTATTTGCATAAAGTTTTTGATTTGTTTATAATGTGTGTGAACATACAAAAAATAAAAAAAATGAAATGGCCTGCTATACAAACATGCATATTTTATTTGCAATACTAAGAGATCATTGTGGTTGTTTTTATCAGTGATACAAGACAACATCCTTAAATGAACATTAGCACATTAAGCTGGAGTATGAGTTGCTCTGGTGTTTGCCTGGTCATCTACCTTTGTTCTTCATCAGTGTTTCAAGGAAGTAACAGTGAAAGAAAATATCACATGTCACAAAACCTGAAAGAGTTCTAACTATACACTCATCTTCCAGATGTTTGCTGAAAATTGTCTTGATATTTTTTTGGGGGTCCTTCAAAATTCAGACTCTCCAAGAAATCATGGCAGTCAATCATTGAGTACCTGAAATCAAACAGACCAATTTGAAATGGATATGAATAGTCATTTACTGTATATGACAATAGGGCTTAAACAATGTTATTTTGTGGTGGCTATGACCTATTCTGCAGAATTTGACTTTCACTGACCATTTCCAACTCATTATTCTGGCTTTGAATTTAAACATTATAGAACAATTATTTAAATTTTGTTGGTCTGTGATTTTAATAATTGTGCATTGGACAGTCTTTTTGACATCATAGGCTACTGTGTAGTGTCATGAACATTTCATTCAGAAGGGTTGCTACCATGTAAATTGAAATTTACCTGTGAAGAATCTTCTTGCACTTTTCTTGGTATTTTGTCTTTTGTTGAACTTCGTTTTGATGCAATGGAGGTTAACAATGTCGTCAGAGTTGCATGCAGTCATGTCCAATTGCACAAGGATATTGAGAAAAAGTTTTGAATGTCTGTTTAGTTCCAGTAAACAATTCACAGAATTGGTGTAGAAACAATGCGACACAACCGCAAAAAACTTAAAAAGCAGTGAGAATATCTGACAATACGCTATTGTTCTGTGAGGCGATACCAGCTAATGTTTATCTGCAGTTGTCGTAATTGAACTGGCGAATTCTCGCTACCATTGTTGACTCATGTTTTAATCAGTTGTGGAATCTATTGGCCTATAGATTCTTGTAAGAAGGTGGGGAATTTCCAGGATAATAGTCTATTTATACAATAGTAGTATTTCCTCTTTCATCGACCTGCCCTTAACACATCAATTGCAGTACAATATTACGCTAGGCACCGTCATTGTCAGATTACGACTTGCAGAAACAGTCTTGAACGACCTATTGGGGATATCCGGGTGATGTCAATTGCGCCGTTTTTGTGGAAAGGTATACGTAGCACCAAGCGATGTGTACATTTCTCTTCCACATTGCCTCTAACATACACAGAAGGGTACTATTACTGGTGTTGGAGTTTTAGCAGTTTTATCTGGTAGTCCAACCGTTGGACTACCAGATAAAATTGCTAAAACGACTACTGTGATGTGTCCTTGTCAAAATTTAGTTGCCCCGCCAAAAATCATGTCATGACCTACAGCATACATTTCCAAGCTGATGTACCAATAACACACTTTCATTGTGCTGTCAACAATTCATCACCACATTTCCTCTGACATTCCTCGTTTGATTCCACTAGTAACCCCGTTTGGTTATCGGAAGGACAACCCTGTGCCAAGGTTTGGTTGTCCTGCAGAGAATTTAGGCATCTCGGATGCCAGGACTATACCACTTAACTCCATCACTGCTGTACTCACAGATTGGCTGTGAAGTGAGGTGGAAATTCTGATTTTGTGTGATAAAATGAATGCAATTTTATCTCTTGTCTACTGGAATGAGAAAAACATGTTTTAGTTGTTGTTATACCGTAGGAATGCCTAAGTCAAGGTCCAGCCTTAGAACAGAAGCTGGCTAGTATTAGCAGTGAAATCTCTACCTGACTTGGCAACCAACTTTCGTGACAAGGACAACAACCTTATTCAGTTAACAACAATAATAATAACAAACATCAGCAACAATTGTGAAAGTCTATTAATGTGCTCATGGTGCTTTACAAAAACATCCAAAACAAAAAAAGAGCAAAATCAAATGTAACAAATGATAAAGAGGTCAAAGTGCAAAAGGGATAAAAATTCACAAGGTGTAGGCCTCTGTATGTATTCAAAAGATTAAGCCTGCAACAGTGACTGTTTTGGGCTGGTGAACTACCCTCTTTGAATTGAATCCACAATTTGAAACTGGTAGTATCACTTCTGTCCTGCAGT
Source organism: Stichopus chloronotus (assembly GCA_021234535.1). Taxonomy (NCBI): domain Eukaryota; kingdom Metazoa; phylum Echinodermata; class Holothuroidea; order Aspidochirotida; family Stichopodidae; genus Stichopus; species Stichopus chloronotus. Next base: position 9,044,056 of record CM037836.1, read on the forward strand.
CGGTTATTCTCCACTCCCTCTTACAACAGTCCCTGGAACATCCAACTGGCAGAGGAATTAAAACCCAAACAAGATAACAGTTTGTTGATCTGTCTGTGGTGGATGGTAGCATCAGCTGATTCACCACTGAGTTAGTGGATCCATTATGGAGTGCAACAACAAACAGGGGTATTCCCTGTCTCCAAGCTAATGGTTTCAACAGGGAAACAAACCACATGTTTAGTCACCAGCCATTAGAGAGAGCAAATAGACAAGAAGTATCTATAGAATGCAGACTTGAATGTGTCGCTGGGAGTGTGTTCAAACCACGAGGAAGGAAGTGCAGTATGAGTGGGTTAATAGTTATGGCTTTTATGGCACAGACGATCAAACACAGATTACAGTTAGTACAGTGGTGTGTGTGTTATAGGCTGCCCAAGCAGCTCATAATTGTTTGAGTGCAAAATCCTTAGTTGATACAGTGGGTGGAGGGTTTGATCAGTGGTTGAGTAGCAACTCCCTGGTCTCTTGTGAAAGAGACCTTTTTGTTTGCGTGTTGCGGAGGTCTGATTGGAAATTATGTCCTCCTCTTCCAGGAGTTCCAACCCTCGAAAGTTGATGTCACTTGACGGATTGTTTGAATTCATTGCAGTGCAAACCGCCAATTCCAACCCATGGATTGTTCATAATAAATGTGAAAAATGTCAGCATTGTTAATCCAGATGGTAGAATTCACTTCCACCCAGCTGTCGATCATTTTCAGAATGTCCGTATGATTATGTACCCTGGTCCCATTTGTCAGTCATATAACTTAAAGCAACTTGTGACAGTCACAGCAGTGTATTGCATGTGAAGTCCTTAATAAACCACTTCTTAGTCATCGCACCTGTTTTAAAGAGATTTTTCTGCTGAATGCCTGCCCCTTCCTGCCAACCATGTCGTTTCGTAATAAGTTTATATTGATTGAATTGGAAGGATAAAACCACATGGCAGTGCTTATAATGAGCGTAATTAATCAACTTTCACCTGTAGTTTCAGAAATTTTTGACTGTGACTTGTAATTGTGTGCATGTAGATTAATTAGTATTGATGCGAAAAGTGTCAGGTCACAAATTTATGTTCAAAAGCAAACTTGAGTCCTTTGTAACTTAGTCCTGTACTGATGTAATGTTTATTTGTACACACATGGAGATTCTTGTAATAGTGACCATTTGTCGTTAGTACTGGAAGGAAAATTGACAGGTTTTGGAAATATTTAGTAAATCCAAAAAGTAATTCAAGGTGCCCCTTTGGGCTTCAGGCTGGTTCCTTGATTGACAGGATGGTAAAATGATGTCCGATCATAGTTAGAGACTCGTTCGGTCCCATTTATATAAATGTTCTTGCTTTTTCGTTCCTTGTGTCAGTAAAGGAACCTATGCAGTCAGTTTGAAGTGTGTGTGTTTGTGTATGGGTGTGTGTATATAGGTGTGTGTGTCTGTGTGTTCAAGATTTTGGGGTCTAATGTCCAAATGGGCCATTTTAAGAAATCATGCAAAATGGCTCTTCTCCTATAGATTGTATGGCATTAAGTTGAAGTTGCATCACATTACTACTATGTTAGTTGTTCCGTCTGGTTGTTCAGATTAATTGCTTCTATTTGGGCCGTATGGACCATTTTATGAAATCATGTAAAAAAGTTTCTTCTCTGCATACATTTTCGGTTGTATTACAGTGTGGAAGGAGTGTCAAATTCGCATTGTGGTGGTGGAACCTTCGAAGTGTTCAACATTTGTGGGTCCAACTTTAGGTTAGGCGCCAGATGGGCCATAAATTGTTTCATTGTGCGAAGAGATAGTTCTTCAACAGATTATGTGTTACAATGCTGCAGGTTTTTCGGAAGTACTATTGTAGTCAAGTACCTTTGGCTATGAATCAGCATTTTATGGACAAAATGTGGCCCTTTTTTGATGTGATAAATTATGGATTTACCTTGGTTAAGACTAAATGACTACAGTTGAATTAAAATGATCTTCATGCAAGGAATCATAGTGCCCTTTGGCTCTTGTTACTAACTTGTCTCCACACAACAATCGCACCTTACACCATCACAGTGACCTAACCCATCCAGTAAGCAGAGACTGCCCTTGTTGGATATCATGCTTAATGCGATACCATCAAAGTTAAATACTTTTGCCTTGAGCAACCAGCAGAAGTCCATAATATATTTCCAAAGTAGTTGTGTCCCTCTGTTGGTTAATCATGCAGTGGTTGATTATGTATGCAGTGTACTACAATGCAAAACCATGCTTTATACATTAACACATACACTGTAAGTTTGTTGCTTCTAGTAATGAAAATAAGCGATGGATAAAATAATGTACAAGACCTACTACAGTTTGACCTTTGTCAATAGTTCCCATGATTGGTATTGACTGATGTCATGTCCTACGGACCAATCGTCTTTCTTCAGCAAAACCAGGTGTCGTCTTGTTCGTAAACCTCGTTGGAAAAGTGGGGTAATTTAATTGGTTTTGTTACTTTGGAGGTGAAACCACTTTTCCGTAGGCCAAAACCAAAATTGAATTGAGTTAATATATCTGTCGTTCGTGAACCAAGTGACTTAAGATGATGCAGAGGGAACAAAAAGTTACAGCTGTGCAAGTACATAGCCAAATGCATGCTGCTCTTGGAGACCTGTGCAATCTTGTGTCACAAATTTGAAACCATACCATCCTGAATATTAGATTGACTCAGCTGACATTTAGGGGGATGTGGTGGAGAGGAATGTTTGGGTGGAATTCCCCAAAGTTTCAGTTTCAAGAACTGCTTTGGTTAATGGTGACTTTGCTACAGTGTGGACTCCAGATTTGTTGCCTGTCTTACACTTGAGGTCATTACAATACATTCAGACTGCAAGAAAGTGAATTTAGGAAAATGGGAAATGAATGCAAGCCTGTCTAGAATGATTAAATGGGTGAGCTTAAAATTGGACTTTGAAAAATTTTAACTTGGACTTTCCAAAATTTGGAAATACGCAGGGAATTATATAGTAATTGAAGTGGGATAAAGTTTAATGCCAAGTCAATCAGCTTTTGAACTGGAAATGTCAAAGTGGAATTGTGATTACTGCCAGATGCAGTTAAAAGGCTTCTTATTTTTATTCCTGTATGGAACATGTGACAGGGCTCTACCCATGAATTCCAGGCTCCTGTACACATAGCCAGGGTAGCTCCAACAGCTGTGAATTCCAGTCTGTCAGCCCTCACCATACTGTATGTTTCTGATAAATTGCACATGGTTTATTGTTGCAGTTGAAATAAGAAGCAGATACTTAAAGATCCGCCTTCCATTGCTTTAGGCAGTAGTACACGAGATTACCATGGGAGAAGAAACTGTAGAAAGCAAACTGTTAGAGAGATGATGATGATAATAACGGAAGGTCATCATCCTCGTATCCTCTCTCCTCTCATCTTCTTCCTCCTCTCAAAGAGTTTTTTTTTAATTTGTGCACCGTTTGGGCGGAATACGTAGGAGACTCCCTCTGACAAAGCAGTACAGTAAGAGCGTCACACATGGCGTGTCATATTTTCTGTGATTCGATCCTTTAGCAATGTTTGCCATGCTGCCCTGTGCATGCAACATAACAGCAGTGTGAATCCAGTTGAAGGGTAATTTATGGATGTTCGTAAGGAATTTTGTCAACAAACAATTTGGAAGAGAGTTAGCTGCTGATTCATTAACTACTTCCAAAACGCTTCGCTGACTCACTCGCCTGCGACGTAGATCGTAGTGTCTGCAGTTTGTCCTTGCTTCCCCGGTCTGGGTCTTGTCCGTTGGAGAAGTCGAGTGAAACCATCTCCTCAGTGTTTTTGTCTCAGGGAGGCGTTTACTGGAAATTGAATGAATTTGTGATAACACAAAATGCCAAATCTTCCTGCACCAGCTAATTTGAATATGGCTAGCAAGGATTGTGAAAACAACCATGGAAGTCAATGCCACTGCCAACAGTGCGCTATTGCCTTGGATCAGTGCATTCTTTCAATGGTAAGTTACAACACCCAGAAAATAAAAAAAAAAGGGCAAACTACGTAGTCTCTGTTGCACACGTTTTATAGCATTCGGCATTTCTGCTGGAGTCCTGTGTTTAATGATCACTGATATGGGTAGAACAGTTTATTTCCTGTAGAAAGCCATCAAATTTTCGTATGAGGATATTTGTTTCTCAGTCAGAGTTTAAATCTGGACAGAGAAAAAGAAAGGTGCATATGTTTAAGCAGTAGAAAGCATCAGTGAACTCTTTGTGCAAGGTGTCCCAAAGTTTCAGATCAGGAGGGTGGGGCAGGAGGCGGACAGGGTTAGAAGAAAAGTCATGAGCATCTGTCTGATCATAATTATCTTTTAATGTGTATGGCTCTGACTGGCCTGATCATTGTTTTGTTCACGTTTCTTTCAACTGAAATATGCGGTCTTGAAGCTTGTCTGAAGAGTACATCCTGCAGATGATACAGTATAGGAGAAAGTGAGAAATGATTTAGACGTTCTGGTTAGACTTGACAGAGTAGGTAGATTTCCATGGCAACTGAACTAGTATGATCGCTGCTCGTAAAATATTCACGAAAAGTTTATGGGAGCAACCGTGTGTGCGATCTTCTACTGCTTGGAGTGGATGTCATTGTTCAATGTGCGCGTGTTCAAATTTTAATTTTAAAAATTCAGTTTAGCGATATCTTTATCAAGGTTATCTGCTGCTGTGAGCCCTCAGTTAAAGCCTGCTAGACCTGACCTATTCACATACCCGCCACCCAACTCTGCAGGCACTGAAATTCTGGATGCCGTAGGGCCACAGCCTTGACTTTTGCAGCAATAGTATTTAGTGTTACTGTGTATGTAATCGCAACTCATCAAATTAAGCCTACACATTGCTTGGGCTATTATGTTCACATGTTACTGCTTTGATAAACATGTGGCACTTACATGCCTCCTGTTTCCAATTCGAAATGATCAAATGTTTTGCCAGATACTGACAAGAAGAAGAAGCCAACAAAACTGCTCAGTTTTTTTCATTGTGTTATGTAGCAGTAGAAAACAGTTTCCATGAGAGATGCCCAAGAGAAACATGAGCTTGTTGTCTGCATGCACAAATAGCCGAATTCCTACATTGCCAGTGAAATAAATCTAGCTTTCTTATAGTAATTCGGGTCACCAAATGTTAGTTCATATGACTAATTATATTAATTACTGCAAAAGTTCTTAGAAAGCCAAGGAAATGTAAACTGCGAAAAATTTACAACAAAGCACATGGGAGCTGTGCTGTTTGCATGTACAGTACAGTACTTGGTCGTGGCCGAGTTTGGCCGAGAGCATTTGCGGTATGTGATACCATAAACATTACTCATGTGGGTCTATTGTGACTGAGTGACGTCATGTGCATGGCCTCTAAAGTTTCGGTAAACATTTATGTTGATAAATGATTACATTCAATCCACACAAGAAAACAATTAACACATGTTGAGGCAAATCAAGGGTCCTGCTTGCCTTGAAGCAGTAGCTTCTCAGCAAGCATTTTTCTTGAGTGGGAATAGATTTACTCATATGTTGACAAGTCATTATAAGGGGGTACTGTACTGTACAAATGGGTGTGTAGTGTACGTACAAAAACAAACCCAATTTTATAGCTTGAGAAAACAAAATTGATAGCATCACCCAGCGAATAGTTACATATCGGTCTATGAGTATCATTACACTGTTGGTTCCCACCTGGGGGTACTATGACACTTTTGGTACCATCATTTGAACATCACAAAGGGTAACTGAGAAGCCTTTGAGATAATTTAAAAAAAAGATAGTGCCATATATAATAAAATGTGTTATGTGTGATGAGTTGGTTCTTCTACATTATTATTTTTTTTTTTTAGGGTTGGGGAAATTAAACCAGGAGATATCATTGACAAATTAGGATTACAGAGAATCCAAAAAGTTTGTGAACCGCTACCTTTGTGCAATTCCCCAAGTTATCTACAATGCAAATTTCCTAGATGTTCCATGCAACCGAAGATGGGCCTCATTGGCAGTGCAACAGTATCTATGGTTATAATGGTCGCTTAGCAAAAACTTGGATGGTGAATGGTGGCGTGGAACAGTGGGGGGGGGGGGGGTATGGGAGATAGTCAAGTACTGCAGAGGATTCAACGCTGGTAGAGCTGTGTACCATTAAAATAACTTGAAGATCAATGATAGCCGGTTTGTTAGCTACTCGTGACAATGAAATTTTTAAGTATATCAGCAGATGGCTTCCATTGAGCTGGCATTGAGCTGGCATTATTTTCATTTGCAATGTCTCCTACAAGTGAAACTGAAATAGTCCGATGCAGACATGTATTGTCCAGCTGCAGTGATGGCAGCTGCCATAGCCTTTCGTATCATTGCATTGAGCAATGATCCAATAGCAGTGGTTGTAATGGTTTATAAATTTATATTTTCTTGTAGAACAGAATGAATTAGGAAAGTCAGATCAGAAATAGTCGTGAAATATTGCGGTCTGTACGTGCTCTCAGGTTTTGCTTCTATGAATTGAAACATGCAGTAGGGTGTAATAATTTATAAATTGAGTTTACAATGTTAGTGCCATGCCAAAGATGGACTTTGCAGACAGCCTTTACAGAAAGGAAGGCAAGAAGTAAAATTAATTATTGAAAGCAGTTTAAAAAGAAAATTTTTCTTGAAACTCCTTGAGATTACACCACTTTGGACCGTGCACACATGTGTGGTCAAGGTGTCAGAACAGTGCAATCATTAGTTGCCAAGTTTAGCATGCCATATGTCAGGTGTGCCTTTTCTTCTGAGAGTAACTTTGAGTACAGGCTTGTAGAACTTATAGATAAAGTAGTATGTCTGACACTTTAATATGGTCATGTAGCCTATGGTAAATCATTTGTTTAAGCTGGAATATGAGTTGAAAATTTGTCAGTGAAAGTCAAGTTCAGTGGAATGTATCACAGCCACCACAACAAAACATTGCTGAAAGCCCATTTTTCCATAAATGAATATTCATGTCTATTCCCATTGGTCTCTTTGATTTCAGGTAATGGTGATTGACTGCCATGCTTTCTTGGATAGTCTGAATTTAGTAGATCCAACAAAAAATGTTGAGACCATTTTCATATTCACATATCTGGAGGATGAGTGCATAGTTCTCTTTCAGATTTTGTGACAGGTGATCTCTCCCCCTGCTTTCTCTTTCCTGAAACTCTGACAATGATAAAAGATAGATGGTCAGGTGATTGCCAGTGCAACTCATATTCCAGTTTTAATAAGATCATTTGTCTCACAAATTCAGGTTTCCTGATCCACTGCACCTGTTACAAGTTACTCTGCAATACACTTGAGCGACTCCAACATTTTTTGAGTTGAGTGCTTGCGTCCTGAATCTGAAGCTGTTTGCAAGTCCTACTTGATATTGGTCTCAATGATGTCATAACTACTGCCTACACATAACATTTATTTCTGAGTAGGAAATTATAGTATTGGCAATGTAGGTAGGGGAACCAAATTCCCAAATGGTGTTGGATGGTAAGAATTTTTCCTTCTTGCTAATAATCTGCTGTCACACGATTTTTTTGATGTAGTTCTAATGACAACTGACAATTTTGCAAGCAAAGAAGAAAAGAAAAAGAGACAGGTTTGTTTGTATGTTTTAATAACTAAAGTTGCCAAAGAACATTAATTCAAACTGTTCCTCAACACAAAAATCTATCGTCATGAATGTTTTCATAGTTTATTAAAAATTCCACAAGATTTGTGGCTCAGAGGAAAAGTGGAATCAAGGATTTGCATCTCTGAAGTGGAGTGAGTCACTGAAGTTTTCCTGGCAACTGCCCTGTACACTAGCTTCTCATCTATTTTGTCCTCTGGCTTCAGCATACTGTATCTGTTGTATCTACTTCCGTTACCCTCAATGTTTGCAACAAATGGTATTTATTTGAAATTTTTGTTGAAAGCCGTGCCGTATCTTTCATTGCTCAAATTCACTTTTTTGAGATTCTTGCTGCTATACTTGAAACATGAGCCCCCCCTTACAATAGAGGAATTTTAGAAAACAAAAACATCTTGTCATGCGATTTGTGATTACATTGCACAGTAAAAATATATCATCAGTGCCCAGAGAAAATAATTTGGCTCTTGAGCCTGTGGTATTTTGTGTAATGAGACTTACATGCACATCTGCCATAAACACAGGTGGCACGCAGGCTCATAGTCAAACTTTCTTTCCCACCGTGTGAAAGCTTCGTAGTTACATGCTAACATTAGAAAATGGCACTGAACATGATGGCATCCACACAAGCGAGACTTGCTTTCAAGGCCGTCTTCAGCGACAGCCGGCACCGTTCAAAGGTTTCCATCAACAATAATGTGCTTATTAGTTGGGCCCTCTAAGGGTTTCCTTTTCTTTACTGCCCATTCATCTTCAAACCTTGGTTGTCTCTGTTGCTTTCAATAACAGTTATTTGGGTCATGGGACAAGTTAAGAATTTGCCATGATTCATGCTTCTTTGTTCGATAAATATGACCTCTTCCTGTAAAGTAGGGTGTTTTGGTTAGTTTGTGGAGTAAATATGTTTTGTGTAACAGTGTGAGCTATTTTACGACATTATACATGTGCGAAGTAGGTGGAGCTATGCTACACTGTGATGAGAAGATATGTTGCTAAAATTGTAATTCCCCACTCAGCACCTACCCTCCTCTCCTTGATATCTTAAAGGAGGATAGGGCATTCTAAAATACATCTTGCATAACTTTTTGTACTTTCTTTCTCCAAATCGAGTAAAAGCATATTTATTGAACAGAGTTTTGGTAAAAAATGATCTGCCAATGACAAATTTTGTTAGAGAGTGCCCCAGGAAAGAGAAAAAAAAAAACTGTAAATTTTTTTATTTTTCTGATGTTGTGGCCTGAAATATAATATTCATGAGGATGTGTTTTATACCAAAAATAGCAAAAAGGTGTGTAACATGTAGTTTACAACTCCCTATACTCCATTAAAGTGAATTGCATATGTCTAGGCAAAAAGGAAAAACATTACAATTTCATGTCCAAAAGTTATGGTCGTTAAATCGCCCTATTTCAGACAATTTGCAAAAATAAAAAAGTTTCTAACATGATGACAAAAAGTGTGAAATACAATAATGTAATGGTTGACAGATTTCATTTGATGTACCCATGCACTTCTGTGAGCAAACCATTGAGAATTTTGTATGAATATTCAGTTGTTCTAAACAGCTGATCACTGATACCATAATGAGGTGCTAACCAAGGAGCAACGAGTTGTCCGTTTGTGATACACCAGTGAAACCCGTACTGTTGCATATATGTAGGCACTGATAATAAGAACCGTTTTCAAAGATGATTCCTGTTTTGTGCTCTTTTTTTTGCCGTTTCCATTGCTTTGCAAATTGGTTGCCGTCATTTTTTAATTACTGCATTATGCAGTTCATTTGTGACTTTCTGCACATGTATATTTAAAAAAGAAGAAATACTTTAGATCAAGCATAGTCATATCCTTCTGGTTTTTCTGCACATATGCAAACTCTTTGAAGTTTTTGGACATTCCTACAAGTCTACAACCTGCAATACAACCATTGTGCACTTGTGGTATTTAGTTCTTCAGAGTTAGAACACTAATATCGGTAACTCCCCATACACAGGTATTTTTTGAATACTCAGAAGTGTCAGTTGTGAAGATTATGGTCAGTGGGGAGAAATTTTTACCTCAACATGTGCAATATGAATGCATGAAATACTGTTGGCGGAATTACAGAGAGAGTCACTCATTTTATACCAAGGAGATGCTGTGGTAATATGAAGACAGACTTGATATGAAGTCATCTCTCACTTACATCTTTTCGTAATTATATCGCTTTTAGCAACTGCCCAGTCATGCAGCTACTCAAGCGTGCTATGATGCAAGTTCAATCTCAGTCTTTTTTTGTTGATTTAGCTCACTGAGCTGTATCAAGTTCTTGCCAGCCTTTCATTAAAGAGGAATTTATGCAATCTCATTATTGGTATACTCTCAAACCTCAGCTAGCACACAAAACCAGCTTCGTTTCTCTGAAAATAGTTCCTGGAAGTGTTAACTTAGATGTGTGCATGACGTACATGGTTCCTCCCTGTTGTGTCAATGCTTTGTTTCTGTGACGTGAAGTATACAGTGGAGTACAAGTTTGAATATAGTTGATTCCAAGTGGGAAGTATGCTTCAGGAACCCAAAAGACACATACTGAGTGTTTGTTTAGAGAAGTGACAAAGGTGTGAACAATCTGTCAAGGAAATTTCCAGTTCGTGAAAAATAAAGGACTAAAAAGTAGTGTCCACCGGCTTTGAGGACAAATTCCTTTCAATTCTGCAAAAATCCTACGCAGCTCTCACTTTCAAAGTTCTATGGCAATTGGCTGAAGCAGGGCGTTTTAATTAAAAGAGAAACACTACTACCATTGCACGTAGCTGCATAGATGGCATGTGAATAAATAATGTAACTGGTACTCTGTGGTTCCTTCAAGTGTGCAGCTATTGTGGACCAATGGCTATGAATATTTATTTCATGTTTTGTGCTCTGTGAAAGGAATGTTTGACCGTCGCAGACAGGCTCTCCGGGATGTTCAGGGCGGCAGCCTGAGAGCTGCTACACAGGCTACAGCAGAACATGAGTGGGAGTGTCTTTAGCATGATCGCAGATATGGTGCAGCATATTGTATTATGGCTCTCTTCAACCATTGTGCACACGTTGTCGTCATAGCGCAATGAAGGTTCGTTGAAATGTGAACGATCCACCGTTCATTTTCGGCGAGTGTCAAATCCAGGATGTTGTACTGTAAGCTGTTTTGCAACCTGAATGCAACTTTGACTCTTATATGCTGGAAGCTATGAATAATAATCTCTCAACTGTATTACAGTAGCTCATTAAATCTCTCATGAATCCTTATGGGTGTAGGGATTTGAACCATCCATTTCATGTCTCTTTGGTTGACAGGTGGAGGAATTAGCTCAGATCCTGTAGATTTCTTAACAGTTGCATTAAAATCTCAGGGATCTAGATGTCGTCATGTTCACCCAGTCATGTTGATTTCTTGAATCTGGTGCATATAATTAAGTTCCTTCCAAATCCCCACACGACAGGCCCTGATATTTGCAATTCAGATCGATGACGGTAGGTAGATTCCTACTGTAGTGTGACATATGTAGGCACACGCAGAGTAATATCACTTTAGTTGAACATTAATAACTTGAATTGACTGTCAGAGAAAAATACTTCATATGATTACCTTCACAGTTGGGAGAATCGGTAGATGTGGAAGGACTTCATGTTGCGCATGCTCCTTTCAAGTACAGCCGTATACTTGCATCCTCTGTAGATTCCAGTAGGAGTTGATTCCGTTGATCATCTCCTCGGACCCTTTTCGTACTCGCTCTATCATAAAGTACTCATTGCATCGCTCCATTAGTTCACCCTACCACTGTATCTACTCTGACACGTATGAGGTGTAACTGATCAATAGAACGGTGATTCATACAGTTGTGCTGAACGAACGTGTGCTGGCCGACCCGTCATAGTGTCCGGGGTTTATCCTTGCACAAGATAAGGTATGGTTGTACTGAATTTAGATTACATCAAAATGGATGTTGCAATATTGGAATTTATGTAAACATCATGTAAATTTTGTACTTTCCAATTAAGTTGGCCATTAAATAGCATCTCAAAGTGTACTTGCAGGGAATATAGTAATTCACATGTATCGAATCCCATCTTGATACACAGTTAAAGTGGTCAGAATGCTCGCAAATGCAAACATGGGTAGCAGATGTTGTTTGCTATTAAACTTGGACATCTTCGAAGCATTTTGCCCTTCATAAAACTCAAAGGACTCCGAAATTGCTCTAATCAGATGTGAAAGTTCGATTTGCCTGGCAGTTTGCCACACTTCATTCTGTTCTTATGAGTCCTCTATAATAGAATGTAGGGTACTATCCCTCTGATCATACACTTTTGAAAAAAAGGTATGTGAAACAAGTTTGTGTCATTGGTTGGCTACTAAGCCTTATTTCATTTACTCATCTTCTGAAAAATCTGCTCATTGTACTGCAGTTGCCACTATACTCAAGTAGTAATCCCATTTTCATTTCCATCGCCTTCTGAGCAACTTAACTTTTGTCTTTCATTCTGAAATGAAGTGTAGATATTGGCCTAGGTCATTAACTACGTACATGTGATATTTCTGTCACGTAATGATTTACCTCACTGTTGACATTATGAACCGGTAGATATTAGGTGGTGCTCTTCCACTATCTAAATATTTCTCCTGTGAAACAAAACTTCAGTCGGTGGAAGTACTGTAACCTTTAAGTTGCATAGTTTTTTTGTAACATGATCACAGCATGTTTTGTTTACCGTACTTTGAGTGCGCTGATGGTATGGGTTGGATAATGTCAGTAGATTTCACTGGCAGTTGCTGTGTTAGATCTGCTTCATACGTTAAATGTATAATAGAACTTTGAAAAAAATGTTTGATGATGATAAAGCTTGATCAGAATCCATGACACACCGGTCTTGAGTCTCATCCACCACAAATATCTCCATATCAACTGACCAGGCAGAATCCAAGCTGATTCACTGATTGTGTAGGATATATTGGAATGGAGCGATCAGTGAGCAACTGTATGCATGCATTAGCATGTACAGCATACATCAGCATGTATATTTGATATTCATATGGATGTCAACACTGTACGTGCATATACAGTATGCAGTATACTGTCTGTCAGCAGCATACTGTATGTCAGCAGGAACCAGCTGTTCGTACCTCACGGCAGCCATAACAATCCAGTGGTTTTGAAGTGTTAACTGTACACAAAAACCACATCAACCAAGATCAGTAAATGGGTTTGTAACAGGGATCTCTGCATGCTGGCAGCCTGGCTGGGGAGAACCTTGTTCAACACTTTAGTCACCTTTTCAGATTTTCACAAAGAAAGTATTGAAATCACACCTCAGTGCAGTAACACAGAACCATGTTGGAGTTACAATGTTCACGCTGTGTTCAATGCCATGAATAGAAAGGGCAATGTGAGAATGTACTGGGAGGTTGAAGCCTATAGGCTTGTATATGCAGTGTATCTCAAAAGATGAATCAAAATTTTTTTCATAGATCTTGTGTAGTTGGAATATTTTAGTCATGAATGTTTGTTGATTTACTTTCACTTTTCACCTGCCTCAGCATAACACATGCATATGTTTAAATGAATGGTATATTCATCTGACAATTTTGTTTTCATATTTACATGCTAACCTTTTCCCCAAAGTTTCATGAATTCTCGAAATTATAGGGTGAAAGTCTGAAAAATCAGCTGCTTTGTTTGGTTTACTAGGAATTTTCATGGCACCCCCACTTCTTGTGACCTTCAGCATGGCAAGTCGTTTGATTATTATCAGAATCAGTGCGAGACATGTACACATTATTCTGTACCCACCTCACATGGTCACTGTTTATACGATGACATCACAATTTACTTTTGTTTTCTGACTCAATGGCTGTGTCTTATCAGTTTAAATCATTGCTACAGTGTAGCAGGTATTGGAGGGTACCAGTACATTCTTTAACTTAATTGGATGATAACTGCCTGCTGAATTGATCTTATCGACTGTAAAAATATTCAGGTAAATTATTGTCTGGATTTACAGTTTTTTAAAGTTTCGTGACCAATTTCAGAAGCCCACTCAATTTTGTTCACTTTGTTTTGCGGACTCGAAACATGAAGTCATGTGAAAATTGGTCTTGATATTTTGGGCTGGTTCTCTTCTATTTGTTCAGTATTGTCGTTGAATCTCGAGAGAGTTTTGCTTGAATAAGAACTTTTACTGCTTAAAATCTGAGTCATTTACCCTTCAAGTTTCAACCTTGAAATAAGTGAATTTATGATCATCATATCAATTGTTCCTTAGGTTTTTGTTGCGATGTGTATTTGTTGATATCGGTGGTACTATCTTCAATCCTGATCTCTGTTTTGTTTTTATTGTTGGTGGTAGGAGTGGGGTCTGTTCCCATTGATTCAGATTGCAGATATCTTGAAGACTCATGTCTGCCCAAGATGAATGCATGCTTTGGTCACTTCATTTATCTCTCAGTCATTGGTGCCAGCTGTGCCTTACATAAAATGCTGTAGGGGCCTATTGTTCTGCTGACCAGAGAATTGTAGATCTGTCTGACATATTCATAGTGCGAGAAATTTGCTAGTACGTATCACAATGAGTATCATATCATTACTGAATTAAGTCCCCACTATGTTGCTTGAAGCATTATGAGAGGCACTTTTTGAATTTTAATTTTTTAGGCCATCAATACTCATTATTGCTTGAGACCTCTTTGTCTTGTTTGCACCCAGAATCTCAGTTTGTCACTGGTGGTCGCTTCAATGCTGTCAACCATTGTTTAGTCACTATTGCTAAAACTAACGGTAGTTTTGCGAAGTGCAATCCAATATTGGCTTCAATGGTTACCATTCATTCAGAAGGCTGTGAAATAATCTCTGCTGCCGAAAGATACTGCGGTTATTGATGGCCTCGTCCAGCGGTGTCTGTCAGAACCGCTGAGCATGACGGCAATTACCAACTCTAGTACAACTCTGCGTGCAATCTCCACCAAATATTTTATCCGACTGGTGCATTCTTATCTATTGACTTTCATACTCCGTTCAGTGAGTCACAGTTCTTTCACATCGATATTTTTATTTCTTTTTGTTAGTCAATTAAGATGCAGGACAGATTGATTGGTGGCTTGCAAGAGTCATTTGGACTGTCCGTCCATGCATCTCTACACGATGGTGGTCACATAGTCTGTACAGTAAAGATGTACAGTGTAGATCATTAAGTCAGGATGTGTACAACTAGTAGCTATGTATGACACTTGGGTGAGGGGGAGGGGATACTCGGGTCTACTTCAGAGTTATGACACTTGGTCAGGAGTTGTGACTCTACTCGACTTTCCTTGGAGTCATGACTTTAGTGGAATTTTGGAATCTTAAAAAAAAAAAAAGAGAAAAAAACTTTCATGAAGTGTGTGCCTATCAGTTTGAATTAATGTTCTTTTCCATTTTAATACATCAAAATGATAAAAGCAGCCTGTCCCTTATGGAAAGCCGTTTTAATGTTTAATCAGAAATTTCAGATATCACTAATTGGCTGTTGTTGTAGATATCTAAAATTGAATTGGAGACATCTGAAATTTAATATCTTAAATTCAATTCAAGATATCTGCAATTTAATTCCAGATATCTGAAAGTCTTTTTTAGATATCTTAAAATTCAATTTGAGATATCTGAAATTGAATGTGAGATATCTGACATTTATTTTCATATATCTGGAGTTCAATTTCAGATATCTTAAATAGAATTTTAGATATCTAAAATTCATATTCATGATCTACAGGATGAAATGGCACAAAATGGAAAGTTGCATAATCATGTGTGAAGTACTCTGACTGTGAGTACTGTATACGTGTACCGTAAAGTATGAGCCTACAGTATTATTCTGTGAACTACCGAACTGGCGTAGTACAGTAATACTGCTGGCGCCAAGTTTCTTGTGCAGATATGTCAGCCACTTGCACAATGTGCTTGATCGTGCCTAAGCAACCATACGTCTCCAGTATCGGATAAAATGTGGGACACATGGGTAGATGTCTAGAAGTGCCTTTGCAAAGTCGTACCACCTTCCACCCTGAATTTCAATGCACTGTACCAAAGGACTAGTACTTAGGCCTAGCCAACATACAGCAACAGGATGCTAGCTGATAAGTGTATACTGTAATAATGGGATCTCATTTGACCTATCACAATTGGCTGACAGTTCTGGATACATGCATGAATTAAACATTGTGTGAGCTGCATTTCAGATATTTAAAATTCAATATCAGATATCTCTCATTCAATTTCACATACTGTATCTAAAATTCAATTTCAGATATCTTTAATTCAATTGCAGATATCTGAAATTTAATCAGGGATATATAAAATTCAATTTGAGATATCTGAAATTGAATTTTAGATATCTAAATTAGAATTTAAGATATCTGAAATTGAAATTTTGATATCTAGAATTCAGTTTGATATATCTGAAATTTATTTTCATATCTGGGACTATCTATGACTGGGTCATTGAAACCAAATAACAAAGGAGTTGCTTGTAGCATCATGAGTCATGACTGTCCAGGCCATGAGTACTTGACTCCAAATATATCGGATTTGCCCAAGTTTTCTCTGTAATGTTGTTGATCCAACTGCGCCCGTCTTGGATTGTTTCTTGGTCTTCATCTCGTCTGCAGGTATAGTGGTGATTTGTCACTGAGCACCTCATTAACATTTGATGAGAACTGTTCTGAACACATGTTCAAAAGAAAGTAAGAAATGAGGTGGGGGGGGGGGTGGGAGGGAGACAGATGTACAGAGATCACATGTTTGAAAATGTCTCAATGTTTCTCTACTTCTGTGGCTCAACATCGCTACCATGCTATTTATGTTGTGATAGTTACTGTAAGGGTGGGAGATAGTGATAACATTTTAACAGTATGATTTTCAGAGTGCCAAGGGCCTTCCTTGATTACAAGTCTGTGCAAACACCAGATACTCCCCATAATAGGGGTTCGTATAGAATTGCGATTCAGAATGAAGAATGGTGAAGCTGTTTTAACAGTGTCCTGGTAATAATACTTTCTTATGGCACGAATATTACCACTTGATACACATTCTAACATCTTTGGTTTTCATTTGTTAGTAGACATTGCTAATTCATTTTCTAATATTTGTCCTCACACTAACATGCCAGTTGTTCTCTAAGTTAGCTGTTACCTTACTTCTATTTGTAGCTGTAGTGCTGTTCTCATGGAGCACCCATCATATCGGATACATTCTATCCATCCAACACAGCAACAAGTAAATGTATTACCATACTCAGAGTATGAGTATCCCTTTAAAATCATAGTTGTGGCGCTTTCTGTAACCTGAATAAAGCATGTCACACCATAAGGCCAAGGTATACATTTGCAAGGCAACATTGGAAAAGTAAGATAATTAAGAAGAGGTCATGAACCAACATTGTGAATTTCCTTTTCAAGAGTAATTGGTGCACTAGCTCTAAAGTGGAGTGTTCCATTTGAATACAGTGTAAAGGCGATGTAACTGCAGATCTTTTCTTGTTTGCTCTGTTTAAACCACAGGTCTCTGGTGATAGCTGTGTTGTCTTGTACCGTGAACTGAAGTTTGTGACAGACATTGCTGCTTTATACCAATGTAGGGTTGAAATTGCAGGGTTATAAGCTGGCTGAACATAAATGGTGGCTAGTACCATTTATGTGAGGATGAAAATGAATTATGAAAATAAATCCTTGAGTTGATGCCATGGAGAGTTGTAGTACCCATCATTGTTCATTAGTCTATGTAGTGTGTGGCCTTTCATCACTGTTCCAACTAAGTCACAGAACTAGGTTGAATTTTTTGGTACATGCAGAACTCCCATGCTTGGCTTAAATTGCTGTGTGATTTGCATCCCGAAGACCAATTTCACAGTGTTCTGAGGATGGAATTTGTGATAAATTTTTGCTTCCCAAAGTGTCCCCAAAGTAAAAATTTCAGAACTTTATGTCACAAAGATTAAAAATTTAATTCAAGTGGTATTTTGCTTCCCAACTTCGCAGGAGATTCCTAAGCCAAGAATGGTGAAGCTTATTCACTCAATTTAAAGTAATAGATTGCACATATTAATTTGTTATGTCGTTCTTCTTCTACTCAAATTACTTTGTTTTAGTTTTTCAAAAGCCATTGTACCTTGTCATGAAATCTGATCGCTGTGTTACTGGTATGGAGGGACTTGACTTAACTACATGCGATGCAAGAAAACAGTGAACTTTTCAAGGTTATATCCAGTTTAAAATTCAAAAGGAAACACAATCAGGTAATGTGAGTTTTAAAGAGGCTCATTGAGTTAGTTTAGTAAAATTTACTAAACTTTCCCAAACCCTGACTAGTTTCCTTCACATACTAATGACAAATGGTCAAACTAATGGGATCCAAAGGTGTCACATACGGAAGAACATTAACGAATGAGTGATTAATGTTTCGATTTTGGTTTTGAAAATTTGTGACCAGACATTTTTCACTATAGTACAACTGCATATACAAACAGCCAGCACAAGTCAAGGTCAAAAATTCAAAATTTTTTTGTGACTGTCGCTTGTAAAACTAAGCTAAATAAGCTGAATAAGCATAGTCGTAATGTTTGTATCCTCCAGAATCCTCACAAACTTATTGATATCAACTCAATGAGCCCCTTGAAGAAAGACATTACAAATTATTGGGGAATTGACTATTTTAAATTGAGTTAATATATTTTTCAACATTTTATATCTCAGCCACACAACAAAATATGAAGTTGTGAAGTTGACTGATCGTGATTTTCTAAAATATATTTTCTTGTGATTGTAGACTTAACATATGTGAATTAGTTAATACTTTTATGGAAGGGAGGAGAGAATGGAAAAAAATAAAACAAGGGAGGCAAAAAAAAAAAAAGAGGTTTTTGTAGCTGGTTGTAATTATATCAAATTAAGGAAAATATTGTAGCAAGTGGTGTGATGAATCTGGTAAAGTGCCTGATTTATAACTGCATTTTCACTGAGTCAATTCAATGCTCTTTAGGAAATCTAAAACTCTAATTATCTTAACAACCATGTCACAGAGACTGACCTCTGTGACTGTGCCAATACGTTGAACCATTGAAGCGTGTGACATGTGTAGTAAGTTAACATCCCTGTCAGAATTTTGAAGTTTTTGTCTGTTTTCATTAGAAGACTTGGTAGTGTCTTCATATAGAAATATAGAGATGTAGAAATATTAGGAATAGCAGGGTGGGGTAGAGGGAGGGGGTCAGGGAGATGGGGGTTGGAGGGTGAGAAGAAGAGTGAGTTGGGAAAAGAGAAGAAATGTAGAGGGGGATACGGAGGACGGTGAAAAGGAGGGAAGATGGGAAATGAGAAAAAAGGGGAAATGGGAGTGAGAACAGGAAGAGAAGAGGAAAGGGGAATAGGGAAGAGAGGAAGGAGAAAAAGAGGGGGGGGGGGGGAATTGAAAAAGGTAAGCAGAGGGAAAATGAAGAGGGGAAAGAGAAGGGAGAGACGATAGGGAAGAGACTGGGAAAGTGTATGGGAAAAGTAGGAAAGAGGAGGGGATAGTGAAGAGAATGGGAAAGAGGAGGGGGTGGAAGAAATGGGGGGAACAGAAGAGGAAGGGAGGAGGAGGAAGAGGGTAGGAGAAACTAGAAAATGGAAACAGAAGAGGGAAGGGTGAGGATTAGGTAAAAGATGGGGTCAGTTAGAGAGGAGGTGATGATAGAGGAGTAGAAAAGTGTTGTGGAATAGGGGGAAATGGGGGGGGGATTCTGTGGGAGGATTCATGTAAAACTTTTCCATAGATTTTGTGCTTGCATTGCACAATTCTTGTGCATTGCCTACCTGTGCTATTTAACCCTGCACGTATACTTCACGTTAGCAGAGATATTAAAAAGTTGCTAGGAAGAACTTCATTTTAATTATGGTTAATTAAGACTTTTATTGCTTAGCTTATTCTAACAGAAGAAAGGTAAATTTTTGAAACAAAGACTCATCATGCTTTAATCTTATCAATTTAACAATGATCAAACTCTTAATTCTTTCAGCTGGTATTAGCTAGAGTCAAGAGTCATCAATGGGAGACTTGTAGCGGTTTATTTTGTGCCTGAATCAATGTCAGAGATGGTGTGCAGTGATATGTGGCATCGTACGCTAGTCGACAAATAATGTGTTTTTTGTTACGTGTTTCCCCTTCCATCAAGCGTGACCTCTCCGGCAAATACAGGCTTTCGATGACGGTCACTTGCAATGCAATTTATGGAATCATAGAGTTTCCTCATTGCGTCCTGCGTTGGGTTTTATATGTCTTGAATAATAGATCATGCAACCCATTTCCCCTTCAGGGTTTTGCTTTCACCTTTAATAACTGCAGTCTGTTTTGTAGGTCTATAATTTTGTTTGTTTCCCCTTATCTCGCCATCGTTTATCGTGGCTAGTTCGTGTCGTTCGGTCGTCGACGACGGTGCACAGTGCAATTCCGAGGTACTCCAAGCTCAAAGTACACAGCTGTCTCGTTAATGACAGTCATATTTGTGCTGTTATGTTATTCTGCCGAGGAGGGCAATGTTTTAATTGCAGTGAAAAATCTCCTCGGCACAGCACTCTCCAGTGCTCCAATCCATCACATATCGACAGGGAGATACATACACATACATATATATATGTAGGAAAGGTGTGTCATGCAGTGCTGTGATGGTATTTGCCAATTCAAGCAGACCAGATTGTAGCCATTATTAAGAAGGAAAAGGTGGATTTATATTTTCTAAAGGATGTGCCGTTTGCATACGTGTTTGTTTTGCAGGTAGAAAGCTCCAAGCACTCGCGTGCACATTTCCATGTGTTGAGTGGCTTGGTTGAGCACTAAGCATGGATTTCTATAGCCAAATGTTGGAGCCTCCTGATATCATTGTAAGTATTTTAGCTGTACATTTTTCTGGATAGCTAGAACTGCTTCGTCTGTTCTCGTCATTGGGTGTCTTCTACCTCTGGCTCTTGTTGGAGTTTTGAGGTAAACTGTTGGGAGCTGCTAACACTTCTAAAAGTTTGCTTATTTTTATTTTCTCAATGAGAATTCATGATATGACTTGCACCGCTGCAACTCACAGATGGCTTGTTGCTTGATGTTACATGTGTGCCCAAAATAATGACAAAGCTCAGAGAGAAATGCCTAACTATGGAAAATAGAGCTTTGGGTTTTGCTTGTTCGGTAATTTAGCAGATTCTGAGCTGTAACACGTTTCTTCTTGGATGGTAAAAGGTGTTTCACACTATGTGGTGTCTTTGTAGAAAAATAAGTTAGAACTACTTGAGAAGGGAACAAGGATTAATGCAAAATGACTTTTAAAATTTCATGTTTTTGCTGTTTTTATTGTTGCTAACTAATGAAGTATCATGCATAGTAGCTGAAAGTAGTGCAGCATGCAACTGGTCACAAGGAAACAGACAGTTGTATTCAGTATCTAGATGAGACGTCTCCATACATGTGCTTGCTTTGCTTGCTCTAGATGCTCAGACTAAGTTGCTATTTGTGTTTTTCTAGCATATACCTGAAATTTTCAGTCTGAGTATGTCTTTGCAAGTGTCAGGAGTGTGATGTCTGGATGTTTGGTTTTTTGTCCAGTGGGAGGTTGGCAGGAGCTCAGTGATGTGGTGTGCTCCCCTGGGCTGCCATATTTTCACTACTACTTCCCTAGATACATAGTTTCATACTCTTCTTCTGTTTACCATGGCAACACCAAAGTCATTCCTACCCTCTATATCTTCCATAATGACAGCAGATTGTGTCCTATGAAAAGTTTCTGTACACTGTTAGCCTGAAGCATGTAAAGTATATCATGATTTGACTTCGTGTCACCATTCATGAGATGCCATTAAGATGAAAGATAAGGCGAATTGACTCCCAAGCAGCAGTGCTTTTGGAAACCTACTAATTTAGCTGCACCCTGATTCGAGGCTTCATAGGGATATAGGTACTGTACCTTCATATGCTGCTGAATGTGATACTGTTTGAGAAGCAAAAGCACTTGTGCATACCTGGTATTCATGCACCGCTGCAGTAGCTCAAAGGCAGAGCATTCATGTAGATCCAGAAAGCCACAAAGTCCAACTGCTCCTTAGCTATGTTCTTAATTTTCATCCTCAGCATAAGCTAAATACCGAAACTTTGATTGTCCACCAAGGAGAGCCCTTCTTTTTTTTGTGCTATTTACTGTGTGCCTTGTATGCTATGCGTTACCTGAATCTTGTAATTTCTGTGGCCCATGAAAGGGACACCGAGGCTGGGGGCAGGGAGGAGGCTGGTGCTTTGCAGACATGCTCTGAATCAGTTGCTTAAATCATCAGAATTGTCTGGGTTAAGTTTGCCACCGGTTTTGTCTTGGTTTACCACTCTCTGTAGAACCATGTCGGTAGCACATGATGGTACATTTCCTATGACCTTGATTTGCCACTTGCACAAAACGAGAGGTGTCAAACCAGAACGCAGAAAAGCACTGTCCACCCTTAAGGTGCTATCGTCAATTCAGTATCTGTTTTTCCTACATCATGCATGGGGTAAGGCTGTATCAGATCCTCCATTATCTTTTACGTCAATTTTATTTTATTCACATTTGCCAAGTCCCTCTATATGAAAAAGAGGAAAATGAACGAACAAACCTACGAACAAATGAGTGCTGATTTAAATGGGGACACTATTTCAACTCAGACATAGGCATCATGGAGACAGTCTCAATAGGTTCCAATCTTCACTAATATATGGTACTGATAGGTGTAGCAATGAGGTGGAGATAGGTAAGTATTGTTACTGATAAATGTTCAACCAGGTAAGTTTTGGGAATTTTGTGATAGACATGTTGTATTTCTTACTTGCTCATTTATTACAGATGGTAAAAAACAAAAATAGTTTCGTACTGACCAAGGTGGCCCCTGATGCCCCATACCAACAGCCCGCAGTAGATGAAGCAGAATATGACGGCGATGAAGAGCAAAGGAGATGGGGAGGGTGGAAGACATGGTAGAAGTAACACATGCATCCTTTTTTCTTTGCACCTAGTATTTGTTCAGCAAGTAACAGCAGATTTCTTCTTTGGGACCAACAGTGTAGGATCTTTTCAAAATATGGTAGTATCTTCTACAGACATTAGTCTGGGTGATGTGGCTTGGGTGACACTCTGTACTGTGTAGCTAACATCACTGGCATGCTTGCAATATGGAATGTCATGCCCCATAGGCAGTAATGCAGAATTCAGTATTTCCAGGCCATATGGCTGTGTACTCCACACCGTCTGCTATGGGAGACATTATGGATGGAAATGGAATGGGAATTCTTCTAGGGGTTAGGAAGTGAAGGTGTTTTGAACTTTGAACATTAGGGCTGCAGTTGCAATATAACTGATATGTCATGCCATAGGTATTACTCCTTTCAATCATATTTGTCATTATATCACCTATGCCAGGGTGCAACAGTGACGCAAATCATGGCAGACATGCTTCCAGTATCGCTGGCAACAATGATATCCATGGCAATATCAGGGATGTCAGTTGTCAAACAGTATCAGTTATAATTCTAATGTTATCAGTCATACTAATTATATCAGTCTGTGCCAGCAACATCAGTGGTACCAATGATGTCAGCAACTGGGTATCAGTAACGATGTAAGTCATCCAAATATCAGTTATGCTGGCGATGTCCGTTTGGCCTTTGTCTTGGTCGAGACATTTGTAACTTCTCTTTCGTGTTTCAACATGCAATGCTTTTACAACACCTGTTGCGCTGCTGTTCCAACAGCGACCTGTTCGTCAGCCGTTTACACGCGAACTCTGTACCCAAACTGAGTTATGCACATCCGAGGATCTATTCGATACAAACTTCTTGGACATTTGTCAAAAATAGGGCATAGCCATGTACAAAACACTTGATCTTTATTCATATAATGCAGTTGCTCGTATACGGAGCGCACACACAGTCACAGCGAAGAGCTTGTTCACTGTTCACCCTGACTGGTTGTTCTCTCTGAAGAAATTGTGAATAAACCTGAAAGTTTGGGGGTGTGAACTCAATGATCATATCTGATCGGTTTCTTCAAATTTTCTAGGCAAATCAGCAATAACATAACGAAAAAGTTAAGACAGTTGGGAACAACTGTGCAAGACCTCAGTGTGAAGTAGAAGCAGAGAGGAACAGAAGAGGGCGCAGTTAGCTCTGTACAAAACAAGCACGGTGTATGTGATGCTACATTGCTAGGGCTTAGCAACATGATGTATTACTCTGCAAACAGTATCTTACAAATCTTCCAAACATTGTCAGTTGTGCTAATGATATCAGTCTTGATTGCAATATCAGTTTTACAAACAGTTGCATCAGCCGTATCAGTGATATATCAGTCAGTCTCAAAGGGAAACAAGGCATTTGTTTCACAGAAAACAACCGTAGTTTTAAAACCATGTTTGTGGACACAGAATGATATATTTTTCAAAATGAGGAAGGACAGAAGCCTTTTTTTTCAAAAACTAAGTTTCCCACAGGTAGAAATTTAGTTATTTCTTGCTCAACCAATAATTTGTTCACCCAAACTTTTCAAAATTCAAATGATGCATCTTCGGTGTCATCACATGCATATCGCTTTGAGGAGATGAAGCTTTTGTAGATGTTTGTTGATGAGACTGAATGGTTTAACAATATTTAAAGTTGTTTATTTTGTATGCCATGTTGGTATATTCTAAACACTCTATTTCCCTTTAAAAGTGATATCACTCCTGCCAGTGATAGAGTAACATTAGTCATGCAAATAATTAACTGTCATCCTAATAATATCAATCATGCAACTGATGTTGTGCATACAAATAATATAAATCCTACCAGTGATATCACTCTTATCAATAACAATAGGTCATGACAATGATATCAGAACTGCAGGTTAAGTTAGTCGTGCCAGTAATATCTGTCATGCAAATAACATGTATAGAAATGATATGCAGTAGTCATGCCTATGATAATATTAGCTGTACAAAGTGATACTATCAGTCTCGCTGGTAACTAGTATAAGTACGATTATACCAGCAATGCCAATGATGTAAATTACTTTACCTATCAAAAGTATGAGTCCTGCGAGTGATGTGTCAGTCATGACGATGATACCAATACAATCAATGATACATCCATCAGCAAATTGCTTAATGAATGAAATGAAGGATGCTCAAATATTTTTTTTGAATTCCACATGCATGAAAGAATTCGCATTGTAGACATACCTTCATTTAAATTAACTGTATGTAAAACTGGAATATGACTTGTACTGGCACTCCCCTGGTCATCCATCTTTGTTCTCTGTCAGTGTTTCATGGAAGAGTTTGTAGGGGATAAGGTCACCTGTCAAAAAATCGGAAAGAGAACCTATGAATTCTTCATTTTTGTTGGACCTTCGTAAATTCAGACTCTCCAGGAAAGCCTATCCATCAATCACTGTTTCTTGAAATGAAACAGACCCATGGGAATAGATATGAATACTCATGTATGCAGAAATGGGACTTGAACAATGTTTTTTTCTGTAGTCGGTGTGGCATATTTGACTTTCAGTGGCAAAATATGACAAATTTCAACTCATATTCCAGCTTTAAATTAACTGTATTTAAATTATTATGCAACTGGTCCTAATGTCTCTTTCATCATGTATCATTAATTGAGAGTTTATATTCAAAGTGAAAGTCAATCTGATCTTGAAGTGATGGTGTGCTAGAAACAAGATTGTTTGAAACGGTTTTTTAATACCCTTGATAATTAAAACCCGGTAAACAACGCTCATTGCCCAAGGTTATACTGGGCTAGATCCCTTCGTTCATGCAACCTCTGTTCCAGCCAGATGGATGCTAATCTGCTCGTAACATTTCGTCCTCTTCCCATAGGGCATGCAGGAAACGGTCACTTCTGTCACATGACGAACCAGACCCACAAAGTGAGGCAAAAAGCTGTTAGTCGAGAAATAGATCGGTCTTTACCTTAAGGAGATTAGAGGATAGATATATCTCCTATCTCCTGATCCATGCATTGCTTCCTTTTCCATTGTTAATTAATTGATGGTGATTGTGTCATTGATCGTTGAATTAGGTCCATCTAGAAGGCCTCTTTCACTTCACTGCATTTTGCATTTGCTTTTGGGGGCTTTAGTACTGGGTCATTGAACAGCGTGACCTTCTTAACACTTAAAATCAATTTGTTGAGTGAGGATGAGCAAGCTGAGGTGTTCACAGGGTAGGAATATCACCCTGAACAGTTTATATATCAGTCCAGTCGTGTGAAGGATCGTCGGGTAGTGTGATACTGAATGGGGACATTGTGACGGTTCGTGGGTGTCGCTTCTTTGTATTTTAGTACTTTGATGTACACTAATCTGATCTTCAGACAGCTACTTCTTTTAGAATCGATTCAGAAACTTTGCTTCCTATCCTGCAGCGTCTACAGGACACATATCGTTGTACACACCCTTCCTTCTTCCCTATCCCAGTCTCCTGGGGATGCTATCATTTAATTATGAAGGTCCTAACCTTGTATGTGTGTACATGGTTTCAGAAATATAATTTTCTGATTCCCCACTCATTTCCTTCCTAATTCTCACCCCAAAGAGGTGCTCTATTTGTGCTTCAGATTTTCATTCCGAAGCACTTTGTCATACTCGGTATAATTTGAAAAATAGATGAGTCACTTTTAGTGTGTTTGATCTGTCAATATTGTAAACAAAAATAAACTAATAGAGGTTCAAAGACCGTAGTCTGACATTCAACATAACCTTGTCCTATTATTTATTTCCAACCCACACAGCCAAGTTAAGGATCGTTTTGTCTCGCAGAAACAATCTCTGAATATGTAGTTACTGGTAGTCCCAAATTCTGCCACTCCCTTCCTTCCCCCTACCGCCCCCAAAAAAGAAAAAAGAAACACGTTGTGAAATTCTGTGAGGTACTACTAATTTACAAGAAAAAAGGAAAAAGGCACCATTATCAAAAGTATCAAACATCACTAAAACTTACTGGATGGGTGTATTATGTATCGCTCCTGCAAACTGTTGTTAGGCAAATTAACTTCCCACAATAGTGTGGTCATTTACAAGAGACAAACTGACCAACTTTAATACTGATGCAAATTCAAGTTCAGTTCATTTTTGAAATGGTCAGAATCAGATGGTACAGAGTTCCTACAAGCACCCCAAAATTAAAGCATGATGCTGTTCAATGGAAAACAAACATGTACATTAAATGAAAGAATGAGAATGAGGGATTTCCCACAAGTAAACTGACATGATGGAGGGCAGTGTTTGAGGATAAGTGCACCAGACAAAGTCGAGAAAGATTGCACGAGTCTTGGGAGATCGGTAGGAGAGGCAGGAGACAATAAATCTCATGACTTGAAGTATATGATGTGGTGGTAAAACTAAATACTTTTCCTAATACAGCTAGGTCATGATTTTGTTTTGTAATCATATTTTCTGGACAGCGAACCAGTGTTTGTGATAGGGAATTGAACCTTAGAGGGAAATCGCTCTTTACAAAAATCGTTGGGAGGGATTTCCAAAAATCAAGGAGGGCGTTGTCACTTGGCAAAGATTCTGTTGCAATTTATTGTGTGTATTCATAAGCTACAACCTCGGCTGCGGAAAAGTGCGCAAGATTTTCCCCGCATGAGATTTATCTTTTTGTGGGATTTGTGAGACAAGTGCAGGATCCACGCAATCCCGTGCCCTAGCACGAACACCGTAGCAAACTAGTTCATGGACACTTTGATCTACAACAAAATGACAAATTAACAGATAAGTTCACATTTAGTAGAACTGATGAATAATTTGTACAGGATTGACGTTACTTCCTCAGCATTTTCTTGTATTAAAATATCATTTCAGAAATAGTATCCCCATGAAAAAAAGAACCTTTGCAGTTTGAAAGGACCACAAGTGAATGACCACAACGTGTTTAGGGAGATATACATACCTTTTGCTGTCCAAATAAGCAAATGAGTGTATAATGCCAGTATCTAACCTGCATAATTAAATCCTTGTCAGCACATGTAAATGTCAAATACAACAATATGCATGATTTAGTGCACTCCAAATACAAGTTATTGCACTCCAGTCTTTGTCACATCCTTCGTAAAAAACACCTTCATGATATATTTATGCAGTACGTAAGACAAGTACTTTGCCATTTCATGCGGTATCTTTGATGTCATCGTAACCAATACAGTCAGAAATTTCTAAAATATTGAGATGACAGATTTTCATTATTATAGCGCTAATCAGATTCTTCATAATCACCAGCAATTTCAATTTGCATAATTATTAGTAGTGTAGTACATTTGAAAAGACATGATGCCCATACAGTAGAAGTGTGGGTACCGCAGACATACACTAAACTCTTACGTGTGCACAGCGCAGTGCTATTTTGCCATTCCCCGCGTGGACAGCGTTGCTTTGGGGCCGACTGTTCAATCCCCTGTACCTGTGAAAACATCTGAAAAGGTGTTACCACTGATTACCCTTTTCACAGGAAAGACAAGTCATGCAGAAATCGAGTTTAACAGTAGCAACCCAAATTGCAGTGTCCTTTCCTGACACAGTTTACTTAAAGGGAAATAGGGCATTTGGAATATACTAACATGACTCACAAAGAAAAGAGCTTTAGTCATTGTTAAACCATTCAGAATCGTCAATAAACATCTGAAAAGCTTCATCTCCCCCAAAAATTATGTATGGTATGAGAAATGGAAAAACGCATCATTTGAAAGTTGGAAAGTTTGGGTGAACAAATTATTGCTGAGCAAGAAATAAGTGAATTTCTTTCTGTGAGATACATATTTCTTGAAAGGAAACTAGTGTCCTTCCTTATTTTTAATGATCTATCATTCAATATCCAAAAACATCAGTTTAAAAAATATGATTGTTTTCTGTAAAACAAATGCCTCATTTCCCCTTTAACTGCAAGAACTGTTAAATATACATTGAACATTTGGTGATGATTGAGCAAGTTGGATAATTAGACTGGAGTGACAGATCTACGGAAGTGGGAGACTGCTTGGGGATTCCATCAGGGATTTGGTAGTTGGACTGGCTTTGCTCTCCAAGGTGGTGGTGTGCAGTCCTCACAATTGACAGATTTTTGTTTAGATTGAACCAGTTTCCAGTAGTGTGGACCGAAACTGTGAGATTGGCAACTCAGAGGTATGTGTGGTAGGGAGAGATTTCGAGACAGGGTTAACCGATGGCAGGGGGTTTAGGGGTGGGAGAGGTAAGGTGAGTGACCTGATTGGTATGAGTCGTAAAAGTTTATTGAAGGGAGGCGGGTTAAACCTGTGGCGGTCAAGGACTTTGAAGGGGATAACAATATACAAGTTAATTTGCAATGTGTTTGTGCTGAAAGCAGGACTGCTGTTTGAAAAAGAGAAAGAGCCTTTTTCATTAATCGTTTATCATTTTCTTCCATTTGCTACCAATCTGGAAAATAACATCTGTGCCATGTTTCTTTCAGGAGAGTTTTCATTGATTAGAGTGCTAGTTATGATAGAAAGAAGAGTGTTTTAATTTTTTTCAGATGTAAGGTAAATTTATGGTAAATGAACTGTTCTTCTGTGTGAATTCTCCCACAAGGAAACTCCTCTACAAATGCATTTACTTTGGAAATTGGGCTCTATTTGGACAAATATGCACTGTGCAAATTGTTTACAACATTTTACAATTGTAAGAAGTACTGCCAGGCCTTGGGTGTACTTATGGAAATGCAGGAATAAGAACACATCCTGCTTCCTATAGATTTAACAACAATGAAAGCTTGAAGTGCAAATTTCCAAAAGAGAAAATGAAAAATAAAAAAGGGAGGGGGGAGTTCTTATCCTTATGTCAAAATCATTTGTGAAGTCTGTTTCATAGACATATAGCGATGTGCATATAGCACTGGAAGTGAAGCGCAAAGTGGTTATGGTACTTATAATCACCAATCTTACAGATTTACACAGGAGTAAAATCACTAACCTGATGAAATATCGAGGGGCCTGCACAAATATCGTGGGAGTAAAATTTGTGACCCTTGTACCCTGTCTGTCTTTGATATCAGTGTATCAGCTGTATGAATGCCATCTGTATGATCACACATTACACAGTTCCTGAAGCTGATGCCCTACCACAGAAATCGAATAAACTTTAAAATTTTGTTTTTGTAACAGATCTGCCTTCACTTCACAAGTTAATATTTGGCTCACCTGTATCACCTGTGGAGTATAGTGCCATGTAATGTAGGAGCAGGTTGTTCTAATGTAGAAGATCAGTGCAAAACCACAATTTTAAGCATACCTTGAAATTGTGGTACGCCATGGTAGGTTAGAATACAGTCAAGTTGATGCAGTCAAGGTTCATTACCCACATATTAAGTTGAGAAAGCCGTGCAAGTCAAAGTAAATCAGATGGAGGATGAATTAAGAGAAGAGACAATTGTAGGTAGAAATGTTTCTGAGCCTTCACAGTCTCACAGAAGGAAGGAGGCACTAGCATTAGAATGGACAGTGCCAGAGGGGGGGGGGGGGGGGGATGTTCAAAGCTTACCAGTAATCTTGGCACAGTAGCTTGGAGTTCATTTGTTATGTTGATTCAGATAAGGGAAGCCTCACAAATTTAACCGTAGATGATCTTAGAGGAAGCCATTGTTAACCATTCTATTAAGGATATCAACAAGACAGTAATGTGTATGTCCCAGTGCACATATTTCCAGTCCTCACAGAGCTCAAGTGCAGGCTGTGTGCACTCAAGCATGTGGGATATGCAGGCTGCACAATGACAAGCAGTGTGAAGCTTTGTGAATCCAAGATGACTTAGGGTTTGATTTTTGAGGCTTCCCTAAGTGAGCCATTCATAAATAACCAAACCTTTAAGTATTGGGATATTTGGAACTTTATTTTCAGCCATGTTGCTATTATTGAAGATCAAGTTACAATTGTTCATTCAAACTTTAGGAACGATGGAGAATTCAAGAAAATGTGGACTATTGCAACATAAAACCTTCCTTTGAAAATCAACCACATTGATAATTTGTCATCATTTTGAACTTTTTTTTTTTTTTATTTCCTGCATGTGTGTCAAACATTTTGTAAAATTTGTTGTTTCACTAACTAGTGCAGCATCACTAATTAATTTCTTGCAAACCATTTTCTGGTTATCAGTTGTTTTTGTTTTGGATTAATGAGTTTGAAATTTTGCCAAATGATTTTTATTTCACATTTGGCATTTGATTTTCAGATGGCATGTCAGTGCCCACTCTCTCAAGATAATGGACCTTTGGATAATTAGAGATTCGTAAAATTTAGCACCAGAGTCAACAACTAGCAACAAATTGCACGTCATTAAGGCAATTAGTTTTCTCTGAATAAATAATTGACCTTGAAGGAGATAATTTTCTTTGGACACAGGTGTCCATTTACATTCACAGAGATTTGGGATATTGATTGGACTATGACGGAGGCACCAAATCAAGATTAGAATTGGGAATTTTTAGTAAAATAACAAGATATGCATCATGGTTTTAAAATTGACTGGGAAAGACAAGTTGGATGGCTCAAAGCATCAACATCATCATATGGTCAATATAGGCTAATTGACTACACGTGTTACTTACCTGTCCCTTCTCACTGTTGCACTCTACTCAACCAAGAGATGCATTACTCCTTAATGGGCAAGCGAGATGAAGTGTCTTTGTATGTGTCGTATACTGGCGGAACTTTGTTCTGAATATGTCAGGTAACATAGTAACATACCACAACATTGGAGTTAAAAGTGATTTTGTTGGCAATTTCATCACAACAGGAATGTAAATATCCAATGGTGTGGTTTACCCTGTCCCTATTCCTATCACATGTCTCTCTTCACCTTGTTTCCTGTCAAGAATTGTCACAAATGTGCCTTAAATTTCTCTTTCAATACATTTAGAAGGAGTGCAGTGCAGTAATTGTTACACAAAATAATAGGAAGGATACATTTGTGGTAAAATGATTGTTTGTTTTAGGGTCAGACTTTCAGTAGCTGTCCAACAGAAGGCAAAATGTCCCACATGGAACGTGTGCATCCTGGATTGTAAATCATTACACCGAGTTGGCTTAGCCACCATATGTGGTCAATACTCATACCCTCCCTGGTACAATTTACTTCGCTCCTGGCAGGTAAATTTCTCAAATCTGCTCCATGGAAAACCAAACAGTAATTTTTAAAACCTTTTTTTCCAGGTCAATTGCCTTACAAAAGGAAAAATAGTTTCAGCGACAACTATTGAGTCAGTATTTCCATTTTAACTGTGTATATGTGTGTGTGTGTGTTTTTCTTTTGGGAAGGAGTGGGTGTGACTGTGTTTGTACCAGAAGAGATGTTATGCATGAACTGTTATTATAATTGCTGTTGTGAAGGTTTGCCCTGGACATGACATCCTGTTGTGTGCTTGACAGTTTCAGTGAGGATGGTTCTAAATTTGTTCAGAGTTAAGGTACATGACCATGTGTTGTTGGACTGCATGGAACAGATTCGTAGACATGGTGTAACAATTGATAACGTGTGTAATGAGGGCTGTAGTTTACACTATCTGATGTGCAGAGAGTACACTGCCCATATTACTAGGAAAGTTAGTCGTGATCTTGTTATGAATTCATAAGTATTTTCTGGTGAGGAGGAGATTTATTCTCTTTGCTGACTTCTTGCTAGTCTGGACACATTCCGCTGCTGGTGTCAGAACGGTACTTTGGATGTCGTGGGGGCAGTGTCTTGAGGGCGTTAACACCCTGCCATGCCAACCATCTTCGAGACACAACAAACATGGATATAAAAAAAGAAAAAATAAAAAAAATTGAAGCACATGGATTGCCAGAACTTATCAGAATTATTTGTTGAAAAATATCTTTGGATGAGAACTATATCTAAATATTGTGTAAATTTGAATTTTTTATCCATGATCTTTTACTAGGGAGATATTTCGCTTGTTGGCATGCATTTTTAGACCTGATACGTGAGTCTCATGAACTGCATGAAACTCATGTATGGTACCTTTTGTGGAATGTATGTGCAATAGGGCTACTCGTTGTGTTATAAGTTTGCTACAGAGCACAAGAAAACTTCCTGCAATGGTGGACAGTTGAGTTGTGAATCTAGGTATGCCTTGACTATTACTATCTCTGAAGTTGTAAAAATGGTGACCTTGAGAGTGACCTTCAATTAATCAGTTGAGTACTAGCATGTCAGTTAATATCACTTCAATGATTTATTTTCCCTTCAATATGTATTGACCTCAAGAAAGAACCTTTTTTGAAACATTGAAGATTGCCTGGGAATTTCTTTCGCAACCAATTTTGTCTATCACAGGTGGTTGTAGCTGCTGGTGATCCATGTGTTACTTTTTTTTGCTGTGGATATGTCATCAACAGTGTTCCATTAAAATTTTATTAGTTGGTAGAGGATCACAGGCACATATGTCACCCTATAGACCTAGAACACTTACAGCACAAAGTCACTCTTTCACACACCATCATACCAGGCCACTATTAATTGTTTGACATGTATGTACTGCCATACTAGCTAGTGAATAAGAGTATCAGTATTTAAAAAGCTTCATGCCTCCACTGTGAATCCTTTAAAATGTAATAATGGTTAAATAAATGAGAAATAAGGTCCATCTCTCCCCTCCCCCCCACAAAAAACCTTCCAGTCACACACTGTTCAATATGAAACTACTGGCATTGGCTCTGTCTGCTTTGGCGTATTGCCACAAAGTAAATGGATCGGTCTAGGGCTGTGCTTGCAGAGTCTTGTGGTTGAATTATTCTCATTGCTTGCAGAGTCTTGTGGTTGAATTATTCTCATTAGAATTGTGTGTACTAACATGCACTATGAGAGCAGTCAAGTGAAAACCAACAGCGGCAGACATATTGTGTGTGGTAAGCGTAGCCTTTGATATTCCCTCCAGAGATATTAAATCCCCTGCAAATGCTGGATTTAATCCTGTGTTTACAGACAACGTCAAATGTTTGATTTGCGCTAGGAATTAGTAGCTCATTTTCTTACAGTGATGTGGGAAAGGGAGGATGAGAGGGGCAGTGGGTGGGGGGGAAGGGAGTGGAGAATACTGTTGATGGATAGGTGAAGTGTAAATGCAAACTTTGCGAAGCGAAGAAGGGTGTGATCGATCGGTAGATACGAGAGCACAAGGCCTATCTTTGTACAATCAGTATCGAGAACAGGAATTTTTTTCATTTACCAAAATGTCATAATTTGGGTTCTTTAATTAATCAATATGGGTGTGGTTAGGGTGGTTAGTAATCAGAGGCAAAAGGAAATCATACCCCAAAATGTCAATCCTGTGATGATGCAGCAGATACCTTGAAAAGCAGTGGCAGTAACAAACTGCGCTGCACTTTCATCCCACTACTGCGTTCTCTGTGGTTTGACCTGCATCGTGTGATGCCCTGTAAACATCAGTTCCAACATGTTCTGCTGGCTAACATATCTGAATCATGGAAAATTTCGTTAGTGATTCATCCTCTCACCCAGTGAAGGACACAGTACTACTTTGCAACCAATCAATATGATGTTGACCTTAAGAACTTCCACTCCTCTTGGTGGTGATACTAATTTTTTTCTTTCACATTTGAGTCAGTGACACACATGTGTGTTTATATTCTGGTAGTATAGTAAACAGATGGGAACCTTGCTGGCTGTGGTGTTAGAACATAGCTATTGAAGTCTTACCTGGATGTCTTTCACTCAGTGTTTATTCAGTCCTGAGCTCGCAAAAGTGGTTTTTTCCCTAAGCGCTGAACTGCAGTAGGCCAAATAGTCAATCAAGTGTGTATAGGAGACTGAGTTTTAACTGTGGAGTAGATGAATAGTGTACACACAGAAGACAATGTCTTTGCTGGATTGTCATGGCAGAGAGTTTTTTGTTATCATCTTCTATGGAGTGAAAAGTTAGTAAACAGTTAAGTTGGAATTAGAAGCATAATAGTAATCACAGCAGTACAGGGTGCTGTGGTGGTGTGTTGATCTTGAGGTACTATATTACCTTCAGTCATGGAGTGATGTCAATATTTGAACTGGCTAAACCTACCTCACTCCACACTATTTCTAATGAAAAGTGTACACATGAGGGAAAGTGTAGGACAGGGTTTTAATAGCCACCCTGCTGTGGAGTTAAACAATGTAAGATCCAACACAGGTGAGAGCCACTACGTAAAATTGAGGTGAGGGGCAGCTGCTCAGAGTCCTTGCAGTTTTGTGGTGAAACAAAGGAATCTATGCCTATATGTATATGGTGCTGTTTTCTTGGAGGACTATTGTTGTATTCACATTTATGGAATAATTCCAATATGGTAACTCAGTCCTCATCCAAGCAACAAAGTTACCTTGAACAAATTGAAATACATCTGTGGCTGAGAGTTCATCAAGTGTGTGGGAAATTAGAAATGCTTTAGTACTGTTAATGAAGGTTTTTGGAAATTTGGTAAACTACGATGCATAATATCTGGACTTTTGTCTGAAATGTTTTGCTTCATGGATTGTTACTGGTAAGTGTTTTAGATACTGGCAAGTTGATTCAAAAACAATTTCACTGTCAGCCTGTATTTCAGTCGATGCATTCAGTTCATTTAACAAGGTACTCGTAATGTTGCCACTACATGTGTTGCAATGTTTCTCAGACCATGAAAAAGGGTGCAAGAGTCCACCAAATCTACGTCCGCTTGTATTTTTGTTTCAGATTCGGGAGGCTTCAACAATGGCTATGGCTGACATGGATACCGCAGTGCACATGGTACGAGTGCACCCGGGCAGCGTCAGTCCAGACCGCAAGAGCATTACGGTTCAGGCTACCAAACAGACCACAACATCTGAGCTGCTAGCCACCATCCTATCGAAGCTCAACCTAGAGACTCAATCCACGGAGAACTTTTACTTGGCGGAAATTTGCCAAGAGTCTGGACATGTATGCAAAGAGAGGCGTCTGGAACGCTCGGAGAATCCTGTCAAAGTTCAGATGCTCTGGCCCAGAGTTCAGACAGAGGAGGGATATGACTCGGGTACATTTCAGACAAATTACAGGTTTCTGTTAGGCAGGATCAATGAACCGTCAGACAAACCTCCAGACATAACAGAGTTCAAAACCATCGACTCTTTTGTGAGTGGGTTTTTTCCCCACCCGTCGACGACTAAAGAGTACCACGATCTATGCAACTTGCCAGATCTTAATGAAGAGACCCTCATGGACAACCTAGCCTCACGCTTCAAACAAGGTAACATTTACACCTATGTTGGGTCCATTCTCATTGCGATCAATCCCTTTCGGTTTTATCCAATCTATAACCCCAAGTATGTGAACCTTTATCAGAACCACAGGCTGGGCGCCTTACCCCCGCACATATTTGCCATAGCCGATGGGGCGTTCCATCTCATGCTGGAGGAGAAGCGAAACCAGTGCATCGTTATATCTGGGGAGAGCGGCTCCGGGAAAACGGAGAGTACGAACTTCTTAATCCATCACCTGACGGCTTTGAGCCGGAAAGGACACGCAAGTGGAGTGGAGCAGATATTACTTGGTGCTGGCCCTGTACTTGAGGTAAGCAACAGATTGATGTTCTCCACATGGGGTTTTGAGGTGAGGGTAGACCCTCCAAGTAAAATTGTCCCCCCATCCCCCATATAGCGACACTCCCTACATAAATTCATCCCCCCTGCAAAAGCTCTGCCCATTCTTGGAAATGGCTGAAAATCGGCTATTGCTATTTCAGATGGAGACAGAAATCATTCTGTCTGGCACCATTTTACAACAATTAGCATCTGAAGTATAAAAAGTCCATGGAGGTCAGGAGATGGGACACCCCCTCCTCTGAGGCCTAAACTGTGGTCAATCTGGTAATCACACATGTGTGGTCACCTCATCTCTTGAAAATTCGTGTGGAACACTGAGAATGTGCAGCCATTGTTGCTCATTTAATAAGCTATAATATATGGTTGTCAATATATGGTCGTCAATTGATTCATAATTTTGCAATACAATGAAATCATTCGTACTTGCCTACAATATTTGCTTTGACCTCATATTAAGTGATAAAGGGAGCTGGGTGCACAGTTTTGTGTTCTTTAAATTGTATTGCCTCTTGGAACTCGTTATAGAAATTCTGTGAGAACTAGGTCGTTTGAGAATCAAGTATTTCCAACAGTAAGGGATGTTCATTAGTGGAAAAAAGTGAAAAAGTGACTGTCATAATTTGATAGTTTGTTGGCATTGTATCTAAAGCATACAAAATGGTGTGACATGTACTAATACAAGTGTTTGCTCTAATGTCAAAATGCTGGCCTCAAGCTGTGAAAGACATAGCAAGGAGAAATAAATGTAAACATTGTAGGCTGACACCAAAAGAGTATTTTG
Source organism: Stichopus chloronotus (assembly GCA_021234535.1). NCBI lineage: Eukaryota > Metazoa > Echinodermata > Holothuroidea > Aspidochirotida > Stichopodidae > Stichopus > Stichopus chloronotus. Next base: position 9,081,150 of record CM037836.1, read on the forward strand.
TGGCACTTTTTCCCCTTCCTGACAAAGTCCACTTGTCGTCCTCAATCACCAGTATTTGAACTTTGGGCTGCTGGGTTTTGTTTCCTTGTATGCCTGGTTCAGTGAATTGTTGATACACTGAGATCTTGGGAGAGCATAAAAAATATTTTTAGGATTGGTGATGTAATATCAGGAACTGATTGATGTGTTCAAAGTAAGGCCATATGCAGAACCTGAAATCTTTCCGATTGTTTCATACACACAGTAAGTTAATGTCCTACTGCAATTGCTGTCAATTCTATTTACAAGAACTGCACAAATGTACTCGCTGTAGCTTTGTGAAGGTTACGGTACATGCTGTATCCCGTGTTGAAGTTTAAGCATTTTCATCTGATGGTCCATGGGACAACTGATGCGTAAATCAGGTTGTCCTTCACAAAGTGAAGTTGTCCAGCCCTGGAAAAATCATGTCACAACGTGCAATATTTTCATGTTTGGTGTGTCACAGTACCAGTAACATGCATGTTTGCATTCAAGGGCTGTAAGCAATTTACAGGATCACCACATTTTATCCCATAATATTTCAGATAGTGCAAGTTGAAATCTGAACTTGATTCGAGCACTGACTGAATTTGGTTGTACGAAGGACAATCTTCAACCAAAATTTGGGGTCAAGCAGTTCGGCACATGATATTTGCGGTGTACATTATTATTTTTGTGTGAGTTTCTTATCCTTAGAGTTCCTTCAAACCACTTAAATTTATAGACTCAGATGTGTAGGCTTCTGGCTACATTGTGGGATTTGTGGCCACATCATGAAGCACTCAGAAACATAAATTTGCTGACCTTGTGGCTGTGTTATTTTCTAGATGCACCTCTGAAAGTTCTGTAGCATTGCAATGAAATGACCCGTTAATTATCCAGCCAAGGTTTATTGGGAATGTTTCTCTCCCATTAGAGCCTGTGAGAAGAGCAAAATTACTCTGGACGGTCAGTTAGCCCTTGGAGCTCTGTAGGTCAACTATTGGCAGAATTTATTCCCTTCAGAACTAGTTCCTATTGCATGTCTTTGCACAGTAGGCGGTTTGTTTCCCCCTGCATGTGGGGGGGGGGGAGAACTCATCCTGATAGCACGGGTCCAATTTATGCTACGATTTGTTTGCATCTAATCAAGGCATACTGCTGTTTTAGTGTGTCAATTATCTTAGTCCGTAATTAGTACTGTCATTTGTGAAACAGTACCTGCTATGACAGGATGCTGTGTTGCCAGGTCACCTCAGTTTGAAGAAGTGATAAGCTAATTGTCTTTCAGATACTGTACAATTTTGTTCTCACAGCTTAAGTAGCGTAACAAAGGCTATACTAGTAATGGACAATGTAAAAGTATAGCCAAGTACTTTATAGCACAGGTCTAATGAAGTCATTAAGTCATGCAACTATGATTTTATCTGCACGGGGAACCATTTCTTCCACATAATAGTACAGTACATAAGTACAAATGCAGCCTCCATCTCTTTCATCCTCCCTAAAAAATGAGGGTCTCCCAAAAAATGGAGGTTGCAAAGTTGCCTATGAAAACTGGACATGTTGTTCTACAAGTTTGTAGTATTAGCAGACTTTTGTGGTGTTGGATTTTTTTACTGTGCATATACTGTGTGACAATACATGAAATAATATTTATGACAGTCTTTAAACCTGAGGTTTCTGCCCATGGTAATCTCACTTGAAAACCTCATTTACACATCGGCAGCATCGGCCGACTCGTGCGATTTGGATGTGTGATTTTGCACAATAATATTAATTTCTAATGATTGCTAATTGTTACTATATGTCGCATTATAGTTTTGCAAAATATGCATGTATTTGTGTGGCAGACTGCTAGTGGTAAACGTATCCGATAAATTATTCCCAGCATTATAGTAAACTGACACTAATTTGACTTTCAATTTCCTCTCTCTTTAAATTTCTTTTGTCTTTTTGATTCATCTCTCCCCCACCTTGCATAGTGTAAAATGATGTAACAGTGGTGTGAGCCTTTCCTAACATTGCTCTTGCAGTCCACAATAACCATTCTAAAGTAAAGAATTTGCTGATAACAACAATTTGTATAGACCGTTCTTTTCAATTGTTTGCCTCAAGTTGCTGATTGTGTTTAACTTGACACAGCTGATGTATTATATCGAACTATTGATCAGACTTTTGAACAAAATTAAAATAACTGTGATTCAAAAGCCTAAAATTAACAATGCAGACACATTCGTAACAGACAACAATCTTTTCCTGTGATATAAATCAAAGATCTCAAAATACCACTTTTTATTACATTTGGAAATACATGGCTCTCCGAAGCTGTGCGAATTGAAACTCTCAATTCACAGCGCGTACTCCCTCACCTCATATAACCTATGCATTACCATATTGACCATGGTCAATATGGTAATGCATAGGTTATATGAAGTGAGTACGTTGCTAGTGAATTCCCACACCAATTAGTTTTGGGGATTTCATTACATTGGAGGTTTGTTTAAGCATTTATCACCATAATATGTATACTGCATAGCATCCATTAGAGATTGACCATGTCATTTAGAATTTCACTGCCATTGTTGCTTTCTGGAGACAGCGGTTGCCAAATTGACCAGTATCGTTGGAGAGAAATGCCAAAGAAAGTGCAGGACATGGCATAAGTGACAGAAAGTCTGTTACCTTTTGTGCTCTGTTTATTATGCAGTAAACAGTCATAAATTTGTACGACTGTGTGTGTTGATTTGTGCGCTGTTGCCATTGGCACCTGCCTTTAACTGGTAGGTATAATGCTCCTTCTCTTTTATTGCTGTAGTGAATATATTTTGACACCTTTCTCTAAAGGTTGGACTTCACACTTATGGGTCAGTTGATTTATACTCATATGCCCCACACATAATGTTATTGTAAATAACTGTTTGCAGTAGTTCAAGGCCTAACCACTTTTGCCTTCCAGCAATGTTGGTATATTGACTTTGTATTCCTTGCCCTCTGACAGTCAGTCCATGAAAACAATCTATTCCATTGATTGTTAACTGTTTTGAATTCCCCTGAGTGCACTTTTGTACACAATGCATCCCATGTATGGGAACCTCCTGCCCATCAGTGAGTGTAGGGATTAGTGTGCAAGCTTAGCAAGCATTGTCAATTGGGTGCAGAGTGGTAAAAATACTTTCATTGATGGTACAGTGCTGTATATCTGTTAACACAAGAAGTATTTGTCTTTAGCCTGAAATGTTGGAAAAACTGCAGTTTTATAGTAATGTTTGGTGGTCTAGTCTTTTGTTGATGTGAATTCTAGTCAAGAATAAGGTCTGCATGCATGTTTAGTTTCCCTGGCTACTATTACTCACTTTTAACCAAAGACACACAGTGACACATTCAAACACATGCACACACGCACACAGAGACGGACAATATGGTCATTCTGTACAGTACGTAGGGCTGTGTGTACTGAAGTATGCAAGAGAGATCATGTACCCTCTCACTGTATCAGATTGTTGAACTTAAACAGGAAGTATTTATCACACATAGTCAAAGCTTTTTCTTCTTATGTTTGATCATGATTTCCCATGAATAGTATTTCCAGACTGTAGTTCATTCCGGTATCGTAGGTGTGATAACAAGGTAGGAAAACTCTGGATTATGGAGAAAGACTGCTAGGAATAGCACAGTGTATTGCTGTGTAATAGTCAGCTATCTTCACATTTAATATGAATGTGTACAGACAAGTTATCAACTTCCAAGTACCATGTGCATATAATGTTGATTGAGATGATTTTGTTTGTTGCTTGAGGTTGATGGCAATAAGCCACAAAAAAAAAAAAAAAAATGGAAAAAGAGTGAACAAGAAGAAAAAAGACATCTGTAACTTTCAGTTTACACACACAAAAAAGGAAAAAGAGTGAACAAGGAGAAAAAAAGGCATTTGTAACCTTCAGTTTAATTCATCCCTCACTACCTGTATTAACTAAAATCTGCACTCCAATCTATCGTGCCAAAAAACACTTTCCGTTTGCATACTTGCCTAAATCAGTCAAATTGTGGTGTATCAGTTTTGAGTAATATTTAATTGTAATCAATTAGATTGGACATTACCGACTGCACATATCATATATTTGCTAGGAATCTACCACATGCTCAGCACTGTGTGACCAAAACATTTTTGAGTTACAATCCAACCAGCATCGAGGTTAAATAATACATACATTTGTAAAGCAATCGATGAGTAACTGCACATGTAGTTTGCTTGTACAGTGATAGAAGACTTGATATTTACCTTACCTCAAGACTTCATATTTACCTTATTGCAAGACTTTGCATTTACTTTACTTCAAGACTTAATATTTACCTTACCTCAAGACTTCAAATTTACCTTACCTCAAGACTTCACATTTACCTTATCTCAAGACGTCATTTTTACCGTACCTCAGGACTTCATATTTACCTTACCACATGACTTGATATTTACCTTACTTGGAGACTTGATATTTACCTTACCTCATGACTTCATGTTTACCTGATATCAAGACTTCATATTTACCTTACCTCAAGCCTTACCTCAAGACTTCAGATTTACCTTGCTCTGAACTGATTGTCTCCATACAACTTTTGCACGTCTTTCTACCATACAAACATGTCTGGTACTGTTAACCTTTGACACAGTGTTAATTGCCTCACCAAATTCTAACTTGGAATAGTGCATGTCTTCTTTTCAATTCTCCATCTAGGAATTTTGCCATCCTTCTTTGTGCCTACAACTTCATCCCCATTTATCCCCTGACGATCAACTTTGCATGCAGTGTTTCAGGCTAGCACCATAACAGGAAACTGCAATTGATGAAACAGGATTTGTTCCTTTTTTTGTCATTTGTGTTAATGTTGAGCACTAAGCAATTAGATGACAGTGTCATTAGGTGTTTAATGTTAGATGTGTCGGCAGCAAAAACGATCTTTGAGAGTGCAGGGTTGGGGATGTCACTTGGTTTCCTAATTTCTCGAAGTATCCTGCAGCATGAACTGAAATCGGATTTCCGTAGAAGCCCTCGTGAGACAGAAGATCCGAAATCCAAAGTCTGCCTCAATCTTTGTGCAGTGACATTAGTGTCTGAAGCCCACAGGCAAGATTTTGTTTGGTAAAACTTTGAGCAATTTAAGGACCTTGCATTGTTTGTTAAGATTTTAGGAAAGCAGATTCTTAGATTTGTGCCTTCCAATGTTTTGTGGAAAGTCTGCCAGCACAGGTTCAGCATCTGTAGGTAGAACCTGCATTTGAAATTATGAAGATCGTAAATGACCAGAAAAACGCAGAATGGATGGAAAAGCAAGAACTCTTCTCGAGGAGCTCTCATGGTGGAGAATTTATTCTACTGTATGTCTGGGCAACATTGGCAGGGATGACAATGCATAGTAGACTGTGATAAAGTCTATGTGTGAGTCTGACATTTCCAAGTCTCTCTCGGTTTTGTGTAATGATTTTGAATTCTCTACTTCTACGGTCATAGTCTTGAGATTTGAAACCATCAAAGGAAAAATACATAAAAATATTAGACAGTGACAATTTGTACTTCCGGCAAACTTGACTGTCATAGAGCTCAGCTTGTTCGATGCATGTATAATATATGTGGAAGATTGTACCCCATATAATGTCATTAATAATTTGACTTACTCTAATTTGTTTACACTCAGCTGAGGGGAAAATGGCAGCACCCTTTTCTGAATTTTGAATACATGTGTAACTCGGAGAGGAAACATTGTTTTCGAATGAAACTTTGGGAAGATAACTTTTACACCCTTTTGCTTCCTATAAATAAAGATCATGTAAATAAAGATAAATTGCTAGGGTTTTGCCCCCCTTTATGGGGAGTTGTATCACAAACCATGGAATCACTAAAAACGCATGTAGTCATTGTGAGGGTACACAGTACATGTGGCTCTTCACAAGATTTTGATGTTGAAAAAGCCTAATTCACAGCGCGTACTCCCTCACCGTGAGTACGTCGCTAGCGAATTCCCAAACCAGTAAGTTTTGGGGAGTCAAGAGATGTTAGGTGCAAATGTTAATGTCCGAGACTCAACGACTGGTAGAGGTTTGGAACCCTGCAGCATCATACTCTATGTTGATGCTCACACTGCATGACCTCAAGGAGGGATGGCAGTCGTGACATGTTTTTATAACTTTTTGCATGATCCTCCCCCAATTGGGAATAATCATATCTCCATAACAGATTTGTAGAAAAAAACTGATCTACCAGTGGACATTCTGTCATTAAGTGCCCCACTACAGAGAAAAAAAAATGTTAATTTTTTTAAAAATTTTTGTTATCTTGAGGCATCCTGAAGGTAACATTCACTAAGTATGTGTTTAATGCCTCTCTCTACCTTGAATAAAGAATGTTGTTTGGTCAACGTCTCCGATGTTTACCTTAATTCGGCAGGTAACCCTGATGATCTTCAATCAACAACATTCCATTTAGAGGCATACTCATGAATATTATCCATAGGATGTCAAGATGAGAAAAATTCAAAAAGCAACATTTTCTCTCTCTATTGGGCACTTTCTGACTGAATTTGTCATGTGTATATCATTATTTAACACGAGTCTGTTAATGAGATATGCCCATATCCGATTTGGAGTATGAGAGAGCTGAAAGTTAATACATTAAATGTATGTCACAACTAATACCCTCCTGAAGTCAAATATGTTGTAGAAACTCTCACAGTAAGTGTTGACTTGATAAATTAGTACATTCGATCGACGGACTGTCGTTGTCATCGTGGTAACATCTCATGATGCATTTGCCTGTTGGTGACACATGTGCCCCATGGTATAATTGCATGCACTACTATTCTGTAATTGAATCATCTCACGGTGTGGCGAGGCAGGTCTGGAGAGGGTTCAGACATGTCAAATAACAAATTTCCAGATCATTTAAAAAAAAAATGCAGGTTATTGTCTCTGAGGGCTTGCTGAAACACTGTATTGAAGAATTTGTACTCACTTGTTGGAAAATCTTTATCAGACGTTTGGTGTAGAATAAGGGAAATTCTCGGAAAATTCTGTTATCTCTGATTTCAGAGTGATGACAGATACAGCTTTTCCTCTCCTGCTCCTAGCCTCATACCCTCTTGCTTGAGTTGTCATCTCTTCATGCCACATTCGCTTGGTTTGGTTGATGTTGATACTGTATGTGCTAACTTTTAAAGCTAATTTAAAGCAGGACGTGCTGATGTTCCTGTATTTTCAAAAGTCCACAAAAGTACAGTAACAACTACCATACATGGTCTATTTTGGAGGAAAAAAAAATGTCAACTGTCCAGAAGAAGTGCTGTAGCTTTTGTTGTGAAGGAGAAGTGCTTTTGGTTTTGTTGTGGTGTATTTGAAAGGGAAGTCCAGCATGTTTACCACAGGACCTGGTTCTGCCAAGATCATACCCCCCCCAAAAAAAATTTCTCTTGTCCATAATTAACACTCTTATCAGTGAAAATTGTACTGAAATAAACATGTTGCAGATGTTGTTTTCCAGGCGGTTGTCAAAAGGAAAAGTTGAAAAATTAAAACAATAAAGCATATTTTTCAATCAAGCAGCACATCCTACTTTAAATTAAGGTGACAAATTGGGTACCATAGAGGCAATGGTATATTATCAGTTACACCAAGTTTATTTCAACCCTCTGATGAGAAGCTTGGATGAGAGGGAAGGTGGTGAATTTATCTGAAGTTGCGATGGGAGAGAATGAAGCAAAAATAAAATGGAAGGGAAGCTGAAACTGAGGGAAAGAGAACATTGTCTATAAAATATTACCCTTGGAACATATTTGTTAATGGAAACTTGGGCTTAGATGCCAAAATGTGAAGGTAGATTAGTGACTGTCGGACATATTGATTGGATGGGAGCGGGGGGGGGGGGGGGGGAGGTGAGAGAAGGGAAGAAAAAGAGATGAGTACATCTGCACACAATTGTCTCCTCCCCCCTTCAGGAACTAGAGACAAGAAAATTCTTGGGGAGTCATTTCTGCAGTGATTGATTGGCATGGATGGACTGATTTATCTAAGGCAGTCTTGTCGTCATCAATTCCGGTGCAGGTAAACCTGAAAACAGCGATTAATCAAACTTGAAGCTGGAGAATTCTTGACTGGGAAATTTACATGTGCCCGAAAAATGTGAACGCCATTTGAGCGAGAGGATTTATAATGTGCCGGTTCATCTAGAAAGAGCTAGAAACTAGATTTACAAGTTTTAGATGGCCATTTATTAGGCATAAAAGTGGAAATAGTTTTGTTAAACTGTGCTCATTTTATGGTACTTGTTTTTTAGCTGTAAGCTTTTGGTCGTAAGTCTTAGACTGTCATGTACAGACACATGGTGCACTTCATGATGGTTTCACAACAATGATTAATTTTGGTATTTTGTGTGTTACGCATTCATCATTAAAACCTTTATGTGGTAGAATTTGGAAAGGAGGGCAGTAGCCTGTTTTTGGCCTGGAATTCTTTGAGTGTCTGTGCTGAAGGTGTGATCACTTTGCTTGTTAACTTGAAAGTGTGGTATTTCTAGCTCTAGGAGTGGTCCTCATGAATTTCTTTGTTATCAAGTTTGGGATTTACTCAGGGTTGGATATTAAGCCATCGATGTAAATTTTGGAGAAATTTACGATATTTGAATATGAAAATTATCTCAACATTTTGTTGGCTGTACAAGTTCAGACTTTGCAAGAAAGCATAGCTGTCAATCACCATCACTTGCAATCAAACAGACTAATGGGAATGGATATGAATGTTCATGTATGCAAAAATGGGTTTGAAGCAAAATTTTTTTTTTTTTTGTAGTGGTTATGACATATTCTGCAGAATTTGTCTTTTACTGAATTCACTGACAAATTTTCAACTCACATTCCAGCTTTAAGTTTAGGAAGTAGAGGTCCAGCACATTTAGATGTAGTACTTTCAAACATACAGTAGGAAACCCTAAACAATTCGTATTTTCTTAAGTCATCATAAAAATCCGGTCCAGATTTCAAGTAAGGTATGGTAAAATCCAGTTTTAGCCTGCTCTAACATCATAAAAATCCGGTCCAGATTTCAAGTAAGGTCCGGCAAAATCCGGTTTTAGCCAGATCTAAAAGTTAAAATCTGGCGAATCCCTAATTGTTTACATGTATGTTGTCAGTTGTCACCAACTATTCACATCGTAGACATATACTTACCCCTTGCATCACTACAGCGGAGAACTTTTGAAACACGTTGAAGGCACTCAAGCGAAAGGCAAATGAGGGCGAGCTAGGCCTTAGAGGGCGCGGTGTTAGAATTGACTTCGAGGACAATTTGAGCAAAGGTCAAATGATGCATTAGTGATGTAAGGGGCAGGTATAGTCACTCATGAATACCGATACCAGTGAGTTGTGGGGATTACATTTCACATTCACTCAGATCATAACAACAGTTGATGGAGTCTCAAAGTTAAAATGAAGTCATGTATTCTCCAGTAAACAGTAACATTTTGCTTCAATTATATGCTTCAGAACGTGCATGGTATCGCTGTAGTATTTTCTAGCACAGTAGTAGATGGCCTCTCTAGCCCTCATCTCTCAGGGCTTAATAAGTTGTCATACTGGTAATATTTTGAAAGGGAAAGATATTTTGTGATACATTTTGTGATACCATTAAAGTTGTTCCATTAGTTCATCTTTTTTACAAAATCCCAGCTCCAGGAGGAAGGGATGGGGGCATGAAGGCATGGGGATGAGGGCAAGAGTCAAAGGAATGGACACTTTTCAGAAAGTTTTGCTTGTGATAATAGCGATGGTTCAGGACTCTAGATGAATGTTTCGTTTCCATCAAATGACCAGATAAAATTCTGGGTTGTCTGATATTGCAGTGATATACATTTCCTTCTATTTTTACACAATTTCCATGAAATTAGCATTGAATTTCGTATTGGTCGGTAGTCTGGTACTTTGCTCTTCACGCTGCTCGGCAAATATCGTCGCCAGCTACTGCCAACCGACCTGGCTAGAACCCTGCCTGCATCCCTTGCCCACAGTTTTTACATTTAAGTTTAGCTACTTAATAGACACCATGTTCAAGTCTTGATTACAGTCCCTGAGATAATACCAAATGAGATGACTATCCTACCTCACATGTTGAATTGTCTCCATATACTTCATCCTCAATCACAATTAACCTCAATCATATACATACCTCTGAAGATGAAGCATGAGCTGAAGTATATGTTGACATGCTCTGTAGCTCTGGTGAACCTCTCACACGGATGGAACGACGACGGAATTTATCTCTTCAAAAAATGGCAAATATGCTGTTAATAATTGGAGAGGCTTTGCAGGATATTTCAGGACTAACGAAATTTTTGTGTTGATAGTGCACCACGAAATTTTGATCGAAGTCGATACAAAGATACCAATGACCACTGTGCTCATTGGTATATATTTACACCCATCAGTCATAATATTAGTTAGGAGACTAAATATAAATAAATCAGCAAGAAGATTGAAACATGTCTGTTTAACATTTTCCGCATTTTGCTGTAATAGTTTTATGTCGATATTTGAAAATGCATCTGATCACTCTCCGAAGTTTCAGTTTGCGTAAATTCTGTCCTCTCAAGTGGAAAATTGAGGTGAATGTTTTATCAGGTATGATTTGGTTTAGAATGCTGTCCAATTAAAAAGTTTTCAACTCTTCGTGGAAATGTTCGCGACAGAGGTTTTGCAGTGATGGCTTGTTCCCCATGGAAACACCTTATTGGATGGAAAACAAAGCAACGTGACCCGGCTACATACCTGCACAGCTGCCTGCTGCGCCGTACCATACTTACCTACGTACGTATGGTGATGTACTGCTTATTATTGACGCGTCTGTGTTCTTTCTTCATTTGCATGAAATCGGTGGAACTTTAGCTCGGGCTTCTTGCCTTTCTAATTTTGTATAGCCCATGGCTACACAGTTTAGAAGCATTTGCCTTCTATGACAGCTTAAACAATGAAAAATATGAAAAAATTGCAATAACCACTACGCAGTGTTACTGAAACAGTACGGTCTAGTGCTAGTTGCACAAAAGACTGATGCTATCCAGTATGGCCGTGCAACAACAGTTGCTAAATATGATGTCACATGCAAATTCTTTAGACCCCTTTTTACTCAGGGGATGACATGTTACTTTCCAGTCGTTCTGGAGGTATTCTTATAGACCTGAGGAACACTATTCATGTGGCATCAGATATTAAAATGCGCCATTGTGTCGTTTCTCATTCTTCAGGCATTTGGCAACGCCAAGACCGTTGTGAACAACAACAGTAGCAGATTCGGTAAATTCATCCAAGTCAACTACAGAGAAAATGGAACTGTCCATGGGTAAGTTCTTCAACAAATTAAAGAAGTGTATCAGACGCATTGTGCAAAGTCTAAATTAAATTATGTAAATGCCACATGTTGGAGTGCTCTTCTGTTTATTGTGATCTAGGAACGTATGATATTTTATGTCACCACCCAGTTTTTGCTGTGTTGTCGTCGAGACAATTTGTCTGGGTGGTGTATATCACAGTGACAATCTAAAGTGAAAGAGGTGAATAAAATACAGAGAGCGCCTGAAGGAAAGAATGTAACAGTGATTTACTGTCGTTGAATATTTATTAATAAAGCAAGACTAAACTCTGCTTCAATTAGAACCAATTTGGGAATGTGATAGTGATTTATGGCTGATGAATATTCATAAATCAATTGTATAAAGTCCAACCACCATATGTGAGTATAACAACTAGTGACACATTTTAACTGTGATTTACAGCTGATGAATATTCATCAATCATGAACACGTTCAATTTCAACTTTGTACCCGAATATCACAGAGGAGTTGGTAAATATTGTGTTGCTTTGCAGCTGCATAAACTTGGAAAAAGTAAAGAAATTTGGAAAGTTTGTATAACATGCCTCTGAATCAGCATACATTTCAACCTGCTTGCTTGTTGTTGGTCACATTGTAAACGTATATATCGTACAGAAGATTGAAGAAGTGATCAACATATCACATTGTTGGGGTTGTGTGAGTGCAATGTCCTATTCAGTAAAGTTAGCTGAAAGTTACTTCACTCCTCACTTACCTGACTCAGGACGACAAACGCACTCCCATCTTCCATGCCCAGACTACTTGTTACCTTTGGCAGTACCCGTGGGGCATCCAGCCTTTACACGCCACATAGCATCTTCTTCCCATCGTTCCACCCTGATGTGCTGAAAGTGTGGAGGTTGTGAGAGTTTCGTTTTGAGATTTATCACTGTTTATGGATGAGATGATATTTGAATTTGCCTGATTTTCATTCCTGCCTTTGCAGCACAGAATGGTACCGAAGGGGTTGAGAGAAGTATGCTGTGTGCAGATATAAAAGAGAATAGACTGACTTGCATAATTGTGAATGTTTGCCCAAACATAAATGTCAGAAATCTAAGTTTACCGTTTAGGAGCATATCATACTGAATGTTGTAACCAAACACCTGACCATCACTGGTGTCGTAACACCCTCGATTCCATTCTGTGTAATGCCATCCTCATCGTGTTTCCGATCTGTCTCTTAAATGGTCTCCTAGGCAGGCGGTGTGGGGGAAATGATTTCACTCTACAGACGGCATTCATCTTTAAGTGCCTACATGTTGGATACCAGAGGTGTGAATTTTGCTATGTTGGACCCTATACTTATCTCCAATTCCCTGTTTGAGATCAGCTCTCTGTGTCAAAGCTAGATACAGCGTCATCTTTCAAGTGAAAACATGGATCAGTTCTGGATCCAATCATTTGAACCATCCAGTTTTGATCTCCAGTGTGACTGAAGATTGAGAAGCTGTTACACATTTCAAGCAATGGTCTTTATTGATCTCTACCGAAATTGTGCAGCCATCCATTAAATGTTGATTTCCTGAGTCTTTGGACCAATTGTTCTTATTTCCTGTCTGGAGTTAAAAAACCGAATTAACGGCTGGTACGTCTAAAATTGAGAGTGTCTATGTTTCTGTAAGCTAGGGCCATTTCACGGCACAAATTGGTTCTCCCGTAGCTTGAGATCAGGTCTTCTGAAAGTTTTAAATTTCCAAACGCATTTTGATATCAGAAATCCCAGGTTCACGTCGTAGACATTCTGGAATGGAACAGATTTAGTTGCACATGGATAATTATAATCGAATTTGAAATGCCTTTGAAGCTTGCAAATTCCCATTTTGATTGATCTGAAGCATGAGATCAGGGTACATCAGAAGATCAAATGGAGTTGCTTATAGTTGTTGTCGGGTTATACGATTCACTTCAGACCTCTATCCCCGGAATGAGTGCACTTTATGCTCCTGTCTGTTAAGTTCTTTTTGGTACTTTTAACACCGGATCAGACTCACCTCCCCTCAGCTAGAATGCTGCCCTCTTTCAGCTGTTACATTCTGAAAGACCTGAAGAATGGCTTAAAGCTCAGAATTTATCTTCAAGTATTTTGTGCATCAGGATCTTCTTTCCCTGGAGATCTGTCATGTCTGATCTCAAGCGGGAGATCCAGTCAAAATGTCATGGGGTTGATTCCTGCGCTAGCGAGAAAGGCCAAACCAAAGACTATTTACTGGATGGCCGCCAATCATTTTATGAACACCTTAAACATTGGTTTTGAGTTCGTTGTGCAACCAGTTCGTTAAGCTATACCTGATGGGTTACTGATAGATTCTGTCAGCTATCGCAGAGCTTGCAGTTCATCAATTCATTCTTTCTCCATCCCGCTGCTGTCTCCCTCCCCCGCTACCGATGGAATGATGATGGAAGCCTAGCATGATATCATCTAGGCATCATTTCTGGGATTCTCAGTCCACAAATCATCAGGTGTTGAGGAGTTTTGGGGACATTGCCAAGAGCGGAGATTGAAATGAGCTAACTAGCAGAGACATCCCTGCTATGAAGAGTTTATCTCGATCTGTTCCTGCATTAGCTCAGCCTTCCAAGCAGGTGTCTGCATGTACCGTTTTCCCACTACGTACCGTAACACCTGCAGACAAGCTCAGATTCGTCTCATCTAACATCTAAGATCTCTATGAGTTATGTGTCTTTTTTCATTTCAAATTTTTGTCACTGGTGCATACCCTCACAAGTGAATTGTGGGGAATTTGTCGGACAATTAACTGTGTAAATAGACCCATTTTCAGCTATGTCAGCATCTATTGTTACTGGCAGTGATGTTATCATTGGTCAAAATTGTAGGCCTACTGTATGTGTTATGGCGTCTCAGACAATATGCTTGTTTATATCAGATATATAGGACCTTCATCATCATTTTGAAAATGTATATTGGAAATGGACCATCTGTGAGGTTGTTCTCCACCTTCCTTTGCATTGGAGGTCATATCATTGAGAGTTGGTGATTATAACCATATATGGCATAGTTCTTGTATTAGTTGAGGAAATGTTCAGTATGATATCAAGTTTAGAGTATCATTTCGCAAGATCACGACTGAATCTGAAGTCATTGAGGCAATACTAGTACTGTAGTGCTCAAAGTTGCTGTGATTTGCTTGTTTTGTTTGACAGGTGAAGTATTTGTGATATTTGCTTTCATAAACTGTTGACATTTAAGGGGACTAGTTGATACCGGAATTAATAGCAAAAAGGACGACACCGAAAAAATGTCGTGGCTTAGAAAGGAAAGCAGAGAAATTCTGACACACTCTCTGCCATGTGCAGTCCTTCCTGACATCACAGCAGGAATGTTAAGTAATATCAGCCCTGAACGTCATTATATGCCAGACTAAAATGTAAAGTGTCTCCAGAAAGGGTTGAGACATTTATGTGTGTGAATTTGTGAGTGTGAAGTCATTGAAAGCCACAAAAGGAAGAAATTCAAGGAATTTGTCAAAGAACACACACTGTCTGACACTTTCTCAAACAAGTGGAAAAAGTAATTTGCTGTACATGAAGGAAACGTACAATCTACAGTGTAGGCTGTGCATTTAGAAAACACCCTACAATTTACATACCCCTCGCTCAGCTTGCATTGTTCAACCCACCATCAAATAAATTTCTAGCAACGTTGCAAGACGGAGTCAGGTCATTGAGAATACGCTGCTAGGACTTTATTCGGAAGATTTGTTGATTGGGGTTGAACAATGCAGCCATTGATGCAAACAAGGGGTAGGTTTAGTCACTCCTGAATATCCTGTACACCAGTTTGTCATGGGGATTATGTATGATTTTGTAACAGCGCATACCGTACCTATTGTCTGCTCTAAAAATTGTATGCTATGGATCACTCAGTGTACAGATGTAACAGACAACTCAAGAGAGAATGTGAAATTTATAAGGACGTAGAGTTAAATTTCTGTACACTTAATTTTGTATTTATGAAGTGCTATCCTGTTGATATCAAGCAAAGTGTCAAAACTAATTAAGATCAAACTGCTGGAGGCATTCAAAGTAATTCCCGAGAAGTCCTCATATATTGAACCCGTTCTTCACCAGTGGCTTTATCATGAGTTACAGGACAATTCTTGGACGACAGACGGAATGCTTCATGTATACAGTTCAATGTTAAATTAGCTCGTGAGGATTGGCAGAAGCTATATACAGGATGACCATGGGTGAAATTTCTGCATTTTGAGAAGCAGCGGTGCATATGTGCAGAATCCTGCACATTTTGATTTACCAGTGACGTGTCCCCCCACTGTTTGAGACGTAGTGGGGGGAAGCTGATGAATTGTCACTCTGAGGAGGGGTTTAGGGATATCTCCTACCCATTTGTGAAAATTTAAGTAATGTTGCATAAAAGTTACACATCAACATAGGCTTGCTTGAGAAGCTAGTGATTGCATTTGCTTGACGTCAAAACCCCATGCTCCCTTTGCTCTGTCATTTTTCCTTTAGTCCATCTTTACTTTTCGTCATTTTGTTAACTTTTCGTAGGTGCCAATAGATGGGGTGCACGTGTGTTGTGCCCCCCCTCTGAATCGGCCACTGTTTTAATACCCACTGTGCCACTGTTGTAATACCCACTGTTTTCGATATTTCTATTTATTTCACATGGACAGCCCTGATCATTTACTGGCCTGCACATCAGTTGAACAGGATGATTCATCCAGGGATTGGTGGCTTTTGTTTGGTTTTGGCAGAGAAATCAATGAACCCTTCCTAAATGTGCTAGACACACAAATTAAGGTCATCCATGGTCAAGAGTGTCATGTGATACGCATTGTGCATGCACCTCTGTGGTTATGACCATTCTGGAGATAGGAGGATAGGATATGGGCAAAGGAGATCAGTGCGAGACTTTGAGATTGATTTGTGTAGGTGGTACGTGTACATTGTATAAACTCTCAGCATGCACTTCCTGGTGTAGGATCTATGGGGTCATGCTAAAAATATACTAACTGATCTAGTGGATAAAATGAAAGAACAAACAAACACCTTAAATGCGATATGACTCAGTTATCATGGTTATGAATAACAATGATAAACTGATGTTTAAAATAATGGAACTGTTTACCCTTATTCTCATGTAATATCTCCATGCAACAACAATACTGTTATTTGTGAATTTGTTTTCACAGGCAAGATCTCAAAGTATTATGTTTGTGTCTATGTTTACAGTTTTGCCTTCAGTGTCTCTAAAGCAACTTTTCAAATAAGCTTTCTCAATTTTATTTCACATTTGTTATTCTGTGAAACAGATTGTAGGTATCTGAAATTTTGTACAGAGGTTAGATCCAGTAAGCCACTAAGCATGTAGTTTATACTGCTAATGCAGAAATGTGTTAGAGCAATGAGGTTTTGCAATCAGTTAAAAGTTGAGCCTACTTCACTAACAGGTGACAGAAATTGAAAAGAATAACATTTTATGTTGTGTCAGGAAGATTGATTTCAATTTACAAACAATCCTTGTTAGTCTTTCAAACTACCGGAAGGTCGATGCACAATGTGAAAATGCTGATTTGCTTCCGGTTTACCCAACAGCCTGAGACAGTTTTCAGTGGTGGGCGTGTTTCGTTGCGGAAAAGGTTCTGACAGTGTGTACTAAATGTGTGAAAGAAATATCGCGGCTAGGTATAAAGACTGATGATCATGGTGACATCTGAATCTGCTGAGCACATTCTGTGGCATTGCCAAAGTGGATCCAAGGTATTTGTCATGTACATCACTTGGCCAGTTTGATGGCTGTAACCCGGCCATGTATGGTTTGTACGAATGTGAGATCTGCGCACGCACGAGTCACAGTTGGACTCACAACCTACAGTGCCTTCGAGATGTTTTCACGCAGCCACTTTGAATGTTGCATCTCAGTCGTGAAGTAAGTGCACTTTTCAGTGTGTACATTTTCTGCTATTGCAGATGGACGGTTTGATGTATGCATGCAGTAAAGTCAAAGCTGCTGTTTCCACTCAGATTGAGAGGAGAACATAACCTGACTTTATTGAAAGGCATTACAATGACATGGAATTAATCAACAATGAACAAGGTTATTGTGTAAATGAATGGCTGAGCAGGATGCCAGTTTGGTGTTATTTGGGAGTCTGTGGGAGGGAATGTTAGGGGCGAAGGATAACAGGAGAAGGATAAGAGGAGAGGTTTGAAGACAGGGGAGAGGAGGGGTAACAGATGGACAAAGTAGTGGGTTTTTTTGACGTTGTTTTCTGAGAAACAGTTTTACATTGAAGTCACAAAAGGGTCCATTTGCCGTTAACTTTTGACAACTTCTGCATGTATGGTCTGTAAGGCTACACTTTCCTTTTGGTTCCTGTTACCTTGGCTTTTTTGAGTTGGCCTCCTTACCTTTCAAGAACCATGAAAGTGATCTCCCTGCACCAGTGACAGATTAGTACCCATCTGTGTCCCTGCATATATTACCATACATAGTCCCAGATGTGGTGGAACCTTTCACAAGGTACTTGAGTCAATGGCAGATATAGATCAAAATATGCTTCCTCATGCAGCAAGCTCAGCATCCAGCCCAAGTCTATAGCTCTTGTCATGAGATACTGCCCACTCAGTTAACACAGTATACCCATTCGCTGGTAGGTTTTGGGTTGTGTTGGGAATATCATTACAGATGATTTTATTATTAATAAACTGCTGCTAAAATAACGGTCAGCTTTGAAAAAGCTGGGAATTGCATTCCCGCCAATTTTTGCTTTTCTTGCTTTGTTCTCAAATTCAGGAGGGATGAGATCAAACGTGGTGTGGTGAAGAAGACTTATCATATATCGTGTACTTGGAATTGGATCTTGTGTAGGCTGTATCATGTTGCTTTTAAAATCTCTGTTGAATCATCAAAGTCAGCATTCAGACTCCTTTGGTCAATGGTGTATGTGAAGACGAGCGCTATTTGGGCCATGATCACGCTGTCGTGAGCATGCACTAGTATAGCTTATCAGTCACAAATATTGTTCTAGATCTTTACATACAGGATATTGATTAGAGGGAGAGGGCTGCTGGGATTTTAAACATACCCACTGCAGTGACCGAACGTAGATCTTGTGTGCAGTACAATCGATTGTTTTGCCCACTCGCGTACTTTCCATGCTGTGATGACAATTACCAACAAAGAACTGCGCCTGTTGGAAATGAAGGTGTATTAATGTGAGGAGGGGGGGTTGTTTCTAGAAACATGCAAATAGTGCAATAATTTGCTCTCAATTTTATCACTGTTCAATAAAAATAAAAATGGTTATTTATAGTGCACACGTATCCCCCCCTGCAGGGTGCTCAAGGCACAAAGAACAGAAAAATGAAGAAGTGAAGACAATTTCAACAAATCAGGAAAGGCTTGTCTATGAGAAGTCTCTTAAAAACAGAGATGCTGTTATAGGATCTTGGTTCAAGTGGGAATGTATTCCAAAGGCGAGGGGCAACAACATGAAAAGACCCATCACCCCAAGAATATGTAGATCTTTTTTGCCATAGAAGACACATACTGCTTGAAGGAAGATGTCTCGATGGCGAGTAAAGACTAATGAGCTCAGAAATATAAACTGGGTCCATCCCGTTGAGTGATTTGAAAACAAAGAGTAGAATTTTGAACATAATCTTAATGAAACTGGAAGCCAGTGAGGTTCGCAGAGTATCAGTGTTATGTGTCAAGATTTCCTAGACAAAGTAGTAATCCATGCCGCTGTTTTGGATGCGTCGAAGTTGAGTAATCTGTCACTGTGGGAGACCGGACGAGAGTGAGTTTCTGTTATCCAGCAGAGAAGTGGTGAATGAGGGAACGATTTGTTCAGTAGGGTCACGGTTTTAAGGAACCTCCTGATTTTTTTTCTCAAGGTGCTTATAGTACTGCAATGAGATCCACTGTCTTAAACAAACTGCCCCGTTCTTTTGAGAAGGTTTTACAGTGCATGGGAAGGAAGAGTATGTGTTTGATGTACCATTTTCACATGCTTTCCATGCCAGTACAGTCTGTGTAGGTGAAGAGTGCTAGTTCCTCTTTGTGCTTTAGGTTTGTCACTGTGTAACACTGTAGATGTCAATGTATCATGCATTTATGAGTGTGACAGTCCGTCATCAGTGTGTCGTACATTTGCTAATGTGCTGTGGATTGGTCAATGTACTGTGCATTTTTCAATGTCTCATGCATTTGTCAATCTGTCATGTACTTGTAAACATGTCATGTATTTGTCAATGTGTACATGCACTTCTCAGTGTGTCATACATTGTTGGTGTTGCATACTTAAATGTGTCACATTTATCGTAGTGTCACACATTTGTCACACCTCGCCTCATATTTTGCAACGCTCCATGCACTTGTCAGTATGTCACAGATCTCTCACGACTGTAGTGAGTTGTGACTAACCTGATTTGTCACAGAGTTGTTTTTTAACACCTACGTGTAGTGAACAGTTTCCACAGTAATGAAGACTACCCCAGAATCCAGGCCTACTCTAAGGAAACAATTACGGTACATTTTCTTTTGCAAATTGTCAAGACCTTGGAGAGTAAAACTGATGTGATGTCATTTGCATGGCAGCTTCCTGGATGTCAAACAAATAAGGGGCCCTTTTTTTATTGACTAGCAATCATAACAACTTCTTGAATTAGTCAACCTCAATAAAATCAAGAAGGACTGACAGTTTTAATTAAGTTTTACTGACAGACTAGGTGGTTTGCAGCTGTAGAAGAGTTACAAATGTTCTCAGAATGTCTTATCTGTCTTTACGGTCACAAATCTTCTCAGAATGTCCTATGTTTCTAGTGAAATGGTATCACCATAATCTGATACGTAGATATCCAGAACCTGTCCCTTTATGTTGTTGTTACTCCAGTAAAATTGTTACCAAAAGGGGAAATCAGGGCACTGCAATATACTTTGCCATGAAAATTAGTTTCTTAACTTCTTTGGACTCCAGTGAAATTTATGAGGTAACTTTCTTTGGTTTCAAGGATGTAATGGGCTTTGTTATTCTGGTTGCACTGTATGTCACCATTAAGTTGGTTCATAATAACATTTCAATGGCGACTCCGTTGATGAATTTTGGAACATTGTGTCAGTACAGTACATGTTTACATCTTGAGTAGAGTTATGTATTTTCACTATCATGTATGATATGAAACGGATTAGCCACTGAAGAAATTGATATTTCATAAAAATTAGGAATAGCTTTCTCTCTTTATGGTACAATTTATATTAAGGCATGTTTCGTTCAGAAGTCATGGATTTTTAAAGAAATATCTATTTCAAATGGTACATTGCATATGAGAAAGTTGTGAACCCTGAGTGAAAATCCGTTGGAATTTTTTTTATATGTTTTACGGTTTTTGAGACACTACCTTTTCAAAGTTTGAGAAAAATGCAAAACAGATGACGTGAGGTGATGAACAGTGTCAGTATTTCTTTTGTTAAGCCTATGGTTTTGCCTTTTAATTACTTAATTACTGCGTTTCACATTGGTAAGTGATATCGATAATTTGGAAGAAGAAAATAGATGCTTCGAAAATGAAATCCTGCAGGCATATAAAATAGTCGAATGTCCTTGAAATAAAGGTTGCATAAACAAAGGATTAACATATTAAAGACATATCGTAGGAGTCCATCTCTTGACATTACAATTTCAGTAAACTAATTTTCCTGTAAGTTGGTCAATATTTGATGGAATTTGATGGAATTTGTGGCTATTTTTAATATTTTCAATGCTTACTGCTCCCAATACTCCAAAATGTCATTTTTAAGTCCCTCGGCTTTTAAGGATGGACCAAGTACATTGAGATCCTTTTCTCCACTCCTTTCCTACAGAGCGGTGGTGGAGCAGTACCTTCTGGAGAAGTCAAGGATCGTATCGCAGGCTCTCAACGAGAGGAGTTATCATGTCTTTTACTACCTATTGGCTGGTGCTACTGCTGCAGAGAAGGAAAGTCTCTGGTTGGAAAAAGCTGAGAGCTTCAACTATCTCAACCAGGTTGGTATCTGCAGTGACATTTTGGATTGTCACCTTGGGTGATGACTGATTATACGCATGGAATCGTTGTTGATTTACGGATTCAGGGAGGACCATAAGTTCCAGATGCCCATAAAACTGTTTCACCTATTATCTCAGCAAAAGGAAAAGATTTGTACTGGGTGAGCTGCATATGGCAGAGAAAAAAAAGGCCCTGATTCTGTCAATCAGTGTTACAGAGCTTAATAGCACCAATCCAATAGTATAACAATTTCATCCCTCACCAGGTCATAAAATGGTTCAATTTAGGCATTAATAGAAGCATGTCTGAGATATGGCGGTAATTGTGGTATACTCAGAAACTGCCTCTGGAAGCCAGAGAGTGAGTTCTGTGTAAGGCAGACATTTCTGCGGTTCTTCTTGAGGGTGAACGGTTCAAGAACAGAGTTTTCGGACTTGGCGCAAGATCTGGCATTAAAACGGTTTTGTGTTTGCACTCCAGTGAAAGCAGAACAGTCTTTACCTTCCTTTTCCAAAAAGGAAATGCATGATGAATCCAATTATAAATTGAAAAACAAATAGAATCATCAGATATTTCAAGAGACTATTTAGATAATTGATGTACACATTTCCAGGGATGGAAATTCCAAATATCAAAGAATAAACCACATAAATCATGTGACATACATACATAAAGAAAAAACTGCAAATCCAAAATAGTTTGCATACACGTACTGTGCAGGATGTACTAAACCTCAAAGGATGAAGGAAGTGTTGAACTGGGAGAGTAAAGGTCACAGTTGATCCAGAGGGCTGATTTCGTCCCACGGGAGGAGGAATCGGCTACCAAGGGTGTTTCCAGAAGATCCATGTTACATTTTGGTCTCTACTTTGAAAGAGACAAGATTTCTACGAGGCTTAAATTCTTTGCATGGTTTCTCATCTTCTTCCATTTTTGCTATTATTGTTTCTGATAACCACCTACAATAGGACTGGTATTAATTTTGTTTTTGTATGAGAACCCCAAGTAGCCACTTAAGATTCAAAAAAAAAAAAGAAAAAAAAACAAGAATGCTCAAGGTTTGTTTGCATAGATTTTAGACTCCCGCTCCGAGCGAAAATGGAACCCTCAGCAAACCACGTGTGTAGCGAAAGAGCGAAAGTCTGATGAGGAAGGGCTACAGTGTGGGGGGCGCTTTGCTATGAGTTTTTATTCGAGCGTGTGTTTGGGTTTGTTTAGCAATGCATTTGTATAAGCAAGGGGTAAGTACAGTCACTAGTGAGTACCCACACCAGGAAGTTGTGGGGATTTCAACCATACACACATTTAGCATAAAACACAGTTTCAGAACTTCAGGTGATTGACAAATGATATTGTTCTTGCAAGCTGTTCAGTTTTGACTTTCTTCTGAAGATAGCAATGCAGCCCACTCAGGTGCAGCGTAACTTGTTTCAGGGCTTGTCGATTGTTGGATGTCAAATGGTGACCTAGTCAACAACTCCTTGCATGTGCCATTGTGACGGATGCTCATCCAACAAAATTTTGCTTTCGATACTAGCCTGAGGACAGTGCTTCTAATCCTGTTACACTTATTAATTCTTGTATAGAATCTAAAGAAGATTACCTTCTCTACCAGGCAATACCTGCAAGGTTATCTGGTAGATTAATTTTATTTGACTTACAAGAATGTAATAGTGCTTTCCGCTTCCAGCAGCTGAATTCCTGGCATTGGAGTAATTATGAAATAATCAAGAAAGTTAATCAAGTTGATCAAGAAGGTTGATCATATTTACAGTAAGCTGAACGATATGCTATGACTATGCTAAGAATTTGTGAAGACTGCAACTAGTACCTGTTGTGTGTTCTCTCATAAATGCCTTTTAAGTGAGTTACTGAACTTGTTTCAACGCAATCGTAACGCAGTCGTAACGCAATCGCAATCGTAAAAAAAATCCCTTACTGATTGTATCTACAGCCCACTACAGTCACATGATCATGTCTCCTCGATGGCATGTGTATCAAAGAATTGTTCCGTAAATTTAGTTTGTTGTCATGGTATTCCCACAAATTTAAAGAAAAAAAAAGAACCCCCAACCGATGTGAGTTACTGTAGTTCACTAAACTTAGAAGCCTGTCAGTCATACTGTTCTACGAGGAGATTATTAAATTGTCCTCAAAAGGTGTATATCTCAGCACAATGAAAGTTTGGTGTGAATATTAATTCTTCTGACCAGTTCTTGATTTAAAGTCAGTGTTTGGTGAGGGGAGGAGGGGGGTTTGGTTGGGTTTGCATTAACCCTACATGTAGGCATTCAGGTTATCTGCACATTCTCAGCGTGTACTCCCTCACTTCATGTAACCTATGTATTACTACATTGACTACTAGGTCTAGATCTGGCAATTGTGTGTGTGCTTATCTGGCCACTGTCCTTCCATAATCTGCACATTTATCCCTTGTATCCTACCAATAATGCATACATGCATGTCTTCTACATATAAATTAAGAAAACAAATGTGCGCAGGTTATCATGTCTGCTATTAATAGAAAATCAGTTAACATCAACAGGAAATAATCCTATATGCAGATTACAATTAAAGCAAATGTTGTTTGTGTCTTATGGTTACATAAAAATCTCGATAGTCACTTTGCTAAAGTTCATGATTTGAAAAGTTTCATTACTCAGTGTACGCAATTGGACAGTTGGTTCATGCTTGTCTGTCAGGATTCCTGTTAAAATTGCTTCAGAGTTCTTCACTCGGGGGAAGGTGTAAAGGCCTGAAATCATGACTGCCCCATTATGAACTCCTGCTCCCCCCCCAAATTCTGCATCCTCTAAAAAAAAAAGCAAAAAGAACAACAGGCTAATACTTTTAAAGTTGGGGAAAGAAATTGTGCCTCAGTGGTGCTATTTTGTGTCATGAAGTGTCATGTGTATGAAAATTTTTTGTCGCACCCCACTACCCTCAATTCCCTTACCCCCCGGTTGAGGGGGTTTAAAATACATTGAGTTGCACTAAACAGTGGTTGATGGCCATTAGCTCAAGTTTCTCAGAGTGTGATCCGGCTACAGTTCCTTTTGAACCTATTATCCATGATTGCAAAGTCTTCAGGGAAAAGTGCAAAGACAACTTTGATGCAACTCATTAGTTTTAATTTCTGACTTATTTTGTCTGTGGAACCTTTTCTGTTTATTATTAACTGAGTACTACTTAGCTACATAGAACTGATGTAAGGACAAATTTACACAGAGATGACAAACACCTGACCTAAATAAATATAATCAAGGTTAGAACGTAATTTGATAGTCAAGGTAGATTGTACAGTATCCTTCTTCATGTGATAAGGGGATTAGATTTTTCCAGAAACTCTGGTTGGTCATGTTACATTTTTAACACACCCTCCATGAACATGTCGTCCTCCAGCTACGGTTTAATAAACTGCAGTGTGTATTTGCTCCACCAGCGTAAATGTGAAACTTCACCAGTTGTTATTGATCAGTGCCCAATTTTTGAAATCAAATGCTTCATTAACATAATTGTATTGATTTTTCCCTTTGCCTTCAGATTTGGCATAATTGTCAGGGAATAGTTAAAAACCAGGAAATATATGACCTTCTCAGCGGGAGTGAAAAGACCAGCTAGTTATTAACAAATCTAAATTGTTTGGCAGGGAGTGATATCTGACATTGGAACACTGCCTGAATGTTATTATGTAGAGGAATTCAGAGAGGAACAAGAGTAGTAGCACGTGTGAAATGTCAAGTAATCCAGTTGTAAGTCGCAGAAATGACAATATGTTGGAATCATTAGGAAGACAAAAACATACGTCAGATATCTGTTGATTATAAGTGAAGCTAGTGGTGTTTATCCCGGTGAACAGCACAGCATAGTATATTTCTTGCATACACAGTAATCTTTGCATACATTGCATTGAGGTTTTCCCAGCAATGCGACAGCAAATTGTATTTGAAATGTCATGTCATGTACAGGAGTGTAATTCAAATTGAGAAACACATACTGCAGTGTATGTTATTCGGCGATATGGCTGCCGCAGTTAGTAATGCCCGGCGGGGGGGGGGGGGGGGGGGGGGGAGAGGGGAGAGAAGATGTTTGCATGACATGTTGGTGTTAGTACCATCAAACATCCACTCAGCTGCTCTGATACAGATTCATACCATTTACAAAAGCAAGGATGAACGCTTCCCTGTTCCATCTGATGCTCTTTCATTTCTAACTTTTGGTCGGCGTCTTGGTACGCCACCATCCATGGACATCTGCATAACAGGCTGTGCTGATGCAAACATTCCTTAATGTCATTAATTAGCACAGAGATGTACAGAGCCCAACTGATAGGTTGATAAAATTTTTAATCAAGATGATTATACAGATAATTCGAAGAGAAGCTTTGCATGGCAACGATCGATGTATGTGCTCGACGCCAGCTTTTCGATGTTGTCCTTGTTGGGTGTTTGTCAAATGGCAGAAAATAGCAGGGAAATTAAAATGAGAAATGAAAAAAAAAAAAAGGCAAAGGTCATGCCAGATGTATCTGACACTTCGACATGAAGGTTTCTGTCCCTAATTTTATGAAGTCTATTAGCGATCACGGCATCAGAGAGATATCTTGTTACAAACACACCTATTAATCATTTTGTTCTCTTATTGGCATCCTTGCAAAAAAAAAAAATAGGGAAGAGAAAAGCCACCTCGCTGGGAAGACCAGCTCTCAGTTTAACAGCTGCATTTTATTGGGGATTTTCCCCCCATGCAGTTGTTTCCTTTCACTTGATAACTATGCAATGTACAGTAGGATGTGTTCAGACTACATAATTTACAAGGTAAGCTTTGGATGCATTCTGATAATGAACTCATAACCATCTTCATCTGTTTAGAGCTCTATTTCAGAAACATATTGCAGACTTTGCAGTAGCTAATTTCTTGTAGAACATAATAGCCAGATGTTAAATTCATAGTGCTCCATCACATCATACAAAATATGCTTACTGACCCTAATCTAGCAACTGGCAAGTGCGTGTGAGTATCTGGTCACCATCTTTCCATTTTGGGGATCCTATGTTACCCTAGTCATTTAGTCTACAGTACTGTACTACTAGACAGTATAGATGTACAAGTGAGATGCCATCATTACTCGACTTTACGGAGCTCTGCTTGCTGATGTTTTCGCGCAGCATTTCTCAGATGTACTCCCTTTAGGCAGAATATTACTTGGCCCTTTCTTGATGGATACCTTTTTTTTGAACAGATTTTTATGAAATTATGTATTGTGGCATCTCATTAATGCATCAAATACCTGATATGTAATCCAACAATATGTGCCCTTATTCCAATAAGTATCCATTGTTTGCCTCAAAGGATGTTGGATGTTAAAAAGAAAAAAAAAATATTGCTTGGAGTACTCTGACGAATAAACTATCACTACCATGGTGTAGCATATAGTAAGTGCTGATTGATCTATAGTTGTTTGGGACTCCCTGTAAGTAGGTATATTTATCATATTTGGAAGTCATATCGTTGAAGCCTAGATCACAATTCTCCAGACTGAAAACCTCTCAATGCATTATCAGACGTGTGGGCTGCCAAATGTGACGGTAATCCTCTGTCGACCACTTCCATCGTCACTCATCCCACCGTTCCTCACCTCCCAATTTAGCCGTACAAAGAGCTGATTTTAGTGACGAAATGTGAGAAGTGAATTAATACGTTCCCTGGCGCCATAACAGCGTTTCGGAAAGGGATAGAGGGAGGTAGTAGAGAGGGGACGGAGTTATCCAGGTTCCTTTCATTTCACTTGTGCAGTTTTGCTTGATCCCCACAATTCAGTGTAACGTAACACTGTAAGTGCTCGTCAGTATTCCTAATGCCACTAATCACATGGTTAGTTAAGTGACTTTTTCTATGTATACAGAGTATCCTCAAAACCTTCAAATCCTCGCCATTCTCCTGGGTGGGCTTATCCTAATGCTGCTATTCATTTTTCACAGTTTAGTCCTTTTTAATCCACAACAGCATTCTTGTAGATGTCCTTAAAATTTTCTTCTTATCCAAGTTCTCCATTTCACCCTCTTAGATGTGGTCTGTGTCGACCCAAGTTGTATCTCGGTGAGTGTCACAGATGCAAACAAAAGCAAAAAAGCAAAAATAAACGTTCTTCATGTTTATTTGTTGTAAACATAGCTCTGTCGTGACAAATAGGATGCATTTGAAGTCCTCCTGGCAGTGTGCAGCAACTCCGCATGTTTAATATTCTCAAACTGCTCTGTTCTGAAAAGGTCAGCTGGTGAGCAACTTTATCCACTGCTGTAAACACGACCAGCGAAGAGTGAAATTTGTTTCCGTTGCCGCTGCTTCTGGTAATGAAATGCAAGCAATTGACATTTATCCCGCTGAATTCAGATAGAGGGAACCGAATCGTGAAACTGATTGTAAAAGTTTTTATGTCTCCGATCTTGAGGGAAGAGAAGATCTATGCAAACTACTACTCATGTGACTTTTACTTGGAAGTTGCCCTCGCAGGCCGTTAAATGAAAATAAATGTCGGTGTTTCCTGTGAAGTAGCATTTACTGTGATAAGATGGTCCATTTGCTATCCTTATCGTCCACTGAGATGGTTGGTGTCCTTTCCATGCATCAGTTTTTGGATCGGAGTAAGGGGAAGAAGAAAAGTTGAGAAAGAAATGTAATAAAGAGAAGGTCATTGCAAGACTTTCATAGTACTCTAGGCTCCATTGTATGACATTTCAGTGCAATACCTTTTCTATGTGGCTCATCGTAAATAATGGAAAGCCCTAAAAGGTCAGCTACCCCTTTACGTGACTGCCTGAGCAAGTAAAAAGTCAGTACTGTATCTGGTGAACACCTTGAAACCATAGCTGCTGCAAAAACAACTGCAATTAAAAACTGCCTATCCGTCGCATGTACAGTCAACTGGTCAAACCAATTACTTGACAGGGCAGGGCTCTGCAGTTGGAGCAAGAGTCACAGAAGGTTTATAGTATCAATCAATGATGCTGAAAAATTTGACTCATTTTGAAGTGGTGTGTGAGAAATTTTGGAATCTTGCATTTTCTGCTGTGGACACCATTCAACCTGCTGTTTTCCGCCTCTTAATGAGTTATCCCACAAACATGAGTAGCAAACTGATGAGTTATGAAGCAAAGTTAAACATAAACACAACAGACCCCTGATGTGATTTAATGCTTCTTTCTAGTGACAGAAACTTCTCTCATGACATAATCAATTTGAATTTTACGCTATTTCTTGTAAATTTGGTCACTTGTCCTGAATTAAATCAATCACCATTCTTGTAAGGTGACCCCTATCGCAAGTTCGTAGTCCTGTCAAGCAGAGATTGGTCGTCCGTAAAGGCAAGGCCCATTGGTTGTAAAAGTTTGGACGTATCAGTTTTGCTGTGATCGTATGAAGTTTGATTACTACCGCTGACAGCAGTTGTGTCAACGTCTCTTCCTGATTGGGATTGTAAACCTGTGGACTTTCATTTTATTTTGAAATAACACGCTGAAATTTGCTGAGTAGTCACTATATGTATGCGATCTCGTTGTCAATGCACCATAAGAAAAATGTACGTTAGTGTTTGTTTATGAGGTGTGTCTTTCTCCTTCCTCTCGTTACAGAGCAATTGCTACACGCTGGACGGGGTAGACGAGAAGTATGAGTTTTCGAGACTGAAACAGTCGATGGAGATGGTTGGCTTCTCTGTGGAAACAAAGAGAAGGTACATACATATGTAGGCATATAGACCAAACTTTTTATGTGCATTTGAATATTTTCGTGCAAGATGATGCAAGAGTCAAGTTTCCCAGTGTTTATGTTTTTGTTCCCAACCAATCCAGAATGAAGGTCAGGCGTGAAATCTTCCCGAATCCCGAAGACGTTCGTATTTTACCGTCAGGTTTAAATCCTATTTAAGAGTTTCGCGTGCTTGGAGATACAGCTGGCAGGTATGATTAAATCAGATTAAAGTCACCGAAGTGACCGTTCAGATGTTTACCAGAGGAGTTTGCGATAACAAGATCACAAGTCTTGTTACGTCGACCGAACCCTCCCATTCCGTAAACCGCATGCCATTAGCTAAATGAAAGAGACTTTGTGTTTGCAGCTGGTTGTGTTGATGCCAATCTTATCAGCACCTCCTTGACCAGGTGTAACCTTTGACCCCTCTCATCTGGCAGACATTGTTGTCGAGGGGTCCCTTTTTTCGAGACTGACATTGTTTCTTAACTGTCACAGTTGTGAATTTATAAACTGTCATGGATTCTGTGTGCATGGGTGAGTGTGACTGGTCTGGGAAAAGAGGGTAGATGATACCAAAGCTGTTACAAATACCAATCGTTCACAGATATTGCTTTTGTATGGCAATTTTGAAAACACCGTTGCGAATACAGACGATCGTTCTTGGCGTTCTTGATCGTTGGTGTATGCTGGTAATAGTCTAAAGAGTTTGTAGACGTTTCACTCAACAGTTGGTAACTAACTTTTCAAAATTGTTTGAAGTCAAGGAGAAATAGTAGACAGGCCTAAGTGTGTTTAAAATTTGTATAATGATTCATACCTTCACTTGAAATGGGCATTTACTAGATAACTGCAGTTACGGCACCTTTTAACGAAGCAATGTCATTGGAGTATTAGATATTTGTGGTAGTAAGCATTGCCACAGCTCCTTAGGAGCACTCAGTTACATGGATTAATCACAGATAGGTTGTAACGATAGCGATGCCTTATTTGATGCCACACCTTACGAGATCCAAGGGAAGGGGGGGGGAATAAGTTGCATAATTTGCAATTTTTCACACATTCTATGCCAGGCTAAAATCTCAGGAACCAAATGATTAGTCATGCTTGGAGTCGATTGTGACCAAGGTGTGGGCAACATTTTACCGACAGTCACTATTTTACGATGTGATTTTGAAAGTCACTTATTCTACCAACCCCTCAGTGACCATAATGTCTAGCAGAGATGTCTAGATATGTGAATAATTTCTTACATCCTATACTGTGGCTTTGTCCTACCCTCCACTGATAAAAAAGTGATAAAGAGAGAATCTGCTATCCAGCATTTTACATCCCTGCAGAAAAGGCACCTGCGTAATGCAGTCAAGCCATTTTGAACGCAGAGGCGTTACTCTATTTTGTATTCCATAGAACAAGTTAACTAGATTTAATTCAATTAAAGAAACGTAATCAAATTTCAGTAACATTTTCACAGCCAATTTCAGTCTTAAAATTATCACCGACGTGATAGCCCTGATATTTCTTTGTGTCGTAAAACATTCCTACCGCTGCAGTGTTAAAATCTGGATTTTGTTAAGATGCCAGCATGCCATTTCTGTTATTCTTTTGTATTCTAAAGATGGGTGTTTGTTTCTTTATCTCGACACATTTCAGAGTTGAAGCTCTTTAGTTCATGTCATAGACACGTACGACTGATTTTGTCAGTCAACGTCATGATGCATCCATTCTGATGTGTTTTTCTCCATTGCCCTAATTCTATAGAGCACTCTACAACATTACCTTAATAAATTACAGACATTTCAGTTCTATGTATTATGAACTACTGCCTGAGACCCGATTCACCCCCTGTGGTTGTATATTAAAAGTCGGTGCACCGTTCGGCCCGTACGCGGAACTGACGTGAAAGTGATGAATGTGTCTGGGAAATGCGTCGTGGAGAAAAATACAAATATGCTGTGAATAACTCCGTAAAGTGACATTCGTTTAGAATATCGGCAACGGGGAGATTACCAAACTCACTTAACTGAACGATGTTCAGTGAGTGGTTTTGGGGAGAGAGACACTCGTCTAGTGATGACGACACAGCTGCACACAAAGTCACCTGGTTTCGTATTTGGTTTGTGTCATCATAAAAAGTAATAATTAAAACAATTGCTATTACACAAAGGCTTCTCAGAAATTTACAGACACCATCAATAGAGCCAGAGGATGACTAGATTGAAATTAATGGAGGGATAAAAAGACACGAAGACTATACCCCCCCAAAGCGAGTTCTAGTGACAACATCAACTCTGGAAACTGTCTTCATGTAACTCTGTGAGTGCCAATGTCAGGTGCATTAAGCCTCTCCTTAATTTTCTCTCAATTAGATGAACATTAATGTGAAGATGAAGACCAGTTTCCCTAATCTATTTCGATGTTGCATTTTTATTAATGGCGTGTAAATTTTGGAAATTTGTCGCGCACATGAAACGGAATGTCTGGTCTCATTTATTAAAATTCCTCAGATCATCCTCTGCGAAGTGTTTCTTTTTATTTAGCAGCGGTGTAACATTTTAATATCCTCTCTTCTCTTTCCTCTTTTCCTGCTGGGACTATTTTAATTTAAAAAGGAAAAAAAAAAAACTTCTCAGCGTCCCGAGTATATTACTCTTGCATCCTTGGAAGTGCCAAATACTTTTGTTCCGTGTTCTGTTCTTTGCAACATCCATCGCTTGTTCCGTACCTACCCACCTTCGGTATGTACGTACGCAGGCGGCACGCATGGCTGCGGAAGTACTGCCAACGACGGATGTAACTCATCGTGCCCCGCATACCACAAACAATGTGCACTGTCAGCAAGTCAAGAAAAGAAAATTAAACATGCCCCAATTCTCAATTCCTCATTAAATATGCACAGTCTGATGGTTAGTGAAGGGTTAATGTGGATTTTGTGTTTTGTTTTTTTTTTTTCCTTGGCTGGCTTCCCATGAATACGGAAGCAGCACTGGGATGAGTGTATCATGTAGCATCTCCGCGGAGGAGTATGCAAATTATGCCCACATATCCATGTAGATATGAGAGGTAGTCAAAAATCAAGACAGTTTGTCATGTGATGTGCACACATGTGATGAATGATACATGCAGTGCAAGAAGTACCAAACTTTGAAATCAAACCAAAAAAAAAAAAACATGTACAAATGGATAAAAACGATAGCAAAATCCTCCTACACGCTGATGTAGATGACGTCTTTTATCATTTTGTTTTGTCAAGTTCAGGTTTTTCTTATGATTCCACATGATATGGTACAGAAACAGGCGATGAAAAGCCTCTGCGCCTGCGTCAGACGTCAGAACACCATTACAAACCATTGCCATTGAATGTCAACAGACCGTCATGGATCCGAAGGGTTGCCAGCTTCAGAATCACATTTTACATCCGTTTCCCCCAAATTTTATCAAGTCTCCTTTCAAAAGTTGCAACTTCGGTATTTTTAAATCCTTGTGTATTCCTACCTGAATATGAACTGCCAGAGTCATTGGTGTAGCCTGTAACACAACTAGGGCTGATGACTCATGGTTCATAGAGCAATGTACAGTAGGTCCAAAGTTTTGAATCTGATGTTAGTAATGGATGGAACTGATTGTTTCGTGACTGACACATTGTCGAAGTCCAAACCTCTCCAAAAGTGACACTTGTCATAACTCACCATCCAAAGAAAAGTGAGAGCAGAGCACATCAGTGACAGTTGCACATGTGCATGGTCACATCTGTCACATCAAATCAGGTTTAACGTCACTCGGGATCTCAATGAAAGAAAAAGGATTAATAACTGTGACTGTAATGGAAAAGTGTAAGTCAGTCAAAAGTCAAAACTATAATTATTGAAGTTGGTGTGCAGATGTAATTAATGTGTGTTTTATGTCCCTTAGGATCTCACATTTCACAATGAAAGAAAAAAGAATAACTGTGCCTGTAATGGAAAAGTGTATTGTTAGTCAAAAGTCTAAAAATGCTATAATTATTGCAGTTGGTGTTCAGATGTAATGTAAGGTTGGAAGTGGCTTGGAGTCGTTTTATTTTGTTTA
Source organism: Stichopus chloronotus (assembly GCA_021234535.1). Lineage (NCBI taxonomy): Eukaryota > Metazoa > Echinodermata > Holothuroidea > Aspidochirotida > Stichopodidae > Stichopus > Stichopus chloronotus. The sequence continues at coordinate 9,114,389 of CM037836.1, forward strand.
ACTGTTAACATTCACATCGTAGACTTATACTTACAAACGAGTGTGGGCTAGGCCTTATGAGAGGGCGCGTTGCTAGAATTAGTTTTGAGGACAATTTGAGCATAGGGTCAAATGATGCATTAGTGAGGCAAGGGGTAAGTATAGTCACTCGTGAATACCCACACCAGGAAGTTGTGGGGAATTAAGTTGTTTCAGTAGTATTAATTAACTGTGTTATATGGAATTGATTCGTCAGTTCACTGTTAGATGAAATGTGCGATTTGAAATAAGTTTGTTAACTCTTTAAATTGGAACTGACCTTAGAGGTATTCAATTTAGGTTGGAATTGTTTGGTACATTGGAATCAGTGAGAGATGTACTGCAGCATGATGGGTAATATTCCACCTCAGTCTTTTCGCAACGTTGTTGACCAGAATCATCTTCACAGTACGTTTATTTTCTTCAAGTCCCCTGGGACTAAATATGACGATGACAATGACACCGTTTATTTCCATCCACTTGGAGAACGTAGCATATAACAGCGAGACAATGGTAAATGCACTGTAAATATTCACATAGTACATATTCTAAGTTTGTCTTGAACATATTCAAGATGTGATGGAATAGGAGAAAACTGAAGTATAATACTTATCAATTTTTTTCCCTTGCATAAATTATTTACATGATAAATAGAAAAGCGGTATAAAATATATACAAAGATATCTGCAAAATATTCTGAATGGATCTGCAGCACGAAAAGATGCTGTATGTATCTCTAGTGGAATATGATAGAATCAAACAAAATGGTCACTTGCCAATTTATCCCAACTTTGAATGTCTCCTGTCATCCCTGTCATCACAGAGTTGTTTTATAAAGTTCTGCTATTACAACAAAACTTTAAGATGTAGCAATATTAAGTCAAATGCCATTTGAGGTCAGCAGAGGTGAAATATCACAGAGCCAGTAAAAGTTATTTGAACTTCCAACATGGCCAGAAAATGTAGAAGATACTGTTTTTATGGAGGTCAGGTTAGGTCAGCAATATTTGCAACCTGATCACTGAGAAAGAGAAACTCTGTTCAATTTCAAGCTACTGTGCATCCATGAGGATGCCACAATCAGTCCTGTCGGATGCACCTGATGTACTTTCTGGTCAGTTTTTGATCATGCAAAATGTTGAAAGATTCCTGCATTCAAAGTCGTTTTTCCTTTTGCGAGTGAAATGGCTGTAAAAAAATGTTTGACGTTTTTGTCCTCGTCATTTCCTCTGTGGCAGAATCTTCTGCGTCCTCTCGGCGGTGCTGCACATCGGCAACATCCAGTTCAGGAAGAGAACCGAGGGTGAGGAGTACGTCACAGTCAAGAACATCGCTACCGTCAAAGTTGTCTCAGACTTGCTCAAAGTCAGGCAAGAAACGCTGATGCTGGCACTCACTAAGAGGAAGTCTGTGGCCCGAGGCGATCACTTCTTTGTGCAATATAGAATGTCTGAAGTAAGTAGCCGTATAGCAGTAAGAGAGACCGGTCCTGCATCTCGAGACTCGTTTCACGAGACGGATGCATGCATTTCTGATCAAACCGGGAATTGCTTAAGAGTGGCCCTTAAAAGTAGTTTCATCTGCCGCCATTTTAAATGGAGCATAAGGCAGGAACACTTCAAGAAAGGAAAGAGTGTTGCAAGGACGGGAAGTGTAATATTTGAATTGACTTGGCAGTATGTATATACAGATCAGATCAGAAAGAACTTTTTGATGAAGAGTGTTAGGTCCTCTTTGAAAGCTAAAACCAAAGGACATTTGAAAAAAAAAAAGAGAACACTTTCTGTTATTCTCTCTGCAATCTAATTGAAAGACCAAGGTCACACCTCTTGCAAAGTCTGAAGGAATTTAATCATTCATTTCCACTCAACGTATTGGAAAGGATATCTCCTGCATTGTTGCGATTTGTGTAACATGCACAGTTCAAACTGTTAAACAGGGAGGTGCAATTTAGGAGGAGACACATCTAATTCTTTTCAGTAATGGTCAAAGGAAAATAAGATGTTTAATTTCAAGGCACTAACATGGCCTACAAAGAAAATAACTTTAATCATTGTAATACCACTCAGGCTCATCAATAACATCTGCAAAGGCTTCATATCCTTACAACAGTGTGCATAAGATGAGTTGCATGAGATGCATCCTTTGAACTTTTCAAAGTTTGGGTGAACAATTTGAACAAGTAACTGAATTTCTGTTTGTGAATGATTTGTATTTGAAACCTCTTTGGATCTCTACGGGAAAAAACAGTTGTAGGAGAAAAGTTTGAATTTGTAATTCATGACTTAATTACCTTGCTTACAAGTTTTCAGTTCCTTTGCCAAGGAGTAACTCCCCTGTCTTTGTTAATCTTCAGCGATCTTTTCCTCGTAATTGTTCATTGGTTGTATTTTTATTTCCCTTTTGATCATATTTTTTATGTTATCTTTGCTATGAAAACATTGATTCTAGTTCCTCAGTGTTTATAAAACCTTACTTCAAAGGAGGAAAAGAGATTAGTCGTAGGGGAAATGCTCCCAGAGTCTTTGAAATTTCGGCATGGCACTTTGAGCACACTTTAATTTGTTTATGTCCCTGGAACCTGTTCTGTGACACCTTCCCAGGCCAGCATAAGGCACTTTGCCTGCACCATGAGGGAAAAGTAAAACTACAAAAGGATACCCTGGTTATTCTGTTCCATGCCCTGAAAGTTCTTAGTGGTGAAATTTAATCACTTAATCAAATCCTCAAAATAAAGCTGGTATTTGGTGAAACTGTTGTTTGCAAATTCGTTTGTGTTGTTTTGTCCTAAAGTGTTTTAAGTTTCACTCTCCTTTGGGCAGTGTAAAGAGTTCTTTATGAGTCAGACCTGGGATAAATTGGAGAAAACATGCACTATTTGAATTTTATTGAAGTGTAAGGTGTAAATGGCTGGTTTTCACCAACAGAATGTGCACTGAGCCTCTCCGATGGTAGCCTGCATTTAGCCTGGGTCGGCAATCACTGTTATGTAATAATGTCATTTGTCAGCTACGTACCTCATCACAGTACAATACATAATGTAGCAATGTTGCTGATAAGCTCTTGAAAGTTGAATAGGGATAAAGTGGACACCATTGGACACCCTGTGTGGACACCGTTGACCCAAAGAAATGTTCCTTCCATTTCATGTTGATATCCTTGCAATAAAGGAGAGGACAATTCTGTCATAAATAGGACACATTCAAGTCAATGAACATTGACAAGCACCAGAGGAATGCTTTCTCGTCATTTCATTAGACGTTGAGCTTGCTTTAATCTTTTCTATGCAGTCAAATATGGTGCAGAGAGCCAAACTACCAAAGAGTTGAATATTGGAGCATTTAGTCTACATCCAAGTTATTTATAGAGAAATAATATTTGTGGCCATGTAGTGTACTTGTTTCAAATTTCTCCCATTTGAAGTCAAATCTGTGTCATAGTCATTCACAAGAATACATGGAACAAGTGAGGATTTTTGTTTTGTGCAGCTGTATTGTGTGACTCATAAATACTCTCCTCTCTTTTACCGAAATAGGCATTCAACTACAGTCATGTCCTTCCACCATGAACCACTGCAAGAGATTCCTTGTGTGGTAAAAGACACATACATGTTAGAAATTGACAGTTTACTAGGTGAAACGTTTACGTCCACACATGACCTCCTATTCATGAAGGGTTAAGTCATACGTTTTGAAAAAGGATGGAACATGGCAAAGCAGACCGTATTTGGAATTTGTTGACAGGCCTCATCAGACAAAATCCTTAAAAGGATGAACTCTCCCTTTTTTTCCTCCCTTTGTCTTCCTTTGAATTCCCTGAGGGTGAAGTTCTCTGCTCTTGCAAAGAGCGGGTTTTATTTCAATTTTTCTTCTCCGTGTTACATTTTGTCTGGTTAGGAATATGGAGTTCCACTAGCTTTCTAGTTACCAGGAAGATTCTGAGAACATGTGATTAAAAAATAGAGATTGTCAGTGTTAAAATGTGTATCAAATGGTCCGCTACAATTATTTTATAAATCCTGGAGTGATGGAAATATGGAACGGTAATAATTCAAGTGAACAAAAACCAAAACAAGGAAATAGACAAAAAGAAAACAAATAAGCAAACAAGGAGGTTCCACTTCAAATTTTGTTGGCATGCTGAATGAAAATTTATGAAATTTGTCAAGATGAATAATTGATACAACGTGGATTGCTTTGGTGTTTGTCACACCAAGTTAATGAACTGCTTCTTGTATTGATGGGTTTTATGGGAAAGTCGCACAAATTTTTTAGAACCCTTCGCTTGATATTTTTCACATCTCTACTGAACGTTATCATCAATGGTCACATTTTTGGAATCATGGTAACTCTGTAGATATGCCGGAAAAGGCTATGCAAGAGTTAATTACTTTCTTAAATATTTTTTTGATCAGTTGTGTTAGGCCATCCATGTAGCAAAACTACATTGACGTGCTTTTCTTTACAACTGTATTCTGGATCTTATAAATTTACGTATATACTATGGCCAACTTTGATGAAGAAAGTTGCACAACAATTTTGACTCATACGCTATGATACGTTATATTTGACAAATTCCAGCAGATTTTGGCCAATTTTAACATGTACCAGTAATCTTACGGTGTGACGAAGGAAATTTATTGTGCTTCTAGAATGTTTTGATATTTAATTTCCTTCTTCAGTCTTAGTCACTCATGAAAGTGACAGTCTGTACACAAGAATTTCTGAAATAGCTTTCTCCTTTTTTACGCTAAGTAATGATGCTATGTTTTATGTGGGAGAAACTGAGGTTTATTGAGGAGAGCTTTTGCAAAAATATTAAAGCAGTGTTACACCATTTGATGTTGCTGCTGGTTGATATCCTGTGGGGAAAATAATTATGCAACACTCAGACACCTTCAAATTACTCTTGAAGGTTGAAAATTTCCCAAAGTTTGGAATGATTGTATGCGTTTAACATCTTCGGTGGATTGTCGGACCTTTCCCTGTACTATTTCAAGACGACAGTCGACACCTGTGTGACATTTCCGTTTTTTTCCCTTATTTTTATGTCTCCTTGAAAGTTAAACAGATTATAATATCAGGTTTGATGTTTGATCTTCCGTGACAGGCAACCGCGACGAGGGATGCACTTGCCAAAGGATTATACAGCGCCCTCTTTGAGTGGATAGTTCTTCAAGTTAATCATGCTCTTCTGTCTCGGTATGATGTCAAGGGTGAACATTTGGTGAGTTTTCATTTCCTTAACCCTTTCAGCCCACCTTTGAAGTAACACAGAACTCTTTTCTACCATGAAAGAGTTTCATTTAGATCTCTGGAACACTGACTTTCTTTAAACCTTCTTTTGGCACAAGTTTAAGTTCGTCAATGGTTATTGTCTTTTTGTGGTTATTGTGTGAACTCAACAGCTGGAAAATTTTTGTCGTAAACACTGTTTTTCCACCTCCACTAAACCATGTCAATAGTGCAACCTTTCGTATGCCAACATATGCACGTCAACGATAATCCACCCACAGAAGTCTTTGATACCCCTTCGATTAACTGTGTGCAAATGTGTGAATGCTTAAGTTGCAACATCCATACAGCATATGGCAGGTGGGTAGTGACATTTGCCTCATTTCTAGATGTAGGCTATAGATTTGTACATTTAAGGAATTGGTGAATCTGGCCATTCTATATTCTCTGTTTATCTGCAGGCTACAGCTATTACCTTTATAGTCATTTCCTTTATCCATACAGACCTTTGTTAAAACTTTTGATGTACATGCACCTTCACACTCAAAAAAGGACAATAATAGTTTGCTTTTGTTTGAAAAGTTATCAGCTTTACCCTGTGAACAGACAGCGGGCATCATTTTCCACCTGTCAAAGTTTTAACGGTAGTGTCAGATCTGTGCGTAGATAAACGTTATTTTGTTTGTGTTTGTAGTTACCTACGTTCAGTACTTCCTCGACTGTCAGATACAGATAAGTTCATACTTCATTTGTCCCCCAGAAATATGGCTTCAAAGAGGTACTTTACTTTCTTACTTTGCATCCTAACCCCAGTTTCTGATGGGAGAAAATAAATTGTTCACCACAGCTATTTTAAGTCCACTTTTCGTCTTGTTATTTGGATTGTATTTTTATCAGAGGCATTTGCTGGCTGATCCTGTAAAGTGTACCGCGTTCTTAGGCCGAGTCTATCATCCACAGAGCATGTTTGAAACCCGTGGCATTAATATAAGCCGACTTGACCTTTCCCAGACAAGCAAAGAGGACACTGTACAATCCCAGATTAAGCCAAATGTCTTTTCTATCTCTGTTACATAAAACATTTTGTTTTTGTTTAAATTTTATTTTAGTCCAAGGAAAACGGTGACTTAGCTTTTGAGATTAGATGTAGCTTTTCCATTCGTGTTTTAGAGAGATAAATAATCCTTTTAAACTCTCAGTTTTCTGATTAGATGCTGTTAGCGTTTATTGTTTTGTATTTTTAGTACGTTGTCAAGGGTTTAACAAATTAAAAGGAAAGAGTGACCACTTTTGTATTAAAGAAATGGCTGTTTCATCCTGAGCAGAAGATAAAGTGCCGTAGATATTTGTTGACCAAGATATGCTGTTCTGTGTTTCTGCCTGAAGTAAATGTTGGCCGAAGTTTGGTTTTAGTATGCTGTCTGATTTTGTGTCGCGCAGCATTGGATTAATTTTGCCTGACAAAATGTCTTGAAAATTGTGAAAATGTCATCTAGACATTCTGTGAGCATGACTACAAGCACCTGATATTGGTCTCAATGCCTTGCTCATGAATAGTTTTGGTTTTTTTTTTTTTTACAAAAAATGATGTATCTTCCACTTTTAATTTTATAATGCCATACATGAATGAAGAAGTTAGAGGAAGATTTAAATAGTACTGAATAATTCGGACTTGAGGGACGGTTTTTTAACAGCACTGAGCAGCCACACAAGTGTGGAGGAAGCCTGTGGCTTATATATTACAACTGTTCATTAAGTGACTACCAACTTGACAATGTTAAATCAAATTTGGGATCTCTTCTTTTCAATTCAGATTGGAAACCTTAGATTACTCATCGATAAAAACCTTCCTTACTGTGACCTGGCTCGAGATGGAACCGTGAACGTTCCAGTCGCCTAGCTTCATTGCTTCGAACTCGCCACCTTTATCCATTCAGCCACAGCGTCAGTGTTCATATAGCACCTACATGTAAAACATACTGTAACGCCGACCGAGTTTGGAAGTTCTAACATTAGACCCACTTTGGGTAGCATTTGTACAGAGACAGCTATAACAGGAAAATACGCCCATAACAATCGGTGTAGGTTCACACTTATCTATTTAGCCATCTCATACCATGGCGAGCAGGAATAATGAAACTTTCACATATCTTCAATGCAAGCAGCAAAGTAGAATTCAACCACAGATAGAGTAATAGTTTACTCCCATCCAAGCGCATATCTCTACTCGTAGCAAAAGCGAAAAATACAAAAGTGATAAATACTTAGTAACTTACATTCTTATTTAACGGTGAGTGGTCTCTTGCTCAAGACTGAGTCCTACAGTGCTCCAATCAACTTCAACTCCAATGAGGTGTTAAAACAAGCAAAATTTGTGTAAACTGGCAATGGGTAGATAATGAGTCTAAAATCTCGATCTGGACAGAATGTGTCTTTTTTAATGAGGAACATGGGTTTTTATTAGATGGTCAGAGGTAATCCTGGCTGGTCATTGGTCAAATGTATAGGAGCAGCTGTGATAATCTATCTGTCACCGACCCTATTATTTAAAAGTTTACACCAACAAAAACATTTCAGGAAGAAATCCTGTGTTTATGCCTACCTCCCATCATCTCTAGTTCTTAGATAAAATGTGCTCACAAAATTTGTTGCTGTGGCCATAAAACAATCCAAGGTATCCTTCAGTTTGACACATGGACACCCACCACACCAGGGCTGGTACTATAGAATGTAGAATAATCACCCCTCTGGGAACATTATCTAGCCAACAAAAATTAGATCTAAAGAAATGTACTGAAGAGTAAACTAGTCCTGGACATAACAAGTAACAATACACTATTTTTGTTACAATACATATACCACATTGAAGTGGATTTACTCAAATCATTTCATTCTTAGACTGTCCAACCGAGTGCCTTCAAAGCCAAAAAAAAAACAACCTACGGTCACGGAAGCGTTTTGCCAGTAAATTCACGATAAATTTCTATAATAAATGAAAGTTAGAAGATACAGATGGAAAAGCTTGTAAACGTATCCTGACAGAGAATGGTCATGAAATTACCACCATTTTGTGTCTTGGAGGATTCTGACATGACACCGGGTGAAATGAAAACATGGATTGTTTTAAAAATAGACCCCCTTGTCATGTGACAGAGGGAACAAGAGAGAGGTTTCCTGTCAAATTTTGTGTTTTTTTTCCTATCTGACTTCTTTATTCACTTCTCTTTCCGTCGCAGGGAAATTCAATCGGTGTCCTTGACATTTTCGGATTTGAAGACTTTCATCTCAACAGCTTCGAGCAATTTTGCATAAACTACGCCAATGAACATCTACAGTACTATTTTAATCAACATGTGTTCAAGCTAGAACAGGTAAGCACGGAAAATTATCCTCTATATTTAGAACTCGACGGAAAGGAAAAACAACACCTACAAAACGAAAAGCGAGAAAGACAGACAAGCAAGGCGGTTAGCTTCCTGTTTGTCTCAGAACTGCTAAACATTCTCTTTACTTCCCACTTTGTTCAAATGCCAAGTAAGATTTTGGTTCGATCGTAGAGAAAGCAAGTGAGCCGTGAAAGTTTTGCTCTCACATGGCCCCCCCCCTTCCTTTTTTTGTGCCTGGCCTTGCTGAGCACCCTTCTGGAATTCTTGAATGTCAAGGACACTAGGCTCTTTGACCTGATTAACTGGTGAGATCAGCTTAATCCTTGAAGAGGATGCACGTTAATCCGTTGTGTAGTTATTAGAATTGATTACAATTCATACGCATCTGTGATATCAAAGTCAACTTCTGTGACAACTAACAGTTCACTGGTTGACCCTGTTTAAAGGCCGCTCGCTGTCTGATATTACCTAGCTGTCATGTTGAATTACTATTCATTACTTGTTTGGAGTTGGATAGGTTACAAGGGAATTTCGTACTGAAATATTTCCAGATGTGAACTGGCATCATTTAAAATAAATATTACTGCTTACTTAAGACTCAACTCCCTCTGCCCTGTGTCGTATGTGGTTCAGGACTCAATGCAGTCATAGCCTCCAATAATTTCATTTTGCCATTAGCAAGAAATGTGAATTGTGAATTTATGCCACTGTGCACTTTCTCACATTTGCTCAATTTGCATTCAGCACATTTGCTGAAAGAAAAGTGGATGCTTTCATCGCTTTTACTCTTTTACTTGTTTTCGGAGTTTGTAAGTTTGTGTTTCATCTGACTCAGGTCAACGGTGAGCCAAATAGCAAATGAATTGTTAAAAATTCAAAGGAATGTTAAGGTTAGAATGGTTAATTGTGCCATGGAAGGTAAGGACTTAGCCTCTGTTATTAATGTTAATATGTGACTGTTACAATCCCAACATTCTAGTCACAATAAATATGACCCAAGCATTGTATGTCTTTGCTACCAGAAAAATATCAGTCGTAAGGAAACAGCTGGGTAGAAGTCATGAAAGAACATTATGATTATTGCTTGGGGGGTGGGGGTGTAGGGGGGAGGAAATTAAAGGCACCAGAAGGAATAGGGGAAATGGGGGGGGGGAGAAATTTTGTGACAGTGACAAAGAAGAAATCTCTGTGTGAACTGTGATTGTATGTTCAGATCTTTCATTTTGTGTCACTTCAGGAAGAGTATCAGAGAGAAGACATTACATGGAAGCACATCGAATTCATCGACAACACCAGCTGCTTGTTGTTGATAGAGAAGAAACCAACAGGTTTACTCCACATCCTCAACGATGATTGCAAGTGAGTGTGTCCTCCTCAGTGGTAGCTTTCTTCTATTGCATCTCAAAAGCAGATCGACAGTAAGAGTGACATACATAAGCACTGTAGGCAGAAAAAGACTTATCAAGGATGGTGGTAACATTTCAGCCACAATTGATCCTTCGAGTGTTCATACATCCGCCTTTACTTTCACATTTATCCACTTGTGTTTTTTTTGTTGTTGTTTTATTGTTGTATTAATTGTTAGCTACTCATTGACGATGATGATGATGATGATGACTGTTTGACGTGTATTTTTGGCATCATCTGTCTAAATTTATCTTTCTTTTTTCCAGTTTCCCAGCGAAAGATGAAGAGGGCCAAAATTTGCTGCGAAAGTTTATCAAAGAGCATGGAAAGAACAGTTACTTCCAACAAGTCCACGCAGCAGCGTTTGTCATCAAGCACTATGCAGGCAAAGTCAAATACCACATCAAGGTTTGTCAGTTAACTAACAAAAATGTGTATATTTGTTAAAGAACAACAAGTGATTGTTTTTCGTGTTCATGTCGTTTTCCATGTTCACGTTATTGTTTTCATGTGCAGAGCGGAGGCGTCATAATTCTCATCATGCTTAGTCTATCACCATTTTAAGTAGAATCCTTCTGTTCTCTATCTGAGTCTCTTTAGATGGAAGGAGGGATTTCCTTTACTTCTCACTTACCTGTCTCAACACACTGCCACTAACAAATATGAAAAATAAATTTCCCATAATTTTTTCAACCACCACCTTTCAGGATGTGTTTTGTAACAATTATTATCGTTTTTGGAAGACGGTAACAAATGGAAGATAGCAGTGTCCTCCTCAGCTTTTCAGGAAAGGGGGGGTAGGGGGTGTGTGTGGAAGTCATGCATGAAGCGATTGCCAAAGCGATCACTGGGGGCATGGGGCTTTTGGTGACACCATCCACCCTCACCTCCAGGAATTTTGGATAATTGAGAAGCTAAATTTTGCAGAAATGGTGCCATTTAAGTGGTGGTTTTTACCCCATACAAGCATGCTGGGGTGCGCTTATGTCTTGGGTGCGCTTATGTGATCATGTTGTGTCACTCTATCCTTCTATCTATCTGTCCACAATTATTCAAAATGCTTCTGCTCCTACATGCTTTCATGGATTTGTTAAAAACTTACAAGGCCCCATGTGGGCCCTTTGGCTCCTTTTATGAAATTCAACAAAAAGCTTCCCTTGCTACAGATTCTGTCTGTCATAATGAGACTCTGTCAGTGGTACCTACATGGTTTTCAGTGATTTTGTGTGTTCTAGGGTTCACATAAACCGACAGACACTTGGTTGAAGGTATGAGCTTCTGCACCATTAGTGCTCTAGTTAACTCTATTTGAAATGGCATTAGCCTGTTGTCAAATCCCCTTTTTTTTTGCTGATCAGAGATTTTTTTTTGGGGGGGCTAGATTTTATTTGGATGGGTGGTTGCTATTTCAGGGGACAGCAACTTTACTCTGGATAGATACCGCCATTGAGACATCTGATATATGGAGATTTGGTGGCACTGTATGGTTTTGGTTACAGTGGTGTGGGTCCTGCAACAGAACCTTGTCAAGTATTCTAGCTAGCCCAATGCCAGTCTTGTCTATATCCTTCTGCTCCCCATCCAAATATGCTTCAGTTTTTTTTCTTCCCTTGTGTGTATGTCACCTTTGCTTCAATCTTATGTCATCTGGAGAACACGTTTGACGCTGTTGCGTCTTTCTCTCACACCAGGACTTCCGGGACAAAAACACAGACTTGATACGGCCGGACGTTTTGAAAGTTCTCAAGAACAGTAACTTGTCCTTTGTAAGGGAGCTTGTTGGTGCTGATCCTCTGGCAGTATTCAGGTGGGCAATAGTCAGGGCATTCTTCAGGGCCAGGAGTGCCTTTGTAGCTGGTGGAATCAGGCTCAGAACACAAGGTAGGATGCATTCTTTTTTTTATTTATAACCTTGAAGATCAGCTTTACATTTTCCACCAAAGGCAATGTTGAAGTTTTAGCATTTATATCTAATATTCCAATCGACAACTAATGTGGAAAATGAGGCTGTGCTTTTCAAAACTATTTTGTCCTGCAAAAACTCATGCCAGGAGTTGCAGTATATATTTCCAGGTTTTGTGTACCACAGTACCAGTAACATAAGGTTTGCATTGTGCTGTTAGCAATTCATCAACACATTTCATCCAATGATGTTTCAGATATTGCAAGTAGAATCTTGATTTATTTCGAGGACTGACTGAATTTGGTTGTCCCTGAACCAAACTTTGGTAGTCGTGTGGAGAATTTGGTTATCTGAGACTCTAGCACTACCACAAAACTTTATCACTGAACGGTTTTGGCCAGCAGCGTACAATTTGAGTGAACCACATGCATAACCAAAGGAAAGGTGGTTTCTGCTAAAAGATTAAGTCCTCGATTGGTTCCTTTTGTTCCTCCCTATTAGAGAAACATATTTTTTATGTAGTCTCTGTAAACGTTATTCAATATCTGAGAAAGTTATGTTTCAAAAAAAAAAAAAAAAATAGAAGGTTTGGGGGGTAACTTGGGCACTCATAAGTTATTTCTAAAGCACCCTTTCTTTCATCAGTGGATGGTTATATATTCCAATTGCGAAAGAGATGTTTTTTTCACTAACTAGGTGTAACAGGGAGACAAATTTCAACGAAGCAACAGCTTGCGTACATGAACACACAGGTCACCTACCTGCCAGCATAACTACAGATGTCTATGATTATTCATGAAACGATTGCACCCATTCTGTCATCAGTGGATGTTTATGAATATATTCTAATTGTGAGGGATTATGGAATTGCATTTGCTGATGCAAGAAAGTTTTCCAATTTTCACAGTTTGACATTTCTGAGGTTTTACTCCCTCTCACACCCCCACCGATACAGTATATTGTTTTTAGTTTCTGCTCACCTTCCATACATTTTACATTCATAGTTCTTGGTGTAACGAATGTAACCAATTCCGGAATACTTCCTTTGTGATTTTTTACGCAGGGCGAACTCCCGTGAAGAAACCACCAAGTTCGCTCTCAGCTCATAATGACGAAAACATTCAGAAGTAAGTCAGTCTATGCCTTTGTCCAGAAGGATCTGTGATATTTTAAGTTGTCAAGTTTGATCTCATTTTCATGTTTGACCACCCACAGATATGTTGGACTCTGTGAAAATGTCACAATTAATTCACAAGTTGTTTTGTAGCAAGTCATATCCATCTTCACATAGGAGCCATCAAATGTGTGGTAGAAAAAGAATGAAAAAACAAGATGCAGGTAGATTTTTAGTCAAAATGTTTTTTTTTTCCCAAGTCTGCATGTCAATTTGTTTTTATTAGTAAGAAGACTTGGTTAAATATTATTGCATAACTATAATTACAGCTATTATTATTTCCCATAGCCTAACAGTTGTTCCAATATTTAATGGTAGCACACTGAAAGTGCTGATTTTCTTTTTATCCTCATTCCATAGAAGCAAATGTAGCCTCATTCTCTGTTCATAATAAAACAGCTTTTGTAATTTGCTAGTACAAAATCTCGTAGAGTTAGTAGCAGAACTATTAACAGCTCACTTACGTTGGTCAAATATGACTCATTGTTATTATGCTCAAATTAATTTTGCTTGAAAATATCTGTTTGTTTTTTTTTTTTTCCCCTTTGTGTCTAACATTGCAGCTGTGTCCATGTAGTAGTAACATTCACCACAGCTTAGGTCACTTTCTGCACCCGAAAGCCCGCAGCGATAATTGTCTTCATATTTTTGCATACTAAACATCTGCATCCATTTGACCAATCACGTAATGTCGTACCAGAGCATTTTATTTCCCAGACTGCTGAAACTGGAGGGTGATTTTAGAGGAAACCCCCTTCTGATTCAAATGCCATTCTGATCCTGAGAAATGGTTAGCTAAGTGAAAGCGTTTTTATTTTGGAAATGAGCGTTAATGACCTCACGTTGTTTAGACAAAAGGGATGGAAAAACGTTCTGAGACAAAGGAAAGAAATCTGATGTTTTGAGAAAAGGAAGTAACCAAGGCAATTGTTTATGTATTTTAATCTGCAACATTCTTTGAGGAAATACCATTCTGTGTGGTTTTGTTGGGCATCCTGTTAGTATTAACATTGGTCTATTCTACCAGACAAGCCTGTGCAATATGAATAGACTATGTTTACTTGCATCCCCTTGAATAATGATATGACACAAAATCAACCCTTTCTCAGATTTGGACAACTGACAAGTTTTTTCTTTTGCTAAACGTAGAACTCTTATTTGGCCCGAGACAAATGCTCTCAAAGACAGCCATTCTTCCTGCACTTTTGACATTGCTTTTCTTTGAGGAACTGTTCGATCCATCTGCAGTTTTGTTTCAGTGAATTCTATGCATCAGTTTTTGGAAAGGAGGGTGGACATGTGGGTGACCTGAGTATCCTGAGTTACAAAGTGGGCAATATGGACGACATTCTCCATGCCACTAGATCATGAATAAGCATCTGAAACCAGCTGAATCGAACTGGCTAAAAGATGATGAGTGTGTACAAAATGACGTTGAGGTTCAGATTTTTCTCAGATGTCACAAGGGTTAGAGATCTCAATTCGTGGTCATTGTAGGAAATAACCAAACGTTCTCCTCTCCATCACTTCCGGCAGTCTCATAGGAGCATTAAAATGCTACCGCATTGTGGAGCACATTAAGTAAGTTGCCATGACGATGGTGTGGACCTGGAATTGAGGTGATCTTGTCGTGCCTTGGGACTGCAAAACATTTTCCTCGCAACCCTTTTTTTTTTTTTTCGCCAACAAGAGTATGACCGCATGCGAATTTGCAGTCTGTGCATACTGGCGGACTTTTCTTTTTTGGTCACCTATCCCCCCCTCGATTCATGCATAGTTACATTGCATATTCAACTGTTGACTTGCTGTTTTGCGAATCTTGCATTTTGTCCTTGTTGTGTATGTGTGTGAAAAGTATTTATTACTGCTTTTTTAGTCAGACCATTGTAGAAGCCTGTATTTTGCCCACAGATCCTGATTCGCCTCTTTCCATTTGCATTCAGATTTTGGTGAATCTAATGGTAAATTTACTCAATTTCCTTTGGATAGGAAAAAATTCTGTTTTCTGGATAATCGATGTAAAATTCATGAATCTCTGATCTAACCAGTGGTCATGACATGGTTCACATTTTCAAGATTCATTTATTACAAAAAGAGAAAGGAAATGCTTACAGAATCAAGCATTGTCCATGAGCAGGTACAAATACTTCATGATCGTTGGTACAGATTCATTGCCAGCTGTTTAATCTGCTAACTGCTGAAGCATGTAAACACAAAGTTACGTACAGGCACTGAGAGTTTTGATACAAATTTTCTGTTTTGATAAAAATACCGATTGTCATGCCCAACTCTCCTTGTCATTGATTTACATCAAGTCGTAGGTCCTGATGTATGCGCACAAGGTGGTCAGTTTGCCTGTAAATCCTGCTGCTTTTAGTCTCAAATTGTGGCATATTGCTCTATTTCAGATGACATGTGTAAAAACAGTCTGCATGTAAGCTGTCTTCTTTCCTTCCTTTAAAAAAATTGAGATCAGAATAGTGTCCTAACTTAATTAGTCAATTACTTGATCCAGTCTCTCTACCACTGATCCATACTTCATGGTCTCTGGTAGTAATGCCATTTGATGTATCTAATACCTAACTAATTAGATGCCCCGTGAGCAGGTTGCAGCTATAATCGATAGAGGAAGTTTATTCAACCTTTGTTCTCTCCATTTTGCTGCTATCTGGAAGTGTTTTAGCCATCAGGAACTGGCAGATCTCCCGGCTTTCGTATATCTGATCCCCCCTCCACACCCCTCCACCGTCCTGATCCTTCTTTTATTTTGGTCACTGGGACTTGTTCTGTCGGTGTGGTCTTACACCAAACCCTGCACGGTCGCATCCGTCCCTCCGTATGTGTGTTTGTGTGTCTTGTTCTGAACCGTTTCCATCTGCCTCTTGCTGTCATTTTGCTATAACAGAGATGAGTCGAGTCTGCATGCTTATACAAGGAACAGGAAACCGAAAACGACTCGCACCAGATCAGTCAAGAAACTTGCAGGCGGTCTCTATGACGATACATATGCCAAAGCCCGCAAGGTTCTCAAGTATGTGCAGAGATAGAGAGGTTTAGTTTTCATCTTTTTAAGTTAATTTATTATTTATTCACGCCTGTTTCCATATTCAGGGTAAGTTTTACGCCTTTCTTCCCTGCCCTCTTTATTATTACTAAAAAAAGTGAGGATAACATGTGGTCGGAGAGGGGGAGGGGAGAGAGGGGACGGGAGAGAGGGGAGAGAGATTTCCTCCGTGAGATTTGGTTGCAGTGGATGTAAAGCTATACTAATTGTAGGTGAAATACCATCAGCTGACACTAACAAATTTACTTTGGAATTGATTTTTCATCATTCAGTTCTCCATTGGATGGTTCATTGTTTGTACATTTATTTAGAAAAAAAAACAAATGCTTGTATTTTTGTTTAATACGATTCCAGTCTAATCACTTACAGATCATTCAGTCTGAGAAGGGAAGAGAACCTCGGAGAGGGGGAGGGGGCTAGGTGGGAGAAGGTGAAGAAACATATTCTCTTGTTAAAGGAAAAGAAAAAAAAACTGCTGAAATTTATACCTGACTCCGGTACTTCACAAAGACCTTTTTTAAAAGAGAATGTTTGCCCCCAAATTTTTTCCCTCAAATTTTTTCACTCATCTTTTTTGTTTTGGCTTCAACGTGCATGGTGCGTGGGATCATATTTTTGCTGTTTATATACACATATATTTCTTTGTGCTTTCTACCTTAACCGGAATGCAGTTCTTGATATGTATGTAGATATATTATGTCATTATCTATTTATGTTTGAGCATTTTAGATTAAATGTGTTTTAAGGCCTTGTTTGAGAACTAAACTTGATTTGCCAACTTCTCGATATGGTGGTGTCTTGCGTGTCAAGACTCACTGAATCCATTGAAGTCCCTGCATGATACTTTTTGACTGTCATATATCACAGACCGTAACACTCATCATAACACGGATCGAAGCTGATTTAAACTGACCGAGGCCTTCGGTTGTTTAAATTGTCCCACCCCCCACCCCTTTGCACACAGAATTCTGTTTGCACAGTAGTGTTTTCAGATGATGCATGATTCACCTCCAAACCACTAGATAAGGACCCTCATTCTCGATGGGCGTTAAGAAAATAAGAGTGGAAACAACAAAGAAACCATTGTATTAAGCAACATGTGATAATTAAAATGACAGCATCCAAAATATGCTTGTTGGATCAATATAACACGATAATTGTGGGACCGTTTGTGGACCGTGGTGAGTGGCGTCAACAATTGGATGGATTGCAAAGTCTTAATACTGTTGAAGCAAGCCAGAGAACTTCACAAATGCTTTCCTCGAGAAAGAATTTTTTTTGTGCTTGTTGAGTTTGCACTAACTTATTGTTGTTCATCCCTTCAGGAAAAACAGGTCCTTCCGAGGTGCTCAGAGTCAGCCTGCTAAGGTATGCCATTTTGAAGCGAAGCCTTCACAGATTTCCACTATTAAAGTAACTCTGTCACAATATCTTTAATGGACACATTAAATCTGTGTTGCTACCTCCAAATGTATTCATTTTAGTTTTGGCTTATAGGGAGAACTGTGAGCTTGTCATTTGTGGCACACAGCATTAAGACCTGAACTAAATGTGGTGAAACACCTCACTGGATGCATTTTTCACACCAGTGTGAATAACATATCCTGTGAATGATGTTAAAAAGCTCGCCACAGACGTGGTTCATTAGTGCTGTTTGATTGGATAGTATAAGTGGTAGATGACAGAATCGTGATGAACTGCACTGAATCGTCAGTTTTGGAAATAATGATAATTTGGGTTCACTTGGACTCTGGCGGTTTGAGATGGTATTAGACAGGGGTCATGATGGGGTCAAGACCCACGTCAGTTGTACGAAGGCGAAAAAGCTGAGGGGCTTGTGACAAAGTGTTGAGTTAGACGTAATTGGTCTCATTTGGAATCATTACAACTTGCTGTGTGTCCTCAGCAAATGTCAGAGTTTGTGGGTATCTGTGTGTGGCAAGTAGCATGCATTGTTTAAACAGGAGATTTTTTCATATGTGAGAATTGTTTGACCATAACAAGCTCTGTTGCACTGTTGAGGGTTGATCCATAAAGACACAGAGAACAAAGAGAAAAAAGTTCAAAATTCTACCAACTTTAACAACAGTGTAGTTTACATTGAGTTATAATTCAGACGTCTTATTCTCTTTTGATACTGTAGTAAAACAAGGTCTGTATTTAGAAAGTAGATTTAAGGGGAAAAAGAAAGGAAAAAAAGTCCCTCTTAGATTTAGACATTGTATCGTTTGCGGCAAAGCGAAAGGTCACACGAAAGAGAATTAATCTGGTCAATGCAATATTAATTACCCTCTCAGAGAGTCATTATTCTACTTAAGCGCTCATTGTTTTCACTATCACACTACAAAGATATTCAATGGGAAACAAACAGGGTGGATTTTTTTTTTTGTGCTGAAGTTCCTTTGTTGCTAAGGTTTGTGTCGAAGCCAGTGTGCGTTGATTACTTCAATGATTGCAACACGCTTGAAACTGGATGAAAAAGCGGAATGAATTGTTCTTGGTTAGAGTCAATAATTATACATAATGAAGAGAGAGACAGACAGACAAACAGACAAACATTCTTCTTTTTCATAATGTGCTTTGTAATTGATGATTTCAAGACCTGGTAGTTTCTCTACCGACACTCGACTGATGTTATTCTGCACTGTGGCATTCAGTTAATTCAAAATACATGACTATTGAGGTGGACAGTTGAAATCAATTTTGTGTACCACTTCCCTGGTTTTGTGACAAACAGCAATTTCAAACTTGTCTTTGAAAATCAGGTTCATTTTGTAGGGAAGAGTGTTGTTCCCAAGTTTGAAACTCAATATCTCACAAAAGATGTGCAAGAAATATTGCAACGGTGAATATGACAACATAGGTTTGTATGCGTGTTAGTGCATGTCAAAACTCGGGAATGAGGTGTGCACATGTTTCAATTGAAAAAAATAAGGTACTCTTAAAATTTAACAGAACATGATGTCAAATTGAGTTTAATAGAATAGAAGAGGCTCTGATTATTAGAAACAAAGAATTACCACTCATTGAATATTTCAGTTATTTAGACAATCTTACAAGAGCAGAGAATACAATCAAGAGCTGGTAGCAATCAAATTTGGAATTAACCCCCTATCTTCACCAACTAATCAAATGTCATGGTCAGTGTTTGGATGGCTTTACTACATGTATGGTGAAGACTAGGATGCCAAGCCAGCTGTAGTGACATGTGTCCACATAGCAGCTCTGTCCCTCACATTCAGAAACATTCACATCAATTTTTCCTGAGATGGGTTTCATGATTTGTCCTCTCTCGTCATAGACTCTGAGAGATCTCAACTCCATGCGACGTCTCCGGGGGGACAAGATGCCGGGAATGAGGAGACAGTCCCAGAAGAAGACTCAGACAGTCAGCATTCAGTTCCAGGTGAGGACGTAAAAAAAAAAATGATCAAGAGGTAAAACTTCATGCGTGAGATCGATGAAAAGCGCCGTGAATGCAGCGTGAATGCAACGTATGATTTTCAGATTATGATCATAATCTGGGGATCTGGGAATCTAATCAAGACAAAAGCATTCCCCAGCAAGGCAGTGAACAGTCTCTGTGGTTTCAAATTCGTTGCTACTGTTACGGTATTCGTCCTCATAAATGCCCCGGTGGCGCTGCCCTTTTTTTTTTAAAGTGGGTGTGGGGAGGGGAGGGGGGTACATTTGCGAGGGAATATTTGGTCAACACCAATTCTTACCTTTATGCAAAAGCCTTTTTGGGGTAACGTTGAAGTGGCGTTTAACCTGAAGAATGTAGTTGCGATGTTCCTCCAGTCCACCAAGTATGACCAAGGCTAGACTGATTTTAAATCATCATTAATTGCCAGTAGGAAAATGAACCATGTGTTTCACCTTCCCTTACTCCTGGAGAAAGGAGGAGGGTTTGGGGGAAATAATTACAAGAGAAGTTGTTTTATTAGGATAAATAAGATTTACATCATAGTATACAAGTTGTTATTCTCTTCATATACCATACCTGATGTACAACTAGCTGTTGACACTTCATTTGATAAAGTTCATATCCCATAGGAGCACCTTCTAACAAGGTCTCGTACATGGAGAGGCTCGGTAAAATGTCTTTATCAGAGATAGATACAAATGAAGGTTCATGCAGTCATTTCTTATAATGTAATCATGTGCTTAGAGTATTAAATGCAACACAAGCTGATGGTTTACATGTAACCAACACATCTGCAGTGTCTCCATCGTCAAGAGTAATAACTGGACTGGATCTCTCTACCGAGCTGACTCCCCGAGCTCATTTCAAATGTAGAATGTGGAACATTTATTATCTCGCTCATTTCAAGGTCTGACAGAATTTGATATATGCTCAAGATGGAGCACCTTTTAGCAAATCAAGTTCAGTGAGGCCCCCGTTGGCACGTGTTTGGTTCGAGGGGCTCGAGAGATGCATCTCGTGGCACATGTTCTCTTGTCATCTCACTTTAAAGGAGAAGGTGCATCCTTCGGAATGTCCAAGTGTTGTCTTGAACTTCTGTTGCATGTGGTAAACAATTATAAGGTTCACATACAAGGTGTACAAAGTTGGTTTGCTGTTTTCGAAGAAGAGAGAAAAACAAAAGTCCTATGAAAGTGTCCCTCAGTTATAAGCCATTTTGCCATGTATTTCATATAATTGGAATTTATTAATACAAGTTAAGTACAGAATGTCCTTAGTGCCTTGTGTGTGTGTGTATGTGTTACCCATGGAGTTCAATGCCAGGTGGCTTTCTTCAGACAGGGCAACAAGCAGTCCTAATTATTTTTTTTGGTGATGTTTCTACCTTACTTAATGACGGTATGTTATGCATTTTGCTACATCAAGCCACTCCATAAGACAGATCAGTTAATCCTCTAATTTGGTCCTGCTTTTGGTGCTCCTTGTATCAAATTTGCTGATCCTGCTATCAGAGACGCCGTCGATCATCGGAGCCCTCTTTGATTGTCTGTCTCGATCACGATTGATTCCTGCTTGCGTTTGTGAGTTCTGTTTATTTGTGGGAAGCTTGAGACAGACATGTTTAGACATAAATCTCCCTCATGTTACGCCATGTTAACGCTTGTCTCTCCACATGGAGGTCTGTCTATGCCTTTCTCATGATCTATTTCTTCTTTTGAGAAATGTTGATTTGCCCCCCATTTTAAGTCTGCCTTCATTTTAACGCCCCCCATTTTTTAAATCATTACGTCAAAGGTCTGTCTGTACTCCTGCACCATGTCTTATTTTGAGGTTGGCTGTGTTATTTGTGTTGAGGAAGTACAGTACATGTGGTACTAGCTATGGTATTGTAACTTGCCTCCTGTCGGCTGAACTGTGTGATCTGCTCCTACAGTAGGGGTAATTGGACCCAAATCTAACAGAAGCTGGTTCTGATCATGAGATGATCAAAATTATTTCCAAAGTCTAATACTTTGATTTTCACTGTTTTGATTTGTTCCAATGTGAAGTATAATGCCCCCCACCCCCCAAAAAAGGAAAAGATAAAAGCGCCCATAGTATTTAATCTACCTCTGTCATTCATGAGGTATTTTTAAAGAAAGACGTCCGAATTTTTTTACTGGATCGTTGACCGCTTTGACTCGGTATACAGACAAGCTGTTGAAGACCCCAGGTGACAGTTGATGGATGTCTGACTTAGCTATGACCAATCCACAAGATTGAACTTAACAAGATACAGTGCCATGATGTTGGCTATGTAGTGCATTATGTGATAACTCGGATGAGTGATGTAGAAAAATAAAGATTAAAACACTAAAAAAAACTGAAACACAATGGGAATGTTTCAAAGGAGACCTTCTATGTAATTATCATGGAAAATGTCAGAAGTGCATAGTGCATACTCTTTGTCAAGCAAACTGCACTTGTGAAGCCTTTCCTGCTTTCAGTAATCTCACTGAGTATTTGATCACTATTGCTGCATAGTGGTACCTCTTTCACTTTATGGTTGACTTTGTGGTTGACTTTGTCACATTTTATTTTTTTCAAAATGTCTTCCCATCGAACTGGTGAAGAGAACCATTTTTCTATAAAGAAAATGAAAATGAATCCACGAGTGACATTTTCAAGTTTCGGCATTATGTAACTACCCTTGTTCATAAACTCTCTTATACTTTACTTTTTGTGATAATCGCTGTCACTGAGTTGTTTATTTTTGCATTTATCGGCTTTGCTACAATATTGTTTATTTCTTAATTTCAGTTGTTTGTGAATAAATAATTCTTCTACATATATCATGCCACATCAAAACACCTTGATAAGTATACTAGTGATGGATGTCACCATGTTATCCATTCTATAGTACCGTTCAAGTCTTAGATCTTGTTTTGATCTTCTGCTATTCGTGTTAGGTCACCGATTTGATTATCATGGAAAACCCCTGATCATCTTGCCCATTTGCCCGCATCAAACTCTGTAGACATTTCTCAAATGGCTTCGTACGTTGATTACTTTCTTTGTTTGTCCTGTCACCTAGGGTTCATTGAACAGGTTAATGGACACATTAAACCAAGCCAACCCTTTCTTCGTGAGGTGCATCAAATCCAACTCTGAAAAGGAACCCTGCAAGTTGGACGAAAAATTGGTAATGAGACAACTCAAGTATACAGGGATGTTGGAGACGGTCAGAATACGCCAGTCCGGTTACAACGTCAGACTCACCTTCGAGGAGTTCTGCCACCGGTATAAACTCCTCCTGTCCAACGGTCTGGCCTCGTCAGTGGAAGACATCAAGGAGTTCCTGGTACAGATGAAACTTGATGACAAACATTACCAGATTGGCAAGACGAAGGTATGAATGAGCTTAAAAATATTTATGTTTTGTATTTGCTAAAAGTTATAAGAAAGGATCAGATGTTCCTGAACGTGGTGTACCTGATGTTTGGATATCTGTTTTGTTCATGTTTCTCTGTAGCAACTGTCATTTCGGATGTTAACCTGGCACACTAACTTGGTATCGATAAATTCCCCGGGGTTTTAAAGAGCGCTAATGCATGAAAATACAAAAGAAGTAGCAGAATTAGTCAAGTCCTACATCCAACAGTTACAAGCAATGTCAGTAGTTCCAATTTTGGCTCTTGGCCTGTAACTATTGTGTGCTTATGGTTAACACTTATCTGAAAAGTTGTCTGTCCATGATTTTTTAAAACTAAATTCATTCATTAATCACTCATTTTCTAACATTTCTTTTACATGTAGGATGATATTAGTTTGGCCATCTGTAATAGTGGGTGAAGCAAATCTTGACAGATGTGCAAAAGTTAAAAATGAATTTCACAAACCAACTCACATCATTGCTGCTTCAATATGTATCTGCTTCCTCCTCCTTCTCCCACCTTCAGGTGTTTCTTAGGGAGAGTGAACGAATCAAACTCCAAGATGCGCTCCATCTTAAAGTTCAGGAGAAAATTGTCTTACTTCAGTGGTGGGTGAGAGGAGTGCTACAGAGAAGGAGATACCTGCAGCAACTAGCAACTATTGTTGGAATACAGGTATGCGTATACAACGTGACCAGACAAATGCCCTCGGGTCAAACGAGAGGCGGGAACTGGTGTCACAGAGGAGGTGGCTGTGTTATACATTTGATATACGTTAATGTTGATATGTTATGGGTGCCAGAGTTTGTTGAAAGCAGATCAAACTGCTGTGCTGGCCGATGTTGGTGCAGAGGCTGCATCAACTTTATTGGATCTTTGTTAAGCTTGTGAATGTTGCATACCCCCCTTCTCTAGCAGTGATAACCACTAATAGGTGTTTGGCACAGTTGAATAAGACAAGGTAAGACAAATTTACCCGTGGCCAGACAGATACTGCTGGACAGATCCCCCTGGAATGTCGCCTCACCGGCTGGTGTTATTTCACCTGGTATTTGTTGGGGGGTTGTAATTGTCCAGAAATAACACCAGTATGTTTATGAGAAAACACCTTTGCAATTAAGTCGTATGAAGGTCGGTGATCTTCGAAAGGTATGAAGTGATAAAAAGCACAAAATTGTCCCTAGATAGATTTCAGATATGAGAAGGTGCACGCTGTAATGTACATACACTAGCTGGAAACTGGGTTCATGGCTGGATGAATGTGTCATAGTGTATCAGCCTTCTTGACATTGTTGATTTCATTAATCATTCTGTTCTTATATTAATCACCAGTATTATTTCCTTTGTTCAAACAGTACAAGTTACTTGGGTCGTGTGTAAATTTTAATGCAATAGTAAAAACATTTCCTCTCTTTTCTCATTCAACACTGTCGCAGAGTATTTAGAGCCCATTGCATGTCTCTTGTTGGAGAAATATTTTCGTTCGTAATTATGCTCTTTGTGAAAAGGACAGTTGCTGTGTTTTCTCCATTTGGTACTGTTTCTATGATGCCGTACTTCAATTACAGCTGGAATTTGAGTTGAAAAGTTGGCAATGAAAGTCAAATTCTGCTTAATATGTTTCAGTCACTGCAAAAAAAAAAAAAAAAAACATCGTTTAAGCATCATTTTTGCATACATGGATATTGATATCCATTCCCTATAGTCTGTTTGATTTCAAGTAACAGTGAATGATTGCTATGCTTCCTTGTAGAGTCTGAATTTTGTAGGGCCAACAAAAATGTTGAGACAATTTTCATGTTCAAATATCTTGAAGATGAAAGCTTAGTTCCCTTTCATATGTTGTGACAGATGGTCTTTTCCCCTGCTTTCTCATCACTGAAGTACTGACAAAGAACAGAGGAAGATAACAAGGCTATTGCGAGTACAACTCATATTCCACCTTAACCTCATGCCCCCTCTCCTTTTCCCTCCACCCAGTCCCACTCCATTTTTTTTTAACCCACAACCTAACGTCTGTTCCTTTCATCTTTATCATATTGATTGTGATAAATTTCAATTGAATTAATCCAATTTGCCTTACGTTTCTAGGCCCATGCAAGAGGCTACTTGGTTCGTAAGGAAATACAAGCTCAAAGAGAGCAGGAGGAGAGGTTGCTGGCAGCCATCTTCATCCAAAACTACTGGCGGACCTACTGCTTCAGGCAGAGCTTTCTCAAACTGCAGAAGGGAGCTCTGTGCTTGCAATGTATGATACGGGGCAAAATGGCCAGGGAGGAGTGAGTTAAACTAGCTTGTTTTATTGTTTCATGCTGTTAGTAAATCTAATCAGGTAACACTGTCATGGACTTGCAATAACGGACCGCACCAACTGCATAAAGCTGTCACGAACTCTGCGTAGGCTGAGATATACTCTGGAAAATACACCTCATGGATGGTAAATATTGGCCCATTCTGACTGTAGAGCTTGGATAAATTACGCAGAGCAACTATTTTCTTCCGCTGTGCAGAGAACTAAAGTCAGCTTTAATAGACAGTTAATTCCAGTTTTCTCCACCACCAAGATTTTTATAAAATTCTGTCACATGTTAGAGAATCTGTGCTGGTGGTAGATTCTATTGAGACTTTGTGGAAAGAAAAATGCTATCATTGATTTTCTCAGGATTGCTCTTGCAGTGCAGTGAATTTTTTGTCCTCATGAACAGCCCTGATGGCACTGTCTTAAATAGATTGAAGGTTACAGTGATACGTTGTATCGTTCAGAGTGGTGATCAAATAAAAATGCCTTATGTCGCAGTTTGATACCTTGCCGAAGGCACAAGGAATCTATGCAATGGTAATGTTGTGTGTGTGTGTATGTGACTCTTCTTGTAAACATGGTATCTCAAGAAGGATAGCCATGACTGATTCTGTACTTAGTGTATGGGTTGGTCCTACTGGGTTAATGATCCCTCTTGTTATTGGTGGAGGTCAAAGGTCATTTAAGGTCTACAGAGGTCAAAATGTGAAAACCTAGTAAACATGATATCTCAAGAACGGTGACCATAACTGATCTCATATTTGGTATGTTGGTTTGTCATACTGAGTAGATGATTCCAATTGTCTTTGGTCAATGTCAAAGGTCATTTGAGGCCACCAGAGGTCAAACTGTAAAACCTTGTCCCTAGTCAAAATCTTGTAAACACTTTATTTCAAGAAAGGTGATTGCGAGGGATTCATATGTAGTGTGTGTATTGCCCATGTTGAATAGATGATTTCTATCAATTTTTGCTCCTTTATGTTTTAAGATGAGGTGAAAGGTCATTTTGGGTCAAAGGCTTATTAAGATGGTGTTTTATGAACAGTAACTGTAGTTGATTTCATGCTTGTCATGTGGATAATTCATGTTGGTTATAATATAACCATATGGCAAGGAATCACAAAGCCATTAGGCTTTCTGGTTAGATACTGTATATACTTAGGCAACAAGTCCACTGTGATGATTTTCGCTGATATTTCACCGACAGGCTGAAGGAACTCAAAGAGAAGAAGCGGCGACAACAAGAAGAGGAAGAACTCAGGATGAAGGAAGACGAGGATCACACCATTGTACCCCGTAACGAACCTCTGAAGGGTCTCGAGGAGGTGAGGTCGTCAGCGAGCGACGAGGGGATCCTGACCCCAGACGACTCCGACGAGGAGGAGGACAACCATCGTAGGAGGACGAGAACGGTGGAATCCGAAGAGTGAGTTACTCCCTCTCTTGGCGATTGTTTGGTCCACTTGTTGAAATTGTATCGGAAATTGTGGTAATACATGAATCGGTCAGCATGGAATATTCTGAAACAGCTTGCAAAATGCAAAGTGGGCCATCAGAATTTTGATATGGTCCAGTCAGTGTTCAACTCTCATGTTGATTGTGAAACACAGTGCATTGCAATTGTGTTCCTTTTTTTAGCGTCGTAATTCCTTTCATGTCCGTTTACAACGTCGATATATTTTGAAACATGATGTGGACAAGGACAGTAGAGGAGTGTCGGTAAAAGAGTTCAAGGAATTTAAGACAGGATGTTGATCACTGTTCTGCTTAGCTGGAAAAATTGACTGAGACATTACAATAGCTAGTGTTGTGAGATTTAAATAATGTCTGATTGACCAGTAGTCAGTGTTATGTCCACTGTCTTTTGTAGTAAATCTGTTTATCATGCTGAATGGCCAATCAGAAGGTTTGTATTCTCCTTCCTGTGATGTATTTTCTCCTAACCTCAGTCTTATCCTGCCCCGTCTGTGTCCAAAGTTTACCTTTCATGACTGTCCAAACTTTACCTTTCATGACTGTCCCTCACAGGCATACAGGAATGCACATTTTAGAGGGTTAGTTACTTCTGCCCAAAAAATGAATGTCTAAATTCCAAATCTGTGATAAAAGATGTGAAGATGGATAGTTAATTGAGGGGGTTGTTTTGTCATTTCAGGTTGGTTCCTATTGTCCAATTTAGCTCTCTTTTGCCTCAGGTTGCTTGGTGCAGCTGTTAGTCTGCTGAGCTGTGCATTTTTTCCACCCCTCCCAGCCTTTGAGAAGGTGGCTAAAGACTGATGGTAACTCATGTACATTGGATGGGGACAGTATTGCGGTCCCAAAAGCAGATTTGCATTTGCATTGGGATTAAGTGGTCCACTTATGCCTCGTTACCCTCTGAACACTTGTCAAAAAGCGAAGGCGACTCTTGTCGGTATTCATCTAAAATCTATGTGGTATGCAATCCTTGAGGAGTCTATTCAGCTTCCTGACTCTAAACTGATTAACTAATTGTCACATTTGCATTTAAAAACTTCTTTTCATATTTGTGTGAATTTGATGGTTCAGTTCTGATATTTCTAAAATGGACCAGTATACTTGACAATTTTTTTCAGATTATCTGACCAAAGCATAGTCTCAATTTGTCTGAAATATGGTAGATTTTTAAACCTGGGGGGGGGGACAGTTCTCCCCTTGCCTCCCATCTTTGGTATGCCCGTGCTGTCAGGTATGATAAAGCCCTCATGAAATGTTCCTGTCTGTGGGTGCACCTTTCGTCTTTGTGTGTCTTTGTTTAGTGCAAGGTCTGGTTTCTTATCTGATTTATTTCTAGGAGCAGTGGCATCCTCGACGGTTCCCTCGGCTCCGACGAGTTACTCTTGGACGAACTGCCCCAGCCCACCCTCCCCACCGCATCGAGCGAGTCAGACGTCACCGTAGCTGACCCCACAGAACCAGACACACCAACAGAAAACCATACCAACTTCATGTTCCAGAGAAACCAAACTAGGTATGAATCGAAGCGTTTCCATTCTCCTTCACTATTGTCTGCTCTAAGAAAAAAACATGATACTTTGTTACTGATTTTATATCATTATTGATTTAGTTTGGCAAATGAAAGCAAAAGAAGCCATTTATTTAAAAGCTTTCTATTGCAAGATAAAATGCTGGTGATGATGACACCATGGCAGGAATGCCTGTGTTCATCAACACCTGCATTCAGCTTTCTATGAGTTAGTATTTGTTCATAAAGTTTTGTTAGCGTAATACCCTATCAGAGTGCTATATACAATGTGGCAATACTTGGCAGTATTTGTTATTTCAGCAAAAGTTACTGTAATGTACAATCAGATAAAAAGTGAGATAAAGAACCATTTCCCTGCATCATATGCAACTGCTTTTATGTACCAGTTCTTGTGAAAAATGTTTGGTGGCCATATTGGATACTGGCACAGCTGTGTAGCAGCTCTGAAAAGCTTAAACGGGATCGATCCATATATGGTGTGAAAGTCTTGTGAAGCTGTTTTTCTTATCTTGATAGACAAATGAATGGCAAGGTGTAATTGTTGTGAAAGTTGAGTCAATTAATTGGCCACCCAAAACCCTGTTCAAATCCTGCTTAGTTGCTGCTTCAGTTAAGCTTATGAGTAGATCCTTTTTGGCAGAACTAGTAGTTCTTTTGTCTAATGCTTTATGCCTGCAAAGTGTTTCCACATTAAATAAGTTCTAATTAAACTAGTATAGTAACAGTTACATCAAACAACTGTTGGTTGATAGTCTGCTGCGAGACATAGTCAACCCACCAATGGGAGAGCAGATAGAACAATCGATCAATGCAAAGGGAAATCGAATTCGTCGAGAGACGACCAAGTCAGTTTGGAAAGTAAAGGTAGATACGATGTGAGTTTCGAAATCTAACTTTGTCAGGTCACCTGAGTGTACGGCTGGTTCACTTCATGTCATGCTTGCTAGATATAATATATATATATAATATCTGTAATTTCCGTCCTTGGCAAAGTTCCTTTAACTGGGATTGCTACGTCAGTATCGATTTGATATCAGATGGGATAAATTTTACGTGAATGAAATCCTACTTTCTTAACCGATGTATTGTGCATCTGGGTTTTAATGTGAAAAACTACTGCATTCAAGTTGCATCTAGATCAGGGCCCATTTATATTGATATAATATTTGTAAATTTTAGGGGGATTGGGCAAGAATCATGCCTTCAGGAAATAAGCAGGATTGGCCACCCCTATCTGACTTTCAAGTTAAAGGAAGAACTTTGTAGTCACTTTTGTATTTCATGACGGTGTGTCTACCGCTGAAAGCTACTTCAGTTACACTTTTGCGACAGAAATTGTAATATGTAACAGACAGATGTGAAGGAGGGAAGTATCATTTAATAAAATTAGGTCACCATCTTGAGTGAAACCTCAAAGGTTCCAAGTTGTTACCATCTGAGAGTGCTCAATTACCTAGTGAGTGCACTAGTTAGGCATGTGAAAAGCATTACAAATGAAAGCATTAAAAGTGAAAGCATTACAAATGAAACCATGGGAAAGCATTACAAATGAATTTAAACAGTCTGCTACTCCGTTAACTAGGATTTAATCCAGGTGGGTATGTTAGCAAAGTCTCTCGAGGGTGTAATTTTTTAAAACATTTGTGGGATGTGTCACATTATCCGTTAATGATTTGACTCGGTCATCAGTCAGCATTCATTGTGTGTAGTAATGGCAGAACCTGCAGATTTGCAAAACTTCCACATTTTAAAGTTTCCTTCATTGTTTATTATTTGTGGCATTCTATTTTTTTGTGACCTTAAATAACTTACAAACCACCAAAACTTTCATGTTTCTTTTTAAAAATTCTTCTTTTTTTTTTGAAGTTAAGTTCTGTCTTAAATGATGCAAGTCACCAGGAGTTAAAACAGTCCAGAAAAGTTCAGTTGGGAAGTCGACCCCCATTTTCGTGAATTAAATTAAATTCTTCCTTAAAACCCACTGCAGTTTCATAGCTAGTTTTAACAGTAGATGGAAAAGTAGAATGTTACGTTACAAGCGAGGTTTTTAGGTCAGATTGCTTCTCTATGGTACTCAACCACATTTATAAACTGTGTCTTGAAAATAGACTTAATTTGACAGTTAACTAGATAGCAAATTTGGCACATCTCAGGGATGTGGATAAGACATTCATTATAGTGCTGGAGTGCTTGTCTTCATAGTCACTGGCATTTTATTTCAAAGCTTTCCCCTATCCAGTGGTTCATAATCAGGGTTTCCTTATGTAGCTTTTGTGAATCCAGTCCTGAAATTCACACAGAAAAATGAAATGATTCTTTTTATATGGTGGTCTGTTGTCATGCAAATTTAGCTGGTTGATTTCTCTCATCAAACAAAGCAATAAAGAAATCTACCAAAACGGTATAAGCAGAGAAAAAAACTTTACAATTTGTGGTCTTAATTGTATTTAGCCCTAACGTATCCTTCAGGAGAGGTTCTCTGGAATATTTATTTGGAAGGTATGTTCATATTTTGACTTGCAAAATTGTTTCATGCAGAATGAAAGTCTCTCTTTTTTTTTGCACACCATCACAGGTTTTGTTGCATACCATCAACAAAATGAAATCAAGTATTTTTTTTTCGTCACTTGTGTTCAATTCGTTATTAGTCTGAAGCGTTTCTTAAAGTTTCCGCAAGTTGCTCTGTTTTATCCAATTTCCGTTCGTCATCGCCATTTTTATCGTAGACCATTGTTATGGAAGTGAATTGGTTTTATTTATTC
Organism: Stichopus chloronotus; assembly: GCA_021234535.1. Taxonomy (NCBI): domain Eukaryota; kingdom Metazoa; phylum Echinodermata; class Holothuroidea; order Aspidochirotida; family Stichopodidae; genus Stichopus; species Stichopus chloronotus. The sequence goes on from CM037836.1 coordinate 9,145,480, forward strand.
TACCAAGTAAAAGTGTGTTTCATTTTTTGCTTCTGCTGAATGATGGAATTGTAACGCATTATACAATCTCAGATGTTCTTGAAAGTTTGCAAATTTATTTCATTGTTTGCCAGTAGAAACTTGTAGAAGGGTTCATGCATATCTTTCTTCAGAAGACATAAATAGTGCACAAATAAAAATGCAAAGTGGAATGCAAAAGGTTGTACATATTTATGTGAATATTTTGGGTGATCAAAGGGAAATATTGTATGTGTTTGCTTTACAGAAGAATTCACATTTTTAAAGCCAATATTTGAGGACCCACAAAATGATAGATTATTTAAAATGAGACAAAGCCTTCTTTTTGAGAGAATACTTTGTTCACCCGAGCTTATAAAATTCAAATGATGCACTTTCCATAACTCATCTCATGCGTATCGGTTTACGGAGATGGAGCTGTTGCTGATGTTAATCGGTGAGACTGAATGGTTTAAAAATGATCAAAGGTATTTTCTTGGTTATGCCATGCTGGTGCATTTGAAATGCAATGATTCCCTGTGAGGTCAGTTTGATTGCAAGCAACTGGTTCACTGTGGACATTGTCACACTGCACCCGTCTCAGGTGACATCGCATTGGTGAGACTACCGGCGTCGACACGTTCAAAGATTTTTGTCGTGATTGTTCAATGATGTCTGAAGAATCAAAAGTACAGAAGAAAAAGCAGAAATGCATAGAAATCACAGAATTCATCCTTCTGTACCCAATTCTGTTTCTTTAGGCTGTTGGTTGCTTCTAATGAATGAACTGTGATGACACAGTTTTCACTCATAATCTCACACATACCCACTACACCAGTACATGCACACAGTCGTACAAATATGCACAGACACATACGCAGTCTTTTAGCAAGTAGTAGCTTTGAGTTGTAAGTTGTACAATATTTTTCAACTTTTAATGGGGCTCACTTTTCCTATTAGATTAAATTAACACAGACCTATGATAAAAAGTTTGATAACTGGGCTTTACCACGTAGTACCATGGAGGTACATGTGACAACCCTTCCTGCATGTTTCTTTCATACTGTTAGGAATGTGATTTCCCAAGAACGTTGACGCAGCTAAGTCTATGTTATTTGTATGTGAATGTCTAATGTTTTATTTGCTTTGGAGAACTTGAAATGTTTTACCAACTGTTTTTACCTTAAAGTGTGACTTGTCAGCAGGTTTTAGTGTCATCCTATCAGCATTAGCATGTTGACAGATCATTGAGCATATTACTCTGCATGACGGTATAAGGCCTGTCAAAATTAAATAGATTAGACTTTGCAGCTGTAGCCTACACCTTTCAAGACTTGGTCCAACTTTAAGCACTTGAAAAACAGGAAATGATTAATATCACCATTCTATTGTCAAAATAAGGATGTGAAAAATTTTTAGCTCGTAAATGCCAGATTTTGTCAATCTGTCAGTTTTCTCAGTCATTAGTCAGTCAGTTTGACTCATTTTCATTAATCAGTCAAACAGCCATCCAGCCAATCAATCAATCAATCAATCAATCAATCAATCTATTTATCTATCTGTCTGTCTGTCTGTCTGTCTGTCTGTCAGTCAGTCAGTCAGTCAGTCAGTCAGTCAGTCAGTCAGTCAGTCAGTCAGTCAGTCAGTCAGTCAGTCAGTCAGTCAGTCAGTCAGTCAGTCAGTCAGTCAGTCAGTCAGTCAGTCAGTCAGTCAGTCAGTCAGTCAGTCAGTCAGTCAGTCAGTCAGTCAGTCAGTCAGTCAGTCAATCAATCAATCAATCAATCATATTTCTCTGTTTTTCCTTTTGGTCCTGAAGTTTAACCTTCAAAGTGCAACAGGGGAGGAGTTATTTGCTTATCACTGTCTGTCATTGAGCAGACTTTGTTCATTATAATGTGCACTTAATTTGCATTCAAATGATTTCTTCCACTTTTCTATAATAGATTAATTCTCAAAATTATTTCCACATTTTTGGCAAATATGTAATATTTTGGCACCAAATCCACAAAGAGAACACCTCCCAACAGTCAAAGCTTTCAAAGTTCTTTCAAAGGTAAACCTCATGCCCACATTAAAGGGAAATTCCAGTCAAGGAATGTGTCCTCTGACTTATTTAAGCCATTTCAAACCATTTTCATTCATATTTCTTGACATTTTTGAAGTGAACTACTCATGGGCAACATGATACGTTCAAACTTACCGCCCAGTTGAGTTTCTTAACACTATGCATGTGTACAAAAGGGCGCGGCCATTATGATGTAATTGACCGTGATCTCTGTGGCTTATTTGTGCACTTAGCAAGTTATGCGTGACATACAAGCAGATTTGTCGGTGTCACTAGTCCTCTACCTTGAAGCTATGCTATGACTCAGAAGTGGATATCTCAGTAATACTAGTCACATGCTTAGTGAGCTACCCATGACCCAAAGTAAGAGATGTCAGTATAACTAAGTTACAGTATGTACATAGCCAGCTACCTGACTCAGTAGCAGTGATTTCAGTACTGCTGTACTAGTCGTATACATCGTGAGCTACCCACGACTTAACGGCATGTATCGCAGCATTCCTAGCCCCTTTGGTTGAAACAACAGCCTAAGCAGTGATTTCAGCATTACTAGTCAATATGCATCTTGAGCTACATGTCACTTAACCACAGATATCACAGCATCGCCAGTTCTTTGCTAGCAAGCTACACTTGACTCAGTAGCAGCAATTTCAGATTACTACATACAGTGTACATAAGTAAGTTCCTGTCCAGTAACTCCAGCAACACCAAATTCTTTGCTGTAACTACTGAGCAATATCACAAACCCTTAGTAGACAACTACCACTTACATAGTTATTACCACCATTGTGCACTTTGTGGTGTGTCTAACTGGTTTTTTTTTTCCCTACTTTTTGGGAAGTTCTCTTGTTTCTTCTTCTTCATCAAATTGCTCACTTCAGTGTTTGACTTTTGACAAATTTTCCTTAAAAGAAAACAAATCCATGTAAACAGTGTTACATGGGCTAGATGGGGTTCTGTATAAACCTGTTTAACTTTTTATCAGTTTCATTCTTGCAGAATTTGTTTTTCACAAAAATTAATAAACATGGAATGGCTTGGCATTTCTATTTTGATTACCTTCTTTCATTTAAGACTCGTTTTACTGAAATAGAAATTGGAGCACAGCAATCTGTTTCTGTTCTCTATATTTTGTTTGGTAGATAAGTAAATTTATTAACCTCCATTTTGTATCTTAAACATTTCTTTAGGAATTATTTAGCAGTCCATGGAAACAAAAAGTTTTCCTTGTACTTAGTTCTCAAAACACACCTAGTGACTTGGCATGGGCAGGAAATAATTTAATAGGGGCATTCTTTATTTTAACTCAATTGCTCTGACTTACAGTAAATAGCAGGTTAGCAGTTACTTTGTTTTAGTTTCTAAAATGAAGAGAAAACCTCCTTTAAGACTGACCTAGAACACTGCAGCTGCAATGTGACGTAGCAAGTCGTGATCACTTCTGACAGAAAGGACTCATACAGATGAAGCTCATTCTGTAAGGTCTCTTAATAGCTTTAGGAAATAAGCAATGAACTCATTGACGTCTCTTGATAGCCTTAGGAAATTGACGATGAACTCGCTAATGTTTGTGTCTGTTATAAATACTGTTACAAAAGACTCAGGGGACCATTTTGCACCTGACAATTGGTCAGTGACAGGGTCGTCCAATTTTGCAAATTAGGAATCTTGGTATTAAAATGCAACTTTGTTCAATATTATTTGATCTGTTGTGATGCAATGTTTCATCTTGCTGTCTTTGAAGTCTCATCCTGCATCGTAGAGGAGCACATACTTCTCAAAGCCAATCAGAGAGAGAGAGAGTGCTGCTGTGATGTGTGGTGATGGATCGTTGCATTGATCTCATATTTTAGCTGAAAGTTGGAATATGAGGTGAAAATTTGTCAGTGAAAGTCAAAATTCTGCAGGACATGTCGCAGCCATTTCAGAAGAACAATGTATAAGCCCTATTTATACATACATGAATATTCATATCCATTCCAATTGGTCTGTTTGATCTCAAAGAATGGCGATTGCGTGCTACGCTTTTTTGGTGAGTGTGAATTTTGTGGGGCCAAGTAAAATGTCAAGACAATTTTCATTGTCAAATATGTGGGAGATGAGTGCATAGCTTTCTTTCAGATTTTGCAACAGGTGACCTTTTCCCTACTTACTCCTCCCTGAAACACTGATGAAGAACAGAGGTACATAACAAGGGGATTGCCAGTACAACTCATATTCCATCTTTAAAAAGGAATATTGTTAATATTCTGTGAGAGCAGCCTTATTAATCATTTGACTTCTTCCGACTGAGAACTTCAGCTGTTAATGGTAAATCTAATGTTCGGATTTGTTGCAGTCTGTCTAGAGATGATGTCAAGTTTGATTACAGCATAACTTTTAGATGAAACCACATTTAGTGCACTTGTGTTGCCTTTGTTTTTCAGGGTGAGAGAACTGACCAAGAAGTTTCAGAGTCACATACAGGACCGGAGGCAGGTCACATCAGCTTCAGTCCAACGCTCTCCCCTGACGGTCAGGAAGCCACTTCTGGACAAACCGGAACTTCAACACAAACCCCACTCCGCTCCGACGAGCAGCAAAGAACTCAATCAGATTCTGGAGGAATTCAAGGACACTTTGCATGCCACTGGTGATGAAGAGGGAGAAGAGGAAGCCTCGAAGGAGAGCTCGGAGACTCTGAGAGATCAGACGGATGAAGAAGATAAAACTAAGAAAGAAGAGACCTCACCATCCAGAAACTCAAAGGAACCATCTGATAGTAGACTCAAGAGGGCGGCAGCATTAAAGAACAAATCAAACAGTACAGAATCAGGTGATGTCCCATCCTCCAGTCCTGTTATGCAAAAGGTAGGTTTTTGTCTTTGACTATTTTGTGCAAAACAACATCTGTAAATGTGATTAGCCAACAATGTGACCATCACTGGTAGCATATTCTCAAATAAAGCTGAATAGTCAAAGTAAACACAAGTTTAGGCCTTGAAGGGAAAAGCTATTTTTGATTCCTTGCCGTAGGCAGGGGAATCTATGCAGTCCTGATGTCGTGTGTGGGTATGTATGTGTGTGTGTGTGTGACAGTTGCTCGTAAACACTCTATCTCAAGAAGGGTAACTCTGAGTAATTTCATTTTTGGCATGTTGGTTGCCCATATTGGTAGATGATCCCTATTGTTTTTGGTGTCCAAATCTTGCATATTAATGAGGTTATGGGGTAAAACAAAAAATTTTAAAACTGCCATAGTTCCTTATCCATGGGTCAGATTTGTTTTAAACTTGATAAGGTTGTCTGTTATTAACAGGTTCACGACCCTGTGAAATTTAATGCTTATCAATAAAGAGGAAGGGATAATTTTTCACTATAAAACAATAATAATAGCCTAAACACCATTATTGTGGTTATTATAAACTACTGTACAAATATATATTGATTTACATTGTGCAATAGCAGGTGTTTATTCTCTCGCACACAGTTAACTCAATGGGATTGCTCCCTACAGTACTGCATTTGTAACTTAGTGAGTAACTTCTAGAGTGGGGGGCTAATAAGTTGTCCAGAGAGAGAGTCTTGGTATGGGAGGTCATGGGGTCAGATAGAAAAGCATGCAATGGAATGATAATGGGTTTATGAAAAAAATGAAGAAAATAAAAAAACCGTCTCTTCTGTCATTTATTTGGATAATATCAATATCCAGAGGAACAGCTGGTAGCAGAACAAGGTTTCTTAACAATCAAATTGGAGTGCTTTCAATCATATTTCACAATGTGGGAAAAGATGGAGGAAGCAAAAATATTGCGGAGGAATCATAACTTAGGGTCAACTTACCAGGACTTTGAGTGTGTTAAAAGCTACCTGTAACAAGGAAGAAATTGTCCTGGTGGTTTATGAAGAATTTTGAGGTAAATATGGCAGACAAGCTGAGTTCAGATGAGGTAAGGTTGAGTTATTTGATTCAACTAACAACAGGCAAGACTAGAAGCAGCATTGATTACTTGTGTGTTTCTTGGAGCTCAGAGATAATGTTGACTGATTTCATACCGTACTCATACTGTACTTGATGTGTGGGTTGTATGGCCTAGGTAAGTGATCCCTATTGCTTTTGGTGGACATCAAATGTGGCAGTCATTTTAGGTCACCAAAATAAAGATCATTTTGGGTTAAAGGCTTGTGGTGTATCAAGAAAAATAATTGCAGTTGATCTTATACTTGTCATTTGAATAATTCATGTCTGTTGTAATATAACCATGTAGCAAGGAATCACAAAGCCTTTTGGCTTTCTGGTTATAATTTAGCAGTGGCATAAGTGTGGTGGAAGCCTGTGGCTGATACATATGTTACCACATCGGGTGACTGCCAACTCATCAATTTTACATCAAATTTGGTGTCTTCTTTTCACAAAGTCAATTCAGTTGTAGAACCATAGACTGCTCTTGAATGAAAAAAAAGAATGCATTTAAAGTGTGGCCCAGCAGGTAATCCAGAAACCCCTGAATGAATAAATATTGCTGATAGAGTTTTTACTGGGTAGAATATTCATTCTCGGGTACCCAAGCGTCATTACCTATCGAGTACCGGGTTAGTCGATTGTCAATGTGTGACTTTTTTTGGTGCTTGGAACTTGTAAAGGCCTAGGCCTACAATTCACAAGATGATCGGCCGCTGTTATCTCTACAGTAGACGACAAACTGTTGAGTGCTTCAGGCCAACTTAACAGGTTTGTGGTGTTGGACTTTCTTCTTTTGTTTTGTAACAATTGATTTGAGGTGTACTGCCTTTGAGGTGTACTGCCTAAGCAAACTATAAATGCACTAAGGGACGGGATGTCACCTCATATTGAAATGGATTAGGCAAGAATAGGTGAACTGAACGCAATCATATGTGGCAGACAGAAAAGTGAAGTTAAACCTGACAAATCGAGATATTTTGGCTGCCTGACGGGGCAGCCAAAATATCCCTTGAAATATTCAAACGTTACAAGCGTCCAGTTTACTCTCTCAGTCTCACCTTGTGACGTTTTAAATCTTTATTTATTTCGTTGGTTGTGATTTGTTTTCTTGGTTTGCGTTATTCAAGGTAACTTAGCCCAGCCATGTATAGCATAGGTAATACTTATAGGCATACGAACTGTAAACTCAAGACAGTGCCTCAGGTACGGAATCACTAATTTACACTAACATTACCAATGCTAAATTAGGCCTAGCCTATGCTGTAGCTACGAGCACAAGAAGATGTGGTTGGAACCAGTTCGGACACTGTAACGTTGCTTCACATGTTTGTATGTTTAACTACGGCAAGTTGTAGCATACCAACATACCAGAACATGCCTTGTGTACGGTCTTCGACTTATCACTTGGCATGTCTTCTGACTCAAAACCTCTCTTGTTGGTTGAAAACTTCAATGTGGCGCACAGGGCTGCACTTGCAAAACAAAGTTAAGGGACATGTGTAGAAAGTGAAAATGCCCTGATAACAAAACTTTGGTCTGCAGCTTGCAGGCCTGGGAAGGCAGGGATCCTGATTTATTTACAACTTATTGCTTGGCTCTTGAAACAAAGTTAATGCTATTACAGACATATGCGAATTTGCAACCCTGAGAAAACCCACGAAACAATAATGCAATCATCAAGCTGAAGTCACTCTCAGGTTTGAAATAAAAACCCCAAAATGAGTGGTTTAATCCTTAAGTAGGTGTAGCTCATGAACTTTCCTGTGTATTCTATTACTTGCAAGGGGAGCTCATTCTCAATTGTTTACATCGCGTAGCTTCTACTAGCTATGTCACTACATGCACATTGTGTGAGACCTTTCTTTCAGTATGTTCTTATGTGGCATTGTAAAGGTGCAGGCTTAGCACTTTGGCTATGTCGCAGACAAACAATGACTGTATGTCTTGTTAATAATCGTTCCTGGTGGGATTTGTGAAAAGCTTTTTGGTGTAACTGAAACTCAAATCAGGCACAGTAAAAAGACAGAAACAGTTCATTTTTTTCAATGTCAAGTTTATTGCAAAGAAAATAAAAAAAAGACATTTACAATATAACTTGCAAATACAATGCTACTAAGTTGCAACAATGCTACGTTAGGCCTATGTTTTTTTTGTGTGTGTGTGTGTGTGAAAATGCTACCTGGGTAGTAATTTGACTACCTGGGTAGCACATCGCCGGGCGGGTACCCAGGTATCCAGTGAAACCACTAATTGCTAAGCTTCATTGCTTCAAATTCCACCTTTAGCCACTTTGCTGCAGCACTGGTTTTCACTTCAATTTTCATCTGTTTGAGGAAACCAAGTTGGTGAAGCAGGAAACAGTCACGTGTTGCTGTTTAATGTTTGTTACTTTCAGCGTCCACTGTCAAGCATTTCTCAAGCATCGATCCATGACAGTGACATAGAAGTGTCGCCCCTGATCGGTCCTCCGAGCGGCCTGATAGGGTCACCACCGGAGTCACCCTCGGAGCCCAAGAAGGTCCAGAGCCACTTCCAGAAGGCCAAACACAGATTCAGAAAACATTTTAGGAGGAAGACAGCAGAGCTCAATGACCAACACAAGGAGGAACAAGACCAAACAGTGACTGACGGTTCGTCTGGGTCGAAGGTGAAGCGGAGACACTCGGGGGATTCCCCAGCCACCAGGAAGAGTAACATGAATATTCATAGCAGGTCCCAGTGGCGGTATCCAACAGACCAACTCATCTCTGATGCCCTGGAGCTTGGAAACATGAATAACTTCCTGTTGACAAAGGTTAGAGTCCCAATCTTTTAGAGGTTTGAAAGTGGTTTGAATCAGATAAATGAAAAAGTACATCTCTGTTTGATCGAGAATATAAAAAATGGCCCTTTGCTTTCATTGAAGATATAACTTCTGTCCTTATCTCAGATTGAAAATCTGAAGCTACCTTATAATGTTTGTGAAGGTGTTGGCTTTTTGGGTGCATCACACTGTCAACACAGAAATCTTTCTTGCCTTTGAATACTGTAGAATATTTTTGACAAGCCCTCTGAACCAAACCTGGTTCATTTGATTCATTTATTTTTGACTAGCCTTGTCTCATCTGCAGAGACCCCCAAATGGGGATGCCTACCATTTTGGAGATGACCTATACAAAGATTTTGTTGTGTTGTCTTAATTCTCAGATAAATGAAGTTAAGCCAACTACAGACTCTGCAGGATCTGCAGATCAAGTCTTCAAGGATGCCTTGAAGGAATTTCGCAGCAATCTTATGAACACCTTTTCTGTTGCCATGCAGGTATAGATCACACAACTTTTCCTTGAATTGTCTGAAATAATCTTTGCATCCTCTGTCCTGTTCCCTTCATTTTTCATTCCATGTAGATATGATCACTCGTCCCTCGTTCGTTTTTCTCATGCTACAAGTTTTTCTGTTTTCAAGCTTCATGCTTAATAGAATAATTTTTCAGTATCAGTTTCCTCTGTTAATTTTTGAAAAACTTTTCCAGTATTTATCCAAAATGTGACAAGTCATGATATCCTCAAAGTGGAACTGTGCTGCTCTTGATTATTGATAGCAAAGTAAAAAGTTTCAGTGAGTTGATTCCTTGAAAGTGCAAAAAGAGTGAAAGAATGTGGAACAAGGAAAGTTGAAATCAAATTTAATAGATGTTAAGGAAATTCTTGTTAGCCTGGAAATGTGATCAGAACTTGCCAGTCCCTGTAGTCGACAAGTTTCTGTTGTAGGCCTTAAAATGCAGACCTAAATATCTTAAAAATTCACCTAAAGAAATGGCCTCAGGAAAGCTCAATGAAAGGTTTATGAAGAGATGTGCAAAGATTATTTTCACTCTAACATTTTTGAAAACAGGTAACTGTTTCTTTTCCAATGTTTCTCTCTTCATTTCTGACTTCAGAAATTTGATAAGCAAATAAAGTTTCTTGTTACTCTTTTTTTCCTTTTATCTCAGAATGAGGGATCACTGAATCTGAAATATAAAGACCTTGTGTCAAATTTTGAGAAAGTGTTGGAGAACAAGGCCAAGAGGCAGTCCGGAAACTCCCAGTTTCCGGTCACGTTAGGTATCAATGCATTCCAGGGGTTCCTCAACGAGTACATGCAGGTCCATAAACCCTCAAACAATTCAGGCAAAAAGGTGAGCTCTTAGTTTGCATCCTAGGACGGTCGTCGCTATATCGATTTTCAGAGAGAGGTTTAGAATTTCCGCTCAGTGCCATATCGGTCACTCTCTTTTGCGGAACCATTTTTTTGTGTTATACCTTGTATAACATATGGCTGCATTTCTATTCGGACATTTGGGAGCATTTAAGTTAGCTTTGTTTGTTTTGTGTGTTTGTAGTGTTCTTTACAGCTTTTCCTCAAGTATGGGCCGGGGGGGGGGGGGGGCGAGAGACCACGGGGTCAAGAGAGGTTTGATCTAAGAGGATTCTACCTCACCTCCAGGAATTGTTGATAACTGAGGTATTGAATGATCCAAGAAGGTGCCACTTAGAGACATTCTAATGATCTACCTGGAAATGGCTCTAGTCTGTGGTCAGCTATTTTTTTCTTTTTTTTTTTAACTGAATGGAGCTTAGTGGGATGAGAGGCGGGGGGGGGGAATTCATTTGGAAGGGGACAGTCACTCTCTCATTGGATGGTAAGTGTCACTAGGGGTGGGCCCCATCCCCATTGTGGTTGACAAAGTGATTCATGCATCAGACAATAATCTGCTGATGTTGTGGGAGCACTCAAACACTCAGAATTGTATCTTGTATTTCGTTGCCCTTCTTTTTTTATTTGGGAGAAGGGCTTGGGATAATGTAGGTTAAGGGGTGGGTGTGGGGGAACATACCAAACAAGATGTAATTAAACATTGATACCATCAAGTGTTGTGTCCTTCTGCTTCATTGTGTGGTCTTCTTGAAACATTATATTTTTTTTTTTTTATATCAGTGCCATACCCTTGTGTTGTAGATTGTCATTATTGTAGCCTGCCCTTGAAATTCATGAATCTATGATGATGCTTTAGTGGAGCATATGATTACATAGCAGCCACATTACACTTGTTCATAAAGTTCATAAGATATTGTGTAACTGCATTTTACTGTGAACATATTCTCTTGACTTTCTGTCTAATTTTACCCTGCTGTGATTGTAAAATGACCCTTTGTGTGGATGGTATTTTGCTTGGACAATGTGAGGCACAACTTTTTTTTCTGGGTGAACATCTTTGGTTGTGGTAATTTGCCAATGCACAAAATATTTTGTAAGTCTAATCCACAAAGTTTCACAGACTTCCTTATTTTTCTTACTGTTTTGATGTGAATATTTGTTGTGTCATGTTTACATTGTATGTACAGGGACAACCCCCGACCCTTATGCGTGTTTGGACAGAAATAAGCTTCAGTGTGTGTCTTTACACAATTTCCAGGGACAGGATATATTTGGGGAGGGAATGATAGAGTGGTTGGGACATGTGGGGATATTGCTAGTTGTCATGGGGATAAAGTGTAGGGAATTTCCCCAGGACAGTCTGGCATGAGATTCCACGTATGTATAACCACAACATTTATCTACTGTCTAATTCTTAAATATCCTTTGTATCCTTGAAACAGAAAGGAGAGCAAAGGAGAAAGAAGAAAGATAAAGAGGATGTTTTTGTCTATTGCGGTCACGAATACATCACGACTCAGTTTAATATACCAACTGCCTGCGAATACTGTCATAATTTCCTCTGGCTGATGGAAAAGGGCTATGTCTGTCAAGGTGAGAGAACCACAAATCTGGTTATGGAGATCTATTTCTACTTTACATCAATCGTTAACATTGTTTAAATACTAATTGACAATGCTGCAACTTTATTACGAATATAACAGACATTTTTCACAGACCTCACCTTCTGGTAAGATTGTCATTGTTTTTTGACGTTGCAGTGTGCAAGTTTACCGCTCACAAAAAGTGTTGCACAAAGGCGACAGAACACTGCAAAGGGAAGGCCCGGGAGAAGGTCAAAGGTCGGGTGATCGGTTCCCATCTGAACAGCCTGGTCACCGGAGACTCCGCCATCCCACCGGTGGTGGAGCGCTGCATCACCTGCGTAGAGCTGAACGGCATCTACATGGAGGGTATCTACCGACGGGCGGGATCTGAAGCCAAAGTCAAAGAACTGAAACATAAAATCAATACAGAGGAGAGTGAGTGATACTCATTCTTTTGTTTTTACTTCTTAACTCTAGTGTTTGCCATGGTAATCAGATGCTACACCCTTCACCACAGATTGTGTTGCCCTTTTATAGCAGTAATATTGCAATGCACAGTTTTTGGTTCCTTGTGCCAGCAAAGGAACCTATGCAGTCAGGTAGGTGTGTGTCAGGTTGGTGTGTGTGTGCGTGTGTCTGTGACACTTGCTTGGGTATGCTCTAACTCAATAGGGGAAAGTTGTATGAAAGTCAAACTTGGTGTGTAGGTTTGCCATATTGAGAACATGTACCCTGGTGCTTTTGGTGGAGGTCAAAGGTCATCTGGGGGCATTGGGGGCAAAACTCTGAAAACCTTTTTAACACGATATCGCAAGTTACAAATTTGGACAAAGTTTGTACTTGGAATATTGATGCATTATGGTAATCATGCCTTCGGGGTGTTCAAGATTTTGGGGTCAAAGGTCAAAATGGGCCATATGGGCCATTTTAAGAAATCATGCAAAAGCCTCTTCTCCTGCAGATTGTATGGTATTCAGGTGAAATTGTGTCACATTACTACTATGGTAGAGGTTCCTTCTGGTTGTTCAGGATAATTGGTCTCATATGGGGCCATATGGTCCATTTTATGAAATAATGCAAAATATTTCCTTTCTGCATATATTCTGCATTACAATGTGGAAGGATTGTCAAATTAGCATGGTGGTATTTTTTGCTTTCCTCAACATTTGTGGGTCCAACTTCAGGTTGGGCCATATGGGCCATAAATTACTACATTGTGCGAAGCGATAGTTCTTTAACAGCTTATTTGTTACACTTTTGAGGGTTTTTCAGATTAGTTCTATGGTAGTCAAGTACCTTTGGCTAATCAGCATTCTGATGGACAAACTGGGGCCCAAACTTTTTTTTGATGTCATAAATTGTGGATTTAACTTGGTTTAAACTAAATGTACAGTGAGTTAAAAGGATCTTCATGTAATGAACCATAGTGCCCTTGGGCTCTTGCTTGTTCAACACGTTTCAAAGTGCTAACTGCAATCTTGTGGCCATTATTATATGTATATGCAATAATGTACCAAAAATATATTTATACTTTAACATTATCTGCAGCAATCTTGAAAATGATAAAGGGTAGTCCTTGCAGTTATATGTGATAGTGGCATCCTACAGGAACCCCACATCCTCACATGAGTAGAAGTACCCATTCATCAAACTGAGAATTAATGTAATTACATGAACATTTTATGGAACATGTCACTTGAAGGCTTTAACTGCGAGTGTTGAGCGCATTAGTGCCTGTACCTAACTAACTGTGTTTAAAAAGCCAAATGCCTGACATTATTGTGTGATTCATTACACGTGACACTGTGTCAGCTTCTTTGAATGCTAGAGGGTCCCTACCGGTTTGTTGGCCACGTTGTCCCCAAATCTTGTCAATGGGACCTCCTCTCTCATTCTAGCGGGAAGTAGCCATTCAACATTCTCAGCACAATGTTTTCGGCAAAGGTTAAAGATCATTTTGGCTGACATGGGTCAACAGAGGTCAAACAGTGACCACCTCAATATCATCTGGAAGTTTGCATGGTTTCTTACTTCACCTGTTACATACCTATTTCAGCAGTCGTTCGTACTTTCTGGCTTCGGAAATCCTCAGGCTTGCGGTCGACCGTTGGTATTCAGCTCATCTTGGTTGAGCCTTTTTATCTCTCTCTTGTCTGAAATCTTGAGGAAAATTACTTTTGGCTGTAAAATTTAAAATTTGTGGAATAAATTGGTCCTTTTGTTCTTATTTTGTCTGCCACAGATCTGGATGACATTGATCTCGACAGTTACAATGTTCTCTGTGTGGCTCAAGTACTCAAGTGCTTCTTCAGGGAGCTGCCAGAACCCCTGCTGACCTTCGACCTGTACGAAGAATTCCTCCGAGCCACTGAAATTCAGGGATACAGGGCGAGGCTCCAGTCACTGCAGGACACCCTCCACAAACTACCCTCTATCAACTACGACCTCTTTGAGCGGTTGATCTTTCATCTGGCGAGGTGAGCACAGAGTTTGCAGTCCTTCATGTCGTCAAAATGTAGCAGAAATATGTTACTGAAGACAACTATGCTGTGTGTCGCTTGGGCAGATGTAAACAAATGATTTTCTTGCACATAACATTCCCTGTTTTGTTCATCTTAATCCATGTGTGACATGAAAAGGTGCAGTAAACTACCCTCAGATCCCAGCAAAAAAGTTGCTTTAGATTCACTGCCTTTGTTTTTGATTGACAAACAGCAAAACTTAGCAACTCATTGGGTTGATGTCACTAACTTTGTGAGGATTTTGAATTATACAACCACAGTGTAGGTCTCACAATAAGCATAATTGGTCGATTCAAAGTTTTTCAATGTTTGACCCAGTACCGGCTGTGTGAATCTGAATCAGTACTAATGTGAAGTGTCCTGTCACAAAGTTTCAAAACCAAAGTGAATTACCAATTATTCATAGTAGCACTATTTTCATTTCTGTATGACGTATGGGGATCCTCTGTATAGTTTTGCCGTTTGCCATTGGTATGTGAAGGAATTTTGACAGGTGTGAAAGAAAACTAAATTAATTTCACCAAACAACTGAAGGTGTCCCTTAGAAATCTTCTAGCGTGAACAGGCTTGTGAAAGTAAAGTAAGCCAAAGGATATCACGACATGGCAGAACTTATAAAAGGTTCACCTTTTGAGTCAAAGAAAGTTTACAAAGCAGACATAGGAAATGCCCCCATTTTGAAAGTCTGGCCATTTTCTTTGCTTCACGTGATATTGCCAATTTTGGGAATACTATGACATGTTTTATTCATTTTCAAGCGCTGAAATGTGCATCGATTTCTTCTCACGAGCAGGATTGCTTGTCACGAAGAATCCAACAAGATGTCGGCCAATGCCCTGGCCATCGTGTTCTCTCCCTGTGTCCTGAAGAGCAAAGTTGAAAGGTCACCGTGGGATTCACTGCAGGATGTATCCAAGCAGGCAGAGTAAGTACCAGCTCACAGATGAATTAAAATCTCACAGACACGACCCACAAACATGTCTGAAGTTAGGTTCTGTCAATGTCACGGATCGAAAGTACTTCAAAAGTTGTGCATTTTCTTTCTTGTATTCCTCCTATTTATCAGTTTGTTTGTAATTGAATAGAAAATGTGTATAGCAATATGCAACATCTGAAAGCAACACTCAGCTTCAATTCAACTGAGGATAAGCAGCAACAAGAAATAATCTTTCAACAGTTTTAACAAAGAAATGAAAAGAATGTTCCAACTTTTCAAATATTTGTCAAAAATTACTGAATATTTAAAAGAGCTTTGAATATACATGAAGGGTGCATTGAATATTCTAACGCTGTAGGCGTGATGAATCCCACATGTGCTTGCCAAGTATACTCCTTGAAGATTTACCCTACGTTATGTAGCACAAGGGACGAAATAACCAGGTTCGCATCTCAATTTTGTGACCTCTGAAAGCCCAGTTGCGATTCAAGTTCATGTATGCCTTGCTCTACTTGCGAATCGTTGCTTTGCGTGGTTGTGCTTGAAAAGATGAATTCTTTCATCGCTTAAAGCTGAAGCCCCAACTGTGCTTGTGACCACCCCATCTGCTGCACTTGAGCATAGACAGTGGCATATCAAACCTGGGCAGAGGGTATTGAGTAGTATGTTAAAAGGTTTTGATATTCAGCCTTATGTAAGCATTCATGAAAATGGGTCGACTGCTGACCAGTTTCAAACATTCCTCAGCAAAAACTGATGACGAGTTCGCTCACACTATTTCATCTCTTGTAACAACTTGTAAATACTTTTTCATTAAAACCAAACTGCTGATAAAAGAATTGAATGAAATACTGATTTTGGACATGAAAAAAAAAAACATTGACGATACTCCTTTCACAAGAATGCACACAGAGGTATGTTCAGTATCTCTTTTTGTCTGTCAGTTTTAACCACGGGTGTACGGCCATTCGTTACTTCTGTCATAGTTCTCTCTTGACACTAGAGAAGACATTTTGTGAGGAACACTTTTGTAGTTTATGAACATTTTCACGATAATCGTGATCAATCAGTCCCTTGATCTCCCTTTTTTTTGTCGTCTCAGATGTTTGGAACTGATCATCAGGGAGAAAGTGAATAAACTCCAGACAATGTTGAGGGACATCACAACCCTGGAGAAAGCATCCACGACAGCTTCTCTGAAACTATCCGAAGTTAGAAAGTCCAGGGTAAGTCAACAACTACCCTTACGGAAATAACAACGCTCAGATCTGATTTTAACCAATCACAAGAGTCAGTCAGATTGCTCTGCTTTGATTTATGCTGCTTGTTTCACGGAACCAAGGTGATGACAATTTGAATTGACTTAGTTCAGATGTTATACATCAACAATATCAAAACCCTGAGGAATCAATGTAAGTTCAGTTTCCTGGAAATAAGGCTTGAAGTCTTTATGTCAATATTATTTTTTAAACCAAATGTACTTGTATGTGGTCTATTGACTATATCCTGGAAAGTCATTAGGATAAGATATATTGTGAGATCAAAATGCATTGACAGTGATGTGACGAAACAATATTTGTATTGAGAAGAGTTCCCTTGATTTCCTTGTGGGTAGTCCATGTGAATGCTGTCCTCTCCTGCATAACATGCTGATTGCTGTGAACTTATATCATAATGTTTGCAGTAATTGATATCCACCAAACCACACTCAGCCCCCTTATGTGAGGAGAAAAAAGAAAGAAAGAAACTGAGTTTGACTCTTGAGTGGGCAGAGGCCTCAAGTAGTGAACCTTATGATGAGTCAAATGAAATGAATCGATGGCATAATGCATAAAAGATGACAGCTTGGACATTGAGGGACAGCAGAGAAAATATTCCAAACAGAACGCCTTGCAGTGACCGAACGGTGGCCACCATGGGAAACTAAAGTGGGGGACAGGGAAGGTTAGAGGGTTTTCAGAAATATTAATTGTGATGATGTGATTGTTGTGGTATTTTTGGTCCTAAATGTCAACAAACTAGACTCTTGACATAGCAAAGACATTAGTTAAAACCTTCTGCGATGTCTCCGGACAACATGTGAAAGACAGAATTCCCAAAATGGCCGGAATCCTCCCGTCATTTTCGAGTGTCATGTTATGACCTCTCCTGCTTTGGTAACCCGAGATCATTACCACATCCCCTGCTCTATGTCGTAATGTAATCCCATTTTCGTATCCTATTGGTTTTGATGTACGCTGTGTACACTTCACCTATCCTCTGGGAACTGTGCTCCTTAAGTTCAGAAGATTCAAACTGATTTCGTTCTCCCCACAATTGCAATCGATCTGAAAGCACAAGTCACTCTGGTGTTTTCTTTATCTCTTCCTCTGCTCTCATGGATACGATATCTTTCACTTCTTTGCAGCTTCTGGAGGTAGGTGTTTATTTATAATGTCTCTCTCTCTCTCTTTGTCAATGTGTCACAGTATCCTTTACGTTATTCCTCCACCGGTTTCACCTTTGTTCGTCCTTTCACATCCCTTCGTTTCCCAGCATCTAATCAATGATATTCCATGCACAGTGAATGAAAAAATTGGATTATGCTATTTCATATTCCAGTTCACTCACTTTGCACTTTCTTTCAATTCAGAGCTGTTCATTGCTGTTTTAATCAATAACAAAAGACAAAACGATTAAGTTGTATTGAGAATGGGTAAGAGTATGATAGTTACCAAACCATCATGTAGTGCTTTGTCAGCAGGCCTTCTGTCATTTTAACAAAGGGCAGTGGTCGCAAAGTGTCCTCAGGAAAGATCCCATTGAAACTGTTGTTCTGTTTGAGATGACTGCTCAGTTGTATTTGTCACCCTTGTCACTCGAAATTCCGGTCCTTTGTCATTTTTGTAGAATTTTGCTGAGCTGATTGTCCACTGCCTTCCATTGTGTCACTGAAATTGTGAAATGAGTGTCAGTTTTCTCGCTGGCTGGCAGTCATCACTTAATTGTTTTTAGTCAAATGGTTGGTTTAGACTAGTTATTTGTCAATGTTATGTCCTCCATCAGTGGAACAGATTACTCGCCGTAACAATGTATCCTGCAGAAACGCCACATTTCAATTTTTGCATCCAGTCTTTCACAAGTTGCATGTCATGTCATAGATAAACACTTATTTCTTTGTTGGGTTGGTAGTACATGTTGTTTAGTGTGGTATGTACATGTAGTGTAGCTTCTCTGGTCACACAGCAAAAATGGAATCCGCATGAGGAAATCAACTGGTGAAAACAAGCTTTTGCATGTTTCGTGAGGTCATCATAAGCTGACGAGGGAGCAAAAGTGGTAAACTTTGCCCATGGTGCTTGAGCCATTGCTTGACAATAAAGCTGTTGCTCGACTCACCCGTGTGCACGTATAATATGCATGTATCTCCTCACAGAAGAGCCTGAATTGGTTCATGCTACTGAACCTTCATAAATCAGCCGATTGAAGAGAGTTTCTCGTTCATTTTGAGAGACAGTTTTTGGTGTCATGTCTTGTCGAATGCTCCTCACAGTTCCTCCAACTTTTAGATCTATTCCTAGGTTTTGGAATGAAACTTTTTAAACCCTTGTGATATTTTTGCTGCTTGAAATTCCTACAATCAAGACCAAAATCAGTGTCCCCAAACATCTCACAGAGACTGGACGGAGACGGACATGGAAGGGATTGGTTCAGACTTACCAATCTTAGACTTGATGGTTGCCCTGATCAAATTGAGTCATTGGAAAGGAAGGATTTCCCACTACTTTATTAGTAGGATCCTTTTCAATTTTGGTTACACTCCCATCTCAGCAAATCAAACAACAATACCACAATTCTCTAATTGTAGAGTTATAAAGCATTCCCAAAATTCCAGAGGGACTGTATCACATCGGAATCACATGCGTGGAAAACAACTTAATGAAACGAAATGAAGCGAAATGAAATGAAAATTTGGAGACAAAAGTTGCGGAGACAGTACGACCAGGAGTTCTTCTCGACCAATGTATCAATGTTATCTCCTCATGTGAAATTATCATTCAGTGGTACAGTATTGAATATTTGTGACTTGCTCTCGGTGAAGTGTTTCGTCCTCAGATACCTCATTATATGTCTTCAGTTATTCCACCAGCTTTCCATATCCATTGTCACACATCTCTGTATTATCTTGCAATGTTGTACTCAAACCACAAATGACTCAAAAAACCTTTCATGAATTTTGAAATTGGATTGGATCTACCAAGCATACCCACATGTACGCACTGCTCACCATATAACATCATCTCACCTTTTTGCGCTCTCCGAATTTACCCCTGATTAAGATGTTTATGAATAATTAAGTAGATAAGAAAACATTGCATGTTGTGAAGGGTTGATAGGACTAAAAGTAAGAGGCAAAAGTTTGTGTTTTAGTCATGAACTTGCCGTAAGCTTTGTAACATCTCTGTGAAAAACCACCTGTTAATTTTGAAAAAGTACAAAGTATGCTGAAAACATTTGAACGTGAACAGTGAAGGGCTGCTTGTGAGGAACTGACAGCTTAATGTGAGCAGGCTTCAATATTTATGTATCGATAATGAGAGTGTGGTTGGTGTTTCAACGGCATCGAAGATTCACTCGATGTCCACCAATCAGCCTGAGTGTGCTTGAATGAATCACCTCAAACACAGGTGTAAACCAAATCTCCACATGGTACAGCGGTAAAAATTGAATAGAAAAATCATATGATAATATTGTAGTAATCTACATCCTTCATGTGGGACCAAGAATCAAATTTGCATACAATCGCCCAGATTTGCACCAAGAGGAGTCTTTCGAGACAGAATTTTCCGCTTTTTTCTACAAACTGTGTTTTTGTCACTAAATAAAGGTTATTTCCATACATGCTCCTAGAATTGAGCAGCTTGATTTAGGCCAAAGTCTTTCAAATGGACATTCCCCATATTTCGGAGATATGTACACATGTGCACTGTAGTAACATGATGTAATGTTTACAAGCCAGTCATAACATCGTATAAGAAACTTCTACATTCAGGCATCATGGTTTGTTTATCATGCAGTGGAAGCAATAGATTGTGATCAGACGGGGACAGATTTCCCCCCCCCACACTTCAGTATTTTGCAGGAAACTTTGTCAAAATGAGCCTACAGTATGTATGTTCAATACTGAAATGTAACTTATCGTGGAGCCAAGCATACAAACTGTCTGATGGGGATAAATGTCAATGTCCTTGTATGTCAGACCTTGACTGTCTATAGGTAACAGAGTATTAGGTAACAGAGTATTAGATTTCATTGAATGCAGGATCTAAATTTGCACCAAAAGGGGTACTCTCACGGGGGAAACTTCACAACACTGACAGGAAGTCATGCATGAATAACAAGGTATTATCTGTTAATGACATTCTCAGATCCCATATCCAAAGAGGATGCAGTCAAGTGGGGAAAGTGATGCCATCGTGTTTCCGATCGTTGGCCGGGGTCACCATCGTTTCTCCAAAACAGAGACAGGATGTACCCGCAATGACTCGAAATTCATATCAAATTTAATTTTGAACGGAAATTCAAGGAAACGATTGAACGAGAGATTTTTTTGCATGTTCTATTTATGATTATTCACTTCCCTGAGACCTTAGTCAGAAACGACGTGTGTGAGACAAACAGGCCCGTCGGCAGTGACAGCCAGATACATGTGTTTGTGTCATTATTTAGGTACAGTGGCGTTAGCACTTCTACGACAGTGATGAGATTCTACGCCAGAGCGAAACTACATGCATGCTTGTGTGGATGCATCCCCTTTTAGCTGCCAGTTTGTAGAGTAGCTATGCTGAACCAGGGAGGTGTTATTAGATGGAGATCCATCGGAAACTTTAATATATGCTAACCCCATGAGATTGACCTCGGAGTAGAGACTTAATCCTTTAATTGGGGATTATTGAACTAAAAGACATTGAAAAACCTTTGTCTAATATCTTGGCAACCTCACGTGCTCATTCATACCAGCAGCGACCCCAACAAAAAGGATTATTTAAAGGAATGCTTTAATGTCTAACTAGTTGCCGACAGTCAAGTGCGAAACACTGTTCGAACATACCAAACGACTGTTATTGCCAAGAAACCTAATGATGCTGGCTATAAACCAATGCTCATGATCTATGTAAATGAGCAAAAGAAGTATAAGACTAAACTTTGCTGTCAGTTTTTGACTTATTTTCGCATTCGCTCGCATGATCTAAAAGACACCCTCATTTTGAGCAAGTTGTAGGGTACTAGACAAGTATGTTGTAAATAGCGTCGAAACGCGTCGAAACCCTCACATTAATTTACAAATTAAGTGACTGGCAATGTTAAGGCAAGGGGAAAATTTAGCGAACTGCTCATCGAGATGTAGCAGACGACATCTCCCATTTGTACTCAGTTCTTAACACCTCTTAAGACTATTGAATCATCAAGAACAACACACAAAAGAGATTACTGTCGGCAACTAGTAGGCTTCAAAGAAAGGGTTTTTGATAGATCTCCATCTAATAACACCTCCCTGGCTGAACCATGGTTACCTTCCAGCTAGTATCAGTCCATTGTATGCCATACTGAACTGGTTACATTGCAGTTTTAGTTTACAGAGCATGTACACCACAGTTAACTGCAATCCTTGAAAAAAATGACAGGATAGTGTTGCACAAAACTCTAGCAACAAAGTTAAGAGTCGTTAGTTTTCGAAATGACCATCCTACCCATGCAAGGTCCCCCCCCAAAAAAAATTCAAATTTCAAGGCATTTCAATCTCAGACAATCTGAGCCAGAAGTAAGTGACTGTATCACTCTAAACATTTGAAAAAGCTATCTGATCAAAAAGGCATATTAGAGTCACTAGCTACTGCCACAATGCTTTGATTTTATCTAGCATCGTGCAAACCTCATTTCCATTTGTCTGACTCATGCCATATTGCATCAACAACATTTGTGATATTGTAACATAAAAACATCTTCAATGTGCCACTTATGCCATTGTGACTTTTCTCTCGTTACAAAGGACAAATTGACTTATTCTTTTTCTTCTGATGGGTGTTTACAATGGTCAAAATTCTCAGACAGTCTCGCACAAACTGCTGGGACACTTTGCGATTTATATTCTCGAATCTCAGTTGTGAGGATAATATGAAACCTTGCTTCGCTTGCCAATTTTTCTGTTAAAGGAATGAATGCATGCCGTGAACCCATAATCCCGCAGGCCAACATCGATAGGGGTCGTCCCAAACAAATTTTATCCAAGATTGTAGGTACACGGCAGCATTAGTTTACATTGTGTACTGCTCTGAACTAGCTACACGACAGTATCCATTCAGAGTACTTTACACTGAACCAAGTGTCACAAGAGCATTGGCTGATGGTGTTTCATAGTCACCCCACTGCACTGGTCACACAACAAACGTGTGACCAACCAGTCCGAGGTTTACCTGATTGTAAAGACTACAGTAACGCTTTTCATATTGGTCATATGCATCATTATTGCACAAGTACCTGAAATTACCTGTGATATTGGTCATGGTGCCTCTGGCAGTATTTCCAGGTCACTTCCTTTTTTTTTTTCTTCGATTGGTGTCAGATAGTTCACCCAGAATCAATCTCTGATCTTGAGGGTTTCAAGGCAAAGAGGTTGTACAGTCAGCAGTTGTAGGTAACCGCAGACAAAGCATTTGCAGCGTATCATCATCTCTTCAAATAAATAGAGGATTTAATCAAAAATTCACTAAGTAATTAAGGTGGACTGAAAAGGAAGGTGTTGGGTCAAACAGAGAACCATTACCAAAGGTGAATTAGTTTTTGTTAACGGCAGATGTCAATATTTAGAGGCCAAATACCTGCTTGGAAGGCACTCGGACAAACAATGTATCGTGTAAGGTCAAACAAGTTAAGGCCTTTCTCGATTGCATCGCAGGTCACTCGATCGGATCGATCGCAGTTGCTCTATTTGATGTGTTCATGTGATGCATTGTGACAAAATAGAAGGGTTAGGCCCGGTGTTATTTCAGGATTGATAAGAGAAAATGACATTCATAATCAAAAGGAAAGTGGAAGAGGCAAAGCAAGATGAGCAGCCAAAACGTTTGATGCGACACAGCTCCTTCAAGCATTGCTATGACCAAAGCAGGATTAATGTTTGATTTTTTGCCATTTCCAGAGAGAATTGTTTTTGACACTTCATTGTTCACACAAGCTAACATTTGAACTGATCGTGTTTCGGCGCTAGACACTGGATAATGAAGGAACGTGCATGTCAGTGATCGAACATGTCACTGAACAACTAAGTCATGAAAGAACCAATAACAATAGCTCACGTGCTTTCATATTTGTGTGAATTCTGTTTTAAAATGATGTGAATGAAGACCAGTGCTTGAAAACCTGGTGAAACGATTACCTGTAGTATTTTGATGATACCTTGTCACCATGGGAAGGAAAGAGGAGGTAGCAATTGTGGAGTAATTAGTGACCTTAGCCGATGTTTGGTGTAACCTTGACAAACGCAGTCATCCATGCCACGGTATTTACTGTATGAGGTTGGAGAATTTGTATCTGCGCATATGCAAACTACATCAACATTTTGTTCACCAAATATTCCATTGGTCCAACATATGATTGTTTTGCATAATTGAACAATGAAGTTTCCTCTTCACTCTCATCCTTGCCCCCCCATCCTTGATGCTCTATGTTGGTCTGACAAACATTCAACCCTGTGCAATAGGTGTATCAACCAAGACCGACGCCTCTCCCTGAGGTGAATATTAGCGGTTGTCCATTTCACCACCCTTTAGTGAAGTACTTACGCTGCATTTGCTCTGTTTCTGGTGGCCCACTGCAGCATCATTTTAGCCCACCATGGACAAAAGGTGATGAATGTGAGGCAACACAGGGAGACAGAATGGCAAGGGTGACAGACAGTGATTGCCGTGGAAACGGTGGCAGATTTTTAAACTGTCAAACTGTTGTAGTAAAATAGTGTGAATGTTGCACAGCTTTCGAGTGTGTAATGGGCCGTAACAAAACTTGATGTCTGTCCATAGTGGGACAGGACACACGTACAGAACCCTGTATAAACGTCCTTCAACAATTTTGGACATCCTTAATTTAATTTGAAGATGTCTTATACAAAGTGAGATATCTTAAAATAAATACATTTTGGGATGCCCATATTAAGTTACAGATGTCTTTAATCTCATTCAAGATAGCAAAATGAATTAAATACGTCAAGAAAAACTTACAGATATCTCAGAATAAGTTGAAGATATGTTGAATATTAGATGAATTAGAAATATCCAGAATTAAATTAAAGATAACTGAAATTAAAGATGTCCAAAATGAAGTTATTCAAAGTTTGAAGAGATATCAATAAATCTAATTGTAGTTGAAAAGTAGGTGTAAGGGCACATCAAACTTTATTTAGTGGAACTCTATATAACATAACTTAGTGAATATAGAATCCTGTTGAATTATGCAAAGGAAACACCTGAGAAAACAAACTTTTTTCATGCATCCGTGATGAAACAAATTCATTGTTGTAGGTGAAAGTGATGTAATTTTAGGTATGGAAATTTACATTCTTTTAAGTAGGTATGTGATAAGATACTGGTAAATTCTCTCAGAATACAATGATTGTTGTCGCCTGGGAGACCTTCTTCATATTGTGGACATAAACGATCTCCAAAACTGCCTGACATCTTGACAGAACACCAGAAGTGTTACAGACCTTGATGTGAGGGACCCCATTGGAATGTGATGGGCCTTGACGGGGGCATACTGACGTCTGTCGTAGTCCGTGGGCTGGACCGTAGTGCACACCTATCCCTCAGGGACTCAACTCTTCTTTCCCAAGGCTGGTTATGGACACAGTGATAGATCTTCAGAAAACTAACACATAGCAAGACGTAACAAAACGTTAACACTGAGAAGGAAATGGCCAAATGCCCATGTTTTAGGCAAACATTTCTGCTGTGACTTTCAGAATAGTGTAAATGCAGCATTACATTTAGCTACCTGTCCCCTTGCACAGAGTGAGTAGCAGCAGTTATACCTCCATCTATGTGAATGCTAGCAGTTACCTTTGTTGGTATTTAGTGTACAACAGTTTCTTCTGTGAATGGATTTCGGAGTAGGAACCTCTGTTTTACTGTAGTTCTCTCTCTGGCAAAGAAGGGAGATATTCAACAAAAACTTCCAGCATAAACATCTTTCTTCTTGCTTTAAGATACCTTTCTATGTCAGTTTCATTTTTGGTGACTCACAAGTGTCTACGTGATATGCTGGGGGCCCTTTTGCCATTGGCGCTTACATTATCAGATAATTTATTCCTTCAATCATCCTGCCATTGACCTCTATCAGTTATTTGGTGTTCTGATTCCGGTATTACCACAGATTGGTGTTTGATATCGTACAACGTGATTCAGTTTCCACGTCTTTTGTTCATTAGCTTTGTTTTAATTTGCCTTTGAAATCACTTCAACTTGTACTGTGATTGTTGCAATTATTTGAATGCCCCTCAAATCTGCAGTTTGAATTAAGTTTGTTATTTTGGGAAACTTGTCTGTTATTTTGAGAGTGTCGTTCATTTCCAAACCAAAGATCAATGACTTTCAAATAATTACATCATCTTTATCATTAGTTCAAAGGTAAGGTCCTTCTTTTGTTGTCCTTTCATTTCCATTCCTATTTTGATCCAGAATTAAATTTAGTAAAACCATAATCCCAGAGGTGGTTTACTCTTTTTTTCAATATGAGATATAGCTGATTAAATTCAAGGTCAAATCTTTCAATTGCATCTGTAGGATGTCTCCACAATATTTAAAATCTTACTGCAGAAAGGATGCCTTTTATCAGCCCTCCCCCTGTCTGCATTTCCAAGAAATTTCTCTGCTGTTCGTACAGTTTTGCCACTGTCTTCCCAGCAGTTATGGATCACCTAGGTGTAACCCGCCACTCTCATTGAACGGATCTCCTTGAATTGTTTTGTCACATGGGTAGAACCGCTTGCACGATTGTTCTGAATTTAGTCTCTGCTGGTTAGGATCGACCCATGGCATCTGTGAAATCACAGGAAACTGACTTCCTCACCAGCAGTCCATATTTGGACATCAGATCCCGTGATGTAAGCAATCATGAAGAGGAAGTGGTCGTGGTCCGTTACACCGACAATTAAGTCCTAACATTCAGTGATTCCTGTTCGTCAGATTCGTGTTTGTTGTCTTTAGCAGACTGTGAAAGATGGTTTGTTGTCTTTAGCAGACTGTGAAAGATGGTTTTTCTCTTTGAGAAAACTCATCCAGGTTTCAGGATGTTTAATGTTTCACCAAGAAAGCAAACAGAAGTACATTTATAGTAGCGATAGTTGCTTTTTTGTCTTTTGTTGGAATTTTTATATTCATGCCCTCAACTGATCGAGATTGAAAACCCGGGAATTTCAGTCGATGCCGTGGTCCTGGATGTTTCACACTTTTATCACTAGTGGCTAAGTTTTGTTTCTCTTGACGGCCATCGCTGTGTTTGTGAAACGAGGATGTTACACTCTTCTTTTGTCCACGTCACTGCATCGAGGCATTCGCTCTGTGAATAATTGAAAGAAGCATTAAAGTAAAAGGTCGCCCTCGGCTAGGCCTTCTGATGATTGTGACTGCACCGTTTATGAGTTTTGAAGCCTAAACAAGGAGGCCGATTGGGCGATTGCTTCGGTAGTGTCGTAGGGAGGAGAAGGAGGAAACACTTGGCAAAGGAGATGACTTCACAAACGGCTCGATTTCTACGTCACTGTTGAATGCAGACCTAAGCACCTTTGTGTATCACATGATTCAAGCACTCACACACAAACACACACAGTGAACAGCAAAGTGCATGACACAGTGTCTCAATTTGATATTGCAAAGTGATGATTCAGGGGCATGATAGTTTTGCTTTCATTTCAGTGGATGTATAACTTAATGAATAAGCGAGGTGTCGAAGCAGAATGCAGATTTCAAAACGTTTCATGAGTTTTTGTATTTTGCTCTTGTGGATCCTGTGATATAAATGGTGTTAGATAACACAATACTGTGAGATTTGTTTTTTGGCTAGGAGGACGTACCACCGTTAAGTTTGTATACACATTTCCAGGACGCTCTAAAATACTTTCATTCATCAAACATAATGGGTACTTGTTTCAGTCACCGGGTATCTGCTTCTGATCCCAACCCCTCACAGGCTAACAAGCTGGAACAGCAGCGGGTACTGGAGGAAGAGGAGGACCACCTGGTGCCGCCAGAACAGACGAGCGTGGGGCAATCAGAAGGAAGCCAGGAGCTGGAGGATGTCTTGGCAGAACAGATCAGGACTCTGGAGAAAGAAAAGTAAGTTTAAAACTCGATGAAGGACGAGATTCTCCAGAATGAGGATTCGATTAAGTGTGGTAAGGAGAATTGAATGGCTGATCGTAGAAATAGGTCGTAGTCAAGTTGTTGGTGAGCCGGTCACAACGATGGCAAAGAATTGAATGCAGTTGTATTGTTGTTAATACATTTTGTATCGTTTCATATTTTGCTTGAAATCAGGAGAAAAACTGACATACACTAATTTGGAAGGCAGAACTCAAGATTTCTGGTTCATCTCCTCATACAATTGATGAATATACATTTATGGAGATGTTTGACTTAAGACTGTCCCATTCTTTGGTGGTTGCAACAAATAAGTATTCCACTGATAAGTGAAGGGGTGGGGGGGAGAATGATTTTTCACTTCAGACGCTCACTCCACACCAACATTTTTGTTCACAATTCAAGATACTGCGCTTTGAAGAAAGATTTCCATTTACCTTGAGGTTACCAAGTATCACCTTACAATGAAATATTACTGTCATAAGCGTTTGTTATTCTTTGAAACTGGAATGCTTATTTAACCTCGAAATTTGACACCAGTGGAGAATTTGTTTTGGGTATATTGTAGATTTACCTGAAAGTGAAATATTGTGTTTTGTTTATGGAAGAAAAAAATTATATTTCTAAAGCCAATATTTATAGACATAGAATGATAATTTATCCAGAGTATGGCAGGATAGTAACTTTTCAAGAAATAAATATGTCACAGATCAAAATTCAGTTATTTGTTGCTCAAGAATAAGTTGTTTCAAAAATTTTCAAAAGCTTTCAATACTTTAAATGATGCTGCTAACGTAACTCTTGCTTACACTAAAGACAATGAAGCTATTGTTGATGTTTGTTGGTGAGACTGAATACTTTAACAATGATAAAAGCTTTTTTTCTTTTTATGCCATTTTGGTGCAATTAAATGCAATATTTCTGTCTAAAATGTTGTAGAAATAAAGGTAACATCTCTTAAACTACCATTGTTACTTTTGAGAAAGTCAACATAATGAAGACATCTTGAGGATATCCAAGTAGTTGTGCCTGTGTGACATCATAGATTTTCCATGACGCAGATGTACCAACTCAAAATAAATATCGCTTTTAAAAATCCGCACCTTCCAAGCAGAACATGCTTTTGAGGTATAATTTGCGCCAGTGTGGGGGTAAAAAGTTCCATAATTTCTCATGAAACAGCCATCGTTAGTGCCCAATCCCTTTATGTTGCCATGTAAGCCTTCATAAATAGGACTGATGAGTAATAAAAGACAGATTCCAGATTATGATCGGAAAGTGATCCAACCAAAAATATTAACCGTGTAGACAGTAAACTGATATAAATTCTGCATCAATGGTGAGAAAAGTTGCACTTCTTTTGAGAAAAGAATGTTTTGTTTGGTTTCTCATCTTGGCCTGTAAATTAAAAGTTATTTAATACCCCCCCTGCTTTCTCCAAATCTAAACCCTCTTTCTCCATACTTTCATGTTGTGATTATTTCACACCTAACTTACCCCATAGTGGTTTCCATCTACTGTACAGCAATGAAAAGTCTGCACGTGAACTAGAGCAGATTACTCTTAGCAATTGAAGTGGAAAACAAGATGGTATTTGGTTGGTAAGGATTTCCTGTTTTTTGAAAACAGTAGAGTGTTCCTGGTGGTTGTGACGAATATGATTAAGAGGGTCATTACATTTCCAAAAAAAAAAAACTGAACTTGAATCATAATTGCTCAAAAAAAAAAGCCCTGCAGACCTATCTGGAACCAGTAATAGCGTAAATGGCGGGAAATTAGTTCTTGGTGCACAAGGGCACAGGAAACAGGCAGCGTAATCTCCGACAGGGTCGGGAAAGCTCTGATCAGCGGAGAAGATATCCCTTCCATTTGACACTGATCATATAGTATGTTTAGATGTTTGAATTCGATGATACTTTGTTTTCTTTGACTTCTGGAGTTCAGCGTTCTGTTTATTTTACGTGACACTGGAAAGTTTCGATTGCTCTCTTACTGTGTGAAACGTGTAATAGACCTAAAGGAGTGATGCTAGAGGGAATCTACGTACGGCACGTTTGAACAGCTTCGGTGTCTATTGGTTCAACAAACTTTCAACAAAAGAGGGGAGGCCGTCCACCCACAAAGGGAGTACTTCGGGGAGGGGTTTGATGTCCTCACCTCTGAAAATTTCTGAAAATCGAGATGGTAAATGATGCGTGGTGGTTCTACTGAGCGATGATTTCTCACTCCGTTCTTTTTCCTGTGTATCTCACAGTTTTGCATCAATTATTGTCAGCTAATTTTTGGAGGCCAAGCAGAGCTTTAAGGGGATAGTTTTTTTTTTTTTTTTTCGGTGGTGACAGTTACTGTTTCAGGAGGACCGTAATTTTCACTCTGGGGTGGACCGACCCCCACACCCCCCCTCTTATGGAGAACACTGCTGTGAGTACTTTGACTCATTGAATGTCTCCAAGTCTCAATAATTACATTTAATGTTTGTTAAATTGTCTAGAAAATGTCTAGAAAATAGGGCAGAACCAACACTGGCTAGATCCTAATTCATGGGAACATCCATCTGAACATCATTTGTAATCATCTTTTCAGTAGTCACATAATCCATGAAGCCTGTTTTAACCACCAAAGTCTCTGATTACTTTCTCTAAACTTGGCAGGTGACTTTGTAAAACGATCTAATTTACTAACTCATATGAAAGAACTGAGATGCCGTCCCGTGAGAATGAACTTTTGCGGAGTGAAAAAAATGTGGTCAGGGTGGGAGAGATGAGCAACAGATAGATATGATTTCAGTATTAACCAATAGACATTCCTTTGAACGAATCTGCCGCGGATATTTGAAGTTTTATATCTAGTCTCTCCCATGATTCTAGTCAGGTATTGCTGTGGTGCCACAGTCATAGATGAGTATGGACCAGGTACAGCATGGAGTAAAGGGCATCATGTTGTTGTTTTTTTCCCAACATGCAGCTAAATTTCTCAAAAGATGTCAGATTTCCCTGTATAAGTAAAAAGTTATCAGGGTAGAGTTTACCAAGAGAAACTATCTTTTACACTTACAAAGAGACATTTGCAATGTCCACTTCTTGTTAATGCTTGTCCAGGGCTAAAAACAGAAACTGACAGCAGCAATAGCCATAGCTATCAAGCCCTTTCTGGTGGCTGCAGTGCCTCTCAGGAACTGTCCTACAAAATGACATGGACCTACAGCCAAGTCGGTCATTTTGACTGTGCCCTTCCTAGGTCTTATTTCGAGCTCTGCATCCCGTGTCATCGTGAACTTGTTTTTTTTAAATGTCCCCTCTTTTTCGTCTCGGCAGGAACGACCTCACTGCCAATCTACAGTCCCTGGATCTGCTCGCGGCAGGAAGCGAAGAGGATAACTACAGCGTGGATGACTTGGATGGGATCAGCTTGGATGACCTGGACCTCTCTGTCCAAACCGAGAGCCCCGTCTCCTTTGAGGTGCCTCCCTCTTCCAGCGACCTTCCCCACCTGAACAAGCACCGGGCCCCGAGGCAGGCGAAGCGACCGCCGGCTAGGTACCGTACGGGGAACGGATTGGAGAACACACCGATAATACAGGAAGCCGGCAAAAAAGCAGGGAAAAGAGTCTCAAAGAAAAAAGGAGGCAATAAATAAGACAGTCATGAAATAAATAATCCCACTGATTTTGAAGTCATTTGGTAGAAATTTGCAAGCAGCATCTATGAACTTGGCGAAGGATGGCCATTCCTAAGGTGATGGCGCATGGCTGAGGTCGAGGAGGCCATGAGAGGCCGGAGGTGAACCCCTACACTCACTTGAGGTTCAGAAAGGGATTCAGAAATGACAGGAGGCCATCAGCAAGTACATAATTTATTTGTGACCAGCCAAAATGAACCACATGCTTATATGCTTAGTCGCTACAAAACACCTGCTTTTCATCGAGGACAGCTCAAGCATGGTTTCTTTGAGTGCATGACGACGTTGTATATGGTTGTTTTGGTTGTGATAGACATGAGCAACGATTTGAAGCTAAGGGTGGGGGTGGGGGGGGATGGGGAGGGGATGGGGAGGAGATGCTGCTTGGAGACGAAACTATGAATACCAAATATCATTGAATATGTGCAATAAGCCAACTCGTGAGATGTTAAGAATCTCATGAAATGTCAAAGATTTGATGAATATGCATGATGATGGAGGGGGAGAATTGACTTAACTCATTATCTCGAGGTCTGATTCACCAGCAAACAATATTGAATGCGGTAACAAAGACGAAAATCACCATGGATTTTCTGAGAGTTTTTTTATCTTCTATTCTGAAAGAAATATACAGTATCCTTACAAGTCAAAAACAAGATTTAGACAAGTTTCAGTTACATTAGTGATGTGTACTATTAAAGGATGTATGTTTGTAGTCTTCAGGAGCGGAAAGGTCGCAGGCCTCATTCTGCAGAGTGGTAACAGTCAACGTTGTGCAGCCATGAATGATGTACTACAAATAGCGTCATAAATTTGGATCCCTAGTTGTTCTTATTTTATCTTATCCACAATACCGTCAACCAAAAAGTATTAAATTTGGCTGCACACTTACGATCTCAAGGAAGGTCCATTGGCTGTTTTCGTCTCGTACATGGGCAATTAAGGGGGAAAAAAAATTACAAAATGGGACTGTACTTCACTGTGTTTTAATTTTGAAAACTTATGTTTGACTACTTAATTGTGACTGGTTTATAGAGTCCAGTGCAAGCAAAAACTAATAATTTTCCTGCAGGAATAGACCAGTACTTAATGTGTCAAAACTATTTTGCATTTTCAACTCACTGTTTTTAGATTGGATGGACTGATATAGAATGAATATGTAAAGGGTGAGAGGATAGATACTCTACAGAAATAGAAACATTTTATAGAATGTTTACAGATTTTGAGGGATGGTTATTGAGATCGATCCAGTTCATTTGAGCTTTTCCACCCTTGTCAGTGGATCTGTAAACCACTCGAAAGTAGAGATTCGATCTAGAAGCTCATCCCACTCTTAGTTTAATTGTGAAGACAAGATTTTACTGGTTTTCAGAGAATGTAAAAAAAAAAAAAACAGAAATTATACAAAATGGAAAACATAACAAATTTTGTAGACAAAAACGAAATTATGTGAAGAGCTGGAAGTGGCTAAATGTATTGCTGTTTCAGAATTTCTCTGATCCAAGACTTTAACCCCCCCCACAGAAAATGTGAACAGGGGACGAGACCTTCAACGGTTTCATCGGATTACGGCGAGGAATTCTAGCTTTGCAAAATGGAGGCTTTCTTTCTCGCAAAACAGAAATCCAAGTTAGAAAACGAAGGGGAGTGTGGAAACTGGCCTTTAAAAATGAGTTTACGTCACAAAATTGTAAAATCCTGTCTTTACTTAAAGGTGCACTTTACGACCCTCGTAGAATGATTCGGAACTGAAGAAACATGTCTGGTTGGTATGCAGATTGGAATTATTTGCCATGTTTCAACATAAATGATATCTTGGTGTCACAGTGTTTTTTTTTTTAAGCTTCTCAAGTGATCTTTCCATTTGATCACTTGAATGAAGGAGTACTCCGTGAAATAAGATTAAACATTATATAGTACTAACAGAAGATAGGAAGTGTATGGGAGAAAAATAGGTAAAATATTTCTTACCAAACTTTTCTTTCCCTTTCTGTTCACAAATTACAGGAATTTGGAAGGGTGATTGATTTGATAGTTTTTTTTTTGTGGAAAAATAAAACAAGGTATGACAAAGTATGTAAATAGTTAAAATAATAAATTAATAAACTGGCAATATAAAACATGTACAAAAACTTTAATATTGAAAAAGCAGTTTTGATTGAAATAAAGCAAAGAAAACTGCAAAGTCTAATAAATCAATTAAAAGAAAAAAAAAACAAGAGAGTAATGTCAGTAGCTTGCCATTGTAATATTTAGTGAGCGGCATTTAGTATTAAAAGATTGTATGTATTTTAAATCTCAAAAAACACGAACAACTTCATGATCTCTTATGGCGGTAGACTAACGAATAAAGTCTGTTCTAACACCGGAATTGGAAGTTTTAGTGAATGGTTGATTTGGATCCTTGGGGCTTCAAGGCAAACATAACATACCTGCTGGAAACCTCTGAATCTGTAACAAAATTTAAATTTGAAAAAATTAAAATTGCTCCATGGGAAGCAGTGCTTGCTGTTCATTGGTAGGGAAGATCTACCAAGTATAAAAGGGAACCAAGCAAACCGTCCTGTTTTGTTCGTCATGTGGCATTTTCGACATGCAGTCAAATAATTTTACGAAATCCTGGTCATGTTCTCTGGTGGTAGTAGCTGCAACTGTGAAGAGAATGGGCTTCCTAACCATGCAGACACAGAGCCTACACCTTTATTTGCACTGCCTCATGTAGCAGACAAGTCCCATGAAACTCTGTGACTGTAGTGTCAGCATTGCATTCTAATACTCAGTAACTTGAAAAATTGTCAAATCTTCCTGCAGGTATTTTAACTTTGCCTAACGAAGCGAAGTCTTATTCAGCTACATTCACATGTGGAAACATTGGAGAATGCATACTGCAGACAAGGTGGGAGTTTTTTTTTAGCCTGTCATGCACTTTATTAAGTCATGAAATATTTACAAAGACAAAATGTCCTGTTGAGGACCAAATTTTGGAGATTCCAGGTGACCACCTTCGGCTTGAACGTGTCATTAGCCCGAAAGAGATTTACCCCGAAATGTTTTTACCAAGAAATAGTGAACACTCCAACTGTGATACCTATGAACCAACTCCATTTTTACCCTGTGTCAAAAACTTTGCTTTGCACACAAGTTGAGTCCTTTTCGGAGCATTTTCTCGAAATTTTGTGGTTTTAGCAAATAAAAATTCAGTATTTGTAAGACTGTTTTATTTTTTTATCCTCAATGTTTGCTCAGTATTGTTCGACATCGGCCGTGGATTTGTTGGGTGATGACTTCATTGGCAGCATACTCTTCCAAATGTTAAAAGCTGGATGCTGCGGTCTCGGAAACTGCATTTTAATGAGGTCGTCACGACCACGGATCGAATCTCGTTGGAGTCGAGCAAAATTTTGCATCTCCATCGTCCACAGATTATTTATATTCATTGTCTCAAAGACCGCAGAGAGTCTGAGATGATTTGAAAATGTTCCAGTCTCTACTTTGGTTTTTTAAATTTCAATTTCTCACCATCTTACAACCTAGGTAGTCCACCCTTTAGTGAACAGTCATTTGCAGATCATGGCCAGTAACAAGAGATGGTATCAGAGATGAACCAAGCATTATTTTTGGTACCAAGCAAAGGAATGTTCATGATATCTGATTTTGGAAGGAGTAGAGAAAAACAAGAGATTTACTAAATATCATCACAAAGTTTTGTTTTCAAGTAATAGTTGTTATTTTTGAGCTTTTGTCCAGTTCACGATGTCCATAATGTGTATTTGAAGCGAAACATGAAATCGTTTGGTAAATGCAAACTTTTTTTTTTGTCTTATCATTCCACGTTTAACTGTCAATGGAATACCATCGGCTTTAATTTTCTTGTGCTGCCAATGTTGGTGTCACACCTTTCAGGTTTGTCTCAGGTGGTCACTAGATTCCCCATGGAAACTCCACATTTTGAAAACAACGCAGCGGGTAATTCTCACTCACATCCGTGAAAGAGGAACTCGCATGGCAATCTGCCTGCTATTGTGATTGCATTATGATCAGCACAAATCTGATAAGGAATTGTTATCAGTCTGACCTACAGTATTGCATCACAGAACCTGTCTGGGGGAAGTTCCAATCCAACGTGACATAATTCCTCCGTTTAGGAATTGTTTGTGTTGCAAAATCCATCGTCGTCAGTTCGTAGGAAATGACGTCAATTCCTGATCACATTCAGCTTTTCTCTTTCCTCATAAGTGTAAGGGTTACTCTTGTGATAATGTCAAGACTTGCTTTTAATAGTGTGCGACTCCTTGCAACTTTCTCCCCGTCAACCGCTGAACAGCTAAATGCCTCTGAATCCAGTTTGTGATTTTTTCTTGTAGAGTTGTTATACCTAAAAGGCAAAGATTTCCTCGTGTCGAAGCACATCGTGATTGAGGAATTTTCCAGATGGAACAGTTTTCGCAGAAGTTTATGCGACAAACAGGTTAAAGCGCAGATGTTTATCGAATTCTCTTTGATATGCCAGATGTTGCGATGCAGTGCCATATCTGTTTACAAACGAATAATCTTGTTATTTATTGTGCATAACTCTCAAAGGGAGGCATTGCAAGGATGGAAGAGCCGCTGTTTTCTTCAAGTCATGTCCGTGATAAAACTTTCATTCTGAGGATGAAGACTCCTTTGTAACTTTCAATACATCTTCATCCCGCATCCCAGTCCTCCTCTTCAAATTGCTCCTCAGTCGCATACTCTTGTTCATCTGAGGATGAGCGGCTGCTCTCCTCTTCTGAGGAAGTTGCTTCCTCTTCACGATACAGCAAGCATAGCTGGTCCTCGGACAGTCTGTATTTCTGATGGGCTAATATGCTCTTCCTATGGAGAGGAGGAACAGTGTTATGAGAAAATTGATTTTAAGAGGCTTTCAAGTAGACCCTGTCAAAAAAAAAAAAAACAGTAGAATTGACATAGTAAGATAATTCTTTATAAAAATAAGCGAAAATTACGACATGTAGCCCGAAAGTAGGACAAAAGTAGGCCGTATTCAAACTTGCAGGAGTAGTCGCGAGTAACACCTACAATCAGAGCTAACGAAGTGATTTATGTGACACTTTCTAACTTTTCCACAAACACAGATTTGACCACCATCTCCTGTTTCCCAACACTCCCCTGTTATCGTTGACACATAATGTATTGTTTGCTGAACAAGACTGGCAATTGCTCTGCTTTCTGTGGAGTTGTGGCAAGTCAAAAACAAATGGGACAAAGTAGGATTTTTGAGAAAAACTTAGGAGAAGTAGGAGGAAAATCCAAACAGGAGGAGAAAGTGAGATAAGCAGGAGTATGGATTTCGAATTTGTCTAGGCTTAAAATGGGACACAAATTTTGGAAACTGGTCTGGGGGAGGGGTCCCTTTGGTATTAAGTCCCCCTTTTGCTAAGTCCATTAAATATTTTGAGGAGCCCTAGGTAGGTCATGCCGCTGGGAAGTAGTATATGTGATGCAGATACATATCAGAGCAAATGAAGGTTTTGTGCACATGCAAAAAACATGCACACAGAATATAACAGCTAGGTGTATTCCTGTTGGAGAGATTGGGACAATGTCTGACTGGCTGGGGGGTGAGGTTCTTCTCAAAAACAAGAAAAGTCTGATTAATCAGGATGGATGGTAACCCTAAGTAGGAGTCACATGAAAGCCGGTTTTAAAGATGCCCACATACCAGTGAAATCCTAAACAGCAATCTTTGATTGTATAATGGTGAACCAAAATATGTAAAGATGTGAAGTGAAATAAGCAATGACAAACACCTGGGTTGGTGAGGCACAGCTCCACACAGGTGATTAGAGGTCACATGAATATTCCATGGATGCACTACCACAAAAAAAAATGCAACTTCAGCTTACATTGATGCCCCTTGATAACACATGTCCCCACAAACAGCAAAAATATTACCACAATAATCATATGGAACCAGAGTAAACTGCATTAAATAGCAAGAACAAATTAAAAGGACAACAGGATGTAAAGTGCAGACTAGCCACATGATTCATGCAGTACGGCAGGAATCCTTGTTAAGGGAGTAAGTTTTGTTTTCACTGTGACCACTACGAGTAATTTCCTAGTTAGCAAGCCGCAAGGTTATTCACTCGTTCAAGCAATGCGAAAACTCAGTGGCTAATTACAAAGATTGCAACTGTATGCACGAGAAAGATGTTCTTCATATAGAATGATCTAGCAGTGTCACTCATGCCTTCATGCCATACTTTCTTACAAACTGCACAAATAAATGTATGTTACTGTGCCCAATGTACAGTGCGACCAGCCCCCTTTAGTATTTGCTATCAACTGGGAATTATATATAGTCTGAAAGCTGATTAACAAGCTCTTGAAATGTCCTTGTGTTATGGCTATAAATTGTCAGTTCAGAAAGAACAGTAATTCATCACAGCTTACCCTGAATGTGGGATAATGACCCACTGAATTGAAAAGAAACTGATCCCCTGCATTGAGTAGAACTGACCCACTACACTGGATGGATTGACCCACCACATTGGGTAGAACTGACCCACCAGACTGAAAGGCACAGACCCATTGCACTAGATGGAACAGAACCACAGAACCATTGGCATGCATTGGGTTGCTACATTGGCTAAAACAGATCCACAACGCTGCATAGGGCTGACCCACTTCATTGGATAGAACTGACCCATTACACTGTTGTAACAGAGGCACTATATTGACAAGTACCAACCCACTAAATTGGCAAAAACAGCCCCACTACATCAGATACAGATCGCCCACTACAATGGATAAAACTGACAATACATTGGCTAGAACTGACCCAAAACATTCACTTGGAGTGCTTTTATAATTTTCAGAACAGATGTTTGATTAGAGGTTTGATTTCTGCGGACTTCAAGTTTCAGAATTGAAGTAGGTTGCAGAGACTGAAAAACAAATTCTATGAACTGTTTTGGGCAGCCACTATTAAGCAGTAAAATAGCCTCACTTACATTTTTACATAAATAACATAATATTCTGGGCACAGATTTAAGAAATGTTCACCATGAAAATTGCTCATTACTGACAAAAATTTTAGTTGTAAACCAGCGTTGTTTCATTCCAATTGGGTATTATGAAGGATGAGAGTTCCTACCAAGGGATTGATACAAACAAGTTCTGCCAGACAAGGGCTTTGCTTGAGGTATGTTCATGTAACCACGTCCATTAACGCACTCTTTTAATGTAAGACAAAATCCTGTGCAAAGGAAGGTGACCATCAATTTCCTTGTAAAATTCAGATTATCAGCAGGAGAGCCACTTGCAAGTCCTAATTATTTTTTAGGAAAGGTCAAACTGGTGGTACTATGATATGGGGGAGGGGTATGAAGGTAGGAGCTCTTGCCCTCCCATTTTGGAAATTTTTCTG
Organism: Stichopus chloronotus; assembly: GCA_021234535.1. Classification (NCBI taxonomy): domain Eukaryota; kingdom Metazoa; phylum Echinodermata; class Holothuroidea; order Aspidochirotida; family Stichopodidae; genus Stichopus; species Stichopus chloronotus. The sequence continues at coordinate 9,184,193 of CM037836.1, forward strand.
TAGCTGAATGGCCTCAGATTCAATTAAATGCAACAAAGTGTACAATTGTGAGGTTGATTTCTTCCTAAATATCTCCTGTTTGATTTTGATGAAATCGAAACCTTTGTAATCACACGCCGGTGCGTGTGTGTATGTGTGTTTGTGATACCTACCTTGTAAACACAATATCCCAAGGACAGAAGCTTGGACCAATTTCATATTTGGTATGCACCACATTCAGTACAAAATCTCTGTTGATTTTGGTGAAGGTCAAAGGTCATTTGAGGTCAACAGGGGTCAAATTATGAAAACTTTGCAAACAATATCTCAAGAAAGGAAGCTTGGACAGCTCTCATATTTAGTACATAGGTGGACCACACTTGGTACAAGAGCCTTATTTTTTTTTTGAAGGAGGCCAAAGGTCATTTGGGGTCAACAGGGTTCAGATTGTAAAAACCATGGAAACATGATATCTCAAGAAGGGACTGCCATATGTGCTTTTTTTGGTGAAGCACATTGAGTATAAGATCCCTATTGACTTTGGTTGAGGTCAGAGATCATTTGAGGTCAACAGGGGTCAAATTGTGAAAACCTTGTAAACACAGTGTCTCAAGAAGGAAAACTTGGACAAAAGTTATATGCGGTAGTTATATGCGGTATGTTGGTGTACCACATTAATTTAAGTACAACATTTCTATTGATTCTAGTGGAAGTCAAAGGTCATTTGAGGTCATGAAGGGTCAAACTGTGAAAACTCAAGAAGGTAAGCTTGGACAAATTTCATACGTGATATGTAAGTATACCATATTGATTACAAGACTACTACAGACTTTGGTTTAGGTCAAAGGTCATTTGTGGTCAACAGGGGTCAAATTGTGAAAATATTGTACACACAATATCTCAAGGAGGAAAACTTGGGTAGATCTCCCATTAAGAATGTAGGTGTATCTCATTTAGTGTACAAGAATTCCATTGTCTTTGGTGAGGGTCAAAGGTAGTTTGAGGTCATCAGGGTCACATTATGAAATTCTTGTAAATGTGATATCTCAAGAAGGGAAGCTTTGACAGATATCATATTCAGTATGTAGTTGTATCTCATTGAGTACAAGGACCATTTGGTCTTTAATGGTGATTAAACATCATTCAATGTCAACAAGGGTCAAATTGTGTAGACATGATCTCACGAAAGGAAGCTTGTACAGATCTCATATTTGATATAAAGCATAGGTAGCCTTTGACACATACTATGCTATAATGTCAGATTCCAAAAAAAAAATGCTCATAATCAGATCAGGGAAACTAATGTACTTGTGCATTCTGGTTCTAGGTGTATTGAGGAGTATTTCTAAATTATTCAATCACATTCTGAAACTTTTTTGGTCCACCTTTTGGGTGGGACCATGGTCCCCTTGGCACCCCCCATCAATCTGCAAGTGAGGGCAGTATGGTGTTTATAACAAATGCTTCTTCGGAAAATGTTTCTTCTGAAAAACCGAACGTTTCTTCTGAACTTCTACACATTGTCTTCTTCAGGGATTTTCTACCTCACTGACAGCCACTTACCTCAGAAGATCCTCACTGCCAGAACAGAGTTTCCTCAGGTGGCTGTTTTTTAGCAATGTTCCAAGGGGCAGCTCGTAGACCCTTCCACCAGGGTCATCCTGGCACTCGATGTCTTCCAAGTCAGACATCAAAATGTCTCGAATGCAGGATTCCAGCTGCCATTGTATTTGGGTTTCCATGGGTACAAACTGCTTTTTTTTAAATGGGTGGTTTATTTCAGAGATCTGAAGAGAAGAAGTGGAAAAATCACTCACAAATTTTCTTCAGGAATTCTCAATGGAAATGTGGGCAAGTTATCAAAGGACTTAGATATACTTTATTCCCTCTAAGTGAAAATAACCCTATTCACAAGAAGAATACATAAGCAAACAGGAAACACTTAAGGTTAGAAGTTTTCTACAAGGAAGTGAAAGCAGTGTATTCACCTTTTTATTCACCACAGGTTCTGGTGGTCTGCGAGGTAAACAGATAAACAGCACTTGAAGTATGGCCACCCTTGGTCAAATATTGTGTATAATTTTACTACAACTTAGTGATGAAATATTTCACGTGTCCCAACTTAATGTCGAAGTACAATTTCCGAGGGTTAGCACTTCTTGAAATGTTCTCACAAAACACTCTTTAGTAGATTTCAGCATGTTTAACATTGACAGTCAATTAATGCTGAGCTCACATCAGGTGATTTTTGTTGGATAATGACTCTGTTAAATTCATTATTAAAAGAAAGTCAGAAATTTGAAGGGATTGTTTAAGTGCCAGTTGTAAAGTACTCCAGGGGAAACTTCTAAGAACTTCTAAGGCTCAAACTATGGGTCTTTCTTTTCCATCATTGTTTGTGTCACATTAAAAACCAAGTAGCTGCACCCACCAGTTTGTAAGGGTGGTGTCCATGTTCTTGTTGTTTGTTACTCTCTTCTTCTTTTGAACCATCCTGTTTTGTCAGATTTATTTCTTGAAGAGTGAAAACAGCTCCCTGGGTGCAACATCCATATTCCTCAGTACCCTTTGGCCCAGCTCCAATGCCCAAATATTCAACTGAGTAAGGATAACGCTCACAAATTGAGCTGCACCTAAAAAACGAAAAAAAAAGAAAAGAAACGTGACACCGAAAAGCTGTGACAGTCGAAACTTATTGTGTCTCATACTGTCTCATTCGTATTTATTATCAAAAATAAAATGCAGACAAGGCGGCAAACTAAGACTGAGCAATGATGTTAAAAATCAGAGAGTTGTGGGGTTCATTTCAATTTTCAACAAAACAAGTTGCAACAGAAAACAGGGAACATGAAAAAGAGTTGAGTACACTCATGATTACACATATGAGAAGACCGACTACATTAATGAGTTTTTCAAAGCATGATTACTTAAAGCCCCAGGCAGAGTTTGCATAAAGAACTACTTAGCCAACAAAAAATGAGGATCGAACAACAACTAATATGTGGGCTTCAGGATGTGTTAGAAGCTGCAAAATTACTCAGACATGTCTGTTCCGCTTCTAGTAAAATGAATTTCTCTCTGAATATCAAATTTCCTTTGCCACATAAAATTGCAAAGGTTATCCTTATAATGTGTGTAACCATTACACTACATTTTTTAAAATTGCTTTAAATCCACCTTTATATTTCTTTTATCCTGAAAATCATTCCACTGTTTTTTTTCTTGAGGAACATGGGACGGCAACACCTCCTTTTGCCATTCAAATTCACTGACAAACTCTGACTGGAGCTTTTACAGCTGTCACAAACTTCAGAATAAGCTACCAAGTTTAGTGAATGCATATATTTGTTTAACTCTACCAATCTCTGAATTGCTGTCTGCTCCACTCGAATTTGTGATCGGGATGCCTAAACCTCCGAGTCCTGTCTTGAAACAGAACGTTGAATTCGCTGTTCGGTGTAGTGAAGAGCGCCCTCTCTGGTCTCAGAGTACCAAACACCACAGATGGCACTTTACAAAGGTCATCTTCAAACAGGTGCTCGATGCTGAAAAAGAGCAAAAAACAAAATCAGTGAAGGAAAACAACATACATGACTGCAGCTCCCAACAGGATTCAGTTAGTCCAACATCACTATGGCAACGACTTGACTTCCTTAGCCTCATACCCTTTTTTTCAGTAATGATGCACAGTATTTGCTGGAAATGGCTGGTACTTAGAAAGAGAGACAAAATAATCTCACAGAAGTTGACTTTCATTGTATTCTTTAATCTAGCTTGCATTTTTCTTTTTTAAATCTGACATCTGCAAGATTTGAGAAAGTAATAAACAAGTATTCAATGGTGATGTTTGTTAATATCTTACAGAAAAATACTAGGGAGAATTATGTAACATCGACAGTCATCACAGCTAAATGCAGTTACTCACTGCCACCTACAGTTCCAATTCTCCCAAACAGTTCCAATTCTCCCAACCAATTCCTAATGGTCCCTTCTATAGACTGTCTATAACTTCCCTTGTCCAAAGACACTCCTAATTTAAGTGTTGCATTTCCTGGTGAGCACACAAGTACCAGATGTGTATTCCACCCCTGTGCATGCTGTGCAATAAGAGGTAACCTGCATCTTTTGAATTTGCTGTCAATCAAAGAGGGGCACCAATAGAGAATTTTGTTTACTTGTTATCTAAAGAGTAGCTTGGGGTGATGAGAAACCATCTTTAACGATTTCATCCATTTTCATTCATCCCTAAAATTTGGCCTGGGTTATTTTTGACTGGTAAACGTGAGGTCAGGTCAATGGGCATGCCTACAAGAATGCCATACTTAGCATTGACATTTCCACAGAAACCTACAGTACCTTACCCCATAGTCCATGTGGTTAGTGTAATACCTTTACCGTCTACATTGGATCATTTTGTCATATCAAGTTCATTACATTAACATTTGTAATGTAAAAGATATACGACAGACGTCAGATAACATCTGATCTTGACCTAAAGAGGAGTACGTCGTTATTCGCTTTTTAAGGAACCCGATAGAAATTCTGGAACAAGGTAGTGAATATCAGGCAGGTATATGGGTTACCCATCAGGAAAAAAAAACTCCAAAAATAATTTATCTCTATGCACTACTTACTTGCTATTTACTTACTGATAGTAGATACCACACATGGGAGTATTTCATTATGATTTTCATAATCACATTTTCAACAAAGTTCTGTATTTTTGGTGACAGTCTCAAGACTCAAAGTTTGTCACACAACAAAAAGCTCTCTGCTTTACACTTTGTCCATATTGTATATCATCAAGTTGTTTTATCTAATACTGTATACATACTAAAGCACCTTAACACTGGCTATGTGTACACATGTATTCATAAGTATTGTTCATGGTAGTGTTTGCCCTAAAGCACGGGACTGCGTGAGTCCTGCATTTGTCTCCTGAATCTCGCACAAAGATAAATCTTATGCCAGAAAATTCTGCACCCATTTCCACATCTGGGGTCGTAGCTACAATTACACAATACACACAATAAAATGCGATAGAATCTTTACCAAGTGACAACTCTTTCCTTGATTTTGAAAATCCCTTCCAAAATTTCTTTTAGGGGGATTTCCCTCCAAGGTTTAATTCCTTAGCACAAACACCTGTTCATGGCTATGTATTTATGAAATAGTATAGTTCATTGTATTGGTTAAGTGCAGGGTATGTCAGCCCAGTAACTCACTACAGTAGCAATGGCACAATATTTAAGGGCGTTAATATAGGGTACAATCTCAGACAATACCAGTTTAAGTTCTGAAGTGTTGTTCTTTCATGAATACTAATGCATTTTCTATTTTAATAGCCTTAGTGGCAGTTACTAAGTGTGCAACCTTTGATGATTCAACAGTAAAGACATACATCTTTGCACAGGGACACTGCAGAATTGGTATTTTGATGCTAGATTATAATTCATTCATTCCTTCGTTAATTCATTCTGAATCTATATGAAAGATATTCAAACATATGCGACTTACACCTCAATGCAAATAAACAGGTTGCAGTCCATCAGTCTATCGTCAACCTGAGAGACAGACCCCTGATACAGCCGCACTGTGAATGGATTCTCCCTCGGATGGATGTAGTCGGCTGTGACTGGTTCACCGAGACGAGCATTGGATCTCAAAAGCCCTGCATCCACATCCACTCCAATCAATTCTTCGATGCAGTGATGCCACTTCAGGCGGTGAATCATGGAGCAAGGACCGCAGCCCATATCGATTACCTGAAACAGATCAAAGTAAAACTTACACTTATGGAATCCCTCCGATAGCGACAACAGACCGACAGGGATCTAGATGAAAATGGGAAAAGGAGAAGATGAGAGAATGGTACCAGGACTGAGTGGATGATGTCACGGACATTGAACAGGGGATGGTTGGCAACTGGGAGATGCAGCATTCAATCACTGGCTGGGACTCAATAAGATGGATTTTTCTTCTCACAGCATTCTACAGTACGGTTTCAAGCTGCCCACCTGAATTGACCTTGTGAAAAGCGCAGTGACCAAATTTGATCTAAAACTGCTGAGTCACCCACTGTTATGCAAGATGTAATACAGCCCATAAGCCAAAGGTTTCCTTCATATTCCCACCATTGATTGATTGCCACGATAAAATAATTGATTAAATTTTCCAGAATTTTTTTCTATTAGGAGGTATATGGTGACTGAATCATAACTACAACATTTTATCATTTGTATGATGTTTGCAATAGCCTTTCTAAATTTACCTTTCTTGGCTTAAATTCCTTGGTCAGGTTGACAGCTGTTTGGTACCTTTGCTCTGAGACTGGTGGAGAAAATGTTATATTAGATGACCCTGGCTCCTCACCAAAATCAGTGTCACTCTTACAAACAGAAGCCATCAATCTGTAATAATTGCAACACAATGAACTGTCACACAATCACTTGAAAGTTAAAGGGAAACTTCAGTTGCCTCAAACTGAATTAGTGTATCGTCCTATGCTAATTCATGATTGGCTCTTTTCATACACATGTATGTAATGTCATTTGTGTCCTTGAATTGCTCTAATTTTGCATTCATCTTGCTTAGGAAGTACTGATATTCAGCTACATCATGAAAAAAAAATACTTATTTATAAGTGAAATGAGGAGAAATTGACAAGATTTCAATAATTTCTCAAAATAAAATGGGGATGACTGCTTTGCTACTACAGTGCACTACAGCAATATAATCTGGCATTCCTTAAGAATCTGTACTAGCCACTGTGGCTAAGTTCAACTTGCTTTCTGATTGGTAGGCCATGAATTTTGACTTTGAGACATGCGATTACAACTGAAGAAAAACCATTCAAGTCAAATCACTGTGATACGCTTTCATGGAATTCAGCCAAAGGACAACCGGTATAATCAGACACCTGTAATCGTACTTTGTATATAAACGGTATTCCCCTCACACACTTTACACACATATAATTTGACATCAACCCAAAATTTGTATGCATGAGAGGCCTGAGGGCACTATGTAGCAGCGCTAGAGTAGAGTCCACCAAATCCGAGTCCTAGTCCTTATCATCTTTTGAGTCCGAGTCTCTGGTGCCGAGACTGAGTTACAGTATCCAAGTCGGAGTCCTTGTTCTATGTGCACAACCTTGACTGAGGACATTCATTTGTTTCAACCTGTGCATCAGTCTTACACAGAATTAACGACACCCCTCCCAGCGACAATGTGATGTAATGCAGTTACACTGTAACAAGTGTAACATGGCTATGCAAAACATGTTCCTCACATTTTAGAAACATAAGACTTTCCATCATCATGAACTGGCTCGTTGTGGTCTCAGCATGGATACTATTGAATGAAATGTTTGAGAACCCTCATTGCCAAAAAGGACCTCAATAAAGGGTATTCCAATCTTGCATGTTTGCATTTGCTAGAACTTTAATGCATCTGCCTCCACATCATTGCCATCTCCTTCAGATATTTACCCAGTGTGGTAAATAAGTTTTTTCTTCAGCTATTCGCTACAAAATATCTTCAGGGCAGCAGCCATCTAGGGTGGCCACCAAAAAGGCACTATGCAGGCAACCAGGTGTTTGGCCAGCTTTTTTACAGTGGTGCAGCTTTTTGCTGCTAGTTGGACACAGTTGGTCTGTGAAGGCACATCTTTCTCATTGCTGGTACTCTAAGCATACGCATAAATACTTGGGAGTATTCTTCGAGCACACAAAGTAATGTTAATATGTGCAAAAAAGATTTTCTGAAGTAGTATAACTGATGTTGGATTAGCCAGGTTTATTCAAAGAGGGTGGGGAAGGGCAAACATGAAAGATGGTTGGCGGCGCATACACCAAAGGGGAGAGACCATCAAGGGGTGTGACCAGACAGGACAGAACAAAATAAAGGGGAAGGGGGGGGGGCCAGTAGGACTATCTAAGCCAAGAGCCACCATTGGCTGGCTTAGAGCATTACAAGAAAACTTTTGGTTTGCAATATGCCTCCCTGAGGGCTGAAAATGGCACTTCCCAGACCTCTAAACTGCATTTAGGCAGCCTTGCATTAGGGATTTCAATCAACAAGAAAAAAATCTATGAAAAATGGTATTACCTATCAGATAGGGTGTGATGATACAAGAATCATAAATTGATATGATTCCTCTTTCATTTACAAGCACTTGCAAAACTATGGAGTACTTGTAAAATGGCAGAAGGGGGTAAGAAATGTTTAGTCCCTCACTTTTTCTTTGAGACTAAGACTCCAAAGCCCCTTCCCCATGCCACTGAATGTGATGTTTTGTAAGAACATAATATTTCATTCAAGAGCAGAACATAATATTTCATTCAAGAGTAATTTACAGAGAGGAAAATTTGCTTAGGTATTTATCATAGACTTTGGACCATCTAAGCGGAGCACCACCATTGGTGGGTGCGCAGCATTTGAGAAAAGTTTTGACATAAAGACTTGTCAGATCTCAGGAAATGGCACTATGTGTGCCCAATGTCAATGTAACAATTTTGACAGGGGCAAAACTTGCTAGGTTATTTACCTCAATACCTAAGACACTCTTAGTGGATCATCAGTGGACTAGTAGTGTAGGAGAAACTTTGCCAAAAATATTTGCAAGATCACAGGAAATGGCATTAAACATGTTCAATTTCAATAATTTGATCCAATATGCTATGGAATGTACCTCCAAATCTGCTAACCAACATTTATTTGAGTTAACAATACGATGTAAACCTGCCAAACTTCGCGCACCTCTTCGCCTAAACCTACAAAAAAACTTGGGAACAAGCTAGCAACAAAAGTGGTCAGGAAAACTTCCATTGAGAGTCAAAATCATGGTTTGAAAATTTGTAACATTAGGCAGAAACTGGAAATAGGATACTCTAGGTCTTGCCTACCTCACCTATAGTGGGCTATACAAACGCAGTACTGTAAAGTTGACTAACCAGGCAAGGGTGATCAAATAAACAGTTCTCAGCTTTCTTTTCATTCATTTCAAGGCATTGCAGTCCATTTTAGAGCTTATTTTTTGGGGAGCGCGAAATTTGGCAGTGCGCGAAGTTTGGTGTATGTACTGTACTATTACTACTTTTCACAATACTGTACTTGACAGAGGTGTAGCCTGATTGTACTTGTAAACAGTGGCACTGACCGTGTGTTATTAAATTCAATGCCTACATTTAAAACACTTGTCTTAAGTCACTCGTCTTTCATAGGATATACAGGCCGATACCCAAAATTTAGTTTTTTAAGGTGTTAACTGATACAAATTCTCGCACAACTAGGCCTACGAGCAAGTCACATTCCGCAAAAGATAACTTCAACAGTAAGTTAGAGTTTGACAAGTTAGCCACAGGTGTAACATGCAAATATAAAAACGTAATACAAAAAAAATTAAACCTTGGAGTCTAGATCTCATCATTCATATGAATCTAAGCTTATCGTGAGATTATTCATTCGCATCCAAGCAATGGACTCCAAAAGACAAAATGCACAGAAATAAACTGTTGAGGACAAGATAACGTAAACGTGGTAGCATAAATATATGAGTACTTCCAATACCTGCTAAAGTAATTCAAATCGAGGGCGCTAGATAAGATTACACATCAGAGCCTATACAAGGCTCTGTTACACACCAAACCCATCCATCTATTCACAAAGAAAGTTGTAAATAAATTGCTCTGTTACATGGCAGAGCTGTATATACAGTGGCGTACCCAGGAATTTGTGGAGGGGGAGGCCGTAGCCTCTGTCGGAATTACTGCAATTGAAAGATCCGAGCGAAGCGCCACGATCGGTTGGCGCGGAGCGTGCAAGAAAGTTTTTGGATAGATATTCCCTCTAGTCTAGATCGCTGGAAATCGCCCTTCCCAGACTCTGCAAGGAGGCTCCCGGAAACGATATTTTCAGCATTTTCTTGGGGTATTGATTACCCTTCTCCCGAACAGTATTGTTGTACTCTTATTGCATCACCTTGCGTATTTTATGACGGAATGTTTTCCATAGTTAGAGCCACTGATCCCCCCCTTCCCGGCCCCCTTCATTCCTTGGGTTTGCCATTGTGCCGTACTGCCGTTAGCAGTATCAATGGTTTAACCAAGAAATCATGAAAAATGGGGGTAGGCGGTTGAACACTATCTAACGCAACGAGCGACGCAGAACCCGAAGGGAAATTTTTTAGGGGAAACGTCCAGGTATAACATGAACTTGTTGCATGTACCCTTGGTGAAACATTTCCAGCATTTTGAAATGACATACTTTTAAGTAGTAGAAATGACATACTTTTTAAACAGTGATATGACAGAGTAGTGGTTCTTATGACCAACTAGACAGGTTTTTGCTCTCATTCTCAAATGTGGAGGAGCTTCATCAGTAGTGAGCCTTTTAATATTTTATATTTTAGGCATAAGTGTCGTAAAATTTTATATTAGGAATGCGTGTTCTTTAGTGCACGTAAATGAGTATAAGCTCAGAGTGCAGCTATGAGAGCATTCAATAGATCTTCGTGCGAGTCCTGACTGTCCAACGATTCTTCATTACTTTGAAACCTTGATTTGACAAGTAAATCTTTTAGATTTGGGGCCCTTTTATAGGTAAGAATCGGTTCGTTCGGAAACAGCTTGGATAAAATCGGATGCTCAGATATTAAATACCAGTGTTTCCGAATGGCCTCCTTCAGGTGCTGGGTTTTGGTATGGGGTGTATACGTCAGTTTGAAGACTAGAGGTGGTTCCCTTTCTTTGGGTTTGGTGGTAAGATAGTGCTTACGGTTTTCGAAAGAAATGCCTCTAGTGACAAAAAGTGCAATTTGGTTAAGTCCTTGCTTCAAGTAGGCCGGTGACAATTTTTCTGCAGGTGGTGTTTCGTGTTTGCAGAAAGAACGGGTGAATAGTCGTACAAAAACTACCTAGGGGTCGATATTTCCAACGGGGTCGGTATTCCCTCAAGTTTACCTATAGATACATATAGTAGGCCTATATTGATACTAATCATGTCAATTCCCGCTTATTTCTCATATTTTCAGCAAGATATGCAGTATAAAAAAAATGAGGAATGTGAGGGGGGGGGGGGATGGCCCAATGGCCTCCCCCTTTGTACGCTACTGTATATATATATGTATATATGTATAGATATATATATAGATATATATATATATTTGGAAAAGGTTTAAGGCATTAGCTGATCTCAGATGCTGTTAAGTTGTACCTGATTTCTGAATTTGTTTAATTGTTTAATCATAATTCCTGATTCATTTGTCAGATGTTTATTTTTTTTCTGTCGTTAGAGAAAATACCTCTGGAAAAACTACCAAGATAATCCTTCAAAAAGCAAATATGTTGGTCAACACAGCAGTAGAATAGGCAGAATTTTCATATGAGAAAAGATTGGGGGTCAAAATATTGAACTGTGAGAGCAAGACACTAATGCCTTTAGCAAAGGACCATCATCCGCTGACGCGTATCGTACGGCGAGAAAAGTTTAGAGAAGAAGTGCCCTCAGATTGCCGTAAGTAACGCTTCCTATTCTCCTTGGCCTTGTTTGGATACGGAGGTGGGGAGGGGGACGGGATGGAAGCAATGACCTCCGTATAATTTCGGACTGGGGGCTGTCTCATAGCTCCTAACTTCCCACTCCCTTGGTATACCTGCGGTAACTGAGTTATTGCTGCTGTATCACTTCTAATATTCTGATGAATGGTCAGACCGAAAATTTAATACACTCAAAAGTATGGGAAGATTAATCATTACACTTTATTTATTTCCTTGATATTACACTTAGAGATGGAACAGTTACAACTGCTCTCAAAGAGCTACCGTATGTCAGAAAGGACCATCTGTTGTCAACGGGATTCATTGAGGTTTTAACTTAAAATTTAGAATTATTAGTATAGCTCTAATACCAAAGACAGAGCCAAGGAGAGCAGAAGAGTTGAAGATGATATGGTCAGAAGAATATGGAGCAGATGATCATGAAGATGAAACTGTGAGGCCTCATATGCAATTAAAGAACGCCCCAAAATGAATTATTATTAACTCTCTACTGTAGACGAGTACATACAGATAGGAGAAAATACAAAGCATTTTTAAATTTGTAAAAACTTAAAAAGAAAATAACCTTTAATTAACTCTCTACTGTAGTCAACTACACACAGAGTGGTATCATACAAGATATAGCAAGGCCAGATAGGAGAAAATACAAAGCATTTTTAAATTTGTAAAAGCGTAAAAGGAAAATAACCTTTGTTCAAAATACAATCAGTAAAAAAATTATTGTAATGTTAAGTGACAACAAGAGCCCAAGGACGCCTTGGTTCCTTGGGAGAAGATGCTTTAACTTTTAACCCAGCATCAGATAAGGTCTGAAATTGCAGGGTGGTGGTGAAAATCAAGATCATTTAGCAGCCTCTCTATCATATATCAGAGTTTGCTGATACCGTAGAGTTTGTGTGTGTGTGTGTGTGTGTGTGGAGAGAGGGGGGGGGGGAGCTGAGGGGCAATGGTCAATTGAAAACAACCAGGTCCTGATGATGTGGGTGGAAGAATTACTCCATTCCCATTTACCAACATAACATTCCAGTATTTTGTGTGTGTACCGTCTATGCAGAAGCCATGACACAGCAACTTGCACACCTGTGCATATTCACACTGAGTCTGTATTCAGCACAAGTCGTGCTGATCCACTTACTTCCATCTGCATCAAGTTTTTACCAAATTGTCAATAACTTGACTTAAAAGCATCATAGCAGGGTAGTATAATTGGATTTTTAGTTTGTCACGACAATACCAATCCACACATCAAAAAAAAAAGGTCACGAAGGTCAAGTGGGGTCAAAGGAGGTCATCATATCCACTTCACATAGACGAACAAACTTTTCCATTATATCATCCCCTCAAAATGTTTTATTGGAGAGATATCAATAAAACATCACTTTTCCACCTTTTGTCCCTTTCACGTTAATGAGATTAATTTTATTATATTTTCTCCTCCCACCAAACTATCTTATCCTAAAATTATGTCACCATTTGAACAATGGACACCTAGTTAAAGCAACTCAAAGAAATGCACTTTTTTGCCTCTGGTGATACCAAACGACCTTTGACCTCTACCAAAAATAACAGGGCACGTCTACTCAATATCGTACACTCATCACACACCAACTTTGAAAAACATTCACCACTCGCTTATTGAGTTATCTCGTAGCATATCTTGCATGTTTATCCGTCACACACACACACCCACACACATATACATATACAATGGCCCCCTGCGCCACAGTTACTCCATAGGTTCCTGTGCTACCGCAAGGAACCAAAAATGACATCTAAGACAAAAATACCTTAATATGTTAACTCAAAACAGTTAATTTAATGTGCAAGAAAGAAAAAAAAACAACAAACACGAGGAACTAGAAATTTTCGAAAAAAAAACTCCCTCAGTTGTAATTATTTTAACTATAGTACTGACGTTCCTAAACGGCAAAAGATCACAAAATTGTCCTAATAAATTTTCGTAGAAACGTCAGCAGTGTGTACGTCTTAAGAGACAATTGTCATGGGACATTTCGCTGAAATGTAGATCTTTGTTTCGGTATAAAGTAGTCGTCACACTGTGTGTTACTGTGTTCAATGATAAATGGGATGTATAAAGGCAGGTTTTTACCAGCTTGCAAAGCGGGGGAAGGGGGGGGGGAGGGGGTCTTGAGTTTCACTTCCATTGCCTGAATTTAAATGACTTTCTGTAAAGGAAATTGTGCAGTTCGCAAGGTTAAAATTTCGTATACCAGAGAACACAGATCATGGAGATCGTTTTGACTGTTTTACATTTTTTTTTTTTGAGATTTCGAGCCTTGGATCATGCTGATATTACATGAAATTCATTCCACACTGAAAAAAAAAAAATACTGATATTGCCATAAATTTAGACGCTTTCAAATTTTTCATGAAAGTCATTTTTGGTCTGCTTAATTTTTCCTGTTTCAGTGTTTTACTATGTCTTGGAAATTTTTTCCCGTTTTCCGCAAAATGACTAACTACATTGTTTTTAATGAACCACATGGCCTTTACTTGAACCTACAATGTGCAAAAAAGTTTACTAGTGTATACTAGTGTATAATAGTGTTGCTGTGGTGATATAAATTGCTGATTAGCGTGAAATCCTGAATTATTTTACTAATAATAGAACAGGGTAGTGGGTGAGATACACATGTCCTTTAAATAAATTGAAGAATATTCTCCATTTTGGAATTTTGATGGCCTTGCAGTGATCTTTCAGTTTGTCAACTCCTGTGTAGATAATTTTGCTCGTTTTGACGTCTTAATCCGGTTCTGAAATATTTAGCCTGAGATTGCCAGGTTAATTGTCAACGGAGGAGATTTTTGGAGAATCTGTATGCCACTCATAACTAGCTTCTGTAAATAAATCCACTCTGTTTCTTACAGAATTTTTAACAACTATTCTTATCACTTTCCAGTTTGAGACTAGGATAGTCATTCCAACTCACTTGAAAGCTGCGTCCTCCTAGCAGAGGTTTTTAATTGTTTACATAAAAAAGGTTACGAAATGTCTTATCTCGGTGAGTTGCGTGAGACGGTGATCTTAATTTTATCGATTTGAATCAAAATTGCGATAAAAGATACAATATAACACAAAGAACGTGGAAACTAAATAAATTTGCATGGGAGTTAAAAGTGTGTCACATTAACACTATGAAATTTCACAAAGGTTCTTGTTCTCTTCACTAATTGCATATGTACACTGTACCATATTGACTACCGTACTGCTTTTACTAATCTACTATCTATGGAATAACGCATAGGTATTTTTTTTAATCTTTCTCTGTAAAGTTTTCTAGCAAAACTTAAAAAGCAGTTTAACATTATTTATTTGTATTCATTTTTGTTACAATTATCCCCAAAGTGAATGACAACGTTTCGATGACACTGCCTGAAAAAGAAGAAGAACATGTTTCAGCTATCACCAACTATACCGAGTAAGGTCATATGCAGGTGTGAATATTTATCTGGTGCTGGAGATGTTGTTGTCAAGGTAATTGGAAGAATAAGACATGGGATGACTAAATAACTTTGACAGATGATTATTTCACGGCTAAAGATTTCCTTTCACGACAATTGACTTTCTCACTGAGACTACTCGACGGTGATAACTTCATCCGGTTGAACGTAATCTTTAATCTTAAGAACCAGTTCGTCGAATTTCTCATTCTGAAAGTCTTGTTGACTTTCTTCGTCACTGAAGTCAATGTAGAGGAGTTGAGTAAACGTCATGCTCATTGGTCCAGATGGTGGCCACGTCATACCATCCTCTAGAAGTAGAGGTATGATTGGCTTACGTAGAGCGTCCGACAGACTCACTTCTCGACGGCAGTTGGCAGATAAGGCATACTTCGATGTAATACATGAGAGAACAACCTGTAATCGTATAAAATTTATCAAAATATTTGAAGTTCATCAAAAAGCCACAACAGTATAAAATTTACTTTATAATGTACCAACTTAACCAATATGATATTAAGACGGATGTTACATCCATTCACTTCAAACCAAAGTTATGACTATAGGACAAGATTTTTCAAGTTATACCGATTTCATTTTGTCTTCACAAATGTGAATTAATTTCCGAATTGTGGCAGACATTTTCGGTTTTGCAAAGCTAAAAATTCGTTACAGTAAATCTGGTTTCTGTTCCCTCTACAAATGTAACATGATACACTTAATGTACTAAAATTTGTATTCATTTGGAGTTTTCAATATTTCACATAATTTCTCTTTGTTCTCTCAATCGTTCGTGCTTTTCTTTTTTGGCAAAATGGTAAAACTTTTTTCTTTAGGTACGAAAAACCACTCTGTGAGAAAGGGTTTAAAGAATCCATTTCGGGGGCAGCAAACAAAATTCTATATTTACATTTTCTGCATTATTACAGCTTACCGAGAGAGGACAACTCCGTTTTCAGTTTCTCTAGTCAATGCGTATACTAATTACAATGGTGTAATATAGTGACAGGGAATGGTTGTTAACGTAACACTATGCTAAGTGCTAGGGAAGTATTATTGTGCAATTCAGTACCTCTTCGAAGGAAGTCAAACATTTCAATTACAGCAGGCCTATGACACGATAGGGGGGGGGGGGTGACACGTCACATTCGGTTTAAACACAAAAGCTGCTCTCATTTGATGATGCAGGTTAGTCAGCCGAAACGATCTTAGCAGGATCATTTTTAAATCAGATAGCAATTCGTAAACATATTAACCCTTCCCTAAAGAAGGTAAAACAACATAAATACTGCATGATTGACAAACTTACGGCGGACATAAGGGGACTCCTGAGAAGTACAATCATCTTGTTAGAATAACCTCTTATCTAGACAAAATTGTCAAGGATAACGATTTACACTTACCCGGACAAAAACAATTGTTAAATTGTTGACATGCCGTGTTAAAAATAACTTGTTCTCTCGACTACAACTTTTTTTTTTTTGTCGAGATAACAAGTTATTTGTGTCACTGTATCTCGAAAATTTAACACAATTTTCCACTCCACGATGTCGAGTTAGCGTATCTTGGCAATTTTGTCCAGATAACAGGTTATTTCTCCGATATGTCAAATAAGCCTTCATTCGGTGTCTTGACAAAAAATGTAGACAATAAGAAGTTATTTTTAACACGATAACGTAATATCTCGCGTCATCCCCTCATATCCGCCTTATAGGCTACGAATGACGATCACCTTTGCGTCTCTGATTCCTTTATCGATCTTCCCGTATAATGGATCACCGCCTCCCATCTGCATGATGTCCAGCCAACATGGGAATCCGAGCTTCGTCAGTCGGCTGAAGAGTTTTTTAATCTCAGGTTGTTTACCCCATTGATAAGAGATGAAAACGGTTGGGAGTCGTTGGTTAGGCGCCTGTCGGGTTGCGATGAGAAGAGTAATCCAAATGACACAGTGATCAATGTTAAGAACAAAAAGATTATTATAATTAACAAAAATATTTATACAGAAAGACTAATATAAATGACAAAGAGATTAGTATATTA
The DNA here is from genome assembly GCA_021234535.1 of Stichopus chloronotus. Lineage (NCBI taxonomy): Eukaryota > Metazoa > Echinodermata > Holothuroidea > Aspidochirotida > Stichopodidae > Stichopus > Stichopus chloronotus. Next base: position 9,201,235 of record CM037836.1, read on the forward strand.
CATAAAACGTCATTGTTGGAAACAATGAATCATCGTGATTTTAAGTTCTTTTAAAAGAAGTAAAGTCGGAGTAATAAACAGCATATAACAACCTCCCAAACTATTTTAAAATCCATTTTACTTGTTTGTCTTCATTCGATTGAGTGACGGTGGTAGGTTCCGACGGCTTCTTCACAATTCTCACCTCTGGTATGTCGTCGATTTGGGGAACCCAGTTTCGGTAGTCTGTCGAAATGGAAACACGTGATTTCAATAAATTTCGGTTTTTCCATGAGAACCGATAAATTTGTTGGTCAATGTTGGGCCTACGATACCTTTCACAAGGTAACTTATAGGCTGTCCGAAATTGTCTCAGTTAACACGTTGTCCCCGGTATGGGTATGGCCAACAGTTACATATGATAACATATAACATAACAGCAAATTTGACAGGGTAGGGTTTCTTCCGATTTTGTGAGGTGTAATATTTTAATGATATGTGTACTTTGACAGCTGTGCTTGTCAAGCCTTTTTCAAGTACAGGTACTACGAGTGTAGTGTCTTCATTCCCTACAGTAACCTTTAACGGTGTTGACGAGTATCTACAAATTGCGACACTTGTTTTTGTTATCTCACCATCTGTTATGATACTTGGATCAGGAGGAGCATAGTAGCCAATTTGTCCCAACAGTTCATGAAATCTGTCGTCCGGCCAGAATTTTTCTCCTCTGACGTACTCCCCGTGAGAGAAGAACTGGATATAAAGCAGCTGAGCAAAGAGCATGCTCATAGATCCCTCAGGAGGCCAGGAAATATTCTCGATCAAAATAGGGATGATTGGTTTGTTCAGCAGATTGGCAAGGTTCACCTAACAGAATTTAAAGATCGGGGGAAAAAGAAAAAAAAAAGCCGAATCTATCGTCTTCCCTTAACAACCCACATCACGTAAAATAGTAAATGTTAACATTGTGTGCATCTTGACTCATCTTTCCATAGTAGGACGTCCATATGTTAATATTTTCATTATATTTTTTTATTATTTCTCCATTCAAGAATTGCTCTACTCATCTCTACCACTGCTCTATACACTAATTTAATGCACGAAGGGGCTACATTAGAATCCAGTGAGATTCTTTCCTTTGAATTGTTACACTCTAACTGTGGAGCTCTATAAATTACAACTCAGTGTTCTATCGCCGTTCATATCTGACTTGGTGCTGATATCAAATCAAATTCACTCTCACACAATATCGTCTTAACTTTCACATTGTCTGCAAAGTTGAGGAACTGCAACGGTCAGTTAAATGACACCTAGTTATGCCATCATTATTTATGGCTGAGCTTGAAGAATTCAGAATTCTGGGAAGTTACCCGTAAAAACCTATCCACAACCACCAATGCGCTAATGGTATTTTCCTCCATGCTATGGCTCACATGCCTTGCATTCTTCATCTCGCTTCGCACTGCTTGTCATCCTTCAGTGAAATTCACCTTCGATTCTTTTCTGACATGGTAAATTCCTTCCCTTAATATTCTGATGCCGAGTTACACTTAATTTTCATAGCTACAACGCTACATTGTCTAAACCGAAAGCCATTTGCGGTCACGTCATAATTTTGAAAAGATCTGTTGTGTCGCGCTCAATGTTATATCAGAATCAAATGCCGCACTGTTCCACTCACACCGAACACGATATGGAAGTTGCTGACCTTGTCCCTTATTTTCTTAATAATTATTAGTATTACCCACCAGGGTATATGTATCAATGAAGAAATACGTAACGTATTTTAAAGGGATTTTAAAAGGGACTGGCCATTGAAGGGAAACTGATTTTTTTTTTTTCAAGAAAAAAAAAACCCTTGAATATTTCTCTCTATGTCGAGTGAAAAACATCTCAATAACATGTTCGTCTCGAACGTTTTGAATTTAAAAAAAAAAAAAAAATTATTATTCCAAAATGAAAGATTGCGATGTGACTTCACCCAGAAGCACTACATAAAATGTTCTTCATATGTTCTCTTAATGTACTTTGTATTTCCTTGTTATATTGACTGTCTTTAAAGAAATATTGCAATAGTTTAAGAGACCTAAAACTTGTTATTTGACCTTAATTTCCATAATATTTTAAGGAAAATCTACAATATGTCCAATCGACATCTTCATAAGTACCAAATTTCAAGTTTAAATTTTCAGAAAGGAAAAAAGTTTCAATTTCACAGAAAAACAAAGACATTTTGCAATGATTTTCCACTGTTGTTAGATGGCATTTTGGAAACGTTGGAAACCTATATATATATATATATATATATATATATATATATATATATATATATATATATATATATATATATATATATATATATTGTGTGTGTGTGTGTGTGCGTGGCCTATACGATCTGCAATTGTATTCTATTTTGTTCCGTGCAGGGTCTCACCTCTTTGTTGCAATTTTCTGACTTGGCGTATTTATTTGTCACCATACATATGACTATCTTTGCTGCCCTCATCCCTTCATTGATCTTAGCAAAGAGTTGATCTCCTCCTCCCATCTGGCCAATGTCCATCCAACATCGATATCCGGCCATCTCCAGATGTTCCTTGACCGCCTTAACCTCGGGTTGATGATCCCACTGGTAACTGATGAAGACAGGGCAAGGTTTCTCGGACATCCCATCGACTGGCTTTGGTACCATTTTATCTTTGTAAGGAACAAATCACACAAAAATGAAGAAGGTTGCCATAAAATCAAGACAACGATCTTTGTCAGTTTGATTGGGATCATTTCAACATATTCATTGCCCCCGAGAATGCGTCCTTTCTTTGCACTGATTTAAAAAAAAAACATTTTGAGACCGAATTCTTAGACATTTTATGGATTCCGTCGATTCCCTCCAGTATTTACCATCCTTACCTGCTTCTTCGAGGGCTTTCTCAACAATTTCAGCTGCCTCAGTCCTTCCCATGTCTTGTAGAGCTGTAAGGATGGCGTAGGTAGCATCACTGCTCTTATGGGTGGTGTACCATTCAGCCAGTATGGCCATGGTGGGATCAGGAGACAAGGCCCAGTTACGGATGTCTTCACCAGAATAACCAAGACGAACTGCTAGATACCTCCAGTCATACTCGTGCTCGGGGTTGAGGAGCTTAGATACATCACGTGACCACGTAGGCGCATTGCTTATGGTCTGAAACGAATACATACCATATGACACATTGTTAAAGATCATTGTCATAATGTCAATTGTATTTTTAAGCAGTTATCATTGTCACGGGGAGGAAAGGCGGTGTGATGGGGTTTCCCCGAGGACTATTTTGAGTCCCCCAAAATATTCAACTTGAAAACAAATTGAAGCTACATCCATTTGCAGGAGGTGGGGTAAGAGGTTAAATAGATAGCAAAAATGGGTTCGGCAATGCCATTTCCGGTGATCTGGGTGGTGTTTTCGACCAACATTTGCCACAACGATACGGGCCAACTGATGGTGGCGCTCCGCTGAGATAGTCGATATGCAGTCAGTCTTAAGATGTTTTGCTCGCGCCTATCTTTTAAAGGTAAACGCCCAGCCGCGGAACTCGATTTAATAAGTGGAAACATTCTATACAAAAGCATTCCAAATTATTACAATTGCTTCATAGATTTACGTTTTTCTCTCATCAATGGAGAAACTTGCAGACATGAGATCTCTATTTCAAGGCTGCATAGGTGCATGCAGCTTAAGGCACCAGGGAAGTGCAACCGGTGGCAGGGCTTCGCATAGATACCCTTCAGGGCAATGCCCTCCTGGGGCCAGACTCGCCTGCTTAAACTATATATGTTTTATCAAAGACGCATGACAATATGTGCCCCAGTCACTACATCCTGGCGGCGCCCCTGACTTTAAGTCAATTCCATATAGGATTTGCATCACACATGATATTAAATATACTTAGGAATGCTTACCATAATTGGCATCAAACTCTCACAGGCATAAGGCTATGGGTAACAAACGAACTAATATTACGTATTTCATTAGCGTAATTTTAGTTTACTCGAGATGTAAATAAAATAGCAGAGACGGGACTAATTTACATGCCAAAGGGGAAAAAAAAAAGATAAATTGGCTGTAGTATATCCAACTTCTGGTATCTGCGGTTTCCATACAATTAATGTCTATATTTTCCTGGTACCTCACCTTGAAGTCTGAACCATGGCCATATCTTTTTCAGATCCCCTTCTCATTGTGCAAATTGTTTGGTCTGTTTGTTTGTTTATTTATTTAAATTTTAAACTACATGCACAAACGTAAACCGAGAGGAAGTAAATACGCTGTCTAAGAATTGCCTGCGCGTTTTGCAAGTGACAGCCAAACGGTAGCTTACCTTATGGTCGATTTCTTCTACTTTTTCTACCGTTTCATCGACCACGACGTCAAGTATGTCTAGTCGGTCTCCGTGTTCTATCACTTCGTCAATGACACTCTCCAGTACCTCGCCGTGTTCGGTGACCTCTTCGTCAAGTCGTTTGACGTAAGTCTCTGTACCGACCATCCTCGAATCCAGTTCGCCAAGTTGCTCTTTCTGTTTCGCCATATTTGAACTCACGTTCTCCAACCTTCAAGTTGTCCGACAAAATAACAAATAAAACATGTTTGGCTATGGTTACCGTGTTCTTTACAACTTTCAGCCCTTGATCTCTTAACCTGTAAAATGGCTGGAGATTTAAAAAAAAAAGAGTAAAAAAGAAACAAAACAGAAATTACCCCACCTCCACATATTGAATAGGCCTAGACATGCCTCCATTGAGTTGACTATGTTAAAATTTACGGATTATTGAAGCAGTTTCCATTAAGTACAAGCCTTTCCCTTTTCTTGCAGATTTGTAATATTTTTCGAATTTTCATATCTATTTGAATTTTTTCGTTTTTACCTCAGAGAATGAGGTGACTATATACACTGTCACATTCAATCTTCGTGCCTGTTGCCAGTGATGTGACAGTCCCTGATGTGTGTAATTTCACAATGCCGTGTGACATGAAAATGACATTTTGGAGTATTCGGTGAAATAATCATTGAAGCTACAAATTCAATCAAAATCAACTTTTTGACAATTTTACAGGCAAATTCCTGTCTAACGAATGCATCATGAACGGACATTGGTTAAGTATGCAAATTTGTGACGTCATGATGGACACATGTATGACGTGTCTTACGTCATCCCTCGTTTACTCAACCTTTATATCAAAGACAAGCATCTTTTTTCTTCTTCTTCCAAAATATCGATATCACTTACCAATGTGAAACCCAAGAATTAAGTTATTAAGAGACATAACATACAAAGAATTAACAAAAGAAATACTGACACTAGGCAACACTCCTCGTCATCTGTTGTGCATTTTCATCAAACTTTGAAAACTCGAATGATTTCAAAGACTTTACAAAGATATGGACAAAAATTCCACTGATTGTCGTTTTGGGTTTCACTCTGCAAATTCTGACCGGAGCCAGCTCTTTCCTAGATACATGTCACACGGCATTTAAATTACTAGACACGTTTCGAGGCGCCGGGATCCTTTTTGTTTTCATTCCTTAACAAATATCTCTCCTGTTTATTCACCACCACAGCTCCTTGTCCAACGTAACTTTTTATGAGGAAACGAAGACTCCCGATCCTCTTCAATTACAGCATTTTGGCAAGAGGTTGGTAACAAAAATCTTCCTCCCTGCAAATTTTTGTCTTCGCTTAACCCAGATCACTTACGTTCTGTCTTCCAGGAAGTCAATAATGCTCTGTACCATGTCTGGTAGTCCCATCTGAGTTCCATTTCTCTGTGCCTCTATTATTGCTCTGTGTTTCTTCAAGGGCTCTTTGTGAGCTTGACCAAGTTGTTTCATCTCCATCAGTATGACCACTTTCCACATGGGATCGACAGTTTCTAACTTCTTGGCCATAATCGTCATGTACTTATCTGCCATTTTCTATTTTTCGGAGGGTAAGGATCACACAGAAATCGATTTTGAAACTAATCGTTTCAAGTCAGTTATTGTGGTAATTGCCCGGCTGACAAAATGGTGATTAGTTAACGATTAATTAACTTTTGTTTACCACTGCATGGGACAAATAACACTTCCAAACGATAACATGATCGATATATATATAACTACCTTACCTCATTCAGCCTTCCGATGTTAGCAAGCGTTTTACAGGCGTATGACGCTACTAGGGGGTTCTTGTCCCACGCGTCTAGTAATTGCTTAGAGTACTTGTCAGCCTCATCGGGGCACTCTGCAGAAAATTCGGCGATAGCCATGTAGATCAAGTGGCTACATGAAGGATCCTCAAGGTCTGCCATGATAGTGTCCAGGATTGGAACTAGTTTCTGCAATGATCATCATATACACTCAGGTTATGTGGAAGCCTAATGACTACGATCACGATGTGATGGAAGATGAAAAGATCAGGGTTTTTTCAAACAGGAAGTATGTGTGAGATCATAATCGGGGGGGGGGGGGGGAGAACAGAGGGTGGGTAGCAGGGGAGGGTGGGTAGCAGGAGATGGGGATCGGCATCAGGAATCGAAAAATGAGAGGATTCGAAACTAAACAGGCTACCAATGCACAGGCATCAGAAAGAAGGGGTTGTTCAACGTGTATTGAAGACGTCATTGTACGAGAGCGACTTAATGATAAAACAATGGAATGCTTACTTTTGGCCGGGTTTTGGCGACATCATCTAGAAACATGTAAAAGTAACATTTTGCTGTTTTGTCGTTAACGGCATTTTCAGCGAGCCTGTCGAGATACCTCAGAACTTTATCTGGGGCTTCCTTGTAAAGTGGCTTTAATGTCACTGCACGAAGGAGAAACGGAACGGAGACATAATTCCAATCAAAGTCTGCTAACATTTCTTTGAATAGTTAAATACAGCGAAAGTCATCACAAACGCAGATCAGTATCAGATGCAATCCACTGAATATTCATTTAGTTCGACTTACGTGGGAGTAAATTGAAGTATATGGTTACTGCAGACTTCTTAGGAAATAATTTAAGGTATCATGATGAGAAAGTCTTACCAGATGTTACTCGTGTGACTAACTTTCACTACAAATCCACCAGGCTATGTATCCCGCATTGCTCCAGAAACGTCGTTTGCAAATCGACAATATATAATCCCACTTGGTGGTCAATAGCACAAGTGTAGCATATGTTGAAGTGATTACATTTTAATTGGGAGGTTTTTATTTATTTGTTGATAAAATATCAGAGTTTAGTCCAAAAGGGATCTTGATAAGCTGCAGGTGATCATTACAAATTAGTAAGTACCTTTCGAAGTACCTCCCCATTTCTCTGCATGGTATCAGTGTCGAATCTGTACCATTTATTTGTGATATGCCATTCCTTCCCTCCCTTCAGCTGAATTCCTCCCCCCCCCCCCCCTTTTTCAGTTCTGCTTACAACCGAGGGTTTGTCCTTTCCCTTCCAAGTAGACTTCGATGACTGTGTCTGCGCAAGGAATCAGTAACTCAATTTGTTGGTAGATGCAACCGATTGCGGTAGTCGACATCTTGTTGAGTTGTTCGTGATCACATTTCATCAACGTCACTGTTCCTGGGATGAAGGGCTTTATCGCCGATGGATCCCCTTTGTTCTATGGGAAGAAGATGAGGTTAGAAGGACATCGTAATCACATGCGATTCCGATCAAGACCAGAAAAAATAATTAAGATTAGCAATAACTGTTGATAGTCTATTATTCCTATAACATATGGGATAAACAATGAAAATCTTCAACTAATTTGGACACGACTGACTGGCTTGACAGCATGTGTGAAATTGATATAATGACCTCTTGTGTGTTGGAGTGCCGGTAAGCTCTGGCAAAATCAAGAGTGGAAGAGATAACGAGATGATTAGGTGGGATCAATCCTTCTAAAGCTCTCTTATGGTCGATAGAAGTCAAAATATGAACCCCTTGTATGGACAATCTCAATAATGCAAGCTTGGGCTAATCTAGCATGGGCTAATTTAGCATGTACATCAATTGGGTTCAGGATCCATATTGTGTGTGGTGGTCAGAGACACCTTAGGTTAGCAGATGTCGAAACCTTGTAAACGTTATATCTCAAGAAAGCAAGGTTGGGCCAATCTCAAGATGGACCACACTGAGTAGAATATTTGGCATGTGTGCCATGTCAGGTTTTGTTTGTCACAGCCCAATTTCCAACCCTTTTTGGTGGTCTTGTAAATGAATTACTCTAAGCAGATAGGTTGTATCATCAAAACAACATAGTATCCTTGAATTCATCTTAACTGTTCCTTTTCCACATAAGCTTGCTTGTATATAAGTAGTCTGCATGACAGCTTCGTCTTTTGCTCCTAGTTAGGCTCTTCGACAATCTTCAGTGTTTCAATTAGGAGATAAATACGCGGGCGCTGCGTCACTAAGTTGATTTGACACCGATGATGACGTCTTCATACAGGCTGAAAGGATCGACGGGATACATCATCCATAAATGCGTACAAACAATTGAATTAAAAACCTCTTTTGGACAAAATACCCGTGATCAATTTTTAATCCTCCCAACCTGTCCTGCCTTTGCTTTTCAACATTGATAAACATAAACATGTACTGTACTCGACCTCGGCACAGGTCGTCCTATTACTACACTATGGGGTATGCCATGGTGTCCTTGTATGGTCCATAAAGATAGAAAGAAGGATAAAATCATTTTTTGTTCTACCATTCAGAATGTTACTCTGGACCATGGTCTGTTAATGGCAAGTTTTTGATGTCACTTCTTTATTCCCTGATGGGTCAATATACTATACGGAGTGATGCCTGCGTGTCTGACACTGTGGTTACACTCATGGTTTGATCTTGAGGAGAGGGGTCCACCTGTAAATCCACGAGATCAAGGAAACGTGAGATCAAGAAAACATAAACCTTGTTTTATCGCACGAAAGTTCAAGTACGTCTGTGAGTTTTATCCAGTGTAGTGACTAGGGCCTACGGGGCATTTTACGTTCTGTACTTCGGCTAGGATCATCATGGTACCAACAATGAATTTGAGAGGAGCATTGCTTCAATTGATGTCAACTTGAGATGTGACTCGGCTATGAAGTTGCAATGGTTTAGGCTAGGGCTTTGAATAAACTCGCTGTTCGCTGATAAATAAGTTCGAATAAATCTGTGAGAATACGATGTGCATTCACGTATTTTGAGTGCTACTACGTATCATACGCCCTTGGTGTAATCCACGGTGACATGCAAATTCACCAGTGGAGAGCAGGCAACAACTTACGTACTTACGAGCATTAATGTATACTGAAATAAATCGCGGAAGCTGGAGGTCAATGCTGACCTCGGGTAAACCCTGATTTCCGTTTACACTACTAATGGAACACCATTACATTGCAGTAGGCATTCATGTGCATAGTAATGTGCTTGAGAGAAAAGTGACTATGGAATGAGACTGATAGGAGTGAGAGTTGCTACCTTAATTTGCTACCTTTGATTTGCTACCTTTGATTTGATTTGCTCCCTTTGATTGACTTCTTGTCGGGTGCATTATTTGCATGATCTGTACATTAAACGGATGACTTGCGTTTTCCGCCCTGATAATAGGATGAGGTGTATTGCCACGGGCTCACCTGTATGACTTTGGAGAGGATAGTTAGCGCAACAAATGCAAAACCAGAAGCGGGCTCCCCATCAAAGTCTTGTGAGATGACGTAGTTATATATCTTGGAAAGTTCATCCTTGGCTTTTCTAAAAATGGAGAAAGAATAACGTCAGTATGCCATTGTATACCAATCCTTAGCTGTGTGTTATTTACACGATGGCCCTGGACTTCGATGACCTTGAAGAAAGAAAGAAGTGGAGAATAAAGAAGTGAAGAAAGAAAGAAGTGAAGAAAGAAAGAAGTGAAGAAAGAAACTTACTTGAGATTATTTCCTACGGTTTTGATGCTGCCAGTGACGTAACTGCTCTTGTCTCCACAATCAGTGATGTCATTCTCCTCTCGCTGTAGCCAGTCTAACATTGCAGTGAACAATTCCGAAAGTTGATCCCCCGCTCCCTTGATAATCAAATCATATGGATGTGGTGAAGCTAGTAACGTAATCGATAAGGAAAAGAGAACAGAAGGGGGGGGGGGGGGAACTGGAGTCCAAAATGTTTGAAGGGGCCCCAGATGACTCAGCATCTCATGATCTCAAGATACGTTCTCAAAAGTCTCACTAAGTTTGTAATTGTTATTATGAATTCCTTTTGCTAATTATTTCACCTTTCTGTTAGGCTGGTGGCTTAGGTCTCTCGCTACCTTCCACTTCCCAGGTCATACTTGTGTATCTTGTTTCTTCCTCTTTTTTTCTCTTTCTCCTTATTTTGTAAAATTTTGTAAACTTGTATTGTTTTTTTCCCTTTTTGCAACTTTTTGTAAATATTGTATTATAATTCTCACACCTCAAGAGAGGTTAACAAATTAAACTGAAACTGAAAAACCCTTTTGAGGCTTCTGAAAAGATAGGGTACATATGATCCTTCCTTAGAAGCTGGAAGTGTTTAAAAAGTGTTGATGAAAGATTAGCCAATGCTGGATCCTGTATTAACAAAAGGATAATGCACAATGGGTGTGGGGGGGGGGGGGGGGTTTATTTAATCCTTAAACAATTAAGTAACAACGAACAATGCTTTCAAAGGTAGGTATATGCTACTCCTGGTGAAACGAAGGTTTTATCACCAAACAAGAGATCAGAACAGTATTGTACCTACAGCTTGAGATAAAAATCAAGGGCAATGTTCAATCTACATTTGTCGGTACTATGATCACAACCGATTGATTTCTAACTAGCAGCAGGCTCGTACCTCGAATATTTACTAAAATATTTCATTTTGCGAATTCTTTGAGATATTTCCTGAAAACGATGTCTTGTCTACAATAATGTTTGCACCTTTTTAAGAGAGATGAGAAGCGATGGTGGAGAATTCCTTTCAATAAAGCACGGTCACCTGACTGAAATGGGCCAATACGAGTTGATAATTTTTGCCAAGTGCATATGAGCAAAAATTCATACATGTTGGTGCATTATTTATGTTATACCCTTTCGTCTCTTGTTCTGTGCTCTTCTACAGTTTTGTACCATGGATGTCATAAGAATAGAGAGAGAGATGCATATTTTGAAGTATTATAAATTTGTTTTCTTTTGGAAAGAGTGGCACTTGCAATCACGGAAAAGTCCCTCGCCATTTCCACGAAATGATCCAGAGAACTCTGAGAAAACGCAAATGTCAGTAGTTTTTCATATACTCTATTAGTTACGACCATATGGGGTTAGACTGTCAAACCTATCACATGGTCTATGAAGTCTGTCTTTAAAAAACGTTGCAAACATTAACAACATAAAGTAATACAAAGAAACTCCTACAGTAAATCTTCTATCATTTGGCCTATTGTGTGTTCGTTTTGCACAAGGAGTGTTAAAGGTGATCGATGTGATGTGAAAATGACGTTTTAGAGTACCGGTATTGGCTGCATTAAACATGTTGAAAATAGCCACAATTTCCTTCAGAATTCATGACAATTGTAGAGGATTGTAATCTAGTGCATCAGTGAATAACATTGTCTAAGTATACAAAATTGTGACGTCAACAGAGGGATGTGTTCTATTTTAGCCTTTTTTAACCTTTCTCTCAAGAACGATTGAAATTTACATGTCAGGAGGACATTTATTTTGGAAGCATGTTTTTTCATCTTTACAAATATTGATGTCACATGCGGATTTGGAACTAGATGAAAAGTAATTAAGAGACAATGTATATAAAGGTTTAAAAAAAACCGACAATGCTTGCATTTTTGTTATTTTTTTGTTGTTGAAAAGCCATATCTCAGAAACGTTAATATGTTTAAACGTAATTCCAAAGGATTTCCATTTCAGGGTCTCACTTTGCAACTTCTGAAGGAAGTCAGCTGTTTTTTAGGTGTATATCACACGACCTTTAATAATGCCCGTTGTCCCAACAAATACGACCTGTGAAGAACTGTTGTGATTTTGATGATTACGAGGAAATGAGCACAAGGGTTTCACGTTTTGTTCAAATAGAGGAAATGTGATTTATCTTTATACTTACGTCATAATTCATATCCCTATCAACGATAGCTTTTCCCACGACGTATGCAAGCTCGTCCGTTCTCTTGAAAGTACATATCAAGAGCTTCATGATCTTACCGTTCACTTCATTAGCGATTTTATCACGACTATGTAAAAGAAACAAGAGGTGGAAAACGTAACAGGAAACTGCGCTATGGTATTTTCAGTGGTCAACCCCGCTGACACATTGCACACACTTATTCAACGTACGAGGATATCTATGTACTAACATTGAAATCGTTTATTTTTAAGTAATTTACTTATACCTATTTTGTTTCCCCGCCGTCACGAGCAGGGTCTCGCTTTGTCATGTATCAGCTATACTTTAGGCTTAATGTTATGTTCCTTTATGCCAATGCATTCAGGTGACTGCATAATTAGGATGCATGAGCGTAAAGGCATAATTTTCCCATTTTGTAAAACCCTGTGGGATATAAAGATCTACCAATACTTTCGACACCGTGCACTGACCCATAACTGCATTGTCATTTTGAATAACCTAGGTAAGAGCTGAGAATCAATATTTCACCAAGCAAGATGAAAAAACATTATACAATTGCTTAGAAAGAATAAGAATTTAGGGAGATATATTCCAATCAAGTTTTGAATGTAATGCCATTTTGCATCTAGCCCAATGAGAAAAGTAGTCCGAGGGGAGGGGGGGGGGACACCACCTGAAATTGAACTCGTTACCAGTTCTTCCATGTGAGAACAAGCCGCTTCCCCCCCCCCCCCTCCCAGGCTCAGAAGAGCCCATAAGCCACTGTATCATGTGTTTATTGTTCTCTCTCCTGAGCTGTATTGTTTATATCTAAAGTTCAACGTGGAATAAAAATTAAATACACACAAAGGTTGATATATTTGTTTTAAATCCCTAGGCTGAGTTTGTCAGAGAAGTTTAAATGGTGTTGCCCGATGTTCCTCAAACAAAAACTTAACGAGTAGAATGGCTTTTGGACAAAAGAAAATAACTGTGGGTGGAAAGCAATTGAAAACATGCCATCATTGTCAATGCTTGATGGCAGTTTCAATTTCATTCAACAAGTGGAATCAGCTATGTTTGTATTTCAGAGAGAATGTTACTCTATTAAGAAACTAAAGAGGCATATCGGAGTACGTTAGAAGCTTGTGAGCCATCTTCTAGTTCACATAACTAGTTTTTTGTTCGATATTCATTTTGGCCGTTCAGTTTTTCCTTGTGTTAACTCCGCATATAGGGCTTGAAATCTACAGACTTTAACCACAAAGTTGGATTTTTTTTTCTGACGAAAGTAACCCCTACCCCAACCGCAAACCAAAATGTTACCGTGCCTCCGTGTGGATATATGTGGAGATTTCCACTTATTGCATGTTTTGAACTTCTGTGAAAGGTAATCAACACTTTAGGAATAAAACATTTTGATAAAAAGGAATTTGGATCGCAGGTTACCTAGCAAAGTGTGAAAGAATAAATACCAGTGACTTTACAATGACATCACTTGAACTAAACCTTACACAAACGCGTCCATCATTTTCTCGACGCAACCTTCTAAAGCCGATCCAAGTTCTGTTCGAGAAGGTTGGGGTTCCTCCGACCACCATTTATCGTCCTTTGTTCTAACTAGTTCTACGGGGTTTTGGAGAATGTCTAAGATTGTCTCTGCGTCTTTGACGTAATTCTGCCAGATTAAGAGAAGAAAGAGAAAAGTACACCTGGATGCAAGTACATTTTTATTGTCCTTCTGAGAATATGAAGTTTAATGTCATTCTCTGATCAATGACAGGAAAGGGGGGGGGGGGAGGGGGTGGGTTGGCATGTATTATGTCCCACTGGACGCAGATGGTTACATGTGTACGTCAAATTCTCAAGCATGGTAATCCTCTGCAGGTCCGTAAGAACCCCCCACCCCCTCCCATCCTGACAAGAGTTCCGTTTAGCCTACGATAGTAGGCCTACGTTAGCAACATATATAATGAGTTTTAATTTGTTGGTGATAACTGTTGGGTAAAATGTTCCACTTGTGGTAAAATCGAACGGCCCCCCAAACTGAAAATGCTGCATACGGGTCTCCTCTATGCACATTGTTTAAAGTTGTCCGTACGAGCGGCACCACAGGTGAAGTTGACTGAGGGCTGCAGTATTGATCGTGAGGTTTGCCGATCAGGAAAAAAAAGAGAGTAAATACTTGCATTTACTTACGAAGCTTATGTTAATCAAAGAGGGGTGGGGAACGGCGGACAAGATGTGATCGAATTAACTTCAAGGGAACCAATGTCTACATCTGCTGCTTCGAGTGATGATAGATCCACGGTGTGACTGAACATAATCAAATTTCAAAGAGTTCATTCAGGTACATGTTATATTTTGCATGGAAACTTGCCTCCATCGATTTAAGTACGCCCTAAGCAGGCTCTAAGTAGGCTCTTCGTAAGTCTTCAAGTAACCTCTTACTAAGTTCTAAGTAACCTCTGAGTAGGCTGAATATCTTACGTAAACCCGTAGTGAGTTCAATGTAAACCAGGGTGACCGTAACTTAGGGTGCCTATTGTTCAAAGTTTATTGTAATGGCCATCCCGCTGACGTCATAAGCCCCCCGAACTTATTTATTAAAATATTAATGTGCATTTTCAAACACCGTACCTAGTCGGTACAATGAAGACAGAATTTCAAGAACACTTTCTCTGGGCGTGAATTAAGAAGAGACTGTAATTCATACGGTAAAAAAAATTTACAGTGTACAAATTACCAGAATCGTAACTCATGACCTTGAAACGAGCTCAATATTTATTGTTTAACTGTAAGTTCAAATATTTTTACCTTCCAGTTGACATAATTCTTGGATTCAAAGATAGTCGCCGCCAGCTCATAGTAGCCTATCCTATGTTGCCGGATACACTCTGTTGCTATTTTGCTAAGTATTCCTCCTAGTTTCCCTTTTCTGTGAATAAGAAAACAAAGCTTAGACAAGCAACCAAATTACAAAGTTTTTTTTAGCGACATTTGATAAAATGAGACGCGAGCTGAATAGTTTATGATGCGGGACATGTATGCGAAAAGTCAAAACCTAAGCATTTCGACTGAAGGTGAGTCCGGTAGAAAATATTCAGTGCTGAGGTACCCGTGTCAAAAGAAACTTGTAACGGGTATCCGACTTGTGGGACAGAACCAACAATTTTGGGATCGAGAGGAAAATACAGTTAATCACATGGCACCTCAAAAATACCACAATGTTATAAACGACAAATTGTCACATTTTATTTGAACGAAAAGCAGTAATTTTAAGCTATTTAATACCATGTCTACAAGTAAGAACTGCCACTACAACTATTTGGGAGTAACCGACGTATTTATTCGGGTTTCCAACCAAGCGTGTGTTAGGTCGGAAATTCGGAAACCCGACTTTGACCTTCCAATTAATCTACTGATCTGTAGTGACCTCTATAAGACAAGGTGGCTACAGCACAGTATCACATCCGTTCATACCATGCATTCGCTGTCTTTTTAATCAGAACGGTGCAGAAGATCCATGGAATAGGTCTGCAAATGGGATGTGTAGGCTTCAAATGAATGATGTAAGTCTGTAAATATTTTGTTATTGCTTGAAGTTACCTTTCATACCAGCTCGAAGGGGCATCATACAAATGCATAAGAAAGCAATCAGTGAAAGATTATGTTAAGGAATTAAGTTACAACGTATATACAGTTTTCCTCACGATTTTTTTAGTTTACTCAATCCATTCTTTTCAATGGCTCTACACAGAGATTTAACTTCACTGTCTGAATTATCTCTAGTTGTTGAGATGATCGCAGCTATTATTTCCTCGCCACGCTTGGTGATCGCATCTTCTTCCTTTTCGATCTCTTTTCTCAGTTTGTCCAAGCTACCCATACTCGCAGAGAAGATCCTGTTCCTTTAAGAATCCCAAATGATGCAATCTGAAAAAAAAAAGAAACAATGTTTTTGTTTTCGATTTAAATTATGTTATATTACCCTTTACTTGGTATGTGAATGTGTCTGTATGTACGTCTGTTACCTTTGTAGAGATCAGTATATCCTAGCTGGTGGTCATTGGAACCAGGGATCCGGAAAGAAATATATGACAACGATCGTCTCAGGGATCACGCTAACGAATGACCGTGTGCAATGTGTAGCCTAACGTACTATGTGTCATGTTACTTGCGTGTACAAATCAACCGTTAGTGACAAATCCTATACCGCAGTGAACAATATGGTAAACTAAAATGCGGAAGTGACGTAACAAATTCTAAGGCCCTCGATTCATGGGAGATGATTAGACGACCCGTTCCCTTTAACCTAAGAAAATATATTACAAAACAATATTATAAGTATTTTGAGTACGTAATGTGAATAATTCTATTTTTCAGTGTGATACTGTACTTGTTTATCTCAGCAAAGAAAAATGAATATTACCTGACGAAGACAAAGATAATTTTCTTGTCTAGGTCGATACCGTAATATTTGACATTAAAGAAAGAAGTTATTTTCATCACGGAGAACATCGTTTAATTGTTAACACAGTTTACTATATTTTTTACTATTAGGGATACATCAATATTGTATTTAAAGCTTAAATACAAAGAGTTAGAACGTTCGATGGTAGCTTAGTGTTTCTCTTTTACCTAAAAACCTTGCTTCAGTCAATCGCCTTAGAGCTATGGAACTGAGAGGTCCGTATGACTTTTTGGAACTGAATCGAATTTGCTGCCATGGCCGGCGGACGTTAAATTTTCGTAGCGAGTATAGCTGAACGGAAGAACTCGTCCGCTACGCGGGGTAGTTATAGTACTTATTCACACCCGCCCCCCCGGCCTCACCACCACCTACTGCCTAGCCGACCATCTACCTTACCACATCCACCACCGGGTGGGGTTTCCGATGAACCTGAAGGTGAAAACGACCAAGGCTGATGGCAAACGCTTACATCCATTGTTATACAGTGGGTATGATTTGACCATCGGTTGCCTATTCACCGCATTAGATGGTCCGATGGAACCGAAACAAAGAAATTCACTGCTTGTAGAGATAAAGATTTGTAAAACACGGACAGAGCCAAACAGAGTCAAACAGAGCCAAACAAAGCCAAACACAACCAGCAGAACCAAACAGAAGTTAGAACCAAACAGAGTTATGGAAAACTGTGCAGTTAGCAACGTGTTGGGACAGCGTTATATCTTGTCATGGGCCGGGTTTAGCTTACACTGTTGAACAGTTGTTCATTTACATTATCTCCGTGTGATGTCTGCAGTTTGTATGAGACCGTTAATACAATTGTGTGTTTGTGTCTTGAAAGGGCTGAGGTACGGTATACATTGTACATGGTATCTGTGTATGCCCAAGCAGCCTGAGTAACAAAATTTATGCCCTGTTCAGCTCATCTGCCTATACCATTACCCTTGTTACTAATGTTGCTGCAAACTATTTATCGGTACGAAGCTAAGACTAATCCTGCCTACTGTGGTTATTTTTCCTAGCTGTAAACATGGACAGAGCCAAACCGACCCACACAGAACCAAACATAGCCAAACTCACAATGGAATAGCTGTACCACATTGTATGCATTTACATCATCGCCGTGTGATGGTGTCTGTAGTTTGTATGAGACTGTCGATTAATGTGTGTTTGTGTTTTGGAAGGATGTAAAACACAACATGGATGTAAAACACAACAGTGCCGGTTGGGATCAGTTGGTTCGCGGAGGCGGGACTTGGAGATCTAGTAAATCGGAACATCGGAGAGTATTCATTTCCAGGGGTCCAAGCTGCCTCCAACACCAGTCAACATAACGTCCAGGGAGGGGCTGCAGTTCTAAAATGGAAGACGCATGCCAGTAAAACCAATGTTATCGGAGGATAGGCAGTTTTGACATAGAGTACACTTTCCATAATTTTTGCGTTTCTTTCTTTCTCCAAATACGGCATAAACACATCTCCTTATCGATTTGATAAAAATGATCTACCAATGACAAACTCTGTCAGAAAGTGCCACAGTAGAAAAAAAAACTTAATTTTTTAATCTTCTTTCTTATGCTGACGTCTCATGTACAATATTCATGCGTATTTGTTTGTGCCTCTTCCTAGCTGCGCAAACTGAAAGGTATCGGTTGTTAGTTAAGGGTCTTCAATGTTTACCCTGAGGAACTTAGGTAAACTTTGATAACTTTTGACCAAATAACATTCAAGCTAAAGCTCATGTTTTTGTTGTATGGAACGTTTCATCATTGTGTAGAGTGTCCTAGCTCAAAAGTAGAGGACTCCTAAACTAAGCGTAAGACAGAATTCTTAGAGTTGGCCACGCAGGTGATAGTCCTCCGTTCCATTAAAACTGTCCTAAATTGGAGTTTTGTGAGGTGTTTAATTCCTGTACACAGCTTGGAAAGCGTTTGTCATTACGAGGGCAAGTGCTACACTTTGATAAACATCATGCTAGGTTTCAGTAGGAAATCTGACCCCTTGACCTCGAAAAATTTCACGCGGGAATGACGTCACACTTTTTGAATTTGCCACTGCTGAACATGTGTACGAATCGACAAAATAATACACAGATTTCATCGAAATGTGCCCAGTTTTAAGTATATCTATATATGGGATATATACTTCGAACGTTGCAATTTACAAGGACGAAAAGTCATGTTTGGACAGTGCAAACTACATAGCCTAATTTCGCGAACAACTTTGAGGCTTAAATATGAGACTTACGGACATGGTTTGAAAATTGGCCCAAACTGTGCAAAACACGAGTGAAAAAAGAAAACATGCGGGGAGATGTTACAGAAATTTGTTTTTCACATAATGCAACCGTCAAGAGACAAAATCAATGACTAATACGGTTAGTCTTAGATGAAACTTACCCCTATTCCGTAAAGCGCTAAGACAAAGTCATTGTCATTGAAACAATGTACACAATATTGTAGAATAAGGGGGGTTTTAGGGGTTCACAGTCGTGGAATGACTGCCCCAGCGACGGATTGTTGACACAGAACGAAAGAGACGTCAGGATAGAGAAAGATGCAGCGATTAAGTTAGAGTTCCATTTATTTCTTGATCCGACTGGCACATAAATTAACACGCATTAAATTGACGATGAAAGGAAGGAAGAGTAACAGAGAGACGAGATGACGAAGGCCTACATAGTGTACAAGACACAGATGGTGTATACGGTTTGATGTCCAGAAAGCCAGCTTCAGCGGCGTGGCGAGGTCGATGGATCAACCCACGCCGAACTGCTAAGGATCACCTGATAGACTGCTGACACTGACCAATTACAGGTCAAATGGTTGACCTACGTAATTGAATGAGGTGGTTGCCATCCGTGATCTACCCAATCACGAAAGGATTGCGCAACCTTTCTGAGAACAGGGTCTAAGTTAACTATTTTTAATGTGTTGTATTGTCTAATCTGACTGTCTAAGGGAAATAAAGAAAAAGTTAAATAAATCTGAGGTAAACACCGGAAGACTGAACTTTGTACGACCTTTTGCGTACAGTGGGGTAGAATGACCATCTCTATACAACAATATAATACTCGCGGACCAAACCAAAATATAATGTAGGGGGTTAACTTAAAAAAATGGTTATGACCAGGCAAGTACTTTCATGACAGAATAATTTTGATAAATTTTCATGGCACGTAAAATATTTCATATATTCTTCATTTGCACTAAACAACTTTGAAAAGACTTCGTCAATGGATAACACAGTTAGTGTTTAATGAAACACAAATCCAACTACCCATAATCCGAATTGGGTGCACACAACTAATACACTTGCAATTTCGTTCTTCGACAATGGAAAACACATTAAAATACGAATTTGGCTTTAAATTGTTAAGAATAAGGATATACCGAGTAAATTTATAACAGAGTGATATTAATATAAAGATATTACTACAACATGTTGATCTTTATGAATGAAGATGATGCATGCCTGGGATATAGGACCTAAGTTTAGCTTATCCTAACAACTGAAGCCCATAGCACAAATTATATTCATTTGGGAGAGGTGGACCTTTAGATCTATTTATGATAATTTTACCCCCCCCCCCCATAATATTGTAACGTTTGCCCGAGCCGGTCGTGTGGTGAGGAATCAGGTCGGTGAAGGGGTAGGGGGAAGGGCGAGAGCCTGGAGAGGTAGGGGCTGGATGACACCGATGAAAATAAATGAGTACACTAACAGAGCATGTTAGGTTTAGAAAATATAATTGAAGACATCACCACTGTCGCAATACCAAGCAAATGAGGTGATAAAATAATTCAACAAATTAATAAACAGCAAGTGCAGTAAACTAATACTCATACTATGCTATCGCAGCCAAACAAACTACGCGGCGTAAACAATACAATGTAGTGCCAGACATTGCCACTAAACCTCAGCGGCTGAAACACAGCGCAGCTGAAAGCGAGAAGCCAAAGTTCAGCGGCTAAAGCGCAGCGCGGCTGGGACTCAGCAGCTAACCCCAGCGCAGCTGGAACTCAGCAGCGTTGAAGATAAATTCGACGCAGCTCAGCAGCTGAACATACGCAACGCAGCTGAGAGTCAGCAGCGTAAATACTACGCAGCGCAAACCGCTCTACGAATAAGTCAAAAATAAACTAAGTCCCTAAAAATCGCCCATCAGCAGATGGATAAAAATTCGGCATAGATTCTGCCTGGTAACAGTGTACAAGTACACCCTAAACTACTCAATAAAATCACGCCGTACATGGCATTATAAAGCACCCCGTTATCGTGTAAAATCCCACACAAAACAAATTACTGTGTAAAGTCCTATGCAAGCAAACTGACCAATTACGACACCTCAAGCTAGACTGACATACACAAAGGTCTAATCACGAGATGGTCAAGTATTCTATCCCGTATTACGTAAGCAAACTAACCCCGCCTCACTGTCTGGACGAACCTTGCTACTCCCCGCTCGGGGGAACAAAGCCGACCTTGTGAACCGGAAGCCTGCAAACTCTGGCACTCAGCCCTGAATCACCACCCCGCTACACTTACGAGCACAAATCTCAAAATACGGTTTTTCCTTGAAATACCACATTGCCTGCACGTAAATTACAATTACTTAAGATAAGCTGTTCAAGTGGAGGGATCTGAATATACGAGAAAGACAGCCGTTTTCTCGTAACAATATATACACCTTCACAAGAAACTACAATAGTTACTGTATTATTACAGAACACATCTAGGAGTGTTGATATTGTTGTTTTACTAAGTAGTCTCATCTAAACAATGAGTCACACTCCTACAAACTGAAACACATATCATACGTGGGAGTCGGTCACAGCTTTTTACCCTATATTCTCTCTGTGCAAACAAGGTTGCAAAGTTAAAAGAGTAAAGTGAACATCAATCACAAATTACAAGACAAGTAAAATCAATATTTCTTGATTTCTAAGTTTTATTTAATCCTTCTTTGGTACAGACTGACAACACAATTGATAACTTTGACATCAATGAAAGAAAACTTAATATGGAAGAAAAGTTAGTATGACATACAAAAATCCATGCATAACATTAAAAAATGTACATAACATTATTGAAGTTGTCAACATATTTTCATTCTGAAAGCTGTTGGCACACTAAACAAAAGAAATGCAAGGCAAGTGCTATTTGTAATTGTAGATTAGACAGGCCCGTAAGGCAGCAACCTGTCATAGAGGGCGTCCTATAGGTCAACTCAAACGACGCAGACACAGTAGAAGACCAGAAACACGTTACTTGAGTTCTCTCTTTATTAACCCCAACTTCCGTCTACTTGTACTTCTGTCTGTATGTCTGTACAGTATGTCTGTCTGTCTGCCTGTCTGTCTGTCTGTCTGGTGAGTGAATATGACCGCTCTTGGCCCGAAGTGACTCAACGCTCTCTGAGACCGGGGTTTACCGAAAACTGCATGAGCCCTCTCTGTGCGACTTCTGTTACTGTGTCCGCACGCTCGTGCTCCTTTACAGTTTTAACACTATACTTCGTAACTCTTTACTTCAAAACCCGTTGATAAACGGTACATTTGGGCTATTTTGCTCTTGTAGCGATGGGTACGAACGTCACCCCTTTCTCTTCAATCGGTCTCTGCTCTTGTCGCCGAACGACGGAATGGCTCTAACTTTAATATACATCTTATTTAAGTACGAACAAAAAAAATTGGAAATGTGCCTTCTTAAGGTCTATGGTTGTCATCCTGATCGTATTTGGTCAAGATGCCGTGGCATGTCTACGCAACGGATTTAATTACACTTTATAACCAAAAAAAAAGAACTATGAAATAGATGGAGCACGAAACTTAATGAGTATTCATGAGATGAGCAATGAGGCCGCTGGCCGCTCGACGTTATAACAAAGACATTCCAAACTCAGGAAATTGAGGGCGGGCTAGATTAGTTTACAATCCCAAACAGTAATAACACATGCACAAGGACACACAAAATGACATGAAAGAGAAAAATTGGGAACACATGTCATGAGTAAAAGTGATCTATACATCTACTATACAATGTACCTCCAACTTAAACATCATAAAAAAGCATACAACTCTTACAAAAATGTGAAGTACTTTGAACAGCTTAATAGAGGTGGTGAAATCACTATACACATCAACATCCACTACACATGCAATGTATTAACCATAGATGGCATAAAGCTGAAGAAACTAATAAACTGGTACAACCAGGGAGATATACTTAAAAACTTGCATACTGTATGAAAAGGATTGATACATATGCATGTATGAAAAACAATAACACCATTATTCATGAAGCATATTGTAATAAGAATCACATAGTGTTCTCCACCACTTGCATGAAATGGCACATGAATGTATTTTGCAAATAAATCATTTTCCATATTGTATGATCAGGTATCAATTCACCCTGTCACTTCTTCTTTCTTCTTTTGGGAGATGGTGACATATCTGAAGACATTAATTCACCACTTCACAAGCGTGCCGTGTGGTCAAACTCTCAATGACGTAGCAATCAATTCCATAGGCTTAGGATTACTTAGGGAAGCCTCAACAGTCAAGTCAAAATAGTATTGGGGCCAAACAGAAGTTATAGCAATTGGCAGTAATGCAAAACATGCATAGTACTACACCAGTCAGACAAGTATTTGTTAAGAGACCAAGATCTTCTAAAAGAGCAGTCATTGCCACAACTTCACTGGAGTAGTCATTTGCTATAAATCTTGCAAAACATTGTTACAAACCTTCCAATCTTTCAGTAAGAATTGTCTACTGTGGGTCCCAGACAGGAAAAGCATATTCCAACGAGGACTTAATCAACTACCAGTACCGGTACCTTTATACTTTATAGGCAGTCAACTTAAGTTCTTTGGAATACAGTGACAGATAGTTGAAAGATACTCCTTGTAATAACTGCAATTGCAACAGGGCCTAGGCTGGCCAGTCCACAGCTTAACCTAAGGAAGGAAAAAGAAAATAAAAATTAAGACTCATTGCAAGAGCAAACCCAAGACATGTTAGGCACATGCCTTGTATCACTTGCTACTTGGCTTAGTTGACCTACATATACTCTTCTAAAAAGCCTAAAAAGGCCTCATCAGGGAATACGAAATTTGTGTAGGCTTAGCCTATTATTAGTTTTCATTTGCATTGCCTTTCTTTGCCCAAATTGTTCCATATCAGTGAATGTCGTAATGTTCATAGGCATAGGCTACCGTTCATACAAAATCTTCTGCTACAAATTTTTATTTGCGCAGCCGTTTGATAATTTTGGGCAGCGAAAAGACATGTAGCCTATTGTCAAGCCAGATAGGCTTCAAATGTTACGGCAAGTCGTAATTACCAACGTAAGTCTAGTCACTAAGTTATTTTATCTACTTCTAGGCCTACAGTACTATTAACGTTACGTTAGCTAGCTTTTAATTCGTACGTACTGTAGTGTATATATGGCGTTTAAAAATTCGCGCAACCTGTAATAGCACTTTACACATGGAGCGTAGAGTCCTACACGTAAGGCGGTTCCAAATCAGTGATGCTAAATATGTGCCATTAACTTCACAATCTACGGGTGAAAATTAAAAAGTTCCCCATGAATTAACGTTTAATGTGTTCTAAACACTAAAATGTAATCAACTGCCACATATACAGTTTAATACGCAAACGTCCGAGATGAGAAAAATGCCTCTCGGTTTCTATATGTTACCATTTTGTTCAACCCCTCTCCGAAATTTCTGATTATATGATCCCTGAGGAGAAAGCACCTGCACAGTTTGACAACGAATACCTTTAGTACGGTTTTGGTTAACGGTTCCGACCATTTTTTTTCTTATTTTGGACTGAATAGTCATAGAAATGACGACATTTTAAGGGATCCTCTCAGTTATATATTTCACACAGTGATGGTTTTGACGGCAGCGATATGTGACTTCCGGTTTTGTTCGCAATATTGTGAAAATTGTGCAATAAACGGTCAAATCGCGGACGAGACCTACTGGTTTCTTGTGAGATACTTTGTGCATACACAGGGCGTGAAGGAGGTTAGAACTATTGTAAGGCCTACCGGTACATTACGATACTCACCCGTGTTCTGTCGGTGGTGAGAGTATCTTGAGTCTAGATCCAAGTTACTGAGTGTAGTTCTGTGCAACTTCTGGTTACACACGAACATGTAAATGTGTACTTCACATGTGTAATATTTGACGTGGAGCATGTGCACACACATATATAACCATACGACTGGAGGTTTTGTGTTTAACCTGGCCTGGAATTTCCCCCAAATTCGCAATCATGTTTCTGTTCCTTTTGCAGGTGTCCTCGGCTGATATCCTACACATGCAGGAAGTTTTGTGGAAAGTAGAGTGTCTACTTAATTGGAAAGACAATCGCATGTGACAAAAAAGTAAAACTCGTAGAAAAAGGAAGTCATGTAAGGCGAAATGCATTTAGGACTTTGTAGCTTGTTTGAAGTACGTGAAAGCAACATGCACTCGAACTTGTGGTTTCGGTTCCTGTTTTACCTTAGGACAATATCCTGCTGAAAGGTTCGTGGAAATTACACAACGTAACAGCAAGGGATTAGAAATGGGTAAGTACAGATTATGAATCAGTAATGACGGCTTATTAATCTCTAACGTAAAGGAAAATAGTTATTTGTGCAAAGACAGATAATAAACAAATTTCATGGCACTAATGGACTTTCGTAGAATGCAACTGAACGCTTACAATATTATGACGTCATCATTGATATTGAGATCACTGCCAAGGATGACGGGATACATTGAAACATGTCATAGATCAATGAAAAATGGAAGCACATAGAGAGAAAAGCTGACTTCGGTGTAGTTCCTGTTCCAGCTCTTACGTGACATACACACACAACAAAAAAAAATCAACAAAATTTAAGGGCGTTTCACTGATACGGATCACAAGGAGGATACGATGTGTTTCTTCGTAGCTAAACTCATGTGCATGTAATTGAGCGTGTCAGAGAAGTTCTGTCCAGGAGAAAGACGCTATTTCTACTGAGACATGTGTCCTGCAAAGTCTTTTAACAATACGGTCTCACTAATAACAAAAGGATATCTGCTTCTTAAGGTTTGCAGCCACATGTTGGCTTTCAGAGCTCATTTTAAAATCATGGATTATTGAAAGGAAGGATGTATTACAGAAAAGAATGACAATTAGGTCCTTTACTTTTAGCTTGACATTCGAGAAATATTACTGAAGGTCTCGCTACGGTATTCAACACATTTATTCATCTTCTTGCCTACGATAGTTACTAATCATTCCTTTAATGCAATTAGAGTACTCTTAACCATGGAACAGCAGTGTAGGTGACTTCCTTTTGCGTCTAAACAACAAGGTCAACTATAGCAAGAGCGCAGATAGATGAGTTTCACGTGGAAAGGGATGGCGAATGGTTGAGGTTGAAATAACACGAACCACGGAACTTTGAGTGGAATTTATAAAGATGCAGGGATAGGCCCACACATTATCTCATAAAGGATCGACAGAGCAGTGTCACGACAATAAAATATGATGAATACTTTAAACAGACATGGACGGGACATGCTCAGCACAAATTACAAAATTATTTGATTCAGCAATTCTTGCAATATTCAATTAGTATCTGCAACTAATTGTAGTTAGTCAGAATTTTTGATCAATTGACATATATAATTGAAACAGTGAGCTATAGTAACGATCTTTACATGGCACTCTCGGCGTTTTGGCCACAGATATACGGTCCACAACAACATGTTTGACGTATCATCTTTCAGAAAATGAGATTGGGCATATGGAGGGACTTGAATCAATTTCACTACTTTTATTTCTAAACAAGTCTCTATTGATTGATGGGCGTAATCAATTTCACACAAATTGAATCGGACTCAAAGAACTTAGGATTTTATACGGATGCACGGCATTAACTAAGCATTTTCCTAATAATTTGTCAAAACTTTCCAGTACTTTGTAAACTCTTGTTTCTCATCCACGTAAGGAATGCTGTGTACATTGTTCTTATTCAAACAGATGACCGTGTAACGTAAATGCCCTCTCAAATCCACCGTAGATCAAGATGCTTCCAGTACACTGTGGCTCCCATAGAGGAACACAGTATACACCATGAGACAAGAAGTCATGAATATTTTCAATTTGTTAAGTAAAATGTGATTATCGCTTGATTACAGACTAGTAAAAAAAAAAACTTCGAGTTCAACTAAATCAGCAAAATGTAGTGTAAATATGCACCCTAAATGTGTGCATCGGTTTCACACATATCTTAAAGGATTTGTGATTAATTTACACTAGTTGATTTTGCATAAACTCCATTTCGAGAATTTTTTTTCATTGATTTTGTTTTACTGAATAAAGACAATTAAGTAAACAGTTAGTTCATTTTATTTTATCTTCTTCAATTTCTTCGTCTTAATTATGTAATTTACATTTGTTGTGTTGGAAAAAACAAAAAAGCAAAAACTGATTTGAAAATTGAGTATTTCTTTGGGTGTTTCATGCAAGATCGCTTATCTGGTTGCTAGGCAACTGATACACAAAGTAGCCACTTGGTTCCCTCTAGTACCACACGAAGCTATCCAGCTCAGAGACGTTATAATAGCAACAATAAAAAAACATGTATTTATTGGATAATATATTGTTTATGGCTCGGTCTTACTGTGTTGTCATCATGCAGTTAATGCACCGTTCGCCGTTGATTAACCTTCAATGAAATGTTGAATTTATTTCAAAGAAATTACCCCAGATCTTCAGCAAACTTACAAATAATCAACAAGACGTTATAATTTTGCGAGAACGAACACCGTGAGCGTTCAAACGATGCACAGGAGTTAAGTAATTTTAGGTGCCGTTGGTACGATTTCCCGGCTGGTAGTTTGGGTTGTCGACTCCCGGATCTTCAGATAAGGTAACGGACGACGGAAGCTTTGGATCTTTCGACTGGCGTTTGTACAAGAAGTTGATATCGGGTGTGCCACCTCGAGAACGAACGAAGAACACGGCTAGGACCACGCCCATGAAGATCACAATGATAACGAGTAAGACAATGACGGCTATGACTCCGGGACTGGTTCCAGACTTTCCGGTTGCTGAGGAACAGAACGAAAAGAAAAAAAAAAAAACATCATAACATGTCATCACATTCTGCATGCGGTGACACTGTATGGCGTTTGTCATTAAGTCAAAAGCATATGACGTGCTGTTTGATAAAGAAAAACAAAATAGTCTTTAATCTTCCATCTTTCTGTGCCTTTTAACATCAACCTGGAAAACAAACAGACATCCACGACGTGTTTCTTCCCGTATAAAATTGACTGATCAGTGTGTTAACTGCAGTAGAAAGAAGATCGATGTAGTTACATCGGGTGCAACCTTAGTGGAACCGCGTAAATAGACTGGACTTTCGTGTGAGTTACTACCAAAAAAAAAAAAAAAAATGTGTTGTAAAAGGGTTAAAGGAATTTTTGTAGAATTTTGCCTAGTTTTCTTTTTCTTTTTTTTCGGATGAAAAGACCAAGATATGGGACGTTCTTACAGAGTCTTTTTTACATTTTTAAAAAGCATAGGCTGTCCTTCGGTGCACTTTTGAAGACAATAAGAGCACTGACAGCTTTACTTTGATTCGAGATATTATCAGGTTTTCTTGCAGAAGATCACTGTGGAATTCAGCCTAATTGCGGACGACGAGTGTAATCGCTCTATTTCAATCTTTGAAACGTCTTTAAAACGAGTAATACAGGGGTTGTTTCGGGTATAGGGATGTTTAATAACCTGATGGAGGGGAGAGGGAAGGGGGAAGGGCTTAGTTCAGATGAGGTCGTAACGTTACAAATGAGGAATATCACAGAGAAGGACGTCTGAGAGATCGATTTCATTTCAGAAATAGATCTTCATTTTCATTTTATTTTTATCGATTGGACTGGCAGACGACTTAATAATTCGATGACAGATAATCATATAAGAGAGCTATTAATACTAGAACGGTTTTAACAAAAGGAGTTGGGCAAGAAGGGAAGAGGAGAGGGACCTTTCTTCCAGAATTACTGCTATCTCGCGTGTCACACTATGAGGGGTCACATGACTGGGATGGCCTATTACAGGGACAGAAACACCATCGTCAATCAACCTTAACTAACCGACGAACCCAATTACTGGGAGACAGTGCCTAAAGTTTATGTAAATAATTTCCTAAAGTTTATGTAAATAATTAACATAGTCACCTACATTTCGAAGCGGACCGTTCTACTATCCATTCAGTGTAAATTGAAATGTACCTATTGCTACAGAAAAAAGTAGAACGATTAGCATCGAATTAATAAAGGAAATTCCTGAGGTTACATCGCAAGGTATCAGTCAGTAGTTGGTGATGAGACACCCTTTGTAAATGATAACTGTTTTTTTTTTTCGGAAGTAATGAATAGAAATAACGTGTACTAAATTTCGCAAATAACTCACAGTCATTGCAAGAACCGGGGAGCACAAGTACATTATCTACAGCAACAACGCTGTTTGAGGTAGTTGCAATGAACTGGATCTGAAAAAGAAAGGAAAAAAAATGAAAATCACATCACTTTCGAAGCTTCCCTGTGGTGTGTGTGTGTGTGTGCGTGGCGGGGAAGGGGGGGGGGGGGGTTGTCCGAGCACGTGCTGGCACCTGCTGGCATACTGCGTTAACACCATCAACGATTACCGATGGATCTTATTACGTCATGATTGCCATTCAGTTCCCGTCGCTTATAGACTTAAAGGCTGTAATGCATCACCCCAGACAGTTTCAATTCTCCCAACCACCTACCTCTAGTCCCTCCCTCAGCCTGTCTTACATTCCTCCACATGTGTAATCAAAACAATGGATCCCTGTGTATGCTGTGTAATACGAGCTGCTCTGCATCTTTCGAATTTGCTGGCAATCTAAGAGTACTGTAACTTAGAACCAGTTGAGAATTTTCCTTTCAGGGAGGTAAAAATATAGCTTAGGGTGATGCAATACAGCCTTTAATGTTTCAAGTATACACCCAAGATGTACCAGACAGGCCCATTTGGCTGGACAAATCCTGTCTGAGTGACGAACTCTCCATCGCCTACGACACTTTAAAGTTCCAACGAGACAAAATCTCTAGCCCGAGCCCCGTTATTCATCATTATTGCATTTATGGTTAAAAATAATTACATTTTCGGTGGGTCGGTCATTACATTTATACTTAAGATTTGTAACATTTATGGTGGAAATTACATTTATGGTTTAATAATTAGTACGGTTTGTGGATGAGTTATACATTTATGGTTACTTATTATATTTATAGGTTATACATCCCACTCTGTTGTACATGTAAGGAACATAAAGTCATCTCATTCTTGGAGATGTAATTACTACCTTTTGGTCAGAGACAGTTAATCTGTGCTTAAGAAACAATTTTGAAATTGATTATACCGAGTATGCTTTTGTTATGTGTGATATTTCTTAAAAGAATTAAACTGTAGATTAAAAGTTAAAGGTGTATGTGTGTGTTTGTGTGTGTGTGTGTGTGTGGGGGGGGGGGGGGTTCCCTTACATCTCCAATCCTAACATACTCCTACACTTACACCATGCCCCTTCTAATCAACGGTCCTTTAGACTATAGTATAACGCTCACCTTCGAACTGTCGTTAGATGGTTCAATGGTAGTCTGGTAAGACCTCCATCCAGTCTCCCCCTTCAGACTAAAAACTTTTGTAGTATTGACCTGAAGGGAAGACTCCCCTGTCATTGTGTAGTCAAACATCAGGCAACTCGAACTTGACTTCATCTGGAAGGCATTTGATTTGATAGATGCTACCTTAGTGCCGGTAGATGAGCTAAACATGTACGAACCAAATCCTGGAGGGAATAAAACGACAACCTGTTGAATAGAATTTCGTTAACTCCAGAGGAATTTTGTACGAGAAGTGTGGAGGGGCGCTAGCAAATTACCATTTTAATAACGCAATTCTCATGTAAATGTGCGGAAATCACACACACATTAAAAATGTTGATCTTGTGATAGCATCTCAGTTATCGAACATTTCTGTACATGAGGTTGAGTCCTCCCCCCAAACATTTTCCCGGAGATTACGTATGCACTTCATCCGTGGCCGTCACCCCCCCCCCTCCCCCTCCACACCTCTCTCTTGAAAATCTGTGAAGAACCCTGCATCTATATATAAGAGAAACACTGATTTCACCTATTCGTTTTCGCCTCCTAAAATGAAGCGATTATATACATTCTGCAAAAGCACACGTCAGATGTTTGCAAAAGCTTAATTATTCTAATCAACTAATCGACTCTGTTTGAGTTTGTTTCACCGTGATGAAAACTCTCGACTTAGTCTGTATTTTCCGTCTAGGGAGATAATTTGTTGCACAGTGAGTTACACTGAGAATAATTTCTAATTTCGGTTATTGCAACGTTACGAAATCAAACGGTTACCTCCTTCCACAGGGCCGTCGCCACTGTAAGTGTCATACCAGCTCCAACGAGAATACGTCCCAGTGTTCAAAAAATCGTACATGCAACTGTCGAACCCAAGTTCGAAGTCGCAAGAAATACTGTCGGGGAATCCTCCGCAGGGTTCACGTACTGTCTTGATATCATCGATAGCTATATCTCCGGAGTAAGAACTTCCTATTTTCCCCTCGAAAGTTACCTTCAAAAGAAAAAAGGAAACAATTAATAAAAAAATAAAATATAAGCTCGGACGTTTTAAATGGGCGAGGCCAAAGTGGAAGTCTCAAGCAATACCGTCCCAAAGAGCACTACGGGGAAGGTAAGAAAAATTCGTTTTTCGACTCAAATGATTTGAAAGTGAGAGTTTCTTTTCTTTATATAACATTACCTTTTTGGTTTTTTTCCGGAATTTTTCTTCTGATATTTTGACGTTTTAAATTTTGTTTCTGCAAGTGTCCTTTTATCGCTTTTTTCTTCGAGTTTTATTTTCCAAACATTTTTTCTGATGTATGTAAGAATGCATACATACAGAACTATCGCGTTCATAGAAGTCCATGTAGCGTGTCTTACACAAAAAGGTGAAAAAAGATGAGATTCGGAAAAATAATATTAAAAAATTCGGAAAGAAAAAGATAAATGAGCAAGAAGTAAAGCAGAGTCCATGCAAAGGGGCTTACAAAAAAGTCGAAAAAAAAAATAAGACTTTGCAAAAATTATGTAACAAATTCGGAGAGGCAAAAGATAAGTCAGAAAAAAGCGAAATAAAATGTCAGGAAACAAAACAAAAATCCCCCCCCCCAAAAAAAAAATGAAGCCAGAAGACATAATTTTTGTATTACTCATGGCCATATACTCATGGCCATATCCAGCCACCGTACTTCTGAACCCTGTGGAGCCGAGTTAAGAGATTGGGTATTGTGTCCTTACCCTCATTGCACCTCTAAAGGAGGGGATGTCAACCAACATTGGTCTCCATCCAGACTCCTGTTGTCCGCTCAGTCTCGCTACTTCCTTACTCTCTGCGTTTTCAGGGGTTACCAGTACTCGGAGCCAAGCAGTGCCCTCGCCGCTCATGTGGTAGTAAAACTGGAGACACATGTGATCTAAGCTTACTTTTAACAAAGGGGACATTATAGCAGCATTGTCGTTGGGACGCTGTGGCAGAGAGGCTTCGATGTACATGTAGTGTCCTAGGGGGAAAAAAGGAATTTTTTTTTTTCTTGAAATGTTGTGGGCTCATTCTTTTCGTGCGTAGATATGCCTTCTTTTTAAACTTCACTACGTATAAAGCTCGGCATTTCAATTCAAACACTATTTTACCAAACAGAGTAGGCTCCCAAAAAGTATAAACAATTAATATCCTTACCTGATGAAGTGCCTAACGTATGGTCATTTTCTGGTCCGGTACCCTCTGACGGTGTCCTACCAGATCCGATCGTCCAATCGATTTTATCCGCCATGTTGAATTCGGGGAAACCTTGAGCGTAGCCGCAGAATGGATCGTCGGTGTCCTCAAAATCGCAGTCGACGTTCTCGACGGTACCAGGACCGAGGGGATCTAAAGTCGAAAAATTGAAAAAGAGGCTTTAGAAAGACAGACCACCGGACAGTCAGTGAAGACGATATTCATTTGATACTCTTCTTTTCGGCAATGATATCTGTAAATTTCACTTTTGACCGATTTCAGCAGTGTGAGGTGCAAAACGTTCAGCTTGAGAAAAGTTATCATTTCCGACTCTATTTGACATTCGTCAATCAGAGCGTCAGCTGACCTCAGTGTTCCACAAGGTACCAAATATCTTGTTCATTGTCAATACTCCCCAAATAGAGTCTTCATATAAAGTAACGTTTATCTATGTAGGGCCATGCCATGAGAGAGCCATGAAACGTTTACTTATAGGAAACAAACATATGTCCTTACTACACAAGTAGCCTACTTTTGTGTATATTTGATGGGTGGCGGGGAGGGGGAGGGGGACGGGGAGGGGGGGGGAAGGCTGACTCTGTCTTTTTCACACATATTGGTAGTTTTTTTTACGTAACTTCCGTTGTTTTCTGTAGACAGGTGGATGTAGACCTAAATTAATGTTTTTTCATGATTTTACTCATTATGAGCATGCTTTTTTTGCGTCGCTGTTTTACAGATGTAAGAAACTGTAAGAAAAAGTTCACTTCATACGGAATACCAAGCAAAGAATCTCATAAATGGTTTGTGATTTTATCTGACATTACACCCTCACGTTACATCTATAATGAGTCGCAAACTGTCCTTGGTTTCGCAGCTAGGTAGCGTCTCTAGTTCACCTGTCTTTACTTTTCTGTTTAACTGGGCAACTGGTCACATCAAGAAAAACTTGCTTAGGCAAAAGGAGTTGGAACACTCTTTTGCGACCAAATCCATAGCCATATTTTGTAACGTTTCACACGCCTGTCTCGAGACATGTATATCGTAACTGATTGACCTGACGAGGTGAGGTTATCATCAGAGATATTAGGAAAGGTTAGGGGAGGTTAGGGGATACAAATCTTAGGACTTGTCGAAATGGGGGATACCCTGTTATGGATTGGGTGGGGTCAATGAAGGACAACAGGCATATACAAAATGTTGGAACTCTCTCTAAGACAATCCTCACGTGATATCATACATGTTTATGCCTTCTGGAGAGGAACATACTCTACCCATTATGGTATACCTGGATATCACGTCATGCTCTATCTTGCAGAAAACGTCTTCTCGAGACATGATTTTAGCACATTATGTATATCTTGTGAGGACTACTGAAGTGCTTAAAATTTCTCCTGTTCTTTGTTCACAGCTGGTGAAGATTGATCGTCTACACAGAAAATTTCAGGTTTTATAGAACAGATTACGATCTTCTTATGTACTTTTCATCAAGTTGCACAGTTCCGGCGAATCATCGGGATTCATCGGAATGGCTCGGGGTGAAATTTCACACTCGGAGGATTACAAAACACACGAAAGTACTGACCGTTTTCGCAGGCCGAAAGCTGCAAGTTGATATCATCAAGTGCGATGTCGCAGTTATAGGTAAAGAATGCATATATCCCTTCAAAAACAACCTGTCGAAAAAAAAAATACATCGATTCACTGCAGGTATTTTCGTTTCTGTAATTTCTAAAGGAATGTTTGTTAAAGTTTGCACAGTTTTATAATAGTATGGATTAAAATATAGATAGAAAGATATCAATTCTGAACATTGCTTCATGTTTTGCCCCCATGGCAATAAAGTAACCACAACATAATTAGACATGAGTACTAATACATTTATTACAAGAGTACCACACGGAATATAAATGAAGAGAAATATGTAGGCCAAGTTGCTGATCTTATCTCCATTGACACGGTATATTCCGAACTAAGAAAAAATGTGTCACGGCAAGCGATCCCCTCTATACCTAATCTCTTGTCGGACTTAGGTAGTAACCTAGAGTCGTAAAATAGCAATATTGGTATTACTTATCTGCTTGCCTATTTATCTGTTTGTTTCATCTCTTGACCAAGTGTTTAATTTATTCTAATAACATATCACAAGTTTCGGCATGTATGCTTGACCTTTGACCCAGAACTAATACCATGAATGTCATGTTCAAAATGTTAGACAAATTTCCTCTGTACTTATGCATCGCTAATCTTTTTTTTCTCCGGGTGCAGCCTACTTGGTTAGCGTTCTACCGATGTTGTATTTGTTCCCCATTTAAACGATATTTCATGAAAAGAACATTCACAATTGAGACGTTGAAGTTAACTTTGGCTGATACTTTTAGCTCACAAACGAACATCTGTGAAGGATGGGGGTGAGGTGGGGGGGGGGGGTTTGTGTATCCTTCTTGGGATCACCGAGACTCACGTGACGCCCATCATTACTTCCATGATGACTTAAATTGTAGGAAGACCCTACACGGAGAGCCACAAGTATATAGACCAATACTTGGTCCTCTCACCTGAAAAGGGTCGTCTGATGCAGGCAATTCAACCTTCCCTTCGATCCACTCAGGTTTTTCAGTTGTCCCGAATACGCTCCAAACCGGGTCGAAGCCTAGCCTGTGACCCCAGGTTTGAATGTAAACATTCAGAAAATCTTGGTTGCGAGCACTCGTACTGTACTTGTAGTAGTAAAACTGAAGACAACGAGGAGTAGTCGAAGCGCGAAGGAGCGGAGAAATTAACCGAGTACGATCATCAAATCTCAGTAAGTCATTGGTGCAGTCCATTAGAGCGTAAAAACCTAGAAATTAAAGACAGCGGATTATATTAGACTATATATATATATATATATATCCATGTATATATATATCCATGTATATATATATCCATGTATATATATATCCATGTATATATATATATCCATGTATATATATATCCATGTATATATATATATCCATGTATATCCATGTATATATATATATCCATGTATATATATATATCCATGTATATATATATATCCATGTATATATATATATATCCATGTATATATATATATCCATGTATATATATTCATGGATATATATATCCATGGATATATATATCCATGTATATATATTTCCATGTATATATATTTCCATATATATATATTTCCATATATCTATATTTCCATATATATATATATTTCCATATATATATATTTCTCTATATATATATTTCTATATATATATATATCCACACATAATCCATATATCTAAATATATATCCATATATATATGTCTACTCAATTATCGTAGTGATTGTCATCACATCTTGCTCTAACATCACCAACATCAGTGAGACAGCTGTCACAGCTGCAGCCACTCCTGTATATTTCTTCTCTTCGTCTCTTCTTGTGACAATCAGTCATTTTCATAGAAAGCTTAACTCAGAACTATACATGAATTCACCACATTGTTTATATTTCAAGTCTGTATGTTCATTCGATCTCTGTTTCAAGCCTCCAAAAGGCTAAAATAATTAGTATTTCTTGCTTTTGTTTCATCATTTAAACAGCTATTCTTTTACCGGATGCGTCTCCGATGGTATGGTCCACGTCAGGTCCAGCTCCACTTGAGTATGTCCACCCCTGGTGGCGTGACCAGTCAAACAAATCATCGGTAGCTTGCATATAATTGCAAAAATCTTCCTCGAAATCACAGCTAATGTCGTCAACCACCTGGGGTCGTGTGGTTGGTAAAGGTGTGTCTGTAACGACTGAAATTTCAAAGTGAAACATGTGATGATAATCTTTTCTGGGTTTTTTTTGTACGGTTAGATAGGGTGCATTATTGCTGTATTTACATCGATGTAGGTGGTAAATGTTGGAAACATGCATAATAATTCGTTGAAGATGAGGTGGATTACTTCTGCCAATAGAAGTTAGAACCTCTTATCTGTGTTCGTAGAAGAAGCCTTTTCGCAAACGCGATACACGCAAGGGATTGTGAGATGCGAGGTAGATGAGCCCCGCTCGAACTCCAAGCGTAAAAATACACACACTTTTAGACAGATTATCTCACAGTTTTTTAGACATAAGAGGCGGTTAATGTGCCATTCAAGACACAGAAGAGCATGAGCAAACGCTCTGTGCATTAAGAGTTGGTCTAGAAATGGAGAATTTGAATATATTCTAAGATAAAATCAGTTTTTGGTACAAGTTGTATGTACGAGGATGTGCCCATGCCCAGTCGAGACTTCGTTAAGGTTTATCCTGTTAAAACACTCTGTTCGATTTATCAAAAGTAGATACTCACACTAATTTATAACTTGCACATGGGCCGCAGTAAGGTAATGTTGAAGTTACTTACACCTCCCCCCCCCCCCCTTCACTACATATGCCAGACAGCCCAAAATAAGTAAATCCAAAGTCCATATGCCTACCTCTGGATTAGATCTTCAACAGTCTACACAAGAACTTACAATCATGTAATTTCATAATGGGCCCGAGTTAACTTACACTCTGGACAATCAGCAGAATCATAGAGGACCACGTCGTCAATTGCTACATCGTCTCTCTCCATCATGCCTCTTCGGCCTTCGAAAATAATCTAAGACAAAAAAATAAAAATCAGGGTGTTAGTTCATTAAATGGCAGTAACTACTTACGTTAGTACAAAGTCACACCTGGGTAGCAACTGACTGGTGAAGAGTTTTGACCCTCAGGCGTATTGTGGCATCCCCTCCATTTGCTGCTTATGGAAAGGTTTCAGAAGTATTAAAGCTGACAAGATTTCCTGACTAAATTTTCGAAGATTCGATTGTTATTACATTAGAACAACGAAATGGCCTGAACAAGAAATCTGGCTAAAAAATTACTCAATTGATTTTAGAATGTAAGAAAAACAATCTGCCCAGAAAAGGAAGTATAAATTCATGGAAATGTATGTAGGGAGGAATGATGGTCTAAAGGTTCACCGGTGCCGCTGCAAAAGTCTTGGGTAGGACGTATGTACTTTATATACAGTATGTACTTCAACTTGAAAATGAAACTGAAAATTTGGATAAAAAGCTACCAACTCTGAAATATGCATAATTAACTATTTTTTGTCTATTTTTTATAATTTGGTTGCACGTGACAATAGACAATATCGGCAACGAAATAATGATTTTTTTCTAACGATTCAGATTCACGCCGTGTGTGCAGGGTTGCCGTGAACACAACTAAATTTGTGGCTTCGGCATAGTATACTTTATCACACCATTTCACGACTGACTATTCAATACCAACCGACCGATGATTGTAACACCATCAATATTGATGTAAAACACTACTCTACTACTACAGGTGAATCAATACATCTGCTTTCGTACCCTGCTGTCCGCCGTTGTTGTCGGAAAGTTTACCGTCGCTCGATGCCATCGGTTACCTTGGTTACCACTCTGACTCCAGGAAGGGGTCTCGGGAAGTTCGTCGTAGCCTGCAGCCACCACATAGACGTTCAGTGTCTCGACGTCATTACCGTACATGTGGTACCAGAATTCCAAGCAGGACGATCTTGACGTACGTGAAAAGGTTGGCGTTATGATCCTTCCGACGCCACCCCCTGCGACAGCGGGGGCGCCGGGAAAGTACATGTAGAATCCTAGACACAGATTGAAAGAAAAAGGAAACTCATTTGTAGGCGGTTATTACATAGCGCTATGATCCACACCGATAGTATGCTCAAAGCGCCGATGTAATCATAATCATATTCAGAAACCCATCTCTTAGTCCCTGGGACTCTGACTTCGTATTTGTCAGGAAAAATTCAAATTCCGTGGAATGTATCATAGAAATTACAATAAAAAGGGGTTGTCAAAGCTAGATTTTTGCAAATATGAAAAATTCATATCCATTCCCATTGGTCTCAGGTGGTTTGATTTCAACTAACAGTAATTGACTGCTATGGGTTCTTGTAGAGTCTGAATTTCGTGGGGCCGACAAAAATGTGGAGACAATTTTCATATTCAAACATCGGGAAGGTAAGTGCATAGTTCTCTTTCAGATTTCGTGACAGGTGATCTCATCCAATACTTTCTCTTCGCTGAAACACTGACGGAAAAACAAACGCAGATGACCAGAAGATTGCTAATCAGTGGAACTCATGATATTCCAGCTTTTAAGTCCTCACTGATTTAGTTGAACAACTACCGGTACGTCAACATTACCGATGTTCCACTCTCGAAAACGCAGAGTACCAAGCAAAAGGACAACAGGTCCCATGTGGTATTTATGAAGTCTTTGGTATGACTCGGAGTGGAATCGTACCCATGACCTCTCAGTTGAAAAGCGGGTGCTTTACCAAGTGAGCTCACCATACGTCCATGTTGTGGAGTATAGACCGACAATGTAATTACTTGAATAATTGTACAACAACAGGTTGCAGCTTTCAGTCTGATAACCTGATACAGGAGTATATCTGGAAGTGTTTCCTGGTAAAATATGTAGCAACTGAACATAAGCTCTAATATTAACGTAACAAGAAGGAGATCTCAAGGGTATTTTTCTTTGTTAATTACAGAACCGTAAGAGATGCACTGAAGACTTACGAAATAACGTCTAGCAACATGAGTAGATATAAACGTATTTGAATTTTTAATATCTACATTAATACACCAGTGACTTCTGTAACTAAAAGCATATCTTCGATAACTCTCATGAAATATGAATGGCTCATGATATTTGGGTAAAACTAAATTGTTGAAATAAAGATTTGAGGAATGAAAGAATTTCCGGAATGACCTCTATCACCAACTACGCAAATATGACGTCACTTTCACTAAAGCACTGTTAAAAATTTCTTTAGATTTAAGGCACAAAAAATAAAGAAAAAGGCTACACATAAAGAAAACATCAAAGGTAAACACTGCACGACAGTAACATTCTGGATGCAAATGAAATTCACTCTTAAAGTAAAACAAGTCGATTAGTAAATAAATGAAGTTAAGAATTACAACTTCATAACAAAATCTACCTGGTAGATATGTCACTTCAACTCCGTGTTTATCCACCATGGTTCCAACCATTGATAAGATCTTCTCACATGACATATCGAAAGTAAAAGTATAAGACTTAAACTGTCTTATCTGTGGTTCTCTCAGTAAACATCGTTCATAGAAAGTATTGTTTTCAAATACTGTATTCTAATGAATCTTTTAATGTTAAAGGTTGACGTACAATTTGTGGACCTTTTTTTCCTAGAATTTCACATATCCGTTACTTACTATACTGCTAGTTATCTGATGCCACCGAAGATGTTTCATCACCAACTCGGCCAAGAATCCCCCCTCTTACCCAGTAGACATATTTTGTTAGGACGTCATTCAGTAATGACACACTTAAAACAAAGAGACAAACGGTCTTACTGTATATATGCCGGCCACAGTCAATATTTGACTTTCTTCTGGTTTTATGGATTAGCTAATGTGTGTGACGTCAGCCCCTTACCTAACTCATTGCCACGAGTGTGATCCCAGTCTGGGCCGCTGAAGTGGTCCCTCGTTACTCCATTTTGCCATAACCAGTCAGCTGTATCGGTGTTGTCTTGTTGGTAGTAACAGATATCCGGCGATTCGAAATCGCACGTGACCCCAGAGGTATTTGTATATACGTCTATTAGGAACGGAAAGACACAAACGAAATGGATTGTTCCACTTATGGCGCTTGATGTGACCGTAAAAGCTACCAATTGTAATTAAATATTCTGATCCCATAATGTAGACTACCATTCACAAAATTGGTTGAATTTGAGCTCCAGATATCCAATAATCTATGCAACCTTATCAGATGTTGACACAGATTCACGTAAAAATTAGATCATACTATCATCATTCATGATGCCAGTTCGGAAATAGTCCTTGATTTGCCCCTTTTATCTGGGTTTATTTTAAGAGCGTCCGTAGGGGCATAAAAATACCAGGTCGGACTCAAATGTAGTCCCATTTACCTGACGCAATGTTGCGAATAGGGAAGAGAAAAAATGACGCTCTCTTCACCGATTAACTACGCATTGTAGTTCCCACCTCTGACTCAGCAAATATACGAGAGGACGGATGCATTTAAGATAATATTATTATTTGTTCATATGAAATCCCCCCAAACGTACACACTCTAAATTAATTATGTCCCAGAAACAAGCGATTTCTAAATGAAAAAGCACATTTTAACACTACAGGCACGTAAAATTCTACATCAATGTCCTGTTCCTATCTCAAGAAATTGAGGTTTAAAGAAACAAATTTCTGGCCAAGTTCAGGAAGGCCTACCTCAAGGTTACGAAATGTGAAGTAATTTACTGCAAATTAGTAACAATAAATTACTACCAAATAAGTCTAGTTTATTACTCTCTGAAATTGAAGCTCTGATTAAACCGAGAAATTTGACACCAAGTGAATTTGAGATTGAGCGTTTTCGTAAAATGACGATGGCATGCTGTGAAAAATAAGATCACATCTTTTAAAATATCACAATGTATCTTTTAGAAGTGTGAAGATTGTAAAGAAAAAGGTATCTAATGCGTTACGTCTGTTTGCAATTAATGCAGTAATGCAATTCACCATTTGCAATGCATATATCTTAAATTGCCAAAACCTTAAAGCAAAACATCCTATAGAGGTATGGTTTTAACCGATGAAGAGAGGAAATTTCCCTTACTTTTTTCATGGAATTTGAATGTTTGTTCAGTGGCCGAGCTCTCTTAAAGGCAGAAGTAAAAGTTAGCAAT
Organism: Stichopus chloronotus; assembly: GCA_021234535.1. Taxonomy (NCBI): domain Eukaryota; kingdom Metazoa; phylum Echinodermata; class Holothuroidea; order Aspidochirotida; family Stichopodidae; genus Stichopus; species Stichopus chloronotus. The sequence continues at coordinate 9,242,464 of CM037836.1, forward strand.
GTAACGTGGTGGTCCTACAGGACAATGACAACCGTGGTAAGAGTAATGAAAGAGCGAGGAAGATAACGGAAGAACGACTTTGAAAGTCGATGGAAAGTACACTCACATTCCCCTGGGCAGATTTTCCCTGTAATCATGACGTCATCGAATGCGATGTCATACATGTAATCATTCGTTCCAGTAGCTTGTATCACGACCTGATGACAGAGGAAAATTATGTTATTCATATATATGTTATTCATATATATATGTTATTTATATATATATACGCACATACACACACACACACATATATATATCTATATTTGTTTGTGTGTGCGTGTGCCCTTGTTTTCGGGTGGAATCGAAGACCGAAACAATAGATTTTAGGTCCTCTGTAGAAAATTCAATAGATTTCTCTGGTCTTCTCAAGATCAACAATAGACAGTCTATTGTTAAGGTTAGCGGTGAGGAAGAAATAAAAATGGCACAATGAGGTCCTCGGAATGAATGGAAACAAAGCTGCGTGTGTGTGTGTGTGTGTATGTGTCTGAGGGTGCGCGTGTGTGCGGATAGTGTAATTGTCTTGAATAGACTCACCTGGAAATCTTCACGTGAAGTTAAATCCATCTCTGCAGCTCTCCATATATTTCCTCTGTTACCAGAGATTGACCAGAGGGGGTCTCCAAGGTCCGTATCTGTACCGGTATTTGCGAAGACGGCTAACGTACCGACAGTTGTACCGTACATGTGGTACCAAAGAATGAGGCAGTTAGATCCATCTGTAGAACCAGCGATCATTGGGCTTACCATTCTAGCGGTCATTCCCTGTCTAAGACCAGACGCCTCCTGAAACATGTAATGACCTGTGAGATTATCAATCAAATGAAAATGATCAATATCAGAATGCCAATAAAATAAGTAGATAACAAGTCAAACGTTACATAGGTATTTATATGAAGAAGCAAAATACTGTTAAGCGTGCATTTCAGTAAGTTACTATACATTTGTATTCTACGGAATAAAAGTCTAGCATTAGAACTTGTGTTTTAATATTAGTTTGAATTTCCCAAATATTCCTTTCCTTTGAAGCAGCAGACCTTTTATCCTCCTTCAAACTAGATAATTCCTTTGATGGTTTGGTCATACAGTCGTTTCAGTTCAGTAAAACAAACATATTTTACACACATTTATACAGTTCTGTAAATTTAGGGAGCGGAAACGTGCCTCTCTGACTTTTGTTCCATCTTCGACCGTCTCTTAATTTCTACAGCTATTACCTTAAAGCTTCCTTACCCTCGTCCTTGTGGGTATAATGATCATACGATGTACACTGTGCATAATGCCTTTTCGTATGGAATTTTGCAATTTTTGCAGTCTGAATTACGGGAAACAAAATGTGAATTACACATGTTTTAAATCTAATGAAATAGGCTGCACTACTTTGGGGTTATTGACTTGTGTCAAGTGATATTTTCAGAAAAATAATATACCATAGTCACATCTGACACTGGAGACAGGATGATAGCAGAGCGACATAAATACACTTCATGTTTCATCGGGAGACAGGGTGGATGACGTAGAGGGTGGAGAGGGGATAGTTCTCCCTCCTGCCATAACAAATAAAAATACGAGCCCTTTTTGACAAGAACATGCCATTATTACATGTAATGGGATTTTTCAGAGTACCCTCTTTAACATTTATTCCCCCCACTCCTGACTATATTTTTAGAGTGCCCTTTTAGACATTTTTCCCTTCAAGTGTAAGAGCGTTGGACCAGCCCCGGCAGCCTGGGACAGCGAGATGGCTGTGCGATATCTGGACTCAACACAGAAAGCTTATCGTTTTATTTTTCAAGAAGTGGACACTCATAGTAATCCCCTTTCGACATTCAACATGGAAGAAAATTCTAGTGAGTACTTAGAAAGATATATCGTATCACCTGTTGCATTGTTGTAGGTATGATCCACGGACGGTCCCGGACTAAATCTGGGAGACGTCTCCCCGGACCCATAAATGAAACGAACACGCGCGTCGTTATCATGGGTATAACCACACAGCAAAGGATCCTCAAAGTCACAGCTAAGTGATGCTAGTTAAAAAAACAAAACAAAAAAACAAGTATGATAAAAATGGTCTCTCGAGGACGTAATTTACTGATGGGATAGAATTATAATTAGTAGATGATTAGTCACAACATGCTCTCAAAGAGGACCTCTTTAACTTCTGTGCAATGCTTTGTTTTATCATGGTTAAAAAAAAGAGAAAATCAGTCTTAAAGTTTTAATGTATGCTGATGCTATTAGATATTCTGACGTGTGGTGAGAGCATCAATTCATAAAGAATGAGTGCGAGGCTTAGGGCGCCTTTTCCTCGCTTTACACCCTGGGGGTCTTTGAAGTACAGTGAGTGTTACCGTCTTCACAGGGTGATATTTAAACAAAACGGCTAGTTTGTAGCGTTTATTGACTGACCAGCGCCAAAGAGCAAAGTTGTAATTGCTTGCCCATTGAATTTTCATTGGGTGTGAAGAACAGTAAGTGATGTGCAATTTTGCCATGCATGGACATTTAACAGATTTCTTAAAAGTATACACGCAGCCGCAGAACGTTCATTAGAACACCCCCCCCCCCCTTGTGTGCGATTACACGTTACCAATGATTATTAGAGATGGTTGTAGAGAAAGTTACCTTAAAGGAGATCGATCGTCTTATTAATCCCATGTGACGTCAATATGTCTTGTTATTAACCTCTAATCTGCGATCGCTACTACTTTTTAATAAGATTTTAATGAGACGACAAATCACCTTGAAATAGTTATATATAATCCGCAATTTTTCCATGTCTCCTCTCTCATATTCAATCTTCTGAGTACCGCCATTGGCACTCGGGGATCACAAAAGCGGACTCTGGCACATCAATTCAGGTACATACCGTAATTGTATTGAACATTTGTGTACTCACAGTATGGGCACAATCCGGTTGTCAGCGAAATGTCATCCAAGGCTATGTTACTTTGTGCATTACTTCCACGCGTCATTTTAAATATAAGCTGTCGTAAAAGGATGAACAAAATAGACGGTATGTGAGAGTAAATTCCTAAGGGTTCACAGAGAGGAGTTCAGTAGTCAGAATTACATAAAAATCTTACATACGGTCCCTCTGAATTTTCATTCATGTAAAGTATCCGCACATGACCACTGCTCAATTTCTTGTTTCAAGTTTGAAATTATGAAAATCCTTCTTTTGATCTTCGTCAAATGTATACTGCCCCCCCGGAACGGTGTATCAAATCAATAAAACTTACTCATAAATAATATGTGCAGGTTTTGAAAGACATCACTTGAAGATTAAACAGGTGTGCATCAGACAATTAACACCATGTGTTTTCCTGTGTAAGGCTACTTTGTTAAATATATTCTAGCCACTACTGACAGTACTTTGATATTCGATATCGTGAAACGATGCATTTTATATTGCACTTTATTGATTATTTTTTTCGTATTACATTATTTACTCAATAAATCGAATGATTGAACAATGGCTATTTAAGTCCAGAGACTGGTGTTTTTTATTCAACATAGAGTTAGATAAGTTTAATACCACTGTTAAACAATTGTCTTTGTTTAAAGCCAATTGTTCGTTATCATTTTGAGCGATATATGAACTTTCCTAAAGAGTATCCTAACATAGTTGAGCTGGAAGAGGTATGTGACCGGAGCGAATGAAATCCATGGATCATATTCAAAATACTTGCTGCTTTTGAATTGATTTGATTGATTTTATTTAATCTTTTTTTTTCACCCATGAGTACATACATAATCGTATATTAATTATGCATTAATTAATTATATAGGTAATTAATTGCAGAAGTATAGGTAGTATATACACATACAGGAAAGAAACTTCGTAAGCTCTGAGAGAGCTTGAGGTGACATCTAAAAGAAAGTAAACAAAAGTTATACAAATTAAGATTGAACATCAGGTAAATTAAAAAACAAAAAACTTAACAACAAGTATTTACAGCGGAAATTGTGAATGAGAAAAAAAAGGAACAAATGATAGGAATAGGATGAAAGTGGAGGAGACGGGAGGAGGGGGGGGGGGGAGTGATTATTTCCCACATGCTTTCGACTAAGCTTAACATCATTTGTTTACTGGCGGTAGCGGGTCGTTTCTTTCTTATGCGTACCTGAGAGTTATTCGCTTTAGAAGCGATAGTTATTAGACCTCTCTGCCAAGTAGTTTCTCCAGTTTTAAAAGTTCTTTTCCATAACTGCTCTTCTCCTGTGGAACCGTCGTCGATGCTCCGCGTCAGTACCTCAAGGGAGCCAACGTTTCCTCCGTTGATATAAAAGAAAAATTCAAGACATCTGGTGTCACCGCTGGCCAGATTTGGGCTTACAAGAGAGGCAACATTCCCTCGTTCGTTGGTAAAAACGTAAAATCCTGGAGATTATAAAATAAGCACAAATTACTACAGATTTCATCCAAACCCTTATGCAACGTCCAGGCTGGTCTTTTGTTTTGGATTAAACCATCTCCAAAAAGTACAAAGGCAGTGTATTGTTATTTATTAACATCTTCGGCTTAATTAATTCTCACACGATGTAAATAAAGGAGTGAAATTCTCTCACAAAGGTGTGTACCGAGGGACCACTCCTAGTAAGAGTGAATACCACTCTATAGTGAAGTGAAAAATTTATTTAAAAAAAAGGGATATTTCACACACATCCATGGGATGAATATCCCTCTTTTTGGAGTGACTTTAAATCCACTCCATTCCAGATGAAATCCCCCCTCGTTAGCAGTGGTCCTTATGTCACTCTGTTTAGAGTGAATTTCACTGTTTTGTTTTTGGAGTAGGCCTATACAGTTTTTGTTTTTCTTGATTTCGTGACTCTCAGATTTGATCCAGTAATTTAGTGTAAACATTTCAAACTCTTCTCACTTGGAGTTACGAACGAGTAATTGAAAGGCACAGATAACAGTAATATAAAATAACAATGATGATAGCAATATTGATGACAGTGATAATTGTAGTAATACTGTCAGTGTTGATAATAGCGATAATAATCACAATTGTAAATGTTATTATCACTATAATAATGATGAATGATAAAAAATGATGATACTCATTAATTTATACCAATTTTTAGTAACGTAACCACTTATTTTTTATCATTCTACTGACTGACGTTCTTTAGAAAATTTGTTAAGTCTCGATTTTAATTTCCTTCTTCTCATTTAAAATCGCACGTAATCATATAGCAAGTAATTCCAGCCGTGGAGAGGAAATGTAACCAACCTGCAGATGTAGCCGTGGTGTGGTCTAAAGGTGGTCCATCGGTTGACTCACTGCCCTGGCCCAAGGTCCAATCAAAATCGTCGTCCATAGACTGTCGAATGTCGCAGAGGTCGCCGGTCTCGAAGTCACAGGCAAACGTGTTGACGTAAGGAAGAGAAGTAGTTTGTGCATCTGTGAACGAGGACGAAACACGTCATATATAACTCGGTTATATCTGAACGGAAAGTCAGGCGCTGGGTGATACACCGAGCGAGGACAAGAAAAATGAAAAGTTACTTGCATTTATTATATATGTAATAAACTCTCTGATAGTAACAGCTGTGTGTGCTGTGCAGAAATGAAACCCGTTTCAAACAAGGACATAATTATCTATGCAGCTATCGTATCAAAGTGGACAGAATATAGTGATCGACGAATTTAATGGGTAGCTATGCACAAATGTAGTTAAAGATTTTAAATTTTCAAAATACTTCTCCTCAGGCTCGTCGAAATTGATCATGAAGCGGATATGTTGTTTGAAACTGCCCTTAAATGTAGGGAAAATGTTCAGTTGCTCTTTCAACAGCGCTGCCGTGTATATCGTATTCACAGCACACATTACTATGGTCGGGTATTGTTTGTCCACACGGGTAATCTGTGTGTACAATTACAAATCTGGCGAAAGTGGCTGCGATTATTTGCATGTGGTTGGGGAATAGGCAAAACACCGACACACACACAGGTCAAAAACTTGGAGACCCAATAGAACTCCATAGACTGTTTGTTCGAATATTACAATGGAAAGGCAGAAAGGACTTCATAACAAATCTGAAGTTCGTTTTCAAATTATACGTTTATCAAGATCACTATTTTATGATTACGATATTGAAATTGTGTCATAAAAAAAAATGCTGACTCATAGTGGTCTAATCTTTTGGAAGTTATACTTTATGATTTCAATGTTTTGTCATCTCATAAACTATCCATCTTTTGCCGAGCCTTAAAAACTAGGAAGATAAGGGATTCATCTAAACCCAATAACCCTAACGTGTGTAATGGCAGGAGTACGGTTAATGCCAGCACAACCTTTAGAATTCCGTTGGACGAATGGAGGCGTATGTCTTCACTTATACGTGTTGGGCAATATGCATTATACAGTTGTAAACTTATTCATTACACAAGAGCCAGGTTAGTTTCAGAAATGTCACATGATTTGCACGCTAACAGATTCAATTATAAGTGGCCTGTGTTGGGTAAACAACTATCTGTTAGATATAACTGCAATGTCCAGTGCCGCCGAAATCCTACCCGTGCTGGGGTATAGGACGTTTCACATACATACTCTTCCCAACGAAACAATAATGGGAAGGGGTGGTGGAGGGGCGAGGGGTGCGGAACGCCGGCCTGATATCTGAGTTCCTCTATAGAGTGCCTCAGTAAAGGAACTCTAACGACTATCTAACCGGAGCCTCACCTCGCGTATACTGAGAGGAGAGTATAATAAGACGTTTGCCTTTGCAACCTCCCCCACCCCAGTTGGAAGAAATCGGTACTTCCCAGGTGCTGCATGTAATTTGCTTTGAAAAATGGATCTCATGTCTGAAGTTTCTAAATTAATGAGAGAAACATCAATTTATGACTGAATCATGGAAATAATTATGATTCCTTTTATCTAGAATATTTCATGCAGGTTCCACGGGGAGAGTTTAGGACCATATGAGCGTTGGAGTAGGTGGGGGGAGGTGAAAAGCAAAATATTTTCTCTGCATTGGTGGCGATCGTCGATGCACGTCTGATATGTGCTATGGTAACTGTATGACAGTATGTACCCCCCCCCCCCCAATCACTAGATCCTGGTTCGTTCCTGTAAGAGGAAGCACGAATTGAACACCTCAAACACGACCGGGATAGACAAAATGATGAGCACCAAATACTTCGATTTACTTCAATAATTTTATTACTGGTTCAATTTTCATTGCAGGCAGTATCACACCTCCAGGCCTATTACAGATGGGTGAGCAACTGGTGCCTTGTGGAACTACACGTTTGCAGTGCATGCGTAGTAGTACTTTTGTCACGTTATAGAGAAATCATGTAAACCCTTTGTCATCAAAAGGTTTTTCTTTCAATTTTTTTAATTTACAGATTCTTACCTGAAAGGTCTGAAAGGATTGTGAACATTCCAAGAAATATCCAAAACAAGGTCAGTCCCATCTTAAAAGAAAAGACTGTATTGCATTTATTCCTGTCCATCAAACTTTTGTCGCACATGGAAAGGACTCTTTATGCAGCCAGTTTCTTTGATGTTGTCCACTAAATCATGTATATATTTCTTTGGTATTGATTTTTTTCTCAGAATGCTGTTGTCAGACTGAGGCAGGTAATATAATATAATTACAATATGTACAGCTGTGCGTTGTTATACGTAGTAAGTGTACGTTGAACTGGAGATCACGGAGCAACTAAGGCCTCCTTTGCTCTCAATATGATTTGTTAAAACGTCCCAGCAAGAAACTGACTGCGGTTGGTGAAGGTAGAAAAAGATATATCAAAGACCACATTTTACAATCACTCCCCGACGAACAATGAAAAAGTCAAGCACTGCTTATAGAAAGATCAAGGTATGCCTTGTTAATCAAACAGACGCTTATTTGATCTTGATAAAACTTTATTATTCAAGGTACATAGGCCGTTAAGAATGCAGTAGATCCATCGATGTGGGCATTCCGGTCTGTGTGTGTGTGTGTGGGGGGGGGGGGGGGGGGCTCACAAAACCTAGAATTCATATATTCAATAACAATCGCCTCAATACTATTAGTAAACATACTCGTTAGGCTACATCGCCTGCACACGTAACGTAGTTATCAAGTAGACATAGGTGGGCTACATATAGAAAAAAAAAAAAAAAAACACACACACACACACACACACACAAATGGATATATTTAAGTTCCATGTACCTGCAACAAAATCACATTACTGTTATCTACGCTTTATCAAAGATTTTGGCCATCTAAATACGATGTGATCTTCGTATGCTTGTAGGGCATTAATGCTCTTTTTGTATGATTCATAGAAGTATTTAATGAAACAGACCGATGTCTTGCTAACCACTCACACACTGCAAAAAAATGAATCCCAACACAACTTGCTGGCGTCCTTCTCTTTTCAGATAGGGCATGAAAAACAGTCCTGTTTTTCATCGTTTACCATGTAAAAATGTACGTACTTTGGTCCTGGATCTCTAACTAAGCTGCGGGGAAAAAACAGAAGTAAATAAAAAAGTTTCATGATTTGATGTAACGCGATGATATCTTTGGGGAAGAGCTACTTTCAAACGTTCTACTATTTGCCAGTTGGAGGAATCTAAAATTAACGCTAATATTGTTCCGAGCGGTGACAGCATGTGATGTTGATAGCATACGTAGGCGTTCTACTACATAAATCATCTATGCAGATTAATATTTGTACCGCTAAATTAAAGTTACGCTCAAAGTATCGTGTAATCGCGGACGATATTCCTGTGCGTTATTTTAGTTATTGTGACGTTAACGTACCTGTCTTCACAGATCAACCACACGCGGTACAATCACCCGCACGAAAGTAGCCAATGTCTCCCGCGGCAACAGGATAGGACACAGGTCATAGAAATCGGTACGGAGGGAAAACGTTGGCAAGTGATTGGCCAGTTTTGTAGTTTTCAGTAGCTTATAGAAGTGGTGGCGCTATGCCAATAACTTGAATGGAAAATTAAGAAAGATGCAAACGGCGGTGCCCGTTTCATTATTGCTTCAGCTGTCTGCAGCTAATGTTAGTTTAGTCAATTCATATTTGCTAGTGCGAACGAGTATACACCCTGTCGCTTTCATTGATATTTAACGTAAATTAGGCATAACTTTAGTTACAGACGATGCATTCGCCCAGGCCTAAAGATGCCGAACTTTGTGAATGGATTATCACCATGGAAAAAAAATTTCTTGTATGTTACCTGTGGAACTGGAAAATTTTATCATCCTGAACAAGACATTACCACAGTTTCTCAGTTGTTTACTCCTACTGGATTACTCGCCGATTCAAGAGAAAACGTCTAGCCTAACAGAGCACGACACCACCAGAAATTCCTTTAATTTTATGAGGGTATTGCCCAATATTTAATATTACGGTAGTACAACAAGTTACCGTCTTCGAGTCACCATCGCACTGGACTTTCAACGAAAAGGAAAACGAAATCCCGAAAGGTTCGAAAGCTTAGCTATTGACTCATGCTGACTAAGTGCTAGTAACTTTGACCAGCTTTCCCACGAAAATATGTACGTTCTGGAAGGAACTGGAAGTAACTGTTTCTTATATTTAGTATCACGTTCTCGGACAAGGGAAGTTTCTCGAATGAAATGTTCTACCAAGTGTCTTTCATACATGTACCCTCGTCGCTATATAGATTTCGGAATAACATTCCACTTATGTCAGAAGACGTCGTCTCCTTCTCTGTATGTTTACCTAACGTCAACTTCTTGTGTGTAATAATGTTGGTCTTTACAGAGATTCATCGCCTAACGTCAGCCTACCCTACACTCTGTATGTTCGCCGCGGGACGTTCCTATCTTCTGAGACACTGTTCTTACAGATCATTTCCATCGTCGAAGCTAATGTTTCGGTTACCCATCTGACGGGTGCTGTCCATCGACGTACACAATAATCGGATGAACTCATTTGACTGTCTTCATATTATCGCCAGTCACATATTACACTACAGTGGGCATACATCTTTATATCCAGCGTTGTGATCTTCACGGTATTTCTAGCACTCCTTCCAATTGCAGTAGCCTCGGTCAGCCGAATCACTACTTCCAACACGAGGTCCAGAGATGTGTTAGCAGTTACCAGGTACCATCCTAATAGTTAAGTAAAATTATTAAGCTCTAACTAATTAAACACCCTTGATCCTTATTATTGTAGCCAAATCAAATTTGCAGATTGTAGTCTGAATTTGCCTGAACTCTCGTTTCATCTGTCGTCTGTTTGTGTAAATATTTACCTGCATTCTTTTCTGTCGCTATTATTACTTCATCTATTGCTCATACCCCATTCTTTTTGACATACATTTCTATGATATGTCCACACATGTTACTAATACACTAAGTACGTAGAACTAGGAGCATTCCATCAAAGTTAACTTGAATGAATCTCATAGCAACAAAGCCGTGGGCTAACTAATTGTTCCAATGTAGATTTAATTGTGTCACGAATTTTGAGTTGCCAAATACTCTTAAAATGTAGACAAGGATTCAATGTAAGTACACAGTTGAGATGGCTGGCAATTGGGCGTAGAGCTTACCACAACGAAACACTAATACTAAGTTATTGTTCGTAAAGAAGTACACTTCCGGTGGATAACTCTCTCACAATTTCACATCCTTAATATGAAAAAAAAAAGTATACAGTGGTTAACGTTGCGTTCAATACATGAATCTTTGAATCCTATAAAAAAGTTTGTTACAATCAGGTAATTCAGGTGATTGATTCTTAAACTCGAAGAAACGCGTCTCTAGTGCAAAATGTTTCCCCCCTGATATGTAAGGGTTTTTTTTTTTTTGGGGGGGGGGTGGGGGACGCAAAGGGTTGGGTTACCTTTTGGTCAGGTCACACGTCACTGGACCTCACTACAATGATCCTTTTGCTATGATGCTTTTGATAAGGAGCAAAGTCTTGACTTTCAGAATTTATATATATATATATATATATATATATATATATATATATATATATATATATATATATATATATATATATATATAGATAGATAGATAGATAGATAGATAGATAGATAGATAGAGAAATAGATAGAGAAATAGATAATAGATAGAGAAATAGATAGAGAAATAGATAGAGAAATAGATAGAGAAATAGATAGAGAAATAGATAGAGAAATAGATAGAGAAATAGATAGAGAAATAGATAGAGAAATAGATAGAGAAATAGATAGAGAAATAGATAGAGAAATAGATAGAGAAATAGATAGAGAAATAGATAGAGAAATAGATAGAGAAATAGATAGAGAAATAGATAGAGAAATAGATAGAGAAATAGACAGAGAAATAGACAGAGAAATAGACAGAGAAATAGATAGAGAAATAGATAGAGAAATAGATAGTGAAATAGATAGATAGATAAATAGATAGAGAAATAGATAGATAGAGAAATAGATAGATAGATAAATAGATAGATAGATAGATAAATAGATAGATAGATAAATAGATAGATAGATAAATAGATAGATAGATAACGCTGAATAAGACAATGTAGTGGTGTAACTTCAGAGGCAAAGACAAGATTTCAGCACACAGCAAAGTAATTAACAAATTACATTTGTTTTCATTTATTGGGAACAATTAAAGTTCGTATTGTGAATACAGACTCAAGAAATGTAAAAAAAAATTGACATTCCATTATATTAGTTCTTGATTAATATAGTCCTTTGTTCAAATTTTATTAACTTTTACTCTAAAGACAAATTATTGTCCCTTTTTTATACAAATAGCAATTGTCTTTTTTTTTATACAAGTAACAATAACGAATTCCTTAAAAAACAGTCAATAATCAACCTCTTCCTTGCATAAAATCATCGATGGAAAACATCATAAGTTAATATCATGTATTACTTAAAATGTTCAAACTTAATGCTTTATTACACATTTTTGAAGATAAATCTTGAAAACAGATAGGAAATTATGAAAATTTTCCATTATAGACGTGTGACTTAATTTTGCTTTTCAATTACGATAAATCCAGTTATTTGAACCGAGTAATGTGCTAATGACCTTTCATTTATCGTTCCAGTTGACCGACGTCATTCACTGCCATTAGCTTGAAGCCATGCAAGTAACGTATCCATAGCCTGGCGAATATCACCTTTAAATGCAGTATTATATACAGGATTCTAGTTGTCCGACTGCTGAAGTGCTTTATCAGTGTAGTGTGAACGTCGTCCTGGTGGATGGGTGGAGAAAGACGGTGGGGCGTCTTTACCGACCCTCGCCTACCTTCATCACTAACGGGAGACAAGGGGCCTTTCATATAAGGGTGGCACTCTGGGTGACTGGCCTCGTTTGTCATCATATGAACAGATAAAGAAGTGCGTTGTATACAACGCAATACCATGAACTTCCATCAATTTTTTTAGACATTTTCTGTCTAAATTACTCTGAATGTTGTGCCTTTTGGTGGTCTAGCACTTCAAGAGTGGTCTGCACTTCATGATTGTCAGCATGTTTCGTCAACGGCAGACGTGGCTAGAGCCTTGATTGCATAGCCTAGTACCTTTCCGCGGCAACAAAAGCACTCGGCATATATGTAATTGTTCATAGAGTGTTAGAGTTTCGTCAAATCGGGTTTACAAATTTCATGGCGAAGATAGAGCCACTGTGATGTGAGCCAAGAGGCCCGCCATACCGGTGTGGAGGCCTCAGTAAGACCAATCATATTGATATTTAGCTTTTTCAAGTTTCGTTTGTATTCAATTGTGTTGATTATTCTTTGAAACATCCACAAATAGACAGTTCCTTTTAGTACAACATTCTGTTCCCAAACCCTGAGATAGATGGCGAAGATATAGCCACTGCAACATGAGGTCAAGGGGCCGGCCCTAACGGTGTGGAGCTCTCAGTGAGTCCAGTCATATGAACATCTAGCTTTTCAAGTTTCGTTTGTATTCAATTGTATTGCTTATTCTCTGCAACAGTTAAACTCAGGTAGTTCGATTTAGTACAGCATTCTGTTCCCAAACCTGGAGCTCAAATTTCTAAACCGCCATAGGAAAGGGAATGGAATTCACGTTACCATGCTCTACCTAAACAAAACAATTCTGATGCACGGAGACTAAAACATTTTAGATATCAAACATTGGTCTCATATCGCGTCAATTTTATAGGTGGAAGTGGTCTCTTGTATGTAGTTAAGGTGATTGAGTCCTACTAAATCTGGTAATTTATTGCTTACATTTACACCACTCGGGCAGAGCAAATATGTTTTTACATATCAATAATCTTGGCATTATAATTCCTCTATTAAATGTAAAAAGAATACAAAAGATAAATATGTGTATTATTTGAAAGCATTCTTATATGACGACTGCACCGGCCGATACATAACTAAAATGACCGGAACGACCGGAACGAGTTTGAATTAATTGCAAAGGATCCATATTTTTAAGAAAGAAAGAACTATCTGTGAGATTTCGACGCTGTGAACATTTCACTGTAACGTTAAGCACTATTGGTAAGCTTTTGGGGCTCATAGTTTGGGTTGGCGATCCCTGGGTCCTCAGATATGGTCGAAGAAGAGGTAAGTTGCGCCTCGTCAGACTGGTTTTTGTATGAAAAGGCAGGCCCAAATGAACCCTTCCGTGTACGTATAACGAACACCAGTACCACCGCCATGACGAGAACAGCTAGAGCAATCAAAACGATGACGACTATGATACCGGGACTGGATCCTGATTTTCCGTCGACCGGTTTGGCGGCTGTGACAAAAGAATGAAACAAAAGAAAGGTCATGTATTAACGATTAATAATTGATAGATAGACTGATTTATTGATTGATAGATCTCCGGTTTAAAAATTTTACTTGGAAGATAATCAATATTTTACTTGCGACTTGTTCACACATAAGGAAACACTAGTATATGTGAGCATGCAAGGGCGATTAATTTTTGCAATGTGAACTATTGGCTACCCGTATTTAAAGGTCCACAAGCATTCGTGACCATTATAATCACTCCGTCGGGGTTCCTTCAATTCCTCTTGGGTTCTCAACAAATGTACTATGAACGTTCACTGACTTAACTCTACATGACCGGCGATTGGAGGATTTGTCTGAAGCAAACAGCTGAGAGGACCGTTTCCAAGTCCGCGCAATGCACTGAGCCGCAAGTGTAGGCCTACTTACTACGAGACTCGTTCTTAAATAGCTTACCAAAGCGCTAGAAATGTAGAATGATTTATTGATGTTTACTTTGTCTGTTTGGTGCTATCATATATTTGGTAAAAGCAAAGAAATAGTCAATTTTAACTACATTACAGTAATAACTTACTTGAACGTTCATTATTGCATGAACCACTAAGCACTATGACGTTATCCACAGCAACTGTGCTGTCGGTTGTGGTGGCAATGAATTGGATCTGAAATTACATGAAAAATGACATCATTGTGTATTAATTATTATTTTTAATTTTTTTAAAAAAAGTTTGTTTATACTTTTCAACAGTTTGTTATTGTCCAAGCACAGGGGATTATGTGATGAACATTTCCCAATTTCTAATGATATTGCAAGGAAGTATATCTTGGATGTGTACATGCATCATACCCTCAATGTAGATCAAGGAATTGTCTGTCTATGATATTCGGGTAAATACACTATACTCTAACTATAGATCAAGGAATTGTCTATGAAGGATATGTGCATATATCATACCCTCACTATAGATCAGTTAATTGTCTGTCAATGGTAGGGGTGAGCATACATCATACTCTCACGGAAGAACAACAACTTGATTTCTCTCTCACCATATCCACTTGCTCTCCTCAAGGATGTTTACCAGAGTGCAATTGAAATTTGTTGTTGTCAGTCACCATTTTAAGGGGAAACTGAATCTTGGAAAAAGTTGCTTCATAGGAAAATGGTTCACTCCAACCAGTAATAGCACATTCGCAAATGAATCTGGTTCTTTCATTTAATATACTCATTGGGCTTTCCCGCTGTCCGTTGTCAACACTGTCGCTCCCTTGACATGTAAAGGGAAAATGCAACCACGCCAGACTGCACTAGTTATACCCCTTTGTACTCTAATTCATGAATGGTTCTTTTTCATTATGTGATATCACTATTGTTATTGTTGTATTGCTTAATTTCCAAGCATAACACCTTGCTTCTGCAGACCTGATATCGAACAACATCATTGAAAATACTTGCAAGAGAAATTGGAAGAGAACTGCAATGATTCTTCAGACAAAAGTGGGAGCAACTGCACCACTGCACGGCCCATTCTTTAAAAAAAAATAACACTTCCAAACGTCATATATATATGTTATACGCAGTTTAATTGCTCACCCTCATGACACCAGTGGATGGTATGAGAGTAATCTGGTAGGAGGTCCATTCTGTTTCTGCCCTCAAGGTGTCAAGATCTCCAGCGTCGGATGAAGAAACGTTTTTGATATGAAGTGATGACGACGTTCCCTTTATTGCGTAGTCAAACATCAGGCAACCCAAACTTGACTTCATCTGGAAGCCATTCGATTTGATAGAGGCTACATGTGTGCCGGTAGATGAGCTAAACATATACGAACCAGACCCTGAAAGAGATATATAAAAACAAAAAGATTATCATTACAGTATTTTATTATTTATCCAGGCTATTAGCATTCGTTGACTTGACATTGTATCACAAATCGACATATGAAAGTTTAAATTTTAGTTATGACGTGAAGGGTAAGGTCCACGTTAATTTTTTAATTCTGCCAGGATGGACTTATGATCACGGGCGAATTCGGGGTTTTTGTGTGGGTACCTAGGTTCACCCATGCCTAGAAGGAGAGTGTTGTCCATCTGAATGATTTGATAGTGACTCTCAATATCGTGTAGGAGTGTCATGTACCCAAACCACGACCAGGAGATCAACGGTAAGATGCCTGCTATCGATATCACTGGGTAAAGATCCATGGTATACCAGGGCGTATGTGAACACCAGGGCGTATGTGATGATGGTGAAGGAAGGGGGTGGTACGCGGGACAGTCACCCTTCTAGCATATTTTACGTATCTTTGTTTCTTTTCTTTATGATATTGCTATTTCTCTCATATTTTGATGCCGGCGGGTCTACAATGTTTACCCTGCCATTTCCAGTGATATGGGAGGTACATTGGGTAAAATGTTTTGTTGCACGGTTCGCTATGGTGGCGATACACTTAGGAAGTCTACAGGATTCCGTAATTGCGAACGTGTAGCTACTCTCCTGGCACTCACTCACTCACTCTGGGTCAGCCCCGCTTATAATCATGATTTTGCTGAGCGTATCCATAGCCTTGTG
The DNA here is from genome assembly GCA_021234535.1 of Stichopus chloronotus. Classification (NCBI taxonomy): domain Eukaryota; kingdom Metazoa; phylum Echinodermata; class Holothuroidea; order Aspidochirotida; family Stichopodidae; genus Stichopus; species Stichopus chloronotus. The sequence continues at coordinate 9,258,815 of CM037836.1, forward strand.
ATTTTCACATTTAAATGCAGTATCATATATAGGATTCTAGTTGGATGACGGCTGAAGTGCTTTATCAGTGTAGTGTGAACGCCGTCCTGGGGAGGGATGGGCAAAAAAAAAAAAGAAGAGTGTAATTGGACATTTTTGGTAACCCTACAAAATGCAGACTCCAAGAACGCATACCCGGGCCGACCTTCAACACTTCCTTTATATTAAATTAAATCTGGAATATGAGTTGTGCTGGCAATCGCCTGGTCATCTACCTTTGTTCTTGGTCAGTGTTTCAGGGGAAAGAAAGTACGAAAACTGATCACCTGTCACAAAATTTGAAAGAGATCTATGCATTAATCTTTCAGATATTTGAATGTAAAAATTGTTTGGAGATTTTTGTTGGCCCTACAAAATGCAGACTCCAAGAAAGCCTAGGCTTCAATCAATGTTACTTGAAGTTAAACAGACCAATGGGAATTTCCATAAATTGTCATGTATGCAAAAATGGGCTTAAATAATATATTTTTTTGTAGTGGCTACAACATAAATGACTTTCAGTGGCAAATGTTTCATTTTTTTCAACTCATATTCCATCTTTGATCATTATACTTGTAGGATGTACGTCGTGCAACTATGTTGATAAAATTCTGCAGGAAAAAAAGGTAAAATCTTTCTCCAAAACGACCTATCCTACTCCAATATCTGATGGGACCGACATAGTCATACATATTATCACTTTATTATGGCAGATTAGTAATCTGTGATGACAGATTATTAATCTGAAATTATAGATTAAAAAGAAATCATCGATGTATCGGGCTTTCGTATTATACACACACCCGGATTACAGAAACTTTGCTGGAGGAAGGGTCTCAGCAACTGAACTACATCGCACAGCCGTGTTTGATTACTGTATTGCAGTACTGAAAATTAACATTCAAGAAGCGAATTAACCTCCTTCCACGGCGGATTCACCAATGTACTTGTCGTACCAGCTCCACCGATTGTACGTTCCAGTGTCCAAAGAATCGTACTTGCAACTGTCGAACCCAAGTTCGAAGTCGCAAGAAATGCTGTCGGGGAATCCTCCACAGGGTTCACGCACTGTCATGATATCATCGATAGCTATATCCCCGGCGTAAGAACCTCCTACTTTCCCTTCGAAAGTTATCTAACGAAAAAAAAAAGAAAAAGTAAAATTGAAAGTAAAAGTAAGAGAAGGCAAGTGTCAACAAAAGTCAAGGATTGTTTATAGATGCCGCTTCCACGAGATTATGAAATCTCAGAGTTTTTCATTTCTGTAATATCTCTACAAAATTTCATCAAGACACATTGTTGTAAAATGTTGAACTTGCTACAGAGAATGTGGTTATGCCTCATTCAACGATGTCCTATAGCGGTCTTGAACGGTCTCGTTTTCGGGGCATACAATTGCTTCACATCCAATGTTTGCCCCTTCCCCACCCAAAATCATGTTGCTACGAAACTGATTGTTGATGATATTTAGTTTCTGAGTATGTTCATATTCAGCAAAAAAAGAAAATAAAACAAAAACAAACTGGGAACAGAATACCATCATTAAACTACGAATAGACCTAGGAAAAAATTTGTAATTTCTTTTTAACTGCATGTGACCCTACATTAACTTGTGTGGGTACTTAGTAACAGTTTCATTTACAGCTCTATATCATGAAAACGAAATTGCGGGCGTCATTTCCGCAAAAAGTTGGTCGGCCCTGAACGACGGACCTCTGTCGGTCACATTGGCGGTCGGTTACAGATAATGTTCGGTGGTTCAGCGGAGATCTGCCTTTGGCGAAAACGCCGATTAGATTCCGAAAGTTAAAGCCACCAAGTAAGTTTTTCTCCGATTATTCCCCGGTTATCCTCATGGCCACCGATATATTGCTAATACTGCTGAGTGTGTTGTTGGATGGCAAAGGAAACCTCAACACAATTATGAGACGGTGGTCTAAGAAGAAATCACCACAGAGGTAGGGAAATCATCACACAGTCGTGGCACATTAGCCGAGATATGTGTTTATATTCATCGATCCTTACCCGCAGTTTCCCTCTTAAAGAGGGGATATCAACCAACATGGGCCTCCATCCATACTCCTGCTGTCCGCTAATCCTTGCTACTTCCTTCGTCTCTTCGTTGTCCACGGTTAAAAGCACGCGAAGCCAACCAGTGTCCTCGCCATTCATATGATAAAAAAACTGTAGGCACATGTGGTCCAAGCTTCGTTTCAGTTGAGGGGATGTTACGGCAGCATTATCACCAGGACGTGTTGGCTGAGAGGCTTCGATGTACATGTAGTGTCCTATGCGAGAGGAAATATTGATGTGCAGTTTTAGTAAAAACAATGCAAAACTTTGCGCAGATATGTGGAGTTTCCAAATAATACCAGAAGGAAGTCGCTGTAGGTGTTTGCTTCATATCTTTGTCGAAGGTTGTTATCAGTGGCGTAGCCAGGGTAATTGAACGGGGAGAGGGAAGGATAAATACTAAGCATGGACTACTCAAGGAGTATACACATAGAAGGGGTCCGAGAGTTAAGATGTGGTGTTTCACAGAAACGTAGGAAACGTCATTCAAGTGGACTTCATAGGCCTATTGGCAAGACTTGCCTCGTTATTCAAGAAATACCTTTGAAACTCTCTACGCGGAACGCCACCATAACCTTCGTGTCTCTGTTTAGTTGGCTAAACCAGTGGTTGTTATACTGTAAGTACTTGAATATTATATATACGTATTGACTAGAAGTACAAAAATGACCGAAAATTCAAACACTCAAGATTTAAAAAAAATATTCGACTATTTCGAGTTTTTTAGAGAATCCAAAGATTCATTCGAGATTTATTCGAGATGTTAAATGTCATTACCGTCTGAATTCCCAAGGGTGTGATCATTTTCTGGACCGCTCCCTTCAGTTGGTGTACTACCAGACCCTATGGACCAGTCTGTTTTATCTTCGAAACCCAATTGGGGGAAGCCCTGAACGAAGCCGCAGAAGGGATCATCAGTACCTTCAAAGTCACAGTTGATAGTCTCTTTGTCTTGTTCAGGTGAATCTAAAGTAGAGAGATGAAGCGAAAGATACCGCTGCGGTGTGACCAATAAAAGACCATCTAAGTCAGCCTTTATTTTGATAACCACACTGATTTTGAGCTGCTAAGTGTGGCATATTGATCAGAGGAAAAAATCTCACACTACTTGAATGGCAGCTTACAGCGTAACCTCAATATATCGGAAAGGTTTACAAGCTTTTCCACCAATGGAAATTGTTCTATGCATACGTGGTGTCCTAAATTTCAAAGTGGATATTGAGGAAAGGGAAATTGAACTTCATTGATGAATACTTTCTTGCCATATGCATTTGAAATTTTATCATTTTATCACAAGTTAAGGTTAGTGTGGACGGCTATAACAACGTAGCTGAACACAGCTTGCCGAAGGAGACGTCAGACAATTTTTTTACTCATCTTTATCTCTTGAAAGTCACAGTTTGGAGCGACATTACCTTTGAGCGGTCAAAAAACTTTTGAGCGGTTTAAAATGCGAGAAAAGTTCCACATACCCTCTCCGCAAGACGCCTGCTGCAGCATTATATCGTCGATCGCGATATCGCAGTAATATTCATAGAACCCGTAACTTCCTTCAAATACAACCTGCATGACGAAGACAGAGTGAGAATCAAAGATGTTTATCTACACAGTCAACTGTATACGTCATCGTGATCGGACCATTAGGTTTTCTTGAAGGAAAATTATTTTGCAATTCCAAACAGATCCAGTGACGAGAGCTACTTGTGCCTCTCACCAAGCACACGAATTGAGAGAAGGAATCGCTTGTCAATGATCATTTACATCGTTACTAATCATAACACTCAGTGCTTGTAAGGGACGTACTCGCTCGGTTACGTAAACCCCTCGATAGTATCGCAAGAAGTGATCGCTACACCTGTCCCCCCCTCTGTAAGAGCCAGCTACGTCAGATGCATGAGCACATTGTGACCTCCTGCTCATCGTCTTTTTTTAAAGCATATATCATACTTTTCATAGGTATTTCTGGGTGTTTCAAACACAATTTTATCTCTGTTTCATGACTACGGTTGACATTTGACCCTGCATTACGTACATTATGCACATTCGTACATTATGTGATACGTTGATGTCAAGATATGATGTTGATGTTTTTCTCGAGTAGATATCATCTGTTTAAACTTACACCTGTGGGAAACATCGCACATTAAGACACATAACTCACACAAAATGGTAACCAACCCCGCTCCCCTCCGCACTAACAATTGCAAGATACGGCCTAATTGGGCCCAATTACCCAACCAAGGTATCCCTATACATCCATGAAGTGTTGAGGCGCCTACACCTTATCGCAATTCTGACTGTCTTGGTATTTAAGCCGTTGATTACGTGACATTTAATTTGTGAGGCACCCTCTCAAATGAAAGAATTCGCTATTGCCAGTCTTCATATTCCAAAAAAAAAAAAACAACAACAACAACAACAAAAGAACAAGAGGACAATCCACGGAGTTGGGTATCTCATCGCCATGCACATTGATTTCAGTACAGGGCCTGCACATGGAAATTTGTAATAGTTTATTGCTACTTACAAAACTTTAAGTTAATTGGTTTAATATTTCTCAAAATATGCTGGAAATACAAATTTTGGGGCAAAATTGGCTTTTTTTCTCAAAAATCAGCAAATTTCACTCTCTTTACTACAAAAGTGATATACCTTGAATATTTCATTCTCATGTACGTCTTTGCAAAATTTTGCATTAAATGCTCAAATAGTTCTCAAGATATGCTGGAAATAGCAATTTTGGGGCAAACTTGGCTTTTTTCCCCTACAAAATCACCAAATTTGACTCGATTTACCATTACAGTACTATTATGTTGACAATGTGTTCTCAGGTAAGTACTTACAAAACTGTAACTCAATTGATGTAACAATTCTCAAGATATCCTGGAAATACAAATTTTGGGGCAAAATTGGTTTTTTTTCTCAAAAATCAGCAAATTTCACCCTTTTTACAACAAAAGTGATATAACTTGAAATTTTTCTTTCTCAGGTAACTTTTTGCAAAAATTTGCTTTTTATGCGCAAATACTTTTCAAGATATGTTGGAGATAGCAATTTTGGGGCAAGATAGACCTTTTTTTCTAAAAATCAGCAAAATTGACTCGATTTACCATACAACTAATACATCTTGCGCATATTGGCATCATGCACAACCTTACCAAGTTTCAACTTAATCGCTCATACGCCTTTCAAACTATTCTGGAAAAACCACAATTTGGACAGGTCCGGACGCACACACACACACACACATTCATACACGTTTAGGACGCCTATTGGGAACATGAACTTTTCCTCACGTAAATGGGAATATCCCCACTTTGCATATGATGTCCCCAGTAAGTGGTATTTAGTGTTGCATGTATCCCCGATTCACGCCAGGAACGGGATTGTGTGTATAATTTTTTACACACATACACCCCAATACACAGTTATAGATCCATAAAATAGGTAATTGGGGGAAAATGGTAGATTCACCTATAAAGTTAAGGGGGCATATCTAATACCCCAATTTGCATTATGTTAAAATAGCCAGAAATGGGGATATCCCCTATTCTCGGCGTAACCCCGGTTGTAAGCTTGAAGTTCCTGTGTGTGTCCCCATTCGGCGCCCTAAACAAACCCACACACACACACACACACATTGGCAGGGACAAGTTTTCATTTATACCACCCAACAAGACCCTCCTGTAACCATGGTCACTCTACCATGCGGTACCCCTGGGGTGTCGCTACTCATCCATTCCAAGCGTTTCCATGGCAACCATTCTCCCATGGGTGCACAGTACAATTTATAGCTCCACTAGCCAAGTGACTACAATATTTCATCTAGCCCCTATAGGGCGATGAGATAAAAAACAGAGACACAATGGGTTGGGCTATGACATGGAAAACAAACCCTTATATTGTTTGTGATGCCAGTCTATGAACACTGATATTTTAATGACCTGTATATCTACTGCTACACACAGCGGTGTAACGACTGATCTTCTTTAGAATACTTTTCCGTAATGATCATTGTCCTTCTCAATGCCGACAATTAAAAACAGTGAGGAATATTCTAGACTTTCTTGAACGAAAGATGACATTTTGTATTTCAGCAGTCACGTCCAATACACCGATATATCGCTCCCAAAGACGTTTGAAGACAGACAGCTCGGGACAAGCCACAAATATCCAGATGCCTCAAGGCGGTAAAATGTCATGTAACACACACAGGTAAACGGGTTTAAGGGAAGTGTTTGTTTAAGCTTGGAATTTGACAAAATTAGGATATTCAGATTGGGTTTATTGTAGATTGAACCTAAAATGTGAAATTGAAGGCCACACCTCTTCAGATATTATCGTGTTTCTTTATCGACAGTCAGGAATATGAAGAAATACAAATGATACCTCACTAGTTGTGTCTAGGAGACATCTCAATTTTCCACAAGTGGAATGCACCTAGAAATAGTCGTTTTCTCCAAATCCACGAGTTCCAAACAGAACATGCTATTGAGGTATGGTTTTCACCACTACCAGGAAGACAATTCCTTTAGTGTTTATGAAATTTCAACATTTTTCATTGGTCAATCCCATTTATATGCCCGAGACATCTCGACTCTTGTACTTCCACATGACATCACGTCTCTTGGTACCGGTAAGTTATTTACTAAATTTTCATGAAGGCAGGTCCATATTCGTATGCACTACTTTAAGAGCCGTTCATTGACTGTTACCAAGGAAATACATATGAATGATACATGATACCGTTTATATGTAAAAAAAAAAATGGTCCGTAATAACACAAACCAGAGAGTTTGAATTTGAAATTGTGAAATGATCAATGTTTTAATCCCTTTTGGAAGGGACGCGATGGGATGGAAACAGAAGGGTCTGAAACCACAGAAGTTTCTCTCACCTGAAAAGGTTCATCTGAAGGCGGAAGCTCCAGCTTGCCCTCCATCCATTCAGGCTCAGAGGTTACACCATAAACGGTCCAATCTGGGTCGAAACTTAACCTGTGGCCCCATTTCTTGATGTAAACATTTAAGAAATCTTGAGTTCTGTCATTTATACTGTACTTATAATAGAAAAACTGCAGACAGCGAGTGGCACGTGAAGGCTGGAGGAGCGGCGAGATCAGTCGAGTGCGATCATCGAATCTCAGGTATTGATTGTTGCAGTCCATTAGAGCATAAAAACCTAGAAAGAATAAAACAAATCTCATTTTGGTGTTGCAGGGAACGGACTTAATGTTTGTAATAAACATCAACAAAGTTTCAATTTGCCATTTTTGGAAATTGACTCTACAACTGTTCATAATAACATTGTAGACATTGGTTCTACGACGCAGACACGTGCAGTGCTTTCAAAAAGACATTTATGTGACCCTCTAATACTATGTTTGATCACATGTGTGAGTTGTCCCTTTTCCGTGTGAACAAATAGCACAAAGGAGAGAGAACAAAAGAGAGCTCCGAGGTACGCTGAGGTATACTGTACACAAAAACACACACCCGTGCAATGAAAACATCTGCTCGGGGGATATTTTGTAGGGCCTTTTCGGTGGTGTTCTCGGCATGATCTCATTGTCCTAACAACCGGCTAACCGGCTAGCTGGGTATCTTAACCAACTGTGATGCGACGGTAATATTTAATTGATCACGACATTATCTTTCTCTAGCCTTATTGATGATATATAAAACGTGTAGGTTCTATACATTTACTCCTCTGGCAGTTGCATATCAGCAGCCTTTTTCAGAGACATATTTTTGACTCGTTTCGTCCATGCTGAATTAAGCCCAATTCTGAATTGTTATTTATACCACGCAAAGACAGATAAGTTCGGCATATATCGTTACAAACCCCATCGCCTTAGATGATTTTCATTACCTCATTTGGTTACTTTATCCCACTCTGTTAACAAAGAATAACACTGTCAATTAGATATCAAGTAAGAATTTGTTGTCTTAAACTATTTTATATAATAGCAGGGAATCTTAAATGTCATATCCATAGGCAAAAATGTGTAACAGAAAAGATGAGGTTTTCCGACTAATTTAGGGGAAATCAGGATTTTTGTAACGCTTCGATTCATCATGTCATTTTCGAAAAAAAAAAGATCAGTTTATGACAGTTTCGGTTTTTGTAATGTGTTCTTCGGTTGCAGAATTTGAAACAAAGGGTGCACGAATTTAGGAGTCCTACAAAAATTAATGCGTAGCCGACGCAGGTTAATAATCATGAGTGGGTATAGATCACCCATACATTACATCTTATACCACCAACAATCGCCGTCACAATCTGCAACATCAATGTTATCGCACCTCCATCCACCGATTTTCTCCTCACTTTGTGTATACCTACATTTAATGACGTACACCAGACAAACGACTGAATACAAATCAATGCTACACTGTGGTCATACTGTGTATAACAAATTCTTGGCTAATGTGTGCAAATGATCCCTGTAATCTCCCTCACAAGAACATAAAACTAGAAAGTCAAGAGGCTTAGTGATTCCTTGCCGACCAAATATTGGTTTGAAATCTTGATATAATTATCCAACTGGATTGTGCAAAGGTTTCAGGTTGACATGTGGTAACTAATATGTTCCTTCAGTGCAAAGAAGGTATAGCTTTTATGGAGCACGGATAATGGTCAATAAGATGGTTTGTTGGAACTTGACACTAGTTTATTTTAATTTAGAAATAGTGTCCTAACAAACCAAGAATGCAAGGAATATGAAATAGCTTTAAAATACTTGCAGAAACTAGGCAGTAAGGGTCTCACAGAACATGCCACGTATGACAAGGGGTTTTAGCATTATCTCGGCTTACAAAGGTTTTCAGGAGGCAGGCACCATTTATGATTGATGTTGATAGGTAAGTTAACACACAAAGTAATAGACGGACTATACTACATTACAGCTCGACAGGCATTCTAGTGACAATTTGGAAGCCGAACACTGGCACACGGCGCAGTATGGCCAACCAACACTCAAAGTATGATATCAGTTTAATTGAACTTTCTGGAGATACTGTTTTTACAAAGTTTTCTCAGTCTGACATCTGGTGTCCTCAAATGACTTTTTACCTCCACCTAAACAACAGGGATCATCTACTTCGCATGGAGAACCAATGCTCCACATATAAGATCAGGCAATTTTACCTTTCTGGTTATATTGTTTTTTCAATGTTTTCACAATTTGACCTCTAATGACCTTTGATCTCCACCAAAAACAATGAGGATCATTTGCTAAGTTAGATCAACTCACATACCAAGTACGAGGTCAGTCAAGGTTACCATTCTTAAGATATCGTCTTCAAAACGTTTTCACAATTTGACCTCTGGTGACCACAAATGACCATTGACCTAAAAAAAACAAAAGGGAACATCTACTCAGTACGACCAACCCACACAATAAATATGAGATCAGTCAACACCACCCTTCTTGAGATATTGTGTTAAGAACTTTTTCACGGTTTGAACTCTGGTGACGTCAAATGACCTTTGACCTCCATAAAAACAGTAGAGATCATCTACTTAGTATGAACAAGTAGCACACTAAGTATGAGATCGGTCAACTTTACCCTTTTTGAAATATTGTGTTGACAAGCAAAGAGTCACATATGTACATGCACACATACACGCACACGACGTCACCATCGCATAGATTCCTTTGGCTTTCGGCAAGGGGTCAATAAATACATCATTGCAAAGAAAAATCAGCATTCGAGGGTTATTAACACGAACGAATGAATGCTCAGTACATGTAACTGCTGTATTTAACATCCATCACTTTAAACAGCTCTTCGTTATACCAAGTGCAGTGCCGAGAGTATGATCTACGTCAGGCCCAGATCCACGGGACTCTGTCGGTCCACGGTGACGTGTCCAATCGAACAAATCATCCGTAGCCTGAGTGTAGTTGCAAAAGTCAACCTCAAAGTCACAGCTAATGTCGTCAACCTCTGGGGGTCGTGTGGTTGGAGGCGGTGGAGTTGTGGTGACTGAAAGAAAAGTAATAGCAAACACTCTTTGTTTTGTCTACATCTGATCTTTACTGTTGTGTCGGTTCAATGTTGATTGATTCATACATGTATACATACAAACATTAAATTATAATTGTAATTATTTAAGTAGAGTATGAATTGATGGATGGATTGATATATAAACTTCTTGGAGGAGAAGGGGGGGGGGGGGTAATTTGGTACCATTTAAATTCCTGTCACCGACATGAGTTAAATTATTTTTGACCGCAAACGTTCGCATACATTTCTTAGTTAAGACAAGTAATAATGTTTTGGCAGGTGTTTCTACATTATGAAATTCAAATTAAAATGTCCATGCTTTTCTATAGTTTTCGTCTTTTGGGCAAATATCCAGACTATCTAACAGCGTGTATGTTTACGAATGTGGCTATCGGTGACAATGGAAAGAAATAGATTTTGATTTAGGTGAAGCGCTACCAGTAGGTGTTTCTTCAAGTTTCAGTCATTGGACCTTATTACCGTAACAATGACATAGGCTTCTCCACAGACAGACGTAAACGTTGCCAACTCATTTCATAGAATCTAAAATCAAGTAAAACTTACACTCTGGACAAGATTCAGATTGATATAAGACTACGTCATCGATAGCGACATCGTCTCTCTCTCTGGTACCGTACTGACCCTCGAAAACAATCTAAGGATTCAAAAAATAAAATGTTACCTCTGTTGCATCGTAGGTCCTCAGCTCTCAGCGAGAAATGACTTAAACATGGTATTGGAAATACGCCCATGCATGGAGAGGTGTTCGATAGTTGACTGAACAATAATATGAGTACTCCATTTCGGGATTCTGTTCTTTGGGACGCTCCTCTTGCTGTTTGATGATAACTAGTAGGTTCTTTGTCAATAAATGGAAACTACTTAATAACCGCTATTTCTACGACTGATAGTAGAGTTCCTGGGTGAGTCTACAACTAAAAATGTCAAAAAAGGATGTAAAACAAGTAACATGCCATAACTTATGAATCGATTAAATTTATGAACGTAATGCAATAAATATTTAATCTAATCAAAGATTTACCTATTTGAATTCAAGTCGTGATTTGAAACATCGTGTACATGTTAATCATATAATCTATCTGCCATGTATATGTGTTACGCTAGGACAAAATCATAGTGCAGTCGGACGAAAACATGCATAGATGTTCTAAATCTTCATCATATTGCCTATGATGCTTCTTTAAAAGAAAACCAAATTAGACCATGCAAGAACCCTAGTAAAAGGCATTTGTAAAAGATAAGCATTACAACTGATGGAATGATCGCGTTTTGTTGTTTGCAAGCCATGAACGCACAAATGCAATTAGACCTTCTTGGACTGACGTCACAAAACTACAAACGACAACGTCCTCCCTGCAGGGGATACACAACAGTATACATATGGCTAGGCTCGTGAGCATCGAGTGACAGATTAGCAACAATGTTGCATGTGTCAAATTTAGTAGTTTATCCACAAGGTGGGCGCTTCACTGTATCACTGTGACATCACATGCAATGGATTTATTCAATCTCAATTATTCTTCGCAATAGTTATGAATCTTGTGGCACTTTGAGTGAATGAAGTTTTCGACTTATTCACGAAACAATGTAATGAAGTTACTCAAAATGGGTTGATTTCTAAACAATTCTAGCACTGACTGGCAAAAAGCAAAACTGTTCAAGTTATCGATTTGGTCGCGCTATTTTGATCCCTTGATCATTACGCGCCATTAAGTTTGTTTCCATACCCTGCTGTACTCCTCCCTGGTCGGAAAGACGAATGTTGCTCGATGCCAGTAGTTACCTTGGTTACCACTCTGACTCCATGATGGGGTCTTGGGGAGTTCGCTATAATTTGCGGCTACCAAGTACACATTCAGTAACTCAACGTCGTCACCGTACATGTGGTACCAGAATTCCAAGCATGAAGACGCTGTAGTGGGCTCAAATTTCGGGGATATGAGTCTGGCAACCTCACCCCCGGAGCTAGACTGATCTCCGAGAATTGTCATATAAAATCCTGGAGCAGACGGGATGAAGAAACAAACACATAAGCGTGCTACGGTATTGTAAATATGTGTGATCAACATAGCCGGCATTTAGGGTCCCTAACACTAGTACAGTACCAGGTGCGCTAGTTACCTCATACATTGTGTGTAGGTCATACACATTTACTTAACACTGTTCGATGGTTCTGGAGTGCGGTATTTCTGGTTGGCAGTAAAACACCGCTCACCATCGCTGTTACCGCAACACGGCCATCGGGCAAACACTTACCGACGCGTAGAACCAACGTTTAACAAGGGCCACTTAAGCAACTTACTACATTAACAGTGAGATAATCAAGAGGGGGGGGGGGGTTGGCAATTTGATTGCCGGAGGATCCCTATGAACAAAGTTGTTGACAGTAAGTATTCCGATATTTGTTTCTCTTCACCCTGTCGACTATATGTGATGTCGGACATGACTGGACATGCATTTAAGATTTTTAAAATGTCGTTCAAATGTTGACATATCGAACATGAGACATCAAATAGCACTATAATATCGTCTACACAACTGGATGGCGAAAAGTGCTAATGATTTGATGGGTGCCTGAAATAAAATTATATTGTCCTCTGAAAATTCACCTGAAACTAATTTTAGCACTTAATTGGAATTGTTCGTACTAATTATGTTTTTTTTAACGATTGCATGCAACTCTGTATGTATCTGTATTTTGTCATGTGGGATGTACTGAGATGAGTGCTTGTGATGCAATGGGTGTTATAGAATATATTTACTTTACATTTCGCAGAAATAGACATTTCAGTTTATTACGTTTCGTTTTATTATATCACACTAAAATTTCATTTCCTTACATGAAATTACCTAGAGATCAGAAGCTATCACTTAAAGATATGATTCATTCACCTAGTTCACTATTGAGAGTGTGATCCACATCCGGGCCAGTAAACTCATCCCTCGTAGCGCCATTTTGCCAAGTCCAGTCAGCTGTATCGGTTTTGTCTTGTCTGTAGTAACATAAATCTGTCGATTCGAAATCACACGTGACCCCAGAGCTGTTTTTGAATACGTCTGAAAGAAGGGTAAAAAAAAGAAGCAAATTGAAGCAGTTGATTTTGCAGGGGGGTATAGCTTCAAAGGTACAAAATCATGGATCAATTCAAAAAGTGCTTTGATGGGTTGGTTTGTGCAGCCAACAACTCGAGACGACTGTTTAATTGAAATAAATGAATACATGTAGCCACTTTCTCAACACATTATCTAGTGTAAATCAGTTACGGAGGCAGAAGTCTAATTTTATGACAACTAGATGAGAAGTGGTAATTATCAAACAACGAAGTTGTGCCGCCAAACGGGTCGCCGAGCATCGAAATCCCGACAAAGTTATTTCCCTAACGACTGTATATAATTCTGTAAACTGTGGCAGACGACAACTTACAATGGCTTCACTTTCTAATCGGGGTTAAGTCTTTAGAAATGTCAAGAACGGTACAAACGACATATTACGGTGTAATCTTGGCGGTGTAAATCTTAATTCAAAGCGTTCTACCTCTTTCTAAATCACGATTAAAATAGTGTGGTGTAGAAAGATATCTTCGTTAAGAACAGTTCACAGATTTTCTTTTTAAAGTTTTAACGGCTCTGCCAGAACATGGATATTTTACCGCCATATGAATGCCCAGTATACTGTAAAAGGAGTCTTACATTATCGGATGTGGGTTAAGGCATGAATAGTTCCCTTTTCCCTGCTTCAACAAAAGTAACCCAAAGAAATTTAACAAGCATTCTTTTTGTTCTTCAAACAAGCGCAACAATGTGACAAAATAAAGAGGAAATCTAAAATGCCTGTAACCAGCTGTTTGTTATAACATTGTATAATTGATCTAATGAATCTGGTGGTGGCTTGTTATTTTCCTACACCCAAAGATCATGTCACCACTTCGTATGGAAAGAAAAATTAGCGTGACCGGACAAGTGTCCCACCGGAAAATTCCCTTCCCGAAAATTCCCACCCGGACGAGTTCCAACCAGGAGAATTTCCCCTCGGATAACTCACACCTGACAAGTTTTACAGGGAAGGGATTAGTATAGTATAGTAGGATTTGTCAAAGGGGTACCGCACGGGTGAGAATTGTCAGGGAACCTTGAAAATGAGGGTAATGAAGATGCCCTTTTCTTCTACTCACATTCTCCAGGACAAATTCTTCCTGTAATCATGACGTCATCAAACGAAATATCATTCTTGTAGTCTCCAGTCCCAGTGGCTTCTATTATGACCTGTTGACGGGAAAATCAAATAGAAGCGTTTGGAATGGTCTTGTTTACCATAGAGGAGTTTAGAGCTTTAAGGTCAAACCCAATATCCAATAGCAGTGAACTAAGATTTTTAATCTTCTCGTCGGTTTGCAAATTGAGGTATTGGTACTCACCTGAAAATCCTCTTCTGAAGTCAAATCCATCTCCACAGCTCTCCATCGATCGCCTTTGTTACCAGAGGCAGACCATAGGGGGGATCCGAGGTCGGTACTTGACCTGCTCTTGGAAAAGACCGCTAAAGTGCCGACGAGTTGACCGTACATGTGGTACCAAAGAATGAGGCAGTTGGACCCATCCGCGGAGCCAACAATCATAGGGCTTACCAACCTGGCGGTCATTCCCACCCGTAGACCTGAAGCCTCCAGCAACATGTAATGGCCTGTGATGCGGATAGATTGTAAAGAATTATTGCAAATCTTGGACTCGGCTTGGAAACAATTCATACAAGAAAAAAAAAAATTGCTCACAAGAACAACCTGTTGTCGTTGTTTTCAAGTTACAACTAACCCCCCCCCCCCAACAGTATGAACCGACGAAGTCTGCGGGTGAGATCCTTGTTTAGAGACAACTTAGATTCGGTTGTTACATAATTACTCATAAATACTCATTTCTAAGAAAATGTAAATAGTTTCTCTGTCTATTAATTTCTTAAAGGCACTCACAGTTGTAGTTTGCTGGGAAAATTGCCTGAAAATTTTGGTTTGGTAATTTAGTACATTTGGAAAAAAAAAAAAAACTTAAAAAAAATAAATAAAAAAACAAATTTGTACCTCAGAAAACGTGATTGCGCTTTTGTCCAGTCCGTGACTAGACGACACTGGACACTGCTATGTGCAGTTAGGCCTACACCTACAGTATTCCTTTTTTTATCTGACGGAGCAGAGAGCACTATACAGTGAGTGGGCTGCTGGCGCCCATGTTATATTTTGAAGTGGGGGGGGGGGGTATAGCTGTTAGACGGTGATAGGCTTCATATATAGGCACCACAGGCGATAAATATTGTAACAACTGACGAAAGGAGGTATGGGACACCTTGCATGCCATAAGTCCTGAAATTGACATATGTCGATTTAAATCGGCATCTGTCAACTTCTCGGCTTTCGAGAAGTTGAAAATGTCGAATTCTTGTCGAATTCTATTGACATGTGACAAATTTTGCTACATAGTTATGAAAGTTTCAAAATCCAGTTTCTTTTTAAATTGGGTAAATGAAAGCGAATGACAGCAAGGGAAACAGATGTCGATTTGTTGTGCATATGACATTTTATCTTCGCAGGAAATTGACAGTTGTGGAATTAACTACATAACCGTATATGCCAATTTATTCATATGCCAATTTCAGGACTTATGGCACTCTAGGTATACGCCATAGTCGGGTGAGAATTAACACATTTCGGATTTTATGAAGACAATGATGACGACAGCAACAACACGACAGCGACAGCGATAACGACGAGAACAGCTCAACAGTGACTGTCACACTGACTGTCACACTAACTGTCACAGTGACTGAAAACGATTCTACTGGATCGACTCAGTTGGAAATGAAAACAAAACTTAATGATTGTTTTCCGAAAGAATTATTTGTTTACTTTTACTTGTTTTGAGAATTTGAGCTTATGGAAAAAAGATAAGTAATGAGCACTTGAAATTTATTGCCATATTTCAAACTTGTCGTTTCTTTGTTTTGTCGTATTATTCCTTAAATTAAACGAACTTAAAATGAAGTTCGATTTGGGTTCTATCTAATCTTATGCATGTTTGAAAGGGTTACGTGATGATCGTATACTACTTTAACCCAATGAGTAACTTCAATACTCAGCTGCACGTTCTTAATGTCTGGAAGTCAATGCATATTGATGAAATAACATTTACATTAATTTGTTGAAAATCTCTCTTAGCAGTGAACACCCCTTCAATTAGCACACTAAGTCGTGATATATTAATAGGGTCTGGGTTCTGATTATGGAGTTGAGCAGTTTTAATCTGAGAAATTTTCAAAAGAACGTGAAAGATGGTCGAACAACTAAAGTAATGTAGCTGTAAATACCACTTACATTTTCAGCACATGATACTTAGTACTATGTTCAAGTTAAGCACTTCATTTTATTTGGGAGACAGAGAGAGAGAGGAAGAAGAGGGGGGGGGGGGGGGCGAGGACTTGTAGGATCAGAGTATCACGTGCCCCGCAATAATTAGTAGTACATTTAACAACTGCTTTCATCCAGACGCAAGAAATCGATTAACAAACTAGCAACACCGTCTTCGGTTTTGTACAGCTAATCTATCGTTGCGCATGTTTAAGACCGAAATCATACGGGTGTTGCTAATACGGCAGTCACATTTGAAGTCACCCGAGACCAACTTTGGAATAATTAAGCTTCATAGTCACTTCCGACTTGGGAATCGCTGTCCCTCTGTCATTTTTTGCCTGTCTATGCAAGCTACTCCATGGATTTTCTCCATGGAAAAAAGAAAGCAGTTTGTTGATACTATACCAACGTCTAAGATACTAAATAAATATATATTTACAGAGGCTCACCTGATGTGTTACCGTAAGTGTGGTCTGCAGATGGTCCAGTAAATGAACTAGGAGTTGACCCGGAACCATAAACAAAGCGAACGTCAGCGGTGTCATCAGAAGTGTAGCCACATAGAAGGGGGTCTTCAAAGTCACAGCGAACTGAAGCTACTCCGGGAAAACAAATATGATGAAAAAAATATCTTCTATACCTCATCAACTCATTGGGAGAAATTTTTTTTAAAATTTGTTTTATGTGAAGCAAATTGATGTCAAAATATATCCGTTTCCATTACAGATGTGCATATATTGACCTGAGAATTATACAAGTCTAATGACGGAACGTTTATTTGGTGTTATCTTTAGATTTTGCAGCAGCTATATGGAGTCAACTATAGAGCAGTAAATGAATCTCCATAATTATGGTTGCTTAATGTTCCATTGCAAGGATGTTCTGAATACGTTATAAATAGTTCAGTTGTGATGGAGAATAACAACGAAAAAATAGAGTGGTTTGAATCTGGTTATTGTATCTGGTTGATGAATCTGGTTAATTCTGGCTGACAAAGTATCAGATTTCCGCCTTTTCAGTTCATTTGCATGCCATTCCTTTTTAAGGTAACAATGTAAATATATTCATTTATGTCAATTAAACAGTTTTCTGTCACCTTCTCTGAAGATGTGGTCAGCTAAACGCCTGGGATCAAAGATTTGTTCTGAGCGAGCTAATTGAGTAAGGATTGCTGACTTAAAAGACGTTGCTAGGTACGTGAATGATATATTGAACTGAAATCGCCACATAAAGGAATGAAATACCTTTGAGCTAATTGAATACCCTATCTTCACTCGAACTTTTGGATCTTAAAGTATTAACAGTAATTAAATTAAAGGCATGTTGTTGAAGTTCAGAACACACACAATTGGGCTGAAAACTTCAATAGCCTCCTACTCTGCCTGGTGTTACACACTTCAATCACAACATATCAAAGGAGGAGCTTAAAAAACTACTGTCCAAGGCCAGTCAATCTAAGCAGGATCGGTGGGCCCTATCTATAACTTATGCAAGTACCGTGGGCAAAACGATGGGAAAAGATCTACTTTTTCCATGTTTCAGGCCCTTTTTTGGTCAATTATTTGAAAAAAGGACTTATTATACATATTTTTTTTTTCACACATAAACTTTATAACATATTTTACTTACTCGCAAAGAAGTATGATGGGGGACGCTTGATACACGTTAGAAAGAGATTGAGACCCTGACACCATTTTAAAGGATACCAGAATGTCCCGCTAGCTCATAAGAAGAATATCTAAGCGGAGTGCCACTATCGATTTGCAAGTGGCCATAGTATTAAAAAGTTTTTGGATAAAAAACTCACTAGATCGAAGGAAAGCCCCCTTCCCAGGCCCAGCAAATTAGTTCCATAGAAATGATGCTGTCAGTATTTTCTTTGATCGAAATATGTTATCCTTAACATTACGGGAAGGTTTTACAGTTTTCACTTAGAGCTTCACAACCAGTGGCGTCACAAACGTTGTTTGCATTGAATGGGGGGGGGGGGGGGGGAGGGCTGAAAGGACAGTACCTCTAAGAGGCATAGCAAGAATTTTGTCTGTATAGGGGTCTGACAGGTGAATGGAGGGCCCCAACTGGGAGTCATGACGGTTCATTTAAAGTTTCAGTGCAATAGGAAATACAGTATGTCTCTACTACAGTGGTTTTCAAACTAGGGATGGAGACCCTTTCCCTAAACATACTTGCATTTTCTTTCGCTATAGAAGTCTGATCAAATTTGTACATTTTCTGATTACAAAGACTGACATAATTATTGGACTTCCGACGGCTGAATACGGGCAACACCATCCTCATTCACCGAAGTTGAAAGCGCTAAAAGTCCCCAAGCTTGCATTTTCTTCCATTATTTTTGTTGATTCCTTGTCTTCTTATCCTTTTCTTTATTTCTTTTTTGGTCTACCAACATTTTGCTCCCTTGGCCCGCCTGAGGAAAGGGCAACTGCACCTCTCTTCCCCGGCTGTTCTGCCAAAACTGCACAAATTGGCTTTATTCTTGTATTACACCATCTTTTATTCAAGACGGTGATATCTGTGGAGTTTTATGTCTACAGGATCACCTACCTCAGAGGGTAGGACACCTACCCCAGTCTTGTTCCAAAAAAACAAAACAAAAAAAAACAGATAGAGTCCGTTACTATCGTGCGTATTCGTGTTTCCACCCATTTGACCTTTGATATCATATCACATTGTAATACTATTATGATATCATCAAGACTCTAACTGTGAACAGGGTTATAAGTTAAGTGATTACGTGTGTGGGCAAAGGGTAAAAACATTAAAATTTCATGTCCAAAAGTTAATTACGTCTTTTAATTGCATTTTCAAGACAATTTGGAGTAATAGATGAGTTTCAGGTAGTAAATTCTTCCCTTCAAGATTTCAAAGTCTAATCACAGAACGACAAAAAGTGCAAAATGCGATAACGGGCTGAGGGTGAATCTTGAAGAGCCCTCTTGATTAGTCTCATAGGCAAACATTCTACTCCATTTGGCTTATTTGTTATTGTTGATGTGGGTAGAAAGAGGAGAGAAGGGGTGGCGTGAGCCCAGAAGCGCTTCCCTCTTCAATCAGCGCCCCACAGGGCAATATTACGGGGTTGGTGATAAACTTGGAGATTTTACTGTAAGATCTTTCCTTTGTCAATCCACTTATCACCCTAACTTGAATTTGCTTCTTAGGGTCCTCACCGTATGGGCACAAGCCTGAGGAAAGCGTGATATCGTCAAGGGCAATGTCATTTTGTGTGCTATCTCCGAGCGTCGTTTTAAACATTAGCTGTTGAAATGAGATAAAGAAAAAAAAATGAAATAAATTACGATACATTGGCTGTGTGTGCTCATTTACAAGTTTGAAAGAAATAAGCGTAAAGTATATTCAACAACAGACTATTGTTTTGTCGCCTACGTGCCCATGAAGGTTCACTCTAACCGCTCGGTTCCCAAGATGTTTCCTTTCTTTACGAGGTGCTGCAGTTCTTTGCGATTTCATTAAAAAAAAAATGCAACACTGGTCTGTAGAATATAACTAGAATGCAGAAAAGCTTGGATGATACAGAACAGAAGGTTACCCTTCCCGTGGTGCCCTTCTGTAGCCTAACTAATCATATTTCGTACCGGTGCTTATTTTAATATGGCACTATCTGATCTTGTCGAAACCAGAAAACCCACGGTTTCTAACAGGTTGGGAAAATGCCAAAAACATTTCTACTTTCTCTCATTTGCAGTCAATTACAGTGAGAACGTAAATGAAAGGAAAGATGCAATATTTGGATGGTACCCTTTCTTGCGGAGATGTAGTTTCAGCTTCTGAATAAAAAATAATACAAAGAGGAAAAACAAATAGCATTGATATATGACTATTTTTTAGCCAAATGACTGAGGTTAGCCGTTGTGTCATACTGTTTGTATGCGCAGATCGCACAATAGGGAGGAAATTGAATTTTGAAATTATATTAAATTCAAAATGCGATGCAAACTGCTCTAATCGAATTTCCCATCAGATGTGTTTGTTTTACTGCTGCAGTCAGTAACATGTATGATATCGGTATCTTACGTCACAAGTTTCATTTATCTACCTGTCACAAGTATATCTATCTACCTGACACAAGTTCCATCTATCTAGGCTACCTGTCACAAAATCGGAAAGAGAACTATGCACTCATCTTCCAGATATTTGAATATGGAAATTGTTTCGACATTTTCGTCGCGGCCCTACAAAATTCAGACTCTCCAAGAAAGCATAGCAGTCAATCACCGTTACCTGAACTCAAGCAGACCAACCGGAATGGATATGAATATTCAGTTATGCAAACAAATTGGGGGCTTAAACGATGTTATTGTAGTGGCTATGACATATTTTACACCGAATAAATTTTCAACTCGTATTCCAGCTTCGATATCCATTCACGAATTTGTTTTCAAAGTGAGGGATAACTTTCGAAATCCATGCCGGGCTATGATTAAAACTGACCTGAAAGTTATTGGACGTCGACGGGATCGTAATTAAACCTCTCTGCCAAGCAACGCCCTTACTAATACTTTGCCTCCACAAACGTTCGGGATTTGCGGAACCGTCGTCGATATTCTGAGAGAGCACCTCAAGACTGCCAACGTTCACTCCGTACATATGATAGAAAAATTCGAGACATCTGGTGTTACCGCTGGCGAGGTCAGGACTCACTAAAATGGCGACTTTCCCCAGTTGGCCTGTCAACGGAGGTTCGGTGTACACGTAATAACCTGAAAATATCATCGCAAATAGCGCGGAAATTATACTACATAATCTCAATACGGGAATGAAACATCAAAGCGTGTCACATAGAAAACGTATACCCAAACATGAATGCCTATACAATGTTTGTACTAAAATTATACATTTAAAGCAGCATAGAGAGTTGTAAAATACATCTAACACAACTTTTTGCTCTTTCTCTCTCAAAATGGAGAAGAAGCATAGCTATTTAACAAATGTGGTAAAAAATGATCTGCCAAGGACAATTTTTGCTAGAGAGCGCCCCAATGGTGAGAAAAAAAATTCGTTAATTTGAAATGTCTTATGTTGTTGCACGCAAGATAATATTCATGCTTGTGTCTTTTATGCATCCCCCTAGCTGGCACATGGATTTCTGTTTGGTCGAATGTTATCGATGTCTACCTGGACTCTGCAGGTGGACATTGATGGCCTTCAACCAACAACATTCCTGCTGCAAAGTAAACGAGAATTTGTTCAACTCTATGTGTAAAGCTACTTCTTCGTAAATTTAACATTGGCATGATTTTATAAATTTTTATACTGCCGTCCACGTGCAGAACAGTCTCGCACATTAGGAAATATGATACAGTTTCATGGTATTTAAACGTTTACTATTTCGTACGTTTCAATCATATCTACCTCCTCTACCCTGCGATAACTACGGGCGGGCAATTCTAAAATTTCCAGCCTTCGTTCGTAGGGAAGATCTTTTAATCGATGAATTAATTTTGTGGCTTTGTCCTTGCATATTTTTTTCATAAGTTCGATTTGCTTTAAAGATGATGGAGTTATCCAAACCTGGCTGGCTATTCTACAAGCGGACGCACAATCCTACAATAAAGTAACTTGAATTATAAGTGATCTACAAGAGATCTCCTCATCCGGTCTATTGTTGACTTGTCTTTGTTCACCTTCATTATGTGTTTGTCAAAGGACAGCCTATTATCAATTGTTACCCCTATATCTTTTTATTCACTTTTATTTTTTTCACTCAGCAACCGTCAGACAAACAGTAATCGTAATAGTATACAGGTGTTGATCTGTATGTCGTCAAACGACAGTTTTACATTTTTTCCTTTTAGTGTTTTGTTGAAATTTTTAAAACAGAAGTTCAAATTGTCAGAGAGCGTTGCAAACGACTTTACAATTTCCTGCTGATTTACATATGACGTCAAATTAAACAAACAAATTTCAATTAACGGCATTATTTTGGTAGATTAGAACCAAAGTAACTCTTACTGTTTTACGTCTTCCCTCTGGCTTACTCTTAGGAAAATTCTAAGCAGATTCTTCGTTTTTTACTCTCTTTTTTTTTTCATGAAAAGGGGCTCATTGAGTTAATATCAATCAGTTTGTGAGGTTTTTGATGGGTGCAAAGGCATGACAATGCTTAGAATTAGCATAATTAGTTAAGTTTCATATCCAATATTTACACATAATAGTTACAATAAAAACTGTCAAAACTTGTGAGTCTTTGAACCCTGACTTGTACATGCAGTGTGCATATGAATTATTACTAAAGTGTACTAGTGTCTGGTCAAGAATTTTCAAAAAAGCAAGGTGAATCTTTCTTTAATCACTCATTAATGTTCCTTGAAGTGACGCATGGGGATCCTCTTAGTTTGACCATTTGTCAGTAGTGTTTTGTGGAAACTTCACAGGTTTAGCAAAATTTAGTGAGTTTCATGAAACAACTCAATGACTATGAGCCTCTTTTAACTCACCTACGGAGGTACCGGTTGTGTGGTCTACCGTTGGCCCAGTGAAGTCGGTCGGCGTACTGCCTTGGTGCAACGTCCAATTAAAATCGTCGTTGGTGGACTGTTCTAGACTGCAGAGGTCGCCATTTTCGAAGTCGCATCGGAAGAATTGAGCTGTCGCAGGTGCTGATGTCGCCGCATCTGTGGACAAACACACAAGTCGTTCGGCAGACTTAGCACCAAATCTTCTTGTTCCTTTACGTAAGGTTTTACATTAAAGGGAAGTAGGGCATTTAGAATACACCAACAAGACATTCAAAAGAAAATAGCTGTAATCATTATTAAACCATTCAGTGTCATCAATAAACACCTACCAAAGTTTCATCTCGTCAAAACATTATGCATGTGATGAGTAATGGAAGGTGTATCATTTGAATTTTGAAAAGTTTGGGTGAACAAATAAGTGTTGAGTAAGAAATAACTAAATTTCTATCTGTGACAAGCTTATTTCTTGAAAAGAACACTACTGTCCTTCCTTCTTTTGAATAATCTATCATTCTATGTCCACAAACATTGGTTTCAAAAATATGGATGTTTTCTCTAAAACAAACGCCCTATTTCCCTTTAAGTCTCTAGATATACACATCAAACCCTCATTTCATGTCACAAAGATTACTATATGGTCAGAGAGATGAGGAAAGATAAGGGGTACTAGTCTCGGAATTGATGAAAATGAATCATACCGTATCATATTTAGAGTTGGGTGGACTGACTGATGGACTGAATTGTTGTTTTAATCAAATGAATTAGAACTGACGATATCGTACAAAGTTATTCAGGAATTTGCATGCGTTCAGGTAAAACCAGGGTTTTGAATAAGCTTCAAATAACGGTGCTGAAAAATGTCATCAATATGTTTAAAAAACGAAAGACTTCCCCCACAGCAAATGAAAGTATACACGAAAAAAAGAAATAGAAGGAAAATATCTGCAGGTAATGAAAGGAACTTGTCAGGATCATAAATAAACATCATATTATAGTGTAATGTAACTTTACAGCGCTTAGCTGCACTACATATTAACATTACCAATGTGCTACCAGGTGTCCCCACCACCCAGCCAGTGGCCCGGTGGGGGGGGGGGTACTCAGCAGGAATGAAAAAAATTCGGAGGTTTAGTTTTCCCTAACATTTGAAATGAAGTTTCCGGCAATCTATGAGAGTTGAACAGCCCACAATTTTCTCATTTTCTTTTCAGCTTTCACTCAGGCCCCCCTTCCATATTGAATGGTACGTTTGTGTCACCAGGGAGGTGCAATTGCAATACTGCCACTATGACAGTGCGTAAAGTTTCCTGTCTCACTGCAGCTGAAGCAGACCGTACCATATTGTTTACTCTCTAATCCCATGTAATCCTTGTAGAACTGTCAAGAACGACACAAAGGTCAGATTACCATGTGACCTTGGAGGTGCAAACTTACCCTCAAAGCGTTCTATCTCCGTCTAAATAGCAACTCTCTAGTATCGGCTCCCTGGCTAAACTCCAATTCCCGTCGCTACCATTGTATAACTGTTTTATATCCCTAAAGATCCTCAAATTTGACAGTAGGAAACGACTACAAGTAAGTGCTTATAAAGTGTATAACAACTTTTGCATGCATTCTCTTTCACATGAAAATGGTACAGCCGTTATTGTCACGCTCAACAAGAAAGTCATAGGACTCTGTGATTCCTTGCCAATATTCATGAAGAACACAGGACAACGTGTACATACCAATTTTGAAATTCACACACCTTTTCGTTCTACAGAGAGAGAATGCCTACACTAAGCTCTTTTACTACTAAGCAGTTTTGTATTTTTTTTCGCAATTTAACCTCTGGTGTCCTCCAGCAAAACCAATAGGGATCATCTACTCGACATGACCAATCCACACGCTAAGTATGACATCAGCCAAGATTACCCTTCCAGAGATAGTGGGTTTACAAGGTTTGCACATTTTGACTCCTCGTGACCTCAAACGACCTTTCACCTCTACCAAAAGAGTAAGGATCATCTTCTTCCATGGCAAGCCACACACGAAGTCTATGCTTGAGATATTGTGTTTATATAGTGTTTACAAGGGTTTCAAATGACCTTTGATCTCCACCCAACACCAACTCAACATGAGTATCCCACAAATTAAGTGTGAGATTTCTCCAGGTTACCCTTCTTTACAATGTATGTTTCAATGTTGAGGGTTTTTCAGATTAGTACGATGGAAGTAAAGTTTATTCGGCTGATGAACATTCTGAGGGACAAAGTGAGGCCAAACTTTTTGTGGGAATGTGATCAATTGTGGACTAAGCTAGGGTAAGACCAAATGACTGCAGTTAAAATAATCTCCATCCAAGAGACCATAGTGCCCTTGGGCTCCTGTTGTACGTGTTTGCGGTTACAAGTGCAAGTGACGGGTTTGTCATGAATTTGTCGTTGTTGCCATGAAAGAGACTTTATAGATTCATGTATTTAATGTTTTGACCTCACTAGAGGGCAAACACTGAGATAATTGACATAACGTCTCTTGAAGATAGAACACGGGGAAACTGTCGATTGTGAGCCGGTAAAAGTACCTTATTTTGGGCTCAAAAGTCATTTAATGTCACCAAAGGTTAAGTTTTTGTAAACATAGTACCTGAAGATAGGAATCGTGGAAACTGAATGAGCACGTGGATGCACTATATTAGTGGTAGCAAACAGTGGAGATCCATCTCAACGTGGGCATTTTAGTAACTCAGGGGGAGGAGAGTAGTAAATACTGGTGGCGTATCTTTGAAGACGCTTAATTGAATCGGGGTGCAAAACGAAGTAATGAGCTTGCTTCAGTCCAGTTCATAATTTGTTTTCAGGGATCGAGCATAACTGAAGAGAAAGACTCCTGTTTTTAAATAATATTTCTCAACGTGGAGAGAATACTTTAGTCAATCACCGCAATTCCCTTTTTGTCTCTTTAGGAGCTGTTTCAACATCAATCAATTGTTCGTTCCTTTAAGTTCATTACAATGCCATATAGTGATTGATTTGGATTTTATAGACATGAATGTCGTTTGGTGAAAGGACCATTGCGCATGAAATGATTGTGAATCACTATTGTTATATCGGGGAGGCGCTATCAGCTGGAGATCTAAAACTTTTAATTTGCTGCTCATTCAGTCAGAGTGACCTTAGAGTGGAACTTAAATTTAAACTAAATTATATTGAATTCCCTTGTTGTTTATCTAGGCAACGTCATGCATACCTTGGACTACCCCAACGAAAGGGATTATTTGGAACAATGCCGTTATGTCTAACTAGTTTCCTGAAAGTCTAGGACTTAAATTTTCCTCTGACATTCAAAACGTTTGTTTATGCCAAGGAACCGAATGATACTGGCAATAAACCACTATAGTAACGATTTATGCAAATGAACAAAAAGAGGAATAAGACTAAAGATTACCATCGGAAGTGCATTCCCTTGCATGATCTAAGAGACACCCCAATATTGAGAAAAGTACATGGAACCAGACAAGTATGTTTAAATTAGCTTCGAAACGTCTCGCGGACTACCCTCAAATAAATTTACATTCTATCAGTGACCGGCAAGGGGCAAATCTCCTGATCTGCCACGGCCTCGAAATGTTGCTGACGACGGGCCCTACCTTGAATTTTAGTTCCTAACATATCGTATAAGGAACAACACACAAAGGAGATTATTGTCGGCAACCATTACTGCTCAAAGAAAAAGTTTTGAAGGGCCCCCAGTTAGTAATACTTCCCTGGTTATATCGTGGTGGGGTAAGTGGTCACCAGCGGTCAACACTGGAACAGTTTATTTTCCCGAGGTAATTCGGTTTTTATGCGAAGAAACGTAGGTCTACATTTTGCCGATGAAAAATATAATTGTTCACCCAAACTTCATTACATCTAAACGAACAAGTTGGGTTAAACCTTTTCTTGTAATGAAGGAGATAAAGTTGTATTTGG
This sequence comes from Stichopus chloronotus, assembly GCA_021234535.1. NCBI lineage: Eukaryota > Metazoa > Echinodermata > Holothuroidea > Aspidochirotida > Stichopodidae > Stichopus > Stichopus chloronotus. The sequence goes on from CM037836.1 coordinate 9,285,787, forward strand.
ATACTCTTGACGAGACTGAATGCATAATGATATCAAATACCTTTTTTTTTTGGTTAGATTCTTTTATGCCGTATTGGTCCCTTTTTAAAGCAGAATTTCTCTGCAAGGGATGTGAAGTATAATTAGGCCTACTTATTACCTGGATTGGAAGACTTTGACCGATTACTCCCGAAAAAGGGTAAGAGAAATCTTATGCCAGGAAAGCACTATTTCAAAGCGGAAGTACTTATCAAAGCACTTTGAAGTTGGTGTAGATTTAGTATGTGACGATACTTGTTGGAATGGTTTTCGTGATATTATTTTGGGTTACTACAAGGTGCACAATTTTAAACTCTCAGCTGGTAATACTGTTTTCCTTCTCCTCATTGGTTGATATTGTAAGCAAGTATTTAAAGGGATAGTCCAGCCAGAAATTTACCTTTGATATGTTTAAGAGTAAGTAAATGTGACCCTTATAGTAAAACTTCCATTCAGTTCCCATGCATGGTTCTCGCGATTTCATCAGTTCAAATTACCCCCTTTGCTACCAACTGGGAACTTGAAGCAAACAGGAGTGACATCATCTCTTCATATTGCTAAAGAGTCTTTTGTTTTCTGCATTTTTAAATTTATTATTTTGACCTTGAAATCAGCAGGTGGTCAGCCTACATACTGGTTACATGAAGGTAAAAAAACTCTCATAGCCCTCCTACATTCACAGTATGATATCACTATGTATTGAAGTATTAAATTTGGTGTATATTTTAAAGAAAAACATAAAATGCTTTACTAATGTGGGGAGATGACACCATTCCTGCTTGCTTCAAGTTAACTGTCAGTAACAAATGTGGCAACTTCAACTGCTCATATCTCGGGAACCACACATGGGAATTAAATGGAAGTTTCACTGTAATGGTCAGATTAACTTACTCTTCAACATATCACAGCTATATATTCCTGGCTAGACCATCCTTTTAATCTCACCAACAGGCAAAAAGCAGTTACATTTGCAATGAGTCACGAAAGAACTTCTCTCAGAACTTAAAAGCTCATATTTTCTAGGCTAGTTGTCTCACTCTTTTTGCATTGAACAATCCTGAGACATAAATGCACAAAAGAAACTACAACTACTATTTAATCTTGCCTTAGTAGTTATAACTAAGTGGTTGATTAGTATATAGTCCCTTCGATGCAAAGACATTAGAGCCTCTTCGAATTTCGTACTCTATCGACAAAACAGCAACTCTTACTGTAGAGGTCGCTAAATAATTACACATAACAGAGCAGACTAACTCGTAACACACGAATGAAGTCTATATTCCTCTTATGCGTCCATTTGCCCACAGTAACCAGCACCTAGTGTTATTACCAGCCATTATCAACTGATTTAAATTGCATTGCGATAAAATGAGAGGAAAGTTCATTCAAGCTGAATATGACCATGCATGAAGTCACTTGAAACTGCCAGCGCACTTTACAAATAAAATAAGTTGTTAAAACAAATGGGTGTCATAAAAAATGACGAGTTGTAAATACCATACATTTTTACGCAACAATGTGCTTTGCATAATTTTAAATCTGGAGTAAAGTACGGACGATTCGAGCAAGTGCGCAAACATGGGTTAAAACTTTCCCCAAGTTTTTACATATCGAGAGAGAGGATGAAATGTGTGATTCGCTTCATCGCTTGTTGTGTGTTTTTTGGGGGGGAGAAGCACGGCACAAGGACTTACTTACACAAGAGTCCTTTGGTTTTTCGTTGCATGATTAATTTACTAAGTTTATTATTTTATGACGCTGATATTGCGGATAGCCGTCGATGAAAACTGTTGACTGTAGCTGCGTGGATGCGCAGTTACATGCAGTGAATACTTTGTTTACAGTTCCATAAACCATCCACCGTTAGCTAGCTTCATAAAGATAAAGAATAGATACAAGAGCTTGGAACCCACCGTGATATCTTTCAACAAGTGTTAACTCGTAGAAGGAACAACCCGGGTCGGCGAATGGCCACAAATATGTAGTTCTGTTACCTAATTCAGGGTGACTGTACTTACAACTCTGTATAGACCGACTTACTTAATGTGCTTTGTTGCAAAAGGCCTGTGACGCCTGAGGGAGGGGAGTAGGTAGTTACCGCTCCTCAAAAGTTTGTAGATAAGGTGTCATTTAAAAATTCGCCCTTATTTACTCGTGATAAGTTTTTGTCAGAGTGCCCTTCTAGAAACTGTTAAAAGCGTACGGGATGTGGGAGTGGACATATGCTCCTATTAGCGCAAACATATCCATTCGGACAAATGAGACATTCAAGAGAAAATGTTGTGTTCTCTTCCAGGCTATGGCTACCCTGGCGCAGTATTGGAAGAGCGATTTCCAGCTCTCTATAAGAGATATTTTTTAACAATGGCGCTCGACTTTAGCCTTCCACAATTCTCATCCTCTAGTATCAAACCCTGGGGGGGGGGGCCCACTGTCGTAGACTGATGATGTATTTAAGTATCGCACTTTAACTTGACCTCCCCCCCCCCTTCGAAACAACCCTTGTGACGCCAGTGGAGTCAAATCAAAAGCTGAGGCTCACATTTCCCGCAATTTGGCTCAACATTTTTAATTCAGGCAAAAAATCAACCCTCCTCGAAAATACTGACCCCGGCCCCCGGCCTGTGTTCAAAACTGACGATTTCTTTTCTTTCACCCATTCATATAACTTATGTTTTTAATTCTTTTTTTTGTTTCTCTTCATTTTTATTTTTATGGAATAACAAATGTTAGTTTTTACGGTCAACTTGATAATAAGTGAGAGTTTGCACTGCGAGGAATCTACTGCTCATCTTTGTTTCCCCTGGTGATATCATTTTGAGAGGATTTTACTGATAATGCGAGGATACGGATTGGAAACTGTCGTTTGCTGTCTCGCTGTTGAAATACGTTACTGTGCAGCATCCAATGGAACATGCAAGTATTACTTGAATGAACGGAACTCAAAAATCCGACAAACCGCGATTGTGAATCGAAGATAAACTGTGCCATTAGTTGAACGGAAGTGGAATGATAACGATCGAGAAGCTGATCGTGAGGGTGATGATGGTGGCACAGAATATTAGGGCATGCTGTCAGATCAACACGAAGATGTCATTTATTGAAGAAACACTGTGATTGGTCAAAACATGACCTTACTTCCATAAACGACGAATTGATTGGAGGTAACATTATGTCGCAATGTAGTTGTGCCCATCAGTTTCGATACAAGCTTGTTCCAGTCTGCTCAGATTGGCCACTCAAGTCTTTGCCATCGCGTACCATTGCACAGTGAGAGCTAAGCAAACAGTTCAGGATGATGTAGCTCAGCAGTTCAAAGGAAAACTAACAAAACGATTGTAAAAAAAAAACAAAAAACAAAGTTCACGAGCAAATGACGCTCAGACTTAGGGCCCACCGCAGTAGTGAGTGAACTGTCGCCTCATCTTCACATCCCACTTACAGAATTCGCTCCTTGGCATTGTTTTTATTACGAGTAAACATCACCGCTCTTTGATAGCCTCCACTGGTATGCATGTCAATATATGTAAGTGTACGTGAACTCAGATATCCGAAAAAGCGTCATTATATGAGCATGTGCAACGTTGCTGAGAAGGAAAAGTTTGCGCCAATACAAGTATGGATTATTAAAACTATGTATGTGTGTGTGTGTGTGTGGGGGGGGGGGGGGGGTGAGGTGGTGGATGGGGAGTGAGGCCTGAACTTTCAACCCCCAGTTCAAGGGATGTATGTTAAATAAACCTACACAGTGGACACTCTCTGCTGATCACATGTTTCAGTTGATCATTCAGTGACGGAGGGAGGAGAGAAGGGGGGGGGGGTAGGTCAGGGATAAAATGACGTGGACAAAACAAGAAAAAATAAAGACAAGGATGGGGAGACAAAAAATGAGAAAATATGAAAGAGAAATGATAGGAAAATGCAAAATTGAGTAGTTTCAGCGCACTCCGCATCCAGAGAATGACATTGGTGTTGCAAATATTCAGTATTCAGAATTCAAGAAATTCTGGAAATGTACAAATCCTGTCAGACTAAAAAAAAAAAACTTGATCATTTCCTGAAGTTTACTTGATGCGCTTGGAAAGAGCGATTCCCAGCAGTCCATGGCGGAGGGGATTTTATGCAAACACTCGCTGGTGTATTCCTCGCCAACCGGTGGCTCTCATGATAGTGGCTACTGCAGTAGAAGCATAATTCCGTATCACATGTATCACCCCCCCCCCCATTCATGTCCCAGGGCCTCCCCAGCTACCCCTCTGGGGAACACGCCGAGTGTATTGATTCTCACCCCCTCCCCCCTCTTGTAAGCAACCCTTGTGACCTCACTGTGTTTAATTATCAGGCTTACATGTGTTCAGCTTAACACTATACAGCTCTCTCACAGTGTACTTATCATTCATTCTTTTCCTGAAGTACCTGAAAGTTCCAGAAGCTATGAAAACAAATTCACATCGCTTCGAAAAACAGGACAGTTTCCTGATCAACAAACAACCGTAGTGGGCCTAATTCTTTTTCGCTTTTGAAAGATTGTCCGAGATTCAGAATGATGATACAATAACAGGCATTTTGCGACAACCCTTTCACTAGAGTAAGAGTATTAACAACAGACCTACCTCGTATGTAAGCTTGCTTATATTGTAAAAACACAGCCTATCAGCAAACTCAGTTGCACATAGTAAGTAACAAGAGTTTTTTTAATGTTCGACTAAGAACATATATCTAACCTTAAACATCCACTCTTTATAGTCACCTTCTACCGCCTCACAGGATCAGGTCCGTAGCTAACTGGGAGGGGGAAGGGAGGGCGGGAAGGTAGGCTGGGATCAGTGGCTATGCTCCTTGTATGGAAGTTGGAGATTCCTCCACATTTTGTTCAACGTCGGTGTGAGTCCCTGTAATGGACATTTAGACTTTTTCGGTATTTTATCATTTGAGATGGGTTCTTTTGTGGACTGAATATTGAAATATGCGAGTTGAGGTACATGGTATGAAAATGGTGCCAATTGAAGCAATTACAGAAAAGTTACCGACATTTAGCCGGAGGAGAAATATCATTTGAGGTGAAGTGTAATTTCCCTCCCACTGAAGGTAAGCGAACTCAGACGGCCTCTAGCAGAAAATCTAAAGTCACCTAAGGTAGGGAGAATTGAAAGTGCCGTGAATGGCCAATGTGTCAGCTTTCCAAAGAGTGGTAGCTTATATTTGTTGAAAACTTCTACAAGACCTTACAGGCCAAATTACTTTTGCGATTTAGTGTGTAAGTCAATGGGACAATTAACAGGGGTATGGTACCTTATCAGAAGCTTTGTAGCTTTATCGGTGATAACTTTATGTCGTGAAACAGCATCGTATAGCAAACAGACCGAGGCCATGCTGTTCGAGTTAATGTTATTACGTAAAAGAATAATTGAAGACGAGAGATAATTGTGACATGGCACGCAAAATACGGTAAAGAACTTTCAGGAATGCAACCAGTGGCTTCGTGGTTGCATCTGTACTTCTTGGATGGCCGAGGCTCAAGTGTAGCCCATTATCACTTACACGAAAACTGAAATTGTGGGAAGATTATTTAAGAGGAGCGTCACCATCAGTTGGCGCAGATTACAAAGGTAACGATTGCCATCGAAACCAAAAAGTGCCAGTCGGTATTTCACAGTATTATTTAATCCAATCCATTGACTGACTGGTGGCCAACAAAGGAGTGTTCTGATATAAATGCCCCTCAGAAGATTGCAGGAAATAGTACTTTCCAGTCTCTCTGGACTTCTAAGGTTCGGTTAAGTATTCTTTATTTTGTAGAACACAGGTTTGGAAACTTTCTCTGTCACTACGAATGGTGTTTACTCAGAAATAGTGTATAATTCACTGATGAGTAAGAACATACTATCATGATTTATGTTGTATGCCAAAACAGTGACCCATACTTTCTTCCGAACAAAAACTTGAACAGTGCCTTCAAAAGCAGGGACGTAGCTAAAAGTTTGTTTTTAAGGGGCGGGGGGGGGGGGGGGCAAACAAATGAAGCGCTCTCAAACAGAAGTCATTGCGCATCGTTTAAAGCAAAGTCAGAGGGTGGCAATGCGGTTGTGCACCCAGGTTTTCTTTTGGAAAAAAGGGTAACCTTCCCAGCAGGTGTTGGTATGTACGACCATTTAATTAACGTAGGCCTACAAACCTATACAAATGCAGTCAGAGCTGATGCATGAGTAATACACGTCCGTGGTGCAGGTTAGAGAACGGGATAATTGTGGGTGGATTTAAGATAATTCATTTGAATTATCTTAGGGGTAGACTGAGTAGAACGCCACCACTCCATCATTTGAAAGAAGCGTACCAGAAAATTTTTGAATAAAAATACCCCCACATCGTAACAAATCCCTTCCCATTCTCGGCAAATTGAAGTACCTGGAAATGGAAGTGTCAGTGTTTTGTTGGATGGAAAACCCTAGGCGACTTACCTATTATTGAGAGTCGAACTTTGCGGAGAGGATCACTCATTAGCCGACAGAGTCATATGCCCCCTATAGTTACGCGACTGGGGATACTTCTTACACTTGTAGCATGGCATAATTTCTCAAATACGTTCATGGTTGTAGAATACTAACAAAAAAAACCAAAAAAACTACTGTTTCCTAGTTCAGTTGGTCGAAAATAAATTAATCCCCCTACAATAAGTGTCAATTTTACTAGGAGAGCATGCAGGGACCTGTGAATAAACAAAACGTCAGGCTTTCATGAAAAAAAGTAAACTAAATCAATTATGTTTCTGTTTCAAATTATGTTTAAGTGACACCGAAAGAAACATGGCGTAGATGTTGACTTCAAGCTTGGTACGGATGAAATGAAGATTTACGATAAAGGCTTTTTTTTGTTTCATTATCAAATAGTACATGCTGCTTTAAGTCCACAAAACTTGATTGTCGCTTTAAAGTGCTCCAACAAATAAAGATAGGGACGAAAAAAGATCAGGTCAAATTGTATCATATTTCAGCCGATCTTGCAGAAAACAGTAGTTTTTGCACCTTCGTGTAATCTGCATTTAATTATGAGTATGTACGTCCAAAAACGTTGGACGTAACATGGACGTCTTAGTACGTCCAACTTTGCTCTTTGTCCTCGTTCAGGTCACCTTATGTTGGTTCCCGTTTTCAGTTGTTTTGTTTATATATATATATATATATATATATATATATATATATATATATATATATATATATGTTTATGTGAAGGTGTGTGTGTGTGAGGGTGTATGTGTGTGTGGAAGGGGGGGGGGGCGGCCAAACTTCCAGGGGGCAGTAACGCACCGTATACGCGTAAGCACTCAGCAGATGATTGTGGAATTGAGCATTTACAGAAGAAAGTTGCTTCGCTGAATCACTGTAATAAGATTATACGTTACCGGTACCCATTCACAATACAAGTTAATTGAATAAAGAACAAGTGAATATACAAGCCCACCTGAACTCATGTTTTTGCCCAATAATTCTTAGAAAGACTTAAGAACCGCCAGAGGCGTCTGCTCTCTGCAAGAACAGATATACAGCAGGAGAAATTCAAGTATGTAATCTCGGGATTGTGCGTGATGCCGAGGTATAGTTGAGTGGGACATACGTCAGATACAGGGTAGTGATACAAGCATGTTGTTCAATGTATAGCAACAAGCAGCACGAAGGGAATGGGGGGGGGGGAGCTAACAGCGAGCGACTACATAGTAAGACAATGGAACACAGCTGAAACAACATGGAAATGTTCACCATAAGGTCAAACTGACATAACAAACTGGTAGCCTCCTACTGAGATAGCACCATACTGTTTCCGCGGCCATTCGAGATTAATACGACCTGATCACACTGTATGGCGTGTGCAATGTCAATAACGTAGCAAGAAGTTTTTTTTTTACCTTCTGTGAAAGTTTAAAACTCTTACCTGATAAGGCTGTGAAGGTCGCAAGAAATATCACACGTAACGTAAACTTCATGGTCAGGGCACGGGGTATTTGGATCTTTTTATCGTCAACTAAATCTAGGAGGTATACGTTGGAAACGGTTGCTCTCCACTTCGTCAATCGGTGGGTTTAGCAAACGAAAAAAAAAGTGCCCTTCGTTGTGTTGGCTCTCACACGGCTGATTGCGACGGGCAGAATTTTCACAGGAAGGTAGTTCCGTTAACAATACGATACATGCCCACGTGTGTTGATGTCAGCACCACACACTCTTTCTCTCTCAGCATAGCCTTTGAAGTGTTGCGATAGTCGGCCTTGCTTGTGCTTTTTTTTACGATGTCATCAGTTTAACAGCCCAAAACAAGATAATTTGTCATTTGCCTTGTTCTCGAAAGATGAACAAGTTATCGTTACTCAGATAGAAAACAAACAGAACGCCCCCTTTTTTTTTACAATCATTGCACCAGTAACATTGTTGAACTAGTTCGCCATTAGCCTGGGAAAAGTCAAGTACTGGTGGGTTATAGTTTATGGGGGTAACCGCTCCACGAGAGCAAACAGATATCTTGCAAGCTAAACAAAAGTCTGAATGAACCTTTCAGTAAAGATCCAAGGTGTCGGCTGATTTAGCTCCTGTGTTGAGAAATTTTATTTGTCCAGCTATTTAAGAAAAAGAGAATGAATCTGCATGACCGACGGCTTGGCAGTTTCTTCCAATCAAATTACAGCTCTACAACCAGATGACAGTAACATTGAACATGATCCATATTTAGTTTGTTGTTCGTGAAGTCAGTATTACCTCTCTCATGACCGTGGTTCATACTGACATTACAATAATAGCAACACACTAAGTCTGTATGCACACGACACAAAGCTGTTGATTTGTTGTATTGGCAATAACAGGAAACACTAACAACACTGATGAAAGCATCTCATGGTTACGTAACGAAGTGTCAAATTGTAGTAGAGAACGTTGTTCCTGGATAAAGGATAAATTGAATAAGTCAATAATAAAAAAGAAAAAAATCTAGTGGCAGTATTTTCGATGTGATACCATGGGGTTGCCAAGATCCATTATACCCGGGTGCGTGCTTTAATTTTAATGTGTTTAAATATGATCCTAAAGTGGCAGAAGTTTAATTTGTTCATGTCAAAGGCTACACCACGGCTACTTCAGCAAACGCAGCAACTGTCTCACGACAAGAATTACTTACTTGGTGTGCTTGATGATGGCGGGTGGGAGTGTGTGCATGTGTGGATGGTGGGGGGGGGGGGGGCAGTGGCAGTGATTGAAAGTTGCTATTATATATGTCAGGCAGTTGTGTCGCCGTTTATATGTCATATTAGTTTCCTGTTAGGTCGTCGTGTGAAGAATTATTCTAGATACAGGTAGGATCATGCACTTTGGTTTTCAACTGTGCAGCCCACTAGTCTTTTCGGCTACATATAAATTTTTATAACAGTTTTGCTCAGTCTTGTGTACTTCATTGAGTCATTACCATGGAAAATGAAGCAAGAATACGTGATGACCTAAAAAAAGTCCAGAGTGCGATTTTTAAAAGTTGGCAAGTTTATGCAGTCCTCAAATTGTTTTACATTGGACGTACAAAATAAAAAGTTGGTCTATGTACGTCTCTTTTTTGTTTTGTATGATTAATTATATTTCAGATTTTACAACATTATTTGAATGTTTGGAAGTTTGGGGTGAACAAATTATTCTTGACCAACATTTAACTGAACTCGTTATCTGTGAGAAACTGATGTTTTGACTGAAAGAAGGTTATACAGTCCTTCCTTATTTTGAATAATCGTTGTTCTGCGTTCACAACTATCAGTTTATGGTTCTGTAAACGAATTGCACTTTTTCCTCTGAGGCAAAGTTTGGGCGTTGCCTTGACATTTCACACTAACTTGTTGCAGAAGGAATATACACTCTTTCTCAGATTCAGTTATAATTTTGAACAGCCTCAGAAAGGTCGGTTGAGAGCCTCAGAAAGACATTTCTTAATGTTTTATGTTCTTTGTATACATTACATTTTGTAGACTTTATTAATGTTTTTTTTATGTAACTAAATGTATTTTGTATCTGTTGAATGTTGCAGTTTTCACGGGAGGCAGTTTTCACGGAAGGAAGGAAAGAGAAAGACAAAGGAAAGAAAGGATATAGCCAAAGCAAAAATAAAATTAACATTACTCTCCGTCCCAGAGAAAACGCTTAGGTTTTGTTGTCTGTCTGCTCAATGGTGTTTTGTGGGTTGGTTCTGCACATACTAATAATCAAACACAAAGTATGAACATTTTAAACATGAACATTTTAATGTTCACATCGTATAGATTAATATAGTGGGTGGAAAACGTTCGTAACATAAGAAAGATGAATGTTTTTGGTTTGTCGCTGTAGAAATAACTACAAGCAACATCACTGGTCTAATTTGCCAGTTACCGACCTACTGTAGGCCCTATTAGGTGCTCTACAATGTAGGCTGTATATGTATTGCCCAGCGTGGTCTTCAGATGATCATGCTGATGAGATGTGCATTGCTGGGAACTACAGTTCCTGTTATTAGACACCGTCGCTCCAAAACACACTTAACCCTTTAGGGCGCCTTTCGGGGACATGGACTTTTCCTCACGTAAACAAATAATTTTTTACACACATACACCCCTATGCAAAACAGGTAATTGGGGAAAAAGTTGGATTGACCTGTAAAGTTAAGGGCGCATATCTGAAACCCCAATTTGCATTATGTTGAAATATCCAGAAACGGGGATATCCCCGTTTTTCGGCGCAACCCGGTTGCAAGCTCCTGTGTGTGTCCCCGTTCGGTGCCCTAACAAACCCACATACCCTCACTTACAGGTCTGGTGCACCTTTTAGTCGAAGTCCTGATAGACACAGTTTTTTTTATAGGATTAACATTCCCCATATTCTTATCTTAAAGGCCTCCGTGTAGAAACTTTGAATATTAATATACTCTATGACAGGTATAATGGGAGATCAATTGTCACTTTCAATAAAAAAAAAATTATACAATAACACATGCATGTTGGTGCCACTGATTGTTCAAAACTGTTATTTCCATTCACTCCACATAATTAGCATTACATTTTTGCGGTCGGATGTTTTTTGCGGATCGGAGACCTCGAGCCATGGAACCCGAGACCGAGACCTAGTCATATAAATTCGAAACCAAGACGGGCCAATTCGACACCTAAGCAGTGGGACGAGACCGCACTCGAACCGAGACGGGTCTTACATGACTGCAAAACTGATGGAAACATATTTCATCTCTAGAAGTGTGGCACCCAAATGATCTATACCAATGGGAAATTCTGTCAGAAAGTTCTCCAATATAAAGAGAAAAAAAACAGTTAAGTTTTCTTTTGTTGACGATAGATCCCATAGAAAATATTCATGGGTAGTCTATGTGTTTTATACCTCTCTCTAAATTGGATGTGTAATGTTGCTTGGTCAAAGGTCATCATTGTTTACCTGTAGAGTTCAGGAAAATAGTGATGACCCTTGACCAAACATCAGTCAGCAGGCAGGACCCCCCCCCCCCCGACCTTTTCCTTCACGCTGGGTATAGTACGTATAGCAGGAGAAGAAATCATGTTAATTTGATAATAATTTGAAAAGATTAATCGCTAATTACGTCGAGGAACTCATCATTACTGACAAATTCACATGTGTTACATCTTCGAACCCATGACTAAAAACCTGGGGGAGGGGGGTCGATGAAAGCTATTGGAATGGGAAGGGGGGCACCAACTAAGTAGTCAGACTTAAAGGTATTTCTAGTGGTGGGATCAGTAAGCATCGTATTGAAATTCCTGAGAATGATTTGATGAATGGGATGGATAAAAGGGTGATAGGACAGGACTAAGGAAATGCGAGCAGAACTTTGTTTTTCAACAGACGTTTGCAGGGCTTGTCCTCTGTGAATACAATGCGCTTCTTTCTTTTTGTTTTTGCTGCATTATGAACGGTACAAGGATACTCTCTGTCACTAAAGAAAGGTGATTTGGTTGGAGACTGTATCGAATTGGGACTGTCTAAAAAAGATAATGTTCTAGGTCGGCAACTCTTACATGAAATTAAGAAAATAGCAAAACTTGTGTATAATGAACTTCTTGAGACAATCTAAGGAACCAACTGACAAGCCACAGATATCTTCAATGTGCCTTTTCTGAAGAATACATGGCGCGCCATGATATTGAGAACTAGGTTTCCCATATAAAGGAACCCGTATTGAGAACAACATCTACCGTCATTCGCCTCACAGAACAAGTTCTCACAACCAATTTCGTCAAATTCAACGGCCAGTGCTTCCGGCAAATGAAATGGGTTGCCATGGGAACAAAAATGGGCCCTTCCATCGCCTGTTTCACCGTAGGGCACTCTCAAGAAATGCTATTTTCTCATTGTCTCTCTCCATGGTAAACAACAAAATCCCCAGTAATGTTCATATTAAACCTACCGATTCTCATAACTATTTGTTGTATTCGTCCTGTCATCCACTCTCATCTATTTATATCGACACTATAAATTAAAGCAATCGGTGTAACTTTGACTATGTTATGGCCTTTTGACAATGTTATGGCCTTTTACAAAGTTTAGGGGAGGAAAGAATGTACATAAACCCTTTTCACTCACGTCGAAAAGTTTGCAAGTTGAACTCTGGTTTAAAATCTAACCACCCAACGTACGGAAAGTGCCATGAATGTCCAAAATTTTAGCTTTCCATAGCTCATACATGGCAAAAACGTCTACAAAGCTCTAAAGACCACATTGATTTTACGATTTAGTTTGTAAGTCAATGGGGCAATTAATAGGGGTATGCTACCTTCATTGTCAAAAAAGTGAAAACTTGGAATTTATGAGCTTTTAAAATACAAGTTAAATAGGCTTATAGTAGTTGTTGCGATGAGTTTACATCAATTAGGGCCTCCCCCCCCAAAAAAAAAGTTGGAAATTTTACTGCTGACCGATTTTTAGGCGTAGTATTAGTTCCTACATGGAAAATGTAGGCCTATGGAAAATGTAGGCCTACACTGACACAGTTGCTGGTTTTGTGAATGTAACAAAGTAACTTGAAAAATTGCCACGAATGTTCAAAATTTCATCCTCCATAGCATGGTAGCTCATACATGGCGGAAACTTCTACGAGCTTCTGAAGACCACAGTCCACATTCCTTTTACCATTTAGTGTATAGTCAAGGGGACTATTAATAGAGGTTATGCTACCGTGCTACCACATAGGATGATTGAGATTTAAAATTAGATGGCGCACTTTGAATTTCCATTTTCACACTGGGATTACATTGTGGGGTGATATTGTTAAAGTTACGTCACTGCAACTGAAGGATCTGATACTCACAGTAGAGTCAATCAAACGATAGAGGATCAAATTAAATATTATATTGATACACCGCAAATACTATCTGCTGCATTTTCTGTTGATCAACATATCCGACTGTAAGAGTGTAAAATAAATATGAATATAAAGTAAACTATGCAGTTATATTCTCTGACTGCAATTACGTTGATTGTTTTTTATTTTTGTGTTTCTAAATTTGCCAAATATATGAGTAATTCAATATACACCACTTGTAAGCAAGGCCACAGGATTTTACAACGGAACGTTTTTAGTGCCATCCGCTGCAATTACTCGGTTTCATGAGATGTGACTTACCAACTTATACGTTACGTGCAATTATAGGCCAAAAAGTATGTGTACTTAAGTCCGGGGTAGTCAAAAGGGCCAAATGCACCCCGATCGAAGCACCACCCGGTCCCCGAAATCCCCTTCTAATTTTGAGTAAAGTTATATGGAATAAAATAATAAAAATTAAGGAACGAGAAAAAAAAGAGGGAAAAGTAGGGAATATTTATCATCTGTGACGACTATTTTCAAGTTACTGTCACATCCTACACTCACCACCTCTCTATAGATATACCAAATAGTGGCGATAGCGATAACTAGTACTTCTGTCATGCCATTCTATTGTACTCGTTACACCTCTTCCGATAGGCTATTTTTAATAGTCTGGTAGAGATAGTCAATCAGAAATCTCTATCGACAGTAATTTGTACCCTTTGTCCCTCTCTCGATGATCTCCGTCGTACTCCTTGAAATTTTATAGTCTCCTGGCAAACGTAAATCTATTAGTAAAAATTCATGGTAGAAGTTGGTGTAAAGAGAAGATGGCAGAGGAAGTGCTCGCAGCCTATGCTGCCCGCCATGCAACTCAAATGTGGCAATGTGGTGGCTCATTAAAGGCTGTATTGCATCACCCTAAGCTATATTTTTAGTTTTTTACCTCCCTGAAAGAAAAATTCTCAACTGGTTCTAAGTTACAGTACTCTTAGATTGCCAGCAAATTCGAAAGATGCAGAACAGCTCGTATTACACAGCGTACACAGGGATCCATTGTTTTGATTACACGTGTGGAGGAATGTAAGACAGGCTGAGGGAGGGACTACAGGTAGGTGGTTGGGAGAATTGAAACTGTCTGGGGTGATGCATTACAGGCTTTAAGTAACAAGGGTTAGAGGCGTACCCCTGATTGAGTTAGAACAAACAAAAGATAAGTGAAATAGTCAATGACTTAAATAGAAGTGCTTTCAGTATGGTGAACGAGTCTCTATACGAAACCCGGTGTGGGGAGACGAGGGAAGGTAAGATGTCTGCGATATAACACTGAGGCGCGAGTGATCAATTTTGACCGGGAACTTGGTGGAGCACACGTGTACCTGTAGCACCCTCATGTCCCGCCCCGCTGGATAAAAAAGAATGAAACTATAGAAAGTTGCAGCTCTGAGCTGTGCCGAGTACGTATATCAACACCCTACAAGAGTCTGTGATACTGTGTCAACGCCCACGTCCTTTCCTCTATCATGACTTTGGTATAAAAAGGAATAAAAACAAGCAAAATGTATAAGTGGCACCAACTGTTTAAAAAGTAGCCACATGTAGTCACAAACGTGGTACTGAAATTTCTGTGGCAGTAGTACGGTATTTATGGGAACGACTGGGTGCAACATCCTATGCGTGCCTAAACAATACTTGTCAATTCATCCAAATGGCTTCGTATAATGTTGGCAACACGTATACCGGCTTGTACAAGTGTAGTATAATTGATATGGAACTTACTAGTCTTGTGTGTATGTCAGAAAAATAAGATAACATTAGGCTCAACTCGCCGTGTCACACTAGATACAGGTTATTTTCAATGGGTTCGGGTAGCGAATGCGTGTTACACATACCAGTGATATGGTGCAGTATACCGTACCTAATCAAGCCTAGGTTATTTCATTTACACACACACAGACACACCATTTCAGCTGCCGAGTCCGACATCCTTCGTTTACAAGGAAGTATGACAAATGAACCGGTTCGTGAACTTTTGTCGAGATATCGAGATATTTGACCACATGACAGTTCCTTGAACTTGAACCTGTTGGTGGACCGCAGAAGTGCCAAGCGAATTATGTTTCTCAAGTATGAATTCAAAGAGCAGTAAAACTCGATCAGGAGTAGGCCTAAATCACAACATTCTTCATAACCCAGAGCAGGTCAAGACAGTACAAAACAACGTCTTCGCTGCAGCGAGTAGTGGTAAACTATTCAGAATTAAGAAATTTCTGCAAAATTATAGTAAGCCAGAAGTGAAATGGCTTCTGTCACAGGAAGTAGACAATACAACGCCATTAATTGTAGCATGTCGAAATGGCTATATCGACGTCGTAAGTTACTTCATTCAGAACTGTGGGGTAGACATAGAACAGGTCGGTTCCGTTACATTTGACAAAGAAACGATTGAAGGGGCACCTCCACTGTGGTGCGCTGCAGCTGCAGGTCACTTTTCAACAGTTGAGGTGCTTGTCAAAAATGGAGCCATGGTTAACCACACCACTTTCTCAAACTCTACACCTTTACGTGCTGCTTGTTTTGATGGTCATTTTGACATTGTAAAGTATCTGGTAACACATGGAGCAGATATCGAGCTAGCAAATAGACATGGCCATACCTGTTTGATGATTTCGTGTTACAAGAATCATCTAGCAATCGTAGAGTATTTACTTAAGCTGGGAGCAGATGTGAATCGAAGAAGTGTTAGAGGAAACACAGCTCTGCATGACTGTGCAGAATCAGGTAGTCTAGATATTATGAAGCTTCTCTTAAAGAACAAAGCAAAGATGGCAGAAGATGCCTATGGAATGTCACCCATAAAAGCTGCAGCAGTCGCTGGTCACACTAACATCGTCGACTACTTAGTTTCAAAGGGGGATGCAAATGTAACATTGAAGGAAAAGATCGAGGCCTTAGAGCTTTCAGGGGCTATGTATGTAGACAAGAAAAGAGACATGCAGAGTGCGCTGCGGTATTGGAATCGTGCAATAGAGTTAAGGTATGCAGATGCTTCCAGAGTTATTCGTAAGAAACATGTAGCTCCTGTTGCAGCATACGAGTTTGCTAAAGAGGCAGAGAATGCACAAGATTTAGACAGTATGATTTGTGAACCTGATGAAATGAGAATGCAAGCTTTATTGATTCGGGAGAGGATCCTTGGCCCCGCTCACCCAGACACAACATACTACATTAGGTATAGGGGTGCCGTGTATGCGGACAGTGGAAATTTCCATCGTTGCATGGACCTGTGGATGTATGCTCTTAAGATGCAACAGAATTCTCTTGAACCACTCAATCCCATGACGCAGAGCAGCCTCTTATCATTCGCCGAATTATTTGCGTACATGGCTGAACAAGTGAACGATCCTCACAGTCCAACTCTGACCTTCTTGGAAGTTTTCACCGTCTACCGAAAAGCTGCCTGGGAACTGCTCCGGTTTGCAGAAAGTAATCCAGTTAGACCGTTATGTGAAAAGGACACCACTGGTTACAACAGAGTTTTAACAATAGTACTACACCTGCTCAGTCTTGTCATTAAGAGGCAGTGCACAGCTACAGATGAGGAGCTGACATGTTTCAAGCAAGTGACGTATAAGCTGGTGAAGCAGGATTTCAGGGAGAAACAAGGATCACCACTGCTTCATATGGCTCTGAGTGATACCACCTCCGAGGTGGGCAAGTACCCGGTCTGCAAATTTCCTGACCATAGGGTCGCCTCTTGCCTCCTGGAATGCGGTGCAAACCCTAACGATCGTGACATTGATGACAATATTTCCCTCCATATAGCTGTCCGTAACTTAGACATGACCAGTGACCCCTCAGAGAGCGCGGAGGTTTTGAAGACAGTGAAGAGCTTGCTGAAGTATGGTGCTCACTTTGACACAGTAAACAGAAAAGGACAGACATTTTTAGACCTTAGTCAGGACATCCGTACCAACATTCAAGTCATGAAATTCACAACGCTCAGGTGCCTGGTATCCAAAGTGATTGTGAAGTATGGGATTGAGTATGCAGGTCATATACCCAAGCGACTAGAGAGCTTTGTTGCCCTGCATTAATCAAGTAATTTGTTATCAAAGAGGTGAGCATTGCATCGTTGTGAAAGATACACAATACAGTACCATGTTAATATACATGCCATCTTTTAGCATGTACAGTATCCACAATGTCATCAGAACTACACCGTAAGTATATATTAAGTCTTGTTTACGTACAATACATACTGCAGCATATTAGATGAAACAGCTCTAACAGAGTTTCTGTGTGTGCACAGCAGTAATTTCTTTGTACTGGTACTGTACAGTATATGTTGTGCATGTACCTGCACTGCATGTGTACTGTGCATGTGAAATTTTACATGTTGATATTAAACTGCTCTACAGCACCTAGAATATGGTCTAGTGTACTGTAATGGTGCTTTCATTGTAAGTTACTTATTTTGTTACATTACTGTAATACTTATGGTACCTTAGTGTTTAGATACTGCAGTATCTATCTCTTTGTGCCTTACAGCAGAATAAAAGTACAGTATAGTACACACTATCTGTACTTTACAGTAAGGAGATGGGGTTAAAGGATGTGGGTTTTCTCTACAGTACCAATTGGATGGCCGATAAACACAACATTGGTCGATATCCAATCCAATTGTTTTGCCTTCAAGCATATTCTCTCTTGAAAAAAGTCTTATTTCATGTATGCATGATGTACTGTGGCCTCTGGAGCACCTTTATCCCGATTCCAAAATCGTTGCAAATTGTACGTGTATTGTTACCTTTTTCGATGGAGTACTGCATACTGCAGCCTTCATGGGCCATTTCTCAATTTCTCTCCTGGTTTTTGCATTAATACTGTAGGCCTTCTGGTGAAATGCATAGGCCCATTCACTTTCCTAAACATTGGCAGACGTCGGCGTCTAAATTTGCCAACTGATCTCATCAATAGTGGGAACTTTGGCCCGATGGGATGTCTAATGTGACTATTGGTTGATTCCTAAAATAAATGGCACATGCCCTCAGCGGTACTTGAAATTTTCTGATTCAAAGTGTGAAAGATTTTTAAAGACAGAGGCTTATTGCCCCATACAATTCTAAGTCTCTTGTCTAGTCCTTCCCACAGCCTGTCTAAAATACCTCCACATGTGCAATCAAACAGTCAGCCCCCGTGTATGCTGTGTAATATGACCTACAGTACTCTGCATCTTTCAGATTTGCTGTAAATCAAAGGACAGAACCAATTCAGCAGTTTACTTTCCAGCAGCCAAAACTTAAATCTTGGGGTGATGAGCGACTGCCTTTGAGAAAAATCTCCAGAATAACAGCACATGCCGCACAATGCTGTACAAAGACGTACCTCGCCTGCAGAGAGGCATCTCGCAGCCCTCAAACCCTTCTTGAACAGAAATAAAAAGTAAAGGGGAATAAGAAAACCAAACAAATGAGGAAAAAGTAATCAAGATTTTTTCGACAGAGAGGCTTGTGGTGGCAAACATTTGGTTCTGTTTGCTAGTTTTGAGAGAAGGAAAAAGGAGGGCAGGCTTGCAACATAAGCTGCCTTACCATGAAGTTCAAAGGTGGCAGGTGGCAATGTGGGCCCCTTGATTGAAAAAGGTTGGCCACCAACGTTGTAGAGCATTACATGTTCTGACACACATTTCATGTTCTTTACATGTTTTGACATGTGACACTGTACTGTACAGTGTTTGATATGGACCATGGAACAGAACAGTGTATGAAAAACTGAACATGCATTGTTGCAAAATTTGCTGTGTAGATTGATCAGTAGTGTGTGTTCAATGAAGAAAGTCTCCAAGACCTGTAAAAGACATTTCAAGTTTTTTTTTCTTCCCCAAGAGCCCGTCATGTGTGAAGTTTGTGAATGCCAGTGTGACTGTTTGCATGGGAAGGTGTTTGAGATGTGTCATATTGTGCACAAAGGTGCAACAGTGAAATTGAAACAAACAATGTAATTGTCTTAAATCATATCCTTGCATTGGTACTGTGCTTCCTTTTAGCTTCATGTGGAGGTGATGAACTCAGGTACAGTACAATATCATGTTAATCAAAGACAGAGGCTCATCACCCCAGACAATTCCAAGTCTTCCAACCACTTAGTTCTAGTCTCTCCCACATCCCGTCTAGAACCACCACAAACAATGGGCCCCTGTGTACAGTGTGCTGTCATGAGCTACGCTGCATTCTTTCAAATTAGCTGTCAATCAAAGAGTACTGCAGAACCAATCGAGAATTAGGCTCTCCTCCAGCCAAAAATGTAGCTTGGGGTGGCGAGTGACTGCCCTTATGTGATATCGATCCTGTCACTACTTTGGCCCATTATGGTGCATAATGCACGGTACTGTATAGTACAGCATTATTCATGTGTGCTGCGCACTGTACAGTGCATAAGCGTTTTCATCAGCAGTGAATCATGTTAACAGTAATGCACAGCTGTAGTAAAGAGTAAAGAAGTATTGTAGACAGTATGCCGTAGGGTAGTAAAATACCGTGCCGGTACCCTGACTTGCCCATGAAAAAATACATGCAGATTAGTGTTGTGATATGAAATTTTCAATAACGAGATCAGGAGCACTTTTCCCTCAATTGCCGAACGCTGTCACGATATCAGAGGGATAAGTTGGAACCAAAGCACACGTCAATAAATATGTGCAAAACCATGGATTTTGTACAAAAGTCACATTGCACAGCCTAAGAATAACCTTAATTCTGACATGACACTCTATTTTCATTTGAATCAGTTTAGTTCACTCAAGTTTTACACAATCTTAAGGTCTGATTTCTTGTTTCCTTCATGCTACTGTAGTATACCATTCAAATCTGTTCTATTTGCATATATTTTTTTTTCCTCAAATGAACAAACGATATCGTTTGGGTCATTTCACAAATGACATCAAGAGCAAAGTATCAAAACGATATCGTTTTCTGATATCACAATATCATGACAACACTAATGCAGATATTGGACTGTGCTGTGCTGTAGCCGTGAATGAGGGTACTTGATACAGTGCAGGTCTGTACTACAGAACAGTATATGGCTGTACAGCAGCTGCCCAGTGTGCACTTATTGTATATTCATGCAGCATTTTTGTTATCTTTTTCAGATTCCATGATGGATCACCCTGTCAGAGAGATACTCTGCCAGGCATTCTGAGTCAAATTTCCTGTGGCAATAGACTGTACATCCATTAAGACCAAATACATTTGTTTAACAATTCCCAGAATCTACCCACCAGAATCACAGGGCACCGAAAGTGAACATGTCCTCTGACCCACGAGCGACGTCAAAAGTTTTTACCAACCTGGATGTCTAACGACCGATGACCAGTCACCAGTCTTTGAATGGTCCCATATTTGGCACTGGGAGTGCACTTGTAACCAAATCTCGAAAGGTAAAAATTTTAGACCCCCACACTGAGATTTGAGCTCGTATCCAATGACGGTGGTACGGTGGGACTGTAACACGAGCATGGATCGTGTTTTACATGCTCAGTTGGCACATTGAGATATCCAGAGGGGGCTTCAGGTTTCTCATTGGATCATACCGCATCACTGCAATACTTGTGATTGGTAGCTGAGTTTAAACAGTAT
Source organism: Stichopus chloronotus (assembly GCA_021234535.1). NCBI lineage: Eukaryota > Metazoa > Echinodermata > Holothuroidea > Aspidochirotida > Stichopodidae > Stichopus > Stichopus chloronotus. Next base: position 9,306,765 of record CM037836.1, read on the forward strand.
TTCTTTTGCTGTCCTTTCTGATCGGTTCTCAGCTACCGTGAGCATGCCATAGTGAGCAGTTCGGAACCTTGTGAGAGTGAAATACAGAACATCTCAGCCCTCCAAAATTGGTTAAGATTCATAGTATTGTAGACCAACCATTATTTGCACTATGCATTTTACAACCCGATAAAATTATGTCTTTTAGTCCTGACAGTGGAGTATCATGTTCTAAGCTACTGTAGTATGCATTGATCACTGTACACAGTAAAGCAGTTTGCTCCTGATACCCTTCCATTCTAGGTACAGTGAATACTGCAAGTCGGAACACCCATGTTATCTGACATTACTGTGCAGTAGATTTCATACAACACTTGAATCACACCCTTCTTCCCTGGGAATCGCCTGGTTCCATGGCGGGTCATGTGACTTTGATTCCCAAGGAAATTACTTGATGTAGAGCATTTCAGAGGAGACCACAGAAATTATTTTCAACTATACATTGGCCTTTGCTATAACACACATAGTTACATACATATCATACATATCACTTCAAATACAATGCAATTAAAGTGTGAAACCCACAAGTAACTTCCTTGTGCAGCAATCTGGAGTTTACTCTTTCAACTAGTGTTTATGTAAACACAAATACTTTGCCCTCTGGAGTAATGTCAAATCCAACACTCCTGATTGTTTGTTTTTTTTTTCCTTTATTTTTGGTTCCTTCCCTATGATACAAAAACCTTGAAATGTTTATGTGGACAAATTTTTACACTGCAGTTCTGAGATAAGCTACACTATGAAATCAATAATGCATGATGAGTGTATGCTAGACCTCATGCTAGGCTTAGCAAAGAAGCTCTTCAACAGTATATAAAGGATGATATGTGTTAAATAATGCATGGCATGTGGAAAGAAGGAATGAATATATACTTTTGGAGGCCCTGTTGACTTACAGTAAATAACTTTAAAAATTACCCAGTGTCATTAGAGTTAGGTTTTAATGTGATCATGTTTAATTTGGCAACTTTAATTGGCATTATTTCTTACTCTCCATCACTGGTCTCCATCTAAACACCCAGTTACCATGGTAACCCATCTCTGTAGTTTTTAACCATTTACACTCATATGTCCCTCTGGTCAGTGTGAACACTGTTATCTATATGTATAGTATACTACGTGGAAAACCATGTTCACGTGTACTACTTTGCGTTATGTGTGTTTACTGTTTGTCGTGACCTTACACATACGTTGGATGCGCTAGCTGTGACAGTCAAACTTCATTTTGCTCACAGGTGCAGTTCAGAACAGTGCTCTACAATCTTAAAACCAATGCCAAGACAAGTTCGTATTCTTAGGACATCTGTCAGACCTGTTTTTTAATCAGGGAAACTGCATTGGGTCAAATCGGTGACAGCAGTCACAGCGATTTTATTGTTCACAACTTCACGCTATGCAGTTTGGCATTGTGTACAGTAGTCATGGTTGATTTGCTGTGGCATGGAAGTGTTTATTCCTGGTGGGGTTGTATAATATGTAGGTCCAATCGACTTTTTACGCTTGCTTCAGAGAATGTGACATACTGTACATCACATGCATTCCTGTGCATGTGTAGCGACCAGATGTAGGTTATGCCATACGCTTTCTCATCCTGTTCACTTCAGTTTAAAGTAATACTCGTATGCATTAGGCAGGAGTAGGGCAGTGGTACCATAGGAGTGACAACAAAAGGATGCAGGTAGTATTAGCTTCATTACAAACATCGGGCAATACTGTACCTTAAAATATTGTGCTACATTTTTCACTCTTTCCAGTGCTGTATACTACACAGAAAATTTTGTTACTGATCACTAATGGTTTCCAATCTTGCTAACCTCAGGACTCCAGTTTCCCAAGTGGCATTGGACAAATGTCACCCACCTTCCCCTTCCAAGCTCACCAGGGTGTATTGAATCCAGTAGAGGTCTTTGCTTAGTAGTATCTTCCTTAGTACCGATTTAGTGTCTCGTTTCTTTTGAACAGTTGCTATTAAATCTTTGCAACCCTGAGTCGAAAACATCCCCTACCCCGACGGATGGTACTAGCCTGGTCGTGGTCTCAGTGCAGCCACTCAGTGCAGTGCTGTCAGTATGTTGCCATGTGCCATGAAGTCACACTAGCCCTGTGGTTTTGATGACATTGGCTAAGCCACTGGGTCCTTCATTAGCATGACAAGTTTGTGTCCATGCAATCCAATGGAAAGACTGACCGAAACTTTGTACGTCCAGTGCTTTCCACCACAGATGTTTATGCGTCAATCAGTTAGGGAAATGGCAGTAGAGCATTACTGCGTACGTGAGGCATGAAAGAACCATTTGAAAATGAACCGTTTTGATCTAAATGTAACATTAAAGAGCCATCTTCCATTCACTGTTGTGTACATGCTACATTGTACAGTGTGAATCATGTTTCATGTCACTGATTTTATCATTCACTCCAGTTATTATCATATACAGTACAGCAGAGCGTGCAGTATAAATATCAGCATTTGGTTTCAATGGAGACTTGCAGCCTTTGCACTATGATACCTTTTAATACAATTTGTACATGTTTCAGCAAACTGAAACTAGTCCTTAAAGAGGCTCATTGAGTTGTTTTGTGAAATTCACTAAATTTTCTACACCGTTCAAGTTTTTCTCACATATTAATGACACATGGTCAAATTAAGAGGATCCCAATGTTTCACATGCAGTGGGACATTTATGAGTGAGTAATTAACAATCTTATTTGGTTTTTGAATATTTATGACCAAACACTTTTCATATTAGTACTTTATTCACATACAGGCACCCAGTACAAGTAAAGGTTAAAAAATTCGAAAATTTTGACAGTTTTCATAACTGTTGCATGTGAAACGTGACTAATTATGCTAATTGTGAGTGTTATCATACCCTTCAAAATCACATCAATATTTACTGATATCAACTCAATGAGCCCCTTTAGTAAAAGAGAACACACTGTAATTTATACTTATTTCTCTCAATCCCTATATATTGACATATTTTTGCCTTCAATTGCAATCAAGGGATTGTTCTTTTTCTTTTTCATATTCTTTTATGTGTTTTCTTCCCTAAGAGAACTTACAGTACAGTAACATTTTGCTTTTAGATGAATCCTTCGCTCAGATGAAGTGTTGTGTATGCAAGTAACAATTTGCATGCAAAACTGAAGACATGTCTTTTTACAATATTTTAGCATTCATTTTTTTTCTTTAGCCGTTTTTGTTGGAGGGTTACCAGAGAAAGGGGGCCGGGAGGGGTGAGAGGAAACATATAAATGGCAGTCCCTTAAAATTAGAAGTCAAAATGAGAGAATGAATAGAGAGGGTCACATGTGACTGTGACATTCAATATGAAATGTTATGTTGACAGGGTGTGCATGCAAGTTCATTATCCTTGCATTTGCTAGAGGAGCTACTGCATGACATTACGTAATGACGAACGTTCTTGAGTATTTTGGAGCACTCTACATAATTGGAATGACAGGTTGTTTCCAACAAAGTATGAGGGTCAGGTTGACCTGAAATTTGACTCCAACCAAGAGAGGTTTTAATGTGAAGTCAGCCTTGGAGATGAACCATCGTTTTTTAAAATTTGTTTTACTTTTAATTGAAGTCTTCATCGTTTGTCACATTTTACCAATTTATTCTTTTAGCCTACACAAAGTGGATTGCAAATTTTGAGTCCGCATGAATCGTACACAGTTACCTACCGGCATTGAACTGTTCGGATTTAAGGCAGGGTAAAATCCTTTCTCGTCATTGCATTGTCCCCTCGGTGTAAAGTAGTGGTCATTACATTGTTAAGCTGGTGAGAAGAATGTAATTGGATACATTTTGCTTCAAGATAACAAACGAGGTGTGTCACCTCGACTTGGTAAGATGTTAAGAAATCTTGCAATACAAAATGCTAATGTAAAGTGATGTAAGAAGAACATACGTGTATATGTCTGGTCCGGCACAAACAGATCAGCCCCTGGACTGGCATTTTTTTCTTTGCAGAAGCGGCAAGTGTGAAATTGGAAAGGGCTGATTTGCTCACATTTTGTATCATCGTCAGCTGTAACAATCTGAGGATGGCAGCAGTACCTCACAGCGTCTGGAATCATCTAAAAAAAGGCAAATGTACATACAATAAATTGGTTAAGTTTCATAGATGTAGAATAATTTAGAGACTGTTGTATGGTACAGTATATTAGGGACGTATGTGTATACGTTGGCATTGATCGGCAAATGATTCAGAATTCTTTCTACTATGCGGAGCAACCCACGGTCTCCGACTGATGATGTACTACATTTCTACTGTATCTCTATGTCATTCTTAGAAGCTGCCATGCTCTTTATCTGCATAAAGTTGAGGAGAAACTGGGCTGCTGCGTAAAGTTGAGGAGAAACGTAATGACTCTGCATTATCGTCAAATATATATATATTTTTCTCTTATTAACTCATTTTCATAAGACAGTTGTAGAAACTGTCTGAAACGTAAAACATCTTTTACACTATGACGGTGGCACAGAATGTCAGCACCAATCAATTCATCGTTTATAGACGAGGTCAGGGACTGGCCAGTCACAGAGATGCTTCCATAAATAACTTCTTTGTGTTCATCTGACAGCATGAGTAGACTTTTGAAAATACTGTATAGAAGGTAACAAGAGCCTATACTGACATTCTGTGCCACCATTACGGTCGTTACACGCAACTGTTTTTAACATTTGCTATGGACAGTAACTTTCAAATCCGTTCACTTGTATTATTGTGTTATAACGTAAACAGAAAACGTACTGTATTAGTATGCTTTTATCACAAATGTCTCCTAGTCACTTGGTTTTTATTTGAGAGGGCGCACACAGGCCACTCTTGGTAAAGATAACTCTATAATTCGCTGCTGCCATATAATGCAAAGCTGGGAGCAGTCTGCCAAACGTAACTAAAGGACGAAAAAGAGTTTTCCGATTTTGTGCCCATAAGGGAATCCGAAAACAGTAGCTGTATAACGGAAATGTCACTATACGTTGCGGATTTTCTTGACGTTTTCGCACTTTGTATGCATGTACTGTCGACAATAGGCCTAAAAAAATGAAACAAGTGCAATTTTATTTTACCTTTTAAAAACAGAGTGGGCACATCGTGCGAAATTATCTTAAAACACTTAAGTAATCAAAATATCTTACTTTTATGGCGCAAAGACGGAAATAAATCAACGATAAAATTATTTTCTTCCTGTTTTATGCGGTTGTCTTTTGTTGTAGTGTCTTCAATTGCTTTTCCAGCTATTTCGGAAACACCCGACTGGATAAGACCCTTCCAAAACCAGACAGAACAAGACGCGTGTGTTTGAGAATTTCCTTTATGCGGCGTCACCATAGCAACGCAATGCAGACAGTCCCATGTAGACATAATCATGGACCAAGTGACGAAAACGAGAACTTCGACTACGGTTTGAAGACCACAACTTGTTATTCGTAGCCTAGAATGAACCAATGGTATTTCTTTTTTTTTAGGGGCGAGAGTAGAGGAGGAACTAACAGGGATGTTTTCCTCTGGACCTAACTCGACTTGCATAATGGCGTGTTACTATTTTGGAACCATGAGGGGATGCGGTACTGGTATTTGAATTCCCAAACACTGGCGTGTCAGTCACGTTGTTCTGGATGTGGGCAAGCTATTAGCTTCATGTCACGAACAACAAATTGAGACTGTGAAGGGAATTCCTGACCTCCAACTCCACCATCAGGGACTCAATTTACAGCTCGAGGCTGAGTTTCTCAGCGGATCTGAATGGCCAAAAGAAGTGTGTCATGTTCCTCAAACAAGAACGTAACCAAGCAGCAGAATATTTGGGACAGAGGAAATAAAAGCGTGGGTGGAAGGAAATTAAAAAGTACGTCTTGGTCACACTAAATAAATAAAAAAACGTATGTCTGGTGGTAAATGTTATGGTTGTACTCATTACGAGGATGGTAGTGACGATTTCATTCGGCAAATTTAAATCGATACTCGTATTTTGGAGAAAAAACATACTCTGATAGGAAGTTAAAAAGGCAAATCTGAGTCAGAAGTTTCTAAAACGCCCTAAAGTCCACACACCTAGTTTTTGTTCGATCATTCATGTTTGGTGGTTATGTTGTCCTTTATACAAACTTCGCCACGGGCTTTAAAAACCAACCATTTGCAGAAACCTTTAAGATGCGGTTGTGGTTTAAAGAAGGGCAATGTCGCGCTCTAAGTAAGAGAAATGCAATGTCGCCCTCTAAATAAAACGTCTCCCGTAAAACTTCGGGTAATTGATGGTCTTCAAACTAATCAAGTAGTGTATTTCCTGTCTGTTGTAAAAGCATTTTCGACATGCTGCTAGCACCTTCCCTGTTGATCTCTTTGCTAAACTACGTGCGACTGTATTTCTCTTCGCTTCTGTAACCTCATTGTCACCATGCGAAGGGGACGCATTGTTGCTGATAAGTGCCAAAAGTAAAGCATTGGGTACTGCATTCTACTTTTCATATTTATTTTTCCAGTTTTTCTTCATTTTTTTATATTTTACAGGATGAACAGGGAGCCATGGTCCCCCTGTGCCCCCTCCCCCACCCTTTTGTCTACGCCAGTGCCCACAGAGACAATACCTCAATTCGTAGAATTGTTCTTGCTTCCTCTTGTAACCAAACGAGTAACATTCGTCTCTAACCTCGTCGTGGCTATTCTCTTTGTCACTACGAAGAGCCGTCCATTGGGAGCACTCATCACACTGTTCTGATCTTGAAGGGAAGCGCTTCTTTTGATTCAATGTTTCAAGATTCACCTTGAATAATTATTACTAAAATTGAGATCATTGTGTAGAGCAGCGATGGTCGACCTTTTTCAATCAGGGCGGCTATTGGACTGCCTTTGAAATTGTTTGCAGGCTGCACAGGTTGCAACCGTGCCCTCTTTTATCTCTCTCTTTATGCTAGCTCACTAACTACTGGTATGGATAGAAGCAAACGTTTACCAACAGATAAGTTTTCACCATCTCTTACATGGATACTGTTTTTATTACCTTTTCCCTTTTCTATCGTTTATTTGTTTCTTGTTCTTTTTAATTTTTGTTTTTGTTCAAAAGTGGTAATTCGGGGCTGCAGGATGTCTCCCCGCTGGCCACATTTGGTCCGCTGGCCGCAAGGTTGGCCACCCTTGCTGGAAAGCGAGTATTGACATCGGGAACGAAAAGTGATTACCAACTCGATTGGAATCCAACTGATGAATTACTTTATTACTTCTGTAATGTCTCTTGTCGTTTTGTTAACAACACTTGATCGAGCGTAAGCGTACATAATTGTGTACAGTACATACCTAGTCAGCTGCTAACGAAGAAAACTTAATTAGTCCATGGGGATTCCCCCAAGACATACGCCTGATGGAGTCGAAATCTCAGTGACGTCATCAAGTGTCATTTGTCTGGTTCTTCACCGTAATTAATAATGTCATTTGTCTAGGTGCTCATTTCCCTATCGATTTTTCAAAATGTGAGGCAAATAATTTACATAATTTTAAGACATTTTCCTTTTTTCCCCGCAGTCTGATCAGGGTGCAATCTTCCGTCGTGAGTATTTTAATTTAGTTGCGCCATTTTGTTTTCTTACCAAAAAATCGTACTCCAGCCTACCAAAACTTTCATATATTTTACTTAACGTATTTTTTATGTAACTGATAATTTCTTGAACATTGGACATCCTCTAAAAAAAAGAAAAGAGAAAAGAAACTAGTAAATAAACTCTCGTAAAATGTGCGATTCGTTTCCGATAGACATCTATAATAATAAGGTAATGACGGTATAGTGTTTACTTGCAGGGATGGATGGAATTATTGCCGTTATGAAGGGCACACCCTGCTGATGGAAAACCCCTCGTAGCTGACGAGTTAGTTTGGCTTTCAGCTGGTCGCTACGAAAAAGTAACGCCGGCGACGGCTTCGGAGACAAATTCCTCTCATTTCAGCCTTATAGGGGCGGCTGCCAAAGAGTCGCTACGTAGGCCAAAGGTGCAAACCTTCTCGTGTTTTTATTTTTATGAAAGCGCAGATGACGCACAGGTGACACACTTTCGTGTTTGATAGGAATACTGTAATGCGTATGCATGCGTGTAGTTGCGCGTTCATCAAGCACTGATATTCATAATTGATAAATGCGTGTAGACCGATATAGTAATAACGCGGAAGGTTGGATTTTGATAGTTTTACAATCATAACGTTTAAACGTCTTTTAAAAACTGTAGCAACATATGGGGCATTTCGGAGAATGGGAGAATTCCAATGGAAAAAAGACTAGTTAGTAATTACAGGAGAATGAGTTGCCTACGACGGAGAATGGGAAGCTATGTAAGGTGTGCAGGATAACACATGTGAGCGACTATTTCACCATATTCTTCACGGCTTACTTGTTCAGTGGCGAACATCCTGTTCGTTTGTATGTTGCGTAATTACCATTATGGCAGACACCTGACCTGAGAAATATGGAAATTAATTGATATTCCAAACCGGATGCTACTTGATCAAACTAGAATCATGCATCTTTTTCTCTATTACTTTTTCACTTTCTGAAAATTTCCCCTCCCCCCTCAAAAAAAAAAAAAAAACTTAATAGACGAGGCAAATTAGCAAATCAGCACTAGATAATCAAGAAATTATTTCCTAACAGGAGTGATTTGCCCAGGTGCGTAAAAAAATCTCGTATTTCAATTTGATTAATTTCTGCAATAATTATGTATCTGTCTTTGTTTATAGCTTACCTCATTCTTGCATGCCAAGCACACAATATTAGCAGTGACTTCACACTGGAAGTGGTAATCCCCACAGATATTGCAGTCCAACGTGTTACATTACTCGCGTTTTCTCCAATTTTTAATAACGATTGCCTCCCACGAGACCTTAGCATATCGATGCCGTTTTAGGGTCGCTTGTGGACAGCAGGGCTGTTAACACCTGTGCGTATATTACACCATACCTTTAGATATCTATAAAATTTTTGTCGTTTCTTCTTTTTTTTTCATCCATCTCCCAACTCTCCATACTTCGTGGTATAAATGCCCGTTTTCATAGAAAGTGTGGAAGACGTTTATTACAAAATTCCACTGGGTGTTGATGTTTTTGTCGACACCTCGCCGTCGAAGTATGAAGTGTTGGAACAGTGCAGGCGAACTGCAACCCTTTATTTGCCCAAACACAGCAAAAGGTAGCTATGGAATCAATGGCAGCTCCCTCTCAGTTTGAACTTGTTTTACGGATTTGGTTTGTCGAAATCAATTCAGCGAAGTTTGTCATCGATCTCTTCGTTGCCATAGCTAAGAAAAGAAGATCCTGTCTTATCGTTCGGAGAATTTTTCGTCTGAAATACGAACTTTCTCGTGTTTTTGATTCGTCGTCTTATTCACATTTCACGTGACCTCATTTTCCTCTGGGCAACTCTCCATAATCCTCTCTAGCCTGGTATAATGGTATTACTATTATTTACTGCACACCGTACGAGCAAAAGATAACTGTAAAGTAGGAACCTTTGCCAAGAGTTAGTCAAGAAGATATCGGCGTCACACGAGATGTTAATGAGACGATTAATCACCTTTAAATATTTGAAATACTTCACGGAGGTACGTTTAAAAAGACACCAATCAGCAAGTCATCAAATGGTGTAGTTTTTCTTTTCCATTTTGTGTCTGATTGTATGTCTGCCCGACCGTCTGTCTGTTTGTCTATCTGTCTGTCTGTCTCTCAATTAAATCTTGAAAGACGACTTACTGTTGACCGATTTCCACCCCCTCTTTTTGTAGAATTAGAATTTTTTTTACCTTACTGTCCAAACAACCAGAATGGATATTTTTGGACAGCTTTTCTTCGAATCCCCTCTTTTCCCAACATACCCCCTTTCAAGCGTCCACTATAATCTATGAGAATCTCATAAATTCTCATAACTTTCAAATAATTTACGCCTCTTTTGACCTTTCCAAAAACCACCGGGGTGGTGCGGCGTGAGGAGAAGAAATTTACTCATTTGATGAAGTGCGTATTGCAAACTTGAAAACCGTTTTGAACGGGCGTTGAGAGCCTTTATCGCGCAACTGCTTCTTCGGTGTAGTGATTGATTAATGCATACGCTCTGACATGTCATACAGCTCAACCTGCCCGCCACTACCGTACTTTATTTACGGAAAGGCAAAAAAGGGGTCGGTTGACTCTAATAAATTAAAACAATTGATTTACTGAACGTAAGAGAGTAAGCAGTTTACGGTGTATGGTAAATATCGGAATATTTCTTCCCTACATCAATCTTAATTCATCGCCTAATAGAGCAGGTCTGTTACCCATACTTATAAATAAATCAGACTTTTTATTCATAATGAATGATGACGATGATGAAGATGATGATGGTGATGACGATGAGAGTGGAAATAGTGGTGATGATGATTGTTATAATAATGATGACAAGATAATTATATTAATGGTGAATTCAATGGTAGTACATGTGACAATAATTGTTCTCGATGGTATAGTGGTAAATATGACCTTGCAAAAAGATGTTGATAACGATGGTGATGATGACAATTATGGTAAATTTGATTCGTCACAACATAATCTAATTATAAGATAAACTTCAGTACAACTTTACTAAGGTGACGTTGATGATGCAGTATGTATGACAATGGTGACGATGGTAGTAGTAAATAAATCTTGAGCGTAAATGATGATAATGTTGATTGTCATAATTATAACTTTTGGCAACATAATTTAGTTGTAAAACAACAATACCAATACAATCATACTAAGGTGAGGATAATGATGACGATGATGATGGTGATGATGATGATGGTGATGATTGTGGTGATGACGATGATAGTGATGATGATGATGATAATGATGATGATTGCAATAGCAATGCTCATGACGATTATGACGGTGATGGTGATGATGGTCACTGGTTTTGATGGTGATGATATTTATGGTTATTATGGAGATGTTTTGAAAGTAAAGGTTATGCTTATTTCGGCAATGATGATAATACTGGTGGTGGGGATGATGGTGACGATGATGCTATTTGTGATCACCAACATCCACTGGTGGTGATATAGTGTTGGTGAATGATAGTTATGGTGATGACAATGGTGAAAATGCTGAAAAGTGGAAGAAAATGAAAATAAAATACATAGATTTACAGTTTCTCTCTTTAATTTCTATTAACTTAACTATTAACTGTTGATTTATTGTCAGAAAAAGCTTTTCCACTTTCATTTCATAACAACCGTAAATATAAATATACCTGTTACAGAAGTAAAAATTATGGATTATGACATGGACTGATTTTCAACCTAACAGAATAGAATGATCTAAATATGCAAACGGATAAATTGTTCGCAGTTTCCATCTGAAGATTACCTTCGCACCATGGGACTGAATGAGAATGCAGCCATTTACATCCATACATTGCTCCTTGGCAGCCCGGCTCTAATTAAAAAAAATGTTAATCGTTTTTATTTTACTTTCTTCTAGCTTTCTTTTTTATTTTTTGTCTTTCCTACTTCAAACAGTACCGCGAAGTTTTCAGCAGTCAGTGTACTAGCCCAAACTCGGGTTTCTTGAAGATTCGTGAGCCAGAAAGAAAAAAAAAGGAAACATAAAAATTGCCTCGAACTGCCTCCTTCCATTTAATTGGAAAGCATCAAAGTCAAACAACTCTGTGTCCTTGACGTTAACAAGTATCGATTGGCAGTTTTAGAGTTTCATGCAACCGTTTAAATCGGTCCTTGTCTTAAAGGAATGTGGTATTAGTTAAGAAGCGTATATACAATGTATAAGTCGCTTTAAGCGCAGGTATGTCAGTGACCAAAGTGTGACTGTAAAACGTTTTACAATTTCGATCTAATTATTTCAGGTTCGTTTTAATGAATATTTCGACGGTGTATATGTTACAAAGGATAAGAACCAGGGCAGGTACCAGTTCACAAAGAAGTAATCTAGGAGAAAGAAGCAAAAACTGAAATATCGGATACTATAGGAGGAACAAGATCAAATCATTCATCCAAAGTCGAGCCGCATAGATCTATGACGCAGGAACAAGAACAAGATGTTGGAATGATGGAACGGATACAGGAATAAAACAGAGTAAATATGCTGCAGAAATGTACCTTTAGTGGGAGGGGAAAAAATAACACCCAGTTAAATATGATTATCTAATGCAAAGTGACGAGAAAATCACATTTTGTTCATATCCACACTGAGACCTCATGTAGAGCAATATGTATGTCCTTGTTATTCTGTACGGAATATACTATGAACACACACGTGATTAATTGTTCGCTATGCAATGCCAAATAGGAGTAAGGTGGAGAGGATGGGGGGGGGGGGGGAGGGAGGAAGACACATCGAGTGTAACAAGGATAAGTGTACAATAAATGAATACATTCCTTTTGTTATTCCACACCTTATCCAACGTGAATGAACATCATGCCGAGGGTATGACTTACACAAATGGGTTTATTCAGTTTAAACATTCTCAATCTTACTCGGTCCATCACGTTACAACATTGCTTGGACCTATGTACCTTTAAGGTAGGGAGCGAGGTAAATGAAGAGGGCGCTATTCCCAAGTGATGTATTTTAATTATCCAGATCAGTGATCAGTGCTCAGTGTTGGTTTACCGATAAACGGAGAAATCGCACAGAGAAAATCTCAACGTGGAAGAGAGAAGTATCCGATCCAACTTCCAATGGTCCATTTACATCATCCATGGATTTAATTTCCCTGCGGAAGTTATGATCTTTGGGCGAGATCTGCATAAATAATACATATATTCATTGAGAAATGGTGATGTAACTCCACAGATTACCCGTCGGTAAAGAACTCTCTGGCTAGTGTGGAGGAAATGTAAACATCCATTGTTGATCGAAACCGAAGAACGACCTCAGACGCAAAGGCTTGATCAGCAAGAAAAATAGGTTGCGAGGCTAACGTAACTCGACAAATTTAATTCCTGGGCTTGAGAAAGCGTATTTCGTTCCCTCCCGCGGTCTTCGACACACCGACGGTGGAATATAGGGAGAGACATGGAGAGAATGTGAGATAGAACCTTCACGAAATGAAAATAACTTTTGCGGACAAAATTCTACGCTAGTGCATTATTGATTTTCTACCACTAAAAGTCGAATACCAGTTCGCTGTACAACGCAATAGGGATATGAATACGAACGCCGCGCAAGGGGGACAAACGTATTTGAAATGGGAAAAAAGCAAATGATTTAAAAAAAAAATATATATGCATAATGGTACAAAACTTGTGAAACCAAAAGCAAATGTGTGACATATGCTTGGTCATTCGTCTCAAAGGAGTAATTATTATTTTACCATTAACAAGGCGCGTGATGGAAATTTGAATTTCTAGCAGTGGGTTTTAAAATTCGCTTGTCCGCGTCTTCTAACGGAAACTGGCAGGAAGATTACAGAAGAACTTAATGGACTTAGACCGTCTATTAATCAATCATCATTTTAAGTCATCTCTAATTAAGAGTAGCCTCACGTAAACGTATTTCCTGTTCTTCATAACAGTTTATGCCAACGGACGTTTGCCAGTTCCAACCGATCGTTGAAGAAAACAATATATATATATGTATATATATATATATGTTTGTATGTATATTTGAAAAATCTCAGTGTGTGATCTACTCATTAGTTAAAAGAGAAAAAAAATAGAAGTCGCAGAGGGATGTACATGGTCTAATTCTTTGTACTTTTTTTCAAGTGAACGTTGAAATCCTTTCCCCGCCCCCTTCTTCCTTATTCACAACTCAAAGCAAGGACGGATGACGGGAGGCTAAATGTAAAGAAGACAAAGGTATATAATGATGGTATAGGAATTATATTACACAGTAACTGTTTGTACAGTATGATGAGATATGTTTACGTGTTTATTTGTCTGCGTGATGGTAGGGGAGGGGTATGCTTTTGTCAGATAGACTGATGATACTTTCATGATATTAGCAGGTACAGCCCCAGGTTGCTAAACAGGAAATGGCGCATACATAAGAAAAGGCATGGATTAGTTGATTAGCTGCTTGAATGTTAAACGGAATGCTAAAACATGTTGAAACAAACTATACTACTAGCAACAGAACACTAATACAAAGTCGGTACCCAGGGGCGAATTCGCGAAATTAGGACGCTCGCTCAAAACTTTGCTCGAGAATGATGACGTCATAATGAGGTGAAACAAATATGACTGAGGGAATGATGTCTTCTGATGCGTAAGATTAGCTGATTAGGACAGCCTTAGTTAGAGCATTAAGGATTACCGCACACGGTATGAGATGTAACAGAGTAAATGAAACAACACTCCAATGTCACGTGTAGTGACGTCACACGACGTCACGTGTGGGCAGTAAATTCTTATCTCCTTCAAGGTAAACTGCGTTTTAACTCAACTTAGTCATTACATGGGAATTCATTGCATCAGTTCATGGAGGTATAACTGTACGATAATAATTGACACAACGGTTTAGGCTACACTTGGCGACAGTGAAGATCAAGGGAAGAAGAATAAAAAAAAAATTCTCAATTCTTTCCTAACTTTTCGTGTTCCTTACGCAGTTAGGCATCGCCGTGGAAGTGGGGTGACTTTTGCAAAGGTTGAATAAGAAAGAAGGAAAAAGGAACTTGCACACTTCTTCTCAGTTTTCTGTATACGTCCTATGCCTGGCTCTTTCCCATGCACCTCGAAGATGAGGCGTTCTTCATGACAGACACGAAGGCTCTGATAGAACAAAAAAGTCTCCATTTTGGTTTTAGATTGTGTATGAAATCTCCAGTCGATTCTTGAAAAAGATAAAATTACAAACTTTTCAAGTTTCAAGAGGACGAGTGGGGAATCCGCATAGAATCAACCTCTCAACATGAATGAGAGTGTCACAGTAGTATATTACAGCACTCTTAAAAAGGAACACGTCGTAATTTTTTTTTTCTTTTTTTTTTTGTTCTCTTCGCATTGAAGAAATTTTCATTTCAGAGGATGAAGATAAGGCCGACTGCAGAACAGAATATCACTGGTAGTGCATTGATGTTTGTGGTACAACAGACAAACTTACACATATGCCCACTTCACTAATGATCTGCTTACAGAAAAGGAACTAGTCAGGTTGGTGCCACTGCTGACAAATTTGACTGACTATAGGATACACTTAGTCCGTGGATTTGTCGGTGGTCACGATCTTGTCAGCGGGATTAGTCCCTGTGGTCCCAACTAATCAAGAGACGAGTTCCTGATCACTGACTAATCAAAAGACTAACTACACCTCAGTCAGTCAAATTTGTCAGTATATAGAGGCACCACCCTGATTAGTCTAAGTTTTCTCTGTTAAGGAAACACCGTATCTGATTTTTGTCATTAGCTTCTTAAACATACTAACCCAATATTATTGGTGAATAGCAAAATTGGGGTAGAGCTGTTTTTATTTTGGGAGGGGGGGAGGGTTCGGGGAGGTATGCTGCATTGTCTTCTTTCAAAAGAGTGCCAAACCTTAAGACTATATCTCTTTACAATTTTACCTTTTATTGTCTTCTTTAGGTTGAACCCACATGGCATGAACGCTTGTTTAATTAATTTGCACACCCTTGCTTCTAGTAAGTGTGGATAGAAAAGACAAAAAAAAAATAAATAAAAAAATGACTGATCTATCTTTATATTACCAGAGAGCAAACAATACAATCTTCCAATAAATCACCCACCCGTCGTCATATGTGTGGAGGTGGCCCTATTCCATGTTTTTTATAACTCAACGGAGGAAGTGAAAGGAAGGGTGGGAGGAATGGGGATTAGATGTTTACGTAATGACTCTGAACATAAAAAGGCAACAATTATATCATAATTTTTATTATTTTTAATTTGTCATACTTAAACAAACAAACAAACAACAACCGCTGCAAAGACAATTTCTCAAAGTTCAAAGCAAATACAGACATGGATGATTTTATCTTACCTGGGACTTACAATTTTAAATGTGGCAAAAACTACAACTACGAGAGGTAAACTTATATTTTGCCGTACACCTCGCGTACAGGGAGCTATTTCGAGTGAATAAAATAACTACCAATAGTATTCTTTTGTCATCTGTGTTCGTCCTGCCCTATTCAGTGTAGGCTATGTTTATTACACCCAAATTTGGGATTGATTCACGTGACACAAGACATTTCATTCTTATTTATTTTTTTAACTTGTGGCATTAAAGTCACGTATAGACTGTGTGTATTAATAAAACTATGTACATTGTACCGCACTACATAAAAAAAAAAATACTAATTTTGTTTCATGATGTATACCAAAAGGACTTCGTTAAAGGAGTTGCCGATGGCACGCTCTTATCATTCTGATGTAATGGCGGTTAGTTTTTCCTTCCTAGTTAGTTTGTAGAGAAGATAAGTTTTCACCTTTATTGAATCGGAAGCTGAACCCACAAATCTCAGCATTGAAAAGGTCTACGCCAAACTTTTCCTATACGCTCGCAATTAGTATACTTAGTTATTGACGTTGAGACAGTTCGTGGTCTGCTTTTCTTTTTATCTTTTTTTTAAAACTTTCATGTTCGATAGTGACATTTAAAATCCAATTCTTAATCTATATCTTTTCATCTTAATCAATATGAATAAATTTCTTGAGCATGACTTCAGAAATATTTCTAAGAGGCGTTGAATACATCATATATATTTACAGCACAAAGCTCATCAGAAGCAGCTTTATTTGTTTTTCTAGGATTCTTTTCCTTTTAAAGTTTTCCTTTTAATTTAACCTTTTTTTATATTGTGTTACCATTTCCCCTAGAATAAGTTGTCACTATTTTTTTTATGTGTGTATGTGTGTGTGGAAAATGTTCCAAGTTAGCTAACATCATTATAAAGTCTAAATTATTCTCACAAGGCCTTAGGAGTAGTTGTCCCATTGGGCGTGAAAGACGGAATTGTTTTCTTCCATGTCTTTTGGTTGGTATGTTAGATTTCACCTTTCAGATATGCTGTCACTAGTTCAAGTTACATCAAGAGCCACTCGGCGTTTGGAGAAACACACGCAGAAGCTACTCTTTGGGGGAAAAATATCGAATTTCTGAATAATGGGCTAAAGCATGCATTTTTAGTTTTCCTGTTTGTACAGTTCTTTCTTATGATCCCAGTTAATGTGTGTTTCTTGTTCTGCATGTTCCCAGCTGTGAAAAAATGATTGTACACCGCGAGAAAAAGATAAATGCTAGGATGAAACACGGCATTTATATATATATATGTTTATATATACATATATATTTTATTATGTCAGATCATGCTTGTAGGTTCTTACTAGTTGTAGATGGGTTTGTGGGTGGGTTGTTGGTCTTTGGTTGTTGGTTTGGCAGATTTTCTGTTTTTCGTTTTGTTTTTCTTCTTGTTTTTTGGCATGTTTTCCTTTTATGGGAAGTGGGTGTTTTTGTCTATTCAGCCTCAAAGGACTTTTTTAGTAAGACCAATTTACTTCCACATCGATCATTTATCTTGTTCTAAGTCCTTGTGCACCTATTCTGTTATCATTCATGTATCAGTAAAATTATTGCTGTGAATAAAAAACAACAAATGGAATGAAGATGAAATGACAATGCCACGATACAGATTTTATCGTTCTTAACGATTTTAATCAGCCAAGAAGTCTAATTATTTCATTTATGGATTGCACCTGCTCTTTAGAGCTTCATGTAACCTCCCCAAAATGAGCTGCGGCCTAATTATGGTCGTTTATATAGCATTACATCTTTTGCAATGTGGTATGCAATTGTCTCTATGAAGCTCACGTCGTGTTCTGTTCGTGAAAGAAGTTCGTGGGTATACATGCAGTCCCATCTTCATAAGACGAATGAGAAAGCATATAAGAACATCCGATATCTACTCCCAATCCGATATGCAACAGATTAAATACATAAACACAGCTAAACGTTATCTGTTTTTTCACAGCCA
The DNA here is from genome assembly GCA_021234535.1 of Stichopus chloronotus. Taxonomy (NCBI): domain Eukaryota; kingdom Metazoa; phylum Echinodermata; class Holothuroidea; order Aspidochirotida; family Stichopodidae; genus Stichopus; species Stichopus chloronotus. The sequence goes on from CM037836.1 coordinate 9,324,762, forward strand.
ATTTGGCGACTGAGCAGAAGTAAGTGATGAACCATGTCTGCTACTCAATATGTATAAACATTAGCTGCAGTTATTTTAAAGCGTGTAATATTATTTCGAAGTAACAGCCATGAATTAAAGTAACACAGTCAAGGTGACTCCTCCGTTGGGAGAAATACTGTTTACCAATGACCGATAAATGCACAAAGGTGTGATTTCATTTTATCGCAAGCTGCACACCTGCAACTTCATCTTAGCATTAGTAAGTCAATAATTCTTATTTCGATAACAAAATTCGATAATTGATGAGACGGTATGAAGATGACCACAACTATATTCACATAAACAAGCTCATAACTTACGCCATCAATTTGAACCCAAACTTAGTCACATGCCAAAGCAAACACTAACACCAACACGCAGTAAAACCTTTTGTGTAAAACTACCAAATCCCAGACATTGAAATCGTTCTACCATGAATCTCAGAACAGTGTCAGTGACTGTTGAATGAAGAATAATTTTTTTGCGGTCACGAATATTTTTTTGTCTTAATTACAACATTACTTCAAAAAAAAAAAAAAAAAAAGAGAGAGAGAAGAACTTCAACAAAGATCGTTTTAAGCATGGACTCCTTTCCTGCATGGTTAAAGTAACAGGGAGTTAACGTTCGTAAGGGTTTGTGCCTTTTTCTTCACGAATTTACCACCAAAAGGGTGGGAGAGGGAAACACAGTCAAACGAGGAGAGAGAGCGGGGGGGGGGGGGGGGTTGTTGACGGTAAGACCGAATACAGTGCAGTATACTTGTGAAGTATATGCGGAATTTTTAATATTCTACGGTATGTAATACGTATTACGTAACCGTCATGTAGCTGTCCTCATTCCCCCAATTAAGAGCGAAAAATGCAAAAGCCGAGAAAATTTCAGATTCAGATACGTCACATATTACTGCAGCTTTAACGTGCAAAAAACCAAAACCAAAAAAAAAACAAAAAAAAACAGTAAATACAAATAAGAGAAAAATGAATCCACAGGACTATCGAATGGATACATTTTTACATGCTTAGAAATTAATGCTAATTGAAAATCTGGAAGAGTTTTGTAGATGATACCGGTCTTGTCAAAACGATAATCTGTTTAAAAATTAATTTTATTGGAGGCAGTTATTGTATACGTTTACAAGTGAACGACCTCGGGACTTTTTTTTATTTCTTCTTCTGCTTTACATGGAGATGGAGAGAGACGTTCGCAAAGACCAAAATAGGCAAGAAATCCTTCCAATCTTTTGTATTAAATTTCTAATCAACAAAAACAGCTTCTTTTTAAGATAATCTTAGGAAAAGTGATAAATGTCAAACGGTCGGGAGAAGGGGAGAAAGAAGTGAAGTGAATCATCAGAGATTTAAATGTTAACATTGCATGATTCAAACACGTGCTAGAATGTTTATCACGTGCTTTCGTAGTGCGAAAAACACTAGAAGTGATCTCTGAGATCTAGATTCAAATTACACTTCAAAGTGACAATCCGTGGTCTCTCAAAGTGAAAGATAAATGCAGGAGAGAATAACCAGGATCAAATTTGTTGAAGATCGTTTCAGACTGACATAATGTGGACAGACATTCATATTTTACGTTTTTGAATTTTCATGTACACCTATACGACGCAAAGTAAAAATGAAACAACACTCAAAGTTGTTTTACTTTTTAAAAAATAAACAACAACAAACGAGGTCGAGTTAGGTGATTTAAAGACCGAAATTATTTTCAACTCTCTTTGCATGTAGCGAAGCGAGAATAAATATATATTGAAGCATATTTGGATCTATATAGCAATTTGACCGAAGCGCGTCCAGGCATCCGTAGAAATATACATCGCCGGAGAGGTGGGGAGGCTTTATTACCTCGAAGGAAATATTACTATCCTTGGCGTCCAGGTGACTTGAAGAGCACCTATCTCCCCAGCAGATGAAGTTTGACATCTTGTTTCGTTCATGTTTACTTGTGATATCTTCGTGGTCCGTTAACATTTTTTCCACTTTATTTTAACTGTTGTGTGTATGTACTTTATTGCTGACGAAGGCAGAAAGTGAGCGTAAAGTGGTATTGGCTGTTGATCACCTAAAACAAGTAACTTTGCTATCGACGGGGAGTTTTACATCTGTTGAAAAGAAGAAACCGATGCTGACAAATTATCCGTTCATCTATACTGTAAACGGACAACTGTAGCTTCCAGACCAAGCCCCACCGGTAAGTGGCTTTTCTTATATGAGTTTTGATAATTTCGATGTTTTATGAGCAGTTGTTCCTCTGTAGGATAGGATTATGCTACTCCACTCAACATGCATTTTATATGAAAATTAGAAAAGACGAAGAAGGATTGTTTGGACACACGCTTATCAACATGTCGTTTAGTATTTGTTCCGAAATAGGTCTGACCGACGTGCTAAAGAACACGAACTTATATCAGTTCAACGTAACGAAAGGAGCAGGAAATGTGGCAAAAGAAATAAAACGAGCAAACTACAACAACAAACTTTACCGTTTACAGTTTCAATTTTATCAGTGACCGCCACATTTCAGAACTAAGTAGCCTATTTCTTATTCTGCTAAGTTTGTTTGACACTACTTTGTAGGAAAAAGAAACCCTACAAAACATCATCATTTCTATTGGTCAATGACATCCAGTCTTTTATTTACGCTATGGCAATTTGAAACGATTATGGTCGTATACAACTAGGGAATAGACGGCTTTCAATAGACAGTTATAACTTGTCATCTATGTGTGCTCAATGTGGATGTAGTCCGAATGACTTTCCTGGATTCTTTATTAGTGTAGGAGTAGGCTAACCATCTTCACTCCATACATCTCATATCGTTATTGTACAAAAAGGTGCAAGAACAATAGTAATTAAGCCCTCGTAATCTCTTACGAAGTCCCAAAGACCATATACAAGTATACATGAAGATGTTCGCATGACATACTTATACAAAAACACTGAAAATTCGTAGCGTATCGTGAGTCAACGAACGGTACGTTATAGCATTGCAGGTTGTTCGTGCACCTGCTATACGCTAGGGGAAGAATTCGTCGGTTCCCTTAAAGCTCATGCATCGCAAAGGTTTCGCGGCTTATTCATATTATTACTTTTCGGCTATTGTCCACTAGATTCGGTTCAGCTAATCAAGAGAATCACAAATTGCGGTCTCCCGTAGATGACACGGAATGATAAAAACTTATTCGACGTGTGAAACATGGTAAAAGCGATTGAAAATATGAAAGATGTTTTTCATTTTAGTTCCATATAGTTGCAGATAATGTTTCGTTAAAAAATGGTTCTAAGTATTAGTCTGAACATAAGGAAACAACTTTCACAAAGAAAAGAAAAAGAACAAAAGAGAAGAGATGGCTGAAAGTGAAGCCTCACTGAGTTTTGTGCTAAAAATGCTTTCCAGATTCATATATGATTACCATCATTATGATCATGGATATTAAAATAATTGTAGTGGACCTTTTTTTTTCTGGATTTAATGGACATTGGTTACTATTTACGACATCCAATTTATTTCGGGATCGACCTTATAACCTCAAAAAAGTCGCTGTCAATCATTCAATTCAATCCAATCAATCAATCATTCAATTCAAGATATCAACCAATCAATCAACCAATCAATCAAGCAATAGTTCAAACGGATAACGATAACCAATCGGGTATATGGCGTAAAACGTGAATATGTGCCAGGTAAATCTCTGTTTTAGGTAGCCCTTACTCATAGGAATAGGTGCACTTTGTGCCGCCGTCTGCAGTTAGGTTGGCAATCGTAATCAGAAAGACAACAAAACAGTTCTTCCTTCCATTGATACGTTTACAGAAATTCACCCGGGTCAGCCGAAGATAATGATATCGTAACCTGACACAGAAAATGTTTACGAACTTCTGGTGGATCATTAACAGTTGTCTTCTTTGTTGTTAAAATTAAATCTCGGATTATACCGTAAAAGAAGAACAAAAGAAGGAAAAAGATCTTATTTTAAATGGCTCCAATTTGTTGACTGAAACCGATTGTGTGTAAGTGTGTTTACAAAATTACATAAGTGAAATAATTTGTCTCACGCTTCTTGAAGACTGTATCTCACTAGGTGTATTGTATTCTGTTACAATGCATTGTATGCATTGTATTGTACTGTATTGTATTACTGTTGCATTGTATTAGACTTTATACTATTGTAATGTACTACAATGTATCACATTGTGTTGCATTGTACTTCAGTTTACTGTATTGTGTTGCTTACTGGTTTTATGAGCGTTAGTTGCTGCTCTGGTGGTCACTTGAAGGTAGGAAATCGCTCCTCTAGTTTTTAACAAAGAAAGAAAAAAAAAGAGAGGACATTAAAAACCAAGGGTATTACTTTGTTTTGGTGGACCTATCATTACCAGGGTGTTTATTAATTTCATCCCTGAATCAAACCTTAAACTTAAAAGCAAGAATACGTAACATTGACATCACTGTTTTTGCTAGTTGGTTTGAGTAGGTGCCGAAGTCACCCAATGTTTCTTACATATTTCAACATTTGAACAATAGGCTAAACGTTACGTTGTACGTTTCTCTCCTCAAGGTATAGTATTGCACTCTTTGCTTAATGGCATTTGTTGCTGTTCTGTCTGTCCTGTGAAGCCGAAGACCATCCTCTTCTGTCAAAGGCAAAGAGGATGCTAAAAACTAAGTAATCAGGTTTTGGATATCAAAAATCCAAAACTTTTATACACTGCGATGTTGCTGTTCCAACCACATATTCCCTCACCTTGTATCATGGTACCATTGATAGGACGTTTCCGATGTCATCCATTAGTGTGAGTGAAAGGTTGCAAGAGCCACGCTGACGTATGCCAACGAGAATTTAAGACTCCAGTTAAATGATTAAGTTAACACACAGTATACAACAGATACTCCTGTAAACAAATAATAATTCCAGATTAAAAGTCCAGGTTAAAAGTCATTCATCTGACATATTTCTAGCTGCGAGAAAAGGAATGATAACAACCCTGGCGTAGTTTTCACGATTTCACTCTTTAGGCAACAGATCTGTATCAGTGATCGTGGGCAGTATGGGTCCATTATTCTCATGAATAAGAGGAGAGGGAAGGGCGGTCACTTGGGAGGAGGGGGGTTGTTGGGATTGTACTTGTGTAGAGTTATGGAAAAGATTTGCAGTATCAGAGACTCACAGAGACTCACCACAGAGACTCGGCAAACGCAGAGGCGCTAAGCAGGCATGGGTATAGGGCATTTGGAAGGGTATTTGATTGAGCTACGATATTTTACTGCTCTGCTTAACTCAGTGGAGACTTGTTTTCGGTCATTTTTAAAACAGATAAAAATGAAAGATATCTGAAACTTACGACTGACAAACAAATAATAGCTGAGCCATCTGTAGCCACCTACTACCCTCCCCCACACAAAGTCGCTTTCTTGGTATTCACTCTAGAAGTCGTTTTAATTTTTTCCTCTCGTTCCAGCATCCTGTTCTCTGCACTGTACAGTATTACCCACACCCCTCTGTGTATTCATTTAGTCCGAGTAATTGGTGTGTACGCAATCCTTGAAAAAAAAAAAATGGATGAGTTTCTGTGTCATGTGAGCTTCACGTATTATCAGCGGCACTTCTAATCACCAAATTGTTTAATGGTACACGATTCCGACTGACTGCATTGGTTCTGAAGTTAATCATAATAATAGTCGAGCTGTATAGCCTATATATAGACTTGGCCGCAGGGGAAGCGACCTGGGGATCCGTGTTGAGTGTTCCTACATACAGAAATGTGCAAAAGAATGTTGGAGAGTAATTACCTCAACATTGATTTTAATGCTAGCTCACACAAAAAAAGTAACGAGCTTTTACTCTGAATTCCCGTCCCTTTTATTGTAGAAAATGTTGACTCCCAACAGCCCAATCACGTTACGTTTTGTATCCATCTCCGCTAAGTATAGCCAGCAGGCATTGCTGTTAATACACTGAACCGCTGGGTAAGATTTGTTCTTTTATCCATACAACACCCCATTCTCTCTATTTTGAAATGATAAATATTTTGTTATGTTCAGTTTATGCAAGCCTTAACAAATGATAATCTAATGTATCAGCTAAAGGCAGGTTATTGGTGTGACATATTTCTCGCCATCAATATCGTTTGTATCTTTTTAACATCGTTAATATTGGGAATGTGTTACTTTGGTATTGACTTTTTTTTAATGGCTCACGCATTACTGATGACTATAAAACTCACTGCGTGTCTACACAGACATGCATCCTAACACAAAACGTTGTAATAGACCTACATATACCTGTTTTTACATTGTTCGCATGCCTGTTTGTGATGACGAATGCGTCAACAACAAATAAAACAAAAGAAGTGATATCCCACTATTTCAGACATGTCAATGAGCATATATGTATTTCATCATTTCATTCCAAAGATCAAACATCCAGCTTGAACATTCATCCATCTTCAACACAGATTTAAGTCTTACCAACAGACAGTTCTAAGCTAAGCTGACTTTATGTGAGTTAACAATTAAGGAAAAAGCCATAAACTGGTGTAACTACCGTTAGAATTATGCTCAGCAGCTGTAAAAAGGTTTTTTTTATTTACAGATGTATTTTTGACGTAGTATTACAAAATTACTAGGCAGGTGTCCTCATACAAATTAAAAAAAGTATTACCACAGGCTCTCTTTTCCACTACCAGCGAATATTCCAAAGAGCACCCCCTATAGACTTTAAATCTAGATCTAGGGTTGGTCATGACCAAAAATGTTGAAAACATGTTAGAGAAATATTCGACCAAAAATTGACTGGGTTCTCATAGTGAGCATATTTGTTCACTGTGGGTACTGCAATTTCCACAACAATGTATTGTTCATAAGTCAAGATAAAAAAAAAAGGCAGCTCAGGCTTTGAGAGATTTCCAGGTACCTCAAGGTTACAAAATGTCATTCAACACAGGCAAACTAACGTGTTAGTATGTTCTTCGAAATTAAATTGTTTTGATAACCTTGAAATGTGACACCTTTGACACAACTTGAAGACCGAATTTATTGTAGATTGTGTTGTGGAAATTAAGGTCACAACCCTTAAATCATCGTACTTTTTTTCCTCTTTTTTCTCTTTGATTTTAAAACAATCACTGTTTTAAAGAAATTCAAAGAATAATCATCAAGTGGTTGTTGTGTCTGTAGGAAAACCCACTTTCCACACAATGCAATGTACCACTGTGAAATATGAACGGTATTTCCTTAAAGGGAAATAGGGCGTTTCTTTTAGAGAAGACATCCATATTTTTGAAACCAATGTTTGTGGATGCAGAATGATAGATTATTCAAAATAAGGAAAGACAGTAGCCTTCTCTACAAGAAATAAGCTCCTCACAGACAGAAATTCAGTTATTTGTTACTCAACACTAATTTGTTCACCCAAACTTTTCAAAATTCAAATGATGCATCTTCCGTTATTCATCACATGCACAATGTTTTGAGGAGATGAAGCTTTGGTAGATGCTTACTGATGACACTGAATGGTTTAACAATGATTACCGCTACTTTCTTTAGTATGTCATGTTGGGATGTTCTAAACGCCGTATTTCCCTTTAAAATCCATTACATCCAAATTGAACATGCTGTCGAGATATACGGCTTTCATTGACAAACAGAAAAATTGGCTACTTTTTTTTTAAGGAAATTTCAATATTTATTCACATTCAAAAAAATAAAGAATTGCAATCACTATGTACACTCGTCTTGGAGGGAATTTCACTAGTTTGTTTTCAGTGAGTGCAGTGGCCAATTCAGAATCCAGAAGAATATATCCAGGTTCTCAAGAGATATTCGCTTGACCAGCCTGCCTATTTCTAGATCTGCAGATGGGTGACTTTTCAAAGTTTCAAAGATGGGTGACGATCAAAGTAGAACTATCGCATAAACAAGAGAACAAAAGTGGGTTTGCATTGCTTTCAGATATATATAAGACAAATATCAACATTCAAGATCATCGCATTGTTTCGTGTTAAAGGAGTTATCCGGGCAAAGACCATGACTCTATACACGTCTCTGATGTCGAAGGTATTAAGTTATCGGCAGTCCCTACCAGCGACAAAATTATTTCCTGTAAGTCCCTCACCATGGGAGAGAAAGCGAATATCTTGCATAAATATGCAAATAGGCATGCGCCAAGGGCTTAGTAAAAGAAAGTGCTGATCCCTTAAAAAAAAGAACATGTTTTCTTTCTTCTTTTAACTGCTTTCTACTTGTTACACATTGAAGTATAGTTTTCTAACCTAATAATGAGAAAAGCAATTCCAGATATTTCTCTGGGGTCCTTACCCCGCACAGGCCTACTTATATGCCTAAAATAAATGTGTTTAGCGATAATGTATATTTATATACATATATAGAAGAACGAAGTACATCTTGACATTTGATGACAATTGTTCACATTAAACGGGTTTATTGCCCATGCATGGTAAAGCCACCGAAATTACTATATGAATCGAAAAACTAATAACAAACACCCTATTTAGTGTGAAACATTAGTATGGTTTAATAATATGTAATGTCCAACAGTGTTGAACATTAGAAATATAACATATGGGCTTAATGTGACTATCCGGGGGGTGGGTATTTGACGAAAAAAATCAAATGTCTTTATGTTCTGCATTATGAAACTCACTACGTATTATAAACTTTGTTATATAATTTCTTCTTTAACGGAAGACTGCGAAAGTTCAACGCCGTTCGTGTCAAATAGTCTCCCTAGTGGTGGAGTGGCGGTATTTGTAGAAGCACGTGACGGAATTTTTCATTTTGGCCAAAGTAAAGACAAAGAAAATATGTAAAAAACTTAAGGCAAACATTTTTTTCACCTTAAACGGTTTCCTCATACATAAAGCAAGGTACGGTATGGAAAACGTAAAAACCCGAAACAGTAAAGCAGACATAGAAAAGTAGACACAGAGACAAGATGGTATAGGTAGATTAGTAGAAGTGTTATTAGTCTTGAAACGTTAAATGTAAATACGGTACCTGTCAGGTATGGGTTATAGATATAAGACAAAGTGTGAACAAAATAAACAAGCGCAGGAAGGTACCGCATGCGAGTGTAGATTTAGCTGAAATCAAGCAGTGGCTGCAGGAGGAGGGTAATGTAGTAGAAAGTCACGTTGGAGGGTGGGTAGATAGGTACCCGGGTACGTTGATAGGTAGATGAGGTAAATGGTTGAATGTACCGGTGAGGTATGCTTGAGGGACACACGTAGCACCGCCTTAGTAAAATTACATTGTACAGCATTGCTATTATCGATCATTTCGTCCCTCCCTTACGTACGATGTTGTCGAAGTCCTCTTTCATTTGCCAGACGTCTTTTGATAACCCGTCATTGAACTTCCCCTGTTTCGAGATCAGACATTTACCCCGAGGAGGGTATCATTATCAAGTTACCCATGTCTGGGTATCTAAAGTGATGTTCTCCGTAGATCGTTTTACAAGAACGATTAGAACAGATATAGGACAGATATTTGTGCGTAGGAGGCAACTTGTCAAAACAGATAAAAATGGAAGATATCTGAAACTTACGACTGAAAACTTTTTTAACCACTTTTTTTACGGTTTTCTCTTGAGTCACATAAAAGAGACACTCAGGAAAAAGTCATTTTAGAGTACATCGTAGTGATAAATGATAATGGTTAATTTGTGACCTAATAATAAAAAAGAAGAAAATAACTATGAGTAAATCTGTACATCTGCCTCCCATTAGCTATGAACAAATTAAGATAGATGGTTTTGCACACATCAGAAAAATGTGTTTGTAAATGTCACACTCACAGAAAATGTCACCGAATTCTCATGATGTTATGAGAGACGCAAAATTAATGCATGTTTACCATTCTGAATTCATCCAAATATTTACCACACTGCAACTAATACTACTAGTGACAGAAACTTCTAATAACTTACAAAACATAACTAATCTCCAAGTTTCAAGTTCGTATATTTTTTACCTAAAACTCGACACAACTAAATCTTTCAAATGGTTTAAAACCCACGCCTCTCGTAATGTGAAGGACACACGTTGTGAGTGGGCAAACAAGGCTCCTTTTTATCAGATATATTCAAATCGTCTCAAGTCGCAGAAAGTAAATGGATTTTTATCATTAATTCAACATCAAAACATCGCATTAGATGAAGGTCGTGTATGCTTTGATCTCCTCGGGTTCTCTTTCCTTTTCTCGTTAAAGGACTCTTACATGTGGACGTAATGACGTTAGATAAAATGCGGCCTCTGGTCATGCATGTTTGCGTGAACTTACCGGCTGTTGTTTTATGTATAAAAACAAAATGGTCTTTGAAGTCGCTTTATCTGACTCAGACATACCTAGTGAATAACGTGAACATTGGAAGAGGAGGCAGAGACAGGTTGTCCTGTACTGAGTGAGCTGTAGCTGTTTGTATATATATATATATATATTGACAGATATCTAACAACTATCGAGAAAGCTATCTAGGTAGGTTTGGCTGCCCGTTCTGCCTTCCTTTTTGCTCGGGTTGCTCTTTCTTCATGAAAATTAGACATCTTTCCATTCGTTTGTCTTCTTAGGTATGAATAAAAGGTCTGGACTGGTGAATCCTTTCACAATATCAATCGTCATAATTAAATAGACTTAAGACCATAACTTTGCTAATACTACATATGATCTCAGAGATTTCTCGCACAATTGGTACGTATAGTAAGCCATCGTATACCGGTACAAAACGCAAGAGAGAGAGAGAGAGAGAGAGAGAGAGAGAGAGAGAGAGAGAGAGAGAGAGAAGATTTTTTGTCAGTTTTTCCATGGATTAGAAGATCATCAGTAACATTTGCTCCAATTTATGAATCATTCCAGTATTCATCGTTATCAAACCGGGCCGACATTTCAAACTTGACGAAAATTTTTCATGCAAATAATAAAAAAGTTGCCATTTTTTTACTTTTTGATAGTTCAGAATATGATGGAGGACATGGAACACATTGCAGTCATGGGTATGTTTCAACAGCAACCTATCAATCAATCAATCATCTTTAGGTTACTGGGCAATCATGACAGCCTACCCACGTAATGAGACATTTGCAGTGCACTATGGTGCAACAGTGTATTTCATATCAGAGTCACTTGACGGCGATTGAGATACCATGACAGAAACTTAAGTAATAAACATGAACAACTTGTTCATAATAGCAGCAAAAAATCACCGGAAACATAAGTAATGGAACATTTTCGCGGTGTAATGATAGCAGCAAATATGCTATGTTCAACGTATCATAGTCACCATAAAGCGACTGAAATATCATGACAGACACATAGGTAATAGCACATTAACAGTGCGTATAGCAACAAATAATAGCCTGAGACAACTAGCCATTAAGACGTCATGACGGGTCATAAGTAATGGGACATTTACAGTGCAAATATACCAGCAAACGTGAAATGTGTACCATATCATACTCGCCATAATGAAGTAGCTGAGACATCATAAAAAAAAACCGTAAGTAATGGAAATTTATTGTGGTAATATTAACAGAAATGTTATGTACATATTATTTTCAAAATCGTTTTCCTGTTACTTACTGTATGACTCTATCATCCTGGGTTTGAGAGGCTATAGATAAAACTGTGCTAACGAATATAACAACGCAAGCACGACATACCATCCGATATGAATAAATCAAAACACTCCATCAAAATAATATCATGGCAGATGCAGAAGAGTTTACGTGTAGTAGATTTACATGACAAATGGAATTTTTCAAGACCCTGGTGCATGAGCGGAATCTAGGTAGTATATCGACTAAATGAAGCTTGAACATTTGAACACGAAGTTAAGATCGAAGTTTAGCACGATTCAAAACAGGACATGTTGACATGTTTTCTTCTCTCTTTTTTTTGAAGCGGGGGGGGGGGGGGGGGGGAGGGGAGGATTATGGGTGGAGCGCAAGCTGGTTGGTGGTAGGGCCTATTTGTTTCGATTAACTTGTCATGAATGAATGTGTAGAATGAAGACCTCCCAGTATTTACCAGAGACATTGGTTTTTAAGAGTACTGAATACTATTCTCTCTCCATTCCAACCTGCCATCTACATCTCACGTGGTCTTCCAGACTGTTAAACTTTGACATTTCGAAAATCCAAACAATTAAGCAGCGAATGTGGAGAACGAAGACCTCCCAGTATTTACCAGAGATCTTGGTTTTAAAGTGTAGTTTATATATATATATATATATGTATATATCGCTTGTATTTCCAACCAGTGTATATATTGCTTGTGGTCACCGCGAAAACTTATTTTTTAGAACATAGATCAAAAAGAGTGGTGTTACTATATGCAGACGCACTCCCGCAAAAGCAACACAGCATTTTCAAGTGATATGCACTGGGAAAAGAAGTACGCACTCAAAACACGTGTAATTTTATATGCACACTACTAAGAAAGGATGAATGGTTCATACCAGGAAGCCAAAACGGAGCAGGCTATGTTGTGCGACGTGAGTTGATTAATCGCAGCAACTAACAAATGTATAGTGAAACCACGAGAAGAAATGAAATGTTTAATTATGCTTACAGTTGTTGATAGCACGCTGGCGGAATCTACTCACATTTATAAGCGATTTAACAGATTGTATTAAACACATAGCCCACTGTCAATTGAAAATATTCATGGCAAGTCATGGCAAAACATGTGGGGTGAGTTTATCATCGGAACCATTAAGAATAGCTCCATAGTGTTTGGAAACCAATGAAAAAAAGGTCAACCAGACAAAACCAGCATTATGGGTCTGTACATTAAACCGTGCAGTTATGAAAGGCAAGCAACAAAGAACTCTTTCTGATAGGGAGGAGTTGGATCAAACTGAAGCTAATCTCATAGGGGTCTATTCCCGGGGTTCATTGTTCCGAGTGTTCGATTTTCCTGGTCTTTGTATTGTTTCAATGGTTGTCGATGAGTGCAAGGTTCGTTTTTCACAGGGTTCGATATCCCCAAAATTATCACTTTAGCCCCCCAGGTTCGCTGTTCCCAAGGTTCGATGGTCCCAGGGTTCGATGTTCAAAGACTTTGATGTTCCCGAACCCGGGTAACATCGAACGTCGGGAACATCGAACCCTGGGAACATTGGACCCTGTCAACGTCGAACCCTGGGAACATTGGACCTTGCAACTGGGAGGATTGGCATAGCCCCATCTCATAGTGCGTGTGAAATTAAATAACGTATAATGTGTACTATATAGGCCTATACAGAATAGTGGTATTTGCTGTGATATGCTGAGAAGAAAGTAAACCCTAAAAAAAAAAGAAAAAAAAAAAGCATGCATTCGGGAAGGGGTCCCCTCTCTTTCAGTGGGAGATCTGCTCACTTTATTTTGGTCCACCTCATCGGTATCAGAAATAGTTTTAGAGATATACAGGAAACATAATCGAAAAGTACTTTAATCACATATTTGGAAACGGAACGTCGTTTTGGTTTAATTCGGTTAATGGCAAATGTGCATGATGGTTCTATCCCGTCACTTCCACGTTCGGAACTTCTGATCGTAATACACGGTGATATGGACTAATGCAATTGAATTCTCATATCGGCATATGTAACGTACAATTTACGGTTATACGTGCTCTTCGGTGCAAATTCCCTTTTCCCTTCATGTATTTATATATCCCCTATATTTCATTCGAAAGATAAAAAAAAAGCATGTTGGACAGACGAAATGCCAGCAATTCCCGATGATAACTTTTCGCTCGCTTTTTGTGACAACTAAACCAAACGTGATAGTGGAATATGATCTGAATCAATTTAATTAGCGAAAGTTTCAAGTTAACCTTGAAATGTATGGCCGAATATAGAAGGAGGTAATGGTATATACATATGTCTATATATGTTTGCGAGGGAGGGCAACATTAAAACAATTGGGAATTCAAAATCTGCAGACGGGGTCGAGTTAGAGCTGAATAGACTTTAAGGATTAGCAAATCGAGGAGTCGCAAATTTCGTCGCGAAAAGATATCTGATATTGGAAATAAACCTTTATACTGATATCGAAATTGCATGCAGTTTCCTAATAACGTTTTCATTAATTCTTAATTAGAGAAATATCGTAACATGCACGTTCACTTTACATCGTTACATTAAGTCCAATGCAGTAGTAGGCATATATGGTCTCAGAGGACTGAGCGGAAATACAGAAAGGTATATCCAACCGAGTGTTTTTCATCTTATTCATCTTTTCATCGGTCTAATTCATTTATCCACGAATTAGCTATATTTCGTGCCAGCAAATAAATGGATTGATCGATTAGTTTATTAACTTATTATCGATTAGATATTAATTTAGTGTCTATAACTGTTGCATTTTACCATCATGGGCCATTCAGGGACTCATTAGCAGACCGTCTTTTCAACCCCAAAACACACATTTGGTCTCGGATAAAAATGAGAAAAAAAAAAACACAGTGTTGTTGAATCATCATAGTGCTATACACTTTTTTTTTAGTATAAGTTTTGTATTTTATACCAAAGATAGGGTCAAGGGTGCGCGAATAGAGGTTTTGCATACATTCAACAGAGTCTGTTTAAAGAAGGATTTGTAGAAAAACTCGCATTCTTAACCTCGTCATCCAAATATCCCAATAGTTCATGTAGCTCACCGACGTGATTCAGACATATCGGTGCCACTACAATAATACGTGGCTCACGCCGACCACTTGTGATTTGAAAGTTAAATTGCTGAGGGAGAGGATATCTGGAACTGAACTTTTTTAAAACACTAACCAGAAACATCAATATTTAAGTTTGATTATATCCGAGTGGTCAACATAAACAACAGGTATGTAAATTAATTAGGAGGTGTCGGTTGCCCACCCCCCACCCCCCCCCTTCTCTCACACACACGTCCTCTACTCTCTCCACATTCTTTGTTCTTTGCTATGCCGTTTAACTTCTCCCCAAACCCAAAGAAGTTCTTAAAATAATCTCAGTGTCACTGAGATAAATTACCCTATATACTACCAATTTAAGTCTAGTGATAAGCCTTATATTTGTAAAGAGGACTTGTTATCTTTCAATCGGACAGTTATAGCTACCAACTTTTCCCCGGATGTAATGCTTGTCAACATGTTATGAGCTGACGTGTATGTATTTCTATTGTTATGATCTCTTTTGCAACAATTGACCTATTTTTCCCTTTCCTTTTATTTCCGTAGGGTAATGTATATCTTGGAGGCAATATAGTCCTTGAGGTGTAACTATCAAGAAAGAAAAATATGCAGACGCTATTAAAAGTGTGATCGTGTCGTAACATTGACTCGGCCACAGATTACGAGTCATATAGTCTGATTGTCAGGTAGTAGCTGTAATGTTGTAAAATCCCTACGATGCGACACGAAGCGATATCTTTTAAGTTTCAAGTCTACGCACGTTGTTGAATCGCAGATCAGTCGTCCTCACACGCTACGTTCTCGCGCGTATTTCATACAGTGATCGTGCGACATAAACTGCATCTGGCGTAAACTGCGCGTTGAAAGGCTAGAATGTTGTTTCCGGCAGGCGCGATACGATAAATACTTCCACAATGCTTCCACAATACGCCGCTTGTTGTCTAGAGACCACGATCCGACGCCCTAGGACTGATATATATTTTTTTAACATGTTCAAAAATCTATTCTACGATCCCGTAACGCGTGTTTGCTGGAAATCGTGTAGTATCGTATCATACAAGTGAAGACATAGCTCACACAATGCAATTCTCTAAGATTCTCGTGTCGTATGAGAGCGCGTCGTTCGATTTCAAAGAAAAATCGCAACCGTGTGAGGTGGGCTATTCTGTGCCACAACATAAACTGCATCTGGCGTTATAAAAACTGCGCTTTGAAAGAAAAGAATATTGTTTTAAGGCAGGCGCGATACCAAAAATACTGCCACTCTGCAGGGGGTCTTTAGCAACTTCCTGATTCCATAATACGTCACTGTTGTCAAGAGATCACGATCACGCGCGCCAGGACTGATTTTGTTTTGTCATGTTCAAAAATCTACGCTAGGATACGATAACACGCGTTTGCTTGAAATCGTGCGGTATATTATATCGTACAAGCCCGGCGCCCTCACATACACACTGCAGTTCTCTCAGATTGTCGTACAGCAGCGCTTCGATCGTTATCAAAGAAACATCTGAGTGTGCTAGTCGGCTTTTATGACCGAAAAACAATTTCTCGAGTACGCATTTGGATCTGTGGATTCCTCGCGAATCCGGTGTATTGGTTTATCGTTACTATGAATTGCAGAAGGTATTTGCCTATGGTGTAAATACATCCAATCCGTTTCTTCTGGTTTAGGGCCTAGCTACCCCATCGACGTTGGTGAATATACCGTGCACTTCACATGCAGACCCATACGGTGAATGTATATATTAAAATGCATTATACTGCTAATGCTTCTTGAGGTTAGCCTGTGGCTAAGAATAATTACGAACGTTTACCCAAAGTTAACGGATTTGAATACGTTACTCTACTGGCCAACACGTAAATGTGTATTTCGTGGACGAAGAAACCATTTTATGCCCAAAAGTGTGATATATTTCTTTCTTTTCTTTTAACTTTTTAAACTTTTTACCTACCGTATGTTAAACTTTCATTGGTCAATCTGGCTATATTTAAAAAGTGATATTTGAAACCAATGGTACTCAAACTTTTGATAAAGGCAAATAGCTCGGTGTATCTAAAAGCAAGCAATTGTTAACTTGAATGTTATTTCAACAACCATTAACATTGAAATGTAAACCATTTTTCTCCTTAAAGAAAACTTCAAAGTATTGAGAAGACCCGACCTAAGAGAAAACATCAGGAAGCTTGAGATACATTACTTGATGGGCTATACATGCATTGATGCGTCAAGTAGGTCCAACTGCACCAACAATACAATATTCATTACACGTGGATGCCATCTTCCTGAAGCTGCTTCGCACTCACAAAAGTTTGTGAGCGAGAACCGATCAGTAACTTTGTCACAGGAACCGCTTTCTATCTCTCAAATTTTGTTCCTTTGTGATCATCACCGATCATGTGATACAAAGTAAAGAAAAAAAGTATGTCTAGATTATATCAAGGTCTCGAGAAGACGGGAAAATGAAATTAAAATTTGGTTATAATTTTTGTAATAGCTCGAGAGCTCGAGAGTATCGACATATTCTTGTTTTGTCTTACTTGCCTTCTGCTGGTAAACAAAGAAGCCATTCTCAAAGAATAAGGTTTTTTTTTCCCTGAAAATTTATACCAAATTATATTCAATAGTCATAAAATTCCTTTTTAAGAGACCAATGATTCATTGAAATCTTTGCTTGCGTTTTATCCGAGTGACTGGTTATTTAACTGATCTCTTTAAATATGTACATCTAGGTGCGATGTGTGTGTATCTTTACCATATAATCCTACAGGTTGTCCCGTTGTTGGCTTTTTCCCCCCTCTGGTGGCGTAGAATACTCTTGTTCTTATTACCCCTCGGTGACCAATATACAGAAATTTTCTACGTCCGTGCTTCTTCGTGAGGATATCTTTCACAGCATTTCTTGCAAAGTTCTCAGACGATGCCTCGAAACTTAACGTCACGTCTCTATCGACACATTCTAGTCTTAAACTTGAAAGTATCGCTACATGATTGGTAAACTTAAAGGCTGATATCATTAATTTCGTTCGAAGGGGATAAGCACACCGAGTTTTAAGTTTGATTTGCCAGCAAGGACGAAATTCACTGCCAACGAGAATTGTCGTGTGTATTAACGTCACAAATTGAAGAAAAAGAGTAAATGAAATTTCAAAAAATTTATCTCAAGGTTAGAAGTGGATAATATCGTGACTGTACCATCACCTTTTCACTGCCAAATCTGTTTGTCAACGGTGTCGTTTGCTGCTATCTAGGATTGCCTTAATTAAGCAAGGGTTGAAAGGAGTATTTGCTATTGTTTGCACATTCTCTTTGTGTCATTCAAAGATGTCTTTTGTGAGAGAAGGTGGTACTTCCAGTACAGTTGATCTGTCAATAACACCATGGCAGTTCCCTGCCAACACTCATCTGCGCTAATGATGAAGGGCACTCGTACACAGTGTGACAATATCATGAATACTTAGGCTGAGACGTCAGGAACATTCCGTAGGACTAATACCATGCAGGCACGGGGGTGGGGGGGGGGGTGGACGAGTCGTATTAAGTCGACCCACAAAAATCTGGACACGGTGATTTTTTTTTGTTTTAAAGCGCTATTATTACACCTGATAAGATTTCTTTTCAGAGTGCCCTGTTAGATATTTCCCCCCAGTAGTGAAGGTGGTGTGTCCTTTCAGACATTTACCCGACCTGGGACAACCGAAAGCTAGTTGCCCGAGCCCTGGAATTCACTCTACTATCCGGCTGTGCAGCCCGTTATATATGAACGACCACTTTTCAATTCAATCGAAACTTAGGTTTCATTCGGTTTCATAGCGGGGTTTCACCAACGTCATGTGATTGAGCGTCTCCTTGGTTTTAAAGGGGAAGCGTATATACTTTGTCACAATAGCCTATGGTCCTTGGTACGGGTGTATTGACGGTCCCACTCATGTGACGTCACATGAAATCTCTCTATAGAGGTAGTGTATGAGACCTTTTTGCTCACCAAAAGATAAGTTTTGGTGGCCAGGAAGGAAGGTAACTTTACACATTGACACACAAAGCACAACAGTGATGGATTTCCCCAGAAACAGATCAATCTCTCAACTTGTACATATTCTGTCGTATTCATGCGTTTCTTCAATCCACTGAGATATTCCAAGATTCTGCTTCTAAACCAGGCTACCAGATTTAGAAATATATGCAGGAACTGACGGTTTTGTTTGTACTGTTGTTATTCTGATCGTCTTAATTTGTGCATTTAACATTATTATAATTTTTTTTCAAGACGAAGCATCAGTTGCGTCAAGGTTATTTCCTGCGGCGTTCGTTGACATGTCACTATCACGTGGAATTTTGCACAGTCATTCCCTATACACTGATAAACGAATCAATACACGCCTCCGCGCTCAAGTTTGAACTTCACTTGTTTTTAGAGTGTCATTTGTAACGAGTCTCGCTTGTCAGTGAGAGGATTATGTCAAAGCTGTTTACGAAGATAACATGGAAGGGTTGCCACTATACACTGACTGTTGTTGGTGTCGGCCTTTAATTATCTGCGAAGGGAAATCTTAAAGTTTCTGGACAACAAAACAATATTCTGATATATTGCATGTAATGCCTTGTGAGCAATAATACAAGTCATTTTTGCTTTGTTTTGTGACAGCCAGAATTATTACATTTCTCATTGAAAAAAAATATACAGTGTATTTTGGGCTCTCGTAGTTGACCACTGCCTTTTGAAGACATGAATATTTCAAACTTTGCAAAATGTTTTGCACTTGGCAACAGTAAAAAGTGACATATCGCCTATGTCAAATTATAGTGCAATTGTTTACCCTTGTACGGCGAGGTTCACTTATCATCATTATCAAAGGTAAGGTGTTTAAAATAATTTGCACGTTGATTGAAATTTTCATTGGCAGTGAAGGAAACATGTGACAGTGTTAGTTCAAAGGCAAAGACAATTAGATTTCGCGAAGGAAAAATAAAGCCCTATAAACATTCATAAGGCATTGGCAAGATCTACTTCCATTTTATTATTTTTTTTCCAAGTCCATCTACGGAAAAGAGTACCTTCAAGTCGACGAAAAGTAAGTGACATTCTATCACCTCTCTCGTTTAAGGTATTTTCTTTTCATTTTCAAATTGGTAGCTATATAAACCATTCCTTACGCTTTGTAGCATATTTAGCCAGAAATGTCAGGTGCATGAAATGATGGACCATGAAAGTTGGAAACTTAATCCACACTGTTTGACAGAAATTTCTTCCTATAGTAGGTAAATGGAACTATAGCACCAGCAGGCTTCGGTTCACTGGGGTCATAAAGTGACAAACTTATTCGTTTGGTATTTATCACCAAAATGGTGTGAGAACAAATCGCCTTGCAGATACCGTTGCAATTTCAAGGTGACCATCTCAATAGAAAAAAAAAAACCTTGTATCTATGTCTTTGCATAGATATATTTTCATGTCTATATACAAATATATACTTATATATTTATGTTATGTACATTTTCTTATCCCTTTGGCGTGGTTAACGCAAGGGATCGTAAAAGCCCCGAGTGAAGCTTGACAACATTCCCCCGATGAAGTTGTGAAAAGGGTAAGCATATATCTTTTAAACGAATGCCCACAGGAGAAAAGAAAAAAAAGAGATAGTACTAACCGAATTCTGCTTGCACGTTTCTTTCTAGAAGAAAGTCACAGGTCAGATGCTTGGGTATTATTTAGATACCGAGAAAACGTTTTCGGTTCTTATTTTAGAATGTGACGTATAGCAATATAAGCAATATAATAACAAAAAAAAAAAGTAGGTTGCAACCGTCCACGGTTAAAAAAAACAAATGGCCATGATTTGTTAGCAGGTGTTCCGTAAAAAATATAACAAAACATTATTAAATGGGCTTAGGAATGTAACAAAGAAGCCCTATTTTGACAGAAAACGTCACCATAAACAAAGAGGAATTGCATACATTGCAAAAAGTCAACATGAACACCACAAGTATTTGTTCAGCTTAACTAACTTCTCTACTAACTTATCGTTTGTAGCACCTGTGCTGGTATTTGTTCTAGAAATTTACGAATGGGTTGCACTTATTACCCATGAATGTAATAATTAATCATAAATGCAATACGCACAACAAACGTAATAATTTTTAACCGTAAATGATGCGATATCTACCACAATAAATGTAATGACTGACACACATTAAAGCAATAATGTTTAATATGTGTTTAATGAATGTAACATTGTTGAGTAGTGGGGCCTGGGCCCCCACGGATCTTGTCTTAATTGTTGAAAGTTTAAAGTGCTCTGACAATCCGAGAGGCGATCAGAGACAGGCTGTAACTGACCGAATCTGCCTGTCTTGTACAACTTGGGTGTATATTGCATATCATGCATGACTGTAAGAGGACCCTTGCTATAAGAGTGGCAGATTAATCAATCATGCATGGTGATGCAAACAGGGCAGGATTTAGGCATCTGCCAGCAGGGCACATGCCCAGGGAACCCCACCCACGGAAAACTACATAGTCAAATTGCAATTTTGTGCGGAATAAAAAGCACACAAGATATAATTTAAGGTATGTCATATTTCAAGTGAGAATCACCAGTATCTGTGTGATGACGCAATAACTGTTGGAGTGCGTGTGGGGAGATTATCTGGGGTACTTCTTTTTTTGTAACCTTCCATACACGTAAAGAATCAATGGAGCTCACTTCTAGTGTATGAAAAGGTGAGTAAACATAACCTTTTTCCTTCCTTGCCTAACTTGAGCCACTGCATATGTAGTCTTGTGGAGGATTCTAGTCGAAGGGGTCCTCGCATTAGTTTGTGCCCATGCACTTTCCTCCAGGTACATTCGGCAGTGTTGGCAAGGGTATAGTATATGTTTGATTCTGAGGCAGCACGCTTTCTGGCGTAACCGATATTTCGTATGCCAATAGGTTCCAGATATACGGTGTATAAAGGCAGGCTGTAATTTACACTATGACTTGTGGCAACTTGTTGCTTGAGAATGCAAGGTTTCACCGCTGGATGTCCTCGACATTGTTTGGTTACTATTGTATCTACCACCACTTTAAAACAATAAGATATATACAAAACATTGACATAAATCACTATAAGACAATCAATTGATGCCACGCAACCCATGCATAAGGCCTCACCTACCTAACAAAGCATAGGCCTATGGCTATACATGATAAAAAAATCCCCTTTGTTGCATCAGACAAAATACAGCATGTATCGAAAAAAAAAAGTCAAACTGAAAAGGTAAGTTGCCGGAATGTGAGTCAGAGGTCACCCAACCCACTTCGGCGTTTTTAGTATGTACAGTATTAAACTTATTGCAAACAAAAATATTACATTTATGGCGGGGTCAGTTGTTACATTTATGATTAAAAGTTATTACATTTATGACCGGTATTACATTTAGAGTTGTTGTTACATTTATGATTGTGGTTGCAATTACATTTGTGGGTCATAAAAGGGTATCGTATTCAGACTATAAACTACTACGACAACATTATTCAATAAGTAAAAATAACATGAAGATTTACTTTCTTCTGGGTTTTTTTCAATTCCAAAATTCTGGGAATCGATAATAAATAAATAGTGAGAATTCATCCAGAAATAAATCACGTCGGTAATGTAAAAAAAAAAAAAACAGAACTGATATATATTATAAGTTATGCTATATGCGGGAGAATTTCAAGCATTTTTTGTTTCTTTAGTTGATGAATTTTTTAATGAATGAACACATTGTTCATTTGCACCAGCGCGCCCTGACATTGAAGCCATAACCTTGACCAGATGATATCTTCCGTAACTCTGCCTCTGTCATTCTAATAGCTCATATTTTAAGTGTCCGCATACTCACTTACTACCATAGGAGGTTCAGTGGACTCACAGCTGTAGATATATGATCGTTTGCACGTCATTGGCTGCAGCTTGCAGAAAATCAATCTCCGGAACCGTCACATTTAGTCTCACAACAAGGACTGGGTAAAAATTGGCTTTGTTTGAGAATGTTCACACACAATGATCCATTGTTCTAGTTGCTTAAATCAAATGAGGATTTAAAAATATACTTGGACCAAATGAGGATTGAGAAATATTATTTTTTCTTTTTAAAACCTTACTGAGGATCCTTAAAGAAATTAAAATGGGACATCATAACCCTTCTGAGATTTGTGTGTTTGGTGGTTTAATTCTAGTTTGAGTTTAATGAATATGATTTATCATCGGGCTTTAGGTCCACGATAGTTTTCTCATATCGGTGCATTGGAATGTCCACAAAAGACCTAGACTATCTATTGTCATAACCTTACTATTAATTCTGATCACGGTAACTGTGTTGTTGCTATAAGGAATGCGATTCTTCATGGAACCAAAACACCATCACCCATTCAATTGATTAGATTAATCGTTCTTCAGGAAGTCTCTTTACGTTGTACTTCAATTAAAGTGTGCATCGATAACCATGACGATTAATTATCTAATCATCTGATGACAGTAACTATCACCAATTAGGAATTTCTGTTTTGTGGAGACGTAAAGCAAGCTACACTTTTGTCTTTACAGTTTGCTCGTTTTCACTGCTAACAAGATATATCATATATTATTGTCACGATAATTTTATCTACAGATTGTTTCACGTGTTGTAGTGTACTTTCATACATACTGGTGCGAGGTAGTTTCAGTCACAGTTTAGCTGTGGATATGTACATTAAGGTTTCACGTTGGATACCCCAGGATGCTAAAAAAAAAACACTGTTTAGTGTATAGATTTTTGCGTCTTCATTAGTTTACGCAGTCCTGCCGTATATGCTTCTACGCTACCCCATACTATTTACTCCAAGTGAATCGAAGTTTACCGGTCAATATGTTGGACGATGCCAATTTGTAATGTTAATATCTCATAAAAAGCGCAAAGCCCTGCAGAAGAAAAAGGAAAAAAAAAATGTTGAAAGAAAAAGGTTCGACGATTTCGAAACTTAAGAAAATTGAAGAGGACGTATTTTACTTCAAGTCCGTCCAATATCTGACATTGATTTAAAGGGGAAATAAACTAAAAGTATCAGGACGGGAGGCACATGAAACAGGGACAATTCTCCCAAGAATGCAGAGAGAAAGTCTACTCGTTCTGGTTATAAGCTAATAGTGTTCAATAAAAGGTTTGTGGGAATGTATACACACACTGTATGTGGATGCAAATCTAAAGGCAGCGAAATGCATTTCTTTGTGATCAAGCTGGAACATTGTCTCCCAAATATTTGGCATCAAGAGTGAGAGAGGGGGGTGTAGAGAGGGTCGGCAAAGGGGGGGGGGGGGGATAAATGACTGTGAGGGTTTTTGATGGGAGGAGACCGTACAGACATCTGTAATCTGACCAATGGGTGCACTTCCCTTTTTTGACAGGTGTTCTACCAAAAAAAAAAAACATTTTTTTATTTCTAATGATTTTCTATGAGGAGTGGGTTGGGGCAGCATTTCGATTGCAAACTTCTTGATTTACATGTCACAGGACCTTCAACATGCAGTTCCGTGAACGACAAAACGAAAAAAAAATGGTTCCATTAAAAAATTACAAGACTGAATAAACGTCATATTCAACTTTGCACCAACAACTCTGTATTAAGGTGACAATTTTTGCTCTTAGTGTCCCCCCAAAGTTGAACATTAAAGAACAGGCGAGAGTCCCTACACACGACCAAAGAAAAAAAAAATGGAACTTGGTGTACAACTTGGTGTACACCGGTTGCAGTGAATCAAGGGTTAACTCTTCATCTAGAGACATGTTATTAACCTCACTTTAAGTCCAGATTTAATTTTTTTTCTGTGAATGTCGATTTCCATTTTCTCTTTACGTTTTCTACATGTGAATTGATTTTCATTTTGTAACAGAACTTTTCCATTTGCAAAGTCTATAATTTCCGTGATTTTTTTCGTGTTCTTCACAAAACTGTTAACTCTTGTCTGTACCTATATAGTACTCCCAAGAGATCATTAATTACGTAACTGAAATCACATACCGAAGTGGAGATATACATTTATTGAATATATAGACTGTTCGAACAAATATCAATGTTGGAACCCCTCCCCTGCATCCTCCGTGGCCTTCAAAAACAAACCTCACACACCGACAGATAAGTAGGTTACTTAACTTGCCACGTTTATAAGACGTATTCAAAATTGGCCGTGTACATATTTTGCAAAATACTGGATAGGAAATCGAACAATTTTAACTAAATAAAACGAAGGGGATTTTTTTTCCCCGTTGTTCGCGAGTCGGTTTTAATCAACCCAATCGCACGTCAGATCCTTTTGGGTTAATAACAAATTGTGGATTACATAAGCATTCAAAATCGACCGTGGTTGATTTTCTTTTCAGCCCTGCAGTGAACCATTCCCCCTAATGTAATAATGTTTAACGCATATCTAGCCACTTGTTTAAATTAATTCGCTATTGATCAGTTTGGATTTTCATCGCTAGCTCTATCTATTTTTTTTTCTTTCGACACGAAACCACCCGGGATACAAAGTAATCACTCTCGAAAATCAACTTCTTAGAATTCCCGAATATTTCCTAACTTCGTTTTCTCTTGAAATCACAGAAATCAATAAAGGATTATCATTTAGATCCTTTATAAAAAAAAAGTCATTGCAAACAAACGGAAAAGTCAGATAAATAAAACGACCAAGAAGTCTTGCTACCGAATAGGTCAAAGGTTACTGTATAATTTTCAAACACACAAGTAGGACATAGGTGTTTGTATTATGTTGTGTTTTTTCTTTTGAGAGACAGATTATAGGTCAGGTGATATCTCGAGGGTGGCAACTCGCTGTGAGAGACACTGATAGGGCTTCGTGCATGTTGTATAAAAAGGGGGGACAAATGAGGACAAATGCAAAGCGAAATTTAAAAAAAAAGTTTCTTTGATCAATAGATGAAAGTTGATCAATGCTGTGCCCTTGCAGAGTATCTAGAACTTTTGTCAACCTTTTTCTTTCAAGGAATAAAATAAAAAAGGAAGCACAAGTGACTTGAGTAAGGGGTATTACAAACCGATATCAAAGTTGCCAGAAAATCGTCAACGTCCTTTTAGTACTGTTTCATTTTAATATTTATTTCTCAGTGGGTATTGTTTTTTACCATAAATTATTATTATTACCGTATTGTTTTTTTTTATTCCTTGCCACAGGCAAAAGGAATCTATGCAGTCCTGATGTCGTGTGTATATGTGTATGCGTGCGTGTGTGTGTGACGCTTGTTGTAAACACGATATCTCAAGAAGGGTAACCATGACTGATCTCGTACTTGCTGTGTGGGTTGGTCATAGTAAGTAGATGATCTCTATTGTTTTCGGTGGAGGTCAAAGGTCATTTGAGGTCACCAGATGGCAAAATGTGAAAACCTTGTAAACATGATATCTCAAGAACAGTAACTGTGACTGATGTCATACTTGGTGTGTAGGATGTTCATATTAAGTAGATGATCCCTATTGTTTTCGGGGGAGGTCAAAGGTCATTTGAGGTCACCAGAGCTCAAACTGAAAAAACCTTGTAAACACAATATCTCCAGAAGAGTAACTGTTACTGATGTCATACTTAGTGTGTAGGATGTTCATATTAAGCAAATGATACCTACTGTTTTTGGTGGATGTCAAATGTCATTTGAGGTCACCAGAGGTCAAACTGTAAAAACCTTGTTAACACAATATCTCCAGAGGAGTAACTAGGACTGATGTCATACTTGGTGTGTGGGTTGTTCATATTGCGTAGATGATACCTTTTGTTTTTGGTCCAGGTCAAAGGTCATTTGAGGTCATCAGAGGTCAAATCGTGAAAACCTTTTAAACACAGTATCTCCAGAAGGGTAACTGTTACTGATGTCATACTTGTTGTGTGGATTGCTTATAGGGCCAAATCCAAAATTACTGTATTGTGGTTGGACGGAATTTGATAGATTATTTCAATTATACCTATTGGTAAACAAGTTCTGTGAATGATTGATGGGATTTATATAAACAAGGCAGGTACTGACTACAACTACACCCACTTAAATGAGTTCAAAGAATTAAAATGTTGCCACGGTAACAGAAGTTTGTTGATGTGGTGGGACGGAATGATAAATTTCCAAGAATAAGAAACATGTAACAATTGTTGAGTTACTATTAAAGGTATGAAGATGGATGTTCTAATTTAAACTTTAAAAACAAGTTCTATTAGTGTTCTTTCATCATGGAAATAATGGTACAATGTAATGCTCACCTATGAGAAATGGAACAATTCTAGAAAAAAGTGTCATTGTGGTGGGACGGAATGTGGTGGGACGGAATTTTGTTACCTGTTGTAAGTGCTGGAAATAGTGTATCACAAAGGTATAGAATATTCATGTTTCTACTGTCTAAAATGATTGCACCCCACTGCTGGTTGCAAACTGCAGCAGCAAAGTTGATTAGCAACAGTAGGCAGCATGAGAGGTAGGAGTTGGAGGGTCTTCAAGGAGGTTTGACACTAAGTGAAAAATTACTCAGCAATAGGTACAGGGCAATTCCACGCAACAGTGGACATGACCATCAAATTTTAAAAATTCTCCAATATCAGTAAATTTGGTATCAAATTGAAGCTAAAAAGTTGAATTTTCCAATTAAAAAAATTTTTTCATAAAAACCAAAACTAACTCATTTTTCACGCATAATTAATTAGCAGCAATCAAAGTGTCAATATTTTCGCAAAATATAGCATAATAAAAAGCTTTCTAGCAACAACTGCCTTGAGGGTTTTTTTTATGAATTCATACTCTATCATGGTGTTATTTTCATGTATTTTCAACATTTGGAATCAAATTATGATTTCAGCAATGTCTTCCACACTAACAAGCAACTAATTAAAGTTGTCTCATTATGTCACGGCGTTACCCTAAATATTGCAATTTTTAATATTATATCAGATACACAAATTGGAGTGGAATATTTTTTATAATGCAAATCACACCCAACCTGGCCTACAACTTCCATGCACTTAAGTTATAATATCTCTCATTGTTAATTATACCAATTAGAAATATGTCACGACGTTACTTTTTTGGTAACGCCGTGACAGTAACGCCGCGACAGGCACTGATTTACTGTATAGCTACTGGCAATTGTAGTCACTATGGTTGCTGGTACTGAAGTAACAGCACCTACTGTATGATAATAATTTGTTTGACATTTTTGGGCCTCCTTCTGTGATAGTACAAACAGGAAATGCACAACTGTACCCTTTCTTCTGTTATGGTAATGCCCCTATTATGCTCAGAAGCTATAGTGGTCTGCTAGATTGGGCAGTGACTATAGCACCTGTTTATAGCATCCAGTCAATCCATGGTACGCTCCCTGTATACCATTGACCATTTCCTCTTTCTGTTCCAAGATTGTTTTGCTAAAACAATATAGAAACGGTCCTTTATCATCTACAAAGTGCCCTACAATACACTTGAAGCTCTGTACAGTACACTACCAAATATTTCGTGGAGATTGGAGAAGGCAAATAGAGCAGCAGTTTGTCCAAGTTGAGGACACAAACCAAATTTAATATAAAACTGTGACTGATGAGACCCAACACGTTTGGCCACCCCGTTCTATTTTGGATATTGAAGACTCAGTGTAAGTTTAAGTAAAACAATTTATGTGATTGCACCAATACAAACTGGCATACATTTACTTTTTTTAAAAAAAAATAATACTAAATGTATTAAACTTGAGACGCAATATCACTCAATACCCTGTATCAAGGGAATATTTGCTGTTCCAGTGTTATTGTATTACTGTTTAAAGCTTTCACAGTTCATGTCATTTCTAATGCAGTAGGCCTACCATAGCTATAGCACTCTTCTTGATTTCATTTTGACCGGAGTTGTGTGTGGATTTATTATAGTTCTTCATTTTTCACATGCAGTCCGAAGTGGAAATTTCCACTTTCTTACACAAATTCATAGCAAATATTTCTTCAAACATCCAAATTATTCATATCTAGATGAATTACAAACATTCTGACTATCAATATCACCATTTCCTATCAGTTTATTTATTTTTTTTAACATGCGTTTCCCATATAATCAGGCTTTGGTCACGGCGTTACCGTCACGGCGTTACCCCATTTTTTTATATCTTGTCATATCTATTATAATCATCATTTTTGATTCCTTGCCGCAGTCCTGATGTCGTGTGTTTGTGTGTGTGCGTGTGTGTGACGCTTCTTGTAAACACTATATCTAAAGAAGGGTAACCATGACTGATCTCGTACTGCTGTGTGGGTTGGTCATAGTAAGTAGAAGATCCCTATTGTTTTTGGTTGAGGTCAAAGGTCATTTGAGGTCACAAAGGTCAAACTGTAAAAACCTTTTAAACACAATATCTCCAGAACGGTAACTGTGACTGATGTCATACTTGGTGTGTGGGTTGGTCATATTGAGTAGATGATCGATATTGTTTTTGTGGAGATCAAAGGTCATTTGAGGTCACCAGAGGTTACACTGTAAAAACCTTATAAACACATTATCTCTAGAAGAATAACTGTGACTGATGTCATACGTGGTGTGTGGGTTGGTAATAGTAAGTTGATGATCTCTATTCTTTTTGGTGGAGGTCAAATGTCATTTGAAGTCACCAGAGGTCAAACTGTGAAAATCTTGTAAACACAATATCTCCAGAAGGGTTACTGTGACTTATGTCAAACTAAGTGTATGGGTTGTTCATATTAAACAAATGATACTTATTGTTTTTGGTGGAGGTCAAATGTCATTTGAGGTCACCAGAGGTCAAACTGTAAAAACTTTTAAACACAATATCTCCAGAACAGTAACTGTGACTGATGTCATACTTGGTATGTGGGTTGGCCATATTAAGTAGATGATCCATATTGTTTTTTGTGGACATCAAAGGTCATTTGAGGTCACCAAAGGTTAATCTGTAAAAACCTTGTAAACACAATATCTCCAGAAGAGTAACTGTGACTGATGTCATACTTAATGTGTGGGTTGTTCATATTACGTAGATGATTCTTTTTGTTTTTGGTTGAGGTTACAGGTCATCTGAGGTCATCAGAGGTCAAATTGTGAAAACCTATTAAACACAGTATCTCCAGAAGGGTAACTGTGACTGATGTCATACTTAGTGAGTGGATTGTATATAGTCAGTAGAATATCCCTTTTGATTTTGGTGGAAGTCAAAGGTCATGTGAGGTCACCAAAGGTCAAACTGTGAAAACCTTGTAAACACATTATCTCCAAGAGGGTAACTGTGACTGATATCATACTTAGTGTGTTGCTTGGTCATACTAATTAGATGATCTCTATCATCTTTGGTGAGGGGCAAAGGTCATTTGAGGTCACCAGAGGTCAAACTGTAAAAACTTGAAAACACAATATCTCCAGAAGAGTAACCATGACTGATGTAATACTTGGTGTGTGGGTTGGTAATAATGAGCAGAAGATCTCTGTTGTTTTGATTGAGGTCAAGGGTCATTTGAGGTCACCAGAGGTCAAACTGTCAAAATGTGCAAACACAATATCTCCAGGAGTCTAACCTTGACTGATGTCTTACTTGATGTAAGTAGAAGTACTAATAAGAAATACTAAGTAGAAGACTTTTTTTGTTTGTGGTGGAGGTCGAAGGTCGTTTGAGGTGACCCGAGGTCAAACCTTGCTAACACATTAACTCCAGAAGGGTAATGTTGACTGATGTCATACTTGATGTGTGGGTTGGCCATACTGGTTAGGTGATCCCTATTGCTGTTGGTGGACGTCAAATGTCACGGTCATTTCAGGTCACCAAAATAAAGGTCATTTTGTGTTAAAGGCTTGTGGTGTATCATGAAAAATAACTGCATTTGATCTTATACTTGTCATGTGGATAATTCATGTTTGTTATAATATAACCATGTAGCAAGGAATCACAAAGCCTTTTGGCTTTCTGGTTTTCTTTAGCTTTATACTTAATGACCCTTAACGACTCTTTAAGCCATCTGTTGTTTGGCATTGTATCGAAAGAAAAAAGAAAAAATGAAATTAATGTTATTAATTGGAACACCTGAACACCTGGCATTATAGTGTGGGGCAAGTAACGAGCATTTATGCAGATATTTATAGTTCTTTACAAGTCATAGAAGTATTCATTTCACTTATAAGTACATTTTTGTGACCACTTTTGTGTCTCCATCTTAAAACAACAAACGTAGATACATTATGATGCCGAAATAGAAAAGAAAAAATGAAATTACATATTATTAATTGGATCACCGGAACAGCTGGCATTTAGTGTGCTTCAAGTAATAAGCACTTACGCAAATATTTATAGTTCTTTACAAGTCACAGTAATATCCATCCTACTTATAAGTACAGTTTTGTTATGGCTAATGTGCTTATGGAAGTAACCATACGAAACCACTTCCGTGTTTCCATATTAAAACAACACATGTTGATGATGTATGCATCATGGCGCAGAAAAAGAACAAAGTTGAAATCAAATATTATTAATTAGGACACCTGAACACCTACGTAGCATTATTGCGGAGGAATAAGCATCTGCAAGTCATAGGCATATTTCGTCTCACGTATAAATACATTTTGTCATGCCTAACGTGCTTTCCGAAGTGACCATACGTAACCCTTTCCATATTATAGTATACAAGCGTATATACAGTCCTATACGTAAGTAGCAGCTGTAGCATGTCTTTAATAAGTTCGTTTCTTTTTTTTTTTCTGTCTGGTTTTCCTTGCTTCTGCCATGCTGCCTTGCTCTCGGCATCGGTCTCAGATTTCTCTCTGAAACTAAAGCTCGAAAAATATTGGTCTGAATGATAGAGGAGAGTTAGGAAGACTGTTACGGGAAGAGCTGTTTTGTCTGTTCTGGAAATGCCATCTCTTTACCTACTTTTGAAGAGCAGCGAGAGAAAAATTAACCTGCATTTTTGGTAACAAGACTCCCGACTCGTAAGTGGAAGAAAACACATTCTGTAGGTATGTGGTAACATTAGAAGGTTTCCGTGAACTTGAGTAAAAAGCGAAAGGTACATCTGAGGGAATCTTTTTTCTTTTTTTTTTTGCACGTGTGTCTGTGTTGTTGTCGTGTAAGTAACGGAGAGACCACTCGGGAAGATATTATGTCGGTTGAAGAGGGAATGACCATCAAAATGATTCTACAAAAAAGACAAAGAAGACTTTACGAAGAAGGAAACTGAAGGAATCTGATTGAATTCCTTCCAAGAACTTTACCATTTTGATATTTCAACAGTCTCTTGAAAACTTGTTGCAGATCGAGCTGGAGTATACGTTTTAGCTAACGAAAAGAAAGGAAAACCTTCAGCCTACATCAGCGTGAAGACTAATGTTTCACCTCTTTAAGTCTCAACATGAACTTTTAAGGTCTCCTGCCCTTCAGGATAACTGAATAAATGAATGGTTAATACAAAATAATATAAAATTTATGCGAACGTAGGAAAACTTTAAATCATGTACATGCACACCAAGGAACTCATAGTTCTCAAGGCCAATTTCAAGAAAGTTAGTAGAAAGATTTTTGCTCTTTGAAGTGCGATCCACATTTATATTTATGGTAATATTACATTAAAGTAAGTGAAAAATACTTTAAAAAACTTAAAGAAAACCCCTCTGAACTTCCTGTTTTATTATATAACTAGAATTTCATTGCAATAGTTTGAGAAGACAAGGAAGAAGATAATAAAAACAATACCGCGTCTTATAACAACTTGAAAGGAGGGGGGGGGGGGTCAAACTGTAAAGACGATATTTCATAAATCAGTTTGATTGGCAAGGTACATTAGTGCCCTCTTTAGAAAGTCATAGATAATATAAATGCAACAATTGGGGAACATACCTATAATGTAAGACACCAGCAGGAATAACAACATCACCAAAAGGAATAGTTACACATTTTACTCAAAACCCACTGTCTCTGAAAGACTGTTTACAACCTATACATCCTTAGTTCATTGAACATGAAAACGTCACGTGAAATAACATTGCCATCATTATATGTGTAAGGTATACGAGATCACAGAAATAGTGTAAAAGATATTCTATGTAATAAGCAGCGCCGTGGTGCCTCAAGCATGCAGTCCCCTCCTGATGTTGTTGATATTACGATATTGTCTAATCAGAGTTAAACTAACTATCTACTTTTGATGGCCGCCAATTGACAGCTGCTCCACTGAGAAATCTGCTGACATCTCCTCAGAGCAGATAGAATCCTTCGGCATGTTTTAGTGCTCGTTAAATCTAATTTTGTACAACTATTTGTTTGCTTAAGTTATACCGCTAATCCATTTGGAGAGAGATATACTGGTCTGTTAGTTGCGAAGACTGTTACTACTTGTAGAATATATATATATATGTATATGTATGTATATATATATATATATATATATATATATATATATATATATATATATATATATATATATATATATATATATATATATATATACATATATATGAGTTTCGTGGATAACTCCACTCGTCATGCAGTGCTGAAGAACAACATTGCCTGTGGATGTCATATCTGTTGCTGCTCATGTACTTTGCAGTATGTACATCCATTGCACGCCGAAGAAGAGTCTGCTCAAGAAAGAGTATGACGTCTCTATCAGATCCATCTATCCCTCTTTAAATAAATTGGGGCTAAGTATGGGATCATTTTGCCGGTCATGCCATCATTGGTTTCCGTTTTCTTCGAAGTTGGTCCTATGTGATTTTTCTTCGTAAGAAAACTAAAGGAGAGAGGGAGGGAGAGAGAGAAAAAAGACCTGTCGATAAATTCAACCATTGAAGCAAACAACTATTGACATTGAACGGTTATTCCTTAAATCATAGTTACTTTGTTTTAAGAATTTGAGGCTTCACTTGTAATCAATCTGAACCTAGACGATAAGTACGGGTTGGCAAACCACTAGTCCTTGTAGCAGTATGTCAATGACTGAGTTATGTTGCGTTCTCTCTGCATGTCGTAGTCACTGTTGAATAAAACACACACACACACACACACACACAAACGCAAGAAAAAAAAA
The DNA here is from genome assembly GCA_021234535.1 of Stichopus chloronotus. Lineage (NCBI taxonomy): Eukaryota > Metazoa > Echinodermata > Holothuroidea > Aspidochirotida > Stichopodidae > Stichopus > Stichopus chloronotus. The sequence goes on from CM037836.1 coordinate 9,358,526, forward strand.
AGATTACGTGTCCAATATGGTAACAATTGAAAGCGATAAATACTTCATTTTCCACAGTTCAGTCCGAATGAACTGAACGGCTCATTTTAACTTATATGTAGCACTTGCAATATATGTATAAAAATACAGAAAAATTGCGTTGTAATCTGTCCGAGGAAAAAAAAAGGTACTTGTATTTTCATGCCATGTACGTTGAGAGCAATGTGTATATCTTCAATGCTTCCATCAGTTCTTAGCGGGAAACGAGATTGTGAAAACGTTGATTCTGCAATAATTACAAAACTCATTGGCACCAAGTGATATCTCTTCAATTCAACCCTATACTCCATTCGCTTGCATCAAGCATTTCTCTTCTGTAATGTAAATTAAACTGGCTTATGGATCCACGGGCACGCATAGTTGAGCAGTCTTCGACAACGGAAGGTTTGTACTTTTGAAATAACTATGATATCAATCTACAACTATTTTTAAACCTTAGGTTTCAAACTTGATTGTAATTTAAACGCAGAACCGGTACATGCCTCGCATGATTGTAACATATTTATCGCTTCCTAAATCTATTAATCTCCCGTTTTAAGTCGTATAAGAGTTTGTTTATTTTCAAACAGTCACTGTATTACCTAGAATGCATTGCGGACGTTAAGCAGTCGGCTTTATATCAAACTTCATAGGTGCCACGATCGTGTCCTGGAGTCGGTAGCTCAATTCCCCGTGACTTCCATATTGACAGAAGAGGCCAAACTATTTTCTTAAAGGATGGTTACGCGCTACCTGCGATTGCAACTATAATTCTTTGTCCTGGACGAGGGAGGGGGGGGGGGGTGATACACACGGCATAAGTGATTACCATATATCTGATTTTAAAACAAACAGCCTCTTGTTATTATTTGTTGCTAGGAGACAAACGTCGATATGGTTCAATTCATTTGGAAAAAGGACACTTTAGTTCACATTCAGAAGACAACAGAGATGGAAGAATGGACGCAGTATAGAAAGAGTATGGAGATTATTTATAAATATCTCGAAACGTCACTTGAGATTTTCCAGTGTCGCCAGTACAATGAGATAACAATGTCATTTGAACATCTTTATGTCGTCGGATGACTTATGGGTTTAAAGGTAGCAAACACTCGCTGCAACAAAGAAAGTTAAGGACAACTTTAAGTAACGCACTACGGTGCATGCTCTGATGAATTTCTTCACTTGACTTGACAGGCAATCACTGATAAATAACATCCTGTATGCACATTTCGGAAGAAACTGAAAAATACTATTGTTTATATTTACACAACAGAAGCTACTGTGTCGACTAGGTGTACTTGCAATTGGGGTTGTTCTTTTGTATCATTTACAACCTGTATAGATTCTTAGTGTTTTATTGAAATTGGAAACGGTTCTTGTTTACCAATATGAGACCGCTCACTACCTTCAGTAAACTGGTACAAGATTATTACATTACTATCGTGGTATGTGTGGATTCGACTTAACGACTGGCTTCTATCAGGGAAAAGCGGCGGAGGGGAGAGGGGAAACTATAGGGGGATGTAACAATGTCAGTTACTTTAATACATTCATTGTTATACCTACAAATATTTCTCAGTCAGATTAAAAATAATTACTTAGTACCGAGAGCAAAATCAAAATTAGATACAGCAAGAGATAGAGAGAATGAGTGAGAGACCGTGAGAAACATGGGCGCTGATCGGGGGAGGGGTGGGGCTCTGCCGGGGGGGGGGAGGCTCGGAGACACGTCCCTCTCACTCTTTTGTAAGCGGGAGACATCTCCAAAATGTCCCCTCCACTTTTTCAAAATGATGTAACCTGAAACTGTTTAAATACAGAATTTTTGAGCCCACGACGTGATTTCACACGCCCATTTCGTCAATTTGGCTGTGTTATAATTCCACGCTGTAACGGTGCGGTGACCATATCATATGTTTTCGGTTGACATTTGACGTTTACAGCGTTCCTTGTAACCTGATGACATATCTTCTGCCACGTACAGGTTCTAGCGCGAAGAACTTCAGTCAGCTCATAGAATTTCTATCGATCAACCATGTACCTACGTGAGGCTAGTAATATGTCAATATCTGTAAATGCAGAGTTAAGTACCCGAAAAAGCTCTTATATGAATATGAAGTGGGCATACCGTGTATTGAATTTATTACATAGTAATAGGCTAGAGTTTACCTCAGTACAGTACTATGATCTCACCAATTAATATTGTCAACAACTTACATTTAGACATTTTGTCATTTTGATTATGCTATTTACAATTGCTTTTTCGAGTCAGAGAAGTACCGTGTCTAAGAGCATATGCAAAAATAACATACTATATATTAGGGTGGACACATGCAGTCAAAAAGAGGTGATTTTTTCTTGGAATTTTCAATGCTCGCACGCTTTCAGAATACCCTCTGGAGATCGGACGGTACAATGATTTTGGATTGGGACATGGCGATGAGAGGATTCCAACTTTTTACGTAAAACAATGTAAACAACATAACAGACTGCGAATGTGACACTATATTTTAAAATCTAAATTTTGACAAAATATTGCACCATTTGCCATAAAGACACCTTCAAGTTTCCCCAAGGACGCCGATTCGTAAATTGTGAAAAGTCACATCCCCCTCACTTTTGGAGATGGATACACGCCCATCGTAAGAAAGACAGAACGTGCTAGGCGAAGAAAGCGAAGAAAGTTTATTTCATCATATCATATATATATAATGTATTTCATATATTTAATTATATAGTTATTTATTTATTTGGCTACATTACTTTTTATATTAGTAAAGGCTACATTGACTTACACACTGGAAAATATGAATTTTTCACCATGTAAATCCCCTTAGTCTGAATCTATCCTCAAGGAAATCAGATCTCTTTTTATGTTTTAAAGGGTGTAGAACAAAATGAAAGTATTTGCGACTGTACAAATATGCTCACATATGGTACCTGAAACATTAGGTCGACTGCAAAATGTCGGCCTAAGGTTCATTTTTGCCCTAAGTGAGTGCATGCATGTGGATAGGTAGCCATACATGCAGGTCATCTCTATTGTCACAAAGAAACTGCATCCTTTCTAATCGCACCTGCACTCCTGCCACGACCCGGTTTTACCTCAGCTTAATCACCTTTACAGGGGCCGCCCTTCAACTATTTCAAATAATGAACTAGAACATCAGTTGCATCCTTTGGTATTTGTCCGTTTGGGTAGTAGATTAACGCAAAAATTTGTGAAGCAAATCGTATTCTGCAGTAGCTGTTAATGGAATTTCAAAAGTCTCTCTTTGTAATTGCCCGAGTGTCGTTTCTTTCTGCGTGTGACTGTCCTGTATTTAAGCAAATAAAACAAACCACATCCTCATTCAAATTACTACAAATTGTTGTTTATTTACATCAGATCGATATCCCAAGCACTCGGATAAGTCCTCGATTTGTTTTATATCACTCACTTAGGACGTTAAACAAGCCTCGGTGTATATTTATTTTCTCGCCTGTTATTTTCTAACGCCATCGGAGCCCATTTCGTGAAGCTATGGGCCGCAAAGAGGGTATCGAGGGTGATAATCACATCGTAATAAAACTAAATCGGTTTTGCTTTGTAGGCTTCGTCTAATTTTCGCCCTTCTCCTCTTCTTTTTTGGATTTTTTTCTCGAATGCTGATAATTTTCAGAACCAAAATGAGAAGTGACTATGATCGTACAAAAGGGGAACTGGCAAGGTACCGAAAACGGTGACTTTTTTTACTCATCCGCAATTGCTATTACGACTCCAAAAGGTTAACCACCATTTATTCCGATGGTGTTTATATTACATTAAAACCCTTATGTCTGACTGTTAAGTGATGGAAAATTATCTACGACTAATTAGCTGTACGTGTAGATATGGTTGATATGTCAATCATACTATGGTCAATAATTTGGAGGTAAAAGCAGTATACAAGTCGCCAGGAGTACTATCTACTTCCACTTCATAATTCTTTGCGTTGACGTTTTTTTGAAATTAGTCAGGTGTTGTAGTCATGTCAGATGGTCGGGTGGGCGCAGTTGTTTTCACTGACTGAAACCAGCTTCATCTACAACCCAGAACTATAGTAAAGTGAATTTAAGGGCAGGGTGTCAAGATAGTACGATCAATTTGAGAGGAAAGGAGGAAGGGAGCTAAGAGAAAGAGAGAAGAGTCAACTTGAAACCTCTCGAGAAAAGCAACGTTTAACAGATGTATATAAGTCAGTGAAAGTTCAAGTCTCTACTAATCCACAATCATGAGGTCTCCCTAATGTCATCAAGGGTAGACAATATAAAAAGACCTATAAATTTACTTCCCCGTATATTTGAAATGCTACCCGCACAGGTTCGGCAAAGCACATATCTTAGGAACATTTGGTAAGTCACGGGCACACGCCGTCAGACAGAAAAAGAGAAGAAAACCATTCCGTATAGCCAAATATTTACCCAACCTACCGTAATTCTCCGTATCAAGGAATATTGCATATATTCATTTAATAAGTCTCCACGTGTGTCAGTCAGTCACTTACTAGTCATTCATTTATTTATTTCTTCATTCATTCATTCATCCATTCATTCATTCATCCATTCATTCATTCATCCATCCATTCATTCATTCAGTCAGTCAGTCAATCAGTGACTCAGGTGTTCAGTCAATCAATTGGTCATTCAGTCAAACAATCAGGCAATCAGTCTACCCATTCACCTCTGCTTTCAGAACAAACACAATCATTGCTTAGGTCAAGTCCTCTAACAGTAGACTACCATGTTGGATATAACTAGTTGAATATGGCAACGACTTTGTCAAGTCAATGAACGGACACCAGTTGTTTTTCGGAATATCCCAGTTACAAGCTCTAAGTTCCTGTGTGTGTCCGCGTTAGGCGCCCTTTACATGAACACATACACAGAAAAAAACACTCACTGCTGATGCATAAACTACATTATTTATTAAAAAGGGAGTCCATATTTGCAACAGTGAGGTCATACCGTCCAAATGAACGCTTTGGAGTAATCATGTTGCACTGCATCAGTACTGTGGGTTATGTTGGCTTAGAGTTCTTCGTGCATTGAGATTCCCCAATTTAAAACAAAGAATAACAATTTCTTTCCGCTCATTGTTGATTATAGTGGCCCACTGAACATAATACAGCCGGTATTTTCCTTACAAGTGGTATCATTACATTACATATACACGCATGTTAGAATAATGTGGATGTCAAGTTGTTTTCTGCCACGAGCAGACACTCTAACTTAAAACGACCTAAAATTAAGCCTTCCTGGCATTAAACAAAGATTGTCGGTATAATAAGGACGCCTGATAATCATACCGCGATTATAACCGGTTTTCTCTGCACATTTTACATACCTGTGGGGTGACATATACCTGTATGAGTGAGAGAGTCAACATGTTAGTGAAATCTAAGCAGGAGTTGCAAGGGTTTTCCATCCCTTCGGTTCAAATAATACTTCTACAATTATTTCAGTAATTAGATTTAGTTGTTTTCAATTCCTTTCAATTTTACTTCATTCATTTTTTTTACTTTTCAATCATTTTCGCGGACATTTCCCTATCACTTCCGATATTTTACGATCATCTACGAAATTTTCGACATAACTGTTTTTTTTTTTCGAATTTTAAATCGTTTTCTTCAATGCAATTATCAAACCGAGTTTAAACCTGCTATTGCACATTTCGATCATAAAACAGGTTTACCGTGAAAGCTTACCTGCAATACACAACTGCCTACAAAACCGTACGTGACGTACGGTTTTATGATTATCCGTCCACATGTTACAAGCCATCTTTCCTCACCTCAAAGTGCAGACTGGATTTCTTTTTAAAAAAGAAAGGTACTTGATTGACGTATGGTAATGCATCATTTTTCGTAGTTGTGAATAAGACACTACTTATGATGTATTCAAATAAATGCCTTAAGGACATACGCCACTTATATGACTTACCTGGCAGAAACTGAGTTAAATATTTCGGAAAGATATGTCAAGTTACATTCACTCTAATATACTGGATGCCTTTATAGATCTGTAATTCAGGACTAAAAAAAAGCTACAGTTCAAGAGCCAAGTGTATGTTGATCAAAATACAGAATGCTTGAAGTGATTAAAAAGAGATGTTATTTTCCTTGCGACGAAAAATATCACAGTTAATATAGCTATTATAATTATGATATGTAATGATGATAATAATGATTGCTATTATTATTAAGATTTTATGTTATCAAAATGTGATAATGTGAGTTAGCTTTATGGTATATGGTATTTTATTCACTTTTCACTTACAGTCTACCTTTATTTTAGTCTTTCATCATAAAAAGTAAGCTGAAGATCAAGCTTATAGTTACGGTATTCAATTGGATGAAAAGTTAGGACTGAGTAATGATTACGGGATGTTGTAAATGTTGTGCATGTGTGTGTATAGGAGGAATGCCCATAAATGAACGAATAAAACGGAAAATAGTAGACAAAAATAGATAATGAAGAAAAGTAAAGTAAATAACATCGAAGAAGACAAGAATAGAAAAAAAAACAAGAACGGAATAACAACAAATTATGATTTTTTTCCTGCTTATAAAATAAGTGGGGTTTTACGCCTGACATTAAAAGTGCTTCAAGATCTTCAGTGTTTCATATACAATCTGGGTCTGCCTTCTATTTAGACTTACACAGACTGAAGTGTTTTGGGAGGATTCCAAGTCTAAAGAAAAGTACCCCAGGCGTGCCACAGTTGCTCGTCTACATCATTCTATGAATTTAGTCGTATACAATCGAGAGTGGCTTTCTGTAATAAGACTGCATACCGGTTATGATTCAATAGCACATGTGTCTCCTTGCATTTCAACGGATTTGTAACTTAAAAAATGTAACACAATGGCCTACAGTTCACAACATCTCACAAGTCGAAGTCACTACTGAATCAATTCCTTGCTGGGATCCCGCTGGTGTAATATGACCCATACACACACATGGCTTTTATATCATACAACTATTTAGTTGATCTGATCTTCCAGTTTTCACATCTTCAGTCAAAGATAAAACAATAGAAGCAGAAAACAAATATTGTATGACCTTTCACCTTTTCTAGAAGGATTTTATTCAGTAGGAAATAGGCTAAGGGTCTTTTACTGGTTTTCTAAGCGTCACTTGAAGCACTGCAATTTAAAATACTGCCCCTGATACAAAGCGATTACGCAATGGTCGGTGAAACTAGTTGCAACTGGGATTCCCGCCAAATAATGTCAATTGTGTAAGGAGATAGGTCCTTCAAAATAAAGAATTAAACAGTGACAAATGTTCACATTTTTATTCAAACGCTGCAGGCTGTATAACTGTTCACTGATGTCTGTGGTTCGATGGTATTCAGTGTAAGCAGTGAAGCGTCACCCTTAACATATATAATGCGTTTCGACAAGTCTTAAGTTTTTTTTTATCCCCAAACCTTTTCTAATGTCTATGACCATTACCTAACCCTGTCAGGTATATCAGGCACGATGTACATGTCTCGAGGCACGAATGTAAAACAAAACTACGGATTTAATGGTTTGTGTAATCTTGAAAGGCCACAGCTTGCTGAAGCACCTAGGCACTACATTTATTGCTGTCAAAGGACATAAGTAAACAGGCCGTTTTGCTTAGTTAATATTTTCTTCTTTCTTTCATGGCCTGTACCACTGTTGAGATACTTGTGTTGACATAAGGCTTGTGATATGTTTTCCATCACATTTGTTCCCTATACCATGAGGTTGAACATTATGTTCTTGACAAAACATAACTTTGTATTACACTCGGATCTATAAAATTGAACATGGGAAAGGGGTGGGGGGATAGGGGGATCGGTGTTAATAGTATGACTTCACCCAATTGTAGGGTACATTAATGGCTTTATGCTCAAAAAATTATCTACAATAATTTTACAATTTTTGTTTATTAATTAAAGGAATGTAGTGAAGGTGAACTTGGCTTTTGAATCACACACTAAACTCACTTCCATATACATGCGATGAATTTGATGAAATATTGTAGTTACTTGATATAAAGAGGTTTCTATGGTTCTCCCAGTTGCCATAGCAACGTCCATTTTTGATACATGGGGACGGGGGGTCTAATCGGGTATGGTATACTTAATGTGGCCTAGAGCACCCCTTTTTGGGAAAAGGTCTTAAGACCATGCATATGTTTGTGGTGAGGAGAGAAATGGTGGGGGGGGGGGGAGGGGAAGTTCTGTAGAGTTGTCGAACTCAACATCCCACCGAATCGTCTGAACCAATTTTGTCATATCACGGCATCGACAAAGAGACTACATGGAGTACACTCCGTGTATGAGGCTACACCTCGTATGAAACAAATGTTTTAGTGATTTTTGAAGAATATGGATTTTCTTTTCAGCAGACCACGTATGGTACGGTAAACATAGAGCGGTATACATGGCGAGAAGGATACCAAGATAAAAGTGATCCTGGAGACGTGCCTCTGAACTCATTAAATTTTCATCATTTCAACTGTTGGCGAGAAAGCGTTCTAAGCAAAGACTGAGTTTAAAATTCTTTTCAATAAATTCATAAATTTTATCTAACGAAATTCCTTATTTTGTAGATTCTAATTTCAGTTTGAACTTGATCGAAGAGAAGCCCCTAGACCTAACATGTTGAAACTGTTTTGTATATCCTGGAGTGTCGTCGCCATATATTACGTGATGCAGTCATCATAAAGGTAATGATGACAATTGTCATCAAAAGAAAAAAAACAATACAAAATGCAGACACTATGTTAGTCATAAATCCCTCAGTTTGCGCAACCCTGTACTCTGAAATGATAAAGTCTTTCTTTAGTCAAATACAGTACACACAAATATTCTGAGAGAACTAGAGTGTAGAGTGAAAGAATTTATGTCTGCGGTGCGTCACTTTTCCTGGTTCTATTTTTGTCGTTTCCCACTTGAAACGTCATAGGGGTTCCGATCTTAGCAAACTACCACACCACGAACGATACTAAGTTTGTTCGATATAGCACGTATGCAGTACGAGTGGAATAGGACAAAATCACATCCCAAAATGATTATTGGCAGGTAACTATACATTTTTGATGATATGTCACACAGACAAATTTATGTTTTGCTTTAGTATTGCACTTATGGGGGAATCATGTCAGATGCCTCTTCAGAAAAATCCAAAAAAAAAAAAAAAAAAGACACAACAACAACAGCAACAAGAAAAGAAAAACATATAAACAAAAAGCATACGAAGGATGAGTTAATCAAAGTGGCACATGATGAGGTGCGCAAAAGGAGTCAAAGATGTATGTGTGAGCGATGTGTGATGAGTTGGCGCGGTTTACAGTGGGTGGGGTTGGTTCATGATGGGCGGTGGACTGGTTTACGATAAATGATAAAAGAGGTGAAAGTGGCTTATAACGTACCATACTCCTTTTTTTCTCTTCTTGGCCGGTCACCTATTCTGAAGTCACAAGCCCTAGTAGACGGAATGCTACATACATATGCCATAAATTACATACCTACCTTTTATAAGACGTTCGTGCCGTAATTTTCTGTGTATATTCACGCAATTCTCAGATATAAGTCAAGCAAACTATTTATTTTCTCCGAAATCATATCATCAACTTAGATTTTAATTTCATCTTCTCCCACAGTCCTTGTGCTTCATTTATTTCTGATCATTCTCAAAGAGTGAAATGAAGGAGAAAGATCGAATTTGTTATGGTTTGCAGAAGTGCACAAAAAAGGCGATAAAGTGCAAAGTACGGCTTTAATTTCACCGGCTTGCTTTGATAGGTCCATAATGCGATAGAGTTTCTCGACTGCATGGTTAGAATGGAAAAGGAAGAAGGAAAAATACTATCGATTTGAATTGAATTTATAGATTTGTTTGAAAAATGTCTTGCACAAAAAATTACGAATCATACACAGACTTGAAGAGAGAAGCTTCAACTGGACCAAAACATTTAGATGTTCTTCGAAGATTGGCAACATTTTTAGTATCTAATTTCTGAACGTGTTGAACTGTTTTGTTAATTTTCTTTATCCTTTGCTTTTATCTCGTAAATGTTTGCGAAAGAACGAACGTTAATCTGTATGATTAGATTATAGATTGGCCTAAATTCAGACCGTGAGCAATTCTGTTTTTCAATTCAAGAGCAACACGTCAAATTATTATTATTTTTTTTAATTTTCTGCATATATCTAAAGGGACGCATCATTCATGAGTTTGAGAACTTGTAGTGATTTTGTTTTACCCCATCTCACACAAGCAAAAGCATACGGAGTTGATGTTTCGTCAGTCAATTTTAGTGGTCGGTTTGCGATTTGGCGATGAAGTAAGCAAACACAATGCAAAGGCATATAAAGAAAGGAAACCTGGTGAGAACAGTCTATAATTCGTGGGAAGGGAAGTGTCGGAGCAAGGTACATAATTTAAAAACTCTTCAGCAGGAAATGAGAATGTTCTTGACGGCAGGCAATTTTCTGGGATTGAATGGCAGAAAAAAGATTACTTCTTGTTGGAGGAGTTCTGCTTTTGCCAAATTTGTATTGTGAAGTGTCGGTATCCGAACTACTTCGAATGCCCGTGCCGATAATCAGAAGCTACAAGCCACATAAACGTTTAGATAACGAAACTTGGGCATAACTTGAACTGCCATATGTGACATACGCATCGTGTAGAGAGATTTGGAGTTATGAACTAAAGAAAAAAATATTTAAATGTCTTACATATTATAAACACATAAATTACACACACCATCAGGGCCAATCCTGTTACAGTTTGAGAGGGGGTGTGTAACAGTGTAATTAGACACCGTATCTAAATTTTTTAAGGGTGGGGGTTGGAGACGATAAAACCCCTCTATCCCGGAGGCCTGCATATGTAATCAGTGCAATTCTGTTTCTTTTTGTTGATCATCGTAGATATTTAGTCACTAAATATAAACTCACAAACTCCATTCCTATAGACAAGCACACATTGCTATCGATCACTGTATAGCAAACCTTTGATTATATGTCAATACCTAGCTATGCCCCCCCCCCCAAATTAATCATCACTACAAACGTTAGGTCATTTTATCATCCTTCGATCATAGCATCACATGAAGGTATCCCCCGTACTGAAAAAAGAGAAACAAATCAGAAACAATTTGCTTGAAAACATGGAAATATTCACCTCAAGAAATAACGTTTATTGACACTCATATTGATATCAAACCATAAATATTCCTTAATGGAAGACGTGCAAGCTTACCTTTATGCAAATACAATGCCTGTTACATTGCTATTGTTTTAAGACTCATATTTAGGTAGAAATAATGCTTTGTGGTTCCTATATATTTGCAGTTTCTATATTTCGTATTTAAATTTCGCCTGTAAACATTATTTTCGTGGACACTGTATATAAGTGTGAATTTAACGCATAGTAAGAAAACTACCACATCTCTGTAAAGTAGCCTTGTTTAATTGAAACTAAACCACTCATTTTAACTACCTTTCACCGACGACCTCAGAGCAGCAAACTACAAAACACCCATTGGGGCATTACTTTTCAATTACATCCAGGAACAGCAACAACAACAAAAGAAAAAAAAAAGTATTTATATGCCCACAACAGTACACTGTAACTATACCAAATATGTCACTACTTCGGGGTGTATCGATTTGACAATGTGTGTGCGTGTGCATGTGTGTGTGAAAGGTGGGGGGGGGGGGGGGGGTCTGGGAACAAATGTTACTAGGATGAGGCCCGCGTATTCTTTTTTACGATCATTGTATTTCTTTGAATTGTTCTGTTTTATGTGTCATGGATGTTTTCAGGGGATAGTTATGTGGGTAAATATTCATGCGGTCTGACCGACATATACTTCTTGTTCCATTTTTAAAATTATGCCAGACAGGACAATGATACAAAATTACTTCCGATGAGAGTTATGCATGAAGTATATCTTCTTTAAGTTCTTTTTTATTTTCTTCCGATTTTACTGCCAAACAAAATTATCGAGAGGTGCAAGTTCTACGAGATCTATTTAAATTCATTTTGATTTATTGGCAATTCGTTAGCATTTCTACAAAATACTTCACAGAAGTAGCTTTTGTGTTAGTTCTTATGCATAAAACAAAGCTTATCACTGGTCTTCTCTGAGACTACAAACTATCTTAATATGGGTTATTATTCAGTTACGTGTCAGAGAAAGATTTAGGTCTAGTCATAAAAGAATTCTGTCTGCTCTAGAGCGATATATCAATCTAGCTACATATGCGAATATTTCCTGTCGATGTCGTAATAACGTAAAGCCAGTTCAAGGAAGAACCGAGGATTCATCTTACATTGATGTATAATTTGCAAAGTTTGCGAGATTTAGCGCGTCACAGTTCTTACTGGCTATGTACGTAGATTCATAACAACCATGAAAGGAACCTTACATGCAGTATATTCTTCCTTGACAAAATGAAGGGTAACGTGTCTTATTGTCTCTACTGAAGTCTATTCAGTCTCCCTTTTCAATGAGAAAGGTCGTAATTCTGTCACGAGTCATATTTTTCCTTGAAGGCAGTTACAGTTTTTTTTTCATTTGCGTCAAAACACGTCAAAACTCACAGGCAAGCAAACGAATGAGATCAATTTACAACCAAAAATGTCCGTATTGGTGTGAACTAAGATTCTTCAAAATAATTTGTAACGATGCTACATTATCGGTTGGAGCAAAGTGCCAAAAATTTTGTTCTTTGACAGACTATTCTCTGTTCGTCCGTCCGTCTGTCCGTCTGCCTGTCAATCTACATCTGTAAGAGGGGGGGGGGGGGGAACGCCGGCGTATACATTAATTTGGTCGAAGTCCGATACCTATACACGTGATAAACCCTGGGACAAAGTCAACAGAATAAGACATTCCTGTCTTGTTTGTTAAGGTTGACTATGAATAAATTCTGTCTGGAAGAACAGAATGAAGAAAGCAAAATGTTTATTCAGAAATCAAGACTCTTTGAGGTGTTACTATGATTTACTGGCCATCACGGCTAACCAAGCAGCGAAAACTGTGAAATTTGTCGAGATGATAAACTTTGAAACTAATCAAGAAGAGACACCGGAGTTATTTTTATTTTATGCAAGGTGAGGCAGAGACTAAGGTACTCAGAGCTAATACATCTCAGTAAAAAAAAAGTTGATCGCCGCAACAGGATGAGGACGGTGTTCTCTCGTTTGATTTATTCCTTTTGAAACGACAAGAAAGAGAAAACATATATACAAATAAAAACAAACAAAAAGTAATATTTACCCAAAAGTCGTAAACTATGTGTTAAAAGAAGGGACTATCAAATAACGAAACAACGAAATTTCCAACCATTATTTTTTTTATTTTTAAGTAAGTTCTAAGAGAGTATGAACACTTTTAATCCGTGTACTTGACTACATGTCAAGAAGCACGTATGTATTGAATCCATCTAATTTCCAAATCAATGTTAGGCAAAACCATAGTGGGCGATTGCTCACTGAGCATTCATGTAAAGTGTGTAGTTAACTTTGAATGTTTGCACTAGTTACGACTCGTCATTAAAAATCTTTAAGTCGAAAGTGTAAAGTTACCGTGCTGAACTGTGTTCCAATACTTAAGTTGCAACTTCCAATCTCTCTATTCAATTTACGTTCAACATCATCTTATGAGAATATTTCGTACTGTATTTTATTTTACCTCTTTCTTAGTTATGTGAAATCTCCGACAGTTATGCTATGCGATCACAACTGTAAAAAAGGCTTGTCTTTTATAAAGTTCAAGTTCACAAGCTGTGGTTAACAACTCCACAATTTTAGATCAAATCTGGTTTCTTCTCACAAGGTCAGTTTAAATCGGAAATTCGTAGATTGCTCTCGGATGAGAAACCCATCTGACTGTGACCAGACCAGGGATCGAACACTGAAAATTTCGATGCTAAGCTTCATTGCTTTAAAAGCTATTTGCCCTGCACTCGGTCACAGCATCTTACATATTCATGACATACACCGAAAGGACTACTTTGAAGCACTCATCCACATGCTAAATCAAACAAAACTTACAATTCGCGGCCGCGTCGATGTTTCGACTAGGGTGGCCTCTTCAGTACTTCTGAATTAGCTTGATTATATTAATCCAAATATTGGCATCAACAAGGTGGAAATGTTAGAGAGGGGAGTAAGAAACTAACACATAATTTTCATACTGATTTAAAGAAAAGGTCCCCAAGAAATCATATATAGATTGAATGAAAACGTTTCCTAGCTTTGATGGTATGTCACTGTAGTTAGTTTTATAAACTGTCAGATTTGGAAAAATCTCGTGGACGCAACAATAAAAAAGTATCAAAATTAAGGTAACATTTTAGAATCAAAACTAGGTTAACCAATTTGGTACACTAATTTAGCATGAGGTTTCTGAAATATTCATAACGTTATAACGATGATAAGAATTCTCAAGAAACGAGCAATATTAATAGAGGAAAGGCAGCTGTGGTAGGTAAAAAGTAATTAAAATATGTATATAATCTTACTAGAAATTAGCCAAACTTGATGAAACCCTACGTCTAAAAATCTGTTACAATCTCATTATCAGCTTGATTACATATTATCGCCTCAAGGAGAAAATGAAGCAAACTGCACAGATACCTGATACCCCGTCAGCCTTAACATCTGAAACAGTTATCTTAAGAGGTTTCTGTTCAATTGAGCTTTTGGTAGAATAATTTATTATTTCTGCTTAGTGGGCAGAATGAATGACATACCACTGGAGGGAACAGATCATGTGAAAAGGTTTGCCATCTGGCTATACTCCACACAGCCTTTGATGTTGTGAGGTCACTATGTTGACTCCTTTAGAAGAACAGTCACAGCATGAAAAGCCATGCATCCTGTTAAAATTATGTACGAAAACTGACTTGACATTCTGACTTAAACTTATTTCATTAATTTAAAAATGTACCACAATCTAAATTTAAGCTCTTCAAAAGTGTGGGACACAAAATTGGGACGTGACATATGATCGTAAGCTACTTGAGAGATTAGTTTGCCAAAGTTTTGGCTGTTAGGTCAATTGGCACTCGTAATATTTGAAGAATATTTTTACTCATTTGTGGGAAGCCGGACAATAATTTAAATCTTTTTGGAGAATATCACGTAGTAATTTGGAAACTATCGTAATTATCACGTGCAAAGAATATAAAGAAAAAAATGGTTCAAGACACAGCGAAAAGAGTTTTATTAATTTCCAAAATCAAACGTAAACGAAGTAAACATCATGCAGGCAAACCAGGTTGACTTTACTGTCTCATGTATTTCATCAAAGTAATCATTTTTCCCCTACCAGTTAATTTCGAGAGGGAAAGAGAAGTCTAGAAAAGGGAAAACCATTCTTTTATTGTTAACTTAGAAAAACAAAATACTCGTAACCCAAAGGAAACACCGCCCCTTCAGTAGACCCTCCAATTCCTCTTTGCCATCTCAACCACATTTGATTGAAAAGTTTTTTTTTTTATTCTACTCAATGATAAAAAAGTAGACGAAGAAATTACAAACTTGTTCAAATCTTTTCAAGACGATTTACCTTAACTATTTCAAAGGCGGGTGATATACTGAGTTCAGTCAACGTAAAAAGAAAGTTAATAGTACACCACCAACGTTTGAGTGAATATCTGGTATTGTAATTAAGCTTTAAGCAGTATAGGCAAACCAATTCCGTCTTCACGAGTATTCGGTAAGTGTTCACTATACAAGACTTTTAATTAAATATACCAACCAGAGTAACGTTGCCCGTTGGGATGTTTGCCTTATTTCTTATTTGTCTGCGGTACAACTTAAAAAAAACCCCGTCTACAGGAGACGATGCGAGTTTAAGAACTGGCCGCTGCGAAAAAGTATGCAAGTCGCCGATAAGTGTGTGTCTTGCATTTTAATTTTGTGAATAGATGACATTAAACGGTTGTTATTTCAGCCTTGATTGTTATTCTTTAAAAATAAAAGCTTTTTATCTGAAGACGACCTCTGACAAACTGAAGTGTTTTTTAGATCAATCGTCCACGTTCAGAAAGGAACACGGTGCTAGTTGATGCTTTATATTCCAATGGGAACTTGCACTTATATTAACGAAATTAAAACAGATAAATAGCTGCATATATGTAAATTACCAATCGTTCAAACAAGTAATCATAATATTACGAAAAATTATTAAACACCAATCATCACCATGACAAAAGACAACAACGTATTTACAGATTTTCAACAAAGCATACGAAACTTCAAGCAATAACTGAGTATTAGTTAGTGGTCCACAGGAACTCTTCAGTAATTAATAAACCGTTTCATTGAATCAAGCTTCTTAAATTTCTAAACTTCTTTGACGTAAGACTGAAGCTATTGGCAAGAAAAAACAAAACAAAAGGAAAGAGAAAAAAGGGCGAATACTGTCTTTTATATGCACGGGCCAACCCCCCCCCCCCACCCTAAACATAACTAAGATAACAATCGTCGATTGGCTAAAATCTGGTTGATGCCGATAATTATGTTACTCGCACGAATTTGCTCGGGCGAATACACTCAGAATTGACGTAATGCCCTTCGCAATCATAAGTGCACGGGCGGCGCTCAGGTACGACAAAATGACCTGTATGATGAAATATTCTTCTCGAGATTCGTCCCTCGTGTAAGAAAATTTGTTGATAGATTTGCAAAGATCTAACAACTTCCTTTGTAATTTTTTCTTCCTCAGTTAAGGTATTGCATTTTGCATTTTTGGATCAACCCCCGAAACGTCAAGGTTTCTCCCCCATGATTAAGTGCAACATTGGAAGAAGTTGAAATATTGTACTGACTAGACCTGACAACACATTTTGACGTTTCCATCCCCCCGACTCTAGATAGGAGGTAGAGATGAAGTCGGAAGGGACACTTCAGAATTCTTCTGTCCTTCCCTTCATATTTTCAGTCCACTCTTCGAAAGATGTAGCAGAGGTCGGTCATTCGTTGTAACTGACAGTGGAGAATAGATGCGACCTGAGAGTAGAATAAAATAGTTGTAACCTACGAGG
This sequence comes from Stichopus chloronotus, assembly GCA_021234535.1. Classification (NCBI taxonomy): domain Eukaryota; kingdom Metazoa; phylum Echinodermata; class Holothuroidea; order Aspidochirotida; family Stichopodidae; genus Stichopus; species Stichopus chloronotus. The sequence goes on from CM037836.1 coordinate 9,375,612, forward strand.
AGAATAACTTTTTATTCTCAGTAAACGTAAAAATATCCCCCCAAATAGAAAAAGGAAGGCCTCACCTTTCACATGAATACGACTAAGTTTGTAAGTTTCCAAGTGGAAGGAATCACAAGTATTCGAGACACAATGAAAATGTATTTGTCAACTATGTCTTTTCATGGTTGTTTACTATCGTGGCAGCAGTTTGGTGATTCCACAGTTTTGTTTGCTTCCAATGTAGAAGCAGTAAATTAAGAAGTAAAAGCGAGAGAAAAAAAGGAAGAAAAAGAAGAAGGAAAAGAAAGAAAAAAAAAACATGTGGAAGCAAAACTAACGTCGAACGAAACATCAAAATACTTTGCTTCCTTATTTAACTCTAATTTACAGACAAAATTAGCGATTGGTTTATCTCGTCTGTTTGTTTGTGAAATTCAGTAGAGATCGATTGGAAGTTATCGACATGGTCTGAATGATTGATATTATCTATCTTTAATTGCAGTTTTGTTGTTACGTTATTTTCGTTTATTTTTTGTAATACTTTTTTAATCTCAAAGTAATTTCGTGCAATACATAGCTTGTCTCTTCGTGAAATGCAAGGAAGAGTGAAGGACCATCCGTAGATTGGGCAGATGCAAAATCCAGGAGAAGCATTTCAGATACCTGTTTCAATTAAAACGGTTACGCTTCTTCCGAAAGGCCGTTTCTTCTCTCTCCGCGTAAGAAAGTAGGTTTCTCTAGATTTCCCCAACAGGTTTTAATCTATGTAGCAAACACGTTCAAATTTTATGTTTTTTTTTAGCTTATTGCTCGACGCTTCTTTCGCATCTAGTTAGCGGAATCAACACCCGCGTTCGAATAACAAATAAAGGGACAGTACGAAATAATCATCCACGTGAGATATTCATCAATTACCCATCATGCAATACCGGCGAGATGATGAGACCGCGATGAAAAACAGATACTGATAAGCTCTTCAAGAGCTTCGGATTTGTGTGAAGGATAACTTGACTTTTCTTTCTCTAAGTTTTGTAGAGAAACTGATGAATCGACATTGATTTAAAAATCAGATCGCGTGGTCGATAAGAGGGGGCGTCGTTTCGTTTCATATATCACCACGGATCTGTTAACACGTACCGGGAAATGAAACTATCACCGTAGCGGTAAAGCTTTACATTTGCTGCAACCAGAGAGTAACCTCGCTGTACCTCATTACAGGTACTCCCTTGTGTGTTTACAAGGTGGAACTTTAGATCTAGAATCACACGAACGAGCTGACTTTATCACTATCATTTAAAGTAGCAAAAACATATGTAGGAAGTTTCTGAAGGAAAGGTACTCTAAACCATCTTTATCTCCAAATAGTGGAACGTAACTATATAGACGTCAGGCGAAACTTTCTTTCGTAAAGTCACTACAAGAGAGCGCTGTGCCTTCAAAATCTTATGTTTCGGGTTTGTCGATGACCATCAACAAATGACCAATAATAATCTATCGATGAAATGGATTGGGATCAAAAAGAAAATTTACAGTGTTAATGGAAAGTAAAGAAGATGAATAAAAAAAAATATGGATGGAACAGAACTTGTGTTTTTTGTTCAATAGCGAAGGGACGAAGAGGCAACTTAGATGAATCCTCTCTCTGATCAAAAGAAATAATTTTGATCGTTAAAGAAAGCCGAAAAAAATATATACTATCTTCCACTTCAGATCCAGATTGTACTGAGAAATGTATAGCCTTTTCATAAGCAGAGACAATTTTGTTATTCCTAACTTAATGTAAATTTTGAAAATACCACAGTATTTGTCACTTTCAACTTAGACAGGGGTGCATATCTCCCTTGTGTATATTTTTAGTACGAAAAGTACCATGCGATGGCTAATTCGCCAGTTGTGTAATTGATAGTTGCTTAGTAGTAAAAATAGCAAATATAGCAAAACTAAGAGCAAATATCATTGCAAACGGGTAACCACCCAACAGACTGTCCCTTAAAGACGGGAACGAGCATTAATCTTGGAATAGATATTTCCGTCACAGTAAATAAAAAGACTGCACAATCGATATCTACAGTACATGTGTGTACATCCCGGAAATACAGTGAGTATATATATATATATATATATATATATATATATATATATATATATATATATATATATATATATATATATATATATATATATATATATATATATATATATATATATATATATATATATATATATATTAAATAATTGACGACTTCCTCACCGTGACTTTCTTACATATTTGCTCCTACTTGTGGTGATTCTTGGGGAATTGATTAATTATTCTGGGAATATTTGTCTTCTGAATTAGACAAACCGGATTCTCCTGACAAACTTTTGAGAATACGTGAAGAAACGAAGGTTGTTGTTTCTTCTCCGCCTCAGGAAACCGACCGGGGATGAATGCGGTGCGTTCGTTCCATTTTGTAAGGTCGCAGCATACGCTTCGATTAATCACTTGCAAATGTAGTAGTATTTGCTATGCTATTCGTTATGTGCCAGGGATAGAAGTGGTAATTCTCTTAAGGCTTTTAATCCGAAGTAATGCTCTCTTAAAAACATCGAGATTTACGCTGCCTATACCTTATACGCAACAGCGATCTACGATGTAGACGCTCTCGGAATTTAGAAATAACTGGCAAAAAGAAAATGTTCAAGGTTGTGACTGAATTTTAAAGTGATTGCGTGCGCAGACAAAAAGTAAAAAAAATCATGTTCAAAAGTTTAGTATGTTATATGTTCGCACAACTTGGGCAAAAAGTATACTAGTAATGAATATTCAGCGACAAAGCACTGACGCCGCAATGAGGCGATTGGTATGGAGGTTATTTGTAAATACATTCTTTCGTTCCACCAAATACAAGAATTCCCGATTCCCAATAAAGTTCCCATAATTCAGCCATCTAGGAGCGACCACTTAGCTCCGGCCTTACTTGCTGCTTTGGCTGTCGATTACTGTAGTCAAAGAAGGGTTTGTTTGACGCTGTTGCAAATTGTTTTTGTGAAAACCGTTTTAAATATTGATAGGCCAATCAATATTGATATGTCCAATCACTTTTTGTCTACGTAAAGCTGTCTTAAACTTGAGTTGCTCATAGTTACACCTACTTAATAGTCTTTGACTTATGATAAACACATGGAATGCTCGAAATCGCTCCCTGAAAAATTTTTGTTTTGTAATACATTCAATGACATTAAATTTTTATGTGATTTTCTTTCTTCCTAAATGGGGACTGCTTCATGCACCAGCCAATTTTTCAGACTTCCTTAACTTATTTCTTCAATATAATTCATGCTATTTTTCTTTGTGTATGACTGTAGAAGTTTCAATACATTACAATACAGCACAGGTGCAGCACAGCATAATACATTACAATACGACACAATGTGATGGTATGCAATGCAAGACAATATAGTGCAATACAAGGGAAGGCATTTTTCAACTCATGTGTACGTGAATTTACAGAAAACGTGTAATCGCTTAAAGTGTCTCATTGTTTTATGGTTTCATAATGGATAGATCATACTTTAATTGCAAGGCATATTCTTGGAGAATGGGCATGGTTTATGGGTGTAGTATTTCATGTTTTATTGTTTTCTTGTGCAATATCAACCTTTAAATTAAGCACATAGACTATGGTAAGTTGTTTTTGAGTGACTGGGACCCAATATCATGCGCAAAGGGGGGAGGGGGGGAACGGAAATGCCCCCCCCCCCTATGTGGATAATCGGAAAATGGTCAGTCGGGTGTGTGAGTGTGTGTTTAGACGTTCGCCTAATCGAGGGTGAACGATCAAGTCAGGTACTAAAAAAAATGAAGGAATTGCCTTACAGCATATTGCTAGCGAAAAGAAAATATGGAAATCGAATAGTAAACGAGTGATTGCCGTGAAATTCGTGCTTCAGCTAGTTTAACTTGAACTCTATGCAGACTTTGAATAGCACAAAACTTCATGTAATGTTAAGGGGAACGCTTTTTCATCTACGAAAATACTGACAATACCACTTCCGAGAGATTTCTTACGGAACATAGGAAGGGCGATTTTTTGGATCTGGGAGCATTTTTATTCAAACATTTTCTAGTGCGTACAGAGCTAATCGATGTCGGCGCTCCGCTTAGATAGTCTTCCCACTGAAATTTAGACCCCCACTCCCACCTTCACAGAGCCAGAAATACTGGTTGTCCCTTCGTAGTGGAGGCACTCTGTATTTTCGTACCACACCATAGCCCGAGCTTGTTAAAATGATCAGCCCATGACTTCTTGCTCAGGCCACCTCGTTTATGTGGCAAGCCTCCCACAATAATAACTCCATGTTTCCACAAAAAAGAAGGTTCACTATATTTGTTATGCTTTTGGTCCGTACCTCACCATCGCATGAGCCACGCTGTAAACGACATACCGGTAGATCATTATCACAAAACTTTCTTGAATATTTGTCAGTTTGTTAACTTATGGAGAATGGAATATGTGACGAAATAGTACCTTAATTATATTCATTTGAAACAACGAAAGTAGAATAGATCCCACCATTCTACTCAGTATAAATACCAGTGATAGATTGCACCACTTTGCATCTCATTATCATTTACTTCTAAGCTTTTCTTCCAAACGACCATCGGAACCCCCTCCCCTAGACCCATCCCCATGTTAGTCGGGAAGCAAAATCTGGCCCCCACCTCTACTCATGGAACACCGCGCATGTCGCTGCTGGGACTATCTGGCTGATATAGTTACGAAAAGTAAGCCTATAAGCACATTCATGCCTAGATCTCGGCTGAAATCGTATCAAAGGTTACAAAATTTAACTCCATTTCATTGCCATATAGACATACCATAAGAGTTTTCTCTATATGATCAACAGGTTTCCGCAAAATCGTCTCCGTTTTCATCGAAACTTTGAGAGCCGCGTGAGTTGGCATAAATCTGGCTTTTAATCTCGTGCCAAGGTCTCTCTCATAATTCATTCTTTGAAATGTAACACCTGACGCGCTTACATCCGACATGAATATTCATGCGCCAGACAAAGATCCTCATGAATTTTCCACAAGATATAATCACGTGACCTGGTTAGAAGTCGGTCAGAGCAAGAACAGCCGATAAAATAGAGAAGTTAACACAAAAGCCTCTTATACCGATGGTAACCAATGTTGTAATGATCGCTCATCAACCTAACGCGATATAAGCCTTTGTTTAAACAGATTATGTTCAGAGTAATGTGGAAAAATATGGGTAATCATAGATTTCTACTTCTACTCAATTGGTGAAGTAGCGAGGTATGACTGGTGGAGAGAATATGGTGTATGAAAAGGTATACTTTGTCGTCGATTTCACCAGTGGGCGATTTGTTAAACCTGTTATGGATATGTAAGGAGTCAGTCAGTGTCAAGTATTGCGGAATATACTTGACATATCAGTGTAAGTTCCAAACAAAACGTGAAATTGCGATTGTTTCAATGTGCGTATGCCCATCACTTACTCTTGGGTAAAAATGAAACAACAGAGTTAAAAAAAATAGCATGTAAGTTAACATTTACAATATTAATTTTAATTTAGCGCGTGGCTCATTTTTGTTTAGGTTACTTCCGAGAGAGGTTGCTGAAAGAGTTCAAATTAACCTTAAAAATAAGAACATAAAGTAAGAGAAAGATAGAGAAGTGGTGGAGAGAGAAAAGAAATTGGAAGTTCGAAATCATCATTGCACGTTTAAGCCTTCATTTTACAGTGTGATTTGGAGGCAAGTCATCTATGTTTACAAACAAGCACAAACTAACAGCAGACGTAATTTAAAACATTGGATTACAGCCACCGAGGGTGTCTGACGGGGTAGGAAACGTTTATGCATATGCATCTCTGTGACCAGCTGGATAATTGAAGCTTGTAACGATTGGTTAGAAATTTCAACATCTTTATGCTATAAATTAATCGAACGTGTGAAATTATGGAAAGTGCCCTTATTTGGGTAACAATGGCTGGATCAGTTTGCGAGAATGGATTTTTTTTCTGAGTTTTTTTTGCTATCTTACTAACCTGACCGGATATGATCCTTCGCTCTTTCATCACACAGAAGTCGTGACATCATGCACTCATAGATGGTACAAGAATTTACAATAGTATTGACCAAACCAACAAGCTATCCCACACGCTACATTAAAAAAGAAAATTATTGATAGGCAGGTGAGGTCCATGGGTTTCACATATGTAAGTGGCAATCCGTCCTAAGAGAAGAGTAGTGGTTAAAACTATGCGACTAATAGTGCTAGATGTAGACATTTACAACAGCTAGAACAGGTATTAAATGCCGCAAATATGTTAAGTCGGTGCCTTGTGCATCCTTTATAGAAATAGTTGAGCCAGGATAAAGTCAGCCTAATTACTCACACACAGAACAAATTGAGCCTAAAAAGGAAAGGCGACAGCCTTGCCTGTGAGGCAAAACAGCTCATGCCTTTAACATTTGCCATATACACGATGCACTCACGGTAAGGCCCGAAAATCCGTTCGTTCGATCGATATCTAAGTTTCAATTTTTGGGAAAACAGAAATAAATGCAAAAGTTGATTTTTTTTATTTAAATAAACTGCTAATGCTTAGGCAAACATTGCGTTTCAAAGTCTAGCTATTTGTGAATGATATTACCTAAAAGGTCCGACTTTTCCATTGGATTTGTGTTACCTGGAGAACGCTCTTTTGCCTAACACACTTTGATCTTCACGTAGTGTTCCGTGACGTCATTCTAGTTTATATATTTCTATGGTATACTCCAGTTGCAACAAGACGACTCTACCACACCAGAATGGGGGGGGGGGGGGAGTAATGAAAGGGGAAGGGGGATGATTCAATAAGACGCTATACTGTGAAATTTGACATAGTCTGAGAACGTACAAAACTTGGTACGAGCCCATATAGTGTATAAAGTGTAAGCCACCGTAGAGAGCAAATGCCTTCAACAATGGATTTTATGCTAGGTCACGATAATCACTTGTAATTTAAATTATTCATGATAACAGAATATACTAGCTGAAAAAATTGAAGAAGTAAAAACTACTTCAAATACCGAAAATGAAACAAAAAAGAAAAAAAGAAGAAAGAAATCATTGCAATTGCGCATTTTGTGGCAACTGTGCCTCACTGTATCTTAGGAAAGTTTTTTTTTTTGAACCAAATTGAGAAATCTTGCTGCATATCATCATGATTATCGTCAAGTAACGAGAGACAATCGTAAAAATCCAAAATGAAAATGCCATACAAAACAGCCGTCAAGATCATATTAGCCATTCAAAGCACATCGTAAATATCAAATGACTCGAATGTATATGGGCATGTATGTGCGATCAATCAGTGGGTGAGGTGAACGCCATTGACGAAGCAGACGTACATCTTCGTTAGATGAGATTTTCGGTTCATCCGCAAGTGACCTCATTTTGCACTAGGGTAGATGAGACGGAACCAGAACGTGTTCTGTAGATAACGTGATAACGTAATCATTGTAAAAAAAAGGTAAAAAAGGGTCATAATAGTATTCAAAGTATCCGGTTTTTATATTTCAAGTTATTGTCCGATGTTTGGAAGTTTTGCAAAATTACCCCAGAAATTTGGAAAGTAACATTCGACTAAGTGGGAGATATATTGCTCATATCCCGTGATGACAGTTAACGAAATCATATGAGATGGTAAAGGTATCACTGTAGGAAGAGCTTGAAACAGGTGGAGGAGAATAGGGGAAAAAGTGCAGACGACGGACAAAAAGTCATCGACGTCTTTATTGCTAGGCCTTTGATTTTATCTTAAAGTGCAGTCAACCATCGAGACCTTAATAGTAGTGCATTTCATTTAATAACAAAACGTGCCATTTTCTAAAAAGAAAAAAAAAAAGAGCAAATATATATACAACGAACTTTTTTGTCTAATATTTGCAACCAATGCTTGGTCGTTGCAGCATCATCCGGTAAATTTTATTACAATTTAGCTTTTTACGGTGGTTTGAAAAGCTCGTATACGCAAACAGTCGGCCATCTGCAATTGTTCACGAATGACAGTTGACGTCCCAATTGATCCATCCATGAGTAAATCAATTAATAATTTGCGGTCAAAAGTAAACGTAAAAATACAGTTAAATACTAAATGATATTGTAGGAAGAAAGACATTTGAAAACATCTTAATCACCGAAATTTCCGCTGAGCCACAGTCATTGCGCATACAAGCTACGTCCCGTGTAATCTTGAGCTTTTCTTTTCGCTTATTCCCCTTATTCAACTACATGTCCCCCACTGACATGTAGTTGAAGATGGTGCATACACAGAGAACATAGTAACTGTTTCCGTTTTTTCTTTTTTACAACTGTAAATTATTTTAATTTCGAGATATTTGTATAATTAGTCGAATTGCCCGTAATGACCCGATGCTCTAACTTGACACATGTCAAACAAGTTTTGCTTTCTGTCTCTCTCCATTTCTTAGAGTTTAGAGGTGTTCGAGGCGGTATTGTCAGACGGGTATTACGAGCAGGCAACATGGCGAATACGTCCCTCCGTATGAGCGTGGACACGGCGTCGTTATCTGAGGATCTCGCAAGTGTTACACCGACCTACGCTAATGACGGGGACTATGAATATGGACCCCGTGGACCATTCTACGGAACCGTCTTCGCCATCTTTTTGCTCATTATTTTACTGGCAGTCACGGGGAATTCCCTAGTAATTTTTATCGTTCTGCGATTCCGTGGAATGCGCAACAGCGTCACGAACTTTTACATCATGAACGTGGCACTGAGCGACTTATTTTACACGATAGTGTGCGTACCCATCACTGTTTACATCTTCTTCTGGTCTAGGTGGCATTTTGGAAACTTTTTCTGCAAGACTTTTGCGGTTCTTCAAACGGTAAGTTCTTTCTACAACAGTTGTTTATAACTTTTGAAATGATTGGTGGTCGCATTCTGTGACTCCGTCGCGTTGCTAGTGTGTAAGAACCGCAGATGGCTACTTTTAGATGGCATACAGAAATATGATCATTGCAACTGCAGTGCGCAATCACGAAAGCCGGCGTTCTTGTTTACAGCTTGCTATAATGAGGCTGCAAACCGAACTGCGATCAAATTTCTTACTTATCTCAAATCAACAGTTTTTTTTTTTTTGGGGGGGGGGGGGTTATTTGTCTTTCAGGTAGGTCTTGAGAGGGGATTAAATCATGACAATTGGCTACACACTTAATAACCCTTACCGAGACTCACCCTTCATGTTTAGTTTGAGACTGTCAGAAAAAAAAAGAATAAGTGAAAATAAAAATGGCGAAAAGTAAGCAAAATGAAAACAAATCAATTCCCCGAGTGGCTAACAACGGGGATTAATGTCAAAGTCTCGTTAAATAACCAACTCATCTCCGCGTCCGCAGTCGAATTCATGGTGTTGGAAATTTCTAGGAGGTTTTGAAAATAGCCAATATTAAAAACACGCACTGATATGAAAATACAGAAAAATGTAGACAAGGTATATTGGCAAACTTAAGACTCAGGTTCTCCAATGAGATCCACTTTTATGTGCCAGTTTCCCCCCAGCAAGTATAGGCTAGTTATTAATGAAGAGCTCGAGAGCTACCTTCGTTATCGTACCCTGGATGTAACTAAGCACTGGGTTACCAAGTAACATTATATGGCACATGAATGAGCAGTTTTTATGATGCACCACACTTAAGTTGAGTTTCTACACCGGAGTTACTTTTTACGAAAAATCATCTGAGAACATTAATAGAAACAATGTATTCGACAATATGACTTTCGCCAGACCTGATTACGTTTCTGTATCTTCAGATCAGTATAGATCCCTCTACATTCGTAATTGTGTTCAGAGTGCTGGGTCGCTCAGTTATATGGTAGAGCGATGAATACTAACCACCGTGATGTTTTTATATCACCTCAGACTGCAGGAGGTGGTTGAAAATTGCAGTTGGCAAACCGCTGAGATACCGGCTGTACATCCCGTAGGTCTTTCGGTTAAAGGGGCATAAAAGCTGTTTACTGCGATCGCTTGCGTGCGGTATTACTGTCGCAAATGCCATTAACGTCATGTCGAGTTGGGAGCATGAAGGAAGTTACGATAGCGTTATTTATTGCTGCAACTACATGGATGTGGATAGCTTGAAGTCTTATTAAATCTCTTTCCCTATGACTTGTTTCATATTTCAGGCGGTAGTGCAGGTCACCTGCACTACTCTGACGGTGATGACGGTTGATCGCTATTACGTCATTATTTCACCTTTGACATCGCGGCAGACGAGGACCATTTCGAAAGCAGCCGGCATCAGCGTCGCCGTTTGGATCTGTGAGTCTCTGTTACGTAGAGAAATTCTACGCAAAGCTATCAATAATGTCCCTTTGCTTTTCGTGACATGTAAAAAAAATTATTACGCATTGTTTTACACATATATACCATAAAGGACAGACACACCGCAAAATCCTCTCATTCCTTAGAAACGGACACGTCTGACCACCACCTCTACAAATAAAAAAAAAAGAAAATATAAAGGGAGTCGCTTTTTAAATGAAGTTCATGAATTGATATTACACGGTACATGTAAAGTTTGGATTTTGTGGCGTTTTAGACATTTTAGCCAGACGAAAACTGCAGACTTCCAGAAAGAGCGACCCGACCCCCGAAAATATAGCCCCCTGCAAAGGTTCCGCTCCCCATTACATACAGTAGTCTATGACAGGCTACTGCCATTTCAAATGAAACCATAATCGTCTCTTAAGTTGCACCATTTTGCATCATTTGACACGTTAATTATGAAAATATTCTGAAGGAACTCAGAAGTAAACAGGACATTGCTTTGCGATCGAAAATCTGTGAAGATCTCTGTAAAAGACTATGATTTCAAGAAAGTAGAAAAAAGAAAAGAAACTCTCATGCTTGACGAACTAGTGCCCTATTGTCCTACTGTAGGGTATTCATAGTATGTAACTAATGCAACATCAATACAACGCCAAACAAACACACAAACAGACACAATTTCTATACCTAAATGTCCTCTTACTGTCGTATTTAGCATATATTGTGCCGGTGAAGGTATTTAAAGGTTCCTATTCATTGAATATTTCGTATTTAAATCTAATTTATTTTATGAGCCGTATGCCATTATTCAGACCGTATTAGTTCCCCGAAGTGGTTTCCCTGTCTCACATGTTGATATTTTATCGTGTAGCCAATTTAAGTAAAGGTGAGCTAATTTGACGATACTTCAGTTTTATTTATTAAATCGTTCTTGAATATCACCCTTTCTAACCAAACGTGTGCGGGACAAATAAGGATAACACAGAAATGCATATTTGGCGTATACCTAGTATACTGAACTTAGATATACAGTATTTCTAGCGGTGATTGTTTCTTTTTTATCATTTTCTCGCAGCTTCACTCATCATTCACTTGCCTTCCGCGTTTATTTACGAAGTGGACCACACGTCGTGCAAGGTTCGTGATGATGCAGGGAGCTGGTATATGGTCTATGTGTTCGTCAGTACTTACTTCATCCCTCTGTTGATCATCAGCGTCTGCTACGGCTTGATACTCTCCCACCTCTGGAAACTGAGCCGTAACGGCAGCTCCAAGGAAACTTCGGTGCAGACGGCCACGAAAAAATGGAAGACCACCAGGATCGTGTTGGCGGTGATATTACTCTTCGCCCTCTGCTGGTTACCGATTCACGTGTGCAACATTTGGGAGATGTTTCAGCCCCCCGACAGCGAATACTACTATACCTGGGCCTGGGCGTACATTCACACTTTCAGTTTATGTCTTGCCTATGCGAACTCCTGCATCAACCCGTTCGTTTACGCTTTGGCCGGTGCGAGCTTCCGAAAGCACATCAACAAGTTGTTCCCTTGCATCGCGGGCCACAGACGGGACCTTTACAGCTCCACTACCACGAAGTATTCCCTTCAGAAACACGACACTTCCCGTACCGAGCCTACCATGGTGAACAACAGCACCCACTTATAGAACATCCGCATCGAACGATCAGGTAAACCCGATAAACGTGTACGAGTGCGCATCTCAGCCTGGGAAACTCCATTCAGAAGACGTAGCCCAGGTGACAAAGGTGGTTTTCTGCCTGCACAAAAACGAACATTTAAAAGGGTGACCAGTTTACGGGATTGGACATACAGTAATGGAAGTTACAGAGAAATCTTCTTAACGGAACGTCCTACCCACCATCTTCAGAACGCCTTCAGTGCATGGCGTCGAAAATTTGCCAGAGGTTACGCAGCTCTAAAGGATTCTTCCGGGGTAAGGGCAGGCACTTCCCTTTACTTATGGGAGGATCGGATACACAGGAAAAGCGTCTTTAAGTAGCTCGAAACTGTGTGTATTCTATGACAGGTCTGTGAGTATCATAACACGGAGAATAAAGCATTATCTCAAGCATTGTTTCACCTTCAATGGACTGAATGCAGCAAAGACTGAATACTAGCTCATTTTAAGTGAATTTCCGGAAATTGGAAACTTTTGAGGAAATTTGGTAATGTTGGGTACGCCTACGCTACATGCATACATATCCTGCGAAGAATAGTGTGGAATCGTAGATCAATTTTCAGGGAGGGGGCTCTGTATGCTATATATAATATTGTTAGGAATGCAGCTACCCCTTCTTTTTTTTAGAAATGTACCGTACACTGAACCTCACTAAGAGTTAGCGCGGGGCGTAATAGTTTGGTCCTGTACATGCACTACCTATGTCAACATTCAACGACATTGTGATAGTGCCGAACTGGTCTGCCAAACCACTTACTGAGAGAGTGGACGGTAGTTGAAGTCACCGACGTATTCTACAGATTGATTCTACGAGCCAAACTTGAAATTCATCATCATAATCTGAATTCAGTTTTGTAGTTTAATCCACACAATACGGGCCCTTCACCATGCGTACAAGACAAGAACTCTCTTATTCGTTTTTTTTTTGTGTGTGTATCGCTTGATCGTAAACACACACATTGCAAAATTTCAGCATCATTCGTATACCTCTCATATATATGGAATAATTAGAACGAAAATAGACTCACATACGCAGTGCAATTTTCTGCACTCGGTGACCCAGGCACACAAGCAGTTTTGACGCCGAGTGTTTCGGACGTGTTCGAGCTTCTGACGAGCTTCGGAATCGTGGATGTAAAAGTACGATTACGTGTGGATTAAGGTACGCCTCAAGAATCGCCGCATCATGGTTCCTTTCAATTAAGGCATTAAGGCATTAAGGCATTGTCTTTAAAAAAAGAACCGCATTCCGATTAGTTTGAGTATTGTGCAAGTCTTTTTCTTAACTTATTCAATAGGTACATCTTTATGGAACGCAAAAAAGGACAAAGGCATTTTGGAAACAGACTAGAGGAATTCAAATGGCTATGACGTGATTCAGTACGATCGTAATGTAATTGTATCAAATGACAACGTAAAATGGAATGATGAAGAAATGAAATTACCCGCCAAACATCCTACAGTCGGTCACATAGTCATCGTCGTTAAATTTTTCGTCGATGTTTCAGCTTTTTTCGATTTGGCGTTCCATACAACTACACCTATGAGATTTCCACTGGGATTAATGCTCAGCTAACCCCGATGTACTTATTACGCAATACACAGACTAAGGTCACCGAGTATAGTCGGCAGTGGCGACTTTCGGACGACAATTGTCACTGAAATTCGAATTTTCGAAAAAAAAAAAAATCATGTTTACAGTTCTTCTGGTTGTATTTTATGTATCTGTCCGATCAGGTTTTTAAAGTTTTAACCTGCAACACTGTTGGAATTTTCACACAATTCAATGAAAACAACCTCATGAAATAAAGTTTTCGACCCTGCTTCCTTTGTTAGAGAATCTAAAAAAAAAAAACAAAAAAAAAGTATGTGGTAATTATGGATGATGGTAGCTAAAACGGGTAATATTGACTTTATTCGGTTAATCTTACTGGAGGGCAGAGTGGCAAACAAACACATCTATTCTAGCGGCTTTCTTGGTTTTCTCGAGTTAGCACCACCAGTCCTTGCATAAGTAGCTTTTCAAAGTTATCATGTTGGGTTTCTCGAAACTAAATGCCATTTCTTGGTCGAAAAATCGAAACAAGAAATAAACAAAGCTGGGATGGTAGTAGACTTGGATAAGTAACATTTGTCAATTTATTGGGCAACGCGCACAAAACACGGACAGTTATTCCGATATCCAAGGTTCAACAAACTGAAAAAAAAGGCTTTAGACCTACAGCTAGTTCTCTTGAAAACAGTCGGGTTTCGGAATAATTAGAAATAGGCGGACGGAGTGGGGGTGGGGGGTTGGGGGATGACAAGACTGAGGGGGTCGAAGACGTATATTTTATGAACTGTTGTTTCAGATATACTATGCTCAGTATTTACACTCACCGACTCAGTATTTGTTGCTGAAAAACGTTACGCGATCAATACAAGATCTCGTCACAGTGAGCCTACGTTAAGGTGAACGGCTGGATTCAAAACTGTCAGGGAGCTTTTAAGTGGTTGTAAATAATAAACATGGCATAAATTAATTGATAGCCGCCTGCGCGTCTATTTAAAAATTTACACGCTATTGTTCTCTAAACTTTTTACAATGAAGGTGCTCAGGGCATGCATTGGGCGCAGATCCATCTTGGATAATGGTGGGGAGGTGTGTCTGTTCCCTAGCCTCATAATGATAGTATCTAAGTGGCGCGGAAAAATGGGAGACAAGTTTTGTCAAACATACGTCTCAGATTGCCGGAGAGAACACTTGCCACACCTAATTTTGCTATCAGGCATCATATTTTTTCTCACGGCCTAGAAAAAAGGCATGGGCGTCTGCAGAGAAGAAAAAAAAAGTCAGAGGTTCAATAATCTAAACAGAAGGGGAGGGGGTGGGGTGTGGGGAGGGGGAGGGTAAATCAGGTGTGAAATGTACATAAAGATGATGTACATACAAATATTATTGAAGAGCATTTATTTCTCACAGTTGCTGTAAATGACAAGAGGTTTTGTGTTGTGAAATCTATACGCCAATGTGTGTTTGCGTACTTGATAATGAGTTGCTTCCATCAGGTACACTGGAAGTTAAGAGAACGTCGATTCTTTGTATTAAACAATGCAGGGCCGGATTTATCTTTGGGGGGGGGGGGGAGTTGGGGTTGGGCCAGAATTAATGTGAACCCCCTGAGACGTTAATTCCCCACAAGACTACAGCTGGCGCGGGGTGGGGCGGAGAGGTCTAAACGTAAGGATTATCTTCGATGGGGCATCGTCGGTGCAATGATAGCCTATTGCGTTTGGAAGTTGTTTTGTCCTCCGCTCCGGTAACCAGAAATGAACACAAACTCCACGAAATTTCGAGTTTTCGACAAGGTCACTTTACGGTCATGCTGCATCGATCTTTAGCCTGAACGTAGCCTTATAATTGGACGAGACAGCCAAAAACAGTACATGGCTACCTTTGGATTCACCCCTAAAGTACAAAACTAATATAATTTTGTGGGTTCCTTTTTGTGTGGGGGCCCCTGGGAACGTGCCCTGCTGGCCCACGCTTTAATCTGGCTCTGAAACAACGTCTGCAAAATAATCTGGATCACCTCAACTTCAAACTTTTGAACGCATGTGAATCCATGACTATATGGGCCTCAGAATATAATATCCAATATGAAGTTACACGACTACCTTGTAGGTATCGCAGAGCACTCGTTGTAGTCAACTAGCAGAAGTTACATACTTAAATTTATATTGGCGTTGTGATGGAAATGTCAGGAAAATGAAAAAGAAACCAGCGAGGTGAGTGAAGCTTGAGAAGGGGTGGGGTTGGTTGGTAGGCTTGTTACGATTAGTGCTTCTTAAAGCCGGCAAAACCTATTACTAAGCTTGGAACCACTTTAAACACATCACTTCAGAACAGACCTCTCATTGTCTGAGTCAACATGGATTTCATAAGATTACGCAAAATGTTCTACCTTCGAAAGATTTAAATCAGGCTGCTTGAAAGAGGACATAGCTGCAACAGTAATTGTGGATCCAAAATGTGGGGGAGGGGGTTGCTGCAAATTTGGTCAAGCAAAAAAATTTATGTCTAAATCACAACATTTATGTAATGACCTCCATGCACACTAATTTCCTGCGTTCAAACTGTCTCATATAACATAAGCTTCATCGGGCTTTGTCCCCTGGAGCTCTGCTCCTGGACCTTATGAAGGGCCGTAACTGGACCCCTGGTCCCCACGGAATAGTAAATGCAGTTTCTGTTCATAATAGGCCTACACGAAAGGTGCACTTTGCTTCTTTTCCTCCTTTGCAGCAACTGCTGAATCTGCACTTATGCAACAGAATGGTCCGTTTCTACCACCTTGATGTCTGCAGATAATGGCATTATGCCCTGTGGCAATGGGCAGTTTTGCAGCAATAACGTATTTCTTTTCTGTAATTGACTTCTGGTACAGCGGCATGGGCAGGGTTTGATGAGGGGGCCAAATTTTGCTGAGTAACCATTTTTTCTGACTGACATCGTGGAGGGGTGTAAGGGGAGGGTGAGTCCCCCTTCCTTCCTCATTTGGAAAATTTTTCCAATTAAAAATGATGTGTACAAGCAAAGTGGTACAATCTGTGACCACAGTAGCTTTTTATTGTATAAAACGATAGAATGCATTCTATTTTCACAAATTTTACTTTTTGAAAACTTTGATTTGAAAACTTCACCTTCGATTACACAAACTAACCTGACACCCTCCATTTTCTCTGATTTTCACCCGAACAGGCGTGCAGTGGGGGAGGGGGCATTGGTCCCCCTTTGCACAGCCATTGTCCTTTGTATGACCATCCCTCCACCTGAAACCTTGCATATTTCTGGGATAGTAGAGATAATATGTATTTATACCGTTTTATTGTTCGTGACTATGAACTAATAAGATTATTGTGATCAAGTTTCATTCTTGATGATGTCTTTAATTTTTTTCAAGTTTGCCAATTTAAATTTTGGAACAGTTGACAAGCTTACCAATGATGACAGCATAAAATGTGTAATTAAAAGAGTGGATTACATCTGGTGAAAACAGTACTTTCTCAATCTTTATTTTTGCCGCGGATGTTGATCTGCTCGTCTCGTAAAATTTCAACACAAGTGTAACAAAATGAATGTTTTTTATATTTTGTGGCATGCTGCCTTATGCAAGCCATACAAACAACTGGGAATTTCCGTGAAATCGGATCATACCCCATAGAAATCAAAGCAATAGAATGACAACCCTGTGATTTAGCATGTTGGTGCACAGCTAGGGAAGTGGGAGTTAATGAAACATGTAATGTTACCACATGCCGTGATGACATCAGTCCTTAGTAAGTGTCAAACCTGTCACGCACCTTTACCTTTCCTGAAACCAGACATTCTGCTGTTGGTATACACCAAGAGAGATGAGGGTAGATGACACATGTAAGTGTTATGACACCCCATGACATCACTCCCAACTTAAGAGTTCGACAAAAGAAATAAACAAAAAAATTAGAAGGATGTCAAGAGACCTACCCTGAAGCTACACATTTAGGTGTAACTACAGCGAAATAAGGAGGGCATGTGATATACATGCACACATGTACATGCACACCTCCAACCTTAATCACACGAAATGGTATCATAGTCAGCTTACGTTGTGTGCCAAACTTGTCACACAAGTAACACATAGACGTATTTTCCACTGTATTTCCACTATTTTCAGCTGCTGTGTAGACAGTTTCAGAGCTGATGGGTGCCCTGTAGGCGAATCCACCTCGTCTGGATTTTCGCTGGACATTCAACGAGCCAAACCATATTTCTCGCCTCACGTGACAATGCGGAGGTGGAGAAAGTCATCGTTCATCATCCGCGTCAATTTCAACCAGCTATCCTCTGCAAACACCACTGTTAAAGGGATGGTGGGGGGTAATGAATGCAACATATGTGATGGACCACCCCCATACCGATTCAGTCATTCTATAAATAGTTTAAACTGGTTAATCAAAAACTATTCGAGAGATTCCATAGATGGATATTGTTGGAAAAACCCTGTCATGATGGAATTCAAAGCAGAAAGAGCCCCTTTGAAGAAAATAAACTAAAGTGTTAACTAGCAGTTCAAGGACATTTCTCTACTGTCAATACATTAGCACATTTTTGGTTTTTGTAAAATGCACTAACCATGGTATAAACACACCAATTTGACCATGAAATGTACAAAGGAACTTGACCATATCTATTTCCTTTTCACCTTCCATCGTTATTTCACTGGACTCTCCATTGGGTCATCAAGCGCTTATCTTCGAGATCTTTCGGGTGATCATAATTTGTCGTAAGGTTTAGGTTAACAATCTGCCAGAGCTTGTGACAACATCTCTTGATGAAGAATAGCGTCTCATTTTAAAACATCCCTTTTCTCGTTCGTCAGTTTTGCAAAATGTGAGAAGTTCGAAGATCATTTTCTTGATTACTGTTCTCACGACTCGGAGATGAAACTGACTGTTGTCAGCTGCAGAGACCGGCGGCTATACCGGCGTTCCCTCATCCGGATCTGACTTTCTCCTGAATATCCTGGAGAGCAGTGGTTTAGACCTGATAAATGAGAGTAAGATGAGAGAAAGGCATCTGGTGGTGTTCTCTGTTCAAACCTGGTGGTGATATTGGAGGTAAAACTATTCTTCCATGAGATATTGCTGCTTGACAACTTTTCTATTCTGTATTTTACGGACTTTGCGAGGAAGAAATATGAAAACTATCAAATTCCCAATCCATACAAAGTTTTTCACCTAGCTTTTTGCTATGAAAGAGACTATAACTACAGATGTTTTTGATTCTTAAGTGAACTAGGCCATTGAGGACGACTCAACTGATACTGACGAACACCAACGAGGACTTCTCCAATTGAGTTTGATGATGTTGCTGGTAACACTAGGTAAGTAAAACTTTATCAATGTGAAAGAGCATTCTCCCTCTACCTGCTTCTACTTCCCATTCTTCAGACTGTTGTTTGGTGCTTACATCACAGAAATAGATCAACCAGAGTCCTGTCAGACTATAAACTACTCACACACCGAACAAATGAAGTCGAACACAACATGTGTGGTTCTTGCAAAACCGTGGTATTCTGTGTACTAATGGCTTTTGCTAGAACAAAGTATTTGATAGACACAAAGGAAAGACGACGTCAAAGATATGCAGTATTATATACTGTGTCTTCGAACTGATCGTTACCATGGTACGGTAGCACCTTGTGATTCCATAAAACAGGCTTGCAGAAAGATGACAATGTAATTCGTAAGATACCTATCATGGAGGGGAGAGACAACTTGGACCTTCTCAAAGTTTTTTTTTTTTTTTACATCAAATGATATTTGAAAACTTTTGAGTAGGAAGGAAGGACTCTCAAGAGAAACCTAATTGAGTTTTGGAGAGCCATGTCAAGTATTCTAATGTAAGACAGATCAACATTCATGTATTCCTGGAAGAGCACTTCTGTGATACTTGACACACCCAAACAAAAGTCTTCATTTCTTCTCTCAGACTTGGCTGAGGAAAATGCTGTTGCGAGATATGATGCAATGGTTGAACAAATACAATGATTGGATGTCACTGAATATCGGATGCTACGTTGCCATCTAGAGTTTCAAACCTAGAACCACCATTACAGAACAGACGTCACGTTCGTTTTGTGACATCTTTCAGATAACGCCCATGTTGTGAGAATGAGGAGGATAAACGTGTAAGGGAATAAATCTTACATGAAACAACTGCACCGCTTCATCAGTGGTCCAGGAGTACAAGTATGATTGCCTAGGGACGTAAACCTTCACCGACATTGCTAGCTTGTCCGATAAGCGTTACATGAAATTTCAAAATCAGTTCATGAAAACTCTGTGACATTGAGAACGTCATGTACACGAATAGCTGCTGCTACATGACGTGGGACCTGAACCTTATGGTCATTTTATAAGGGACGCTTGACACATGTCAGGAAGTTTACAAACATCATGTAAGAAGAATGCTCAGCACTGACATATTTTTTGGAACCAAACCAGGAACCTGCAGTACCTTGTAAAATTCACAACGAAACATTCCAGTGATGAACAATCAATCCATGATAATTAGGCAACAACGGATGAAGTTCACACTTTGTGGCTAGTGGGCACAACAGAATCTTCTGTAATGCTGATTTTAAGATTCCATTGCAAGTAAATTTGACTCTAAAATTTGCCACCCTGAACAAAACTTCATGCCCAAGGGGTGTTTATTAGAGCAAATACAGTAGCAACATATTGCCATACATTTGAATTCTACTGGTGCTATCACATTAAGCAAGCTAAGTGGACATTTATAACCTTGTTGCAGTTGACCCGAGGAGGTAACACTTTTGATTCAGTTCATGGTTTTGGTTTGTCCAAAGGAGCCTGCATAAAATCTGGAAAGAACCAACAGATATAGCGAGAAAACCTCCAAAGTTATCTTGCAGCAACTGGAGTCACCAACTGAAATATTTCAGCTTTGAAAGCACAAAATAAACTTACTCTGGTTCTTCTTTTCTGGTCGGCTGAAACACTCCCTCTGACTCTCCTGTAGCACAAAATAAGAGATGACACAAAAGCAAAAAATCTGATGGGTAGTTAAGTCTAAGATGGATAGTTAAGTCCAAGTTTAAACACAAATTTGTGCTGTTCATTTGTCTGATACAGAAAAATGCCACATCAGTAACCTTCTTTTCAAGAATTACATCTCTCATAGATAGAAACTATTTCTTTCTAAAGAATCATTGGTTCATCTAAGATTTCAAAAGTTCAAATAAATCATCTTCGGCACTGGTAACTTATCTCTTGCCTCATATTAAACCCTGTGAGAATATGAAGTCATTACTGATGGTAACTGGTGAGACTGAATGGCTTACTGATGATTAAAGCTATTTTCTTTGCATGCTATTTTGGTGCATTTTATATGTAGTATTTCCTTTTTAAGTTAAAGCACCCAGTCATGTCACAATGTACCCTGACGTACTTACTAACAAAACGAGACCTGTACTGGATGAAGCATTACCGCCCCCAAACTTTACCAAAACCTACTGAGTATACCATAAAGACAGATCACTACCTCTACCTGTGTTCAAACGTGGCCAACATCAGATAACAAAACCAATCAACAAAATATGTGTGGAAATAAAAGTGCAAGCAGCTCCCTGTTTCAACCAAGCCACTGAAGGTCATCAGCCATTCCAAATGCAACGCAATTGACACCAACATCTTGAACTACAAGCAAAGGTGATTTAAAAGTTTGAGGTACCTCTGAGTTCGTTCAGCAATTCCTGGGTGTACACATTTTGCAATGGAACATCAGGGTTGGCCTTCTTTTCGATGGCCCTCTGTTTTTGTATCGCCTCTCCCGGTGTCAAGCCGACCCATTCTGCTTCTTCATACTGGCAAACAGCAAATGAGATATGGAGGATAGCAGGCAGTAGAAAGTAAAAGATCGATGATGAACATTGAATATACCCTCTATTCACAACATTCAGGATGACTAAACCCTCGAGCGGACAACTTGATGTGTGATAAGAACTTTCCTGAAGAAAACCAACCCAATGGCACTTAAAGCAGAGGCAAATTCTGTTCCCCAACCCTGAAACGTGATAACCACACCGTGTGGTATATTTGAAATGTGAATTGCACAATGCAGGAGTACATTTGAAATCTGAGTGACCTAAGAAAACTGAGTTGATGTATTTTGTTAGAGAAAAACTATTGTGAAAGACAACTGAGGTCTTGGGGAGAACAATCATGCTGTGCATCTCCCATTTTCAGTGTTCCAAAACCAATTCAATGCTGCAATGTACTGTCAACTTGCCCATGTTTCAAATTTGAATTTTTACGATCATTCAATCTACACGAGGGTATTACAGGAAAATTACTGGCAGTAAACAAATACATCAGAAACAATATTTATGTACATAAACCCCATAAGTGAGGCAAAATGAAAAACAACAAGTAAAAACATGAGAACTTGGAAAGTTGCAAAGGACTTAAAAAAAGACAACAAGGATGGGAAAATATTTTTTTGGTTTAAAATCAATACCAACCATTCAGACATCTGCTGCATAAAGTGCGAAAAGAAGCTGAGCTGCGATAAAAGGTTGTGTGACATACGATTAGAAAACAGCTAGATTCATTCAGAAGTTGCAAAGTAAAACCCTGAGTGAAAATCCCTTCGAATTTTGTTTATATCTGCCACCGTTTTTGGGATACAACTTTTCCACTTTTGACAAAAATGCAAAACAGATGATGTGGAGTGTTGGACAGTGTCAGTATTTCCTTTGTTAAACCTATATATATATTGCCTACTAATTACTTAATTACTGAGTTATTTTTAAAAAAGAAAATATATGCTTCCAAAATAAAACCCTTGGGGCATATAAAACTCTCAAATGTCCTTGAAATAAAGGTTAAGCAAACAAAGGATTAACATCAGGCACACTGTATCACAGAAGTCGATTTATTGACGTCACAAAATTTTCATGCTTAGCCAATGTTCATTCATAATGCATGTGTGAGACACAAATTTGCCTGTAAAATAGTCGGTTTTGGATAGACTTTGATGAAATTTGTGGCTATTTGCAACACTTTCAATGGACCGAATACTCAAAAATGTCATTGTCACATCACATGACCTTTAAACGCTGGGTCACACCAGCTCAATTAAACACCCGACTTTAACTTTCCACTAAACTTGTACAATTTGAGTTTAACATAAATGCTGTTCCACATTGAAATGGCATCACATTTTCTTTCAATGGTGGTTGCCTGGAATAGGTGAATCTACTTTCAAGTTGACATTTTGCATGAATTAACCTAAATGGTTCATTCACTAAATGGTTAAAATGGTTAATTAATAAAAATGTACAATTTTAATTGAAGGTTGAATTGCATGTGGATTTGTGTTCCTGCTCAGTTAAACCAGCCAAACAAAATGAAAGAAAATATTTCTTTACCGGTAGTATAAAATTTCGGTATTTCTTCAAAATTCTCTCCCTCTTCTCTGGATTATCTGGATAGAGGTTTTCAGGTTGAGCTAGTTGCAAGCACATGTGTCGCTTCAAAATCATTCCAGCCAATGAATTCAGTTCTTCAGCTGGCGTCTTGCGTTTGTTTTTAAGAGAGGAAGAAGAAAAAAGCATCACCGATAAACCAAGAGCATATTGAAACATCAGGTTTACAAGTGTCACAAGAGTCACACATGTATACACACACTGTCACACATGCACACATCCAGCACGAACTCGCACTTTATGCCTTACGGGGCACTGCTGACCGTTCTCTGTAGAGAAGTCACTGGAATTCCCCTTTTTCAGACGATGATCGCATGTAGCACGTGATAGCTGGAAGAGAGGACGGCCTCCAGGTATCAGGCTTCCTCGCAGTGTTGGATTTTTCAGGCAGCTACGCCAGTTTACGAACTGTGCATGAGCGAGAAAGGATGTGCGAGGCTCTCATGATCGACTTGCACCCTGTAAGGCAGTGTCCGTAATTTGCAGACACACTCACACACACATGAACATCACAATTACATACATTATTTCTCCCTTGGAAGGAGTAAGGAATGGGGAAAAGTGGCTTGAAGAGTGACACAACAGGTGTTAAAGGTGTGTTGATGAGACGATTCTACCTTTCTTGATAACAGAATTGCATTTTTCATTTAAAAAAAAAAAAGAATCATGATTTAAATCAAATAAATCGATTTAAGTCATGGCTTTTTTTTTTATAGAAATTATGACTTTATTCATGATTTTAATCAGCTTGATTTAAATCAAACAACCCTGCCAGACATGGTAAACTGGTAGGCCTATTGCTTGTTAGCATGTTCACATTTCAAAATGTCAGCAATAAATAAATCTGATCATTACTAATGATGGCATGGAAATTGACGCACTAATCATGGATTCACATTACAAAAAAAACCTTTTATTTGCAGCACTAACTTGCTAAATATAAACTGGATTGCAAAATAGGCTTATTACAGCACTTGAGATATTTCCACACCAAATTACTGTATGTTACCCACAGAAATAGGCTGACTGTACAGTAACTGGCATTTCTCCCAAATGAAAGTGCACTCCTTGTACCTTTAAATTTAGAACTCAAAATTCTAACTTAGTACTAAAATAAGCAAAGACTGAAAGTATCCTCTCCCTCATGATCGAGAAAACTACACCCCCCCCCGACATCTACTGTACGTTGACATTCCCAGTGCAGTGATCACTCCAAACACAAGTACTGTAAATCAGCTTTTGAAATGGTGCCACACTGCAATTAATCATTCTGAAAACTGCGACGGACTTTCGATTCGATCTGCAAAGTGCACCAAACTGAAATTCGATATCTTCATACTGAAAGATGTCAGCTTGCTTTTACCACATTATGGTGTCATTAAAACTGTCATAAAAATGCTTGAAAGACTTTTTTATTTTTCATGTCTCATCTCCAATGCAATAGCAAACCAGTGTGGTTGCAAATTTGGAAATAACAAAGGCAGATTGCACCGTATTACAATTGCAACATGTGATGAACACTTACAGTATTGCAGGACAGTGTCTTGCCTTAACTACATTTTCACTCTTGAATTTACAGTAACTTGTGGAACTTGGAAGGTCATAGTTTGATATTATTCCAGCTTTATGGTACATAAAAGTCAAATTTGTACCTTTGTGCATGGAACATTTCTCCTACACATTGATCAAGACAGCTGCTTAGCTGCTTCATCTGCAGAATACTGCACAACCAAATAGAGGTGTGCACAATTAAGGACCCAGAAAATTTATTTTCCTGCTCATACTGCAGATGACATACTATCAGACCTACATAACAATGGCACAAACCTCTCACAAAATCCTAGCTTTTTAACAAAATATTTACAAGAGCAAACTTCAATAGAGGCAAAACAGCTAAAATCTTCTTATTTTGTTAATTTATTGGTATGCATTGCTTTATTGTACAGAAGATTCTACTGCAACCACGACAGTAAGGTATGTGATGCATATTGGTGAGACATACTGTAAATCTCGTGCGTTTGATTGTTCTGTACCACATTCTGTGGTTGGTCCACAATTATTTTCAGCGTATGCATGCATATAAGTTAACGTTGTTATACGGAAGCATAACATCGGCCTATGTGGGTTTGCAGATGACCATGTCTTGAGTAGGAAAATTGATGTTAATGATGCACTGTCAGAAAAAAGTGGAATCTCCGGCTTAGAGAAGTGCCTAAACTGTGTTAAAGAATCAACGGACTGCAACAGATTGAAAAAGAATTATGGCAAACCTGAGTCTGAAATATTAGGGTCAAATGTTCATACAATATTTCAAAGCGTTTGACACAATAACTGAATTTAATGGATTGCATGTTCAGAGAAAAAATCATATCAAATGCCTCAGGGTGGATATTATCATACATTTATCTTCTGAAGGAAGACATTACACTTAAAGCAAGAATTGAATCACTTACAAGTAATCTTCATCAAATTAGAACTATTAGAAATTATTTGGATCAAGATACCTGTCAAGTTCTAATTATCTCACACTTTCATTACACCAATGCATTACTAATGAGATTAATATCGACATGTGATACAAACATATTACAGCATCTTCGAGATCGAACCGTCAAATTAATACTATGTGAAAGTAAAGTCACCAGTGCTGAGGTCTGCTTAAAATCTTTCCACTGGCTTTCAAATATCCAACTTAGTAAAGGTACGGTACTATCCTCAGTATTCAGATCTCTCAATTATGAAGTTTCTCAGTTCTTAAAGAATTTACTGCATGAAACTTCTACGTCAAAGCACAAAACTACAATCCGGTGACCAAAAGTCGATAGCCATTAACGTTCCAATCACACGCAATTCCACGTTTGTCGATAGGTCTCTTTCTGTCCATGGTCCTTAGTTGTGGTATGTCGTAAGCTTCCAGACAGCATCAAATTTAGTTCAATCATTGCAATAATATTTAAAGCAAAGTTAAGACCCACCTGCCTAAATGTCATGTGAAATGCATCTAGAAAAGAGCTGGCTTCATTCAGAAGTTGCAGGGTGTGAGACCCTGAATGACAATCCGTTGGAATTTTGCTAATATTAATTACTGTTCTTGATATACAACTTTCAAAGTTTGATGATTATGCAAAACAGATGACATTGAGTGTTGCACAGTGTCAGTATTTCTTTTCTTATGCCTTTATATATTGTTCTCAATTATGTAATTACTGAGTTCCACACTGGTGAGTGATATCACTATTTTTGCAGAAGAAAACGTATGCTTACAAAATATAACCCTCAGGGCATACTAAATTGTCAATCGTCTTTGAAATAAAGGTTAAGTAAACAAAAGATAACATAGGACATATCATAGAATTCCATCTCCTGATTTCACAAATTTACATACTTACCAATGTTTATTCATGATGCAGTGTGAAACAGGATTGGCTGTAAAATTTTCAATATTAGATGGATTTTGATTGAATTTGTAGCTATTTTCAACAGTTCCAATGATTAATACACCCAATACTCCAAAATGGGATTTTCATGTCACACGATCTTTAAAGATCATTTTGTTGACTTTTTTTTGGCAAAGCACCACCTAAAAACCTTCCCTTGTGTGGCACACTTTAACATCAAGAGTCAATAAAAATGTCTTTCACAATGCCTTTCAAAATATTTGATGTTGAGATGTAGACAAAATACTGTATGCTCAAATGACTAGAAATTATAAAGAGAGTAATATCACTGTGAAAGTGTGATCACAGTCCCGCAATTAGCAATGAAATTAGACACAATTCTAACTCGTGATGCAGTACCCACAGACCTGCGCTATCACCTGTACCCGTATCAGTTCATCAGACATTATGTCAAAGACCTGGAATACTAAGGAACTGTGTGAGCTTACCTTCAATACGTAAAAGTCAAATCCGTAGGCCTCGTCGATCAGATCCATCACCCGAACCGTGACCTCCAGTTCAAACTTTTCGTTCAATATTTCGCTGTAGAGAGTCCTTCTTTGCACGTTGGGTTTCCATTCTTTTGGTACACTGGTGGTGGCAGGACAGGGAAATCATGTTAAAAAATTTACTCCTCAAATCAAGCTTATAATGAAGTTTTGTAGAGAGTAACCTTAGATATTGCATACAAGTTTTACTCTAATCATCCATACTAAGAAAGGAGAAATTCTTGTAATACACTGTACAGTATACTACTCTCAAATTGCAGAGGATGTGTGTTTGGTGACAAATGGTTTTGCACTCTTTGGTCTACGGTATCTGTACATGTAATGAACAATAACTGAGTGATGCCATTCCAACTGCACACAAATTCATTTGGTTGTCTTGTGTAGTTGTAGAGAAACACAAAACCTTGAAAAAAACTAGCGACCCTAAAGTATTCGCAATAGTCCACAGCAATGCACATTTTCATTGAACTTGAGAGCGCTGCTTCAAATCAACATGACAAAAAACTAAGGGCCAAAGGGCACTGTGGTTCCCTGTACATATATACCTGTACAGTAACGTAAACTATGAAGTAAAAGGAGCATTTTGCACTATTTTGTACAATAACCCATATTGCCCATTTCTCACCATGAACCCTCACTTTTTTACGATAACATAAAATCTATAGAGAAAGAAACATATTTCAAGATTTTAGAAAATGGCCCATTTCGGACATCGGACCCCAAGCATGACAAACACCCAAATGGAACCACTTCCAGGCACTAATGTGACCAACCATAAATAGTGTTACATACAATCTGTAAGAGAAGAAGTTCTTTTCCACTCATAAAAATGGAGCAATGGTATTTCAGTAACCTAAAATGAATTGCCCACAGCATGTACAAAAATTCTACATTTTCTGTACATTCTTGCACAAACTGAAGTCAAAAACTGTCACAAATGCTAATGACATTGAAAATAAAAGTGGTATGGTCATGTACCTAATATCCAACAACATCTTCCTACCACATTTGAAGCAAATTGGATGAGGCACTGCAAAGGTATTGGCATGTCAGGAATTTTGCATTGAGTCACACCCACTCATTAATTTGTAAGATATAGGCACCAAAAACAACAGGGCAGATCTACTCAATACGATATATGTAAAAACCAAGTTTCAGATGAATTGAGCACTCGATTGTTGAGTTATCGCGCCACGTATCTCGCATTCCAATCGTGGCATTAAACCCTACTCACTCATTAATATTCAAGATATGAGCACCAAAAATGATAAGGCACATCCACTCAATATGATACACGTAAACGGACGGAGAGTTAGGGAGAGCGGACTGAACCAACCAAGCCCACTTCAGCCCTGAAAGGATCGGTAACGACTTCTGTGGGTGAGTCTTGAGTTTCTTTACTAGCATTTGTTAAGCCCACACACACCTAGTTTGAGAAAAATTGAGTCCATTATTGAGTTATCTCGCCACGGAACTTGCATTCCAATGGTGTCACATACACACACATACATACCCCAACTTGACTAAAGAGGTTCCTTTAATAACACAAGGAACAAAAAAAAACATTTGAATGCACATCATTTGCTGCATGTTAAACAAATCTTTGGTAACATCACATAATAACATCTCTTGCTTCACTTGTCTATCGAAAAGGTGAGGGCACTCAGCACAAAGCAAACTGGGCAAACGGTTACGACAAATATCATACAATTTCAAAGAAGCCCAAAAAATCAATTTCTCACATATTCAAAATACTGTGGTATGGAATGTCCATGGCCAGTACAGCCTGGTGGGGGTCGATAGGGCATTTACTCCACAGCTTCCTAGATATGGCACATTTTTGACAAAAAATGCCCTTATTATCATACATAAGAAGATTTTCACAGAAGGTGCTTTTAGACCTGCTAATCAAATATTTTTTCTGAGTACTCTTAGATATTTACCCCCCACCACCAATTGTAAAAGGGTTTCACCAGTTCTGGATGTGTAGCAGATATACTGTAAAATAATGAAATCGTTTTTATCTCATGATGAAAAAAAGTGAACTTTTGGTCTCAGAACATAAACACATTTCAGAAGAAGATCTACTAAAACAAACTATGGAACCTTCATACACTTCTTTACCTTGGACTGAATCTTTTATTCCTCTTGGCTATTTTCATACCACGGATGATTCCTTCACCGCCCCAAAGCCCAAACTGAGATTCTTCTGGATATTCTACATTGAATGGCCTTCTGTCTGTTTTAACCCTCTCACCTGTGGCGGGATCTCGAATGTAATCGCCTTGTAAAACAAAAAAAGGAGTGAAGATTTATTAGTCCACATTGTGGTTCAGGAATTGTTATCGATGACTGATAGGAGCCATCTCATGTAGCCATCAGCTCAAGAACAATTGAACTCATGACAATGCTTTGCACATCTATTCTCTGATGTACCTTTTGTCTTTCATTCATCTTTTGAAAATCTTTTGCCTCACTGTGTACAGGCCAGGGTCACATTCAGTGGACAAATGTCCAAACTCTTCACGAGGTTATGATTGAAAACACAAGTTCAGACAAAGGAACAGAATTGTCAAGGTACTTCCGACATGGAATGTTGCTCACGTGTTATTATAGTAAATCGTACAAAGCAAGCAAGCAAGTACTGTACATTGGTTTATTGCTAAAGACAGCTCTCACGTGCAGTTGATAAGAGTTTTTTTGAATTGGCAGTTCATGGGTTATCAAATTAGACATTGGATGGAGTCCAGATTTTACTGACACTTTAATGCACAGCTCAGGAGTAGAATTGCACAATGTGAGCTTGAAAGACAACTGAATGCTCAGAAGGACCAAATAACAAGTATTCCATACAAGGTCTGTATGAAATGATGATTTTCCACCAAACTACTTGTGACACAGGTTTAATATATCTCCATCATTGTTGAAGAATGGTATTTACGACTGCTCCATTTGTATGGAAATTTGCACCTCATACACGACACACATGTATCAAAACCCCTCAACTGACATTACTTTGTATCAAACAATTTAGTCAATCAATTTAATCTGATTCTGATCTTATCTATTAATAGATTCAATTTAATCTAACAAATTTAATCAATCAATCAATCAATCACTCAACCACCCAATCAATCAATCAATCAATTCAATCTCTCATAATGAGATAAGATGTCAATGGAAGAAATTAACTTACGACCAGGATCAACCCAATGCAACACTGGGGGTTTGGCAAAAGGTCTGTTATGCTTAAAGTAAGCTTCAGGAAGCCTCGAAGCCACACCTTCTTCATAGAAGCCCTTCAAAAGAAGTTGAAGAAGAGAGATGACTTTAATGTATACCACAGTAAATTGCTGGCTCTTTAATGTCCAGGCTCACTGCACATACCTGTAGGTGTGCTTTTTAGATACAGTACTGTATTGTTAGGAATGCAATCAAGAGCCATCACCACATGAAATGGCAGGCAAATGTGTGAGAAACACATGTGATCTCTTATTACAGTAGGCCTATAAGGTTACAAAATTTAGGGATTTGAGGATGCTTCACAGATGAGAACAAACTCCCACATGTACAGTATTCCTTCAAAGTAGTGCATATCAAGGTAGCAATGAATACAGTTCAGTCTGGTTAATCAAGTGTTTATCGTAGACAATTGTGGGTTATTTAAAGGTTGTGTGACATGCAGCTAGAAAAAAAGTCAGCTTTATTGAAAAGTTACAAAGTAAAACCCTAAATGAAAATCCATTGATATTTATTGACCTGTATCTACAGTATCTGTGGGCCACCAGAATATAAATATGGTGGCAGATGGCAGTGTTCTCCACAGGTCCTAATTTTGTCCTGGCGCTTTCCTCTAAGCTGGGTGGATGTGACTGATTGCCCTCCTTGGGGAGGGGTCTAAGGGTGCCTCATGGAAAAACTTTTGCTCATGTCAGGTGGGCTTGATGCACAAAGGTGCAAAATTTGGTGCCAAATCTGGATTGAATACAATCACCAAGTATTCCTATTTTTATGGTGATTTTTTTTAAATTTTGTTTGCTCTGGTGAATTTGCTCCTAACTTTAAAGAATCACAATACATACTGTAGAACCCTGGTACACCTACTCTTTTATCAGTTCATTACATGCTCCTTGCCAGAGTGTCTAAATTTTAACTTGGCCTACCTAACATATCTCTGCTCTAGCTCAGCTTCTGCAAAGGTAACATGTCATGGCCACCATTACAGTGTCCCATCTTATTTTTCTTG
The DNA here is from genome assembly GCA_021234535.1 of Stichopus chloronotus. Classification (NCBI taxonomy): domain Eukaryota; kingdom Metazoa; phylum Echinodermata; class Holothuroidea; order Aspidochirotida; family Stichopodidae; genus Stichopus; species Stichopus chloronotus. Next base: position 9,406,872 of record CM037836.1, read on the forward strand.
TTTTGGATTTAAAAAAAGTTAAGGAAGACAAAACAAGCCTGGTCTTGAAAAGTTTTAGGAAAGTCAATCAACTACCCACCTAAATTTAGACATTACGCTCCAAGGTGGACAATTGATACAACTTCCAAATAAATTTGTCTGAGCTAAAAGCATTAAAGTTTTTAATGAGACTGAAAACTTACTCAGGGAAGGGAGGGGGCCAGTGGTGTCTTGAAGGGGGGTGCAGTTCTAGGAAATCTTAAATACAACATTTGTAGGAATTTCACCTATCCCCTATGGCTATATGTGCAAATAAATGATATAGGTTGGTTTCAACTCCATTTAGGTTGGAGTCATGAGTTTGTGTTGACTTCTCATAGCAATGTTACTGTATACAGTATATGGTAAAATACTTTTCAAATACTGGATAAGCATGTATAACTAAAGATAACCCACCCTGTTTCATAATGTACCATTTAAGGCTTAGCAATACATTAGACAACAATTGAAGGAGATTTAAACACTTTGGATAAAAAAAAAATTGAAAATCTTTAGTGCGTAGTATGTATTGTATGTTAGGCAACAGCCTAGAAATGTCTCAAGCAATTGTCGAGAAAAACATAATGTAGGAGGAAACGAATCCTCCAACTGAGGGTTTGTAAATATATTGTGGATTCATAAGTTTAGGGTCTTTTCCACATGCTATGTAAATGTTTTTGGTATTCTTGATTGACTGGTGTATGTTGTAATTTTGTCGAGGAACAACCCCGCTATCCAACTGAATAGGGATTGCTTCAGTACAATGGGTAAATGCAGAGAACAATACAACTTGTGAGGTCGTACAATGTTTTTTGAGACTGAAATCTCTTACTTTGGGGAGTCCAAAGCTTGACATGGAATGTCAGAAATTCAAAAAACAACAAAAACCAAAATAATTTCAGCATTAATTTACTTTCTATAAGTCATTTTAAACTGACAGGGTTAACATTTTGAAAAATGTTTTCGGCTAAAACTTTTGCCTACCAGGGAGTTACTACATGACAAATGCACCTCCCCCAGCTGTAATCATACTGTAACATAAACTCAATGGGGGAATTAGTCCATTGATGTACATGTGAAGATTTCTACACACAAAAATTGAGTTGTGAGTTGTGATTGGTTGGTTAATATCAAACCAATCATGACGTTTTTAACATAAGTTCCTGTTTTATTCTTGCATGAAATCACTAGCATGCAGAATTCCCTTGACAACATTTCTAAAAGGAGTGTTTCTGTGCGGTTGGTCACGGCTTCTGGGCGGGCAGCAAGTTTTAGTGCGGGCACCAACGCATGCTCTTTATTTGTTCTGGCGACATGCCCCGACAAAGTGGCTAGTGGAGAACACTGGGTGGGGAGGGAAGTCAAACAAGACTCATATTACAATCAGTCTGTCCATAGTAAGAAAAGCCGTTTCACAAAGTACAATTGACTGCTTCAGCTGGGAGGTTATTCCATGCATTAATGATACAGAATAAAAAGAAGAGGTTTCCTAACATTTAGATGACAATGAACCATAAAAAAATTCAAAAGTATGGCCTCTGGTAGCACCAGTGTCCTTCAAACTGAAGAATTCCCTGTGATCAACATCTTCAAGACCATATGCGAGATGGAAGACCTCTATTGTATAAGGTCTGATCTGGAATGCCTTAACTGTAATGACACTAGTCCTACAGTGGAAGGGCTAATCTATTACGATAACGTAACTCATAAAGACCAGGAATTATTCGAGTGAAGCACCGGTGGACTCTCTCTACAAGAAATATGTCCTGCCTCAAAAACAGGATTCCAAGCAGGACTACTTACAGTGCTCCAGAATTGGTCACACCAAGGACTTATATAAGGTAGCAAGATCTCTTCAATCTTTGTATGTAAATGACTTCATAATAACTTATAACAATTCCAAGCACTCTTTTGACCTTTCTTAAAGATTCAGCAATATGTTTACCACATTTGAGAGACATCTGGATCACCACCCAAAGTGTTTTTCTCTGTCAATAGGCTGCAAATTGACACCTTCTCATAAAAAATTCAGGCTTATTTCTTCCCACATGCAAAACTGTACACTTTCTGACATTAAAAAGCATCTGTCAGTCCCTAGACCACTGATTTTAAACAAGAAGGTCCTTCTGAAGAACTGAGGCATCTTTTTTGTCAGAGACAAACGTAAAAATTTTGGTGTCATCAGCAAACTTGACAATATTGCCACAAATGTTTTCTTCAATGTCTTCAGATATCCAACAAAACTGGACCCAAAACAGACCCCTGTGGTACTACACTGCAAACAGCTGTCCAGTTAAACGTGACACCACCAAGCAGCACACAATCCAATAACAAGGAAAACCTATACACCATGTGCCCTTGTCAAACACCGCAAACATTAATGTTGCTGTTAGTGTTATTTCTAAGACTGACTGGAAAAGGCTTTGAATCAATGACTGACTTACAAGTAAACATTGCCTCACAGTGATGTAATTGTAATGTTCTCGTAAATGAGGCATTGTTCCCATAATAACTCTTTAGAAATTGAAGCAACTTTTCCAACTGTATCATAGAATACAACCACTGTCATTTTGATAATGACACTCTGATTCTGAATACGGTAACTGTTTAATTGATGTATCTGGAGAAAGTCTTAAAACTTTGTCATTCCTAGAATTTTAACTCTAGCCACGGCTTCAATACGCAACCAACAATTAGCACTAAGGCTGCAGTACTATCCTTCCTAAGTACCATCCTAATTCCTATCGCCGACGTTAGGCCTAAGTAAGTTTACTAAAGTTACTGTATTGCCTACGCTTGAACATGCCGGGTTATATTGTTTCGCAAAACTCGTACCAATCAAATACATGCTGGAAAAACTATCGCACGTTATGTAACAAAGCTGAAAAAGGGTTAACAGGAAAATGTGTAACCTTTCTTTTCGCTGGATTGAATACTATTCTATCTGGAACAGGTGCCTTTTTAAGTTTTACAGCCAAAGAATTCAATTTAAAGGATATAGTGTTTGTGATACTCTTTGCTGTCATTCTGTCTTCTTTTTCCTTTTCCTGCGAAGGAGTGACCACTGACTATAAGCAAACACCAGCAATTTTCGGCTATGGGATGGGGAGTAAGTGCAATAAATTAGACTTCCGGTACGTGACTTCTCAATGGCGGTTCATACGAAAAGTAAGTTAAGTCGGTTACTTCCGATCCTGCAAGTACGCAATCACAACCTCGTCTTCCGAAGAAACCAAATGATACGTCTCACTCTCAGCCTCTGTCAGGAATAACATGGCTTCAAGAATGAGCAAACCGAGCAGTTATCAACCCATAAATGATAGTGAAACACCCGTGGAAGATTTAGTTAGCGATATTATACGGTACCTCAGTCCAGGCAGTAGCAAATCCCTGCTCAGTCCTTGCTTTATTTTGGCCTACTGTAACTTACTGAAGTACTGTAGCTTACGCTATACATTGTTCTAGCCTAGGCCTAAACAACAAATTATTAAGTAACGTACCTCGTGGCTCGTTAGGCTACGGTAGACCAGTTCTGAACCAAGCACTGTAAATTTATTAAATACTTTAACTACAGCAGAAATGGAGGTACTGCCAGTAATTTAGAGTGGGCCTATTTTATTTACCAGGGAGTAATTGCAGAATGATTCGACCCATTCACAGTCGATAAATCTTTAATGAATAAAGGCACAAGGTCAGTCCTGCTATTGGTATTGCCTGTGAATGTGAGCGGTTCGACAATGAATGCCTGTTATGTTCGAATGAATGTCCGTTGTATGTGCAGCCTGCAGGACCTCCCTTGCTGTGCTAACTGCTTGTTTCACGTTATTTTTGAGTCACGGACTCAAAGTTAGAATCCGTGACTACACCCATGTTGTCACACACAATCTACCACGATATGCTTGAAGTTGAATGAGTAGTGTTTGTACGGGCAGCAATAGGGTCTACATACTATACGGTTAGGGTATATATGTATGTGTTTATGTGTATACATTACAGGGTTAGGGGATCGAGGATGTATTGTAACGTTTCACGGTACTGCCTAAAATTGGTACCGTCAGTACCGCCACAAATGGTACCGGTATCGGTACGATACTGGTACGGAGAGAGAGAAAAACGTTTGATTTTTAACTCAAGAAAATACTCGGAAAACATCCTGAGTTAACGTATTTGTAGTGTGCTAATTACTGCACAATTGTTACAACTTATTTCATAGCATAAAATCCTGGAAACTTGTTTTGTCTTGTGAAAACATTCTCTGGAATTCGCCGACTGTGTCGGCCGATTGTATACGCTAACAACATGATTGAAATACTACCAGGCTTATTGGACATTCAACACACACAACTGTATGTAAATTTGTACAGTAAATCTGCGGCTCGAAGCGAGCGAAGCACTGTACTATTTCAATGGGAAATTTTCAGCTGTTCGTCGCCGGCTCTGATCGAGTCGATCGAGATAAGCCCCGCCCCCAAGCTGCAACGTAGATTCTGGAATGACTGACCGTCATGAACTGAAATGATATCATGTGATCAACAAGTCTTAGATCTTTTGTTGACCTTTTCCCGCGATTTTCGACAGCCAATCACAAGTTCATAATGCAAGTGGCAGGCAGGACTTTATTTCATATTTAATTAGATGGAAGGCTAGCGCGCGAGAAAGGGTTTCATCGTTGCCGATGCATGCCTGTCCGGAATTCCCCAATCCAACGTTCTCATTTATGTGGAAGAGATTTTCAATATTAATGAGGTCAATCCAGTGATTTATTTGCATAGCTCATACCCTCTTAACATTAAATGAATTGCGCAGAGTATAATCGATTAATTATTAATGAAATCAATGAGATGACATGATTTTGGACCCGATGGCCTCGATCGTGACTGAAACTATTACTGCCCACGTGTATCGCTACTAATGGCATACCACTTCGGTGTATGTTCTGGCGACTACAGACTTTGTATTGACTCATCAGAAATAAATATTTTGAAAGAGTGAATGCCAGCAAACAATACATATGGAACGTCACGGAAATGGAATAAGGAAGGAATAACAATTGTCTTAATAAACTGTGTATTTCAGTACCCTTCTAAAATCTAGCCAGCTTACTTTCTGTGTGAAGGAAAGACTAGACTCTCAATAATAACAAAAATATGTGAAAACTTATAAATAGCATTACAGTTAACTTGTCACTGCCATTCTCCCGACTGTTGGCTTTGGCCCGACTATGTACTATTGAAAATGGAATACTGGTACATGGATGTCAGTTAATGGTTCCTTGGACTCTTACTAGTAATATTTATGGAGTGGCTCCGCCATATGTTACCCCAGACTTGGCCCGTCATGTGTCCACAGTGGTACTATGGTAGAGGGGATGGAACAGAGTGCCAACTCTTATCCCTTAAGGGCGCCATGATGTTGCTAATGGGGTTTGTGGCAATTGTGATGCAGATTCTTTATCTTGTAACTAGAACCTTTTTTTTTTCTTCGTGGAATACAGTTCTGAAAAACTAAAAACTATATGGGTAGAGGATTTTGAAGCTGATTTAAGAATCGGCAAAACCAGAAACGATGCACAAACAAAAGCCCCCCCATAAAAAAATGCTTAGCGCGTCCGATGATGTTTCATGGAGAGTTTATAGACATACTGTAGTTTCATTGATGCCTGACGTTATCTAGAATGTTGATAACAGGAGAAAAGTAAATATTCAAAGTATTTCCAAACTGCGCAAGTGTTCTTCTCTTTTCACATGAAATAATGTAAATCGTATCAATCCAAAGAAGTTTCACAGATCTCTCTCAGTCATTAGAGGTAAATTTTCTTGAAATGGAATCCATAAATCCTATTTTACTCACCTGGTACACGTTTCGTTCGATCACACTGCTAGCGAGGTGTTACTGGATGCTGTACTTACTTCCCAAGACCCAGTACGTAACCAAATATCAGCACAGTGCACACTGTACACATATAGGCCACTTACGAAGCCATTATGTTGTAAGTTCATTTTGACGAAGCTGTAATATATGCTTTTACCTTTTCACAGATTTTTCATGTAATATTGTTGTAATACTGTTTATAATATATTTCATCATTGCTTAAAAGTTTGACGGAGAGGTTACAAATAAAACACGCAAAGTCGTTTTTTAAACTTTATTCTCTTTCAAGTTAAAACGAACATCACAAGTGTAACGTTAGGCCTAACGTTAGGCCTAACGTTAAGCTTACTTTCGCGGTACTGTTTGGTACCGTTGTCGGCGGTACTTCGGTACCTTTTAATTGGTGGTATAGTACCGTACCGGTACCGGTACAGACCGGTACATACGAAAGAACCGGTATACCGTGCAACGTTAATGTATTGCGTAAATACATCTTCGAAGATCTATCTGCTGAATTCCATCTGGTAGTGTAGTGGGTTAGGGAGAGGACTGTCATGCTACTGTTACATTACCCAAGTGGGTTCAAATCCTCTTCTTACTTCTTTCCTTTGGCAGCTTTAACGTCTGTCATTTCTCTCCACAGATTTTCACAGGATGTCTAACTACAACTTTTTGATATAAAAAAAAAAAAAACAGATCTGCATAAAGAGTGAATCCACCATTCTAAATTTGTACCGAGTCATGTATGAATGCAGAATCGACGAGCAAGTACATTCACTGAGTCTAGTTTTGTCTTGCAAATTCTGATTTTTTTTCACTCTTCGATATTCAAAGATGAGAGAATGGTTCAAATAATGATATACTATGCAGTACTAGGTCTAAGCCTACTAACGTACAATTTCAATCTTTTGCAATTTAATAAAACTGAATAATGGCTGAATTGGCTAATGTTGTAGTAGGCCTACCCCCAATAAAAAGGTTCTAGATCATTCTGTTCACAAATTTTCTGCAATATAATCCACTATCGGCTCAAAATGCTTTTTCCATCCAAGGGTGTTCACCTCAGAGCACTGGCAATCATGCATGCACAGTTCTCGTATATGGCTGCAGTAAAATACAGTTTGATGTTGAAAAATTTCTGTGACATTTATTCAAGGCAGTAAGGTATTTTGCACTTGTAGAGCCAACTGATTAAATGCTGACTGATTGGCTCTTGGGGACATTCATTCATAAAAACTTTCTTTACTACTACTCTGTAGCGGAAAAACAACCCAAGGGATCATCTTCAGAGTTTACCTATTAATGCGTGGTACTGTTTTCAGCCTCAGTACCATGTAGTTGTCGATTGCCGTGTATTTGTGATGAAAAGTGATACAGTAGTTGTGATATTTAAGTATACACTGCAGAATGGCAAAAACCACTTTCTACCATGCAATCGACTTATTAGTTTCACACTGATATCACCTTAAGTTCCTTAACATACATTTACCGACTACTACAAACAGATTCCACACGTGTGTATTTGAAAACAATTTTGTTTAATTTTTTCCCCCAGGAAAGTGTCGATTACCCCCATGGAAGAAAACAATGTTTGTGAAACTGCATGTGGTGGCGCTGCTTCAGAGAGATCGGTGGTAAAGTCAACATCGTCATTAAAGAATGTGTTCTTATATGATTTGTATGCCAGTCCTAGTTCAGTCGATCGAAATGAAACCTTCGTCATCCAAGGCTGGTTCAGTGGAGTTCAGAAAATAGAGCTAAGGTAATTGTCATTCATTTTAGAGACGGTTACTTGGAAGACTTCCCCTGTGTTCACATGTGATAATGTGCTCTTCATCCAGCTACGATCAGATCAGGTGGTTGTCATCAAACTGTAATGAAAAGCCATGTGAACTCGCCAGTGGTTATTCTCAAGTTCCATGATCATGATCACAGTCGCAAAAGAAAATGCATGCCGGGGAATGCCTACCAGATCTGATCACTTGTTTATTGAAAGTGAAGGGACTCCCTGTTTATGTATAGTGGTGCATGCGATCCAGCAAGTGATGTAATTAAGGCCCGCATGCTGTACATACAAAACTTTCCATAAACAAGACATAACTGTACCTGTTCATTGTGTTCGACTGCATGACTCTCCACAATATTCCTGAATTTTCTTGCCCTTTAATCCTGCTATCGTTATTGGATTTTCAAAATACTTTTTTTATTATAAATTGAGGATTCCTTTCCAAGGAATTGGCTCTTATATTGCTTCTGTTTATACATTTGCAGAAATGGGCAGAGCCATATTCACTGTAGGCCTTGCCTGGTGTAGATAGGTCACTCAATGTTGGGCTTGAGCCTGGGCAAAATTTAGTAGTTCTAACTTACTGTAGTAACTAGCAAATAGTATTATTAAGGTTATGCAAAAAGACAAAGAGACAGATAAAAAAGTATTCATATTGAATTTTGAGCATGTGGTTTCACTTTTCATGAAAATGCTCTATTAAAAACAATTTTTTCTTTTTACAATTGCATCATGAATTAATGTATCCCAAATATGCAAATTTGTGATGTGTGAGAGAGGGACTCACATGATACACTTCACTGTCTGCAATAACCTTGGTTACTTAAACGTTACTTCAAGGGCATTTGAGAATTTGATGTACCCAGGGGGTTTTATTTTGAAAGCATGCACATTATTATTATTGTCTTCTTCAAAAACAATATCTCTTTATACCAATGTGAAACCCAGAAATTAAGAGACAATATGTATAGTGACATTTTGCAACAACACTCCACATCATCACTTTTGCATTTTCATTAAACTTTGACAATGAAAAAAACAATGAAAAAAACAATGGCAGTAATATATCAGTTCTAATAGATTGTCATTCAGAGTTTCACTCTGCAAATCCTCTGACTAAAGACTTTTCTAGCAGTGTGTCACATGGTCTTTAAAGAACTTGTATCAAAAGAGTGGCAGTAAAGTGGATAATGTCTGTGGCCTATCCTCCTTTAAAAGAAACATATTAAGTGAGTTAAAACACTCCCCTTTAACTACATTACATACATTTACTGCTCAGATGCATTATTTACATGTATTTCAGTCACTGACATATGGAACCAAACATGTAGACCGCAGTAACACATATCAATTTTTTCCTGACTAGTTGATTCTCTGCAAAATTTATTGATTTCCACTTCAGGTTGGTTTCAGGTGTCCATGTAACGTTTGAGGGTGTTGCTTGTGAGTTGATGCCAATACTGTAGAGTAGTTCTTTAAGGTCTTGATCAGTTGCATAATGAGTGGGACACAGACTTGTTACTTTTCCTTTGTAAAATGATTGTTATATATGTGCAGACTCATACCGTAGGAACCTATGAAATTAACATATTTAGACAAGAACACTGTGATAAAACTCATCTGCTAAGAATCGTCTATTGTAGGGTTGGTCTGTCAATCATCTGTCAGCTGATATACTGTATATATCTCGTTTTAGCCAGGAGTCCAAGAGGAGAAACCTCTGTAAATGTTTCTTTGCAAAGTGTCACTGTGGCACGAAAACGCTGAACACTGTATCAGACTTAACCCCCTTTAATAATGCATTTGTGCCTAAATAAGACACAGTGACTCCCTGTGTTCACATGTGATAATAAGACACAGTTACTCCCTGTGTTCACATGTGATAATAAGACACAGTGACTCCCTGTGTTCACATGTGATAATAAGACACAGTGACTCCCTGTGTTCACATGTGATAATAAGACACAGTGACTCCCTGTGTGCACATGTGATAAGGAGCTTGATCACGATCACAGTCCGTCAAATCATCAGACCAAGTGCTCGTCATCAGATCACCGTCAGATGAAAATGCATGGGAACTCACGCGAGATCTGGTCACTTGTTTATTGGAAGGGAAGGCTCTTACTGTCCAGTATAGGGGCGCATGCGTTGCAGCGAGAGATATAGTCGAGGCCTGCATGCTTTAAATACATTTTACATGCTTTTCATACACAAAACATACATTTCGTTTGACTGGGATAATCTCCGCAATACAGTAGTCCTGAATTTTCTTGCCTTTTAATCCTGCTAGCGTCATCTACTTACAGCTATTTATCGATGCTGTGTGTGTCCAGTGGATTTTCATAATAATATTTTATGAATTGACGATTTTTTTTGCAAGGAATTACCTCTTTAAGATACAACTTTCTGTTTACACATTTGCAGAAACGGACAGAGCCATACTCGCTGTATGCCTTGCCTACTGTAGACAGGTTACTCAACGTCAGGCTAGAGTCTGGCCAAAAGTCAGAAGTTCTGACGAAGTAGCTATTTAGACTCTATACTGCCCAACGTTATGTATCGAAATAGTGAGTCTAGTGCTGCAATAGTCGTAGCATGTGAGGATGTGAGGAGATGTTGGTGGGGGGAGACCCTAATCCTAATCTGAACTGCAGAACAGAACAAAACAGGTACAGTAGGCGACCGGGAAAGTACAACTTAACTGCAGCTCCCATTTCCGCTCGATCCTTTGTCCACATTAGGTCAAGGCCAGCTCGATTACCGCTTGATGTGAAGCCTGTCATCAGACGGAGAGCGCGTCATCACATGGGAATGCGAGTATCATCTGATCATGGAAAACCAGAAGAATCCCCTGGGCCGTTGATTACGAGCGTGTTACCACGTGTGAACACAGGGACTGTAAACTACTGTACTGTCCTCTCTAGTGTCAATGTGACCTAGGAATGTCATCATGTTCTGCTGCTCTTTTCACTGTAGATGGCAATGTTTCAGGTGTGGTCGTACGCAGTGTCCATGTTACGGTGAAGACAGTTTCTTTTCGACACAATCTCACCAGTCACAGGGAGATATACAAGTTAAGGCCAGGTAGGTCCTTGCTGTCAGGTTATCAGTTCAAGTTTCAGCAGATAGTCAAATCTGCAGGTATTCAAAAAGAAAAAGCAGCCACTTGTGGGTAATTCTAATAGACTTGAACCATATCTATTTATTCATGACTGCAATTTATACTGAAGTCAAGGTCTAAAGAAGACATTTGTCAAAAAAGAGAGGCAATAAACTTGTATTCTCTTGCCATTTTTCTCCATGCCAAATGGAACCAAATTGAGACTGCAGAACTTTAATATAGGAAGCAAAATAGTGGATATTCTGTAAGTACCATAATCCTAGTTTTTGAAGTGGAATGAACAGTATAGGGTAAACAAACAAGCAATTAATTGTATGTTGAAACATGCTTCAGTTGGGAAGAAAAGTATCATTGCTTCTCAAATGCTGCTCTGTTGAAAGTTGCTTTGGTGCAACTCAAATAAATGTCCAATAGCATGTACAGTATGTGCACAAATGACATAAGGTCAGTTATAAAGTAGACTAACATACAGTATCTCACAAAACTTTCCCAGGGTAAGCTTTATGTCAGATAGTCTCGTGAACAAACATTAAAAGTCAAAGGTGGAGATAAGACTTTGAACTTTTTCAACTAGAGTGAAGTGCTGTACAAACTTATTTAGGCACCATATCAAAACTTTTCTATGCAGTGTTTCATGCCCTGTTCTGACAGCAGCTTAATCCTCCCATTGAATCACACCCATTGTTGTGAGCTCTCTCTTCCAGAGCTTTGTACAGGACTGCCCTGGGATTTTAAGGCCCCCACCTCAGAACGGCAATTCATCGATGCAAATACTGTAGTAGTAATCCGCTCACACACCAAAGTCTGCTTAAGTCAAACGGCAGAAAACGCTTGAGAATTGAACACAGATTAGCTATTGTTACAGATTTATAGAAATCATTGTCAGATGTTTGTGGTCAAAAGGTGAAGCCTAGGCCTTGTATTTGGGCATTGGAGCATAATTGGCAAGCCTTGCCGTAAAATGATGCGTGGCTGCGAGCTGAGTTTGTTTCCCTTCAAGTGCAAATACATTAATGATGAAGTGATATATAAAAATTGCATGTAGAGATTGGCTTTGCAACATTCTTAAACGAAACTGGTCCATTTTTTTTAATACACCACAACAAATCATCCACTATTTCTTTAAGCTTAGGCTAATGTCACAAACATAGTCGTTGACATAAATGATACAAGCCCACGTTACCGTAACAAAAATGCAGCATGCGACCCTTCAGCTCTGACCTTTTTGTACGGCCTGCGGGGAAAACAGTCAATACTGTCACAGATTTGGATATCTGTACGTCCACAATTCCACAATTTTTATGTTCTCCTGTCAAAATGAACATTGTATTATCCAAAGTACATGAGTATCTCAGCTAAATGCCGACTGACATGATAAATTCTGAATGTGCTACGTAGGTCGACATTGTAGGCTCCTTCAACCCCAGAACAAAGTTGGTAACGTTGCTTCTACGATTTTCCAGAAGTGGTACATTATGTCATAACTCAGTCCGATGGAATCTGACCGGCCAAAATAATGAACAGATGGGTAGAGCGTAACTTAGACCTAGCAAACGACAAGCTATGCATCTTAATCACATTCCATAACATATATATTTGTTTCTTTTTTTTATGTCACGTTCCATTCAGAAATACATACTGATCCGAATGTTAATTGTTTGCCTATAACTTAGTTATATTAGTATACTACTGTACACAGTAACATTAACTTTAGCCTTGTGCAATTTGACTTGTACTGTCATAGGACTGTGTTAACATATCAATGAAAATATACTACTTCTAGGCCCATTCCAATCCTAGCCCAATTTGACTAAATTTCTTTTCATACTCGATTGTGACCACACACGGAACCCTTATTGCAATGCTGAGTTATTACTTCTTGCTTCTCTTGCTGTTCCCTTTCTTCTTGCTTTGTCTACTTATCGCTAAGTAGCTAGTGGAATACCTACCGGTTTAGCTGCTCTGAATGGCTAAGTAATCACTGTGGTCAGAATGAGCGCTACTTACTGTGTAAGAGGGTATTTTTGATATGCACTTGCCATCGCTAATCCGCATAGGGGTTGAATGACTAATCACTGGCACATTGTATTGGTTTGGAGTTTATTAGTTGCTTTGTCTAGTGCTGATTGAAATAGGCCAGACTTAATTGCTCCTGCATGAAGTTGACCAAAATTGTAGCAATTACTGTTTGTATTGGGAGGACTGAGTATCCAGCGACTGGAAAGAACCAGAATCCACCACCATGATCAATGAAAAAACAAAGACTTTGGGGTATTGTCTAATGATGGCTCATGATGATCATTTTTCCTATGATGCACCATCATATTATGCAGGGTTATCAGTTTTAACCACACATTTTATGTGACATAATTGCATCAAGTCATAACACAGTTTTAGACTACAGAAAATAATGTCACATGCATTACCACACTTTGTGTATTTGGTAATGTACAGTATTTGTGAATACGCTCGTGTGAGTGGCCGGAGTGAGACAAATTTCTGGGATTGTGACACCATTGGTTTTAATGCCCTACACCGTGCCTTATCCATGGACTCAGGAGGGTCTTGCTGTGCACTTAGAATTGACCATTTCAATTGCGAAAGTGATACGCGCACAAGTGAGAAGAATTCAGGATGAAAAGTCGATTCAAGCCATCTGTGATGCAGCCTCAGATTTAGGTCTAAAGAAGTTTATTTTACATCTCAGGTAAGCTGATTGATCCAGACTTTTAGTTTTGTTATTATAGCTGCTTTACTCGTCAGTATGCAGGTCTTGTGTGGCAGAACTTACTAACTGTAGTATGTTAAAATAGCCAGAGAATGGATGGGCTATGTGGGCTGGAATGGGGCAGAATTACTGCAACAATGGACTAGTAAACCAGCAATTGCAGATGCTTCACATTCAAAGTTTTGTTCTTTCAAAAATAATTCTGGTGTCATTGCCCCCACTCCTTCCCACAGTCCCTTCCTATGGACCCAACAAATTGCCCAACAAGCCATATGCCAACCATTCTTTTAGGATATGGCTTTTATGCAGTAAGTTCAGCAGGGTATAATTGCAGATGTCACTACTTGCAGCATACTGTAGTAATTTGTTCTTCCACTATGTTGAAAATGAACACTTTGCTTTCCTCATCCACTCAATTTTTGTGTAGGTGCTCAGTGGATTCAACAATATGCACAGAATTTTTGGTTGTTTGAAGCCATCTCCAGAGCAACTGTTGAAAGTATCTGTGAGACAAGATTTCAGTCCCTCAGACTTCAGAGTAGTTTCAAACCAAAGAATATACATATTGTAGGCTTGGCTAGTGAATGGAGACTAGTTGCACTGTGTTAGGGTTTGTGTTGCTGTCCAGCTAAAAATAAAATAGCCAGAGCTTCAGATGGTATATGTACACTGTGTCTGACATTCTTAAGAGTTGTCTGCAAAGATGCCATTTTTTAACATCATTCCTACAGCAAACTGGACATCTTTCTTCAGCAATTACACAAATTATACAACAATATCACCATAGACCGAGGACTCCTCAGCATGACAGTAAAGGCACTGGATCTCCAGAGGTTCACCATATTAAGGACAGAAGGCACAAGGTGAGACACCTACCCAGACAATACATTATGAATAATAGATACAAAGCCATGTTACATCACCTTGTGGGGATAAGACTCACAGTATTACTTCTTAACTAGCTTTTACTAGTGTCTGTTCTTGGCAGGGGCAACAATTCGAATTGAAATGTGGGGGGTCATGTTTGACTAACTGACAGGTTTGAATGATTAAAGCCGACCCGGCAGGGGTCTACACGCTGCACTTTTTGATGGCTTTGGGTATACCGGACTGGTATTCCCCTGGGGTCTGGGGTCACGTCCATTCTCGTCACCAGAAGAAGAACCTCGGAAGCTCTGAGGTATTTGCAGAATTGCGAGCCTTGGAACGAAGAATTTCTGTATCTTTGAATGATGTTGAAAGCTCAAAACTGGTCAGACATTGCATGTTTTGAGAAAAATGATAAATTTGATGATTGACAGGTGGGTGCCATGCAGCGTCTAGTGATTGAAGACACATATTGTCTAAAGTCTGTGAAACAACAATGGGGGGGGGGGGGGGTGTTTGTCCAGGGTTTTTAAGAAAGGCTGGCCTTAGAGCATGTGCACCAGGACTAAGTGGAGCACCACCGTTGGTTGATGCGGAGCGTGTAAGAAAAAATGACAAGAAATAGCATTTCCCTGCCATCCTAAGCTGCATATACCCATCCTTGAAATAAGGATATCATGTCTGAAATTTCTAAATTCGTGTAAAACAGTCAATTTATGAAAAATGGTACAGTAGTACATATCAGAGGGAGTTGAGATGATACAAGAATCATAATGAATTATGCATCCCCTTATCCATTTTCTTAGAGTACTTTGCAAACACTTGGGGGCTGAGCCCATAGGCGTACATACTCCTGGAAATTTTTTTGGTGGAGAGATTTTTGCCTGAATTTGTTACTTGTTACTGAGTGTTATAACTACAGTATGTATTGAAAGAGAGGGTCACAATGAGTAAGAGTATAGCATACATCCCAAGTAGCCAAATCGGCATTTCCCTAGTGTTCTAGGCTGCATGTACCCAGCCTTAAAAGAAGGATATGTCTGCAATTTGAAAAACAATCTGTGAGGAATGGTAATGGATATGAGGGAATTTACAGCAAAGTGTGTCAGGAAGAGTGTTTCAAAACCTCTGCAACATTTCAAAAATGAAACAAAACTTTCATCTTTTAGGCAGAAAATGAACATGGACAGATATAAACAGAAATCACCAAAGCACTGCCACCGGATTTGATGATTGGGGACATATTTTGCCATATGCGTCATCGATATGACATATGAAGCACCTATCCAGAGTTTTCAGCAGGGGTGGAGACCTGGCCTGAGTACAAAACCCCTTTTGCGTGCACCGTGGGCAGGACTATCTCAGTGGAGTACCACCATTGGTTGGTGCAGAGCGTACCCTAAATTTTGGACTTAACAAACCCCCCCCTCAAATGGTTGGAAATGACACTTCCCAGATGTTCTGGGCTTCATGTACCCAGTCTTGAAGTAGGGCTCTCATGTCTGAAATTATCGCAATTTATTTCCATGGAAAAATGGTAATAATATGTATTGCTCTGATCTAGAATATTAATGCTATCATTGTTTTCTGAAAAGTTAATTCAACAGTTTTGACTTCCTAACCATGGCAGGTTTTTTCAGTAGTTTCAACTAGCAGGTGACTTTAGATTAAATCTGGTACAATATTTCGCATCTGTTGCAGTCAATTTTTTCCCTGAGAAATTATGGTTTCAGAAAAGTTATTCCAACAATTACAGTTGTTTACTAGTTTGCTTCAGTTGTAGATGATTGCATGATTGCATTGCAAGTAAAACTTGTTCTTGTACTACAGTAGTGCAATATTTGGCTTCTTTTGAAGTCGTGAAATGTGCTAGATTGAGATATGAAAAATTTCAACTGGTTTCTGACCATCCTCATGCACTTCTAGACTGAAATATGAGAAATTCAAATGGAATTTCAGATTATTTTTTAAAGTTTCCTTAATTACCTGGTAACCCCACAATCTGATGGAATACTTGGCATCTTTTGACATCATGAAATGTGCTAGACTGAGGTATGAAAAATTCTACCTGGTGTTTCAGATTTTCCGGCGGCCCTGAGTGCATATCAACAATTCATTCAAAAACACAATCACTAACAGAATTTTGACCAATTCTTTCTCTTCTGGTGCTTTGAAATTGGGTTGGTGTATTGATGGCGAGGGAATGTGCCACAGTCTTTTTGTCCACCATGAGCATGCGAAGGCTGTTTCCTGTCTTATGGACCAATAACGCCTTGGCTTGAAATTTTTTTCGGAAATATGTTTTAGGGATTAAAGTCTAAGAAAATGTAAATTTACAAGAAAGCAATTGTAAGATCACTCACAGTAAATAAGACTTTACAAACTTACGACTCGTGAACTTGATGATTGCCATTCCAAATGTTACCATTACTCCATGTAAAGTACCAGGAGGGGGTGGGGATTACTGGGTGTCATTCCTCATTTGTTCTTCAGAAAAACAAGTACACAATCAATGACTGTATCCTCTTACTGTAACTTAATCTCGACTGGCAAGGTAAGTCAGTCAATCCATTACCTTTAATTGTCCATTAACATAACACACAAAGAAGACACTGTTCATCAGTCACTCTCCAAAATTGTGGGGCGATATTTGTTACGATGTCCCCCTAACATTCAAAAAGTGAGCCAAAACATTTCCCTTTCATGAAATGTGGGGGGAACATTTGATTTTACTGTATGTACCCCCACCTATTAAAATGTGGGGGGACATGTCCCTTTGTCCCCACAGGATCGATGTCCATGGCCAAAATTCTAGATCCAAAAGTTGGACAGTTATATCAGCCATTTTTAGTCAGTCGGGTACCAGAAGATGTAACTCCTATGAGGCTGGGAGTTTGCTGTTAAGTTCATAATACCACATTTTGCTTAGGACGCTGATGTAACACCATGCATCTTCCTTTTGGGGCGTGGCAATGAAGTGTTCTTAGTTGCATAGGCTGAATTTTGTCGTGCATACCGTGCCTAGTGAAAGCTTTAGGTCTTGGTAGCAATCGCAGAGCTGGTTCCTGAATCATTGGTCGGGTACCCGGGCACCTGGGGCAAACACTGTCTTTCACCCTTCTTGCAATATCTTGTGGGAAACTTTGTGTCACTTACTCTGCAAGTAAAAGTTCACTCCCTTTACGATGATTCAGCGGTTGAATCAAATGTAGAGGTGATGCAGAGTTTACAATGGAAAGAACTGTCTCTGATTTGTAGATGAAAGATCCTTCATGGATCAGCAAAAACAGCAAAGGTAAATCAAAAGGTTTTCTGAAAATCTCCAGTCTAGGGGAGTTATAAAATTTGCCTACTTTCCTTGCTGACACTCTTGCTGTCCTCATTATCAAATTGTTTTCAAAGGTGTGAGTTCCCAGTTGGAGTGATGCCAAAACTGGTCGGAGAATCTGTGTCATTAGGAGAATCTGTATCGAGGAAATTTGAAACAAGGTATAAGTTTACTAGTAACTTTGCATCTTTGACAGTGAAATTTCAATTTTGATTTCACTCCAACAGGTAACTTTCCAAATTACTGTACAGCTTTACTAATTCATAAATTGTAGTGATGAAAAATTATTTCCACTCTACAGCAGATCTGGACCCATCAGCCAGAAGATCACCTACCCACCAGGATAGTTTCAATGACTGGAGCTGATGGGTGAACCACCACCAGAAGAGAGGTAGTAGTTTTAGTAGGCCTTGAAGGGCATTTATTTTGCAATGCTAAGCATCTACACAAGTGTGGATTAGGCATGTGGCTTATAAATTACAACCTCACGTCGGGTGACCATCAACTTAACAATTTTGGATCAAATTTGGTCAGTTCAGATGTGAAAACCTAAGATTACTCTTGGATGAAAAACCTGTTGTACAGTGACCCGGCAGGGCTAACATTAATTGCTTTAAATGCCACCACTTTATCCACTCATCCACAGCACTGGTATTGTCACAGTGTAATAACAAAATTGCTACCTGTGGAAGATTTTAATAGAGAAATGTGAAGTGACATTGAGGCAACCCTCCTAGGCTTTAATCCTGGCCACTTGATGAAGAGAATGGTGAGTACCGAACTATCTGGGAGGTTTTTTTGTCCCTTTGTGTCATCTTTTACACATTTTTGTGATAAGCAAATAGTAGGTTTGTGAACAGAAAATGAAGAGGTGAATGACATTCCTGGGTTTGATGGAAGGGCTATAGTATTGAGTTTCAATGAAGTCTGGCAAAGAAGTGCATTTAGTCCTAGTGAGTACAGTTTTACCAAAGCATAACCATCTTTTTCAATTCATTAACATACATCTTTAATTTGTTCTTTTTCACATTCCTCATCAGGTTTATGCCAGCAAACAAGGCAACGTGGAAAAGACATATTCCAGAATTTTACAGAAATTGCCAAACCTTCATGGACACCACCAATCGCCTTTTGTCGCTTTCAGCCGCATCCGTTGATTGTTTAAGGGAGATTCAGCCCAATGAAACTTTTCAAATCTGACTGGTGAAGCTCTCTTGCAAGGGAAGCTCTCCCATCATTGGTTTGAATCACTCTGCAGAGTCCTGGCATCGAAAGATTTAGATCCAGCAGAGACAGTCATCCGCTAGAACCACCCAAGCACGAAGGGCAAGACAGCCAAGCCAAATGTCTCAATGAATGAGGGATAAATAAAATGTTCAAAAAGAAATATGATTTAGTCATGTGTTTCTTTGGTGTGTCACTTTGTCTTCTGTCATACAACCAAAACGAAAAAAATCGTTTTGGCCAAGCAATTATTGGAATTACGTTATCTGAGCACAGCTTAGAAGTTTTGTTTAAAATCATTCCTGAGTCCTCGACAAAGTATTCACTCGCTGGTGTAAAATATATTAAAGAAATTCTCAGTAGTCTTAGTGAGGTACCAGTCATCAGTGCTTTGGAGATTGTGCAGGTTTCTGTATGGGTATGCAAACACTGTGGCTGAATATTCTACAAAACCATTCACACTGCTAGTTTGCTAGCAAACTCAAAGAAGAGAGCAGTTAGAATAGTGATCGCAAATTTTAGCTTCATCTTGCTTTAAGGGAAATAGGGGTTTGTTTTGCGTAAGAAAAATCATGATTTCAAAACCATAATTGCCAGCAAAGAATTTCAGATTTTCCCAAATAAGGATGGATGGTGGCCTTCTTTTCCTGAAATTTGTCTCACAGACAGAAATTCAGCTATTTGTTATTTGAGACTAATTTGTTCACCCAAACTTTCAAACATTCAAATGTTGTATCTTCCATGACTCATCTTATGCACATTGTTTTGAGGAGATAAAGGCCTTTGTAGATGTTTATTGATGAGCCTGAATAATTCAACAGTAATTGAAACTATTTCTTGTATGGTATGTTTGAAAATGCCCTATTTCCCTGTAAGGTGCTTGCCTTAGCTCTGTGAGCAGTGAACACCTGTGCTGCACAATCTACCCAGCCACATGTGTTTTAAGGATTTAAGAAAGGAAGGGTCTGCTGTGAGATTAGAAAAACTGTTGCAATAGAGTACATCCTGTTTTCAAAATGCATGTATTAAAGTTGAAGGTTCCTGGTACATTTTAACAAGAAGTGATCATAAACAGACATATTAACAACTGGTTGATGAGCTCAACAGAAGGTCTTAAGTTGCAACATTTCGAACATTCCACGTTGCAGAGTTCACCAATAGGGAATCATGTGCTTCTTAATTAAAAACTCATCTATGTCTCCTTCCAGATTTGCAAAACATTTTCAAGATGAAGCTAACTGTTATTCATACAAATGCCATAAAACTTGTGAAAAAATGTACACTATCTCCACAAATATTCATACAATCAGGCTGTGTGGGTTTGACCCTGAAGTGCTGCAAAATTTGGTTCATTTTTATCAAATACTGTCTGTCCAACTTTGACGATCTCAGATGTAATCTCTTCAGGGAAACACCAAATTTGTCACTCAGGTGGTCACAGCGGGGTTACGTCGTTTCATTTTTTTCCCGCAGATTCAGCATCGATGACTCCACCGGTGTAGGATTTGTCTGGTGTTACAACAACAAAGTTCTTTCTCATATCCTTGCACTGTCATCCGCGGACTGGAAACACCTCACGGACGCAGTACGTAAATGTGGCGGATACTTTGCCGACGAAAACATGGCACGTGCAAGACCAGGGGAGGAAAGTGTGGGTTGACATTTCATTTCGTTGATTTATTTTTTTAGGTAATTTCTTAGTTACATAAGGCATGTTGATGAACCTTAGGTGTACTTTATAGTTAACTTGAGTGTTTAGAGTCCATTTTTTGCTCAATGTGCTTTCCTTTTTGTGAAAACTTACAGCAGAATCAAGACTATTACAAGAAGTGAACACTGTGATGACCAATAGAAAAATTTCAATGGACTGTCTCATTGATGAGTATGAACACTGGTCTGCCTATCAATGGAGAATTCAACCATCTTGACTTTGTGTCACACTAAATCATCGTACTCATTTTCATTGTTTTGTTACAAATTTGAATCATGGGGATCATACTTAATGCAACTTCATATCAGAATAAGGTGTAGGAAGAAAACTCGTAACTCACAGAAAACTAATAAAACCCATAACTCTCTGTTCACAGGAAGAAAAACACATAAGCAGGGATAGTTATTTATCCATCAGTTTTGTCTACTGTTCTTCATTGCCAAATACAAAGAAAATACATAGGATAATGCAGGCAGGAAAAAGTGCTGTCATTTGCTTCTCTGTAAAAAGTATGTACAAAAGATGAAAAAGCCTTTGTCATGTGGAAGAAAAGGGGGGGGGGGAGGAAAGATATAAGGGAACCAATATGCTAGAAGTAAAACTTCATACGTAGTTACATCAAACCTGTAGATGGTCCTCGAAACATTTGATAAACCCCAAATGCTGAATTACCATACATTGCCAATGTAGAAAGTATGTAATTGTGGTGGTACAACGTGGTTGGGAAATTTGAGTTAATTGTAATCAATATGCAAGTGCATTTTAATAAGCAGTCATAGCTGCATACTGTATGTACTCATGCTATTGTGCTAAAAATTAAAGAGAAATATCTAAATACATTAAAGTACTGTTACATTTGTGAGTTATTCTCTTGAGGTCTCACAGTTGGTGCTCCTGTCTTGACAGATGGTGTTGCTAGACTTGGACGGTACCACAAAAATTTGGCAGTGGTATGTTTGTCATGTTAGCACAGGTATTAATTGAGGTATCATTACTTTCCATTTGTTCAAAGTGGTAACAAACAGGAAGAAGTTAAAATTTCTGTAGTCCCTATACTGTTGCCATGTGCTTCACAGTACAAAGAATAGAGTGGTGTGTCAGGTGTATTGTTTAGGTATGCACGGACCAGCTATGAGGCACCTGCGCCATGCTGCCAATCATGTTTACATTGTAGCTTGTTGAGAAGATTCTCGTCTGCTGTTCCATGTGTCCTGTGCAAACAGCGCTGCAGCTACCACACGGTTGTACTGCACACTACCAAATATGGGCAGAGCCTTTTGCATTTTGTCAACAAAAAATTGAGAGAAACTGCACCGACCTTAGTGAATGTTATCCTTGCTAAAAGTAGCTGTGTTGAAACACTGTTAGCGCACTGTGTACTGGACTCCCACGTACAAACCGAGAGCATTTACGACTATTTATACGTTGTCTCTCAGAAGAGTTCAGCTATTTCATTAACTATTGAAATGCTATGTTTTAAATTGGGAGGAAGATCCATGTATAGTCGGTGTTGATGTTGATACGTGAGTATTGATGCTGCCGACATGTCAAGGATGAAGACCGTTTGCTTTCTTGAGACGGCATAGGTACCGTGGAATTTCATCAGCACCAGGCGATTTGTGAAAGTCATTATGAACAGGTCACCTGTTGGCAGTGAGTTGCACTGGTACCTCAGTATAGTTCTACAGGTGTGACTACTGGTGGTATATCATCCCAGCTTAGGTATTGTGCTCAAAGTGCTACAGTAGTCGGGCATGCATCAGGAATTCAAATGGCATCTGATGAGTTCTTTGAAGGGATACACTACTCTGGTGCAATGCTGCAATCCTTGATGGGACTACGAAACATAAACCTGAGGGTGCTTTTCATGGTACAGTTGTTAAATACTGTATTCCTCATTTCTCAGTAATGCCATGGCACAGCATTCTTGTTTATAAAGCTATATAAACTGTGGGTTACTTGTGGAGTGGTCGGTTTTGCTAGAATAACCTTGCCTATCTCCAGGATGAATCACATTTTGTGGTTTATGATGCACTTAAAAGATGACATGTCTAAAAGATCTTGTTTTTCTTCTGTCATTTGTAGTGTGCTTTTGTCGGAGTGATATTTGTCAGTGACGCTGCACAGCTACCCATTGTACTGTGAGTGTGCTGTGCTCTGATGTTGAAACTTCAGCAAACTGTAATTTATTTAAAGAGAGCACCTTGAGTTTTATGAAATTCACTAAATTTTTTCAAACCTATAAAGTTTCCTTCATGTACCAATGACAAATTGTCAGATCAGTATTCCCTTGTGTACCACACAGATGTCCATTTAGTGAGTGAGGAATAAACATTTAATTCGCTTTTTTTTTAAATTTTTGAAGCCCCATCTGTCTGCACAAATTCTGGTCATTTAAAAGTGAGTGAGAAATTGATGACTCTATTTGGTTTTGAAAGTCTGTGACCGCAACACTTTTTCACGCTAGGGCTTATTCATATGCACACAGCCAGTACAAGCCACGGTCATCCATTCAAATGTTTTGACAGTTTCCATAACCGTTGGATGTGAAGAAAACTGTATAGATGTGATTTTTTTTTTAAAATGTGAATGGCACAAAGTGTGTCGCTTTTGAGTTTCAGTATTAGAGCAATTTTGAAGGTTTTTCAGAATGTATTCTGTATCTAATCCTGACTAGGAGATAAAATCAAAGTTTATCAGCCATCCCCAAGTGCTCTTGTGATATCAGTTCTGTCTCTTGGTAGTGTACCACAAAAGATTTCAGTTTTAGGTGCTAAATTTTACATCTTCTGAAATTATTTCATGGTAGATGAACACACACTGTGACTGATGCAATTCTCTGTGCAATTCATAATGCAGTTTTATTGTACTCAAGTAGGAAACATCTCTTCCTTTTTCCACCTGACGTCTTACTCTCTCATGTCCCTTTGAAGTACAATATGTTTGAAAATGACCAGATGTAAGAACGTGTCGTAAACCTTTGTGGTAATCATCCCTTGTGATTGGTTAGCACAGATGCAACGAATGAGTCCTGACTGAGCAATTCTGATTTGTGATTCGTGATTTGCCAAGTGCTGCCTGTTGACGCCAGTCGGGTCAGACCAAGAGGAGAGGCTGCCGACCATCCCTTACTGTTCAGATTGGCGCTATTTTTTAACAAACGCTCAGATGAAATGGCCATTGTCGAAGGTGAAAGTGTCTCACTGGGAGAGGCTCCTTCCTAGAATTCACATTTGCCAGCAGATTCCTCAAAATTTGCATGCATCTCACAAAGAATTAGAGAATGCTGTTTCCTACAATCTGGGGATGTACAGTAGTATACAGGGGTCAAAAAGATCTCTTTGTGCGATCTGTGCAAACCAGTGGTGGCGCTGCACTTTATAGATGTGCCTGCCATCACTCTGTCCTAGGCAGACTCCCTCTTGTGTGAATGATTAAATATACTTCTTGTCTCACAATTTGGACTTCTGATAAGTACAACTTATTTGCTTAACCGTACAGTATGTTCGACTAGTTTTGTAATTGATTGAAAGTATGCAGTATCCGCGTTCCAGAGAGTTCAATTTTGTGTGTTCCATCATTTTAACTCTCACCATCTTTTGGACTGTCAGTCATGATACCAAAGTCCAAAATGGATGAAATTACATTTTGTTTGGATTGTGTATCATCCAGGTTGTTAAACAGTCAAACCTTTTTGATTCATGTTTCTCAGTTCTCATTGACTTTTTTTTTCATGTAGGGTTTTTTTTTTGACAAGACCAGCATTGGATCTCTGCATTGTTCACGTTCTAACATTAATGTCGATACCCCATTTCTGTTGGGTAATGTTGGCACTGTGAAGTATATTCTCCATTGTGATAAAACAGCATTACAACACTGGTTTCAA
The DNA here is from genome assembly GCA_021234535.1 of Stichopus chloronotus. NCBI lineage: Eukaryota > Metazoa > Echinodermata > Holothuroidea > Aspidochirotida > Stichopodidae > Stichopus > Stichopus chloronotus. The sequence continues at coordinate 9,431,412 of CM037836.1, forward strand.
TAGTAATTAACACATCACCTATACATTGTAGGAGCTCTTTCAGTATGATTTACTGTGTCATCATTAATTTTACTCCTGAGTGGTCTTCATTGTGGCAGTAAATTATTGTTACATGTATGCATATACCTGTATACAGCAAATACACAGTGAATGTTTCGCTTGATCTCTAGTGTCTCATCTGTCGTCTGTTACAATCGAATTGATCAGGTGAACAAGTTGCTGAATAGATTTTGTCTTTGCAGCGACATACAACATACTGTACAATACCGCCACCTTTACTCATTGATCGCAATGAATGATGTGTCACATCACGACATGTGCCCTGACAACGCCTAGTATACGTGTGCGCTGGTCCGACAAACACTCATTGTATGCACACGTACGGTACAAGTGTTAATGTACACAATATTGAACAACCCATGCAAGTGGACAGTCAAATCAGTGTCAAGAATTTGTGTCGATTATTTGCGAAGAGGAAAATAGAACTTGTAAGAAAAAGATGTGTTTAATAGAGGACAACTAAAGCAGCTGTGACTACAGCCTTTACAGTACTTTGGTTTTAATGTAAACAAACGCTTCACCACTTTCTTGTATTCATCGCATGTTTGTAATTTAATCACCATGTTGTTTGTCATTTTGGAGGATTTTGTCTGATAGAAGTACCCTTCACTTCCAGTGAGAATGTACCACCTACTTGATATTAGTTTTGATGGTAAACATATATTTTGTCTGAGAGAGGCAGTTCTGGTTATGCAAAGCGTGTTTGCCTCAACAGATCAACAAAACTGACATGTTCAGAAGACAAATTGTTTTGCCGTTGTTGGATGTAAACGTTAATGAAACCAGCCAATAACGTGGTCTGGAACATGTGTCAATGCACAGTCATCTTGTGCAGCTTTTCTGTACAGTAATTGTGTGTTAGGACCACCATCTTACACAGTACTTTCACAGGTACTGTAATCCATGTTTTAATCCAGTTACTTGGTTCCAAAACTACTCTACCTGGTTCCTTTCACGTATCATCAAAGGATTTTACCAAGCTTCAACGTACTGTAGATTTTTAGTATATGTATTTTAATATAAAAGAATAACATAGTTTTCATAACTTTCTCTGTTCTCCTTGCTTCGTATCTGAATGATCTATGACAAAGTATTCTTGGCAGTGATGTGTCGGAGTACCTGTAGAATCACTGCTGTGGTCACACGAGCAATGGGAATGCTCAGCTTAGATCACTATGCTTGTGACAGGCATGAAGAATTCCTCATTTTCCAGGTGAAATCAAGGCCGTCAGTTTGAAACCTAATACTTGCAAAACATCTTTGTGACCTGCATTTGCTGTGGAATGTTGGTTTCACCTCTTTTGAGGGTTGCTAACAGTAACTGCGATGGGAATACTGTACTGTATATATTGTTTGCCTGAATGAGTAACATGATACTGTAGGCCTACCTATTCAGTCATTATCTGCAACCTAGTTATTGTATATAGTGTGGAGATCTGTGTATGCTTGAGTGTTATATACATGTACTGTGGGTCTCTCATTCTGCTGTGCGCAAACAGTCTGTAACAGTTTAACTGAAATTAAATTGTTTCATTCGGGTGGAGTGGAGGTTGCATAAATGTGGTAACTTCAAAAACGGAGATAAACACAGTAAACTAGTTTGTCATCCTCTGCAGTGCAAAGATTTCTGGCCAACATGTTTGTTGATACAGTACTGATACCTTATCCTCTACAGCAAGCACATTAGGAGGTCACCACATTTTAGTTTGTACTGTAAGTTGTACATTATCCCGCACACCCGATTTGTTCAAATAGCCTCTAACGGAGATTAAATACCGTGATGTCATTAATCGGGTGGAGCACACGAAAGGTTTGTGTGTTGTACCCTGTAATGCGCTGACGTAAATTGTTCGTTTGAAATGATAAAATATTCATTGAACTATATTCGGTCATCATCTGCAGTGCAGGGATTCTGTGCCAACATGTTTGTTCATGTAAAGGGCGACAGCAATGATTCTCACTTTTTGCAAAGTAAAGCAGGCTTGAATAAAACAAAATATCACTTAATCCACAGTCACTTTCATCTCTTTGTGAACCGATCGTTTTAGCAATGAATAGTTTTGATAGAAATCCATGCAACCTGTAACTTGTCAGACAGCAAAATGAAAATGGAGAGTGATGTCATAATGATATGCATTGACACTGTGATGTCATAGTTGGGAGTCGCTTAAAGGTGTAAAAAACTCCGGGGGCTGGAATGTATTTTGCCGTCGTTGTTAAGCTAGCTTCTGTTTTTTATCAATGAGCAATTTCGCGAAAAAACTGTTGTTTGTTCCTTTCCTTGGGATTAATAAAGACTTAATAATTCCCATGTGATTATGCACTGGATTAAGTAGGTGTGTGTGCTTAGTATGCCTACATTCAGTGCGAAGGCAACAACGACCGAGGTTACAGTATAAAGTTTAACAAAAAGTTTATTTAGAGTGACTGAAATACGTCAATGAAAATTAAACTTGAACAGCCATTAGAAGGGTACAAAAGTACGACCACCTTCATGTACTGTAATGTTAAGCACATTATAACCTTTTGGGGTTCATCATGGTCAAAAATAATATTTGTGATTCATTAAAACCAGAGTACATCCAGTGCAGCTTGGACTGCCTTGTTGCTACTGAAATACAGTAACACTAGCATTAATACAATAACATATAATGATTCTGTGATTTGTGGGTAAAATTTGGTGTAATCACAGTCAGATCTGGCTCGCTGCGTGCCTTCCTCAATGAAATGTGTCTGTAACGAGAGTGCGGCATTCTTTGTCATGATATTTTTGAGTTGCTTGTGAAGGCAGGGCGTTGGCAAGCTTGGACGTCGCTTGCTGCATAAAGTGCTTTGCACCAATTTAGATCATCAGTTGGCGAAAGTATTCATGTTCTGTCCACCTCTTTTGATTTTAACCTCTTCTGTATTTCTCTTTCAGCTGTTTAATTATAAGCCAGATGTATTAATCTCCCTAAGATATTTGAGAGAAATAATGAGCAAATGCCAACTATGAAAGTGTATTGATCAGAATACTCAACAATGCTTGAGGATCACAGCTTTTGGGAAGAACTTTGATTATAATTGTTGGCCTCCTTACATACAGTAGTACATACATGAAACTGGTACCTTGGGAACGGGTTTGTGTTCAGAAGCGCCACAAGCACCTTTTATAATATCTTCAACCACATCACATATTCTTTTGTTGAACAGTTGCATACATACTCAGTTGATGTTGTTACTGTACATAACGTGTTCATAGCTTTCAAATGATTTTATATTACTTTAGTCTTGTTGCTATGTTATACTGTTACTATGGCGATTGCTCCAGCAGGAAAGCAGTTTCAAGGCCTCAATTCATCAACATGACACAGTTAATATATTCTTGATGTAATAATTTGCATGCTCAATCCAATTATCCATAAATATGACAAACTATAGTTTTGATGACATTTCTTTCAATTTGTCACTCAAACATGTACGTTATCATAGAATTTCATATCATTTATCGACATCATATATTTTCATTAGTTGACATTTGATTGGAAAAAAAAATGCTCAGTTTTAACTGTCTACATTTTTACCAAAAATGTATGCAATGGAAAAGAACATATTTTTTTTCATTACCATCAGTCAGTGGTTGAAAACATTTGATGTGTTACAAAAATTTGTTTCAAATTTGGTCTCCAGTGACTTCAGATGAGTCTGCTGTATTATGTAGCAAACACAGTATAGCTTCCCTCTTTAAAGTGATTGTGTGTGTACTAAAAAACCAGGAGGATAAGATTATGTTTGATCTTAACTTTTTCTTTATTTTTAAATGTCCCTGCAAGGTTGTACATAGACCCACTACGTCTTTCAATGAAGGAAATTGACAGAAACTACTCTGAAAACCAACGGGATTGGCATAAAACAGTAAAAAACAGAGATCGTATTCGAAAATTAACGGTTCTTACATTAAGCGCCTACATAACGAATATGCAACAGTAGAGGGTCTCACTGGCGTATCAAACAAACATATACCACTCAAGTCGTCGCTCTTTGGATGGTATCGGGAATTGTAGTATTTGGTGAGAGGAAGCACTGTATTTACAAATAACCTACATAATGAATATGCAACAGTAGAGGGTCTCACAGGCGTATCAAACAAACATATACCACTCAAGTCGTCGCTCTTTGGATGGTATCGGGAATTGTAGTATTTGGTGAGAGGAAGCACTGTATTTACAAATAACCTACAAATCGATCACTTGGATTGATTTTTACTTTTTGCCTGTGAAGGCAATCACTTTAAAAATACTTATTAACAAAAGATAATCTGTCCTATAGTGGAAGACAAGGTGCCATTACAATGGTTTGTTGACTGATTACATCTTGCTGTGTCTCCGTTGAAGCAGAACAATTACTAATTATTGTAGGGTATGTGGTACTTTGAACACTTGAAGTCAATCTTCCCCCAGAAATGAAGAATGGAATTTCGGAATATTTTTCTATGATGGACTGAAAATATTAGTAGTATTTAGGGCTACAATTTATTGCTTGATCACCTTGCCCTTTGCTTTTAGCATTTCTTAAATCAGAACTGCCCTACTGTACCTGTTCTCTGTGGTGGGTGAACCCATGTAGAGCCTGTGTCATGACGACGACGGTACATTAAGTTTAGGAGGGCCTTTCACTGCGAAATATTATTTCATCAGTGTGCATTGTGCATATTAGATACGAGCACAGCTTTAATAGTTTGCCTCATTGTGCTGTTTGTTCTCCATGGAGCTGTTATGCAATAGCTTCATGGATTCTGCAGGGAGTATCCCTGCTATTACAGCACCTACGCTATCATTCCCCAGCCGATTCCTCCTACCTGTAGTGCTTATCTACTCTCATTGCATTCTGCTTACATTGGTAATCCTAGTTGCTGGAAATTCTTGGCACTGAAATTTATAGTGTATAATGATGAAGTTTTCAGAGGAGGGTCAAAAGCAGCACATCTCACATAAACCTCTTTCATGCATGCATGTCATACGATGGAATCCGAATCAAAATACTCTTTCAGTTTGCAGCAAACCCTCAAATACTCTTGTTTTATTTTTCCTTTCATAATCTGCAATATTTCTCAAAACAAGAAAGTAAACCGATGATTCTTTCAGGAAACGATTGTCACTTTTGTTTTTAATTTGAATGCAGACCGTGCCTAAAGTGATGACATACCTACAGGCGTTTTCTGTTTACTGCGGTCATCAATGCCTCCATAGGGAGATACAGTTACAGTGTACTCTCATGCATGGTGAGTCCAGCCTGGATTTTAAATTTTACATGCAGTTGTACAGCTGTACAGTGGGGTAAAGGGCATTTCGAGTTTAACTCAAATGCAACTGCAAGTGTAATTTATTTTGGAGCCCTGATCGTCAGACATGGTGCCTTCAGGCTCTCAGACACTCAATTTTTCAAGCTGTAATCTATCTTGAATAACTTGATTGATGTGCTGCATGATATGATTAAAAAAGACGGGTAATGATCGTATTTGCTCATGCTCACTCATGCACATGTTCACAAAACTTTTTATCAGACTTTCATCATACTGTACAAAGAAGCAGCAGGACAATTTTACAGTGATTACTGATGGATTAAACCTGTTGCAATTGGTTACTGTAGTTGGTATCTGCTGTAGGCCTAATTACACTAAGTCTAGCTTCCACGTTTTCATATGGTGTGCAACTGTTGTGCTCCAAACTGAGGAAGAGCATGCCGAAACATATCCACTGTATGTATATATGCTGTATGTTACTTGGCATCCTGTCAGTGTCTGAATGTAGGCCTAAGTAGAGCAGTTGGAGAGCACATTTCAGACAGATGTGGTTGCATAACACTTGAAATGAATGTGCTCTATGAAGTCTTCCACAGTAGTGCTATCGTTTCTTCAAATGCAATATGAACATATCAATGTCAGTGATTAAGTTGTCTCTGTTTTTTCACAACTTTCAGTCGATGGTACAGTAGCATAAAGTGCAGTACAGTAATATATACATGTTTGTAACGCAGAAATCTTGCTGTAATACATTCAGGAAAGCCAGTCTTTCCTGCATATTGGGAGTCAGATCCCCATAATCGTCCTTGACAAAAACGAATATAAGGGCAGCCAAGTTACTCCAACAATAGTGCCTGCTCAGGCTTCAAGAACAGAGACAGGGAGGATCAAAGCGTGCATGCACTGCGGTGCATATGTCAAGCTACAGAATGTCTTAATTACCTGTTCTAGAGTACGTTTACTTTAGATGTGATGAGTAGCTATCCCAGTTAGTTGTCATGGCAATGTCTCAAAGATGGTAGTAAGAAGTTCAATCTCCTCTAGATGTGCAGTAGGGAGAGGTGTTTCTCTGACCTGCAAAGCCTGGGCATGCTGAGCAACATTATTACAACAGTGCACACTGTACTGTTTCTATATTTGGACTGTGGTACGAGGTGAGAAAGTTGCGATTTCAAAGGAAATCGACTTCAGTCTGAATTGTCACTGTGACCTAAATCAGTCACAGAGTGTTATACAGTAATGATGGCCAAATGAAGAATGACCTTTACTAATACAATGTGAAAGCAATAGCATTTAAATGATCAAATTGGAATGACAAGTACTCTCAATCATTGTAGGTATCAAGAAGGAGGACGCTGATCGTGCTCATCGACCAGTCCTGAAGTGCATAGCAGTTCAGACTTGAATGGGTTTGGTCACAGAGGAAGGAACTTGAGCCAAGAGTTGAACGATGATGCCGTATTTGAAGGACGATGGACGGTCAGTGCGAGTGACATTTCATTCAGGTACGATCACGTTCCAAGTCAACATAACTCATCTGTCAGAGTGTTGCAATAAACACTTTCTTTTATTAAATCTTGCTGGATATCAGTGAAGGTACAGTAAATCACACAAATTCAACCTCAATTAGCAGCTTGTGTCACTCGCATGATATTTGATGGTGATCAGGTTTCAATTATATGATCAGGTGTTCATTAACTTGCCCATCTTCCAGTCCTGGTGAAATTCTCTATTGGTGCTTCAATTTGTGCAATGCCTTGTAACTGAGAGATACAGTGCAGTGTCCATTATCTTCTCACAAGCTACAGCAGTACCCACCCCAACACTTACAGTATGACCAGGCTCCAAAATGATTTCCTGATTTACAAAAATAGTCCACACGTTCCCCAAACTCCTGTCAGAAATGAATATTCAATAATGATTATACAAGACCGGACATCTTACCGTAAAACAATTCCCTCTTTTGTCTAAAGGAACATTGAAATTGCAACTTTTTTTTTGGTAAATAATGTTCGAGACAGTTATTCATAATTGGCGCTTAAAGATGTAAAAGTTGCACAGTGGTTTTACTATCTTTTGTTTCTGTGTGACTTCTACGTCATAAGTTTCGTCGGTATTGTTTGGAAATTTTGGGGGTTTCAAACAATAGATACCTAGACACAAAGATTCGGAGCGAACCAAGAGTCTCTGGCATGTTGTTTCATATTATCATGTAACTATTGAAATACCTCATAATTGGAGAGACAGAGGAGTATGTGAAACAATGGGACCAATTCCCTCTTTTGTCTAAAGGAACATTGAAATTGCAACGTTTTCTTCGATAAACAATGTTCGAGACAATTATTCATAATTGGGGCTTAATGACATAAAAGTCGTACAGTGGTTTTATTATTTTTTGTTTTTGTGCGACTTCTATGTCATAAGTTTGGTTGTTCTTGTTGGGGAATTTGGCGGTTTCAAATGATGCATATCGAGACACAAAGATTCGGAGCAAACTGAGAGTTGCTGGCTTGTTGTTTCATATTATGTATTTTGTGAGAATATTCTGAATACTGTCTTTTAAATATTTTGAATACTATTCTTTTCAATGTGAACAACCACACCTCTTTAGTTCAATCTCAGATGTTATCTGGTATATCTGATGTAGGCCTATTATAGATGTTAATGTAATAAAACTGTGAAGTATGTATCAGGATTGATTTAAAACAGTAATAATTATTATGAGGTATTTCAATAGGTATTGCCAAAGAGGCAATGTCACAATGATAGGTTTCACATCTTTGTTATGTATTTGGGTAGACCAGGAGTGCAATTAAGTGATAAATTTACCCGGTTCCAATTTTAGGAACTTACGATGAAAACATCTGGCTCAGCAACACAAAAAGGTGGTAGTTTGGTCATAAATCTTCTAGTGTATTGCTGTATGTTATATGGACAGGTTGTTTGATTTGATATGCTGCCATCTGCAGCTTAGGCTTTCACAAGCAATGTATAGCGCAATGCATATGCTGTATCCACAGTGGTTATGAACTGCAGGATGAATCAAGACAAGGAAACTTACTGCACAGTAAATGCCGCACAGTTTCACGAGATACAGGGAGCAGAGGTCAGTCACTAGCAGCCAGTATAGTGTACTTTAGCTGTTGATAGTTTGTATGTGGTGCATCAGGGTAAAATGAGTCTGATCAATACAAACTACTGTTAAGTCTGTCAAATCATTCGCATTATGTGAAATACTGTGGTAAAATACATTCACTTTATTGTACCAAAGGTGGTTCAATATCTTTCATTGTTGGCGTTATTCTGCGGATCATGGTACCACAGTGAAACCAGTAAATTAAAAGAGCCATGTTGCTGCCTTTTCATAATGCATGTTCAAATGGGCTCAACTAGGTTTGTACTTAATGCAACTGACTAACATGTGATTTATCAGAAGGTAATTGGATTCATCTGGGTTACCAAGCATTCAACTGGGAAGCAACTGGATTAAACCAGTGTGCAACTGGGCTCAACTGGGTTTGAACTTGGTTCAACTGGACTTAACTTGACTCAACTGGACTCTGACAACTATTTGACCAAAACATAGGCACAAGATAAGATGCCAACAGGGAGTTAATGAGAGAAATTAACTGTTATTCACATAAAGGCAACATTTAATTCATTTTTGAGTATATGGAAGAACATTTACATTACAAAATTAAAAAAAGAATATGTATTAGCATACATATGTACCTCAGCATTACAGCGAACAATATGTACCATATTTTTCATAGAACAGAGGCATTACAGTAAGTAGATTGAGCCAGAGGATTTTCATAAGATTTGATACCTTTACATGGGGATTTACAATTTGACTTCATTCTCAGCATTTGGGAGAACATTTACACCATTAAATCTAAGAAACAATGATATCAACTAACACAAACTAACCATTGATCATATAACTCAACTCACAGCAGCGCTCATGAACTAATCAGAATGCTCAAAATAGGGTATGCTCTGTCAGGTCTGTCCAAGCAGTTCAATCTTTCACACACAGTTGTTGCACCGGGGATGTTACATATCGCAGGAGTGTGTCTCTTGACGCCTCTAATTTGCATACTTAGCCAACTTTTATTCACGATGCAGGTATAAGACAGGACTTTGCCTGTGAAAGTGTCAACATTTGATGGATTTTTTGTTTTTTTTTTACATTTTTTACGTTTTCGATGATTGATACTCCTAATATCTACTCTAGCAAGTCATTTTCACGTCACATGATCTTTTAATTGATAATTTTGCATCATTTTGTCTTTGCCAAAATTTGATTTCTTTTCCAAGATCAGCAAGTTGTAGGGAATGCTGGAGATACATTTTTCCTCTGTTTAATGCTTTCCTTAGTACTGGATCATCCATGCAGTACATGAGATAATTCCTTCTCTTGGCATATTTTCATTTCATTCTCTACAGTAAATGATGAAATGTGTAGCACTACCCTTGTTACCATGCAGCTATGGAATGCAGGCAAGCAAGAGTGCTTGATGTTGATGAAACTCAACAAGATGGAAAGCTTTTGGATTCACTTTTTCCATGATCAAAATGCTTAATGTCACTTTTTTCTCCACAAGAAATTGGACAGGGTAGGTAGGCTGGGGCCCTTTGCGTGACACTTGTGTGATACACTTACTGTGGACATGATGATCCATATCAGGAGACAACAACTGTACATGGAGTGTATAGCTTGAACATCGATCTACATGCTCCAAGATTAGTTTACTTTCGTGAGATTATGAATGATGGAGCATTTAATTTTGCATCTACAGTATCTAGCCCTCCATGGATCTATCGATCCACCCACCCAAACCAAATCCACCCACCCACAATTGTTCCAAATGCCTCTCCCCCGTACATGCTTTCATGGATTCCTCTGAAACTTAAACCGAATGTTCGTTGGGTTGTGGACCATTTAGGGTGCTCACGGATCTTTTGTCCAAGGTCCCATGTGGGCCCTTTGGCTCATTTTGTGAAATTCTACAAAATGCTTTTCCTCCTACAGATTTTATTGTACAATCTTGATGGTTTGTCACAATGATGTTCAGTCATTAGTCCTTTCAGGGTGTTCAGGGATTTTTAGTCCAAGACTCCATGTGGGCCCAATGGCCCATTATGTGAAATTCTGTTTGAAAGGCTGCTTCTCGCACATGCTTTCATGGATTTACATTAAACTTTGACACAATGTTCCTTGGGTGGCAGTTCATGTAGGGTGTATGCCAAACTTCCAGTCCAAGGTCCTATGTGGCACCTATGGTCCATTTTAGGAATTTCTGCAAAGTTTTTCTCCTACATATGCTCTTGTACAATGTTGATGGTTTGTCATATTGGTACTTTGCTAATGGTTATTGTAGGGTGTTCATGAATTTGTCTATGGTTCCACATGGAACCATAGACTGTCATTCACATCTCAAATATCCCTATTGTACATGAATGATAATTGAGTAGTGTGACATTGTCAGTTGTACTCCTATATATGCCCTCAGGTATGTTGATGGATATATGGACATTGAAGGGGCACTTTGAGTTGCTTCATGAACTTCATTTAGTCTTCACAAACCTGTCAATTTTGTGTCAAGTTTCTAGTGACAGAGCAATGGTCAACCAAGAGGGTCCCAACTATGAGTCACTCACAAATGACCACTAATGAGTGAGTAGTTAAAGATTTGAATTAGTTCTGGAAAACTTGTGACCATTCATTTTTCCACATTAATACTAATTGATATTCCCACAGTCAGTACAAACCATTGATAAAAATTGACAGTTTAATGTAATTATTGGATGTGAAGAGTGATGCTAATTATAAGCATTGTTATTTGGTAGTACACATAAAAATTTTCACAAATTTAATTTATTGACAAAGATCAAACTTCTGCACTGTTGTTTTTCTAATTTATGAAATTCTGAAAATTGTACAGTCCTACAGATTCTCTCACACAATGCCGATGATTTGATCCAACGATACTCAGTTAGTGGTTCCTGTGCTTTGACATAAATGATACATAAATGGTATCTGCGGGGAGTTGAAGTAGGAGCTTTTGCACCATTGGTGCTCTACAGTAGTTAGGTTTTATTTTTAATATAGTTAATTTCACTTTAGACTACTGTGCTTTAACTTTGTAGTTTAGTTCAATACACTGACAATTACATACAGTATGACTACTAACCACTTTACAGTTAGGCTTGAAAATGTATAAATTTATTTTACCTTTGCTAGTTTTGTCTTTCATATTTGCAATTATCTATTGATTACAAAATCAAGTATGATACAGTTTTACTGCCTGTAGTTGAACAGGAAATGTTTCGCAGAGCTTTGAACGTAGAAAAGGCGACAGAGAGGAACTGTAAGTGAAAGCAAAGAATGGGCAAAAACACTGCACGCAATGATAACATGACAATGTCAGATACATCATGTCTTTGAAAAGTGCTCATAATGACTCAGAGAAGGTTGACAGATGCCATCTTTAGGTCAAACAATAGTTCATGATAGATAATTCATGAAGTTTCTTCTGCCCATTGCTTGAGACCTGCAGCACAGTAATATGTTAAAGTTGAGGACATATGGAGTGATATGGAGTCATCTTGCTGGTGATATGCAAATTTATGCAATTATCTCCGGTTGATGGATAAAGGATTTGTAGGACGCTTGAAGGTACTACTACGTAGCACTCTAAGTAAGATAGAACCTAGGCTTTACTTTGAGATCATTATGCTGCAAGTATCAAATTACTGGGCACATCGTCATCGATGTTTGTGTACATGATTGAATCTGTTAATCTGATCATGAGGCCAAACAGATACATTGACAAGGAAATATTTGAAGTAAATGTGAAGCTGTGCAGGCTGCATAGGCCATCTATGTCTTGTGAAAAGGAAATGACCGCCCCTTGTGATCAACTTGATAAGATCTTGTTTAGCATTTACAGTTAAAACCAGTTAAAGGTCATGTGTCATGAAACTGACATTTTGGAGTATTGCCTAACTTTTATTTCTCATTAATGAAGTAATTAAGGGGCAATTTATGTAGGCTTTACAAAGAAAATACTGACACCATGCCACACTCTACATCATCTGCATCAAACTTTGCAAAAGGCATATCTGGAAAACATGTAATAGATATCAACCAAATTTGAATGGATTTTCACTCAGGGTTTCATTTTGCAACTTCTGAAAGATTTCAGCTCTTTTCCAGATGTGTGCCACACAACCATCAAGGGGTCACTTCAGTGCTCTTTGCAATCGTAACAGCCAAGACTAAACTCTCCTTTCCATTTTTTTTCCCAGTCAGATGTTTTCAGGGAACTACTGTACATCCTGAACACATCCACAGTATTCCCAGCCTGTGACTGAAGTTTTCTTGTACATTGAAATGTTACAGAATATCATGTGGCATCGATGAACTAAACTTTGTGCCATACTCTGCCCCATGACTGGACGTCTTCAAACTACTAAGTTCCCCCTTAATATCTGAAGAACATATTCCTTAGTTTGCACCACTACTGTGTCAGCACACCTCTACAGTCAGAATTAAAACTTTTTCCAGGTTTCCAGGACTCATTGCTGTGCTGTATTGTATCACTTCTTCTTTAGCTTATGAACTTGTCGAAGTGTGCAAACTGTAATCCCCAGTGAACAGGAAATGGTTCTCAACACAGAATAGTACAGTGACTTTCTGAAACCACATTCACCTGTGTGTTTACATCTGCAAGCTAGAATCAATAAACTGCAAATGGGTGAAATGTTTTTCATTATTAACATAATTTTTTGAAATTGAAACAATGTCTTTAATGACTCGTTCATTTATCCGTGAGAGGCATTCAGGGGAATTCCAACCGTTAAACTGTTCAGGCATCCATGATGCTTTCAGGAGGATGTACTTTGTGTTGATGATGTTAGGTTGGATGCATGTAGAGTCAGTCGATGATGAGTGATGCTTTAAAATATTACGTCGGGGTGACTGCTTATTCCCTTAAGGTTGTATTCATATTTAATGGTCTACTGTCATTGGATTTACGAAAATAATGGTAGTCTTTTTTTATGCAGAAAACATGTGGCATTAAGAAATCCTTGCTATTATACACAGTGATGCATAAGGATGAAAACCACTTCAGTATGATGTAAGTTTAATTATTGCTTAAATAATTACAAAATGTTGCACATGTAATGTAAAGCAAACTCTGTTTCATACAACTTTTGAAGCTAAATATGTAACAGAGTGTCATGCCAAAAAAGAAAAGCAAAGATCTTGAGCTGCCTTTTGAAAATTTGCAACAATTATATCCTGATGTGGGTAAGATGTACAGTACCTGTGTAGCGAATAGCCTGACCACCTTGGGTACTCAGCAATTGTGCACATTTCATTGCCTGTGAAGTTTAACAGATGACTATTGTATTTGTGTATTACGAAAAATCATGTTATATAAAGAAATTTTAAATGGGGATCATCATTGCTTATCAGTGCTAGTGACTTTATTCAGATTCAAGGTTTGAATTTGTAGATGGATGGCTTTGTGGAGGATTTTGATACACACTGTAGCACAATGCTGTATGTTTTTGTCTAATGTTACAGCACACGTCACTCTTAATAACGTCGTCGCCTCATGGTTTCATTTCACAGTGTACTGCATACCACAAACTGGCGCTATGGCTAGATGTATCTGGTGTAGTGTGGGTCCCCTTGCATATCATGTTTCACATCCTGGTACAATATTTCTTTGATACAGATTGTAAACTGTATTCAGAAAATTTAAAACAGTTACACTGGGTGTACATGCCACTATCAATTTAATGTTTTTTGATACTCATACAGTATACATCTGATTTTACAAGTTTCTCCAAGTTTGATAAATTCCATGAATTTCTGTGGAGAAGTTGCATTTGTGTTATTTGTCCTTACTTGAGACTGTGATATACTATATAACTTGATTATCATGTACTGATGGTAATTATAACATTGGTTAGCAAGTCTGTGGGGTGCTCTTGAAAGATTAGCACAATTACTTAGTGGTGGCACTGTGCAGACAGTTTCTTCTTGGTGGCACTGAGTGGTTTCACTCACAGATGGTGACTTGTTTGTTCCCTACAGATGGTTACTTGGTGGTGACACTGCACATACAGTACATTGCAGTTTGGCATGATTCTGGTCCCATGGATAAAAAATGTGGTGATGGTTGGTATGGTGTCTACTGCATGGAGTTCAATCAAAGGAGGATCTAACACATGGTGTAGCTCATGTGTGGCATGTACCTCTGACTAATTAAATGAATTCAACAGTTGTAATTGAGACACTCAGTGTTAGTAGCATGTACTGAGATACTGTACCGAGATAGCTGCACTTCTATGTCACATACTGTACAGTCATGTGTAGATGAACTGGTACATATCCAGTTTGAACTGCAGTAGAGTATGAACTTTGTATCATGTACAGCACCATCTGTTGGAGTTGGTTCTGAAGATTTGTTGAAATTTTTATTTCACTACCATGCATACCTGTGTGTCCCAGCTGCTCTTAGCTCCCCCCTCCCACCGGCCACCGCCACAACATACTTCCTACAGTAGTGGAATGAACATCAGGAAGGTGTTCTTCATCTTGGTTACATCACATGTAACAGTCATAAATTACAAATTTTTAAGAAAAGCATGATGTACATACAGTAACATTCTGCCCTTTTATGTGTCATGTGAAACAACATGGATTGTTGATGGAGGATAGGTAGTTGTGGTACACATTCTTTCATATGTATTTTTATTTTTTTGCATTTTCTCCTTCTAATATATAGGCATATCTTGTATGGTTGATGATTTTTAACCAACATGTTGAAGACCTACACAAAAGGAATGTTCACAAGAGTTAAGGAAGAACTGGTTGGTAGATCTGGTATCAGAACAGTGAGCCTAGGTAAGCTCAGTCCTGAAGCAAGTGGTGTCCAAGTTTTCCAAGTGAAAGCATTCTCTTTAAGTAATCATACCTTAGCTTATAAACAAACTCAGTTTTATGAAAATGAAACGTTATTTTGACAAACTGGTTTGTTGGAAGACATCAGTTTGGCATAGTGAATTTCATAACTTCATTTCCTTGACATTGCTGTTTATGATTAATGACCAAATTTTCGAATGGATTCAATACTTTGTGAATACAATATGTTTGCCCAAGGCATATTGTCTGTAATAAATATTGTCTACACTTCAAATTTTATTTTAATTTTTCCTTTTGTCAATATTTGAACATGAAGGCAGCTGTGTGAAGCTGAAGTTAAATGGTAGGCAAAGCAGACACAGTGCAATCACATTTGTCGGGCAATTTCCACATGTAATTACTGATGTTTCACTTGAGCTTGCTGGATGATAATCCATCTGTTATCATAGTTTCCATGTATAATTAGCTTCCATGATCCCTGCTTTATATATTAATGACACTATAAACATAATATTATAAACACATTATATGTACACCCTAAGCTGTAAGGTACTGTACATTATCAGCAAAAATCATAAAGTTTCTACTTCAGTAATGTACTGTCGGTTGTACTACTGTATATATATTTACAAAACAAAAATGTTAATTACTCATGTGATGTGTAGAAGTCACCTCAGAATGTAGGTTCTATATGTACTGTACACTATACTGCATACATATGTCAAAAGTTGTTCCACATATTCTTGAACTACAGTCTTCAACAAAAATGATGGGGCACTTGTACACAAATGTGGCAATATTGAAGTACTGTAGATTCATTCATCTTTCACAATCCCCTTCCCCAAAATCAATGTTGTCCCAACCAAAAGATATCCCAAATTTCAACACTGAATGGGAGGGGGGGGGACCTTTTTACAACCAAGAGACTCATAGAAATAACTCCATGTGAACAGTGGTTGTGCAACAGTTCAGATATGACTTCATCAGTGCATAACATTGTGAAAAATATAACACTTTTTATAAATATTCAACACCAGCTGATATGACAATCTGATATAACAATCAGTGATAAGGACTACAGTATGTTTATCATTTAGTGAGAGTATAAACACCACTTTCAGATGTGCATGTGCAGTACGTATAAATCCTTTTGTATGTGTAAAGGTCAAATTCAATTTCAGTATCATTTATAGTGCTGTGGGTGCAGATATGTTTATGCTACAGAATCCACCGAACAGAACAGTAGAAGGTTGACAATACTTAACCGTATATCGTTTTAGTCTTTGTCCACTTTGTCATGGAAAATTTTGTCATGGAATTTATGACATGGAATTTGGAAAAGTGTCTTAAATCATAAGGTATATTTTGAGACGAGCTGGGTTTTTCTGTTGCCCATGTATAGTACTTTGGTAACACTTAATTGGCACCAGTCCATCTATGTTCAAAGGCTTGCAATATGTACATGTTGATTTGTCTTCCCACATGTGTACAGTGTGCTCCATCTTCTGTACAGATATAACTGGCTGTTACAGTATGATGAAGCAATGTAAATCCTATCTGTTAGCAACACTGTAAACATAGACACTTATTTCTGAGTTCTGTTGTTTGTTTCCTTGTTTGATTTGTTTTATCTATTAAGAGATTTAAAGTTTTTTTTTTTGTCTTTCAAATTACGATACGTATCCTGAGAGAGGCAGTAGGCAATTATGTTTAATTTGTGATGAAAACAAGCAAGTTTTACAATACAAAAATGTACTCAACAAGAGGAAACTTTCTACCTTTATCTCTGCTTCATGCTTGCTTTCAGCTAGATCACATTACCTCAGGGAAAGAATGAAACTGCACACTGCATAGATACCTTCAACACAGTTAGCTTTGTAAAACAGGTGTACTCACAGTATGGATCCTGGTCACCCTACATTGATTTTGAGGGGTTGGCCATTGCAAAGTCTTCATACTGTAATTTCTTATTCAAAGATTCTCATATTGCAGCCTATTGTTGGAGGAAGTTGTTTCATGATTGATTTCAAAAAGGGTAGAACATGCAATTCTGCGTGTGTACACACAGGTGTGTACTGTATTCACGCCTGCCATACAAAACCTGACTGCCTGTGACACAAATAGATCCACAGTATGCACATGGGATCTTTGTTTATAGTAGGAATTATGGACAATGTGTTATGGTGGAGCTTTGCAGGCAGCTCAGAGAAGCTGTGGGTATCCCAATCTAATTGGATTAGGAAACTGTATACCATCTCATGGCCTTAATAGTACTGAGACAGAGTGCCTACTGTAATACTCTATATGTATTTCCTTCATGGACAAAAAGAGATTGCATGTGAAAGGTTGTGTGACATGCTTCTAGGAAAGAGCACCCTTTGTGCAAAAGTTCCAAAGTAAAATCCTGAGTGAAAATCTGTTGGAATTTTTTTTATGTCTTTTGCCATTTTTGGGATATGACTTTTCTGAGTTTGACAGAAATGCAAAACGGATGAGGTGGAGTGTTGCACTGTGTTATTATTTTTTTGTTAACCCTATATACTTTGCTTGGTAATTACTTAATGAGTTTCACATTGGTAAGTGATGTCAATATTTTTGATGGAAAAAATACATGCTTCCAAAATAAAACCCTCAGGGCATATAAAATTCTCAAATCTCCTTCAAATAAAGGTTACATAAACAAAGGATCAACATAAAGCATATCTTAGGATTCCATCTGTTGACATCACAAAGTTGCATAATTAGCTGATGTTTGTTCATGACACAGCTGTGAGTCACTAATTTGCCTGTAAATTTGTCAGTCTTTGATGGATTTGGATGGAATTTGTGGCTATTTTCATCATTTTCATCGCTAAAGGTACTCAATGCTCCAAAGTGTCATTTTCCATGTCACATGCCTTTTAAAGTGTGTGTAGTAGCTGCTAGTGGTATCGCAGCTGTTATCAGGCTTCTCGACCTCTGAATTCCTTGTCTTCCATGATTTGTCTTGTAAGGTGTCATATGTCATAAAACATCTCTATCGATGGTGTAGTTCACACCATCCTCTACTGAATTGATGAACTTAGGCACAGACAACCATTTCTGTTTTTACAGAGTACTTTTAAGTACTTTTTGTACACTCAGAAGTGGTCGATGATAGCAAGCACGTAGAGGGTTTCTTTTTCCTTTTTGTTATTCTTTTTGCTCTTTGAGCATTTTCATCATTTGGAATATTATTAGTAGGCTAGCTTTTGTTTTAAATTATGAATCTGTCAGCCATTGCCAAATAAATCATTGCATTATGATAGGGCTCACACAATCTGATGACAAAGGCTTGAACATGTGGATAATGTTTTGCTTTAAACATTACCATACTGCCAGAATAACAATAATTTTAAAACCTCTGTAGCAGATGTTTTTCTTTCTTTGGGTCAATTTTTGACAAATCTCCATACTGTTTACTGTGTTGGATCCAAACTTTTTCACTATTTTCTGTTACTAATATAATGTACATGTCAAGCATCACAAGTGGGATGAAGAACTCCCGATTTTTTGTTTTCCTTCAAATTATGTCCTCAGGAGGCCTGAAGCTGTGTGCTTCCATGTGATGTTTATAGTGCTATGGTGGTAACAAAAATCCAGATTTTAGCATTTTGTAAAAAACAGACAGATTTTTACACATGTCCTTACTTTGATCTATGTCTGTCCTTTGCCCTTCCTGCCTTAGAATCACCATGGCAACAGAATTGAAGGGACTTGCCTTACTTTGACTGAAGAACTGACAAGCCAGTACTGTAGGTATAGTTCAGCAGCTGCATGCTGGTGAGGAACGCTGTCGTGTTGCTGTGTCACACTTGATACTACATACTGACGGCAGGACCCAAACTGAGATGAGAGACAACTTCAACCCATTGACTCATGACAGTGGTTGACATATTCATCTCACAAGTGTGTGTAAACTCTCAAGTACATGGAAATTAAGTACTGAGTAAATATCAATAGGTAATCATAGTGTACACTGTGCCTTATTCACAAAACTTATCGGTATCTGAATTTGCTACGTCTGTAGTAAACACATGCAAAGCTATGTCAGCCGATGGTATGGTTGAATTTTCAGAGAGTTCGCCCACTGTATGTTATTATCATATGTTAGAGTACTTTCTGAACAGCACTTTTGATTTAGAAGCGTATTTAATACATTATTGGTCCAAGAAACCTGTGATACAAAATGTAACGAACAGAATCATGGTAAAGCTCCTGGCTGCACAGGTTCTATGTGAAGAACAGTACACTAGTGTGATGTGCACCTCACAAAAGTACTCTTAATAGTGTATGTAATTATTGTGTGTTATTATTGTATGTTATAAGTGTATGTTATTATTGGACTGATCTGATGTATATGTTCAAGAGGAAGAATGTTTTATAAGTACAAACGGCAACTGAAAAAAAAAGAAAAGAATCAGCACTTTTTGGGACCTTGTAATGTTGCGTCTGTGAGTGAGCAATCCATTAACTTTCACTTTTTGAATAGCAGTTTTAATTTTAAAGTGTATTTCATGCATTATTGGTCGAAGAAGCTTGTGATACATAATGCAACGAACAGAATCATGGCAAGGCTTTTGGCCGCGAAGGTTCTCTGTGAAGTATTTTACGCTAGTGTGATGTGCACCTCACAAAAGTACTCTTCCTGTTCTCATAATCGCTGCATTCATAGCTGCAGGGATGTGGAAAATTAACATTTCCAGGAATATTCCTTCTTCCCAAAAGTTGTAAAATGTTTTGTAACATTGACCAATTACTGTAAAATGTCTTTGATGTGGTTTTTGAAATTGAAGTGCTTCTATCATCTTGAAATTTGACACCCCCAAATTGAGAATGTTTTAATTGGACACTGAACCCAAAAATGTTGTGAAATTTAAAGTTACAAAGTATGTTAAAATATGATAACATTCTTTCTGAGGCAGTTTGGATGCTACAGAAATACTATCTTTATTTCATTTATTAGTCTGTTTATTATGATATCACGCATTTTCCAATGCATCACTGTGAAATAAATATTTCTTGATAAATGTGTAACTTTCATACAAAACATTCTATTGAAGTATGGTTTTTGCTAGATAATGAGGAGAAAAAAAATTCCTTTTGTTGTAAAACAGCAATTACATAGCATTACAATTCTGCATAAAGAAACTTGCATCCACTGAACCATGTGCAGTATATTTGGACATCAAGTTTGTTGATTGATAGCATTATTAATGAACAACAGAAAAAGTGATGCAGCTTAAAGCCACTGGGTTTTAGTACGACCAGGTTCCGCGTTAGATGCTTCTCAGACTGTTAAATCATCGGTGGGTTTGCACATCGAGGATCAAAAGCATACATGTTTTGTTTTGTTTGTTTTGCATATCCTGTTCAGACTGTAAATGTGTAATTATTAAGCACTAGTTGTAAAGGCTTTTGTCACTGGGAGAGTTTGTTTTGATGTTAAACAGTTTGGCTCACGCCCCATTAGGCGATGGTTTATGTTATTTGCGGATGCTGGAACTTTGGAACCACCTTGCTTCTTTTTGTGCTTCCTAGTTTGATGTACCCAGTCAGTGTCTTTCCTCAATGATGCTTCGGTCATTATAATATTGCTGTGGTGGCTATAGCTTTCACTTCGAGTCTGATATTAAGAGATGGTCAAGATGTTTGGCATAGATGAAGATATTTCTTGGAAACATTCCATTATTTCTGCGCTAAAATTTTGCAAAAGGGAAAAAAAAAGAACTGCATTGCAGCCAAAAGACTACTGTTTATCAAGAAGTTGTGTTTCTGTGTTTGTACATGTAGAATTGGGGGGGGAACATTTCTTTGGGCTATTCAAGTTCCTTTCCCTTGGCTCTCCTTACACCCCTCCTTACAGTCCATGAGTTCCTGCTATCAAACAATCAGGTTATAGTGTGCATGGTAATTAGGGTTGTAGTTTTCAAGTTGTAGGTGCAGAGGTCATGTGTAGGATTCATATGCCTTTTGTACGTCATTGGCTGGTGATGATTTCCAACGTGTTAGCAAAAATGCTGTTTCATAATTTCCATTCAAGTTCATTATCTTTCCAAATTCTCAGTTTGTGCATAATTGAAATGCCTCTGTTCGTTCTTGATGATGATTCACTATAATGTGAAGCAAGTAATAAAACCAAATAAATTCTCCAGTCATGTGTAATCTTTTTTTTTTGTGTGTGTCAATGAGTATGTAAACTTCATGCTGTCCATTCATATTGATTACATGTTGCATTAAATCTTATTGGCACAACATACATACATACAGTCACCAATAACTCACACACCAAATGTCCCATATATTGCTAATTCTTGGGTGACAGGCATTTTGTTGTTTCTGCTTAACATGCTTACTTTATGTGCAATAAAAAATGCACCGTTAAAAATGTAAATTGTAAAATGTAAATTTACAGAAAATAAATTGAAGGAATACAAAAGGAATAAAGAAATGTTCTGGTAATTAGTTTCCACACAATTTCTGTAATTCTTATTTCTTTGTTTTATTTTCTGTAAATTGTTTTCATTGATCCTGGAGAAATCCCCCGGCCGTACTACCTTGCGCATGCCCATTTTAGCCTGTTTCAAACCATTTTGTAACAACTAACCAAAATGTAACAAACTTGTTGCAGAATGTGACAACTTTTGCCCAAAATGTGACAACACTGGAACTTGTTCACACGCGGAAAAAAATTTTGCCCAAAATTTAACAATTATGAACCTTGGTCCAAAATATAACAACTTGAAGATTCTCATCAGACGTTATTGAAAGCTTAAGAGACGGCCGCAATAGCTTTTTTTGTAAATCTCAATGCATAACATGTACCGAGGTATTGTCACGCTAGCTGGACACTGATAGTCTTCAAAATGTAGTCAGCGTCTCGGTGCATTGTCAATGTGTATCAAACTTCATCATGTTTCTGTGCATGTAAGCAAAAGATATAGCTCAGGTATGAAAAACGTATATTAAGTCTTTTTTAGATGATTCACGAAAGAGGGACCTGAAAACCTGGAAAACGTAGATCTTTTCCCATACTAGTTTTGCTCACGATTACTGCATAAATTACAGATATCTCGATATTATTACTAATTGTCGCTGATAATTCCGTCATGACTGGTTTGTGCCGAAACGAGAGGAGAATGAGGAGAAACCTAGTTTTATATCTGTAGATGATATCCCCCACCTCAAAACTTGGGTACGAAAAGCATTTTCATCGTACAACAAACTACAACTAACTTTCGCATTGTCCCATTCAAAAGGTAGACAAGATGCACTTTTTCTCGTGCTCGTTGTCTACAACGTGAAGTGGATAAGCTTCTAGTAGAAATGCTTTCTTTCTGATAGACCAACAGGTCCTCAACTTTTACGGAAAGCAAGAGAGAGTTGATGCAATAGGCCTCCAAATGTAAGAGATACAGGATGGTAAACAGAAAACTTTTTTGATTCAAAATTGAGATCACGTGTTTTTGTCATCAACGAACTCTTGGTCAGAATTTCTGGTCACTTTTCAGAGATGAATGTATATATGATTTTCACTGTTACCCTGGAAGTACTTCTGGTTATCACAACATCTTGTACATCATGCAGGTAAAAGTCTTCTCGAGACATGATTGGAATCCAGAACGAACAACACTTTTCCCAAGTATAATTATGGGAGAAGACCACACTGACATCAAGGGGGAGCAAGGTGCTGAGAGCATGCTCCCTGTGAGGGGGTGGGGGATTGGAAATGAAGCTCAAGTAGGGGTTGATCATCACTGCATACACTACAGCTAAAACTGTGGGGAAGACTAAGGCTAGATCCTTTATGGGTGCGAAGCATGCCAGGAGAGTTTTTGATATGTATCGCCCCAAATTACCTTTTCATCCTGCGCCCTTTCACAGCTTTCCCTTCCCCTCTCCCCGAAAAGAAATTACTGATGCTGTGGCGGCTTGGTGCCCTCCACTTTAAAAATCTCATAACCAACTATCCTCACCCAGTTTACCACCAAAATGGCCCATCTCACTGAATCCCTCGATCACAAAACCGTCCACTGCTTCAAATGCTCTTAGTATCCGGTTGTATGACCAGGTCGACCCTGACATTAAGACCTATGGGTAGGCATAAAAGGGGATCCGTTACATCCTTCACAATTAAGGGAGTTAAAATTGCACCTTGATACGCTCGTGAAATCACCACAAAGGAAGGGGGCAATGCATCAGCTTTCTTCCTTTCTGTTGGGGGGGAGGAGGAGGAGGAGGGGAGGAGGGGGAGGAGGGGAGGAGGGGGGAGGAGGAGGGGAGGAGGGGGAGGATGGGGAGGAGGGGGAGGAGGGGGAGGAGGGGGAGGAGGGGGGAGGATTGGGGAGGATTGGGGAGGAGGGGGGGAGGAGGGGGAGGGGTGGGTGGGGCGTGTAGACAAAAAGTTGTTCGTGGTTACCAGATCCACAAAATATATCATTAGTATATGCAGGTCTTGGAAGTCAAAGGAATATACGCAACCTTGAATTTCTTCCTGTCTGAAAAGGAACATCATATTGTGTTTCTAATTCAGGGAGGAAGTTGCTAGAAGTATAATTTTACGGGGGTCTGTCGGCGCATGAATGAGGGGGCATACATTGCAAAATATACATCCATTTTGTCACATGCCAATATAATTAACCCTCATTAATCAGGGGGTCTGCCATTTGTTTAGGGGACCTGATCCCCCTTTCCACGTAGCTAGCCACTGGTCTCATCTCAGACTTGATCAGCAGACTGGTTACGTAAAACTCTAGAAGGACTTGCGGCCGTTATTGTCTGAAGGATCTGTGTTATTGATGGGTGTTTCATCTTGATGGAGTCCCACCCACCACCCCTTCCTCTGAAGTGGGTTCTCAGATACAAAATTGTGATACATTTCCAGGCTAGTTTGCCGAAGGTGAATGCGTTGTAATAAATTAGAGACTCTGAAGTCATTCAGTAAAGTAATCCCTTATCCTATTTCAGAGTTATGGAGAATGTAAGCCAGGACTTTTGACAATCAAATATTACTGTTAGCTTAAATAAAAGACTAAATTTGGTGAACATATATATTCACCATCACCAAATTTCACTTCAATATGTCGTTTACTTTCAAAGATATTTCAGTTTGAAAGTTCATGCAAGATCGATTAAAAAAAGTTGCCATACTGAGATTGTAGTGACATAACCTGACAGCATGTAATTGACAAGATTTTTGTTTTCTCCATAAAGTTATTTTCAAATATTCTCAACAGTTATGCATGCATTCAAAGGAGGGTATTAATAATCACGTGATTGTTCCGTGATACATCTCAGTAATTCTACCCACAACGTGTACAAAATGTGTGGGCATCTTGGGTAAATAAAACAATGAACTACATCAGTGTAACATCATAATTAGGACTTAAAGTCCAATATAGGGTTTCATTGTTAGGCAAAATGGCACCACCTTTCTCCCAATTTCAAAAGTGTATGACTTGGGTAGAAAATATTACTGGAGGAATCTCTGGAGATATCTTTGTCTAACACTTCTCCTTCATGTGTGATGAAGATACTTCCGGGGTTTCCTACTTACAACATGATTTTCAGAAAGCTATGCGGGGATGATAGTTTTACTGACTTAATGTACGATCCCCCAATAGGCTGGTTTTGTGAATGATCAACACAGCCGTGAAATCAACTCATAGTTTGGAGCCCCGTCGAACACCGTGGCAAATATTTGCGAGGAAGACAGCCGACGAAAGGATGTTTCAAAAATAAGGCAGCAAATTTCAATCGATTAATTTCAGCGCCGCTTTATATGGATTTCTTTTATGTGCACCATCAAAAGTAAACATAACACAAAAGTATGCCATTTGACAAAATGAAACGAAAAATGAGAAAAATTTACTGTAAAGTTGAAATGGCATGGTGAATTAGAAGCAAAGATATATTCCTACTTTTGCTGCATTCATAATAGAGGCCTATACTAATACCAGTCCTATAAGCATCGAAGTACAAGCTATTAAGATCCATCAGTCAGTTTCATGTACAATATTTTAATACAAATAAAAACGTATGTTCCTCAGTTTTTACTTTTCAGCATAGATAACTGATAAGCAATCCAGGTTAGTAAATTTTACATTTTACTTAAAAAAAAGAAAAAGAAAAAAAAGAATATATATATATATATATATATATTTTGCATTCAAATTCTCTGCTCGTCTTTGAACGCTTTAACAAGCATTTCAGTTTTTGTGACACACGCAATATTCAGTAAACATTTAAATGCTTTAAACATTCTGTGGTAAATAACGCACTTTAATTAACTGTTCTGTGTTTTATGGATTAAATCAAATATTTACATTTTATATCAAATAATATTCCCTCGATATGAAACGGCAAAGCCACCAAAGAGTCTTCCTACCATAACGACCACTCAATTTTTACCATAACGTTTGCACTTCATTTTTTGAGCGCAAACAACTGTCCACTTTTTAGCTGTTCATTTTACATGACTGTATGGACTGCCACAGCGATGCGGCCTGTCTCAAGTACCTAATAAATGATCGGACGAATACGAATCGAAAAGGGAGAATGATGTATTAAAAAAAGGCACAAAACGAGCACAGAATTGAAACTGTGGCGACATAGTACATCCCAAGATCATTACACGTTGTTAGGGAACACATGCGATATGACATTCAACCTATATACTTCGATTTTATCTGTCCAGGGGATGCTTCTCAATTTTTTTTTTCATGCAGGAAAGCGATTTCAATAAAATGTTAGTCGACAAAAGGAGTTAAAATTCAACAAAGCGGTATAAAAAAACACTAAAATGAATAAAAGGAATAAATGATCGTTTACTGTGTCAACTAGATCCTTCCAGCTATTCTTTTATATGACATGGCCGTCAGTGCTTGCCGGAAATATTCCGTATATAACAGTACATCCGTATATAATCATAGACTTAAAGCGTCCTCCGAACCATTTCGAATGTTCTTCATATGGAGCTGTAACGGAAAACTTAAAGAGCGAGTGGCATTGCACAAGTTAAAACAGAAAAGGTCGATTAACTGTAGATCAACCAATAATTGATACACGACCAGCGGCAAAGACATCAGAATTAATATAGCATATCTCACACTATTTTCTTTTACTGTCGTAAGCTGTAAGACTTCAAGTAACCATAGCCTCTGGCAACAGCTAATGGTCAGAACAACCCTTTCTCAGTAGGTGATTTTCTTCACAGCTGCTCACTAAGTCACATAAAAAGGACCGCTTTATGCCTTTAAGGTAGAGATAGTTTAAGGCACACAAAATAAGATTGCTCAATTACTTTATTTTCATTTATTCAAAATGTTTTGTTGTCTGTGTGATATGGAAAAAATGTAAACTAGCAATTGGACTACATAGTACGCTAATACTAGTTTGCTGCTGAAGGAAGCCTATGGTATTCATTGGTGACTCATCAACACAGCAATAGTGACCGCCAGAAAGGAAACACTGTATAGGGCTACGAAACGGATTGTACCTGTCGATGAGAAAAAAAAAATGAAATAAACGTGAAGCTTTGGAAACGTCACACGGATTTATTTACCACTTACGGACTTCTTTCTCTACGTGAATGTTATTAAACTGAAAAGTTGCACTATTTTGAGTGCAGTATAGAGTACACTCTATCTAGCTCAGTCTAACCATGTACAAAAAATTCTTCCGACGAGTATGGACGTTTAAATCAACACGGTAGAACTTCAAATATATTTAAAAAACTCTTTCTCTCTCTCTCTCTCTCTCTCTCTCTCTCTCTCACTCTTTATGCGTGCCCTCTGACTCGCATTCTGGAGTAGGGCTCCAAGATCTGTTCGCCGTACATGTTATATTGGCGGAACTGTCTTCGGACAGTTGGTAACCATCGGAACAAGTAACCATGGCTGTGGCGTTTATCGCCACTCCCTTTATTGGTTCACCATTTACGACGTCAAGATCAGGGCACTTTCCTGTCATGTTCGAAAACAAAATGTGACCAAAAAAAAAAAAAATACAGAAAAACCAAAGGTTGAATTTGATACGTACGTTATTGTCTAAACCACGGCTTTATCCCAATTTTTCTTTTTATTCGAACACGATCATGATAAACCTGTACAACTGAGGGGGTGGGGGTGGGGTTAGGGGTGGGGAGTGGGATGGGCTGATGAGAATCAAGTTTCCGAATCAGAATGCACATGTAACAGGAAAGTGCTTGTCTAGAATTTTTTTTTTTTTTTAGAACACTTCACTGCTATCACCGGGTCTCTTTGGAGTCACATCTGCAGTTACGCTGTGTTTCTCTTCAGTGAATGAGGGAATGCTGATTAAAACGCTTCTTTGCCGACCAAAAGAAGCCTACCATTCATTGACAGCACTGCATCAAAATATAACATACTTCGTCAGTTTACTTTGACTTACTTTGTACTATGACCAAAGGATTTGCAATTACATTTCGTGATTACCTCATTAAACGTTGTCGTGCAGCAGGACTGCATCGGACTTAAATAATCCGTTTGTTTTACCACGAAATATGATAATTTGTTTTAAAAAAAATG
Organism: Stichopus chloronotus; assembly: GCA_021234535.1. Classification (NCBI taxonomy): domain Eukaryota; kingdom Metazoa; phylum Echinodermata; class Holothuroidea; order Aspidochirotida; family Stichopodidae; genus Stichopus; species Stichopus chloronotus. The sequence continues at coordinate 9,459,265 of CM037836.1, forward strand.
CATTTTTGCACAAACAGAATGATAGTTTATGGACAATTAAGAAGGACATTGCCCTCTTTTGAAGAAGTAAATTTCACGCAGATAAAAATTTATTTGTTGCTCAAGAGTAGTTTTGTTGGCCCAAACTTTCAGAAATTCAAGTGATGCATTTTCTGTTACTCATCTCACACATAATGCTTGGAGAAGGGAAAGCTTTTTTCTTTGTATGCCATGCTAATGCATTGCAAACGCCTTATTTTTCCTTTAAGCTGTAGAGTTTGGAAAACTGGAAATCTTCGCAAATGGCCACAATGAGGGAGTGTGTTGGTCGCATTAATGGTTTCACAGCATTTTTCCCCAATCATGTGATCAGCTTTGAAGAGAACATAATGGTAGGCTTACAGTTGAGTATACATTCTACCGTGACGAGGTAAATAGCACCGTAAATGATGAAACAGTCTCAACGTACCAATACAGTAAGGAGTGTTCGTATCGTTCCAATCATCTTGACCTACACACAAAACACTCTTTGGTCCTCTGAGCTCATAGTCTTTTGCGCAAGAAAATGATACCAATGTGTCAACTGGTACTCTGTTATCACTTGTTTCATCAGAGATCATCGTCATCATTAGATTATGATCATCCCCGAAGTCATGGGTTGAGCAACTCTCTAATGAAAAGATAAAAAAAAAAGTTGACTTTGACGACAAATGCACATCGTATCTTCGGAAAAGCTATCCTGACTGTTTTCAAGTCGTTCGCCTTAAAAGTGAGTACCACCTCGACGGCCATTAATAATAGATAATATGTTGACAATCTTGGATAAGAGAAAACAAAATCATCTTTCATGAGGATTTGAGATCTCATTAGATAAAGTCACCCGTGGGGCAAACTCAGTAGAGAGCGGTTATATCCATTCCAGCAGTTACAAGTTATTGCATATGCATGGAAAATTAGTAATTGGAGCAAATCATACTCTTATACCACTGTATTATTCAGTGAAGTATAAGGTAGTCAATAAAAAAGTGACAACTTATCATTCGAAGTTGTTTCACCTGAAACATCTCAGGAGTGCCCGTATTTCAACGACATGTGAATTGAAAATTCACCATGATTCGTTGAGGAATTCCTAACCACCTTGACGGGATTTTAATCATATTGTATATAGGCGACTGACTACTATTTACATCTTCTGTTTTAAGATTACATTGGCCTATAGTTTTATTTTGGTTTAAAAGTCAACCTTCAGAAGAGATTTAAGGATTAGTCACTGGCGTGAGCAGACTTTAGAGAGTATGAGAGGCAGAGGATAAGGTGGGGACAGGAGATAAGGTGTGTGTGTGTGTGTGGGGGGGGGGGGGGGACTGTTGGGAAAGTTGACTTGGGGGAATAAGCAGCAATCAGGGCCAACATCAGTTAGCGTATAGTGTACAGAAAATGTTTGGATAAAAACGCCTCGCAGATTGCAGAACACAGCATTTCCTAGTTTCTCTGTCCCTATAAATTTCAACTAATTATTCCTTATTTTTGCTTCAGTTTCGGGTTTGTAAATTCACGCTTCCACAGCTAGAGATCAACGATATTTTCAATGCCTGTTGGAAGAGTTTTTGTCGCATTCTAATCATGTTCAGTGCATTTTTACTTCCTACTTTTGTTGGCGGGTTGGGGGGCTGACTTCCCACGGAACTAGGACTAGGAACAGTTCCAGTACCAGCCACGTCTATGGTTGTAATGTATTTCCTTTAAATTTATGGTAGTCAAAGCTATACACGTACTTAACATATTATGACAAAATTACACAGTAATCATGCTGCTTGTGTATACTTTTGATTTGCATTGCTTCTGTATCTCTTTATGCAGATTTCTGCAGATTCCGTTTTGAAGTTCAAAATCTTTTCAAAGTGATTTATTAAGAGGCGACTTGCTTGTCGGTCATTCAGTGGTAACATTTTCCTCCAACCAAAAGTTTAATTTGCGGCCAATTACGTCCTATTTTAATGTATTAATTAAAAAAAACCAAAAAAAAAAGGTCAAGGAACACTTGAATGAAACTATAGGCCAACTAGTTTTGGAAACAATGTTCCCTATATTCGTTTGCGTTACTATTATTTTATATCCATACAGATGTAACGATTAGTCGCCAGTTATGAACTTATCGAGAGTAAAGTAGAAAATTTTTGACCCAATGATCATTACAGAACTTTTACACCAATGCAGGTCTTTATTCTGGATAACTTGGATAAAGAATAAAGTGGCGTGCTTTGTATAGGTTACGTAACCATGAACTGAACTACGTTCAATTCTTAAAATCTGTCTACAAATATCAACAAAGTTAAATGTAACGTAGGAACCATCTGAGGCCACAAATTCTATGCTACCCTGTAAGAGTTTCCTTATAACGAATCACTGATTTTTCTTTTTTCTCTGTGCTGACAGCACTTTATGCCAGGAGTGTCCAACCAGTCGATCGTGAACTACTATACTATAGACGGTGAATTGATCCCAAGTATACCGAAAAGGTGTGTAGGGACGAATGAAAAATCTATGACAGTGTATGTTTTGTTTTTGTTATGCGCCTTTGACACCCAGGGCTGTCAGATCGGGCGAGATTTTCTTCTCTTGAAAAGTACTAGTAAATCTTGAGTACAAAAAGGTTTGGCACTGTTTTATGTCGTTTAGGGACACACCTATAGCGTATACCTCTAGTCTAGATTAGTCTTGGCTACTAAAGTAACTTCCGCAAAAAAAAAAAAAAAATCCATCCACTAATCCATACATCTATCCATCCATCCATCCATCGATCCATCCATCGATCGATCCATCCATCCATCCATTCATCCATCCATCCATCCGTACATCCACCCACCCACCCATCCATCCATCCATCCATCCATCCATCCATCCATATATCCATCGTATATCCACCCACCCATCCATCGATCCATCGTATATCCACCCACCCATCCATCCATCGATCCATCCATCCATCCATCCATCCATCCATCCATCCATATATCCACCCATCTATCCATTAATCAATCAACCAATACATCGATCGAACGATCAATCAATCAATAGACCTGCACAAGGGCTCAACCCTCGCTGGAGCCTAATCAAGCACTTAAAATGCAGTCTCGGTAGCGTAACTCTTAGAATATTATAGAGACACTAGCATGCAAATCGAATACGTGATCTTAATATTTTCAAAGCTTTATCATGGTCGTAGGAAAATACAGTAAATTTTTCGTAAAGAAAGCTTAGTAATTGGAGGATACATCTTGCACATACCGCATGTTTCATTCAAGGTATCGTTCCAGGTACCACCGATGCAAGCTAATGGAAAAGATACGGTTGAGTCATTACGACAGGTAGCGGTGACAGTGGTACCGTTCGTTGTGCAATTGTTGTCAGGGTCGATGTTGTAACTTTCATGAATGACAGATTTTACGCAACCACCTGTGCAATAGCGGAAATGAGAAATGCAACGCCAACATTATTAGCTCACATACAAACTTACTTGAATATTCACACAACATAATACAAATTAAAAAGAAAAAACTTGGATATATAACATTCCTACATTAAATTGCATTACCAGAAGAACAAAAAGCCTCTTATAAGTTAGCAATTTACAATTTCATGGCCAGTGGCCACCAAGAGGGCAATGTGAGTGGACAGATTTAACAGTACCCTTCAACTATAATGTCAGGTACGCAGTAACAACGATGCGTTCAATCTCATTGGCGTTGATATTGTTTTCAACCAGGACGAATTAAATCATGACCCATTTTTCCCCTCTCGCCTTCCCCTTCCCGTCATTCCCTGTCTCTCGTTGGGAGTGGTCTGTTTCTTCAGATATCGCTTGTACTATTTTTTTTTTTTTTTGTAATATATACCTCAAGGTATATTTGTCGACAAATCCGAAAACTGTAATCATTGGAGTGTGTGACCCGAAGGCGTGTCTTTGGAATCGCCTGTTCCTATCTATAACGTTTCGGCAACCGTTTCCAAAATTGAAATTCATCGATGCAGTGTGAATTATTATACAAATCATTGTTGGCAATCCTTGTGCGAAAGATTCCTACCTTGACATTCTTCATCGGTTTCAGCTGAAGGAAAAAGAAGGAAGAAAGTAAACACTTCAAACACAATTTCTCTTTTTTTTCTTTCCGTTAAATCATCTGATGTGAGGTGAATACTTCGTAGGATTAGTTAAGCCTACTTTGTGTGTAATACAGCTGGCTATCGTTGACGAAAAATAGGAAAACATCGACAATAACGGTACTGGATAAATGTGTGAAAGAATATTCTTCATCGGTGACTGTACCGTAACCTTTAAATAACCAATGTGCATATTTGTTTCAAGAAATAAGAGGGAAAATTACAAAATCCTTCAAAAGTTAATGTTGCACATTAATTATATTGAAGGCGTGGCGACCCTTGATGGAGATTACAAGGCGTCCATACATCTATGTTGGCACCTATACTGTTCCGTGTATTTTGTGTCATCATTTTCATGAATCTACTTTGTCATCTGAGGACCGTGTCACCTTCAAAGTAGGGTGAAGTAACTTCTCACAGTCATCACCACCCAAGTCCCCTCTGTAGTCTCAATTTCTAGGTCCACATATTTAGCAATGGTCGGAATATAAATCCGCAGTCATTTGTGTCACTAGTGTTTGCAACCACAAAAGAGAGTTCACTGCAAAACCGACATCATCATACGGTCAATTCTTACCATGACAGTACTATCTGACTTAACTTTTCATTAAATCACAGTGTATCCGTTTCCTCTTAATATGTAACTTGCAGTCATTGTAAAATGAGATAAGCGTATCTATTTGTAAAAATATAAATTATATGACGTCAGTGAGTTTCAATGTCGTCACATCGCAAACTTGTAGCCATGGGGTACACCACTTCCTAGGTGCAGGTGGACGTTTTTTCTTTCTCCATGTGATCAAACAGTAATAAAAGCATTAACGTGATAGGCCTATATATACAAAAACAAATTTCTCCATCAATGTATAGTTAGCCGTAAAAGTATACATAGGCCTAGATGTCCCTATGCAGCCTTGGCCTTAGTTTTCACAGAAGTCATGTCATCCATGCAAAGCTGTTGAACACAAGTATACAAAGTACTAAATGAAGGAAAATAACAAGCGTTCATGTAGTCAGTGTTTGATTAAATATGAAACAATGCGTCTGTACTCACCCACAACAGCGACAAGGAATAGAAAAACGAAAACAGCTACAAATTTGGACATGATTTGAATAGATAGAACTATGTCGTTTCTCCAAAACAGAATACGTTTGTCCCCGACGTCCCTCATTTAATCACTGTGGTTTTGAGCCACACCTTTTTTTGTTCAGTGTCACATGTGATTAACCACGGATGTATCTACGTCCGCCGATATGACGTAACAAAATCAACATACCTCTGTTTTGGTTTGTGATTGCGCATGCACTGTAAAACATTGATACATTCAACCTTTGGTAGTACAGACATATTCACGAGAGATACGGGGGTGAGGGCCTTGGGAGAAGAAGGAGGAAATGTATTCACATCTTCTCACGGGATAAGATGCAGAGGTGTCATTATAAAAACATTACTGACGGTGAAAAGAAAATGAGAGAAATACCTCGTAACGAAAATCATCTTAAATCATAGAAAAACTTGATCAACGAATGTAACATGCATATGTGTATAACGTGTTATTGAATTTTTACAAAACTTGATATATTTTACCTCGACCCCGGGCCCTTTAAGTTTATAGGCTAAAGTGAACATTCAACTCGTTACTGACCATAACCAGACAGAGTATAGGTTGCTGTGGGCCCTCCTCAAGGTTATCTCAGTGTTCGTTGTTTGTACAATTTTCTATTCACCCTGTCTAGCCAATAATGTGATTGTCAACAGCCTGGGATCAGTTTGCCAAGTCACTCAATCGTTGTTAATTGATTGACGGTCTAGAATTTAAATTTTATGCTCAAGCTTCTGCAGGAAGCAGAAATAGAAAATCAAGATAGTAAACCAACTGAAGAAGATAAATCAGAAGGAACACGGTCCGCCAGCGCAACACACGTGTGATGGGATGGCCCACTTTCAGATCTTGAATGAAAATAAAATATGTTGGATTAATGATCAAGGCGATATGCTAAAAATCATGTCAAAATCACCTGTCGATAAACCCCTATACAATTAGTTACAAATCAAATCAATACACAATCGCATGAGATTTGTTGAGTAATTTTAGAGGCTAAGTTTGTCTCACAAAAAGACAGTTACACTGGTGGAGATATGGTGGCTGATTGAAACAGTACTGAGGGGGAATCAGTACAAAATGCTAACGTAATTATGGTACAGTCAGAATCTAATGTTGGCATGCCTTGGTGTGTTACTAACGAAGTATTGGTCTTATTTGACAGAAGAACACCAAAGAAACGTCTGTAATGCAATGTCTACAGATAGCCCGGAATGTAACCTTAGTGACATGGGAATACCAGTACTATGGTGATGACAACGGACTTTAGTAGACAGAGGGGTAGATCCCGAGGGGTGGATGAAGGGAAGTTGACAATGACGAAGCACGTAGCTGTGAAGTTGAGGTTAATGCGTGGTACATTCCAAATGTGGTACATTCCAAACTAAACGTGATACATTCGGCAGAAGTCATGAAGAACATTACGTGTTTTGATGTTGTGACACAGCGCCATAATTGATTACCTCTGTTGAGTTGTCCAGAAAGAACCAACCTCGAATAAACCTCCAACGTAGTTCACAAGCAATTCGGTCTTCCTGTCTACTTTTGAGTCCAACTACTGTCAACTTTTCGCTTCATTAGCGAGGCAATCATAACATTAGACGAGCAAGATCCTTTTATTTAAAATAGACTGCAGACGTATGGAAACTATCATTCCTTGACACTTTCCGTTTTATGTGAAAATACACAGAGCGGGCTGTTACCAAGTATGGGTCTGCATTTGAGTACATGCCACTTTATTTTGCACACCTTAAAAGGTTCGAATTTTGCCTCCGTAGCTCATTTACACCAGATAACTTGGTAAGAAAGTAGCTAACTGTATTCATTTATTTCAGTGAGTTAGTCTTTTCGAGTTAAACCGTGCCACCCATTGCCAAGTTCGGTGCAAACGTGCACTTTAAAACCTCGTTTTAAGAGAGTTACTTGTTTAAGAATTAGTTGATTTCTAAGTAGCAGCTCCCTGCTAATTCCAGTCGTCGTCGACATACATGTTCGGATGGGGTGGTCACTGATAGCAAATAATGAATCGAGAGAAAGACAGCATATTTTCAGAGGACAAGACCGATTTGGGGATAAGAATGGTACATGGGTCTTACATCGTGACAGCTTCTTACGTCTGTTGACAACAGTGAATAGGACGATTACTCGCAGATAGAATACTAGAAAGTAAAACGACAGAGTGTTAATGGATGAAAAGCTTTATTCCCGAACTAAAAAAACAAAACAAAAACTGTAAATACATTAGGAAAAGGTCTATAGAACCAAGTAGAGTGTGATGAGGAAGACATAAAAGATGAGAACAAAAGTGAAGGATGACAAGCGAGGGTCTGAGGAAATAGAGCCTTGGATAACTATGGTTCAACTCTTACAATTTACATCGTTAACGGATGATGGAACATCGCGATATAGCCGTTGAGATAAAAGGAAAGTAGAGATCAAGGCAGATGTAAAAAAAAAACTTGCCTGATAAATGATATGCAAGACATACACATATTTTCCTTTGTTTTTTTTGTGTATGATTTAACTTTGTTTCTTTTTCAAACCCCTAAAAACTTTCAATTGCTGTCTGTAATCACTCCTCAGTCTCTTTAACTACATATTTCATTGTAATTTTTCTTTTTAGCTATTTATAACGAGACTGAAATAAAGGTACAGTTTCTAGGGAGGGTTTCTACCTCCCATTTCTAGGGAGGTACTTCATACATGCCTACCTCAAACTCAGGTAAAGAAGTTATCATCACTATCTTAAATAGACTGAATAACCTTCATAGGATAGGATCAGCAGGTGTCTATTCAAGTCAAATTTGATGCTGGCGTATATAAAGTAAATACCTATTTTTACCAATTCGCGTGCGTTGTTTCAAGTGAAGCTATCCATGCATCAGTTTGGTGGTATGAGTAAGCGATTAGTTTGCTTCATTATTTATATGCATCGTAATAATTAGATTCTTGAACAATGTTTATTTAGACATGTGAACTTCTGAAATCATAAACCATCATCAAACATGGTAAGAACTATCTTGAGTATATATGAAATCAAAGAAAATGTTTGCACATGTAGTCACAATGTAAATACACAGACTTTATGGCTGAAAACTGTAGTATATATTTCATTGATGTCAGACACAAACACCCCTGGAAGGTTTCATCCAAAAATTTCTATAACTGCAATGTTTGTATTAAGCGAGTATGATTTGTTAACTTTAAAGTTAAAATCATCCGTCGTGGTAGTAGGCCTATAATTATCTTCTCATGTACAATTCGCCTCATCTCATTAAGTTTTTCCTTTCGGCCTACCCAACATTTCCGTTATTGTCTATTCCTCACCATATTCCTGAAAAGTGATAATATCAGAGAAACATTTTTAAATAAATTAATTGATAATGTGATTTCAATCTGATCGTTGCTCATTTAATCTCATTGTCTCTCATTGGGAAATGCAATGCACTTAGTCACCCGCACTTCAGCGATACTATAGCTGAAATAAGTATCCAGTGCATAGTTGATAACGGATTCAAGGAACTTTAATATTGTAAAAATCGTTAAAATTATTGATTTTCGGAAGAATTGTGACGTACTTTACCAAATATGAACTATTCTGGAAAAAAAAAACAATGTGATAACTTAATAAGTTGCTGTTTCAGTATTGTCTACTCTCTTTATTTCTGCTTATGAGTTAGCTATACCAAGTGTCATACAATCCCCAAAAAGTTACATTGATCAATTTTGAAGATGTTTCACACCAAAAGCAAAAGTTAATTTACCTGGCGCACAATAATCTGATTATATTGTTAGATGCGTAATAGAACTTAAACTGAATATATAATTCTCAATACATTAGAATCTTTGTTCAAGGCTTGTCTTCAAGTCATCTTATTTCTTTAATAATGCGGATTCTGCCTAACTGTCATCAGAAAAAAGTAACAGAAGAGGATAGACCAAGAAGAAAGTTGTCAACGTAGGTAAAACGCTCATGTGATGGTTAGGTATTAATAGCCCTCAACGATTATTCACCATCTTATCAGACAATGTTTGTAATTGAGAACTTTCTCGAAAAAATTGTCGTATCTACCAGAGAAAACTGTAATGTACATGTAATAATAAAAAACTTAATCCAAAGCTAGTTGTGTAAACAATAGTTGTTGAGGATTTTTTTTGTGCAATAGAAACTATGAAATAAACTTGAACCTTTGCGAAGATATATATATTCATTTGCCTTGTGTTGTAGCAAGGATTATTAAACCTGATGTCTAATTATGGAAAAAAAAAATGGCAGAGTGTCTATACTAACTATAACACAACCCGTTCAGTCAAATCTGGAATATGTGCTGAACATTTGCCAGTGAAAGTCACATTCCATGGAATATGTCATAGCCTCTACAAAAAAGCATTGTTTGATCCCCATTTGTATATCCATTCCCATTGGCCTGTGTGATTTCAAGTTACGGTGACTGACTGCTATGCTTTCTGGAAGAGTTTGAATTTTGCAGATCCAACAAAAATGTCAGGGCAATTTTCATATTTCAATATCTGGGAGATGGGTTAATAGTTCTCTTTCAAATTTCGTGACAGATGATCTTTTCACCTCTTCTCTGCAAGACTGACGAAGACCAAAGGTAGATTACCAGGGGATTGCCAGTACAACTCATTGTCCCACTTTAATCTCAAAAGGGTATGAGCCTGTCCCTTGAGTATTAGCTCTGTTGAGCTACTTGCACATTTTATAATGGTATCAGAAAAAACTTCTGCGGTGTCTGTTTGAATGGATCCGTTTACTGCCGCACCAGTGCTGATAATTGAGAAAAGTGGTTACTCTGACAGGACATTTCCTCTTGCTTGGATTTTATGTTACTTGCCCGTTGAAGCTTAGAGAAAACAAAAATAAAATATTGACTGAAAATTCCAACTATTTTAATATTTCGATAACGTATGGCGTTGATAACCTCGTACAGGATTGGTGGTGGTGGTGGTGGTGGTGGTGGTGGTGGTGGTGGTGGTGGTGGTGGTGGTGGTGGTGGTGGTGGTGGTGGTGGTGGTGGTGGTGGTGGTGGTGGTGGTGGTGGTGGTGGGGGGGGGACGACGACGACTGAGTAACGGTAGGACATCTAAGGGGAGTGCTACCGTTAGCCTGGGCGGAGGGTACAAGAAAGGTTGTGTTTGTCAAACCTCCCGGATGGCAGGAAACAGCATTTCTCTAGTGTACTTGAGCTGCATGTACAACCAGTCTTAAAATATTGATATCATGTCTGCAATTCCTGAATTCATGTAAAAAAAGTAAATCTATGAAAAAATGAGTGGTAATACGTATCAATTGGGTTCAGGTGATACAAGAACTATAATAAATTACACATCTTTTTCACTTTTCTTTGAGTACTTGGCAAATATCTGCGGGATGGACACACGGGCCTACGGTTGAAAAGACATTGCATGGGTGCGGCAGAAGTTGTTCGAATTTTTTGTAACCAATTAGCTAGATAACTGTCTAGGCTGAGAGCTACAATGAGTAAGCGCGTAGTGTACAAGAAAATGTTGGGTTTTACAAACTCCCATATAGCCATTTCCCGAGCGTTCTAGTCTGCATATACGTAGCCTTGACATAGTGATATTATGTCCGAAATTAAAAAAAAAAAAAACAATCTATGAAAATGGTAGAAGGTAATTTCCAGGGAGACGAATTACAGCGGCTCAAAATCTTCAGTGAAGGGTAAAAAAAAACTTTCGTAGGTTAGGCAGAAGATGAATGTGGATAGAATGTTACCAGAAATCAGTTGGGGACCGTCAGGGTCTAATGCCTGGATTCACATATTGGCTATGAAATGACATATGAGACGCCTATCCAAGGTTTTAAACAAGGGAAGGGGCCTGGGCGGAAGGGCATGACGTTACAACCGTGCTAAAGTGTTCATCATGTATCACCTATGGACATGACACCTAATACCCCTTGCCAGGCAGCTCAAGAAAGCCTAGACATTGGATTGACACACCTGAAGTACTTAACGACAACGATGTTTAATTGGCCATGTGGATCATCACAGCATGAGGTGATAAAACTGACCTAAGGCAATGAAAATTTGCAACAGTTGAACCTCAGTAGAACAAAGAAGAGTGAGGTTGAAGTGAATCCCATTTTAACGTACGAGTAACGGCTACAGTCAAGTAGCTCCATGGTTGGACTGAGATAGGAAAAATTCGACATGTTTTTTTTTTGTTTCAGATTTTCTGACTATCGTCGATCCTAGATTGAAATATGTTAACTTCAAATAACGTTTTCGATTTTATCGAGACATTTTTCAATTAAGAGGTGACCACTAACGCAATCTGGTGCAATATGTTGCATCTTTTTTGTCATAAAATGTAATAGACTGAGATGTGAAACATTTCTGTTGGTACTTCAAATTTCTGACTATTGACGTTCTGACAATTCTTTTTTTTTTGGGGGGGGGGGGATGCTGAGGCACTTCCACACCCACCGTTGAGATCCTTTTACTGCTAATTTTACAACTTCTCTTACCACACTACCCACTTACCAAATCTCCCACGATTGACCGCTCGACCTGTAATCAGGGTCGTAGTAAGGGTCATATCTTTAACTCAAATGTATTTCATTAACTTTAGTAGGCTATTCCTTTTCAAGTGCAGTCACCTAGCAACATTTAAGTTAGCTAACCCTTACACAATTAGATCGCCAAGAAGAATGCTTTGATTCCACGTGTTTAGCTACACATATTTGCACTGAAGTTGAACCAAAACTCGAAACAACTGTTTACTTGACATAAAAGAGTAGTCTGTTACATTGTTAACAGTGGATGGCATGCCTCTTAACTAAGTGACAGAAGACTTATATCTTGTCAACACCAAGATACATCTACCAGACTCAAATTTCTCTCATTGTCCTTGTTGATCTCTTCATTCACAATTGGGCTGTTTCTAGCATATTCACGACATTCTTACAAAGGAACATTAAATAACCAGAAATATTGAGGTTCAGCGGCCTTGCTGCTCTAGTTTTTAAAGTGTCATAACATCTAGAAGGTCTACACCCCTCTCTCTCCGGTGTTTTGGGACAAATCGATCTCTCGTGCCTTGTTTTACGCGGTCTTCCCATTTGCGTTGTCTTCTATGGGGTATAAAACTTCCTTGTTTACACGCTGTTCGTTTGGTTGCTTGAACTATCGAGCCAATGTTTGTTATAATATGACATCAATGCGAGGGAGCATGTTATTGTACTTTATTGAACAATTTTAAAGGGGAAATCAGGGTTTTACTGAGAAAATTCACCTTTAGTTGATGTTTCTTTCAAAACTGATTGTTCACCGATATATAGAGACGTTGGGGAGGTGTTTGAAGGTAGAAGAAACGGTAATTATTGCGTTAATTACTGTGGAATGAGAGCTCTTAATATTTGTACAAAGAGACAAACGTTCATGTACCAGACAAGACAGCCTCCTCTATACGATGCATAAGACTGAGATGGCGTTGTATGAATTAAACGTAACCGAATGTTTACGGTTCCCATGCTGTTCGTACATTGCGCAATGCTAAGTAAACAAGAGTTTAGTGATAGTTGATGATACATACAGCACACGCCGCGACTTCGTTTGATGTTTTGTTTGCTGTACTAAATAGCAAGCCTCACCTCCTCATACCTTGAAAAAGCGATAGTATTGAATATTCACATTTGATTCGATGAATATGGATGTTACAGACTTTCAGAGTTCTTCACCGATTTTTTGCAAATTTGACTCGTTTCTCGAAATTGTCCACATGTTTTGAGATAATCTTGATCATATTTGTTAGTTATGACTCATTGTACGATACCGGTGGTGAATTGTAGTGAAATAAATTGTGAAAATAAACCCTGATTTCCCCTTTAATTTTATCGTTTTGAGCTGTATCGGTTTTGTTCTGTTTGACTGTCCTAGACTGTTGTCTTACGTTTATTTATTTTTTTTTGCTTAGCAAAGTATTTCTTGTTCATAATTCAAGTTTTATCCCTACATATAATGGATTACTTGAAGCATGGAAAGACGGAAACGATACCCTGAAACTGAAGTTGAGTGAACGTAACGGTCCCGTGAACGTTGTGTGTTTGTGTGTATTATGATGTTCTCAAGAACCTTACATTGTTTGTCTTCCAGTAATAGATTGGGTTCTACCCCACATACAGTTGCCTTTGTTTCTTTAAGACCCTGTTTTTTGTTCTGTTGAAGCTATGTAAAGCTGAATTAGGAGAATGTTGTGGAGTGGAGTATAAAAAAATGTTTGTATACGACCTGCAATGAGAAGCAAAAGCATTGTTACGAACAATGTAAAGTTAATCAAAAGCGCATTATACACACGATTTTTGTATCTTCTCAGAAATGTTTCCTTCGACGTTACTTGCATATGACAAAAGCATGTTAAACAAAACCCCAACCGCGTACGACGGTTCGCTGCTGATGAAGTTGCGGCATGTGTAATATTTGTGCTTGAGCAAGACAACAGAAGGCGGTCGAACTTGGTCTGAAAACCGACCTATAATTTAAACATTGAACTGCCCCCACATGTCTCCTCAAAAAGCCATTCATTTTTTTTTCGCTGCACGATGTTTCGGACCTCTCCTTGAAAGTTGAGCAAAGATTCACCGACTTAAAGGGGACATGAAACTGACATTTTGGAGCACTGGGTGCATTCAGCATTGACGACATAAAAATAGTCACAATTTCCATTAAAATCCGTCAAAGTTTGTCCAATGGGAATTGAGGTCCCATTGATGAATTCTGACGTTATGTCTCTGATAATTCCATCATGATTGGTATGTGCCGAAACTAGAAGAGAAGGAGTAGAATCCCTGTTTCATGTCTGTGGATGATATCCAACATGAAACTTGAGTAAGAAAGGCACTTTCAGCGTACAACAAACTACAGCTAACTTTCGCATTGTCCCTTTGAAAAGTTAGACAAGAAGTGCCTTTTCTTATGCTCGGTTACAACAACGTGAAGTGGATAAGCTTCTATAGTAATGTGTCCGTGCTTTCTTTCTCTTGAAAGACCAACAGGTCCTCAACTTTTAAGGAAAGTAACAGAGCAATAGGCCCTTAAGGACTTTCGGCTACTCCCTCCAAATGTTAGAGAAACAGGATTGGTTAACAGAAAAAGTTTTTGATTTTAATTGAAATCATGTATATTTGTCATCAACGCGGAACTCTTGGTCAGAATTTCTAGTCACTTTTCAGAGATGAATGTATATGATTTTCACTGTAATCGTGAAAGTTTTCCTGGTTATCATAACATTTTGCGCATCATGCAGGTATAAGCCTTCTCGAGACATGATTGGAATCCGGAACGAACAAATCTTTTCCGAAGCATAATTATGGGAGAAGACCGCACTAACATCAGGCTGGAACCAAGTGCTGGGATCATGCTCCCTGTGAGGGGGTGGGGGGGGGACTGGAAATGAAGCTCACGTATGCGGTTGATCATCACTGCTTGAAGGCATGTCCACACAGGATACATTGCGTTCCGTTCCGGATACGACACGTTTTTTCCACATCCTTCCCGACAGGTCAAGACGCATGCCTGTCTGTACAGGATGCGTTCACACTACGTCAATTTCGATGCGTCACTTTGAGATGCAGTGTGTAGCTTCCAATGACAAAGCATGCTGATTGACAAAAAGGTGTATTTAAGTCGTAGGATGCCGAGAAAATTTAAGAATTAAATACATCCTAGATAGTCACCATTGCCATTGGTCATGCTTTACAGAAGTCATCGACACAAGATGAGCAAGTTTTGTGAAAAAAATGTAAACTTTGATTTGATTTTATTCCTAAACACATTCAGTTTGTCACAAGCTATCCAATTTGTACAAAATTATTCAAAGTGGGTTCATCTTCATGGATTTCAGTCAGTGGCGTACCCAGGATTTCTCTCATGGAAGTGTAGGGACATGCAGTATGTTGCGTGATCGCCAGCCTAGGGGAGGTGTCCTAGTGGAGGGGGTGTCCCCTTCCTCTTTTGAAGGCGTTTGAAACATTAGGTTTCCTTGCATGCAATCTGGTGCCACATTAGCTACCTTTTGAAATTTGTGTTAAAAAGTTTGCACAACGATTGAGGAGAAGGGCTCAGTCCCATAAGCCCCCGAAGCTATGCCACTGATTATATACACTACATTGTATATTTATATTTTCTCGTGTGCTGTGAAATGTCCATGTGCAGCCACGTCTAGTGTCCAGACTTCCCATGCCTACCGTCCGGCCAACAATGAATACAACTGTTTTTCCACTACTTGTCAATAACATCGCAAGGGTAGTGTGTTCCCAAAGAATCATAGATCTACGTATACATTCCCAATGTTGTGAAAAAAAATGCCAAAAAATGAGCTTTTCTACTTATTGCACTTATTTTGTTTCATTGTGATTTTAAGCTCAAACATAGCACCATTTTGCATCCATATCCCGTTAAATTGCATTTCATGAAAGAAAAACATGAAAGAAATCTAGTCGACGCATACTTCCGTACGACAACTCTGTTTCTTAACGCACATGGACTTTGCCAAAATTTGACGCATCCGGAAGGATGCTTCCACTTTTTTTTCCGCATCGATCGTGACAGAACGCAACTCATCCTGTGTGGACGGCTCCATTGATTTACGTGCAAAGTGATAAAAGTGACGTGACGTGTCGTGTCGTATCCGGATCCGAACGCAACACATCCTGTGTGGACAGGACTTAAGGCTAGCTCCTTTATTGGTGCGAAGCTGAGAGTTTTGAGCAAAATTGGAGAGTTTTGGATAAAAGTACCCCGTACTTATATATCGCCCAAATCACCTTTTCACTGCCTCCCCTTCCACCCCCATGAAAAAAGACTGCTGCTGTGGCGGCTTGGTACCCCCCACGTTAGGAATCTCGTAACAAACTATCCTCATGCAGTTTACCACCAAGATAGCTCATCTCACTGAAACCCTGGATCACAAAACTTTTCACTGTTTCGCTCTTATCCGGTTGTGTGACCAGGTCGATCCTGACATTAAAAGGATGGTCTAGCCACACACATAGCTTTAATATGTTGAAGAGTAAGTTAATCTGACCAGTACAGTGAAATTTCCATTTAATTCTCACGTGTGGTTGCGGAGACATGAGCAGTTGAAGTTACCACATATGTTACCAACAGTTGACTTGAAGGAAGCAGGAGTGATGTCATCTCCCCACATTGATAAAGCATTTTATGTTTTTCTTTAAACTTTACACCAAATTTAATACTTCAATATCTAGTGCTATCACAATGTGAATATATGAGGGGGGTGAGGGTTTTGCGACCGCCACATAACCAGTACCTAAGCTGACCACCTATTAATTTTAAGGTGGAAATAATGAATTCAATAATAAAAAAAAAAATAGACTATTCAGAGATGTGAGGAGATGATGTTATTCCTGCTTGCCACAAGTTCACAGTTGGTAGAAAAGGGGATAACTTCAACTGGTAATACCTTGAGAACCGCACATGGGAACTGAATCGAAGTTTCACCAGAATAGTTGGATAAACTTACTCTTCAACATATCCAAGCAAAATTTGTGACTAGACCATCCTTTTAACACCTAAAGGTCATAGTCATAAAGAGCGATCCTTGTTGTAGATTCATGCCGCATGTGACACGTGATGGCGAAGAACTTCAAGCATAAAAATTGCACCTTGATACGCTCGTGAAATCACCACGAAGGAAGTAAGGTGGCAATGCAGCTGTTTTATCCTTTGTGTTTGTGCCTGCGGGGGGGGGGGGGGGGGAGGGGCGTTTAGAAGAAAAGGTGTTCGTGGTTACCAGATCCACAAAAGATATCAGTGGTATATGCAGGTCTTAGAATTCAAACGAATATACACAACCTTGAATTTTTTCCTGTCTGAAATGGAACATCATATTGCGTTTCTTATCCAGGGAGGAAGTTGCTTGGAGTATAATTTTATGGAGGTCTGTCCCATGAATACGTTGCAAAAAATACATCCATTTTTTTTTAAATGCCAACATAACTCCCTTCTAACCCTCATAAATCAGGGGTCTGCAATTTTTTATAGGGGGCTCCCCCAGAGCTAGGCCAATGGTCTGATCTCATCACTTGATCAGCAGACTGGTTACGTAAAACTGTAGAAGGACTTGCGGCCGTTATTGCCTGAAGGATCTGTGTTATTGATGGGTGTTTCATCTTGATGGAGTCCCACCCACCCCTTCCTCTGAAGTAGGTTCTCAGATACAAAATTGTGATACATCTCTAAGCTAGTTTGCCCGAAGTGAATGCGTTGTACTAAATTAGAGACTCTGAAGTCATTCAGTAAAGTAATCGCTGATCCTACTTCATAGTTATGGAGAATATAAGCCAGGACTTTTGACAATGACATATTACTGTTAGCCTTAATAAAAGACTAAATTCGGTGAACATATGTATTCACCATCACCAAATTTAATTTCAATATGTTGTTTACTTTCAGAGATAATTGCAATTTGAAGGTTCATGCAAAATCAATAAGAAAGTTGCCGTTCTGAGATTGCAATGACGAAACCTGACCACATGTGATTGAAAAGGTTTTTGTTTTCTCCATAAAGTTATTTTCAAATATTCTCAACAGTTATGCTTGCATTCAGAAGCAGGGTATTAATCACGTGATTGTTCCATGATACATCTCAGTAATTCTACCCACAACGTGTTCAAATGTGTGCGTATCTTGGGCAAATAAAACAAGGAACTACATTAAAATTCCCTCTATCAGTGGTTATGTGACACCTTTATTAGGACTTAAACTCCAGTGTAGGGTTTCATTGTTAGGCAAACTTTCACCACCATTCTCCCAATTTCAAAAGTGTATAACTTGGGTAGAAAATATTATTGAAGGAATCTCTGGACATATCTTTGTCTAACACTTCTCCTTCATGTGTGATGAAGATACTCCCGGGTTTCCTACCTACAACATGATTTTCAAAAATCTACTCTGGGATAGTTTCACTGTCTTAACGTAGGACCAGCCAATAGGGTAGTTTCGTAAATGATCAACACAGTCATGGGATCAACTCATATTTTGGAGTCCCATCGAACACCTTGGCAAATATTTGCAAGGACGACAGCAGACGAACGGATGTTTTTTAAAAAACAAGGCAGCAAATTTTGATCGATTACAATTCAGCGCCGCTATAGATTTTTTTTTATTTGCACCATTAAAAGTAAACATAACACAAAATATGCCATCTGACAAAATGAAACGAAAGATAAGAAAAGGTTACCGTAAAGTTGAAATGGCATGGTGAAATAGAATCAAAGATATAGTCCTACTTTTGCTGTATTCATAAGAAAGCCCTATACCAATACCAAACCCTATAAGTATCGAAGTACAAGCTATTAAGCTCCATCAGTCAGTGTCATGAACAATATTTTAATACAAATACAAATATATGTTCCTATGTTTTTACCTTTCAGCATAGATAACTGATTAACAATCCAGGTCACTAAATTTCAAAATTTTACTTCAAAAATAAAGACAAAAAAGAGGTTTTCTTGCATTCAAATTCTCTGTTCGTCTTTGAAAGCTTTAACAAGCATTTCAGTTTCTGGGACACAAGCAATATTCAGCAAACATTTAAACGCTTTAACATGCTGCGGTTAATAATCCACTTTAATTATCTGTTCTGTGTTTTATGGGTTTAATCAAATATTCCCTCGATATGAAAAGGCAAAGCCACCAAAGAGTCTCCTACCATAACGACCACTCAATTTTTACCATGACGTTTGCAGTTCATTTTTTGACCTCAAACAAGTGTCCATTTTTTACCCGTTCATTTTACATGATTAGACTGTCACAGCGCTCCGGTGATGCGACATGTCTCAAGTACCTAATAAATGATCGGGCGTATACGAAAGGGAGAATGGTGTATTAAAAAAAGCACAGAGCGGGCACAGAAATGAAACTGTGGAGACATAATACACCCCAATATCACTACATGTTGTTAGGGAGCACATACGATATGACATTCAACCTAGGCCTATATACACTTCGTGATTTTATCCGTCCAGGGGGGTGCTTTTCAATTTTGGTTTGCTTTTATGCAGAAAGAGATTTCAATAAAATGTTAGTCGATAAAGGAGTTAAAATTCAACAAAGCGGTATGAAATACACTGAAAGAATAAAAGGAATAAATGATCGTTTAGTGTGTCAACTAGATCCTTCCAGCTACTCTTATATTACATGGCCGTCGTATTCCGTATATAACAATACATCCGTGTATAATCATAGACTTAAAGCGTCCTCCGAACCATTTCGAATGTTCATCATATGGAGCTGTAACGGAAAACTTAAAGAGCGAGTGGCATGGCACAAGTTAAAACAGAAGAGATCGATTAACTGTAGATCAACCAATATTGCTTTTCAGTTTAATTGATCAGCGGCAAAGACATCAGAATTAATATAGCATATCTCACACTATTTTCTTTTACTGTCGTAAGCTGTAAGACTTCAAGTAACCATAGCCTCTGGCAACAGTCCATGGTCAGAACAACCCTTTCTCAGTAGGTGGTTTACTTCACAGCTGCTTAGTAAGTCACATAAAAGACGGACCGCGTTATGCCTTTTAAGGTAGAGATCGTTTAAGACACACAAAATCAGATTGCTCAATTACTTTATTTTCATGTATTGAATGTTCTGTTGTCTGTGTAATATGGAAAAATATAAAATAGCGATTGGACTACATACTACGCTAGTACTAGTTTACTGCTGAAGGAAACCTATGGTATTCATTGGTGACTCATCAACACAGCAATAGTGACCGCAAAAAGAGAGACACTGTATAGAGCTACGAAACGGATAGCACCTGTCGATAAGAAAAAAAAAAGATGAAATAAAAGTGAAGCTTTGGAAACTTCACATTGTATTAGATTTATTTAGACTTACGGACTTCTTTCTCTACATGAATGTTATTAAACTGAAAAGTAGTGTACTAGTTTTGCATTAAGACATGTCGTAACTACTACTTCTGTAAAGAAAAGCGTCATAGAAACCAAAAAAAAAAAAGAGAGTAAACGGTCCTAAAAATGATCCTCCCTTCCTGAAACTGAGTCCACGTAAAGGTAGTACATAGAGATACTCAACGTAAAGCCTATACTGACAAATAAAAGAGCAGTTTCTATTATCGTAGGTATTTGGTTGCGGGAGGTGCTAAATAAGTGAAACGAGAGCCGTATAACGAAGGGAACTAAATAATGAGTGGTTTTAGGTGACGCCATGATCATGGGATTGACAAACAGTTCTCATCTGTCGAGATCAGGAAGTTGACATTCCTTCCCCGAAGGGATTTCATTTTCAAGCGAGCTTAAGCGACAGCCTCCTCAACTCTGTTCATCCTCATGCTCATACCAATCGCTACTTATACTGTCGCATGTGTGTTGAAAGTTCCATCTAAAGTGACAAATGCTTTGCTGAAAAAATATCCAGACCGGTACGATGCCTAGTCACTTCCTGTTGGATATGTCATTAAATGTCGGTCGATGCACAGACCTATTCACAGATTCTAAGGGTTTTGAATATAGAATTGGAGTGTATGATGTGTAACTGTATTGTGACGAAGTACGTTGAAACATTCTTCAGTGGCTCCGAATACATGACCCTGAATCGAACTGCGAGTGCGGTTTCTGACATGGCATGGGGATATTTTTCAACCCCAGCCCCCAAGATTAACAAAATTGTTTTACGTTCCTCAAATTATAACGTTAGCATCAAAACATTCAACGAAGTTGTCAACGTTCGTAATGTTTGCAACCACCGAATACATGACTGAGCTTTAGTCTACTACAGTATTCCTTCCTACACAGTTGTGATAGACTTAGGCTTTCACTACGTTCGACCTCCCTACCTGTGGGGGATTTTCTTTATTAAATTTGCTCCAGGATTTTATGACCCAATTCAGCGGAGAACATTAGTATGTCACAAAGGAAATCTGTTTGATGGACAATCCTATCAGACTTCACCTCCCGGAACCGTCAACTCACACTTCACCATCCATAAAGTAGCTTGATTGATTTTTGCACTAAAAAGGGTCTAATCGTACCTCCAAGGAATTGGCAACTCCTTGCTGCGTCTGTGTGTGAGTACCGTTGTTCAGACGTTTGAAAGAGCACAGAAAGCACAGGTGGTGTGTGTGTGTTGGGGGGGGGGGCAAAACCCCAGTCCAACATATGGGGATTTATTTTATAAATTTCCTACAGTTGAGGGAGAACCGTCCTCCAGGAGGGCGAGTACAGTCTATCTGGATCAGTCTAACCCTGTACACAAATTTATTCCGAGTGTGGACGTTTAAGTCAACACGGCATAACTTCAAATATATTTAAAAATTATCGTGCCATACCTGACTCGCATTCTGGAGGAGGGCTCCAAGATCTGTTCACCGTACATGTTATAGTGGCGGAACTGTCTTGGGACAGTTGGTAACCATCGGAACAAGTAACCGTGGCTGTGGCGTTTATCGTCGCTCCCTCTACTGTGTTACCATTTTCGACGTCAAGATCAGGGCACATTGCTGTCATTGCTGTTCGAAAAAAATGTGAACCAAAAAAAAAAAAACTCATAAAACCAAAGGTTGAATTTGATACGTACGTTGTCTCTTCAGTTACTGTAGTGCTAGACTACGGCATTATCCCAACACGAACATGATCAACCTGTACAATTGGAAGGGGGGAAGGGGGGAGGGAGCGGGATGGGCTGATGAGAATCTGAAGTATGGAATCAAGTTTCAGAATCAAAATGCACATGTAACAGGAAAGTGCTTGTCTAGACGGAATTCTTCTTTTTTATGTAGAACACGTCAACGCTATCAGCGGGTCTCAGAAGAGTACGTATTTCAACGGGTGAATTAAAAATTTACCATGACCTACGTTGAGGAATTCCCAATTTCAGGGTTAGTCACTGGCGTGAGCAGACTTTAAAGAGTATGAGGGGCAGGGGATAAGGTAAAGGTGCTGAGAGACTTGAACTGGGGAATAAGCAGCAATGAGCGCCACCATCAGTGAGCGTACAGAAAGTGTTTGGGTAAAAACGCCTCGCAGATTGCAGAAAACAGCATTTCCCAGTTTCTCTGTCGTTGTGAGTGTTACCTAATTATTCCTTATTTTTGTTTCAACTTCAGGTTTGAAAATTCACACTTCCACAATTGAAGATCGGAGGTACTTTCAAGAAGTGTTACAGGACTTTTGATCCCATTCTAATCATGTCCAGTGCATTGTTACTTCCTAATTTTGTTGGCGGGTTTGGGGCTGACTTCTTACGGAACTAGGACTAGGAACAGTTCCAGTACCAGCCACTTCTATGGTTGTAATGTCCTTTAAATTTATGGTAGTCAAAGCTATACACGTACTTAACATATTATGACAAAATTACACAGTAATCATGCTGCTCGTGTTTACTTTTGATTTGCATTGCTTTCTCTCTCTTTCTGTAGATTCCGTCTGGAAGTTCAAAATCTTTTCAAAGTGATTTATTAAGAGGCGACTTGGTTGTCGGTCATTCAGTGCGGGTAACAGTTTTCCTCCAAACCAAAAGTTTAATTTGCGGTTAATTACGTCCTGTTTTAATGTATCAATTAAAAGGAGCCGAACTTAAAAAAGTAATGTCAAGGAAAACTTGAATGAATCTATAGTCCTACTAGTTTTGGAAACAGTGTCTGTCTAGTCCTTTGCGTTATTGTTATTTTGTATCCCTAGATATAACAATTAGTCGCCAGTTATGAACTTATCGAGGGTAAAGCAGAAAATACTTTACCCGATGATCATTACAGAACCCTTTTACCAATGCAGGTCTTCATTCTGGACACCTTGAATAAAGGGTAAAGTGGTGTGCTTGGTATAGGTTATACGTAACCATAAAATGACCTACATGCAATACTTGAAATTTGTTGTTACAAACATGCACAAAGTTAAAGGTAACGTAGGAACCATCTGAGGCCACAGATTCTGTAGTATGTGACCCTGAAAAAGTTTCCTTATAACGAATCACTGATTTTTCTTTATGTGACACACTTTATGCCAGGAGTGCTGAACCAGTCGAACCAGTGAAATACTAGTGAACTACTAGTGTTGACGGCGAGTTGATCCCAAGTATACCAAAATGGCGTGTAAGGACGAATAAAAAATCTATGACAGTGTATGTTTTGGTTTGTTATGCGTCGTTGACACCCAGGACTGTCAGATCGCGAGAGGTTTGCTCCTATTGAAAAGTACCAGTAGATCTTCAGTAAAAAAGCTTTGCCACTGTTTTATGTCGCTTAGGGACACACCTAGCATAAGCCTCTAGCCCAGATTCGTCTTGCCTACCAGAGTAACTCCCGTAAAATAAATCCATCCGTTAATCCTTACATCTATACATCTTTACATCCATCTATCAATCCATAAATCCACCCATCTATCCATGAATCGATCAACCAATCCATCGATCGATCGAACGATCAATCAATCAATTGACCTGCACAAGGGCTCAACCCTCTCTGGAGCCTCATCAAGCACTTAAAATGCAGTCTCGGTAGCGTAACTCTTAGAATATTATAGCGACACTAGCATGCAGATCGAATACCTGATCTTAATATTTTCAAAGCTTTATCATGGTCGAGGACAATGCAGTACATTTTTCTTAATGAAAACTTAGTTATTGGTGGATACATCTTGCACATACCGCATGCTTCATTCAAGGTAGCGTTCCAGGTACCATTGTTGCAAGCTAATGGAAAAGATACGGTTGGGTCGGTGCTACAGGTAGCGGTGACATTGCTGGTACCGTTAGTTGTGCAATTGTTGTCAGGGTCGATGTTGTAACTTTCATGAATGGCAGATTTTACACAACCACCTGTGCAATAGTGGAAATGAGAAATACAACGCCAACATTATCAGTTCACATACAAACTTACTTGAATATTTACACAACATAATACAAATTAAAAAAAAACATGGATATATAACATTCGTATATTAAATTGTATTAGTAAAAGAACAAAAAGCCTCATATAAGTTAGCAATTTTCAATTTCATGGTCAGTGGCTACCAAGAAGGCAATGTGAGCGGACAAATTTAAAGGGAAATAAGGCATTTGTTTTACATAAAACAACCATGTTTTTAAAACCAATGTTTGTGGGCACAGAATGATAGATTATTCACAGTAAGGAAGGACAATAGCCTTCCTTTCAAGAGACAAATTTCCCACTGACAGAAAGTCAGTTATTTGTTGTTCAACAATAATTTGTTCACCCAAACTTTTCCAAATTCAAATGATGCATATTCCTTTACTCATCACATGCAAAATTGTTGGAAAAGAGGAAGCTTTTGCAGATGTTTATTGAAGAGACTAAATGGTTTAACAATGATTAAGCTACTTTATTTGTAAGCCATGTTTGTATACTCTAAACGCCCTATTTCCCTGTAACTGTACCCTTCAACTAAAATGTAAGGTATGCGGTAACAACGATGTGTTCAATCTCATTGGCATTGGTATTATTTTCAACCAGGACTATAAATTAAATCATAACCCATTTTTTTTGTTCTCCGTCGCCTTCCCCTTCTCGTCCTTTCCTGTCTCGACTTGTTGGGAGTGTTCTGCTTTTCAGATATCGCTTGTAAAGAACTCTTCCCGACACTTACTTCCCGTTCATTTGTCTACTATTCGAGTGGTTCCCGGTCTTTGCCAGTTCAGTTCCTCGTCAAAAGAATGGCATTGGGAACCCTCCCCACCACCATGTGAATAAAATGAGGATCAATGTATGTATTGTCTGTTGTTCTGGCAATGAGCTCCCAGAGCCTTACTGTTCCACCTATTTCAATGGCATCAGGCACCCCCCTGTGTGTAGAAATATATCAGTGAGAGACGATTGTGCGACTTTGATTAGATTTCAAAGCCCTTGGGTAATCATGTGTGCAACAATAATAGTTTACTAATTTCTTGTGACCCTACCCCTCCCCCTATAACATTGGAAAATATATCATTTGAAAATAATTGAAAAGTAATTGTAACGATAAGAATTTTTTTTTTTAACAGCTGTGGGTAATATTTTTCAAATGCCCCCTTGCTCCCCAATCAGCCCGTACCGCCCCTTAGGTTACTGAAACGCTGAGGAGGAGGGGGATATACCGCCCAGTTGGGAACCACTGGTTTATTCCATCTGTCTGGTAGCGAACAAATTTAACTTGAGATGAGTCAAAATTGCAATGTGGTGACTACCCTCCGCAGTGTATGAATTTACACCTTTTGATAAAAATGACCCACCCCTCCGCCAGAAACCGTCCTCCTGCCGGTCTCTTTAGGCATCTCTTACAACTTTCAAACACTTGCCTAGAGAGTCGCAGGGAAAAAAATACACTTGACACGAACATGAAGACAAATGAACCCACCTCTGCATTCCATGCACAAAATTTGCTTCCATTTCTTGTACGGAACAATGGTATTTTCTAGCCTATATGAACAATACATTTCTTTTCTTTGCATGTACTATGTAAGCACACAGAAGAGCTCAAATAAATGAGGTGCTACAGTTTTACACCCTTCCCACCCAATTACGCGATTGTCACTGAAGTATATATTTCGATAGGTCTTGTTCATTGAAAACTGTTAGGCCTGTTAGTAGTGATTATGCAATGAACGTAGTAAACCAAGACATACAAACTCGAAAGTCCAATTCAGGAACCAATTTCTCACGCTGCATGCTTATAACATGATCAGTTTCTAGTTCTATACTGTTTTTTCTATAATATATACCTCGAGGTATATTTGTCGACAAATTCGAAAACTATAACTGGAGTGTGTGACCCGAAGGCGCATCTTTAGGATCTCCTGTTCCTATCAATCACGTTTCTGGCAAACGTTTCCAAAACTGAAATTCATCGATGCAGTGTGAATTATTATACAAATCATTACTGGAAAACCGTGTGCGAAAGTTTCCTACCTGCAGTTTTGCATGCTACATCGGCAGCTGAAGAAAAAAGAAGGAAGAAAGTAAAAACTTCAAACATATTTTCTGGTTTTTCTTCGTTGATAAATCTAATGTGCGATGAATACTTCGTAGACTTGGTTAAGTCTAATTTGTGTGAAATAATGCTGACTATGTTGATATAAAAAAAAAACATCGGCAATTACGGTATACATAACAGTTTCTGTAGTTCCTTCTGGATAAATGTGAAAGATAGTTCTTCATCGGTGACCGTAACCTTTAGACAACGAGTGTGCATATTTGTTTCAAGAAAAAAGAGAGAAAATTACAAAATCCTCCAAAAGTTAATGCTGCACATTTATTAGATTAAAAGCGTGGCCACTCTTGATGGAGTCCAAAGTTGGTACTGTTACGTGCATTTTGTGTCATCATTTTCATGAATCTATTTTGTCATCTGAGAACCGTATCACCTTCAAAGTAGGGTGAAATAACTTCTCACAGTCATCACCACCCAAGTCCCCACTGTGTGTTCCAATTTGTAGGCCCACATATTTGGCAATGATAGGATCAATCCCTGTTCATTTACGCCACTAGTGTTTTTGCAACTACAAACAGAGTTCACTTTAAAAGTTACCGCTCTGACATAAAACCCATCAAATATAATTGCTGCTACTGAAACTCAGTTCATTGCAAAAAAAAAATATTATACTATCGATTCTTACCAAAACAGTACTATCCGATTTAACTTTTCATTAAACCATCGTCACAGTGTATCCGTTTCCTTTTAATATGTAACTTTAAGTCATTGCAAAATGAGATAAGCATATCTATTTGTAAAAATATAAATTATATGACGTCAGTGAGTTCCACTTTCATCGCCTCGCAAACTTGCAGCCAGATATACCACTGGCTAGGCGCGGGTGGACGTTTTTGTTTATGCTCTTAAACGACAAATGCAATAAAAGCATTAACGTGATAGGCATATAATATATTCGAGGACGATTTCTCCATCAATGTACAGTTAGCCGTAAAAGTATATATAGGCCTAGATGTTCCTAGTACAAGCCTTAGTTTTCACAGAAGTCATGCCATCGATGCAAATCTGTTGAGAACAAGTATACAAAGTACCAAATGAAGGAAAATAAGAACCGTTCATGTAGTGTTCTGATTAAATGTGAAACATTGCGTCCTGTACTCACCTACAACAGCGACAACAACGAACAGAAAAACGAAAACAGCTACAAACTTGGACATGATTAGAATTGACAGAACTATGTCGTTTCTTCAAAACAGGCTACGTTTGTCTCCGACGTCCCTCATTTAATCACTGCGGTTTTGAGCCACACATTTTTTGTTCAGTGTCACATGTGATTAATCACGGATGTATTTACGCCCGTCCATATGACGTAACAAAATCAACATACCTCTGTTTTGATTTGTGATTGCGCCATCACATTGTAAAACATTGATAAATTCAACCTTTGGTAGTACAGACATATTCACGAGAGATACGGGGGTGAGGGCCTAAGGAGAAGAAGAAGGAAATATATTTACATCTTTTCACGGAATAAGATGCAGGGTGTCATTATAAAAACATTACTGTGAAAAGAGAAGAGGTCGGAAATACCTCATAACTAAAATCATCTTAAATCATAGAAAAACTTGATCAAAGAATGCAACATGCATATATGTATATCGTACCATTGAATATTTCACAAAACCTTTTATATTTTACCTTGACCCCGACCCTTGAAGATTTTAAGCTGAAGTGAACAGTCAACTGACCATAGCCAGTCAGAGTAGGTCACCGTGCACCCTCTTCAAGTTATCCCAGATTTCGTTGTTTGTACAATTTCCTATTCACCCTGTCTAGCCAATAATTTGATTGTCAACAGCCTGGGATGCCAAGTCAGTCAATCGTTATTAATTGATTGACGGTCTCGAATTTAAATTTTATACGCAAGCTTCTGCAGGAAGCAGAAGTAGAAAATCAAGATAGTAAACCAACTGAAGAAGATAAATCAGAAGAAACACGGTCTGCCAACGCGACACACGTGTGATAGGATGGCGCACTTTTAGATTGTGAATGAAAATAAAACATGTTGGACTAATGGTCAAAGCGGATATGCTACGACATCATCTGTCGATACACCCCGATATAATTAGTTACACATCAAATCAATACACAATCGCAAGAGATTTGTTGTAATTTTAGAGGCTAAATATGTCTCACAAAAAGACGGTTACTCTGGTGGAGATATGGTGGCTGATTGAAACAGTACTGAGGGGGAATCAGTACAAAATGCTAACGTAATTATTGTACAGTCAGAGTCTAATGTTGGCATGCATTGGTGTGTTACTAATGGAAGTATTGGGCTTATTTGACAGAAGTACACCAAAGAAACGTCTGTAATGCAATGTCTACAGATAGCCCGGAATGTACTCTTAGTGACATAGGAATACCAGTACTATGGTGATGACAACGGACTTTAGCAGACAGTTGCGTAGAACCCGAGGGGTGGATGAAGGGAAGTAGACAGTGACGAAGCACGTAGCTGTGAAGTTGAGGTTAATGCGTGGTACATTCCAAATGTGGTACATTCCAAACTAAACGTGGTACATTCGGCAGAAGTCATGAAGAACATTACGTGTTTTGATGTTGTGACATCAAAGAATGAACAGAATTTGAAATGAAAAAGAATCAACTTCGAATAAACCTCCAACGTAGTTATTTTACAAGCAATTCGGTCTTCCTATCTACTTTTGAGTCCAACTACGTGTTAGTTTCACTTCATTAGTGAGACAATCAACATTAGAGTAGAAAGATCATTTTATTTAAAATTAGACTAAATACGTATGCCATCATCCCTTGACACTTTCAGTTTTTATGTATACATACGCAGAGCGGGCTGCTACCAAGTATGGGTCTGCATTGAGTATATGCCGCTTTGTTTTGCACACTTTATTTAGTAACATTTGAATGAACAATTAGTACGGAATATCATCGTTGCTGTCTGATGTACTTATTTCGCAAATAATTTGACCGCGACAGGGATTACCCTATTGCATCTTCAACACGGATAACGAGGAACCAATGCATGAATGAACAATAAGTGTAATGCACATTTTCTCTCGGAAGTGCACATAGTGTGCTCCTCCACTTTTCCTAAACAAAAATGTGACCCAAAACAGACTGACACTATTTGAGCACGTCGTCAGCACTTTTATATTAGCAAACTTTGAACGATGGATATAAATATATCATGTTTATTACTTCCATTACGGCTAAGGTCACACATACGTTCTTATCGGTATACAGGATTAGAAACTACACGCAATTTTTTTTTGTGCCGTCTGCTACTTATGGAATTACAAGTTGGTTGTCCCTAACTGCTACAGCATTTGCCCAGGGCAAACCGTGCCACCTTTCATTTCGGTCTTTCGACGCTCGGCAACGCGTATGACAATGTAACAGTTGGGTTGTATGTCCAAGCATGACAAAAATCTGCATCTAGAAGGATTAAAATCTCATCTAGTCGTAAAAAAAATCGAATTCTGCTTCCTGAGCTCATTTACACGAGATAACTTGGTAACAAAGCTGCTAAATGCTAACTGAGTGTATTAATTTATTTCAATTAGTTAATCTTTTCGAGTTTGTCATTCACTTTGTCATTCAGCGTTTTTATCAATGTGTGGCCGTGTAAGTAACTACGCCTGCCAATACTTGTCTGAACTGGAAAGTCGCTCATTTGTTACTTACATTAAGTAACACACAGTCTACGTGCCTGCACACATAGTGCAAGCTTACCTCAATATTGGCCGTTAAGGTCATTTCAAGGACATGCCATTGCTATTTCAATCATGTGCTTCCCGACGGCGATCTGTTACATGTTTAGAATTAAGGTCCAACCTGTGCTCGACCTTCGGATGCAATGGGTATGACAAGAACATGTTGAACGTTCAGTATTCTAATAGCACCATCGATAATGATGCTTGCTTTATTGCAAGCTGGCTGAAATTCCTTTTGTAAATGTTGGTAATGGCCAAGACTTAAATCCACCACTGTACCAATAACATGACTGGTGAAACTCACTTGTCAGCCAGGGATGGCCATAAATTCAAAAGCACAAGGTCACACAGCTGTCACAAATTGTCACAGTCTAAAACAAGACGGCATTCCAAGGAGTTGGGTATGTCATCGCCAACATGCATTGATTTCAATGCAGTGCCTGCAAATTGGGATTTTTAGTAGTTTATTGGATCCACATCTCACAGAAACTAGATCCTGGCACTGATTCTAAATTAGTGCCAAACATTCTTCAAACATAAAAAGGAGGTAAGTATATATATATCTAAATATATCTATCTATCTATCTATCTATCTATCTATCTATCTATCTATCTATCTATCTATCTATCTATCTATCTATCTATCTATCTATCTATCTATCTATCTATCTATCTATCTCTATCTATCTATCTATCTATCTCTATCTATCTATCTATCTATCTATCTATCTATCTATCTATCTATCTATCTATCTATCTATCTATCTATCTATCTATCTATCTATCTATCTATCTATATCTATCTATCTATCTATCTATCTATCTATCTATCTATCTATCTATCTATCTATCTATCTATCTATCTATCTATCTATCTATCTATCTATCTATCTATCTATCTATCTATCTATCTATCTATCTATCTATCTATCTATCTATCTATCTATCTATCTATCTATCTATCTATCTATCTATCTATCTATCTATATATATATATATATATATATATAAAGATATATAGATATATATATATATATATATATATATATATATATATATATATATATATATATATATATATATATATTGTTTCGTAAGGGCCCTGTTGTGTGGGTCCTCACTCTTCAGCAAATAAATGCAGAGACTCTGCATACGGTCGGCCTATTAAAGTACAAGCATTTTCAATGGCTGAGAAGTAATCAACGTCTAGCTTATTTTCATGGAGGTACTTCCTATAAGCCCCCCTCAAACTCAGGTAAGGAAGGTATCAGTACCATCTTAAATAGACGCAAATACCTTACTTGAATAGGATTAGGAGATGTCTATTCACGTCAATTTTTATGTTGGCGTACATAAAGTAAATACGGTACCTATCCTTACCAATTCGTGCGCGTTGCTTAAAGTGGAGCTATCCATGCATCACTTTGGTGGTTAGTAACCGATTATTTTTGCGGCATCCTTCATATGCATTGTAGTAATTGGGTTCTTGAACAAGGTTTATTCAGACATGTGAACTTTTTAAATCATAAACCATCATCAAACATGGTAAGAAGTGTCTTGAGTATATATGAAATCAAACAAAATGTTTGCACATGTAGTCGTAATGTAAATACACAAACTTTATGCCTGCTAATGTACATATACAAATTACTTGCTCTCCTTTTTATACTTTGGTTGAAAAGCCATGGTTTATATTTTATTGATGTCAGACACAAACACCCACTGGGACGTTTCATAAAAAAATGTCTGTAACTGCAATGTTTCTGTTAATTGAGTATGATTTGTTTACTTTAAAGTTAGAATCATCCGTCGTGGTGATAGGCTTGTAATTATTGTACAATTCGCCTTATCTCAGGAACTTTTTCCTTTCGGCCTACCAACCATTTCCGTCATTGTTTATTCCTCACCGTATTCCTGAAAAGTGATAGTACGAAAAAAGTTTTTAAATAAATTAATTGGAAAATGCGATTTCAATCTGGTCCTTACTCATTTAATATCATTGTCTCTTATTGGGAAATGCAATGCACTTAGTAAACCGCACTTCTGGCGGTACTAAAGTTGAAACAAGTGCATAGTTGATAACAGTTTCCAGGAACTTTAATATTGTAAAAAATCGTCAAAATTATTGATTTTCGTAAGAATTATGACGTTTACTGAATTTGAACTATTGTGGAAAAAAAAAAACAAAACAAAAAACAATGTTATAACTTAATCAGTTGCTGTTTCAGTTTTGTCTATTTTATTTATTTCTGGCGATGAGTTAGCTATACCAAGTGTCATACAATTCAAAAAAAGTTTTATTGATCAATTTTGAAGATGTTTCTCACTAAAAGCCAAATGACAATTTACCTGATTTATCTGATTATATTGTTAAAAATAGAACTTAAACTGAAATAAAAATCTTTTATCTGGGCGTGTCTTCATCTTATTTGTTTAATAATTCGGATTCTGCCTAACTGTCATCAGATGAAAAAAGTAACACAAAAGAATAGTCCAAGAAGAAAGTCTGCCAACGTAGGTAAAACGCTCATAAATGATTAGATATTGGTATCCCCGAACGATTATTCACCATCTAATCAGACAATGTTTCTAATTGTGAACTCTCTCGAAAAAAATTATTGTATCTACTAGAGATAAGTGTAATGTACATACACGTAATAACAAAAAACTTAATAAAAAGCTAGATGTGTAAACAATAGTTGTTTAGGATTTTTGTGCAATAGAGACTTTATTAAATAAACTTGATATACATGCCTTTGCCCTGTGTTGTAGCAAGGTTTACTGAACCTGATGTCTAATTATGGAAAAAAAATGGCTGAGTTAATAACTGAAAATAACACAACCCTTTCACTTAAAGCTGGAATATGAGTTGTGCGCTTGTGAGTGAAAGTCAAATTTCATGGAATATGTCATAGTCTCTAAAAAAAAGCTTTACTTAAGCTCCATTTTCATATCCATTCCCATTTGTTCTGTGTGATTTCAAGTAACGGTGATTGACTGCTATGCTTTTTGGAAGAGTTTGAATCTTGAAGATCCAACAAAAATGTCAAGACAATCTTCATATTCCAATTTCTGAGAGATGGGTTCACAGTTCTCTTTCAGATTTCGTGACAGGTTGTCTTTTCCCCTACGTTCTTTTGCTGAAACACTGGTGAAGAACACAGGTTGCTCACCAGGGGATTGCCAGTGCAACTCATACTCACTTTAATGAAAAAAAAGGGTATGGTCCTGTCCGCTCTCTTGAAATAATCGGATGGTCATATACCTACAAACGTGTTCTGAAAATGGAAAGCGAGCTGTTATCAGCAATGAAATAGTATCCAGAAAGACGTACTTGAGTATTAGCTCTATTGAGCTACTTGCACATTTTATAATGGTATCAGAGAAAATTCTGCGATATGTGTTTGAAGGGATCCGTTTAGTACTGCCCTAGTGCTGATAATTGAGAAAAGAACATTAGCTCTTGCTTGGATTTTATTTTATATTGCAAAATAAAATACTGAATGCCATTCCAACTATTTTAATATTTCGATGACGTATGACCTTGATAACCTCATACAGTACGGTCATATGACCATGCCGTTTTAGCGTCAGATATCACTTTGTCCAAATATTGGTTTTTTAGGTACTCTTGTCATAAAATCAAGTAAGACCAGATCAATGTAGGTAAGATTTACGACATCTTTATGCAGATCATCACATATTATACAGGTTTTTAATTTCGCCTTTGGGTTTATTAGATGTTGACAAAGACTGCAAGTTAATTGTCGCAATGAGAACTACGCCTAGCTTCAGGTTCCAAAGTCCAGTTAGTACTATCCCAATAGCCTGTTTTTCAAGACGGGACACATTCAAAACACTTTGAAAATCCCGCATCGTACGGTACATATATATCATATGGAGACAGGGGTGGGGGAGGGGGTTATTTATCATCTCATATTCATTGTTTAAGGTAGCACAAACACCCAAACACATGGAGATCATTTTACTGCTAATTTTACGACTGATTTCACAACACTGCTGGCTACACACTTTACCAAATCTCCCACGATTGCTTGATCTACATGTAATCAGGGTCGAAGTAAGGGTCATATCTTCACGAGGGTTTGAAGGTCAAAAATTCCGGCTGGCTGGATGTTTTTTTTTTCTTCAACTGAATGGCCACACCACCGCGTCAGTTTCTGACATTTGGAATATACCCTATCTGAAGAGGATCCAGAATTTTACGAAGGGGCGCAGTTTTCACAAAAGAGCACAAACATGCTCAGCGGAAAGAAGAACTTTATTGGTGGGGAAGGGGTGTCGACTGAGTAACGGCAGGACATCTAAGCGGAGCGCTACCATTAGCCTGCACTGAGGGTGCAAGAAAGATTTTGCTTGTCAAACCAACGGATGGCAGGTAACAGTATTTCTCTAGTGTACTTGAGCCTTAAAATATTGATATCATGTCTGCAATTCCTAAATTCATGTAAAAAAAGTAAATCTATGAAAAAATGGTAATACATATCAATTGGGTTCAGGTGATACAAGGAGTGTAATAGATTACACATCTTTTTCACTTTTCTTTGAGCAAATATTTGAGGGATGGGCACACAGGCCTACGGTTGGAAAGCCATTGGGGTGCGGCAGAAATTGTTCGAATTTTTTGTAACTTATTAGCTAGATAACTATCTAGGCAAAGCGCTACACAAATGAATGAGTTGGCGTGTAGCGTACAAAAAAATTTTGGGTTTTAAAAGCTCCCCATATAGCCAGTTCCCGAGTGTTCTAGTCTGCATATACGTAACTTTAACGTAGTGATATTATGTCTGAAATTTAAAAAAAAAAGGATGTACGAAAATAGCATGAGGGAATTTCCAGGGAGACGTCTCACAGCGGTTCAAAATCGTCAGTGAGGTGAGGAAAAAAATCGAAGGTTAGGCAGAAGATGAATGTGAATAGAATGTAACCAGAAATCAGTTGGGACAGTTAGGGTCTAATGCTTGGGGGCACTTATTGCCTATACGTCATTGAAATGACACATGGGACGCCTGTCAAGGGTCTTAAACAAGGGGGGGGGGGGCCTTGGCTGAAGGGAAGGACATTGAGCTAGTACCCCGGGGACATTGCTATGTGGGAAGAGTGCCACGGTCAGTTAACCTACCAGAACAGATTTGGCCTTACAACCCCCACCCTCTGATAGATGGAACTCGACACTTCCCAGGCGGCCTGGTCTGCATACCCTGCCTAGAAATGCTCATGTCTGCAATTTCTCAATTAATGAGAAAACATAACCTACAGATGAAGTTAAAAGAAATGTCTGACAATGTTGAGGATATTCAATGTGCACATATTTATCAGAGTTAGTTTTGAGAAACCCGTAACTGTGAGGATTTTTGACATTTTAACCATCTCTTCTCATCCATATCCCTTGGCTTTTTATTTTCATTTTCTTGGGAACTTCCTAGGTGAACGTAAACGCTGTGACACCTGCTCTTTTGCCTCTGAAAAGACACTCTCTCATAACCATAATTTTCTTTTAAACATTTCTGACCAATTTGATCGTTCTTCGTCCCAAGTATATCGTTTTTGTTCTAAACTTTGCAGACTTCTCCAATGGGAAATCAAGATTTAGGCTAGTCGATAGAATCGCCAATTAACTTTGTTTAGTTAGTCTGTGATAGCTCCACTCTCTAATCCGTCCCCCGAACAGACTAGCAAATGTTCAGGAGTTAAGTAAAACTTTACGCTGTTGCCTGTCAAGGCCATAATATCAATCGCCTTATCCTAGAAAATCGATTTATTTACAAATTGATCACATTGCACTCAGAGGGGTTTAAATTCGAAAGTAGCTCTTTTACGTCCCAGTTTTTGTCTTTTGTCCTCTTCACTTGAATCTATGTCTTTTTTCTCTATTGGTGCATCGGTTGTTCTTGTTTCATTTGATTGTATTAATTCATACGTTCTTTGTAGTTTTGGTCTATGCGTTGCAAACGTCATTGGGAAATCAAAATGTACACTAGTCGATAGAATGACCAATTATCTCTGGTCAGTTTCACTGTGAATATCTCCTATTTCCAGTAGCCCCACACTTTTATAGTCACTCGCCAGAGCACACTTGTCAGCTCTTTTACGTACTGGAATTTTTTCTTTTTTCCTCTTTTCTTGAGTCTCTGTCATTTTTTTTTAAATATTGGTGTATCATTCGTTCTTGTTTTAGTTACATTGAGATTACCTCGATGAGGGCACCCGAAACGTAGATGTATTTTTGTAATATATTTTACACTTCATCATATTCGCACCTCGTATTCATCTTTTATTACCATGTACTTTCTTCGACCCCATGTCATCCCACTCGAGGTGATAATAATATCTACCACTTGACATTTACGTAGGGACACTTCTTATGCTTACACAAGGCGGGACGATTTATGCCATGATAAAGGTAAGTACCATCATTATACTACAACAATGGAAGTACACAGAAGACCCTGTTCCATTAGCCACTGTTTGGGCAATTCATGTGTTACTTATCGGTCTTGATCTTCTTTTGCGGTACGAAAACAAGAGTATATTGTCATCAATTTAAAATACTGGTTGACATTCTGTCACGGCACTTGAAGAAGTGAATAAGGGAGGTCCGCATTGCTTTTATGCTCTGGTTGGTAGCCCATGTAGTAAAACGATATTGCGTTAGTCCACAGATAAAATTCGACCTTTGCACAGCTAGTTTGCTCATTTTGAAGGTCTAATTCAACTTTCTCACTGTAGGACGCCGCTCAGACACAAGTAACTCTTTATGTAAGAGCACTGTAGTTAGTGGACGACAGTTTCTTTTTTTTCAGTGGTAATGAAATTCATGGATCACTTATCATATTTCTCTTGGCTTTTCACATTGCTTGGTGTAATAGGTGAGTGTAACTATACACTAACATTGTTGTATTTTCCTTCTCTCTTTTCATGTTTATGGGAAAAATACATTCTATCGCTGGACAGTGTTTAGCATTAATTTCACCGTTTTGAAATATTTATCGTTTCACGTTAACATCTTACACTGACATGCATAATTGTAAAATTGTGCCTAAACCTGATAAGCACAACATGACATTTTTTTTGCTGTCTATATTTATGTATTTGTTTCAGTTTGATATTTTTATTTTAATTTCTTTAAAAGATGATTAATAAAAATGTATATTGTTTTATGAAGAATGAAAATATATAAGGTCAATATTGCCTTTCAGCTCCAGTGGTAACTCAGACATGTGCTCCAGGAGGTGAGTAACATTTAGGGAAAGTATCTTAAATTTTAGACAATAACAAGTATAGTAATAATAATAAAAAGCTATGGTGATTGTTTGCGTGATGTAAACGTATGAACAGCAGCATATTTAACAGCACAGTATTTTTATTGTAGATCCCAAATGCAGATCTCGTATTGTCTTGCGGCGCGTCTGCCAGATGAAGGTTTTGGCAACTATGGACAATTAATATTCCAATAAAAATTAGGAATATTTTATCTCTTTATTGGTTAAAAACCATATCTAAAGAGCATGCTTCATTTGGAAGTTATGACCTTTTAAAGGAGAGCATACTTAAAATGGTCAGTTCACTTTTGGAAAACCGTGATGTCATCCGGGCATAGCCTTTGTATTTATTGATACTGTTGAGTGTCCTAAGAGAAACATTACAACAATTTAAGAGAATTGACCTTAATTTACATACTGCTTGAAGGTAAATCTTGCGATATACCCGATGTATATTTTAACTAATGCCGAATTTCAACGTTAAATGAGGGCTTCAATCTGGAAGAAAAGGAAAGAGTTTTTCCAATAATTTGGCACTTTTACATGGTATTTTGGTAATCGTGGGGCAACTGGAAATCTTTCTTGACATGATAAATCTTTTTCAAACTCCAATGTCTTGAGTGAGAAGCAAGCTATTGGCTTGGGGTTTAAGATGTCTGCATAAAACACTCATTATTTCGTTTAAGAAACCCTTAAATTGTTGAAAAAATATGAATGTAATGTTATTAGAACGTTAATTCTTGAATCATGGCACAGTTGCCTTAATGAAAAAATGTTGTCTTTTACAATTTATGAAACTTAAGTATCAACAAAAAGCTGGAGCATATCTTAGCCTATACACTTTCTTCTAATACCATTTATAAATTTTACGTACAGATTATTGATAGCAACTATCTCGTTCATAATATGGCCACATATCATTTAAAGTCATTACGTTTATACAGGAATACATGCACATAATTTTTGTTTTAAGTTTCTCTTGTTAGGCTGATGTTGACTTTTCTCGGAGGATGTGAGTCGTAACTTTTAATACTGAAAGCATATATGTTGAACGATGTGATTACATTCAACTTTGGTTTTAATTCCGATTCATGAACCTGTCACAAATGTCCCGACAAGTCACTTTTAGACGTGCATTTGCCGTCAAGAGATTCTCTTTTGTTCCTGTAGGATTCCTTTCAGATTAAGCCATTTCAACTTTAAAACTTAGATAACATCCACAATCATCATCATGGATCTCTCATGAGAGACATTTTCGTTACTCAACTGCATCTTTTGTTTATTTATCAAATATCCCTCTACTTAAAGTTATAATATCAAAATTAGCCTTCTACAGACTGAGGTATAAATATCATTTTCTTTTCTTGTTTGCAACTAAATAGAGTGCTCTTTCTCTGAATTCGACACGGATTTGACTGTATCACCCTCGTTAGCGTGTTACAATGATGGTTCCAGTGTTACCCTCACCTGTCCCGTTCCAATTGGTGGACCTCCATTCAATAATTGTAATAATGGCAGCTGGACTTTTCCGCAAGCCACCTGTGAGGGTAAATATTTCACTTCAATTTTCAGTTCATCTATTTGTTTCTCCGTAACATGAATTAATACCATTTACACTTTATGTGTTTGCTTTAAAATGTAACGAAAGTGAGTAATCTAAAAAACCTTTGCAGCTTTGTGAGGCAGATCTCTTCACGTAAACAGAAGCAAAAGGTAGGTTTGTAGACTTATACCTACACACGCAAAGTTCATACATTTTTACCCAAAGGTAAACATACATAGAGATGGAAGAGATAAATCGATACAAGCACATTACACAGAAAATTAAATAAAAGAAAGAAAGAATGACGTGGAGAAAGAGCGGTAGACGATGGAGAATTGGAACTAAACACCAAGTGATCAAAAAAGCAACTGTGCATTGCTTGTGGTACTTTTCATTAAAACTTGAAAGTAAGGTGCTAGCACGAATGTTATCAAGGGGTGTATTCCACGTTCGATAAAACCCTGCTTTAAGAAGTTCTAGAGTGGTAAGTGGAGACATGAAGACTGTCGTATGTTTCGAGAACATATTTCATTATGAAAGAAAAGGATAAAAACGTTAACGTAAGTGTGTGCAAGGTTATGAAGAATGCAGTAGGCAAAGATAGCTCCCTGCACTTGGATTAAGTAAAGTTTCGCAGCTTAATAAATGGCAAATAAATTACTGGTACGATCATGTAAGTTAGCAAAACATACATGACGAATTGCCTTCTTTTGCTGTCTTGTCTTGGTATGTTTTGCTTGTTCCGGCTCAGACTGTTACGCAGTAGGAAATGGGGGGGGGGGGGGGTACAATGAGGGTGCGGTAAAGAGAATTGAGGTCTTTTCTTGTTAAGTAATGCTTCAGATTCGACAATAGACTTGTACTCCTGGGCCACTTTTCCACTTAGAAAGTCAGTAATAGTATTCCAGGTAAGGCCACAGTTGACTCATACACCAAAAAACTTAGTGCTATTTACCCTCTGCAGGGTTTATATCCCCATGAATGGAGATATAAACTTCTTTTACATTATAGAATCGTTTATACCATTCCCACTTAATAATGTAAAACTTGTCTTTTTTACACTGAGTGAAAGTTGACTATGTGGAAACTAATAGAATTTGTTCGGTTCAATACAGACGGTCTTTTCAAGCATTGATATCATGACCACTAAAGGAATTGCTAGTACCGTCTGCAAAAAGAACAATCGTGCAGTTACTAGAAACACTAGTGATGTCATTGACATAAATAATAAGGTAAGTAGAGGATCTAAGATGGATTATGGCATGTTACGTTTAGTAAACCTGACTGGACGCCGTCAACAGGTATAGATTGCTTTCTGTTGGTCAGAAAGCTTTCAATCTAAGCTTAGCTAACACCCCTGATACCATGATAAAAAGTTTTACCAGCGGTGGTGCGTATTCAAAAATGGTCAATCTCATCAACAGACTCAGACAAGTGCATGAAGATTCCAGCAGTCGTTTTGTTTGATCGAAAGAGTTTTTCAGATGGTTTACCGCATCAGAAAACACCTGAGACTGATTTGCTAGGAAGTCCTGTTATCCTGAATACGATATGTCATAAGGTGTCATAAAAATTGCAAAGGCGATTGTTGGACAAGCCTTTAAAATATCTTTAACAAACACGTTAAAAGTGAAACTGGGTGACAATTATCAAAACTCACGGCATAGACTTTCCTGAATATAGATATTATTTTAGGTATTTTAATATGATCAAGAACGACACCCGTCACAAGTGACCTGTTGGTGACGTCCTTAATTCAGATATAAGAACCTGCACCTAAGCAGTAAAACGCCACTTTGTTACGTAAG
This sequence comes from Stichopus chloronotus, assembly GCA_021234535.1. NCBI lineage: Eukaryota > Metazoa > Echinodermata > Holothuroidea > Aspidochirotida > Stichopodidae > Stichopus > Stichopus chloronotus. The sequence goes on from CM037836.1 coordinate 9,499,844, forward strand.
ATATACGCGAAGTGGATTTGCTTACGATTTTTATTACTTACCAATGGCGTTCAACGGATGATTGGTATTCCAAACGACTGTTTATGCATGTTTACGCGATTTCGACTAGTTTAGAGAAACTGCATTATTGCATTTTTCTATCTTTAATAAGGGGGAGGGGGTGGCAAGTGCCACACAGTAAGCTGTTGATGTTGATGTCATAATACGGTCCTGCATGACTAACCGACTGTTTTCTTGTTTATTTACTGCTAGTGTGGAATGTCATTATCTGACTGGCAGTGAGTAAAATGTAGTAGTGAGTTCTTACTTGACTAGAAAAAAAAAATAGAAGTTGAATATGTCTAAAAAAAATGTTCCATAACACTTTTTGTTGTATAGGACAGTACCGAATAATAAGTACTCACAGTCAAACGTTTCAAAATTTATGCCACAAGGCTTGAAAAAAAGTGAATTTAAATTATTCAAATTCAGCAACCTTCACCCGACATTCTTGATCTGAGATATAAGCTGCTGAAACTTATTCCCTCAAACTGAGATGGTAAATTGCGCAGTAATTTGTGTTGTCCTTCTTGTGCTACTTGAATTACGTTCTTTTTTTCCTTAGGTACTTCGAAATCCTTTTGACAGAATGTAATCCCTGTCTCACTGTTATCGGGGGGGGGGGGGGGGGGTGGGGACTTCAGTATACAAGTCCTTGCCCTGCAAGTCCTTGTTTTTCTTGATATGCTTTAGAAAACAGTAAACATTTCAAGGTGTTTTAAAACAATTATAAAAAAAAAAGGGTAAAGCGAGTTGTTCAACAAGAACATCACTAATATTTATTTCAAATTAAGTGACCATTTTAAACATTATACTCTAAACATCGGAGCAAGCTGTAAAGATGGAACTTCGAGAAATATAATTCATTTCCCCAATCCCTAAAATATATTTTATTGCAGTTTCAGAATTTGATACACATTTTAATCATAATTTGTCTTCACACCAAGTACCTCAGAGAATTTCCATAATGTGTTCAAATCATTTCTCGAGAAGACACATTTTGTACATGATGGAAAATGATGTGATAGCCAGATATACAATAGTGGTCAGGGTAGGTAGCTCTCGAGAAGGGATAAGCAAGTTTGATATCGTATGAGGATTGCCTGGCCTTCAGGTTTTAGCAATGACTCTGATATCAAAACACGTAGTACATTTTTCGGTAATTTGGTATGTCCAAAATCTGTGAGTGCCAAATGGTAAAACATTAGTTTAAGATGTGGCAGTCACGCTTCCCTTTTGTTTCTTCATCATAAAGGATTTACATGCCAACATCCGAACGTAACAGAGGATGTAGAGGTGAGGCCTAGTCAAACGAGTTATATCGCCCGAGATACAATAACGTATTCTTGCAAGGAGAATCATATTCTCATCGGAGCTTCAACTTCAACCTGTGACTCACAAAATACATGGAATCCTCAAACGATCCCTAGATGTCTGGGTAACGTCTTGTGTTTTCGTTCTACATTGTAAAAATTGTCTGTAAACTGAAAGAAAATAAAAACAAAGAAACAAATGATAATTACAGAAATTGTCTGGAAACTAATTACCGGAAAATTTCTGTAATCCTTTTGTATTTCTTTATTTTATTATCTGTAAATTTACGTTTTTTAGAGGGCAATATCATTATTTCTTGCTCTCATTAGTCATCAAAGTATCCATTTTATGATACAATGGTGATGGCAAGAGCACAGACTCAAGTGAAGAGAGCAGAGCTTGTCGGAAAACTCTACTTAGACTCATGTATCGTGATCTGAGATCACATCGTTCTCTGTTTTAGAACCTTAAAGTGCGATGTGTCTACATTCAAATTACCACTCTCCACGTCAAAATTATTAATATAATCTATCGTTTGTGATATCGCATCGATAAATCGATCGCATTTTATCGTTTGGTTTATCTATTTATCTATTTTTTTTGGGGGGAGGGGGATTTTAAAGTGAATAGTGCATTTTTAGTGGTTGTGTAAACTGGGTGGAAGACCCGTTTGTAGTAAACAAAGACATAAATGACCCAAGTCATCTTGTCAATTTTGGAAAATGTTTAACGTGAATTTGCTTGTACAAATATGCGTGCTTTTTATTTTTCCAGAGGCACGAAATTCCATTCATGTAAACTTACTTTTCTGGCGATTCCAATACCACAGAAACTAAGTTAAAATAGGTAAAGAATAGAAGTGGTTGCTATTGTGTATGCTTTTGAAGTAAGGGTTGAGGGTTGAAAGTAAGATTACTACTCGATTTAGGAGAAAACTGTGGACACAACTTAACCAGCAATTCTCCAAATTATGTGTCTACCATTTCTAAAAAGCATATTTTGGTGTCAAAAGTGATCATTGCGTAAAAAGTTTTTAGATCCACACGTACTTCCGTGTATTAAATCAGGATATTCATATTAAAGTGTCTTCTCTGGAAGTCCTTGGATTATCGTGTTTGCAATATGTCGATATTCATTACAATCTGCAGTTGATATGCATCAAGAACTTATGCTTTTGAGCTTCACTCGTCATTTTCTCTGTCAACTTACCAATGCTCATAATATAAAAATTTGTATGTCTTACCTGAACAGCTGCTTGTAGTGACCCCGACATTGAAAACGGAGATACTTCATTTGGGCCTCCGTTCAGTGAAGGGGACGCAACCCAGGTTGTATGTAACCCTGGCAGTCGATTGGAACATAATATATCCTCAACATTAATTTGTCGTAACTCCTCATGGGGTTACATTCCACGGTGCATTGGTAAGAAAACGCATTTATACTTTCAGTCCACTTAGTATACTGCAGTAGCCTTCACAGTTAAGAGACATGAATGGAGCAACTACTCTGTTTTGAAATTGAAAATATAAAGAAAAAATAGTAACGTTCCGTTTACGTATGCATTTGCCCGATGTGTTTATGTATGTACCGACTAAAATCGCACCTGCATAAATAAAAAGATGAGTGTCTACAGCACCATCTACTTAAGATTCTGTTTTGTCACATCTTCAAGACAAGTCACTGACGCCTGCATATGCGAAAAGCTCGTAATTCATGAACCTAGTATGTGTCATGTGGCACATTAATCTATTCATTTTAATTTTGATTAAGGAAAAGATGAATTTTTTTTAATTTCATGTGAATCGTCTTTGTTCACACTTTTCAATGATTCGTTGACTTGGATGTGCAATAAGTCTTTGTTCTTTTGTACGGAGTCATCCAAATCTCTGGGATCAAACATACATTAATGTATCTATGCACATCTATAAAAAATGTTATCAACGACTTTAAGCCCCCGACAAAAAATCAATAATTCACCACAAAAGGTAACAAAAAGCGGTTTCGGTTGTGAACAGGCCAATGTTCCATTTATTGAATTTATTCATAATATATTATTTAGCTGTGTGCCAATGAAACTCTCTTAAAAAAATTCAAGGGTTACTTGTTTGACACCTCGAGTAGCAGATAAACACTGCAGGTATCTGAGCTCTAAGCCACCGCTGTATTATCTCTTATCCTCTGAAGCATTCTGCAATGTGTCCATCTCGAAGGGTTTCAACAAAACCAATTTCTTACTTGAAGCCGGGGAATCTAAAATTGTGGAATGTGACGACGGCTACTCATATGGAGAGGGTTCCCCGTCAATCTCACTAAATTGCACTGCTTTAAAGCATGAAATAACACTGGAATGCTTTGGTAAGTAACGTTAGCACCCAATTATATCACGAAAACTTCGGTAGGCCTATATTTCTGAGATATCGGCATATTCAATAATCTCGGTGCATATTATGTCATGGGTATAATTGACATGACCGGAAGTGGGATATACAGAAAGTTTCAAACTTATCTTTGGTATTTCGTTTTCTATATTATAGACTCAATTTCATTTGTCTTTAGTGTATTGTTTGAGGCAAATGTTACCTTTTGCCGCCGTTACGTGTTTTTGCCACTACAACTGTCAGGGCACTTTCATTGAAAACCGTGGTATAATTACCGCAATTTATAATTCTAGGATATATATTATTTAGTGCACTTCTTTCTGTATTATTTAATACAGCCGACTGTCCAGTTATTGCAACGATATCTAACGGTAGTGTTACTTACGACACCTATCACGGTGCAATAGCCAAAGTTTCCTGTGATCAAGGATATTCTTTGAAACGCACTGAGACGTCAATATGTATTGACGGTACTTGGACGCCAGAGATTGCAACGTGCGAAGGTGAGCGGCATTATGAATCAATAAAAGTTGTAGGTACAACTGTCTCCTAAGTAACTCCATAAATAATCTTACAGTAGATAAACAAGGTAAACCTAATCGGACTGCAATCCACATGCAGGCATACAGGCACTGTAACCTATGATTCGCCTGTTTTTAAAACTATTGTTCAGTATTTTTTTTTCTGCAATGATGTATGCCATATGACCTACTGTGTCGGTTGCCTTAGCTGATATTTTTGTGGTATTATCAACTCGTAATCTCACTATGTTTGTAAAGAATCAAGAGTCAAACGAGTTCAAATATCAGTCACTGTGGTTATTCACGAATGGGGCAGTACTATGACGTCACAAATCACGTTTTACTTACATACCTTTTCCAAATGAAAGCTATAAAACTGACGTTAAAATGCTTTCGAAGGCTGTAATGGATTTCGATATTTCTACTGTGGGATAGCTTTCGTATGAACTATTGAACATTATTATACCGTAAATAAATACCGTAGAAACATACGAAATTTTTAACCTGCGGTAAACAGCTGCTTTAAACGTTTAAGGTCAGAATGTGTTGTACTAAAACTCTTTAGTTACTGCTCCAGTGAGATTTATCAATACAAGGCAATGGAATAATGAGGCTTGCAAAGGTGGTTTCCTCGATATATGCAGCAGTGTTTAATACATTCAACTGAAGGATGTAAGATAACCCTGATATTGTTATACAATGCCATATGCAGCTGAATACACAGATACAAAGAATGACAAGTTCATTGTCCATTGTTAACAGACATGCACAGACAGCACACTAACATATGCTGTTTATGATGTCACTTCAACGAACGCAGGTGTAAGAAATTTTTTTTATCTTCGCATTTTTACTATGTTTTATTGTAACGTTACTGAATCAGGTATGCTGTCTCTTGTACGCAACACCTTATTTCAAAATGCTAGCTTGGAGTAATAATTTACTCATTACGCGTTAAGCAAACAACATAAAACTGTTCAAACAGTAGTCACACACCAGAAATGTACGACCGTTTACTAGAGCCTGAATTTGGCTGAAAAAAATGTATTTCTTTTTCAAACCCAGAAGTCACAGCATCTACGTCATATGGTGAAACGTCAACTTTCAACCCAACAACATCCATGGGTGGAGTCTCTGATGCTACTACAGGTTAGAATACGTGTAATTAGGCTACTCTCTTTACCCTTGTTTTGTGTTTTATATCATATCTAACAAATTTGCGTCGGTTACAAAATCCTTTTTCAAAACATTGCAAGTGTAAACGACACAGGTACAATAGAAAACACCTCAATTCTCTTTCACATACCATTTCTAAGACCATTTCTAACAGCAGATACGTGACAGGAAATTCATCAATGAAAGCGTGACCGGAAGTTACTATGTCTACAATAAATCCTATATTAACCTAATTCAGGGGGAGTCAGGCTTAAGCATATACCTGAAAATTTCCATTTAGGAGTTAATTTTTTATTTTCCCGCTATTGCTTTTGTGTTTCCACTAGAAGTTAAACGCTTGAAGTGGTTATATGTTACTCATATCTGTGTGTATAATATATTTAATATCTCAAATATTAGTAATAAGCCAGCAATCATCAAATGAACAACGTTACTGCAGAATAACTTGCTACATTATAACATCAGAGATGTAAGGACTTTTCTACTCTTGCATATACTGTGACGTATTGCGTTTCTACATTGTCTAGTCACAACCTTAAGTCTCTTACAATACATGTCAGTAATGTACTTGCCTATGACAGACGGAAACTGAGAAAATGATTTGTAGCTTGAAGACATGGATTTAGTTTTACAATCTATGACATTTCTATAGTGATGTCCTAAATTTATGTTTTATTGTTAAGCAGACATAATGAAGTCTATTTCAAAAAAACTTGTATTATAATAAACAAAATTATATTATAATACACTGCTGTTTGAAGAAAGACTAACACTGTTCCAAGAAGATTTCCAGTTACCTCAGGGTCACAGAAATACAATGCAACAGTAGCTTAATTATTGCAAGACATCTCTGTTGTCTTTAAATTGAAACGTTCATTTAATTTCGAAATGTGACACTAGTGGAAATTTAGGTTGAATATGTCATACATTTACGTTTAAATATTGAAAGCTACGGAAACAGATCTTAAACCATCGTAATATGTAAGACGGTCAAGATTATAAAAAAAAACACACCCACACACACACAAAGAATACTCAAGAAGTTAAACTCTACCATTTTGAAAAAAAATATTGTGTTACAAATACATAACTTCCAAAAGAGTTATTGAGATATGGGTTTCGCCAATAAAGATAGAAAAGTATTCTTTATTTTTATGAAATATTTCTCTAGTGGAAAATCCCTTTAAACACAAAAATGTGGTGTTTTTTTCGAACTTAGGTCATTGTTTGAGTTTTATACTACCGGCAAATTCCAAACCTGCCCAAAATACTTCCATATGGTTTTGACAATTAAAAAAATGTGCTACCATTCAACTCTTTCAGCTCCAGTGGTATCTGTAACATGTGCTCCAGGAGGTGAGTAAGAATACGGACGACTCATTATGTCTTTGAGGTTTAGAGAGTAACAATGATTGAAAACTATGATGATTGCTTGTGTGGTATGAACTCATTTCCAACATTAGTCTGTCATGCATTATTGTGGTGCCGAGTGTGCTCAGTGCAACAGACCCACGCTCTCTACCTTTCCAATTCGATGTTTTTAAATCACCGTATAGCATTTTGACTGATGCGTACTTGAGAATCACAAAGATGCCAGCATGGCTGTATCTCATACATGACTTCTCATACCATTTGTATGAAAACTTATATTTTTAAACATTGTTGCTGGTGGCAGATCCTTTTGAGATTTAAAATGCATATAACAACATTCTTTGAATAATTTTTGTGTGCAAGTATATTTATGTAATCCCCCAATAGGGGCTTAGATGAGATGTTGTAGTCACGTAACCAGTGGAAGTACACCCAAGGAGAACAGTTGGAACCATTAAAACCCTAGAGGTAAGTGAGAAGCGATACTCAGGGGTTACCCCATGGTAGAGCGACCTCGGGTACAGACCGGTCCTGTTAGGTGGTATCAGTGAAAGCGTTTGTGTGTCAACTCAAAACACATTCTCTGAATTTCGATTTTCATTATATCTTGAGGATTATTTGAGCAACTGAATGACCGCCCTGTAAAGAATTACCCGAGGATATAATTTTTCAAATCTTATGGTAAATTGAGTGACATGCTGATGTTTCAGAAAGACGAGTCAAATTGGCTCTGATTGTTTGATTTCCAGCATATCTACAGAACTATTCTGAACTAACTACTGCTAGTTACGTTGGTTACAGACCAGTCCTATGCGGTGATTCATGTGAAAACTATCCGTCTGTGTATATGTGCGTAACTTCGGTATTTTTCCAGCACACCTTGAAAAATAAATGTGAGCAATTAACTTTAAACATGGTAAGGTACGCATGATGACAAAATTCCAGAATTTTGTGGCAAACTGAATAAAATTAGCTGCTGTTTGAAAAAAAAAACTACATTTGCTCCCATATTATTATTTCTTGTATATCTTGAGAACTACTCTAACAACTAACTTGAAACTTCGTATGTATCGCCACTGCATGTTTGCTGAATGCCTGTGTTATTTCGTAATCTATACGTAAGCCCTAACTTCAAGTTACCTAACCCGTTAGCCAACACTACCGCACAGGTCGCAATTGCAACTGACAGCGTGCGTTGTAAAATATCTACTCTCAATGTCAATTTCAGAAGCCTTCTTAGCATTTCTGCTGTTACAAACATGTAGCATTCATACATGCTACGGTAGTCGTAACGGGTATTTTGAATTAGTGGAACTGGCAACCCAACCACTGCTGTACGGCCTTTGAAGTGACGATGCAAGGCGTTCTTGAGGCGGCCATAGGGGTCACTTATAAGGAGGCAGAGGCAAAGTACCCGCAAGACATCCTTAAAGGGACCACACGACAATTGTGTGTTCAGACTGACCCTTAAGTTATACACCTAGAGCGTAAGGTGTTGGCTACACAGGACACATTCACAACTGACATTTCATTACAAGGTTTTAAGTAACTGATTATGGTTAAATATGGTTTTCAATCTGCAATTCACCAATTTATTAGAAAAAAATTCAATGAAAACTGGTACATATCGGTAGGATTGAGGTGATACAAGAATCGTAATGAATTACGCTTTCTCTTCTATATTTTTCTTTGAGAAGTTGACAAATACTTTGTTGCTGAACACATAGGAACACCGACATCCTTGTTTTTTGATGGGCGGGGGGGGGGGGTAGAGATTATCTGAACTATGTCTTTTACTAATTAGCGAGATAACTATCTAAGCGAAGCGCCATCAGTGGTTGAAGAGGCGCGTCTAAGAAAACTTTGGCTTTTTAAAAACACCCAGGTGGCAGGAAACAGCACTTCACCCTATTTGATCTAAATGTACCAAGACTTGGAATATGAAAATCATGTTTGCAATATCTCAACTTATGTGAACAGAAAAATCAATCTGTCACAAGTTGTAGTACATGTTAAGTTTTGTTTTTGAGGTGGTACAATAATCATAACAAGTTACGCATCCTGTTCTTTTATTTTTTGCTATTTAGTACTTGACTAATAATCTTTCGTTGAACACACTGGCACATCGGTGCCTGGATTTTTTTTGCGGCGGGGGGGGGGGGGGGGGGGGGAGTACGGGAAGAGCTGTTTGGGAGGAAATGTTCCCCATACACTTTTGAGGAATTTTGCTCCTACTGGGTAACCGTAGATGCAATCTAGTGCAATATTTGGCGTCTTTCGAAAATGTGCTAGACTGAGAGGTTAAAAAAGTTATTTTTGCATTTTCCGACTATCGTCGCACCTAGGCTGGAATACGAAAAGCACTTCAAAGTTAATCAGAATTGTTACAGTTACCAGATAACCCTAAACACAATCTAGTACAATGCTTCATATCTTGTTATGCCATAAAATGAGGTAGACTGAGATTTCAGTATTTCAGATTTTACTACCATTGTCTCTTTGTCAGTTTTTTTTTTTTGGGGGGGGAGGGGGTTGTTTCGCGACCAACATGTCCAAGACCGTTTAATTCTAATCTAACCCGTAGACTCAGGCTGACCTCTACACTAGCAGACTTGGCCCTAGCGAATGGTGCTGCCCTAGTCACTGGTGACTGGCGATGCGATTTGCTCCTCCTTTAAATTTAGATCAATCTAAGCAACAATTTTGACAGAACCTGGTCGATCCTGTTGTAAATGTAGTGGACTGTAAATAACCATCTTGTACTTCGACAGATAATACAAATAACAGTCATATATCTGAGCTGCAAATATAGTGGCATCAATTTAAATTACAGTACCTTAGATATTACCATTATGTTAATATTATGTCTGGACTTGCCGTATTCCGTATCTTCAGAATTTTGACCCCTAATTCCAGTATTTACCGCCATTTTATGCTTTTTATTGGTTTGTTTAACTATTTCAGTTGAAGGTGTGGTGTGCATGTTGTGTAGGTCACTATTGTTACGAATTCATGTCACAGAGCCAGAGTTTAATTCAACAAAAATGTCGAACATTGCCTGTCTCTGTTTCCATCATTGTTCAAGGAAAGATATCATAAGAAAGAAATAACATCACATTTTTTTGCATACATTATTCCCTTACGATAACCGGTGGTTGGAGTTACTACTTTTCCGCCCTTGAGTAATGTGTGAAACACTGTTTTGGCAATTCTTACCGTTGATGAGCTACGCAACTGCGTGGATTGCCTTCTTGTTCGTTTATTCATTTGATGAAAATTTCCTACGGATTTTGTTTCGTACCAGGTTTTATGTCAATTTGGCAAAGCGTAAGAATAAGCTTCTGTGATTCAGTCCAACATTTTCATTAAGATTTTCATTTCAAATGTATAAACTTAAAATAACGTTAAAAAAAAAAAAGATCATGACACAGTTGCTATGGGTTCAAGAGAAGTAAAATATGCCACAAGGATGGATGTTTCGCTCTTCATCCTTAGTGGCTCCTAACATTCACATAAGGGTAATATCAAAACCAGTTAACAAACTAATGTTTGATAGCCAATTGTAAGTCACACAGGAATACATTTCCTTTATTCATGCACCAATTGTTTGCATAAATAGTTGGTAGACAATATGAATATAGAGCTACGATACTCATATATTAAAGAGGTGTAAAAAACAGTAGTTCTTTTGTTTTTTGTTAACAGAGTGCTCTTCCTCTGCCTTCGACCCCGATTTGACTGTATCCCCCTCTTTAGCATGCTACAATGATGGTACCAGAGTTCTTTTCACATGTCCCGTTCCAATTGGTGGACCTCCATTCAACGATTGTGATAATGGCAGCTGGGTTCTCCCGCAGGCCACCTGCGAGGGTAATATACCGGCATCCTACCTATACAACGTCATTATTTTGCTATCAATTAGGATGCACTCATGTATGTGTTTCCTAACACTGTTGATTACTACAGTCAGACGCCTGCTAATCTGGTAGCTTATACCTCAGTCGCGAATATGTGCATGCTCTTTCGACTAAAAACTACAACATTTAAGTTTTGAAGTTAACTGTAATGAAGGAAAGTCGTACCAGTAGGCTGTTAAAGTTAACATCATGTGATGAACCACGGAGTTGGTCACTTAGTCCCAAATTAACAGTAGTCAAATCTAAAGATTGAAATGTATCACAGATACTCCATTCCAGTTATTGTTGAAGAGTGCAGTGTAACTCAAATTGTTCTCAAATTTGATCAACAATTTGCAGATTTTAATCGCTTGATATCAACCAAACCTGGGATGATAGTGACAGGATATCACATTAAAATGACTGCCTTGGGTTCATTGTCTTTCCACTGTTCCGTTTATCATTCAAGGATTTACATGTCAACGTCCGAACATAACAGGTGATGTAAAGGTGACGCCAGATGAAGGAAGTTATATCGCCCGAGATGAAGTGACATACTTTTGTGATCCGAACCAGTATCTGGCTGGAACTTCAACGGCAAGCTGTGATGCACAAGATACGTGGAATCCACCTACAATCCCGAAATGTATCGGTAAATTGTTTTCCTTTAAAACTTTTTCCCCCTTATAAATCGTCTTCATACACGCATATAGCGTCACGCACGTTGTTTGTTAAAAAGTCCCTTAAAATCATTTGATATATCATACTATTCAATCATACCAACTTTTCATACATTTTGAAAACCAATTTTTAGGTTACTTCAAAATATTAAAATTATCTTTTTTCCTAGCATTAAAATAATTAATTGCATCTAAAGAGCCTTCCATCGTTTGCTTTCAGGTTGTATTTGCTATTATAGCAGGTTGATTTGTGTACTGTGAATGATTTGTGTAAAGTTTCTTGAGGTTTCTGGGTGTGTTAGGCAGAAAGGATTTCTTCCATCATTGTTGGAAATAAGAAATTTACTTCAGATAAACATTCAATGCTCCCCATATCGCTATTCCAGAAACGAAATAAAAGTTAGTTAAATGAAAGTGATGCTTGTCTTCGTGTGTCTGCTGAAATTGCATCTTCTTGGGTGAAGGTCACTATACAGGCAGAGAGTAAAGTAATTACTGATTTTGAGGGAACGCTATGAACACATTGTAGTTACTACTTTTTCAGATCGTATTGTTTGCCTTAATCACTAACATATGCCAATGAAACTTTCTATGGAACCGTACTGGAATTGATATATTAGTATAGAATTACGCCCATATCGAATTAAATTTATTTAATATATGTCACATTATTTAAAAATAATGTGACATTAATGAGTGTCCTTGCGTTGGCTCGTTTGGAACATCACGTTGATCCGTTTCGATTCACTAGTGACTCAATTTTAGATTTCCTGTATCTAACCTACTCTCTTTCATTATGTTAATGTTCATGGTGGGTGTATTTCTGGCTCATTACAGCAACTTGCAATCACCCAGAGATTAAAAACGGATATACATTCACACCGCCACCATTTAGTGAAGGGGACTCAACCCATGTCATATGCAACCCTGGCAGCCGATTGGAACCTAATGTATCCACAACGACGATAATTTGTCAAAATTCCTCATGGGGTTACATTCCACAGTGTGTCGGTAAGTGAACACATATCCTTTTAGTAAAGTAAAGGGGGGGGGGGGGTAAGACAATCTACACATACAGCTAGTTGTAATGGCACAGAGATTAAAAACGAACTACTTCAACAAGGTATCTTTCAGAGAAGGGGACCTAACCTGGTTGTATGTTAATAGTTCGATTTGGAAAGTTTTTAATCCTTCATATCAATAATTTGTCAAATGGGGATACATTCCATAGTAAATTGGTAAGAAAACGCTGATCTTATGATATTGTAGTAGACTGGAATTTTGACTGTGTTGGTGTTCCATGTTGGTTAACCACTGAATATTTATAGCATTTGCACGTGTAGTGTTAGTGTGTGTAGTTTGGGTACCTGAGTTTATCTCCGGCCGTCGTAGTTTGGCCAGCGACCCGAGATTGCTCCGAGTTTCGGTTCGTAAAACAACGCCTTTGCCATAAAAGATGGCCATATCTCATCACATATTTCCTGTTCTGATGAACTACTGTTAAATCTGTCTATGACGACGTCATATTCTATCGACCTGAACTGATTTCTGTTGCAATACTGACACTGGTTCCTGGAGGCGGGCATCAGGCTAGGCTGTTGAGCCTAGGTTCACACACCTGCACTGGTACTGGTATCCACGTGTTGTGAGATGCTGGAGACTGTCAATCCTCTCGCGTAGCGATCACTGCTAATCTCTGAGATGTCCGCGCCCTGTCTTCAACCCCTCCACATGAGTCGCGAGACAGCCAGAATTCCAGGACGCAGAAGACAGCAGATAGGTTAATTGAATAATTGATTGTAAGAAATATATGCCCCCCATTCGTAATTGTGTGAAGTTTCGTAAAGTACTGTGGTCCTTGCGTAAGCTGAGCTTAGGCCCTTGTTTATCATTTTCCCGTTTATTTTGAGGATGTTCACGTTGAATAATGAAAACTACGAAGAATATTTCTTAGACAAAGTAGAGTAAAGAGCCTGTATGATTGAGAACGGTGTATGTAACGTTATTCAAAGTATGTTGAGATGTGCTTTAGCTTATGCTTCTGTTCTCACAGAGCCGTGTTTTGAATGAATTTAACTGCTTTAGTTTTGGGTCATTATTTTAATAGAGGGCGCTATCTTCTTTGGAAAATGTCCACTGGTCAGTGATGAGCAATTTAAGTTAATGAATGGAGGTTATTGTTTATTGGTTTCAAGTTTACAGTGGCAGAGTTATTGTACTTTGGTTTAAAGTTTACAGTGGCAGAGCTATGTGAGAATTCACGAATTTGTTTACAGTGGGTGGTTTGCAAAGCTTTGCCATTACTTGAAAGAGCTGTGTTGTGGGAGTCAAACACATCAATTGTTGCTGTGGTGGCTGATGGTTGGCATTATTTAATTCCGCTGGCATGTGGTGAAAATTCCTTGTTTTAGTGAAGGTAAGGTGTAAATTTCTATAGGGTTGGCAAAAGTCCTTGCATGCAGGAGTTACTGAGTCGGCATGCCATTATGCTATTGCTTTATCATTTCATGTGTTTGATGGGTATAATTATGTTAATTTGCTGTTGTGTGATGTTTTGATATTTTTAATGCACTACATTACACTACCTTTCGTGCAGAGTTGTGTATTGGGTACATGTGTAGATGGAGTATGGGTATACAGTGCTGCAGCCTCATATTTTTTGGTTATCCTTGGTATGTGGCCAAGTGGATTTTGTTCAGTGGATGAACATAGTAAGACTGGGTTCACCAATTTTTTTGGTCTCTTAATTCTGTTGTTGTTTTACAAAGTGTGGTGTGGAATCTTTGCAAAGAGTTGTGTCAATGATTTTAAAGCATCATCCATTGTACGTATCGAGTGTTGAAAAGTGATTATGTTCCACTTGAGTTTCATGCATGCAAGCGTTGTTTATTGAAAGGTTATTGGTCCCTATCATTTTATGTCAATTAAAAGAAAACAGTTAAGCATCCAGAGTGAAAGCCAAACAGCATATTGTCATGCATCACGATGATTGTTGTACATATTGTATATTATGTGTAGGTAGATGAAAGAGCACGAAATACACCAGTCATTGTTCCAAAGCAAGAACATTTTTGCAGCGTTATTTATCGCTTACAACGTCGGAACCAACAGACCTTGAAATCGTGTCAGGTGTCACATCAGTGCAGTCCCATTATCGAATATGGGCCCATCCTCGTCAATATAAATTGGGCATCCCAGGGAGAAGTCTGTTTTCAAACTAAAAACATGATAAAAATATTTTAAATTTCATATGCATGTGCTTGATATATATATATATATATATATATATATATATATATATATATATATATATATATATATATATATATATATATATATATATATATATATATACCGAACAATGTACAATGAAAACAAGCTTCACTGCTTCAAGTGGTCACTCTACTTTCATAGTCAAAGATGCTTGCTTTAATTTAAGCAAACTGCACACAAAAAATGCAGCCAGCCATGGACAATAAAGGTCTATGAAAAATATTTATATGGGAATTTGTTAAGACAAAGAATCGCTTCTGCTGAAACAAGTCTGTATGCTACGTAAGTGTTCGCATTGGGTGATATATGGTATAAGGATTAAGTTAAACAGATTGTCAAGACAAGTTGGGCATTTTTGGAAAACAAGATGATTTTGTAATCTTGATGTATTTGCTATCTACAAATAATGTACTATCAGTCTGGAAAAAGTTAAATTGATTTGAACTGTATTATGATTAGTAATAACAAACTAAGATAATAAAAACAAACAAATCATGGCATTTCGGAGTAAATGATGATATCTAAAGGTGGTGATACAGTGATGTAACGTACATTTTGGGTACTCTTTCACAACACATTTTTCCAGCCAATTGCACAAAAAAGAAAGATTTGTTAAATTTGTCAAGATAATAGACTAATAGTGTATTTTATGTAGTTGCAATCACTAAAACTATTTATTGACATGCTGTAGTTGTTCTAAACTTGTCCTGGAGTCAACGTCAACAAAACGATGGTGCCAAAGCAAATGAAGTAAGGCCATTCCAAAGAAAGTATCTCAGAATAGTGACATAATGATCGATGTACCATTGAATAAATGTAACCTTAGGGTAACCTTTGAACCACTGTGCACTATGATCCTCATAACGTATTAAAGTAGTTTAATTGCTATACTAAGTTTAAGTTGTTAAATTCAAAGGTACATTCCAGCTTTTTATCCATTACACTCAAATAAAACTCATGAAAAGAACAACTTTGCTAAATTTGTCAGCAAACTTACCTTTTGTAAGTTGATTGTACTCTGTAAACTGCTCCGGTAATGGCTTGTGAAAACATTAGTTTTCGTTTGTGAAACTAAGGTTTCAACACCAATATCGGAACAGTGCTGTTACCTCGTGCCCACTAGTGCCACACAGAAAAGGGGCCCCTGCTATCTGTCGTAACAGAGCAGGTAATCTGTTGTAACATAGTTATTTATTGAACAATCTGGTGTGAAAGATAAAGTAATCTGTTGAAACAGATTAAATGATCTGCTTTCTTTAACTAGGTCTTTATTGCCCATGGCTGATTGCCTGTTTGTACAATATATATGATTTCATGTTCCATAGTGTCAACATATTTAGCTGTTTTCAAACTGTAACTGTTAAGAGACAGTTTCTCGGCGTGTACATTTTTCAATGTTTGTTTGACATCAACTCCTAGACATGAATTACGTCTTCTGCATTATGGTGTGACCCGAATAACCCTGGGAGTCGTGCAAAAATATTTGGTACAAATTTTCAACTTTTGCGCAACAATAACTGACTGTAGTTCTGCACTGACTACAAGTCGCTGTTTGACATTCATTCAGCAGTGTTAGTACCGGAACTCTGTAAGCTTTATGAATTATATCTCATTTTCTGAAGCATTCTGCAACGTTTCCATCTCGAGCGGTTCTAACGTAACGGAGTTCTTGCTTGATGACGGAGAATCTACAATTGTGGAATGTCTCGAGGGTTACTCATTTGGAGAGATTTCAACATCAGTCTCACTTAATTGCACTAATGGCATTTTAAGTCATCAAATACCATTGAAATGTTTTGGTAAGTAGTGTAAGATTAAATTATATGACAAAAAAAAAATCCGTGTGTGTGTGTCTGTTTCTACAATGTTGGTGTGGATTCTCACACCGGTACAAATCATTCTTTGTGCAGAATCAAGACAGCATAAAGTGGTACTTGGTGAAAGTTTCTTTATAGATTCTCTATGTAATAGCTTCAATTTCATTGAATTTTTTACTGTTAATAGACATTCGTCCGGTTTTCATACCACACTAAAACATGAAAGAAGTGTCTTTATCTTGCTACTCATCTCTCATCTCTTTAAGGCCATTTTATCACCTCGAGCCAATTTCATCGAACCCCTCTAGCAAATAATAACATGGTAAATCAGACTTGAAGTGTCTATTTGTTCTTGATCTGTATTTTATAATAGCAGTGACTTATATTTGTCATTGCCATAGACATATTTGTGTTATTGAAAATAACAAGTCCCCATACAGGATCAACAGGATTTGAAGCTGTTTCGATTGATCATGAAACGAAATGTTACTGTTTATGTTCATGTTCCATTTTTTGTCTAAAATTGTGGGCGAGCAAAATAAAACCATCAGCACACTTTCACTGAGAACAGTATCATTATTAGTACTATTTGATAATTATTGCATATGCGTTATTAAATGCACCATTTTTTATGCAAGTGCACTTCTTTTTATGCAAATACAGCCGACTGTCCAGTGATTGCAAGGATCAATAATGGGAGTGTTACTTACGATACCTACCACGGTGCAATAGCCAATGTTTCTTGCGTTCTTGGATATTTCTTAAAAGGAACTGGAATGTCAACATGTATCGACGGTACTTGGACACCAGCGATTGCAACGTGCGAAGGTGATTTAAATTGATAAAGTCTACCTGAGTGGTAGAACACTATTTATTGAGTATATGTAACTCATATAAATAACTGTATCTTGCAATTAAGATGTGCAAGGAAAGACTGCAACTCAAGCGCTTATCATGGTATACACGTGGTTTGCAAATGGGTTACAATTTTAAGTTTATTCTACAATAAGATATGAGTTGTGACCTCATGTATCATGTGATAACTTTATGGATCATGTTATCAACTCACACAACTCTCACTATTTGTAAAGGGGCTGAATGAAGTTTAAAGTACATCAACTTTTTGTGAACTCACATTATAGCATTGTGCTTATTCATAAATTGTTTTATATTATTACGTCATTATTAAGTCAGGTGTCATTCTTGAGCAATTTCCTCCTGCTTTTCGACCAATTTGGAAACAAATATCAAATAAAATTGGTTTGACAGAGATGAAGGGTAAGCTATGTAATTTACATAAAGTAACATTTCTCATCTATAATTAAAATTAATTGTTGTAAGAACTGTACTTCTGTTTTCTTCGAAATAGTCTTCTTTTACTTTTTGTGTAACAACAACAGAAGCATCATCGTCCACAATGTTATCAACACCCCAAGCTAATTCGACAGCATTCTCCGAAACAACACAAATTGGTAGTTCAGGTATGTTGCCTTGAAGCCTCTAATAAAGTAATTTGGAATAGTAATAAGACGTTTTATCCAACCATTTCTGCTATCATTACAACACCAGAAGTTTCAGGATTTTTTTTTTCGACTCACTTGTAGACAAAGTCTTTGCACCAATCAATTTTTTTTTTTATATGAAATTACTTGAGAAGACCGAAGGGGAGAGCTACAATATGGTTTCAAACCCTCCACCCAGTAGGTGTGTTAAATCTTACTTCAAGTTAGTCATGTTTTAACTTTTGTGTAACAACAACGTCAATAGAGGAATCGTTGATCTCTATGTCATCAACACCCCAAGCTGATGCGACAGTATTCGTTGAAAGAGGATCAATTTGAGGGCCAATTTCAGTCTTACTTTAAGCTTTCATTTTTCATGTATTTTCATGCATGGCCTAACAACACACTGGTGCAATGTATACACTGAATTCAAACTTGTTATGTATGTTTCTTGTCTTTACACTGTGTAAAATTAGTGTATCAAGCTATATCATGAATACTTACTAATATTCGAATTCAGTTTTGTCACCTCTCCTTGATTTTTAGAGTTAACTGTAATATTTTCTTAATTACAAGGTATCACTAAAAGTCTAAGGGTTTAGTTAGTTGTACAAATTGTGAGAGTATCATGCACCTGGCATGTGTGCATAGGTTCCATGCAAATATCATTGTTGTTGTTAAGAAGTTATTATCAGCATGAATTATATTGTAATAATTTAACACATATTCTCATTGACCCCAACTTAATAGTTTACTTCCTAATCTTCAAGCAAGTTTTCAATAAATTGCTTATGTATAATGTAGTCTTTTGTATTGCTTGTTATCCCTTGCAATTCAAGGAGAAGTCCTACACAAACATTCTGTTTTGTTGTATAAACTGACGGTTGAAATGATTTAAAATGTATGATCCCTGTAATCTAACCTACATTGCTCACATTTGTCCCAGATGGGTTCCACGGTGCAAACGACATCTGGGTCCTGGATCCGCAATCTAAGTTTCAGTTATCTCATCTGAGCTCCATGTAGGTTGTACATATGGATCCCATGTCTCGGCCCATATACACATCTTTTGCCCATCTGTGTCACAGATATTTTGTTTGTTGGGTATAGCGTTCCATTGAGCCATTTCTACTCTCTCTAAAATCAATAACATTATTTTGTAATTCCTCCCTGCTTCTCGAATAATCAGTGAACAAATATCTCGTTTATATTTTCAATGCTTATTTGGTGGACAGAACTGAAGAGGAATTTATGAATATCATTTAGAACGACATTTAGTATACATAATAACAGGTAATTGTTGTAAATATTTTAATGATGGTAGGTTTAAAATTAATATATTTAATTTGTTTGTGTAGTCAACAATAATATCAACAAAAGGATCACAAAGGATCACAAAAGGATCAGTATGTTATCAACACCACAAACTGATTTAACAGCAGTTGTTGAAGCAACACCAATTGGTACTACATGTCTGTTGCATTTAATCATTTGATTAGCTAGTATAAAATAATAGAATCTATATTAACTTGACACATTAACAATGTCTTTATTGTAACATATCTTTTGAGTAATTTCCTTTTGTTTCTTGAACAATTTATGACAAAACTCTTGTAGCTAACATGTTGCGACTACACGATAAGAAAGCGCAAGAAAGGTGCTAACGATTCCTTCAGAATATTCATCTTATATTTTCCGTGTTAAAAAACATCAACAGAAGGATTTTCCACCACTATGTTTTCAACATCTCAAGCTGATTCGACAGTATTCCCCAAAACAACACAAATCAGCATTACAGGTACTTTTTTTCCTCACATATATTAATTTAAAATCTCAGTCATTAAATACGCAGTAAACGTTCCTACTTTTAGTTTTAATAAGTAGAAATTTGAGCAATTCCTCTTTCCTCCTGTAACAGATTCGTTGAAACCATTGAGTTAAAAATTAAAACAATTCATCTGTTTCATAAAACTGCAGCTAAGACAAATCATGTTTTTTTAAACATATCAAAAATCGTTCGAACATTTCCTTTTAAGAAATCATCTTATAATTTTCGTGTTACAACTACAGGTACTGAAGGATCATCCACAACTATGTTAGCAACAACCGAAGCTGATTCCACAGTAGTTGTCGAAACAACACCAAATAGAACCTCAGGTATATTGCTCTCATGTGTCTTGTTAATTACAATGATATAATAGCTACAATGTTCCATTGTGTCTTTTCTACTGCCTTTTAACTGGAAAGAACTTCCTCCAGATTGTTGATCCTCTGATATGAATGGAAATATATTGTTACAATTTTCTGTGATATTACCACTGTTTTACAGAATTTAGGGAAAACAATCCCTTCACGTTAAAACCACATTAAACACGTATAGTAAGAACTTATTATTGCAAGAATTTAACTTTTCGTGTAACAATATTGTCAACGGGGTTATACACGACTCCGGTATCAACACCCCAAGTAGACTCGACGACATTTGTCGAAACAACACCAATAAGTAGTACAGGTATGTTGCTTTCAAACCTTTGACAAATAACTATGAAATGACATCGTTATGACATCCCATCGTGCTGTTTCTACATTCTTTGGTAGTAACTAAAAATACTAGAAATTACTTTCTATTTTTGATTTATTAGTAGACAAACATTTGTTACTAATACTTGTCAACATTGATATATTTTTACAGAAAGTAAAGAAAAGACACATAAAGTATTTGAAATTAGATCTAGCTTCCATTAAAAGAAGTAATTGGTGTAGGATTTGTGGTGATGGTTGTTTTAAAGTAGTCCTATTTAATTCTTTTCTACATCTAGAAACAATGTCAACAAAGGAATTATCCACCACTATGTTATCATCAACCACTCAAGGTGATTCGACAGTATTCCCGGAAACAACACATATCAGTAGTACAGGTATTTTTTTCCCTCAGATAAATTAGTTTCAAATAACAGTTATTAAATACCCAGGATACGTTTCTACTGTAAATTTTAATGAGTAGGAAATTGAGCTATTCTTTCCTCCTTTGTGACAGACTCATTGAAACCATCTTGTTAAAAGTTCACAAAATTCATCTGCTTCGTAGATCTGCAACTAAAACAAACCATGTTCTTTTAAACATGGCAAAAATCTTTCAAATATTTCCTTTTAAGAAATCATCTTATAATTTTCGTGTTACAACTACAGGAACTGAAGGATCATCCACAACTATGTTAGCAACAACCGAAGCCGATTTCACAGTAGTTGTCGAAACAACACCAAATAGAACCTCAGGTATATTGCTCTCATGTGTCTTGTTAATTACAATGATATAATAGCTACAATGTTCCATTGTGTCTTTTCTACTGCCTTTTAACTGGAAAGAACTTCCTCCAGATTGTTGATCCTCTGATGTGAATGGAAATATCTTGTTACAATTTTCTCTGATATTGCCACTGTTTTACAGAATTTAGGGAAAATAATCCCTTCACGTTAAAACCACATTAAACACGTATAGTAAGAACTTATTATTGCAAGAATTTAACTTTTCGTGTAACAATATTGTACAACAGGGTTATACACGACTCCGGTATCAACACCCCAAGTAGACTCGACGACATTTATCGAAACAACACCAATAAGTAGTACAGGTATGTTGCTTTCAAGCCTTTGAGAAATTAGTATGAAATGACATCGTTATGACATCCCATCGTGCTGTTTCTACATTCTTTGGTAGTAACTAAAAATACTAGAAATTACTTTCTATTTTGGATTCATAAGTAGACAAACATTTGTTACTAATACTTGTCAACATTGATATATTTTTACAGAAAATAAGGAAAAGATACATAAAGTATTTGAAATTAGATCTAACTTCCATTAAAAGAAGTAATTGGTGTAAGATTTGTGGTGATGGTTGTTTTAAAGTAGTCCTATTTAATTCTTTTCTACGTCTAGAAACAATGTCAACAAAGGAATTATCCACCACTATGTTATCATCAACCACTCAAGGTGATTCGACAGTATTCCCGGAAACAACACATATCAGTAGTACAGGTATTTTTTTCCCTCAGATAAATTAGTTTCAAATAACAGTTATTAAATACCCAGGATACGTTTCTACTGTAAATTTTAATGAGTAGGAAATTGAGCTATTCTTTCCTCCTTTGTGACAGACTCATTAAAACCATCTTGTTAAAAGTTCACAAAATTCATCTGCTTCGTAGATCTGCAACTAAAACAAACCATGTTCTTTTAAACATGGCAAAAATCTTTCAAATATTTCCTTTTAAGAAATCATCTTATAATTTTCGTGTTACAACTACAGGAACTGAAGGATCATCCACAACTATGTTAGTAACAACCGAAGCTGATTCCACAGTAGTTGTCGAAACAACACCAAATAGAACCTCAGGTATATTGCTCTCATGTGTCTTGTTAATTACAATGATATAATAGCTACAATGTTCCATTGTGTCTTTTCTACTGCCTTTTAACTGGAAAGAACTTCCTCCAGATTGTTGATCCTCTGATGTGAATGGAAATATCTTGTTACAATTTTCTCTGATATTGCCACTGTTTTACAGAATTTAGGGAAAACAATCCCTTCACGTTAAAACCACATTAAACACGTATAGTAAGAACTTATTATTGCAAGAATTTAACTTTTCGTGTAACAATATTGTACAACAGGGTTATACACGACTCCGGTATCAACACCCCAAGTAGACTCGACGACATTTGTCGAAACAACACCAATAAGTAGTACAGGTATGTTGCTTTCAAGCCTTTGAGAAATTAGTATGAAATGACATCGTTATGACATCCCATCGTGCTGTTTCTACATTCTTTGGTAGTAACTAAAAATACTAGAAATTACTTTCTATTTTGGATTCATAAGTAGACAAACATTTGTTACTAATACTTGTCAACATTGATATATTTTTACAGAAAATAAGGAAAAGATACATAAAGTATTTGAAATTAGATCTAACTTCCATTAAAAGAAGTAATTGGTGTAAGATTTGTGGTGATGGTTGTTTTAAAGTAGTCCTATTTAATTCTTTTCTACATCTAGAAACAATGTCAACAAAGGAATTATCCACCACTATGTTATCATCAACCACTCAAGGTGATTCGACAGTATTCCCGGAAACAACTCATATCAGTAGTACAGGTATTTTTTTCCCTCAGATAAATTAGTTTCAAATAACAGTTATTAAATACCCAGGATACGTTTCTACTGTAAATTTTAATGAGTAGGAAATTGAGCTATTCTTTCCTCCTTTGTGACAGACTCATTGAAACCATCTTGTTAAAAGTTCACAAAATTCATCTGCTTCGTAGATCTGCAACTAAAACAAACCATGTTCTTTTAAACATGGCAAAAATCGTTCAAATATTTCCTTTTAAGAAATCATCTTATAATTTTCGTGTTACAACTACAGGAACTGAAGGATCATCCACAACTATGTTAGTAACAACCGAAGCTGATTCCACAGTAGTTGTCGAAACAACACCAAATAGAACCTCAGGTATATTGCTCTCATGTGTCTTGTTAATTACAATGATATAATAGCTACAATGTTCCATTGTGTCTTTTCTACTGCCTTTTAACTGGAAAGAACTTCCTCCAGATTGTTGATCCTCTGATGTGAATGGAAATATCTTGTTACAATTTTCTCTGATATTGCCACTGTTTTACAGAATTTAGGGAAAACAATCCCTTCACGTTAAAACCACATTAAACACGTATAGTAAGAACTTATTATTGCAAGAATTTAACTTTTCGTGTAACAATATTGTACAACAGGGTTATACACGACTCCGGTATCAACACCCCAAGTAGACTCGACGACATTTGTCGAAACAACACCAATAAGTAGTACAGGTATGTTGCTTTCAAGCCTTTGAGAAATTAGTATGAAATGACATCGTTATGACATCCCATCGTGCTGTTTCTACATTCTTTGGTAGTAACTAAAAATACTAGAAATTACTTTCTATTTTGGATTCATAAGTAGACAAACATTTGTTACTAATACTTGTCAACATTGATATATTTTTACAGAAAATAAGGAAAAGATACATAAAGTATTTGAAATTAGATCTAACTTCCATTAAAAGAAGTAATTGGTGTAAGATTTGTGGTGATGGTTGTTTTAAAGTAGTCCTATTTAATTCTTTTCTACGTCTAGAAACAATGTCAACAAAGGAATTATCCACCACTATGTTATCATCAACCACTCAAGGTGATTCGACAGTATTCCCGGAAACAACTCATATCAGTAGTACAGGTATTTTTTTCCCTCAGATAAATTAGTTTCAAATAACAGTTATTAAATACCCAGGATACGTTTCTACTGTAAATTTTAATGAGTAGGAAATTGAGCTATTCTTTCCTCCTTTGTGACAGACTCATTGAAACCATCTTGTTAAAAGTTCACAAAATTCATCTGCTTCGTAGATCTGCAACTAAAACAAACCATGTTCTTTTAAACATGGCAAAAATCGTTCAAATATTTCCTTTTAAAAAAAAAATCATCTTATAAATTTCGTGTTACAACTACAGGTACTGAAGGATCATCCACAACTATGTTAGTAACAACCGAAGCTGATTCCACAGTAGTTGTCGAAACAACACCAAATAGAACCTCAGGTATATTGCTCTCATGTGTCTTGTTAATTACTATGATATCATAGCTACAATGTTCAATTGTGTCCTTTCTACTGCCTTTTAACTGGAAAGAAACTTCCTCCAGATTGTTGGTCCTCTGATATGAATGGAAATATCTTGTTACAATTTTCTGTGATATTTGCACTGTTTTTCAGTATTCAGGGAAAATAATCCGTTCACGTTAAAACCACATTAAACATGTTTAGTAAGAACTTATTACTGGAAGAATTTAACTTTTCGTGTAAAAATATTGTCAACAGGGTTATACACGACTCCGGTATCAACACCCCAAGTAGATTCGACGACATTTGTCGAAACAACACCAATAAGTAGTGCAGGTATGTTGCTTTCAAACCTTTGACAAATAACTATGAAATGACATCGTTATGACATCCCATCGTGCTGTTTCTACAGTCTTTGGTAGTAACTAAAAATTCTAGAAATTACTTTCTATTTTCGACTAATTATTAGAGAAATATCTTTTACTAATATTTGTCAACATTGATATAATTTCACAGAAAGGTAGGGAAAGATACATATAGTATTTAAAACTGGATTTAGTTGGTTTGTTTCTTTCCTACTGTTAAACATGTTTAATAAGATGTAATTAGTGTTAGAATTGTGCTAACGGTTTCTTCAAAGTAGTCATCTCACTCTCTTTGTGTTACTAAATATCAGCTGATAGAACATTCACCACTATGTTATCAACGACTCAATCTGATTCGAGAACACTCCTCGAAACAACACAAAGTATAGGTATGTTGATGTTGGATAAACAGTGTACAATAGCAGTTCTAAATACCCTCCAGACGTTTCTACTGTAAGTTTTAACAAGTAGAAATTTGAGCAATTTTTTCCTCATTTTTGATATACACGTTGAAAACATCTTGTTACAAATTTACAAAATTAATCTGTCTTACAGAACTTCAGCTAAAACAAAACATGTATTTTCAAACCGCATTTAACATAATGAGAAGTGACTATGGCAAGAATTGTTCGAACTTTTACCTTCAAAGTCATCTGTTAATTTTCGTGTTATAACAACGGCAACTGCAGGATCATCCACCACTATGTTAGCAACAACCGGAGCTGATTCCACAGTATTCGTCAAAACAACACCAATTAGAAACACAGGTACGTTGCTGTCTTATGTCTGATAAGAAAAATAGCTCTAACGTTCCATTGCATCTGCCCCATTTTCCTTTTATTAATATTCAATTTCCTTCGGACTCCTTTTGACTAATTTGGAAAGCAAATATCTTGAAAAATTTTTAAAGCTGGTTTGTTCCATACAACTTAGTTAAAATGTACGTATATCATATTTTCAAATCGCAGTTAGCATTTATAATAGGAAATTATTCTTACGGATCTTTACTGATTGTTGCTTAAATTAGTTATCTTTAACCTTTCTGGTACTGATTAAAATCATCAGCAGGATCATCCAGCACTATTATATCAACATCGCAAACTGGTTCGACAGGATTAATTGAAACAACACTAGTTGATACTACAGGTATGTTGCTTTTAAAAAATCACCTCTGGTTATTTAGTACGTATATGTTACCTGACGATAAAAACGGCCTTTCACATCTCTTAGGCATTTTAACAATTTGTTCTTGCTTTTCGACTACATTGTAGACAAACATCTTGTAACTTTTTTTTAACGTATTTCATGATAGAACTGAACCTGAAAACGTCAATGTCGTTTCAAACGCATTTATCATGGATAATAAGAACTGATGTAATTGTTACATGATTTGAATTTATCATTAATAGGATCATTCAGACCATCTTTATCAACGCCCCAAAAGTTCAGGGAGCTGCAATTTGCAAAGAGTTACGGATGAAAGTAAAGTTATGCCGATCTCTTTTGTGAAGGAGTTCCAATTCATAGGGGATGACTACAGATTAAAGCACCCTTTTGCGTGATATATCCCATTAGACTGCAGCGTATAAGGATAAGGTATAGGACTCTTTGCCACATGCACATGATTAAATGACCATAAGTCTATAATAACTAGAATTTGAAGGGATTTCCGCAAACTTTTGCAAATGCACCCATAGTTGTACCCACGTTCGTCAGGTTACGCTTCCCGAAAAGTGTCTACTACGATAAACGCCGTAACGTAAAAGAAACGTGAAAACTAATTTTTAAAGAATATCGAATGACAATGCCATAGCTATGGACAAAATTTTCCAATGTAATTGACGACGTAGAAGACGACATGGACCCTTTCATGTTAAGTTCTCAATATCTTTAAGTCCATTAAACCTGTAAGTAGTGAACAAAGCAGACGTCTTTGGCGGAAAGCCAGGAAGCTTCAAAAGAAGTAAATCGATGTATTTCTCCGTCAATTACATCTCCCTGCTTAAACTGATTTGATAACATTCTTTTAAAACTACACCAATTAGATTTACAAATATGTTACTTTCACACCTCTTGTTAGTTAATATGAAATAATAGTTATAACCTCTCATTGGGCCATTTCTATTGTAATATATGTAATATATATTTTAACAATTGCTTCTACTGCATGCTAATTCATAGATAAATATTGTATTACTTGTATTGTTTAACAGACCTGAACTAAAAGTTATGTATGTAATTGAAAGCTGCATTTATCATAGGCATCAAACTGTGGAAGTATTTTTAGAAGGAATTGCGCTAATCTTGCTTTAAAATTAGTCATATTTTCATTTATGTGTAACGTCAAACTTCAACAGGAACTATTACTACGTTATCACCACCACAGACTGATTCAGCAGCTTCCGTGGAAACAACACGAAGTGGTACCACAGGTTTGTTCTTTCAAACCTCTCGTTAGTATCAGTTTCCTGAAATTTTGAAATTACTCTGAAGTTCAGCCATTTCACCATATAACAATAACTCATGTTACAGAACAATCTTAGCAATGATATGTAAAAATTATTTTGACTACACCGAAGGACAGAGATTCATATTTGTTGTAACCGAATTAACATGCACAATAAGGAATTTCTTCGTTTTAGTTGAAGCTATCGGCTCCACATCATCATCATCACCATCAGGATTATCGATTACTGTCTCATCAACATCCAATACTGATCTGACAAGTTCCGTCGAAACAACAATAATTAGCACGGCTGCTCTCCATATTTGATTAGTGGAGATCCGTTACGCGTCATAGTGTTCATTTCAACAATTTTGACTGTAATTTATGGCTATCAGAGAGTTTAGCAATTTGTTTGGTTTTGAACATCTGTTGGAAACAAGCATCTTGTTGGTTACATTTTGAAATTTCGTATAGTTTGAAAGAGTAGAAGACAAAGTGTAAATATTTGTGACAACCATATTCAGCATACACAACAACAAATAATTGTTGGAAGAATGGTTGAAAGATTAAACAGACCTGTTTTCCCCTTTGCTTAGGCAGGTGAGAGTGTTTTGTCATCAACAGGATATTTCTTCAACTTTGTTATCAACACCCGAATTTGATTTGACATTTGTCGAAAAACACTTTGTATTTTCTGCAATTTAAGGTCACTAGAAAGTTTATCAATTGCATTGTGTAGCTAAATTTATAAAACAAGATTATTACTGATATCTGAAATATATTGTATGAAAGCTCTAAAAGCTCTGAATTGTTATAAGCATTTTGCTTTCAAGCAGTGATTTATCTTCCTTGTTTAAGTTGAAGACCCCGAGTCAACAACGTCAACGAAATCTTCCAGACCTGTGTTATCAACATCCAAACCTGATTTGGCATCCGTCCATACAACACCAATTATCACGACTGGTATGATGTTTTTACACCTGTTATGGGTTGACTTCAGATGTAATTCTGTTAGTCATAGGGCTCATTTGGACCTTTCACAGTAATGTATGGATATCAGATAGTTTAGGCATTTACTTTGCTTTGAACATCTGTTGTATGGACATCCATCCTACTTACAATTCCCAAACTCTTATTATTTGTAATCTCAGAGGTCAAACTATATTAATATTTAATGACCGCTTTCGGCTTGAATAATGTAACAAAATGTTAAAAGAATTTTGTGAAAACAATAAATCCTCTATGCTGATAGGTGGTGCTTAGACAGATATTTTCGATTCCTTTTGAGATGTTGATAAATTATTGCTGTGAGATATCCTGCCGAACCTTCTGATTAAACGTCGAAGAAAATATAGCAACTTCAAAGAAAAATGACAACTCTGATTGGAAACAATACCCATCTGTCATGAAAACAATTATTGTACCCAATAACAAG
The DNA here is from genome assembly GCA_021234535.1 of Stichopus chloronotus. Lineage (NCBI taxonomy): Eukaryota > Metazoa > Echinodermata > Holothuroidea > Aspidochirotida > Stichopodidae > Stichopus > Stichopus chloronotus. The sequence continues at coordinate 9,528,717 of CM037836.1, forward strand.
TAATTGTGTTGTCTGACAGCTATGACCGGACACTATACCCATCTGTTATAAGCGTAATCAGAAGTAAGGAACTGTTACAACGGTTGCTTTTAAGTAGATATCTTTTCTGCTCTGTTTAACTAAGGAGAAGTTCTGGGATCCACACAGTCAACGGAACCATTCAGTACTGTCTTATTGACGGTCTTGACTGAGGGTACACCACCTGTCGAAACAACACCAATTAGTAATACAAGTATGTTACTTTCAAGCCAACTCACTAGCCTAGACCGGATGCTTGATGAAAGAAGGGGACATTATTTTTAATCTTCCATGCTCCTGTTCCATTTGATATTGACTTGGAACACGACATCTTCACCAAATTTTTTCCAAGAGAAATGGTACTAATTAGAGACTTAATTATTAATCGAAAGGAGTATGATGATTTACTAAGCTAATCTCTTCTGTGAGGGTTATTCACGGGGGAGTTCCTAACAGTTACAACAGAGCCCGTTCATGCTAAAATTGAAATCTGGTGAAGTGAAAACTTAACGAATTTTAAATTATTTTCAGACAAATAATTCATTTTACAGCTTTCATCATCTGTTGGTATAACCAGTTTTTGAGGTGGGGGGGGGGGGGGGGGTCCGGGGCGTTTGTAAACAAATAAATAGCGGCATATCCTTCAATATGGAGTTTCAGTTTTGATGGTCACTTGAGTCACTTTTCTTTAAATGGCGTCTACAACAAAATTCGCTAATGTCATTTCATCTTATCTAATAAAATTAATATATCATTAATATTTAAAGATCATTGTTTGACAGCACTAAAGGGAAATCTATGCGTTTGTTGCAACTGCATTCACATACAACAAAAATTAATTTAAAAGGAGGTTTTGCAACTTTTACCCTCAAGTCGAATTTTGTTTTTTTAAGGAGAAATTACGAGATTTACACCAACAGCAGGACCTTCCAGCACAGTGTTCTCAACAACCCCAAATGATTTGACAGCATCCGTAGAGACAACACTGCTTAGCACTAAAGGTATATTACCCCTAAATTTTGCAATAGGTTTTATGAAACAATGTTCAAAACGTTCACTTGGGTCATTGTGGCTGCTATTTATTGTCTCCCGAAAGTAAGAAAAAATGTGTTTGCTTTTCAGGATGTTTTTAAACATATTGCTATTGCCAAACAAATATGATAGTGTATGACAGACCTGAAGGGAACACTATCATTATCAATGGAAATCCCATTTGGCATATACATAATAACAAAATTTCGTAAAAGTAGTCGTCTTTTAATTTTGTGTAACAACATTTTTAGGAAGATCGCCAAGCCCTGCGTTATCAACAGCCCAACATGACTCGACAACGTCCGTGGGAGCAACATCAATAAGCACTACAGGTACGTTGCTTTGAGACCTCTGTTTACTGTACATGAAGTATTCCGTGTAACTCTTTTTTGGAACCATTTTTACTGTTATACATTGTTTCGAGCTCATCAATAACATTTGGTCAATTTTATCTTGCGAATATTTTAAACATAACTAGACGGAGATTACAGGCGTCTATATTTACCGTATTTAGAACACACAACCAGAACTGTCACACAAATTTTGTCAACATTTCCTTTGTAGCTGACATCTTTTCTTCTCCCCAGGAGATGTTCCTGCATCGGAATCATCAGCAGGGTCATTCACTACTGTCTTATCAACATCCGAAACTGATTCGACCACGTCCGTTGAAACAACACCGTTTCTCACTACATACATGGGTATGCATCCGTCAAAACTCTGAGTAGCGAATGCAAAACAATAGTCATAACGTTCATTTGAACCGTTTGTGCTGTGATATTGGGTTTCTAAAGATTTCAGAAATCTCTTTCGCATGGTTTAATTTATATATTACATTTAGCAGTCTTATTTTTTATTGTTTGAACACAATTCGGGGAAACTTTACACAGGTTACAGTCGTCCTTAATGCACAGTAAAAACTGTTTGTGAAAATATTGTTGCGGTTGTAATTTCCGTGTGATTTGGAGATTTTGCAATCCATATGTTCAACAGAATCATCCAGCGCTGTTCCATTAACAACCAAAACTTATTCATCGACATCTGTCACACCAACACCTACCGCAGGTTGGTCTCTTGTTCTTGCAATTAGAAACTAACGATCCTAAACATAACATGTGCAGTGAGGGTTAACATTCATAACAGCCGCCCCAAAATATGATACGATCCTTGAACAAATACAATCAAATAACTCGGTGGGAAGTATTTTAAATCAGAGGTAATCTTAAAAATAATCATCTCCATTTATTCTTGTAACAAGAATCTTATAGGGACTGACATTAGTATATTATCTTCAGCACGGATTGAATTTTAACATGCACCACTCATACACACAAACCCATCACTGGATAGCTAACAAATTTTATGAAAACCACAATGGTATTGAGGAAGATTCATTTACAAATGCTTGGTGTATATGTGAAATAACTTGAGATATTTGTGTGGTGAATGTCAATGTTTGTGCTGCCACTCTTATTACATTTCGCTCTCACTTGTAAGAAAACGCAGTTTGCCGAAAGCTCTTAGTGCCCTTACCATCTGGAACAATTTTTACATAAATATGGCAAGTTTGCAAGAGGAAAATGATAACACTATTCTTGTTTCAAACATTTTTCTCGACTTTGTTTGTTTTTCAGTACAATCATGTGCTAATTCGGATCTTCCAGACAACATAGTGATAACTCCTGTGCAAGAGGAATATGTTGATGGGGCAAACGTTACGTTTTCTTGTAGGGATGGCTTCATTCTTGACGGAATTTCCAGTTCCGGATGTATGAATGGTTATTGGGTCCCTCAGACCTACCCGTCATGTATAGGTAAATCTCTTGTGCCAATAGAAGCAATTGAAAGTTGGTCAAATAGTTATTTTGCTACATGTCAACACATCAATTTCGTATGTAGCAAAATCTAGGCCTACTGTCAGGGAATTGCTAGTTCAAACTAAGAACATAACTCGGAAACTATTGGGAGATGTTAGTGACAAACTATTTCCTTAAGAAACTAGTACCCCTTCCAGTTTCACAAAGAAGGAATACGTACAATGGATCAACATTCCATACCGTATCAAGCAACTGGTTTTCATGTGCTAGCTATTGTAAAAAAGCAATTAAACCCATTTCTCCCCTTTACCTTCTATCCAGCTTTCACAGAAATTGAAGATCAGCTCAACAACATAATAAATGTGAGTATCGTGATGTATATAGAAAACCACAAAATGGGGGCTCGTAATTCCGCAGTGTAGTATCTCTTCCAAGAACACATTTATGCCAGATGTATTTTATAAGACAAGGTAATACATTAAAATTACATATACATTTCTAAAATATACAAGATGTCACCCCGACAGTTTGATATGGATTTGTAACGGCCACTGTAAACGCAATAAATCCCATGCATGCTACCAGCTTACCAGATACTGAGGACTGTGAGGGGAACGAAGTAGATTAACCAGTTGCCTCCTGATTTTCACGTAACTTGATAGGATCGAGTATAGAAGCAGTGGTAAACATTCCTCCTGGCAATAAAGGTGACTTACTCCAGGTAAATTTTAAGAAGGAAATTCTCACCCAGGAGCACGTGTGTTACGCTATTCGTACTTTGCCAGACAGGTACCTAAATGGTAGACTTTCTGTTGTATATACATTCACAAGTAATTACAAATTGATTTGTCATAACGACAGCAAGAGTTAAGAGAAACACAAAGCCTGGAGGACATTTGCTTTTGAATATCAAACGAATTATTTCACAGTTGTAGGTATTTCTTGAGATTTCGGTCATATCAGCTTCTGAAATTATTCTACCCAACCGCAGAAAACCTTTACCTCCGATACAAGCACAGAAGATATAACGGAGGCAGCTGAAATAATTGACATTGCTACAAGTGATGTCAGATTTGTAATTGACGATGTAAACAGGATAAATCAAGTTCTTGATTCCCTGGAAAATATTGTTGGAGCCTCTGATGACTCTATTAATGTAAGTAGTGTGACACGCATCTTAGTATGTTGGTGTTGTTTCTTCTGGAACCCTCTTGTAAATGAAGCAGAGTATATGTTACATTTACTGTCCTAACCTTAATGTCAATTTGACGTAAGTAATAATCTCGCAGACTCTTCTTCAAATTTTCCTACATTGGACCATGTTGATTGGATCTTTTCCTTGTTACTTACTTCTACAGGTAACTGTTCCTGTGGTGGAGATAGCTAACAATATAATGGAGTTCGACGCGAATTTGCTTGTTGACATCTCAGGGAGGATAGTGAGTGCATTGGAACAACAAATTACTGCATATCAAGAAAGCGACACCAACGAAAATGTAACCGTGGTTCTTCCAAACATTGGCATACAAGCAGTAAAAGTAAACGTAGATCATCTTGAAAGCAGTTTGGTGTTTGGAAATATCTTTTCTGTGGGTCAGATCCCCTCAATAAATGATGAAATAACCCAAGAAAATGCTCGTCTCCTTGTTGGACCGGAAGAAACATCGGGTGAACGAACGACGGCACTAATATCTATACCCAAGTCTGCTCTGGAAGAAGCAGGTACAATACGTGTTCATTAAAGAATGATTATTTTTGTTTCACTCTTCGGAAGTAATCACTTAATGTGCAAACAGCTTAATTCAGATACATGCATGTTTCCAATCTTCCATCACCTTATTTTCAGATTTACCACAGTCAAGACTCCCGATTAGCTTCGCAGTGTACCGAAATGCAAAGCTGTTTGTGTCATCAGAAATGAGAAAACAGGAACGAGTCGCCAGTCAAATCATTTCGGCCAAAGTTGAAGGAGGTACGGTACAAAATCTCGCAAACAACTCTGAAATCTCTACGAAGTTTTTGACCAATGTGGTAAGAGTTTTTCCTGTTGTTATTCTCCATATCATGACATTTTAATCTGACTTTGGGTATAACATTAAACAGTATGTTTTATCCCAATTTGCACGGCACCCTAAGACTTCAGTGATGTCTCATGCCTTCCTTTACAAGTTATTGTTTTCTTGCAAATTTTGTAATAACCAGTATAGTTCAAAGATGGTGCCAAAGCAAACATTATCTTGAGTTCCTAACAATGAAATAAGAACAGCAATTGTAACACACTATGTGGAAGAAAGTATATTATTAACAATGTTGTGAATTTCTTTCTTGTTGTGTCATTTCGGTTCCTTTTGAGTAGCAGTTGAAGAAACGGGAGATTATTTCGTCCCGAGAGTGTGTATTCTGGGCTTACGATGAGGTCAGAAAGGAGGGCGTTTGGTCCAAAGATGGTTGTAACAGGGAAGCAGATGAATTCGATCTAACTGTGTGTAAATGCAATCATCTTACAAGTTTCGCCATCCTAGTGGTAAGTAATATTATTATCAGTAATATTGTAATCAGATATAATGGAAATGATTTGACTTTCCACATTTTCGTCTAAAATGACTAATAGTTACTTTATTGTATTCATTTTGTGTTAGTGGATCCAACATTTCGCCTGTGTATCGAAAGTGCTCAAGGAATGTCCCCAATTGGCTAACTTTATATCACTTCTCAGAGTAAACATTAACCTAATATCTCTTAGCTCTTATTTCTGCTTCCAAGGTATTTACATATATACACTGACTGAGAAATGCCCCGCCCGAGTCACATGGCGGTGCATGAGTTTATGGCAAAATATTAGGACTTAATACTGACCAATTTAATAGAGCTACAAATGACTTTTTTTTTGTTGCGTTCAGTGTTATTTTGAAATTCATTAAAAGGTAACCCCCCATATGATGTCTGTAGATCATCATCTGCGCACTTTGAACGATGAATTGCCACAAGTGTATGACTTACCAGAATTTCAAATAACCTACAGAGACACACCACTGAGCCCACGCTTACGATCTTCTAGATTTGTCACGCGGCACACGGTCAAGTTGTGAATGACGAAAACATGAAAATGCCCGTTCAATCTTTTGATATTCTTCAGACCGTTGGAAGAGAAATTGACTGGATAATCTTAGCGGGCACAATTTTTTCAGTTGCATGGCTCTGTCTTACTATTTTTGGGCTGCTGTACGTAAGGTAAGTTCGTTTATGTAAGTAACACATGTTGACTTTACCACTATTATGGTCCCTTTTTGGGGAATATCTTAACAGTTACATTATACGTCTTAGTCAGTTGTTAGTTACGGTTTGAATATTTATCATGAAAGTAGACCTCCTTTGCACCTTAAATCACAGTCATACAGTGAAGTGCCCTCATGAAGGATAAGCTACTCAATTTAGCACATGCACGTTGTATCCATTCCGTTTGATCTGCACCCCGCCTAGCGTAGTCCTTTGCACTTTTCTTTCGTTTATCGGTAAGGACGGTGCACTAATTTGTTGCTGCCTGACTTCAGTGCAAGGAGGTCTATTGAATAGTTGTAATACAGGATCTCACATTCGGTCATGGATAGTCAGTTCAGTCGGTTAGATGCGATGCCACTGACTTACATGCCAATGTCATTGACATATAGTCCTCATTTACACCATATATTTTCCTTTAACTATTACTATATTTTCCTGAATTATCGTCTAATCCTTGCTCAAGTCAGATGAAGACAAATCTGAGATTACACGGTATGATTAACAGTTTGACCGTCTTATGCTTCGTTTCTTTAGAGCATTAAGATTACAACAGTCGACTTTCATCGATGTCAACCTCTGCGTCGCCCTCTGTGGACTATATATTTCCTATTTCCTGAGTTTTGAGGCAGTGGTGAACTACGCCACTTGCGTACTTGCTTCGGCTGTTGTTCATTACTTGTGCTTGTCGGTTTCGTCATGGTTGACGATCAATGCCTTTCACGTGTACTGGTTATTTGATAAACCAGAGAAAAGTAGCATCGAACAATTCATTGCCGTTTCGTGTTTTTTAGCATATGGTGAGTGTTAGCATGCACTTTGGGATTCTTTGCTGGTGATATTTGAAGAGGGTGAGAAAGATGATCTAACTTCAACCGCAGTTTCTTTCAAATCAACTGAATCTACTTCCTCTCTACCAGTAACCATTGATACCTCATTACTGGTACGAGTAACGTTAGATATTATGACACCTAATTCTCGTCATTCTCGCAGTGAATCCTGTACGCACCCATCTAACAGTTACGGTATAGATCTCATCATATATCTTTTTTAATAATGTTGTGAACTATTTGAAGGTTGGGTACATTTATTCAAACGATAAGTTGCAGAAGTATCTTCTAGAACAATATGTTCTGTTCAAATGAATTTCTGTCTTGACAACCAGGACTGCCGCTTCTTCCCGTTCTTTTCATCGCCGTTTTCACACAGATTCTCAGAGAAATTGATTTCGAATAGTAAGTACCATTGGCATCCCTGCATGTGGTTACTTTTAATTGTTTTTTAATTTGGTTCTGTAGAATAACATACAGCAATCCTGTATTGAAACTTTTCCGTCAACTTAAAGAAGACTTGATCTGTCTTTACTTAGTTTGACTTAACTTTGAGCATATATGTTTCATGGTATATGGTCCAGGAAATCGCACGACAAATTTCTTAATTGGGAATCAAAGGTAACTACCAACTTTGTCCACTTTGTGCTTTTACTCCCAAGTTTAATACGACTCAGTTTGAGACTTCTCAGAAAGCAGAAAAGTGAGACCCACCCCACTTTGTTTTTAATTGAATGTAAGAACTGAAAATGTGTCTTAGAAAAGTTGTGATTTCAAAGTTCTTATCCCGGTGACAGAACATATCTTAAAAGCGATTTCGGTGAAGAGGAGATACGATAGTAACCCACTTACAGTAAGCCGGTCTGATTTCCTTTCTTTTTGATATAGCTGCCTCATCTCTGACGGTCCGTCTCTTATTGCTGGGCTTTTGATAATACTTGGAATTATGCTTTTGCTGAGCTGTTTCTTGTACTCCAACGTCATTAAAAAAGGACTGGATATTACCCTCACACAGACCTCTTCAAACAGATCCCAAAGAGGACGTCAAAAGACTTACGATCGTGTTCGTAATGGAACAATCATATGGTTCTTTTTCTTGTTGTCGCTCATCTTTGGGTATTTGGTGTTCCTTTTTCCTGAGACCAACGCTTTCGAATATCTCTATGCCGTCACAATTTCTCTGAAATCGCTCACTATAATCTTCTTGTTCTGTTTTGCAAATGTAAAATATGCCAAACCCACAGTGTTTAGAGAGACGCTGGAGATTCAGGGATCTTGGGAAGATGTCAGCGAGAGCACAGATGGACAGCTCACAAATGTGGAAGAGAAAGTCGAAACAATGACACATATCCCTTTGAAACAATTTAAGATGATTCCAAGACCATCCTATAATTTCAGTGGAAGGGGAAGTGATATTCCTCACAGAAACGACTATTTGTGAATTGCCTTATAGATTTTTCATTGAAATATTAAGAAAAGTGGAAAATCATGTTTCGTAACTGTCATGTAAATGAACATCTCTTGTCACTGACAAAATTACTTAGTCTGTGTTAATGTTACCACACAACGATGACTGAGTTAAAATTTCTTAAAATCATTACACTTAGAAACAAGCCTATGCACTTTGTACAAGGTTTCATATCTAAATCTTATACTGACCCGAATTAGCTGTAGGATACTGAAAAGAAAACAAGTTACTAAACGTTTGGTATATTTCGCCTAGGCCCTTTACTAGACAGGTCTTTAAGTGCGCCTGGTAGAAATTTAGCTCCAGGTGCTTTGTTTACTGTTTATCAATCATAAAACTCAATGAAATAGAGGCACTTCTATTACCCGCCCCCAATGAATTTTGACGTGCCTATTCTGATGTTGTCCTACGGAAGAACATGCTGTAATTACGACAAAGTGATACTATATCTTATTTATGTATGATTACCGTCTTGTTTAAAATCTAAAGAGAAAATAGAATTTCGAGAACTAAAAATGAAAGGTGTGACGGATTAACAGTGCTGAAATTCTATGTTAGGTTTTTAAGTACTTTTAAATATTTCATACTTCAAATTAAATTCAAATGTGTAATATGTGCTCATGAAATAAGTGACGATATATCGAAGTACTGTAACGCCAAAGTATTCTTAGAATTTTGTATTATTTTCTCAGTGACTAGACGTATTAATTATTCTGCATCCTCACTTTGTTTCTATTCAGGTATTTCGTCTTTAACTATATCAATTATATTTGAGATCACTCTCGTTTTATATAATTCTTGGAGAATTAGACAAGTAAAAGACACAGAGGAAGAACAAATTATCTTCTATACTGCTATGGTATGTGACAATACTTATGAAAACTCTGAAATGTTAAAACGTTAATGTCCACTGCACAGGATTTACATATGACAAATTACGCTAAAGGGAGATACTTATTTATACGCACAATGTTATAAAAGTTATTAGAATTGAAAAGACTGTAAAACATGATTACTGACTGTGTTGTTTTTCATCGATCGTTTTTCATTGTGACCATATCTTCATTTGGTCACATGTAAATGATGGTAATAAGTATATTCGTAAAGCGCTTGTACATATATACATGAGTGGTTACATCTTACAACAAAATTACCCCCGTTCTTCGGAATGTGCTATGCACCTCAAAATTCCCGGAGAAAATATGGCAGGACGATTATTGATACAGCATTCTAAGTGTAGGTAGATAAGATATATTAATTGATGATAGTGGTATGTGTACACAGATCCATCAAAATTACTATTTCGAAAGAAAATCCAGTGTTAGTATGCACAGATGAGCAAAGCGAACTAAGTAAACTGTCACAGGTATACGTACTCATTCGTCAGTCACAAACTATATGGTACCTGGGGACCTTTGCACTAATCCATTGAGTTCTGCTCATTTCATGACAGTGGTATGAACAGCACACTTGTCAGTTATAAGAAGACCAACCAACAACGAGCTAACGATTTTTCGGCTTCTAAATCACAGTAGACAAAACCATTACAAATTTCTTGCATTTTATCAAGAATTTGCTGATCTTTAAAATTCTGCTGTTTCTGGGGCTTCAGCAACAAATGAATCTTGTTTCGCAGTCGGTGAGTATACGGTGGCCATATATGTGATGTGCAATATTTGGCGAAAGTGGACTATACATAATATTAACGCTTGTACCAATTTCCTGTATGTAACTTACCAATGATAGCCAAAAACGGATTAAGTTTTTACTGTCATTCTTCATTTTTCAGGAAAATGAACACAAAGTTGAATTTAAAGTTGGCGATTTTGATAACATGCAGTTCGCTAATTTAGGTAACAAAATCTTCGAGACTGCACCCCCGATTTGTAAAAACGTGTACGCACAAGTCAAAATAAGAACAATCCGATCCTATTATTTGAACATCTTGTGAGAGAATTATTTTGTGAAGGGATAGCGTCCATTTATGAACAACTTAAAATTAACTCATACTCAATAATAATTGGAATAATGCAGTCGATTTACTATGACATCAAAGATACATTTCAAAAGATGAGAATTTTCAAATGTAATACGCAACTTGATTATATTAGGAAAATTAAAGCTGCCATAATACAAACAAGAGGCATACATGTTGACATACTTGAATTTAGGTTTTCAAGTCAGACGATAATTGGATTGGTGTTACGGAAAACTACAGCGTTACATTGGGGGCAACATTTTTAACCATAACATTAATATTATTTGAATAACTTTCGAACACGTGATTACATGAGTGCCTTATTGTCTGAGACTGTAAAAAGAAAACAATCTGACAAGGATTTATATCGTGTCAAAATATAAAGTATGCATTTTGTTTGTCTGTTACATTACATGATTATGATGTCACTTCACTACCGATGGGTTTTCACGATTGTAATATCAGTTTACTACCTGTGGTGGTAATTGAAATTTATCATTGCTTACTTCACTGCAATACTGGTGATGTAACTTACCATACGAATGCCAGTGTTTTTCTTGGTCTTTGTTGCAGAATGCTCTGCCTCATACATCGACTTGATTTTAATCTGATTCCCCAAAAGTCTTGTTTTTCTGACGGTGAATCCCTAAACTTGAATTGTTCTGGATTTTCCGTTAACCAGCATGGAACCAATGTAAAAATGGCACCTGGAATCTACCATCTGCCTCATGTGAGGGTATGTCTCAATTGCACCTTTTCAAGTATGATGCTTGAAGAATAAATATTATTGTCATTTTGCCTCATTTTGTTACTGCCGTCGTTTGCACCTGCGTCTGCTTTGTGACATCATTATTGGAAGACCACGAAAACAAGGTGGTGCATTCTGGTTGCTCTCGCGTGTAACGTACATGCAATTAACTGGCATTAGTGTGCTAGGCTGAGAATGACAACAACAAATCATCAAATTGTGAAGAGATTTTTTGTTGTTGATGTCTGACCGAAACTGAGGGGAAATATGATGTACGAAGAACCTGTTCAACTTGTACATGGCTTGCCTCTGTGAGGGCCATGTTCTGCACACATGCCGGATACAAATAAAGACCATCATTGACCTTGGAAGGATATTGGGCCAGACTAGGCCTTTGTATCAAACTCAAACTGCTTTTTGTGGTGCAAACGTTGTCGCAAACTATCCCACAAAATTAGCAATATGTCGAAACTGATCACTCTCTTCTGTAGCTAGTCAAACTAGTATCCCTAAATTAGGGCTCATCCGGAAAGAAAAAAAAAATACTGATTACGGAATCTACTGGTGTCAATAGGCCTATCACCAAACAAGTATAAGGACGTGCCAGGGGTAAAGAACTTGATATTTTTTTTTTGGGGGGGGGGGGAGGCGTCATAAGAGCCGTGAGTCCTTGACCCTAACTTACACTGAAATGATGTCAAGTTTGGTATCAAATCAAAGGAATTTAATTTTAAACCGTAAACGTGATAGTACGTTTGTTACCCATGTCTCCTTACAAAATGTTACAACTGATTGAAAACGTTTTGATGGTAAACAAGACACACTCATTCTACGTGATGACGGTTACGAAGGGAAACCTCTAAAGGTAGTGTGACATGCATCACGAAAAAAGCTGGCTTTATTCAAAAGTTGCTGAGTGACAAGATGAATGGTATTGTCTTATAGTTGTGTTTGTGTATATTCCCGTTTTTGAGATATAGCCGTTCAAAGTTTGATGACATGCAAATATGATGACGTGAGGTGTTGCACAATGTCAGTATTTCCTTTTGTTAGGCGTATATATTTTATCGCTTTATTACTAGGTTTCACACTGGTAAATGAGGAAAATGCATGCTCAGCAAAGGGAACCGTAAGGGCATTAAGAATTCTCAAGTGTCCTTGAAATAATGGTTAAGCTAATAAAGGATACCCCAAGACGATATCGCCCAGGTTTCCACGATGATATCGTGATATCACGTAATTGGAAGTATACTATAGCCTAAATGTAGGCTATACATTTGCAGTGAATATGACCATGCTAACAATATAATGACGTATGTATAGTAGGTCTGCCACTGAATAGACCCAAAGGAATTCAATTTTAAGCCCAAAGTATCATCCATAATCCACTTATTCCAAGACCTATGCCATTCCAAAAGTAATAAAACTAAAAAGGATTAGCATAAATCAACAAACAAGCCCTTGGCCACCTACCTAACCAACGTAGTTAGACTTTGCCCTAACGTTATGGACTTACATCAAAACAAACATTGATCCTAATCTTCTAGGGATTCCCCACTGCCCTACAAGAGGAAAAGTTATTTACCTTTCCAAATGGACTAGAAAAATCTTCTAATCTCATCATACTGTATAATAAAGTTTATGGGTTACAATGAGATTGTTTTGCAATGAACTTGCTGTGAATTCACATTTAAAAATTGCAATGATTGCAGACTTAACTCACCACATGCAGCCACAGCAGAACGTGGGTTTCTATGAACAGTGTGTGTACAGTATATTAGGCCCAGTGTATATTTATACATGTGCGTGTGAGGATGTAAAATCTTGCACATGCCTAATGTTGCTTCTGCACATAATGCACAAGTTCAAGTTGATTACGTAGGCTGTTGCAGCCGGCATTATAGTCCTTATAAACTGATGTTCTGATTTAATACCATATTTTGGGTAAGTAAAGTAGTGTTTTTCATTTAAATCGTAATCATTTTATATTAATGACCAAATCAGAAAATTATAAGAGAAATACATACCCAGAGTTCACAGAGGTTTAGATATTTATTTGGTTCTGTTGCGAAATCACGATGTGAAAAACTTCAGTCGATATCTTCGTGGCAAAAGTATATCGACAAATATCGTGATATCACGATTATCGTGGCAGTCCTACAGTTTGTGTAACATTTTTAATTAACTTTAGTAACCATTGATCTGTTTCTTCATGGAAAATGAAATTTGCAGCTGCTTACATGTTGTAACAGTATGGCCTACATGAATTTACGGTAACTAGACACGTACGGTTGCAAGTTGAGCGCGGCGCCAAGTTTTCTTCTTGTCAAAATATTACTCTTCTGAAAACCAAAATATCCCGACATCAGAAAAAAAAATTTGCAAAGAAATATTTCTTTCCTAAAACTGTTAAGAAGTTTCAAGTATAATGTTATGTATCATTCATATTTTTAGATTTGCTTCATTGCTGAATAGTGAAGTGGGTTGCCAAAAATCTGTGGAGAGCACTGAGAAACATTTACATTTTTCATTGTGGTTACATCTTTCAGATCATCATGATGAACCTCCGAGTAAAAGGCAGCCCCAAGGACTGCGTTCAGGAAGCGATCTCCCCAGTACAACAGGATGCAGATCATCTCATGTGCTACCCCATGTATGTATCATATGCAAAAGTAAGAAATATGTTTGTAACAAATTTAAAGGAACAAGAGTTACTGAGCTTCTCCGAACATGTGAAATGATTGATGGGGGTCTACTAGCTGTTCAAGCCAGGGCACAAAATGATGAAGGGATCTTGAAGCACATTGAGGGTAAGGACTGTGTAGCAATTGAAGTGAGGTATCATTTATCTTGTTACAGAGAATACATAAGGCCCTTGTCAAGGAAAGTTCAGCATGATGGTGATTGTTCTATGGACAAGTGCTTTACGAAATAATTTCATAAATTATGTAAAGAGATCATAGAACCCGAAATTATCAGAGACTGTTGGTTCAACAGCTGTGTCATACATTAATGGCATGGGTGGTACACATTCTCCCCATTGCAACTCCTTAGCCAAAGCTATCTGGTACTGGTGCTGTGAAAGACATATCTGGCTAACTTGTTGTTATTTACCAGGGAAAGACAATGCCATAGCTGATACCCTGTCACGCAATTTTAACACTAACACAGAATGGATGCTAAATCGGTCAATTTTAACCAATATTTCTCAGCTATGAGGGCCATTTCAGATTATGCCCTTATATATCATGGCAGCCAGACCCAGAAGCATTGGCAGTTGATGCTTTCTCTGTTAATTGGAAAAACTACTATTTTTATGCATTTCCTCCCTTCAGCCTAATTTCAAGAACCCTCCAAAAGATCAAGAAAGACGGGGCAAAAGGAGTAATAGTAGTGCCACTGTGGCCCACACAACCCTGGTACGCCAAGCTGTTGTCCAGGACCACCAATATGCCCAGAAATCTACCACGGGGAAAATCTGTCCTATCGCTGTTGGGGAAGGACCATCGAACGCATCCTCTATCCCACAAATTGCAACTGGTGGCATGTGCAGTGTCCGGAGTCGCTTGCGAAGTCTCGGCATTTCAGAGGACACTTTAAATATCCTCATGGCATCCTGGAGGCCGTCTACCCAAAAACAATACGCTACTTATCAGAAGAGATGGCTCCGATTCTGCTCTAGACTGTCGGTTGATCCACTTCATCCCTCTGTGAAGACGATACTACAATTTCTCACAAACCTTGTTCAGGCAGGCCTCAGTGACTCAGCTATAAATACGGCCCGATCTGCCCTCTCTGCCCTCCTGGATGTCAACCACAGACACACGATTGGCTCGCACCCGCTCGCTCGGAGATTCTTAAAAGGGGTTTTCGAAATAAGAATCCCCAGCCTCGGTATAAGGGGATTTGGGATGTGTCACTAGTATTAAATTATCTACGCTCATTGCACCCTAATTCTGGCCTTACTTTGAAACAGCTTACTCAAAAGCTGTGAATGCTGGTAGCCTTAACCTCGTCACAGAGGTTACAAACATTACGATTATTAGATATAAACAACCTTCACACAGGTCCAACAGAAGCTGTATTTCTTTTGCCTAACAAACTGAAACAGTCACATCCGGGCTCAAAGCCATTGGAGGTAGTACTAACAGTATACCATGAAGATGAGAAGTTAGATGTTTACGGTGCTCTCAAGCGTTACCTTCTAGTTACCAAGCCACTAAGAGGAAGTGAAACGAAATTATTCACCAGTTATACTTCACCGCATAAACCAGTTTCTAAGGACTCCTTATCACGGTGGATAAGGGAACTGTTGGCTGCAGTTGGGGTTGATGTAACCCGTTACTCTGCTCACAGCCCTAGAGTGGCAGCGGTTTCCGCTGCAAGTCGTAAGGACTTGCCAGTCGATGCCATTCTAAAAACTGCGGGGTGGGCCTCAGAGTCAACATTTGCTCGTTATTACAAAAAAGCCCATACAGTTATCTAGTAACAAATCCTTTGCAATGGCAGTTTTAGATGCCTAATACGTTGTAAAAACATGTTACAAAAACGAATTATTAGAAGTCGAAAGTATTTGGTTTTGGTCATTATAAAGGCTGCTAAACGCAGGCAACTTTGAACGAATGTCGCCTACAGGGTAGGCATATCAAATGTTAAGTTACGTCAAAACAAAACAGGCATTCACAAGAAGCAAAATATACTGCCCAAAACGGTTTGGCTTTGGCCTAAAACGGCCTCCATTGTAAGCATGTGGAAACGTTAAGTTGTATCATATCAAGCGTTCAGAAGAGACAACATATATTGCTTGTTACGTATGTATGTTACGTTTTATCAATTATATGGGTTACTTATTTTTTACTAATATATTGTATTGTACTTACATGGACCTTTATGTAAAAGTGAACATCTGTGCATTTTACGCACACATTTTAGTTTGGTTGAGCTAAAACAAACAATGCTCCAAAGCATGTATGATTTGTTTTTCAAAAAGAAAGCACAATACAAAAGAAAGGACACAAAGGTCAAGAAGTTTCATGTTTTATTTCATGGTCGAAGCACAGCTTTGAAGTCTCATATAATCCCCCCTTCGTTCGTGTAATGGGAAGTAGAATCTAAAAATTAAACAAGACCCTAAGGTTGAAGTTTGATTAAGATTCTACTGACACATTACACGAACGAAGGGGGGATTATATGCCCTCCCACAGCATTGTGATGCGTATGCCCTCCCTTTATTGTAACTGGTGCTCCATCGCATGTTCCTTAGGCAGACTAAACAAATTTCAGCGATATAGTAAAGTCTCCCATTCTTTGAAAGGTGAAGCTGGCTTACTAAGGTAAGAACATTTGCTTCGTAAATTGCAGTTGTAGTATAGCTGAAATTGTTTTGCAGAACAGTGTTGGAAGGGCTCAAAGGAACAATTTTCGTAGCGAAGACGAGCACATATCTAGCCTAGTCTAGAAGAGCAGCCATCATTTGATGTGAGGAAATTACTTTTTTCCTGACCCCAAGGGACAATCTGGGCAGTAATTACTTTTCTGACATTCTATGTCAGCAGTGAGAGTGATATTTACGGTGTTTGTTCTGTGTGTTCCAGGGTGGATGCTGTTTGGGTTTAGAATGAAGATCTTTTACATCGCAAAGCACTGTCTTATGAAAAAGGGAGGAAGAAGTCACTAAACTGAAATCCACTGAAGCATGTGTCCTTTCACCTGTGGTGGATCCACACTGGGCACAACAGCCTCCACCTGCCCAATTGCCTGTCATGTGTGAAAAATTTGAGGCCCAAAAGAATATGTCAAAGTAGCACAATTTCGCATTTCAGCCCTGTTCCAAAAAGAAAAGATTTCCAAACAGAAGGGATGTCCCCTATCACGAGACAGCCATTGTGCAAACTTTTCCTCCATTAATACAAGATCCTGGATACACCCTTGCTTTAACAAGCACTGAAACCTGTAAAACATTTGCAAATAATTTAATCAGTGGCCGTTTTGTCAAAATTTACAGCAGGTAAATTTGGGGAGAATTTACAGTAAACGAAAGTGAGGGCGCTGTTGACGCTGTAAAACGATTACATAAGTATGATATTTTAATTAAAACTAACAAAAGGCACACTCATATACTGTAATGACTACTGTAGATCCATAAACTGTAATGAATACATTGCAATTTACAGTTGTACACAGGCGGGTATGTAATCTTGCATGCACCCAACGTGGTAATTATTGTGCTTACGTCACTGGTACTAATTGACATATATCTCTTTAACGTGCACTTGGAAAAATGTGAACAATGCATTTTTTTAATTACTTGTTATTGCCCTCTTGATATATACATTTCATTTTGTGTCCCAAAGAGGGGACTACGGAAGTCAATTTTTAAGGGACTTTTTGGCCTATGCCCCACTGTCTAATACGGCTGTGACGAAGGATATATTCTCCTGGGAACTACAAGAAGTTTATGTGACGGTCAGGATACTTGGAACCCTCCTTTTACTTCAGTTTGTCTAGGTTAGTGGTGACTGGATCTCCTAACATGCGTATCTTCTCATAACCGCAACATTCCATGAAATTGTTATAGTTCAGATACATTAATTCAAAAAGTCCAATGTCATCAATAATATGAAGAAAGAATAAAGGGATACTGTAGTCTACCTTCCAATCTGAAGATTTGTTACATCTATCGTATATTACCCAAAAAGGAAATACTTCGACTGACTAAATTAAAAATAATAAATAAATTCTTTTCCGATAGCAGTGCAGTCGTCACTACTTTTTTCAAAACATTGATGGTAACATGTCCATGTTTGTACATAATCTGTGTATGATGCAATAGGAAGTATGAACAATGACTTTTGTCGAGCAAGTACGTAGCCTATAGAACTGTACTGATAGGGATCTAATGGTGTTCTGTCGAGCGATTTTCATGTATTTAATGATTCCACAAATTACTTTCACAGCCACCTGCCATATGCCCCTAATAGGAAACGGGAACACTAAAAAATGGACGCCATTTAAGGAAGGTGACTCAGCTCAGGTTAGGTGGAGCGTAAACAGTCGATTAGAATTTGGAAGATCTTCTACAATAACTTGCCAGAACACTTTTTCGTGGAGTGGCATTCTATATTGCTTTGGTAAGGATATATATGCATTACCTTGCCATGACGTTTTGTGCATATTGGAACAACATTTGGAATATTTAAGAGAAACATGTCGTCTCTAACCTTATGACCTGGGAGCAGTCTTTCACCTTGGCGTTTCCGACTGATGTACCTCTTTTGGAAGACAATGTTGTTGATGACAATGTTGTTGACAATGACGTCAAGAATAAGTTTTGAATGAATACAATGTAGTCTTTTATTAAAACCCCAAAAGAACTTACGGGATAGTATGGGATTCGTTTGTCATCTTCCATAACAATGTATGGTTTCTAGTGTTCAATATTGAATGTAATAGCGTTATTTTTGGTTAAACTGTAATTATGTTGCACATATCTGAATCACGGAACAAACATTACTACCCATGTGTCTGAGCCCCCCAATCAATCATTGTAAAACTCATGTAAGGAACATATTTTGTGTTTAACAGATTTGTTCTCTGACTACTGAAAACACTAAAACCTCTGTATAACACTGTAACTATGGAGGTTTTACTCTAGTTTGACAGTTTTGACCTTGATAAGTGAACACCGGTTACGGAAGTTTCTTTCTTTTACTTACAACTTCGATAATAACGTTACTAAGAGTTTGCACACTCTTAGTAACGTTAGGAAAAATCACGCATGCAGAATGTACAAAAGTCGAACCTTGGCATTTGCTTTTATATTCAACCACTTAACGGACGAATCTATCATAAAAGCAATAAACAAACATGTAGTCACCTCAGAGGGATCCCACGATGCAACCAAAGTCATGCAGAAAATTCAGATCTGATAAGTTCCGTATTCAGATACTGAATAACACTTGACCTACGAGCTATACAATGTGAAATACCGGTATCTCCACGATTATGCTTCTTTTTTTTTTCTTTTCAGGCTTCATTGGGAACAATACCGTCACTGCCAGCTATAGGTCGTACTACGTGAACATGAGAAACGCTGCATTTGAGGGTAATAGGATCTTTCTTTGCAACTTCTGTAACAAACTAATCAAGGGGAGAAAAAGAAAAAGAACTATTAATATGTTTCCGTTAGATTATTCTGTATGATGACAATAGTCATATTGTGCATTACAGAGCAATTGAACAATTGGAAATTTCAAATTACGCACCAGCCAGTAATTAACGCCTTAAATTTTGTTTATGTTTTACATCGGGAATCGCAATTACTTTTTATCCCTGCCCATATTAAGAGGACTCAGCCATCATCGGTTGGCATACAAGAAATTCGTAGGTCAAAAGTGAATCCCAGATTCCCGAAAATAGCTATTCTCGGACCTTACCAAATGAAAGACGACATCTTGTCGCAGGCGAAAAAGCTTTATCTGTTCTACTTTCTTCGTTTTTTTCTTTTCCCATAGCTTCTCACCTTTAGACAATATGCAAAAAATAAAATAAAATCAGGCTGTCGCCGTATACCTAATGTAAATCTCATAAATATCAATCTTGATCAGGGGTTACAGACTGCCAACACTAAACTGCGTGCCAAACTCTTTCTTTAGCTTCTTTTTTGTTTTCAAAATCATTATAAGCCTTAACATCTGCTAAGACACCCAGGTTGTGGGCGGTGGTCTGGTTGCTGAAATGAGTTGTAGATAAGGTGAAATACTTGAAAAATTTATTTCATTTCTATTTAATAAGTCCTTTTTCATTTTGTATGAAAACAAGCTAAATGTAACTTCTCTGTGATCCATACTTCACAACGAAAAGAAATGTAATAAGTGTATCAGAGGATATTCGTATAATCAGTCAGAAACTTTCAACGTGAGTTGTAATAATGGCACAATAGAAGGAGTACTTCCCACTCAGTGTTTCGGTATGTGTCTTGTTACAATGCTTTTACTAAATGATACATTGCCATGGGAAAACTACGCATTAAACAGCTCTGTGCGTTAACCTGTGGTCGTGTGTTTGTTTTGGGAGGAGGGTGGATAGAAAAAAGGTAACATAATGTTACCTCTGCAATAACTTCTTAAACTTGAGAAGTGTTCTGAGGAAACTCTTTGCTGACTTATTATTTGTTTACAATCTTCTCCTTGTTTATGTTGATTATGACCGGTGATTTCTTTTGAGTGCATGTGATGGTATACTAATCCATGCACGTCTTGGTTTTTCACCGAAGTAGACACTGCACACTCCCATAACTCCATCATACATGTTTCTCTGAAAGACGGTTTTGTGTCATATATCAGTGCACTGTGTTAAGGGTGTTAAATTAACTCACATATTTTGAATGATTTAATAAATTCGTTAGCAGACCAAGTTAGTGAAATAACAGGACTTGATTATGTCATTTCAGCTGACTGCACAAATCAAACAGCACCAGCGAATGGTAAAGTCACGGTAGGACATATGTAAACATGTGCAAACTGCTCACTTTTTGTGCAATGACTATCTAGAAGGTAACGAGACAACAAGGTGTATCGACGGCGAATGGGAGGATCTAAAACTGAAACCCGTCTGCGTAGGTGCGCTAATCTGCTTTCCTTTTAGCAGTTCACTGTTAGTAATATCGTAAACTCTTGGCTCTAGTAGGTCTACGTATCGAATGTACGTTACATTTCCATTTTAATACGTAATAAATTTATGATATAGCTACTACATATCGAATTAACTTACATCCAGTTTAGTGTCTTTCAATTGCTGTGGAAGGCCTTGTGACTTAATTTAGGAAGAAATTGTTTGTGTGTTGCAGTCTACCTACTTGAGGTTTTGTAATGTACTTGACTGCCTCTTTAATGTACAAAAAGTTTATGTTGTGAGTATTCGTGAGGATGATTGCATTCGCTCAGCAACACAGTGACTCACAAATTTAAAATCGTTCTCATTGTGAGCCACATGTTTGAGTAAATAATTGCTTTAAAAATATGTTGTAATGTTAAAAACATTCTTGTAGTATACCAATACGATCTTAGAAGTTCAAGTTACAAATTGAAGCCATGCTAAAACTTTCCTAGACTCTGTCTTATAAATATATTTGTGTGCACCCTAATATAAAGAAAATATCGGTTTCATTCGGGCTCGTTTTAATCTAAAAATAATGAGAAAATTAAAAGAGAATGAAGTGACTACTTGGTTAACATAATCAAATACAAAAGTAACAGTTTGTTCGGATGTTGGTTTACTTGCAAAGTGTCTCGGAGAACTCCACAGAAGCAGAAGTTGAGTCTGCAGCTCAACTGATTAAATTAGCAACAGTAGATGAATCGTTTCTGTTGTATGACAGCAGCAATATTGATCTAATAGCAGATTTGTTTGATGCTGTTGCTTTAGCTGGTCGGTCATCTTTGAAGGTATTATTATTTAATACTCGTTGACAATTTCTTACATACGTCTGTTGGTATGTCACAAGTTATTTCCCAGAATTACCACATTCAAATTTCTATCAGTTAAAGACAAAAACTCATCACCCCAGACAGTTTCAATTCTCCCAACCACCTACCTCTAGTCCCTCCCTCAGCCTGTCTTAAATTCCTCCACATGTGTAATCAAAACAATGGATCCCTGTGTACGCTGTGTGATACGAACTGCTCTGCATCTTTCGAATTTGCTGTCAATCTAAGAGTACTGTAACTTAGAACCAGTTGAGAATTTTCAAAAACAATAACTTGACAATGGATTTATTTTGTGTCAGGTCACCAATCCACTAATCGCCTCTATAATCGCCTTCTTTCTTGTACAAATCTTCCTATCTGAGCTTCTCCCTTCGTTTCCCTCTAATGCGGTTCACGTTCAGATTGTATGTTCTTTTCACAGGCTAATCATCTTTAATGCGTAACACATGATCCATTCATCTCAATCCATTTCTCTTTGTCAACCTATCCTTCGGCTAACTCGCATTCTTTTTTTATAAGACGGTTTGATAACACATCTTTCAAACCATGCCACGCCCTCTTCTCTCCTCAGCTGATGATGCAGATCCTGTTAGATGACGTTGAATTAGTTGCCTTGATCCTAGCTGGTAGAAGTAAGTTTCACAGTGAGAATAAAAGTAAATGTGAACTCGGTACTAAATGTAAAGGTACATATAACTATATACCTTCTTTTAACAACTTTACATCCCAAGTTTCTAAACCATATGTTGTTCCTGTTCTAAACATTGCCTTTCACTCTCATTGTGACTTTCGCCACTGTGACATACTAACTCAAACGTATTATTAAGCGTTATCCAATGTTATCCAACACATACTGCATCTCCTTGAAATTTAGTTGTTCCAACCACCATCATCCCTGATAGCGTCTGAGAGATAATAAGACCTTTCAACCTTCTGAACATCGTCCAAATCCCGTGATGATCTCACATAGGTTCGTAAGAAATCTATAAGTCTATACTTCTTTCACTCAAAAGTCTGAGCTACCGTTTTGGTAATTTCACTCTAACGCATCGACCCACTTTTGATGCATACCTCACATGATTTATGATTATTGTTTTAACGTCACTCTAATACAACTGATGCATATTGGTCCAATGAAGGTTGCACACTAGAAGATGAAGATGGCTTAATAGTTTGTTCTTGTAGAAGATTCGCGAACTTTGCTGTCATAATGGTATACTACGTCAATAGTATTTGATACCTACTGGACTGTTTCACGCTGTCATTTTTAGGCGTGTAATGATAAAAGTCGAGAGATACCTCAGCAGTAGTAATAATCGATTTATATCGAAAGCATATTTTCAATTTCAAGCAATTTCTTTCTTTTCTTCCTTGCCAATGCATTATTATTTCCTTGTCACAAGATTCTGTAAGCTGTACGTCTGAACATGTATACAAGGAACATGTTGACATCGTCGTTGTCAAGTAGTTTATTGCTCGCTTCAACAGTTTTTCTCCGTTTGAGTTAGTAGATAAAACTAAATGTTCAAAACTCAATAGCGGCATTAACTTGTTACCAGTATGATAGCCACCAATAATATAAAATAATATTTTCCCCATGCTTTCATAGAGACTGCGAGTTCATGGCGAATTGCCTCCCGAATCTTTGTACTGGATAACCTTGGTCGGATCCTTAATTTCAATATTTTGCTTGATAGTCTGCATAGCTTCGTTGTTACTCAACGAGTAAGCACAGAGAGACATATCAACATTAACATTCCCTCTGATATTACTTTCAGAAAATAGTATTCACAAATCCAGAGAAAATGGAACGTCGTCGTTTTAATGAGTTGAACAATATCCTAACTTTGTTTTTGCCTTCATTACTTGAGCAAAGGGTAAGGAAATATATTATGTTGACACAATTCAAGAAATAGATGGAATTCTCGCTTTCCTCACTCGTTTCAGGAAGTTAAGAGACCAGCAAACCAACTATTATTCACGTAAACCTGTGTATTTCTCTGATGGATTCTACATCGCCTTCCTGTCAAGGAGCTACTGACAAACCTATTCGATGTGCCATAGCTTCTGTCGCCATTCATTACTTCGCTCTTGCTACCGTGATGTGGATGACTGTGGAGGCTTTTACAATGTACAGGATACTCGTCCGTTGGAGACAGGGGAACTTGAAAGTCAGGTGCATGATTGCAGTATCTTGCTTGGCCGGATACGGTATGTAATTTTCCAGCAGTCGTCAATATATTCAGTTTGACGATTCTTCAACGTCTGTACAATTGGAAGAAATCAATCGCAATGTTTTGAACTGCACCGAAAAGCGTTACTGTTTTGCAAGACATGAGCTAAAGAAAGGTCTTGTCCCAATAGGTAGATAAGATATGAATAAACCCAAACTTGTACCCAACCTTTACATTTGTAGTTACTTGCATCGTTAATGGATATCTCTTCAATACGTTTTCGGTTATAACTTCAACAAGTTTTACCTGCATCACTCTTCCTGAGTGGATGAGTGTGTTTTAGTCAAGTCCAACTTTCAACAACCTTTCTATTTCTTCTTTTCGTGAGGACGATATCATTACGAACCCTTTTCAAGATATCTTATTAAGCTGTTTGTTATTATCCCGAACCAGGTGTATCACTTATTCCTGTGATTTGCGTTGCATTTCTTGATAGTTCGATTCGAGACTGGAAAGCTAATTAGTAAGTTTTTCTGGTCATTCCCTTAATTTACACCCACGACTTATAATAGATCAGTGGAAAGAACGTTAAATTCCTGCAATGATTTATTGTTCAACAGATGATCGAGACTGACCTGTTTTATCTTTAACATTCAATCGAGCATTATCTGAAATGTTTAATTTAGGCCTTTAAAAAACAGTTACCCTAAGACGCTGGTGTGCGAGGAAGTACGTGGCTGATATATTACAACTTAAGGTTGGTGAATGGCAATTTAACAATTTTTGGCTCAAAATTTGGTATCTTTTAAAGAAATAAACACACTCTGCTTACGTTCTGAGTAGCAACTTCTTATTTAATGGGAAGATAAAATATCATGTTACTGAGCATGTTAGTTACATAGAGCGACTTTTCTCACTGAAACAAACTTTTCACATTTGCTTGTACATCTAATCATTGACGAATTACTATTGACTTTTGCAAATTCTCTTATCCACATCATAATTGTTCCATCTCATTACAGTTGCTTCTTGCGGCCAGGTCCTTCTTTATGCTTTCTTGCAAACGCTGGAATCCTTGTTCTCTGTAACTTGGTGCTGTTTGCAAGGGTAATTCACCAGTTGTTATGCCGTCCAGTTTTGAGCACATCAAAGTCATCAAAGCGCAAACGGGATGAAATAATTCGACGTCTTCGACAGTCTATATTTTTCTGGGTTTTCTTCGGCTTGCCGTGGGGTTCGCCGTTTCTAACAGCCATTAATAATGACTTAGACCTGTTCGAATACGTTTACTGTGTATCTACTGACTCGCAAGGTGATCTGATTACTGTTATGTTGTTGGAGACGAATCCAGATTTCAGGGCAATATTTGGTCCACCCAAGGAGGCAAAAACCACTACTCAAACTGCTAGTAGTCAGAAGTCATTTATCCGGGGCATAA
This sequence comes from Stichopus chloronotus, assembly GCA_021234535.1. Lineage (NCBI taxonomy): Eukaryota > Metazoa > Echinodermata > Holothuroidea > Aspidochirotida > Stichopodidae > Stichopus > Stichopus chloronotus. The sequence continues at coordinate 9,553,983 of CM037836.1, forward strand.
ATGTAGAAAGTTCGAGCACGATATTAATGAGTGAAATACCCTACACTTAAAAAGAAGAAGAAGGGAAAAAAAAACCACACACACACACACACACAAGTATTTTCTGCAAATGATCGTAACAGCCATTTTCACTTCTAAAGTTGTCAGTAAGGTATATAGATGGATTTTTATGATCGTCATAACAACAAAATGAATGAATTCTTGAAAGAGACTAACGTCCTAATTCTAAATTCTAAATAATTGAGTGTGAAGCTTAACAGATTACTTAACTTTTGTTGTTTCTTATTAAGAGGATGTCACAAATTGATTGTCCTTACATTGATTCGTAGGGTCACATTTAAGTCAATAATCACTTCAGATAATATGTGAGTCGATACAGTAACCAATTTGACTCACACAAATCTTCAAAATAGACTTAACTTTTCTTATCGGTAAAAGTTTGCCTAACAAAGCCAATGGCATTGACTTCCAGCTTCTCTCACGAAAGAGCCAATGGCATTGAAAAAGAAGTAGAAGTTGACTTTATGCAATTTTTGTAATGAAAAATAGACTTAACTTTTCTTATCAGTAGAAGATTGCCTAACAAAGCCAATGGCATTTGACTAACCTGCCTCTCTCATGAAAGAGCCTATTGGTGGTCAAAAGGGGCAAAGTTAAATCCACGCAATGAAAAGAAAGGAAGTTGTCGTTGACTTTATGCAATTTTTGCAAGTCGGCCAAACATCAGTGCAGGAGAAAGAAGTTAAATAATGTTGGATCAGACAGTATTCATTTAGCCAGCAAATAAACAAACATTGAAAACATTGTTGTGAAATCACATAAAGGGATGACACGATGAGACAAAAAGACGAAAACGATTCTGTGAAAGGTGTATTCTTCCACAAGGACAATTGGAGATGACAACTCTTAAACTGGGAACCTGCCCGGTTGCTCCCTTTCAAAGTAGTATCAAATACATAACAGTTTAATCATTATATCTGGTGCAATTTTCCCTCTGACTATTTGTATTGAATCCTGTGTCACTGCTAGACATTTTGGTTTTAAATCTGCCCATGTCTTTCGCCGTTTCACAAATAAAACACCGCGTACCTGATTTCCGAAGGTCCACAATGAAATTCAGTGAGATGCTTTGATAAAGAATTTACTCGTTTATGTTAGAATACTAGGACAAGATTATAAAAGAGTGCTGTGATGCAATATTTGCCATGAGCAAATTTTAAAGTGTAAACTGCACTTACGTTTGCTTTGCAATACCGTAATTCATAAAATGTGTACTTTTCAAATTTTCGTGCCTAACTGTCGAAAGATGTATATAATGATAATGAATTTGGTAAGTTATACATATGCATGTATATATGTGTTTCTTTCAATTGTCTCGATCGTGCTCCATATTTGGCCGACAGTGATGAACGAGAAGGTTTTCATGCCCCAATTAAGATCCACATGTACTAGTCACTTATAAATTTTATGAACCCAAATTGAGCGATAATAATTGTAAAATTTACGACAGGTTAGGGCGCATCGCAATAAAGTAGTGTTTATTCCCTGGGTAAGTGTAGTTGGTATTTTTTTACAATTTCTTATAGTTATGAGTTGAGAGTACGTCTTAGCTGTCCCCACGTAGACGAAACATGTCAATTATTTTGGCACTTCGTCTTCTCCAGTTTCATAGCCTGTGAGATGTCACGCTAAGTCCTCCCTACTTTTGAATGACTTACAAAACTTCTTCAGTACTGAGGTGTTTACTTATTGACATACTTATGTAATAGAATTGCTGCATACGTCTGATAGAAAGAAATGATTTAGCTACGATTCAAAAAGATCGTTATCTTTGTTGGGAACCGCTTCAAACCTACAATTTAATAGCCAGCTCTTTTACATTGCGCGGCTTCAATAATCAACAATTTAAGTCTCAATATCATGAATTTGTTTTTGATATTCTAAAATAAATAAAAAATATTGAAAACGGGAACTTGACGTTTTCAAAGCAAATGCATGACTATTTGCATTCGTAACCGACTCGTTTCATTTGAATGAGATTTAAAAATAAATTTGTGACGAACTACCGTAACCCTACTATCAGTGACTGCATTTGTAACGTGGAATTATTGGAGCCTATACATAATGTCGATTCAACTATGAATACAGAGGATCACTTTCTGACTACATGATGAGTGTTTACGTCACTGAACTGCCCGTATTTATTCCCAACAGTGAAGTCACTCAATCAATGGCATTTTACGACTGGCTGCTCTGTGTAAAATCACAAGGAAGACACTTTAACACTAACCTAACCAGGGGGTACCATTAAAAGCAGTAAAAAATGAAGAAAAAATGAAACAAAAAATAAAAGTACTACAGTAAATAATGTGTCATGATTGCCAGAGGTCATCGTACCTAATACCAATACTGAAAGCCCCTGCGCACGACCGGTCTTCCTGCAAATTCCTTTTTTTTCATGGGAAAACAATGGAAGATAAAAGCATTGATCAGGCAAGGTAGCCTACTCTATAGACTGGCCCTATGGAGCTACGCATAATGCCCTGTCTCGGTCACGCTATAGCAATATCGAACTTAAATCCCATCCAATTTTTGCAAGTGTCTGCTTAACCAAACTTAGTCCTAGAAAGCCTAAAATTGCAGATCTTATACAAATCATATGTTGTGTTATAATGTAACGTTAAAATAAAACGTCGTCATCCAATCATGGCGTGACATCATCTCAACAGACAGCATTCACCTGGCAGGAGTTACAGAAACATAGGAAAGATTTCGAATAAATCTCTGCGTAGAATCGCATTAGATTGAGACAATTTCTACGAAGACTGCCGGCTAGGATCAGATACCGATAAAGAGTCACCAACGAGGACGAAAACACTGATACATCACCGCCCCATGCGCAATGAGTGTCAACGGTACACGCACGTACGTTCACGAACAAAGCGAATATCGGAAGTAGGACTGTTTAACAATATCTATGGTAACGCAGAACCTATACTATTTTTTAAAAGACATGATGGTAAACAAGGGCTTGTCACACGCATAGGTAATGAAAGAAACTCCAACATTTTTAGTGATACTGAAGGGTATTGAGTATAAGTAGTGAAAATAAGGTACTTTGAAGTAGGCTTATTCTTATGATGTACACTACCTCATTCGTAACAACGTCCTGCAGTGGCCAGTATCGATGAAATAACGTTAACTGACACTGTTACGTGGCCAATTCCAGCTAAAATAACCATTACCACACTTTTCCTCAAATTGCTAAACACCTCATACATACTGGTAACCTATACTGAGAACATGTTATGACCAACCTAAGTGAAGCACATTCGACTAGTTGCTCCTGAAACAATCCTATAATGCCACAATAGCAATAGATAACATTTGGTCTTTCAAAAGAACATGTTTTGCATCCTTCATAATCTAGAGAAATCTTTTATATGGAAAATGAACGTGCGAAATGCATGATTTCCTGTGATGTGGTACGTACTTTTGTCAACATTTCCTTTTTCTTTTTCACTACGGGCTTACTGTGGTGCTGCTCTTAGACAGCGGCAAAGGAGTTATCTTACACAGCTAAGTAATTTTCGTTCACATTGAAATTTTCTGAGATGAAATTTGCTATGTTGAAAATTAACTTTTGAAGTTCCTCTCCACTCAATGTTTCAATTTCTTTTTCGTACGCTACTAGACGCGCCAACTGAAGATAGCACTTCCTGTAGATAGTGTCATAGTGTATTACCATAATCAAGTGACCCCTATAAAATTCAACTAGAACAAAATTTCTAGTGTTCTTCCCCTACTGTCACATCCCTACTGTTGTTCCATTTCGGTCCTTATGTTCCTTCGACCAAGTTTCTAACCCCCCCCCCCTTTCCCTTTGGACTCTGCTCTTCTTAGGGAGCCTTTAAGACAGAAATTCAAGAACTTTTTATAATTTACTCTGTAACCCATTGCTCTACCGTTCAAAGCAACTACGTAATTAGTTTCTGTACGGAATGAGTGCGTGTCTTCGTGAAAACTATTTTTTTGCTTTTATGACTTTTGGTAAACGGTCAAATATTATATGAGGTCAACGAAGATTGTAAAAACAGACTTTAAACATGTGTGAAACAGTAAATATTCTCTGAATGCCAGATAAAGTACCTAGATGTTCAACACAGGGTACTCACCGCCAACTGATACAGAAATAAGTGTCGACTGATATGGGTTGTCGCCAGCGTTGTCTTACTTACGACGAATATACTCAACCATGCAGTTGGCATCCAAGTAAAAGGGAACTCACTTCTTAGGTGGCACCATAAAATGTTTGAAGAAATCACGATCATTCAGTTTACCAGTGTCCCACTCCTTGAAATCTGTAATTAAAGTCAGCCAAGCAGCCCACGTCGCAAAACGTGTGAGTCTCGACTTGATATAATCTGCACAACGGTTTATCAACAATTTCCGCATGCAAACACCTTTATCTCAGAAGAAGTCTACCCCTACGCAGTCTATAAGAAAAATCTACCCCGGGTGTCTTCGGCTTGGGCGTGGAGCTCGTTGTAGTCCATTGTTCCTGCATCACAAAATCTTTTCAGAGAATTAATTGCATATAACAAAGAATTTAATTACAGTCATGCTTTATTTTTTAAAGCAAGTTCGATTTTGCTAAAATTTTTCCTAACGTGGTTGAAGGTGTGATTTTCTAAGTTAGTTGTTCTAACCTTTATCTCACAACAATTTAAAAACTGCTGCTCTCTTCATTGAAAAAATTGAGGCAATGTGATAATTATTGCAAATAAATGTCAGTTTTCCTTTTACAAGTAGCCTATCATTTCAGGCTTCCAGCATGGATCTTTTCTTGGGTTCGGACTATTTTTCATTTACCTACATGATACTCCTAACCGTTCGTAAAATCAAATCCTCGTTAATTTTTTTTTTTTGGCCGACTATTGTACTGTCTATGCCACGGAATCCAATAGAATCATGACCATTCTCACATGATGAATGTACTATGTTCCTTATTTGACTTACTAGACAATGAAAAAGAAAAAACTGTCGCTTAAGGAAAGAGACGAACTTTTGAATATTTCAGGCAGTAAAGAAATATAAAGGGAATACAGAAAGGTAAATATTAACCAGAAAATGTCTGTATATCTTATTCATTTCTTTGCCTTATTTACATATATATATATATATATATATATATATATATATATATATATATATATATATATATATATATATATATAATGTAAAAACATTATTTGACTAGTATTCGTTCTTGATTTACATATCCTGAAGATATAATCTAACTTGGTCTTTTCTTGATTAAATATTGAATTTTTCAAGCAGTCACCATGTAAACGATAACATCTAATTTCTAGTATTTTATGTATGTCACGTTTTTATATATTTATTGCAGCAGATCGATGTAAAAGGGCGACCTTCGTACTTTTTAACACCTAATGCTTACCAAGAGAGCGCATAAAAAGTTCTCACTCTGCAACTTGTATTCACAAAAGAGGACTTCGGTTCTAGCGGAATAATGTCTATCGTATGGTACTTAATCCCGTTTTTACCTTTTATCGGTAAGTTCTCGAGACTTTCCAATCATTTGTTGGTGAGTAAGATTAGGTGTCGTCGAAAGTACGTTTGGAGGGAGAAAGTAACAGTCATTTTAGAAAATAATAGTAGAAATAATAGCAAACAAAACAATGAAAAATAGTGTGGAGTATAATTCTAGTAATACCTATACATTCGACAAAGAGGGGAGAAGTGGGCAACGGAATCTGCAGTACCAAGATAACATTTCAAAAATAAGTTGCCAAAGTAATAACTGATCGTTTCTTCAAATTCACCACAGATGATGAAACCTTACTGTTTAAAGCAAGACTTGCAAATGTATTGATTAACTGACTAATTCTAATAAGTTTGAGCACAATAGGTATTACTATGTAACATTAGAATGGAAAGCAGGAGTACATCGCAAAAGGTAGAGCAAAGTTAAAGAAGATATATCGGTGTTCAACACTGAAAATTAAGTCTTAAGACTGGCAATGTATTCTAAATTTTCGATGATGTATATTGTCTCCCCGAACCGGATTCGGGTGCACATGCTGTCCGTTCAGTGGGAGCTGATGCCTTCACATGCATGTACTGGGCGGCGACATGTATTGGCCAATAACTCCATATAGCCACTTGACCTTTCACCAATTGTTTGCTGACAGCTGTGAGTAACGTTACCTTTGTAAATATTAATGTTTTCATTACCTAGCTGCGAACTTACAGTACACGTATATCAGTCACTTGGGATTTTTCAACAATCTCTTCAGTAATTTTCATGAAGAACAGAAAATGCACGTGACTTTGGACTGATCTACATCTATGTAAGACAAGACTTAAGTAAGAAAGAAGTAGGAATAAAATTGTAATAATAATATCAGTAATAACGATAACAATACTGATAATACTACTACTACTTCTACTACTACCACTACTTTTACTAATTATAATAATAACAGTAACAATACTAGTATCAGTAATAATGCCACAAATAATATCAGTAAAAAAATGATTATATCTGGAATAATATTAGTAATAATATTATTAATAATAATAATAGCAATACTACTACTACTAATAATAATAAATAGTAATAAAAATGATAATAATAATAATAATAAAAAGAAGTCGAACAACTGGACAGAATTACTCGCAAGACAATGAACATGTACGAAGGACTCCACCCTAGAGCTGACATGCATTGACTAGACCTGCCACGAGATGATGGCGGGAGAGGTCTGAAGGAAATCTCGGCCACAGTAAGATTCCAATGTGCCGGACTTCAGGAGTACATCACATCAGCGAAAGACACAGACCCACTAATAGAGGCAGTCTGGAAACACAAAGGGATAACCGGGTACAAGTCAAAGAAATATGAAATGGAGGAATGGAGAACCGATTACACCAGCAAGTGGTCCAGCAAACAGCTACATGGACAATACAAACGACAAGCTGAAAGGGAACACAGGATTGAAGATTGAAACAGAAGCGCTAATAACAGCTGCACAAGACCAGGCGCTAAACACAAAATGCCACAAGTCAAAGGTACTCCACAAAATGAATGACCTCAAGTGTAGAATGTGCAAGGAAAAGGATGGGACAGTTGCTCATACAATCACAGCCTGCCACCAAGGTAGCCGGAACCTCTAAAAGACCAGGCACAACAACGTAGCAGCCGCAATACACCACAAAGTATGTCAGCAATACGGAATCCCAACAACAACGAACACGTGGCTACACAAACCAAACCCCAAGGAAGAAAACGACAAAACTAAGATCCTCTTGGACTTCGAAATCAGGACTGACAGAGTAATACCGGCTCGCAGACCAGACCTGGTAGTATAGACAAAGAATCACAGGAAGGACTGATAATTGATGTGGCAATACCCAACGACTCAAACATAGTCAAGAAGGAAAGCAAAAAAGTGGATAAGTACCAAGACTTGAAACTAGAAATACAGAGACTGTGGAACATCAAAGCAAGGGTAATCCCCGTAGTAATCGGTGCACTTGGAGCAAACACCAACAACTTAGAGAGACACCTACAACACATGCCAGGTAAACACAAAGTGCAACAATTCACAAAGACAACACTACTAGGCACTGCCCACATCCTCAGAAGGATACTCGGGATCAGAGTAAACATATGCCAACCTAGAAGTTGAGAAAGAAAAAGAAATAATAGTAATGATAATAATAATCAAAATAATAAAAATAATAATTATAATGATAATAATAATCAAAATAATAATAAAAATAATAATAATAAAAATAATAATAATCAAAATAATAATAATAATAAAAAAATAATAATGACAATAACAATAACCATAACAATTAACGTAAACAGTGTGCAAGGAAAAAGATGTGGCAGTTGCCAAATAATCACAGCCTGCCCCAAGGTAGCAGGAAGTCTCTATAAGTCCAGGCATAACAATGTAGTAGCAATACGCTACGAAGTATGTTAGCACTACAGAATCCCAACAACAACGAACACATGGCTATGTAAGCCCAACCAAACAGAAGGGAACGACAAGAGTAAGATGATGAGGGACTTCGAAATCAGAACTGACAGAATAATAACGGCTCGTAGACCGGACTTTGTAATCATAGACAAAGAAACAAAGGACGGACTGATAATTGATATGGCAATACCCGACGACTCAATAGTCAAGAAGAAAAATGAAACGTAGGCAATTACTAAGACTTGAAAATAGAATAACGCCATATCCGACGTCGCTTACTATGGGGATAACCCAGGAATACCCTTTGTCCGACGTCTGAGTCAGCAACCCCTCTGTCTTACACAAGCGCTGACGTCTAGAGAGTAACCTTTGTCTGACGTCCGAAACAGCAACCCATTTCTTTTCCACAGGTGCTTATGTGTAGAGGGTGCTTGTTGTCCGACGACTGGGACAGCAACCCCTCTCCTTCACATGCAGTTCTCCACCAGCGCTGGCCGTATCCATCGATACACTGTAACAGCTAACGGTACACAAACGACCACCCTGCAACCTAAACTGTGTCCGCAAACTGTAAACAAGTGTCCATCGGCGGGGTCCTATGAGTATATTGTGCCGCTAACGATAAACAATTGGCTCATCTTGAATCCTATAGATGAACTGTGACCGCTAACGATAACCAAAATACACTGCAGCTGCTCACGATGAATGACGGTCCCCGACGGTCCAGTCAAGAGACTCCAGTCAATTAACTGTAAGCGCTAACGTTGACCCAGCAGCAGTCCAGTCCTCCGAGTGCAGTACACACCAGTAATTCCTCGGGCATTTGTAAAACATGAAACCATCCAAAACCACCCCAAACCACCCAAAACCAGCCCAAACCACCCAACATCACCCAAAACCAGCCAAAAACACCCCCAAACACCCAAATACACCCCAAATCCGCCGAAATACGATATGATTCAAAGGGAGTCAGACAGGCGTACTGCACGTACCCAGTATCCCAAATGTGCCCCGCACATTTCAAATCGAAAATTTCGATGTGTTATTTTTTTTTTTATTTGGGGAGCATTTCCGTGGTATGGTCTTGTCGATCTTCTGTTTGTCGTCTTATTACTTTTTAATGGTTGCATTGCAGAGTATTTCTTAAGTGTCGTCATACATGTTTGCTTACATAAAATTATGTTCTTAACGACTGAGGTAGCATTATGAGGAACGAATTAATCCAAGCCCGTAGTTTCGATTCTTGGATTTACTCAGCTAGTCGTGTGATTTTTTTTTTCTGATTTTCATCTGCGTTGGTGCCCATGAATTGTTATGTTATATGTTCCTGCGCACACAAGTAAAATGCAGATTCAACGTACAGGTGAACAGTGACGCAGACATTTCTATTGTTTTATTAACTGCTAATCGCCATTTTAGCCTGCTTGCAAGACTCTTTGAATCTTGAATCTTATCATAGTGTGTAACACAGAGTACCCTTTCAAAATATGACTGACTTTCACTCAGGGAAAATAGAGGAAATGATTGATTGCTTCAAGTCGTACCCACCCAGTAGCAACTCTGTTCATTGTAGCTTGTACTGACAGTGACCTGTGCAGCTAATGCGCAAGCTGCCTGGTATAGTCGTGTACTGTACTGATAACTACCATACCACGACCAACGACATAGCGCGATCATTGTGTTCTTCGTTGTTTTTTACCGCATTGTTTTTACTTCGCTATTTGAAGAAGTATCTTTACGGCCAGAATCCGTTGCTGGCGGATTATATTAGGCCTAGCATTACTCCGTCTTCTGTTTTAACAGAGTTTGTAGCTTAATTTATATGCAGGCATTACTTGGCATGTGTTAGTTTTCTTTCACTGTGGTGGTGTTTCGTGCGTGTTCTCGAAGCCATACATCGTGGCTCTTAGTGCGTGCCGTTATACCATCTAGGCCAGGCTTATTTGTTTGTGTCAAGGCTTGTCCATCTCATTTAAGATGTACATATCTATTAGCCTAAGGAGTACGTGCTACTGGGCGGATCTGCAATCAGGGGTGCAGCATATGTCCACAATCCCAAGAGGCTTGCCGCAAGCTCAATTCTTCTATTTCATACTCATACACAGGGCATATGGAAATGAGTAACAAACTGGGATGTGGCATCCCCTCCTCGGGTGTTATAGTCTTTTATTCTGTCCAATGCCTAACCCCTCCCCACCCCTCGATAAGTTGACACAGGCTGCCCTGCACGTATAGCCTATTGACTATAGTGCTCAGTTCCATACCTAAAGTACAATGCTGTGTCATATTACTTTGCATTTATCGGCAAGCGCTAGGTCTACACGCACATGATAAATCACACGGTATGCGAAGTGCAACATTGTAATCACGATCTGCTGACTCAAAGCGACACACTGTTCGATTGGTAGGAAGTAAACCTCTCTGTCATGCACAGGTTTCGCTTGTATATATTAACTCCCCTGATATAACACCGCGAATACGCTGTCATGAATCCTAATGCCTTCCTCATGCACATGTTGAGAGGTTTCACCACGATCCTACACGACGCGACCTGGTAAGCATGCCATGATATTCAATCAATTGCAGCACAGGTGAAAAATCAGGTACAGCTTGTAGAATGAGTATGAACCAACGATGCAAACGATGTCTCGAAATCCAGGTGCCCTCGTAAAGAAGGTTCCAGATGAAACATCCCACTGGTTCATTTAAATTTATAGCCCAACTCCCCTTTTCATGATCATTATTTGTTAGCCATTATACACCTTTACAAAAGCAAAGCACATCCCTTCATCCGTGGGCCTATGCATGACCTGAATAAACCACAGACAAAACCAAGTCGTGACTACACTCAGTTGCTAAACTAGCTGCAAATGATTTGACATGCTAAGAAAAGAGACACTTTACTACATTTCTTGGATGAACTTGTCACACTGATAAAGTCTTGCAGCAATATGTCGTTAGTGTGAAAACAGAGAGTCTTTACATAGCCAGCTGGTCAAAATGTAAGGAGGAAGATAAGGTTGCAACTGAATTGACAGACATTTTTAAAAGTATGGGCAGATGGGGTGGGAGGAGGTGGGGTAGACATGGCATTGCTGAAATAGAAGCCAAGCACTCCAGTAGGGGAAGTCCAGGCTAAATCAAGTCTCTTGTTACTCAGTCCCATATCTATGATAGCAAACTTTGGTCGGCCGGAGAACTGACCTCTGGGACCACGCAGTCGGTCCGCCGAAGAAAGGCCATTGGCTCGACTGCATATAATCATACAAGATTTTGTTCAACCAGGTGGCTCCGGTGGCCCTCCGTCGGCCACTTTGGCACTGGCGGTCAGATATTTCTGGCTGGGCCATATATGGTCTGTGTTCAAGTCAATTCATTTTTATCCAGTATCATGTATCGCAATCATTAACAACGTTAAACAATTAGACATGGACTTTTGAAAAAAGGAAACAACACTCAAGTAAGCAAGGCATCTAAAAATTCTCAAACCCATACCTCTGACTCTGTATACGCTCGAAAAAAAAAAAAAAAAAACAGGGACCGGATTCAGTCACCTGATATTTAGACGGCAACATTTCCTTTCACCATTTTGGGTTATTATAGCTGTTTTTGACTTCTTTTGGGTAGTTTTGGGCTGGTTTTTGACTGGTTTTGGCTGATTTTGGGTGGTTTTGGTTGGTTTCATGTTTTAGAATGCCCTAATTCCTCTTCAATTTCCCTCGCTTCTGTAGAGATGTCTAGAAAAACCATCCGTTGCTAGTGCTAGTCTTCATGTTCCCTTTGTCTCAAAGGCAAGCGCGCATGAGGCCATTTATCCGAGGTCCTTTGAAGAAACCCACAAAGTACACCGCTGCTGATGAGAACGAACAGATCGCCTGGTTCTCACCATAGATATGCAATTCCTAGAGTGCTGCAAGGCTCACTTGACACCGATCTTTGGCAATACTTAGACACTAAATTGAGCAGGGCAGGTCCAAGCTATTGTATCCATCAAGACCAAATTTCAAACTTAACTGAAATACCCCAAATGTGGTATCATATTCAAGCTGAATTTTTGAAATTTCATATTTCTATAAACTTTCAATTTTTTTTTACTATTTCGAACAATTACAGCCATCTAATCAGCATAAATTGAAATTTCAGTGTGACGTACGGGACATTTAGAATCTTGCCTCCCTGCCAACATAATGAACTAATTGAATGTAAGTTGTGTGGGACATGAACCACCTTTCCTTCCAATTATTCTGACATATTAAGTTTGGTGGTGCGTTAATTAAATATGCTAATTAGCTCGTGTCCAAATACACTTGTCCCGTACGTCACAATTTTCAGCACTTTTTTAATGTTGTAATATGAGAAAACAGTAACTTTTGAGTGACATTCTACAAAGTTCTAATTAAGGACATTGCTCAACAAAATCCATCAAAAATTAATTCAAATGTTATTCACAGTAAATTTTATTATCAAATTAAAAAATGTGACTTACAGGACAAAAGGTGACGTACGGGACACACTGTGTTGGAGAAACCGTGTAGTTAATCATAGTAAACATGCATGGGCGTCAATAGAAACATCTATACTAGAAACCTGATGGTAGTTATTGTGTTGAAAGATTGTAATCCCTGCCACCCCCAACAGCACTTGACAGCAGCAAATAAACTATTGACTTGTGACCATCACCAGCAACCCTACCGTTGATTTATAAACAATTATGAAGTCTACTGTGTGCATGTGTGTGGGGAGGGGGTGGAGGTCATGTGCAATGCTATTCAGTGGCTAAGTCAGATTTCCTGCATAAAGTTAAGTAGATTTCAATAGAAGACATTGGGGATTTAAATTTAATCCAAGGGTGAATAGACTGTGAAAATAGTCTGATTGGCTGAAGATGATCAAGGTTGTATAAATGCAGCTTCATTCAAAGGACTATTTCAGGTGTCAATGCTTTGCACAACATACTGTAAGGCTAAGGTTTCATTGTGTATTTGCTAATAATGCTGCAGGTTAAAAATCACTTGTTGTCTGATTCTCTTGCTGGTTGGTTCTGTGATTTTACATATTTTGAAAGAATTTGTGTGGTGTTTGCTTTTAATTTGTCCTAATCATGATTTTGTGAAGTTAACTGGACCACTGCCTTTAGTTTACTATGGCAAAATCTGCTGCAGAGAGGAAAAGACTTAGTAGGCAGAAACAGAAAGAAAAAAGAGTGATAGGCCTGTGAATTGTGACTACCGCCTGATTGTGCATAGATCGTTCTTGCGCCTTGGGCTTAGAGATGTACACATTGCAAAGAGTTTAGCTTGCCCATTTCTACAATGGGCGGAAACCACCCACAGCTTGTTTCAACAGCCATTCTGTATCGGGTGGCAGGGTCTGTGAAAGTTTCATTGACTTGGTAGTATGGAATGCTTTGAATGAGATGGACTATATTTTTCAGAGGCAGGGAGTCTATTGCAGGGTGATACTGTCCAGTGTCACACAGTACATGTCTCATGGATGAGCAGTGCCTACTGTATTACAATAATACTGTGAAATGTTTTGAATGAGATGGATTATTTAGAAGCAGGGATTACAATGCAGTGTAGTACTGAACAGTGTTACAGTACATACATACCAAAACTGTTTATTTGTTGAATTTGCATTTTCCAGTATGACTTATCTTGGACTAATGCAGCTAGAATTGATGTTATAGATTGTATGATATATGTGTAGAGTATATGTATTTTATGTGTTTCATGTTTTATGTGGTGGAATGATCCGAAATATGGTCACCGCTCTTTCCGCATCCCACAAAAAACTATTTACATGGCATGAAATTGCCACTGACATTACTGTAGGGTATCCCACAAAATATTTTCAAGTAGAAATGAGCATGTTATGTAAATTCAGCAATAAAAGTATGAGATTTTATCGTCAATTTGTACATGGACAAACTGTCCCGTACGTCACATGTCCCGTACGTCACATGACATTTTTACTTTGCGTAATCACAGTACCAGAATCGCTGCATATTTTAAAAAAATATTTTGCAGTTTATTTGTAGGAAGAATAGGGTAGCCACCAATCATAACAGTTTTATCACTGCTTTTCTAATTTCAGAGGGATTTCAATTTTGCTCTTCGGTAAAAAAATCACAAAATTCTCTGGTCCCGTACGTCACACTGTATATTAATTAGTGTATGACCTAATTAAAGCAAGTGTATTAAATTTCCATGATTCTGTTTTAAAGTAGCAGCAATAACAAAAGTATAAACCAGAAAAAGTTTTTGGATTATTCATTTTTAGAGCGTTCAGACAAATTTATATCTCTGAAATGTCCCGTACGTCACAGTGCAAATAGCTTGGACCTGCCCAGCACTTGTGTGATATAAAAACAAGTACAATTTCTGCAGTACTATAAACTGAGGACTTGGCGTAGAGAAATAAATAAAAAAGTACCCAGCATTACAATAGCAATACAGAGACTGTGGAACATCCAAGGGTAATTCCCGTAGTAATCGGTGCACTCGAAGCAAACACACACACACACAAAAGCCCTAGAGAGACACATACAACACTGGTAAACACAAAATGCTACAACTCACAAAGACAACACTTACTAGGCACTGCCCACATCCTCAGAAGGGTATTCGATCTCCCAGTGTCCGGGTAGGACTTCGAGATCAGAGTCAAATACACATGTCAACACAGAAGTTGAGAAAGGACAAGAAATAATATTGAATTAATAATAAGAAATCATAATTTGTATGTCTACGGGTTGCTAGAGCTATTTTAGAATTCTTAAAATTAATAAATGCAGGCATATTTTAGTCAATCAAACCCAACGTGTATCAAGTATTGACATAAAGTTACCGTCATTCCCCGAAAATATGTTGATGTGAACTTCCTTAGCTCAAATTTACTCTAGTAAGGTGGTACTTCAGACAAGTACAGTCAAAATGTTATTTACCTAGAATCAACCATCCTGACGGTTTCTGGAAGAAACGTTTAGTGAGCTGTAAAAGATGAATATGAAAAGAAGAGTAGCCATTGACATACTTTCTCATTGTTTTTTTCATTGTCTTTTCATTGTCTTTCTTTTACTATATGTTCTTATTTTTTTCAGTGTCATCGTCAGCTCAAATATGTTCTCCATCAGGTGAGTTTGAATTTATTGTTCCTTACATATGTATCTGTGATACCAAGTTATTCACGAACCTTACTCGTAACAACCACACATTTACATCCAAGACCTTGCAACTTTGTCGAAATCATCTAAAAATCCAACTTTCAGGAGTTCATTCCATATTACTGGTTAACTTTACTCATGCACGTAACAGTTCGTCATTCGTCTCTTTATTGTAGAATGTGCCTTATCATTCTTCGATCCTGACTTGAGCGTAAGCCCTGAAAAGTCATGTTATGGCGATTCTGAAAGCGTTACACTAAATTGTTCAAGTCGACTCGGAGGGCCACCGTTCAACGAATGTGCTAATGGATCTTGGGTGTATCCGTCTGCTTCTTGTGAAGGTATTTCTGAAAAAAAAAAACACTTTCATGCATATCATATATAGAAGGTATTAAAACAAACTGCCATATGTAAGTAGTGACTGTTCTCACAGTCTGAGAGAAATTCACAAGAGGTTTGAAATGTCTGATGATGTCCTCACTCATTTATCAATTACGAAGAATCTTTAAAAAAGCCATATGTAAGACAGTCTGAATGGCATTAAAAAAGGACTAGAATATATATTATTACCAGGAAACTAATCTAAAAGTCAATTATTGTACGGACATTTATGCTGATGGAGATTTCTTCTTTACTATGAACGTTTGGTATTGTGTTACTCTTAAGCGATAAAAAGTAGTTGGCAGATTTGTGTTATTCAAGCGTACAAGCAGTGGCGGAGCCAGACAGCAGTTCCAGTCACAGGCGGAGGGGAGACTTTTAGGGGCACTATATAATATCATAGAAATACCCAAATGAATTTCAGAGACATTGGAGAGTGGGGGTGTGTACCGACAGGGCTATCTAAGCGGAGACCCACCATCGGTCTGCGCGGAGCGTAGGAGAATATTTTTGGCTTTTCAAACTCCCTAGATGACCGGAAAAGATCTACCTGATTGTTATAAGCTCCATGCTCACAGTCTGAAAATAGGGATCTCATGTCTGCAGTATCTCAATTAATGATAGCAAAAGTAAATCCATGAAAGTGGTAATACATATCAGATGGGTTGAGATGACACAAGAGCCATGCATCTTCTGTTATATATTATTGGAGAACTTTACAAATATATATATATATTTTTTTTTTTGGGGGGGGGGTTGAGGGGTCGGGTGATCTTTTGTTCTACTTTTTCATCTGGAATGGGGTCATAGGAATTGTTTACAGAGGGCCAAGAACCTCGTTTTGCGTCGTCAAGAGGGTATTTTCTTCCTGGGCGTGGGACGTAAGGGGTCATTTTCGAGTGTGCTATAGTGTGATACAAAAATACGTTATGCCTTTGTTGCATTGGAGCACCCACCATTTCGGATAAGAGGTGAACTGAGAATTATGGGAAGACTGTAAAAGAGGAGTGCTAGCACTGGTTGAAGCTGAGGGTAAAAGCAAGAATAAAACCCTAGATATCCAAAAATTGCCCCTCCCAGGCTCACCAAGCATAACCTGCAAGAAATTGTATCGTCCATATTTTCTCGGATGGAAAATCCATCAGTCCTTGCATTATAGGACGATTTTCACTGTTAAAGTCTCATACAATTTGCACACTTCATGACGAATATTGTACTCTTCTGAATTTTGAGTGTGGGCAATCTTCATCATTTTGGATTCAGATGACGTTGAAGTACTGAGCTTTTTCATTCATCAGAGGAGTCACAAGAAATGCGTGCATGGGGTCAAAGATTCGATGTGCACGCCATCGCTTTCAGTCTTGTTATTCTCATTCTTATGTCTCTGTATATATATTTTTTCACTTGAAAAACTGAAATTGTGAAAAAGTGACGGAAATTCCATAGAGTTGTACGATAGCTACGCCACTATGTACAAGTGTTAGCGGCATATTTATGAACTAAGTCTTTCGTTTTAAGATACGTAACGCTGTCTACTTTCACAACGTTTTTAGGTTAACTTTCTATTAAAACCTATACGCCATGTCATACACCATGTCATCTTCAAAACGAAAAAAAAAATGCAGATAGTGAGGTTTCCTCCTAGAAGTGTTCGTTTACAAAACAAGATGACACGTTCAAGGAAGAAGGAAATGTTAACATCTCGGACCTTATTCGATCATACAGTATATGATTTAGAGACTTATTAGGAGAATACCCTCCCATTAGTGAATCCTCGTCAACTGTCATGAGACGAAAGACCACACGGCAGATGTTCATGAGTGCAAACGTAACCTATTGCAAATTGTAAACTGAAAATTACTCCAATTTTACAGGATTTACTTGCGCACCCCCGAATGTGACAAGTGACATAATCCTTTCGCCACACAGAGACGAATATGATGCCAGAGAATTGATCACATATAAATGTCAAATGAATATGGGTGTTATTGGACCAGAGACTGCGGAATGTGATTTTCCTGGTACCTGGAATCCCCAAACCACTCCCATTTGTCTCGGTAAGTAATGGTGCTTTTAAGGCATTTTGAATGTGAAAAATCTTAAAAAGCCTATTCCTTGAAGAGCATTTATTTTCCTATGCTAAGGGAGCACATTACCAATAAGCCACATTTCTGACAAGATTGAGTTATTCACATGTTATGCCTAATTCATTTTTCTTTGTCTCTAAAGCTGACAATGCATGGTTTCCCAGTTACTTCTACTTATGTGTAATTAATCTTGTATTTCCTCGATAAACATGTTTCGAGTAACGACGAACATGGCATTCGTCATTTCGCCGGTTCGACTCCACATTTTTTGGATTGTTCTATTGTTTGGTGTAGTGGCAAATACAACTCCTTTGAGTCCTGTAGATCACGACAATCGTATATATGAGCCGATATTCAATGCAAACATTTATAATAGCGTTTTCGTTGCATGTCAACTTGTCAAATTTTCAAAGAACTGAAAGACTAACATGAAAGCAAAATTTATAACTAACTGTTTGCCTATGTTGAAAACGGAACAATCAAAAGATCAACTGGTGGTATGGCAGCCTA
Organism: Stichopus chloronotus; assembly: GCA_021234535.1. Lineage (NCBI taxonomy): Eukaryota > Metazoa > Echinodermata > Holothuroidea > Aspidochirotida > Stichopodidae > Stichopus > Stichopus chloronotus. The sequence continues at coordinate 9,572,141 of CM037836.1, forward strand.
CTGTTATAAAACATACGTTTGTCTATCACGGAAACCGGATGTGCGATACAACGAGTAGGCTTTAGTGTAGGTGAACATTGAAAAATGATAAAACCATTTAACGCTGAACTCATTTGTGTTGTATGACAAAAACTTAACTTAAGCTTACCATATAATCCTAACTAAAGGCCTACTGGTATCAGCCAATCCTTGGGGTTACACAGGGACATTTTTGGAATTTCTTTGTCCCTGGGGAGTGACGCTCACGGGGTTGTAGATGTAGTGCCATATTTTAAGGGAGTAATTTAAATTGTTTGACTATTTACTTCTATGATGAAGTTGTCGCTGTTGTGAATTTAGACCGTTTAGCAGACAGTGGCTAGAAAAGAACGAAGACTCTCCGAAACTGACGTCTCATGTCGATAATTTAATTTTGCATCGTGCAGTTATAATTCGCCGACACATAGCAACTCTAACGCTCTATGCCACAGTTACAGTGCAGCAACCAAAATAAAAAGAAGAGAAAAACGCGGTTAACCGGCTATGCCCAGTATTCGATGGTTATATTTGAAGTATCGGAACGAATCTTCCCTTAAACAAGTCTGACTGTTCTACCTCAACGAAGTAACTAAAAGAACGTACAAAATTTCAGGTCCTTTGCACGCAACTGCCTTCCTTTACTCAACCGGCTTAAATACGTGTATTCCGCACACTTTTGCACATTTGTCCATTTTGCACATCTATTACATGTTTTCTGTTCATTCACATTTAATGCAACACAAATCTGCTTTATAATATAACGATACGAGTGAAAAATATCTTTGCCAGGCATGTGTCCAGAAAGAAGATGTCATCGACTCCATCTTCTCCTTTGGTCGACCAATACTTTCCTACTACAAATAATTTGTAACTTAGCTTCTCAGAAGAAAAAATGGGATGTTTAATAGAAATAAGTCATCATTTTATGGATTTCAATTATTAATCGATATACTTTGACATGTTCAGCAGTTGGGTGTAAAGTCACCTGATTGCTTCACTGGAGTTTAATCGATACATGTTGCACCGTTAAATGAGGATAGATAATTGTACTACACAACTTACGTAAAAGCTTATCTGTAAACATATCTGTTAAACAGACTTGTTGTAAAACACAAAATGATCTGCCACTTGTAAAGTCATAGAATCGACTAACATGGTTGGTTAGTTATAGAAATCCTGTAAAATCCTATAAAATCCTACGTTTACAAGGCGTCCAGTATCAAAATTCCTCTATAATTGTACAAACCATAGTACATTCAACAGCAACGAGGTAATTTGAGGATGTCGTCCAGCAAAAAATCTGCAAAAGCAGCGAAACCAACCCCCCCCCAACCAGGAGGCAGGGCCGTTCTTTACAGCCTAACGAGGAGCCTATACCTGTTGACCTACATGACTCAATTGCTGATTCAGTTCGTGAGGAATTACTTGCTGTTATAAACTCTGACGACTTCTGTACAAATTTAGTGAGCAAATTAGTGCCAGCCATAACTGAAGCTGTAAAAGAAAAAATTTGTTCTGATCTTCATGAAGCATTTCAGCTGGAACTAAATGAAAAGCAAAAGCAACTTGATGAAGTCAGAGAAGAATTCAACGTTCTCAAACGTGAGTTTGCCACAATCCATGACTTGGTTGATCACCAAGAACAATATTCAAGGCGTAATTGTTTACGACTACACGGTTTACCTGAGTCCCCAGAGGAACCAACGGATGCTCTCGTTACGAGACTTGCAAGTGAGAAACTGAATGTTACCCTCACCCCAGGTGATATCGACAGATCGCACCGAATCACCCCCAGACCTCGAGGTGCCACTTCAACGGCTACGAGACCCAGGGCAATCATTGTGAAGTTTGCTACGTACAATATGAGGGACAAGGTATACCGGGCGAGGACCAAACTTAAGGGCACAGGCATCTACATTAATGAGGACTTAACACGTCAGAACCAGCAGCTCTTTACTAAGGCCCGTCAACATAATAAAGTTTCCAAGTCTTGGACACTTGATGGGAAGATCTTTGTAGCGGACGCAAAGGGTCACAAGCATCATATTGCCACCGCACACGACCTAGATAAGCTGCAGTAACTCTATACGCACCTGCTCAAGCATCATTTGCCGCCATCTTGTTTCGTGTAGATATACCAGGCTACATCCCTTATGATTTTGTGCGACCTTGTTACTCTGGCTGGGTGATCGATGACTTCTTTGTTGTTCACAATATCACCACTGGATTTAACGGACTACTAATAAGGATTTCTTTTTTCTGTTGTAAGTGGATTTACGTCTCTTCTCGTTCGCTTTCTGTTCCTACCTTAAGTTTCTAAAATTTTGTCTTTTCTCTCTTTTTTTGTTTATTCTTGTGTAAGTTCTTTACTTGGTAGTTTGCTTTTCAAACGGAATGGATAATACCTCTTTTCTTGATCATCTCTGCTGTATCTGTTTCCATAGTTTTACAGATAATGATTACTCTGTAGGCACCTGTTGTATCTGCTCTTCCGGTATTAAGTGGCACAATCACTGCCCAGTCAATCCTATTGTTAATGTATTGAATGATATTCCTTGTGCCACCTGTAAAACTGCTTCTAAGCTTGGTTTCAAGAACAATGACAATGATTCTCCCTTAAATTCTGTTGATCCTGATGTAAATTCTGCGCATGATTCTCAAATCGACAGTTGCAAGTACTATAATTATGATTTCTTTAATAACATTAACCCTTACATTTGGGATAAGAAATTAACTTTGTTTCATATTAATGCTAGGTCGCTTAATAGCAATTTTACCAACCTCTCAATTTCTCTTAGCTCTATTAAGCATAAATTTTCCCTTATTGGAATTACCGAGACTTGGCTTAATGATAATGAAACACTACATACGGTCTATAATATCCCAGGTTACAACTTAGAACAAACCCCCAGAGCAAGACGAGGGGGTGGGGTTGCTTTATACATTAATTCTGAACTTAGCTACAAAGCCAGTCCAGACCTTAGTATTTTCGTGGATGGTATTTTCGAGTCTATCTTTGTGGAGGTCTATAATCGACAGTCTCCTGTTATAGTAGGAACTATTTATTGTCCAGTTGGTATTAAGGACGGTGTCTTAGACATCATCTCTACACTACTTGACTGTCTGAATAACGAAAGTAAGACTTGTTTCCTCATGGGCGATTTCAATTGTAATCTTCTTAATCAGGCCGATAACAGTTGTACCCAATTTGTCAACCTTTTTTATTCTTACTCTTATCGTCCACTTCAGAGTATACCCACTAGAGTTACTTCACACTCTGCCTCACTGCTTGATGTAATTTTCACGAATAGTTTATGTTTAAATTCTGTTTCTGGTGTAGTAGTTGATGACATTTCTGATCATTTTCCAGTTTTCACGCTTACTGATTTAGGTGTTGCTATGTTGAGAGAAAATTCAATCTTTTTTAAAAGAGACATCAACCCTGTTAGTCTTGACCAATTACGCTCCGCAGTTCAAAACGAATCGTGGGCAGATGTCTATAATTCTTCTGATGTTGATAGCGCCTTTGATAATTTCAATAATATATTCTTAAATCATTTAAATAATTGTCTTCCTTGGGTACCAAAAAGTGTAGTAACCGAAATTCGAAGCACTGGATAACCCAAGCCATACTGAACTCTTGTAAAACAAAGAATCGTTTATTCAAAAGGTACCTCTGTAGTCGGTCTGCTGATGCTTTGAACGAGTATAAACGATTTCGAAATCGTCTTACTTCTGTCATCAGACAGGCTAAGAAATGTTACTTCTCTACTTTGTTCAGCAATACCACACAGGACACGAAATCTACATGGCGCTCAATTAATACCCTGTTGTATGGTCGAGGTACTGATTTTACTGCTGATAAATTAAATTATCATGGAACTAGTGTTTCGAATCCTTCCGATGTTGCAAATATCTTTAATGATTATTTTACTGCCATTTGTCCTGCTACCCAGGCAGGGATTCCCCCCTCACACTGTAGTTATAAGTCCTATCTGTCCCATCGGGTTGTCGACTCTCTATTCATTAGTCCAGCATCATGCGAGGAGGTGTTAAATATAATATTTTCTCTTAAAAATTCTGCCGCTGGTTTTGATGGAATTTCCTCTACGATCCTCAAATATGTGGCTCATTCCCTGTGCACCCCACTAACCTACCTTTTTAATCTTTCGTTAGAGAAAGGTATTGTTCCTAGTCCTCTCAAAATTGCACGTGTTGTTCCTGTTTTTAAATCTGGTGATAAAGATTCGGTTAATAATTACAGACCTATTTCAATTTTACCATGTCTCTCCAAAGTACTCGAAAAACTTATGTTTACTCGATTATATTCTTTTTTTGTAAAGCAAAATCAATTGTATGAATACCAATTTGGGTTCCTTCCTGGGCGTTCGACTTCGCATGCTATTTTACACTTCACTAATAAAGTAACAGATGCCTTCGAAAAAAATCAGTATGCATCAGGCATTTTCTTGGACCTGTCTAAGGCTTTTGATACATTGGACCATAGAATCTTACTCAGTAAACTTGAACATTACGGTATTAGGGGTACAGCACTGGATTGGTTTAAAAGTTATGTTACTGATCGTTACCAATACGTTGGCATTAACAATGTTAATTCTATACGTAAGCGTCTTACTTGTGGTGTTCCTCAGGGATCTGTTCTAGGTCCTTTGTTGTTTATTATTTATATCAATGATCTCCACAGGGCTAGTAATAAATTGCATGTAATTTCTTATGCTGACGATACCAATCTTTTTTATTCCAGTAATGACCTCAGTTGTCTACTAAATGTAATACAATATGAATTTATCTATGTTCACAACTGGTTTTGTGCAAACAAGCTATCTCTCAATGTAAAGAAAACCAATTTTGTTATTTTTACCTCACCTTCTAAGCAACTTAATCAGGTGTAAACAACATACAACTTTGTGGTACTAACATACAGCGTTCAAATGTTACTAAGTTTCTTGGTGTGTTTGTTGATTCTCATCTCACCTGGACTGCTCATATCCAGTATGTTAGCACGAAAGTTTCAAAAGGTGTAGGGATACTAAACAGATTTCGACAACTTCTTCCTAGGAAAATTTTGGTATCCCTGTATAATACCCTTATACTCCCTTATCTCACTTATTGTAATATCATTTGGGGGAGCACGTATGCTACCAGAATTAAACCTCTCTTTATTTTGCAGAAAAGGGCCATTAGATGTATATGCAACGTAGACTATCGTCATCATACTGCACCTCTTTTCGCTAGTCTTAACCTTCTTAATATTTATGATTTAAATCGGTATCTTACCGGGTTGTTCATTTTTGACTGGTTATATAACAGAACCCCGTCAATTTTTCGTGCTCAGTTTCAGTTTCGTGATAGCAATTACCCTTATCCTAGTCGTGCTTCAAATCAGTTTATCACTCCCCTTTGTAGGCTTAGGTCATCTCAATTTGGTCTTCGATTTGTAGGTGCAAAACTCTGGAATTCTCTCCCCTTGGAAGTTACAAACTGTAAAACACAATACGCATTTAAAAAGCAGCTTAAAGTTCATTTCATTGCAAATTACCTTTGAACTACCGTCTTTTTTGTATTTCTGTTCTCTATTCTTGTTTTGTTTTTTTGTTTTTTTTGTGTGTGTGCTTTTCTTTTGTTGTCTTGTATTTTCTGTCTGTCTTTAAGGTGTGTCAACACCCACAAGCTCCTAGGAGCTTTCAGTTGCCACTCCTCAGTCTCTTACCTTTTTTTTGTTAAGTAAAGTAATTATTTTATGAAGTGTCTAAGCATGATGATCCTTATATATTCTGTATTTTCGTTACTTTTTCCACTCTCAGAATATTGTTATGTCTTATATTATAAGTAAGAGATTGGAATAAAGTCATACTGAACTGAACTGAAGTCAATAAGAGGGTGCGCAGGTAGAGAAAAAGAACATACTTCCTTTTTTAATTTTTCTTACAAGTCTTGACGTCTCATAGATAACATTCTTGAGCATGCGTTTTATGTTTCTTACTATAACTTTGTAGACTCTGTAGAGTCTGCTTGGGCTGGAAAGTTTCTGTTCCTAATCTTAGTTCCGCCACCCCTGAAGGAACATCCATATATTTACAGTACTGCTCTTCCTGAAGAGTGTTTACTCCCATCATTAATCGCTGCCCTCGCAGACTCTGGACACTCGTTTTAATTATGCACACAACCTTTAACTAAAACCATTCGTTTTTACAATTCAACCAAATTCGGTAGAAGCCAATCACGACCATCGTGAGAAATGATGGGAGTGATGATGGGGGAAAGGACCTATGACTGATTAGTTACGTAACTATCATGGTAATATTCTACTCTCCTTCAACTGTTTTAGGTCTCTCTTAGCGATATCCTATTTCCGCAGTAGGCAAATCCAGTGATAGGGTGAAAGTTAGCCTAGGTACCGCTATTTTCTCTCATTGTTCGATCTGTTCGATATTGGCTCATTTCATGAGACCAACGCGTAGTATTTTAATATGTATTAAACGTAACGTCAAACGTGACTATTCATTTGTACATAATTATATCGAGTGTCCAAAGTCTTTCCGGCGGACGGCGACCACAGGAAAAGGCGATTACTAGATGAGTACATATCCACTGTTACGTATCTCTAGGCTGCGGTTCAAATTGTGAGGAATCTGCCAAAGGAGGAGAATTCATTTGCCGAGAAAGACTTTGCAAAGTAATAACTTTGCAATGAGTATTGTAAGTTGCTGGTTAAAGATCATTAATGTTTACCTGCAGAGTTCAGACGGCATGACTAGGTTTGAAAAATTAGTTGACCCCGTAACCTTTTTATAGGCCAATCATTTAAAGACAAATGTCGAAAATTTCTTCAAACAAACATCAAACTCATAACGTCACCGTTATTATTATTTACGTTTCTCTAAAGTGTAAATAGATAATAGTAATTCAAAATTTAATTCAGCACTATTGCCATTGAGACTGTTAAACTGTCGTTTAACAGCGTTGCTCTGGCATCTGGCTATTCTACCTAAACAAAGTGGCAAAATCAAAGAAACAAACAAACAAAAGAATCGGGCCATTCTTTCCTCCGAAAAGCCTGTGGATTACTATAACAACTTAACGTCAGATGACTGCCCACTAAACATTTTTTTTTTTTCAAATGTGGACGGTACATTTCTATACACGGACAGTTCAGATGAGAAATCCGTTTACTGCTCTTTGTCGAAAAATCCATCTTACTGTCACTCTACCAAGGATCGAACTAAAGAGTGGTGAAAATATCACTGATATTATACGGATTTTGTAACTTTTAACAGAGTGCTATTGAGAAGCTATTGAGAAGACAACCGCATTAACGGAATAAAACAGCAGCTATGTTTTTTACCATACTTCACCTACACTTTCTTAGTTTGTAACCGTGAAAAACAAAAGCATGGCATGTGCTTTTCTTGTTGCCAGCATATTGCAGAGACCCAGAAATTGGAAATGGACACCTTCTTACGAGCCCCCCGTATTTTGAAGGACATTTCACCCAGGTTGAGTGCGTACCCAGTAGCAGCTTAGAAGACGATAAATCTCCCCTGGTCACCTGTCTGAACACGTCTATGTGGAGTGACATTCCTCTTTGTCTTGGTGAGTGACTATAGCTGATAGCAGTGTATGTCCAACGTATCACGAGATAAAAACTTTCGATTGCACATGGAGACGTACTTGGTGGGGGTAGATATTTATTCGGGATTTATCAGCTCAGTTGATAGAGTACCCACTTTCCAAACCGACAGGTCATGAGTTGTTAAACCCCTTCAGTTAAAGCCATGACGTCATAGTCTTCCATTATTATTCATGGTATGTTCAGTACTTCATTTGATTGAAATCTATTGAACAAAATAGAGGGACCCAAAATGTATGATTTTTACAACAGAAATATAAACTAAGAATAATCCTGCCTTTAGCAAAAACTCATGAAAATTTTCAACTCGAGTACAGTAATATTCCTGGATCTATGAGTACTTTTCGTTATCTAGAGAGGCTTATTTTAAAAGGACCTCAGGACCTGAAGAAGTACTACTCACTGCATAAAGTAATAATAATAAACAATCAACTTCGTTTCATTTAAAGTGCATCTTCTTTTTTTTTCTTGTGCGATAGGTCAATGTTCTTTTGAAGCAGTGGCCAATTCTGACTCGGAGGTCTTAGACGTTAGGCTCCACAATGAGAGGAAAGTTGTCAATTGTAACGTAAATTACTCTTTTAACCAGGAAGTGTGGTTCAAGGTCACCTGTAATAATGGTACAATAGAAGGAACATATCCCACTGGATGTTTCGGTAATTGTAATTTAAATACTTAAATATAACCTTCGTCTGTACAACATTGAAGCCTCAGACCCTGATGAATTTTACGCACCATGATGTCTTTGCTTACGATATATTATACATATTTAAATGTATGTAAAAGCTCATTCGAGTTTATTCATTTTAAATTTCCCTTTGAAAAACGAATACAAATATTCACGTCATAATTTGAAAGTACATTTCAGCTCGTATTACAAGTGAGACGTTTAGGTAGAATTGTAAGAGTTGCTCTGGAGGGAAAAAAATCAAAATCTCAGTGTCATAACAAATGAGCAAAACTGTGTGTAAAAACTTCACTGTAAGTTCATTTGGATGATGCTTAGTAGGTGATTGACACATATTTAACAAAATGCAGGCACCGAAGTCAAAAGGGAAGTATGTATACTACACAGATTATAACTTGCAAAAATCCTGCCTTTGGAAAAAGTTATCAGTCTGCCCCGATCCCCCATCCACCCGAGGTTAGTAATGATTACTCTGAACTTGTGGGTTTCTATTGTTGCTACGTGGAGAACCTTATTTTGAAAATTATGGCAAGATAATACTCCCTTATTATATTAATCAGGAATCAAATTTCTTCCTTCAACAGAAGAGTATTTTCTTCTTTTTTTTTCTTGTTAATAGCTCAATGTTCCTTTGAAGCAGTCGCAAATTCTGACTCGGAGTTCTCAGATATTAGGCTTCACGATGAGAGGAAAGTGGTAAACTGTAATGTAAATCACTCTTCCATGCAGAAAGTGTTGTTCAACGTCACTTGTAATGATGGTAAAATAGAGGGACTTTACCCCACTGAATGTTTCGGTAATTGTGATTGAAAACCTTTACTGTAAACTTCGTGTGTACAACATACAAGGTTCTAAACTTTACGAATTTCTAATCACCATGAAAACTTCTCTAACGATATATTGTACACCTACGAAAATATGCAGCAGTTCATTAAGTTAACGTTGTATCTGTTCCTTTTGAAAAACGAATACAAAACATTCAACCTACGTAATGTCTCATAAATACATTTGTTTGTATTATAAATGTAAGTTTTGTAGAATTATAAGCTTGATTCTCCGTAGAAATTGTAAAAAAAATGAGAACACGCATAACAAAAAGTAAAACTGTACTATTTATGTAATGGAATCTTTGCATTTCCAACTGACTGTAGTAAGTTGACACCTCCCGTGGGAGGTATGGTTTCCGGTGGAAATTTGAATGGTCAGACAGCTCATTTTTCATGTGATACTGGATATGAAATTAACGGTACTGCAACAACAACGACATGCGTAAATGGAACATGGAACTTTACCAATACACCGACTTGTCTTCGTAAGTCTAGCTAGAAAGTTACAGGTCTCCGTACCCGAAGTGTAAAACGCCAACAGACTGATAAGATTGAAGATACTCGCCAGTGCCTTTATTAAACAGCTGATGCAAATTGAGGGTTTGACGACTATCTGTACCTGTAATATATTCAAGGCACTGGAACTTGTTACATACTTTTTGGGGTATCAATGACCAGCACAAGTTATCTCATCTTTTTTACTTATGCCAACGACGTCAAGTAAATTAAGTTGTTTTCTGGGATCCATGTTTCACTACTTTTGTCTGATTAGAAGTTGATGGTCATTGAAACTGTATCATGTCATATCATCCACCTCATGAGTGACATTACATGATGCAATCGCTGTTATAACTTGTGATCGCAGTAGTAGGACTACATCCACGAGCCGAGGGAAAAACAGCAATTTTAGAGCAAGGTGTTCGGGTCAGTTATGTATTTATACATATAAAATGAGAAAATAAAGAGGAAGGTAAGATAAAGAAATCTCAGTCAGCTAACTACTGCAACTGAATCATAAGAAAAGAAAACTTTAATAAGCACATGTCACTGAGCGAAATGCTAACTGAAGGAAATACTGTTAAAGAACAAGGGGCAAGGAATGTTGCACCTTTCTGGGAAACTCGTCCATAGCAAAACACGATAAACAACAGTACATTATCCTCCACTAGGTGGGCATGGCCACACTGCGCTAGAGAGCTTGTAAAGGAACAATATCGACTCCGACCATTACATCACTTAGACACGTCGGACTAATGAGTCGACAGGAGTTCTTTTAAATACACATTGTATGGACAAGCTGAATACTTGTAACTACATACACTAGTGTCTTCACTCCACACGTGTGAAACAAACATGCTTTGAAGACAATGGTTTAAAAGAAACTATTAAATTATTCCATGATCTTCAAATGTAAATGAAGGAATTCCAAAAAGAGTAATATACAATCAGAATCACAGCACAGCTGCTTAGGAGATCTCTGTAGCAGAATCTAGAGATATATGGGCTTCGCCATTTTGAGCTGCTTACGTTGTACACACATTTTAATGAGACTTGAGTGCAGTCATTTCAAAAGAGGACTTTCTTCTTCTATGGCTAAACATTGCAGCATCACATGTAAAGCGAAAAGTGCAACGTTAGGTATAGAAAACTTTAGACAGCAGCCTACAATCACATGCAAATTTGCCTTACAATTACGGATATGACATATTAAATGGGAAACATCACGTTTAAAGGATAAAAGCAGCTTAGGGAAAAATTACGGAAACAAATAATGAAATGGCAAATGTGCAGTAATGTGTAGTCACCGTCAGCTTGTACTATCCTAATCTATACACTGTTGTGCACAGGTTATTTTGCATAAAGCGCATGGGCACAAGAAATCGCCAAATCGTCAGTGCCAATTATTTTGGGGAGAGAGAATAAATATACACAAGAGATAATTAATGCATATACTTGTGTCAAATTTATACCCCCTGGTTCCTATACATCTTCACCTTGCGAACCTTCCAATCCAGATGATGCAAACGTTATCATAGGTCCGTCATTGAAAGGAAAATACAACCACCAAAGACGGTCACATTTTCTTACACTGGAGAGTTTGTTCTGATTAGAACGAATGCTACTGTCTGTAATTATGGCAATTGGGATCTTCTGGCATACCCTCATTGTGGAGGTAGTTTTAAATCAATGTAATTTATGACATTAATTTTGAAACCACAGATCGATGCTATATTCGTGTTAATCTATTGAATATCTGGTTTGTAATTGAGAATTAGTATTATAAATATGCTGTTATCATTTCAACGAAAGGCCGGGATCAGCAGGTGACATGTAGTATTTTGTTGGTTTTGGAAGCATTATAGGTCAGAATAGAGGTCATGTTGGGTAAGTTATACATTATTGATAGGTAAGGGTATTAGGAACCTCCTAGCTACATAAAAATACTATAACAAAGAGAGAATTTATATGTACGGATGAATATATAATACAAAAAAGAGAACTTAAAGACATAATAATGAAATTACACGATCAAGCGGCTAAGCTTCCAAACACTGTACCACATGGTGTACCAGTGGAAATGAAACACCAAGGTCCTATTTCGGTATTTAATTGTATTGAAAACGTTGTGCTAATTGAAAAATACCACTGTTTTAATTATGGAACTTGGGATCCTTACAGCAGGATGTGATGTTTAAAGAAAAAGAGAGCCTCTATAGTTAATATTCCATCGTTTCATTGATTACAGTGCTTATGCGCTAATTACCATAAAAAGAAGAGTGATTTAGTTTTGGGGCTCTGTGGTAAATATGCTGCAGGTCGTCCTTGCGAAAAAAAATCATAATGAAATTCCTTTGCAAACTCAGTTACTATGACAATAAGGGTCTATTTGGACAAACAGGCCACTGTACGGCAGTTTTTACCAACGCCAGAGGTATATTCAGACAGACCTTTGTTGTACTTTGGAAAACGCAGGAATAACAGCACATTCTGCTTTAAAATTCATGTAAGTTACCACATTAATATCGAAGATCGCAAAACGGTAGTACATCAGCATTGGTCCATTCTCTTAGTGGCTGAGAGCTGAATATATGTTCTTAGGGATGTTTTCCATCCCTTCTCCAAAGACGGAAAAGGAGTTGTCATTTAGTAATTTGAAATTGTTGTGTCAGAGTACACGGCCTTGTTTTGCTGTGTAAAAAACCTTCGTGCTAGTGGAAAGGCATGAAACTGTAACCATCTAATCTTTGAAACTCATGGATGAATATCATTATGGTAAAGGTAATTAATAAAGGAAAATATGACAATAATTCCTGAGGTCAGCATTACATGTAGTCGTAATTTGTTATTCTACAACTAGTTGAGTAATGAGAAAATGTTGGCAGATACTTGGTGCAGACATTTCCCCCAAATTGGAAGTACAGTGGCAATGCAGTATTGCAATATTGTGTTGATTATTGAAGGAGTTGTAGTTCAGGTTGGAAGGTACATTGCTTACCGTATACATGGCTTTTGTATGAAACTTCTGGTTAGGTATGTAGGCCTATACCATAACAAAGAGAATATGAGGTGTCATATTGCAGTTTGACGGTCATGCAGCAGATCTACAACTTATATCACATAATAATACTTGTTAAAATAACACTGGTAAAAATGTGTTTACCATATAGCTGTATCCTGCGAACCGCCGATGCCAGTTGATGAAAACGTTATCATAAGTCCATCATTGAAAGAAAAATACAACCACCAGGAGACGGTTACATTCTTTTGTGTTGAAGGCTTTGTGCTCATTGGAACAAATACCACTGTATGTATCCATGGAAATTGGGACCCTGTGGAATACCCTCATTGTGAAGGTAATATTAATTTAACCTACTTATGAGGACGTATTAATTCATAAGAAGTTGTAGGAATATGCTGCTAATATTTTGCTTAAGGGAGATCTACAGTTGCCGTGTAGCATTTTGACCATTTTGGAAGCATTGTGTTGGCCAGAAAAGATGGCATGTTGCGTACACTATATGCTATTGATAGGTTATGATTTTGGTGGTACGTCCTAACATTAAGAAAACACCAATTGTTTTTCATGCAGGTTTACCATGCAGAGCTCCCAATCCGGTTGATGACAATATTCGCATAGGACCATCATTGAAGGACACTTACAACCACCAGGAGATTGTCATATTCGATTGTGCTGAAAAGTTTGTGCTAATTGGAAAAAATACCACTGTTTGTAATCATGGAATTTGGGATCCACCGGAACACCCATATTGTGAAGGTAATTGTTTAGTCATATAACTTATGACATATTAATTTCTAGGATCACATATCGGTACGACATTTCAGTACTCTTCCAGTCTCTAAGTGGTTAAAAACTCAGAATATGTTCGTAAAATTGTTTTACCAATCTTTTTCCTGCAACTAAAGAAACCACGGAATTTGGGATCCTCTGAAGTGCCTTGTTGTAAGGTAATTCTCAGTCCATACAAATTATGATAAAATCACTGTCTAAATATCTTCAGTTGATTCCTCGCGTTCTGTTTTTCGATATGTTAGTACTGAGAATATCTTTCCAATGGATGTGCTACCAACAGTTCTTCAGAGAGACGTGGAGTTACAGTGTAGTATTCTGTTGATGGGGAACATCATTGTAAATTAGAATAGAAAGTATGTTGCTAACGTTAAAGCTTGCTTATCAGTGCTTATTTCGACGTAACCCCCTGACGACTCATACCATATAGTTCAACAAAGAGATAGTTAGGATGTGTAATACAGTTATACAGTCAAGTGAACGCACTTGCACAACTAGTAACCATAGAATGCCACCGTTGAATATAAAACCAACGCCACTTGCTTTTCATTCAGCTTTATCATGCGGACCTCCGGCCATACCGGGTGATGGCATAGTTTTCATAGATCCGCCACTGAAGGACAAATACAACCATGAAGAGACGGTCACATTTAATTGTCCTGACAACTTTGTGCTTGTTGGAACACAGAGAACTGATTGTGATTATGGAGCTTGGAATCCTTCTGACTTCCCTTATTGTGAAGGTAATTCTAAATTCGTTGAATGCCTTTACCTAAATCTGTTCTGATTAGGAGAAATCAACGTTTAGCTACTCATTGGCATTTCAATAAACTGCAACCTTACGCTGGTCTTCTGTGGGACTCAGATCGTCATGCGATGTTGGTAATTTTCATTTATCTAACAACGGCCGTAAAGTGCAACACTAATTGTAACATTGATAGCTATACCGAAACTGGTACTGATCTGTTTGATCCCGATTTTCACGTTCACAGCATATGTGGACCTTATCCAACGAATCAATAACTCATCAAAAGTAAGTTACATTGAAATTATTCCATATGTTGTCAGAGACAGACATATGCAACCATTTACATTGTGCGCGAACAGTTGTGTTGATAGTAAACATGTAATATGCTGAAGTTTTTTGAAGTTTATGTGATACTATGAATGAAACTCTCTTAGCATCGGCATTACCCTGAACTGTTTTTCAAGTCACATCAGTAATGGCTTGCATGTGATTTGACATCTAGACCATCACAGAAAACTCTACGCAGGAAGAAGTGGTCGCAGCAGCTGAAATCATCGATACGGCGACAACTGATGAAGACTTCGTCAGAGAAAATCCCGAAAACATTGGGTTAATCGCAGATTCTTTCGAAGCTGTCGCTACCGCTGGTCAACCGTCAGTTGAGGTAAATTGTACTCAGTCGGTGATCTTTTAAATGCAACAGTTTTTATTCTTCATGGATGAACAGACTGAGATAGTAACAATGCACAATGCTGGATTGCATGATAATTTATAGGAGATCAAAACAGCGAAAGGTTTGTAAACAATTGTTAGATGATCATAAGAAAATTGACTTTGCACAGTTTTGTTGCACCAGATTGCCAGCTCTGAGAGTATTCAGTTTATTAGAGAGAACTTGCTTGCAAAAGGGAACACCTCTCCCTACAAACCCCTCTCCTAAAATCATTTTCAGGCCAGTTTGATCCCTACCAAAGACAGGACTTGCATCCCCCAGTTTGAACACACCTATCACAAATAAGTCCAACAATTAATTTTTGATTTTAAATCAAGTTGAAACACATACCAGAATATCTACACTAAAACGACGTGAAATATTTTTCATATGACAGGTAACTAACCCGGTAGTTGACTCTATTAATAATTTGATGGGTTACGAAGCAGATGCCTTTTATAACAGCTCTTCTGACTCAGCACGCATCGTTGCAGCGTTTGAGCAACACATCTCACAGTTGCAAGAGAATGAAGGAAACTACACTAGAGTACTTCCAAACGTAGCTATCAAAGCTGTTCAGCTGCAAAAAGAGCAGATCGGGCAACATCTAAATTTCGCTAACGTGTTTCAGACGGACGGAAGTGTCACGATTGAAGATGGATTGCAGGAGGCAAATACACAGATTTTCCATGACGAAGAGAGCATTCCTCTTGATAGAACAGCTACGTCAATATCAGTACCAGCGAGTATACTCGAAGTATACAACGGTAACAAAACAAGTTCTAGGTGTAAATGGTGACATAAATTCAGTCCATTACGTATTCACGTTGTGAATCATTGAACGAAAATGAATTCCTTAATTCTAACAGATGCGAAAATACATCGAAATTCATATTAACGCCGACATAGTAATAATATTTATCAGCAATCGAGACTAAGCTCAGGATAGAAAGCTCGACCTGTGTCTGTCAATATTGACTGACAACCAGCCACGTCCATTACTTTGCCGAGAATTTGGACACTGATATCATCATATAGAATTTTTGTGTAGAATTAGATATGCATATGTGACTCACTGGCGTTAGAGCAAGTGGATACAAACTGACGGGCAGTTTCAAAATAAATAAATGATGGAAACAACGTTTGAGGAATTTTGTTTTTATATGCTTCCCTAGTTGCTTTTATTTCTATGTTATTTATCGTTACAGGAGGAGGTAATGAATCTCAAGATGTCCGGGTCAGTTTCCTCATCTTTGGCAACGCAGTACTATTTAACCCTTCCAGACCGCTTCACCTCAACTCCAGCAGTAATCAGTCACTGAATTTTAGGGACGTCGAAACAATAGCAAGTCAAATTATATCCGCTAGAATCTCAGGGACCGATATCTCCACGACAAATGTGTTTGAAGACAATATCATTGCTAAATTCAGAATCAATGTAAGTGATGTACTACTTTGTATGACTAACTATATGTCATTATAAGTATTTCTTGTATACTATTCATTTAAAAGTCCATTCGTTTACTTTTGATTTGAGCCTTCATCTCTAACTATATCGTCTTCGCCGTCTAAAAACACACTAGAAAAAAAAGCTTCTTGTTTAAACTGAGGGAAAAATGTTCATACGAAGTAATGTGATAGTCATTACTATAGTTACTACTATCTTTACATCACATCGTCTCTATGTAATACCAAACTCAGACGAAATCACTCACCACTTTTTTATGTACAGGTATCAGATATCAATACCGAATGGCAGAAATGTGTCTTTTGGAGTTATGACGATGAAACAGCGGAAGGGTATTGGTCAGACGATGGATGTGTCAGAGGAAAGGATGAAAATGGATTAATAGTCTGTTCTTGCAAACGACTTGCAAATTTTGCTGTCTTGGTTGTGAGTATGACAAAAGACAACTTGAAGTAGCCTACGTTATACCACATTGTGAGTTTGTAATAGTACGTGCGATTACTCATTCCAAATTCTCTTTGTGAAGGCATCCTGCATGGTCGTGTTAACCAAGTCAGTGTATCGTTGGTAGGAGAATAATCAAGACTGAAAGTAAACTGTTTTGTACTGACAAACATCACAGAGGTATATCTCATGTGAAATCTTCATGTTGTGTTGCGACTGCCAAATTGTACGCTTATTACAGTGGAACACAATCGTGTTCACCTAACCTGGAGCTAACTTAATGGAACTATGG
The DNA here is from genome assembly GCA_021234535.1 of Stichopus chloronotus. Lineage (NCBI taxonomy): Eukaryota > Metazoa > Echinodermata > Holothuroidea > Aspidochirotida > Stichopodidae > Stichopus > Stichopus chloronotus. The sequence continues at coordinate 9,589,298 of CM037836.1, forward strand.
GTGGTAGAGACACATTCTAATGAGCACACTGATCTTGGATTTTGAATATTCCAGGGGATTGACGCATTTGTGGTGAAGACACTGAAACATATCAAGTAGAGGACATAGGCAAAAGGGAACAATATCGCACTACGTTAAATGATGTAGGGCTACATGTATTTCATTGGCTTTATAGTTGAAAGCCATCAACATTTCAATGCATCCCCACTGATCCAAACTTTGCACGAAAAAAAAATCAGAGTAATAACAAACGTGATTTGTTTCACTACTAAGTTATAATTTGCATACATTTCCATATCTTGTTTGTGGAATCCCTGCTATCATTAGTTGATTTATCTTCTTTGAATGTTAATCGCAACATAAGGGTAAAATTTCGAAATGACTGTTAATCATTCTCTTAACATTTCATGTTTTTTTTATTATCAACAGAGACTCCGAAAAGATGGTGAACTCCCCCCAGAGTCTTTGTACTGGATCACCTTGATAGGATCAATCATTTCAATTGTGTGCCTGGTAGTCTGTATTGCATCATTTCTGCTCGTTAAGTTAGTAAATTTATATTTTCTCTACATTATTAGCCACACTCCCAATATAAATAAAAAATTTCTTAGACACTCGCATTTTCCCCCGACACTCCTTAGATAAAGTAGATTTTCAGTTATTTGATAAAGTTTTATACCTTTGAGTTATGACATTATTTTGGTTGCGATCATACATATTTTGTAAGGACAGTCCTTTTTGCTTGATATTGTTTCCAGGAAACTAAGATCTTCCAAGGCAACTGCAATTCACTTCAACGTGTGCGTTTCTCTGCTTGGCTTCTACGTCGCTTTTCTATCTAGCACGGGAGCCAGTCACAAAATTGTCCAATGCGCTGTAGCTTCCGCCGCAATCCATTACTTTGGTCTTGCAACTGTGACGTGGATGACAGTAGAAGCTGTCACAATGTACAGGATATTCGTCGGGTGGAAGAAGGGAAGTCTCAATGTACGACAGATCTTGCTAGCATCATGCGTTTTTGCATATGGTATGGAAATTTTCGAGCCTCCTTATGAGGACTATCAAACTTTTGTGTGATTTATTCGTCACAACCCTCTATGAAGACTTTGCATGTGATTTGATGTCTCAATAATATCCCATGCAACGTCAGCTTTTACTTGATTAATCTCTCTATTCATAGGTACTCTTTGCAGGTATATTCGAGCACAATGTATGATACTGTTATGATAGCAAATCATCATTCTTTACTTACACTGTTTTACTGCTACTTAAGCCCACTTTCACTCCAGTGCATGATTTTACACTTTGGATCACCAAAGGAGTACGTTCTTGATTTTTTAAGTGTCAGTTGTGTGTCATGGTTCTTTCATGAGACAGGTGGTGTGTTTAATGAAGTCATAGTTAGTATGTGAGTTGTAACGAGAAGTAGCAGTATATACTACTATTATATCAAAGTATGTTGCTATTCTTTCTAGAATCATTATACCAGTCATGTGTGACTGCCCATCAGTCTGTAAATTCCCATAATTTCTCGAATTACCATCCTAAACAAACCTATTACAAATGGTCACCTCCTACATCAATTGAAATATGTGGTAGTCAGGAGATAGTTAGATCAGAAGCATTGTACATTACGAGTTCGAAAGTGTCTTCGCGAAGTGATCAAACCGAACATATTGATGTTGCTGTCGATTGCTATTTTTTGTTGTTTTTTATTTTACTTAGGTACTCCCTTGATTCCTGTGATGTGTGTTTCCTTTCTCGATCGTACTATATTGGACGGGAAAGCCGATTAGTGAGTTACGCTTTTTAATTTTAATTCTTGTTACTTATAACATCAGATGACCAAGCTAAACGTTGATTTTCTTGCCTAGATATGAATCAAGTGATCTAAATAGAAAAAAAAAAACAGACGCTCACGCACTTATGAGGATCCATCAAGAATAATTTCATGACTTAAAGCAAAAAACAAGGAGGCAATCCAGTCATCCATATACATTCTCCAAAGTACCCTGAGCTTTATATTTCATCCATAATTCAGATTGCTCGTTGTGATAAAGTGCTGAATATTCAAGTTACTTAATGACCTAGTACTGCGTACCTACACCCCGTACATGTGAAAAAGCTCCCTTTAATCCACTGCCATTCCGGTTTTCTTTGCCCCAGGCACATATCAATGCAACCTCATCATTCGAAAGAAATACAATACCTCTCTCCACTGGCTGACTGGCCTTGTTTTTACAAGATAAGATACAAAAGTGAAATTTACCGTAAAATACGTCCAGATACGAAATCTAACGGCGATTTACAATTGAACGACACTTTCAAACGAAAAATGTGTTTGGACAAGAAGCAATTTAACAAAATATCACGGTTTTCTTTCGTTTTTAAATGTGTTCTTCTCGTAAACAAATTTCCTCCCCTCTGCAGTATTGTCAATATCATCAGCTCAATTCGGACTGTACCATTTTGAATTTTCAAAATAAATATATGTTCTTGCACTCCATTAAACATGAAATTTCAAATAAAGGTTTTTCAGACATACTGATTTTAAATTTCTATAACTTATTTCTTATTTTTTATGGATTCAACTCCATAATTTCAACCTTTGCATAAAACTATACAATTAAGACCCAAAGTTACCTCGATCACGCGTTAAGTTTGTGTTACGTAAGTGGGTTACTACAAACATCTCTACTTCAACAACGTTACACAGCATACAGTCTAGTCCTCATTACACTGTGTACCACGTAGCTGCTGCGGCAACGCGTCGCGCTAGAACAAACGTGTGGTAGGAGGACGCACACGTAGGGAACAGCAAACCTTAAACGATTTTTTGAAGGATTAGGCATCTGGAAGTAAGTATTTTGACGAATTCTGCACTAAATTGAAAAATGCAACCATATAATCAGGTGCAAACGATCCATCAAACCCTATTTTGGTATCCTTTATGTACTAACATGCAAAAATCGTGCCACTTTTTGATGTGTGGCTGAAAAAATCTCTTCATCGGGGAGGTAGCGGTTACGTAATACATTTTTATTCACTTGACCTTTGACCTCATGACGTCATCACTATTTAAAATTATGTGGTATTGTCTACTATCCATATGTGGTAGTTTTATCATTCTAAGATATTAGCACATAGAGATGTTACTAAAATGTGTTTTTGGTTTTCGTGACCTGTGCCCCTTGACCGTTGATCTATGACGTCAATCAGTCTGACGGTCACTACATCTTATACCCGGGCGACTACCGACCAAGTTGTAGGTTCATCCAACCAGGGATGTGCTACAGATTACTTTCAATCAGGGATGAGAACAGCTTCGAGTGCCGTTTTACTTTTGTGTTATGTATCTTACTTCTAGGGACATCTAAATAATCTTCATTCACACCTGCTTGTAATTTTTGAAAAGAATTACGTAGCAAAAAGCTTTGAAGCGAGGTTCGTTGCCGACAATCAACTCAAAACCACTGTCTCAAAAATCGAAACCACTGGCTATCTCTGTGGAATCAAGACAGACTGGTATAAAAGAATAAGACATAGACCTTTGACATATGGAAATGACGAAAACGATCATAAGGCTGTATTTTACTGTTGCATTTTATCGATTTTCACTGTCAAAACAACTTATAAGTATTATACTTCAGTTTTTTCCTTTTCCATATCTCGAATATGTTCAAGACAAACTTAGAATATGTATTATGTAAATATTTATATTGCATTTACCATTGTCTCTCTGTTATATGCTATGTTTTCTAAGTGGATGGAAATAAACCGTGTCATTGTCATCATCATAAAAAATAGATGGGTTATTAACTTCGTTTAAAATATCGTAATATTTAAACTACATTTCATTTTGGCTGGAATAGCATTACACAACTGAAGAGTATAGATGATAGAAGACATCTCAGCAAATGTGGAACTGAGTATTAATGGGACATTACTTAGGGGTATTTACTCTTTACACCCGATTGTAATCTGTACTTTGTCCTAAGGACTTAAGGCAGTAGATAAAGTACTGTGGAGAGTCAACGTTAAGAGATTTGAATACTAAGGAAAGCACCTTACGTTTAATACGTTGAATAACGTGTAAAGATTTTCATATTTTGAAGTATTACGTTTCATGTCCTCTTAAAAATTTAAACAGCTGTCCATCCAATTCATGATTCGACAACAGTCCTACTTCATGTAATTATGTTCATTTGGTCATTCCCACACATCATGCATATATTAGCTTTGTCGGAAAAATGTAACTTCACTCAGCTGTTATCGATACCTTCTTGGTACTTTCTTGCTGTTGTAATTACTTGAATTATCGTTTCATTTGCATGAACCATCCTTTTCTGTCTTTTCTAATGTTTTAAAATTTGATCACACAAGAAAAACACCATGAAATTCGGAAAAGGATTATTGTGCTTACATTGGTCATCACAAGCGGAACGTGATGTTGGCATGTTACGGTAACTGACCCATAGTTCTTGTGTTGTTCTTCTTTATATTTCTGTCTATGTTCTTTTCTTTAATTTCAGTTGCTTCTTGCAACCAGGACCGTCATTATATTATGGTTTTCTTGCAATCCTTGGATGCCTCTTCATCTGTAACTTGGTGCTGTTTTCGAAGATAATTTACGAGTTGTCATGCCGTGCAGTTTTAACGACACAATCAGCAAAGAACTCGAAGCGTGGTGAAATAAAACGACGGCTTCGACACGCGTTCTTCTTCTGGGTTTTCTTTGGCTTATCCTGGGGGTCTGCGTACTTTCTAACAATTATCGATAATGACCTTTTCGAATACGTGTACTGTGTAGCTACTGCCATGCAAGGTGTAATGATGCTAGTAATGTTACTGGCTACTAATCCTCATTTCAGGGCAATATTCTGTCCATGGAAGCATGCAGCTGAAAATGCGAATAGTCAGCAGACGTCTCGCGGCAATCATGCTAGTAGTACTAGCACAACTGCATTGGGTGGAACTTCGAGACCATAAATCATACTATGAACTCTCCTAGATGGAACTCACCGGAGAGGATACTTAACTGGAACTGTGTCTTGTAAATACCATACAACTCATCAAACCATTTTAATACAAACAACAGCCTAAGTTTATTACTGTAAAATGATCTGCGATCTAGTGCTGTTTATGACAGCTACATATGCATCACTTAGTACCTATCAACGACGAATGTTGATAGCCTTTACATCCACTCCTGGCTCTAATCGTTCCACCTAGAGTTGGGAAACTATTGGCTGACATGACTGAACGCAGCAGACAAGCTTGTGGTATTCGATATCCCTGTCGTAATCAGCTGTCAGCCGCAAACCACCTGAAATCTCTCGGTTGTTGATGCTGTGGCTCTATGCACTTGGGCTGCGCCTTCGTGCATCGCGTGCAATATCCTACAGCGAGTAAACGGTCCAGCGTTGATTAAACCTTAATTATAACACACACGCATATAAAAGTTTATCACAGGTTACGCAAAGATTCATATATAAGCTTCGTAAGTACTCGGATCGGCTGCGTTATCAATGCATCAACATTAGCAGTCTAAGATGGGTAATGACGACAATCTAATGACAGACACCAGCTTTGAAATTTAGTCGCAATTTGAACCTACGTTTTGAAGGTGGTAACGTATGATCCTTGTTTGTCGATGAAACATGTGTATAACATCTTGCATAATATAAATTAAGTAATCAATAACAGACCAGCCAACAATATTAAAGGCAGATAATAGTTTCTAAAAACAATCACCCGTGTCTGAACGTTCTCGTAGAAACGAACTTACGAAGTGATTTATTACAAGTTGATTAATTCTTTTGTTGTCAAACCATGAACTTGTATTTTAAGTGTAAAGTCATACTGGTACTTCGTCTCAGCACAGCAGACCTTCAGTCCTCCTGGAGTGACTTTGTACACGGTTTGGAACACCAACAACGGTAAACTCTCTGACCATCTCTTAGGAGACACATGAAAGACTTAAATCCAAATGAGAAGGTCTTTCGAAGAATTCCAAACATCGATTTTAAGAATTTAACTGTCAAGAAGAGAAATGTAGAAATGTTATGAGCTGCAGTTTCATAGAGAAGTTTGGTTGTTTTGTGGTTGTTGTCTCTAATCATTCCCACTTTTTCCTCTTCATTCCGCAGTGGAATTCCCTACAAACTGCATGGAAATGTTTTCTCAGTAATGTTCACTTATTGTCACCTCTTAAGATGTGAAAGAGCAAGCTTTATGAACTTTAAAGGGAAGTGTTGTGTTCGTTTTGGAGTGAAAATATTTTAATCCAGTATTTATCGACTAGGAATGATGACTTATTCATAAAAAAGTAGGACTTTAGCCTTCTTTTCAAGAATAAAGTTCGTTCTCACAGAAAATTAAAAAAAAAAATCAAATGATGCTGGCAACATTAGTAAATCATCTACTGCATCACGTTTTCGTAAAACAAGCTATCGCTGTATATCGGTGAAAATAAACTGTTGAACAATGATTACACAGTTTAATTTGTACGCCATGGTGGTTTAATTTTGATATTGATCTTATAGACAAATTCGACCACTTTAGTACAGCTACAAGAAGAACTTCATGTTTACCTCTAAGAATATGGTGATCGATCTCACTGAATGCATCACCTACACCGTTTGTTAAATGACATTCCCTCAGCAAGTGCAAGGTTTCCTATATATCCCCCCCCCCCCCCCCTTGGCTGATGACGAATTTGTTGACGTTTCTTTCTTCAAGTTACCTATAACGAAAACTCTGCAAAACATGATTTTTTTTTACCCTGTGTTCCCCTCAAGCTTGAAGGAAATGAGTCCGCAATGTATCAGTCGTTGCCAAAACGTCCACTAATAGGTGAATATGTGATTTGATTATTATGACTATGTGCCTTATATTTGAACCTGTCACTCTTAGTATATGTATATTTCTCATCTCATATTTTCTTTTTCCTGTGGCGTATTCGAAATATTTTATAATGCCAACAGGCACCCTGAAAGAGAATAAACACACAAGCACACACACACAAACCTACAGTGACTAAAAAGCATGAAGTATTCAAGTATTTCTGACATTCTGTGGTACAACACCCATGCCCGATCTGTTTATTGCTGCGTTGGAACACTTACTGGTAGTATAGTAACAGTTTTTTGTAATGATCAAGCAAGTATAGACACCGTGTGTCTCCATGGTAAACGACGTATCTTATACTCACCAAAGATGACGCTGATTAAGAATCCATTCAGAATATACAATGTTAGCGTTAGTACAGTCCCAGTAAATTTAGACTCGTCCCCTTCTGATGCACTACCTTCATAACTGAGTGCAAAGAAAATGACCAAGTTGAAGGATATAGCGACCAGGGAAAATACCTGCAAAAGTAAACAGAGACCACTGTAGTTTTGCTATACTGACAGACCGCTCCTCCAATTTGGTGCTTTACTATTATTAGTGCACCCAATTTGCATGCAGCAACCCACATAAATCACTGTGTACACCGTATTTGAATACTTTGCTAGCTTTCAGCCATGCAAGATTTTGGCTGGAACAACAACGTTGTTCCTGAACCATGAACTGTACAGTTGTAACGTTAACAATACTGATATGATTTGATAATCTCAATACTTTTGGGTAGACTTACCTGATGTACGATTGTATAAAAGAGGATGACTTTATGTTAACAATCTTACAACAAGCAATGGTTTTATCGACATCGATAATTGTTAACAGTCTTGTCCCTATAACCCCTATAATGATGATAGCGTCATAATGATGATAGCGACCAAGCTGAAGGATCCAATATATATGTCCCTGCAATTCACGGCACATAGATCATCACTCATCAAACTAAAACCTCACCTTATAGTGCTACAATGTACAATGTAAATGAAATTTAATGGAACTCATCCCTTGAACTGAGTGTACACATTAAGGAAGGGAGTGCTATCCAACGAGAACAAAAGTAATTACTTTGATGACTTAACAACAGTAAACTTGTAACACACACAAATAAATGAGGACATCGCAATATCTAGCACAGTGTCAGGGCACCGTTGCTCGTCAAACTCACACAACCACCGACTGAGTAACTCTAATCACATTTTTGCCTGCCGTTGTTGGTTCAAAGTGGCGTTTACTGTATCAAGCACAATGTCTCGAGTTTGAAAAGTACTTACGATAGTTTCCATGAATGACACAATTTCCTACATGCTCATTGGTAATGGCAAATAATACATGTGAGCCCGCAAATATAATCCTTACCATATAAATATGAAATCTTAAATTGAGGGCTAGGGTTATTTAGTCTTTTACCTGTAGCCAATGTTCGACTTTCAGACGTTCTGCCATAGGTTTACTAGAAGCATGAGCCATTGCAAACGAGATGGAAATGAAGATAGTTACTGCAAAGGACAATCCATTTTCAGCTCCGAAGGTTGTGAGGAAGAATATCTGAATCATTTTTCGAAAAAGTTCTAGCATCTCCCAGTACCAAAACTTTACTTTGTAACTTTTGGTCAGGAATTGGCACCATTTGGGATATTCAACCGACACAGTTTCTGAATTATCTCTAATAGGATGCAGTAATGGTGTGGTTTCCGTTGACATGTTATCGGACTTTGCTGATGTAGAATTTCTGTTCATATTTCTTTTTAACAGCAAAAGAGTAACTAACGGAAATAATACAATGAAAACTAGTCCAACATAAAACATTTTGTTGAAAACGCGCCTATTGGGGTTAAGATGATCCTCGCATCTGAATCTCATGTCCGCTCTAACAAATTTGGCTTTTGCGCTACCGTCTGACACCAGGTCAAAGCTGACACATGAAAACTGCGAAATTTGGAAAGTGATCGAACACAGGGAAGGATACATAGTAAAAAATATTACAAATGTTATTAGCGAACACCATTCCTTGATAAATTCCACACGTTTCCGAAATTTGTCTGAAACGTGGTCCAGTTTGAAAGTTTTACATTTCCAAAGGTAATACAGAATCACTGTTGAGTAAATAGCGGCAAAGCACACAAACACCAGGGCAACAGCGACAAAGCCGAACGTAAATTTCATGTACGGATCTATTCGTAATTTCATAGCACAGTGCTGAGGTCTTGCAATTACTTGTAAGATATTCAGTTCAACCACGTGGAGAATTTGGCTGAAAAATGTCTCAAAAGGCCAATGCACATCATCTAATGCCGAGAAGAGACCTCCCATTACTTGATAGAATCCAAGAAATATTTTGGTCTGCGCTATGATACCGTCAACCAGGCGATTTTCCCTTGACGTGGAAAGTTTACTCTTTATATAAGCAAAGATGACGATCCCGAGCACAACCGCCAAGAGTCCGCCACACTGAAGCAAAAAGATCAACATAGCATTCTCCGGACACTCTATACACTGATCAAATACAGGGTAATGGCCGACAGTGCAAGCTGTGCACAGCCAATCTTCGTAGCCTTTCTCACATTCAGTTTCGAAACCGTTCTTGGTTCTGCAACTCTCTGCACGTGGACACCGGTTAGCCTTGGGAAAGTCGTAGTTGTCGTAATTGGCTTGATGATCAATCGCCTCAATATTGTCGAGCTTTATGTTCTCAGAGAAACGTCGAAACGCAGTCTCGTTTGCAGTTGGGAGAATAGTGAAATTCAACGAAAAACCGTTGCGAACAGTTGGGACGTCACTGTCATTACAGTAGATTCCCTCGTCTTTACAAAGCGTACATGCGCCAAAACGATTGGTTCGGTAGTAACCATTTGCACAGAAACATGCTCTGAAACCCGCGTGTAAACTTTGGTTGGTGCCACTTGGACAAACCACACAATCACCGGGAGACGTACCTCTTCCATGTGGTACGTACGTCCCGTTCGTGCAGTTCTTACAACCAAAGCTATGTGAATAGGCAGGTGACGTCCCTGTCATGTTTTGATAAAAGCCACCTAGAAGAGGGAAAAAGAACTACTTGTTAAAATCACTGCACGCATTGCATATATCATGCGCTGCATACATTATACCGAACTTAAATATTCATATCACAACGATCAATCACAACGAATCTTTACAAATTTTACTTGCGCATGACACGTGCCAGTCAAGGTCCACTTGGACTAACTTGGAATTACTTAAATGACAGAATGATAAAATCTGACGTCAATCTCTCTGTGATGTGATTCTTCCTGTGAACTGTTTTCTTACTCAATGACTGAGATCAAAAAGAAATGTACACTGCAAAAGACTTAAATTTGTGTCATCGCTCACACTTACACTGAAACAAACTGTTCCCTGAAATCACCCTACTCACTGCATGTATAGAATTAAAAAAAAAAAAAAATCCTGGACACATCCACACTTGTCGTAGCAATTCCCTTAGTAGAAGTTGTGGCTTCAATTAAATTTACCGATGATGATTTTTCTCATGCTCACTGGCATTATGCGGTCAATACCTATTCATGTAGTAATTAAGTTTCCAACATATGAGGGTTTGGGCGCTTCACCGCGCCTACAGGTGTACCAGTTCCTTTGTACCGACACAAACTTGCACAATCTCGATTTACTTTGCCTACAGATTGGAGGAATTATGAAGAAAGTATAGGCGTAAGCTTAAAACATAATTGAACAACTGTCAATTCATGTCGTCATGAATAATGCCGCAAGGATACTTGAGCAAGTGAGAAATCTGTAAGTTGGTCTACATCGAATGAATTGTCCTTATTGATACAGGTTTGCTCGAACGGTATGAGATAAGGCAAATACTATAGTGAATCGTATCTCAAGTTCTCAGCACTACTTCTTTCTATCAGTAAGATTTTTGTCAGTTAAAAAGATGATGTACCTGGAGGGCATGACGTACAGCCGTGATGCTTTCTAGTGCCGTATGTTCCAACTGGACATAACTTGCAGTGCCATATCGAGCTGCTACGCTTTTTTTTTTCTTCGCATTCAAAGCCATCGTGCCTCAAGGCGTCTGCGAAATAAGACGAAACCGTGAACGCCCCCCGAAAAGAATCAGGCACACATTCTCTATAAAATCAAAATGTAGAAAAATATCCTTCTGTAACAGGTATTTGGAGTGATATTTATTCCAATAAAAGAAAAGTATCTCCAACAAAAAAAAAGAGTTTCCAATACAAAACATTACAGTCTTTGCATTATAAACATTTAAATGAAGTTGAGGATATGAAGGACCGCTCAAACATAAAGAAATACGAATCGTTCGTCAAGCAATGATGGCAATTTACATATATTTGCAAAGACAATTTCGTAAAAAAATTTTATTTGTAACATCTGTATCTGTAACAGTAATGTTTATATTTCTAATTAAATATCCACGTACTGTACATAAGCCCATGTCAAGAGATGATCGAAACTGAATTAATGAACTTCTGTGATAAGTTGAGTGACTTTAGCAGAAAATACTGTTTATCATTCAAATCGGGGTTCTTTCATAGTACAAGTAAGTTTCTACAAGGACACAGTACTCTGTAAAAAAATTAATGACAACAAAATTCGTTACACAAAATTCGGAACTACCACAATGATTATTTCTGACATTATTTCTGTATACTGACATTGGTTGCTTTACTTACAAAGTTACATCCTTTCGTGAGTATTTTGGAATTGAATACAAATGACCACATGAAATATACCTAGGAGAAAGGAACATAAAACAAAAGAAGTTTCACTTCATCCACGATCACATGTGATGTGACAGATTCATGGTAAATTGTAATGACTGGGGGAATGAAGTGTCATATGAGAAAATGTGGAGACTAACTTTTATATGCCTTTAATTCATACATATTTGGTTATTTATGTTACTCCATGCATTTACGGTTGGTTAGAAACAATGAATCTGATTATGGTTATCTTTGCATTTTAAGGCATTTCATTGTAAGCACACCACTTGATAGTATAATCTTGAACTTTTCTATCTTTCTCATTCCGTACATCAGTGTTTGTAAATGTCATAACCATAGGTCGGATCAAACAAGACTGGACATGTATATTTGTAAATTCAGGGTCATGTTATTTGCAAAACGGTATTGTCTAGTCGGTCTTTCTTAGATCAAGTTCATATCTGGGTAGGAGAAGGAGAATTAATAGTAAGAAGGAGGATTGTGACAGTAACTGGTCACCAGGCCCACAGCGTGTCAGAAATTACTTACATTGTAGCATTTTCTGCGAAGTAGTGAAGTGCCTCGTCGGTGATGTTTTCAATGGGGTTTAAATACATGTGGCTGAGATATGAAGAGGAAGAAAAAAAAAATGAACAAATCAAATAAAAATTTGTGGTCGTTATCATTCGAACATATTAAACTTCAAACGCCTGTAGAGTTGACAAACATATAGGCCTATGTTGTTTCTGGTATTGTTACTAGAGGTCACACACTTACACGTTAGCAAGAGTACCACCAAATGTCTGAAACATTGCTCCACGAATTTCGCGAATGTCGTTTCCAAAGATGTACCTGCATGTAGACCAGAATACAATAAATAAAGTACAAATATGGTCAATAAAAGGGCCTTAGTGCATTGCAGACCAAGTCAACTGAGGTTTGACTTCATGGCGAATGCTACGAGCATGACACAAACTTGAAAATTTCAGCTCGTTTGGTGTGTCGATATATTATGTTGCATGTGTATGGAACTTGTAATTGCCAAAGCGTTCTCTGAAAGTGAAAAATGAAAAAAAAAAAAAAAAAAAAACGTTTGAACTTACTGTCGTGGAAAACAATGGGGCAATTCATTGAAGAAAAAAATCAAAACATATTTAACAAGAATTGTCCTCTGTACGTTCTTGTATTTTAGGCTATAGTTGTATTAAAGCAAGTTATTTGTGTTTCAACTATGTGTGTATAGCAGTGGTCTTTTTCCCCTCTCCGTGCAATCATTGCGGATTACGCTTGAAACCACGAATTCAGTATTTAAAGATATTGATGAAAAAAAAAAAAACAGGAGACAGTGGGATAATGGACGACAACGTAGGCCTAGATTGCACCCTTACGGTTCACCTAGCACGTGCTTAGTTCATATTTGTACAACTTGAAGGATTCACTCAGTTCTGTGCACTCAAAGTATGATCATTTTATAGCACAGCTATACATTTGCGCAGTCGCAACTCAGAAATAAAAGTAGGTATATTGTGACATTGTGCCACATAAAAGTAACAGAATTTATTCTCTTGTTGTAAAAGAAAGACTAAGAAAGTAGTCCTGAAACTTACAACTTGTTTAACTTCGTATTTCGAAAAGCCCCATCTTCAATCGTTTGTAGTTGCCCATGGAATAGGGTCCTAACGGACAAGTATAAAACACGCATGCAGTAACATACTGTGACGTGAATTCAATGTAACGATCTTAATTAAGACGTACCAAATCCAGAGAGCGCTTAATTCTCACAAGTAGTGGAATGGTTACTTAATAAAATGTATCCACTTGTTTTTCAAAATGCCTTTTTCTAAAATCACCTGGATCGTAACTTTTTTATTGTTCAGACGTGCTGACTCAAGACCATGTATAGAAGGTCAGACGAGACCTTGGATTTGTGACCATATTAAGTTAGACAAATCTTCTATTAGGTTTTTCAAGGTCTAATCATTATCATGGAAATGTTCCCTTTTAGTATCACCGACTTCCTTCTCCACATCTTGTTTTGATCTTTAGTTTCAGGTTTTAGGTTCAATGCTCAGGAATTTGAATCTTTCCTCCTAAACCTTGTATTGATAGTGAGCCAATGACATTACGTTAAAAGGATAGTCCAGGCAGAAATTTAGCTTTGATATGTTTAAGAGTAAGTAAATGTGACCCTTATAGTAAAACTTCCATCAGTTCCCATGCATGGTTCTCGCGATTTCATCAGTTCGAGTTACCCCTTTTGCTACCAACTGGGAACTTGAAGCAAACAGGAGTGACATCATCTCTTCACATTGCTAAAGAGTCTTTTGTTTTCTTCATTTTTTAATTTATTATTTTGACCTTGAAATCAGCATGTGGTCAACCTACATACTGGTTACGTGAAGGTCACAAAACTCTCATAGCCCTCCTTCATTCACATTAAGATATCACTATATATTGAAGTATTAAATTTGGTATATATTTTAAAGAAAAACATAAAATACTTTATCGATGTGGGGAGATGACATCACTCGTGCTTGCTTCAAGTTAACTGTCAGAAACAAATGTGGCAACTTCAACTGCTCATATCTCGAGAACCACACATGGGAATTAAATGGAAAATTCACTGTAATGGTCAGATTAACTTGCTCTTCAACATATCAAAGTTATGTTCGTGGCTAGACCATCCTTTTAAGGCTGTGTGGACAGTGTGAACTATTGTATGTAAACTATTTTAGAAAGACCGCTCTTAAATGTTGGAGGACACAAAATCACAACAACAACAAAAAATGCTTTACCTTAGCAAGGACGAGAATTAATGCAATATTCACTCACAATTCCTCCAATGAGTTCTGGTCGGCTAATGCTTGCGCAGGTATTGTTGCGAAATTGTTTCTCTGTAGTAACAGCGAACGCAGGTGGGTCTGGTATTTGAAAAGTTCCTCTGACACTTCGGTGAGCCCGTTTTCACTCAAATCTCTACTCAAAGAAGATAAGGCAGTGGAAATAATTAAAAAGGTAAAATCCGTCCTTTGCCTGTGCAAGATAAAAACACATGCCCTGACTAATTTGTAAGTCCTCACGCAGGTAATATATTTTGTTATTTCCTTCTCAAAAACAATGGTTGGCAATTTTACCTGAAATCAATAAAGAACAAACGCACAATCAAATGTTACTCACCTTTGATGTCCTAACTGCCCAGACACGAGAAAGTTTACGAGATGTAGTAGATATCATCTACTGACATTGACAAGTAATGTTGGCAATTTCATTTCATTGTGATGCCGTCTTATTGATTATTGAAAAGTATACGGTATAAGGTATCGGGGAAAAAGAGGACAGATAATGACGATTAAAAAGATTGTGTGATAGAAAGGCCTAGAGTCGATTGAGCTATTAACGTCACTTACGCTGCTAGAAGACTGATATTCCAAAACACCCGCGGATGTAGCTTTTTCAATGCGTTTTGTCCCACGTTTCTGCGGAATGTTAACAAATTAATAAACATTATTGTGCAATCCAAAAATGGCATGGGAATACTTTGTAACGAGAGACATTTCTGTGTTGATCGACAACACTTTACCTGATTATCTTTGTTTCTAACCAACAGACCACCTATAGATTTATTTTACAACTCCTATCCAGCCTGTAGTACACAAAATGTCCAATTTAGTTTCGGTAACAACCAGATTGAACAGCGTCATTTTTGTTCAGGAATATAGCGTTCCACGACTACCTAATACAAGGAGTCGGTATAGGGCAATATTCTAGTAGTTAGATATCGGTACTTACAACAATCTTACTGATTTCATGTTGATAAAGGCATCTTCAGCAATCGATTCAAGGTGATTGCGTTGAAAACGTAATTCTCTGGTAGGAAATAAATGTCCAGAAGTTATATTGAAGTAATGGTTTCTTTGCTTTTCCTAATTTTGTGTATCCGTTAAAAAATATGAACAACATATGTTATTGAGTTTAAGATTGTTAGTTGTAAACACCATATTTTGGGGGCATCTTCAAACGGATTCTAGAGTTCAAAGCTACTCTTGGTGCCAACCAAGTATGCAACTGAGAATCCTCCACCGCAAATGCAGAAAATCGTAACAAATGTATTATCAAACGCTATTTTAAGACACACATCTCCCGCGTAGTCAACTGTCATGTGGTAAAATTTCTCCTGGCAAGGTAAACGCCCGGAGGGAGCTACATAGGCATTTGATCTTTCTACATTAATGTGGAGTGTGCTGCATTATAAATTTGTACTACATTTGTTACGATTTTGTTAGGACTTTATTTGCGGTTGTAACAGTATGGTTGCAAACGTTGCATGTGCTCGCTGGTGCCGGAAAAGTACTGAAAAGAGTGGCGGACACGAAGAAATAAATAGATAAACATTGCAACCTATTTGTTGCATCGGAAAGAAAGTTACCGTCATTGTTGTGGAATACAAAGCGTAACTAACGTAAAACAATGCATTGCACTTCCTTCCCATCATTCCCCTTCTTTTACCTTGGTGTAACTAAAAATCAACTTCTAGGTAAATATGGTTACAATGTTGAAGACAATTAAAATGAGTGAAAAAAGGTACTTATTATAAAAGAAAATATCTGTTTAACATCGTTTGTTACGGCTTGTGTTTCATGTTACTCACGTGCCTTCCAATCCATCTAAAAAGTGACTTTCAATCCGACGCCAGTTGGTGTTTATAATTTCTCTAAAATATGTAAACAAAGTGACACACTCTACTGATTAAAGTTGAACTTGGGAATGAAAAAAAAATGAAACCATTTCGCAAAGGTGGTTTAGTTAGCAATTCTCCTAATTTTGTTACACATGTAAAAGACCAGCGGTCTTCGTTTATTTTTTTTCTCCCTTACAATTTCTGTAAAATATATAAGCAAATTGACACACTTTACTAATTAAAAGTGAACTTGAGAATGAAAAAAAAATGAAACCATTTCTCAAAAGTGGTTAAGCTAGCAATTATTCTAATTTTGTTACACATGTACAAGACTATGATAGGTCTTTGTTTAATTTTTCCTTCTCTCATACGTAAATTGCCTATGTCAACGTATTACTAAGTATGTTACCATGTGAGGAATAGTAACAAAGAAGTAATTTGAATACAAATTAAAAAACTGAATAACAAATCTCGTCTGCAAAGATCATGTTTGACGATATTATACCGAAGGTTAGTGAAAATAATTGTCACAGTGGATGGGCGGTACTTTACCTGCCCCTTAAAATTTCACTTAGGCAAACCAAGAAATTAGATGTGAATAATTTCTGCCTCCTTTGCCATAGTTGGAGAAACCATATTTGAGGACACCGTATATACATATCAAAGCCAACTCTATCCTCCCCTTTTTTGTCCCATCACAACGTAGATGTGCAATATTCGACACAATAAAATTTGTCACCCACAGTTTGAATATTGTCGTACTCACAGTTGTTGCAAGTTATATCCACATTTTTTGAAAAGCCCACTTGGAATCATTGCAATAGGTGCCGGAGCATCTTCTGAACCTCCGAGGTATCTGAAGAAAGCAACTTACATCTCAGAATTTCTCCTAGTATTTATAATGGAGACTTAAGAAGGATATGTCCTATAGCCTTAGAAATTGCAACTGAGTCTCAAGGATTGGCAAAGATATTTTTATGTTATCATCATGTGGAATCATAACGCAATTTTAAACAAAAGTTGAACATTGTTGGACAAAAGTATTACAAAACGAATTGAAACCATGCAACCAATTACAGGTTATTCGCTGTGCGCTATTTGATATGTATCAAAGTTGTATAAGATTAGTCTGTACTTGGATTATGCTTTTGTTTCTTCTACGAGATGAAGGCGGAGAGGGGTAGGATACATATGATGTGTATGCTTGAAGACTTCTAAACGAGAAACAATTGTTTTCACTCACAAAATAGTGTTACCTTTGATCATAGTTATGACTGGTTTGCAGAAACCAATTTTGCAGATAGGTGTTATTGAAACAGTGCTGTACAATCTTTTTTTTAGAGGTATTTCTTTCCAACATCCAACGACTCTAGTTACACATATATCCCGGAGCGACATGATTAAAATCAAATAATTCTTAAACACCCAGCTCGCTCCGAACAATACTTTGATGGGTATATTTGTACATCCAACATCTTTAATTCAATACAACGGACTTTATTTCAATCTGGAGTGACAACAAGAATTTTTTTTCTGCCATCGTGCATTGCGTTTCTATCAATATTTGTACAATCATTAATTTCTCTAGCTACAGAAGGATTTTACATATATACAAGGGTTGAATCATGGATGAACAATAATCGAAGAACAATACAGGGCAATTACTCAAAAAGAAAATGGTTTTGCAGAAAGCACTTTCCAAAGTGTCAAAAGACATAGGCTGCCTTGACTTGATTTTATGTAATTGTTTTAAGACTTGCAAAGAAAATTTAAATTTATGCACGAAGTCGTTCACAGACGGAATCTTATCAAGACGTTTTGGTTGGAAAATAAAGTACCTCGGCTGAAAAATGAGAAAATTATAAGGATGCTTAAGCATTACTTTATAGCCAAAAATGAAATCAGCTTTAGAGATACAAAATTGTCTTCCTAATTAAAAATAACCTGTTCGGTATCTACAATGAAATTAGAGGTATATTTGCAATCCCCGAACATATGGCCAAGCGTGTCATCTCTTTCCCCACAAAAGGTGCATCTCAGATTTTCCTGCATGTTAATTTTGTGTAAATAATTATTTGTGCCCAGCATCGTATGGATGAAACGAAATTGGAAATATTGCAATTTACTCTCCTTAACAGATTTAAAAGAAATCGGATGGATTTTTTGCCATTGCTCGTCATCGAAATTAAAATCAGTTCGCCACTGAATGATTGCTCTTGACGGTAATGAAATACCTTTAATTAAAACACTGTAATATATCTAGAGAGAAAAGGTATACTTTGTATTCTATAGAATAAAGATCCCTCATCATTTGGCGTTTGCGATATGACATTGAAGTTTCGTTTCCACTCAACTGGAATAGCATGCATTTTACCATAATAAAACAAGGATGATCACTGCAAGTTAAACTTGTTTTAGAAATGCTGAAAAGTTAAAAATATTCGGGTGCCACCAAGAAGAGCCTAACATAAACAATTCCCTTATCATACCATTGTTTGTATAAAACTACAGAACCATTAATCTTAATGTCAGAATTGTTCCACAAAACCTATTCTTTTAACAGCAAGAGCTTTTTGACGTTGCCTGCCCCCGAACAACCTCCCAGACACATGCACAAAGTAAAAACATATACAAAAGAAGTTACAAGAAAGAAAATAAACACACAGAAAGCACAAAAAGTAGAAACAAAAGAAGTACACTTAGTTGTGATACTTCATAATGTGAGATGATTTTTGAGATGTTTTTTTTTTTTTTTAACGTTAAAAGTGCTTTACACTCCTTTATGGGTAGGCAAAGTGTTCCAGACTTTGATCTCAATGAAACGGATGGCAAGCTGCGAAGTCTTAAGTCGGAAATATGGTACATACAAGTTATTCAAAAAGCGAATAGGGTAGGAGTGCATGCTGCTGTGAAATTGGAAGTGATTGCTGAAGATGGCTGTATAGTAATGTTGCAGGTCATCTAAATTGAGTTCATTCATATTGACAAACAGAGGTGCTGTATGGTGAAAGTAGTCTACACTATATGTGCAACGAATTGCCCGTTCCTGTAAATTGACAAGAGGTTGCAACCTGTAGGAAAAAGCGCTGACCCATACAATATTAAAACAACTAAGATAAGGAAGAATGAGTGAATTACACAATTAGCCCATGATGCGTCTAGGAAGGACATGACGGACCCTATTCAGTATTCTTACACCTTTAGAGATTTTAGTACTGATGTACTGACTATGATCATGCCAAGAAAGATACTTATCAATACCCCCCCCCTTACAAAAAAAAAAAAAAATTGTGACAGTAGAAATTTTAACAGTTTCCCCTCCAAGTTGAATACTGTTGCCATTACCTTCAATTTTTGTCTTTGAAGATAAACCGCATTAAATAAAAGTGCTTTTAAGAGTAGATGACATATAACTCGAAGATAGTGTGTAATTGGATTAAATGGATACATTAAGTCCCCCCCCCCCCCTCCCTTCACAAGGTTTCGCAAGCAAATGCGCTAAAGAGGCAGATATCTTGAAAACCACATGAAAGGTTCCTGTAACTCCTACAACCCCAACTCCTACACCCCCCCCCCCCCCATCTTGTCCCTCCTCCTCCTGTAACTGTAGCACTGATGGCAAATACCACAATATGTTTACTTTTTGATTCCGTTTTAAGCCATACAGTATCGTCAAGGACGACACGGACAGATTAATGGGTGACATTGACGGTACTAACCTTACTTCAAAGCGTTTTATTTCCTTCGTAAATAAGAGCTCCCTGTAACAAACATTATGCTACATATAAAATGTAGAGTGACGAGTTCGTCTCTCCAGACAAGAATGTCCCTTGCTCTATCTTACTAATTATTAGAAAACAAATAAGAACTCACAAATTTGACAAGTCGCATAAATCGTCAAAAGCTCCCGGTGCAATGGATTCCAACTTCCAACTGTTGGACATATCCCTACAGAAAGCAAGACAAGTTACAATGCTTTCAAAGTGGACTTGAATTTCTCTTCGTAGGATTTGTGTCGGAATTGCCTATCAGTCTCATTTAATAGATGTCATAATGTGAGAAACTGTGCCGACGTAGTAGTGATAACTTCCAAATTCAAACCACATATGCGTCATTTTGGAAGTTTCTACTCCATGGCATGGATTACTTTCTCATTACTTTTCATTCGATGGAACTTAAAATGTTACGTAATAGGTCTGATCCGACGGTGATTCTCCTTTCATCAGTTCTACTTAATCCTTATGTATTTTATCTTTCAATCGAATAGTTCTATATCGCATTAACTTCATATTCATAAATGCACTTGCTAATTTTACAATTACTGTGCAAGCATTCAAACATTGTTAAATCTAATATCAGAAATACACCTACCGGTTGATAAATATTAAGAAAAACAACATTTTGAATGTTAATACGTACAGATATGAAAGTGAAGACAAGTTTCGGAACGTTGAATTGTTTATTCTTCTTATTGGGTTGTACTCCAGCTTCCTTTGTGAAATAAAAGATGGAACACGAAATAACTAGAATGGTTCCATAAGAAATGAGTTAGTAAAACGATAATTTCGGAAGACAAATGCCTGTATTAAACAACTCACGTTATTATCTTTTATTGCATTGGGATTGTGTGGAATCAACTTGGCATACCGGCAAAGTAATAATAAATATTTTTCACTAATGATACAAGGTTTTTGGAAGCAGTGAAAAGCATCAATGAAAAATAAAAAAAGCAAATTTCTGTGCATTTTTTTAAAAAAAGTGTCATTAAACACACACTCTCCTCTTTACCTCCAAGAAATTGATTTCAATTTGATTAATGCGATGTGCATAATGTCTACACATCATTCAAAGTGAATGAATTCCATAAGTTTAAAGAAGAAAAATAATGAGGCTCATACAGGCTGGTTTGCAATAGATCTGCTCGAATGTAGTTTAAAGGTTTTCTTTTTTGATATCAATCAAGCCATGACTCCTAAATTCAACAAACATACATTGCACTAGTCACATCCATTGCAGCTTTCAAAGTTTAGTTAAATTACACCATAATTTGATATATCCTGATTTGCAAAACAAATCAATTGTTCCGTACCTTAGACAAGTTGATTCATTCAAAGACTTACATGTACTTAAGTTTCCAAGAGCCTCTAAATGCTGTTGGAGATAGTTCCTCAATGCGGTTTTCTCTAACATTGCTGTGAACATAGTAATTGATTTCGTATTTTCATTTCATTTATTTTGTTCTTTATGATTACTGATAATAATTGAAAAAAAGCAGCAAGAGCATAAGCAAAGTGCCAATATCAAGATATCATGAAAGGATGCACTCTAAAAAACTTGACAGAGGCTTGTTTAGTAGAATTCGCCTTAGAAAGTAACAACAGAAAAGTAGAAAAAAGATAAAGAAAAACACAAAAGTTGAATCAACCTAGAAAACGATAATTGATGACAACTGGTGGCACAAACACAATGTTTTGTTTGAAAAGAGTTAAATAATGTGTTGGGAAGAAATCTAATAGCTTCTCTTGATGAAGACAAAGAAAAATGTTACTGAAAACTCCCCTGACTTTGGAAATGTGAAAGTAAGGTACCGGTAACATTTCTTTACACTATACAAGTAGTCCCCCCTTAGGCAATGGTCGTCCAGGACTGTTTAAGTGTGGTGGGTGGGAGACCGAACGTATAGGATCGAATAGTCGGTAAGTATACATACCTAAGGTGAACAGAATTGAGGGATATGATCATGTGATAGTGAAAAAAAAATATGCTAGAGCCTTTTTTACGGCCGGATTAAACTTGCTGGATTTAGCTAATACTGTTGACTTTCCATGCGGAACATAGCCATCGGTTGGCGAGTAGCGTTCTAGAAAGATTTTGACAATCATACTTGCCAGATGAAAGGAAACAGCACTATGTGAGTCCATATTTAACATAACAAATTTCATTTAAGAGGATTTTAAAGGAGATAAAACTTATTTAGCTATTGAAAAGTGTTGAAAAAATGAATGGCTAAGTACGTTCTTTTTTTGCACAGCGGGCCATTTGGGATCAATCTATCAAAACATTTTTTTCATACAGTTTGATGGTCATAATATGTGGCCAGTAGAAAAAACAATGGCTCGTCCCAGTGTTTGTGGTTCATTAATTTGAGGGAAATGCCATGAAGTGATTAATGAACATAGAATTGGCATTTCAGGGTTCACCTCACATGTTTTCACAATAGGGATTGTTACAAATGAAGTAGTGCACATGTTGCCTACCAACTAGGCCTAAATAAAAGTAATCTTCACTACTTAAAATATTTGGTTCTTTCTGTGTTACGTTAGTGTTCAATCGACCACCTCCAACTTGAAGCACGTGACATTGTGTGCCAGCAAGTCTACATGGACTCCGGGGTCCGCCTAAGAACCTCAGATGAGGCAAGCTGCGGTTCCTTGCATATCAAAATGGTAAAACAGGTGCAGCTGCATAGGTGCAATAACACTAACCCTAACGTTTGTCCTCCATTTGCATTCGTTACAAAAATGGAAAATATTTTAAAGTTGTACAAATTAGTTATATCAACAGCTCGTAGCCGCAAACCCACCTATTTTGCTGATTAGCTACAACTGAGGGTAAGTTTTAGTTGTATAAAAAAGAAAGCAGAATTATGTAAGCTACAGCAAATGGAAAATATTGTAAAGTTGTACATATTAGTTATATCAACAGCTCGTAGCCGCAAACCCAATTATTTTGCTGATTAGCTACAATTGAGGGTAAGTTTTAGGTTTCCCCTGCCACTAGCGTATGTAGACCTGAGCAAGGGATTGAAATGGGGAAAGAAATGACTCAATGAAGGTTGTATACTTGCTCAACATACACTTGCGTAGCTCACCGAAAAAAAGTAACAATACCTCTCAGATTGCGGGAAATGGTAGTTTTTGGTCTTTCTGGCCTTGCTTTTTTCTGGTAAATTTGTTTATTCCTTAGAACAGAAGTTAGAAACTTTGTGCTTCCACTAAGAATAATGTATATTGCTTTTATGTTTGCATTTGAGGTTACTAAAAGTGTGTGTGTGTTGGGGGTGTTAGTGTCCCCATGGAACATATATCCCCCCATCTAGGCCCATGACGTACTCCAGTCGAGGTATGTCTCTCGCGGCTTCCAGGTCTGGTACCGGGTGCAATTTCTTCAGGCAATGATGTATTGGGTACTGTTTCAATACATAATGTGGGCCAATCAATAAGACATACATCAAAGTTTACTTTCAAAATAAAGTTTACCTGTTGAATTATTACCTTTTAAATAGCTTACAAGTATTAGCATTTGTTTTAACTAAGCAAAATACATATCCAAGAGGTAAAGGTAATATCCTAATGTATGTCTCTCTGTCGCCTTTTCTCCCAAGGTGAAGCACACTACTATCAACTTGTGTTAGTATTTTTCTTTTGTGTTTCACAGGTAGTGTTAGGCCTATCTATAATTTTCTCTTCACTGTTTTTTAAAACTAACATCGGTGCAATTGATTACGATAATAACGACAGTAATAATACATTTCATAAGACTGAATTTTAGAAGTGTTTTTTGAGAATTTACAATAATTCTCAACAGAGCAAAACATTGCGACATAATTTTTATGTCGGTCAGTCTGGTTGTAGGATGCAAAAATTGCAATGTAATAGTAAATAACTTCAACTTACACATTTTGCAATTTGCTTTTACCACTAAACATTTCTCCAATGTCTTTTATCTGGTTTTGTTCGAGATCTCTGTGATCAAGAAATAAAAAAAAAATCGTATTTCAACTTATTGTGTAATTGCTAATGTTTTTAATGTTCGTTTAGAAGCATTACCACATATCAATGAATAGTAAAAGGTAAACATTACAGAACAAGTTGTATCATGTCAACATGTTGTTGCTACTTACTTTTCATAAGCCCAACAATCACATAATACTCATCTTATACCTATGTGCACTATAACGACATTGTCTGAAAGTATGAACTTATTGTTATCAGCCTCGATGTGATGAAGGAATGTTAAACTTCAACCGATTCTTTCCAAGTCATTGTTATCACTGGGCAAAGCATAACATTAACTCATACGCACAATAATGACACCATCTGGCAGTATGAACTTATTCTCATCAGCCTTGATGTGATGAAGGACCATAAAAATTAACCAATACATTCCAAATCTTTCTTCAAACTGAGGCGAAACATACCATTCACCCATATGCACTAATGACACTGTGTGGAAGTAAGGACATATTCTTATCAGCCTCGGAATGATGAAAGAGTGCAGAACGCGATTTGATCGATCGATTCCAAGTCATTCCTCACACACTGGACGAAACATACCTAATTATATACACCCACAATGACACCATGTAACAGTACGAACTTATAGTTATCACTCTCGATGTGATGAAGGAACATAAAACTTAACAAATCCATTTCAATATACCCTTTACATATATGCACTACAATGACACTGTCTGGGAGTAAGGACTTATTCGTATCAGCCTCGATATGATGAAAGAGTATCAAACTTTACTCGATGACTCGACTACAAGTCATTCCTCACACTGTACGAAACGTATCATATACTTACACTGTAATCACATCGTCTGGAAGCATGAATTTATACTGGATGGTGTTATTGTTTGCAAACCTATTTGGTAGTTGAGAAAATAAAACGTTGTAAGATGGATGACTCCTTTAAAGTAACCTTAAAAATTATGCTCCACATATTCATAATAACAGAGGTTATGTACAAGATACGTATATACCACATAATTCTAGCTGGTAACTGTTTACAGTTGTTTAACCAAAGGATACCGTTGTCCTTAATAGAAGGTTGCAGTTTATACGAACATACTGGAAAATATAGTAGAAATTTTGTACAACTGAGCAATAGGTAACAATATCTTAAAGGGAAATAGGGCGTTTAGAATACACCTACATGACATGCGAAGAAAATAGCTTAAACCATTGTTAAACCATTCAGTCTCATCAGTAAACATCTATCAAAGCTTCATCTTCTCAAAATATTATGCATGCGATGAGCAACGGAAGATGCATCATTTGAATTTTGAAAAGTTTGGGTGAACAAATTAGTGTTGAGCAACAAATAACTGAATTTCGATCTGTGAGGATCTTATTTCTTGAAAAGAAGGCTACCGTTCTTCCTTATTTTGAATCATCTATCATTATACGTCTACAAACATTGGTTTCAAAAATATGGATGTTTTCTCTAAAACAAATGCCCTATTTCCCTTTAAAATCGGTTTTACTGTTAAGTGTGGTAATGATCCAAATAATTTGTAAGGAAACTATACACATGTCATATATGATACCATTAGGCGTCGAAACGACTTATTCGTATAGCCAAGTTATACAAGGCTTCACTTTAACGACAGATATAATACCGACGATTAGCGACCTTGAAATAAAAAGAAACACTTTTGTAAATTTGATACTTACAGGCGCTTCAGGTTTGGCATTTCCATCATAGCCAAATATGGCACCTCTTGGATATTACAGGAGCTAATGTACCTGAGAATAATTACATCGCAAAAGTATGTTGCTAACTTGAAGGACAATTTGAAAGTCTGGGATACTTTTTTAACATTCATTTGTCTTTATAAACGTAAATTTTATACTATACTGTACAAACCATGGCAACCTGGGCATAGGACAGTTGTAAACATTAAAAATCATAGACCACATTTGACAACCCCTACATAACCTAGCGCTCTTGAACTCTTCATATATTCTTGCCAGGACATTTGTTACACTCGAAAATTAACCAACAGGAAAATATTATGTCTCTAGGGCATACGTCTGGGATTATCTACCAATAGTCATACAATTTATTTTTTTCAATATTGACGAACGCATTTCTTCAGTCACGGTTCAAGGTCATATTGCAACAAGGGCACACCTCACTGACATTTCAAAGTCATGTCACGGAGGTTCTGCAACCAAGGCGAAGAGAGATATAATGCGTAAACCTTTTTGTTGTCGCTTCAACAGTACTGTAAATTATTACGGGTTCCCTCAGCCTCGTAGGGTTTCCCGTTCCAAACCGTAAAACTCACAGGTTCTCTGTCCATTTTGGGAAATTTACTGGAAATGGATTCGGATGGCTCATGGTGGGCATCTTGCACGAAACGACCCTTAAAGTGACGTTGCATTCGCATACGTCACAGGCGTGATTCAAACCGAGCTTAGTGTCTAGTGAAATTATAAACCGAGAAGATGACACAATTATGTCGAAGTATTAACATGTGAATTACAATTATTCATAGGTAACAAACATGCATGTGCAAAAAAAAAAAAAAAATCAGAGTGCAATGGCTTATCGGTTAATGTAGTAGATGTCTAGCTGTACACTAATTTTCAATCAACTTTGCTTTGAAAAACATCGAAATCGTGAAATCTGGAAGAGGGGCTTGTAAAGCCAAAATAATTTCTTGCACGCTCCCCACAAACAATGGTGGCTCACTTGTTACATACCTCCGTCGCGGTACACCCAACAGAGTCATGCTGAACAACCTAGACAAGCCATGATATATATGTCATATCATGGATGTTTGGTGGTATTATTGTACAGTACATTTAATAGAGGGGGGGGGGGGGCCCCTGCAGATAATAATCTAAGCGATTGTCATGGACATAATTCTGTTCAATCACAAACAGTCTATGCAACTGTGCAAGGAGAGAGGTTAGATAAAAAAAAAAAAAAAACGTTTGAAATGATTAACTGTTATACGCACCGGGACCACTTGTGGCATGTCCTAGATAGACTGTGCGAGGCACCACCATAAGAATAGAGAACATGGTAACGACGTTGAGGACATTGCATACGTCATGACCTCCCATCGTCTTCTTTCCGGCTTACTTTCCTAATTTACGAAGGATTGCTAAACGTGATAAGCACATGAGGTAAATGTATTAAACAAATTCCCCCTTCCCCCCCCCCAAAATCAATCAATATCACTCATAATTTCATGAAATTGATAAACAATGAAATACACATAAAAGTTAACCAAATGGCATTGTGAGCGGGTACGAAATGATATTTGGAGTGATAGAGATGCTTCCAAATAAGTTTAAGTACTCAATTTTATGTTAGTATGTAACTATAATTTTCTCGTCATGTTTATTTCTTCTTATCAACCAGAAAAATCTTGTTTCCATCACAGCGTAAATTAACTTGATTCTGTGAGTTGATTCTTGTGTTACAGAGATTATACGCTTTACTTATACCATCTACGTTTACAATACTTCCTGCAACTACCTTTTACCGCTGAGTTCGAAAATGCCAAATACAAAGTGCCTTACAAAAGTAGACATATCTAAAAGCAACATCACTTGAACTTAAAGGCAGTAACTCATCACGCCAGTCTACATTTCGCATGTAGTAAGCAAAATTCTCAGTTGGTTCTGCTTCTGACAGTAAATTCGAAAGAAGATGAATGGGTCATATTACACAGCATACACAGGGGTCCATTTTCTATTACACATGTGGAAGATTTATCGGAGTGACTACAAGTAAATGGTTGAGAGAATTGGAACTGTCTGAGGCTATGAGTCACTGTCGTTACTGATTTTATTACCCGTATTGTAAGTTCATAAGTTTCAAAACAATTGAGATTGTCGTTTGAAAATTATTTTCTAAGAATTGAAGCAGAGGTTTTCTCATAACTACGTTCTTCTGATTTGCATTGTGTAATATTATTGTAATCATTGCACAATAATGTAGTCCTAACGACATTATCTAGACTTTTCATTCAGTTAGATAGGTTAAAAGGTTCTGTAACCAAGAGCATGGAAGTAATGCGGCAAATCAAAGTCGAGATTTTACGACTTTTTATGATTAAATTTGCAAGAGACCATGGGAGCGCTAAAAGTGAATTTGAGTAACGCAAAAGTAGAATTAATGTCACTTACATGCAACTGCGAGACTGCTGGTCGAACTGAGTCTGTCTAGTTGATACTTCACCGAGAACTGAACTCAATCCCAAAAAGAGAAAGCAGCTTAGATCCAATAACGCTAGCTGACTCGGCTTCCTGTTATTGAAGACTGGTATCCTTATTTTGTTTTCGTAATTTAATTTTCATGAAATATGACCCTTTCTAAAATGGGAGCACCCTTTTATTTATAGAACGGGGATTTTGAATCGTCGTTGAATAAAATTACCGCCGTAGATGCTTCGTCGTTTATATGTTTAACGACATCGGATCAAGGGTGTTCGTAAGGTTTAGCGTTTCACACGAAGAGAAAACAAAATAATCAAAAAGAAACAAATAAAAAAAAAGGGAAGGTAAAGGGAAGGTGAAGAAAATGCAAGTTTTAAGTATTTCAGCGCCCTCCAAATCCAGGAAATGATGATGGTGTTACCAATGTCATGTCTTCAAATTCAAGCAAGTACAGTATTCATCATAAAATGTTCAAATTTGATCAGACGTCTTCAGCGGAAAACTCTCTAAATGAGATTAATTTTCCATCCAAAAAATACTAACAATACCCTTCTCTGTAGCGTGTTGCTGAGCCTGGAAAGCGTAATTTTTAAAAATCGAGGGGGAGCGGGTGCATGTGTTTTTCCTGCATTTCGTTCCAAACAATTTTGAAGATCCTCTTAGATTGTCTTCAGACAATTTTAAGTTCACCCTAGTCAAAAATACTGTCCGATGAAAGGCAAAAGGCACATACTGTATTTCCGTATCACACTGTATCACACTCGTTGATGTCCCCTCATCCATGTCCCAGGCTCAATAAGGAAACAAAATCAAACTACATCAAGGGCAGGCCTGCAAGCAAGTCACTGTGACTCCACTGCCCCAACAAAATAAGGTGTGTGATTAAAGATTGTTCATCAAATGTTTGTCCAGTACGGCGAGAATATATGAAAGATTATGTATAATTTATGATTTTTGCCCTATCTCAACCCACATGATATGTTTAAACATTTCCACAGATTTACTTTTGCCCTGATTAATTTGCAAAATTCAGAACATGAAATCGCTTTTTCAATATTGTGCATATGCAGCTTATCACACCCAGGAAGTGACGTTTTCGGCCATCTTGGGAGTTTGAAAAGCCAAAATTTTCTTGAACTCTCCGTGCCTACCGATGGTGGCGCTCCACTTAGATAGTCCTTTCGGGTTCCTATATAGAGAGGGTTGCGACAGCTGTTTAATTTATGCCATTCTGCCGCAAAACTGTACGACCTTATTTGCCTTAATGATCGCCCATTCGGAGGCAAAGTGGCGCTTAAAGATCGCAAACCCTCTCTATATATCTATTACACAGAGCCCCTCTGATTGAAACTGCCAGCTCCGCCACTGTTACTATATAGGTTTTTAAGGTACTCTGAAACACCAAAAGCTGAATCAACGGGGACCCAAGATAAATTTCACCAACCCCTATAATGTCGTTCACGTCTGGATGGTGAGGCAGCGCGAACCTTAGGAGACCCCTAAGCACAGTACTTAATGCGCACGCAAAACACATTAAGCAAGATTGGCACCGTCCGCCCGAGGATGGTAGAAAATTATGACCATTTCTCCTTCTAAATTTATTCCCCAAGTAGCTATGCAAACACACCCTACAAAGAATTAACATCAAAGGCAAACATATTGATTAAAACATTGAAACATACAATTACATTGTACTACGATGCCTTGCATTGGATCACATTTATTTTCATTGAAGGGGATGAGAATAGACTAAAGTGCGTTTGATTGTGACTCTGTGTTGTACTGTACTATACTAAAATGTATCATATCGTACCTCATTTAATTCTAGTCATAAAAAGAGGAAATTATCTTCACACAAGTAAGTACACAGTCAAACAAATCATCTCTTTATATACCGAAAGTGAAACTATATGTTATACAAATATGGAAACCGCAAGAAGAAATAACACAGGAAATAATGTCGCTTTTTATACATAACAGCAACTCTTATTCCTGGGTTAAAAATTATCCAGGAGAAAATTACCATGCATACAAAAATGTTAGTGGAAAGTGCTGCTTTCAAGACAACTTATTACTTAAATATATACGATGCACACGACCTTGCAGAACATTTCCTCCGTGTAGTTGGTGTAGTGAAACAGGTGGTTGATATCATGCAGCAAAGTTTTTTAAGCCTTATTTGGAGAGAGGATATTACATAGTTCTCAGTATTTCTGAAAATGCTGCTCTTGGGGTTAAAAGTTGTTTTTAGTGCCCACTGATTGCAATGATTGGTAGACTTATTGGCCGAACTCTAATATTTAATAGTTAGATAACGTACAGCATAATCCGCAAAGTTCATCTGGCTAACAATGTGTTGTATGTGTACGCAAAAAGGCTTGAATGTGTCGGTAATATCGTAATGTCTATAAATAGTAGTCTCACGTGGAATGTTCTTCATGATGTTCCTTGTTGCTTTGCTTTTTTTGTTAAATAGTTTGCGCAGGACACTACAAGTGGACCACATGAAGCATGCCAATTACTTCCTGATGGCGGATAATGGTCCTCATATACCAATGACGCACTGAGTCACATTATAAACTTTCCAGACGACAGCCACTGTAAAAGTAGAACAAAGACTTCCGCTGTAGGCACATTTCTGTTTCACTGTTACCATCATACATCTTAAGAACAGCTGCGTAACAGTTGGACCAAATGGAGGTTGAAGATGTCATCATGGGAATGACTTGTTTGCGAGGTACCTTCCTTTTGAGTATACCAGGTTCATAGATATAGTTAATTATAGCTCATTACATCCAAATAGTTGCATAGTTCAGTAAATGAACCAGCTATCTGAGTAAACATTGTGTGTACTGTCCTTCCAGAGTTATTTGAGCTATTTATCTCGAACATTTAACATTTGTTGCTCAGCTTTGACTGTATACTCCACATGTCTTGAACAACAATGTTAAGTGTTCTAGTCTGCATATTTTCGACTTTCACTTTCTGCGTTTTTGTTACAGCCATTTTGCCGTGTCTCCTAACTTGTTACCAACATTCCACCAAAATACAATTCATATCAAGTATCATAATAATAGAACACTAACCAGTAGCATTTACAAAAAAAAAAGAAAAACAATCACGCAATATTTTGTTTGTATGCGATAGTCAGACTTTAATTAGTATTTACATAACAATAATTTAAAATCTGTAATGAAATCTGGCCTCAATGCATTATTTCTGTTTACTAGTGCTCCGAACGACCAATAATATGATCAATTTAAGTAATACTAAGTTATAGGAAACTCATTAAAGCAAAGAGAAATAAAGAGAAATAATTTATCAACTTCTTGCAAATTTCTATATTATTTTAATAAGATTGAAAATTGTCAAATCAGGGCCGGATTTAAGCACAGGCCAGCAGGGAACATGTGCCCGGATGCCTCCCTGGAGGTTTACATTATTAGTTCCTTATTCTGTAGAGTATGCCAGACTGGATTCAGAGTACCAAACAGAGGGAATCCCATGTTGAAGATTACCGAATGTTTAGCTGTCTTTGCAACATTATGAGGCAGAAATAAGCATCGATTAAGTCTCCCACGAGGGTGTGAAAGGGATAGATGAAGTGATTGAAAATTACCTTTCTTTCTTCAAATTATCTTTCTTTTGTGACCGAGACCTACTGAAGGCTTATGGAGAATTATATTCGAGGAGGCACATAAGTTAGTGCTGCCCCCCCCCCCCCCCTTGCTTCCTAGATTTGTGAATTCAGTGACTAAAAGAGAATGTGATGTTGCTAAAATTGTATCCCTGGTACTAAGGGTGACTTACACATACATGCGGTCTGCAAACTGTTTTGGTATCTATTTGAACTTGCCACGTATTTTATTCTGATATCAAAACATAAAAGTAGTATACCATAGAACTAATTACATAACAAAAAAATACAATAACATAAATACAAAAATAGTTTGCCATGACACATCATCCTAAATCGATAAATACGGATGCATGTATACACGCTTCATCATTGGTACCGATCGTCATTCTCTTTTCTGCTGCAATTTCCTATGTCAGGAATCATCACAAAGAGGGACAAACTAATCCAAGGTAAGCCTTTGATAAACGGATGTCCTATGCCTCGAGAAACTCTGGGGCATCTAAGTTGATTATTTTGAAAGATCCATGTGTCAACTACACACCTTAAGCAAGCCATGAGGTAAAAAGTGAAAAAAATATGAATATCAATGCATTACAGCTAAAGTTAAGGTGGATTGGTTATAGTGACAGCTGAATCTGTGACGGAGCAAATATACAAATGAATAAGAATGAGGTCAATTTTGCATGAACGTTTCCTTGAAATCTCTACAAATATATTTCATTGATGGAATAAATCAGTTCTTTGATTTGCATAAAACTCTGGTCCATTATTAATGAAACAAACATTCCATGTGGTATCACCAATACTTCGGCGGTATATGGATAGAAATGTAATCTATGTAACTCTAATTTATTTCCCCCCTAAGTTTGTTTCCTCTTTTCTTTAAGCTTCCTCTGTTAAAATTCCTCTTCTCCCATCTACTCTCGTGAGTCCCTCATCATAAACTCTATTATTTTCATAATTCTATGATTTGAACTGGTATTCCCTTTCAAAACCCCTGGAAATTGAGAGAGCAGTCATGTAAACAGTCATTTCAATCTTCCCAGAACTCTGAATGACCTCATTGCTCTGATGGACGTATGCACTCACAATGTCAGTCAACCTCGAAAAACTTAACTTGGTGCACTGCCATTGGGATATTGCCTTCGGATCTAAAACCACTTGACATAATCAGTGACAATCTGTTCCCATTCACATCAGGGGACAGTATTTCTCCTACACCCTGCACAACCATTTCAGAAGGACTTGGTAAAGAACATCTCCTCATATGTTGCCGGAATTGGTCCACGGGAATGTATATCGGTGGGGGAAATTGTTTTACTTTTTCATAATCGTTTGTTAGGTGTACCCCCTCATGTTCTGTGCAATTTTCGTCTTCAACAGTTTTTCTATTTGGTTCTGAGTAAATTGCAGCCGTTTCCTCATGAGACATACCACAGTGTCTGCAACCAAGTATCATGTCATTTTCGTCATCTCGAAATGACCGCACGTCATCTGCAGAAATGGACTCGTAAATGTGCTCGTTTGAAAATACATCCTCGGCCATATTTAACGAGAGCAATGAAAAACATTGCGTTAATCGGTGTGTTGAAAATCGCCAGTCGCTGGGTATGCGACGGCTTCTCTTCCAGCGATGGATAGAATTTTTCATGTATCGACTTCTGTGCAGTGATTGTCTCTGCAGTATGTTTCTGAACTTGTTTCCATTACTACCAGACAACTTGGACCCTGTTCGACCTCTTCCTGGAGGATTGACTTGTTTCGATTGCAATAAATTAGAGAGGAAGCGATCACGGCCAAAGGTAAATGTTGATTCTAATCTATACCTTGGTAATGAATTGTGTCCATCAAAACTGAACTGGCTAGACAATCTGTTGTAAGAATGTCTGGTGTCAAAGTGTGACGTCTTCGACATACTGTTTTGATATATTTTTTCGGTGCCAAGTATCTCCCTTTTTACTCCCGAGGTATTAAAATGGCTTGCCTTATCACACAAGCAGCCATCGGATGATGATAATGTTCTCTCATATGATATTTGTCTATGGAGCGAAGGTAGAGGCTGTTGCTTGGTGCAGTCTACTTTTTGATTTCCTGGTGGACGGGTTGATGTTGATTTCATCAAATTTGACAAAAAACGATCACGTCCGAAGGTAAATTCTGACTCTAATCGACACCGTGAAGACGGATTGTTGCCATCAGTACTAGCGTAACTTGACATTCTATTGTAAGGTTGTCTGGCATTGGCTGCGCATGATCTCTTCCAGATATTCGTTTGATTCATTCCGTTTAGAGCATCGTCCGAGCTACGTGTCTCCATTCTCACATCTGAGGAGTAAAAGTGACTTGTCTTATCATACCAACAGCCGTCTGATGACGATAATGTTCTTCCATATAATAGTTTCCTATTATGTAGGAACAGAGGAGAGAGAGGCTGTTGGTTAAGGTTTTTGCAGCCCACTTGTTGCTTCCCTGGATGGCAAATTGGTGTCGGTTTCATCAGATTAGAGAAAAAACGGTCACGTCTGAAGGTGAAATCTGACTCTAATTGACACCGTGACGACGGATTGTGGCCATCAGTACTGGCGTAACTTGACATTCTACTGTAAGGTTGTCTGGCATTAGGTGCACATGATCTATTCCAGATATTGCTTTGATTCACTCCGTTTAATGCATCTTCATAGCTACATCTCTCCATTCCCACACCTGAGGTGTTAAAGTGACTTTTCTTATCATACCAACAACCATCTGATGAGGATAACTTTCTCTCATATGATATTTTTCTTGGGAGAGGAGGCAGCGGTTGAGTAAATCTAGTGCTGTCAATTTGTATCTTCCTCTCATAGGTAGAACGTGACCCTCTGCTCTCTAAATTGACGATAACATTATTTGGTGTTACACATAATTGCGTTGCCTGATGGTTGTCCGTTCGCGATTTTGCAAATTGAAATTCTGCTTCTGATGGATAAACGCTGCCGCTGTTAGCTCTACGTTCAACTTGTTCATTGGGTCTTATGCGGACACGACACTTGGACAAAATGTACCTTGCATTTCCAGCCAAAAACGAACAAAATACAATACAGACGCCTGCAATGCATAGTACTGTGATATTACTCGTCACTAGGTCACTACCAACGAGGTTAGGAATCCCAGTAGATACTTCGGCATTGGCCATCGACGAGGATCTTGATGAAGTGACCGCCGAATACTTTTTATTTGATAGGTCAGTAATCAGGCTTTCTCTATATTTACCTGCATCTGTCGTTTTTGTTTTATATACTGTTTTTGAAGATGTCGCGATTGCGCCAGTGGCAGTATATCCTTTAGATGAGTTGCTGAATTCCGTTGTAACAATTGAACTAACAACTAAAAGACGTAAATATATCCTGCACGGTGACCCAGAACAGACCACTTCGCAATCAATGTCCGAGTCGTTTCTCTCTATGTGGAGTAATTGATTTTGGTAATCTGAAACAAGGATAAACAAGGATAAGGTACCGTCAGTGAGTCTGTCAATATGGAAGAAAAAGCACATGATTCAATGCTAAATGACTGACCTATTTTAGGATCTCATAACTTTCGAACAACGTTTGAACCATACTTTCTGCTATGTTGTAATGGAGAATTCAGTTGCTGGTTCCATATAGCAACTAAATGTTCTATTAAGTGACAAATGGAAAAAAAAAATGAAACAGAGGTTAATGGAAGACTGAACGAAATACCAGTTTGATAATAAACTTTGCTATGTTATATAAAGACGATATAACTATTGACCGTTGTAATTTCTTGAAATATTTGATAGTTGACAATAGGGTGAAAACTACAGAAACATTGTGTAATGTGTCTAAATGTAATGCAATGACCTCGTGAACCCACGTGTACCATTTTGTTGCCTTATCTATCTTTTTCATGATAAGCACTAAGAGAAAACGAAGACATCTACACAAACCCGGTCTATCATAGGTAAACCAGTACCTGAAATACTTCAACATTCCATTCACAAATCTTTATTTTACACATTTGTCCCAATTTGCTGTGGTCAGCAATGCCAATAATCACCCAGATACAGATCTCAGTCCACCTCTCCTATTTGTTGAAGAACGATAGTTTTGTCAGTCTGCTTCTTTTGAACAGCTAAATTCCGACAATTTGCTAACACTGTCTAAAAATAAGTTCATACCAATGCCAAACTAATTCCGAATACACTATTTAATGAAGAGAAACGTTTGTACACCAATTTACAAATGAGAGCCACATTGAAAAAGATGGCATACAATAGTATTTTGATAGATAGGGAAGCATGAGAAGAGTGATGGTTTTCTAGATCTAGGAGAGGGTTGTGAAGGAAGAGTTGTCCCACACCGGCTCAAACTTAGATGCAATACTTGGCTTTTTTGGAAGTCATAAAATGTGCTAGATTGAGCTTTGAAAGTTCCAACTGGTATGTCAGACTTTCTGACCATCCCCTCTCCTAGACTGAAATATGAGAAGTTCATATCAAATTTCAGATTTAATGAAAATTTGTTTCAATTACCAGGTAATCTCACAATCTGTCACAATAATTGGCATCTTTTTCATAAGATGTGAAAAAGATGATTTTTCTAAAGATGTGCTAGACTGATATATGAAAGTTTCTAACTGACTTTCTTAGATTTTTCGACTATCGTAGCTCTGACTTTTTTGTTGATAGGGGGTGGAGGACCTTCACCGGTCGTGTCGTCTCCGAGTGTTACCAACAATTCATTCAAACACACGTTCACAAACAGTAGGGAAGGAACGTGCGTCATTCCCTTTCCTTCTTTTGTCCAATGACATAACACGGCAAAGAAACCACTGCGTGCCAAGCGCACTGATGCTGGCATTTCGGATGTGTACATGAGTTTAACCTTGGTACATGAACACCTGAACTGCATGGTCACACAGCCAGCAATTACATCAGTTACTCACCAAAACTGTGGGCGATAGGCTATTTGCTACAATGTCCCCCTACCATTCAAAATGTGAGCCAAACCTTTTCTCTCACAAAAGGTGGGGGGGGGGGGCATTTGATATTGTGTCCCGCCCCTATCAAAATGTGGGGGGACGTGTCCTCCTGTCCCCGAGGATTGACGCCCATGGATTGAATTAAATTATTGTAAGAAAAATTGTAATGTCAATAAGACACTTTGCGGTCACTGTGTAGTCCAGTCATGTAAGTTTGCTAAAAGGTTGTCATAAAATATTTTCAAATGAACAAGACTTCAGTCCATTCTTATCAATTTCTCCCAATATCAGGACCGCGACCTCTCGTAGTCAGATATACTCTCTTAAGTGTTTGACAAGTGGCAGACATACCCTACTGTCATAGGATAAGCCAAGGTCCAAAATAAAACATTGAAATAGGCCTGTGCAAAGTGCGCATGTACTCTCGTTGCACCGTTCCAGCATCGTCAAGATCGGCCGTTGAAACATTTTAGTCAGTGGTCAGGTAGTGAAGTTTCCAACAAAGTTACTGAAAACATTTAGACTTACTTTGTGTGGTGCATATCCGAAAAGAGTGATGAAGTGTTGAACTTTACAATTGCACATTCCCACTTGCATGTTGGTTTGTCCTCAGTGGTGCTTTTCGATGCAGTTTTCTTTACATTTCAAATGTCCGAGTTTCAAATTTCGGCAAAGACGTGAAGTCTCATCTCTTTCATTAACTCTGTTTCGGTGTCACTTCGTTCTTTTGTTCTTAACTTTCTTCAGTAATTGCCTCATTAAAAGGTACATAGTCCTTCGATAATGGTTCAACACATCAATAGTAGAAAATATTTGCAAGTCATAGATAACTCGTTTTCTACAAACTATAGTATGGAATGCAAGCAGATGATCAGCAACAGTGCTTGTACAGACGAATTGCCGCACTCATGTTAGGTACTTCACAGTGACAAGTTAGGTTTCACATTTGGTCTTTCTCCCGTTAAGTGTATTAATCACTCTCATCAAAGTGTAATGAAAGTGCAAGTGGATCTAATAGTCTACAAAAGACTCCTCCGTTTATGAGAGCGGCGTAGTAACCTGTAGCTTTTGTGCAATCAAAACCGTTAGTGTTTTACACGGAAAAGCTGGACGCCGGGAACGTTACTCGTGGGTACTGACAGTTCTGTGTAAAACTGTCAACCTATGAAACGAATGAAGGAAAGCAGATATTTTTTCCAAGAATGAGACGAATTAGCTAATCTGAACTTTCACTTTGAAGTAGCCAATCTATTGTTGACTTACCTAGCAATACGTACTTAATTCAGCCTGGTCAACTACATAGAATCTCTCAATACCATCTTTACAAACATATTTTTTCCCATGATGGTCGTACCATTTAATGTATAGGTTTCTCTAGTGACTTTTCTATCTTCAATGACAAAGACTGCTATCTCCAGGGAATGCATTCAGTAAATTAAAACATTGATTGACGTAAAGTGTTAATGAATGTCGCTTGTTATTATGACTCTTTTATCATTGTGGGTGAGTTTGGAATCATTGCTGCCTCAAACAGTACGTTTTCATTGCTTTAACGATGTAGCCACAATCACACTGAAGACTAGATTAGCTAATCCCCATTGCATAACGAATACTGTGGACTCTCCAAACAGTGCAAGTTTTCAAATGAAAATCAATACCTTACAACTGCTTATTTCATATATTTTCATGTTTAAAAATGAGCAGCGTTTCTCTCAAAACAAGTGGTCACGAGCAGGCCATCATCCAATCATGTGTTGAGGGAGAAGGATGAGGAGAAATGCATTCAAAGACATTAGCTTTGGTGTGTGACCTGAGTCTCAAGAAATACTGCATGGAATAATGCGATGGAGTCGAGTCCACGCAGTCAGAGCCGGAGTCATTATACCTTTCGAGTCCGAGTCCTCGATGACCGAGTCCAAGATCGAGACCCTCGAAGTTCGAGTCCAATTTCGAGTCCTGGCCATTGTGCAAATGTGACACGTACCCTTATACGTAAAATATGACAAGATTGCCAACAGGATTGTAGTCGGGGTCATATCTTTAGGAGGGGGGGGGGGTGGGGGGAAAAGATAAATAATTCCGACTGGAACCGGATCTTATTAATACTGAGACACTACTAATACCTTAGTAGGCTAAGGTATTAGTAGTGTCTCAAACTACTAACTCCCCAGTGCAAAAATTAAACCATCACGGCATGTCAAATTCTCAGTTGTCCTTGAGATAAAGGTCAAGCAAACAAAGAATACCGAAAGGCTCATCAGGTGAGTCCCTTCCTGGTTGGCACAAATTTGCATATTTGCCCTATGTTTATTCATGCTGCAATTGTAAAAGAGAAATTGTTTGTTTGTTTGTTTGTTTGTTCAGTTTATTTCCACTATCAACAAGACAAAACATGAGGTTACAAAATCAACATAAAAAGTAACAATAGAAGAAACAATTAACGATCATACAAAACAGAAATACGAGAAGGTCAAATGGTCAATATTTGATGGATTTCTTGAGCGTTGTGACTATTTTCAACATTTTTAATGATAAATTTGGTCAGTACTCCAAAATGTGTTTTCATGTCACATGTACTTTACGTAACTGTTATCACTAATGATCGATCCGGATTCAAGATATTTGAACACATTGCTCCTACCTAACAATCAGTTTTGAAAGAATTTCTTGTGCGAAAATTACCGAAAAAAAATACAAATAGCCTACTAACTTCGTTAGACATCACGTCTTTGAAAAAATTGTTTTTGCCTAACTGTATGTCGAATTATTTATTGCAAACCCCATAGATAATGCGATAATAAGTAATTTTCTTTGTGCAAGCCATTTCTAGCTATAACTTTGGAATTTAACTTCAAATCCTAGTCACCGATCAGAGGCAAGCGCGACTTTCCAGGATGTTTAGGTACTGTGGCGTTGCTTAGTGGATAGACCACTGTGCAGATGATTTTATAGCTTCCTACAACTGTATTGAAGTATAGCCAGTCCTGTGGTGCTTTTCAGAAAATGCATGAATAACAGCACATCCTGCTCAAAGGACTCATCGGGTTGTGGCTGTGAAATTCACCAAATTTTCAAAACTATGGAACACCAAAAGGGCGTTCATGTTTCAAATCCAGAAAAGGTGTCTAAGGTTTTGGAAGAGCGCCAATTTCAATCACGCCCCTTCCGCTCCATTTTGGCTACTGTTTCAAAACACGCCGCTGTTATTGTAAATCACACCGCTGCTACTACTTCAAATCACGCTACTATTTGAAATCACGCTGTTACTACTTCATTTTACATCTCTACTATTTCATCTTACATCTCTACTACTTCATTGTACCAACGCCACTACCACTTAAAATCACGTCGCTACCGATTCGTTTTGCCCTTTTGGCGTTCCATACAGAACCCGTCAAGTGGCATTCAAACAACTATGACGAGTGGTCGAACTAAGGGTCTCCATATATCACACTCAAAGGAACATTCATGAGTGAGAACTCAATTTTTCTGTTTGAATTTTGAAAAATTGTGACCAAAAAATATTTCACATTGGCGCTAAGTCATGTTGACATAGCCAGAACAAGCCAGTGTCAAACATTCAAATATGTTGATAGTTTTCATAAGTGCTATCTTGCCTAATTATGCTTATTATCAACTTATAAACAATTGCAATGTAATTGTACGCTTCAAAATCCTCACAAATCAACTCAATGTGTTGCTGCAAATGCTGTCACCAGGGAGAATTATCCTTAGCATATCAAATTATCATATACTTTTTTTTTCTAAATACTCATAATTTTGCAACATTTATCAAGTAGGCCTATCATGTAACACATTGCTTAAACAGTTTAGCATTTTCAGCTTGTGTTTTTTTTTCGTTTTTTTAACCGTTGCTAGGGAAAACTAGTCGTACTAACCAAAGTCTGTCATTTTCCCTTAATACTCATAAACGTGCAACTTTTGAAGTTGGGAATTTACATGCTCATTTGGTTCATGATCTTCTAAAAACCCTGTTCTCGCAGTCTAAAGTTTTCATTTTGAGTTTGTTTGTCTACTTTGAGTACCGTACAAAATATCCTTAGCAACCAAAACAACCTATTTTCCCTAACTTACTTAAAACATGCGCAATTTTCGACATTGAGATTATGTACGTTATGTTTCATTGTCATGTAACACCTTGTCTAGACAGTCTGACGTTTTTGTTTTGTGTTTCTAGTCTGCTTTAACTCCAGTTGCTGAAGAAAGTTATCCTTAGCAACCAAAATACCATATTTACCCCAAATTCCCAAAAATGTGCAACTTTTGAAAATGGGAATTTATATGCATATCATGTTTCAGGACATCATATACAATGTTTGTATGAACTTTTAAGTACTTCCGAACTGGGGGGGGGGGGCCGGGAGGGGGTAGATTACGGAAGTAAAGCCCTTTTACGCCATCAGTGCACCTACTTAATAAATGTCAGTTCGACTAAATTGCTGTATTCGACGCAAAGTCAACCGAAGGACTACTCTCTATCTAACGGTTCAACTGATTTGACATGCTTTGTATAATGCATTTGGAACGGACAACCAGAGCAAAACTTTTTCACCCTCTTTGTGACGTTGACACAGAATGTTAGCATTTGCAATTGGTATAGGGGCCTACCTTTATATGATCTTTCGAATAGGGTGCATATGTGTTTTCAAATCTACACAGATATGTTTTTTTGAAAAGTCACTGACTTTTTTTCAAATCTAACCGTTTTTATGAACGAGGAAATAATTGGTCCAAACATTTCTGCGCAGGCACCGTCGTAATCTATCAGTGAAGGCATCATGCTACTGCCGGGGTCGATTGCCACTTTCAGATTATGTACAACAACCAGACTCGCTTCTTCGTCTTTCATTTCAAATGGGATAGGTTTTCACTCACTTCGAAAGCAATCCTTTGTCACTTGAAAGTAAAATTCCTCTTCTTGTCCGGTTCAATGTTATTATCGACTCCACGGACTGTAAATAATATTATTGAACAATGACCTTTATTCATAATAGTACATTGTTTATTAACCCGTGGTCAAATTTCTTCTTTCACTTAAGACAATGTAACTGGCGATAGTATATGTGGCTTCCAAAGAGAAAACGTAAGGAATGTGACATGAACAAAAAGTTCGTTACAATGCACATATATTACCTTCAAGCTTGCAGTCCTTGCAAGGTTGTCTGTATCGGTGGGGTATGTAGTCAAAGTTACAGTGGGGCCCTGCTGTTGTAGAATCATTTAAGATTAAACTCTTAACTGAAATTTTAAAAATATTTGCAATAATCACATATTCCCCATTCTGAAGGCAATGGTTGTAGACTTGACCATAGGTCTCCTCTATAGCGGATTCTGAATGTTAACAGATATGCCCCCTCCTTAAAGCGGGGGTATCTGTGAACACTAAGTAGCATTCTATTGGGCTAAGTAGCAATGTGGACTAAGTAGCAATGTAATGAGATTCTATCAAATACGTAGACGAAAGGAAACACACAAAACTTCTCGGTTTGCTTTGATAGTTGACAACCGGTAATGGAAACCGATGTTACGTGATACGAGAAACGGCTAAACGTTATTCCTCAGACTAATTCAGCCCCACGGTGGCAGATTTTATAACGTTGTTTCCTTTATACCACCCAACAGTAAACATCAGCTGCCCCGTGAAGATGCCTTGCTTCATGCAGTGGAGATCTCTAGCTGATTAATCTTAATAATTACCAAAAACAAAACAAACATCTAACTGTTAATGCCAGCTACCGCCGACTCTATATCTTA
Organism: Stichopus chloronotus; assembly: GCA_021234535.1. Classification (NCBI taxonomy): domain Eukaryota; kingdom Metazoa; phylum Echinodermata; class Holothuroidea; order Aspidochirotida; family Stichopodidae; genus Stichopus; species Stichopus chloronotus. The sequence goes on from CM037836.1 coordinate 9,631,946, forward strand.
TTTTAGTTGTGTATGATTTTGTTACCAATGGGCTGTACAAGGAGGGTGGGAGTGACCAATTTTTCAGGAGTCCCACTTTGGAGATCGCGTCAAAAAGTTTTGTCGAAAGTCTCCCCATATGGTCGAAAATCACCCATGGCGGAAGTTAGCTCATACTGAAAAATGGTCCCGTCACTATTTTCGTAAATCCTTCTAGGCCTACTAAACATTGTTATCAGATTATATTGTCACCTCTGCCAATTGATCTTTTGTTCGAATTCTCAAAATGGTTGCAAAATATTAACTTATAATAGGCAATTGGAAACTTCTTGCAAGTTTTCGTTTTAGAAAAGATAAAATTTGTATTTACAGCCTTCACCCCTGTTGACGTAAATGCATCTTGGGTTGGTAACTTCCTCTCTCCTTGGGGGTCGATAAGCCCCGCCCCCCCCTTCTCTCCCCTTGCAGTGCAGTATACGAGAAATATTGTTTGGTAATACGAGTAGAGACGATTTATCGAGAACTGCATTTGTCATTTGCCCAGTTGGATTGGCAAATTGGCGTTACCATTGTTAAAGTTAATGACAAAATTACACACTACCTATGTAACGGACCTCTTCGTTTAAATACAGTTTAACTTCCGTTCATATGGTTCACGTATATCGCTAGTCTTTAAGAACTATTTTAGCACCTAGTCTTCACAAAATACACATAATGTACAAAAATCATGTCTCGAGAACACCTTTTATGAATGACAAAACATGACGTGATATCCAGATATACCATAATGATTAGGATATGTTAGAGAAGGCATAAACATGTATGATATCATGTAAGGACTGAAGGACTGATAATAACTGCGATGTGATAAATATTCAAAGAGCGTCTCAAATAAAAAACCAAGTCCACAGTTTTTATCTCTTAGATTTTAGAGCGTGTCTTAAGACATTTATATTACACCTGCTATACTTGTCAATTAGGTTAGGTCTTGGTCAGAGACATCGGGAAACTTTAGGTGATACCGGTCGACAGATGTTTCAAAATGCATGATATCATGTTATGGATTGGGTGAGTTAAAATCCCTGATTTCTGTTATCCTGCCTTCGCTGCTGCAAGTGAGTCGTGTAGCAGACAATTTACACGTAGCACAGATACCGAACTGTTACGTTTGAGAACTGCTTGTTGTTCAATGTCTAAGATATATATTGTGCACGATATCACTTCCTTTGAGATCCAATACGTCTATTGTCCTGTTTTACTGCCGCTGGTCGTGTCGTGATAAGGATTGGGCCATTAGGCTAAGTTGTTGAACGCTTTTGCTTTCAGAACAACTCAGGGTAAATTGCTGTACGTCATAGCTAAACGAGTTTAAGGGAAATGACTGTGTATATTATGCTCCAATTTCGACACTTAATATGTCATCCTTTTTGATTGACCGTTATCCGCTTACCTTGATTACAGAAACTAAAGTCATTAAGAGCAGGTAATAGTTTTCCATTTCATAAACTTAAGAGTTTTCCCTCTCTTTATTGGTGATAACAATATTGCAATAGCATGGTCTCAATCTACAATTACCTAACGTAATATGTTCCCACTGGGATCAGTTTCTTAATGCAATACGTTTACGGGGATTAAGTGATTGCATGCCTAGGCAAAAAGTAAAAACACTGAAATTTCATCTCCAAAAAATTGGTAAAGCTTTTAATTACACCATTCAGACAATCTGGGAAAATAAATAGGTTTCAGTTGGTTAATTTTGCCATATGATTTCAAATTCTTCTAACATAACGACAAAAAGTGTAGAATACGATAATGTAGTGGTTGACAGTTTTCATTCAAATCAACGGTGTGCTTCTTTGAGCAAGCCAATGGGAAGTATACTAGTAGTGAATATTCAGTTAACAACTCAGGATCACTGACGCCGCGGGCAAGGTTGTGTTCAGTTCGTAGGTTATTTGTAAATAAAGTGTTTCCTACAATTCCCGATGCCTACCAAGGAGCGACGACTTGAGTAGTGTGTTTTTGATACACTAATGAGACCTGTAATGTTGCATATTCATTACACTCACAAAACGTAACGGTAAAATAAGAACTCCATAACTTTTAAGTAAAATTTTACACACAGTTAACGTAAGTCTTACATTGTGTATATAACAATTTTACTAAAATGTAGTAAAATTTGCCAAAAGTATGTACTGTTTACCTAAATTATGTAAAATGAGAACTCCATAAATTGTACATAGAATTAATGTAAACAGTATATGTAAATTCTTCATAATTATGGTAAATATAGTGTCCTTACGTAAAAGCATACCTCGTTCCTTTACACATCCTGTGTTTAAAGTAATATTCTGTTGACACCTATTGGGTTTGTACATAAAAGAGCATACTTTGTATTGAGCCTGGGTACACAAACATTGATTTGAATGCTTATCTTACAAAGATTTGCTCCATCAGATCTTTTTCGCTTTTAGAATCAAGTGGTTATTTTTTTTTCACGGGGAAAAGTACCGCCTTATCAGAAAAGCATTCTTCCTACTATACGATATTTTCAGGGTTATTAATTAGATACGGGATAATCCTTGTCAGGTCCAAATATGAAACCCGGGAATGTCAAAAAAAATATCAGGAAATGGTCTTGTATTTTCCTCTGTATGATCAATTTACCTTTATCATCTAAAAGTAGTCTAGAACGACAGTTTCTCGCTTTCGCTTCGCAGGCCAGGTACCACCGTCCTTCCTGAACCTCGCAAATTCTCTGGTGATAGGTGGGATTGACATTGGTCCCAACTACCTGTAGATGCAAAGATTAAAAGTCCAAAGATCAGATTTATGTTTTGTGTATATGTGTGTGACTCAGTTAGTCATCCATCATGTTTGTAATGTTTATCACTTTGTCACTCTGTGAGTATGGACAAATTTGGTTAAAACATTCGTCAATGAAACAGATGTTCCATTTCGTTAGAGGAGCCGACTTGCAGGATACAAAACAGGGCAACAACATCAATCATTGACTTTTATGCCTATTAACATGTTAACATTCGTGTTTCTGCACTTGAGTGAGTTTACTTTTCAAATCCCCCAACGTTTCAGATTTGCTGTTAGTTTTCAATAAGAAAAACAATCACTCTTCCTATTCCAATTACAATTATGACGGTTCTTCTTCAGCCAAGTCATTTGCACCCTCCCTCTTCTCTTTACAATGTCGATTGTACACAGTTACTTTGATGTTCTTCTTTATATTCCTCTCTCTCTTTTATGCTTTATGTTAATGTTCTAATCTGTTGAGAATCAGTCAGCTTACAGAACTCTTTGTTTTAATTAATAACGATAATGAACCATAACCTTCTTTGTTTTTTATTTTGTAAAATGGGATAAATGTAATTAATGGACAGAAATAACCAAACAGTTTGATCGATACTTTGGCGATTGTTTTGATATTTAGAGTAGCGAACATCCTACCCAAAGGGAATTCAGAAACAAACATTTTACCGTCACTCACCTTGCACAGCGATTCTCCGGCGGGACCAAAAATTTCGAAAATGCAGCTGAATTTTTCTACTTCAACCGCAAGCGAACAGTCATCTGCTAATAATAAAGACGAAATCAGAGTACAAAAAAGAAGTTTCTCCCAGCAAAATGATTTCATTGCGCAATGCTATTCCTTTGGTTTCCTTTAGCCTACTCGTCTTATTCAATACATAATCGATGGGAATTAAGGCCGATGTCCGCATTTTCTTACAGTTTGGACATACAGTGTCTATCCGCTGCTTCGTTTATGATTGTGTAATCCTTTATTTGTAACTTCGTCACGGGGTCGTACTAAGTTAATCATTGAAAGGGACTTACAATGATTCGTTTCGATTACGCCTACTGTAACCTATGGCACTTACCCTTTTCCCTAGATATATTTCCAACAATGTTTGACAAACGCAAAAGTATGCTTTTATGTATCATTTTAAACTGCATTTATTTATTTTTAATTTCCGCACTATATCGTTGGCAGTCATTATTTTATTATGTGAAACTGCAGTTAATGCAAAGAGGTTACCGCATTGGTACTTCACAGACATTCGTCTCTTCTGCTTTATCCTAATTTTATGTAGTTGAATCTTGTCATAAAAAAAAATAATTATATGCTTCTCTCAAAGTCATGTCACTTCTCATATTCGACATCTATATCCTGGGGTCCCTAAGACAATGGCCCACAAAGGACAGCGGATTGGATACGTATAAATGTTTATCTTTCTTTCCTCAGCAATGGCAGAATCTTTGCCCTAAAACAGGCCAACATGCAGACGGAACCCCATGCATTGGCCATATCAAATGACGCTATTCGTTTGTAGAGGAAATAGGACTATGTATTCCTTTTTGCGTTGCACACTGCAGACACTATGGTCTCCGATAGCAGCAACCATTTCATTTACCAGTCCTCCAAAGTGCCTACGATTTCTACTGGTCGTGCGAAAGAAACAGAAACTGAAAGCTCAAACTTGTGTTGTGGAAACATCAGACAGTTGCTGTAAAATCTCACCAAACAGACAAAACTATAATTTGAAAATGAAACAAGAACGATTAAAGGTATGAAGTGTGGTCGCTGTGTCTGTTACTCTACATATAAGAAACATTTGACTCTAAACACATGAATCAACTAGGTGGTACAACGAAGAATAAACATACTAAAAATGTGATATTTACATGGAAACATATTTATATATACATACGAGGCAAACATTTCTATCCCTGTAAACCCCATCGTCTGTATGACCCTAAAATTTATAACTGATTGAAATATTTAAATTGGTTGGTTTGAATAAAATAAAGCCTTTTCCTTGAAGGCCACTTCTATATTTCCATGATCAGTTTGTCATGTCACGTACGTTCAAACAGGCATTCATTCAAAGCGTAGAACAGAAGAACTTCCTTACTCATCAAAGAAAGTATATATGTACCAAAAAAGTGACAGATACCATCAGGTGTAATGCTAAATGAACTCTTTCGGGATGCCGTTGTGGAGTTCAATAGAGAAGTTGCTACCTTTGCTTACCACATTTCGCACGGTTCCAACTCAGGAAATATAATAACTTTCTTGATAATAAAACGATATGTGAGTCGTAGCAATTTCATTGCAAAACTGAGGCCAAATAGGCGAAAATGTTAACCTGCCTTCGGATATCGGAATGTGCAATGAGTCCGATGAGAATGATCCGTAACTTACAGGGGAAATCAGGATTTATTTTCACAATTGATTTCACCACAATTCCCCACCGGTATCGTACAATGAGTTATACGGTAACTAACAATTATGATCAAGATTATCTTAAAACATGTGGAGAATTTCGAGAAACAGTCAAATTTGCAAAAAATCGGTGAAGAACTCCGAAAGTCTGTATCATCCATATTCATTGCATCCAATATGAATATTCAATACTATCGCCTTTTCAAGGTATGAGGAGGTGTGGCTGAGCAGTTTCATACGTAGCCTACGTGTACTGTATGTATCATCAACTATCACTAAACTCTTGTTTACTTAGCATTGCACAATGCACGAACAGCATGGGAACCGTAAACATTTGGTTATGTTTATTCATATAACGTCATCTCAATCTTACGCTGTGATTGGTCAACGTATAACCTGAGAGGAGGCTGTCTTGTCTTGTACATGAACGTTTATTTTTGTACCCGACAAATATTAAGAGTTCTCATTCAACAGTAATTTACGCAATAATTACCTTCAAACACCTCCCCAACGTCTCTATATTTCGGTGAACAATCAGTTTAAAAAGAAAAATCAACTAAAGGTGAATTTTCATAGTCACACCCTGATTTCCCGTTTACCAGTCGATACTAGCGAGAAAGTCATATTTGAGAGGTGATCCGTTTGAAGCTACCGTCCTGGACCTGTCACAGTGTAAAACAATAATTCAACTTGGAGGGATATGCACCACTTCATTCTTTTCTCCTACACTACAAAAGCAAAACATTGAGGTCCCTTGTGTTAGACCCTCACCCCATATGTGCAGGATATACTACGGTCGCATCATATAATTTTGAGTCCTTACCAAACCATGTTGTCCAAGCTTTAGACTCATTTAACGTATTGATACATATTCTGGACTCCTCACTGGTCTGAATATGGACGGCGAGATAAGCCACATAGATGGGACTGTCTGGTAATAATAGTCGTATGGACATCTGCTTTCCAGCCGGAATTCCTAAGTCGTAGACCCAAAACATTGTTTGGTGTGACATTATTATTTCGTTTGTGTATACTCTCTAAAACGTAGGTAGTTACCATAGTATTTCTGATACATTTGTGAATTTCCTGAACTTGGTATGCACAACCTTCAACGCTATCGCGATCATTGTATAATGGACCAGCAAAATATGATCATGAGTATTTTTTCTTTTCTGTAATTGTCTGCTTTATTTTGCAGCTTCCTATGGGTCCCAAATGTATCGCAAACAAGAAAGAAGTTTTGATGACTGCATTTTTGTCGATGACCTTGTTGTACGTAGGCAGTGCAAACTGCTGATTATTTGATGTGGTAAGACTTCTAAAATCTCGCTATTCCAGCTTTACTATAAGCCCGACGTGCAAATCTCCTTCGTGGGTGAACTCAGTTAAAGGAGTACGGTGTTTTACAGATGAGGAAATACTACCTGAATCAAATTAAGATCAGGGGTAATCGAAATTTCAAGAGTAACTTCCAGTTGACACCCTTTCACCGAAGTTCAGCGCTTGTACAAGTTCATTGTCCTGGACCGTCGCATATATAACTGCAGCTAACAACATCAAAAAAGAAAAAAAAAGAAAGAAATAAAAGAAAGCTCTATTTCCAGCCAAGTTAATCATCGAAGAACATCTAAGATCATTGTGAGAGAACGTGTGAAAAGGCAGGAATCTTCCCACGCGATAGTATTCTAAAAATTTCGCAACATTCACTTCAAAGAATCTCAGTGATCATGTGTTTCGTTTTGAAAGACAGATGCATGGACGGTGTAGCTATGAGAGTTCATGCTTTTTGACAAGCGTTTCCTCGACACAAAAACAAGTTTTCCTTAGATACAAATTTACAAAATACTTCTTCCCAACCTTTTTTTTTTTTACTATGTAAAGATGACTTCGTATATAAAGTAGGGTAATTCCCATTTTCTTTTATGTTTTCCTTTGAAATTTATGATGGTCAATGGATCGGCCCTATTGGTTTCGTTTGCTGTTACGCGTGGCCTGTTTACTGTCGATAGTTGTTATATACAATGCATGATAGCGTTCTACAATGCATGATAGCTTCCTCTATATCGTCAGTCGGCCAATTAAGCTTCACTACCTAGTTTGTTTCCTGCTAAGCCTTGGGAGAGGAACAGTAATAACCTTGAACGGTCTATCGCCTCCCCAGGCAGTCTGGCTTTCCACATGAGTAGAATAATAGACCATGACTACCTAAAATCTTGGTGCAATAACTGATCTCCGTTATCCAAATCAAGTACATTCACGTACCGGTACCAGTTGAATTTAAAAAATCAGCCTATAATTAACGGTATGGTGCTCAACTAGCCTGTGATCGCCGAAGTTGATTCACCATTCAAATTCATTAACTCTCGTTTCCGTGAGGCCGTGGAGGAACTTCCAACCCGGCAAAGAAAAGTGAACTGTTCATGATTGGGGAACAGATTCCCCGAGAATTAGCCTTACAGCCTGTTGTGAAAGAATCAGAAAGAAATTCGTAGCGGCTGCTTGTCAGAACTTCCTGGAGTTCACAAATTTACAACGATCCTGTACAAGCCTCGATTACATGCTGTTATATATGCAGCAGACAGTAATATACGGTAACTGTACACGACAACAAGTACAGTAGTCATCATGACAGGATTTGTTTGTATTGTATCCTCAATTCCCAGCCCTTTTTTCTTTGTATTCTAGCTTATGTCTTTCCTAGTTAAATTGTATTGCCAAACCAGATCGTTTACGTTAAGTCTATGGACTGCATCACACCACAGGGTTACCAGGTACACCACAACGTGTCATTCAACCAACAATTTTGGTTATCGAACCCTGAACTGGCGCTCAGAACATCAAATCAAACACAAGCAATGTGTCAACAACTCCTGCATCTTGCGAATTAATCCTTTGAAACCTTTGAAAACATTATTTAGCCCTTTAAAAGAACAGATAGGAAGTTGTGACGTTGATATAATCTAACTTGTTTTTTTCTGCGCTCTCTCCACCCCAGTTAACCCCCCCCCCGCCTCTGCCCCTCTCTTGCTCTTTCTTTCAAGATGGCTTGTCTAGGCTAGTGGTCTATGTCAGTAGTATGCAACAGTGATATCGGGTTCAACCTAAACTAATGTTAAAGAAGACCGGTATTCTCCACAACACAATAATTCTCGGACCGGCCGACTTCCTTACGTCACATCCGCTTATGCTTCGTGGTTCATAGATCCGAAACCGATAGTCTATCAAGGCAATCCACGCACTGTGTCTAGTGCTCAGAGCTCAGAACGTCAGCACTAAACTAAATTATTAGCACAAAAGGCTAATTGCTGCACAAAGAGATTAAAAAGAACAGGATTTCCCTCTACATATACACACGCATTCATGTGTATATCTACAACACACCCACAGAAGTCCGCCCCCTCCTCCTTCCCACCCCCACCCTTCCCATTACCCCATCACCCAAATGCTAGGGAACACAGGTTCATCCGCACGCAACAAAAGTTTGGAATTAGATTACACATTTAGAACTAGACCTTTGCATCCTTGCTATGAAAGAATCTGTAATATCTAAGAGAATTTTTTTTTGTGTGCACATCGTACACATGAATCTTCACAACCAAGGTCAACGTATTACCTCGTATTGCACTTAGCATCGTTTTGTTGTACATCCAATTTCATTTTCTATCAATGACTGTCCCTACAAGAACATCCTGTTAGTAATTTGCAGTAGAATATCAAACACTTAGTTTCATATAACGATTCATCAGGAAGTAATTAGCATTGAAACATTTCGAAAATTTCATTCGGAACGCGGGATTGCCATAGCACAAAAAGGGTAAGCCAGTATTGCGTTTAAGGGGAAACACACAGTTTCACATAGGACTATAAAAGTTTCGATATATGGTTATGTCAGATGGGGGGGGGGGGGGGATAACGGGGTTAAAAGAGGAAACGGCTATTAAAGAGATACGCTATTAAGTTCATTAGGATGGATATCACAGTGAATAACTCAATGGCATACGATGACATATTGTGACGTCATGTCACAAATCCTTGAGTTAGAGGAAGATGCGTAGCATGCTTCGATGATACACATATGTCATACTAAGTATGACATACTAATTATGTCTTGATCAATACTTAGCGAATGTTTTACCCGTCCTTCAAAATTCCCACAACACAAATGAGTGGCGCTATTTCTGTTATGTTCGACTCTGCTCCGACCTGTACATCCTCTGATGACTTTCGTTTAGTACGGACGGATGGCAAACACACCTATAAAGTGATAATCAGATATATATTTGGATGCGTTATATGTATGGATTTTAAAACTGTATACTTAGTTACTGGAAGAAGAGAATTCTCGGTTCCATTGTTCCTGAGCTAAAAAGATATAAGTTAACATTACAATTTTAAAAAAATCTTATAAAGTGCTGCTTAACAAGATCGAAAGCTTTAACTTTTCTCAAATATTATGTAGTACTATCACGTATGCAAGATTGAAAATATGCAGTATTTAATGTGTTAATGTGTAACAGGAAGTAGGTTATGAACTTTTGGGGGGTATGTGTGGGGGTCGTATTTAGCATGTGGTGTCTTTTTATGAGTTTAAGAAAGTGGGAGGTCTTAGAATGAAATCATCACTGTGCTAACATTGAAAATCGGTCCACACATCTTGGAGCACTTGAATATGTAAGTTATGATATATAAAGATGAAGAAAGGTTTGTTTCGTCACTCTTCATCCGCTGTGAAGTTGTTTAGAACTTTTGTTGAATGTCATCTGTCATAGATTCGATATTTAAAATGAATTGTCAAAAGGACATAAATTTTTTAATCACTGATATTTTAAAGTGACAAGGTTAGTCTAATGTGTAAAAGCGATGAAAGTTTTCAGACACGGAATAAAGGATTGAAGCGTGCTTATTAGTTTTGGGAAAAAGAATAAATTTGTATTAAGTCAATCTCATATTTTTATAGTCCCTAGAAAAATAAAGGTTTTAGTAATTTTGGATTAAAAATTATTCAAAAAGTGGAAAAAGGTGAAAAAATAACCAAACCTATGAAAAAAAAAAAATTCAGAGTGAAATAAAGAAAAATTAGGATTTTTGCATCTTTTGAATGGTGAATTGGATGAGATCAATGACATCATCGATATCCGGTCGGTCGTCTGGATTTACTTTCATGCACTGCTTGCCAAGTATATCCAGGAAAGTGTCTCCAAGCGTACTGAGGACTCTGAAGATTAATCCCAGCGAAAAGACCTCTGACGCCTTGTAGAAGGCCATTTGGCCTCTGATGACCTCAGGTGCGATGTGTCTTGATTCTAACAGGGCACTTCTTTGCTGTTCTTCATCCATTTCAAGGTAAAGTCCATCCCCGTTCACATCGGCAGCGAAACCAAAGTCGATCAGCTTTACGTTGATGATTGCAGCTTGTGTGGTTGGTTCTGCAACGTTGTTAGAGGCTGGTGGCTGTAGAAGGATGTTGTCTGATTTCAGATCACAGTGAAACCAGTTACGCCGATGCATGTCTCTCATAGCCTCGGCAATCTCTAACGCCACGAGAATGGACTGGTACTTTGTAATGCTTTTGGCTTTGATAGCATCATAGAGACTAGTGCCACGACGCAATTGGCTATCTCCGATAAACTCTTCAACGATAGCCGGAAAAGGGCCGCCATCTTGTGGTGACGTTATCCCGTATAACTTGGGGAACCGATCCAGTCCTTGCAAACTCATAAGGACCTTCAACTCACGTTCGAAGTTCTGTAGAAAGGAGAATATGACGTATAGCTTTCAACTGCTGCAACACACCTAAGCGTTATCTTGAAAAAATTACCAGAATCAAATACGGGAAGTGATGTGTGAAAGCACGGAGCAGAACTAAATGCAGGATCCGATGTAATCACGTCAAAATTTGAGCCGTATGTTGTGGTCTAAAATACATCAGTAGCCCTTGGGTAAGGATTTACTGTTGTATGACTGCCCAATCATCAACTTAACTAACACCATCCTCCCTTCACTTGACCCCTCTGTCCCCTTTCAGGCTCCGTTTCGTTTCATCTGTCTCTAGTCTGATAGATTCCATTATATGTTGGAGAGTTGATTTAAACATAATGAGGTAATCGAATTACCTCAGAGGCCAGCTCATATTCCAAGCTCTTATACTGGCTCTTGACGGCCACCAACGTCTTCGTCGATTTAAGCCTCATCAGAGTCACACCCCCGTTGACGCCACCACCCAGGAACACAGGGGTACCCCATTGGTCCTCCACTTCTTCCAGGTCGTTTGGAGGGATGAAGGTGACTTGGTGAAATCCCAGAGCCTCACAGATCTTGATATATTGGTCGTAGTCAGTCTTGTGATCTGATCCGAGAGAGCTGGGGAAGAGATTTGGAAGTACCGAACAACATTTTGAAAGGATTTCGATTTACAGAGTTCTAGCTATGACGTCATATAGGGCGTGCTCCCATCTGGCCAAGATCACTGTGCACTGGCATTGATGCTTCATTTATTAGACGTCTACTTCAGATGACGATTTTCTCTCTCTTTGATAACATTCAGAAGAATGTTGAACAAACCAGTGACAATCTCAGCCAAAAGAGGTCACCTTTAAGTGGTTTAGTGTTAAGGCAATTCATCACACAGATAAGTTAACTATTGACACTATACCAATAGGAAATAGATTTATTGAGCATTTTACATTCCAGTAAAAATCTATTGATTTTATGTGATAGTTAAAAAAAAAATGGTGTGCCTTAAAATGAATTTCTAATTAACTTAACGTCAGTAGCTGCTATAATTCACATCTAGGAGTGGTTCGAAAAAGGAATTGTTCAGGGTTTAATATTCTACATAATGTTCATATTGAGCATATAGAGAGATGGGCAGAAAGAGTGTGTATTCATGTCGATTCATTAATTATCCCTTGTAAGAAGTTGAAAATATAATTAAACGTTTACATAAGATCACTGCAGCAATCGTGACTGGTGTATGTAGATAAAATATTTCTCAATTTATTCATATGTAAATACGGAGACGAATTGCAAAATAATTAATCTGTTTTCAACATCATTTTCTTTCCCTTAGAGGAAGGGGATGAGTATTTTGACCTATGGAAATATGAGGTCCACGATGATGTGTCGAGATAATCAGCCAAACCGTTCAAATATTTTGTCAGTCTCTTGAGGTAAATTGTTGACTGAAGCAAGAAAACAATGAAGCCTATTAATTCCAAAGAATAAAGAATAGAATAAAGAATAGAATAAAAAAGAGAATAAAGAACAGAATAAAAAGAAAGAAATCCAAAGCGAGACTATGAAAGAAAGGAAAATAAACTGACCCAGTGAGTGGAGTGACGTCATCAAATGATGTTTCAACTTCTTGGGGTGCAACCACAGTCCCACTGCTCCAAGATTCGCAGCTTGTCTGAGAAAGAACATGAAAGAATGACCTCACATAGTTGAGTTACCGTGTAAATCACTTTTTATATATCATCTGAATATAGTTAGTCCTATTTCACGTTACGATATCAGTAAATTATACAACTAGTATTTATAAGGAACCAAACCCAAATTACCGTCAGAGAGTTAAAGTCTGCACCACTTGAGAAAGAACGGTCAGATCCGATTGACGAGACCACTGGTGATGCATCTTGGGAAGCATCGCTTGAGGTGGCATTCTGCGCAGACTCAGAAGTATGAGATCGGCAGCAAGCAAAGCACCAAAAGATCTTGTTCCAACGAGTGCGTCTGTTAGAGGATTGAGAAATGAGATATATTCATGACAGTTATTCACTGTTTATATTGCTTTGTTCCTTAAGTCTGTTTTTGGCGAATAGGTAAAGAATCGTTTTATTAAGTCGGAAGAAGTCTGAATCTTCGTGTTTATGTTTGTTTACGAAACCTTAGTAATATTGTATAATTACCTTCCTCGGTTGGCTTTGTTCTTTACGTGCCTCCTCCTGAACAGTTTCATTCCCATAGCTAAACAAAGAAAAGATAATGACATTAATAATAATTAACATAGTTAACTATTTATCCAATGCATGACCTTCATTTGCACTTAGGCCTTTGATAACTCAAGAATAGCAAAAACTACAATAGAATATGTAGTGGGCATGTAAGTTGACAATGTCAAGAAATTCGCAGTAGTATTCGATAAAACCTCACTTTGTTTAGTGCTTTCAAAACTGTCTCCGTGCTATGCACAATGTGGCAGGAGTCCATCTTAAATAGGAAGGTAAACGAAAATATTCCATACATCTGTATCAAGTAACTTATCTTTTCTAATCACTGTTTCCACTCACAATCCATCCTCAGCCCCTGCCCAACACAGCCGGATTTCTTCCTAACTATCCCCAACCCATCTCCAACCACTACATATGTCAAATATGTGATACTCACTTTTATTAGTTTTCTGGTAATGTAGCAATGACTTGTAATACGTATAAGTCGTATCTTGTGTATACAGCCGTAGGTAAACTACACGTGCTGTTGGTATAAACACTATCAGCAACGTCACAATGTTGTTACGAAACAAACGTCAATTTCGGATGATTTCAATAAGACACGCGCGCGCTATTTATTTTGGAATCAAAAACTGATAAGCACTTGACAGTGCTTTATTCATTGCTAGGTCTCAAAAAATGCGCGATTTTGGGAACCAAAAAAGCAGATAAATAACGCAAAACAGACGGCATTGTGCGCGTGTCGCTATGGCCAGGCATTCATTGTAACAACAATTAGAGTCACGTGCCGTGGTGACTGTAATCTTACAGTGAGCGTAATAATAATGCCCACCAAAATTTTTGACTGATTAAATAGATGTGCACAAGATGACAAGTTTACCTCACCGTACGAAATAAGGAGTAATAAAAAAGAGCACAAATGTTCTGTATTTGATGGGGAAATTACTCGACCGTTGCTCTGTTACAACTGATGAAATGTCTCAGAGTAGCACAATATTGTACAGTCTTTGCGCTCGGCGCGCGTCGTTTGATCGTGCTGTATATTGCCGTTTCTATTATTAAGCGCGAACGTATGAAACTATTACATTTACCATTCCTGCAGCACATGACCCTCCAATTTGGCGCCACTGATTTTTTTTTTTTTTTTTTTGCATTGGCTCGCTTCTCACGGCCATTAGGCTCCCGATTGAATTGTACCACTCTGAAATGAGGTCACATGAAGAACCTCTATGTAAAGTTGTTCCTATTGACTTACCACTTCTAAAGTCGATGAAATAACGTTGGTATTGTTTTCTTTTTTCTCGAAAAATTGTAATTTGCCTTCAAATAATGATCTTCCCAAGACTTCTTAGCCGAACATTTATCTAAACTACTCCAGTTGCGAAACATAAAAAATGAGATCTTAGAACACTTATATTATCTCGTGGTAATATACACCGTATGGACATAGGCGCTGTCGCGTACAAGAGTGTAATTGAGTTTCATCCCTGTGTCGTGTTTGCGGATTATTAGGCTATTGTTTTCATAAGAGGCAGGACAAATTGAGAAAAAAGAGAAGCGCAATCTTTCAAAGCCAGCTATCACAGAGAAGGGTTAATCAACGTGTATGATGTCATCTACGAATGAGCGAAAAGAAAATAGAGCATGAACACCAAAACACACAATTTTAATGTAAAGTATGACACAAAAGTACTTGTATACTTCTTTTATCGGCAAGGTAATTCATAAATGTAAAATATTACTTTTGTAAGTCAAAAACATGAATTATCGTTGCAAAGCACTTTGTTGCACTGTGGTTGTATTTGAATGTCCCAACACTGTGCCACACTCGTCGTCTTCTGTTTTGCAATTTTTTCAGACTTTGAAAATTTGTATCGAAAAAAGATATTAAGAAAATTCCAACGGATTTTCACCAAGGGTTTTACTTTGCAGCCTTTGAATGAAGGGTGCTCTTCTAGAAGCATATCACACAACCTTTAAATCAGACTGCAGAGTTTTGTAACTTTGAATATGAAGATCACACAGGAGGCTATTACAGTAGTCTAGAGGTTCCATAACAAAAGCATGGACAAGAGACGCTCTGTGGACTTACGATCAAGATATTTGTTAATACAATATTTGCTTAATTGACCAATTTTATGAATACCAAAAGAAGCTGCAGAAACGATGTTGTTTATACGATCTTTCATTTGCAACGTTATGATTATGCTAAAATGTTCTATACACCATCTTCCATGCTCGATTGCATGTTTTGTCTATCGACATGACACCTAATACTCCCTGCAATACAGCTCAAGAAAGCCTAGACACACCTGAACTACTTTACAAGATCGATGTTTAATTGACCATGTGGATCATCACAGTATGAGGTGATAAAAACGGCCTCAGGCGATGGGGACTTGCAACAAGTTGAACTTCAATAAAACAATAAATAGGTGAGATTGGAGGGTCTCTTATTTTAGTGTAAGTGATACATGCATTTTCATCGTACATTGTACATATACAAGATACGCAGTCCTGTATGCGTCAGCTTTATCCAAATCATAACAGTCAATCTAAAAGTGATTAAAATTGTTTACATTTAGTACCAACATTAAGCACAATCACACCTACTTATCTCTCACCCATTGGAGTCGAAAGGGTTGCTTGAAGGGAGGAGGGGGGGGGGGGGGTGTCAAGAGACTATGTGTCCTTGGGAGGTATCTACTATTGTTTTCTTGGAAATGAATGCGGGCCAACAGCAGTGTGATACACAAATACAGTATGCCTGTACTGCATTAGTTCACCCAAAATTCGGAACTATAGGGGTGATTTGAGAATTGTGGAAGAAGTAAATAGTTCTTCACTGCACATGTTTGATAAAAGTAGTACATCTCCCGATGAAGACTGTAAATACTTGCTCTAATTCGAAAGACTTGGCTATGGGCAACACCATCTTTCTTCTGTAGATGAAAGTCTTCAAGCTTGCATTTTTCTTTACCTTTTCTTTATGTTTTCCTCCTTCTTTCTCTTCCTATCTTTTCCTTTATATTTCTCCTTTTTTCTGTCTTTTTGCCCCCTCACCCGTGTAGTAAGGGGCAATCTCCCCCCCCCCCCCTTGTTACACCTGCCACTGTGGAAGGCTTTTGCCTTGTCCGGTTGTTATTAAAGGGGAAATCAGGGTTTTACTGAGAAAATTCACCTTTGGTTGATTTTTCTCTCTAAACTGATTGTTCACCGAAATATAGAGACGTTGGGGAGGTGTTTGAAGGTAGAAGAAACTGAAATTATTGCCTTAATTACTGTTGAATGAGAACTCTTTATATTTGTCGGGTACAAAAACTGAATAAACGTTCATGTACAAGACAACACAGCATTCCTCTATACGATGACCAATCACTGCGTAAGACTGAGTTGACGTTATATGAATAAACATAACCAAATATTTACGGTTCCCATGCTGTTCGTGCATTGTTCAATGCTCAGTACACATGAGTTTAGTGACAGTTAATGATACATGCAGCACACGTAGGCTACGTATGAAACTGTTCAGCCACACCTCCTCATACCTTGAAAAGGCGATATTACTGAATATTCATATTTGATTCGATGAGGGTGTTACAGTTTTTAGGAGTTCTTCACCGATTTTTTTGCGAATTTGACTCGTTTCTCGAAATTGTCCACATGTTTTGAGATAATCTTGATCATAATTGTTAGTTATTACTCATTGTACGATACCGGTGGGGAATTGCAGTGAAATAAAGTGTAAAAATAAACCCTGATTTCCCCTTTAAGATTACCGTCCCTTTGAAGTCGCTTCCTATAAGGCGCTAATGAGCGTGGTTTAGTTACGGCCGTGCGTGAATGAAATACGAAATAACAGCCTGTGTACACTGTCAACATTTTAGGATACATGTGCCGACACATGTTGCCGTCACATCTGGACACAAATTTTGTCCTTGTAAAGCCCGCTTCCACAATAGTGAACTTCTACTATTAGGGACTTTTCGACTTCAGGACGGTAGACAAAGAGGACGGGAGGCAGAACAAAAATTTGGACTGCGCATGAGCAAAAGCCGGCATTCCTCCGTACGATTTTCTTTCCAGTCTGATTTTCAGAACGGTCGTCGACTCATTTAACGTTCGGGCTCGAAACAGGACGGTGGAAGAGTTGCAATAGTATTTTGCCTTGTCCGTTGTGACAGTATAATGATGGATGAGTGTGGAAACCAACGAACATTTGTAATCTTGTTAATGAGTGCGTAACTGTCTGACGTCACTCTAATGCACCGTCTTCTTAAAAAAAAAAAAAGACGCCTTAATATCAGAACGGAACGCCGTGTGTGCATGCATTTTAAATCTCCGTCATGTTGGTCTACCGTCATGAATCGAAAAATCCGTCTGGTCTAAAGACCACGATCGACGAATTAGGACCGAATTTTTTTTTTAACATGTTTAAAAATCTTTGCTACGATGCGATAACACGCATTCGCTGGTTTTGCTGGATTGGCAGTGGGCACCATAGAAATTTTGGGGACGGGACGGATGATGTTAAGCACTAAAGGAGAGCAAAAAGGGGAAAAAAAGGACCAAGAGAGAATCATGGAGGGATGATAAGTTGACGGAGTTGGGGAGAACTGGAAGACGTAAATTGAGCTGTGGATGGGAGGGGGGAGGGGGTACTGGGAAATTGCCGGACTTCACAAGTGTGATCTTTTTATGACATTGAAAACTAAGAACTAAACAGATTAACACGCAATTGACATAAGGTGTTCATATCGGCATGAAATCCTTGATTCGGGGTTTCAGTTGGCCATATATGTGCCTCCTGCTGATACGCAGTATACGAGAATACGACTTGATGATGGAATCCACAGCAAAGCCGTCCATGACATATTTATTTCACACAGGACGTATTGGAAATACACTTCCTCGAACTGTCAATCAAAATCTTGGATATTGGTGATGTCATTGACTCTAGAAGTAATGTTCCTCAATGTTTCCAACCCTCAGTGCCAAGTAGCCAAATACCAACCAATATTCTGTCACATTACTAAAATTTAAAAGTACGGCAGCTCAACCACTTAAAGTATGTCAATGCTACTATTTAAAAGTACGTTATTTTCATATTCTTTTTTGAAAGTTGGACATTTTTCGCTACGGTTGAATTCAACAAGCTCATGTTTTGCCCTGGCGTTTCCACCAAAATGTTACAATCGGGTCTCTTTGTTGCATTAAATAATGTTCAAACGGATACCCAATTTTCATTTTTATTTTCAAGCTTAAAATGGGTCATTATCAACCAATGAAAAAGTGGGGAATGATTTATGTTCAGTACTGATATGTATTACCATTTTTCATACATTGATTTTTATCTCATTAGGCCTAATTGAGAAATTGCAGGCATGAGGTCTCTATTCCAAGGCTGGATAAACGCAGCTTGGAACACTCGGAATTATCGTTTCCGACCATCCGGAGGGTTTGAAAAGCCAAACATTTACTTGTACGCTCGGCGTCAATTGATGGTGGCGCTCCGCTTAGATAGTCCTCACGGCGCTCACCCCTTTCCAATACTTTTTAACCATTATGTTACTTTCATGTCGGCAGTTGTCAAAAAACTCAATTTTGCACCATGGATCTGGAACTAGGAAGGGCAAGCATGATCCTTTTTAGACAAAGAGGGGTGGGGAGGGGTGCCCCATCCCTTTAGCATCTCATCATGCCTCCTATCTCTGTCTGTGGACAGACTGATTTGACATCCTGGGTTAAGCCTTGGTATAGGGCAACACCTCTGCCCTTATACTATCCGTTCCCAAGGACGGCGGTCAAAAATAGGGACCATGAGTTGATTTTTCCCCTCAAAAAATAACCTAGCTACGCCTCTACCTGTAGGAGGACTCCAAATTTATATGATTGACCTGCTGATTCAAGATTGCAGTATTTATATAAGCAATTGTTCGACAGTTAGTATTCACAGCCGCACTCGAGTTTATACTCGAGTTTTGTGTGTCCTGAAGAAAGAATATAAAATAAATAAAAACAAATAAAAAAAAATGTAAAGAGATAACTTCTGATGAAGATTCTCCATAAGTGTGGGAGCAGAAACCGGCCCAGATGGTCATAAGAAGAGACATTCTGGCACAAAACAACTTAAAAAGCAAGTAATTGTTTGTCACTCAAAAGTACTGACTTCATTTTGACTTAAAAATTTGAATCTTTTTCTCTATGGGTGCGCTACAAGCTTTACCCTGGTGTTCCCCGTAGCAACATAAATTGGGGTTTTGCGTCACTTAGTTAAATTATACGGGACTATAGGTGGTGGATCAGTTGATTAGGTATGGTATCTGGTTAGTTAGCGCTGAGGACTCACATGATCCTGGGAACCAGGTTCTTTATGATTGACAGCGTCTGTCGATACATGTTGGAATGTTGCCAATTTATTTTGCTCTGTACACACTGTGAACGTTTTCGTAAATAAGGTGTTGCGGCACTTGTGTCGACACATGTGTCCTGGAATGTTGGAAGTGTGCACAGGCCCTTAGTTACTCTTTCTGAAAAGCATGAACATATTACATTACCCACCATCCTGCCTTAGTTGCACTGGATACCTGTAAATTATCGTATTAATTATAAGAAAGCTCTATTGGGGAACTGTCATACCCTACTCTTACAATGGTCTAAACCGTTATCAGCGGACTTCTCTGTGATGCTTCTATACTTTGAGCATATTGCACTGTGAACTTCACCAAAGCTGGCGCTATTTTTAAACTCCCATAATTCGTTGCGTTTCCTTTCCAGTCCTTCCACCCCACGTAGGGATGGACAACCACCCCTCTTTGCACCTCCACCTTTGTACACCACCGGGAGAGGTCTTTGCTCGCTTACGTTGTTATTAGGATTGCGACTGTGGCGTGTTAGTAAAGGCTATTGTTACCGTCTGAGGTATTTTCAATTGGATACTAAAGCTGTCAGATCACTGTTAGCCTTTATTGAAACATTCCTGTGATTGGCCACCACCTAAAAAATTCCTTTATAAACCATCAAAATTGATTGGTGCTACCATTCTACGTCACCGTAGTAGTGTTACTGTTTCATTGAACTCGCAGATTTAACTATGGCGCTATAGCGTAATGCATTACGCTCTGTGTTTTCAATGTGCTCTCGTGTGTGGATGAAATACGAAATGAGTTTCGACGGCTTCTGGGAGTTTTGACGGCATGATGACTTGAGACGGTATATAGCTTTACGCAACGGAATGAGTTTTTATGACATAAGCACGTAAGACAGTATATACGATCGGATATAAATTGACGTGAAATAATGAGCTTTGGCAACGAAATTAATCTTGAAGAATTAATAAGCTGTTAAGGCTTAATTGCCTTGAGCCAAAAGTAATTTCTACAACGAAATTAGTTTTGAGAGGGTGACGACTTTCGACGGCTAATATTGATAATATTGACAACGGAATTAGTTTTGAAGATTTATTTACTTGACACAAACGGCGCGCAAAAACGCGTTATATCCCACACAGAACGCAAGTTCTCTCTTGTAGGGCATTGAAGATTAAGGCTATCAACGGAATAAGAGAGGGATTATGTTCAATAAGTGCGCTTAATCAAAGACATAATCACTTTAAAAGTCATTCTGGTGCTGACAGACTTCAATATGAGAGGGAGTCAGTCATGAATTCAGATAAAAAAAAGCTTTGTCGCCCTGCTGATATGCGTTGTAACCTACATACATCAGTCGCAAAGTTAGTACCTTTTCATTTAAATATAATAATAATAATAATAGTAATAATAATGACTTCATTCTTAAACAATTCAGGGTGTACCCTCTGAAATTCTCTGTCACTTGTAACACCTAAGCAGCGTTCTCCAACATATGTGATTGCTGTTATGTGACACAGATCACAACGCAGGAAATTGGGTTCGATTTGGTTTTGGAGGTTGTGGAGTCGTTGCCAGTCTTCAAAGTACACGACATTATTAGATTTTTTTTTATGGAAATATCTAATCGGAGAGCCATTTGGCTAGTAGCGTACACAAAAGTTTTGATAAAAATATACTGCTGAGAACCCCGGGAAACTCAATTCACTGTATTTTGCATCATTTAAAGTCATACCGCTTTTCACTGAAATCCAAGATTCTAGGAAATTTAATCTAAACATGATATTTTTACTTTGTGGCGATTGCACGTTCATACTTTTGCTACAATTGTCGATGAATACATAACTATTTACGGGATTCTTGTGGATTTTTTTTCTGATCCCCCACATCCATCACACCCACAACGCCCAACCGTGTTTGACTCATAGTAAAACGCCTCGCCCCACGACCCATGAGTGAATTAAGGTTGTGGGTTGTGAGTGTGAGGGGTGTGGGGATTTTAGAACCAACCGTTCTTTCTTTCCACCGATATCTGTTGTAATTTTAGCCATCATGTTGAGAAAAAACACCCCGATATGAATGGTAGACATAAGATGGATGATTTCTGTCTCCCCCCCCCCCCCCACTCCATGAGAATATTTCCATTCACCAGGTAATCTTAAGATGCCATCTGGTGCAATTTTGCAACTTTGGAAGTTAGGAACGATGTTATGGACTGAGATATCAGAAATTCCAAGTAACTCACTGGTATTTCAGATTTATTGACTATGGTCACTCTGGCAAGTTTTATTTTTCTTTCGACGAAGGGGAGGGGATAAGAGAGTTGGGATACACCGTCACCCTACGACCCATCTTCCCCGTGTATGAAGGGATCAGTTCTAAATATTTCGAGGTATGTAGCACAGCTCTACAAATTGTTTGCACGTCACGTGACAGCTGTCATTCGTGGGATAGCTGTGGACCATTCGTGGCTTCTTTTAAATCGTAGATCCAGGTTGATTACAAGTTTTTCTAAACTCAGTGACGTCACAAGTTCGTTTGTAGGGAAGTCAAGAGTGCTCCCAGGGGCTCAGCTAGATTAATTTGGGGGTTCTTGGACATGAGTGAGGTGGTCTAAACTAGTGTCATGCAATTTTATACGAAAATAGAGATAGATAATGGAATGGAGACTACCTAAGCGGAGCGCCAGCATCGATCGGCGAGGAGAGTACCAGAAACGTTTCACACAAAACTTACACCCTAGATCGTCGAAACTTGCCCTTCTCAGGCTCCTCAAGTAGGCTCCAGAAATTGTTACTGTCAATAATGTAACTCCAAAGAGAGAGAGATTATTGCGGGTGAATATGCCACGTACAATTTAGACGATGGATTGAGGAGGTTTTAGTTGTATATTATAGTGTGATGAAAGACGCTCGATCTAGGGGCTGTATAGGGAGAGGAGAAAGGTAGAGAGTTGATGCGGTTAAATGAACAAGGGGGTGGGGGGGGGGATTCAGAGGAGCCCATCGAACCAAAACACGAACCAGTGGGGAACTAAACCGCCCCAAGTCCCTCATCCTGGGTATGGGCCTGCAATAATCGGAAACCGATGAGACGGACGACAGCCAGGATCAGTGGCAGTCCACATTGACAATGACGTCTAGAATCACCGCAATTACCTACAGTACAGGTAAGGGACCATGTAGAGATGTAATTTAAACGCAACGAATGAAGACTAGAAAGAGTGCTAATTGGTTTTGGAAAAAATAAATAAATTAGTATTTAGCAAGTTTCATATTTTCAAAGTCTCAAGTAAAATAAAAGTTTTAGTAATTTTTGGATAAAAAGTGCTTGTAAAGTAAAAAAAAAGAAAATTTAAAAAATTGTCAAAAAAAAAAAAAAATTATGGCTGTCTCGTTTTTTGGATAGTAAATTGGATGAGATCAATGACATCATCGATATCCGGTCGGTCGTCTGGATTTACTTTCATGCACTGCTTGCCAAGTATATCCAGGAAAGTGTCTCCAAGCGTACTGAGGTCTCTGAAGATTAATCCCAGCGAAAAGACCTCTGACGCCTTGTAGAAGGCCATTTGACCTCTGATGACCTCAGGTGCGATGTGTCTTGATTCTAACAGGGCACTTCTTTGCTGTTCTTCATCCATTTCAAGGTAAAGTCCATCCCCGTTCACATCGGCAGCGAAACCAAAGTCGATCAGCTTTACGTTGATGACTGCAGCTTGTGTGGTTGGTTCTGCAACGTTGTTAGAGGCTGGTGGCTGTAGAAGGATGTTGTCTGATTTCAGATCACAGTGAAACCAGTTACGCCGATGCATGTCTCTCATAGCCTCGGCAATCTCTAACGCCACGAGAATGGACTGGTACTTTGTGATGCTTTTGGCTTTGATAGCATCATAGAGACGAGTGCCACGTAGAGACTGGCTATCTCCGATAAACTCTTCAACGATAGCCGGAAAGGGGCCTCCGTCTTGTGGTGACGTTATCCCGTATAACTTGGGGAACCGATCCAGTCCTTGTAAACTCATTAGGACCTTCAGTTCACGTTCGAAGTTCTGCAGAAACGAGAATTGAAATATACCTTAAAAATGCTGCACCACACGTAGACATAATCTTGAAAATGTCACATCATCGGCAACAAATATGGGGGGAAAGTTGCAAAAGCATTGAGCAGAACTAAATGACTTTTCCAGGTTTCAATATAATCACGCCAAAATTTGAGCCATATGCTCTAGTCCAAAATACATCAGTGGACCTTGGTTAAGTATTTATAGGTGTTGTATGCCCAATCATCAAATAGTACCATCCCCCCACACCCGATCACTCGACCTCTTCGTCCTTTCCTCCCCTTCGATTTATCTGTCTCTCGCCCGACAGATTCCAATCTCTGCTAGAGAGTTGATATTAACATGAAAAGGTAATCGAATTACCTCAGAGGCCAGCTCATATTCCAAGCTCTTATACTGGCTCTTGACCGCCACCAACGTCTTCGTCGATTTACGCCTCATCAGAGTCACACCCCCGTTGACGCCACCACCCAGGAACACAGGGGTACCCCATTGGTCCTCCACTTCTTCCAGGTCGTTTGGTGGGATGAAGGTGACTTGGTGGAATCCCAGAGCCTCACAGATCTTGATATATTGGTCGTAGTCAGTCTTGTCATCTGATCCGAGAGAGCTGGGGAAGAGATTTGGAAGTAGTGAACAATATTTCGAAAGGATTTCCGTTTACAGAGACTGGCTATGACGTCATGTAGGGCGTGCTCTCATTTGACCAAAGTCACTATGCCTTTGTAGACCTTTATTGATGCTTTATAATTTCGATGTCCAAGTTCAGAGGACGATATTCACTATCTTGATAACATTTAGTAGTAGTAACAATCTAGGCCAAAATAATTCACCAGTTTTTTTTTTCTGTTTAAGGTTCCTTTGTAAGGTTAATTTAAGTCCAAAGTGAATTCAACACACAAATAATGTTGATCACTAACATCAAAACCGATTGGACTGAAGCACTGTGTAACTGTTGAGGTGACGTACAGACTCATCCATTGCACGTTTTACATTCCAGTAAAATTGGATTGATTTTTGTGTGATAGTACAATAAAATGGCATGGCCTATATTGATATGAATTTTAAGTTTAACTTCAGTCCGGAATTATTCACATCAAGAGGCTCGAAAAGTAATTCGTCACAGTAATTCATGCACATACCAAATAAACTGGCTGAGTTACAAAGTTTCATATGTTAAGTAGATGGAGGGTTGTGTAGGAAGAAGGTGGCATTCAAGTTGATTCAGTAATGATGCTGAGTTAAAAAGTACAAACACTTTACGATAGGGAGTAAATTATACGTTTTCAAGAAAGCGCTTGTTTACAGGATCACTGCAGCAATGTGAAATGGTAGTGTATTTTAAGTATGCGGTTCAAGAATTTCTCAACTTGAGCTATTCATGTGAACATATGAACGAATAACAAAATATATAACTATTTGTTCTGTTTTCACAGATTATTTTTCCTTCCCTAAAGAGGAAGGAGCTGAGTATTTATACAACAATGCATTCCAGGGTTGTGGCGAGGTAATCAACCAACAGTTATAATTCTGTCAGTCATTTTGGGTGCAATGTTGACTGATGCAAAAAGGTAATAAAGGTAACGAATTCCAAAGGAATGGTCCTAGCATCAGGAAAAATTGCAAAGGAAGACTATACACAGAAGCAAGAAATAACTGACCCGGTAAGAGGAGTGACATCATCAAATGACGTTTCAACATTTTGGGTCGTAACCACGGTCCCACTGCTCCAAGACTCGCAAGTTGTCTAAAAAGAAAAGAACGTGAAAGAATGACGTCACACAATTGAGTTGCATATAAGTCACTTTTCAAGTATCGACTTATTATTGTTAACCAATTTCATACTCATATATCCATCATACTCATATTACTTTCATACTTATATATCCATCATTTATAAAACTACTGTAGTATCTACAATGACGTTAAACTAAAATTACCGTCAGGGAGTTAAACTCGGCACCACTGGAGAAAGAACGGTCGGATCCGATTGACGACACATTTAGTGATGCATCTTGGGACGCATCGCTTGAAGTGGCATTCTGCGCAGACTCAAAAGTATGAGAGCTGCAGCAAGCAAACCACCAAAAGATCTTGTTCCAACGAGTACGTCTGTTATAGAGGATTAAGGGAAAGAGATGTTTTAATGACACTTCTCTCATGTTTCTGTTTTATCTCAAGTCTGTTTTGTGTGTGTATATATATGCCCTTGTTTTCGGGTGGTATCGAGGACCGAAACAATAGATTTTAGGTCCTCTGTAGAAAATTCAATAGATTTCACCGGTCCTCTCAAGATTACCAATAGACAGTCTATTGTTAAGGTTAGGGTTGAGGAAGAAAAAACAAAAGAAAGCACAATGAGGTCCTCGGAATAAATGAAAAACAAAGCTGTATGTGTGTGTGTGCGTGTTTTTTCTTTTTCTTTTGGTTGGATAGATGTATAAAGACAATGTAACTGGCAAAGAATCATTCTAGGCTGGTAGGGGTCTGAATGTTCGTGTGTGCGTATGTTTATGTTTGTTTGCAGAACATTAGTAACATTGTAAAATTACCTTCCTCGGTTGGCTTTGTTCTTCACGTGCCTCCTCCTGAACAGTTTCATTCCCATGACTAAACTAAGAAGAGAACAATGACAAATAATGTTAATAACGACTATGGACGACCTTTTATTCAATGTGTGACCTTATTAATATTTACGATAAACTCTATAGCGGAATAGTATGATAGCCCAGTCAGTAGTGGACATATGATATAGCATTATTAATAAACTCATATTAGTATTTGGATAAAACTTAATTATGGTTTAAGACTACAGAGAATGTAAGTCACCATGCAAAGTAACATCATGTCGGAAAAGTCAATCGACGTTGATCTGTGGTTGGCTACACAAAAACAGCAGATATTTCATACAAACTTACACATATACATAAAAATCTGTAACTACGAATAACCAGAATAGCATATTCACAGCACCTCACAGTCCGCCAAAAACACTATACACTGACCTATATAAGAATCCGACCTTAGGTGGTGCTGTAACTGAAGCAACAGAGCCACCGGCATAATCTGTTATCGAAACAGGCAAAACCAGTGTCTGCGTAACGGTTGGGTCCTGTTTGTGGCTAGACTGCACTGACCTAGTCGATATGTTAGCTGGACGTTAGGCAAGCTGCGCTGTTGTCCTATTGGACAAAGTGAATGTACAGCGGCGGACATCTTACTGGTGGCCGCAAACAGCACTCTCCATTTGCTTTTCTTTGCCAGTCTGGGACAATAGTACAGAACCCAACGTCCACTTAATATATAGGTAGGCCTAAGTGAGCCTTACTATCAAACAAAACCAGACTAATTTATCTTGACTACCGGTAGCACAATAAATATCAGTTTACTTCTTTTTACTAACACACCTCCCACTCGGCAACCCGTCCATACATTCTCCCATCTGGTGTCCATCCCCCCAAATCCTCCCCATCCCATACAGCTGACAAATACATTTCGTAATAGAACAATTATTGCTGAGATGTAGGTAATACTCACCTTTGTAAAGTGTAACTTTTTATCACAATGTAGAAACGAGTTGTATACGAAAGCCGTGTATGTGTATACAGTCGTTCAATAAACTGTCCGTGCTGTTGGTATAAACATTATCAGCAACGTCACAATGTCGTTACGAAACAAACGCCAATTTCAGATGATTCCATTTTAGACACGCGCGCGTTTTCGTTTTGAATCAGTCTTCATAAGTACTTGTGCGTTATATACATGGATTGAACAAATGCGCAATTTTGCTGACTGAAAATCACGACAAAAAAAAAAAAAAAAAAAACGCAACGAAGACGCGCTACCGTAATAGACCTCTTTCACGTTAAGACCCCTTGCACAGTGATGCAGTTATACTTCTGTTTTCGAGTACAAGCTACTAAATTTAATACATGTACATTGCGTCCCTGCAAATCAGTGTACGCGCTTAGCTTAACCCCATACTAACACTGATCGTTCAGGTGGTCTTCGGGAGCGCGCCCTTCTTTCTTGTTATTTGATGTCAATGCAAGGGAGCCACTAAAATCGGAAGTTTTACAGCTGGAAGAATCGTCCCAATGGGAAAAAATGGCATCAAATTTTCTGCTGCATAGAGGATCACTTGCTGACCGTATGGTAGGTGCAATAGTATAGGATTTAATTGAAGGAGTCTATTCAGTGCTAAAAAAGAACAGACACATGTTCACCCGTGTTTTTCTTAAAACAACGTAATTTTGTACCCAGTTATAACTGAATGGAGAAGTGCCCATTGATTTACCAAGCAAAATTTCGTTGAAACAACGTTGTTTTTTATTTCATTACTTTACTTTATAAAAGTATTTTCAAGAAAGACAAAAAGGAAACAGCTGTTTGTCTTCGTTTTTTTTTTCCTTTCCTTTCTAAACTTTTTATAGAAGCTACTGCAGTATAGCAAAACAAAAATAAGATCGAAAACTTCTCGATTTATTTCGTTATAATACACATCTATGTCCATAGGTGTTATCCCATTTGTTGATTTGTCCTTTGGCTCGGGTCTGCATGCGAAATAATCACGCAAAAGCGATATTTCTGGAAACATTTCGAACCAAGAGATGAAAATTGTAGTCCACGATTGTTATATTGCGATGATATGTTCGACAAATACAGGTAGGCTTATTGGTCACTCTCAACACTAGCGGTAGCCTCGACACAGTCGTTTTTATAGTGATGGTGCATAGGCAATCGCCTGTAACAACCGATGACATCTGCATGTACGATGCATGTTTATTATGATTTGTTGATATTCAAAAGTCGATATAACAATTATGAGGACATTTACTGCAACTTTTCCTCAGCTCCAAGCTCTGTGAAGATAGTGAAACTGCAACTTCTTCTTTCTGTGAAGATAAAAAAGTTACAATCACAATAATATCAGTTGTATAGACCACAAGATTCACTTAAAAGTCTCCCTAAAACGAGGACTGAGTGCAAAGCAACATTCTGATTATTGCCCCCCCGAAAAAGCTATCATGAACCAATTACAAGCGTTCGAAAGCGGGAGTAAGCAGTAGAGGGCGGTATATCAAATCATTAACTGCTGACTGACCCTCATGCACAATCCCGTAAAGTACATCATTACCACTCAAGTTGGTAGTCCCTACAGTAAGTTGCCCCAGTCCTGCCCAACTATTCAGAGACAAGATGAAGTAGAGAAATGAATTATTCAAATATCGTTTGCAATACAGTTCAGGAATTAATTTTCTTCCTCATTCATGTCAGAGAAATGCAGTGTCATTCTCTTCAAGATAATTCAGCTTTTTCTTTTTATCTTCATTGTTTTCTTGCTTGTTTTTATTGTTCGAAGTCGATTTCAGTAATTGAAAAGTACCTTGAAGTAATTGTGTTATTTCCCAGTGTGCGTACATAATGTCGGTTACATGCCGAGGAAGCTGACATGAGGTTAAATTCATTAAATTAGGTCTAAATTTTAAAACTTCGGAAGCCCTCGGGACAGTACCATTCTGTTAATCATACGTCGCGCTAAGGTGGTATTGTAGAAAAACTCGGGCTGACACAGCCATGTCAGAAAACAATAAAGATTTTAATTTACCCTAGGTACAATTTTCTCGCTCTTGAGGGAACGCCCTACATACAAAGGTGTTCTACTGTATACTTCTATATTCTTGCTTTTTTTCCAATTTTCAGTTTCTTTTCCTCTCATGTTTTTTAACAGGATACACTGTAGTGGCTATTCGGAAGAAACCTTAACAGAGAGGTTTTTGTCCGTCTTACCTCCCCCCCCCCCCCACCCTCTCCCTCCATGAGTGAGAAAAAATGGATACAAGAAAACATGATTTTAAATATGGGTTGTCGTTTTGTGTTTTTCTGTCAGTAAAGTTACAGGTATAGTTTCTACTCGTTGTCTTTGCATTTAGAGAAAGACAAAGAGTTGTGTAAGGTCTCTTTCACGATTGCCCTTCATTTCTCTCGAGCAGTAAGTTAGATACGAATACAAAAGTCGACAGAAGTCACTGAATTAGGGGAAGCCGAGAAGTTCAGTGGGTTGGATAAAACAATTATGATTCCAAACGACTAACGTGTTAATCCCATTTTTGGAAAACGAGTGAAAGGAGAAAACCAAAAGGAGTATGGGTCACTCCAAGAAAGAACGATTACGCCAATAACATGTTGTGACAATCCTACTGATAAGAGGAAGTGACCAAACGTTGAGAACTAACGCAAAGAGAATAGATGGCGCTGTTCAACTTTAGTTTGTGTCACAAATGTGCTGGTCCATGGTGCAGATAAAAGAGAAGACCCCACCCGCATGATCAAGGCTGAGACCTGAACAGAAAGGTTTCAAGTGATCGGTGTCTCGTAGAAGAAAGTTGACATTGAAATGTTTCGCATGCATGACGTTTAATGTATAGAATATCGAATATCGTCAGGCCTATCCTTTTAAGGTGGAATTAGTGGGTTAGTTGTTACGTACTTGTCAAGGGACTACTAACTCATCTCAATAATAAGGCAATGGTCTGCAGAGTCATAAATTGCAACGAAAGCCTCACTGCAAATCTTCTGAATAACGAAAATGACAAAAATAAAGTTTTCTGCTGAATCTGATACGATATTGCTTATAGGCTATTTACTCACCAGTCTGATTCCGAGAAAGAAAATATTCTCAGTTACCACATCCAACACTAGTATCACACTTTTGGACTAAGTTCTCCTTCAATAGAACAACTAATTCTATGAAAATTGCAATGTACGTACTCGAACTTTTAGATTTGCGTTCATCCCCTGTAGTTTTATTATCTGATTATTGAGATATGTGAATTTGCTGTAGAAGCAGTCCTTGACAAAGGCTTTCAGCAAGGTATCACTGATGCAAGTTTGCACACTTGCAAGACCAATGCATCTCTGTTTATGTTTTGCTTAACTTGAATATGTCCTTCCGCGAACTGGCTTTCTTGCAAATTTGCATATAAGTTCTTAACAAGAATGACGCAGTCTGGCTTTCATAATCCTTAAAAGATGGTCCAGCCATAAATTTAGCTCCGGTATGTTTAAGAGCAAGTTAATTTGACCATTCAGGTGAAACGTCCATCCAGTTCCCAGTTGAATGGTTCTCGAGATATTATCAGTTGAAGTTACCCCCTTTGCGAACAACTGTGAACTTGAAGCAAGTAAAAGTGACGTCTCTCCTCCGAGTCACATCGTTGAAAAGTCTTTTGTTTTTCTTCATTATTGAAGTTGAAATTTTGACCTTGAAATCCGTCGGTGGTCACCTTAAGTACTGGTCATGTGAAGCTCGCAAAACTCCCATCCCCTCCCTACGACCCCTCCTACATTCACATTATGATAGCACTAGATACTGAAGTATTAAATTTGGTGTAAAGTTTAAAGAAAAACAAAATGTGCTGTATCAAGGTGGGAAGATGACGTCACTCCTGCTTGCTTCAAGTTAACTTTCGGTAACAAATGCGGCAACTTCAACTGCTCATATCTCGGGAACCATACATGGAAACTGAATGGAAGTTTCACTATAATGGTTAGATTTAACTAACTTGCTCTTCAACATATCAAATCTCTATTTGTGGCTGGACTATCCTTTTCTAGGCATCTATCCACAACAAGGTCAATATATGGACTAGACCACAAGTGGTCAACCAGCGACCCACTGGCCAAACATGATGCAGCCGAGGAAAACTGTATCGTGCTGTCACCAACATCCATTTGGACAGAAATATAAATTAAAAAGAATGAGTACCATGGACGAAAGCGAAAGCGTACGGTAGTAACAATACTATCCATGTAAAAGTTTGTAACAATGTTATTGTTGTCAGATCTTAAACTCACCACGTACGCCAACATTACCATACTACTAGACTTTTCCATACTTTTTTTTTCGCATTGCCTTAATTGCCTTGTCATACGTCTGCTTGCACACTACTTCATCATTCGTGCAATTTCATTGGTTACTTGTTAAACTTTTCTTGGCAGTTTTTTTTAAAACAGTATAGAGATAGTTTAAAGGATGATAGGTTTAGTTGTGGCATACATTTTAAATGACATTTTACACTTTCGTCTTCCAAATTATGTAAACATAGATGTGTGACAAAAAAAAGTGACATGTCAGCGGCAAATGCAGCCAGAAAATGTCCCAAACAGAGAGAAAAAAAACCATGAATGTTTGAATTTTTCTTATCTTGACGACCCACTTTTAATATTCATGAGTATGTGTTTTATGCCCCCCCCCTCTCTTGCTTTGAGCATGGACCTTCATTTGGCTAAAGGTAATTAACGCTAGTTACCTGAACCTGGTATATGGTAGCCTGCACACACCGAACTTCAAACTGTATATATATATATATATATATATATATATATATATATATATATATATATATATATATATATATATATAGCTAACTAAACTAATTGCGTGACTTCATGCAATTTTGAACGTAATGTACTCGCTGTAAGATCTTGTAGAAATGCCTTCGAAAACACTTCGATCAGAGGGCGACCTCTATTGAAGCAGGTTGATAATTGATAAGTTGCTGTAATATCGACGTCTCAAAACTCAGTCTGTAGCAACTCACTGGTCTAACAATTACTATTAAAGCTAAAATTTCTACCAGTTACTTCACTGGCAGGTACCAGTATATACACATGACACATGAAAAGCACATTATCATATGGTCTATATTGAGCGAATTTACCATGACAAATGTTGAAAACGGCACAATTTCCATCAAAATATATCAACTCTTGACCATTTTTCAAACAAAGTTCTGTTTTACAATTTCAGTAAGAATATATATGGGCCAAACATGCAAGTTTGTGACATCAATGGTTACTCTATCATATTTGTTACACTGTTAAAAATGTAAATTGTAAAATGTAAATTTACAGAAAATAAAATAAAGAAATACAAAAGAAACACAGAAATGTTCTGGTAGTTCGTTTCCAGAAATTTCTGTAATTCTTATTTATTGCTTTGTTTTATTTTCTGTAAATCAACAGACATTTTTTACAGTGTATGTCATCTTTCTTTGCGTATTCTTTATTTCAACGACAAGTGACAATTCAATATGCCCTGAGGCAGAGGGGTTCATTTTGGAAGCATATTGTCTGGAGTTCTTTACAAATTTTGGTATCACTCATCCAGTAATTATGTAATTAAGGGATGACACATTCAGACCTCACAAAAGAAAAGGTGACACTGCGCGACAATCCACATCGTCGGTTTTGCACTTTCATCAAGCTTTGAAGATCCTTATCACTAAAACGGTAATTGATATACCGGTAAACACAATTCCAACGGATTATCATTCAGCGTTTCACGCTGCAAATTCTGAATGAAATCAGCCCTATATATGCACATTACTTGGTCTTTCACATGATTGTTGCTATACCTTGCGGCCTCTTCCATACCGGCCACATTTGAATTTCATCTCAAACCATTTTTTTTTTTTTTTTTTGTTACTAGTCACGCGTGTTTTATTGTCAATATTGCTTGTTTGATTACCTCAATTCGTTCATCATTTCATGGTCAACATCACAGCGTGTTTTGTGAATATTCAGTCATTAGGTCACTAATAGATCTATGACCCGCTGTGAAATGACCCCTTGAGTTCCGCGAATATATCCGCCGTCTTGCACATTTGGATCCGTTACACACTGTGGATTTAGCACGAAAACCAATGCCGCCTCTGCGTTATCATTTTATGGTCGATCAAGTTGATTAATATTGGCTAAGGGTGAATCATTTCCTCAATTAATGATGAGATGCTTGAAGTCCTGATCAAGGATAAAAAACAAACATGTTACGGCGTCAAGTTCCGATCAGTGATGACTTTTCGACACATTTTCTACATTTCCACGACTAAACAAAGATAGTACGGTTTCAGAAATTTATACAAGCTCGAAAAAAAAAGTGTAAAGCAAAGGGCATTTGTATTTCACGGAAATTATAAAAAAAAGAAACACGAAGAGCATACAGTGCCAAACTTTGTGTAAAATGGTGTCAGATTAATCGGAGGCATGTTCAAACATTTTCCCCAAAGATCGAATGACTAGTTCAGGGGCAATCATGAAACTTATACAAACAAACAAGATTTAACGTCTCCAAAGATATTTTAATGTGATCAGTCAAACATGAAGCGGTTGAAGTCGTGTTGAGAAAAAAGAGAAACGTATGATTTTTTTGTTTTGTTTTTCTTTTGTATACGTGGCACGTTATAATAATAGTAATGTAAATTAGCCTTGTGAGAGATTCTCCAGGATTATCTGAGCACTAAGGTGAAAAACATCTGAAGTTGTCTTTGGGAGAAATGAATAATTAATGAAGGAGAAATGGCATTTGAAAACGTAAACCTGTTACATGATACGGCTCTCAAATTTAGCTTAAGGATATCTGTAGGGGGGAACTGTAGGGGGCTGTCGGTGGCACACAGAATGTGTGTGTATGTAGTTTCCATGGTAATTCCGTGATCCATGCGGACGTTGTAGAGTACTTCAAGCTGCACAAACATAGTGTTCACTGAAAGCCATGCTGTCATTGACTAATACATGACTGGTCTTGATGTCCTTGTGTAATGCGGTAGTTGTGTTCTCGGGAATCCTGTAAAAAATTAAAAATATGTAACCAAATTTTTACTCTATTTAACAAGTTCGACACATTGCAAAGTCGTTCACTTTCCTTGCGTGTCTTCCCTATGTTCATAACTGCGCCCGATTAGAATGCACTTCAGTCCAGTATGACGACTTTGTTCGTCCTGTTGTCAATGGGACACTGTGATCGGACAAATACCCATGGGCAGAAGCTTCCGGAAAATAGTCCCTCTCACTAGTGGGGGTAATTTTACCTGGTGGTGAAGATCTGGTGGTACATGTCAGAGGGGTGGGCAATTGTCAGGGGGTAATTTTACGTGGTGGTGAAGATCTGGTGGTATATGTCAGAGGGGTGGGCACGGATTTTAAGAGAAGTGGGAATCCGGGCGTGACTAGGCGGGTACGCAATCTCCAAGAGCGATCTGAGGGCCTGCTTTTCAACTTCAGCCCCAGAAAAAGTTGATAATTGAGATGCTAAATTAAAATGGTGGCATTTACAAACAATTTCTCTTCCTCTATTTCATGAAAGTAGCCATGGTTTTTCTACATGAGGGAGTTTTGTAGGGGGACTCGTGTTGGGAGGGGGTTGCTATTTCACGATTTACACTAGAGGGGGGGGGGGCAAACCGTCCCTCCTAAATTTACCATGGATAACACTGTTACAAATACGTCAATCGACTTCCACTCAAACTCACTGAGCTGTTAATGCCGAGACGTTTAAGCCACGTTAGTTATTCAGACGTGAGGTTCAGACTACCTTATCCATATACCTCTTCTTAACCTAGCAAATGAAACTTTCCTCAAAGCAAATCAATTGTGAGGACTTTTACCGACACATTCGATCTAATAAGGAACTTTCAGAGCTGCTTCATCGTCCCATAGCCTGTGAACAAAATTGACACATTGGCCTAAGTATCAGCCACGACGTACGTTCAACTGATTCACCCTCACTATACCCAGACTACACACGTACCGTACTTTCACATTTCAAAATCCTGTGCCCTGTAATCAAGATGGGATGTGCCTGTCAATGACCTTTGAACGCTGTTCATTTCGCCACCGAACATCTTGATCTCGAGGCTGTATTTTACGAAATGGTATATGCCACATCAGAGGGGGGGGGGGGGTTGATAATTCACTTGGGGATAGAATTTCACACGAAACTTTGCCAAAAGTCTACTGAAATGATGGTACTTACCCGCTAACTGGAAAAAATAATAATAATTCCACAATGACAATTTATATCTGTTCATTTTTATGACAACCGCGAAACCCGTAATTTGTCTGGTTTTCCACAACCCACGAATTACAGTGAGTAACCACCTGTTTGCATATTCATAATTCTACGTATTATCTACAATACGAAGAGAATGATCATTGACACAACTGTTAGGCGTATACAATAAACTACAAAGGGCCACAGATATGAGTGGCCCATCTGAAAGAAATGTCCCAAGTTGTCATGCGGTGCGCAAGAAGGATTTTTTTTAAACTATGGCATATTCGTACCATGTAACGAAAGTATGGAAACAACTAAATTCCGTCAGTCCGTACACGCGATAAAGAAATCCCGAAAGATTTTTTTTTTTTTCTAGAACCGTCGATTAGACCAAGATATTCTTTGACGCTGAAGTACACGATTGAAAGCGAACTTTTGAACTTGCGAAAGAAAAGTTCGCAACCCTTGAAGAATCGCAATCAAGATGACTAAGAAAGACAAAGAATTTCCAATTAGTTTTGTCTTGTATGGCAAATCAAAAATTTCTCATAATGCGATGTACGGCTGTGAAATAAAAAAAGTGTAAAGTTTCATTATCGTCCAAGCATAACATGCTATTGAGATATAATTGTCACCACACTCACCCACTCACCCACCCCCAACACCCCAACACCTCCCAACACCCCCCAAAAACTCCAACCCCCCTTAAAAAAGGACGGAATGAGAGGGGGGAAGACTCTTCCCTAATTTTAAGAAATGTCTTTTTTTTCACTGCTTAAGTTCTTTAAATATCTCAAGCAGTCATGTGGCGTTGTTAGTGTGTCGACGACCTCATCATGTCGAGAGCAAGAAGCAAAAGTTCAATTTGAAGACGTAACAACTTTAATGACCTCAATTGACATGTTTACAAGGTAGTTTGACATGTTTCAAGGACACAGTCATTTTTTTTCACACCGAGGGTGACATGTTTGGCTTGTTGCTAACACTCTTTTTTACAGTGACCTCACTAAAGTGTACTTTTTTTTCGTGGATCATGCTAAATTAGAGATCTACAACATCAAAAGCAATATTGTTGATATAGTCCGTTTTTATTCGACGTAATGGTTGTCCGTGCATGAAGTTCTGTTCCTCTATGGCTAGTTGCGGAGAAACATAGTGAAGTAAATTGAACGTTACTAAATAATTATGATTGCAAGTTTTTTTGTTTTTTTTTTGTTCATGTACATAATGTGCACATATCAGTGCTTGCGCTAGCTTTACGACTTTGGGAGGGAATGTCCCCTCACTGTAGTTAGTTTGTTAATGTGGGTGTGTGTGTGTGGCGGGAGGTATATGTACCAAATAAGAGTGGCAAACGTGTTTCAATTCATTCATCAAACACACGCTTTACTGATGACTTGCCTAACACATCACACTCACTTCTTATACTTTCATGTTTATCTCATTGCAATGATACGGTACGTTAAACAGAATATTTTGACATAGCAGATTGTCTGTAATTGCACGCTCTGATCTTTTCAGGGTCGATTAAAAGATATTCGACCGCTTTTGTGAACTCAAAACAAAAAAAGAGAGAGAGAGAGAGAGAAAGAAAAAATGCCTTACAAAGGCACCTAGCTCTACCTCACAGGGTGATTCCAAATTGTCCAGAAAATCATGTACCGATAAGCTATAAATCTTTGGAAGGTGCGATTGGTATGGGGTGGGGGGGGGGGAGGTGGGATCGTAAAGCAATAAATGTTTCTAATTCAAAGGCGATGACTTGTTCTTGCCATTCATTTTATTTATTTTTAATCTCGTCAGCATCGTAGGTCTGCCGAGTAAACATCTAGAAACAACGTTAAACTAGATTAAAAAACATGCAAAAAATGTACATATTAACAACTAACAACGGTTTCAGAACATACACAAAAAAATAGTAAAAAAAAAAAATAATACCGTTACCGGATGAAAATGTGTTCCAGTATTCTTTTAAGACAATCACTATTCCCAACAAAGAATATAAATATATAATGCAAGATCACTCAACAGTGACATCTTGAACAATGTTTGGATCATATAGCTAAGTTGTGATCGTCGTAAAACCCATAAATGTAATAATTAATGATAAATTTACATAGTCCCCTACCCATCATAAATGTCTGTAATAACTGACCCAGCATAAATGTAGTGTCTTGATCATAAATGTGAGTAACAACTGACTCACCATAAAGGTTATAAGTTGTTTTAACCGTAAATGTAATAATGATAAATAGTGGGGGGGGGGGGGGGCAAATAATCTTGTCTTGTTGGAAGTTGAACGTGTTCAAGACAATCAAGTGTCAGTCATTGAGACAGGATGTGCCCAACGGTAATGGGCCAGTCTGGTACTTGGGTTTGTATTGTACATGAAGACTCTACGTGGACCTGTTTAAGAGTATAGCAATCACAACGTAAAAAGATCCATAGGTCATTTTGACGGTGTTAACTCAGTGTGCCAGCAGGTGAAGGGGTTAAGCTTTGACCAGCGAGGCACGTGCCCTGGGATCCCCATTAAAGGGAACCCCCACAAAATTTCATTCTTCTAATTTTGCAAGGAATTAACAGGACGCAAAGTTATGTCATGCTTTATTGGAGGATCCGCTATACAATCAGTGTGACGATGCAAATATTCATGCAGAACAAATGCTGGAGTATGTGGGGAGATCATCGGGTGGGGTCGGGGAATGTTTGTTTCGTAAACTTTCACGTTCGCAAGAAATTTATGGATTTCATTTCTAGTATGTGTGTTTGTGTGTGGGTGTTGAAGAGGGGGGGGGGGGGGAAACCTGACAATTTTCCTTTCTTTGCATAACTTCAGCTACTGCAGTCTTGTGGAGGATTATAGTCAAGGGGCCCCCTCAATAACTTGTTCCCACGGGGCCCCAGTTAAATCCGTCCCTGTAGGCAAGATTATACAGGTAAACAAGTAAATGTTTGATGCGTTCGCAGTCAGCTTTTTCGGTGGTGTGACTTATTATTTATGTATACCGCTAAGTGTTCCAGCGAACGATGTGGTATGATGAATCACGGTTATCATATTTGAGAATGCATGGTATCACTGCTGGATGTCCTCGACATTTTTGAGTACCACTATATCTCTACACCACTTAAAAAAATAATAAGAAATATCACATTGCGTGATTGCCTAGATCTGAAAAAAAAAAAAAAAAAAAAAACCGTTCGGCTGACCATGAATGCGTTCGCTGGATGCCTTGCTGCTTATATTGCCGCATGACTATGCAAATCGGTCCAGTGACGTCATATTTGGAACACCCTTCATGTGTATTTTGCTTACAAACCACGTGAAACTACCTTGTGCCATTATAGTGAAAGGATACATACGTAAAGGTACAAAGAACACATTGTGTGTTGAAAGATTGGGGCTAACGTTGGCGACGAAGGTGGATATAAAGATTTTACAAAATTCCTTTATAACTTCAAGAGTGTTCTCAGTCGCCCGATGCTATAGTGCAATTATACACCCACTCTGTAGTTAGATTATATTATGAAGGTGAATGGAAAGAACAGCAAACCAGACCACAAAACGTCATATGATGCTTCTTTATCGTTTGATAAAACACTTGCTGGCAACCGCGCGCACCGACCAGCATGTGCAATGAGTTTCGTTCGGACGAATATGCGACCATAAGAATAAAAACTGTGTTAGAGCGCCCTCGTTTTGTTAAAGTTTCATCAATTTTTTGCCTTTTACACTTACTCACTGTAAAGTATGTCTTCGGACCTACCAGCGGTGGCACTGTGGGGTAATGTGTGCGCATGACACATAGTTAAGCTATAGGTAAGAAAGGGTTTTTGCAAATCAATTAACTACGCATGTAACGAAGTATAAAATGGAATTGTGATTGAAAAGAAACACAAAAGGTCTCACTGTTACATTCAATCTCCAGCATCAACCCCCCAGTCCAAGTAAAAATTAACAACATATATCGTTCAATCAACAGAGAAAGGCAAACTATTAACATGTCATAGATGACGTTAATATCTTTCTTTTTCATGTAGGAAAGAATTTTCTGAACAGAAACCTAAACTGAAAAAAAAAATATATAATATCACCATGTATAAATTATGATATACCTGTGAGCAAGTTTAATATCGTTTATCGTGGTCTATGAGACT
Source organism: Stichopus chloronotus (assembly GCA_021234535.1). Lineage (NCBI taxonomy): Eukaryota > Metazoa > Echinodermata > Holothuroidea > Aspidochirotida > Stichopodidae > Stichopus > Stichopus chloronotus. Next base: position 9,671,538 of record CM037836.1, read on the forward strand.
GGGGTGAAAAGATACTACAAGTCACAAAACAAGAAGTACAATAAACAGGTGGGGTTAACATTTAATCTCTAAAATGACCCAAAGTAATATATAAATCAACTAAGTATTTTTTGTAAATTGTCCGTTTTGCAAATGAGGCGAAACGACCGGAACTTTTGGCGTACTGGAAGGATTATTTCCGGTGAATGGTCGATATTTGAGTGTCATCACTATTTTAACAATACAGATGGTTTCGTGAGCCGTTTCGCATTTATTTACTACATTTTCTGATATCACCAGTTATCTGATAATATTACCCATTATTTATTGATATTATTAATTGTTTGATGACATCATTAATTCATGGATCGTCTCACAAAGCATTTGTAGATATCAAAAATATCTACTGAAATTAATTAATCAATTATTGATATCACACATGTCTTTATTGATATCACTCTGTATTGACTAACTACATAACTCACTAACTTCTTTGAAGAAAGTACATGAATATCAGAAAAAAGTCAATCAGAAATGTCCATCGCCGTTTCCGGCCGGGGAAAATGTGAGCTACAGGGCAACTGCTTGTTCCATCTTTTCGGGGATATATCCGCACGATGTTTAAGAGTGTAATCGTAACATGACGGTAAACTCAAGACTGTATAATCGAGGTGGGGTTTCCCTCTGGAAGCCTTTTCCGAGTCCCAGTGTCACCCCCGTGAGGGTTCTACCATGGAAGTCCATGTTTTTAGATACTGCTAGTTGAAAAGTTTTAATATATATATAATATTATATAATTTGGAAGACAGTGCTTATTATCTAGGTCAGATATTTACCTATCACACTATGTATATTAGGTGAAATTCAAACAAAGGTCTGACAAGGCGTACCGTGCACGAGTATAATTCAAAGTATGACGCCGGAAAGTCATCACATGCCGTGTGCAGTAATTTGAAGTATAAGTTATGTCGGAGCACAAGTAACTGTAGCGTGCTACCATAATAAACGTTACCACGTCCATAGATTTGCTGTGACGATAGATTACAATGCAATGACATATGACGTCACCAATGGTTGAACCGCAATCGTACTATGTAGTCACAACTGAAAGAATTTTAACAGTCCGTTTCCTCGGTTGCGCCTATACAACGGAAATTGAAACAATGACTTAAAAACGGAATGATTTCCTTGCGGTAGAACCAAAATGTCTATTGATGAATATATTTTACATTAATGAGATCTATGTTTTTTTTAGGATGTCTCTTGACCGGTATTTGGCTGTGCATACACTGCAACCTCAAATCATTTTGACAGTAAAGGAAACTCCATACGCGTAGGACTGAGTCGAGGGTCTACCCATGGGAATATACCACCTTCCCCCTACATTCATTGGAAAAAGTTCTGAATCCATTCGCAAATGAGATGAAAAAGAGAACAAACCACGCCCTTTTGTGGACCCGTTCTCTATTTTGGTTAATCACGCAGCACATGGACGGATCATACTCCAGAAGATGCAGTGAATTCCATTAAAGCGAATGATTGATACTTCTGGAAGAATAAAGGCGGGGGGGGGGGGGGAGAATCGTGTTTTCTTTTTCTGAAAATATATATTGACTATATTTATGTACGGTGAGAAAAATAAAACAAGACAAAAAAAAAATCGCGGTTTCAGACTCATGACGGGATTACTGCGTCGATCATTCAATGTTTGTGATGGAATGATAAAAAAACGACTGGAGTGTCTCGATCAGTGTAGTCGTTTGACTGGCGTGGATTGACGCTAGATTGTGTCATCCAGTAAAATTTGTAAAAAGTAACATGCCATGCTTTAAAATGTTTCCCCCAAATTAGACCGGATGCTTACATTCTGTAAAAACCTAAAAAAAAAAAAAAAAATAGGACAGTGTTCATTATTGATATGCGCCCACATGGGGAATTTTTATGTTATGCACGAATCTCTTTGACCATTATACACGCACGTTTAGAGGCAGCAATGTGGCTATTCCGTCGCATTACTCTTTTAGTTCATGAAAGTCACATTTTGCCGTTTGTCTTGTCAAATATGACATTAGGAGGTCTTTACCGTTCAAAAATTAGTACAATTTAAGGAGAAATCAGACCATAGCGTTATAATAATGAATATTTTGTTTTTTGTGTGTGCAGAATTAGTGTGTGCACTATTAAAAATGTAAATTGTAAAAGGTAACTTTACAGAAAATAAATAAAGAAATAAAAATGAATACAGAAATGTAGCGTCAACTATTTGACAGAAACTGTATTTTTATTTATTTCTTTGTTTCATTTTCTGTATATTTACAGATATTTCAAACAGTGTGTAAAAAGTGGTGGCAAGTCCTTCTGAATCAAGGGTCTTTTCGGGTTTTTCCGAAAAAAAAATGTTTTTATTAAGCGTAATGAAGAAGCTGTCCGACATAGCTGTATCTCTTTAAATACGGCAACATCAATGCTTTAGTCTGGATATTCGTTGATATGCCTAGTATATACAATGGTCATCATGGGGAGTTATAGGCGGAAGAATCAGCAAATATTGGTAATCACTAATATGATGTAATTTCTAATAATTACGTGGCTAAATAAATGATATATGTGTGAATTAGATTAGCCTTTAGGGTTCCTAAGTCCATTTCCGTCAATTAGCGTGTCACTGAAATTGGCGATCGTAAGGGAGCGATACCTGTTTGCGTTACTGCCAGTGCTACTACGTTCCAACTACTACCGCCTTCCATACAGGTCTCTGTTATCACCAAAACCATTATTGGCCAACCTGCGGTTCGCGGGCCGATGGGTGCGGCCAGGGGAAAGGCATCATGCGCCCCTAGTCTCTTCTGAAGAAAAATTAAAGAGAGAAAAATAATCGAACAGGGCAGCGAGGGGAGTGCGGGGAGTGGGGGGGGGTAACGTTTTATCCATATAACTTCTTTGATAACTGATATGTTGGCAAACGCTTGCTTCTATCCATTCCACTAGATAGCTGCTATAAAGCGAAGGACCATGGGGGCGAGCTGGCGTCATGCGCTGCCCGGTACGAATTTCGAAGATGGCAATGTGGCCGCTGGATTCAAAATGGTTGGCCATCCCTGTCCTAAAGTATTAATTTATCTCTACCTCCATCCCTTTGATATTGTCGCTTGCAGGCGGCTAACCAGTGTAGCGCCTCTTTGGCTACCGCCCTATGTGGTAGCCCCCCCCCCCCCCAAATTTAGTTTTTTGTAGGGATGCGCTGAAAGAAAAACCATTTATGGGGCACTCCACAACAAATTGGACATGAATGTGTAAATTTCAAATGTGAAATATCCACTTGCAGCCATTCAATTATCCAAGTACATACGTCAAATTTCCAAGTTTGAAATGTTAATGATAAAAAGTGTTAAAATCACTCTTATGGTAATTAATCAATGAAAAGGGTAAACGAACCCGGGAAAGAGTGGACATCACATTTCGTTGTAATACAGAGTGTTGCCGAAGACAAATGATAGAAATGTAGTCCAGACGTATGAAGCATGCCAGTACAAGGTACAGCATGAATCAGCTTCAATGTTTGTGCAGTCTCTGATACTTAGTACTAATCAATTAGTAATAATTGAAAAGTCCCGTCCGCGACAGTTTAAAAATATTTTTCGATATAACTCATAAAATATTGGCTGGACTTTTGTTTTTGGGGAGTCTCTTACTGACTATAATATAACACCCCAAGGAGTCTACCTCTTCTCCACCCTATTCACTTTACCTCAGTAATTAATTAAAATGTCCTGTCCGTATGGAACGCCGATCGTACACATATTAGTGACAGTGCGTGCATACCCTGTCTTACGAATGAAACGGTAGACAAACGACAACAGTTGACGCAAACTATCCATTACACACAACCAAGTGACACAAACAAAACATTAGACACAAACCAAATCATTAGACACAAACGGGACATTAGACACAAACCAAATCATTTGGCACAAACGATTTCATTATACACAAACGAGACATTACACACAAACGGGACATTAGACATAACCAAATCATTAGCACAAACGAAACATTAGACACAAACGACACATATTAGACACAAACGATTTATCACACTCAACGAAACATAAGACACAAACCAAATCATAACACACAAACGAAAACATGAGACACAACCAAATCTTCAGAAGCAAAAGAATTCATTAGACACAAAACCAAATCATTACACACAAACGAAAACATTAGACACAAACAAATCACGGTGAGTCGAAGAAAGCAAGCAAAATCGCTATACAAACGAAAAAAACGAAATAAAGGCACACAAGCAGATGAGATATAAAACGAAAAAATATATATAGATACAGTTTGACAGCACCTATTTGATTACGTAGTAAACTGATGATGATGATGATATATATGTATATATATATATATATATATATATATATATATATATATATATATATATATATTTACTACTACTACTACTTCTACATGCTTTGCACTCATCATGGTTTCAAGAAGGTACGTGCCAGGATATCAATAAACTGAACGTAAGGGTTGTCGGGGAACAAATCAAATGTTTTGATTCTCAAATGAAAAATGACTCTCAAATTGTAGAAATAGCACCTCCATGAGTATTTTAAGGTTACTTTAAACATTGTTTGGTATCTCATGTTTACAGCTTCACAAGTGAGGAAATGCTTACTGTTAACTATATTTGTGAAAGAATGAATATGATTCCAAAGTGCTTCATGATCTTTTTTAGGGGGGGGGGGGGTTCTCCACGAAAGTAAGATTTTTTTTCTTCGATGAGTTGGAGGGAGGACTGGACGTTGTTTCGGCCTGTTTCTCTGTCCTGGGAAAGGATCCTAGGGAGGGGATGTTCCCTTATAGAAATATTTTAGGAAAAATTAGGGGCCGCACACGCAATTCGGCTCAAAGAGGAATTTCTTTCACCCCAAGTACAAGTTTTACAAGGGCAAGGGGGGGTAGCAAAAGTCACGTTTGGTGACTGCATTTAATTTGACTGACATCCGTGTAACAAAATTAAGAGAACAAAAATGCAGAGTGGATCATATTGCACAGTATGCACCTATTTTTTTTTTATTACGGTTTAGAGTCTTGCATGCTTGAATTTGGAGTCTTCCCCGGCATTCAAGCATTCTTCAGCTTTAAAAGACTTCTTTTTTAGGTATTACTTGTACGAAGACACAATGGCTAACATTTGATCCATATCGTTTCTTCAGTGCTATCAACATGGATAAATGTACAGATTACAGAACGCAAAAAAATTCTCATTTCGTTCATACACTAAAGGTAGGCAAACATTTGCAAGCTTTAAAACTATCATTTATCAAATCGCTGAAAGATACCGTGATGGACAGCAGTAAAGTAACATTGCCGTTTGCACTGCACATCAGAAAATGGTGACCGTGGCACCAATGATGTCGAGTTAGTCCCTAGACTGTCTCTATTGACCCACTCCAAGTCTCCGAGTATGTATACGCAGCATTGGGAATCCATTTGTTACCGTACTTATAACTCGGCCGTCCTAGGATTTGTTACCATACTTATAAACTCGGCAGTCATGGGATTGAGGAGTTTAAAGGGATGTACCCTTAATTGAATCCAAATGTCACTCCTCAAATGGGGGTGGAATGTCATTAGTGAGCGTTGTGGCTGCAGTAATCCTTTCTTTTGGTAGACTTTCACAGCTTCACAGATTTTGGAGAGCACGCTACAAGTTGAATTGATAGATCACTTGTTGGCGAGACCCTTATAACAGATGTTAAGAGCTGTGGGCCTGTGTCTGTGTTTCGTATTAAAATGTTGCGATTAGAAGAGTTTCATGTATTAATATGGTGTTAAAGATGGTGATGAGACGTAGCGTTAGACAGTGACGAATCCGCACGAAGCGCGCAGAATTGCTGCACCGAATTAAGCTCTCCACGGCAAAACTTGAATTCAGGCACTGCATGGACTCGGAAACCACCAAAATCTAAAACCGGCCCTTGAACAGTCAGTCTTTTACCAGGTGATTCGAAAACAGCTTTCAACTCAGTGTCTTTGTGCGCTGCTCCGATAGTTGATATAAATGCGAAAGTATAAGGAGAAAAACACTGCGGTAAGGTTTGAAACGAGCTGAGTGCGCTAGAAACTAAATTAATTTACGAGGGATTTGAGAAAATTGTGATACTGTGGTGGTGAGGGAGGGGGCATCCCATGAGACCGGAAGGTTTACGAGACCGAAAATCAACCAATCAGGTTAACTTAAAGGGACTCATTGAGTTGACATCAATAAGATTGTGGTGATCAAGAGGGGAATAAATAAACGACAATAATTACACGTAGCATAATTAATCAAGTTTCACATCCAATAGTTATGAAAACTGTCCAAAAATTTTGAATTTTTGACCGTTTCTTGTACTGGTTGTGTGTATGTGAATAAAGTACTACTATAAAAAGTGTCTTATCATTCACGAATTTTCAAGAACAGAATTAAATCGTTTTAATCATTTCAACAACTTGACATTTGTATGTGACGGAAACTTGACAGATTTAGAAGAAGAGAGAATAAGTAAATTTCACGAAACAACTCAATGAGCCTTTTTAACACTGGGGAGTATAATTAGTCAATATTATGGATTATCTTTTAAAAATGCAAACCTAGGATGACGATTAAACGTGAATTGGAATTTTCTTTTAATGTTATTGCTGTACTTATATTTTGCCATTTTTTCCATTCTTTTTCCTTTTTTTACAATCAGCATTGACCTTCTGTGCATACAGCGTTTTCAATAATGCTAGGTCAAAAGTCGTATAGTGGTCCTTTTTTTTTGCCCAAACTGCCATAACAATGGTTCGAATGTGATTTATCCATACAGATGAAATTGAATAAATGCTTAACGACTTGTCCGCTACGCGGGCTGCATGAGGCCCGTGCTGTACGTTATTCGAACACAGTAGTCATAGTACATCATACACGGTCATGCAGCTTTCTACTTTGGCATCTTTCCAAATCTTATGGATATAAATTTCATATATCTCGAATTGAATTTGAGATATCTGAAATTGAGTTTTAGATATTTCAAATTCAATTTTAGATAGTAACAGCCAGTTACAGATATCTGAAATTCCTACTTAAACTTTAATATGGCTTTCCATATACAGGTGGGTGGAGGGAAGTGGACTATCGAAAAACTTCTAAGCATTATAACCCAATAGAAAATGATATATACACTCCGAATCAAAATGGGATATGGAAGTCTGTGACATATTTTATCACTCTTTAGTCGAGATGGTCTTGTTTTTTAACTTGGCGAAAAACTTGGCAATCTTTGTCCACAGATTATTTAGAGGAAAATGAAGTTGGTCTGTATGTGGGATACAATTTGTCAAGCGTTCCTCACAAGGGCTTCGCCCTCAGGCAAAGTAGCTGCCTGTACAGGCGAAATAAATCAGATTAAACGTATACACGTAATGGATGTTATGAACAAAGGCGGAGTAATGTTTGAAGGCCTAAACCCAAACAATAAATACATGTAAATTTTACGGCATAACCAGCTCTCAACGATGTGGGTGGTGTTTTCATGCCGGAACCTTCGGTCTCGTGAATCTTCGGTATCGTGAACCAGGCTTCGGTCCCGTGAACCTTCGCCGGTCTCGTGGGCTAAAATTATGATTTGTGTGTGATATTTTGTTTTTGTCTAATCATTTGGTTGAGTCTAATGGTTCGTTTGTGTCTACTGTTGTCGTTTGTCTAACGTTTCGTTTATAACACAGGGTATGCAGGCACTGTCACTAATATTTGTACGATCGGTGTTCCTTAGTTGGGCACTTTGGACATCATTGCGGCTCAGTGGTTCTCCCCGAGCGCTTCGGCCTCTCGGGGAGTACCTTTGGTGGGAAGGGTAATCGTTGACAGCCGATTCTGGCCAGCATGGCATCTTTCTCCCGAGTCCAACAATCTTACGATGTAGACAGGATCTACTTGAGCAGCCAACTTGCGGTCAACGGGCCTAAATGCGGCCAGCGCAGAGGCATCATGCGTCCCCGAATCCCAGGGCCTCATGGAAAGAAAATAAAAAAAAAAATGAAACAGAATAAAAGCAAAATAAGCAAAGCAATAAAGACATTATCCATGTGGAAGCTTGTGACGACTCATAATCTGCTGTCAAGTGTTTCAATCTCTACATGTTTTGGCACTCGCTTTACCGTAGCATACTATAATTTCATTATTGTCTTAAATTACAGTAACACATTTTTGCAGCGGAGCTGCAAAGCAGTGCAAAGTTCACGAAAAAGAGGGCGAGCTTGCAAACTGTGCGTTCCTACTCTGGAACGCTAACGTGCGTTGAAAAACTACATAGCCAGTGGGATTTTTGGGACTTTTGTAGGGAAAGCATGAAAGTTATCCTTCCACATGCAAAAAATATTGTTTCTTTTGTGAGGGGGGGGGGGGGTGGAGGAGGAACTTGTGTCTGGAACCTCAACCCCCCTAAAGAAATCTATAACGTACACTCCGGTTTCTGATATAACTATAAAATCAAATCTCTCTGAAAAGTGGGACTCCGCTTCTGGTTATGTACCGATGTTGTTTCGAAGGATTAACACTTAACAAGTCCCCCGACACTGATGTATCAACGAGATCAGCAAATGTCCCAACAGACCATCTCATTAAGACAAAGGCGAATCAACCCCTGTCCCCTCCCTCTTCAGTTACACCACTGCACACTGGTATTGATAAGATTCGAAACTTTTTGATCTGAATTTAAAAAAAAAATGAAAAAAAAAATAGTTTGCATAGCATCTGCCAATTCAGATAACATGATGCCCGATGCAGTCCTCAAATCTTTGATGCATACAAAAGGCAGTTAGGCTTTTACTGGACTGTCGTCCTGCCAAGTCAATAGGCCTATCCAGTCTCACACACTTTGCGGAAGGAAATAAATCATAGAAATTACACAATTGATCCAGGAGCAACCTATACTCATTTTTTAGACCCCCCACCTTCTCCTCTATACACCCTTCAACACGTTGGATACACCAAAAGTTGCTGTTTAATCTGAAAACAGCAAATGTAAACATTAGGATCTTGTACCGGCTAATGCATTCACTGCATGCTAACCCATGTTCCTCTTACAGTTCTTGTCTCAAACTCAGTTTTATGTACAAGCCCCTTTCAACAATCCTGAAAAATCAGCACAGAAGTAGGCGGTACTGATAATTGATAAAACTTTTAACCACGCCCATATCAACCAATTATTGTGTGATAACTTTCGTGATTGGTTAAACCTGAGGTTTCAATAACTATGCTGGCATTACCAATGCTTTTTTTTTTCAAGGTTGCGCGATTTCAAGCTGATATTTACTATAGATATTTACCTCATATTGCGAGAAACGTTTATATCCTCTTCTAACTTCGTGTTTTTTGCTTTTACCAAGGAGAAAGTGATTAATTTCCTTATTATCACTTTCAACTTCTTCGTTTACATTCTCGAGCAACTATTATCGTGCCGCATTACAATTCTAACTTCAACGGACTTCGTCGGGGACATTTTGCACCGCGCATTGCTCCAATATATAGACTGACAGTTTTGGTGTGATATATGCCAATACAGTCACCGTATATATCTTTATCAATGGTATCCATCATCTTTTAAGTACAACGGTGTGAAAGACTGTGCGAACCTGCCCTGGCAGCTGGAGTAGTTGTGAAAACTTCCACTGCAATAGGAAATAGATGCGAGCACGGCGGCCACCTCCTAGAGAAAGGACAGTATTGCTGAAATTTGACAGTCACTTCGGCCCACATTGCAGGTTGCTAGTTGAACAACAGCGCTCCGAGGAAGTCGGTCACATTGTGCATAGTTTCCACGAGCTAGTGTGCAATATATCACTAAGCTACCTCGGTATACATGTATTGGCCAAGAATAATACCAGTTTTCGGGAAAACATTCATGAAGTGAGATTGGACTACAACTTTTGGAGGTGAATTAGCAACTTTCCTCGGATACCGTTTCTGTCATGGAACCTAAGGTGGCTGGATCCGAAAGTACCCAAGTTGTAAGTTTCCCCTCAATTTTACTTTTCGTAGGCATTACAATGGGTCCGTAGACTATACTAATAACCTATCACAGACAAGGGTGACCAACGAAGTTATCGTTTGAACTGGGCAATAGTGTGCGTAGGACCTTTGTGTGTTTATAATTTCATAGATCTATGACATTGTTTATTCTTCATTTACACAAGCCTAACGTTAGGCATAGATTGATCTCGCTCGTCACTTTACATGCCTAACGTTACCGCAAAAACGCAGATATTTTCCAAACATTAAGGTAGTTGGTTAATTTGCTTGATTTTAAGTCAAACAAGTTGACAGTCACTAACTTACGGTACATCAGCATCCCTTCGGGTGATTTGTGTGGAAGACGATCGAGATGTTGAGAAGGTCAAACGTTGAACCTATTCTTTAGTAACTCCTCTCAAGTACGTTGGCACATATATGTATACTTGAAGTTGAAGTGAGAAATGTTTACAGACATTTTTGTGCAGTCTGTCTCCAAGCAATCATTATAAAAAAAAATGATTGATTGATTTATCAATTGATTGATTAAACTGTGAGCTCATATTCAACTTAAGAAAGAACAAAAATAGTTGCGCAAGAATGTGGCTTAAGTCGAGTCAAAATAAATTTGTGATCAAATTATATTCAATTTAATTCATTTGATAGAAAAACTGAAAGGCAGCTAGATTAAATTAAAATTCATTGTCCTCCTGTGTTCAAGAAAAAAAATACCCTCAAATTTTTAAAAGTGATCATAGTTTTCTATATTTTGAGGAATTAATTGTTTAGGATTTCCTGTTGCTGTCTGCCATTTCTTTGCAACAAAAGTTGTGTTTTAATTCATACAGAGGATATAGCTGTACAGAGCACAGAGAAATCTATGTCAATTAATCATTTTTTTTTATTCTCACAAAATTTTAGGCATCTTACATGCTTAAAAGACAAATACAAAAAGACTGTAGAGAATTAACCAGGACCAAAAATACTGTAAGTTTTGAAACAGACTTTAGGCTATTATGAGCCATCACTTGCACTGTAATTGATCGAACATACAGTACAGTACTACAAAGCTTCACTGTCGGCATCACTTTGCATTAGCTCATTTGTTTTGGGGAACAAAGACTGCTCCTGCACTCGTAACTAGTGCTCATTGTTCAGTCAGAGTTAGTATACTTAATATGCCCAATGGGACTATTTTCTCAGAAAGTTAATGTTCTGCTCATCAATGTTACTGTTATCAGATACTGTGGATCCATCGCAGTGGCTGTCCTGTTTTAATCTAAGGGCTGTATTCATCACTGACTTGTGACATGCTGAAAATGTTGACAGTATCGGCCTGACTTTCAAATTGTGGACAATATTAGTATCAATTCATGCATGCATCTTTTAGGCATAGACACTAATGACAAAGTTTTGTCATGAAATGACTGACATTTCTTCCCTGTCATTTCTCTAAGTGTCTCCATTTTCAATGTATCTAACACCAAACAAAAAGCAGTAAAATTCCAGCTGTATAACAAAAAAGTTTTGTGATTAATTTCAGGCATGCACATTTGACCCTTATAAATGTGGGCCTACACCATCAATGAATTGAGGTAAATTCCACATTTTCAGAGTGTACTAGACTTTAAGCAACAAGTTTGAAGGTATGGTCAGCAGAACTTTGTGTTGGATTGCAAAGGTCATGGCTCACATATTTTTAAGACATAGGCCTATGTACCTTAAGATACAGTGTACATGCAAACATTTAGGAGCTGACTACATTTTTAATGAAATCATGAGAAGGAAAATTGATCCATGTGATAATTGTAGGCACTGAACAGTCAGTAAGAAATATTGCTGTCAAGCATAATTAGTGTTGCACAAATTTCCAAACATACGTATCTGTTGGATGATATTTTCATCTAATGAATGAAACAGATCAGATAGCAGTTGTTGCCTTAGAAGTAGTTACAGGGACTTTGCTTTTTGTTTTGTGTTGTGTTCATAAATCATACTGAAAAATTATAAATTGGCGATTTACAGTGCTTATTGGTCTGATCAATACTTGTTGGAACGTTAATTGACACAATTTTGTCCCTTCGCTTTTTTCAGACTTATAAACCCAGGCCAATTTACACAAGACCAAGTGGGGTGCATCCATCGTTTAAGCCTTCATATCGATTCCCATACATGTACTGCTACCAGAATGGCATAGGGGACAGTTACCACAGCCATTCTGGTGGAGAGTCCGATGAGCCTATCGAAGAAATGGACGTGGAATCAGAGAGGAGGTATCGTCATTCGGATAAATACAAAAGTAGACATCTAGACAGATACTTGGACAGACAGAGGGAGCTTCGTAGTAACCACCATCATCCCTCGGACGAAGAGCTCAATGAAGCAGAACTCAAGCAGCGTGTGACAGACAGGGAAGGTGGTTCCCCTCCTGCTAGAAAGTCCGCAAAGTTGTCAGACAGTTACGAACAATCCAGTAGGTTAGAACTGAGACAGTCACCGACCAGAGAATCGGAGGTAGCCTGCGATGGCGAAACCAAACTGGCGTCGGTCCCAGAGGACTTGACCACAAAATCTCCCAAAATGTCGCCAAAGTCGCAGGATCGTGGAAAGGATGCATGCGAACTGAGCAGTGGTACTGAAGAGGAGAGACTTGTCGATGTTGAGGAAGGAAATGAAGATGATGACAGGAAATCAGAATGGTCATTCGAGGAGCAGTTCAAGCAGGTAACATAATTCAAATATTCACATGTCATGTGGTACATACACCATCACTGGTGGATCCAAGGGAGAAAGGGGCAAACAGGTGCCATGGTCCCACACACATATGAGCCGCCAAAAACTGTAAAGTAGAATTTATATGGAGGAAAATGAAATTTTTCAGAGGAATATCAACTTCACAATCATGTGCACTTTTCTCGCACGTCATTCACTTATGACGTCATTCACTTGTCATAGGAAGTTACCCAAAGGAAAGGTGGACACACCCCTTCCGTGAAACCCCTCTCCCGTAGGCTACAATTTGTACCACCATTTTGACAATTCCCAAACAAAGAATTGGATTTATAGCCAGTTGGTTCACCACTGGGCACATCTGTGTCAGACCTGCAGAGCCAGTCATTTGCAGTTTCCCCCTACATGTTGGTTAGTACTGTAACTTGTATCATTTGCGACTGATTTTTGGGTGATGCCAAGGACTTTCTCAAAATTTCCCCACTTTGTTTACAGGAGCACCATACATGTGAGGAAAATGTTTCCGCAGTTATGAAGTGTGTGTAACAAAAAAAAAAAAAAAAGTGCTTGACCACAATTAAGTATAGCACAACATGTCTGCCAGCTTCAGTGTACAGAAGCACAAATTAAGGTCATTGTTTAAATTTGCTGTATTTGCTCAAACAGGCTTTTAGAGTGTTTAGTAAATACTGAGTGAGTGATCTCCGTTGCTTTGTACTTGAATATATAGTTTCCAACTGATTGACGTGCTGGGGGGGGGGGGGGGGGATGGGGTGATTGAAAGCTGTAGCTCGAATTGACAAAAAATGCAGAGACTGACTCCTAATGGTGAGAGAAATTAGATCTGTCTGAACTGATTTCATGAAAGCAACAAAGCAAATGAAAAGCAAAACATAATGCACACAATATCTACATATGAAAGAGAAATTTAAGTCGATAAATAGTGAAGCCACTCCCAATTGCACAATACTTGGAATGTGGAGTAATTTTCATTTTCTGTAGGTGTTTAAATCCCAAAAGTATCCTAATTTGTTGTCATTATTTGACTTCTAATATGTTTGCATCTCTTAATGATTTTATGCTGCAGACCACATTTTTGCCAAGTTATGTCTATCTCTAAAGTCTGAGTAGGTTAAAGTCTGTTTCAAAAGATGAAGAGGGTTTTTACTGCATTTTAAACCCATATCATTTATTCTCAGTGCCAAAATTCAGGTCCGTGAAGAAAAACAGCAAAGTCCGAGATCAGCTCACATTTGTTAGATTAATTTATCATAATAAGGGGCAGTAAAGAGGAGGATGGGATGGAGGAAGGGGTTGTATTGGACTAAAATTTGCAAAGCATTTTCACTGAAAATATGCAAATTGTACATCTGGTAAAAGTGTAGCATAAATTTGAGTTACTATAGCTTTGATTGTATGTCAGAATTTCTGTTTTGATTGCAGATAATTACACTTTTTCTCACTCTTTCACATTCCCTCAAAGTGACACAAATTCTGGGTTAAGGATAAAATTAATGATTTATGTACAGAGAGCATCAGTATTTTCAAATCAATTCTCCTCCAAACAAGCTATACCCTTCCCAATCTACTTATTTCTCTCACTGTTCACTCAGCTAACCCAGCTACCACTTATGGACCCATCCCTAAGTTGAGCCCACCCATTTCCACTTTGAGCCCAGCCATTTCCATTTTCAGTTCCCTTTTCATCACTGTACTTCATTATGTTTCCATCTCTACATTTGAATTTGAATTGGGAACCAAAACTTTTTTTTTCCTCCATCAATTACCATGGACTTCTCTTTGCAAAGTTGCAAATTATCATCACTATATACGACACTGTGTACATGAACTGATCATGGGTAAAGGCTTTCTTTATTGGGATGCCGGACCTGCAGTATAAACTTTTTAAATGTGTATCTGGCTATATAAATTGACAGAACCTGCCCCCTTGTCAAAGGAATGAAATTCTGAGTACAAACAGGTTTATAAGGTAAATCAATCCTTTTAATAGAGCTGGAGAGGGGATCAATAGGTTGTCTATAGACTCAAGACGTGACATACTTATTACTTGATTACTTAGTGAGAGAACCTCTAATAAAGCACTCTGTGAAAGAGTATCAACCTTTAATTAAACCATAAGGCTGCAGTTTGAACCCAAGGATGAAGAAGAGAAAGAAAAAAGAAAGAATAAACCCTTTTTTGTGTGAGGCTCTTACGTGGAGGAAATTGCAATCTGACAGCTATGATGACTTAATGGCATCTAATCAGATTGCTAATGAGGGTTTCAGAGCCCTCCATTATCTGTGGTTATTAACTCGTCTCTGAAATACTGAAGGACTTAATTAAAATCTAAATAGTTATCTCTGACTTAGAGTGTGTGTTAGACAACGGCTTGATTAAAATGTAAAGATGTATGTACGTACACTGCCCGTCACCAGTTTGATGTTAAATTTCTTTTCCTTTTGTTGGCATTTTCCTGAGTAAATTCTCCATCAGGGGAGAATTGTCCATCTGAGGTGCATGGTAGCCGTGCGTCGGACAAGATCCGAGCTGGTTTTTTCTGACGGTTGGGATGGAAAAAGTAAAATAGGAAGTACTTTTCACGGTATTGAAATATTTCAGGGAAAATTGAAAGAATGTATGTGAGAATGGAATCTTGTTTTGTTTCGAACTTTGTCTCCATAATGAAAAGGTTCATTTGCATGATTTGTATAAATTTGAGGTTACATCATTGCATTTTTGCATCCTGCTTTACCTATTTTAAGCCAGTGCTGGTAGTTGCACTGCAAATACTGTAGCTGTATCTGTGGGTCTATCTTTTTCTGATATTTCTGTTATCGCCCAATATCTCTTGCAAATTATAATTTTCTTCCAGTTATGTATAAAATTAACTGATATAAACCTACATACTAACTGCCATAACATTCCCACAATAGCCAAGCACTGCTACAAAGTGTAACAATTGGTGCTTTTCATCACATCATTACAAGTTCAATGTTCTTCAACAACGTGAGCGCAATAGACATGTTACTTGATTTTTCTGACTAGATTAACAGTGTATAGATTAGGCTATAAACACAGGAAGCAAACTCCCCTGTTGCACATGTAGGTATACAGGTGCTTTCTTGCCTACAGTCATTTCCAATGTCTTGATTTTCCTGAACTTCTCTCTTAAATACAGTGTTACGTACCTTTCTCCAGAACTACCAAAAACAGTTTCTTTAAAAGCTGCTGAGAGAGGGTTTGACCCAAGTGCTTCCTATCCGTTCTTGCCATGCATGCACCAAAGTGTTCAACGGCTAAAGCATAAATCATCACAAGAACTATTTTTCAATAATCTGCATGCAGGAGCTTGGTTGTTTAGACTTCAAGGGTTGGCAGAGTATAACTTGCGCACTTAGAGAATGAAAGGTTTGACTTTTATAGAAGTAAAGCAAGTAATCTACGTTGTAGCAGGGAGTTTTAAATACCAACTCCCTTATTGTATTGTGAACTACTTATATCACCCGAATGGTTTTATTGGTTATGGGAGTGTTAGAGCCTTACAGTATACAGTCATAATTTAGACCTTAGAGAGGAGTTTGCGAAAAGATTATCTTCTACTTAGCGATATAGCACACTTTGAATGATTGTTCATACAGTATATCATTGAGGACGCCACCAGAAAGTTTTTTTACAGGCAAATAAACCAAGTGAACATTTCATCAATTTTCATGCTCTTTATAAAAACTTGAACAGTACGCCGGACGCATGTGGACCGAATAGCCGAGACGCCACAAGTGCAGATGTGCACGTATTCCATTCAATCACTGTATTTCCAAGGAGGGTACTTCATTGTATCACTTATGATGCCGCAATTGTATCACTTATGATGTCGCAATTCAACAACAAAATGGTAATAAAAAAGAGCTTTTCATGAATCAGCATAGAAAGTATGCTACTGCAGTTTGGGGTGACTGCATTTTCCCTTTAATTCGAGGACCAAGAGATGCCTTTTTTTTTTCTCTGTTAAAGTTAAATGTTGTTTCAAACTAAATTGAAAATTTTAATTAAGCCGTATCAAAGCCATTTTGGATTCAAGGGTGATGATTACATGGAGTAGAGAACAGACAAATCATAATAGTATTAGAAATTTATTGTCCTGGAATTCTTTAGCTTGTAATCAATATACTTAGTGGTTCTTTGAGTTTTTTTTTTATTCAAAGCACAGTCAAGCTATTGTGGTCTCAATCAGATGACTTATCTGAAAGGATATTATAGATTGATTCCTTCATTGATCTACAGGATCAAGTTGTTGTTGAAATGTTAATTGAAGGGTGAATAGCCAATGCATGTCAGCAACCCCGAACCACACTGCAAGCACACAGTAATGGTTAAATTTCCCTTATTGTACATAATAGGTCTTAAGAACTGTAATCCAGAAGATCTTTTCATGTTAAAAATCAGCAATTTAACCTCTAGTCAGAGAACATTGAACCTCCGTTCAGCCGTCTAACAATACAGTGTCAAAATGCAGCATATGTGAGTTACAACAAACTGTACAACAAGGGGTTTCATGTACTTATACAGCAGGTAAATCAGCAATGTCAGTGCACTGTATACAGTATGTTTGTGGTGTACGTTATGCATACTGTGCATTAATTGCCTAGTACAACTTATACGTTCATGACTGAATCAAACTACGGGAAGATTGCACTAGAGGCACAGTATGTTTGACATCGTGCTTTCAACCAGTGATCGCAGTGCAGTTTGCATTGACAATCAAGTCTGGACGAAAATTTTAGGAGTGACGGTCCGGTCATGGTCCTGCTTCGAGTTCTGTAAGCCACTTCTTCTGAATCACCCAAATGGTGCAGTGATGATGATCTCAGGAATGCCAGTATAAAGGACTGGATTCTCGTAACAATTATTGCGGTTGTTCCCTCTCTATTATTGATAGCCATACTGTACATATCAGTACCATGCTATACCTTTTTTTGGCTGCACTGCTGCATTGCATTGTGGGGAATCGGTGGTATGATACCATTTGAACATCCTTGGTAATATTTTTTATACGTAGCATTGACTGCCGTAAAAGAAAGTGTTGTGACCTTTGTTCATGGATTGCATTTTAAGCTCAACATGCAGTAAATCCGATCTCTTTTTTTTTTCACCAGTGTGAATTTCAAGGTGTATGCATATGCAGTTGTTATGGTACATACTGTAATCCTTTTTGTGGCATTCTTTCCTGGATTAATTGTTTCAATTCATGATTTTGCTAAAGTTGTTTGTGGAATTTCAGAGAGAGAAAAAAGTGATTTTATAGATCTGTTTGCAAATTTTGTAGCATCTACTAAAATTATCATACATGTTCTAAAGACTCAATACATACCCAGGCAGCATGAAACCACACCTACCCCTTTCCCCATTCTCCCCCCCCAAAAAAATCAATAAAAGGCTTTGTAGGAACACAAATACAGGAAAGAAAGACTTAAAACCTTAATTGGATCATTTTGAATTTTTGACCTTTAAATCAGGCAAATATTTTTGAAAGGGGACACCCCTACCTAAGATCTCTCCCCAGGTCAGTGAAACTCCATCATTGATGTGCCCCCCCTACAAAATGATTCGGCTGGCGATACCACTAGACAACAGCATTGGTTGCACTCGCATCATGCGTGCCAATTCATTAATTCTGAGGAACATTTTGATGTCAATTTGACATCGGTTTGATGTCAATTAAACATTTTAATGTCAATTAAGCAGGGTCTGTGACTTTTTTATGACTAGACGTTACTTGCATCAGCTTGTGTGCTGCACTGGACAACAAATTGTTTGGACATCTTTCCTCCATTATGATCTTAACAGGGATCTGGAATATTTATTTATTTATTTCACATAAGATGGTTTCCGGCACTACTTTTAGCTGAATCCTGCATGCCAACCCTGGATCTATACCGCTGCCACTCAAAGCTGATATTTAGAGATAACGAAAAAAAAAACATTTGCCCAAATGTAGGTTTTGGTGTCACCTCTGTGTAGGTAAAATCATAGAGAAAGGAACTGGCAAGCTGTTCTGTGTACCCTTTCAAGGATTATTTAGTTGACAGGAAGTGAAGTTAACCAGATAATAAATGTGACCATATGTTATCGGTGGTTTTGAAAACAATTGTACAGCCACTGAATCAGGACAGAAAAGACAAATAAAATGTGTGTATTTAATTTAGTTTTACCAACTACGAAAATATTAAATTCTCATTAAGCTCGGGCGATCATGGGAAGCAGATCAGGACTGATACAGGTATCAAAACAGAGGGTGGACATTCTCATGCAATAAACTCTAATCCCGGCCATCCACGCACACCCGCTGAAAATATAGGGTGTGCGTGCAGAGGCATTAATCTCCAAGGCGACGAATATCAGACCAACTCAATAATGATTCCCAAACAAGGGGTCACAGCGTATCCTGAGGGGACATATTTTATTTATAAAGATTAATTTCTCCCGCATTCAGTTTTGTTTTCACAGCAAAAGCAATCAAGGTTATTAAATATTTTCCTTACGATACGCAACTTGTTGCGAGCCAATTCCAGGAAGTCGGATTGGCCGTTGGGAAGTAGAGCAGATCCCTCGTTCACAGATAAAGTTGCTACTGTTTGCCGTTCTATTTTCCTCGATTTGTTTTTCTAGGGATTACCGCTTTTCTTTTCTCTAGTCCTCCCTATTGTCTTCAGGAATCAGGTGCCACCAATTGTAAACTTGCATTGTAGCATCAGTTTCAATGGTGCTTGATTGAAATCACATGCCGATGTTTCCCTGTGTTATTTTTTATGTTATTTTATACGTAAATTGCTTTTTGCCATCCAATCATTTATCCATTTTTCAATGAACTCCTTTACCTTGGAACCTCTGTAAGGTGCTTGTTAACAATAGTTTACGGTTTTCAGCGGTTTCAAGTATTCACCCTGGGTGCATGTTCCAACAGCCACCGACAGAAAGGTTGTCTCGACTCCGTGGTTTGCATCAGAGTTTTTTTTCAGATTGCTTTAATGTGGCACAGACACAAACACACATCACACAGCTTCAGGCAACATTCAGTCGTATTCAATTGCAACGTAGGTGGCAGTGGATGATCCTCGACGAAAGCGATGGGACAAAACTAGCGAAACAGTGCAAATGTGAGACCAATATTCCCCCTATCTGCATCTTGTCCTCCTCGCCTGTTCAGTTTTGTAACTCAAAATGATACCAATCTTCCGTCAACATTGAGACGAGACCAGTGGGGTTCACTCTACCCATGTGCTTTTGTCAAGGATTTTCTAAAGCCAGCACTCAAGGGTATAGGAACCTCTGGATTCAGGTTAGACAATGAGTGCTCTATTACTTAATGGACAAAGATGTAGTATCATTTAGATTAGTGGGCACACCTGTAGGTTCTAGCCTATAAGCTTTGACAATGATATTAAATTGTGATGAACAGAACCCAAGCGAGATGTTTGCACTGTATTGAACTTGATTTTTGGTCCGAGTAGACAGAAATTCATTTTTGTCACAATTAAGTGAAAGGGGTCCTTCATTATTTAGCATGTACTGTTTAGAGTTCCCTCCAAATGGAGTTCCTTTCTAGCTTAAATCAGCTAGCTTGTGTGAGCTATTGTAATGGTGCCCCGTCACGCCATCTATCTGTTCACAATTGTTCAAAATGCTTCACCTCCGGCATGCTTTCATGCATTTGAAACTTGGACACAATGTTCCATAGGTGATGGACCATTTGGGGTGTTCAAAATATAATGGTCTGAGGTCCCATGTGGGCCCTATGGCCTATTTTATGAAATTTTGCAAAATGATTCTCCTCCTACAGATTCTCTTGTACATGTCGCTGGTTTGTCACAATATAAATGCTCTATCAGTGGTACATTCAGGGTGTTCAGGGATTTTTAGTCCAAGGCCTTATGCGAGCCCTACGGCCCATTTTATGAAATTCTGTTCTTAGTGCTGCTTTTTGCACATGCTTTTTCTTTGATGGATTTGTATGTAACTTTGACAAAATGTTCCCTGAGTGGTAGGCAAATTTGGGGTATTCAAAACTGCTTGGTGAAAGGTCCCATTAAATGGTCAAGTTAATATAGTACCCATGTTACACATGCAAATGAACGCTAAGGAGCTGGCAGTTAATGATTTAAATAGGTTTTGGAAAATTTGCAACTATTTTTCCATATTAGTATTAATTCATATGCCCACAGCTAGTACAAACCAGGTAGGAAATGTACAAAAATGACAGTTTCATAACAATTGGATGTCAAACTTAAATAGTGATGCAATTATAAGCATTGTTATTTGGTGGTGCCCCATTAAAATGTATCACAAATTAATTGACAAAGATCCAACTTCTGCACTAGCGGTTTGTGCTCTAGTTTATGATATTGTGCAAATTATGCAGTCCCACAGATTTTCCTGTACATGCAATATGTTGGTGATTCATTCTATAGTGATACTCTGTGGTGGGTCCTGTGATTATGATATGATACACTGATGTGTAAATGTTACCTTCAGGGCATTCAGGTGTGAGCCTCTGCACCATTGGTGCTCTAGTTTCTTTTTCCTGTGGTAGCGGTACATGTTTTTTGCAAAATATTGATTAAATCACTAAAACTGGATGCTCTGGTTTATGTAATAAAATAGGTGAAATCCATTTCATAAATCATGACAATGTACTACAATTGATTGTAAGGGTAGACACTTTTTTTGTTTCAATAAAAGACTTATAATTACTGTACATTGAAATTTTATTTGTGAATTTTTTACAGTTAACCATTGCCTGACATTGACGTAGTGTGAAGTTGTTGAGGGTTGACTGTCATAAGGTCAATGATAAATCGTGGTGCTTTTTTTTAAATGATGAGAAATAGTGAAAGAGAACAAGTTTTATGTTAAGTACTCAAGAGTAAATTTCTCAAAATTTTCATCCTGATCCCTTTTCTGTTTTTAGTGGCTATTTTTAGAATGAAAGATTTTACATATCCTTCAAATACCAAAGGTTATTTTTCCTCTGGCCATAAAGTGTAGACATGTTCTTGCGAAAACATTTTTAACATTCAGAATGCTGCAATTGCAAGTTACAGTATTTTCAGTTATTTTGTTTACTGCTTTGTCATCGTATTGTCTATTATACTGTGTAAGTTTCCTGTGTAACGTAGCCTTCATGTCTTGAAATGCAATTGCTATTGTACTATGCTGTATTTAAAAAAAACATGTCTGCATCCCGTCCCATTTCTAATCTTGTAGCTCAAAATGTTTCAAAGCTTGAACATTGAGGCACAAGACTGAATGTTGTCAAGGATTGTAGCATGGAAAAAAAAAACAAAAACAATGGGAAACCAACATTTTGCTGAGCACTAATACTGTACATCAAGTTTCTTTGTACTGAGGTGTCAGAACTACTGGTTACTATAAAGTAAATGTGGATAAGGTGTCTATGGGGATGGGGTGTCTTCCTGGAACGCTTTGGAGGCATGTCCCCCACTCCCCCAGGCTTGACAAAAAAAAAATAAACTAAGAAATTCCCTTAGATTGAAGTTGGTGTAAAAATGTGTATAATTTATCAATTTTATTTTCTTCTAAGAAACTGTTTTTTTTTCATTTCTCGATAAAATAAATAAAGTATGTTTAAATTTTTTGGTCAACAAATGGATGTTGCTTTGTCTGCTGTTGCATTCCTCCCATGGGTCTGCCAGTTAAAATGTACATTCTCTGGTGCTAATGTACATATTCTGAAGACATGTGGCAGTAACAGAGTGTCGCTTTAACGGAATTGATTACCAAGACTTTTTAATCTATCCTATTATTTCTTTTCATCAACGTATTACCAGTTAGCGCAAATCATAACATATACAGAAAATTTGTGCCTATGCAGAAGCTGTGGTTTAATTCTAGGTTGTTGGGAAAGACAAGAAATGTAAGGAATGGGAGATTTCAAATTATAATCCTAAATTCCTTATTAGCAGAGTATGCCTTCATGCAATATATTAAAGCCACTCAATGAAGTAACACATGTACATGCAGTGGTACTGTTCAAAAACAGAAAATTTGTCATTCCAAAAGGAGCCTCTTTAAGGTTCTTTCAGTTCAGGAATCAAGCACTGTAGCTGTTGAAAAATTTTAGATGTCGCTTGTAGAGAAAAGAAAGCCACATATCAAACAGAAATCAAAACTCATTCCACCTAATGGCATTTGCTCAAACCAAAAACAACCAAAAAGAGTTTGTGATATTCATAAAAATCATTTTGTAAGAATGACCATTATAATACATTTTGGTTTCTGGTTTCAATCTATGTCTCACATGTCACCTTTATGATGTGTGAAGTTTTGAGCCTCACTCAGGTTCGCTGCTTCCTGCATTTTCATTTCCTTGCTTTTGTTTGACAGATATAAATACCGAAAATATTTGTTTTGTTTTCTCTTTTCAGCTCTATGAATTGTCGGACTCCTCAGGAAGGAGAGAATTTCTGGATGATTTGTTTTCGTTCATGCAGAAGAGAGGTAAACTATATTTCGCATTAATGTGTCACAAGTTTTGCTTTCCCAGCGACCATCTTGCTATATCACCAGCAGATTAAACTGATCATAAACAGCCAAAATCTGCGACTCATGTCCTCGATAAATATGTGCATAGCCCTGGAGGTACATATTTCTCTTTGTTAATGCGGAACGCTGACTGGTAGAAAGTTGAACTCAATTCCAGTGTATCCATTTTGAATTATATACCATTTGAAGTCCTCTGGCCATGGCAGTTCCAAAGGCAGATTTCCAATGCCACCATACCAAAATAGGAACAGGGAGTGGACCCACTGGTACAGTTGTGACACATTGTTAATAATTGTTTTACTGAAAATTCTACGTGCAAAAACTGAAGTTTAAGGGATGTGATATGGCCCTCTGCAATCCTAATGGCAGGCAGCTGTTTCCAGTGATTTTCCAATACTTGAGGCACACATTTGTTATATGTTTGATCATTGATTTCAAAGTGTTTTTTCTCCAGTTCTTACTTCATATCTGCTAGAGATTTGGCTAAACTCTACTTAACATGCAGTGCAGAGTATTTATGCATGCAGTTGGGATGCAGCAAAATTAGGGATAAAATCAGAACTTTATATCATCACCTCTCCCCCATTTGAGAGATAATTTCATCTGACTTTTCTTTCATTTATTGCATCAATTCTCCATGTTCATCAAAAAATGTTGATACTGATGCAGCAATTTCTTGAAATTCTGGCTGCTTTTAGAAATCTTTTATGAATAGTGGAGCTGTTTTGTTTTGAAAAGAGTCATGTTGTATAAGTGGCAGTATATTTCTAGGTGGTAAGATTTGATGGTGAGATTAAGTATACATACTCTTAGATATTGCACAAAGTATATAATATTTAAGTTTTAAAAGGTGAAGAGCTAAAAAAGTAAAAAGATTAAATCTGGTGTGCAACATGAATATGTTGGGACATGTTTGTTTCAAGTTCACAAACAGCTAGTGAAATGTTATAGTAATGTTCTTACTGTATTAATGATGCAGCTGGCCCTCACAGAAAACATTTTGTCTCAACAGTTTACACCAATACTGGGTGTATAGTATTACACTTCAACATGATTTCCTTCAAATGTGTTAGGTGTGTATAAAAAACACTCTAGTATTTTCTCCTCTCTTAGAACACAAATGTATTCTCTTGGGTGTGTGGTACCTGCTTCTTTTTGAAAGGCCACATAAAACCACCACAGAGAAACTAGAGGAAGGCAAAAAAGTGGTCCGTCATTGCACTGGCTTCTTTCTCTCTTTGAATTTTTCGATACCATTGGAAAATGGTTATCTAATCAGTATAAATTGCAAACACTGTTTTTTCTTTTCTACAACAATATCAACCTGCCTCCACCAAAGCTACTTTGCATTCCTCCACCCAGTAATTCTCCCACCTTCGATCATAATGTGGTTTTTATATGTGGCTTTCTAAGGATTCACTTCTCTTTCTTTCAACGAAAACAGAATCTCATCCCCCAGACCTCTTAAGAGCCCTCCAAGTGATGAGCCCGTGTTTGTGAATAGACCACCAAGCATTAGGACATTTGCTCATCTGATCAGATCTTATTGTTCTCTGAGAAATTGAGTTCGGTTACATCCCTTTTGATAGTTTGATCAATGGGTTTTTTTTTCCCTTTCCCTTCCTTTTTTTTCCCTCATTGTTTTTTTTTTAACCAAATTCCACTTTATTCTTGTAACAATTAGGGGCCCATTGTGGGTCAGAATCTGACCACTTGCCTAGAAACTTTTTTTGTTGGGGGTCCCTCAATCATTTTATCCTTGCCACGAGATAAAAAGCACACTACTTGACACCAGTTTCCAAAACATTCGAAGCCGGAGACAATTTCTCATGGCAGAGAGTTAAATCCACCGGTGAAAAGTTTGTGGTGTTTGGCAAACAAAATGGAGGGGGATAATACGAGGAGGAGGGTGATAATCAGTAGCTCCGGGGCAAACCAGAATTGCATATTAATGAGATTGGAGTAGATCACTTCAGATTCCTAGCAGAGACTATTATAAAAAAAAAAAAAGGAAGAAAAATGTGTAGACTTTCAAGAGAATTACAATAAAGATGGCAATCTTAGAAAGAATTTGAACAACACACTTCTTACTTGTGATGGAGATTTCAAGATTGAAAGGATTCTCCAAAAAATACTTGAGACTTTGCACCACCAGGGGAAGAAAGCAAAAATAGATGAAAAGGGAATGAAAAAAAAGAGAAAAAAAGAGAGAGAATTTCAAAAAGTACGAAACAGTCAATCTGAAGAAAGTGAAAGAAACTGAAGCAGGAGCTTGGGAGAAGAGTGTTTGATTTATAACGATTGCAGAAGACAGGGAGGTCATCTATCATTCAGTATAAATAAAGAGGAATAAAGTGAGAGGATGGGTGATTCCATGCATCTTCTCGGACCAGCCAGCAGCTGAACTGGGGGCCACGTGAATCAATACCCATTAAAATCAGAGAATTTAGAAGTTCAGTAAAAGGAGGTTCTGTTCATTATTTGCAGTTGCTTAAAAAGTGCAGAAAGAAAGGTCTTTTATTTTATTGGCCTAAAATATGCTACCTTTCTTACAGTTGGGTCATTGACCATTGGTCAAGTTTTGGCAGTTACATGAATTGGGAAGTTTCCATGATTGCTTGCCGCACCTGAATTTTGTTATTCCTCAGGGCTCTTGTTTTCTCATATCTCATGTCTGAAAATGCACAATGATCCCTTCAGAAAATATTCAGTTTAGAAACAAAGCATGTCCAGCATTTTGAGGCATATTCTACTGACAGTTCAAGGAGTGTTTAAACTAAAGAATATAGTTTTCCAATGCAGGTGTTTCAAACTTCATGCCAATATTCGTAACTCAAAGATATTGCAGTTTGAAGATGGACTTTTCTGGTCATTCCAGTTGCCTGAAGGTTAGCAACATCCCATGTAACAGCCACAAATTTATTGAAAAAAGTCTTTGTTTCTTTTTAAAGTGAAGCCCCCACTTAAACTTGAATTTTAATAGCAGTGAAGACGTAGATTGGGTGTATTGTAGATTTACCTTTAAAATATTGTGCAAATTCAGGTCATATCTCCTAAACTGTTGTAAAGTTTGTGTTAAGATAGTCAAGATTATAGTACAAAGGATATTCATGTACCTTGTGCCTGGGTGACATCACAAGTTTGCCATGTACCATTTTGAAGTAAACGTTTCCTTTAAAATTTGTAACTTCCAAACCAAAGATGCTATTGAGATATGGGTCTTACTTACAAAAAGAGAAAAGCATCCCTACCTTTTTATGAAACGATATTTGATTAGTATAGGGACTTAATAAAACATGCAAAGAAAGCAAAATACCACAGCTCTACCACCCTTTTCCCCCTACACCCACAGGGTACTATATTTATTTGTGTGGGGAAGGAGAATATCGCTTCATGGGGGCATGATAGAGAATCACCATCCCTTTAATTGTACAGACACAGTAGTATCTATAGACCTGTATTACAGTGCTGGAATATTTTTATGCAGTCCTTCAATGTTCTC
This sequence comes from Stichopus chloronotus, assembly GCA_021234535.1. Classification (NCBI taxonomy): domain Eukaryota; kingdom Metazoa; phylum Echinodermata; class Holothuroidea; order Aspidochirotida; family Stichopodidae; genus Stichopus; species Stichopus chloronotus. The sequence goes on from CM037836.1 coordinate 9,698,363, forward strand.
TTATTGTTGAATCATGTCTGCAAATTCATTTTAAGTTTAGTTCTACCAGCTTATTTTTGGTAAAGTTGAATTTGATTAGTTCCACCCTTATATTCAATGCCATCAACATTTGGAGATTTCTCTCCAGAGAGGTCTTTTGGCATAGGCCTAAGTACAAAATACAATGAAATACAACCAATATGAAAGCAATATTACAATGCGATATACAGTAACATCACACCAAAAACTACTATGGACATATCCTTTCAGGTTGTTTAGGAGTTTGCCAAAGTTACTTTTCTTTTTGTGTTCAAATTAAGGAAGTGAAGATTCTCGTGGTTTTGATGGGCTTCTATAATTCCCACATGTATTGAGCAGATAATAAACTGTTAGTTTTGAATTAATCAACACACAGTTATTTAAAAGCATTAATAGGTTATACACTTGCATTTCCATCTACAGAAGTTCTCATTATCTTTCTAAAATTTACAAAAAAATGTTATTTTTTTGTTGGCATCAACTTTTGCTTTCTGAGCTCAATTAGCCATTTCTCTCATCTTCATGAATTGCACCACACATGTAATTTTTAGGCAATAGTTAAACAAATCTATGCAGATGGAGTTTCTAGATCTATGTGAGTTTCATTTTCGATACATGTTTGTTCACGCAATGAAACTTAAAAGGCGTCTTTGGGCGAACTTTGCTCTCACAGTAAGAATACAGTTGCCCCAAATTATGATTGTAATGTGACATTTTATTTCGCTTTTTTTAATGGCCCTAACTCCAGTCACCTAAACCACTGCATAACACCCCCCAGCCCCCCCCCCCCTTCCATTTCGAAAGGGCTAGATCTATAGATGGCAAATCAGGTTCCTATCTCACATCAGAAGACGTCCATATCTCACTTAAAATTCATTTTGGTAACATTTCCTCTAGATCAGGTAAATTCAGTCACTTGTTCTAAGCTGCCTCCAGTTCATTTACATCAAATGGCTTCACATTGTCTCACAAATTTCTCCATACCACGAAGACCTATGCTGCAGGTTCTCCGGGCCAGCTCACAAACTTTTACCCAGAAGTCGCGTCATGTCGTCGATACAGGCTCAGAGTGACTTCATGTCCCCGTGCGAAGCTGCGGAGCAAATCAGACTTGATCAGAGTTGCTGTGTTCGTTCATTTGTTGGCAACATGCGGCATTTCCTGCACTTTGACGAGCAGTATCCACTGGCAGGAAAAGCACAGAGATGTACTCGGAACAGCCGGAACTTGGTAAAACAAAAAGCCCGCTGTGACAGATAGTGGAAAGTTTTGACCCTCGGTTCTTTCATCGTCCAACGTCCTGACAATGAGACCAGCTAATTGTCCTCCTTCCATCCTTCACGAGGTGTGAGGAGAGGTTATTTAGCTGTCCATTCACATCTGTTAAAATTAATCTCTGTGCATTATTGATGAGATTCTCTCTTAGACATCTGCTTTTTTATTGCCTCCAGTCATTGATCACCCAGTAAACTATCAGATGTGAGGTACTCCACTTCTTTTGATATTAGTTTGTAGCATTGTCCTGGTCTTTGTCCAAAGTGCCCACTATCAATCGGATTACAAGTTGCCCGCTTGTCTTCGTCCTGTGTTTTCCATTATCTTCGAGATGTCGCCCCCCCCCCCCCCCCCGTAGCACACAACCTTCTGTGAATAATTGATGATATCTGGTTAAGTGTGTGACCATGTGAATCAAACATTAAACGTTTTTCTGAATTGATCGATTCTGTCTGATAGCACGTCGGTGTGGCTGGGGTACGTTAGCCAGAGTTCTACATCTGTCCAGACGTATTGCAGATCGTTTTGTGATTCGAGTTTTATTACTTGGTATTAACTACAATCAATTCTTACTCAGGGACAACATTCTGTGAAAAAACAAAGCATCTGACCACTCTCAGCTTTGCATTACAACAACTGTATAGTGTTCACAGTCTCAGAGAATTCCAATTTATGCAGAATAATTTCAAACCATAGACTTTAAAATATGTCACATAAATAGAAGGCCGTCATCCCGTGAGTCGTCCTAACATTTTCACACATGCACATTTCTTTTTTTTAAGTTCACATGCCAGTTTTACCCGCGGCAGATTTGGTGCCATCGCCGTATTTATCCCGTGTCAATGTGTATACATGCAATGATTGCAATTTCAATGTACAGCGAAGCAATAGACAGACAGGGATGGATGGACTAGTTGTTTTCAGTTTCATACCATTAATCACCGATAGGCACAAATTTTGTAAATATCATCCACAAGCAGCCACACAACGGTCATGTTTAACCGAGAGCTGGTTGTTGGCCCCTGGACCGTGGCAGTCACAGGGCTGTTCATCTTATTTTTGATGCTCACAGATAAACCTCGAGAGAAAAGAAAAATGATAGGGGTATAAAGAAAATGTTAACGATATGACACGTCTACTCATCATAACTGCTCTTTATTGTTCAAACTTTTAGTTGACTTGCTTTATTTTGCATTGCATGGAATTCTTGTAAGGATTCCTTAAAGTTAGCTTTAAATTTTCTTTAACTGGTGGATGTAAAAACTATACTTTTCAGGTCCTAGTAACCTCCCTAATGATATCATCACTATATTCCATTGAGCACTGTGGGTGATCTGACAGCTGAATTAGTGTAGCAAACAAAATCCGCCGAACCTCAACACTCGCCACTCATGTCAGGATGGCAGAATGCGAAGGAGGCGCTATAGTCCGGTATTGGACCGGATGGCGCCGGGGGGGAGGTGTTAAAGTTTACCCAGTGCTCTTGGCATGGTAGATAGGAATGCATTTGTTGTGTCGAGACAGGTAAGGGAGTCGTTCGTAAATAACCAAACCGAGGTGAGTTTTGGGGTAACGTGGGTAACTACTTAGACAGGAGAATATAAATCCCTTTGTGAATGTAATACTTATCTCAGAAGTGAGCGTAACATTTGTTTCATTTTGCAGATGCAATTATACCTTGTTTTTCTCTCTATTTTTGGAATTAAAATACTGCAACTGGAAATTTAGGTCAAAGAAAACAGTCACTCTGGGAGCAATGCTGTAATTCAGCTGACGTAGGAGTGAGAAAGTGAGAAAAAAGTAAACTCTCTCTGCACGGGTTGAGAATTAAGGAGTGTGTTATGATTGGTGTCTTCTAATTGACTAACCAGTTTGAGCAACAGCTCCCACAATGCTGGTTCTATATCTAAGTTTCACAATTGTGATCAAAATTTGCAGCTTAATTCATCCAAATTAAGTATGATTTGTAGTTTGTTTTTACTAGCACATTAAAGGTGCAATCTGACGACCCATTTGCAATCCTCAATCGAATTGCCCTTGATTGGTACAAAGCTAATGATTTAAATTGATGTTCATTGGATGTCTTTATTCCTACTGCATGATACCACACAGTGATGGGCTCTTGCTTCAATGGAGTTCAGATCTATTACATTTTTAAAAACCATCCCCATTTTATGTCTGAATGGTGTAAGTGGTCTCGATTGGGTTTCATATTTACAACTGTCTCACTTTGGATCAATCCTATTATATGGAGAAAAACAGCTGAACTTATGCCACTTAGTCACAATGTGCCCCCCTTGTGATACACAAAGTGAGGAATAATAGGTAGGATTTATATATCCACCTTACTTATGCAGGCACAGCTATTGCAATCTGTACTGATCGAGTCCCTGGAGTTTTGTGACAGCATCACTCCAAAGTAGTCCCTTTCTCCCTGGATCATTCTTGTGGAAAAAAAAAGAAAGATTACTAGAACTGGCTGTGGTAGAAGTGTCCCTGTTTGGCTACTACATTTACGATGTCAGTTTAAAGGATGAAGGAGTTACAGCAGGGGCGTAGCCATGTTTTCCTTTGTGGGGGGGGACAAAATTAACTCATTGTGCCTATTCATGACCACTGTCCTGGGGGAGGGGTTTAAGGGGTGGGTTTCTCCTCTCCCCTATGCCTAAGAATGATCATCTTCCAGTCATAGAGCAAACTTGACTTCTCCTGACACCTAGCGTGCCCATGAAGCTAAAAAAAAAGTATTGAGGGGACTGATTGCCAGTGGCATATTGTTGGCATTTCAAACCCTCCGGTTGGCCAGAAACACCACTTCCTGGGTTCCAAGCTGCAATGTACTGAATACACAGCCTTGAAATAGGGATCTCATACCTGCAATTTCTCAATTAATGAGATAAAAATCAGTGCAGGAAAAATGGTAACCAGCATCAGATGGGTTGAGATGATGCAAGAACCGTTAACGAATTATGCGTCCTGTTTCATTTATTCTGGGAACTTTTGGCAAATATTGAGGTTGGGGGCTGAACATACCCTTCAGCTCCCACTATTTTATTTGTTGATAATGACCCATTTTAAGCTTGAAATAAGATCAAAATTTGTGGTAGGCTGTTGAAGAACACCATCTAATGCAACAAAGCGATGCAGAACCCGAATGGAAATATTTTAGGGGAATTGCCTGGGTAAAACATGAGCTTGTCAGGTGCATGCACCAGTAGTGAAACATTTTCAACTTTAAAAGGAAAAAAATAAAAATCACCTACTTTTTAAGTAGTAGAACTGCAGTGCCTCTAAATAGTAATACTGTATGACAGAGTAATTTGGTTCATATTGGTAATAGCCTTACTTGGCATTGACAACCAGTATTTTTATTGGGGGGGATGTATGTATTCATTAGGGTTGCAGACAATACAGAAACATTGTTTCCAGAATCTGTGACATCTGACATCCAATTTTTTGATTGGCTGTTTGGGAAGGGGGTACTGCCAATGCGTCCTGCATGAATTAAACATGCTGAGAGTTCTGCTTTTGGATTCCATCCCCTGTCCTCTCTTTTTTGCTCTCCTATTTTTCAACATCATCTATTTCATCCCCCAAATTCCTGGCAGGGGCGGGACACCGTGAACCCTCCCTGCTGGCTACACCACTGGGTCATAGAACACAATGTAGTTGAACTGGGTTAATATGTCGCCAAAGGGGATAATTGCAAGGTACATGGATGTGGTTTGTGTGCACACTCGCAGATTTATGCCTAACTGCACCATGTCAAACATGCGCCGAAGATATCCACTGAAATCGGTGTCATTTCAGAGCAGGATGAATTGGGGACAAAAAAAGTAGTGCAGGCAATTACTGTAAGCTACACTGAGCACTCTCCCCCATCTGACGTTTGTAACAGACTGTACGTATGTGTTATTGCATTCGCTACATTCTTCACTGTGCACACGTGGTTGGATTCCAATCAACGATACTTTCGTGAGCATATGGAGAACTTGTTTGGTGTGGTCGGGGTATACTGTAAACTTAGAACGAACTGGCCATTTGTCTACAGTAGGCATAATATAGAATGAGTTTGGCCATTTGTCTGGTTCAACAGTCTGGCAAATGTGATCAGAAAGATTGACCATGGAATCAATGGCACTCACAATCTTAGATATAAGGTTATGCTGATGTATCTATTGATCTATCGGTTAGATGAGAGTTCATGGTGAGATGAAGAATTTTCACTCTGTTTCAGTGTTTGATCAGACATCTGGACCCTTTTCTGTAACTATGCAGAAAATTAAGAGAAGGACAAGTTTTAGATTTCTAATGCCAGGCCATATTTTCTGGACATGTAGAATTGGAATTGCTTGAACAGTGGTACCATGCATCCAAGTTACATTTAATATTTAATGGCATGCAGGTTTGATATGATACTTTTGGTAGGTTGCTCCTACTGCCTATCAGGTGTTGCTTTTAAAGCCTGCATAGTATGTCGTAATTTTACTCATGGTGCAGCTTCACGTACATGACTATAATTACTTTATTTCTAACTTCTGCTGCATGACCTTAATAAGTGCAACAGGTGACATTTTGCTCACCCTACTGTATATTTCAACCGTTTCTCTTCTAGTTATTAGATCAATTAATCAGCAAGATTTGTTCTTATGATGGTCTCAAAATGCATATAGTGAATGATGGACATTACAGCTTTGTACATATCAACCTGTCCATACCGAGTGTGTGTCTTGGATGGATGTGGGTATACGTTTCTGTATGGAATATGCATGGCTACAAAATTTGGCCCTGTTGATGTTGCACATTCACCAGGCCATTGCAATAAACCCAGTTACAGTTATGGATGGGTCAGGGAGAGGGGTGAAGAGGGAGAAATGCCTAAAAGATGCCTGAAAACCAGTTATGAGGTAAATGTGCAAATGGGCACTGTGTAAATACTTATCACTTGTAGTATAAGCACACTTTTTGGACAAAAAGGCACCTCTATCTTGAAATTTGGGCGGCATAAACACCAGCTCTTCTACCTGCCAGCATTTTCCATGTTTTTACAGAAAAATAGGTGCATTTTTCAGCGTGAATTCACAGTTAAAATTCATACAGTGAAATAGATCTGCATGCTTGCACATGAATCACCAGCATGTTTTTTCTTTTTTTTAACTCTGATAGGGCCAGTAAGTTTGTGTTATACTGTCTTTTCGTGATTCCATTACCGTCCCACCTCCATTTGTCCGTCTGGGCCGCTGTTGTGATTTAACTGAGAATGGCTGGCTTTTACAATGCTGTCCACACAGGGAGGGAGTGTGCGGTGGTGTTGAAAAGTTTTTGTTTTTCTTTCAAAGCACTACATAAATATTTATGTAAATTTGCTTAAATTGCTAGACTGTTAATGCAGCTTCATGACAAAGCTTTGTGAGCTGGCAATCTAATTTAGTCCCTTCATTTATGGTGTTTCGCAGTGGTTTGAATTTGTTCATGCTGTCTGTTGACTTTGTTGTGCAGGGGTATACTATACATCTAGTGTAGTGATCTGCTTTTTAGTAGAATTATGTACATAGACCGTGTACCCACTGTGTACCCTTGACCCCCCATGTTCAATCAGCTACTTCTTCCTACCCAGCTATCCACCCACCCTCCCATCTCACTTTCTTGCAGTAATTTGCTGAAGGTATTACACACATTAATTAAGGAACTCTATAATCATGTGATAGTCACTAAAAATAGTAAATAGTATGTAGCCATGTATTCTTTTTATAAAATAAACAAAAAATGTAGCCATTATACCCCTTGTGAAACCATCCTTATGTCCTTGAGTGCAGGGGAGTTCTCGCAGTCGATTTTTATATCTGCACCAATTTATTCAACTGTACATTTATACCAAGATATGAACTGAGACAGTCTGGCTTGCTCGGTTGTTATATACCACCTTGCATTGTATGCATCCACAGAGAATTTTTCACTCTTGCACGTAACAGTACTGTACTGTATGGTTAGCCCAATTGTGCCAAATGTGAAAGTTCATTAAACTGCAGACGCATTTCCCACGTATCTGGTATCTGCAGGTTACCGGCGGCATCGTTGACCCTGTGCTTGCACTTTTTGATCACTCCACTGCACTTTTCTTTTCCAGCAGATGATGTCACTTCCTCTGATATCAATCCACATACTTCTATGGATAAAACCATCCAAATATGACTTAAATGTCAAGTTACCAGCCCTATTAATAGTTTTATTTGCACTTAATCACGCAATGACAACAGAGGTTCTTCCCATCGTGTTTGTATGAGATACAGGCCCCATTTTACCGATTTGTTAAGTGCTTGGCTGTGAAGCAATCCTGATGAGGTTCGATTGATAATTGGAAGTGAATATGTACACAAAACCATGGCTCATCGGCAGTATAGCACGGCGACAGCATTAAATACCTCCCATCCATGGCAGTACTTCACAGATTTTGATATGTTCGATCGAGGCAGGAAAACTTATTCTTCATTATTACATCCTATACGATTCAATAATTTGGAGTTCAAAGTGCGAGAAATTGTGTAATTTAGTTGACCGTGGTTTGATTGCACTTTCAGGCAGGGCAGCCGGAGCCCCACATGGCTCCTGGTATTTGGCTATTATTTCCTGTCATGAGAATTATTCCATCGTTGGAAGCATTTTGTAATGGGTTAGGAGTATGAGATATGCGATAAAGCACCATTCCAAGGTCCTGGAATGTCGCCCCGGGTAGCATTAAAAGTGAAAAGATCGCGGACAAAAATTAACGAGGTTGGAGAGAAATTCATTTGTGCCGTTCCTTTGTACACCCACAAGGATGTTATTGTGTCAGGAAAAACAAAAGACATAGCAGTTTTCAGGGGCAACTATATTGATCTTTACGGTCCTTGCACGAAAATTGGTGGACAAGTTCTTAGATGTTTGAAGTATAACATTTATTCTAAAAATGCCCCCCCCCCCTCTAGTAAATGCCCTCCATTTATTTGAGATCAACAGGGTAACATGATGATGGAATAATTGTACCTGTAAACCTTACATTACCATGAAATCTCATCAAATCCCAATATCCCATATTTTGTTGCTGAAGAATGTTCCTGCAAACTTTCTGATATTTTCTGATGCTTTCTTGATATCAATCAGGGTAAGCCCTATATTAACATACAGAAAACCTGTAATCATTGGCAGGTTGGGCATTCTTCGAGATCATTAGCCTATAACTGAATAGGGTAAGTACGAAATTCCAAAATCTACCCAAGAAAATTTGACTCCGAGAAATGTCCCCACCCCCCTTTACCTTTTAAGAAAATTTCATGCCTCTTTGTCAATTACAAAAGTAAAATGTTTGCATGCAGTTTTTCTCACTAGAACTATTCCTTAATCTTTCAGAGGGTTTGTTTTTGCGATCAAGAGACAAAACAGACTACAAAAGATCTACTTGTAAAATGACTGGCAGGTACCTTTGAAGATGTATGCCCACTTTAGTATATAGCTGAACTATTTGCAGTCAGTTTTCCAAGGTTGTGAACTGCTCTTGACTAACAATGATTAAGTAAACTGTATAAAATTCTTGGTACATGCAGTTCTTTTTTTGTGTATAACATATTTGTCATCTTTGTGAGAGCATTATAACCATTTCACTGCAGAATTAAAATATCAAAGCTTTCACATCACTGCAGAATTTCTTTTAAAAAAACGTTTTATTTCCACAAATTTCAACTTGACACTTGAGCAAAATAATAAACTTTAAATATTAAACACCCTAGCTTTTTTCCTTTATTTGATGCAAATACAAGCAAAAGCTGTGTCTTTATTTTTTTTTGGTAAGTCGTTTTTCTACATCATTTGCAGCATAAAAAACCATTCTTCCTTATTTTCTGAGTCACTAACTCAAAATTCAAATCTAATTAAACTCTGCAAAGCTTCTTTAACCAAGAATTCTTTTTTTTTTTTTTTTTTAATTTAGAGCGCCATTGCAATATTGAAATTGAAAGAAAAATACACCAACGTGATCCCTGCAGAGGGAAATTGTGAGAAACGCAGCGTGTTCAAGAAACGTTTCTGTGTTCCCACAAAACTGATCAGCGTCTCAACCCGAAGACTTGTGTCTCTGTCCTGAAACATTACTAGGCACAAGATAATAGGGCTAGAATGTTCGCTGAATCTTTCAAGGGTGTATCGTTGATTGGCTGGGCATTATGTAGTGAAACAATCTGTACAATTTGGAACCTTGCAGTTCATCAAACTTGCTCAAGAATCTTAATTTAAACTATTAGACACATGAAAAACAGTCTTCATGAATGTTTTTGTAGTTTTAGAAATTCCACATAGGAGTCGTAAGTTCAAGGAGAGTGGAGTCCAGTCCAGCCGTGAAGTAGAATCCAGTAACTTAACCGCCCAAGCCTACCCTGTGCCTGAGTACTGGCAATGTTAACTAGCACTGAGAACAAGATTTTAGTACATACTTATAGCAAACTGATTCAGTGGGCGGTATGCAGCATGATAAACCTGGGATGACATGCATTAATTACATCATTAATTACATCATTTTGACCTGTTTCTACAGAACAACACGTGATTGATAGATAGAATCAAATACGATAATGCATTACGCTAGCAAAGAAGTGCGTTCAGTGGCACAGACATCTCTGCCACATCCGAGACGACTATCAACTGTTAAATCGATAACCGTGGATTCTGGGATTAAGTTGTCATTGCAATTTACCGAACCAGTTGCCTGGTTAGCTCATATAAAGTCAAACGCGTACATCTGAAAGACATGTGAATGAAATGTTGCACTTAATCTTTGCATAGTAGTAAGCCTTTTCGCATTCTCAGTTCATGCCAGGAATGATGGGATGCAAGTGAGATACTGTAAACAAACCGCTCTCATCATATATAGCATGAAAATATACACACAATTTTAGCCTGATTGTAACACAATTTTGTAGATGAAAAAAGCCATTTATATGCCATTCAAGACACAGAATCATAGGTGTTAACCCCCCCGTATACTAGCAGTTAATTGGTCTGACAAAGGAGGATTCGAATACATTCTAAACTTAAGTCAGTTTTTTCACATGTGTGGTATGCAGCTGTCTGTTTATCTGCCGATTTTGAGGATATGAGCACTGCTAGTCGAGATTGCAAAAAAGGCTTTAATTAGCTGTGGCTGACAAGGATGCACACATGATGGTACTGCAACCTACCTTAGCTGTATTGCAACCTTCCCTGTACTGCATCCTACCGGGCAGTGCAACCCTACCCTAGCAAATGACAGTTTCAGATTATACAGGTATGATGATATAGTTTTTGTTGGCTTGACTAAATTTGGGGAAGGATTTTGAGTTTGCATTCAGGTTGCCCATTGGCCCCCGTGGCTAACTGAAATTGCTTTAATTAGAACAGTATAGCTGTGTTGCTGCTATTTATACCTTTTATTGGGTCTTGAATCAAGGGAAGGGAGGAATAAAAAAAAAAAAAACGAGACAAGAAAAAACCATCAGGAATGCAGAATCTAAGTGTAATATTTAATAATCAGCCTATATGTTTTTCATTTTGGAATATTTGATTGTACCTAATTGCCTGTAAGTGTCTGTTATTAATAGCGTTGAGGGAGCGATAGGTCACAATATTTTCATACACAACTGAGGCCATTCCGATGCAGTGCTGTTGCAAGCACAAGTTAATTTGCATGTATGACCATATCTTTATCATCACTTCTGCTTATAATAAAACTGTCAAACATATGTCTGGCTATTCTTTAAGTTCAGTTAATTAGCAGGCTCTCTGATAAATAATAATTCCATCAAATTGCTTTTCATTCAGTCCAGTTGCACAAGCAGTGAATTTTTTTTAAATTAACAGTTAATTCAATAGAGGAATTTTTAATGGCATCCTGCATGAAAAGAGGCCCCCAAGGGTGGTCGAGATTTGTAATATATAGTATTTGGTCTTGATCTGATAAACTTCAGAAGTCGTTCAACTTTGTGACCATCCAAGCGAATCTGTCAACAGTTCTCTGATGAGTTGTGGGCCAGATTTACTGTCCATCAACTCTGATGTAGAAAATTCTGTTCATTTCAGCCTCTGGTGAGTTTGAACAGTTATGTTAGAAGAAGTTTGAAGGCATGTACCATGTATTCCACACAAAATTTTAAGAAGCCCTTAAAGTAAATGAAATTTGCATGTTTTCTGTTTTTGTTTCATTGCAGTCACTTAAAACCCCCTTAGATGCACACAAATATGTTAAAATGCATAACTCAAGATTATATTGTTTGAAGAAAGACAGCTTTGGCCAAGAGTGATATTCAGGTGCCTCAACGCTGTAAAATGTCATGTACTGTAGTACCAGCAAATTACTGCACAAAGCCTTTGTTGTTCTTTGAAATGCAAGAATGTGCTTTAAAGCCATAAAACTTGACACTATGGCAGTGAAAAATTTAGAGTGAATTTATTGTAGATTGACTTCAAAATGATGTGTAAATCAGAGTCACATCTCGAAACTAGCGTAATGAATGTTTCTTGAAAGACGTTCAAGATTACGTTATCAAGGAATACACCAAACGATACTCATGTGGCTGAGACAGTGTGTTGTACGTCACACATTTCCCATAATGCATTGCACCATGGCAAAATAGATATTTCTTTAAAGGCAATTTTAAATTTTCAAATGGAACATGTTACCAGGACACGTTTTCTTTGTTTTTGTTTCTTGAAATTTCAACATCCAGTCTCAAGTCCCATCAAGTGTGGATTTTAATGCGGGCAGTGATCGAAAAACAGCAATGATCAGTACTCCCCAGACTTACACGCTGACCTTTGATCATCAAAAATTACATTTGAGAAGCTATTGCATGTCTTGTCCTACATGTATAAAGTAACCTAGATTTACTGTTTACTTCACTTGTTACTTACCTGTCCCAAACCAAATGCACTCTCATCCACCATGCCTTAAAAAGTGTTGGCAACCTTTTTACCACCACCCTACATGCTATCCCTCCTGCAATAAATTGGAGTTATCACCCATTTCTCATTTTAATATCACCTTTGAGATGTCTGAAGCTGTTTGCCATGCAAATCTTCCATGTTGTATCCTGCATCAATTGTTGCTTTTGGGCTTATCAGATCACTTGAGAATTTCCCAGAGTTTTTATTGTACCACCCTTCAGCTAAGTTGTCTTTATTTCGATGGTCATGTTATAAAGGATTGTGTGACTGAAACAGGTTAAAACTTTACTGTATATTTCCTGCATGCAGTTTCCTGCAGTAGCAGAAAACTGATCAAGTTTTAAAGATGTCACGACATGTAGACTAAAAATGCATAAAACTGATTTTTCTAAATATTTGGACGAAATTGTTATCCAAAACTGCCTTTGGTGCACTTGTGACATCGTTCAATGTTATTCAATCAAAAGTTTAAGTTTCACAGAGAGAAGCTCCTCTTTGAAAGGCCCTTGTTTCTGTATGTCGTCACATGATGTCGTAAAAGGGGCAGATTCATGCATGAGCTATTCCACAATAATTGAAAACGCTTCTACTTGCACATACTTCCATGGATTTTTCGAAAATTGCACACAGTGTTTCTTAGGTAGTGGGCCATTTGAAGTATTTAGGAATTTTTTGGTGCAAGGTCCCATGTGGGCCCTATGGCCCACTTTTTGAAATTGTGCAAATTGTTTATCCTCACACAGATGTCCATGGGCATTGATCTGTCACAATGATGTGTTGTTAGTGGTACCTTCAAGGTGTTCTTGACTTTTGATTTAAGGTCATGGGCTTACTCCTATTTATGATATTCTGCAAAAAGTTTTTCTCCTATGGATTCTCTTGTCCAATGTTTATGCTTTGACATAATGGTACTCTGCTAGTGTACATGCATGTTTAAGGGGCCACTAACAGAGTATCAAATGACAAACTAGTGATATATTGTACATATGTATGACAATCTGTGGGAGGAGAGGCATTTTGCAGAATTTCATAAAATGGGCCAAAGGTTCCACACTGGACCATGGACCAAAACTTCTTTAGTGCCATATAAAACAAATCACCAGCAAAGAATCATTATGACAAATCATTAAGATTGTATATGACTGTAGGATGCTGTCAACTCTGTTTAACATTAATTAAAGAAAAGGGATATGTATTTTCTGTATTTCACAAGATGGACCTTAGGGCCCATCTTGAGATTTGGACCCAGACTTGAATTTGAACACCCTAAAGGTGCCACCTGAGTATCAATATGGCAAAGCATCAACATTGTAAAAGAGACTCTGTGGAGACAGAAGCCTCTTGCAGAATTTCATAAAATGAGCCATAGGACCCATATTGAAGCAAATCCATCATGGCATGTGCACGTAGATCTATGCATTTTGAATTATTGTTTAAATCGATAGCTTATCCATGAAAGGGTTTCTAATATGACATCATAAGCCACCTTGAAGACAAAAAAGAGTTTTAAGAAGGGGCTTCCAACTGCGAAACTTCAAACTTTCACTGCATAACATTGAAAGACGTCATAGGGGCACCAAAGACAGTTTTGTATATCAATTGTCCAATTATCCAGAAAAACCTGAGTTTCCATTGGAGTTTCATTTTTACATGCCATGGTCTCTTCAAATCCCAGGTTTTGTTTTTAATCTCTGAAACATCCATTTATGAATTTTTAATGCTCTTTTTAGGGAAAAGATAATAACTTTTCCAACAAGTGAAATGACTGCTGGAATTTCTCCTTTCTTTTCTCCAATCAGGTACACCCGTGAATCGGATACCGATAATGGCCAAACAGGTGCTGGATCTCTACGAGCTGTACAACCTCGTAGTCGCCAAAGGTGGCTTGGTCGAAGTCATCAACAAGAAGCAGTGGCGCGAGATAACAAAGGGGCTGAATTTACCTGCATCTATTACCAGTGCTGCATTCACACTAAGAACTCAGTGAGTTGCATCATCTGTACATATACTGTACCGTCATTCTTGTCAGACATTTATTTAAAGAACAATTAAACAAAATGGAGGGCAAACATCACAAACTAAAAAAAATGCTTCACTAAATATTATAAGTTAAATTAATTTTTGACATCTCCCTGGAAGTAGAATTCACCTTCAAGTTAAGTGAAAGGAAAAGTGTAATTTCTAGCTGTCAGTCAGAGATGATTTTGGTTATGTTTGAGATTCACCATTATGACCTTGAACCTTATACCAATCCTGCCACTCCTGGTAAAGATTGAGATCCTTGCAATTGCCGTGTATTGTTTGCCTAAAGGCTGTATTGCATCACCCTAGGCTATATTTTTACCTCCCTTAAAGGAAAATTCTCAACTGGATTTAAGTTACAGCACTCTTAGATTGCCAGCAAATTCGAAAGATGCAGAGCAGCTCGTATTACACAGCCTACACAGGGATCCATTGTTTTGATGACACATGTGGAGGAATGTAAGACAGGCTGAGGGAGGGACTAGAGGTAGGTGGTTGGGAGAATTGAAACTGTCTGGGGTGATGCATTACAGACTTAAAGTCCGATCAGGTCGAAATTATGCTGTGCACCTACAGTGCAGGTTTTATACTACAAGAAAAAGAAAAAAAACTTAGCCAAAAGCTGGTAGTTTTGGGTCTTTTTATCTCATCGCAAGGGCACTTTCTGTAATATTTTTAATACTTCTTTGCACATTTTAAATCCATGCTGCAAACATGTCACAATGAATTTTTAAGAAAAACATTACATACCCACTGCTCAGGTGTGACACAAAAGATGGTAAGAGTACAACAAGTCACAACTTCAGCTATTTCAATGGCAACCGTCCAAATTGTGTGAACTTTTCAGTGTCAGTCATGCCAGATTTAATCACCAAGAATAAGTTGGTGGATACAGTTTGATTTACCTATACCTATCATTATTTTCATGCAGAATGTATGATAACGTTTAGTCATTGATGTGTGAAGGTAAATATTTCTTTTATGTTAATCACATGAGTCACATAGAAATAAAACTGACATCAAAACATTTGTCTGCAGCATCATGCAGTACGGTGCTGCGAATTGCTTCCTCGTATGTCGATCACGTCAGCGGAATAAGCATGTGTAAATGGTCATGTTAACACAACTGTGCAATACACTAAGGGGGCACGTAATGACGAATCTGTGCTGCAATGACTATTGAAATGTACAGTTCTGGCGCGCATGTCTAGAACATTGGTGATTCCTTCAAAACCAAAAGTTTTTAACTGAAGCATATGATTGGATTGCCATTGATCTCCGACTCTTCTTCAAAATTGGGCATGCTTGTATTAAGTATACTTACATCACTCGCACACTCTGCTTCCATGTGCTCAGCATTAGATTCTTTGAACACTGTACCTGACCTACCCACTCAATTGCAGTACTGCCCTCTTGATTCTTTCTCCCAAACCTGAAAGGTTTAGCAATTGGTGCTATAGCTCTAAAGTTTTCTTTCATTTTGTATTAAGTTTTACCCTTTCTGGAATACCTATCTAGGTATCGTTTTCACACCATTTCTCAATTCCCTTACTGTATACAGTGGAAACTTGATTGGGTAGGTCAGAGAGTTTAACCTTATTACAGTACAGTATATACCACCAGTCTATCAGTAACATTGCTTGTACACGCTAAAATCAGACGTTGACAGAACAGAGATGACCACAGAGGGCAGTCAAGCACCTGGCTGTAGTGTTCAGTCATATTTTTTGGAAAAAGTACAGTTAAAGTGAAACTGAAAAGGCCAGATCAGCACTTAAAAGGAAATAAGGCATTTTACAAGCACCATCATGGCACACAAAGAAAAACAACTTTAATCAAATGTTATAAAACCATTCAGTGTCACCAATAAACGTATATGGCAAATCGAGTTCACCTCATCAAAATATTATGCAGAAGATGCATCAGTTGAATTTTTGAAAATTTGGGTGAACAATTCATCCAATAAATAACTGAATTTCTCTCTGTGAGAAACTTATTTCTTGAAAGAAGGTTACCATCCTACCTTTATTTTGAATAATTTCCCATTGTGTGTCCATAAATATTGGTTTTAAAAATGTGATTTTTTATCTGTAAATAAAATGCCTTACATTGCTTATCGTAAAACAAAACATTTTCAGTCATATCTTAATATATCTTCAGTACACTTTTATTCACTCCAGTGAAACCAAATTTGTCATACTGTTAAGTGAATATGTACCCTCCATCCATTTCTTCTAGGTACATGAAATACCTTTACCCATATGAGTGTGCTATGAAGAACCTGAGTTCGCCTGCCGAGCTCCAAGCTGCAATCGACGGTAACAGAAGAGAGGGACGGAGGCCTACATTCCATCCTCATGGACCCGTTTCTTATGGCCTCCATCCATCCCAGTTGTCCTCGTCCCCGACGATGATCCCTCACCCGTCGAGGATACCCGTCACTCAACGCTTGTCACCCAGGTCGCCCGGGATGTCACCATATGGTGAGCATGCAGTTGAGGACTGTACTCTTGCATGAAATCGAGAGGTTCCACTTCCCTTTAATCACATATCATCACAGTCTATGCCTTATAACTCCCATTAGTACTTGCAGCCCTACAATTTGGATTCCTGTATGATTTCACAGATGCTATAGGGCAGTTGGGATGTCTTCCATACAGTCCAATTGTGTGAGGGTTGCCAAGTGGGCTCCCAAGGTGTGTGGGCAGTTTACAGGCGTGTACAAATTTAATGTTTAAGCAAAGAAAGGTTTAATGCAAGGGTACCGTGTAAGTATCTCAAGGTACTTTAAGAGCCTGTTGGCCTATTGTTCTCCCAAAGTCCCTATAGTAGTGCCTGCCTGATGTTGGAACTGTCTCACAGGCAGCTATAGGTCTAAGGAGTTTTAAAATTGTACAGTCCTGTACAGACACTGTTCTGTGTACCATATACAGACTGATATGTGCATGTTGCTTATTGTGGTGGAGTTATGGTTGCCCACAGTGATGGTACAACATCAGGAATTGCAGTTCATCAGGTTGGAAGACAGAGTGGTTTCTTTTCCAGTTACGGGCATGTCATGGACTTGCAAGCACCGATCCTTTTGAGATTCAGTACAGCCCGGTCCGTACGATACACATCGCAGGTCACCAGTACATTCGGTGCGACAGGGGCATATCCTTAACCCCTAGTTTGAGAGGTGCCAAAAATCCTCCCATTGAAGGGAGAGTGTCCTCCACCTGCAGAATTTACATAAGAACAGTATTGTACTCAATTTGGTGTATGAGTTCCTATACCAGAACTGTGATGAGAAGAGCAACAGTGAAATTTGTGCCATATAATGTTACAATTAAATGCACCATTGATCAATATGTTGGAAATTACTTGCCAGGTGCACGTGCACCAACCACACACCCAACATGGATCCTCCACTTTAGTTGCCCGGCAACCATAATGATCATGGTGGGGAAACCACAGAATAGGCAAAGACACAAAATGTTTGTTCAAGACTGAGAGTGATTCAGTTGATTTAAGAAGGACACCTAGAAGGGAAGTTTTTTCTGCTACTAAATTGCTGTAGATTACATATCAAAATCACATAATATGATTAAAACATCCACACCAAGTACTTTAATATCAAGCAGCAGACGTGATCACAAGATGTTGATATACCCCTGCTACCATTTGACTTCAGTTCCTTGACACCTTTCTTGATGTCCGAGTGACAGACATTAGGGGAAATTCTACTCTGGTAGGCAGTCTGAAAACTTAATCAGAGAAATAATTTCAAGTTCCAGAGGTCGAAATACTGCAGATTCTCTGGTAGGCTATATGAGAACCTATCCTGCATGGTCAAAAGCTAGATTTTAGGGTGATATCTAGATCTGCCAACTATACATCGGCCAGTATCTAACCACATCAAATGTCATGGAAAGAAGATAGCCAAGAGTTCATCAGTGTATATTACTTTGTCCCCTCACCCTCTCTCTGTGACGAACTGTGACTTTTATTGTGATATATTACAGAACAAGATTGTGTGTAAACCGTAGAGTCTGATAAAAGATGCCATGTCCAGAACTTTGGTCACATTACCATGATGTGACAGCTCTCTGTCACATGTTGGTGCTTGTCTGTCAGTTGAAGAATATTCACTCTGTGGGAATGTACATGTGCAAATACTCCGATCATCAGTCATTGCTTAGTGGTACGTGACAGCTAGGAGCAAGGGTAGCAGTGATCGTGTGTCGTCACACATGACTACTCTGCTATCAAAATACCCCTCAGACCCTTTCTAGTCTCGATAACGCATGTTTTGCCTGTGAACATGACACCCAATATTCCATGCCATAGATGCAGCTAGAGAAAACCTAGACATTGGATTGAGACACTGGAACTAGTACTTTCAAAGAGATGCAGCACATGCAGGCAAGGGCTAACAACTCCCTGGTTTAAATTGACTTCACATGTGGATCTTCACAGCATGAGGTGATAAAACTAACCTAAGGTGATGAGGGGTTTTTTGTTTTAACCTTAAGTCTTAACTCACTAAAAGAAAAGGTGTGGTTGGAAAAACTGGCCTGTTGCCATCAACAATTTGACATGATCATAGTAGCTGTAATGTGGTTTCATGCAGAATGGTTATGAATTTGTGTAGTTCTGTACCACTAATTCAATTTTCCTACAAATTCCCAACCGAGAACCTGCTTTAAAACATGACAAGCATGAGATCCCTCGTGATTTGCACAACATATGCTTGTCACTCGCATTGGGAATCAAATTTGCTATTTGTCCCAAATGAAAACAGTTTAATCCATCGTTACTTTGATTGCGTGATCGGAGGGTGGGGCAGATGTGCAGAGTGTTTTGATTTTTGGTGAATAACATGGCAATGATATAGCATAGCCAGGGTCTCTGCCATTGGTAGGATTGAACAATAGATGAATGACATAGCTGACAACAAGAAAACAAGTTGTTAGACAAGCTTTAGCAAAGAATTATCAATTCACAAGTCATACAAACGGTAGAGCAACTCAAAATAAAAGAACCAACGTGCCATTGAAAACTTTTGAGGCATGGTAAGAATTTAGTCATATTATTTAATATTGTTGCTATATTTTGCAATCAAAGCTGGATGGTATTGTTTGGGGAACTATGAATAAATTTTACATCGACAGCATCAGACAATGGAAGGGGGCCTTTCAAGCGGCTTACAAGGTTTTGTTGAAGTGGTAATCAGATAAATTCACGAATCCAAGTTTGGCAACAATAGTTTTTAATAAGAAAATTCTGTCATAGGACACTAGAGTTTAATGGTTTATCTGAGTTCTGTTTTGCAGCACTTTTTAAATTAGCAAAGCTGATTGGCATTCAACCTTGAGCGTGTCATTAAACTTCGGCTTTCTTTTGTAGACGTTTTTTTTTCCATTGTTCCGAAGGTTAAATGCAAGCAGTGCACATGTAGAACAAAACAATTTCAAGTCATCTGATCAGTGTGAAAATTAATGGTTGAAAGACATAGAAGTTTCTTTGAACCCTAAAAATAGTAGAGTGTGTGCAGCAATCAGGAAGGAATTATAATGGACAATGAGCTGGGTTTGTTTCAGGTGCAAGGCATATTCTTAACTCCTCATGTATTTTTTTTAATGGCGAAAGCATAACCGATGTGTCCGTAAAGGGAACATGGATTGGAAGGGTGCCTGGAGAAAACATGGGGGATCACAATTTGCCCACAAGTTTGTCGCCGAATATTCAAGTACTTCTGACGTACATTGTGTTTTAGGCATAGTTGGAAATTGGCAGCAACTGATCACTGTAATACCCCTTTTAGGTTTTCATTCGGAAAAGGGGGGTCTCTTTTCAGTATCTAATATTTTCCGGAATGCGACAAATATGTCAGTATTTTTCATTCTTCATAATTACCAGTCTTTTTACACCACCATCCGTTAATTGAAGTTTAACGTACGTTGAAGGTGCATACACGTACTGGACCTTGCCCACCCTACCCCCCCCCAAAAAGTAGTAATGATGGTTATTGGCTAAGTCTTCACGTCTGTGCAATAATTATGAGAGATATGTTTCTGTAGTCACTTTAATGTGATTGCGTGTGTACTGAAAAACCAAAAAGATAAGATTACGTTTGATCGTCACTTTTTCTTCAGTTTTAAATCGCGAGGTTGTACATGAACGTACTATGTCTTTCAATGAAGGAAAATGACAGTAACTACTTTGAAAAGCAACGGGTTGGCATAAAAACAGTAAAAAACAGAAATCACATTTGAAAATTAACGGTTCTTACAATAACTTCCTACATAATGAATGTACAACAGTACAGGTCTCACTAGTGTATCAAAAACATACTGTACTACTCAAGTCGTCTCTCCATGGTAGGTATCGGGAATTGTAGTTTTGGTGAAAGGAAACAATGTGTTTACAAATAACCTACGAGCTGAACGCAACCTTGCCTGCAGTGTCAGTGATCCTGAGTTGTAACTGAATATTCAATACTAGTATACTTCCCATTGGCTTGCTCAAAGAAGTACACCGTTGATTTGAATGAAAACTGTCAACCACTACATTATCGTATTCTACAGTTTTGTCACTATGTTAGAAGAATTTGAAATCATATGGCAAAATTAACCAAATGAAACCTTTTTATTTTCCCAGATTGTCTGAATGGTGTAATTAAAAGACTTACCAAAATTTTGGAGATGAAATTTCAATGGTTTTACTTTTTGCCTACGCACGCAATCACTTTAATGACAGGAATTGTAGATGTGTCGGTACCACAGGCACAGAATCACAGAATTACACAAACTATCCCAGTGTTAAGAATGCTGAATAAACAACTGTCTCTGTTGCACATGCATATAACAGCACAATGTGACAGAGGGGACTTAGATTATATCCTCTACAAATCCTGTGCGTATTCGCAATTTAAAAAAAATAAAGAAAGTATATTATTCTCAAGATTTCCTTTTTTTTTGTCATTGTCTCTTAATAGATGACGAGCATGCTCTTCCCCACCCGCATCCCTTGTTGAGGAAGTCCAGTCATTACTCTGATCATGATAGGGACACCTCACCACCGCTGCCCAAACGATCTTACCTCCTCGAGGATCATGAGAGGATGCTGTTACAACAACAGATGATGGCTTCGTCCGCACATATCAAGATAAGTAGTCACAGAGGTGAGTTGAGGCCCACTGCAAATGTGCCATGTACATGCATCTCATTTTTTTTTTCTTCTTCTTTTCCTGGGACGTATTTTGAGACAAGTTTTAAAAAGATCACAGAAAATTCAACCTTTGCTTGGGCCAGTGATATTATTTGTACCGAAAGCAAACGATGAGTCATCTCAGTTGGTTCTGCTTCAGTCAGTGGCCGCAGAGTATGGTTGCACTGTATTATCTAACTAAATTAAGCCCGCTTTTTTTAGGTAGACATAAATCAAAACAGGATCATTACTGTCACGCTGCACGTATAGCACATACCATTAAGGAATGTCAAGAGGCTACATGGGGAGAAAAGGAGTTAGAGATTCAAAACAGAAAAAAGGCCTGATACAGTTCAGTGTGTCCTAACCTTTCAAAGATTGCGGAACAATTCACTGTAGCATAAGATGGACAGTTGAATGTCATGAAAAACTGGGACGAATTTAGCGTTTTGATGTCTTTTACATATAAATCTGAAATAATAAGCAAAGAATGATTCCTATTTGAACAAACTAAGGGAGTGTTTCAAGTATGCAAAGAGCTGAGGGGCCCCAAGTAAGTTTCAGGAAATGTGTTACTGCAGTGTATGTAATGGGTATTCATATGTTAGTGTTGAAGTATCAAAACATATGCCAGTTACAAACTTTAATAAAGCATGTTTTTTAAAACGGCATTGGCCGAAATATTGCAGCATGCTGAGAATTTGTTGCTAAAACATATTTCTGGGTTTCATAAGTAATATTTGATACAATAATAAGGATGACATGATCTCTGAAACATTGTAGGCAAATTCAAGGTACATCTTTTTTGGTTTTGATGACAATCGTAAACCCTGCAATCGTGTGTGTGTATGTTTGTCTGTGATGCCTACCTTGCAAACACAATATCTCAAGAGATCTTATATCTTGTGTGTTGGTGTACCATATTTAGTGTAAGAGCTCTATAGTTTTCAGTGCCGGTTAAACTTCATTTGGGGTCAACAAGGGCCAGTCATATTGTGAAAACTTTGTAAATATGACATCATAAGAAGGGAGCTGGGACAAATGTCATATTTGGAATAAAGGTGTAATCACATTCAGTACAAAAATTCTATCATTTGTGGTGGAGGTCGAAGGTAATTTGGGGCCAGCAGGGGTCAATTTGTGAAAATATTGTAAACAGGATATCTCAAGAAGAGAACCTTCGACACATGTCATGTAGTATGTAGGTATACCACATTAATTACAAGAATGCTATTGATTTTGGTGGAGGTCAAAGGTCATTTGGGTTCAACAGGCATGAGGACACATGTCATGTAGTATGTAGGTATACCACATTAATTACAAGAATGCTGTTGATTTTGGTGGAGGTCAAAGGTCTTTTGGGTTCAACAGGCATGAGACTGTGAAAACTTTGTACACACAATATCTCAAGAGGGGAAGCCTGGACAAATGTCAACTTAAGTATGTAGGTGCACCACACTGAGTACAAGAAATCTTTTGTTTTTGGCGACAGTCAAAGGTCATTTGGGGTCAACAGGGTTAAAACTACAACACATGTCAAATAAAAAAAAATAATCGTCACAATGAAATCCTTGAAACCGCCATGCATTTGTGCAATCTGAGTTGAATACTTGAAGCTTTGATTGAAATCCTTTCCCTCCTTTTGTAACCTAAATAAAGCACCCCATGAGTTGGAAATAACTGACGGCATTAATGGTACTGTTTTTGACTGAGATTCTCTCTGTACACCTCATCAATGGCAATATTTGACCCATTTTAATTGGTCTACAATCAGTGACCTTCTTCTAAGCAGAGTTAAGATATGCAGAGCTTCTGGGTGTTTTCCTGTCTCAAAAAGATGCACCTAAGGCTGAATTTTTATTTCATTTCTCTTTCATTCCAAGAAACGAAATTCTCCCAAAATTCTGTAGTGTGTCAAAGCTCTGCATGTGTGTTGAATCTATCATTGCTGCTTTGTGAAAAAACTTCTGTCCTCAGTGCTCTTTTCAGGATTATTTTTCCAATGTCCTTTTTGAAGTTTTATTTTGAGCTCTAGCCGGCACCCACAGTTTCCCTTGATACAATGGCAATAAAAAAGTCCAGGCTAATTATCTTTAATCCACCCACACCTACAGAGGGTGAGTCAGTTCTGGCAAAGAACAGAAATATTTCCTGCATATATGTGGAATGACTTTTTCTGTGGCTGCTAGCTGGCTTTTTTCAACAATGTTAATACCAAACATGTTCGATTCTGTTTGAGCAAGAATAAATCACAGGGTGTGCGACATATGGGGGTTGTATGTGTCTTGATCTGAAATGACCAACTTGATCACATTTAAAAATTGTAAAAGGCGTCAGCTCAGAACTCCAGGGAGGAAGTGGTTTTTAATGAGCTTTTGAGCAATATCTACCATGATATATCTCACTAAGGCCCCATTAAGGTAACCAGTAAGTGACATGGCTAGACCAACATGTGCCATGCATGTCATTGATTCATGTTTGTGACACCGTTGTAAATAAAAACAAAACAAAATAAAAACATATTTTTAATGTTAACTCAAGTTGGGAAGACTCTCGTCGCAGTAAGAGTAATCCAGCTTAGTTCTCGAAGGGAAAAAAATCGTTCACCAACTTGCCAATACATTCAATGGAGAGAATTCTTTCTGTGAAAGTGAAGGTCTGATGTTTCAGTCTTTCCGTTTTTGAAAAGCAATAAATGGAAAGTTTTAAAACTGTTGTAATATGTGATGTATCTCTTGATTTCCGTTACCTCGCATTTTATCATTGTTTTTGTTTTTTAGGTCTTTGCCTCCTTTTTCTGTTCTTTTTACTGAAGAACAGAGGAAAAAAAAAGACCTATATTAGAATTTTGTAGGCCTACAGATTATTTTCAGACTCATTTTTGTTAATTGTATTAACAAAACACTTTAAGAAAGCTGCATAAAGAGATTTTTTAAATCAGTAGTCTTTGAAATAGTGCATGTGTGAACAAAAGTATTTGCTGACACCTCTGAGGAATTTTGATCTCACGTTTCTCACAACTACCTTTGCCTCAGTCAACGACACTCTCTCTCTCTACTTCGCAGCTCAACCAGAAACAGGATTCCCTCTGTTTGAAATAAGGGGGGACAACACACTGGTTGTAAGCATAGAGCTCAATGGACTTCTCTACCAGGGGGTACTCTACCCACGGGGTCTCCCTGCCCATACATTACACACAACTCTCTCCTCTCGCCAACCGGTGCCATCACATGACCACTGAATCCAGACTATCCAGTGGACCACGTAGAGCGAAGCTACGGCCGATGTACAGTAGCTACAGTAATCTTCAGCGATGCAGTACATTGCCTCACCAAGGTCTTTCGCCGTGTAGAGAGTATTTTTTGATATACAGTAGCAGGTTACATTGTGGAGTGACTTCAATCATGGCTGTTGTCCTCATCTCTTGATTCTGATACCAGTCCTCTTGTCTGCATCAATTTGTTAATGTTCTCCATACCATTACATTCAAATCAGGGTATAAAACAAAGAAACGCAAATAACTTCTTTTGTAATGGCATATATTTACTTTTCGTATGCCTAAAACCAGTTGGGCACTTACAGGGCAATAATTTGCTTGCCTTTTTTAACATCATTCATCAAATATTTCAATAAGGTTTCATACAGGGTTGAAAATTTCATAATGCAGTGAAGTTCAAAATGCCGGTGATTAAAGACTGAGGGAAAGTATCAAAGCTGATGTAACATCGATAATATCAAAACAATAATTGTTTATGAAATAGAAATTTAAAGACAATTGACCCGGTTTTCAAACCCATTTAGGGGTTGGCCGTGAAGTACTGGCGTCTTTCTTGGGAGTCAAGAAAAAGCTACAAAAATCAGAGAGTACACTTAAACAGTCTTTCCTATGATATGCAAGGCAATGTGTGTGAAAAGTGTAAGTTTTTTTTTCTGTGTGTGGACTTACTCTTTTTTGTTATAATCTTCCAGAAATTTTGACTTATTTTTGGTATGATACTGTTTTTTAAATTCAACATATTTGGACCATGAATTTCATACATCTCTGGTGTTAACGTGCATATGGTCAGTGAAATGGTGCAGTTGTGGCAAAAGATGTGTAAATAATTTGGTTCTTCTGTATGCGGATCAGCCATACAGACAGCAGTGGCTGGAGAGTTAGGGTAACAGAGGGTGTTCTCATATACCTGTAGCCACTGGTAAATACTATCACTTAATTATAGTCTGTTGTATGGTGTGTAGTATATACATCTGGATAGTTTTCTTGCTATTCTTTTCATGTAACATGCATTCAGTGTTTGTCAAGTTTAATAATCCAGGTGAGATGAAGTGCGGTTTTTGGGACAGCATCCGATATTTTATACACTCATTTTCTGAATTATTTATTTTTTTTAATACATTTAGTTCTATAGTCTCCAAACACTCCAGAGTTTCACGTGCAAAAACATCCGTTACTCCTAATAAGCTTGACAATCATTTGTAAAATACATCATCATCTTTTTTGCAATAGTTTGTAGGATTTCAGATTTCCCATTTGGATCTGTTGATGAAAGAAACTGTCAATTGTATCATTGTTTCAGCTGAGGGTGCAATACTCTTAGAATTTTCTACTTTTAAGTTCTATTAGTCTTCTAACATATTTTTCTTCAAGCTCAGCTGATTGTTTCTCTTTCCAAATGATGAGATAAAAACATTTTAATTTAAATGGTTCTTTAAAAATGAAATACCTTCATCAGTTGTCCACCT
Source organism: Stichopus chloronotus (assembly GCA_021234535.1). Classification (NCBI taxonomy): domain Eukaryota; kingdom Metazoa; phylum Echinodermata; class Holothuroidea; order Aspidochirotida; family Stichopodidae; genus Stichopus; species Stichopus chloronotus. The sequence continues at coordinate 9,724,559 of CM037836.1, forward strand.
TTTACCAGTTCACCTGGCACAGAGTGTGCAAAAGTTGGAAGTAATGTTCATATATATTTTTTCTCTAGAGTAATAGAGTATTCGTTTTCTCACAGCCCATGTGACAAGAAAAACGTAAGTTCCGTAATTTGCAGCTGACACAATGCACTTGAGGTAAGAGATAAATACTTTGTTGTTCAATATGTGAATGATGGAATATAATGCCACAGGGAAATTTAAATCATAGCCAGGGAGAGGGTTGGACATTGCTGAGCTTTCATTGCTGGTGCCCAACAAACATTCTGATTAAAGTAATGGGAACCTCTCCATGTTGCACAGTCTAATTGAAAGCCATTTTAAAAAGGTTACGAAAGTAGAAATTTGAGAGCAGAAGGAACGCAATCTTTTATTGAATTATTTGATACTTGTTTTCAGGAATACACTTTTCCTGAAAGCAGATAGTAAAACAGATTATTACTTTCATTTGGTTTTCACATCTGCAGCTGATTTTTAGCAGTTCGGTTTTGTACAGTGGTCAATTTAACTGGTGTTATTTGTTCATAGTACAGGACAGAAAGACATACTATTAACCCTTTCCCATGTTTCAAAATGTTCTAGTTACCATTTTTTACACATACCCGCGATGTGAGTATAAAACATTTCTGGAATGCTCAAAAGCCAAGTAAGAATAATAAATAACATTAAAAGATGTAAGCTGAATTTACATCCTGTACCATGGCTTTCTTTGTAATGCAATGTTCAACAGTGAAACTCTCTGAAGAAAGTTAAATGAGGCCGATGAAAGGGGGCGTGATGCTTGAACTTTATTTGGAGGACAGGGTTTGTGGGGTGATACAATGCAGTAATGCAAGCAATTAGCACAAGTATAGTCTCGTGGTGAAATTCCCCAGTGATTTGGTGGGAAAAGTATGTCAGTATTGGATGAGATAAAGTGCATATAAATTTATCCTCATTCAGGGAACTGAGTTGAATAATTAGTTCCATATCTCATAATGATTGATATTCCTATGATTACAGATTGTAGACAAATTTGCTATTATCTGTAACACAACTTGAAGCTATTAGTTAGATGTCTATTAAATTTATTCCTGTTCTTGAAAAACCAATGAACAAAATCTGTATAATTTAAGGTCAGACTATAGGTAGAAATAGTGAAAACATGGTATATTTATTTTCTGCTGTGTTCTTCCAAATTAGCGAGTCCATGCTTCTTCCACAATTAACTTTTATTTAGGAATTTTTCTGAGGTACTTGGAAAGTAAGCAGAATAAATGTCAATTGATCTATTTTTTTTTTTTTTTTGAGCTGTGTAATGAATTATTTGCTTGCATGAATTTGGAAGAGGGAACTCGAAGGCTGAGTTTGCCGGGGATGGTCTTTGTAACCAAAGATTCTCTTTAATTAATCAAACTTCAAATTGTGATCTTTAATACAATGCAAGAACAAAAAAAAACAAAACAAACAACAACAACAAAGGCTGCATAGCCATTTCTCTTCAGGGTCTAGTCTGGACATGCTCATCATTCTTAGTTCGTTTTAAAAGTAACGTAGAGGTTGTTTCTTTGATGCTATGAGCCACTCAGGGTAACTTTATTAAGTATGGTTGTACCTGCCCTTTGTAACGTTAGTGCTTCATGGGGGCCTCGCAGTGCATTGAACCAGCACTTTCGAGTATATACTAACAGTCTGGTGAATTAGAACAAGGGTGTATGTAACAATAGAATTTAATGGCAAATTGAACAATAGTTATAATATACATTTCATTCCATTTTCTAGTCTTTCATGCATATTTTTTGTTTCTGTGGAAAGTTTTTATAGCTTGAAAAGAGTTATCAAAGCAGCTTATTGGTTCTGCATGATATGAGCAAGTTAAAAGGGCATACCCAGGGGTCTAGTATGCACAGGTATGCTTTAGGCACTAAGAGTGCCGTAGGTGCTAAGGATGTGTGTGTGCTATATGTTAATCTTTTTTTTCTGTTTTTTTATTTTCTTTAGCAACAAAGTAGTCTGCAAAGTTTTTATCTCACAATCGCCTTAATTCAGTGAGCTGAATATATTAAAATTGTTTTGTATATCCCTTTGATGGCACTATAATTATTAAACAGTTAAGCATGACAATTTTACAACTGAAAAAAGATGGATAAACTCACAAAATGGATCAAGTTTGTCTGATGTATTAATTTGCTTACACTGTTGGCTAACTATGTATGTAGTACCACACTATACATTGGGGTACCGACCTAGTGTAGCAGTCACAACTTTTAGAGCCATGTTACTCAAAGACACACCTTTGTTATGGCTGAAGTGAAGGTGGATGAACTGTTATGGATGAACAGTTATGGGTGAACAGAGTGTTGTAATCAGTGGGACAACCTGAAGTAGGACTACTAGGTCACAATATTATTCTCACTGGAGTGTCTCTGTAGAAACATTCTGCTGTAAAATTGAGCCACATAATTTGATCATTACCGACTGTTCAGCCCACAGCTCAGGTTATGTTGACCAGTTATAATTGCGCTGAATGTGGATGTGCTAGTCATAATGTAGCCTCTGTCGAGCCTTTCTGGCGGAAGTTTCTTTCACCTCCCTCTGGCTGTTACCTCTGCTGTCATACTCCCCCGTATAAGCTACGCCCGCGGGCGCTGATGCATAATGCCACAGAATTGTAGTGGCCGTGACTCACTAAAAATGATACAGTTGTAGGTAAGGATACGGTAAACACGTACTTTTCAAATCGAAGTGAATAAGGAGGGAAAGCAAATGGCAGAAAAGCCTTGACAAGGGCTAGTCATAATGCAGAAATGTGCAACCAGCAGTGTGTAGGGTGATTAATCTCAATATGGGAGAAGCTAAGGGAGAGCTAAGGGAGAGCTACGGACTGGTCACTATCATGATGGAATGTAGGGTGTGTGTGGGGAAGATCTGGTGGTTGTGACATCCCAGGCTTCTTTCCCCTCTTTTTGTGTGTCTAGATCTGCCCTTGGCATTTTATTCGTCGAAGACAGATCTCTTTATATCATGAAGGATGAACCGCATTTTGGTATTGACGTTAAGTCAAGTCACGTACCTGTTCAACTACGATATGAATGGTTAGATCATTTTACGACCGCATGCCTCCATTCTGAGATGTATTGTGTGCCTCCAGACAAGAACTTCTCAAATGAAAAGTGCCTATAAACATTGCCACAATGCAATCGTCTGGCAAAGCACAGTGATCTTGAATGATACATTTGTGGTTGGTAAATTAAACCAGACAGGGTATTGTCCCGACATGCTTAATGAATTTACATTATTCCCTATGAACAATCTGCTTGCTTATAACCATCAGACGGTTAAATATTTCTTTTATTATTTTCTGCCCCTTTTTCATCTCTCCGACTGAGGACGTGAAAAATGAGGTATGCCTCTGTGGACAATTTTTAATCAACAAACCAAAAAAAAAGCTATAACTTTGTCATAAGTGGATGGTATGAAACACAAAATACCTTTCTAGACCAGATGCCATATTGATTTTCATTTCTTGTTGGGGTGGGGAAGGCCTGGTAGACTTTGGTAATAAAACATCTTGCCAGTTAACTTATTTCACTTTTGTTGTGGAGTAGAACATTGTTTTTGTATTAATGCAAGTTATCAAATAGAGTTCCGTTCTTTCAGATTGCATACCTTTGCACATTAACTCTGTACTCTAATGCCGTGTCAAATATACAGTACCATATACAGTATGTGATTCAACTTTCGACCAAACTCGCACCACTCGAGTTTGTCGTTCACATAATAGCAGCAACTAGAAAATCGATTCAAACACTCATGAAAATCACCGTTGAAGAAATGCCGTAACACTATTCCGAACAGCTCTTATGGTCAAATGAAATTGCACTGTCTACATGGAAAGTTGAACCGCGTGTTGAATTTCGCTGAGTGTGACCCGGCCTTAAATTCACATTGAACTACAAGTGCTAAAGCGTTTCACAGAATAATGAGCCTGCCAAATTTTTGCTTAAAAATGATGCATTTCGTGGCAGAGAAAACAGATGCGTTATCATGTGCTATACAGTATGTCTCATATGTATACCCCCTGGTGAACTGTTTAATATGTCAGTATTGATCCATCAGTATTAAAACAGACCCAGTACAAATAAGTGACACCTTTTATGCTTTATCCCCATATTTATTTTTATTTTTCTTTTTTTTTCTACGTATTGCGATGATCTCTCGACTTTGCCTTGCATGATACAATATCACAAGGTGGCCAGACACACCGTCAGGGTTAAGGTGTAAAACCTCAAGAAGGCAGGAATTAACATTTGTTGATATCTAGTGAGGACTGTCTGCAGGTAAATTCTGTCCAATGAATTCACACTTGACCATACAGTACGCATGCCAGTGTGTCAGTGTAATTGGTGAAAGTCATTTAGAATTGGCACAGCTGAGCAATTGCCTGTTGTAAAGCTATCTTTGTAAGTTTGAGTTGTCTGAGAATCTGTGAGAGCTTTGACCGTGAATTGTGCTATATGTGGGTTGTACTTGTAGTTTGTTAGAAAAGATTAAAAATTGTATGGATGTGCAAATGTCTTAATTACCATTTTATCATTTCCATGATTTGAGTCTTTGACAATGAATGACGTTAGGTCAAATGTGTTCACTTTTCATTGTGATAGGTTACTGTTTGTATGACCAGTGACATCATTACTCTTGGTAATGAAGTTGTATTTTAAAAACTGTACAGGTACTGTACTCAATTGGGTTGACTCACTGTGCTTTTAAATTGGTACATCTTGTGGTCGTTGATTTGCACAAAAGAAAAAAAAATAGATAAATTCCCTGGCAGTAACTGTATGTTCAGTTGAATAGGTGATATTTTTTACACTTTGTGAGATCTCCTGGGAGGTGTGTTATGATGCATGGTAATTGAGCCAGTTAATATTTCCTGTGAGAGTTCAAAAAAAAGAAACTGTGTCAAGTGTGTAGTATTAATATCTTTTATGCAAAGAACTCATTTCTCCACAGTAATTGAATCTTCAAGATATCTTTAGTTGTTGCATTTTTTTTGTGAATCTGATGTTTAGGAGTTTTTAAAAGATATCTTCAGGCTTGACATTGAATAGCCAAGGTGTCAGTGATAACCAGATTTCTGCCGCCTTAATTACATTACAAGTTCCCAAGGGGTATCCATCAATGAATGCCATATTGCAGGTGGTTTATATTAATCTTCCATGTATGCTCAAAGAGAAAGAAAAAACCTTTGGCTAGTAATTTAACTGATGTTTTTAAAACAGTTTGTATAAGGATCTCTCATGTAGTAGTATACCAAATACTTATAAAATCATAGATTACAGGGAATAATGTAGTTCTCACAATTTGCATAGCAGTTTTCAGGTTTTGGGTATTTTGTTGCAAAAGGAGTGAAAGTCCTAACATAGCATGTACAAAAAAGTGCTAGACACTAGAAGATTCCACATGTAGGCTTATAGCAATTTAGCCATTTTGCATAGCAAAATGAGATGCGATAGGGGATGCATTGTTACCTGGATTAAAATTGTTTTATCAGTGTTTGATCTTTATAAGAACTGTTTTGAATTTCCAAAGTTGGTTGCGTCACTTTTTTTTTCCACCAATAGCTCATAGTCTGAGTCATTGGAAATGTCTTGAAAGCTGTTGAAATTGATATATTGTGTGTATATGTTGGTTATTGTTGCATTTAATGCACTGTATAAAGTAAACTTGCATTTAGACAATCGTTTTGTGTTTCCGCCTTTCTTACTGATATTATGTGTTTTCATTTGTATGGTACCATGTAAGAAGATGTCTGTGACATTTTTATAACACTTATTTTTACCTGTACAGTTTGATAGCGAATTTGTAACTTTGTTGGGGTTGTTATTAAAACCGACCAAATGCATTTTTTTCTATTTATTGTATTTCTTTTGTCCTCAAGATTGTAATCCTCAGCAAGTTAAAAGTCTTGGAAATTCTGAGAAAAAAGGTATCACCATATTGTAAAGGATGCATCCACCAAAGCTGCCATTTACGAGATTCCTGATTGGACCAATCAATGGGACACAAAAAGTTGTCCAGCACTTCATTGGAAATGTTGAATTTTTGTTTGAATCTATTCCCAAGAGAAACGGAACAACCTCAGCTGATCGCAAGAATATAACCCTATAACTCAAGAAGTAACCGTAATCAGGATTTCCCATTGGCTGAAATCATGTTAATCATCAAATAACATTCTACTTGCGTGAACATATTTTGGCGGATGGACATTTAGTGAATGTTAGAAGCAGATAAATTGCTACAAGTTAAAATGGAACTATTATCAATGTTCCTTAGGTTCAATGTTCCCAGGGTTCGGGAACATCGAAATAATTATCGGCGTATTGGTCTAGCAAAACCAAGAAATTGTAAGGGTGCAGCTTGGGTACAGGGACTAAAAGTATACTGCAGATTTCACTTGTAGGTCGATGTATTACATGCTTTCACTGTCACGTATTCTAAACCAGCATGCAGGGCCGGGGCCGGAGCAGTAAATATCTAAATCGGCACTCAAAAATGTCTTTGGCTGGGAGGGGGGGGGGGGGGAATGTCCTGAAGGGTTCACTGAAAAATTTTATTATATGTCATGATGCAACTTTTTGTCGAGAAATTTAATTAAGGATGTAACTACACCAGCGGAACCGACGGAGAAGCTTGGCGGACTAAGCCCCAATATTCAAAAAGTGGGGTCTAAAGGCATGTTTAGCTCCCCCCTTCCCATGTTTATCAAGTGCTCCCCTCCTCCTACGTCTTCATGTAGAGAAACTCCAGCCTTATTTGTACAAATTAATGCATTGCATATCAACTAATGATGGGTCAACGTATCTAAGAACGAAGTATCGAGGAGAATGGTGGGTAACGGCCCTGCCATAGGCTATACCTAAATTAACCTTAATTGATCGAGGTTAGCACATTACCTGTCGAAGTTGTGCGTCGAAAGATGGTTGAAAATTGTCTGAAAGTGTAAAGATTAGACAATTAGTTTTTCGCAAGTGATCTTAAGAAATGATAGTGGATTCGCCAAGCATATTTTAGACTTGAATTTCCGGACGTACGCGCTACATATAACTTGGAGAGCGCGTATCACCGTGGCTTTTCAGCGTAGTGGGGGCCCACTTTACTCAATATACTTTTAGTTCAGCAAAAGCCCTCAGTGGTGAAAGCTGATGCGTCATCCAGGCCTGCGATAGGTGAGAAGGTGTGTTGTATGAAAGACACTGTAGTACTCAGTAAGCCCATTCCTTTATCCCGGCAACACGACGGTATAACCTTATCATGAAAACTGAAAAAAAGACGTTTGGATCAGCAATGAACGAACGGCCCCTAAAGCTACTGGTACCAGGGCTAAGCTCTCGGATAAGTCAGTATGGAAGGGTCGCAGATCGAATAAGTGTGGAAGGGAAGAAAGAAAGAAAGAAAGAAAGAGAAAGACAGAAAGAAAGAAAAAGAAAGAAAGAAAGAAAGAAAGAAAGAATGCTGCACTCGCGAATACGTTTAGCACTTACGCCATCTCTTTCCACCGATGACTTGTTCTCGTCATAGAAATATTTATAATCTAGATTGACGTCAGAGAACAGTAAGACGAGGGAAGCCTAAACTCTGTTAGGCATTAGGCGCTCTCTTGAAACCATAATATAAACACAACGAATACAAATGTTAAAATAGGGTTTTGCCTGAATATTTCACGCTATCTGAAGAACTCCAATGGTTGCATTTACTTCTGTTTTCTCCAAATTTGAAGTTGTTTTTCGAACTACCAATTTTTCAAGCCGTAAGTGACCATACCTTAACCAGTACGTCTCAAGCCAAAGTTTATGGGGGGGGGGGGGGGGGGAAGGCGACCTCTCTCAGCGATTTCCCCGTAACCATTTACAGTTGGTGTGTGTGTTATGGGGGGGGGGGGTACACAATACTGTCTAATACATTGGTGACTTCAATTCATTTGATGGATGTCATGACGAAATGTTAAAGTTGAAATCCCCTTCTTCTTATGTACCTTTATTTCAGTCTTCGGTTATCAAATGGACAGTTGGAAAATTTACGATAATTTATTTAGTTAAAAAAGACTTCCTGACTTGCCTCCTCACTTTTTTGGGTTTTCTCCTTTCAGGCCGAGATTTCATAAGTGAGATGGAGAGTAAACCATCGGTATAGGTAAGCACTGGTTGGGTTTAGTTCCTTGCGATTGGGTAGAATTTGTAATACTCAGTCTCATATGTAATGTTGCCCCCTTTAAATCACCAGAGGCACCCCGAACGACTTTCTATGTCGATACTACGGTATGTCGGTACATGAACACAACCAAAAACTAGTGACTGGTGTGATTGCCGTGCTGTAAAGTCAGCTAAAGAGGTTTTGCTAAAGAGCTATTGGGGGTCGTTCCCGTGATCTATTGGCGGTCAAAGGTAGAGGCCAATGTATAATTACGCTATTTCTCCATTACAAAGTTTCGATTTTATATGAACATGCTTCTCTCTCTTTCGCATAATACGCAATGAGAATACTGTGTAAATAATAACGCTCTTAATCTGTCAGTAAACACATAATAAATGGGCCCGTAGCGCTTTTTTTTTTTTGGGGGGGGGAGGTGCTTTGGAGGAAGAGGGGACCCCCAACTTATCCATCGCCGTCCTGGGGAAGGGTCGATATGCAAATCAGATGACTGTTGTGGAAAGTTGCACAGTGTCAGAGTTTTCTTTGCTAGGCCTATGTAGTGTGTCTAAATTACTTAATTAGGCCTACTGGATTCCACAGTGATAAGTGATATCAATATTTTGAAATGAGAATACATGTTGCCATATTAAAACCCTCTCGGCATATGAGAAAAACGTCTCCGGGCACATAAAATTCTCAGTTGTCCTCGAAATAAAGGTTAAGTAAAAACGATAACTTAGGGATTGTCATTTGAGTACCTCCCTGGAAATAACAAATTTGCATATTTGACTGACGTTTATCATTGTCCATGATTCAGTTTTAAAACCTATTTTTTTCTCTTTCTTTTACAACATTTTGTATCGTAAAATGGTCGCTGTTTGATGGTTTTTGATAAATTGTGGCTGTTGTGGTTTCATCGTTTTTTTTATGATCTATTCTGTTAATACTCCAAAATGTATTTTTCATGCCACATGTGCCTCAAGACGATTTATTCGACATTCAGTGAATTTTGCAATAAAGAAAATTGACACCGCAGGGGTATTTTATCGAAGGATACGGATAACATGGCTGTGGGGCGCACTTCAAAATGACGTCAAATATACACAGCTGCCAAAACAAGAAATCCAATTTTCCTCCGAAAAAAACGGAGACCCCCTCTAGAATGATTTTTTGGGTTGTTTCTCGGTGAGGGCAAGAACGAAATTCTCACATAGAAACAGTCAAAAGTTAGTCGAATGTGAGTGAAAGAAGCTGAAAAGAAAGGGGAAACTAAAACAATGAAATGGTTTGTATGCGTTCGTACTACTTTGTTGTGCATTTGCCAAAAATGGAAGAGAACATTGAAAGTTGAACATACAAGTCGTGTAGGTCTACATGATAACCAATCAATAACAGACCCGTTTAAAACTGTGTTATAATATATATGTAAGAAACTGTTTAAAAAAACGCATAACAATATATGACGTCGTGAACGAAGGACTACAGGTAGTCTTCACTGATTTTCTTTTTCTGTTTTGGTCAGAGGTGGGGGGGGGGGGAATGAAATTTATTTCTTGGCGTCCATGCAACTTGAGCGGTACGATAGCTCCATGGCTGAACATAGACAACACCAACCGGTACTCTATAGACAACTTAAAAAAGGGCTGCATTAGGCTTGACCTACACATGGTATTACATGAGCGTAAGCACAAGTATAAGCCTCCTTCTGCACCTTTGTACCTGACAGTATTTGGAAATTCCTCAATAGGTGTGGCAATCTCACTCTCTTTCCACCAATCGGGAATGTACATTTCGAGAGTAAATAGCATCATCTATTTATCTCAACCTTGTTTAATTGTAAGGGTCTCGGTAAACAAAAACTTATCTTCTCCTAGGTCTTACCTGAAACTGTTACAACAACAAGATAAAAATAACAAGAAAAAGTAGAGTTAAAATGTAAAAGAAGGTACCGCGCAATTGGAACCAAAACCAAAAACACTGTATGAGAAAAAGATTTAAATTGTGGTCAGACATCTGAAACAGGACAAACCCGTGACATTTACGTTACAAATATCAAACAGAAAATAAAAAAAAATGAAAGAAGAATGAAAGAAACAAAAAAAAAAAAGGTTTGGAACATTGTCAGATTAAATATCTACTATCAGTTTTCGAATAGATGTGGTAACTGATAAATACTAACCAGTACTAACTAGCAAATGGCGTTGTCGGGTACCTGAAGGTCAAATGTAAGGTCAGACGTGGAAACAGTTGTACTTTGGCGCTCTTCATCAAAAATGTGAAACGTTGTCCACGTGTATAAATAGACTGGCAATAGACGTCGCATGTACTTCTCATTGTCACGTGTACTTCATAAATTTGTACTTGTACAACGATTTACCTCAATGCATAAGACGATTCTCTCTGACATAGGCTTATACTGTTTTCAAAGAAGGAACTTTTTTTTTGTAGAAATGGTCAATGTTAAGAGTAAGTTCCTTTTCAACAACTGCATCTTGTGTACGATGACTCGAGCAGTTGTGTAGGCTACAAAATGATGTGCCTATCGATTTGTGCTGCACTTATCCAAGTGACGTCACAATAACAAGCCGATAGCGTCCTTTCCTCATTCGCTCCGTTCGTCGGCGTGTCATGTTTTGTCTTCCAGTTAAAGGCAATTCGAGCGGAATGTGTTCATTTCGATTTTCCAAAACCAATCACGTTACTAATCAGACGAGACTTCGCAGGAGCAGAGACATCACTGTTGGTGTAGTTTGCGGCGGCTGCTGGGTTGTTTTCTTGGTCGCCTCTCAGCGTTTGTCTGATCTCGTAAAGCAGCGAAGCCAGATGGTCGACGTGCTCTCCGAGCATCTTCAGCCTCCTCCTGGTGTCTGCCTCGTTAGACTGTAACTGCTCGAGATGGGAGACATTAACGTCCATCCTGGCGAGAACCAAACAAGGGAAAACGGTCACATTCAGTCAAATTGATAAAAAATCTTTGGAAATATCATTCATTTTTTCGTTCTTTGTTTGTTTCTTCTTTTTTTTATTTCTTTCGTTCTACAGGTTTGTCCGTCTGTCTCTTAGTTTGTTCACTCTATTTTATTTTCCGTCACGAGGACAGGTTTCCCATTAATTGTTGCATTCTCATCAATCCAACTATTGGTACTTCATAGCACAAGTCTGAAACTTTGTTATGTGAAGCGTCCGTCTTTTTTTTTTTTTTTTTTGCGTCATTTATGCACACAGTCGTGACCGGACAGAGCCCCCCCCCCCCACCACACACACGTACAGCAGGGAAATTTACACTGAGGAGAGCTGTATTTCATCCACGTTTCACTTCACGAAGGTAATAGTTAGACTCATTTGATGTTAATCTTACAAAGGCGCATTTACTTCACAGTCTTATCCCCTACCTACCTTATGATATACCTACCTATCTACCTACCCCATCTCTAGACCCATCTTAGTTCTTAATTTACCTGTCACTTGTTCGTTGTACGATGCCTGCTATGGAGGCCTGCTCGTGCAGGGTCTGCTGACGTAGGTAATTCTCGATGCATTCGTCTTCGAATGTACGGAGAAGTTGGGTAGCATCATCGTCTAGTTCAATTTCTGGCAGATGAAGAAAATAGTGACCGTAGGTTTTTTTTTTCTTATGTCTTGTTGTTTCTGCTTTTTCTTTACCTTAAATTATTTTCTTCCAAAGAGTTTAAGACAACACCCCACGTATTTGAGTCTATTTGAAACCATTCTCACCTGGCCAAAAAATTGCACAAGAAAATGGGTTAAAAAGTTTCTCTGTTATCTCTACCTCAGCTTTAATTTTTGGCTAAAGCTGGACTTCGTCGTGTTAACGTTTAGTATAGAATTCGAGAGTCATTATTTTGTTACAAAAATATGTCACTTTTACACCGTTAAAGGTTAAACAGTTTTTTAATAGATTTTGAGCACTTCAACGTGTTTACGCCAAATTAAAAACAATAAAATACAGTGTAAAGACAGTAAATGTCTCAGGTACTTAATGAAAACATTGACGCCAATACGGTGACGCGTTTTGAACACCTTACGTTTAATTGTGAACTCTTAGAGCTTTTAACAATTACCTGCAAGCAAACGCTCAAAATTGAACATATTATTTTTTTCTAACTTAAACACTTCTCGTTAATAAACGTGTGACTAAGACATGTTCAGTGTGGCGTGAATGTGTTGACTACACAATACAATGATTTTATTGCCCTCATGTAGTTTATTATCTTTGATGTAGCATGAAACACCTTGATATAATCAAGATCTGTGACAAAAAAAAAGAAGTGTTTAGCTTCTTTTTACGGTGTACAAAACGTAACCCATGCATTAACACGGAAAGAGGTCGAAGCTAAATTTTCGAAAGAAGATAGACATGGCTGCGATATTAGGATTTTTAAAACAGGAGAAATTTCATTGGTGGAATAAATTTACGCTTTCCGACAAGGTAAAGAGGTTAGAAGGGATACAGCCAAATATGTCACACACAAAAAAAGATGACGCTAAACATATATCCCTTTATTGTGACTGTATTTTAATGAATACCGTCAGATAAGTTTAACACAAATATTTTCACTTATGATTTATTACATGTTAATTGGTGTAGGGCATTCACAATACAATGATTAAGCTAATATGATCTGACGTTGAAACATGATTACAAGTGACAAGTGATCATTGATCTTGATTTGTCGTGCACAGGGTGCGTCAGGGTTTCTTTTGAAGCTTGAGAAAAACAACAACAACAACAACGACAACAACAACATCAAAACATATTCAGCGTATTTTTTTTTTTTAACATGCTCAGAAAAAGAAGGCAATATAAATTATTGATGACACTATCTAAAACAGATTTCATCTCTTTAGATTGTCAGACTCACTCATTGTGTGTTCTTTCGCTTTCACGTTGCAACAGGCGTACACCAACCTACGCATTATCATCGACACGTGCATGATGAGTGTTAGTGGGGGCGGTAGACATGGCCTCTCGCTGTACTCCATAATCAGTTCGTATCGATGGAACTTCCAAATCTCGTTCGCGTTTTCGATCACTTTGCTGAATGTGTTACTTTACAAAAAGAAGTAAAAAAACGTAAAAAAAGAGATGAAATGAAAGTAATATAGGAAAGAGAACCGATGACATTCCGCAGGTGAAATGATTGGAAAAGGAGACTACCGCGTACTGTTACGATATGAATGTGTCACTGTTTAGTCCGGGTTTCTATTAAGTTAAGTGTGGGTTTCTGGACTTACAGTGCATTGAATGTTCGATGTCACATAATGTCACATGTCCTGGTGAACATGACGATTTGACCAAGTTACACATAAGCCACAGTTTTACTCATTGATGATTAATTGATTAAATAATTAGTCGACAATATAGGAAATATACTTTAGGAAAACAACGCGTTTGTTTTGCAGGAGAAAATCCCCTTTTTAAAACCAATACATAATGGGGAAAGACGGTGGCCTTCTTCTAGAGTAGTGACATCCTCACAGATAAAAATTTCCATATTTCTTGCTTAAGAATAATTTGTTCAACCAAACTTTCCAAAATTCAAAATGAAGCATCTATCATCTATTGAACTCATCTTATGCATAACGTTTTGAGAAGATTTGGCAGTTGTTTATTGACGAGACTGAATAATTTAACAATGGGGAATTTATTTTGTTTGCACGCCGCCATGTCGGTGCATCTAACACACCATGTTTCCCCACGGAAAGTAAACTTTTCTTTTCCAGATGAGGCATTTCGAAGCAAGAGATACGCCAAGAGTTTCTACTTACTTGAAAATAGCGATCAGGAGGTTGAGTAACAGCACATTTGCGATGAGGAGGTAAACGGCCATAATGAGGAGAACTATTCCATAAGCGGTCTCACACTGTTTTCCATGGAAGTGTGTATCTGTTTCACAATCAGCTGGTGAGCGACAGAAAAGGAAAATAAAATGGAAAGAAGCATGGTGGTTTCGATGATACGTGAGGAATACCTTGTAGTGAAGGTGTATAACATATCGTAACATATACCCTGTTGTAAATACTGAGATAAGTCATGCGACAAAACCTAATGCGAAGGTCAACACACACTTTGTGTCAAGCTTGGGTACGTATGCCAAGTTGTTACAAACTGTTGAGTAAAAGAAATATCTAAGTTGTTACGTAGTAACGTTTGCCCCAAAGAAAGGGTAATTTTTTAACCAACTTGGGTAATTTTTACCCAGCAGTTTGTAAGTAGGCATATACGCAACTAAGCTGGGTAAAAGTTTATCCAACTTTTCTTTTTAGAGTCCCTATAGAAGGTGAGCCTCACGGCCCATGTGACATATAATTTTGATACCGTAATTTTTTTCACCCCAAAACTTTATTTCTTCTTGGGGAAGGGAGGGGGGGGGGGGAGAAATAAGCCCCTTGACCTCGGACCTGAGGAAAACGTAAAATCATTCGAAACAAATGTCCTCTTACCAAAAACGCCCAACAGCCGATTTTTGTTTTGTTTTGCTATAACTGAGCTACACCACAAGTTTCATACAAAGTCGTCTTTGACTGTAGTACAAAACAAAACAAGCTGATTTCGTAATATCCTATTTTTACCTAAATATTCTGCGTGATCTACATTTGTTTGCAATGGTCATAACGGTGAGTGGCGTATATTGAGTATGAGAAGCGAAGGAATATTGTGCCCTGATTACAGATACACGTCACAAGAGAAAGACACTCACGTCAATGTTGTCGACAAGACTAGGGCGATCTCGGAAGGATTACGCTGACAGGAATGCCGCCGGAGATACATATTATAACACTTAAGCTGATTATTAAAATGGCATGTAACCTATTTTTCCCCCTATTTCGCTCTGCATATCGTTACATTTCATAAACTTACGCAATATTTCATCCATGAAAAGTTCTCCGAAGATCTGCCAGTAGGGAAAGGAGAAAATCTCTTCAACGGAATCAATAGTAATCGGCTTATTTGGGTGAAGAATTGCTCGGCTGGCGACTCCGTAAGCAGTCATGAAAACGAAGAGGAGAACTGTGAAGGTAACTGTGTCCCACATCTACAGGAGTATTGGGAGAAAAGACACACATGGCGTTCAACCGAAATTGTCGATATGTTACAATACAATCTTATATACAAGCTTACCAGTTAAGATGATCGTTACATTCGCATAAGTAAATAGCGCCTTCAGATAACTGATGCCACTAGCTCCAAATCACTGTACAGTTTTTAATTAACGAAATGTATAAATATGTCTCCAAGATATTGTGATCAATTATGGTCGCTTGTCTACCAGGTAAACAACAGCAATTCGAACGGAGTAAATGTTTATGAACTGACGGAACTTTTTCATGAATATCGGTTACAGACATAGCAACATTAATCTGACTATGCGTCATTGGTGTTGGAACTTGCAGCGACGAATATCATTTGGTGCTTCAGTGTGGGACGTGTAAAACTCTCCCTGATGAAAATGATACCAGTAATTAAAAAGCCTCGTCGTTGATTTGGGGACCGTCCCTACTTCGACTGCTGTTTTACGAGAGTCAACGGTTGCTTGCCTTCAGATGGTTATCACAATGTTAAGGGAAGCAGTATTTACCTAGAGGAACTCCGAAGGATTCCGATCTTTAGAATTTACTGTTTTGGTGGCTAAGGCTGTAAAACCTGCTTGGCCTTCAATAACAACAGTTACACCCACTGACAGCCACGATTGAACGTAAAAACTTCAAGAGACAAATGTCATCGACGGAGTAAACAGGAAAAGTAAATTCTGGTTCTCCTGCACCCTCCACCTCTTTTCCTCACGTGTGTAAACATGTGTGGAAACTGTGAGCATCAATTTGAAATTCTAACTTTTCAAAATTCAAATGATGAATCTTCCAATACTCAGCACATGCATAATGCTTGAGGAGATGAAACTTTTGTAGATCTTTAGTCATGAGAATGAATGGATTAACAATAATTTAAGCTATTCCCTTTGTATGCTATATTGGTATATTCTAAACGCCCTATTTCCCTTTAAAGACAAAAACTCATCACCCCAGAGAGTTTCAATTGTCCCAACCACTTACGCCTGGTCCCTCTCTCAGCCTGTCTAAAATTCCTCCACATGTGTTTCAAACAATGGATCCCTGTGTACGCTGTGTAATATAAGTTACTCTGTATCGTTTGAATTTGCTGTCAATCAAAATAGTACTGAATTTTGCTTTCCGAAAGCTAAAAATATAGCTTTGGGCGATTAGTTACTGCCTCTAATAGGATCGATCAAAACTATAGTCATGACGTAGCTGACGGTAGCACAAAATGTTCTTATTGGCTATTGTCACCTTTTGCAGTATTTTCAAAAGACGAGAGATGGACAAAACAATTTTTTTGAAGCATCACTGTGAGTGGTCAAAACCTAGCCTTCTGTTACAAACGAGGAATTGATTGGTGCACGTTAAAGGTTACATGACATGCTTCTAGAAAAGAGCACCCTTCATTCAGAAGTTGCAAAATAAAACGGTGAGTGAAAATCCGCTGTAATTTTGTTTATATCCTTTACCGTTTTTGAGATATGACTTTTCAAAGTTTGAGAAAAATGAAAAAACAGATCACGAGAAGTGTTCCACAGTGTCAGTATTTTTTTGTTAAGCCTATACATTTTGACTCTTAATTACCGGCGAGTTTCATATTGATAACTGATATCGATATTTTTGGAGATGAAAATACATGCGTCCAAAATAAAACCCTCCAACAAAATTATATAAAATTAAACAAAAGGCATATAAAATTCTTAAACTTCCTTGAAATAAAGGTTACATAAACAAAGGATTAATATAGGGCATATCATAGGAGTCCATCCCTTGATGTTAAACATTTGCATAAATAGCCAGTCATTCATGATACAGGTTTGAGGCACTTACTGTCCTGTAAATTTGTCAATCTTTGACGGATTTAGATGGAATTTGTGGCTATTTTTAATATTTTCAATGCTTAATGCACCCAATACTCCAAAATGTCATTTTCATGTCACACGTCCCTTAACATTCTGTGGCACCATCGTAGCGTTACCCCTGCTCTTTTTCTTTTTGTCTGGTAGCGTTTGCAGGTCTGCCCGTCCTTCAATAAATCACAAATGCAACATATCACAAATGCAACTGCAGGATTTAAACCTGTGCAGCTCGCATGGCTAGTAGCCAGAGTTATTATTTTTTTTTTTGAGGGGATGGGGAACTACCTTGAAAAATTTTTCTTTCGCAAAGCAGCGCCGATGCAAAATGGTCCAATCATTACCATCTACATACATACTAGATTTTTCCATTTTCTGTACTTGCGTATTGAATTATAACGGATCCCTGATCGTGTCTTCCCGTAGCTACGCCCCTCCCCGTAGCTACGCCCCTCCCCGTCGCTACGCCCCTCCCTCTCGCTACGGCCCTGCAACCTTGCATATCCATGCTCCATATCCACGTTTAGCCTGTGACGTAATCATTGTAATGAACACAGAGTCGGAAGAGCGGATGCATTGCATATGAATAGGGTATAGTGCAAAACAGACACTGCCTAGCCAGTAAAACGAACGTTTCAATTAAATTTAACGCAAATCAGTCAAAAACAAAAACAGAAAAAAAAAACAACGATCTTACTAATTTGTTATGGTTGCATTCTCCTTACCATTCTTCCGACCATGTTCACGTAGGGACCCATGAAGTTTTTCACGCTGAGGATATCGAGAACACGGAGGTACCAAATCACGATATCGATGGAATAGAACACTCTCCCCCAGAACGGTACATCGCCTTGATCTATCGTCCTGGCCATAAACCCAGCGAAGAAGAACACCACCCCCATAAAATCGACCAAATTCCAACTATCCGAACTCCAACGTTTTAGTTTCTTTGAGAGGCTCAACCCTTCGCTGTCCCCTGCAGTGCACATCTGCAAGAATCGAGATAATAGAAAAGGAATAAATGCATGGGACCGCTCTGGGATCGGTTGATCCCCGTGCATGGGTGGGACCATGCTTACTATAACAGAAGTGACCCTTTACACTGTTTGATTTTTACTTGTATGGGTGAGACGATTTTCACTGTATCGGTTGTGATTCTACACGACCGTTCAAAACAAACAAACAAACAAACAAAAAAAACATAAAATTGTTTAACCAAACATTTCATCTGAAATACATGTTACTATAGTTTCAAATTTAAATACAAAATGCACGTGACATTGTGCACGTGATATTATACTTTTATCGACCACTGGCCTATCGAACATACCAAAGATGATAAGGTCACACTATCGATCAACTATGCTTTTGAAAATGAGAGTCTTGCAATGTCCAACTCTTACGGGAGCTTTTCAAGTTTTATTTCAGACAATAACTGAGGTGAAAATATTTTTCAGAAATGGGGATTCCATTTCTAAAGAGAAAAGTCCTCCGCTCCTGCATTTTGCCCAATACACCTGCGGGAACTCTCACACACATACATACCCACGCACGTGCACACACAACACATAAAAGTGCTTTAATGCTACATCCATTTCGTTTTTTTTTTTGTCTTCAAACATTCACAATAATTGTACATTAGTCTTTACCTGTCGTATTTCTTCGGTGGTGAGAGACACTACCGTAGCCACCACGATCCATTCATATATGCTTATTTTGCTGTACATTTGCGTCATGACCACGTAACTGAATAACACCAGGAATGCGAAGAAAAATAACTGTTGAAGCAAAAAGTGAAGAGAGCCACAGAGAATAATTACAGTTCACATTGTTTTCAGACCAAAGGGAGGCAATTAATTAACATTCGTCGTGCTAAGATTTTGTTCAAGGTCTCAAGGACAACTCCTGCTGTATGTCATATGAACAACGAAGAAGCAATAGGCATGATCGTTCAGTATTGCCAGCCTAAAGTGATGTCACTTCCAATGGAAATATTCCCTTGACTTCACTTCATGGAATTAAAAGAAGGAAATATGCATGGACATAATCTCACACTAAAATTGCACTATTTATATTTTCTGTCTTCAAAGCGTAAATAATATATGAGAGTGAGTGCCAAGTCTTCAGGTTGCAAGTCAAGCATTAAGTCATTCCTCTTGAAACTAAGTCAGTTTCCATTGTATCAGCTATAAGCTCTCTCCGCGATCAGACTCAGAGTTCCGGGACTTTTCAACTGAGACAGTCTTCCAGTTTTGGTTCAACGTGATCAATGTCGAGTAATGTTTGATTGGAAGTCCGACGGACTGCAGAGACCATTCCTTTACACACTTCCTTCACACTTTGACTTCGGACTTGAATGTTTTAAGTCACTTCACTACATCCATATACATCACTATAGCAACGAGAGGACACGACACGCTTGGTTACCAGACAATGCGGATTCATTCCAAACACAAAGATACATTGACACCCCCACCCATGCATGCAGGTCACACCGCTTCCTGGTCAGATCGCACATTGGTGCACTAATGGGTGGGTGGGTGTGTGTGTGGGGGGGGGGGGGAGGTGTGTTTAAGCCAAAGTTGCTAAAGCTGTTCAATGTTATGCTGCTCGGATGTTGAACAAACGCTTCCTAGGATAACAGCGGCCTAGCTAGAATATCGGTCCCAAAACATTTCAGCTCCCATAATTCAAAGATCATATAGTGAACTATGCTTTTATTCATGTGGCACTCGCGTGTATGCTGTCAATGGCACATATATTCCAATGCCCAGTATTGTCCTCTGATGTATCGTATACCATCTTTCGTAGAGTACTGCCCTATCTGCTAGAACTAGACAGTAATAAATCACATTCTTGTAAGAGTACGTTGATTTCTCCTTTCATACATGTATTGGAATGTAACTTGTAAATGTGAATACGTTAGTTTTTGCACAGAATTAGTGGCTTGCAATTATAGCTGCAACAAAGCCGTCCATGTTTTCAATTTTACTTGGTGCAATATATGTTGTTAACTTTCAGATATTAATATGACAACGAACGTTTGTCATGAATTTTGTGATAAACTTAGGAGACACTTACCCTGCGAAATAAGCACTACAAATAGGACAAGCCAGTGTAAAATTTGCATCATATTTATATAAAGGCATTTGAAGCATTGAAATACAACGGTTAAATTATCTAAAATATTTCCAATAATGTGATAAAAAACATGTATTTCATTTCTAATTGCATTATTACAAAATGAATAAATAGACATAATGCCTAAAGCGCATAGAATTTTAACTTTTTCACTTTAGTTTACAAAATAACAGTGAATTGCACGAAATCACAAACCGCATTGAGCCAAAAGATGACGACTGGAGCACTTATAACCATCAGTAATTTTTCATACGCGGGATAGGCACCTGCATCGGGAAAGGCCCCTCCGGGAACCACAGACTGCCTCCTCCAAGTGAGCGATGAATTCGAAGGAGCAATGCTCTGTTTCCGTTTCTGTAATGACAGCAAGAGAGAGAATGTTTTAACAAAGTAATTGTCCGTGATTAATCAGAGAGTCTATAAACGCAGGGGTACCTCTGAAAGGTAGACAAATTTTACGGTACACAATTTTGTCCTTTAGTTTATCATCCACAGCTCTTGACGTGGACTCAGGTGCTCCATTTTGTCAACTGAGATAGATGTTCAGCGATAACTTGTGGGGACCGACCGGCCAGGTGAGGGAAAAGAAGAAAAAACACTTTCCTACGGTCGTCCATATAGCAGGATGGGAGGTTAACTTGTAACACCTTACTCGTGTTCTCATACATTCCGGCAGCTTGCTTAAGGGAGCGAATGATGTTGATAGCAGATTTTTACAAACTTGGGGTCCCATATGTAGAGAAAAGAGTAAAAAAGCAATATATTCGTTTGCTATAAGAAATAGCTGGTGGCAATAATATAGGCTATAGTTCATCATGAATATTGTAGTGGGAGACAAACACATCATGAGCATGAAGTAAGAGGCAAACACAGCCGGTTTTGGTCGAAAAATATAGAGAAATGTTTATTCAAACCATTAGTGAATCCTTGGACAAATATTGTCAACAAATTTATCAAATTCTCTGTTTGCAGTAAATTGCATTTGCTGTTCCGCTTCAGTTTTCTGGCATTCAGATATTTGGTACATCCTTGGCAGTTTGAACTCAGCGCATTTTGTAAAATTTACTTCATAGTCAGGCTGTTGTGAGGTTTTTTTCGTAATGAGGTTTGTTTTTTTAATGTTAGAGGTTTTAATCTTTCGACCAAATCAAAGGTGAAACATTTATCGAAAGGTTATGATATCGCTGGTTCAAGTTGCAAAAATATTCTCCTGTAGGTTTGTGTTTATGTTTTGTAAGATACTGTAATATAAGGTATTAACATGTCAATACACCCTCAGGATTCCCCACAGATTTTCAAGAGAAAGGAGGGGGGGGGGGGGGGAGCACGCGCAAGGCGCATACTACCTAAAATTTTGGAGAAAACGTGGTCTCGTTAATGAAAATCGTGATGCAGAAATTTGCCTTGTTTAAAAGTACAATTTTTGTGGAATGATATTTTCCCACTGTAGCTGTCGAGATATTTTTTATAGAACATTATGACCTATAGGCTAACATGTGAAATGGCAAAAGCCTATTGTCAACTCTTTTCGGAGGTAAAGTGGAGGCAGCGGCAACTTTCACTGTGGAGGCTGGGGGTCCCCGACAACCTTCCGTAGAGAAAACTGACTCTCGCATGTCTGTAACAGAAATGAATAGTTAATCACACGATCAACGATTAACTATACTCGACACACGATTAGAGTAAAGAAATGAAAGTAAACAAATTAAAATAGTATAAATATTTAATAGTTGTAAGTGTGTATGTGTCACACCACTCCTGATATCTTCAAGTCCAATGAACAGGCAAGTGTTATCAAGTCCGATGACAATGTATCACAAGAAAAAGAAGCAAACAGGTAATTATTTATCAAATTAATACATGAAACATATTCATCATTTTTTTTTCTCTTTCATATTCCTTTAATGGGAATTATGGCAGTGCTATTTTATTTCAAACTATATGACCCAATTGAAACGAAGGGAAAGACGCCAAAGAAGATGGCGCCCTACGAAAATGACATGCTGCCAAGAGCAAAAATTATCAAATCTTATCCTTCGACCGTAAATTATTATTATCGAGAAAAGAAGTGACGGAGCTCTAAAAGTGTCAGACGAGATGTGCTACTTCGTCATGATTTTATTTCTCCACGCTATCATATTTTATGACAGGGGCGATATGGGGTGACCAGTTATCTCAACATTTCATCACATTCACTGTGAGTGGTTTTTTTTTTGCATCGAGAGATTGACTGGTAAGATATTAGCACATTTCAGTGAAGAGACATTTTCGAACCTCGTTGAGACCTCACTTTAAAACCTCACTTACGCTTTTTCTAGCTTCAGCGGCATAGCTCCACCTTCTGGAGACCGTTTGGCGGGTACTGTGCGCGTACGAACTGTTCATTATAGTGTTACTTTCTTCCTCTGGAGCAGTGGAACAACAGCAAAACCAGCAGACAAGTCCCTGTATGAAAAAAAAATCGAGAGGAATACATAGACATAAGGAATTTGAAATTGTTTCTTTCTTTTATAATTTTCAGTTCTTTTTCAATAAATTACATTTTGTAGTCATCGATGCAACGTCTAACTGCAAAAGACACATGTAACCGTTGGGTGCAATAAAATGTGGTTCTTAGTGTAGTCCTTGTAAAAGCACAACCTATTCCATACCCCCCCCCCCTTCCTGCGCATACACAGCCTTCTTTTACTTGAAACAAAAACCAGACTGTTGTAATTTAAGGTACGTCCCCCAATTTAATTTATTACTTACATTCAGTACATTGATAGACAACCTATGAATGACTTGTGAGATTGGTGTGTACAATGAAACGTTATGTTTACTGTAATCCAATGGTCAAACAACAACCTATTCCACCCCACACATCCCCGGCCACGTATGGCCAATACAACAAGGTCCGTTTCAAAAAAAAAAAAAAATCAACACACACACAACAGATAGTTGTAATGGATAAATCAATCTAATGTTAAAATTAATTTGATTTAATACTTCTATTAATGCATCTTTGACATCTAAATGACTAGTTACATTGATGTTTACAATGAAATGTGACGTTGACTTTGTCCATGTCAAAAACAACCTATTCCATCTTCTTCCCACGCACACCTCCAGTCCTCTCCTTAAAACAAAACTAAGCAAAAACAACAAAATAAAAAAAAATACACCTAAAGTTACAACGGATGCACATTCTCTAACTCCTCATATTAAACAAAATTAAACATAACTCAGATTCAGCTAGACGTATTGATGACAATCACTTTATATATTAAACGTGTGCCGGGGGGGGGGGACGGGTGGGGATCCCTGACGGATCACGGGGGCAGAAAAATGCAGGAGTTGAGGTGAAAGAACTTGAAATGGGTAATTACGTAATACTCTCTCGTGAACAGATGCAGGAGAATTATTCAAGAGTTGTTCCAGCGAAGAAGGCTGATATTTCTTAAAAAAATGGAAAATTCTATTTGTAGTAACCATATCCGTTTCCGTAGCATATTGAATATTTGAACGTTATGGATTTTTGAAGAAACGTCTGTTTCGAAAACGGTACCTTGCATTGTGGGAATCTGGGATTAGATGTGCAAATTTAGACTCAGCTATTTGAATATACTTTGATTATTCTTTACGACCTTGACTGAGTCAAAAGAAACATTACGATAGTCGAAGAGATGCGTTCTTCATTACCACAGCATTTTAAAGCAATTTACAATAAACAAAATTTTTATTTTTTTCACTAGTATCATAGTTGAAGACTGAGTAAGTACTTTAAATTTCAAAGAGCAGCAACGACTGATCGGAGCAATTTGCCACTGTTACATGCATGGCATTCTGTAACATGGAAACAACTGGCTGACTAGAAACCTTTCTTGACCACAGGAGTCATCCCCCAGGTATGGCTTCAATATCTTGAATTATGAACAAGATGATCATTGTGGGGTTTGAACTGACCAAGTGATGAAAGAGAAATATCCTTTTTCAATTCAGAATTCCTGAACGTGTGAATGGAATAGTCTTTAAGATTATCAATCAACTCTAATTATCGTTGAAATTTCACTCGCTGGAAGATATATATTGCAAAGTGTCTTAAAGTTAATGTGGCACGAAAAACGCAGTTTGGAGTAATGACAGAATTCATCAGAAAAAAAGTTGAAAAAAAGCTACATTTCCTCGACATCCATCAACCAGCGACAATTTCATAAACAAATATCTGTTTTACAATTGCATCATAAAAAACGCCAAGTATGCAAATTTGCGACGCACAGGGAGGGACTCATTTGATATGCCTTACGTTTTCCTTTGTTAACGAAATCTTTATTTCAAGGTCAATTGGTAATTTATTTGCTCAGAGGGTTTTTATTATGGAAGCATGTATTGTCCTCTTTAAAAGTTTTGATTGTCACTTACCAACTTGATACCAAGTTAGCCTATTAATACAGAGACAATAAATATAGGCCTAACAAAAGAAATACTGACTCTGTGCCACACTGCACATCCAGTCTCTTTTGTCTTTTCATCAAACTTTGAAACTTTTCTCAAAAAAGTGATGTGAGACATAAACAATGCCAAAGAATTGTCATTCAGTTTCACTCTGCAACTTCTGAATGATGAAATCTGCTATTTTTAGTAACATGTTACATAACCTTTGGAAAACAAAATTATGGTAGCTTAAAGCTGGATGAGCTGTTCGATGAAAAATAGCATGATCCTCCCTTTTTATCTTCCATTTCATATAAACTTGGGAAACAAACATCTTCACCACGTTTCTTTTAGGAGAAATTTCATTCATTAGAGTATTGATTATACGGTAGAACGAAGATTAATAACTTACAGCAGAACTGGATCCTGTGTTAATTATATGAGACTTCTCTGGAAACAATTGCGACGAAACTCTAACGCAAACCACTTTCTTTCTTTTTTCTTTCATTTTTTTTTGGGGGGGGGAGGGGAGGGGGAGAAGTTGGCGATTTTTGAATGAATAGGCCAAGGTTCGATAGCCGTTACAGCTTTGAAAATACAAGAACTATAGCCGGTCCTTTTGTACCGCGGGAAGAACAGCGTACCCTTTGAAATATGACCGATGGGCATCAGACGAAATTGTGTAACAGGCCTACCGTTTGGCTTTATGATAATAATAAATTCTTTGGATATCCTCCTTTGTCAAATGCTGGGGGATATGTACTTCCCGTCCCCGGCATTTGTGTGAATAGTAACTGGCAGAATTGAGAACGTCTAAGACAGCATCTATCATACCAGTCATACTAACGTCCATGATGAAATATACCTCTTAGTGTGTAGATAACGAGGGTTATCTTCAGGAGATGAATCGCCTGTCCATTTTGTCTTTTGTTTTCATGACGTAGAACGTGTGCTACGTTCTGGAAAGCGTAGAATATTGTTCATACTATACCTTTAAGCTCCCAGTGAATCTGAAGATCCCGTACCATTGGTCATTCAATAAGAACTGCACTGCTGGGTGTGCAATGAATCCTATGTGGTGAAAGCGAGCAGCCATAGACAGACACGTCATTGAACTCCAGTTCTTCAACTCCGTGCAGAGAAGGAGACGGGTGTACAATTGGTCCTCCTCAAAGCTCTGGGTCAATAAGTCGATCGACTTCAGCCGATAAAATCTGGGAAAACGTGGAAAATGTATACCCATACTAAAACAACAAACACCGCATGTAACTTTACTGTAAGTGAAAACACAAAGGGAGGAGGGGTGGGAGGTGGGATCAACAAAAACATATTTGTTCTAACCAACACCCAATGGAATTTCGAACAATTATTGGCTAAGAAGTCTAAAATGCTGCCCTGCACTTAGTTCCAGAGGTATAGGGAGTTCATCTCTGATAAAAACGAAACCCAAAATAAACAAAACAAAGGTTCAAAGCTCAGTATTAACCAATCAAAATCCACTAGGTGCTATCAAGGCGTAAAACGTCTTCGAGTATGCGTTGCCTTGTTATGGGTGTGTGGCGGGGGGTATTTTACAGATAGCTACCTGACAAGGATCAAGCTGCTGTCCAGCCAGCCTGAGCGGTCTCCTTGGCAACATTTCGAAACAGTTTTGTTTGTTTGTTTGTTGAACCCATCCATGTGGTCAGATGAACAGGATGTCGACGGAACCTGTATAGTCTGTAGTTATTATTCGCATAATTATGATCTTGATGTATTGTTGATTATTACACCTATGCACAGTTTGAGCAATGGTGCCGTTCACTTGGGAACAAACAAAAATCGTGTTCGCTAGATCATTGTACCCTCTAGCAGGTATTTAGCAATTCAAATTCAAAATTTGTTAGTCAAATATTACAGAGTTGGGCTTCCATTAACATAAATGAAAGTTTTGTGACTGTCCATGGTAGTTCAATAAAGAGAAGAATATTAAACCAATTAAGATGGTTAATGACGTCGTAAGCGACGTATTTCCGGGAAATACTCCTGGGGTGGGAAGTATATATTGTCTCTCAATTGATTTAAAATGTGAGCAAACGGTTTATTTCATTTGTGCACTCTGAGAAATAAAAGGTTGTTTATTTGTCCTGTACGAAGAATAACTTACAAGCATACTTCGAAAAAGATTCTAAAATTCCGTTCCAATTTAGATCAACAAGTGGGCTCGCCAAAACGGTTGAAATTAAACACTGGTCACAAGGTGCTGAATTTGGGACCAGTTCACTATAGTCTCAGTAGTTCGACCAGACCGGTTTCGTCCTTTTTGGGACTCATCAAGCAACGATTCGAACGCAGGATTCGAACTCATGATTCTTCAGAGACCAGCAGAGAGCTGAGGTCGAATGGTGAAGGTATACGGGCTGGTGCCTCAGATCATGAGTTTGAATTCCGCCGTCCCCTGCCGAGTCCCAAAAAGGACGACACCAGTCGCGACGTAGATTTTTCTGGTGGCGTTCAATTATTATCCAACTATAGGCCTATATGCATAACATATAGTGATATCTCGTGATGGAAACGTTTCTTTTACAACAGTCTACTTGTCCAGCGTTGCTCTTATTGCCTTTCTACAGGAATCTTCGGCGTATGGTAGGACTAAAAAATATATAATTACAAAGAAAGAATAGTTAAAAAGTTACAAGGCTCCAAGTGTTTAATTCTTACTCGGCTTGTTTCTCCAACGCCTTTGCAGCATCCGAATTATACCTCTCTCTTGCGATCGTCGCCATGGAAGTATTAAGATGGAAGGCTACGATTGACTTGGCCAGAGATTCGATCCCCCTTTGCCAGAGAAGGTAGGCCATGTCGTACCTGCAAGTCAGCACTGCCCACAGGAAGAGATCCGTCAAGGGAGAGGCGATATTGCTGCTACTGCAGTCAATGTGATCCGCGTACATATCCTGATAAAGGTTGAAAGAGAGAAAAGTAAAAATCGTACACTTTATGTACATCACTTTATATGTCAAAAGTGATGTAAAGATACACATTTACTTTCAGTCATCGTGCCAACAAGTTTCCCTTCGTTAATTACACGGTTATTTATGATAATCATCAAGTCGAAATTTTAATGTATGAGCCATACGTCTGAGGCATTGTATATTTTTTTTTCTTTTGCATGAATAAAAACGAACAAAAATAAGCAAAAAAAAAAAACCCACAAGGACAAACGAACAATTTTGATGAATTAACGCAAAATCGAGTCCAGAACCAGACAAAATAACATAATACTGACAAGAAAATGAATCCTTGAATGAAAAAACTGAGAGGTCTGTAAACATTTTGCCGTCGGTTCGACGTTGGTTGTAAGACGGTGTCTACGTCGATCGGGAGTCCGCTTGGTTTCCGTTTGCAAAGCCAAAGACGGCTACCTCACGTCATGTAGACCAAGCTCCGACGGTCCAACTTCCATTTAACGTCACTGTGACATCAGAAAAAAGACTGCAATATTTTCAGACCTCCAAATGATGTTGTTTTTTTTTTCAAACAGTGTGTTCTTTTCAGACTTACCTCCAGTTACTAATCGACCTCAATCCGAAAATTCAAACCCCAAACCAGCGCCTAACCGATGGCAAAATGTTTATTTAGATAAAAAAAAATGATAACCATGATCACCTTTCACTTCTGCAATACCTCCTATGAAACGTGTCTAGACATTTTGATATTCACGACGTCTATTTGGACTTAAATGTGAATCATTATAAACTTTGTGGCAGGCAAAACATTTCATGATTGAGCCGCCGTCAGAGATCCAAATCCAAAAACCAAATCAAAGCATATAAATACACTGATGTTCAAAGCAAAAACGTAAGTTCGTATATTTATACTTCACACACACTTACGGTCATTAACGTTCCGCGATCCAGTTGCTAATTGAAGGGAATGAGGGTGATAGGAATTAAGAGCAGCTTCATAACAGAATATAATTTCTCGTCAATTTGTGTGGTTGAAAGTTGCAACTATTGGAAAGTTAGTTTCACAAGAAAGAATGTGGTTACCGCGTGATAGCTATCACAGCTCTATTAAAGTGTCCTTTGATTTAAGGCTGACGATGGTTTCTTGGGCGGGAGGGGGGGGGGGGTTGTTAAGGGGGGATCCCGGCCGCTCAAAGAAATAGAACATCAAGAAGATTTAAAATAAAATGAATAGATTACCGTTGGCAAGGCATATAGAATCAATCCGTAATTTATCTTCTACTATATACATTTTCTACTGTATGTATCGACTATATGCTACTTCTATTACATATGTTATATACATATATTTGTACTATATACATTTACCGTAATCTACCTTATACATATACTACATACATCAAGGAATATCAAGAATCATAAGGAAAACGTGCCACGTAAAGGGACTAATTGAGTTGGTATAGACAAGTCTGTGAGAATTTTGAAGGGTACAATCACACGGCAATCCTTATAATTAGCATAATTAATCAAGTTTTTCATCCAACTGTTAATCATGAAAGCACTCAAAATTTCCGAAATTTTGACCCTGACTCGTACTGGCTATGTGCTTATGAATTATTTCCGATGTAAAAATGTGTCTCGTCACGAATGTCAAAGAAACCGAATTGAATCCAAGTTTATTACACACACGCAGATCCTCTTAGTTTATTTGACCATTTGTAATTACCACGTGAAGGAAACTTGACAGCTAGGGCTAGGAAAAATTAGTGGATTGCAAGAAACAATACAATGTACCTCTTTAGTAAAGGGGGTCATTTTGCAGACCTAGGTCATTCGCAGATTCACTGCATCGGTATACGAGAATTCTTGAAACTGTTAAATGATCAGTTCAACCGTAGATACATTTTTATATTGATATTACATATTCAGCTTACCTTCTTCTGGCAGCAGGAAGTTTGTTCTTTTCCAGCTTGATGTTCATTGCTGAGTGTGTACGTGCTCCTGAACCCATTTCTTATTAGCTGCTCCAGAACTAAACCGACTTGATACAAGCTTAGCTTTGCTTGGCCAGTCTGCAGAGAAATGTTCAAACGGCTGTATGTCGTTGTGGTTCAGTGTAAGTTCATGCTTAACTTACCCATTATATTTACATAGCTACACAAAAACAGCAAGCATAAAACTAGCACATTTGTTACAAGGAATCATCGTGTCCCCGTATGACTAAAATGGAGGAGAAACATATTAAGTTGGACTTTTGAAGGGTACAATTTGATCTAAATTTAATCTAAATTACACTGATTTTATTCTCAACTAAGGAAAAGAATAACATAAAATAGAAACGAAAACAGGTCTCTCAAACAAGAAAAACAAAAAGGATTTCGAGAACAAGTTGGAAAAGCAATGCAAAATGGGATTTTTTGATTTCGATCATACCTATAACCCAGCATATGGTTTGATTATGACAAGGAGCATACACTGATATTACTCATACCAAATATGAAGTCTCTCCAGGCATAAGGTATCATAATAGTATCGTTTAATAAGAGCCAGCGTCAGTCCAGATTTTTTTTTTTTAATCCACCAAAACTTATAGACTTCTAAAAGTCAAAATGTATGCCCCTACAGCAAATATGACGCTCACCGGATATCAATACAGGGTTCTTGTACTGAAAAGCCTCGGCACAGTACGTACAAATGTTTAAGCATCTATTCTGGACATATTGTATTCACTAATGTTTCATAATTCGACCTAAGTATCCTGATGATCTAAACTATGCGCAACAGGATTCTTGCTCTCATCGTGGTTGAGGTACATACTATAAATTACCTGCATAAGATCAGTCCTATAGCTTTCGTTTTGAGATTTTGTGTTCACAAGATTTCATTTTCACGTTTTTAGCTCTACTAACGTTTCACCTCCATCACCAAACAAACAACAGGATTATTGCATACTCAATTTGGTTCATATACATACGGCATTAAGTATATGCAAACATTCCCGCAAAGCGTGAATTCTTGAGATATCATGTTTATAAAGTTTTTACTCTTTGAACTCTCTCCAAACATCAAATGACCTTCCACCATCACCGAAAACGTCACGCGTCTTGCTGTTAATGTGATTCGTAAATAGACCTTGTATGGTATCTGTCCACGCTCGTCTTCTTGAGGTTTACTGTTCTCTCTCTAAGAACCTTAAATAACCTTTGACCCTCAAGATCAAACAAAAGGATTTTGTTCTTAAGTGTTTATCAACATACTTTAGACGGGATAAGTCCAAGTTTGCCTCGTTCTTGAGATATTGTGTTTTACAATGTTTCACATTTAGCTCTGTGCAGATATCAAATGACATTTGACCTGCACGAAAACAATGGAATTATTTCAATGGAAAGTAGGTCGTCATATAAACACCAAAATTATATCAGTCCAAAGTTCCATTCGCGTTATATCGTGTCCACAACCACTCGTCACTAACACACATAAATCGAATTCAAAGTTTTTGGATGGGCATAACTGGATGTGTAAGGCAATCATCGAACAGAATTTCTCTGGTTTGGGGTCACCCTATCACATGTATTAAAACTGACGACAGTGGGTCATGGACTTTCACTCCTATCTTTCTTTATTAATGATTACGTCAGTTGCATAGATATGACGCATGTCTGTTTGCTATTGCCCTATGTTTGTTTTTTTTTTATATCTCAAGCGTTCAAAACAGGGCCTCACATCGAATCACTTATCACATTAAGCAGTGGCAACCCTAGAGACTATATACTCGTTTGTAAAAGAAAACAACAATGTGTCAGTCTGAGGGATACTCTTGTGAAATGCTAACGTTTTGATCATCGAAACCCATAGGAAAGTTCACGTAGCACACCAATATCCGATTGTATAATTTGCTTTTTGTTCCAGTATAGCTTCAAACCAAATGAGGTAGTCTCTCGAAAAGTTGACACCCTTAATAATGTGCATAGGTTCTTCCAAATTAAGTTGTTACGGTACAATGCAGTGAGAATACTGTGACAAGGACTTATACAGACTCTCATTATGTCTTTAACAATAAATCCTGTTTTTTCGTTTTCTTTTCATCTAAAAGGTACTAGTCAGCTTCGTTTAGACTATCATTTTCAGTAATTCGATATAAAACAAGTGGCATTTTTTTTAAGAAACTGAACGATATATCACAAATACAGTAACGATGAGCTAGGGTAAGGGTAAGGTAAGTGAGAGAACTTAACCACTTAACCACACATATCGTCTTCACTGTAGTTTACATTATCACAGTAACGTTTTTTTTGAGACTTCATTCAGAACTTACCGTGGTGACCAAAAAGAAAGAACTATCTTTCCTAAGCAAGTTTAGTTACAGTGTGAAAGAGAGAGGAGAGAGAGAGAAAGACTATATCTCGAGTGTTCATACGATATTAAGGGCCGGTTTTGAATGGATGTAAGATAAGACGCACTCACGGGGAATTGCCATTCCTTGACTGGAAAATTCATCCAATCAAGGCTATATCAGGGGACCAACAGTATTTGAGTTCTCCAGGTTCTATCTATATGCAAGCTATTGTTCAAATCACACTGAATCAAAGAATTGATGCGTTGATAATGTGCATTCATTGGAAGGTAACGTTGGAGGGAAACAGGGCGTTTACAACATACCAATGTGGCATACAAAGTAAATAGCTTGATATCATTGTTAAACCATTCATTCTCATCAGTAAACATCTACCAAAGCTGAGTTCATCTCTTCAAAACATTATGCATATGATGAGTAATTTGAATTTTTGAAAGGTTGGGTGAAAATATTACTCTTGAGCAACAAATATCTGAATTTTTTATCTGTAAAAAAACTCATTTCATTGAAATTTCTTGTTTTGATTAATTTACCATTCTGTGTTTACACACGGTGGTATTAAATATACGATTGTTTTCACAGAAACACCTTATTTCCCTTTAACTAAAGAGGAACTCATTCAGAGTTAGAACCTAATTCAAGGATCATGTGTATTTTCTTTTTATTCGGTACAGCATGTATTTCATTAGGTCATCCAAAGCCATCTGAAATTGGTTTATATATTCAGTAACCTCGTAGTTAAATGTATATGTAAACCTAAATGCAGCACAAACTATTCTATACTAGTTTCATGCTTGAACATTTCCTGGCTGAATGTTCGTTCGTTTTTATGCGACCATAGCAGACTCTTTGTACAGATTTTGCAACGGTTGGGCTGCTGGTTGTGGATTGCCGCTCTTGTGGTTTTGAGATTTTAGAGAATGGATCAAGTCACCTACTCACTCCCTGAAGATCTCTTCTTCCTCAGCGGTGTGTTTATTGATGACATATTTGTTAAGATGTCATATCGGTAGGATGGAATACTTTCAGATGTTATAAGAAAAAGGTATTTGATTGATATGGAAGATACTTCAAAGATGAAACAGAGATATCGGCACAGGTATGTGAGAAAACAAGCAAACCCAGTTAATGATAAACTCATGCAGTGCGGATGCCGTGAACATGCGGTGTGAAGTCGCCATGAAAGTCAGTCGACAGTTCCACTGTCGATTTTTATGAGCCGTCACTGAATTTGCATCAGGTACGAGCAGTTAACTCCTACGACGTCAGAAGACTCACGCCTGTGAAGTATCAGACGGCTAAGTATACGGTACCTTTGATTCTGGCGGGAATCGCTTCGTCATAAACACAGAGAACGTCGTAAACGCATCGTCATCCTGCGAGTATGAAAGAGAGAAACACAAAATATGGAGCGAAATATTTGCAGGACAATCTTACTTATACAGCTACGAAGCCTTTATACCCAGTTGGATGATGCCTGCACGGTGAGATGGTACTTTTGTCCGCTTTTAATTTTGACCGAGCGTTTCTAAACTGCACTAGGTTGCAAAGTTTGTGACGGAGTTTCTGTTTTGGATCGTCGATATTCAGAGGCAAACGTTCGTACCAGTCTTTACGTACAGCAGCAGTGTCACTGACTCATTCAAATTCAAAGAGAACAGTGGTTCTGTAGACAATTACAGTATTAAATTGTACGACGTGCAATGGAAAAAGAAAAACCCTTTCTGGTCTTACGTAAGCTGATAATGCCACAGACTTTTTTTTTTGCAGAAAAACTAGTCACATTACTTTGTGAGACACCCCAAAGTACGCCCTCGCCGATGGACCTGTAGTGCAACTCGTATTTACATTAAAAAAAAAAAATGTTTGAAAACTGATATATCGTTGAGCCTTACAGATAAATGCATAAAAACGAGAGAACTGGTCTATAGCCGAAGTCCATTATCTTAGCTAGTAGCCTGCATGAATACGTTCAGTGAGTCAAACGGTACTACCTGAGGTAACTGGAATCCAGTTGGACCTACATTTGATTCAAATAATTTTTGTGGAAATTTTGACCTACGGAAAGTGGTCCTTTCCAACCTACGGAATGAAAAAAATGATAATAACCATCTTTGATTGGACATTTTTTGTAGATTTATAGTCATTCAAAAGAAATGTTAGGGATTCTATCAACCAGATAAGTTCCCTGAAGCAGGTTTTGCGAAACGCAACCGTTTTGCAAATGCTAATATCCTTCAATTAGCTTCCAGTAGATCAGCTGAGATTATAATGCAAACTCTAAGTAACTGTGATTCTTTCTGTTGAAACCTAAACTGAGGTCCGTGCAAGGTAGTTCATAACCAGGTGCATTCATTAAAAGCGCCTCATTGTCGTTACACTGTTACACTAATACTCCTTGCTATTGAAACCTGAAAAGAGGTAATTAAGTGCATGTACCCCCCCCCCCCCACCTTCCCGAAAAAAAAAGAGAGATTGCTTGTGGAGATGTTATAGAATATTGTAGGTTCTACCCAAAACAGCTTCACTTAAGATAATTTGAACATTTTCCTCGACTTCAATATTACTAAGAGTGGGGACAGTTAGTACTCAGTGTCAGTGATACGTGAAACATTCTGAAAGTGTGAAAATTAATGGTCGTAGTAATAAAAACGCACTACCCAACACATCACTGATATACCGTCGATGGACGTTAACGAGAATACACGGTATCTCACTTTTCGTCACTTCATTTACTGCAAATGATATCGCATTGTTGGGTAAATAAGAGTATAAGCGGGGAGGGGGTGGGGGGTGCCCCATCGCTCATTGATTGTGCTTTTGCGGCGGCGCGATATGTCGGGATAAAGCACCGAGGGGCAGTCTTCCCTAGTATACATTACATGGCTCTATTCCTTGACACCGACGTGTGCCGTACGTTGTATATATACAGCACCGATCTAGTCCGTACCTTAGATTTTTTCTTACTATGAAATCATCATCCTGGATTACAGAGTTGTACGTCGATGGTTGATCCTTGGCCATTGGAAGGAAATGATAGATGTGGCAGGCGATTCACCTTGACCAGGAAGTTCACAGTTCGATTTGAACAGCAAGTCCTGAAACTGCATGCCCTCGACGGGACTCCAGAATCAACGGCTTTTTTTTTTCCCACGTTGTCGATCTCGTCGACGAAATTACCAAGAAACGTACTTAATCAAAGGGGAACATCTGTTTCAACATAATATTTTATCTGAGCTATTCGTCGTGATTATACGAGTTTTAATCAATTCTGTGGGAACCCATAACTCACTGAGAATCATCACTGTAAATAACCGCAATTTCTCTCGGATTTCACATGAGCGACATAATGTAAAATTCCCTAAACCCTGCACAAAGGCCTCTGCCAACAGAGGGAGAGAGAGAGGGAGGCGGGAGTTCAGTAAGCTGCTTCTGTGATGTAGATGAGTTCGTCATCTAAGTGTGTGTCACATTTCGAACACAGCAAGATGAGTAGTAACTGTAGCTTGTCCCTGGAAGCGGTTGCTTTTTATGCTGATGAAACAACATTTCTCAGAAGTCTCCTCTTGTAGTTTAACTTGTATTCATAATTCGTCCTCAGTATCATTGCAACTGAGATGATGATTCACATGATGAAGGTGATGATGAAGTCTCTTTTTTTTTTCGACTGTTACCTTAAGAGGAAAGAACTTCACCCTCAAAAAAGGATCCACTTGAAAAAGAAGAAAGAAAAAAAAAATCCCAAGGGCACTGTGGTTCCTTGCGCAGATGTACAGTAATGTATATTATGAAGGAAAAGGAGAATTTTGCATTATTTTGTATAATAGCCCATACGGCCCATTTGTGACCATAAACCCTCATATCCTTAACATCCCACAGTTACCTTAGTGTTCATGTGACAGACACTTTTGTGACATAAAATCAGTACACACGCAAACACACGCCATCCTAATTGCATAGGTGCCTTTGCTGACTCAAGGAACCAAAAACTGACGAATGACAACGAAAACCATTCTTCATTGGCATTCATATATATGTAGGCTATTGCTCTAAGTTACAATGCGAAACTTGGTATTGTTCTTTAAGAGCATGACAGTAAGTATGCATGTGTGTGTGGTACGGTAGCAATATCTTGCAAACGTACGTTACAACGTTCTTTTGTTGGATGTGATTTTGCTTATTGACGTAACAAGGGAAATATTACAGTTCACGCGTTCAATTTCTGAGGGGAATGAAGTGGAGAAAGTAGCTATCGAACAGTCTTCTATTCGCCATTCTATATACCTTCGGCGAAAAGCTCCAGGACTGACAAGGGGTTCGAGAGTATAGATGAATGTAATGCCAGATTTTAGACTAAAATTGGAGGAGCCGACAAGTGCAAAAATCATTTTCTACAACAGAAACGTGAATACGCACTGTAGGTTGAGAATGATGCAGACTGGAGAATGAAAATTGGAAACGTTGGAATGGCAACAATGGAAACATTTATGGAGGAAAAAATTCCTTTAGCACGAAGCTTAGTCGAGCATTTGCTGGTGTTAGGGCTTTATTTAATTGTGCCCATGCACTGAAATTGACCCCCCCCCCCCACTTGTGTTACACGAACATTTGTCAAGGATATGTATTCTAAACCAGTGGCGCAAGCTGTTGTCTTGCTACTGCGGTGCCAGTTGCCATGTCATCCACGCACGGTATGTCACAAATCCTTCGACAACATTCTCACACGTCTACACTTCAAAAATAAAATGCCTGTAGTGGTGACGACTTAGCTACCCGGTCCTCCTATTACGCTCCTCTCACTTTTCCACAACCCGCGATGCTCATCAGAATAGAATCCCATTATCCCTCTAACAACATTTTAAGTCATTGTGTTCGCATCAGTGACAGAAGAGAGTATCCCAACGCGTCACCCCTCGGTTGGCATTATAAAGCTAAGTAGCATAATATGAGGTCCAAATGGGTGCATCGAGACAGGTAAGTGTGTTTTAATTTGTAAATATCGACGAAACCAGGTGATCTCGGGGAGAAGTTTGTTTGTATCAGTGGATCATCTTACAAGAATCTGTATACTTCGAACACGGCCGACTCACATCTGATGTCGCCTTCGATTCAGACTCAGTTTTTGAGGCAAGGGAAAGCGATTCGACTTACGGTAGAGTTGTAGAGCCTTTCGAGTCTTGATGTCGTCAAGAATCCTTTCACGCAGACGTGCTCTAGTAAGAGTTTAACAAAATCCACACGGTTCTTCATCAAAGCGAGTTCCAAAGCAGTCTCTAGTTCCTTCAGCTAGGAAACAAACAATAATAAAAAAAAAAAAAATGTATCATTTAACTTAGTCGATGCACGTTATCATGAGGCTGGTTCGTATAACGGCACGATGCAACTCATAACATCAGCCCATATTATTGTTACATTGTCTACATACATCCTCTGCATAAACAATATAACTGAGAGTGCTGTACCATGCAGTGCACATTATATGGGGAGTGGATTACAGACACAGCGGTAAATAATAGAGAAATGTTACCGTACTGTTGGACTTTCATATACGTGGCTTTCTACATGCATGTGCATGCGGCGTTATTCAAACAGCCGTTATCTATATGGCGCCACTGAACAATTAAATTCCTTGAAACCACCTGCAGATACAGTAAGTATACATCGATGACGTTTGGTTCAGAATGCGTCATTTACTTTGTAAAGTAGAAAGATAAACAAAAGATGAAATTTCCAACTGTAAAAATGAATACACGCATCACTTTATTCAATTCCCGATCTAATGTTGTGTATGCTTTTAATAATACATCTTGAATTTGAGGAACGTTTTCGGTGTCGTTAGAAAAAATGATCAGTGATGTCAGTTTGCACAACCTTGATTTCAGCTCATGCAACGTAATCTGTATACCTGGGGTAAGATTTTACATAATCTGCGAGAGCCTAACATATAAATTCGTTCAAGAAGCGAACTTCTTGCTGCCAAGATTCTTTACGAGATATCAGGCTTGACTCTGTAATGTTAGCGACCTTGACAATTCCATATGTTGCTCATTTGTTGGAATAATATATAATACTATCGAGTTACCTTTTCCACTTTGTTCTGGCTAAGACGGATTAAAATAGCTTATACAAAGCTCGCCTACACGAAACACAAATTCGGCAGAAAAACATGTCGGGTTAAAGTAATCGAATATACATATATGTCTATAAAATGTCTATGATATTTTTTTGAAGTAGACCGTTTGTCGTCTTAAAAGATCTACAATACGGTCCTCTATTTGGGTTGATTTAATGTCAAAGTGGGTACGTTTTATTAGCACAAGGGGAACACCAAATTCCCCGTAGCAAACTGAAACAGGCAAATGATTGCCATTCAATGCCAAAAATAAGAACTGTGGCCTACATCATATGCTTGTAGCATATTTTGTCAAACTCACTTAATCTGAGTATCAACCACTTTCTCACAGTTTTCATGGTCTCTTTAAAAAAAAAAAAATTACAAAAAAATTGGTATTCATATCACGGACGACCACGTGCTGTCTTAAGAGGTAATGAATATGACCTACTCTGATACGAAATTTGACTACATGACGGAGTGATTTTGTTAGATGGAAAACAACAACATTAGGGTACAGCAAACGTCTTATAAAATTAATCACAGCCAACTCAATGGTCAAATCTATCCCGAAATAGAAAGAAACTCTTGAAAACTTGAATAATCAGTAATGTTTGTTATCGTGTAGGCTGATTTATGCCAAGGGGACTTGCGTCGGTTGTTTTAAACTGATCATACCTCTATCGACTGACGACATGGTCATTTAACGTTAAAGTGTCTGAGCCATCTTCACCGGGTTCCCTTTCCGCATGGGTAAATTCACAGACTTCCCAAAAACCTTCTGAAAAATATGACGGAAATAGGTGGAAGGGGGGGGGGGGGGGATACTGGAATAATAATTGAGGATGCGCTATATGACCGCGTCACTAAATATCGATTTACGTCACAGTGAACCTATAACTATACATTGACTGTTTGTTTGCAACTTAATTTGTTTGTTTTCTTTTTGTTTTTCATTTTATGAATAACTTTGTACCTAAAAATATCTGGCGTCCAAGTGAATAGTCAGAGGTGATACTTTCATATAGTGTATATATAGTAGGAAATGAGCCTCAGCCTCTGATATTTTCAGACTGAAGCTCATTCCTCTTGGAGTTCAGATTTTGCTCCCTCACCTCTCCTGAATTCTCATTTGTTTTCCATCTCTTTCTTAGCCACTTCCTTGTTTCAGTGAAACGTACAAAGGTTTATATAATTAAGCTAGTTTTTCGAAGGCAATTCTTGTACGGTATCGTTTAATGGAAAGGCGATCCTTCGGTTTTTGTACACTGACGTCATAGTAGAAACTAAAATGATCACATACTGTATGAAAACTGAATTTCTTTAGGAGAATTTCACAAATTTTTGTAGTGTTTTTATACACCTACTGCGTTATCGACCGTTGCGGCTGAACTTTTGAAATGACGGGATGACACCACTTTCAAAGCTCCTTCGTTTCGTAAAACCGTACGATAGCAGCCCAACATTATAGTACATGTAAACAAAAAATAGTTTAAAATTCGTAAATTTAAAACTTCCTCGTAAACGAGTAAATGTCAGATGTCTTATCTGACAGGTGATGTTAGAATATATTCGCTACTATTAGGTCACTGTAACTACCCACAGGATTTGCTTTTCATTTGAGCGTCTTTTATAAGTTTGACACACAATTACGGAACGAAAATAAACAGTTCAAAGAAATGAAATCATCGGTCACTGCTGGTGCCAAACTTCTTCAAATTACTAATCTCTAAAAGGTGTTCATGACTTTTTCCTCAAATTTAGAAACAACTGAAAGTCTCATGGCATAGTGCAGGTGTTGAAATTTTCACACAAAATGTTTTATTAACAAAAGACTCCTCTTGATTCAATTTCAGCTTATTAACATCATAGCGTCAATATCAACATTTCTGTCATGTGGTATTTCTGGGCAGGTTTAAATGATGCTTAGATGAAAGAAGCCAGATTTTTTTTTTCTAGTGCAGTGGCTCGTTATAGATTAGTTAGAAGCCTCTCTCATGCTTGAAAATCTCCATCTTCACAGAATATCCACTGATCAATTTACTAAAATTTTTATCACGAGAAACTTGTGGGGACCTGGAAAACACATGTCCCCACAAGGAAACAATAGATCGATAATGATGTTTATGTATGTTGCGATTATGAGTGCATATCCCGTCATAAGTAAAAGAAGCGAAAAAGCGGTGTATGATTTGTGACTGAGTACAATTCAAACTACCCCCTCCCCCCCAAAAAAGGAACAAAGTAGGGAAAGAAAAAAAAACAAAAAACACAAAAAAACATTGTGAAGTTTACATTATCATGATTTTGCTCTCTGAAACAAATAGCAGTTTTGACTAGGCTTTACTCGGGCATCTAAATTTACCGACGAATTTGAAACTTTGGCTAATTGTTATTTTGGCATTTTAAGATCTGTTTTGTTCTTACGAAGTTTTAGACCAGACCATAAAAAAGCCATCATATATTTGATAATAGCTCCAAATGACTCTTTAGAACTATGGGACATGATCGGCAATTGTTTGTTTTTACGGTAAGATTTGGTGCCTGTCTGTCTCTGCAGGACACACATAGAACTATGCATTACATATATCGAAATCTTAAATGCCTTAATTGCACCTCCCATCTAAAATACAAGAAGGCGATAATCTTAGTTTTCATTTATGGAAGATCTGCAGTCTTGTTTGACTCGAAAGTTTTATCTTTAGTGACAAAGCTTTATTGTGACCGCAAAGGAAGCTCAGGAAAAAGAAAGTTATGATACAATACATCAACGTTTGTTTTTCGCAGTGCTCGTGAAGAGTTGTGACTGATAAAGTATGGACGAAATTTGTGTTCATTGTGTAGGCGTGACCTTCGAGACTTTAGCGGAGGGATTGACCTCTGTGTTTCCACAAAGAAAGTAATCAGGAGGATTGTTGTACCGAAAGCGTAAACGCTCATGTTCCTTTCTAATTCAATGTCCCAAATTGTAACTTTTTTTTTCTGTGAAATAATGACTCGTGTAGAAACTCACCGGTACACAGTTTCTTACAACTATACACCGCGCTAAGACGCCTATCTTAGAATGTGCCTAAGTCTACAAGGTTGGCCTATGTACGGTTGAGTCTAAATTATTCGTCTAATAAACGCCACCTCTCAGACAACCAGATTTCATGGATGGAATGACCACATAGGAAGCCCCCTGTAGCAAATCCGGTGACCGTAAACACTTAAACAGTGAGAAAGAAAAGAAAAAAATCCCCTCGCTCTAGTTCGGGGAGCCAAAGGGCTTTGTTTAA
Organism: Stichopus chloronotus; assembly: GCA_021234535.1. Lineage (NCBI taxonomy): Eukaryota > Metazoa > Echinodermata > Holothuroidea > Aspidochirotida > Stichopodidae > Stichopus > Stichopus chloronotus. The sequence continues at coordinate 9,765,925 of CM037836.1, forward strand.
CATTCAATCACATCATTGAAAACAGGAATTATTGGTACTCACTCAAAACCGCCATTGGTTGTTACACATATACTATGCCAGTCCGATTCGATGAAGATTTTTATTCATAACCAAAGTTGAAAATGCATGGTGTTCCGAAGCGTTCAGTCATTTTTATTGCCGTTATCAGGCCTTGTTTTATGAACGTTTTTGATGCCGTTCACTCAGATCGCCTGTGCTCTATATTTACGTATCTTAAATTTTCTACAACAACGTCAAATTTAGGTTCATGACGTGTACATACTGGTGAACTTGGTAAAGAGTAAACAAAGATATAACTTATCAGATCCCAGCATGCAGGCAGTCGTTTTATAACGAAAAATCATTCTTAGAATCATGCACATCCATGAACTGCTAATTTTGCCTTTTATTTTCCTGAAACATGTTATTGGAGTTACGTAGCCATATTTGGAATAAGATCTTAAAAGAAACTTACAGTGCATCAAGGACTCGTTTATCCCCCTCTTGATAGACCATAGAATAACAAAGAGGGTAAACATGCTTTCCAAAGCGTTGCCTTTTTCCCACTCCTTCTCCATCCACTTACCTTCTCTTCGCTTCCACCCCACCTCCTTCTTTTACAGCTCTCTCGCATGTGACGTCACAGTGATACAGTGCAGCGCCCTCATTAGGGGGTTAAGCTACTAAATTTAACACGTTCACGTCTGTACCGACGGCGTCTCTGCCATTCGATCTACACACGCCTAGCGTTATATTATGTACTGTTCGTTTGTGAGCCCCAAGGGAGACGTCCTTGCTTGTTGGTATGTGACGTCAATGCAACCGGTCCATGATCAACCGAGAAGAGCATACGCATGTACCTCAATGAAGAACGCACAAGTTGTTTGCAGTATTGCAAGATTATGATAGAAAAAAATATTCCACATCCTATAATGTAAATGTTTTTCTTTATATTTGCCTTTAAGTCTGAATGATGCAGTAGTTGACCTTATTTGTTATTTCGTATAACCCTTTTACCTTATTAACCGTTGTCCTATATTGGCAAGGGGTCCTACCCGTGGTGTGTGATATAATATGGGGAAATTTCATTAAGAAGATACACTTTGTAATTGTGTCGACATTTGCTTCGATTAAAGCGCGTTTAGTAGTGTTTTTTTTTACTTTGTTTATCTTTGGAAAATCAGCATTTAAAAATACTTTTAGAAATGTCTGAAGTTTTGCAATTTTCTTTTTTTTTAAAGACAGTGAAGTATATATATTTATTTTTTATGCTACTTCATATATGTTTGGAAAGCTTAACATTAAATACATGTTTTTTCAGTTGAATGATAATTGTTATTATCACGAAACATTTGATACCACTATGATAGGCCTAATATGCCTGCAGGCATGTTCAATATTAGCTTATCATCGATTTTCGCTGAAATATCTGATTAATGTTGTTTTCAGTATGCATGTTTTAGATATTAGCTATTAGGTTCTAATTTCCGAATTAATTAGAAAACGTGAACTTTACTATCAGCCACAATCCCAAAAGGCCAAATCATCTTTTTCCTCTTTTGTCAATAGAAAAAGAAAACATATGTTACTCTCAACAACCGAGGTGCTATTTTCAAGCAGTTGCCAAGAGAGAAACTGCCCGTTAGGTGCTGTAGGTGTATGCTAGACTTAGTCAATCATCGTTAACAAGTACTGGCGCACTTGGATACTGCAAACAAAGCAATTAATAAGTGCTACTGTTTTATATCTTTAATAGTTCATTGAAGACACCTATACCATTTGCAATATTGGCAACTGTGTAGTGCAGTTTTCAGTCATTGATTTGTAAGATATTAGGAATATATTGACAGAACAAATGTAAATTCATTAAATTGTTTGAAAGATTCAGTCACTCAAAAATGTAACAATATGCTGTGGATTAAGTACATCTAAACGTTATTCCCTTCAATGGAAAAAAAAAAAATTATATATATATATATGCATGAGACAATTAGTGCATTTCAAGTAAAGTTCTAGCTTCGTTGGGCAGACGGCCATGTGGATATTTCTTGACGCTACCCCAACCTCAGTTTGTATTTCGATAAACACGTAGGCTTATCTTTACACGTGAGTTGGTATAGTGCTCTATTTTATCTGTATCATACGGAAAATTTACTTATGTTACTTTAATATTAAAACTTTGAATTGTGTTGACGAGACACCGTAATGATATTGCATGCCGGTCGAACGGAAAGTTTAACTTTGAAGAATCATTTTCTGGAAGCAATGTTATCATAGGTAGACTTCAAACTTGATATTTCTGAGAGGCGACGACGAACCACAGATTATTCAAGGGTAGTTTTTGGAAGGGGTTATCAAATTATCATTACTTTAACACCATGCCATTTGGTACTGTGATTCCCATCACATGTGTTATCTTGCTGCCTGGTGCATTTTTTTTTTCAGACCTCCATGCAACTTTCCCATGATATTCGAATGGTCACTTATCCGTTCCTTAGTAAATAAAATATCGAAAATTCGAAATTAAAGTTAGTTGGTTAGCTGAGTTGTCAAATTACAAGTAACACCAAGCCATTTGGTGGCACCACTAGCATAGATTGCGTTGTTGTCTGGTGCATTCTGCGATACTTTCCCCGCATTAGTTTGATATTCGAATAACCTGCTATTTGTTCCTTAGGTCAGTAAACAAAATATTGAAAGATTCAAAACGAATGACCTTCATCGGTGCTTAAGGAGAATGTGATGTAAGTACAGCGTAAGATCTTCCAATGACTGTCCTTTTTCTTGTAATGACATTCACGTATAGGCTATACCAGGTCGAAGTTGACTTTTTCTTCTTTTTTTTTTACTTAGAGAGTTATCGTTCGTTTTCCCCGCGTTTGGTTGGCTCTGAGATGTGATACCGACCTTATAAACCGACAAGAGATCGGCAAAGATTAAATGCCACAGGCCGGTAGTGAATATTTATTTATGGTTTTGAATATCTATTTACGAGCGGGAGGAAACATTAAATCTGCACGACGTTTAAACAAAACATCAGCGACGTCGTGCCATAAATCACACACAGTCAGACACCAAAATGCTACAATCATTCAACCGAAATCTGGATGGCTTAAAATATTAGACTAATTTTGGTGGCGTGAGGAATCCAGGGTGGGCTCCTGACGAGGGGGGCCTCAAATCGGAATTACTGAAGGTGCCGACATTTGCAGACCTATATCCAGACAAACATCGACTCATAAATGTAGTTGCTATACAACGGAGCATTCTTTTTACCTGTATGCTCCTGATATTATATGTAGGCTAGTATTCCTCTCGACAAAGTCAATCGAGGGTACTTTAAAGTCAGCACATTCGCATTCACTCTGATAAAGGAAAGTTAGCGTGTTAAAGCATCATAATTTCAAGGGAAATCTTTGGAGAGAAAAAAAGTTCTGTCTGCTTTTTTTCCTTTTCGAATATTAAAAAATGTTACACAATTCCTATGAAAATTATCACTATTTTTCATCGAAGAAAAACACATTATGGTACATAATCAGCCGGCGGCACCAAGGGTGGGGCATGCCCCCAGTCAGAATGTTCCCTCAGTTGTCGAACTCCACATCTCAGCTGAAGTGACCGGACAAATGCATATATGTCTATGTCTATTCAATGTTTATGTTCATAATTTTGCATTTACCTTTTCTGTTCTAGGAAGTCCACGAGACTTAATTTTTCACCCAGAGATATTTTAAAACCTCAGAGTTTCCTTGGGATTTGCCCCCTGGACCCCCAACAGTCTCACACAAGTTTTCATATTTGAAGTATACTATCCTGAAACTTAATTTTTCACCCAGAAAATTTGCTAAACCCTTACAGATCTCCACCACAACTTTGTCCGTGGATCTCATGAGGGGTCCTAAGTTCTCTCATCTTGTCAACTCAGAGGATAGAAATAGCCGAAATAAATCTTTTGGAATCTTTGCGTATAATGGTGCCCTTTGAACAAAAATATACCTATCCTGAGATTTCATTTTTCACCCAGTGATATCTAAAACCTCAGCGCTTCCGAGGGCTTCCCCCGGACCCCCATCGGGTCTTTGCAACTGGACCCTCAACAGGGACCCTAAGGCCGCCCATGGACCCCACTCGTTAAGCTTGCCCTTTGCGCTCAGTCTCACTCTACGAACGAAATTCATTTTTATATAAAATTATATTTACACCAATAGTTTCCTTTGCCCTCCATTTACCCGCCCCCCATCTAAGATCCTGGTGCCCTCACTATAAATAATTGCGAGTGAAAATATTGACCTCACATACACACCGACACAACGGATACGACACAATAGATTTACACTCTTGACCGCATTTTATTCAAGTCGATATCTGGTTAGAAAGTGGTTTATGTTGTGATACGGTTTATTAGAATCTATATATCCACATTGTATGTTAATTGGAATTGTTAAAGATGATAGTATGGAAGGTTTGTGTACCCCATGGACTTCAACTGTAAGAAAGAGTTGTAGTTGATCATTTATTCTCACTAAACTGTCCACAATGATGCTACTCTTGAAGGAATATGAGTTAAACTCTGATCAAATTCAGATGAACACACTCCAAAAGTATGATTACATGAGAGTAGTAAAGAAACCGGCTCTGGCACATGAATTACATGTAAACAGGCTCATATTGACACAGACATCTTGATACTTACATGCCAGCTCTTACTTCCTGTAAATATCGCTTCCTTGGCTATGTCCACTCGATTCCATATCAGTGCCAGCTTCAACTGAGACGAGGATTGTAAATTGCTTGCTAAAGAAGGATAGAAATCAATTAATAATATCGAATTAACTTACTTAAAATCTTGATTTCGTAAACAGAGCCCTTCGTTTCAGAGACAACGTAACAGGGAAATTGATGAAGGATGGTAGTTGGCTCTTTTTTTTTTTTGGGGGGGGGGGAGGGGGGTTGTTTTCTGATTGTGGACATAATAAACTGACAAGAGACAGAAAAGGAGGCAAACTAGGGAAAGGTCATCAGCTAAAGAGAATCTTAGTCACACCAAGTCACACTTATCAAATGCATGAGGTTCTTATCGTACTCACATAGTCAATGGCAGGTTAAAATTAAGGTTTATCTTCATCAGCGATTGAGGGTTTTATCAAGTTTTTGAAAAAAAAAATACGCCCCCACCCCCTCTTTTTCTAACGCATGAGTACCTGTGTAACTTTCGTTTTTGAGGGTTATAGACTTTATGCTGTGCAATAGTTCTTGTCAAGCAAAGTATCTGGCCTGTAGCATTTATTATAATCACAGAGCTTTCAATCCAGTGCTGTGATCTCTTTGGCAATTGCAGTGTCCAGTGCTATCTTGTTCGAAGCCGAAAGATAAAGTTAGTGACTTTTATGTGACTCACGAGTCCGTAATAAGGCAAACACATGCACGCAGGGAATTTTTTCTCACTAAAACTGAGTCATTTAGTTCACCAAATGGTCCTTCCACTTACGTGCCTCGTCTAGTTTGTTTTTTGGCCCCCTATTTGATACACAGCAACCGTCAGAATGTCAACCATTCAGAATAAATTGGTTTTTGTTGGTCTCAGTGATGATGAAAATGAACAAGCAGAGTTTTTGAACAGTTGATGTCGTATACATAATATCAACTTTTATGAAGGTTGGTCATCCTCCAGTAGCAAGCAGATGGACAGAGTGGACAATTTCCAGGGTCCCCCAGGACTCAGGAGACCCTCACCAAATGGGCAAATAAAATTGTTACACAAAAATAGTAGTAGACCAATTGGAAAATGGGTTTGTGATACCATTACTTTGGGGTCTTTTCGTCTAATTGTCCGTGTCTCAGTTCTTGCTACGCCGGTGAGTTAAATCATCCATCATAGCTTTTAAGAAGCAAGGACGTACAGCATAGGGCAAGCATGAGTTATCGTCTCACTATCTTCAGTGGATAGCGAAAATCATCAACCAACGAGACATTGGGTTTCCTTTCTATATACCCTCTCCATCAGAACGTCGTAGGGCGGTGACATTTGAGTCGGTTGGAGACTAGGCTTACTAGTATATTCGCCTTTCCGTGACGGGCATTATTCTCAACATTGAAACCAAGACAAAATAAAAAATATAAAAACTTCTCCACTGACGATCTTCCAGACTAGTTTTTTTTCCTATCTGAGTGGTGGGTAGAACAGCTTAGTCTTTGCAAAATTCTAACTTCTTTACAGCTGACAGTTTTTAAATGGATGTTGTAGAACTGATATGAAGAATGTTCTAGGGGTTTCACTCTACGAAGAGGTTTATGAACATGTAAAGATGGAATGAACTTGCCCCACATATCAATTTGTTCAATCTGAAAATCAAATTATGTGAAAAAAACTGAGAAATTTTTCCGATGACGTGACTAAATAATGTAAAAAGGTAGACCCTTTTGTTCCAAAGTGTCCAATTAATATTATTCAATGGCTCTGATTTTGCATTTTAGAGTGTGTAATCAGTTCACCGAAGGAAATAAATCCGTCAATTATTTGTCGAAGGGAATCAAATATCTCAAACGCCTAAAAATTTCAGGCTAGCAGCCAGCTCAAATTCCGGGAGATGGAGATTCCTGTGGAGGCCAACCACACAAACATGAGACATAATGTTAACATTTTTGCAATAAAGAAAAAAATAATGTGGGTTGAGGATAATATAGGAAACATAGGATGTCAACCCTAGATCCATCCTCTTTCCAACTATAGGCCTGAATGAAATGCCAACATGCCGGATTGAAATGATAACGTTAAAATGCTTGAAAGAGCCAAAGTAATGGTACTACGGAGTGGGGGGGGGGGGGGGGATTAACCCCAAAATTTGGTTAGCTCCCCATACTTTGGCATGTAATTTACATCAGCTATCACACACCTTTCTTTTTTGGGAGAGAAAGCGTTTGAAACACAAGATCTCCTTAAAGAGAGAAACGTCTGGATGCATTTAACGAGACCCTATAGAAATGCAACTTTGTGCAATCTGGGAGGGTTTTTGAAAAAAAAAATCTTAGCACGCCAGCGATGGTGGCGCTCCGCTTAGATCGTCAAGATGCAAGAAAGACTCCTCCTCCCTGCCGAAAAGATAATGTCTCTAGAGCAGCGTCTGAGGAGCAGCAAAAGGAAGACTTAGACGAACCTTTTAGAAGGGCAATGAGAATTGAATGATCAATATCTTCGTTTTCCGCAGCTTCGGAGTTGTAAATGGTGACCTGACATGGAAGTGAAAAAAAAGTAACAAAACAAAAGGGAAAGAATCCGAGAAAATGTTACTTTTTTTAATGATTTACTACAATGTCACTTGACCTTCGTTACCATGAAATAATAAAATAAAATGGCTATGAAAAGAAAAATTTCAAAACTGAAATTGTTCAGGAGTCGTTTTTCAATCCTGTTTTTCGTCCAGTCGTAATGCCATTTACAAGATTGGTTAATCTCACCTTTTTTTGTTTAGAAACAGAATATTTCTTTTGTAATGGTAATCAACTTTCACCTGGTTGCAAAACAACATGCACAATATTAATTTGTCAATTACAATATCTGAAATGAAATTGCTGATGTTTAAGTGGCACCGTTTTTTAGATTTTCTTTTTAAACTTACTAAAGATATGTCCTTGTGCATCCTAATACCAGGAAGCACATGAGTATTTTTTTCAGGTCGGAGTAATTATACTTTTTCAATTACTGTAGTGAAAATCCGCCGTGTTCGTTTCAAATGTGAAACGTGTTTGTAACTTTCAAAGAGACAGGCCTCCACCTTCTCCTATAATTGAGCTCATGAAATGTAAACCTTGAATTAATGTTTTTACACCCTTTACAAGCTGTAAAAAGAAAAAGAAAAATCTGCAGATTTACAGAGCTGAAACACAATGAAATACACAATGAAACAGAAAAAATGATGTTAGTTTATTTCCAAAAAAAATGACAGCATTTTTTCCGTTTCTGTTTTGTATTTCTTTCTACTTTGTTCTGTAATTCCACAACAGTCTGTAGACAGTTTTTGCGGTAAACGTTGACTCTTGATAAATTTGGTGAATTAAAATGAAAGTGAATTAGGATGAAATATTACCAAGTTTTGTCGGTAAGCAATGTCAGATATGTCTCTAAGAAGGTCTTCATGTTTATCTGGACGTTGTGGAAATACGGAGACAATTTTTTTCATCAACTCTTCTTCCATCTCGTTGGACAGAGTTCTGTGGAAAATAATCGTGTTTACGATCCGTCGATTAATTGATCAACGATTACTTGCTACAAACTCACGTAGGCCTATATGTAAGGCAGCATATGTGTTTTCCTCCTGTCATTGGGAAATAGGGCGTTTAGTATACACCAACATGACAAACTAAAGAAATAACTGTAGTCATTATTAAACCATTTAGTCTCATCAACAAACGTCTGCCAAAGCTTCATCTCCACAAAATATTATGCATGTGATAAGTAACGGAAGATGCATCGTTTGAATTTTGAAAAGTTTGGGTGAACTTGACAAATTAGCGTTGAGCAATTGACAAATAACTGAGTTTCTATCTGTAACAAACTTATTTTTTGGAAAGCAAGACTACCGCCCTTCCTTATTTTGAAAAATCTATCATTCTGCTTCCACAAACATTGGTTCAAAAAAAATATGGATGTTTTCTCTAAAACAAACGCTTTTTTCCCTTTAAGTCGTAGGTATAATTAATGGATTAGTGTAGGACTCTCTCCTTTTTATTTCATTGTCTATTCCAATTGTGTTTTAGACTTCGTTGGGAATCTTGCTGTTTTGTTTTACAACATTCTTGATAAGCGCAAAGTAGACGTAAACATGCAGCGTTGACGAGGGGCGGGTGGCGGAGGGTGTGGTGGTTTGGGTACGGAGTGTTGGAGTAGTTGGATGCATTTTACCAATTCACCTGCTTGTATAGACGGGAGACAGCTATCCCGCGGTGAGCGTTAAACCCTGATTAATTAACCAGGGAAACTATGTCGATGGATGATATCACCTAATCTCAAACTAGACTGACAGCGATGTTAAAAAAGAGAGTAGGTCATTGAACCGAACAATCACTTTAAGTAATTACCGGCGGATTAAGCTCCAGTGCACATGAATACTTATGAATAACATTGTATGTGGTAATACCGTATACGTCACGAAAGTAGCTTACCGTGTAAGCTGCGGTGAGCCAGAGGGATGTTCTGATTCGGAGGACGATTAATGAAAATACATTCATGTTTTATTCATTACTTTCAAATTTTTGCTCGGTCATAAAGGAGTGGAAAGCAGCTCACTACCGTAGAACTGAACCTCGCAAGAAAACAGAAAAACCCAAAAGGCAAAAAAAACCCCCCAAAAAAAACCGAAACATAGAAGATAATGTGGATTTATTTTAAATACAACTGCGTGGATAGGGAAGGTGACGGGAGTTTACCAATGACACCCACACAATGAACATGACATCAGTATATTGCTCTGTTGCTACATAGCCAATGGACTAGTGTAGGGTGGAAATGTTAGTCGCAATACAAAACAACTGTCAAATTTCCTTCCACAAAATATTTCCTATCCCAATTTCCTCCCACAAACATACATAGAAGAGTATAGCAGACGTATTTTACTTGATTGAAAACACGCCCTCTAATAGCATTTAATGATCATTTGAGTTTTTTTTTTTTTCATTTTCAGTTTAAGGAAGAATCGAGCTTCCACCACTGATCATTTCATTCGATTGAAGAACCTAAGCCAAGAAATTAAAAGCAGGATGTGCTGAGGACCTACATGTGGTTCCGCTAACTTTTAAGCCGAAAAAAAATTACTCTTCTTTCTGCCGTAATTGACAATCTAATGAATGAAATTTCTCCTGAAAGAAACATATCGTAGATGGTAGTTTCCAGATTGGTAATAAATGGAGGAGTAGATGATGGAGAATAAACGATAAAGGCTATTTGTTGTCCTTCAAACCGCACATCCTGCTCTAGCGAATGATATTGCACGCTGCTCACTGACAGAATGTTTTAAGTGCACGAGTTTTATTTATTTATTTTTTTTATCTTATGTCTGGCAGTTTTTCATTACTTATGTCAGATAGTAGTGTGGACTACTGTTTGTGTATTTTGCAACAACTTTTACCAAAATTAAGAATTCCTCTCGCATAAAAAGTGTTTGAAACTTGAATCGACAGTAGTTAGGGACTTAGTATATCTATATTACGCAGCAACACAATTTGTGACGTACGCAGAGCCAGCGTCTCACCAATGTCTCTGGTTCGCATTTTTATCACTGCAGTTACAGTGTTCTTTCCACACGTCCTTCAACGTTAAAATAATGTCTGATGTTTTCTCCAAAAAATGCCCTAACGAATCGGCAAATTGTGACGGCTGTTCAAAGTTTGTCCAGCCTCTCTGGTGTCCTCCGGTTACATCAATCAATGTCCCCTTTCCACGTAATCGCCAGAGATTATTAATCGTGATTACTTTGTGTATTTACATAGCCGGTAGTTTGTATCGATGAACTTACGGTGTTCATTGGCGGAATAGCGATGGAAATCCCAGAACGGTGTTCGATATACTTGACACTGTTTTTAGGCAGGGAAGGAAGGGGGGGGGGGGTGGAGAGATGTAGATCTCCATCAAATGTTTACGTGTGTTACATTGCCGTCTCTCTGAATCATTAATTTAAAGAAGCAGATCGGTGATGTAGTTTACGGAACCGTTGGAGGCCATAATCTAACATTTATTTAAATCACGGACAGCTACTTGATTAAACGTGACTAACGTTCAGAAAGGCATTTCATTAGCGGTTACATTTTGTGACTCCAAATGGTATTCCGACATGCCGTAAAAAGGGATCATTGCGATGCAAACTTTCATGCAAGATTCCCCACATCACCTGACAGTGTCCAAAGACAGAAATTTGAGCAGAAGACTTTGCGTGGATACCCCCCCCCCCCCTCGTGTAGCGGACGATTTTTTTTTTGTCAGCTCAGTACCCCTTCTTCACAACACTAACGTCCGCCGGCTTTGGGGACAAATTCCTTTCGGTTCCATAGAAGTCCTACGCAACCTTCACTTTCAAAACTGTAGGCGATTGGCTGAAGCAGAGCTTTTAATTAAAAGAGAAACACTGCTACCGTCACACGTAACTGTGTACAGTTCCAATGTGATCAAACAATATAACTGGCACTCCAGTTACATTTCGCATTACGTTTCGCTTAAAATAAGCTCCCCTCCCCCTAGGCCGCATACTTTACAAGACTCAACATTTTAGGCCTTTCTCATAACGAAAATCTTAGCAATGTGATAAAGATTAAAAAAGCAAAAGCTCCAAGGAGGGGGGGGGGGGGGATTAGAGGCTGGCCGTTTGCCTTCCCCTCGGCTATGCGCCTGACTATAGTTGCAAAGGAATGGCAATCGCTTGCTGCTAAACAGCTGGTACTTATTGCAAGCCTTGCCATTTTAACATTTAGTGGAATAAAATTTTACTTAAGTGGAAATAAATTCTACTTAAGAGGAATGTATTTCACTTAAATGGAAATAGGGGGTAAATGTTAAAATGGCTTGCCGTAGGTACTGCCAGTAAACATGAGAATTTGTCCATCGAGGATGGAGGGAACAAAGCCAGAAACAGCGATGCAAGAAACCAGGTCTGGAGTTCAGGGTTATAAGGAGCCAAAATTCAGCATGCATGCAACTAACAAAACTTCATTTTCTTTCATTTACATAGCGAAATGTCATTTACTGACTTGACAGCGAAATCATAACTGAACGTTTTATGTTGGATACCCGGGTACACGACGGAGAATCGATGTCGGGTACACGAGTCCGAAGTTTTGACCCCTTGCAAACAAACAGAATGACGTTTCATATAATCTGCGCCGACGTGACTGTGCTATCCGTGCTAAGGGATGAACTCAATGAACTGGCGGTCATCAGTTTATTTAAGTTTATTTAAAAGGATGGTCTAGCCACGAATATAGCTTTGATATGTTGAAGGGTAAGTGAATCTGATCATATGTGGTGAAACTTCCACTCAATTCCCATGTGTGGTTCCCGAGATATGAGCAGTTGAAGTTGCTACGTTTGTTACTGACAGTTAACTTGAAGCAAGCAGGAGTGACGTCATCTCCCCACACTGATAAAGTATTTTATGTTTTTTTTTAAAACATACACCAAATTTAATACTTCAATATATAGTGATATCATAATGTGAATGTACGAAGGGTATGAGCGTTTTGTAACCTTCACGTAACCAGTATGTAGGCTGACCACCTGCTGATTTCAAGGTCCAAATAATAAATTTAAAAATGAAGAAAACAAAAGACTCTTTAGCAATGTGAAGAGATGATGTCACTCCTGTTTGCTTCAAGTTTCCAGTTGGTAGCAAAGGGGGTTACTCGAACTGACAAAATTTGCGACAAACATGCATGGGAACTGAATGGAAGTTTTACTGTAAGGGTCACATTTACTTACTCTTAAACATATCAAAGATTAATTTCTGGCTGGGCTATCCTTTTAAGCTTGAATGGTTTTGGTAAGGAATAATCTAAACTCGCGAGTTCGAAATGGCGATATTTAATCACTCCTACACTTAAATAACGAGTGCGGTTGTCTTTATGCCAATTTCGTCCCACAAAACATCATTGGGAAAGCTTGGCAGTGAAAAGAACATTTCTCATGGATAAATGGTAAATATATGCGACGGACGAGACAACGGTTCATATTTCAAAATCATTCTTGTTTTCTGATTTTGGCTCTGACTAGGAGAGTGAAATATATTCGCAATTTATTTTGACGTGATGCCACTGGTCATACCGATATGGGGTAAAAAAAAAGAGTGCCGTACCGTATATTTACTTGCAATTTTCAAGATTATAAAGACGTTTGATGTAAACTAAGTCATCAATCTTTACTTGAGTTATTTGCCTAAAATATTAATTTTTTTGAGACGTGGATTAAAAAAAAAACATGCAGCTGTTACAAGATATCCGCAGGATTTTCAAATTGGAAACAAATACCAACAGAGAAATTAGTTCGTTTCATCTTAGTTCTAGACTGTATTTCTTCTTTTTTATTAGAAATTAAGGTAAAGTAAGCAAATGCAGGGTCTTCAAAGAAATGATAACAAATAAACTGGCCTTCTTTCACAGAACCGGCATAATTTACAAATTCTAAATAAAGGAATGTAAAAGTGCTGAAAAAGACAGAAAAATAAATGTTGTCACGACTTGTGGAATTTACTATATGTAGCTGACGGGGCACGGTTGTGCTAACGGGATAGGCTATATGTATCGTCTAGTAGCGTAGGTTTAGGCTTAGGTCAGACTCTTTCGCGGTACAACATTATAATATACCAGATACGTGTCTGTTACAGTTACTCGATAGATCTATCTTTATGCAAAATCTGTGACTCTTAGGGGGGCAACACAAACACAGCCTAGGGATATGCCTGTTGAGGCCCCTCGTGTGTACACATTTATGTATTCCGTTCTTTTTTACCTTTTTAGCGAAGACAAGACGGGATCAAGAATTGTTTGTAAAACCAGGGAGTTGTTAGAGATTGGGCAGGTTTAAGTATAAGCTTTGGCGAAATGACAACATAAGATGATGTCATCAAAGGATGAATGAAAGGGATTATATTAAAGGGACTGACCACAGGAGAATATTGATATCCCATAAAAAAGGGAGATACTTTTCTCTTTTTTAGTGATACCATATCTCATTAGCATGGTACATTCGGAAAGTTATGAATTTTTAATGAAATATCTACGTCACGCTGCATTGTACATTGCATTGTGGGAAATTTTGATGTGTCACAAATCGTGACTGTCTGAAAAGAGGTATCATCGTGATGATAGGTTAAGGGAAGGGACCCCAATTTCCAAAATATTCTAAGGTACTTCCGCGATGAATTCAATCTGAATGCTTCACTGGTCTCAATTTTAATAAGATTTTATAAGGGTAGTTCAATTTCAAAGATCAACAAAGGTTTATTGTAATCATTGCTTACTTTATTATATTTTTTATTATTATTTTTTGTTGTTGAAAGCAATAGCACTTTGTCAACAAAATGTGATCAATGTCTTACTGCTATGCGGTGACCGAGCAATCTAAATATGAGATGATATGCAACAAATCGGTATATTTTCCAAAGATATGCAAACATTTCAATTTCGAAAGGACACTTAAGCAGGTAATGTGAGTTGTACAAGAAAGGACATCACGAGCTATTGCACAGGTGACTAATTCGAATTAAATATATACTCCTTTCAACATCTTAGCAACGAAGCAAGCTAGAACGATGGGAGTAAGGTGAATAGGATTATTTTACTGGATTTAATTTCCAACCTATTTTCTTGTAATCCTAGACATAAGGTCCGTTTAAATGTACAACGATATCATTTTGTTTGTTTTTTTAAACGAAAAGAAAAATATGACGTCAGAGAAGACGGGGAGTGGAAATCGATACTATTATCACCTCGGTCATTTTTACGTCTCCTTCGTTTTTCATAGAGGCATACATTATGTAAGACTTACCCGTTGGAGCTGGAGTTAGAGAGAGCGAATGCGATCAAATCCGCTGCTCTTCCGCTTCCTTCGACCACCACGATCGGTATCGGAGGGTTCTGAGATACATTCTGCAGGACCACTTTAATGGTATTGATACCGCCCTCTAATACCAGACAAACTATCGGAACAGTTTGATCACCTGTGCGGATAAAAAAAAGCCAAAGTACGATTACCCGAGTTTAGCTAAAATGAAACATTTAAAAGGATGGTCGAACTACGAGCTTTCGTATACTAAAGAGTAAGTTAACCTTACCATTCTGGTGAAACTTCCATTTAGTTCCAACATGTGGTTCTCGAGATGTTATCAATTGAAGTTACCCCCTTTGTTACCAAATGTGGACTTGAAGCAAGCAGGAGTGACATCATTTCCTCACATTTGATAAAGAATTGTTTGTTTCCTGCATCAATTAATTTACTGTTTTGAACTTGAATTCAGTAGTTGGTCATCTTTTGTTTTCATCATTACTGAATTTATTATTTTGACCTAGAATCATTCAGAAGTTGGAAAGTTATGTGAAGGTAGCGAAACGCTCATAGCTCTGATACATTCACATTATGATAGCACTAGATATTGAAATATCAAATTTTGTGTAAAGTTTGAAAAAAAAAAGAAAACATAAAATGCTTTATCAATGTGGGGAGATGACATCATTCCTGCTTGCTTCAAGTTAACTGTCAGTAACAAATGTGGCAACTTCAACTGCTCATATCTCGGGAACCACACATGGGAATTAAATGGAAGTTTCACTATAATGGTCAGATTTACTTTGAGTTCAACGTTTCAAATTTATGTCTGTGGCTGGACCATCCTTTTATTTTTTGGATATTCACATTTTTGGGAAAGAAACTTAAAGTGATAAACTGGTCGGAAATGAAAAAAAAATGAACTGAATTGAAACTGAAATGTTTAAAACAATCACCAAAACGATACGTCTGGGGTCCTTCTTTCATTTTTGCCTCAGTTCTTTTTCTTTAGACAACGCGACAAGCAGAGTTTTTATTTTACCTTTTAGTAAATTTTCGCACATCTACGTCATAACATACAAACGTATTAGTTGCGGCGTTGTACTTTCTTGGTTCCATTAACTGGTTTGGTTCGTAAGCGCTGCCGCCAGCAGCAACGAGAGCTCAACAGCAACAGGCTGCGTATACGGGTTTGGATTCAAATTGACATGACATTTGAATATAAACTGAAACGAAAATGATAGAAGAGCATCTTCGTTCGAACATTTTGCTCTTAAAAGTAAAAGCATCCTTTGCACTAAAGTAAACGTAAGCTTTGTACACTTAAAAGCAAAAGTAAAGCTCGAATGGCGTTCACTTGCGTGGGTTTTGGCTGCAGAGGAGATTTGGCCTAGAATTGATATGACATTTTCGTTTCCCCGTCGGCTTATGTTTAGACTACGTGACAGGTGTAAACATAAAAGTTATCATTTGCTTCTGGACGATAGTTCTAACGAGAGCCAATCTGACATTTTAAAGAATACGATGTCTTTTCATTTTCCTTTGATTATTGCACTGTGGTTCCCTCCCCCCCCCCCCCCCCATAGCTGTACCAAAAACTCCCATGCACATTCACCAAATACAATGTCTTTAACTACGTACACAGATTGTCGGTACTGACTTTAACTGTAATTTTTTGTTTTATGGAATTTCTTGTTTTTTTGTTTGTTTTTGTTGTTTTATTTAATTTTTTTTTTTTGGTTTCACAGTGAGTTATCAAAGAATTAAGAAGCATCCCCAATGTCAGAGTGAGTTGATGAGTAAGTTAACGATTGTCGGATAGCATTATCACACACGCTGTATGACATACATGTTGCATCGCTATTTTCATGTCACATGATTCCTCTTTATCTTCCTCTCAATCGGCCTTCCATAGTTGCTCTACTAATCTGGTTCCCAACTAGTGTTGCTAGTGCCCCCTAGAGGTAAAAGAGAGCACCGCAATAGGTACCGGGGAATACTCTGAGACAATTTTAAAAAATACTTAAACATTTTTGAGGGGCCATTTGTGATGTTTGGGGTAACTCTATAGGGTAACGTTTGGAGAAACGCTCTAGATGCAAAAGTGTGCCTTACTCCCGAATGTCTTCATCGTACAATGATGTATTTATTTCTTTGCAGTTTTTGTGAGTTAGGCAAAAGGGTCCTGTGTAACAAATCAGGGGTGCGGGGATTCCAAACGGTTGGGAACCACTGCTGTGGTAGATGAGTTCCCTATATCTGTCGGTACGTCTATAACTGTGTGAAAACTTGTGTAGAATAGATCCTGTTATGGCCTGTTTAATTTTTAATGTGTTGACGTACATGGTAAGCAGACAAGACAGGAAACAAACTTTACTGGAAACTATACTTAAGGCCATGAAAATTTCTAATAATTCTTTTTAGAATAATTTCTAATTCAATTAAATAGCAGCCAGTATGGTAGCTTATTAACGGAATGAACATGACGAAAGGACTCATTTTACCAGACTTTCCACCAGGCTAATTCCGCTGAATCGATAGTAGACCATTAGTTTTCCATTTTCAAAAACAAATGTCACTTAGTCCCCTTTCAAGAGCATTCTATTTACAATTGGGTAGTCTCTTTAAAGCTCTTCAGTGCTTTAGGGGAAAAAAGCAGAAAGTTTCGTAGAAATTTTTGACCCTGCTAAAAACTATTTCCGTAAGTGCGACCTTATCGAAAATAGATAAAAATCTCTTTATAAGTCTTAACTTAGGGCAACCGACCACTCTTTTCACTTCGGGCTCCTTCAACTGCACTCGTTTTTTCTTTTTTCATATCGGTGGCACGTGAATTTAAATGTCTACCCACGTGTCAACCTATCCCGTCAAAGGTACGCTGGTGAAATGAACCATCTTGTAGTTCGGTCTTCTAGGTGACAGGTTAATATTCTCCTGCATTATTTTACATCTCGTCTGCTGTGTTTAATGTTTTACAAGATGTCTGAAGCATTTTCTGAAATTCCGTTTTTGGAGCAATTTGATAAAACGAATTAAAGAGAACATGATTATTACATGTTACGACTTTGTAAAAGATTGATAAAAATAAGTTACTGTAGAAATATTATACAGCAGACACTATTTCATTTTTTCGTACACATTCTAGATTTATTTTTATATGAAATGAAACCTTTTTTATTGCAAACTTGGAACTTTTTTTTCAAAGAGATCGTTGTGTGTTATAAGAAAGAAAAAGAAACATCAATGGACGGTTGTTTGATAAATTATTAATCGCGTGGCGATGCTGAGGCGTAGTATCGTCAACAACTGTCAATGTTTGTGTATGGTTGTCAACGCAGAAGGTGGTTACAGGATTACCGTACGAGATGTATAAATCCAAATCCACGGGATGTGGTTGTGGTTAGATCATAATTCCAAAAAATGAAGCAGTATTAACGCACAGGATTGTTCCAGAATTTTAGAGTTAACATGACGTTCTGTTTTAAGATTGTTTGAAAGTGATCCAGTACACTTTATCACAGGTCGGGATATCTTTCGATTTTCGAGGGTGCAAACGACGGAAGTCAGACCCTGACCCTTAGCGTACTATGCTTTGATAGCTTAAATTGTTCCTCATAGGCTAAACCTTTAGAGAGAAGACATTTCATAGACGGCCAGGTTTAATTAGATTATAACGAAGTTTACCCAGTGACTTCATTTAAACATGAAGTTGCGACCGTGCTAAAATGTTCAACAGACCCTCTTTTATGCCTAATTACACATGTAGTACCTATGGGCATGACACCTAATACCCCTTGCCAGGCAGCTCAAAAAGCCTAGACATTGGATTGACACACCTGAATTACTTTACGAGAACGATGTTTAATTGACCATGTGGATTATCACAGCATGAGGTGATAAAGCTGGCCTAAGGTGATGAGAGTTTGCAACAAGTTGAACCTCACTAAAACAATAGCAAGGTGAGGTTCGACCAAACAGCTGTTTAGAGCAGGAATTTCGGCACTATTTTTTCTAATGTTGACGTCATATGGATAATGTTCATGAGTGTATCTGTTTCAGCCTTCTATTCATCGTGCTGAGTAAAACGTCATATGCGTCCTTCAAGGAGTGGTGCTCAATCCTCTCATTTTTCAATTAAAATTATATGCAAAGTGAGTTTTTAACTTTTTTGTCTGTATAAAGACAACAAACGTATGCATTAATCAACGTTCGGAATAGCCACCAAAAGAAAAAAAAATGCATAGCAATGGCTGCAATCAAGCCCTGTATTTTTCAGATTTATGAAAAAATAAAAATAAAATGAACAAACGACACACATACCACGTGGCTTTGTCATAAATGTATATTTTTTTCAGCATTCAGCAATTAATCTCGGAGGACGAACAAGGGCAAATAGGAATCACGAGACTAGCCGTATTTCCATTTCAATTACAGGGATCGCGAGCTTTAAGAGATGTACACTAACAGTTGAAAAAATGACGAATTTCATAATCAAGTTGAATCGCTTCATCAAATTAAAAAAAAAGAAAGATACACAGAAGCATTGTGCGTAAAGTACTTCTTTGCCACACCGAAATATTTTGTTAGTTCGGAAAGTTCTTTTCAATGTAATTTGTGACTTACTTCCCGGATACAGACTCTGCTGAGATATCAGTTTCTCCAGTTTGGACCTGAACATGATTTCGACGCCAAATTTGTTGGCAGTTCCGTTGTCCACCAGCATGAAATGAGTGTGGTTCGGATCCAAAGGAGCCCCTTCACACTCGCACGAATTAGTCACTCGATATGACTTCGCCTTCTGAAAAGAAACAAATTGGTTTAGTAAAACGTTTTGCGGTAAGAGGTCCACTAAAGAATATTCCTTTCAGGTCATTGTTCAGCTGGTGGGATCAACGTTAATCTATCTACAAAAGTGGAAATGAAAAAAAAAATCTCTGGCAGATCAAATTTAATTACAATCTCATGTGAAACTTTGACATTGTGTCAAAGTGTTCCTCGTCGGCAAGTTAGTTAGGGGTGAGGTGGTGGTGGTGGTGGGGGGGGGGGGGTTAAGACACCAATCTCAACAAGTATTCTGGTAGCGACTTTAACTCCTGCTGTAACCGTGCAACCACAGTGAATTTTATTATTTTCTGTTCGACCTACCAGATCTGATGGAAAATTCTTTTCTATTTTCTTGATTCGAAATTCTATCAGGTGCATGGTTGCATGGATCTACTAACGTGGCTAAATCCATTCTCAATCTGGGAGCCTGTGTCCCCATGCAGTGTACGCGAAAAACTCAAAGAAGGGGGAGGGGGTGGAGTGGGAGTAATTTCCCCAGTCAAAACCTTTCTCCCACTTTCCTCCTCCCATTCAGCTGAAGTGACCCGACAAATACATATATGTATATTTCTATTCCCTATTCATTTTGCGTTAAGCTTTTTGCCTTAGGAAGTCCACCCTTTGATGTGCTACAACTTCAATGCTTCACCTGGACCCCACCGGGGCGCTTAAGTTTGACCTAGACTACACTTGCTAGCTGAGCTCTCATCTCGTCAACTTGAAGGAATAGCCGAAATAATGAATATCGATTGGAATCTTGGCATTAAATGATGCACTGTGAACAAAAATATATCGCCTGAGTCTTGCGTTCTCACCAAGAGATATGTTAAAACTTCAGAGATCTCCCCCGGACCCCAGTTGCCCCTGGAATCCACTCGCTAAGCTCGCGTCTCTAGGTCGATTTCGCTCGAAGCGGGTTCATATTTTGCCCCTCCAACTGCTTATTTTATTTACCCTATCCATTTTCCCGCCAAATCGAAAATCCCGGCACCGCAATTGACTCACGAAACCATTTCGTCATAACTCTAAAAAGTTTAACAGGGCTCTTCCGCAAAGATAGAAAGATCGAACTTCATAGCATGATAGTCCTCTGGTTTTTTTCGTCGATTTTCAAAAGGAGGCCTGCCACGAGTGAATGGCGTACACGATCTCAAGGGGTTTTTGCTGGGAAGGAGTGTGAGGGGTAGGGATGCCACCTTCATCTAGAGAAAAGCTCAGTATCCAAGGAGTAAAAAAAAAAACAAAAAACGAAAAAAAAAACAAAAAACAAAACCCGCTGCAACCAAATATCATCCATGCGGTTAGTACATGGGTGAACAATTGAAAAATACATACTTCTCTTGCTAGGGATGATGATGTGATTATCATAATGTTTCATTGTTTGAAATTGTCCTTTTTTTGCAATTATTTTTCAACGGTACCTTTCTGTTTGATGAAACAATACGTTAAGGCTATACCTTTGAAATACAAGTTGACCTGTTGCAGACTCTCTTTCAGAGGGTAAGCGTAGCTTCTTTTTTTTTGTAGCCGATTTTTTTTTTCTTTTCTCGACTGCTGGAAATTTTCACTCAGGGGATGGGTCGACTGCTTAACCACTCTGGGAAACTGGTTCTGTCTTTTCTACCAATCACTTACGTTTCCAGCGACTGTCCCTTGGTCGCCCACGAGTGACTCACGGTTTTCGACGATTCCCCAAGGTGCTATTCCAATCGCTACGATTTTATTCCTCGACCGTCTCGCGTGATCTCTGAGAGCCTCACCGACGTGTTTCATTACTCCTGTTAGAATTTAAAAATCACAGACATACGAGTCGACTCCGTCGATAACGTTGAGACTGGACTGTCAAATCATTTATGAGATTCTGAAATTTAACGGAACTCGGAATATGAAAACTGCAATTGATAGCCATATTTGCACTATGGCAATGAGTTCAAAATGGTAAACAAACACTTTTCAAACACTAATTTAATTCATCGTAGGAGAGCTCAACTAGTCAAAGGAAAGCACATAAGTGTGCGTTACAACCGCAAATGTCAAAAAAAAAAAAAAAATCCGGCGAATGTAATATCTACCGCTGATGTAGCACAGTCAACCACACTTTGTAGTAAACTCCCCGTTTAGGTAGCAAAATCACCAGCTTATGTAGTAAAAATAGTTCCCCGCGAATGTAGAACTACCCAACAGCAAACGTAGTTATGGAAAACGCTCCCCGCAGCAAATGTAGAACTACATTTGCTGTTGGGTGGTTCTACATTTTCGGGGAGCGTATTTACTACCTTTGCTGTTGATTCTTCTATATTAGCGGGGAGTTTACTACATCACCGGTTGATATTGCATTTGCTGGGATTTTCTACATTTGTGGTGGTAACAGTATGTGACACACGTTTTTGTGCTTTTTTCTTTCCGTATCTCCGATTCGCTTGCAGTTCATCGAATCATGGAGTCCATATGAATCGTCGTCCTCCCAGAGAACATATGGTCATTGGATACGATGAAACTGTGAGGAATGATAAAATATATATATAATATACGGGGGGGGGGGGAGGGGAAGGAAACCATCTTATAGATTACTGCGTCGACATTATGGTGAGATGCGGAACGAGGAGTGCAGACATATAGTGATGTAATGCCAGGCTGGACGATTAGACCAACTGTCTTTTTCGACCAAAATCTCAGGAGACGTTAATCGGTCAACCTTGCTGGACGTTTCGACCGACTCTGATGGAGGTTTCGACCGACCTTTGCTGCAGTACAGCCACTAGTCACGAAGTTGCCGAACGTTGCACTGTAGTGACACTAACGTTTGTATGAAGGTTAGGCACCCTACAACAAATACCCTAATTTCAAATATAATGGCGATATAATTAATGCCACCAAATTGCAGGGTGTCAGTCAAGCAATCAGTCCAAACGCAGTCAAAATTTGCCTTCAAAATTATTTCTAATGAAAGACTGTAATTATTCTACTTCGTTTTAGTCTAAAACACTAAGGTCGTTTTAATCTACACTATACGCTGGTCGAAACGTCTAAGTTTATTGGTCGATGTCGACCAAGAGTGTTGGTCTAAACGGGTTGGACGAATTGGCAGTTGGCCGAACTGGCGGTTGGCCTAAACGACTAAAAAACCATTACACGTTATCATGGTCAACTTTGATGGACCTCTCAAACGGTAAATCTGTAGCCTGTACAAGTTTGCATTATGGCGAAATATGTTACATTGGGATCAGGCCTACATATTCCACTTGGCAACCAAGGTTGTACAATGACGCCTTAAACTAGACGTTTAAAAAGAATCATTTTGAAATGAGACGAAAAAAATGGAACTAGGTTTGCGCTATTGAATTACATAAGAAGTAGTCTAAAAGTGATGTGATGTGCGAATGGAACTAGCCTATGTATTTGTTAACTCTTATTATTAACATATATGAATTGCAAGCGGTACGTGACGAACCTAGTGCTGATGATCTTCGCATATTAAAGATGAGTTTAAACTTAACAGAATGAGCCCATGGTGGATAGTCTATGTTACACATGATCTTAAATGACTGACAAGTTCAGTCTATAAATCTTTAGTTACATCATATCAGCTTTCATATCATGACGTCATTTATCCCTGGACTACCCCCTTTTGTAAGTGCCACAGTCATTTTTTTTTTTGTGGAGCGATGAACAAACAAGTCATTGACTCAAATCTTTAGGATTCCCTTGTATTGGAAGTTTTCTTTAATATGTCTCTCTTCTTCTACACTCTATTTATTCGTTTTTGTCCCCCCCCCCCCTGAACTAGATTGATTTCAACCGTCTATGACATCGGCATGGTAAATAATCATTACTGCAGGTCTTCTTCGCCGCTTCAGTCGAATCGGTTTACCTGTATTCGTTCCACCCGTGAGGATCCATGCGCCGGTCGTGGCGGCTACTTTTACGATGCTCTTGCGGAAGAGGCGACACAGCTTGGGGTGCAGGTTGAAATCCTTGGCCCCGCCTGTGACTTCTATCAGAAGCTTGGGGAGTTTGAGATTCCAAACGTCGGTTATCAATTGCAGGGCATCTTCGGCGTCTGTATCGTATGACAATCTCAAGTACTTGGAGAGGAGAGAAGAGCAAGAGGACGCAGAGGATGAAGATAGATAAAGAAAGAAAGATGCAAAACGATTCTGCACATAAACTAAAAATAGATTCTGTGTGACAGCTGAAACCAGTCTCCGCTTCGCAAACCACATCGCGCTGGAGAGAAACATGGTTTCAGAGTGTTTAGAACGTATCAAATGTCTCAAAACACAACATTTCTATATCTTCCACTTCCTTCAGTTCCTTTATGTCAACATGAATGATTGTTAATCCAAATGTTACCCCTGTTACATACATATCCCCTCCGACCATAACCGCTGACGAGAACATATACATCAACTTTAATTGGCAACATTTTCGAGGATCCTGACATTAACGAGAAAGTTCAATCTACACATCTTCCTTCATTTAAAAAATAAAAATAAAGAGAATCTACATGCATCGAGGATATGTTGACTATCCGATAACGAACGTGACTTCAAATGAATCGTTTCTTAAAATCTGACCTCATTTTCATAAATAACGTTCTCCAGCAGAAATAAACCCCGATAGGACGCAACCCGAGACCCACTTTTTAATTCCGAGTAACTTGAATCTTAAACTCGCAACGCTCTCTCTCGAATTTATAATGGCCACTATTAAGATATTTTGATATTAATTACACCAGCCTGGTAAATTTCGTCAGAATCTGACGTAATTGGACCTCTGCGGCCCACGTAGTTAGGTTTTATTGAATAAAAGGAGGAAAAGTTGCTTAAGGTTAACAATTCTTGTATCACGCCAAAGTGGAGTTGTTCTCCTCCTAACAAAATGAACTGAAGTGCGTGGAGTAACAATCTCCCATGCATCTGTCTCATTTGTTCTGTTATAGGACACTTTATGACCGCGCTGAAATGCGAGAACGTAAAATGAATTTCGCAAGATGCTTTGGGTGGCGGTAACGGATTGCTGTTAATAATATTAAAGTTCATTTTATGTGACCCGTTTTTTTTTTTTTTTTAGACAATGATAGTATATCGAGAAAACTACGGGTTACGAAAATAAACAATGATCAATGGAATCAATACACCCCCTTATGTAAATTTACCTTCGGGTGGTGGTGGTGGGGGGTGGGTGCATGGATAGGAAGTAAATTTGATTTAGTCTTTTGTGTTTGTTGTTGGATGTATTTCTTAAAGCAGGATGTGTTGTTATTCTTGCATTTCAAATGTGCATCAAAGGACTGGTTATAATTCTTACAATTGTAAACATATGTACAGAGGAAGGGAAAAAAAAAACTATCGTAGCCTGGTCTGTAGTTCCAAAAATCGCCAAATTTATAAAAGACCAGCTTTTTGCATTAGTCTTTGGTTATGGTCATTTGCAAGACACGTCCGTATATTTACCGCAGGACCCGGTTCTTCTAACCGTCGAGCCAAAAGCTTAAATCAGTCTTCTTTTTACTCTAATGACTACTCTAATTACTACTCTAATTAATCAACTTTCCCCTGAAAGAAACGTCTCGTAGATGTGGTTAGTCGAGTTGGTATCAAATGAAACAGAAATATGGAACATTAACGATAAAGTCTATTTTTCGTTCTCATCAAACGGCACTTCCTACTTTAAAAACTAACGCGTTTCAGTGCTAAGTAGGTTATCTTGTTCACGTTGGGCATGATCGGACATTAATTGTGACATGCAGCTGTAGATTACTTTGAAGAGGTATTTCCTGGAATTCTTGTTGTAATGTTTTCGCTTTAAGAGGATTTTCTTTTATTTAAAGCTGAACTATGAGTTCAAAATTTGTCAGTGAAAGTCAAATTCTCCAGAATGTGTCACAGCCACTACAAAAAAACAAAACAAAAACAAAACATTGTTTAAGCCCCATGGCCATATCCATTCCAATTGGTCTAATAATTTCAAGTGACAGTGATTGCATGCTATGCTTTCTTGGATAGTATGACTTTCTAGGACTAAAAGAAATGTCCACACAATTTTCATTTTTAGTATATCTGGAAGATTAGTGAGTGATTCTCTTTCTGATTTTTTTGACAGGTGATTTTTTTCCCCTTCTTTCTCTTCGCCGAGACACTGACAAAGAACAAACATGACGACCGGAAGATGCCCAGCACAAATCATATCCCAGCTGTGATATATTGGCATATGTACGTAAT
This sequence comes from Stichopus chloronotus, assembly GCA_021234535.1. Taxonomy (NCBI): domain Eukaryota; kingdom Metazoa; phylum Echinodermata; class Holothuroidea; order Aspidochirotida; family Stichopodidae; genus Stichopus; species Stichopus chloronotus. The sequence continues at coordinate 9,791,494 of CM037836.1, forward strand.
ATTGATTATGAAATGTTCTTCCAAACCATGTTTCACTTTTTATATATGATTCATGCTTTGAGACATTGAGAACTCTCGGCTAGATGATTCGATATTGCTTTAAGGTATTGTTGCAACTTCATTTTTATTATTATTTTTTTTTCAGTATAAGCTTTTACGGGTTGACATTTGTACGTACACCCTTATCTCCTTCCAGGTGCTGTTCATATTGTCTCTAATGGACCACCGTGAAGTTGCTCTCTTTGGTCCTTTGCAAAACGATTGTATCTTCGACTGTTAGATATCATTATTGCTTGTAACAATTGTTCAGATCGTAACAAGAGGGATGGGGGGGGGGGGCGGGGGGGATGGGGGAGGGGTGGATTGAATTTGAAGAACAGATCCCCTGCTTTTTGTCTTCGCAAGCCATTTCCACGTGAGAGAGCATATTTTCAAATTTGATATGTCACCCAATCCCTCAACACGTAAAGTGGCGAAAGTTAATTTTGCTTCGTTATTTAACCAAAACCGAAATTTCTCTGGGTGTGGTTACCTTGTTGTCATCTTTTGGAGGTATTTGTCTTTTTGAGGTATTTATCTTTTCGAGGTATGAGATCTTGAGATTTGGTCACGGTACTCGGTGGATTTTTGGACATTAAGTTGCCATGGTAACTATACCGCAAGTCAAAATGAAAGCTGTCCATGTCTCTGTCGACCTAACTTGGACCCCCCCCCCCACTAAACTAGCGACAAAAGAAAAACTGCTACATGGATGCCGCTATTTGCACTATACCATTTTGAACAACATCGATAACACGGTTGTTAAGAACTTCAAACCTCTTGCTTTCCTATAATTTTTTCCACGATAAAAAGAAAAAGAAAAGCTACCGGTAAAAAAAGGACGCCTAATAATCGAACTTACATAATAGGCAGTTTCACCTCACACAATTTAATTACATTGAAAAGTTGGAATATAGTTGTATGCATTAGCGCCCAAGGCCGTTTGTGCGTAAAATCCCCACACAAATTTACTTATTTATTTTTTTCAGAGGTCAATGCTCTTTGACTTGGACTGATATTCCGACAATTACTTCATGATTGCTTTCAATATGTCAGCATCAAGTTTGTCATTTCACAATCAACTTCGATGTTTATCTCGGAGTTTTACCATATTACCGATTTAACAAAAAAGAAAAAAAATAAGACGCATCCAAACCCGTTGTTACTGGTTTCCGTAGAATAACCTAACAATGTAATAAACAAGTCCAAAAAGGGGATATCAAAGGTAACGTGGGCTAAATGCTGGAGGCATGTGTTGAGAATGTTGAACAAGATGAAACAAAATCCCCTACATTCAAATATTTGACAGAAATGCAACTATTGTGAATTTTTAATTGACCATTTCAAAACCCTCCGCACTTAACTCGGAACCAAATAACACCACGTAATCTAGACTGCTTAGAGTATAACGAGCCTCTGAACATTTTGTATCTCAGTCTTTTCTCATGATTCAAACTTCAGTATAGAGGTCCATTGTCTGAAACGATGTGCAATGTATGAAGTATAACCTACAGCGAAAAGTTCATAATTGAGTAAGTAACAATCCTTTCCAGCCCGAAAGAACGGCAATTCTACACACAAGGAACTCTAAAAAACTAAGTTGTCGGTTACGTGCAATAAGCCATGATGTAAACCTTGTTACTCTTGCTTTAATGTCACGTCCTTTTTTGTCGGCATGTTTTTCTCTCCTTTGTTGAGAGACGAGCGATCTCTGTAACGGTTACTGTTAATTTAATAACAACGTAGATTATGCCCACGGAATTGGCCGGCAGTCGATGCACGCCTACATGCACGGGGGCCCGGCGGAAGGGGGTTTTATTTACGGTTCAGCGTGTTCATTAGATGACATGGATTTCCCTTGTTTGATGTTACTCGTTTCGAATCGTCACGTTTTGTTTCTAGGTACAGTAAATTCTTCGCGGCTCATTCGTCTGTTAAAAAAACAAGATTTACGATGAAGATAAATTTCCAGTTACAACGTATATCTAGAGGGAGAGACATTTGAAAAGAAACTGAGTGAGCCCTGCTTGAAAGGCAGAGGTGTGTGTGTGTGTGTGTGTGGGGGGGGGGGGGTGCTCTGTTGCGTCTATGCTAGGTAAACAGCGTAGGGAAATATTGCCTTTGTGCGCCAACATATGAAAAAAAAACAACTTCTAATTGTCGTTAAACAATTGGCCACAAGACTCACCAATAAACAATAGAAACAGATTCATCTTCCGAAGACATCATGCATATTAATGAGTTACAGAAAATGCACAGCCAATTCTCACATGATATCATAAATGTTTATGTCTTCTCGAGAGGAACATACCTAACCATTATGGTATATCTGGATATCACGCCATGTTTTATCATGCAGACAAGGTCCTCTCGACACTTGATTTTAGCACATTATGTCTATTTTGTGAGGACAAGGTGTGATGCATAATCTGAGTCTTTGAAAGATGGGGTGAACACATTATTCTTGAACAACGAATAATTGAATTCCTACCTATGACAAATTGATTCCTTGAAAAGAATTCTGCCTTAAAAATACGATTTTCTCTCTAATATATTTTCTCATATATTTTCTCACAATATGTTCCTTTAAGCAGATTCTAAAGTCTTTAGTCTAACTTTTATTGCTCTGGGTTCTCTACTCTTTTTTTTTGGGGGGGGGGGGGAGGGGGGACAGATGGATGTGCTGCAAAAGATGATGTGAAAGAATTTTAACGTAGCGAATTAAACATACCTTCGCTCTAGTAGTGGTTAAAACTCCTTGAAATTCCACCTCACCGTAGGCGTTCGTCCTCCCTATGGACGTGTGGCTGTTTGGTGTCCATTCTCTACCGTCAGTAGGTTCAGTTGTACCAGGGACGTGGTCCTCCCGCTTTCTACCGCACTTACATCTATAAATGAAATTGACGGTGTGATGTACAATTTTAGCGCAAAGTTACGTCATGGGCTCTAATGTAGTCTGCTATGTCTTCAGAAAAATCGTAATTTATCCGTCCCTGTTTCTGAACTTTCATTCCCATTTCAATATAGACATTTCTGTTCTTCGGGACATTGTTAATTCGTTTCAAAGGCAGAATAAGGGTTGCAACAAGGGTGGGGGAGTCCCCTTGTCAGTGAATGGAACATGATCGTTTACAATCCGGAGACAAAATTAAGCAAAAGCCTTTAGACAATTTGATCGATTACTGTCCATGCTAAAGTAGGAACATAAAACAGTGTGTCTCGAGGTCACAAAATGCCATCCTTCGAGTCGGGCGAATTGCTCTGTTTGAAGTCAAGTATACGTTGCGCAGATAGCTTGGAAGATCATTGCTGTTCAATCACAAAATAAAAGTAATTCATTGACGAGAAAATAACAGAGTACGGGTGCTATTATCAAGGGCGAAGGAAGAGGAACACTATAAAGATTACTGGTTATCGTATTAACATATAGATTAATTATAAACAATTAATTAATGTTAATGATTACCATTAAATAACATGTGATGTCATTTTCTTCTTAATAACGCCTTGCAAAGGTCAGTAGTTTCTGAATACATTTTGCAAGTAACAATAAAACATAGCTATACCGCTTGGTTATTTTCCGCTTTGCTATCATGACAGTATTTCTTATTGCACACGAGTAAATAGACAAAAGTTTCCTAAGGTGAACTATATTGCTCTGGTAATTCCTGTTAATTAATCTTGAAGAACCGTAAAGGTTCTACAAGCAGGTGAATTAGAGAGCCCCTTTTCTAAGAGTTTCCAAGCTTTTATATTTCCATAGTACCTTCTATGGTATCGACATAAGATATACTTAACTTACGGCAGCTGTTTGTGTATGCAAATCATTATATGCCACTAGGACATAACAACTTACACTGTACGCCGTGAACTATTTGTGGAACTGCTCCGATTATGTCGAAACTTTTCTGTAAATACGTGTAGGAGTGCAAGTGTCCAGATTGGGGAATATTTACAAATTAAGTAAACATAGCAGTCTGCGGCCTCTTGAGGTGGATCAATCCAATTGATACTCCAACCATGTAACAGATCTTACCAGTGTGACAATCGTTGGATCTGATCGATAGAGTATTATCAACGAGTAATGTACGACCGCAGATGACGAACCTCTGAGAGGCTGGAGTCTCTTTGCTGTTTTTCAAGCAAATAACTGCTTGGAAATGTAACAAGACCTTCCCCTTTTCGAAAAAAAAAAAACAAACAAACAAATATGTGACAACAGTGAGCAACGAAAATTCGTCAAAACGTTTTCTGAGTTGGCAAAGTATACAAAATGAAAGTTAACTTTTCCTCAACTGTCTTCCCTCCCTAAAAAAAAAAAACCCAACAAAACAAAACAAACAATAACCAGGTTTAAAGTTGTGATAGTCCCAACATATTGATTACTGAATTATTTGTCAGCATTGCTTCTGTTGAGTCATTGGGCACGTATATAAACTTCACGAGATGCTTCTTGGGGAAAATTGTGCAAACACGTATGTAATGCTTACTTATCTACTTATCTCAACACTTTTCAATGTCCTTATTGACATTTTTGGAAGTTATATGCATAATATCCTTTTTGTAACGATAGTTTTGGGTACTTGAATTAAAATGACTGATTGCTTTGGGTACTTGAATTAAAATGACTGATTGCTTTGGGTACTTGAATTAAAATGACTGATTGTTTTGGGTACTTGAATTAAAATGACTTTATTTTACATTGTCTTGATAGCTACTCAAATTAATACGACCTTTATTCTACATCGTTTATTTGGCGTTTATTTTATATGATAAAAATGATTTTAGGTTCCGTGATTGTTTTTAACTTCTTAAAGTTCAACAAATTCCGTTTTACTTTTTTATGTACTGCTTTCCTTGAAGGAGATCCTTCTATGTTAAAACATGCCTTTAGGATATTCCCTTCCTCTGAGTCTAGCAGACGAAAACAATGATTTAAATTTCAAATGATGGACCATCTAAAGCCTTCCTTTGAGCGGTCAAAGTACTCATCGGTTGTGGCCTCTTACCATACACAAAACGCTAGATGTAATTCAAAAGGTTCCTTTCCAAGCAAAGCAATGGAGATAATAATCATTTTCATCACTATTCACACATTTCCTGTGTTTATTAGTCAAATAAATACCAACTTCGTTTGGTTTGTCTCTTGTTACCACATTTTTGCATAAAACTTTAAATCAAGACGACCCCTTGGCCAGAACTTTTGCAGAAGCATACTCAGCTAGTGATTGCATCACTCTCTACTAAATTTCGTATCTGAAATTCATCAGATGTGGATGAACTTCTATTATTGAAGAACTGAATCATGAGAGATCATATCAGAAATCTAGACGTTTGCACACCTTGTCGAATTTATTTGTCGTGATTGCTTCAAGCCCACGTCCAGGTAAGATTCCTAGGGTATTCCGAAATAGACGGGAAGGCCTATCGTCACATGTGACATAATGTTAGTAATTGTTTCTCCCCAAACCCCAGCATTTGTTTTTCGTTGGGGTAGGAGAGCTGCGCCCCGATGCCAACTCCTTGACTAGGTCTGGATTATTAGCACTAAGGGCAAGTGCAACAACGGTTGTCCTGTAACCAAAGTGATTTAATATAATACAGCCAGATGTGCAGGCTCTTTCTTACTCTTTGTAATTGGAGACCTCAAGCAAAGGAGCGGGGTCACCCAATCAAGTCAACCTCCCCCCTCTTCGTTGGATTTATTCGCAATAACTGCATGAGTGTTTCGCGCCCTTACATTAAGGACGCTCATATTTCCCACATGTGGCCTTTTTGAACATGGATTTATAATTTCTAACAAGACTAAAGACTAAACAAAGATTGTATTTACAATCATGTCAGGTTTCCAATGGTAATTTAAGGATACGCATAACGACCAAAGTGAGGGGGCCTCAGATTACAATGCAACCTACTATATAACCTACTCAGGGCGTTAGAATTAGAAATAGGCCTATCCTTTCTGTAACATAGAAATTTTCCATGCATCGTTAATGATACATGAAGTAGGCTGGCTGACTTGAATTTAAGATTTGTTTTTATGCCAATGAATGCCTTTGTATATGCTGAACGTCACGCTTTGTTTATATCCCTTTCTTTCCACCCCATGGTAGTAAATAATGCTTTTTCAGCTTCTGTTGGCGGCAAACGGCCGAAGTCCCACAAACTGCTATCTACTTGAACGTGTTAGCTGTATTCTTGGAATATGGAAGGCTGGATGAATCCCGACCTTCGGGGGCCGGCATGTTTTTGCAAAAAAAAAAAAATCGTTAAATTTGGAGAGTGGGAGTGTCGTAGGTGGGACCATGGCGGGACAGACGTCTGAATTATGTGAACTTCCGGCCTTCGCTGAAGATCGATTTGCTTCTCCTTGAAAACTTGATTTTGGCTTTTCATTGTTCTTCACACATTCAGAAAATGGACAATGTCCTTTTCTACATGAGGATGACGTGACAAGTAATAGGATTATAGCGTAAAGCTGCAGATGGAAATGGCATATTTGAGGTCGACGGTGCAAACATCAACCATACTGTTTATATCGTTTGCATCTATATGCTGTATAATTACTTATGTATTCGCAGGTCTATACAACGCTCCAAATATTTCATTTTTTTTTTGAAGTGGCTTCCCAGTGTTCTTTGCATGATTAGAAGGAAATGCATCCTCTTCTTCACAGAGGATGGTTTTATCACATAGTACTAACAAGGACAATTGACTCCCGAAGATGACATGTTTGTTAGGTCAGATTGTTATCTTTTTGGATTGTCGTTGTTGTATCATGGAGTTTATAGAAAGGCAAAACAAATACAACAATAAAATGCATCCTGGTGTCAGGATCGAATGAAAAGGTGTAAAATTCACAATTCAGAGTGTGTACAACTCTTCCTTGGCTTATATTATACTGCCTGAATTACCTAAGGCGTAAGGGTGCCAAAGGAAAATGGCATATTTGAGATGGAGATTATGTATCAATCGTATCCTTTATCGTTTGTAGCTTTGTTGTGTAATTACTGATGTGACCGTTAGTAATAGGTCTATATAATAATCTTTACACTGTAAATTAATGTACCTCAGTTCGTAATAACTAAATGGAATTTGTTTTCAGGTCTTCCGACTTTCATGTCCATGAATCGTAAAGATTCTGGGAATGTTGTTTTGACATTAACATGTTTATCTTACAGATTTTTATCTCTATGCCTGAACACATCCACAAACCGGTGACCGATGAACGTTGTAAGATATTCCGTCGATATACAAGTAACATCAAGACCGACTGCTTGTCATGTGTGACCAGGTATTGAATATGGGAAATTTTAGCAGTCTTGGTTAATAATCATTCCACTGAAAATATCTCTACATGTCAATGCACTTAAAGATGACAAGATGGAAGACAAAGATCCATTTGCACTTTATCGACTCGTACAATCTAACAATTGCCCCGAAGGTGTATCAAATGATGGATAGTAAATTTCCACAAAATGACCGAAAAGTCGCTTATTTTGTCTCAAAAAAAAAAATAGTTCTGAGGTAGGACTACACACATCGGCGTGATCTTAAGTTGCATAAAAACGGATCAAAGAATTTCATATACGGAAATCAGCGGTTTGCACGGTTCAATTTTAAATTACAATAATTATAGAAAATTGATGAGATGTTGATTTCCTCTCATGGTAACTGAGATAGCGACTGGCTAAATAGGACGACATATTACTAAATAAATCAAAAGGCCTAATTAAAGGCAATGCCCTTGGGAATCCAGAAAACCTTCAATTGACAGAATGAAACGGTACAGCCATAAACACAAAGCGGCATTTGATTACTCTAGGAAATGCAAATAACAGTCTTTATTTCCTGATAGTCTTCGTCTGAATTGTATGGCGTATTAAATGAATACGAGACGCAGGCAGTGGAGAGGATGATCAGCGAATTACAACAAGACTTGGGAAGAAATGTGATCGTTAACATTAATGTTTACTGGGTAGATCTGCAAAGTTGGTCTTTGAATTTATAACACTGTTTCTCATAAAGAAGTCCTGGGGACATTCCTCTGACGTGTCAGTGACGTATCAGTTGCCGTTGCCATTACACCGCATTATATCTATGCAAAGGTCCATCTTCATCTTTGTTGATTGTGTATTTGCGCTGAAGCCAGTGGTTGAATTACTACTACAATCTACGACCACTGCACACTAGGGTTCGTAGAAGATGACATTCCAATAATAAATTGAGAAATTGTGATGAATTAATCCGACTGCCCATATGTGAAATTTAACGTTTGTCATGATACACTGACTGTCATATCACTGCACCATAAAATTCATATGGAAAATGGCATTGTCATAAATGTATCAAATTGATAGTGAAAGGATAACCGATGACGTCATCTCCAACGTTTCTTTACATTATTATTATGACATTTTGTGAAACCTTACATCATTTTGGCACATTTACTGACTAGCCCATATGTTCACCCACCTAGAGGATTACAATGAATGATTATATCCATTAGTGCCCTGAAAGGGAAGTCATAATAGAAGCTCGAACCTGTTCTCTTCATGCTCTTCGGCAACGTAGAGGATGCACTCCCGTTTCTGGAAAGTCTCTTGTATCCAATCTAAGTCATCTTTCCTCTAAAAGAAAAGCAAATAAATAAAACGTGTATGTATCTCAGAATAAATGTATTTTTTAATATATATGCTAATAAGACTAGTACAAAATGACTAAAGTATTGCCCAGACAGTTCCTTCCCCCCCAAAAAAAAAAAGAAAAAAAAAGAGAAGACGGCCGCTTCAATTGACTTCATATTATTTTGACTTTTATTTCTTGTACAACCATATTACAACTACTCTTAGTGCTCACAGCTACCTGAGCTGCTAATTTAGTCAAAGGACTAAAGCCGCAGGACTTTTTATTCTCAGAGAGATTGCGTTGAGAAAGACTAGAAAGACTAGAACGTACTGTTAAGACGGTCACTCTGTGTCAATGTGACCGATTATGTAACCGATTATTCGTAAAATAGTTCGCTCTCTGAACATGTGCAGTGGATAGAAAATACACGTCAAAGGATCGGCTACGATAAATTAATTTTTGACATTTTGGTAGGGAATATGAACGTTCCCCGATTAATACCTGAGTCCCTCCACGGAAATTTCAGAAAGGTTACCGTAATGTCGATATACTGTGACTTAACAAACCGTAGTTAGAAAAGTTACCCGAAGCACTCTGACGTTCATGGTGCACCATCAGTGATAACACAGTTACATGAAAAGCAAGACTGCGAGAAATGCTCTCCGAGTTAATCTATCGTTGTATTTTCTTTTTCGTATTCAGCGTTTGTAAAAAAATGAACAACTTTTTCATTATTTCGTACTGTCTTCTCTTGTGACGACAAGCATAAGATGTAACCAACTACCTAAAGCACGGTCAAGGAAAATGCAGTAGTGATTCTATCAGTGGCTCAAAATGAGTGTGATCAACTAAAGACGTGGGAAATAAGAGAGTGGAGTGAAGGAGAGAAAGAAGATGACTAAAATAAGTCTTGAACAAATACACTCTGAAATCAGTTGGGTAAACTTTCACCCAGGAAGTTGGTCACATATCGTACGCCTCCCGGTAAGACAATAACCCTCCTTGATTACACGTTGCCCAATAATAGGTACTTTTGTAACCAACATTTAAAAAAAAAATGTGGTTTTAACCAACATCTTCTAACCTCGAGTTTAGTAGGAGGCATGCTTAAATATATATGAATGCGTACACGACATTTTGTCCCATCGTGAAGACCACCTGCAAAACTTTCACACCCCCCACCGAAACATTTTCCTTCTCACACAGTACATTGCATATTTTCGTCTGTCACATCTTCACACCTACTATTTCTTGGTTAATTTGACACACTTGGAAAGACAATGTAGAGTTCTTCCATCAGATTTTACAAGACTTTTTACAGACAGCCTTGTTCACTCAGTCTGTAAGGGTTATGCTTACTCCATTTGGCATTTTGCATTTATTATTCTACAAACACCCAGTCTGGCATATATTATTTAGGAAGAAAAAACAAACGATTTACAAACGACGCGTCTCGTATACTGTCCGGAGGCTACCGGCTAATTAATTCGAAAATGGCTTCATACACGAAGTTTCATCACGAAGAAACTTCTCTTCCCTTGGATTTTCACTGCAGGATAATGAATGAATGTACACTTGTTCATACACATTGTGTGGGTTGCCATTCGACATACATACTGCAGTTACTTCTATGAGGTTATGAATGTATACCGGTCTCACAAACAACCCTACTGTCGAATGAATAAGTCACTGTCAGAGTCATTATGTTAGTGGTATAGAACATTACAGACTGTGTTTGGATGTGATATGCTTGAACCTTCATATCGTAGCCTTTAACAAGGACGTTGATCAAAAGGGACGGGTACGTATACGCTGGTTGACAAGATTAAGGAAGCTAATTGGGACGATGTTTTACCCTTGAAATCTCTCTACACTGCCCTGTATATTCCCCCATCACAAACGGCTTCTAAACCATACATGATAAAGACATTAACAAACATGTAATTTTCACTGTCCATGATACTTACAATACAAAAACTTACAAAGTAGGACTTGAAAGCATGCACAATGTTGGAAATATAATGTCCTATTGTGATGATCTGTTAACATGAACTACCAGGAAAAAAAAAAACATAACGTCATGGACGATGATATATAGTTGTTAGGTTTCCACTGGTTTGATGATACTTGTGCATACTTGAGTGTCTTCTCCTGGCGTGTAGCCAAGGCACCATTTCCTTTCCTTTCATTTTTGTTTTTATCTTTTGTCCTCTCAATGAAAAGCTTTCTTTCGTTGTGCGCAAAGTACACTTTGAATTACTAACAGTTTAGCAGACTGAAATATAGTGACGTTAAGTCAAGTATTCGTATATAAAAAATACCATGGCTTTTAACCTTCTCTAAGAGTAGCAAAATGGGAAAGTAACTATCATTTATTTAACTCTCTATGGCAGACTGAAATAAGCACAGTGAAGTGAAAATGTCAAGTACAAAGAATCTTTTCATGTTAACATTCCCTGTCTCCTGCTAGTTGTCCTTATTATTTTGGCTGCTGGATGCAAACCTAAGATGTTAGTAATTTGAATACTGAATGCAGTAAACTATTGTATTCATTTATTTTGCGGTTCATTTACAGAATGTGTTGTCTTTCCTCTATCATTAGCTTGAGGTACACTCCTGAACAATGCATCATCCACTTGACATTTTCATTGCTTTATTTGAATTTGTTTACACCAAATCACCACAACGCACCGGAAATGAAATGAGGAAGTGATGATATCCAAACACTGAACTATATTAAGTATTAGCGCAAAGGTGTCTAAGTCGACAATATTCGCATTAAAAAAAATCCTGTTCGAGAATGTGTTACTTCATTTCACCAGGGATATATGTTATATGTATATATATGAAAGTAAATGATACCCTCGAATACGGGTGAACACTCAATCATGTAACACTAGACGCTGTTGTTACATTGAACTTCAACGTAGATTGCGATGTATTAATAACGTCCCAAAACAGTCAAGATATTTTAGGGAAAAAGAAAACTTAAACTGCTTCTTTCACAGTACAGATGTGTCACGATGCCATGAATTCCTCCAAATATCAACTATTTCGTAGGGGCTGAAAACATTTTATTTTTGAATTCTAAGCAAGCCAAATACAGGTTTACTGAAAAAGCTATGACATCTAAATAAAGGTACTTAAAACATACTAAAAGCATACTACAAACGTCAACGTAGGAAGTGTAAAGAAGACAAGTTTCCAAAATTGTGCAAAACAGTTTTTAATATATTTGTTTGTAAAAAAACCCTCTTCTATTGGCGTTTTCTGCAATGTCATGGTTTATGATATAGTGCGTCGTGTGACGTCATCGTAGAGTTTTCTTCAGTTACGTACCAATGACTAATTAAATACTAGTCGTCGCAGAATGTTCCATTCGAATCTTTCGTGTGGTCTTTTCACTACATCGATACAAACACAGGCCTACTGTTTTCAACGGAATATCACTTTGACCTCTCAAGTACCATGATATGTGACAAGCAGGACAAATCGAGGGCCATCGAGAATGCAAATGAGATCTTACCTAAATCTATATTTTTTCACCTCTTTTCATACATCAACAATAAAAAAATATCGTCCTTGTCCATGAGGGTTCATTATGGTGAAAGTGACGATGACCTCTGGTTCTTGATAATCGATGACCATATAGCAGTGCAATATATATTACTGGATAGAGCATAAAGAGGAAAGAAAACTATAACTCATCCATTTGCATCTGTATATGAGCAGGCCCTAAATAATGTCATAGCATAACTCATCTTCAGTGAGAGCCAATCGCAGATTATAGGCCATCGCCTTATTTAAAATAGTCTTCTCTGACGTGCAGTGTAGCTGTTAATAATTCAAGGCTTTTGCATCAAGCTCCGCACTGTGCCGGATGCCGAAATATTTAAACTCCTTTGAAGTGGATGACTATAGGCTATCTCAAGATGGGGATACTCCTGATTATGACGTACGTTGTCATGCACAAATATGCCTTGAAAGGAGAGGACAGTATGATAGTGTGTCAAAGAGAGGAGACGAATCATATACGTGGTATGCTACCAGTCAGATGCAGCTGATAGTGCACTCACAGTATCAGTGCTACATGTAAAGCCTACCGCCATCTCTGCATGTAAGTATTTTGAAGAGTTGATGCAACAATTTAACACAAGGTCGACAACCCTTCACTCAAATTTTGCTAAGCTTACAGAGATCCATTGTATATACTAGCTACACCATTACATGTGTAGCCTCGACGTGCGTGGTTCTGTCACTGCAGACACAGACGTCCTTTTCATCACTGCAGGTTGCCATTGATGCAGCATTATTCACCCCGTAGGCCGTAAAATATAATATCCTACATCCTGACAGAATCTGTGTATAGCGGTGAAATTAAGAACGCTGAGTACGTGTTAATGTACTCAGAGTATCATTTAAACTATTACAGGTTTGTTGCAGATGAAAGCATTTTCTGATTTTCCGTGCACAGATGATCGTGCACACCCACTAAATATGTGTCTGGAATTACTCTGCAAAATGTTAAGGCTGTACATTCGTGATACCCGCGAACTATCGTAAATAAAAACATACAATTTGCCTCCAGCCTGAGGTGACAGAGAGTGGGGTGTCTCTTCCCCCATACTAGAGAGAGAGAGAGAGAGAGAGAGAGAAAACGTCAGAGCGACCATTTGAATTTCGAAAATCTGAAATACAAGTTTAGATTTTTCATTTTGTGGTCTAGCACATTTTATGACATGGAACGATTCAAAACAATAACTGCCTTAGGTTGTTTTTTTTTTAAGTTACCTGGTAATTCCAAAAAATTCTCAATAAGCTTGAAATAGGCCTACCATTTGAATTTCTCACATTTCCGTCTGGGAGCGACGATAGTCAGTAAATCTGAAATACCAATCGGCAATTTTCATATCTTTGTGTTGCACATTTTATGACATAAAATGATGTCAAATACTGCAACAGACAGTGTGTAAAGTTAACTTGTAACTGAAGAATTTCTCAAAAAATCAAGTGAAAAAACAAGTGAAATACCAATTAAATTTCTAACATTCCATTCGAGTAGCGACGATAGTCAGAAAATCTGAAATACCTGTTGGAATTTTTCATATCTCAGTCTATCACACTTTATGACATAAATCCTCATCTGAGGGGTTTGAAAAAGCAGAAACTTTTCCGGTAAGCTCTTTGCCAACTGATTGTGGCGCTCAGCTTAGGTAGTCCTTCTCGCGCGGCAGGGAAAAGGGGCTATGCCTTTTAATAGACCCACCCTCTGCTGAAAACATGGATGGGCACCTCATATGTCATGTAAATGACGAATAGGCAATCTGTGCCTTACCCTTATCATTAGACCCTAGGGTTTCCTGTGACTTTCTGTCTACATTTGATCAAGTTCACCTGCCTAACTGATGAAAGTTGTCGTACGTTTTTTTTTTGTTCAAAATTTCGATGAAGATTTTGAACATCTCTCCGTGAGATGCTTCAATGGAAATTGACTTATATGTATCATTTTTTCACAAGATTGTTTTTAAAATTGCAAATATGATATCTCTACCTTAAGGCTGATACTTGCAGGCTACAACACTTGGGAAAAGCCGTTTCAGGATATCTGGGAAGCTGTAAATGGTACGCTACGCACCGACTCTTGGTAACGACTAATCCCACTAATCAGTAGACCCCACAAAGAGGCCGGTATGCTTATCCATTCCATCCCCCAAATACTTGCCAAGTAACCAAAAAGAAAGAAAAAAAAGAGAGAGTATGCGTAATTCGTTATGAATCTTGTATCACCTCACCCCATTTGATATGTATTACCATTTTGTATAGATTTGCAAAATAAATTGAGGAATTGCTGACGTAATATCCCTATTACAAGGCTGGGTACATGCAGCTCAAATACACTCGAGTAGTAGGGAGGGGGAGTGTGGAAAGTCCAAATTTTCTTGTACGTATTACCCTCTGGTAGTCCTGCCGTTATTCGCGGCCATACCTTTTCGCTCCGCCCGATAGTGCCCTTTTCGTGAAAACTTCGCACCCTCCTTTACAAAATTCTTGATCCGTTCCTAATAACGTATTCCTAGTGTCCGAAACTGTCACGGTGGCGTTGCCACTCCGTTGGGAAAAACATCCAGCCAGTCGAAACTTCAGACCTTCACAGGCCCTAACGATATGGCCTTAGCTATACGACCTTCAGTATAAGGCTACTGTACTTGTTGCAAAATAGATGTGACTCAAACAGAGATGCAGTGATGCTGTTGGAGATCAAGCAAAGAGGTCCGAAAAAACATTTCTTTTTTATGTTGAACGAAATTTCCGATGTTTACTGCGTTTCTGTATCTACTGTTTCTATCTTTGCCTAACAGTAATGAAATGTGGCCATTCTCTAAAAGTTAAAACTGATAATATCTTCATTTCGATGTCGCAGGTGACTTCCAACAGGGGGAGATAACTTTAATGATAAGTGCAGTCTCAGAACACACCGATCAATGGTTGTTCGTCACCAATGTCACTCTTAGTTCGTTGTCGGCGTTTTCTCTTTCTACTTAAAGATACCAGATACATTAAAAGCCTCATTTTCTCTGCACACTCCTTTTTAAATATCCTCCCATTTTGAAGTTACTCAATTTATTCTCTCTGATGGATGCAGATGCAAATAAATATCGCATTTTGAACACTTTTGATAAAATCAAAAAAAAAGAAATCACTCCATTTCTCAACCTCATCCAGACTTAACTTTGTATACAAAGTGTGTTACAAGAACATGAATTCAATTGGATTGGATACACGCCTCTTGCTTATTACAATCTCGCATTCTACATTGAATTATCTCAATTTTTCAGCAATACCCAAATTTGAACGAACCTCTTTTGAAAGGCAAAATTTTCTGGTGTTTGTAACAGTTTTGTCGATTCTGTCGTCTGTTACCCCACCTTCACTACTACAGTTTTTAAATACGGTACCAACAGTGATTATATTAATGTCAAGCTTTCCATTTATAATAGTCCCTTACATTCTCCACTGATTGATATATACGTTACCTTTAAACAATACTGTAATGGACATTTATTTTCATTCACGAGGTCATACGCGGCGATGGTGACTACAATTAGGCTTACTCTTATTCTAAAACTTGATTCTATACTTGTATCATACGTTAAATCCCTTAACGAAATACCATGTAGAAACCACCACTTTTAATCAACACCGAAGGGTCAAGGTGAGTAGTCCTTACATCAGCTCTTACAGACAACTTAGAAATTCAAAACAGCATTCTCTGCTATCAAGAGTAAGTGGCACATGTTTCGGCACACACCATAAGATGAAACGAAAGTTAAGTAATCTACCAGTATATGTGCGTTTAAAAACGGTCACCCCGTAAATCATGACTTCCAGCATAACAGAAGCTCTGATGCAGAAGATTGAAAGGGCATAAATTTTTACAAATGATTTTCTTTTTCCCCTTAAAGAAGACTTTGATCTGTACATAAAACTGTTTGCGAGACATGATATACAGATCACGCTTTTCATCTACTTTTTAATCAGGATGTTCTAACATGTTCAAATCATCAAGCGCCGTTTCAGAAAAAACAAAAATGTCTCGCGAACAAAGTTCGCGATCCGTCAAATATAATTTACTTGTCTAATTACACTTTCTTTAATAAAAGATTGAGTTTAAGAAAAACGATAAAAAAGAGAGATCACATATTACTGGAACATTGTTTGATGGCACTAACTATGGGGGAAAGAATTGCGTTCTTCCTATCGTAACTTATGTTGCAACTTTAGACAAAAAAAAAATGTAAATACTAGATAAACCATGTGGATTATCTATTGAGTATAGCTTTCTCTCACCAATTGCACTACTTTCTTAGTGAAAACTCAGATTTTGCGGATAAAAAAATTATTGCCAATGTAGACAATGTTAATTGGTATTGACATCATTGTTCGTAGAACCTACCTGAAGTAATTGCCAAATTTTGCAACATAAATTTTAGAAATATTATTGTCCGTCAACTTAAGAAAATCTGGAACCAAAATATAGATTGAAAATAATTATTTCTGATGATATTTTTCCCAAAGTCAAACATCTCTACGGCAATTTACACTATGTGATAGGCCACGGTTTGCATGAGTTGTAGCAAACAGGTATCGCTAATGCTCTCTGCCCAATTTTATTATGAAATATTCCTAAATATATTTACGAATTCAAAGCTAAAATTCCATTAGGAACCGCCATACTCTATCATTAATACGTCGGTTAAACCAATAAATCGACGTCATAATGAAAACAGTAGGGATTGACGGGAGCGAGATCTGGGGACGCAGACCACCAATGAAAGAGTGGAGGCTATAGGTATGGTCAGCTTCCGTACTAATCTTTGCCTAGTGTTCCGAGGACACATTAGATTCACTGCTTTCAACCGATGGCTGCGCAACACTTACATAATCAAGATGGAGTTCAGTCCATCGTCCCATACTTTTCTTTTCGTTCCACAGCCTGAATAAAAATAACAACTAAGTCTTGCATTTAAGTTTATTTATCCCTTTCTTCACCAGAAAAAACATGTCAGGCAATATAATGAAAACTGCAACTGAAAAAAATACTGATTGAAAACTGAATGCGAAAAAAGCTCAAAAAGTATATTGCGTTTGATTTGATGTCAGTTCCTCAAGTTGAGGGCTACGATTTAAGATTTAAAGTAACTACAAACATATTAAAGCAGACTACTACCTAGGTTGATTGTCAATTTATTCACAAATCTAGGATTTCGGTTGCCGTTGACCAGCTAGCTTTTTTTAAGTGTGGTTGTATATTTGTTGCCATGATTACCGCATTTTTAGGATACGCAATCAAACATTGTATGTTGTTGTAAAATTGTTTCCAATTGTCAGTATAATGACTGTTATTCCTTCATAACCACGTGGAAATGTCCACGAAATGAAGAATATCATCAGCCACAGTATAGAATAAGGAACGTTGTGGGTTTACTAGTATGTGATTGATGTATTGGCTGACAAGCTGCTTTTAGCGTAATACTGCTTTATTAAAAGTGTAATTAAACTTCACTGCATAACCTTCTTCTTTAGATTCATTCGGTCCACCACAAAATGAAGGCCTCTACAGTAATTGACTGTTATTTGTCACCGTCGTTCACGCCATGCCCTTACTTGAAGTCAGGTTTTCCATCCATCTTCTCCTTCCCTCTTTCCTGGTGTTGCATCTATAGATGTCCAATCTCAGTCTTTCTTGTTCATCTCTAATCATGGCGAAATGTCTCTCCCACCTCTTTACCGCTGCTTTTATTGTAAAAAAGTATCTACATCTAGTACAATAGATATTAGGCCTAAGATCAGTATTTGTCACTTTTTATGTCCTCGTAACAACAATTATTATCCTTTCCACGGCTCTTTTTGTTAACTTCAATCCTTTCTCGATATATCTGTAGTTTCAACAAAACATGTCTATTTAGGGAGATAGGAAAAGATATCTCAGGATTGTTGGTAACGTCCTGCTCTTAACTTCACCCAACTTAGCTGAAGTTTGCTAAATTTCCTTGCATATTTCATTGCTGCGAGAGACATTTCCTCTCCAAGATGTAATGGGCGAGCTCTTGCGACTCATTTCCTAGCCACAGCTTTGAACTTTCCAATATCAATCATAATGACGTTTGTTCTGTTTCTTAAACTTTATGTTGAGAACTACTTTCTTATTTGCAAGTGCAAGGTCCTGGATCATTGTCTGAAGTACTTCAGGAGTGTGACTCAAATTATAAACATCATCAGAAAATGTGCGTGGGATGTTACTAGGATCTAAGGCCTGGTCCTTTCAGTATTCTGAGGACCTTTTTATAACTGCTGTGGAAATCATTGGGGTTAGTGGATCAGTTTGTCTGAAAGGATTCAATGATCGCTGCATCCAGGGGAATTTTTTGCAGTTATCTTTGTTTGTTGATGAGATTTGAAGGTCTTGATGTACTTTCCGTCAATACGTTGATTCTTGAAGGCTGTCAAAAGAGCAGGTTGTCTTCTCAGTCACTCAGTTAAAGCACCAGATGTTCAGATGGGTGACAGCCTGATCTAACGAATCCCTGCTGTCGTGGTTGCTTGTTATCAAGTTTCTTCCCCAAATGCCACACTAGTGAAAATCTTAAAATGATGCACCAAGCGCTGATACATCTGTAACACCTAATGTCTTTCATGTCCATTTATGAGAGTGACTGTTGTTTGGTCCCCTGGTGAGGGATGTCCTCCCTGAATTTGAAGAAGGTAAGGAGGGTTACTTTTGCATCATTCTTAGGGATGAATATGTTGGATGTTAACAGATCTTTCGATTGGACTTTCCCCTTTTCACGTTCATTAAGGCAAGTCTAACTTTATCTGGCAAGATAGATGTTACACTCTTAGCTCTGTTTGACCAATTTTCTCCTTATTTCCAGTCTAATTGGTCCCTGCTGTATAGTGAGTTCACACTGACATGATTTCAAGTTCCGTGTAATCGTTTGCTAAGGTTATTGGGTGCTGGTGTATCTCCAGTATATACTCTTTAGCTCTTTTTTCAATGGTCGATTTTGGTTAGCTGTGTGTAACTCCGCTTCTTGAAAAGGTGAGTCTTGGCTATGTGATTTGAGTGTTTCATTCCATTTGTTCATCCTCCTAATCTCTTTCCTGTATATGCAGTCAATATTTGTCTGTGCTCAATTCCGTGTCAGTTGTTTGCTGCTTCCATTGTCAAATGAACCATTTGATCATATGTTTCACTTACTGGTTGGTCACCTGCAAGGTTCATTAGAAGTAAAAATATGGTTTTCATGATTATTCCAGGATTGTTCTTGCTGGTAAGTAGACAACTTTCTATGCTAATGTCTATTCTCCTTTTCTCTGTACGTGTCGTTATGATCGTGCTAAAATGTTCTCTCGACCCTCTTCCATGCTCGATAACACTTGCTTTACCTATCGACACAATACACTGCTGCTCAAGAAAACCTAGACATTGGATTGACACACATGAACTACTTTACGAGACCAACGTTTAATTAACCATGTGGATCATCACAGCATTAGGTGATTAAACCGCCCTAAGGCGATGGGGATTTGCAACAAGTTGAACCTCAGTGAAGTAACAGAGAGGTGAGGTTGGAAGGTCTTTCAGTTTAGCGTAAGAGATACGGCATGACTTTTTAGCATCTCCAGCCTCCCCATCTCTTTCTCTCTCTCCTTCTATACCCCGCCTCTCTCACTCTCACTGTCTCTCTTTCTCCTTATTCCATTCTTACCTCAACTTTTGGGACAGTTGAGACATCCAACAACATCTCATTTATGCCAGTTATTATGTAGTCGATGAGAAACCTTTTGAATAAGAAAGGGGGAAATGCAGGAGGCTCGGGGGGGGGGGGTGGTCATGAGTTATATCAGTTATATCTAAGCGGAGTGCCACGCCACCATCAGTTTTCGCGGAGAATAGAAAAAAATGTTTGGCTTAATTACATATCACCCAGATGGACAGAAACGCCACACGGTGCTGCATGTACCCAGATTTAAAATATGGATTCCACACCTGTAATTGTCATAATTTATGAGAAAATGTCAATTAAAAGAATGTAATAGGCCTATTGTAATTTACATTGCT
The DNA here is from genome assembly GCA_021234535.1 of Stichopus chloronotus. Taxonomy (NCBI): domain Eukaryota; kingdom Metazoa; phylum Echinodermata; class Holothuroidea; order Aspidochirotida; family Stichopodidae; genus Stichopus; species Stichopus chloronotus. Next base: position 9,811,784 of record CM037836.1, read on the forward strand.
TTCCTAGGGAATATTACCACCTTAATGTACATGTTAAATGGCTTTACATGTTCGAAGGTCCTGAAACGAAAAAAAATGTTAAGATCCACTGCGCAGTTTTTAAAGCAAGCGCCACCATCAGTTGGTACGGATCGCACTAGAAATGCTTGGTTTTACAAACCCCTCAGACTGCAGGTAATGGCATTTCCTGGGTCTCCTATGCTGCATGTAGGCCTAAACATAATTAAAATGTCTCATGTCTGCAAGTTTTTAGTTCTTGCCGACCGTTAAAAAAATGGTAATAATTTGAATTGATTTGTAAGTAGAATGTTTACACCTATTATATCGTAAAAATTTCTTTGTTGATAGACTTTGGTTGCTAGGAGTATGGTAGGGTAGAAAACAGTCTTCATTATATTCCTTGTCTTGCTATTGATTAATGCAGGTTTGATACTACATTTAACCACTTCAGCTTTCCCAGAGCCTACTACCGCCATTCTGTCTGTCTATCTTTGGATATGCGTAATTATACTGTAGGTTTTTTTGATCTATGCCATAACTTTATGGATGGCAATAATATTGGACTTTCTACACGTACCCAGCAGTAAATTTATCAGAGTTTGGATCACCAGAGAGAGAGAGAGAGCAGAATTCATGGAAAGCAAAATCCATACCTAGGAAATTCAAATAAGGTAGACGGGTTATTATTTCTCAGACAAAGTGAACTGTTCATAGAAAACTAATTTCGTTGTACGATATGTATTTTCAGCAACAATATCAACGGATCTAATAATAAATAACTTCAGTCAAGTCTTTTATGTTTCATGTAAACGTTGACATTTAGCAAGTTAAATTTTGTTTGAAGTTTGAAATTTATACTTTCTTCCAAACCCATTTTATATATTCACAATTTTACTGTTTCGTTTACAAGTAGTAAATGAATGTTACCACTGGTAATTTGAAGTGTCAGTGAAGGAGAAAAATACAGTTCAAGTGTGACTACACCTGAAATTCTAGATGTTCCAGGGCAAAACGTGATATCATTTTGTTATGTACTACAATGCAAATTCAAAGTAATAAACCAAAAGTGAAGTTTACGAAGCGAAAGTCTTAGACAAGATCTGTCATGTCTTATACTGAATCAGAGTAATGTACACCTACGCAGTTAGGTAGCTATTTCTATTATTCGCTGGGAAAAGATGCTTTCGACCCAGGTTTATCCTTCCTTGTCATGAAGAAGGTTAAGGGACATTTGAGTGTTAGCTATTTATTTAAAAAGAAAAGATTTTATTTAAAAAAAAAAAAAATTCGACGAATTGTATCCTGAGCTATGGAACCCAGTAAGCCTATTTTGTTTTCACTTCATGTAGTACATTTATACCACGAGATTCGAGAAAGTTGGGGAAAATACAGATAAAAAGATAATACAGGTCAAAACTACACACACACTCTTCAGTTACCAAAAGGTTACTTCTGGACTATACAGGGGGAATGAAAAGTTATATCTGAGTTTTCTGTATATTTTATCGAATGCAGACGAATCTCCACTCAAATTAGTCGGTCAGCATAAAACTGATAATACTGCATGTGCAATGTCATGGCAATTGGAGTATTCATTCGAGAAGAAAGTCAAGGAGTGTAGGATTCTGTAGGAAGGTAGACTACCATCCGCGTTCCAACGCTTTCCAACATTTTCTGTTCAAGAATGATTCCCGAATTAAAAAGATCTGCAAAGAGACAATTCTAGGCACATCATAGTTTTCATATTAATCTTCTTCTTTTGTAAGAGTCCCCCTTTCAAACCAATCAGACCTGACTCTAGCAAATTGTTATCAGCGTGAGGCCGATCTTCGGGCAGGATACAGTGCTGTCGTAGTCGTTATGCATTTCACGATTCTGATTTCCCAGCAGTCATTTTAATTACCACACTTCAAGGGGAAAGAGGACAAAGACAACTTTGAAGGGTGTTGTTATAAATTCTGTGGTTAGGGACAGAAATCGACTTGAAGACTTACCTTGCTTTGTTCGTCGTAAACGCTGTAGGCTCTGCTGAATTTGACAGTCAGGTTATGCTTGCGTGATTCTCCTGCCATAGTATTTCTTGTTTCATCGACGCTGACAGGTTATTTTGCGAGTTTCTCTCCTTTAACCAAGGAGCTTTAATAATTGAGCTCCTGCTTTAACTTAAAAACCTTTTCAAATCGGTTTCAGAAATTTTCCTTATTGGATTTCCTGAAATATAACTAACGCAAGTCTAAGGCAAACGTTGATTTTAACTAAGCGAACAGTCTTGGCCACCAGAAATCTGTGTGAGATCACTGGCTCAAATGTAGCGTCCCAACGAATCTATATTCACGAAGAGGTTTGTCTTTAGCTGCACTATTTGGGCAAACCATCACTCACGCCATTAGTTCCATTGTCACCCATCGGTTGTTAAGACACGCTGTTACAATACCCACATTATTCTGTAGTCTTTTAATCCTTGTTTCTTGATCTTCTTTCAATATGCACTGGTTTCAGAATTCATTGAGAGTAACTCAATAATACCTGCATCTTTCGTGAAATGATTTTTTTCCCTTTTCTTCCTGCTTGGGAGGTCTCGGGATTATACTGCAACAAGAGATCGTTATTTGGTATTAAAAAGCTAGTTGCGATGTAAAGACTTTGTACCTTTCAGTATTGTCTTTGTGTCATTGAATAACACTGATACGAAATATCAAACTAAGACGTTCACCTATTTCGTTTCGGTTTAGGAACGTTACATAATGAGTTATTACGTTATATAATTTACTCTTGATCAAATTTCTTTCTGCCAATTTTCTCTTCGATAGTAATAACATGCAAGTACTGTCGCAAGATCTATCAATCACTGATGGATGTTGGTCTATGGTAATGCTTACAATAGATTAATTCTCAGATAATCGTGCCAATTAATGCGTAATTTTCTCATGTGTACTGCACAATATGTACACAAAACGGAGGGAATAAAAATCCAGTGCTATTTGACAAGGACTCATCGCAGACACTTTCCTTTCTCCCAACTACTTACGTTTAGTCCCTTTCCCAACGACGTAAACTCCTACCTAAGGTGTATTCAAAACAATGGATTTGCTATGATATGGGATCCGCCGCAAATTTTGAATTTGCTGTCAATCAAAGGGTAGAACCAGTTGAGACGTTTAAGCCTTTAAGAACTTCAGACGCGGTCCTACTATTCACTGACATGCCTTTTTTTCATGACTTTTATTTCGGCTGAGTTTATCCAGACGTTTGAACAGAAAAAAGGTCCAAGAATGCAAATTTTGAAATAGGAAATGGCTAAAGACAGTCATAATGTCTATAGATAAGATATTTCACTGTCACTAAAGTTTGTAACTGTCACTAAAATTGCAGTGACGGAAGCAGGGTGGTGCTTTAAAGAGAGAGAGAGGAGATACCGTTTTCTATACATCAGATATGCGGAATCGTATTCGTAGGAGGCAGTTCTTAAAGTGATAATCAGCCTAAAGTACTTTTCTTGTCAGGGGAGTGCACAATCACAGAGTATCTTGGTGCAATAAACGACGAATTCATAATTTCTAACAAAAGTTACCTAATCTTGAAACCATGAAAATTGTTAACATGGAGATTTCTAATGCGTCATGTAGGACTGAATATTTAATGTGACTTCACACATTTATTAATTCATTTTATCATATCCAACTATCCAAACGAATGGAAAGAGATGGATTTCTTTTGAAAGAATGGCAATTAAGATTGGCAGACCCCGATTACCTCTTAAGACTTTTGAAACTCTTAAAACTTGAAAGTACTAACTTTGGTTGTGGTTTACATGATGAGCAAGAAAATTCATGAATAGTTACTTTTGACGATATTCTCATCCTGGTAGTTATTACTTGTCACCCGAATGTTTATAGCGTATGTTTTCCTTTCAAGTAACAAACATAAATTTGGTTCTGAACTATTCTAAACTGTAACTTGGTAACTAGGGTTGCCATATTACTCCTCGTATACTTTGTAACATAAAAACCAATTTGCCAAAATTCAAATTTTAAAACTACTATCCCCGGGTCATTTTTCCTTTTTGGCGATTTTACTGATTACCAATTACAGCGAATCGACATACATTAACACATTTACAAAAAGAAGTAAGAATTAGGTTCTAACAGAAGTTACAAAGGAACATCTAGAATCTTACAAGACATTTTGCAAAGGAAAAAAAAATAGACAAGGAATTATTCGATGAACTAAATCGAGTGGGCGATTTCAGGTACATATAGAACGGTCTAAACACAACAAAAGTCGGTAGTGCAGTCACCGATTGATCCAGACTCTTAATCATATTAAGTAAGGTGAAGAGTAACATCTCCATTGGTGACAAGTTGTTGTCTATCTCCTGAATACTATTCGAAACTGAGGCGTTCAATCGGTGGCATGCGTTAATAACTCACGTCTATGTGCGTAATAAATGGTCCTCAGCAAATCTTTAAATGCTTTTAAATACACGGTATTTGAGGCGGCACAGTAACACGGCATATTACCTGCAAACAATTACATCGTCCTCTTGAGGAATGCATTGGAAGGCACACTAATAAATAGTCATAACCCTTGTTTACACTGACAGGATCTTCACTAGATGAATACACACCTTCGTGTGACAAATGTGGCTGCCTGATTTTTTCGAAGTCGAATAACTTGCGATTACATGTTATTTCTTCATTCTTTTTCAGCGATTTGAGCGATTGAGCATCATTTGCATAGATCAGGTGGCCTTTTGAGAAACCTGAAAATATGGTTTTAGGTTTCACCCAGCTTGTGTAAGTGCCTAGACAGACGGCTGTAACGGGGCCGGCGATATCCGAATTATGATGTCACACAATCCTCGAAATGAGGAAGTTGGGTATTTCTTTTCTTTCTTTACCCGTTATTTCCTTAAATGCACATATGCACTTGTTGACATTTTGTGTTGAATTACGAAGGTGTGTCATGCACTGATCAAATCACTTTTACATGAATCAAAAGCATAACTGTCAAAACTATTTAACAACAAATTAAAAACAAAACAAAAAACTTTGCAATTACAATTAGTGATCAGGCTGTGACATCACATCTGAGAAATAGGGTCTTTAAAATGAATGAATTTGTGTGAACTTGCAATATCTGGAGTGTAAACAACATATTTAGATGAAACTGCTTGATGGTGTTCACCACATGTGTGTCTGTCATTTGGTATTAGTATTTCACCGTCAGAAGTTATGGTTTTCATTATTCTTGAAACGATCTGAAGTGCAATCAGTGGTTTTATTTACTTTGCCAGCGACAGCACGATCCATCATTGAGAAGATCGTTGTGAGTATATGAAGAATCATGGCATCGGATTGCATTTCATCTGACATGAACGCTGCTATAATTTTGAAAGTAAAATCTTAGAACTTCTCCATCGATTTAAAAGAAAAAAAAAATCAAGGAACTTTCAACAATGCACATAGCAAGCCAATGGAACTTTCCATTGAGTTAACTTCATGTGAGAGAAATCACGCAGTAAAATCTTATTGAAACATCGTCAACGTTGTCTCTTGAAATCAGGCTTGCTTGAATCGATCAAGGTTTCTCACATACTATTACGTACCACAGTTAGTGAGTTAGGGTTGTAACGCACCTTATCCAGGACATGATATTTGAAATATAGCATCTGGTTACTCCAGGTTTTATTGATTGTATAGAGGAAGTGACGACTGGTATCTTCCCCACCAGTTAGCAGTGTATGATAGTTTTCGTTTCTCATTGAATATGTAATTAATTATTATTTTACAACACCTGGACATTGAGTTTAGTTTCCAAGTTGTTCATGCTACCAACACTGCCCTTTTCAGATTAATGTTAATTGTAGATTTTAGTTCTATTGTGTCTACAATTAGAAGAAGAAAAGACAAAACAAAAATCAGAACGTCCGTTTTGTGACAACATACACCAGGTAATTGATAAGCATACAATCACTAGGACACTGATAATTTCCATTTACGACCCGGTTCCTTACCGTGCTTTTTATTAAACGTGTTCCCTCTACTTATTGTCCGTACGTAGTTAAAAATTCATTATCATGAACGCTTGACTAAGACATTATTTAAACATGTCTGCTCTAGATATCAACGCTTTACTTTTGCCACACCCGGTTATTGTCTTATTTAAACATAGATGCAAGATTCGTTTTGATGATAATATGACCCTTTGGTAATTTGTTTTTCAACGAGTAGCTGCTGGAACTCTCTGGTGGTGCATCGTCGAATAATGTCCCCGCACAATATCTTCAAACCAGGTACCGCACAATCGAACGATATGACATAAGCCACAGAGGTAATAGGAGGGTAATATTCTTGAACACAGATGAGTCCCCCCCCCCCCCTCCTCAATTAATAGCATGAAATTAAACCAGTTATGTTAATGAAACTCATAATTGTCAACAAACAAAGTGCATGTGAAAGAAATAAAAATTGAAATGCGGCCCAGTGACGTACGTAGACATCAACAGGTGTGTTACATTCCTTTCATTCGATGGAAACAGTTGAGTGCTGAGCCACTCAGCAGCCCCTTCTTGAGCGAAGATACAGTTCGTGTTGCATACTTACTGACCAAAGCATGCATTCAAGCAGTGAACAATATCTGTGTCTAATGCTATGTACCTCCAGTAAATACCAGTTTCTATGAAGCAATTGTGAGGTCGTCACTGAAAGAACCCGAAGGAGTGGCTATTTGACCGAAAGCGTATGTAGACCTTCCCCGCGTAGTGGGAGAGGTTTTCTCTTCAGCTTGTCACAGGGTTTGGGGACAAATTTGAAGAAATCCTATGTAAACTTCATTTACATACTTCTTAGGCGATTGGCTGAACCAGGGCTTTTAATTCACGGAGAAACACTTTTATCGTCGCACGTAGCTGTATAGATTAGCTGTGAACAATGTAACCGGACAGCCATCGGGTAATCCGTGGTACCGCTTGTCCAAGCAACGGTACACCGACAACTAATTACTAACCACGATATGAGTACTTGTCTCCTTAGTCGATGCCCTGGCCAATCTTCACATGATATCATATATGTTTATCCCTTCCCGAGAGGGCACACACTGACCATTATGGTGTACCTGGAAATCACATCACATTCTGTCATGCAGAAAAGGTTTCCTCGAGGCATGATTTAAGCACATTACAAATATTCTGTGAGGACTAGGTGGATGGCGCGATCGTTAGTGCTCATGAATATTAAATTCGTCAACCTTTTGGGTCTTTGGGCTCAGTTTGTTAAAGGAATGTTTGACCATGGCCTATTCGGGACGGCAACCACATACGCGATACACCTATCACTTCCATTAACGAATATGTTAACATTGTGAAGGAATTTCGACTACGGTACTCTCCAACCTTTGATTCTTCTTTTGAAAAATATTTAAACAATTTGATGGTTTAGGTGAAACAAAAGCTCAGTGTCTAAACTGATCTCTGACATACTTGCAAATCCGTTATCATTCGCATTTTCTACGTGCTTATCGAATAGTGATTCTTATCAGCTTCGGTGTTATCTCTGATGGACACATTGTTATTATTTTCGTATTTGCGATGAACTTGGTTTGACCTCAATGTAAACAGTGCATCACACGTGCATAGTACACTCGATATACCAGCTGCACCATATAATATTTATAAAGTGAAAATATTAAGATAAGATCAGGAGACCAAAAGATTGTCAAGCTATTGGTCAGTCAAAGCACCATACTGTTCTTCATTGTATTTGTTATTGCATAATGGTCTTATACTGGCAAATTCTCCCACGCACGAAAGAATAGCTGGTTTGGATAACGTTTATGTGAATATGAAGAAGCAAAATACTGGCAATTCTTGACATTGGTTTCAACTGTGAAAAACTTCATGAACTTTTCCATGAGGGTTAAAACGAAGATAGAGATTTCTTTCTGGAGTTCAAATGAAAACGTTTGAGACAATATACATATGCTCAGAAATGGTAAATAAAGCACCAAGTCGATGACAGCAAAATGTCGACCTAAGTTGCCTGATATCCATACTGACTAATATGCATTTTGAAAGCAAAACTGTATACAAGTATATGTAAAGTGTAAATATATATATATATATATATACATATACTTATACATATGCATATACATACGTATATATATATATTTATATGATATGGTGATATTAAAGTTCTCCATGTAGAGAATGCCTGGTATAGACGCAAGATCATGGAGTCTCTTTTCATTAAAGACTTACAACCTACCCTGAATAGAAACGTCCAGAGTTTTAATCTTCAGCTATTTTGAGCTGGTATTACTCACTTACTTCTGTTACAGCTGTTTTTGTCATGTACTGACTTGTATTATCAGTTTGCTATTTCGCCTTGACGATGTAAGGTGTATTCTTACGAAATATTGGCGCAATATATTTGATTCATCATGAATTTCAAACTCATCGCTATTTTCAGTTTAATTATTAGTATATGGACCTCTCCAATCTTTGTATATTTATATGTATATATATATATTTATATGTATATATTTATATGTATTTATACATATACAAAGATTGGACAGGTCCATGTACACCATCGATTGCAGCGTATCGTACTGGGAGAATGTTTTTTTTAAAGTTTTCTCTCACATTGCACTTCAGGAAAAGGCACTTCCCGGTCTCGAAGTTCTTCTTCATTTCAGCTTAATTTTCTATATTTTCAGATCACAAGGTATGAAATATACACTTCCATTAAGAATAAAGTAGTTTATTTTCTTTTGTTTCAAGTTACAAAAGAGTGTAGGGGACAACTGTGTTAGTGTCCCCTCCTATCCAAAAACTGGGGGGTGGACATGTTCCTCTATCTGTCTCCCTCAAATCGAGGGCTATGTTTACTTGTGCCTTATAGAACAGCATGTGATATTGACTTTAAGTCACTTACATATTGGCTGTATACCTAAATCAAAGTTCTCGAGAGACTGTTTTGTGTTACATAAGTAATGTTATGACGAGAACTTCAAATAAATCAGAACGATTGGATTTACGATCAAGATGCAAACAGAGTTTGTCTATACATAAATATCTTCGTAATACAAGAATGAAATAAATCTTCAGTTTTGTCTTTGTGATTAAGCAGAGGCCCTTCACAGTTTCAAACAACAAGTTACCACTTTCTTTCCTTCAGCCAGACAGATTTCTGTGAGACTTCATTCGTCTTGCTTTAATTTTTAACCTATATATATCATGTCATCAATTGAAAGAGAACGACCTACAGACGAGAGTGAAATTCATATCGAATTCCCTGCTTCAAAGTCTGGTGACTACTCACAGGAAAACGATAATAGGAAATTACTACTGAGGGGGAGGGGTCTTATCATGCCGAATCTACCTCTTGTCCTTCGGAATTTCTTGCTGAATCATTTGCGAAGAGTAACTTTTAGCACAGTTCCTTATTTCTTGCTCTGTTAGTAACGCACACTAACTTCATGCTCGTTCAACACACACGAACTCCCTGCTCAGTTAGAACGTCTTGAACTCAAATTTTAAAACACGTAAACAACATTTTCGTGTTTTTTTTTTTTTTTTACTGTAACAACTTCGCCAAATGTAGTCAGTGTCTTCTTAACACGTTTCCACGTACCGCGATGACCACATGTCTGCCACTGGAATTCAATTTCTTCCCACTTCATCGTAGACATTCAGCTGAAGGCCGAAGCGAGTCCTTCATGAAATCTGTGAAATGTGTAACACCAAAGTGATCTAAATTAATTTTGTTTTCAATTGGGGAGCTCGCAGTTTTGTTATTGAATTTGTAACAACTTCAGTTTTAGGAAGTAATCATATGTCGTTTCCTTTCATTAATTTTCTTTGCTGATTAACATCTCGCACAGTGAATGGTACTGTCATTGTGTTACGTAATGTTGTATGGCAAGTACAAGCAAAAATAATAGTCTTCTCTCTCTCTCTCTCTCTCTCTCTCTCTCTCTCTCTCTCTCTCTCTCTCTCTCTCTCTCTCTCTCTCTCTCTATATATATATATATATATATATATTTTAACATCGTCGAGGCGAAAAACAAACTGAAGAAAAACAAAGTGAAAGTACAAGTCAATGCATTTAAATAACAGCTGTTACAGAAGTTAGCAAGTAATATCAGATTACAATAGCTGAATATCAAAACTCTGGACATTTCTTTTTAGGGTTGGTTGTAAATAATTAATAAAGAGAGACTCCATCCTCATAAATTTGTACCAGGAATTCTTTGCGTGGAGAACGTGGAGCTTGGAAGACGGAAGCTTATGGGACGCCGTTTTACAATGATCATGAATAGAACTGAGTAAGTTCTTTGAAATAGTCAGCATTTATATGCTTTTTAAATCTGTCACAAAGCCTGAGTTTGGATTCTCCCCACAAGTTTTTTCACCAGAAGGAATATGATATATACAACCACTATTTTTGAGGTCAAGAATTTGCAAAATGAATCAATTTTACAACATCTGAAGGAAATCAATAGTTCTGCATTAATGAGACGTTTGAAGGTCTTAGAAACAGATTAGACATATTACCAAAGTATGGTAACTTCAGATAAAATTTTGATAGGTCACTGTTCTCGTTCACAGTACAGGGAATGGGACCTATTTGTAATCTAGATCTTAAATTACAAGTATATCTCTCAAAGGTCTTGATGAGTCTGAGAGGGTAATCGTTGAAAAGGAGGCAACTACGGATATAGCTATATGGAAAAGTGCATCAGTAGCACAAATACGTCTGGCTCTACAATGGAGTGCCCTGACACAAAGCAAGTTTCAACAACTAAAACAAAATGAATGATACTGAATTTAGCAAATACATCTGGGATCTAAAGGAAAAACGTACACAATACAATATCACCTGAAAGATACCATGCCATGACCAACGTATACAGTCTCAAATCTCGTAGGGGCCAACTCTGTCTTTGGGAAAAATACTACATCATAACTACAAACAAACAACTTTCAACAAAGAGATCGCAGCTCATATCCATGTGCAAACACAGAAAGAAATTCCTACTTTCTGAATAAGGTTGGTGTATACTTGAAACGTGTTCTTCTCACCTTTCTTAACGCTTTTTGTAATGTTCCTTTTGTAATCATCATATGTCAGAAAAACTACGAAAATCAAATCACTGATTAGTAATAAAATATCTTTCCTATGACATTCTCCCCTGTTTCACATAAACTTCAAACAAATTCCTCCAATCGTTAATCCCAGAATCCTTAAATCACCAACTATTAGACAGAGTTCAATCGACACTGGAAGGTAAGCTGGCGTAACATCCAATAATACCTATCACAATTAAATTATCCCAGGCTATATATTTAACAAGAAGAATACGTATTGTTTGATACTTGCAACTAAAGTAATTTCTAATATCGAGTCACTCTAGACGTGACGTAACATATGTTGATCGGTAACCATGGCTAGATTTGTAAACACCCTCTGATATCTTGCTATTTTATCTCTCCACCCGTATGTCAGGTAAACCGTTAAATCACGTAGAGTGTATTTTGTTGGTAGAAACATATTAAACCTGAATTGATGGTGTGATACGAGGATTCCCCTAATTTCCCGACATCGACAAGACAATTGCCAATTCACCTGTCAACTTACCCATGACTTCCTTTTATTTCTTTTTCTCGTGTGTATAGTTTACCGTTTTTTCCCTTCATGTACCAATGGTCACATTACTGTATACCGCTGTAGAATTTGTTTCTATCAGCGATATCAAGTTACTCCAAACTGCAATCACATGGCCAGATAATATGTAGAACAGCTAAGAGCAGAAATGACACAAGCCCTTCTCTTTCTCCGACGGTGCATCAAGTTAAACGCAAACACGCTCAAATGAAATTTCAATGGATCTGCAATCCACTGACTTGATTTTATGGTTGGAAATTTACAGAAAGCAACTCAGCAGGGGTTCTCGTTTTTCATCTTCTTATTTTTAACGGCAATAAAGATGCGTGAACTCCGGCTACGAATTATGATAATATATGATATAATAATAATTCATGACTAAAAGCGCAGTTATTTTACCACCTTTGGTGACCACAGAAGTGTTGGTGTGCGGACATTTCATGTTTACGTTTGGTGACTACTATGGTTATATTCATAAGACGTCTATTTAATTCACTAAAATGTTTACCACTGCATTTTGTACACATTTTTTTTTTTATGTAGTATTTGCTTTATTTTCTTTAAGTATCTACCAATCATACCAATCTGCTCTTTATCTACAAAATGGTATTTTGTGTAAATTATTGTGAGAAGCTGTACCTTTGTACTTTTCCGTGTATAGTTCCTCTTACTTGCTTGTCTCATTTTATTCATTTTTGTACACTAACATTCTACAACTCTCTGTTTAATCGTCCAGTTATAAATGTTTATATTTAAACTGGAAATAAAAGAAATAAAAAACTTGGTGTAAGAATGACGGTGACACATAATGTCAGTGTAGGCAATTGCAATCTTCTACAGCATTTTCAGTGTAATAGATACCCTACCAGGTCGACGAAAAGTTATCGTTGATTAAAGCATGATTGTGATTGGCCAAAAGTGAAACATTTTTTTTGTAACAGATGAATTGATTGGTGGCAACGTCATCGTGATGTGCGTCTCTGCTCGTTTTTGCTGTTTCCTGCATTTCATGTACAGATTACGAGAAAGGACGCGACGTTGAATGTTTAGGCAGAAATTTAGTCACAACGTTTGAAACTACTGTATACCAAGACCTGCCTGTATAAGTCCCAGGCACGGCCCTCGTCTGTTTGAGCACCACTGAAGATCTTCATATATGTTACGTAATTAAAGTTTCAAAATGTTAACAAACGAAAGAGTGGATAATTTATTGGTTAAAGGCCCTTTTTTATCAATTCCCAGCAAGCCTAGACGAATCCTTCACAGTAAATATAAAATCATATGATATTGTTGCTAAAGGACCATACTCGATTAGACTTCCTTAAGAACGGTTTTTAAAGCGGAAATTAGTTTACACGTCACCCCTCTCCAAGCAGTCATAGTTTATATTTAGGGTCTCTGCAGAAAAAAAGAACGACGCTTAATTGATCATCTTGAACTATTACGTCTTCAAATCAAATATACCCTGTAAAGTCAAAGCATCAGTAAATCATCTTTCTACTAAGTCATTGATGAAAGAGGTAGTGAGATTCTGTTCATGTTTGTAGAACCGTGGCCCTCAGAGGGCTGATATATGACTGAAAGAAGACAACATGCTGACTCATGTAAAGAGAGCAACACTTTTATCTCCCCTTTACACACACTCCTCAAACACACATACCGCCTCTTTTTATGGTCCTGCATTCATACATGGTCCCGTGCACTTTGAACTTTCGATTGTACTATTGTGAGAAACGATTGTTTTAAGATCAGTGGGAAAAAAAAATCATTTACAGCCGTTTACAGCCGTTCCATCTTTTGAAAGATATGGCGTTAAGCTTTGAAAACGTAGCGAATGTAACTTTTCCTGAACATGTGTTAGGATAGAATATAAATCAAAGTATTTGCCACATTGTCATGCTATAGTTTTCAAATTAGTAGTGAGCCCTCGTGAACCATTGAGATCGACCTTGAGACTGATCCACTTCGCCAGTCTTCAATAATTTCGACAGCAGACTGTTTTGGCGCAAACTTCCAGACGCGATTCCTCGAGATATATATAATGGTGCTATATTCGGCACTGTTGTCACTGTACCAGATATATCCTGATACACCAATCACAGTAAAAATACTGGTGAAAAGACGAGTAATCCACATGTACTGAAGACCTCACACCTGTCATATCTTGCATATGCCTACGTCCTGTAGTCTGATATCACCATCGTATTTTCGATATGGGCAATGGAAATTTCCTGTAGTGCTTATTCAACACATAAATCGAAGCCTAACCATCCCTTTTTATACTCCACTACCTGTTACTGGCTCTATACTGCCTTATGAGAAACGGAATTCAACCGGAAATGTTTCGTATCAAGTAGTCCTAGTCCGTTTGGTCCTTCTTTTCTAGCATCATCGCCTTCGACGTGCTACAACGTCCGAAACAAATAAAAATAAAGATGTATGCCCGATACACATACTAACCTACCACCAGTCCAACTGTTATTAATAAGTTAATTTATCTCATAATCACTTTTGCATCTCAAGTTTGTGCATTGAAACTGCAGGGAAATCCTTTACATGGGTACTCTTTTATGTGCATGTCCATTCTGTCGTCACTCCCTGCATCTTGAATTTCATTAATTAATCCCCAAGGGTTATTAAAAAGGGTAAGAACTTATTTGATTGAAAGTATGAATAAAAGAGGATGATCCGCATCCGGTGTGCTGAAAATTAATGTGATTTGATTCTTCAGTCATTTGTCAGTAGAAGAGACTGAGTTTTGTTAAAATATTTAAGAAAAAAAAAAACTTAGTCGACCTAGATTCGATATATGCATTTAACAATCTAAAATGGCGCGATGTCATGACACTTGGCAATTATAACGCACGGCAGATGTCTTTGGCACTCCGCATGTTGGTGCGAGACTCTGTGTTTTGTTGTTGATACATTCCAAGATCGCCTTGCAAACTTCACAGGCATTTTACTAGGACTTAGTCCTTTTTTTAGCAAACAAAAATCATGATGATTAACAGAAATGAAGGAAATCTGCGAAAACGGGTCTCGATATTTCTCGACATAATGAGATCAGTCATGAGGTCATAATGACGTCAATGGAATATTGCACCATGCTTCTAGAACAAAGAATATTTGTCTGTCAAAAAGTCTTAAATCATCTGCGACTAATCTCGCAGGAAACTAGAAGATGAACCGTGGAATGAAAAGATATTTTTCTTTTTGAAGATCAACCGAACGCTTTTTTATTTTTTCCCTGGCAATCCAGTGTCAGTGTCAGTGTCAGTGTGCAGTGTCAGACGCATGTCACTGAAATAATTCATGGAGTCTTACAGATGTTATGTGTACTTTCAATCCTGACAAAGATGGGTCATTTTTAGGGGGCTTCTTGTTGAAGGAATTACTTTTGTCGATGATTTTTGTCTATGCGGAAAGGGCAGGCCGACTCGGAAAATGACTCCCAGGTATCTCAGAGTGTGCTCTACAAAGTGAGGTACCGTAAATACTTTTTTCACTTACGTTTAAAGGGGTAGAGGTAGCTATGACATACATTTTACATAACGTTTTGCCTTCTCTTTCTCCAAATCCGGTATAAGCGTAGCTTTTTTAAAAGAATTGTGTTAAAAATTGATCTACATATGGCGAACTCTGTCAGAAAGTATCCCATAGTAGAGAGAAAAAGACCGTGTATTTATGAATTGTTCTTATCTTGATGTTCCTTAGATAATATTCATAACTATGTGTTTCATGCGTCTCCATTTAGAAGGA
Source organism: Stichopus chloronotus (assembly GCA_021234535.1). NCBI lineage: Eukaryota > Metazoa > Echinodermata > Holothuroidea > Aspidochirotida > Stichopodidae > Stichopus > Stichopus chloronotus. Next base: position 9,827,215 of record CM037836.1, read on the forward strand.
TGAAATGTTGTTGGTTGAAAGTCATATGTGTTCATCTACATAGTTAAGGTAAAGAATGATGATCTTTGACCAAACAATATTCCTTATCAAGGTAAGATAAGAAAAAAAAAAAGACTTTTTTCCTCTCTATTGGCACACTTTATGGCAAATTGTTCCATTAGCATAACATCAATTTTAACACAAATCTATCACTGAGATGTGATTACACTCGATTTGGAGGGAGAACTTTTAAACGGTGAGTAGGACGTATGAAGCACCCACCTATCGTCATTCAAAGGGATTGGGACATTTGGGCTCTATGTGATTTCTTGTTTGGTTCACTCCGACGGCTTTGGTCAAATTCGAAAATTGTCGAAAGAGAAAGATTGAGACAGGATATAGTCTACAAAAAAGAAAAAAAAGAAAATGGGTGGGCGTTCGCCTCCTGCTGTACTGTTGGATAAAACAATACCTAGGTTGGTTGTTAAGCACCAAGGGCTGGCTAAAGTCTTGCACAACGACGGTAATTGTTTTTTTTTTTTTTTTAAGTTGGGATAGTGTTTACCCAACAGTTTGGTAGCAGGTGTACGTAACTAACGTGGGTGAAAAGATACCAAACTGTTTAGCGAGTGTGGTGACGTCTTAATGTTGATTTAAGCTACATAAAGATAACGCATAGTCATCTTTATTCTCATTCAATTGATGCCCGGACACGTATTGATGACGACTGTCATAACGTAACTCACAAAAAAAAAAAAAACTAATATAAATTAGTTGTGGTTCATTTCGTTATATTTCCATTATATATATTTTTTTGTGATAATCTCTTTTAATCTCTGATTAAGGAAATGTATTTACCAATGACATCGTGGAGTGTTACAGCAATGATATTGAGTCTCAAAACATTCTCTCTACACAAAAACGACATATTTGTAAAAAGCTTCGTGCATAATTAATGACTCAGTTTGCATAATTATAACAAAAACAAAATGTTGCCTATGGTCTACTTCATACTTAGAAATATTCTACATCAGTTGCAAATTGAACAATAGCATTTTGACCTAAAATGCCTTAAAAGCTGGTGTTGCTGTGTAAATTATGCAATTGAGGTACTGTCGCCATAGGCATATGATCACAATGTGTGATCAAAATGATCGTGCAGCTTATAGCTATGCCATCGTATCTTATTTTTTTTTTTTTTAGTTACAACGACATGGTCTGAGCACTTGACACATACAACGAGTTGATACGATGTGGCGATTCGGTAAATAACCATAGGCTTCATGCTGTGCTATATTCAAATGGTTTAAATCGACGGTTAAGCTGGAAAATACCTCAGACAGTGTTTGATTTCTTTCAGCGCTGTTGTACACATCATAATATCTGTGGTGGTATTCATAAAAGGTCTTGATAAAACATGCATTGTACATTATGTGAGACCAAAACTTATCTAATCATGGGTTACATTTTCCTGTTATTCGACGCAGGTGTATAACTTGTTTGGTATTTCTATTTGTCAGTGAAACCATATTGTTAACTCTGTTGAATGCGAAGACAAATCATCAAGCATGGCCTCTAACCTACATTCTATTCCTTATGGATCAACAAACCTCTTACAGTTTACATAAGTAATCACAAAACGCACATGGAGGCATGTATACTCCAACCACTGATAAATCTCTATCCAGTGAACTCTCGTCTGTGAGTTTTCAAATTGATGGTTTTCGTCTTAATTTTGTGTTTGCATTTTTCCACAGATATTTTCCATATTGCAGCATTATCTCACATCCTGAATGCGTAAACAAGAACTGCACGACCCCGATCATTTTCTCGCAATTATCATTTAGAATGACAAGTCACTCTGATGAACGTAACTATTATTCATTTGAATACCCTTGGGAGAAAAAGAAACCAAGATTATCCATCCTTTTCTTTCTTTATTTATTTTTTTTTTGATTTGCAGTTTCGTTGTAAAGCCACATCAGAAACATACTTGCGCTATGAAAAATAAATGAAAATTGAAAAAAAAAAGAGGATAGAAACATTTATTTTTTAACCTTGATCAAGGTTGCCTCTTGAATCTTTAATACATTTCCTAGCAAGGTTGTGGGCACCAATGGATTGATTAACTGGTGCAAATTGCATTTTGCGTATATGTTTTTCAGTCCCTGCAAATCTATAAATGGAGTGCAGGCCATTTTAACCGAAGTTAAATCATGCTTACAGAAGACAGGCTTCATTTCGAAATCAATAGCCTCATCAAACACATGCCTTTTGCAAGTCATAGAAATCTCATTTAACTTCGTTGAGTTATTCATTCTAAGCCAATGTAAGACACCCTTCTTTGAGAAAGCACATTCACTTCACTAATTCCAAAGTACAATCAACATTACACGTGATTTTCCTTCAGAAATCTGGTTACATAAATAATATCAAAAGCAACAAAGAATTAATAATGTACAATTCCATCTTCTTAATAAATAATAACTCTAAATATATTCCTTTTAACATCACACACATAAGTATAATCCTTCTCTTTTACCTGTACGAATGTATGGAAAAATAATTTTCGTCTTTACATATAAATTTCTTTTAATATTTCTCTGTGTGAAGTCCCTCCTTCTAAGCACCTACACCAAAAATATAATTTACTCCATACACCAGACCACGGGAATGTTCCGTCCCAATTGAAACATGCGAAGAATATCTTTATATAGTTGATCAACATTAAACAGCAACAATGCTTTCTGAGCATTAAAATTTCGAAACATATTTATAGATGTTTCATATATTTTTTAAACACATTATTTGTTGAAAATGTACACGAACACTTCCTTGCGATTGAATAACCTTCTATTGTCAATGGACGAACTGTTTCAACATTGGTCCTAATGTGTTATCAACGTTACTGTTGATTTTGTAAATGATTGGTTTGCAGTAATCATTTATGCGCGAAGAAACCTCTCTTTTCAAACATATTTTCTTTAATGTCATATGGACTTCAACAAGCTAACAAAAAAAAAATAAAATAAAGCAAGTAATATTATATATTTTCCTTCATTTTTCATCAACTGGTTTTCAAATCATCCTCTTCTCCTTTAAACAAGAACATCAAATGTCATTTAAAGTTTCATCAACGAGGACGAAAACCACCAATGTCGTACCCGACATTCTTGATTCTTTTATTATCTCTGAAATCTCATTTTGTACTAACAACCATATGGCGATTATGAGAAGTAAAAAAAAAAATAATCCGCTTTTAGGCGAATGATGTAAATATATGCTCTACAAGAAATGTAAGTTTGATAGAGTATGAATTTGAAACTAAAACAACAAAAGTAAAAAAAATGGAGAACTTGCCAAAGAGACCAATCTCTTGGACCCACCCAGTATTCCTTCAGTCTTACCTTTGCGATGAACTTACAAGAAAATATCTACTGGTGAAGCAATTCGCGTAAGAAAAAGTGAAAACCGATATACTGCGCTTATCTCACGTAGACGCTATCCATGAAGTCGTGGGTGTAATTCTCTTGGATAATGACTGCTAGCGAAAAATGAACAGGTATGGGACTGAACAGCAAATGTGATGCAACTGTCGAAGAATAATTAGGAAAACATCAACATACAATGCTGCTTTTAATTGCCTACCTTATCTTATGAGCCTACGTGCACCTCCATCGATGTAAAGTCGAGAGGTACCCCTGACAGGTGCTTCAATAATTAACAGCTCTAAGAGATAGCCCACACAGTAAATAAAAAAGACAGAAACAGACTGTTTCTTTAAAAAAGCCCCCTGGGCATTCTCGAACTTTAGTAAACATCATTCCAGACACTATTTTCTTTCTATTTTCAACAAAACTAAAAAAAAAAAATAAGGAACAACATATTGACGTCAACAGGAGTTCATTTACAAGAATATCTTTTTTACTTATACCTATCTAGGTACCACATATTTACAGTCAAAATGATTAATTTATCCCGTGAGCTATGGGGCATAGTGGTACAGGTTGTCAGTTACAGGTATATATATATAAAATTACTGGTGCTACTTCAACTTGTGAGTGTGTTACTGAAGACATCAACACCTTAATACGTGTTTTAATTTTTTACCTCGAGATATCTCATGATTGGTGTCATTTACCAGCTTCTTAGGTGCTACCTCTACTCAATGAACATTGAAGCTAAAATCAAGTGATGGCATTTTGAATTTCTCTGCAATCGAATTATTAAAGTCAGTATATCCTGAAGTTATTATACTTCTTCATGATAACACTTCGCTAGATCTGACGTCTGGAATCTTATAGGTTAAACATGAATGGAAACTTACCCCACAAAGGAAAAAAGAAAGTATTTCAGATTTTGGAGGCGCTGAACTATTGCATAACACTTGATAACCTTTTTAATCTACGTTCTTACATATATCAAAGAGGTAGTGAAATCACTATGGCCTCACACAAACACATTATCTCTGATTCTAAAGTATTAATGTATCCCCCCCAAAGAAAAGGATTTTTTAAAAATTTACCTACGGCAGGTTGATCGTCTGATTACAAACAATGTTTCAGGGAGAACTAATTTCAGTCTGCGGTAACATATGTTTCGAAGAATACGTAGAGCATTCACCTTACTACTTGTGAAGACGATTCGAGTAAACAAAAATGCGCCTACTGTCAGATTTCTGATTGCTTGGACATTAGAGAAAGATATGATCACATGTTGCCACAAATATTTCTGTGCTCATAAAATTCGAAGGGTCATAAAACATTTCCAACACGTACAATATTAAAAGTTCTGTCATGAAATTGCAAGTGCTTTTCGAGGAATTTTTTAAACAACTCGAATTTATAAAAGAAAATAAAGTGATAGCAGTGTAATTTAACTGGATTTTAATATTTGAATATGCAATAATTACCCTTCTAGTTTTACTCGTTTCAAGAAAAAAAGTTCTCTGATGCCAACGTTGTCATTCCTTTCTCCAACTGCTTACTATCAGTGGTTTGTAACACTCCCTTCTTGTTGTAAATCAATATTACTGAACATGTTCATAGCTGGTTGTTCACCGCGGGATACGTCTGTTATTCTTTGCCCTCCCACATGCTATCGGAAGAAAACATAAAGTTGATCAATTTGTTCGTACGATGTATAAATTTTACTACAGTGTAAAATATTTATTTTGTGTCACCAGAAATAGATTCGTGCTGGTCAATGCTAATGAAATTAGTCCAATAAATCTATTTTTTATTGTTCTGACCTGTAATAATGTTTCTTAAACCTTGGACATCCATCACCAAGAAAACTAGTCTGAGTTAAGGGAGAGACGAATGCCAGAGTCTGGAATGTTTCTTAGAGCGAACGATACTGTTCGTGTTTGGTGGGGGGTCAACACCATCAATCTAGTCAAACATGCAGTTTGTTTATCTTCACTGAAGCGTAGCTTTTAAAAAGCGATTGCTGATTGGTACAGGATGCAGTGAGTTTTTGAATAGGTGAACGATCTTGTGAACAGATGTGTGATTAAATAAACACAGTTTTCCACCTGCAGTTAACTAGTTAACAAAGTTGATAACTACTATTCTTTTTTTTTAAATGTAGAATATAGAAAATTTAAATGCTGTCTTTAATGTTTGTGCCACGTATTACGTCGGAATTATGTCGTTGTTTTTTTTAGTATTTGAGATGGAACTTTGTCCTATTCCATTCTCCAGGAAAGATCCTATGCAGTGTGCGAAATAAGTAAGGGTTGGTTTAAACATTATTTACAAAAGTGAAATTTAATGATTTTGATGGATTCATGACCAATTGACTAAGTCAATCAGATACAACTAGAATTTAATGGAAAATTGATGTAATTATCCCCTTGTAATTCAGCTATAATCATCTTTCGCTATTTCATCAATTTTGAATACATGCTTTGATTCCAAACACAGATCAAAGGTATCCATGTATGTATCAAATAACAGAAGAGTTTAATTCTATTACCCTCTGGTAAAAGATCTGGAATTGGTGAACCTAACTTACTTGTTCAAAAGGGACCTTTGGGACTTTTTGTTGTATGTCGACATTTTCATAGACAGGGATTCAAGTTCACTTGGTTGTAACATTTGAAAGTAAAAGCTTTCTTCGACAGATCATATTAGATTTGTTTATAATGTTAACACTGTTGATATCAAAATAATATCAATATTTATACCATGAAGGTAGGCTAATAGCGGCTTATCTCATTGTGTTGTTAAGAGTTTTAGGCTACAAGAATTAAGTAAGCGTCTATAAAAAGACTGTGTCAAAATGTATCATCCTTTTACAAAATGAGAATCACATAACGCAAAGTGTAAAACTTACGTAGTGACATTGTCCCACAGATAATACTCAGCTATAATCTTGCGTTACATAATACGACAAATTAATCCGAATGATGGCAGAAGGGATCGAATTTGATCCTCGCGTGGTATTGTAGACAGTTCAAAAATATATAATTTCTAGCAACAGACGAAGTGACAGAGCAAAATACAAGCGTCTTGAGAATCTACAAGGAAAGGAAACAATTTCCCTATTTCTTATAATGAAAGAAGTGACTGTATTCATCGGGGGAAGATGAATAGGCCATTTTCTGTAGCAGCTTCTACCCCATGAACGATGCCATCCATAGACAATCATTTCCATATTTTCTGCATCATTTTTTCTTGTTTGGTATGTTTCCTTAGTTTGACGCATTGTTTTTTTTTTTATATTGTCTGTAGGAGATCCAAAGCAAATACCATTTTCCTGTGATACAAGATTTTGAGCATTGGAGACATCAGTAGAAAGATGATTTCTTTTTCGAAAATTTTTATAATACTGGATTGTTTACAGTCTGGTCTGATGTGACAGGATGACCGACGAAAAGGTCAAAGTCATCTTATCAGAAATGCCGGTCACTGAACTTCTTTCAGATATGAATGGAGGTGAACGGTAAAATTTGGTTCCAAAAGTAGGGCATGTTTCCAAGTTATGAATTTTACATCCCTAGTGGTGAGAGAAATCATACAGAGTAAGCACATTCATTTCACATTTCGACAGATGTGCTATGCTGATTTCTCAGTGGATATTATTTCACCTGCAGGGATGAATTATTACCCTGAATGCTTGATTAAAATTAATTACGATGTTTTCTTTTGTACAAAGAAGTTTTGTTAAACTGATCATATTCAGTTAAATTTCATCTTTTGTAAGAAACTTCCAGTTCGTTTTATCCCTTATTTTATTCTATCTATTCGAATCTGACAGCTTAAAATGATTTTGAAACTGGAGCAATATAAGTTACAACTTCAAGCGTAGCGTTTGCATTTCAACAATACCATTTTACGTGTGAAGTATTGATGAAAGCATTACATATAACTAAATTAATATATTTCAGTAATAGATACGATGTTTTTATAACGACTTTCATTTTCTATTTTAGAAACATGAAGACAGAAATGTACCGTCACTGATTAACAGCTAGTGACCAAAGTGCATCTTTTCCGTTTTACCGCCACTTTAACATATGCTGCCTGATCAATGATCAACTGGTTACTTCATATCAGCTAAAAAGTATAATGGGTCTTATACGTTCATTGTGAGCATATCTGATCGCAAACTCTTGAAAAATAAGGGTGATTCATTTAAAAATGGTATGTGGTATCTGAAACTGAAAGTAGCTATTTGTTACAGCCCCCTCCCCCTCCCCCAATAAAAGATATAGACAGTCCTGTTTAGACCATGAGATACACAGAAAACCTAAGGTACGTAACATTTATGATTGTTATAAAATGAAATTGTGATGGATATGGTTATGCTAATGTCGTTGCCCCTGTCCAGTAGAAGTAATAATTGAAGAGTAAAACGGTTCAGCTTATGGTTGAACCGTTTTTTTGCTTCAAATTGTGGCCACTTAGTTTTCAAGATCGAATGAAGCAATTGTAAGAATTTGAAAACACGGGGAAGAGGAGTATTTACTAATGGTAGCGAATCTGGACTTTAGATCCCAAGAAAATCTATCTTGAAGGAAAACTGACAAAAGATGGAGAGAAGTTATTTATGCAAGTAATGATTTTAGACAGTGCCACGTTATCTCTGGAGTTCACGGTCGGAAAGAAAGGACATTCCTTCCGTTTTTTTAGAGTATCACTTGTAACATTTAGGTACAGGTGAATATCATTTGTCATTTCATTACTTTCAGTATTTAACGAGACAGTTTTTCATAGATCTATGCAACAATTGCCAGATGAAAGAAATTGCATCTAAAATAACATTTTTGTTTTAACTACGACCTGGTCAACTCGATATGATATATCTGCAATTTATTTAGTTTGCAGGAGAAAGGTAAGATCACTACACGTTGGGGTTGGAAAACGATATATTTGAAGAAAATATTACAAACAGTGAAAGCAACGACAAATCGAATGAAGACCATATATGTTAGCTTCCTTTTCCTTCATATCATAAGTCAGTGAGTATCCCTGATCTGCAGAACAGTAAATCCTGTTGATATATCTTTCACTTTTCTGTGTCCTGTTCTTTCCGGAGGTAATCGATGAGTGATGCCATGAATTTGACGACACGTGACCATATTTATGACACCAGAAACGACGTTTGACTTGGTTTACTTACTACAGAATTAACATCGCCTTTCAACATTTTGACCATGAGATCGTTGTCGAGCCCTCGCGTTACACATTACATTTATATGTCGTCAGATTTTGTTGTGCTAAGTTGAAGAGTACTTCAGCGTTATTCTGATGTTCATATATATTAGTGTTATTGACCTCATTGTTTCCTTTCCCCATCAAGTTTCTCCCATAACCACCAAACGTAGGTTTCATTCAGTTCAATGATTTCCACATGTTTTCAAAATCTATATCGATTTTTTAGGACATAACCAACGTAGGAGCGGTGCTTACAGATCTCATAGACAGGAACGTGCATTTCTAGAAATGACAGGTGAAGAGAAAACAATACAAACGAGAATAAAACAAGAAACACATCAACATACTGCGCACTGTTGGAACTGAAGAAACATGCGGCGTTCTCTTTGCCCGGTGGTTGTTTACATTACGTGCGTGTCATGTGCTGTAATTGAAACAAATAAACAAACGAACAAACAAACAAACAAGGTGACTGATACATTGTACACTACGTAAGGCAGACATGGACACAAACTGGTCGTGGGAGGTAACCGTGCCATCATTCGAGATCGTGTGCTGTAACTTTCGAAAAAGCCACATTCAGTGGAATCCCTTGCATCGGCAGAGAAATTAATTCTTGTTCGACGAATTTCAGTCCACGGAGGGACTGAAAGACGTTCGTGTTTAGCAACATGCTTTTCTTGCATTGTACAAAATGCCAAAAAGTTTCTATTTCAAGCACTCCTTAACACGATTATGTCATTTGGTGATTTTTTCCCCACCGCCATCATTTCTTCAGGATTTATAGCCATCATGACTACTCAGTTCCCTAGCTTTTCATATCTACCAAACCAAGCCGGCGGCTCTTGAGTGCATCGCTTAAATTCCTTTCCGGACAAAAGAAAGGAAAGATGGCGACGTGTCCTCACACAAAATCGTCGTCCAAGGAATATTTTCGTCTGAGAATTTCAGCTCTATGGTTTATGATATCTTGATCAACTTCGTGTTTTACTGTCAGTGGGGATCCGTCATGGATATTCGACCTGTTGCTTGGTAGAAGAGAGGACGTTGGAGGATCGGGAGGACTCTCTGACAATTTCCGATTTGATAAGTCGTTAGATGTCCTTCGAACTTCGAGCAATTTGGGATCGAAGGGAATATCCAACGATTGCCTTCTCACGCCTGCTCTGGTCGTGCTCGTCGGGGGCATAGCCGAATTTCTCTTCTTTGATACGCGTTTGCTCCGGCAGGCCTCTTGCAGTATCTCCCTGTAGTACCTCCCGGTGAGAGCGTACACGAAAGGATTAAGAGCAGCGTTGGAATAGGCTAAACAAAGGCAAAAAGTATGAAATTGATGACTCAATTTAGGAATGTCGCCTCCACTTATGTATCCGACTAAGTGAATCACGTGAAGGGGTCCCCAGCAGATACCGAATAGAAGCACTACGAGTACGGTCATCTGGGTAACTTTCACCTTCTGTCGTCTGCGAGTGTCGTTGTACGCATTGTGCAGCGATGCCAACTGGTACTTGTTCCAGACAGAGCGCACTATCCTCAGATAACAATACGACATTATAATAAACGGGATGATGTACATAACAAATTTCGAGATGATCTCGTATGATACAAAATAAGTGTTTGCGAGATCTTCAACTCCACAGTAACGAATGACTTCATCGCATCCGTATCCGGGAATTTCGTTAACTTTAAAGAAGATTAAACTTGGAAGATGAAGGAGAAGTGAAACTGCAGAGAAAACAAATAGACGAGAACATATCAAAATAAGAGAAAAAGAAAGGTGTATTTCTCTTGTAAACTTCTTTTTCTTTCTTCTAAAATTTTCTTGCTTATGATTTCAAAAGTTTGGATCTAACGTTTCAATGTTTTCGTTGAATTGTCATATGCGGCAAGTTTTTCAAGAATATTAAAACTCTTGGATATTTCCCTACATCGATGTCATGGTGACGTCAGGGTGTGAGATTATACTCTGACTGCATCCGTAGGTTCATAAAATTTCAAATTATATAGCATATATGACATTTTTTACTTTAGTTCGCAGTCGCAATTCCATTCGTCATTGTTCAGTACCACAAGATGACCCTAGTCACAGGCTTAAATTGACAAATTTGACTTTTATCTCTGGTCCTGGATAATGTCTTTACCAAATGGGGAATTTAGAGGGGCTCATTGTGGTGATTTTGAAGGGTATAAGCACATTAAAATGCTCAAAATTAGCGTAATTAGTCATGTTTCACATCCATAGTTATAAAAGCCGTCAACCAATTTGAATTTTATCTTTTTTGTACTGGCTGTGTGCAATAAGTACTAATATGAAAAGTGTCTGGTCACGAATTTTCAAAAACCAAATTGAATCATTAGTTACTAACTAATTTATGTTAATTTGTATTTGAGACATTGGGATCCTCATAGTTTGACCATTTGTCATTAGTATACAAAGGAAACTTGAAAGGTTTAGAACAATTTAGTGGATTTGAAAACACAACTTAATGACCCTATTTAAATATGGATAGCCCACTTGTGGCCATATTTGGTTTACATATGTTGGGTCAAAAGGAGTACAAATCCCCTTCTTGATCTATGGTCTGTTTTCCTCAAAGACATAACGCCCAAACTTACCTATCCATATTGTTAGATTGGTCATAGTTGTCCGTGTCACTGTCCGGGAAGTAAGCGATTCCATTGGACGAACAATGACTTTATAGCGGTCTAAGGTCATCGCTACGAGAGTTGCACAAGATGCTTGTACCGCAACCTGTAAATGAAAGATGAATAGTTTTATCAAATACCACTGATTCCATCTTTGTATAAATAACGACAACCTTGGAGCGAATTTATAATTAAATGATAATAGAATTTGATTGAGAAAAAGTTTAAGGTAAAATGAAAACCACAAGAAAAGTTATCTTTTACCTAACACTTCCTTTGCTTCTCTTCACGTCTTTCCACTCAATTAAATTAACTCTTACGAAAAATGCATCAGGTACAACCGCACATGTTGATACCGCAACTGCTCTTGGCTTGGCAAAACAGGAAAGGAGATTGACTGCTCGATGTGTAGAAGATAAGTTCAACAATGATATTAATTACAGTGTATCTCATCATCGTTGGGAAAATAATATCTATAAAAAAAACCGTGCTACCGAAATATTTTGATTTTGACTGGGTGTCACGGTGTGTTCGAGCGTGTGTGTAACATTCGGAGATGTAATCTAATTTTTTAAATATGTAATGACTGTGCCCACTAATCGTGACAGAATGGAATCGTTAAAATAGGCATTGATCCACTGAGGTTGGAAGACCATGGGTATCAAAAGAATGCTCAAGTACGGAACTACGGAAGTCTACAAGGGACGTGCAAAAGTGTATCTTAGATATTTAGGCCATGGCAATTCATAGAATAGACCGTGGTACTTTTGCATTTGTTTCATGAGAAGTTCCTAACCAAACGGTAGCCCACTTCACTTATTGCAGTGTTTCAATTAGCTGACACTAAGCATGGCATAGAAGGTGGGGTAGTATCAATGGAAGAGCGGATTACTCTAGAAGAAACCAATGAAGTATGGAGCATACTGTTTATGTTAAGACTTGAGAAACACTTGTCAAGAAGCCAGTTTGCTATTCTCATAAATATTTCAACAATAAACGTGGAAGCATTATGTTATAATTTTATGTGCCTTCTATGTCGAATACACATTTATGAGTGTAAGACATGGTTAGCAGCAAGGGCCCTTGTAAAGTATACTGTACTTGACACTGCGTGCGATCTTTATACGCAGTAATTAGTACTCCGTATTCAAACCTTGTTGTTTGTACAAACTACATAATTCATTATTAAACTTCTACAATATGCATCTCTTGAACTCTAGAATCTGAATGGCTAATACTTGAAGGTTGTTGCAAAACGTGGGGGATCCTTGTCATGATTTCAAGGACGAAGTCAAGTGATTGATATATTCACCTACAATTTTGTAGACTCAGCCAGTTGGGGCAAGCTACTATCGTACCAAATTCTATCCAGTGTGCCCACTAATACTGACAATAAAGTAAACAGTTCATTAGTTACCTTTATCTGGAATGACAGACATAATTATCTTGTTCACACTGCGTGTATTGACGATGCAAGTGGTAGTAAACGGGACATAAAAACACAGTGCCGAAAATATTGTCCAACCAGACCGAGCAACGGATAATTTAATGAATGTTCATTTACACTCTGTTTGGCACCAAATCCTTCCTGTTTTTAAGGATTCACGTTGTGTCTTGAGTTGCGTATTTTATAGTTCATATCATGTCCCAAGTTGCGGTTAGGTCAGAGACGTAAGAAAAGGTCAAGGAATTTGCGTGTCGAAACTCATTAAAATGCATCATATCATGTTACAGGCTGGGTAGAAATAATTTGTTTTTTATTTGTGATATGAAGCCTAACATGGGAGGACAGCTTAGAACTCTCTTAATTGGTAAGAAGTCGAGAAAATCTTAAAGAAATTGTCAGAACTCGGCTGGGTAGAACTTCATTTACGGAACACGGTGATGACCTCCAGACCAATCTCGTTGCCAATATACAAACCGAAAGCAAACAAACCGTTCATGGGACTCTGTCTGACATTGATTTGGTTCTAAATCCTACATTCCGGAGATTGCTTTTCCACTCTAGGAGACTAAACGTCAGGTTTACTTTCTTTCAATCTCTTTCCCTGTCTTCTTTTATGAACTATCAAAAATGGTGGTCCCCCTTCCTTCTCCCACATCTCATTTTGTAAATGGAAGTCGACGCCATTGTGAATGTATTATCAACCTCCGTCAATATGATCGTTTAACTTTCTGCTATCCTCAAACTGAACTTGAAAAAAAGTCGAATTTGCGGTTACCGTTCAAGTTTCGGAAAGGGGGCCACTACTGTCAGAAGATTCTAGTAAATTTGATTAATGCATCCATTTCTTTTCCTCTTTTTTCTATCATTCCGTGACATGGCGTGATATTTGAATTTGAACATTCAACTATTTCAATCTCTTTCAATTTGATTATAATGCAGTAAGTTTGTGTCCAAATATAGATGACAACAAGAAGCTCATTAGGGATAATTTACTTTGCTCCCCTTAGATACGAAGTGATGATAATACCAAATAACATTTTATAATAATCATACAGAAATTAAACAGATGGAACAAAAGCACTAAACATAGGACAAACAGTAAAAAAAAAACAGTAAAATATAAATGAACTCTGAATACATTAACATGCTGCATGTATTGAAAATACATGCACGCAAGGCATTGTTTATGAACAACTCAAAGGTACGATGTGCAATTTCCTCGAAAATCGAAAAACACAAGCAATAACTAAAGATCGCATTATATGTCTTTCAAACTCGATTATAAAATCAAAAAATTTAAACCAACTAGTTTATTGTATTTGGTTTATTGTGCTGCGGTCGATTCCTTCACCCTTATTAGCTTTCGGACAGGTATATCACGTTCGACATGGCTTGTTTGAAAGTGGCCCAACTCAATAGAATAAGTGAACAGTTTCCTGTGTTACGTTGCTACAGCTTTTCATATTTTTCAGTCGCTTAAGTTGTTATCATGACAAAAAGTAAATATAACGAGTAGAAGCAAACTGTAGATAAAATTAAGTTTCCTTCTCCAGAATATGATCTACTTCATCAAAGATTGAGTTAAGAGAACATTGTGAATTGCAGAACATGAAGGAAAAAGTAACACTGTAAATTGTAGAGCATGGAGGAAGAGTAACTTTGTGAATTGTAGAGCATGAAGGCATTGTTACAGATTTGCTTGATTGCTTTAGGGCAATTATGAAGATAAAAACAAAGTTGCTTGACCGAAAGCTTTTTTGAAATACTTTTCAATTCCATTTCCCTCCGTCGTTAGTTATGGTGCATGGCCCGGCAGAATGTCGTCTAATCGAAGCAGGGTCAAGGTTACCGTTCAAGTAGCATTGGCAATCGATACCCCGTCTCTACAGAGCCCTCTACAGTCCTGTATAAAAACGTTTTTCTTTTTTCTAAACGTCATATCAATCGAAAGCCCCGTTTCGCCCAAAACCTATAGTACCCTAAGTTTTCTCTGGAAACACAAAAAAAAAACGTTTCTGTCAGCGATCAGGCACAGTCTTTCCTGCAAATCTGGATAATCGCGGTGGGTACGCAAAGATAACATCGAAAGCGGTGAAAACGTTTCATCCTGATTAGATATATACGTATATGTTGTAAATTGTTGCCCCTAATCTTAAAGAACTATATTTTTTGTCTACAGTACTGTGCTGTATTGGAGTCTTCCAGGCCGGCACAAAATTTTACAACATCGAACCATTTACCACAGTAGTTGATTTACAGTGATCAAGGTTATCAATGTGCATTTTACAGTAATACATTGTACTGACATTTTATGGTAATGAAGAAATAATTGTAAATTCGGTACATTACTGAAAATGTAATGTACTATACCAATATACCACTATACCATTAATTTACTATGAAAAATTACAGAAACACGTTTTCGAGTTTACAGTAAACAGAACTGCAAACTATTGAAAAATCCGCCCTTTTGATTGATCGACATCCGGGAATTTCAAGCCTTGGGCATTTAAAACATTTGAGTTGCATCCCCGAGGCAATTGGATCATTGCACCTGGTTTGCCTGCAGTGTTCCTTTCCGTCGTTATCCCAGGGAAAATTGCAGTTATTAAACACACAATTTTTGTCTTCGCCCCTTATTTTCCTATGAATATAGGGTAAGATTCCTCCTTTAAAGCAGGATGTGTTGTTATTCCTGCAATGCCAAAAGTGCACCAAAAGACTGGCTATATTTTCGTATAGTTGTAAAAAGCTGTACAGACTACCGCACCGTGGTCTATTGTCCAAATAAAGCCTAATTTCCTGACGTTTCTGAGGAAACAATGCGTTTTTCTTGTGTGGTCTTCTCACGGAAGTGTCGCGCGTTTACTACACGGCCCGGTTCGGCTAACTTTTTAACCGAAAAAAGGATCACCCTTCTTTCCGCCGTAATTAACCATCTAATGAATGAAATTTCACCTGAAAGAAACATATCGTAGATTACCTTCCAAATTGTCATCGAATGGAAGAGAATGAGGGAGAATATTTGTGGGAGGCTATTTGAGGGAGGCTATTTTGAGGGAGGCTATTTTGAGGGAGGCTATTTGTTTCCCTTCAAACAGCACATCCTACTTTAAGCGAAACATTTGAACATTGATAAAGTTTCTTTTTTGTTTGAAATGTTATTTGCGGTTAAAATTTAAAGTGACATTTGCAAATACGACTTTTACTGTGAACGACGATTTGGTTTTGGTTCTGTCTCCGATTCACTGATCTCCTATTGGCTTTCCTTGGATATCCAATATTCATTTACGCCTGGCTTGTCAACATTCGCTTCTTACTGTCTAATAGGAAAAAATCATGAGGCGTTTTGATACGGGAAAAAATATTCTTTTTGACGATATAGCTGAAAGTTAAAGATTGGTAAAAACTTACATTTCTTTTACTGGTCGAAGTATAGTTACAAGAATACAAAAACAAACGTTCACGTTCGGAACTAATGACCTTGAAGGGCGAGGAAATTGATAATGAGAGTTACTTTACACATTTGGAAGTGAATAAAGGTATGGTTTCTGCTCGGCATTTTTATTTTATTTCAAGCTTATTCTAAAATTTTTGTTCCCAATTGTACAAAAAATACTCAAATAATATAATATGCTGATAATTATGTAGTGGAATATTCAAGTGACATATTGTATGAATCCTTCCGTGTTGAGAACAGTTTTCAGAACTCATATTATCAGTAATCATATTGTTTACTGCCTTTTGATCTATCTAAGCTTCTTTCTTGTATGCTTTTAAGTCATATTTCTGTAGTTTACTTTTTTCATGTTTTTCATATTTTCTTTTACCAATTAAAATTACGCGATGAACAGTCTACGGCGTAGAGGACGAGGTTCCTTTTTCTCTAGAAATACAGGAATTTTTGCCAGTTAATTGGATGGTCCATTATAAAGGATGGAGACAATAGCTTCTCTTTGTTTGCTCATGGAAAAGAAGAAAAAAAAAACGTTTCCTATCAATTACGTTAATTTGGCTACTGCTGACGTTGCGGAGGGAACACTGTATTGAAAGTTGAGAAAAAAGTCCACCTATGTCACATTTTTGGTATTCGGTCACAGTGTTGTTTGATGTAACTGTCTTTTAGTAGCCAACACTGAGTGAGATTCCAGATGCTGATTGTGAATTTACCAGGTTGTGAATTTTGTGAATTTGGTCGTGAATTTACCAGGTTGTGAATTTACCTGGTTGTGAATTTTACCAGGTTGTATTCTACAGTATTGAGATGTTGAACGACCTTCGGTATTGATCATCGATCGCTATCGATCTAAGTATGTGGATATCTGTTGTATGTTCCAGGTTATTCCCTGTCACCCCGGTTATGATTCAAATTCGAAGAGTAACTTCCGAAACCTCGAATTCCCACCTAAGCAAAACCAAAATGCAAACTCGACCTTGCCGGATAGGGACCTTTGACTTATCTAATAACGTCTTCTACTTCCTGTTAACCTTGATGTTTTGCTTTTAGCATTCGTGAAAGAATTTTTGACCACTAATGGTTCAAGACAAAACAACTCCATGATTTGTCCAGAAGCAATTCATTCGAGAGGCCGTCAGTCTATGTATAAATGAAATCTGCCGTAATGGCATTGACGAACCTGTGAAAATTGGGAGAAGAATTGCATCATTTTAATTGTGAGGAAGATATCCATCATTGTCAATCGTCGTATACTCAACAAAGCAGAACTGGCTTTCGCCAAAGTTTAATGATATCATAGGCAATAGAGACTCAAATAGTTAAAACGAACGGCCGGTGTAAGGAACAGTTATGTCAACTTTCTCACTTACCATGTGATGAATGCCGGCCACTTTGCAACCAAATGTGCCATTAATGGGACGGCGGAGGCTACACATGGGTTTAACGACTTCACTGAAGCAGGTTTGCTCGTTGAGGAGAACAAGTATTTATTTGAAGACCGCCAAATGGAGCGCTTTCTTGACTTATAATCTGTCTGTTTTGTTAGGGGATCGACTTTTTCAGTACAATTAACAGTGTATTCGATGTATTCTTATCAACAAAAACACTGTCATTTCTACATTTAAACAATATTTGTTTCTTAATTAAACTATGTAAGTAATGATTTACGTGAAGTGGGTTTCTTTTCAATCACCTTATTAGTAACCAATATGTGAACTTTCATTTCATGATATGTGTTAATTGCTACAGAATGCGGTCATATACACAATATCTTTATATTGGACTGAAATGTAAGAAAAGAAAAAAAAACAAGGAGGAATTCTTATAAGCTGTGCTACTGGCAGAGTGGAATATTTACAGTTACCTGTATCTGCAAATATTTACTCAATTCAGCTCGAACAGCAATATATTGCTTATTATTTAAGTGCAGATTATTTGGTTTATTTGGTACGATGTAGCAAAGGCCAAACAAATCGTCACTGTCAACTGGCCGATTTACCTTTGTTTTTAAGTTTTCTATCTACTTTAACTCGAATTCACAGACCTGAAGGATTGGTGGAATGATTAGTTTAAAAAAATGCTAAAAAAATGTTAAAGTGATTACGTGCGTAGGCAAACAGTAAAAACATTGAAATTTTATCTTCAAAAGTTTGGTAGGGCTTTTAATTACACCATTCAGACAATCTGGGAAAATAAATAGGTCTCAGTTGGTTAATTTTGCAATATGATTTCAAATTCGTCTAACATAACGACAAAAAGTGTAGAATACGATAAAGTAGTGGTTGACAGTTTTCATTCAAATCAACGGTGTGCTTCTTAGAGCAAGCCAATGGAAAGTATACTAGTATTGAATATTCAGTTAACAACTCAGGATCACTGAAGCCGCGGGCAAGGTTGTGCTCAGTTCGTAGGTTATTGGTAAATACAGTGTTTCCTTTCACCAAATACTACAATTTCCGATACCTTCCAAGGAGCGACGACTTGAGTAGTATGTTTTTTATACACTAGTGAGACCTGTACTGTTGCATATTCATTATGTAGGCGGTTATAGTAAGAACCGTTAATTTTCAAATATGATTTCTATTTTTTACTGTTTTTATGCCAATCCCGTTGCTTTTCGAAGTAGTTACTGTCATTTTCCTTCATTGAAAGACATAGTCCGTTCATGTACAACCTCGTGTGTACATTTAAAAATAAAGACAAAGTTAAGATCAAACATAATCTTATCTTTTGGTTTTTCAGTTCACACGCAATCACTTTAAATTGTAATCATTGCTGCAACGTATCATGTTAAACTCTTATCATACATAATGTCATCAGAAAGTGATTTAATCGTGTTTAATCGTGAGTATAGCTATGGAATGAACAGCGACTTGAACACTTCGTGATGCAAAGATTTTTCTTCTTGCAAGTAGAGATGCCCTGAGGATGTTAACGTTATACTGGAGGAACACGTACACTGCCTCTCGAGCTATGGTCTCATGGTTTCATGATGACATCGTTAACACCAGACAACGCTGTTCAGTATTGAGTTTTCGATACAGCCACTTTCTACAACTAAAAGAGTATAACTGCTGCTCTTTGAAGGCAAACAATTGCACACAAGTATGTCACAATGTCATATATCGTGTTCCACCCTGTTTTATTACACTTAAAATCTCATCACACTAAGCTATATTTTTACCTTCTGGAAAGCAAAATTCTCAACTAATTCTAAGTTACGTAACATAGTAAGTGACTACAGAGATGCCAGCGTCTCGTGTCTCTTCCTCTAAAATGAAGGACCCTCCAACCTCACCTCTTTGTTGTTTTACTGAGGTTCAACTTGTTGCAAATCCTCATAGCCTTAGGTCAGTTTTATCACCTCATGCTGTGATGACCCACATGGTCAATTAAACATCAATATCGTACAGCAGTTCGGGGGTGTTGATTCAATATCTATGATTTCTTGAGCTGCGTTGCAGAGATATTAGGTGTCGCGTTCATTGGCTAAACATGTGTAATCGAGCATGGAAGAGGGTCTATGAAACATTTTAGCACAACCATAACGTCATGAGAAATTTAATTCATATGTAAACAAAGATCGTAAATTCTGTCGGACCACAGAGCTTAAGCGGAATAAACGCTTTAGTGGAACTTTCAGAGGAATATTCAATTCGCTTAGAACAGTGTAATATAAGTGTATGGTAACCATTTTAATCTACACGACGTATTTTCAACCTCTTTGTCCAAATTGCTGTTAATACATCTTTATGATGCAAAGTTCAATAGCGAATGAACTAGCGACTGCTTAATCGCTGATTTTACTTGCCCACAGTTGTAATGCAGCAGTCAAGCAGAGACAAATTCGGGTGTCCCTGTACTCAGCACTGTCATTTCTTCGATCTTGCTACTCATCTGTTCCCTTTTCCGTCAAAATGTCGTTGTTCTCGAAATATACATCATGCCTTACGAGTTTGAATTTTTAAAATATGCAGCTACACCCTCGTCTTGAAAACACCTGCTTGTCAATATTTGTAGAATTTCGTCCACTGGCCAGGTGGTCCATCTTCCTTTTATCCTTTCATCACAGGCCATAGGCTGCACGTTCGATTTGACCTTATGACTATGATTTCAGCCTCAATAATGGAGAAAGTCTCTTTTCCCCTTAAAACTAATAGTGTTTTGATGTGGTTTGGTCCCTCAAGTAGTAAATTAAAACCTATAACCCATGCAGTCGTTTGTTTCAAAAGTTAAACTATAAGTAATACTAATATGTGCATCTCCGTGGCTTATCACGCTGCTGAGATGTTAGTGGATGTATTGCACCTGTATTCAAATATTAAACAACTCACCCAAAATATACACTATGGGATGTCACTTCAGTATTCTTTTAAATTAGAGACATCGAAAATAGCCGTCACACAAAAAAAAATATGCGTATTTAAGGTGATTAAATTTTTTTAAGTGAATTGAAGTGAAAAATAAATGCAACGCAAACGAATAATAGCTCTCTGAAGGCCTCTTTTTCTATGGTGTATAAAACGGATGCGAGCTCTTTAAAGGAGATAGTTGATTTGAAATGTCAATAAGGAAGTTCAAAACGTGAAGATAAAAATTTGCCCAAGGGAATCTTTTTGGCGCGTTTATACAGCAGATCATATTCACCTCCTTGAAAGGTTGGACGGGCATATGCGAAGTACTCAATATCAAGTGAAATTTAAATTAAGACACGACAAATATTTAGGTCAACGGGGATTATATAGAAATAGTGACGTCGCTTCTCAGTTGGGAAATGCTAATTTAGATTATCTCGCCTATATGTCATGACAGGGAACCCTTGCAGGAATTAGACTAAAGGAAATCTATGTTCAATCAGAATATGCATGCATGTTAGATCGAGCAACACTCACCCATGTTTATACCTGTACGTAGACTAGAAGTGAACCCAAAAAATCACAGTTTTAACACTGAAATTTGCTCGGAACTGTATTCAGTCATATGAGTACGGTCTTGCACATTTTACGTGATATTCGCATAGAAAACTTAAAGTTTTAATTGTGATCAACTTGGATACGTTTTGAACCTGTCGGCATTCAAGGTACTTTATTCATGCTTAATTTTATGAAGTACACAAAATGATTTATTTTAGGCTGCTGAAAAAGAGCTGTGCCTTTGTCATTATTAGACATTTTGGGTTACTCAAAGAATTATCACATTTACAAATACCGGCAAGAAAGTGGAAGCTTATTAAAGTATTTATGTTTTACGTTATATGATTTCAACCCATGATAAAAGGAGAAAACACGGAAAATATTGTCCTTTTGTACATGAAGTTACATATACCCTCAAGAACCCTCTGATAAATTCTGTTTTAGTCAGGACCTTATGGAATGTTTCTATAATTTTCAGTCTCAATAAAACGCTTTACATCATACCGGCTGACTTCATTTTGAAGATCTAAGCTGACAAGTTCATATCGCGAATATGTCCTCTTTAATTGTCAATAGACATTACAGATCTCTTACCGACTTTGAAAACACCTATTCCTTTATGTACATTTTCACTTTCACATTGAATCACATTTTTCCTCTTTACGCCCTTTTTGTTTTGCTTTTCGTTAGTGTTCATTGTCCTTTTGACGTTTTTCTTTATTTTTCACTTCTGTCTTTTGTAAGTTATACATATTTTTTAATTATAAACAAATGACAAATGAGGTTTTTATATCCGTCTTATATCTTGTCTCCCTAGCTTTCTTCGAACCTTATATCATTCCTATAATGCCACAATTTCGTAGCTGTTGCGACATCACAATTTATAGATGTTTTTCTTCGTCTCATTGCGTCGTTCCACCTACACCGTAAGAAAATGGTAGCCTAATAAATGCGTAAAAATGCGTAATGACTACTTCTGTAGCAGAGTGATTTACTGTTTGTTTGACAAGGTAATGCTTTCCTTTA
The DNA here is from genome assembly GCA_021234535.1 of Stichopus chloronotus. Classification (NCBI taxonomy): domain Eukaryota; kingdom Metazoa; phylum Echinodermata; class Holothuroidea; order Aspidochirotida; family Stichopodidae; genus Stichopus; species Stichopus chloronotus. The sequence continues at coordinate 9,849,346 of CM037836.1, forward strand.
TCTCGGTCGTAAGTCAAAGAGTCAAATTTGAGAACAGTTTCGTCATTAAATACACAGCCATGCCATCGCACAGATGCAAATGAGTTGTGAAATGTAGTCCAGAATCAGGTTGTCGGGAATCATTTGGCCTTGTGGACGCTCATTGTTTATTCTCACGCTTCCGAACATGTTCTTTGTCTTTTCGCCTAGAGTAAGCGGAATGCAAAATGTTAACCTCATCCATTCTATGCAAAATGAATGAATAAATTAATAAAGAAGTAAGTAGATAAGCAAAGAAACACACGAACGAACGCAGGCACGCACGAAAAAAAAAAAAAAAAGGAACGAAAGAAGGAACGAACGAAAAAATAAAGGAATAAATGCATAAAAACATTAAACCAGTTTAGAGCTTCTGCTTTGTGCTAACCCTCTCTGCCATATAATGCACGAAATTCAAAATAAGGGGAAGAGTGTATTTACTTTATTCTTCCCAGAATTAGATTATTAGTTAACTCGCTACTACTTCGAAGATGCATTCATGTTTCCAAGCCAGCTTCCTGAGGTCGTGTGAAGAGAGTTTAAATGGTTTACCACACGAGCTGCCTTATTCGCCTGAATACGACTATTTTATTTTCCATGGGCGACTCTACTGTGACGAATAACATTAAATTCAGTGGTATCAGAGAGCAGAAATACGTCCATGATAAACTGAAGTTTTTACGGAGCTATCAATGAAACTGTTTGTAATGTGAGTGCAACGTGGCGCGAGTGTTCAATAACAAAATATACATCTTTACAAACCCATAGGTTATTTGTGTCATAAATTTGGAAAATTGAGCAGGCTATTCTGTGTCACAGTTTGCACCCTCATATATGTACACGCAATCAAACACTTTTAGCATACTCCAGAAGTTCCTTTTGGTCATTTGAAGTCCAACATCTTCAGTTTCAAGTGGTTAGTTTGATGTTTTTTTTTTCTTTTGGTATTGGGACGAAAATGTTCTTGAAAGAAGATTCTATGAGATATGGCTCTCGTTTTGATCGCTAACGTGCTAACTTGGATTTAAGTTTGTCGAAAGCTTTATTACCTTTTAGAGACATAAAGTGAAAGACTACATACATACCACACAGCATATGAGTCAATCCCTATTGCTACAGTACTTCACAATAGTTAAAAGGGTTGACGTCAAAATATTGGATATATGTAGACATCTGCGCAGTGTATTTTCATGACTAGTGAAGTTATATTTATAAAGTATCACATGTAAATCAGCAGGTGTGGTTATTTCAACTTTGAGAATGTTACTTTTGCTATCATAAGGGATAATGATAGATATATAATAAATTTTATTACAGAACTTTCACTTATTTCTTCAAAAATCTATACTTGGTTTATTTCCCAGAAAATTAAATTTTCGGAAGGCTTCCACAGCTTCGAAAGTGTTCTAAATTAAGAGGTTTCAAAGAAAATGGATTTTGTTGATACAAGGACGTTGTAATCTTTTTATGAATGAGGTTAACATCTTAAACTAAAAAAAAAAAACAGTGGTTTCATACATTTTGCTCAAGTTTGTTTATAACGTTGCCGAATACTCTGCTATACTCATCAACGTTGATATTTTTTTTTTTGTCTTTGCAACTACGCGTATAAGATATACTGCCGTCTTAATTGCAGATTTATCATCAATTCAGTTGTTGTATGTGGTGCAAAAAGAACAAAAATCAAACAAAATCGCTGACTACACGGTGGAAGTTATCAATCAGGGGAACCTTTAGATTCGATTTACATTTTCGTTGGCACAGTGATTTCTAGTTCGCAAATCTATGTATTGCTTTAACACGTTGCCATCGGTGCTTTTCGATTTGGGACGTTCATTGCGCTGAAAGTGTGATGAAGTGAAACATTGTCAGTCACGTAACAATAGCCAAAGGGTTCAGACATGTTTGACTTGCTGCTCCTTTTCAAAATTAACTATGTCCCGTTCATTGTTCCTATTGTGCGTTCCTAACACCTGTCTGTTCTAAAAAAGCTATGTATGAAATACACTTCAGGGTACTTGGGGGGTAAAACAAAACGAAAAACAAACAATTGTTGATACGAAGATTTTGAATGCGTCAAATGGTGATTGTCACCACAACGCGACGTAACATGACGTTGAATCGATTCCAATGATAATGTTAACAAGTTAATCGTGGTGATCGGAATTTAACAATAAATCCTGTTTTGTCAGGTTTTTTTTTTCATTTCAGTGACAGCTTTAAACAGGGTTAATTAGTCACATGGGCTCGTTTTTATTAATTTACTACGCTATAGTAGATATTTACTGCATTCAGTTATTCTACTTCATTTATTCGTTTAAACTTTAATCCAGTTTCTCTTAAACAGTGAATAAAAAAACACGAAGTATATGTAATAATAATGTAATGTTTAATTTTCTTTTGAAATAATTACAAGTTTCGCTATATCTCATTGACAAAGGCGAGAACATCTTATGTTGGGTTTACCGTAATTAAACTTCATAACAATCGCTCTCCTAAGACAGAATCATTGTTGAAGTCCATTCTTTCGCATAAATGTCGCATCGAGAATCAATGCAGAGGAAGTTGGTCTATATGCAATGATTGCATGCCGGCAAAGTGCAAGTGATTTCTACACATCCACGCCAAAAGGGACTGGAATTGTCAGCTGTCTGTGCATCCGTCTAGAAGACAGTGAGACCTATATATAGATTATATTTCTGACCAACAAAGTCTCTTCTATCCTGAAATTAAATTAATGTGGCTTTCAGATCAATTTGGCTCTTAACTGTTGCAACAAAATTCGTCCCTGTTTAAATTTAGATTCTATCCCATTTCTTTGGGCAAGTTTGGATTGTCAGACCACAATAGCGTCCGTGGACTTCCTAATCTCAAGGAATAACGTAGAGGCTGAACAAAATTCAGCAAGTTATGTATATCACGTTACAACAGAGAGATACATCCTGACATTAAACTTGATGACAACGCCTTTGACGTCAGATAATCCCGGAAAGGGGTTCCTTCTGAATTTAGGTTGTCGTCAGGGACGTTATTTGATGACAATTAGTGGGGGATTAACTATAAAAGTAGCATTCAAGGTAAGCAAACCGTACGAGGGATATTTCAACTGTAGGAATGAGACGGAAAGTTTCATATATCGTCATCAGCAGCACATTAACATCATATAGTATGAGAGAATGTGTGATGCCGAAAATATGAGTCTTCGTCGGATAGCTGTAAATTGTGAAGGGCTGTTATGGGCAACACAAAAAAGTAAGTCATGTTAATCTTATAAAATGTCTCGCATAGAACATATCAGAAAGCATCCTTCAGTCTAGAGCAGTGCTTCTTAACCGGGGGGGGGGGGGGAATTCCCCCTGGGGGAACGTTTGGGGTTCCAGGGGGGAACTTTTTGCAGAGGCTTTCAGCCTGATTCTTTTTAGAATTTGGGAAATATTCATGATAAAGAGCAAAATTTGACCTTTTTTTTCTTTTTTGACCCCAAGTTTTGGGTACCTTTGAAAAATCGTAACATCCTAACCGTTCAAGTTATCATCGCATTCTTGGTGTCATTAGAAAGAGCAGAAAATTCTGAGTAGAATAACTGTGCTATGACATCTCACTGGAAATCATGTGTTTCTGATATATCTTTCCAAGGGGAACAGCCTGATTGGCTGATTGTCAACGGGGGAACTGCAAAGAAAAAGGTTAAGAACCACTGGTCTAGAGGGTACGACAAACACACAGTTCTACAACAATTTCGATTTTTCGTTGCATGGTAAGTATCAAGGATCTTGTTGCAATTGGAGGGAAACTTAATACCGCCTCTGACTTTCCTTTCATACAAAAGGATAAATCAATTAAAAACAAAAGCAATTTATTTAGGGGCACGAATGATACATCGAATACTCTCCAAGTACGATATCACTTTATTAATCATATGCAAAAGCAAGCAAACAAACAAAGAAACGAACAAACAACAAACTTATGCCATTTTTGGTATATCATGGCTGTGATAAACTTTGTTCGTAGAGAAAGTAACAATGCTGTAGTATCTATCTGACTGGAAAGTTATTTGAACTTCGGAGAAGAAGTTAAGGGCTGTCTCTGACATATGCTGCCCCAGGTGATGTCATCTTAGATTTACAAGGTCCTGCAGTAAGAATTGCTTGCAGAAAGTACGAAAATGTAATACAATATTGTTCCAAAAAGCAAGTCACTCTACGAAATTGACGTTTTCTGATATTCGATTTTTTCTTTCTTGAACACACCAAATTAACCAATTGTGGTGACCATGGGTGAATTTCGTTAGACTTTGTCAAGGTGGAGTTGCTTAGTGTTATTGCACAACGCACGATGAGAGTGTTAAAATAGAACTGTGTCACTGCAAGTCCGAAGGATGATGTCTGTGTTTTAAGCGGACAGGCCTTATACATCCACAGTGGATGGCTTTCATTCAGACCTATACCGATCACCTCAGTGACGCTTTCAGATAATACAGATGAGAGTTACATAGGGGCATATTATGCATGCACTACACTGTTAGGCCAAGTCAATAAAAATAAAAAAGTAAATGTTTCGCCACATATGGAAGACTTCCTCCAAAATATTTACTCATTTTGTGAAGTATGTTTGGACTAGCATACTGCAGAACTGTATAGCATACGGCTATCAACATATATTAGGAACAAAATTAAAGAGGAATACTGAACGGTGATACATACTGAACATATTGTGAAACATAAACATAAACATTGCATTTACAAAGAGCAGAATCTGAATTCTGATCAATCCTCATCAACAGACAACATTAATTTCAACTTCTCTTTATGAAGTGGCCTCAGCCAGATTTCAAAAAAGAAGAAAAATCTGTGGTTTTTGGGGATAATTGAAATTTTAGAGCAGTTACAGATGAGGGAAGAGGCACAAGTCTCTTACATATGAGGGTAAACGCCTAACATGGCATTCTGCAAAAATTTTCTTGCGTTCTAGTAATATCAACAAGGGATGTATGTTAAAAAGGGCACTGTGTCTAAATGTTGTGGAGAGGGGGATTTATTTCCCTAAAACCCTCGACCCCTCTAGTGTACACGACAATGGTTTACGTGGACAAAAAGTGCATACTAAGTATCTAACGGCTTTCTCACAATCGGGTCTTCTCCTTTTCAGTGAGACGAGAACCTAGCGATGTGGAAAGCCTTTCTCTTTCTTTCCCAAATGATAATCGCGTGCACTGCCACCAAAATTACGGTACCCCTTGCCTATCAATGCATAAAAGTCCACAGCTCTCCAGGCTAAGAAAAGTCGTGTGTATTCGTCTTCTCTCGACGGTTATCATCTGAGATCTTTTTCAAGTGTGTACATGAACCGTGAGGCCGTTCATACATTTGACGCTGTACTTACAATGACTCTCAGGTATTGTTGTCTACATGACCTGTTTTAAATCCTCCTCTCCCTGCCTCTGTCTAATCGAATCGGTTATATTTACAAAACTTCAAGTGGATGAAATGGACAAGCTTTGAAATCTCGTGGGAGTTTGTAAAGAAATGCCCTAACCCATGTCAAGTCTGCAGCACAATTCAATACCCCGTAAGCACGGATTACTCTTTTAAAACTGAAGTAAGTATGGGTCACAGGGGACGCGATGAGCGCATGACGTCATACAACGCAAAAGATGGAGTGTTACATAACGGCGTTCATGTTGTGAGGAAAAAAACCTAAAACAGTCCCATCAATCTGAGTTAATATGGATTGCAATTTTCCCTTTTGCTTTTGCTGTATACCGTAGTCTTAACTTACTCCAGTACTTATTTATCAAATCCATGTCTTTTTATTTAACTAATTCATGGAATCTTTTTCAGCTGCTAATTTTGTGATGTAAGACTGAAAAAAAAATATATGTGAAGCATGTGAACTATAATTGGTACATTCCAAGCAAACGAATGTAAATTTTACTCGACAAAAATAACAGAGCAATGAAAGTCTCAAATTTGTTATGTACCATTATGAAAGTTTCTTTTCAAAGCACGGAAGAGTCATCTAAGCGCTCAACATCACTGAGTGTGAAGTCTTAATCGTAAAAAAGCCTTTAAATAAATGTGAATTCGTTGCAAACTTTGCATTAAAATGTAAACTCGTTTGGAAGTTTTTTTTTTTTCATGGATGATTCTGGGGCAAAGTTGTTAAGACATTTTATCCTTAAACTATGGTTTCCTTTTGTTGATTTCTTGTATTAAGAACAATATAAAATATATATATATAATATATAAAAAATATACGTTTGAAGGATACCCACATGCAAAGGACGACCCACTCTTTGAAAGAAAGAAAAGGTCCTTTAGTTGTCCTGAAAAAGGAAGCTACAAGCTTCTTTGAGAATAATGCCATCAATTACTTAAAAAAGTATAGAGTTTGTTAGGGACATTTTTATCCAGAAGGGAAAACACTTCGCTTGTCAAGTAAAAATTTCTTTCGACTACACATTTCGAGTGACATGACTGAACATATGTATCACATTAGCTATAAAAACCTTAGCAGAATATTATGTCATGGGACAACAAAAATCGCCCAAATTTAATCTGTTAGTCGAAGAAGAACGTAGACGAGCTACCACTAAACGTTTGACTATGACAAACTGAATATAAACCTTCTAAAATCTGAAATTTGATCTTGTTCACGATTTTGTTTCGTGGTGTTTAGCTTGATTTTATTATCCTTACGAACAATGCATTTATTACATTCTTTATCTTTTTCACTTTAGTCTACGTCGGGCAACATCAACCCCACGGTGAAAGGGGGGCCGGGGAGAATAGTGTTTTAAATAGGGACATACATTTCAATGCAGTTGAATAACACTTTACTAAATCAGCAGGGACCTCTCAACTCGGAGTATTGCTTACCAACTAAAAGCTTTTACCCATGGGTGAATTGGCAATTTACTTGGGAGCTAAATCTGTCCTTAATTACCAATTAGTACCAAATTTCAGAAAGGCGATACTCGAATCGGTGATTTCTGGCTGGTTCACCGTATTGGGGACGGATACCTAATCCTTTTACCAACGTCATGGTGATTACTGTATAGCACTGACACTATACTAAGGGAAAGGCGACAGATACTTAAATCTTTATCAGGGAAAGCGTGTAACTCCGTTTGATTCTTGTCCGAATAAAAACAAAAGTGCGTCGCAACAAGGGTAAGGTTGTTATCAGTGGTAGACGTATTTTTTTTTCCATACAGCGTAAAATTTAGTGGTTGATTGTCATTATTTTCAGTGACGTTGCTCGTAATATAAATTAGTGAGATGTGGTTCTCTCTGTACTGTATACGCTATCTCATCAAAAGCACACAACTTTTAGTTTAGTCTGAAAATTTGCAATGGGCAATGTCGAAAGGATTGTGAACGCAGGTAAGTAGTCTTACTTTGTCTGCATCGGAGGGGCTTAAATTGCACCTCCCTATGTCTGCATGAGGCAACCGGTGCAGAATAATCCCGTGAAGGCTTCCTAGAACCTGACGAATGAGACAGAATCTGTTTCACGTCATGACCCTTTTTTTGTGGGCGTTGTAACTTCACATCGATCACAGAGGCCTGTTCGCTCCCAATCGTCGGTTACTTTGATGTTTATGGTGAAATTGCTAAATGCGTTACCTCCCAGTTGACAGGTGGATCTTGTTTTCCAGCAAAATATTTCAAGTATTAGAAATCCTGAAACTCTGTACATAAACGGGATAAGCAAACAGTCGGTTGTATGACTTTTAATTGCCTAATCGTTCTGTCAATGATCCTTTCCATGTTTTTGCTTTCATGTGATAGCCACTTTATTGTGATGTGTTCTTTAGTTGAGAAATTTGCATATTGTCATATTGTTCTAATGTTTTCTTTTGTTCTATCTTGTTATGTTTACAATTTACGATGACTTGTCATTGTTCTTTTGTCTAACTTTCCTATGTACAAAAAGGGCTTTGAGTACATATGCATTAACATAAACTTTATAAATAAATTGCATTATTATAATTAGTATTGTTATCATCATTATCATTATTGCTATCATTCCCTTTCTCATAGAGTATTGATTCCTTATCTTATAAATTACCTAGCCAACTTTTTTTTTTTTTTTATATCTTGTCATTTTAGTATCGTTTCTCTCTTCACTCCTTCAAATACGCTCAACCCGATATTTATATACGACATTATTTTTTTTTTAAACAAGATATCATGTGCACCTTTCCTGCACCTGACAAAATAATTCTTTTGTCAGCTGCAGTGATGCTAGTTATCAGCAACAGGAGCAACAACTTAAACCCACATCAAAATGGAGGGTTTTGATAACAAACTCTTTATATCTTTACACAAACTTTTTCATCATTACGCGGAGTACTCTGTTGTGTTATATAAATATTACTGAAAACCTTCTCTCCATCAATATAAAGATAAATGTGCAATTTGGGTAAATTTGGATGATATCTAGTCCAGTATTCGTGACTCTATTCGAAATGTTTCCTTTAGAATGTCGCAACTGAAATAAAAATCCTGCAACCACTTCCCCGGGTGCTCACCGAAACACTCAGTTGATAATAAAATAACTTTTGTGTAGCGCCCTTCAAACAGTTTTCGGTGCCTGATTTCATTCTCCTGAGCTTCCTAATCAAATCAAACACCAAGAAAAAAACAAAAAAACCTAGCCACATTTGTCAATTCAATTAGCAAACATTATGATGGATAAATCGATTATGATGATGAAAGGTGAGAGAGCATGCAGACAAATGTATACCTTTGACATGACAAGTGAGATGAGTATCTATCCATGACGGGCTTTCTTCCAACATTATTAAAGGAAGATAAATTCAGAACTCTACCTTGAAATGCACAATGAAACAATGAACGGACTTAAATATTGAATGAAATGTGATTAACCATTAAAAATAATAGACCGCATTAGCTTCTCATTTCTCCATAGTTTTTTAAAACGATTAGCTAATATACCGGTTCTAATATCGCAGTTCCAGATTAGATCAGTATTTTTTTTCTTACGGATTGCAATTATAACGTCACCAAATTATTGCAACTTTCTTTAAGATTGGGCAACTCCATGAAATATTTTTCCGTTTCATGTTGTGACTTATTACTTTTTATAACTTTTCGGTCATTTGGCGCCATATTTTTATGTTATATTCTAATGTGTTGATTAGGTCTTCCATAGGATTAGCTCAGGCTACGGCAAACTAAGTTACCCTTCTCTCTTTCAATAAAGTTGGAATAAATAAAGCGCAAATGCTTTTATTTACGCACAATGATATTTGTGCCTGAAATACATTTCTATAAGTTCACATAACCATGGGCATCTTGAAAGCAAAACACACTTGCTTTGCCTTCAGTTGCCATGACAACCGTTTTTCCATTTCCTTCAATGGTAATGAATGAGTTAATCCAAGGTTGTTTGCCCAAAGGTGACTCAAAAAAGGCTCATTCTCAGTCTTTCTTTTACACATAGTCACGGGAGTGAGACCATAATTCACATTCAATTATTACAATAAGGCAAGAGAAATACCACCGTTATACAAAAAAACAAAACAATAATGTTAGTTACGAAACGTGACGTTCTGTAAGTCACCATCTCGACATGTCACTATCCAAGAAGACTAAAATCGTACTAACTTCCATACATGAAAACAAAGGGGTGACAATGTTTTCCAAGATTTTGTTTTTTTCTGTTTTCAACATCTGTCAAGTACCTTGAACTGTATAACATTAGCCCTGCATGAAAGAAAAACAACATTTGTCAAATCATGTCAAGTAGCCTACGTCAAAGAAACATGCAATAGTCATGATGGTGATGATGGTGATGATAGGAATGATGCGGAAGATGGTGATGATGATGATGATTATAATGATGATGGCAATGTGTTGGTATGATGGTGTTGGTGATAATGATGATGATGATGATGGTAATGACGATGATGATGACGACGATGATGATTCTCAAGATGATGATCATCAGAACGATAATGATGATGACGATGAAAATGATGGCGATTATATTAGATATGATGACAATGATGCTGATCATACTCAACAATGGTGACAATCACGATAATCCTGACCACGATGATGATGATGATGATGATGATGATGAAGATGATGATGATGATGATACGGATGATGATACGGATGATGATGATGATGATGATGATGATGATGATGATGATGTTGATGATGATGATGATGATGATGATGATGATACGGATGATGATGATGATACGGATGATGATGATGATACGGATGATGATGATGATACTGGTGATGATAATGGTAATGACATAGATGATTATGGTGGCGATGATGATGACGGAGACAAAAATCATGAGGATGATGACAAAGGTGACGGTAATTATATATCATAGATGGGTTACCTCTTCACTGAACGTGTCCTTCCACACAGTGTTCCAGGCATATTTCGTGAATATTCCATATGAACAGACCTGGGCTTATTCATAACAACGTGCCCAGAAAAAAAAAAAATCCTACGATAATATTTCACCTGTCCTTGAATCTGTAGGTAATTGCAAACGAGTTTCTCATAAGGTAATTACAAACGAGTTTCACATACAACCAAACCTGATGATGATTGTTCTTTGTATAGGTTTGTTCGTGTTCAATATGTAACCTCGAAAGACATAACTTTTCGGCACTTGCTTTAAAAGCCTTCTGGTTCTAAGCCCTGTCAAATGTCACCACGTGTGGTGACATTAGTAGGAACACGCATTTCGTAAAGTGCAAAGCCTTAATGAAATTGTTAAACGTGAGACATTTGTAGGCAACTATTTTTTTTTACTGAGATTCCAACCGTCGTTTGTAGTAGCAGTACAAAACAGGGTATACCAACAAAGAAACAAGTGTGGGTCTCTGCCAGACTTATCGAATTCTAGATAGAGGTTTCATTTTGCAGAAGCTCTTTCCAGGGTTGCCGTGTAAGCTTCCGCTTAAAAACAACTTCTTGTTAAGTATTACGGCAAGGTTTGCGTTTTTGAAAGGGCATATGTTAAAGTTTTTTTCAACATGGACACTTCAGAAGGAACGGTTGCTTTGAAGAAGAGTAATTGTGATTGTTTTTTTTTTTACTTGTGTCTGTTAAATACCACGAAAAAAGGGCAGATTCAAACCACAGAGTTTTGACTAAAAGTAAGACTACTTTAATATTGCGAGTACGTTTGGTGGGCTGTTGAATTTGATTACAGTAATCCTGATGTGTTTACGTTTAACAATGAAATCATCCAAATTTGATGGTTCATTTTTTTTTTGTTTTCCGTTAACAACATTCATCTCAGCAAGATTTTAAGTTGCACCTTTTGCACCAATTGCATCTTTGCACCATTTAATCTTTGCACGAATCACGAAGGTACCTATATTCGAAGTATAAGAGTTTAACCTGTGGGTGATTGGTTGAATGTAAATACGTGAGACAGAGTGGGCTTAGAAACGGCATCAAATGTGCAACTGTGCAATTGTGAAGTTAATCAATTATATTCTTTGATTCCGATATGAATCCCTTTAAAGTATGAAGTAGTCCAAAGCTGAACTTAACACTAAGTCGGTTCACTAATCGTTATTTTTTTTTTTTTTTTTGTTTCTGCTTTTTTCCTGTTTTCTATTTTGTTATCTAATATCTTAGTAGCTGAATACAAGATTCCAAAGGGAGGTGAACTACAATCAAATTAAATCATCCATAACTTTTCTTTGCCTTTTTTCTGGTTCTTCTGCAATCAGAATGCTTTTAAAATTTCCGGTATACGCTACTATCTACTTCAGCTCGGACTGCGAGAGAAAGAATACATTACAAAGCTGCTTGGAGTACCAACTATCCTTCTACTTCGCTTACAGGACGTAGATTAATCGTCACTACAGATTGATTAACCCACTTATCTTCTGATGAAAGATACCTTCTTGTTTGAAATAAAATTCCTCCTGTCGACACAGTTACACACTTTTCAATTCTATATGGTAGAAGAGTTTCTGACGTCACTAATTTTCCTGATAAAGGTGCAAAAGGAATGCCCATGCTGTTGGGGAATTTGTGATTATTCGTCTATACAGCAACTAAAAGTGGAACACGAATGTTAATCTCGTTGATAAAAAAAAAGAAAATCAACTTTCTTTAAACTCTCCCATGATTTTAAGAAGCTGACAACCTCGCACGTCAACCAATAATCGCAGTGATTGTAGAATGTTGGCTCGAGGTATAAGCCATGGGAAATCAGCACTCCAGAAGCAGTATTGTTTGCAATATCACAAAGGGAAATAAAGAACGAAACGAAAAATGGGTCATGGAGAAGATAAAAGAAGACTCGCTAAAACAAAAGTAAAAAAAAAACACGAAATAATCCTCTTAAAGTGACTTTTAAGTCTAGGTATGTATTAACAATGGAATACATCAGGTTTCTTGCTGGATAATTCTTAATCATAAAAGTAACCGACAGCTCATGTTTTGTCATGGTCCTGATTGGATACGGCTCGTTTGTCTACAATGTCAAGGACCAGTCACTAGTACAGATTCGTGAGGGCTTTAGTCATTAACTTTTTCACAGAATGAGAGGTCATGTGATGTATCCTTTCCACTTTATATGACCAGGGAGCTGCCAGTTGGAAGGTGGCCTCAACTGAAAGTCCAAGTGACAGCTCCCTGACATAATTTTACATTACAGCTGGGTAGACTCGACATAGGCGAAGTGGTAACAAAATATATCTATTTGAAATTCTTTAAACTAATAGTAGATTTTGGTGCACACAAAGTGATCTGTCACCAAATATTATATATATTTTCCATGTCGCCAATACGTCATCAGGCTACTCTTTATTAAAATATAAATAGCGCTTAATAACTACACTGCACACGTCGCACCCCTAACAGTGTAGTCGATACCTAATTTAAGTCGTCCAAAAGATCGCATAAAAAAAAAAAAAATGAAGCGCATGTGATGTTCTGTTTACGACTCCTGGTACATGTAATGTTTCCATGCCATCCCTTTAACATACCTGGTTGCAAATTACAACTGAGCCTTCAAATGTTAACAAACTATGCCTTAGAAGTTGCGGTTTGTACACGTTGTATAAAATTACCCGCTGCTAAAAATTTAAATTTGACGTTGACGGAGACTAAGTTTGAACATGCATGATAACGACACTCTAGACTTCGCGTTACTTGATATAAATGTATCAGTGGCCCAAATCAGCCATGCAAGACTCACGACAGCTTTCCTCGATGTGAGGGTTTTCAAACTGTCCATTATGACTGGTGGTTTGTGCTCCTTTTTATTTTCAATTTTATGAGGAAAATGCTTTAACAATGTCAATATTTTCGCCTTTCTCTGTATTGTCAAAGAAAGAAACGTTAGATTATGAAACAAAATGTATGTGTGAATTTTGGCTCTTATTTTGTCTTACATAACAATAAAATACTTCCCCAACAGGTTCGTTGTATAAACTATAGTTATACCTGGAATATGAGTTGGAAATTTGCCAGATTTTGACACTGAATGTAAAAGATGTTATAGCCACCACAAAAACGTTTTATCCCATTTTTTTTGTTCATAAATATTCACATCCATTCCAATTGGTCTGTTTGATTTCGAGTAACAGTAACTGCTGGTTAGGCTTTCTTGGAGAGTCTGAATTTTGCAGGGCTAACAAAAATGTTGAGACAACACACAAAGTTACTTTTCAAATTGTGTGACAGGTGATCTTTTAACCTACTTTCTCTTAATTGAAACTCTGACAAAGAAAAAGACAGACGACCAGTTGATTGCTAATACAACTCATTATCCAGCTTTAAGAACACGTAACAGTTCCAACCATGGAACTGTAACGTATTGGCCTTGATCAACGTTAACCACCATGCAGTCGGTTAAATTTAAACAAAACCAGTGAGGAGAAGATATATTTTTAATATTCTGTGAGAAAGAATCATGAAATAATGGGGATGTATTATCGTAGTAATTAACTTTAGAGTCTGCCCATAAACTTTGCCAAGGCAGGGCGCATTTTCTTTCACGGTCTCATAGTATCTGAATATTACGCAGTGTATATGAAGGTACAGACTCACACATTCTACTCTGTTTCAAATGAAGATTGTAGAAACTAAGGAAAGAGTTCTCCGCTGTCACGGAAGTTCCCGTGTTGCTAACGTAGAATAACGTCAGTAACTTTTGATAAACCCATATCAATCATGCTTAGCTGCAGTATGCGTGATAAAAACAATAAACTGTAGTCATGGAGAAATACATTTTAAATTAATACGAATCCACAGGGTGAAAGCGAGTACGTGCAGCTCATACGGAAATACCAACATTTAGAATTATAAGAATGAATGTTATTCCAAATTAAATCCTATAACGTTCTCAGACATGAGGGATCTGTTATTACATGATTTGTTAGCAGTTTATGTTTAATGTTGCATTGAGTTTCAATTACTTCAAAAACGTCACACGATGACTTTGAAATTCCCTAATACTGGGGGCTTTTCATTCCTCTTCATCCTAACAGAAACTCCTCGTCAGTCTTTCTGTAACTACCAAAAAAGGAGCTTTCTTGTCTTACATTTAATGCTCTTTTAAAAGAGGTGATTTTCAAGATTTATATCTCAATATTTAGAAATTATCAAAAGATTGCAATCTTGCAAACTATTTGCCAGAACATAAGGAGATACTGTTGATGGCCAATTCAACGAGCAAGGATGTGAAGCAGTAGGAACGTCACCCCTTGTACGAAAGGTCTACAAATTTGTTTCCAACAGCTGGTAAAATTATCCAGTATTAAATCGAGACGTTGTAAAACCACTCAGTTGTTATTAATATTAGAAGGGAAATGTTATATCCTTTCCATTGGTATCAGTATTGCATCGCTAAATTTCCTAAGTGAGTTAGGGACTCTTCAAATCTAAAACGAATTAGTTGCGGTCCCATATATACGTACATGTTAAGACTATTTACGCGAAATGAAACGATGACAAGTTTGCGATGCCCGGCGAGCACTCGCGTGGGTAAAGGCTATATGCAGTACATACAAACTGTATAGTCAAATCGCTATATTCATAGGTCTATTGTGTTTATTGAACTTCGCAATTTTGGTGTTACTGAAAGCTTGTGTTGTCATCTGCAATCATCAGTTGAAAAATATCGAATCGAATAACTAAATGACTCCGGTATTCGCAAAGCCTGAAGATACTGTTTTAGAGATGGAAAATTCGATAGTTTTGTTTGGAAATATACCTAAAAAATCTTGAAATTCCAGGAGATGGAAGAGCAAATTGTCCACATGTCTTGGTATAATGGGAAGGAGAAAGGGTCATTTTGCATTTCTCGACAACTAGTTGGCCCTCAGTTGTCGGTCCAGTTCCGCGACATGTCATTCTTTGAAACTTTCTAGTGGGAGAGAATATAAGAGAACGGGTCACGTGACCTAATTATCTAGGTGGTTGCGGATAGACTGTTGTTGGCTCTCTTTTCTTATTTCTGTTTATTTCTTTAGTTGGTGATCTAAATTCTAACTTCTTACGAAAAGACGAAGACGAGATCTAAAGGTGACTGCGTGTGTACCCAAACGTAAAAAAACATGTAACTTGCACGTCCCAAAGTTTAGTTCGTCTTCTTTTTGGAACACTCAGACAATTTGAGAAAATAAATAGGTTCAGGTGATAATTAAGGGTACCCTGTTTTTTGTATAGCATAACAACAAAAAGTGTACAGCACGATACTGCATGACGATAATGGATAACAAGCAACTAAACTGTTCGCTTCTTTGAAACAAGCTAATTGCAAGCTATATATTTGACTTTAAAGCCAAATTGTGGATACTTACGCTGGTCTACATCGCCATCAACTGTTAATACACAATTATGAGAGAAAGGGATATTAGAGAACCCCGAGTGTTCTTCTTTTGGCAAAGTTGTTTGTCGCTACCCAAAACATACGTGTTAAAACATTTACAGGCTCTCCAATAGAACTTGGTTCTATGGTTTTTTTTTTCTGTTTGTCACCACGGCATTTTACGAGTGACTATTTCCAGAAATTGACTGGTTCAGCGGTTTTTAGAAGTAATTATTGTCAGGTATATAGATTTTTCAATATAACTGTCTCTGCAATTCCTGAAATGTTCTATTTCGTCAATAGCCAATCGATAGTTTAGCAGCCACAATGAGTTTTATTA
Source organism: Stichopus chloronotus (assembly GCA_021234535.1). NCBI lineage: Eukaryota > Metazoa > Echinodermata > Holothuroidea > Aspidochirotida > Stichopodidae > Stichopus > Stichopus chloronotus. The sequence continues at coordinate 9,865,542 of CM037836.1, forward strand.
AGCTAATTATGTAAAGACCAAAAGGCAATCTTGAAGAGAAGCTAAAAATGATTAAGCACTGAACAAACATCGAATTCAACAATACAAAATTTCGTGCAGTACCAGATGGCCATTTCTGACTATTGAGTAACCTTACCTTAGTGCTAGTGTAGCGCAATTTATTAAAGGCCCACTCAAAGAAAGACTTTTTAAGTAAGATAAATATTTTGAAAAATGTTGTTTCTTGGAAGTGAAAAAGAGCAAACCAATCTTTTGATGGTCTCGGAGCGATACCATAGGAATTTTCGAGATTGCAACGGTCCGACGACCAAGACAGAGCCCACGAAACGCCGGTCTCGAGAAAGGTGTCGAGACCGACTTCGAGTACCACAACACTGGTATTCTGTCCATGAACAAGTCGCGTGCTTATTAAAAATATAAAGAAAAGGCGAAGATCAAACTTAATTTTAATTTTCTGGTTGTTTCCGTTGTTTACACGCAATCACTGTAATATTATCAATGTAAAGACTGAGATATATATATATATATATATATATATATATATATATATATATATATATATATATATATATATATATATATATATATATATATATATATATATATATAATCTGGAATCTGTATCACCGAATTTATGAGTTGAAAACAGATGGTTCACAATTTAGTGATCCCGCATCAAATACAGTTGAAAATTGCGAAATATAAATGACGTCATGAATAAATCAGAATATTTCTGTCTTCCGTGATTTCAATCAATCGATACGAGCAGTGCGAGTGCAGTACCTACTACACAAACTAACATACATAACACACGTATTTCATTATTAAAACAATAACATGATTTTACCCCCTCCCCCCAAAAAAGGAAAGTGATCTTTACATGCAGGTGGAGGAGAAGTAGTAATCCTCAAGGTGATGTGAATGCTGATAACTGAAAATAATTGCTTCCTTATAATACTTTCTTCATCTCCACCCCTTCCCATTCCCTCTCCCCTTATACCTCTCCTTTTCCCCTCTGTCTCTCATCAACAGGAAACACGATTTCCCGTGTAGCTAACACCAGCGGTTGTACCACTACGGATTTTACAGGACAATCGACAAAACGAAGCGTCTCAATGCAAGTTACCAAGGTGATACAGCCACGCCACTACGTTTAAGCGCACTCTGGGACAATTAGCTTTGAGTGAATCTTACTTTGACAATAATCGAAACTAACTGGAAGTCCAACAGTGAACAAAACAAGCCATCTTCGGAGGCGGTCAGTTACATACCATTGTGACGCTGAAAGATCTACTTCACCCGAGAGAATTCATGTTTCAAAAGCCGTTTACAAATATTTGATTCATCCCATCCTTGAAATGTGACGAAAACTGAAACAAGCTTTCCTTGAAAATGTACTGGGGGGGGGGGGAGTTTATTGATTATCTCCGCTATGGACGAACTTGCTGTAGTTATTCAAACACGTAGGGAGAAACTATGACATGATAAATTGTAGAACATTTTCTCTTCGATGTCAGCATTAGCTATTAACACGTGACAAAAGATGACAAGGCACGGAATAAATCACTATGTGATTACAACCTACCAAGAATATCAGAATTCCTTAACTAACAAGTAAGAAAAAAAGTAAAAGGGTTGTGACATTCGACCTGATTTCATGTTTAGGAGTTTGTGAGACTAGTCAGATATCGTTTTCTTCATGTGACATGTTGCACATAGCTCTGACGATAATAATGCTTGTCAAGAGGATGTACATATGATGGATGGATGTATATATATATATATATATATATATATATATATATATATATATATATATATATATATATATATATATATATATATATATATATATGAACACATGGTACTACATTTGTAATAAGCAAATTCCACCCTTTGGCCCACTGTACGCTGTAAGATGTAAAGGGATCCGAGTACAGTGCCCAACCCTGCCATGATAGGACTTAATTACAAATTGTAAGTCATTGATTACATTCCTCGTTCGAAGAAGTACCGTGTGGCTGCCATTGACTTACAAAGGTACCCTTAACGCTCCATGTTCTCTTTAGGAATGTGATCTTCCATAACTTATCCAACAATATTATTTCAGCTTCATTAAAGTTAGGAGCACAATATATGCTATTTCCCAAGTAAAAATGTGGAAGTATGTTAACGTTATACACTTACTAACTGGGAGTGAAATCATTCTACATGCTGTTACACTCATTGTGTTACAGTCAGTTAAAGGTCGTGTACGATGTACATTCTATAGCCTTACCGTGTAGCTGATTTAACTGTGAATCTAACAAACTTGATTTTTCTTTCTTCTCAGCAACCCGTTATACTTGAAAGCATTCTTCAAGAAGTAACTGAATTTTGCTGCTACTGTTATCGAGTTTGTTATCGACCACAAAAGATGTGGAACGTACAAATCGTGAGGGTGTCAAGTAAAATGCACTTCTTTTTATTTTTCTCCATCGTACTTTTAAGTTTTAGAGTCGAGTGTCAAGGAGGGGGAGCGAGCAGGAAGGAACTACGTGTTTTAATTTGAAAAGTCAATATATGATTCCCAACTTGGGCAAAACGTCCGGAGAGGAATCAATCTTCGTTACAGAAAGTAGTAGGAGAACTCAACAGAATACGAAAGAGTCAAGTGCTCTACAGTGTATGTTTATATGTTGGATAGCGCCATGTACAATGTACCCATGATATAATACACCATTACCTGAAAAACATGTACCTATCCAGAAAGGTCAATATAAACATCACAACAGAACGAAGTTTAACACCACAGTTAGTCACTCATTTTACTGTGTATGCAGTGCATGCAATTCGAGTAAACATTGATCAGGGTTCTCGCCATTGCAATGCAACAGAGTGTACCCTCTTTGAACTCAGTTATCCTTCTCTGCTTCTAATTTGCAAAAAAAAAGGACATCCCGTTTGGAAACGGAACAATTTAGGCATACTAAAAGAGAACTGCATAAATATTGCCATGAGTAACCTCCACAATCGAATACAAACTTGTTCAGCTGCACATCGCTATTATCTGTGGTATAAGTACATGCAGAACTACACACAGGTTAGGCCTTGTCATGCACCGTATTCTCAATTAATCGTATCATGACTTTTCCCAACAACACTTTTTTCCAACATCTAGTCATTGACTCCTTGATCCCAAGCCCCAAAATGACAATCGCCTCGATCGCGAGCTCAGTTCGGACAAAATGACTTCGACTTTCGACTTAGATGCACACAACTCACCTAAATACGTACTAGTTCACCGTCTCAATACAGCAGTGAAACGGATATGAAACTGAATGAAACTGAACACGGACTTTCTATTTGAGAATTCCATTTACTTAGGCAAAACCTAATCATAGAAATATTGGAGGCACGAAATATCAACAGAACCATCCTATATTAAAAACTGCCATCACAAAGGGACAAGTCCACGTTGATTTGCTTTCGTCAGAACATGTGAAATGCTACCCAGATTGCTAGATCAATGTCGGTAAATTTGGGTGTCGCAGCTTAAGTTTCAATGGTTATGTTTAAAAGTTAGCCTCAGGGAGAGAATGAAGTACACTGCATAGATATGTGATACACAAGCACTTTTTACATCTGAAAAGGGTTGTTTCTGTTCAGTAGAACATTGTTTTCGTTCCTTCGTCTTTATTTGTAGAATGAATGCTGGCTCTGTGGAGGACAAAACTCAGTTGACAAGGTTTGTCCCCTGACCATACCCCACACCGTCTTTGATGTCTGTGTACATTATTTTGGAGAAATATTTACAACATGTTGGATTTTTTTACATTTTTCTGTTTTTATTCCACAGTATTCATCATGTAAAATTGTGATACTAAAGAAGAATGGGTGGGAAGCAATAAAAGTAAACCTACTATCACACTAATATAAGACAATGTTCGTCCAATGAAGATAGTCATCTGAAAAAAAAAGCGTTACCACTGTCAAGCGCAATGCGACCGTAAACATTTGCATAATTACTGCGAATAACGTTTGTTGTAGTATTAAATGACATATGTTCACAATTTTTGTATGAAAAAAAACATATAATTTTCCCTTACTTTGTACATGACGGTTGGCCATTGATGGTAACATTATTAAAGTCTTGAAAATATGTATTGAAGAGTGGCACTATATATTACCAGAATACTGAATGCATATATTGCAATAAAGTACACTATACTTGCCGGGGGGGGGGGGGGGGTAATGGCGTTACGTTGCAGATTTTTGTGCTTATTTTGCTGCTTGGAGTCTTCATAATATACATGTGAACTTTAATTTGATCGCATCCTACAGATGACATGAATGTGAATAAAGTAAAATATACTTACGTGTTGGATGTATGCAAAGAACTTGCAGACGACTCCACCGAACATCCAATCATCCAACCAAAACTGAGACGCAGTAATCGGAACACACAATAGCAAAAATATGATATCACTGACGGCATTGTTCATTATAAAGAAATTTGTCACACCTCTCATAGATCTACTTCGCAACGTCACAAATATTATCGTCAAATTACCGAACAGTCCAACAATAGTTATAATACCAAAGATCGATGGAACGATAATATTCTCCAAAAGTCTGGCATTTTTGTCGTAGACACTGTACATGGAAAAGGACGAAAAAGACGAGAAGCTAGACTCTTCGTAGTTACAAGGATCACTTTGACTTGACGTCGGCAGGTGTGTGTAAGGTACTGATTCCATACTGATTTTTTCCTGTTTCCTCGGAAAGCTCTTTTCACTGGGATTTCGTTTCCTTTTCTCTAATATGGTTGGTTTCTAACGACGAGTTATGCCTTCCACTCACGAAACCATGTCCTGTGCATGTCCAGGAGTATGTCCGGTATTGGTTAAATGTAACTATTGAATGATAAAGTAGATCCCAATTAGATCAGAATACGCCCTTTTAGCTTCTGTCTTCCCCAACTTCTCCTAAATGCTCCCGACGTCTCTTCTTGTATAGTACTGCTTGAGAAAAAAATTGAATCAAAAATCATAAATTATTACATGATACTCAAAGCGATAAATAGCTGTAGCCGTATGGACATAACGTCTCAAGATATGAACCTTCTAAATTATCCATTGCAAATTAATCTAAACACATTTTTTCAGAAGAAAAAAATCTCCAGCAACGTGCAACAAAACTCTCATAGATATCAACGCGAAGAATCCACGCCGAGATTTGTGCGGAATATGAAACCAAGCATTCAGTGCTAGGAATGACTTTGAAACGATGGCAGCTTTCAAAGGCCATTTTCATGAAAAGATCACGACTTGGTTTCTATATGCAGTTCATGGTTTGATTTATCAAGCAGTCTGTCGAGTGTACTTAATAAGCTTTAACTGTGAGAGGAAGAAGCTACTCCAAAATGTTGCAAATTATTCTGTGTAAGAGTAGCAGTTCGTTTGTGTAAAAAAACATATGTTCGTAATACAGTAAATATATAGTATATGTATACATAGTATATGTTTATATGCTCAGCCAATTACAATCTGTATCTCAATTGTACTTGCTTGCCATTAACGCTGTGTGTGCATGGTGATAAGTAATACACTTTAATGAAAAATTTGGAATTATAAATATTAGGTACCGTAATATATGAACATTGTGTAAACATCATGGAGTATAATACGTGCAAAATAAAGCTCAATTTCTGTTGATAATTAATCTAATGTGCATAGAACGTCGTCGAGGTTACACAACCTCAGAACGGGTGACTGTGTAACTTAATCTTACAAAATTAGTCAGGGAAGATGTATAGTTCATCAGTCGAAACATCTTTTGTAGCATGTAATGCCAGAACAGAAATGACAAACAACTCTCAAACTGACGAACATGTGACAAACCGCAAAATTAAATTTTCCACTCAAAATTTGTCAAGTGGATGAGATTTTGTTAACAGAATTGGCAGACGGTAATGAACTTTCTGCACTCGACCTGATTCATTGTTGATGTAAGAACGTGAGACGTAGATTTTTTTTTCGCCTTATTTAATACCGCAGATGTAATTAATAAACTTATGTATTCACAATTAAAATAATAACTTTTCTTTCTGTAGACCGAAAATTACTTTAAAATCGTAATACTTTTGTTCAATCTAGTCTAAAAATGCCCGTTTGGAAGGGATATATCTCTCTGTAATCCTTTACGAACAAAAATCCCCTGAACCTACAACAAAAGGTAAGGATATTTATCATTTCAATTTTACTGAAGTGGGTTAATATGACCAAATCATGCGAAGGCAACATCAGAATGATAGGATACGTTCTTGTCAGACTCTGTCCACCGTGAATTCATTAGATGATTGAAATATTGAAATGTACCTTCCTGCTAGACAAAAGGCAACCAAGGGTTTTTTGTTACTTAAATCCTGTAACATATTTTTCGCTTGGATTCTTCCTTCAAGATAAATGAAGAACCTTAGTTTCTTTATCTAAGAGTTTAAAGTTTTTTTTAGACTGATCTTGGGTTAATATTTTGATACTCCCAATAATCACAACGAAAAAGTAAGATCGGGTTTGTGAGTTGAGACAACTGGAAATAATAATTACGTGACATATTTTATAGATTTCTCTGTTGCATCCAAAACTATGCCTAAACACTAACGATTAGATATTAAGTTTAATAAGGCTTAATTCAGTTTCCCACTGGATGACTATTTAGCAGAAACAATATTTTAGAGGTGTTTGGCATTTTCCTAAAACTAGGACAGATACGTTCGGGTCGGATTTTGTGACTCGTAAAGACCTTTATCAACAAGTGAGGTTCACGATGTTAAAGTGATTACGTGTGTACTGAAAAACCAAAAAGATAAGATTATGTTTGATCTTAACTTTTTCTTTATTTTTAAATGTACACGCGAGGTTGTACATGAACGGACTATGTTTTTCAATGAAGGAAAATGTCAGTAACTACTTCGAAAAGCAACTGGATTGGCATAAAAACAGTAAAAAACAGAAATCATATTTGAAAATTAACGGTTCTCACTATAACCGCCTACATAATGAATATGCAACAGTACAGGTTTCACTAGTGTTTCAAAAACATACTACTCAAATCGTCGCTCCTTGGTAGGTATCGGGAATTGTAGTATTCGGTGAAAGGAAACACTGTATCTACAAATAACCTAAGAACTGAACACAAGCTTGCCCGCGACGTCAGTGATCTTGAGTTGTAACTGAATATTTAATACTAGTATACTTCCCATTGGCTTGCTCAAAGAATCACACCGTTGATTTGAATAAAAACTGTCAACCACTGCATTATCGTACTCTACACTTTTTGTCGTTATGTTAGAAGAATTTGAAATCATATGGCAAAATTGACCAACTGAAACCTATTTATTTTCCCAGATTGTCTGAATGGTGTAATAAAAAGCCCTACCAAACTTTTGGAGATGAAATTTCAATGTTTTTACTTTTTGTCTACGCACGCAATCACTTTAAGGGTGTTAGCTAACGTCTCCTACCTTCAGTTTCTATTTGCGGTATTTCGAACGTCGTTATTTGCATAGATTATTTCGGGTGGTGAGTCAAGTCAAACTGTAGATAGTGAGGCTTGATGTATCTTTAGATGTGCTGGATTCAGAACACGACCCATAGATCGCTTTTTTGACTATTACACTTACTTATACATATTGTGAATGGGGTCTTCTGACGAAGTACTAGGGAAGATTTCAGGGCCACCGTTCACACAATTATGAACACATTTTATATATTTCTTTTTATTTATCAGGGTATCATGGATTTGTGCATTTACAAACAGACTTCTGCATCACGCTTAGCTTGCCGTATAAACAAACACTGCCTGGATAAATAACTCTTCCTTTTAAACTGATACAAAAGGATGATGACAGAGTACAATAGCGTAAAAATGACTGCGTAATAAACTCTGGACAAAATGTTTCAAAATAAATTTTAAAGTAAAATTACAAAAAAAGGTCATCGGTGATATCTTGTCTTCCTTGTCTTACCTTAAAGGAAACAAAATTAAATTCCCCGTGAGCAAACGATGTAATTAAGTTGTTTTGACATACTGTTGATTATCTTAGAGACTATAAACTAAATGTACAAATAACAACCAAATTTAAAATTAAAATTCAGAATTTTCCTTGAAGAAAAGGGGCATAAACCTTAGATAATTTAAATTTAAGCTTTTCTCGTAATGCATACATGAGTGTTTATGGAGTGTTCGGTGAAACGCTGCACCGAAAGTAATGCTAAATCTTTCTCTCAGCTCGCAAAAATGTAAGTTTAACTATTTTAAATTTGTATCATTTTTTATTTAATTTTTTTCAATTTTTTTAATTAATTTGTGGGTATCTCTTTGTAGGTAGCTCGTAAGTTGGAGAAACAAATGTTGAAATGACAAACGTTTGCTTCAAATACTCATTACGAACATGGTAGTTTAAAAAACTAGTTAAGACTGGTTACACCGACTCGCGTATCATATACGTCACTTTTATACACCGGCATTTTCTTCTGTCACGACTGTCCTGTGATGATTATCGATGGTAACCTTGATAATCATTCATGCTTCTTAATAGCATGGACTTATCAAAACTCAAGAGCAGGGGAAACTAGATTGTTTTCCTTTTCTTTTTCATTATCCTCGTTTTGTTTTCTTTGCGATAAAATCTCGCCTCATTTAGATTTGTGAAAGATGATGATGAAGACGTCTGCAGTTGTTTGTTGTTTGTTCCCAAAGGTGAGGGGGGGGGGGAAGAAGGCCAAGGGTGTCATCTTGTTTTGATTGTAATAATGTTGTCCTTTGGTTTGGTTATTATATTTAATCTTTCAAAGACCTTTTGGAGAAATGGAAATTACATTTCCGACTAATTTGGTGAGTTGTTGTTCCGTTGTCTGCGAAAAGGGAACCATCCGCTTATGATGTGTGAGGATAACAACAACTCGGAATGTGTGAGTTATAGATGAAATATCATTTTTCTGTCTCGTAATAATCATGTCGATTAAATTGAGACTAACAGTAGGCCGCCTATGTCCTACGCTGACTATTTGTAGGTAATCATTGACGGTGGTGCGACGAAATGGCTCTGAGCGCAATCTTGCAGCACTAATTAACACATTAACTGAACGCGCCAAGGATTGTTAGTGGGTCACCGCTTATGAACTCAATCGGTATGGAGTGTATATTAATAACCGGCATTTTTTCCTCGGCGAAACAGCTGCCTTTACAAAACGGTTAACTAGTTTTCAAGAATAATGACATATCGTAAGCAAGACCTCGTGTGTGAAAAGTAACGAGGTACCTAGTCTCAGATGACAGGATAAGCTCCATTGCCGAAAATGGAAGCTTCCGATTCCATTTTTTAATTTGTTGTAATTATTTGGGTGGTGTTTGCTTTGATTTACCTTGAAACGTTCATAGTAGGCCAATATCTGGACATTACATAATTGCTGAGCCTAATTTAAATAATAATGATAAAATATAGATTAGCATGATACATTTATCGATTAAATCAATCCTTCGGCAGCCTTGCGATTATGTACAATTTAAGAGAATTCTTAGCTGCTAGTTCAATAAAGATTCTTTACAACTCTTTGGTTTCCCCTTACATGAACTATTGGTTAGAAGTATGGGGAAATACGTACAAAAGTAATATTCACTTAGTCTTTGTAATGCAGAAGAAAGCTATCGGATTGATTTATAAAGCTACATTTAATGACCACACAAACGAACTTTTCATTGACATGAATATTTTAAAGCTCGAAGATCTCGTGAAATTTAAAACAGCCCTATTACTGTTTAAACCTGAAAACGAGACATTACCTCCAAACATTCAAAGACTATTTAATAAAAAAGAAAGAAAAGCACTTACTCGGCGAAAAGAAGATTTTTATCAAATTTCTGTCAGTACAACCTTGAAAGCTATGAGTGTTTCTGTTTGTCACGGTGGTGTAAAAATATGGAATAATCTTAGTACTGACCTTGTGAACTAAAAATGTGGACGTATATTTAAGCCAAAGTTAAAATTAAAATTCATAGATAAGTATAGACAACAGTTTTGATTTTACGATTAGTAGCACTGCAACATTCATTTGAGTTATTTTGATGGAAATATGTTGCTCTGAAAATTGAGCATTATTATAATTGATTTAGGGGAGAGATTCATCTAAGTTTTTCTTAACTTCTTCTCTCTGCTTTTCCTTTTCGTATTTCTGTTTTGTATGATCGTTAATTGCTTCTTTTATTTTGAATTTTTATGTTGATTTTGTAACCTCGTGTTTTGAATTGTTGCTATGGAAATAAACTGAACAAACAAACAAACAGTTCTACATTTCTAAATTTTTGGTTTTCATTTGCAGTCTTTTCACACCTGAAATTAAACAGAAAAATACATATATATATATATAAAGCATCCTTTCACAATCTGCCAGTCAGTCAGTCAGTCAGTCATGTTTTATAATCCGTTAAATCATCCACACTGAACCAGGACAAGTAGATCAAATCGAATTTCACGGTTAGGAAGGCGCAATATCTACATTGACTGAGTCCAATTACCGTTTTCAAACTTGTCGTCTACATTTTACCTTTTCTCCACTTTGCTTCAAAATAGCCACCGACCTTTTAACATCGACGCATACTGCACTCGGTTTATCCCATATATTCATATTACGTTGGCATATACGTACTTATGTTAGTAAGAAAGCATCCGTTTGCAGACTTAAGTGCTTAAGATGCGTACATTACATTCTTTACTGACGGATGACAATAATCACTGATCAGTCGCGACCACATCTCGAAGGAAAACGAGAAGTATAGGAAAGTTTCCTTTAAAAGAACCCGCGAAGTATACATTAACCAATATATCTACGTTTGCAATAACGTTTGCATATTCTAACACACGTCCCAATACTGACTAACAGGCTTTCGTACATCTTCATCAAAACATTTATATATCGCACTGTGCTATGGCAGGAACTGACGCATCCATTAGGATGGTTAAAAAAAAAGAAAGAACTTGGAAGATGTAGAACTGGGGCAGGTTAATGATAAACTTCTTTCAAATTATAAATATGTTCCAGAATTTGTATGATGGCCTATAAGATTTCAGGAAAAACGATGGTTGCAAACATTAGCAATAAACTATTAGGTAAGCTATTACGTTCAAAGTTACACAACGGTAGAGGAGGGGGCGACTTCATTCACTGAGAAGACGTAAAAACATACTCTCGACACTGATTCCACTTTAAATGTAAATATGAGTATATTATATTATAATAGTTCACCCCGAAAAAAGTGTAGCTATTGTCTGTCACCCCGACTATTCTACATTTAATCTGATGATTGTGACTACGTAGGACAATATCCCTGTCTGTTCTCAAATGCAATTCTGACGTTCAGTGTAGGCTAATATGACCTCTGCTTATCAAAAATGACAACAGCCATATAATGCTACTTGATCGCAAATGTCCACAGGGGTGTTCCGACTGTGTCAATCAGTCTTGTGCATGTCTGGGGATAAAATGTGACCTGTAGCCTTAAATGTTACCTACATGTAGCTTTTGTGCACTTCATGCAAGCCGTCGTGAAATTGGGATATGCTGTGAAGGAAGCCAACAATTGAAATCACTCCCTGGATGCGTTGCTTTTTGATAGAGGCTCGGATATAGAAGCTGCAAGCGAGTCAACTTCTGATAGGTTCAAACAGGGTTTGGCACTTGAAGCGTACATCGAAATTCGTGTTACATGCATCTAGGAATGATCTGGCTGCATCCGGAAGTTGCTAAGTGAACCTCTGAAGACAAATCCATTGGAAATGTGTTTATACCTAGTACCGTTTTAGATATACGACTCTTCAAAGTCTAATGAAAATGCAAAACAGATGAAGTAGAATGTTGCACAATACAATGTGAGTATTTCTTTGGTTAAGCCTATAAATATTGCCTCCTAATTAGTTTATTACAAGGTTTCACATTGGTAGTGATATCGATATTTTTGAAGAAAAAAATATTTGCTTCCAAAACTAGCTGAGCATATATAATTCTCAATTGAGCTTGGAATAAAGGATAACATAAAACGTATCATAGGTACCCATCTCTTCAAGTAACAAATGGGCATACTCAGCCAATTCATGGAATTCAGGAATTTTCCTGTAAAATCGTCAATATCTGATGGAATATTTGATGGCTATAGTCCACATTCTCAAGGATTAATACACTCGATTCTCCAACCTGTCATTTTCATGTCTCACGTCGTAAAAAGTTTCAAACATGCATGTTACAAAGCTTAAAAAATGATAAATGGTTGAACTTCCATCTCATTCACGGGACATTGCCGAGCTGGGATATAAAATGTTGAAGCTTATTCATTCGATAATGGTAGATATAGTGCGCACAATTTGTGATGTCATTTTTGCCGGGGAAGAGGGGGAGAGGGGAGGGAGACCCTGACTATATAAACCCTCTTCATGCAACACGGCACGTTTTTTTTTTTTTTTTTTTGCAAGTAAATAGTTAACGCACAGCTTTTCAAGGTTAAATAAACATTTTAAGGTCAAAAGGAAACAAAGGTAGGTAATGTGAGTTGTACACAAAAGACAACCCAAACTAGAATTGAATTTGCCTACAAATACGCAGAATTGTAATTCGCCGTAGTCAAGTCCATGTTGCTGGGAGTATTAAGTCATTCTCCGTGGATCTACTCCTCATAGGAGAATTCTTTTCAAAGGTAGAGTGTCTGTTGGCCCCTTTCCCAGTGCAATGATTTGATATAACAATGGACGAAACAAAAGTTCCATTGGATCTCTCTCATAACGTTGTAAAACTGTTAACGCTTATCGTTACCATACATGGTGCACAAGATTGTACTGCTTTGAGTTCTAAAGAGTACTCTAGTGCTGCTATGTATTTGTCAAAACTGGCTTTCTGTTTCACCACTGAAATGGAACATGAGAGCAGTATATGATTCTGTACAACGACGCCATGCTGTACCCACTATAAAGCAGTGAAGCAGTGCACGATTCTATGACACCATATTAGACACATTGGTGCCGTATTGCACAACAATTTGAAAACAACGATTGATACTGCAGGTTTATCACCTCATTGGAAAAAGACCGAACCACATTTCATGGCGTGTTCTGGAAATTTATCCGCAGGGCTCCCTCATCACTTTAACTCCTTAAATCGTTCTTGTAGTTGTGGCATTTGCTTTTCCTCAGTACATTTTGGTTTGAACATGGCCATAGGTCGCATTCACTGCTTTTGTTAAAAGGTCGAGCCTGCTTGTTTGCATCACGGGTGTCCCCCACGAAGTACTAGCCTAGCCTATGCCCTATATATAATATATCTGTAAGGTTCGATACTCGTTCTAACGGAACACGAAACTTGGCCTATTTTTACATTCTTTTTCGACTACAAACATTACTTAACCCTCTACTCACATAGTTCGATGTATTAACACTCTTTATCCACCTGCGACCTCCACCGTTTTCATAAAATCACTCTTCGACCGAGTAATTAGTACGAATTTGCCATTTGCGAGGCGAGCACTCCTAGGCCATATTGTTGGTTGGCGGGCAGTCTGCTTGGCTGGCTGTTATTACCTTCCTATCCATGAAATGCAACGAGCACAAGCTACAGAACAAACGGTCGCTACGCAGGTGAAGACCAGCGGGTAGTCACTTGCCAATTGATGTGTAAGAAGCGTTGTGATTGGTCAGTAGTTAAACAAGCAATAATTCTTCATATTGCACTCATCTTCCACTCAAATATGTCGTCACTTTTGAAGGCCGTTGAAACTGTCGATTATTCCACGGGGTTGATTATCCCGTGTTTGGTAAAATGCACTTCAACCAGTCCAAGCAGGCTAGTTTGCTCGTAGATGTAGCATATTATATTTAGGGCGTAGCCTAGGCTACGTGGGGAAGCCTATGGTCTGTTTGAACTAAGTTATGTTCCTCTCAGGATAGCCGTTATGAGCCTACAAGTACAAGGCTCAGCAAAAGAATTTAGCATTTGACCGATAACGACGTGATCGTAGTGCGAGGCAGTACAATAATTATTGTGAAATTGACCACGTCTTCAGTGAATATCCTTCAACATTAATATCTTATCAATGGAAGCTATGAATATAAGAGAGGGGTGAATAGGAATTGTTTCCAATACCTGTAATAAATTTCCTTGTACTTGGGATCCAGTTTAGGATTGGTATTTCATAGAAATTAGGCGAGAATTTTTTCTCTCTTTTCGTGAAGAACATACATTAAACTTTTTCCGTATGCAAGTTCAGTTGTTTCGTATGCAGTGGATGTTCAGTGTCTACTTCAAAATAGTAGATTGATGTTTGGGTACTCTGTGACGTCACACAGACACAATTACTTGAAATATCTTGGTAATTTTTTTATACTTTTGTGTCACTTGTAAAGAAAATTACGATCCTAGTTAAGAGATGTGACATGAAATTCCACTCAACTTCCTCTCAAATTTATATTTTGTGGGGCTTCAATCCATTGCGTCTTAAGAAAAAAAAGAGGATAACTAGAAGCAACGCATACCACAACTTAACCATTCTTTATCTACTAAAATCACTTTACAAGTGAACATTTTATCATAAATCGACAGCGTACTCTTAAAAAAAAAAGGATAAAAAGAAGCGACGCATACCACAACTTACCCATTCTTTATCTACTAAAATCACTTTACAAGTGAACATTTTATCATAAATCGCCAGCGACTCTTTCGTACTATTTGTTATTGGATGTTAAATGGCTTCACAAAAAAAAAGAAGAAAAGTGGAGGTTTATTTGTGAATAGTCTTAAGTGTTAAGGATGCGTAATAATTAAGGGTTAAGCAGAAATCCTCCTTGAAATGCAAAGGAGCAGCATATAGCGTTTGATGAATTTGCATTTACGTCTTTTTTTTTTTTACTTTTGTCAACAAGGTACGTCACATTAATCTAATCAAAAAGATATCTGGCTTAATATCGTCTAAGAGAGTCTTATATAAAGAGCACAGTTTACTTTCGATTCCTCATGCTGGCTTGTTTCCCCTAAAGCAATACATCAATATATACATCGTGGTCCTCTTGCCCCCGCTACCAGAGATATAAACCATTGAGTACGTAATTCGTCACGGCTTGTTCACTTCGTGTAACCACTTAAAAAGTTACAAAAGCATCAAATCTTGGATAACAAACAACTGTGGCGAGGATCGGACAGCTTATGTAAACTTTTCGGGCGACGCGAAATTCTTCGCAGACAGCAAAAGACATTAATGTATACGCAGACCCATCGAGTGAGATTGCGAGATATTAATGTGGGCTACGGAGAGAACGTGGACCGTAAAAAAAAAAAGAAGAGATAATGAAAAACGATGTTACCATGTCAGTTAACTACCACGAGAATAAACAAATCTTTGAATGCTAAATTTATGATGTGATTTAAATTCTGCGTGCTCTGGTTGCAATCAATAACGAGATGTGTTAAAACATTTGAATTAGCAGTAACATCTGCTGTGGTGCATGTGGCTTTTTTTTTTTTTCAATTCATATATCTAGATGACACAGGGTTCAATGATTGAAATCCAATGAGGCAAAAGAAAAACTGCATGCACTGACTGCAAATAATTGCCAGCACCAATGGAACAATATGTAGTTTACTGTTATACACAGGTAGAACCTCATAGTCTTATGAAGTGGGTATTGTCGCGAACTATTGAACTGAAATCATAGCTCCTTATTTCACCCATGTTGTATGATGGTAATCCAATCTCATGTTATCATCCCTTTATCCAAATGTGACCCTACTGTAACACATGCCTGGAGAAACCTTACCACCGTCTATGGAGATAAGTGCTTTATCATAGTAAAAGTTTGTGTGAACTGATATTACTAATTACGGAAAACATATATTGTGACCAGTCCAGCTTATCCATGACAGTGGCAGCCGAATACAGCAACAAATACGGCGGATACCGGCCTACTGGACACTCGCTAGTAGCATGAAACATTGACGTGTACTAATTTCTAATATCAGTACATAAATATACAGGCTCTTAAGTGTTACTCGCTAGTTGCATGAAACACTGACGTGTACTAATTTCTAATATCAGTACATAAATATACAGGCTCTTAAGTGTTACTAATTGAGCACTGTCCTCCATCGAGCTAATGGCCATTAATGTATAGCATCCCATTAGGGTTTGATACCAAGATCCACTGCCCTCACTGAATTGGGAACTGTCACCGTTATACACTGTATGTCACTGCTCTCTCAGTCGTTGATACTTGTCCGTCGCTAAGGTGGTAGTGCTTTAACTATTGCCGTCACAAGGCGCCGAAATTCAGAGCGTCATATCTATGACGTAATGAACATATATATCATTAGGGAGTTAAACGGAAAATAACATTTATCCTATGGGCAAACGTTTTACGTGGTCGTGGACTTTCTCTAACCTTTGTTCAACCGAACCATAGCAGGATTCGTAGCTTTCTGACTACATTGAGATAACTCTAGCTCTCAAGGCTGCATGGCTTACTGAGAGAATTAAAAGCAGCTGATCTTAAGTTACATTTAAATCGTCGCTGTGAATATTTGAACTACCGTCTTCCTGAAGAGATCGGACAAGCGGCTTTTTTCAGTCTCAGCAATAACTCAGCATCATTTACACCAAGTAGCCTAGCTGCAAGTGTATCTCTTTCTAGTGATTAAGTTAGCCACTACTTACCTCAAAGTGACCACTGTTATACCACTCAAACACTGTGCAATGTCGTACAACGGATGCTTAATTAACAGAGAGCTTGTGGTGTTTCTGTACATTTCTCTTTTAGTTAATTGTTTTTTTTTATTTTTCACCATCACGAAAGATTGGAAGTCAAATTTCCATACGATGTAACCTACTACTTTGCTCTATTATTCTTATGTATTCCTATGTAATCTAAACTTAGGCTAAAAGTGACAAACAACAAGTTAATCAAACTGCGGCCCAATATATACATTAATATATATACATATATATATATATAATTTACTTTGATAACTTCTTTCAGCGAAACATGAGAACATACCAAATTGACAGAATCCCCACTGGCAGCTGTCTACAAATAGATGATCTTGTCATCTTGATCTTTAACACGTTCTCCGTGAACTCGCTAGTAACCTCAAGGGCACTTGCAAATGCATTGTATGGTATTTTTTAACTCCCATGTGGCATTTTTACGAATCAGTGACATTTATATCCGTAATAGCTAACAGATATATTTCGCATTTACTCTCTGTTTAAAGGGAAATAGGGCGTTTAGAATACGCCAACATTACGTACTAAAGAAATAGCTTTAGTCATCATTAAACCATTCAGTCTCATCAATAAACGTCTGCCAAAGCTTCATCTTCTAAAAGCATTATGCAAGTGACGAGTAACGGAAGATGCATCATTTGAATTTTGAAAAGTTTGGGTGAACAAATTAGTGTTGAGCAACAAATAACTGAGTTTCTATCTGTGAGAAACTTATTTCTTGAAAAAAAGAAAAAGACTACTGTCCTTCCTTATTTTGAATAATCTATCATTCTGCATCCACAAATGTTGGTTTTAAAAATATGGATGTTTTCTGTAAAACAAACACCCTATTTCCCTTTAAGTTGTTTTCGTTTAGCGTGATCACGTTATTCTTGTGAACACAAACGTTTTCTGAAGATTTTAATAAGATACAAACTGAGCAGCTTGGCATTGGAGCTGACTCAACTCCAGTCACTCGTCGAATAAACTACCGCTGTTCTTCGATTACAAATAGACTGTGTTAAAAGACTTCTGTTCACTCAAAACGTAACTAGAAAATCTATTCGCTTAGTGAGACATGGCTGCATTTGCTCAGTGAGACATGGCTGCCTAGGGCTGACGTCATGTAGAGATTTTCAGAAGGACGTTCCTGAAAGTCGGTTACCGCAATGTCACATCAAATTGTCGAGAAATATCTTACCTGATTGTGTCGACCTGAATTTAATAGAACCTGTTTCAATAGCGGTGCTACATTAGATACTGCTTCTACTCATAAAAAAAATATATCATAACATGTATTTTACAAAAATTTGTAAAGTTGCACATGATTCATGAATGCAGGTTATTTGCATTCACCTGCAAGGACACGTCATATACTCTTAAGAAATCTTTAAAAAAAAAAAAAAAAAAAAGGATTCCTGGCAACAGAGGTTTCAGACATTTTCTGTTAATCTACATTACATTATCTAAAAGCAATCAGAAAATGTATTTACAGCAAGTTCTGAGAATTTAACAGGTGTTTTATAAAATCGCAAAATCTTTCAAAGTGCCGTTGAGGTTGTCACTTTGTATCACACTTGCCTGTCTAGCCATGCTGAATTTTTGTCAATGAAAGATCATCTTGCACATAAGAGTCACAAATCGTCCATGCACATTAACCATCTACACTCAGGTCTTCTCGACTCTAGTGGCGAGAGAGTTAACTGCGTAACTATATAACTGGGATTGCACATCATCGAAATAAATTGTAAGACGCATCAAGATTAGACTCTTCAACACGTGCCACGTCTATCAAATTTGTACTTTACATTTTAAACAGAAATATAGTTCTTACATTCTCAACAGGGTTAAAAAATTTACATCTTTAATTAAAAAATTTGGAAACGTCCACTTTCCTGGCTTCTCCTTAAAATGAGTTATTTAAGTTACTTTACAGTCATGGATACATACTCATGCTTTATTGTGGTTTCACTGATAAAATATACCTGCAGAAGGTGACGGTGTTCTTTTTGTTTTATCGTTTGTGTGTGTGTGTGTGTGTGTGTGTGTGTGTGTTTTGTTTTTTTTTTGAGAAGTTAGATCTACTTTTAAGTTGCCCTTTCGAAGCACCTTTCAGTAAACTACCTGGAATACGTAAAAATTGTTCTACAAAATGTTACAGAATGGAAACAGATACTTTCAGCAGAATTACACAAAATTTTGACGGTTACCGCAATTTGATATTTGCTTAAAAACAGAAAATTTTTCGTAAACCATGTGGACGATAACTTTTGTTAAAAGCAGAAAGTGATGTGTAAATTAGAAATACAGAAACTTAGCACATGTTTCTAGAAAACTTTACCGTTAACAATTATCTCCCCACACCTTACTTATTGTATAGCAGTATGGTCTGGTACAGGAAATGCTATGTAAAACAAATGGCCTTTATAATCCTCCTTAGAGAGGGAGACCTGCTGACAGAGCTCTTCAAAGTCTGGGTTAAATGTTATTATTGCTTAATTCAAAGTTAATTAAGAGATTTTAGGTAGAACGAAATTAGTAAACTGTTGTATAAGTACACACCGGACATGTATGCGTGGCTTTCATGAAAATGTTATTTTTAATATTAGTAAACACTTGAAGAGTTTGTGTCCAAACTTATGTTCAGTGTCATGATTAATTACATATACAATTTTGAGCATTATTTAAGTTGATTTTTTTTTTCAACAAAAAGCAAGCAAACAAAGCAGAGGTTACTTGAACGCGGCAGAGGGTTTTATTGTATCAATTATAATCCAGCCAATCCTCACATGATATCATAAGTGATGAGGTTTCATCGAAAGGACAAACCCTAACCATGATGGTATGACTCGATACCACCTAATTCATTTGCCTCACCGAATACCCTTAAATCTCCTGATTGAATCAATGTTAGCTTTGCAGCTTTTTTCATGAATCTCAAGAAATAATCTTAACCACTCCACCTAGTATGTAGATTTCTTTACACACAGCAGAGATGTACATAAATACAAAGTAAGGCAAGCAGAATACACATAGAAACCACGTCCTCGTACAAACATCATCAAACAAAGCTTACACTACAGAGGTAATTCCTGCTGGAACTCTTTGCCATATAAAATCAAAAGTGCTGTTTCACTAAATTCATTTAAGAGGACTAAGTGCATATTATTTAAGAACCTTTTAATTTTGACTCTTAGTCTGTGTCTGTCTGTGTAGCCTTTTCCTTGTTCTTTTCTATCTCTTTTCTGATTTCTTTCTCTCCTTCTTTTTTGTTTCTATTCTAGTTTGTACTGTTCAGGTTTGTTACAGCACTTCCTTTCTTTTTGGACTGTACATGTTAAATTCTTTAGATGGATCGCGTTTTCCCACAACGAAACGTTCCAGCATATTTTGAAGAGAAACGTGTTACATCCCCATTGCTTGTCAACACACTGAACATTAGAAGTGCGCTCATCTCCAATTGGAGACACGCACAATATTTTCCTTTTCTGCCCCCCCCCCCCCCCCCACCGATGTACTGGTGTCATTATGGACCTAATATCACGAATATACTCTGTTTCCTCCAAGGTAGGTACATCTGCAGTATAACAAATCAATATTAATTACTTTGCGCTCATTTTACTATGACTTATTTACATATTACTCTACAGGGCATTGCTTTTGCAAAAGTTTCCAGAAAATTTGTGTTAAAAGATATTGCTTCAAAAGTTTTCCAGACGGGGTATACACAGTATACGCTGAATATTACTGATCGTCAATTTGCAATCGATATTCACTATATGTCATGAGCTTCATATTTGATTTAAATAAAGTATACAGGGTGAAATGCGGCTGAAATGTTTGATTGGATCCTCTCCGCGTTATTCAAGATGAAAGAGGATTGCTGAGTAAGACCGTTAAACGTGATCGAGCATTGTAAAGTACCTGCTGAATGTCAGAAGTAAGTGATGGAGACCTTCGAGGGAACCTTTCCATCTGCAAAGGATAACAGCCCTACATTTGGAGGCCCAGTTTGTGACAATTTCGACGATTGTAAATTGAAATAGTTTGTCCATGCAAAATTACTTATTACCCTCCATTAGCCGGCGTCTTGAATTTAGAGGAAAAAAAAAACAGAATTTCTTTTCAAATACGTGCGCTGATGATAACAATCTTCATTTGCAGTGTGCCACCATTGCCAAAAAAAAAAAAAAAATGTTCATAGGCAGGAAAAGTCCCTAAAATGAGCGACGGGGAATGTGGTTTGTCAAATGGCGGCTGGAAGAGCCATTCACTGAATTTGTCCTTTGACTGTCGAAGGGAACAATTGAATAAGGTGTAGATGATTTGAAAATTAATAATCTATTGATGCAGATTAAGAGCAGCTGATATCATTAATATTTGGTTTGCACCTAGAGCCTTTAAAACGTGGTGCCATCAAAATCCTAGTTTCAAGTTTAGTGCGCATCGCTAACCTATGAGATGAATCTTCGTATGGTACTTCTATATGTTGTTAGCTGTCTAGAGTTGAAGCTCTGATGAAGTTGTACTCAGTTCTTTTCCTAACGTTTGAAACGGTAGATACTTGTCGCTAGGATGCCATCATTTTCCTTAGCACACAATGGTCACGTTCACAAGAACATTTGTTTGCAATTTGAGAGTGCCGAAGAGGTGAGGTGACAAGTTCTCCTGGGTACCCTGTGGAATCTCGGTGTCTAGGGACATATGTCCTACCTCTTCCCTCCACACTCCTTCGGAATACCCCGATGAATTGTGAGGAAGGAAGAACAAAAAGAAAAAATAAGAAAAACAAAAAAAAAAGAAGTGATAGAATTTTAGGTATGCCTTCCGAATCAAGCTGTTTTAGGTCCATTTATTTGAACCATGTTATTACAAAGTATATGACAAATTAAGTTTGTATCACGAGACAATATGTAATACAATCAATGCAGAGATATATTCCATTGTTTTTAAGCTTAACCTATTGGTGCAGTTTTAATGTCAAATGCCACATAATTCACTTCAATGTCTGTGCCACAACATTTCATCAACTTATCATCTGTGGTGTATAATGTAGGCCCTATAGCGAATGTGTGTTGTGTAGTCAATAAGGCTATCCTGGCTGCAATGTGACAAAATGTTTTACAAAGTACCCTACACAGGTAGCAAACAATTTGCCTAAACTAGTGCATGGTACATGGGCATTGCGCCTTTGACAACGTACAAAGAGCGTGTACAACGTACAAACGTACAGCGAGACTGTGTCCGGGAAAGATATATGTTCAATTCAGGTTTGGAAGGGCAGTTATTTTACGACGCAAAGCAACCACACCTGTGTCGAGGATTATACATTACAATTTTACGTCGGCGGGTGACTACAATCTCAACAATTAAGATCAACTTTGGTATCTTTCTCCCAAAGTCAAGCCAGATCGGATAAGAAACTTGATATTACTCTCGAAAAAAAAAAAAAAAACAATCTTACCGAGACTAGGCTGGGAACTAAACCCCAAACCGCTGGAAAGTCTTAGGCAATGGCATTTCGCGGAACTGACGTTGGCAAGTGATGTCCAACTATTTGTTGAATAAAGCAAGAAGAGACGTTCTCGTTTCTATCATAGATAAGTGGACATGGTGATTATCCACCCTCTTTGAAATTAAAGATGATACATGTATTATGTACGATGTTCAAAGAAATCACTTTGTCGAACAGGTATAGCGTCATATAAAAGTATAAATAAATATTGTGAAGAGGGTGTCTCTGCTCTGCGGTCACTTTAAACCCCATGATTTGTGTCTTCTCTATTGAGAGCATTAAATTAATTTAATGCTACCGTGTACTTGGTAATTTCGTCACAATGGGGAAGAGGTTAAAATGAAGAAAAATGGATAAAAAAGATGAGGCAACCGTAACCACAGGGAAAAAAATTTTAGTCCTTCAGGCTCATGTGAACAATATCATCTGCGTTAAACCAGAAATTTTTTCTACAGAATATTTGGAACAATCTGGAGGCACAGCCATATGTGTCTCATAAAGACTCTAATAGCTGTATTCGCGTGAATATAATTTGTAAGATTTCTTTGCAACTTGACTTGGGAACGTTGACGATGGACGCATTAACCTAAATAAAATAGTCCTTCACTTACTTTCTGAAACAATAAAATAGTAACAGCAGCAATCTTGTAACACGCTTCCAGCTTATTCACTTTGAAGGTGCATATTTTTTTTCCCCCAAGCCGGTGGGTTGTGGTGATACTAAAAATACTGTGGAAAGTTCAAGTACGAAAATCAGCACACCAAGTTGTCATTTTAGTGGCCCGTTTGACATGCATGAAACATTTGATATAAGCATATGAAAGGCTTGAAAAATTTGACTGAATAGACACCCGTACTTCGCTTGGTCAAGAAATACTTAAGGCAGCCTGACTGAAGAGATAGAACGTCATTTTGATTTCCAGGACGATTTTCACACAGTCATCAACGGGCGTATCACATGAGGCGACACATATTCACTGAGGAGGAAAATGAAAGACTCGAAGTACTTCCTTGAGAGAGAGAGAACCCAGCGGCTTACTTGATCTAACCACTTCAAAATGACTTGCCCGTGTTATAGCAGTATTTGTCTCTTTACATTTTTTTTCACTTTTTTTTTTATTTATTTATTTTTTTTTTGTGGATTGTGAAGCATTTTCTGGTTAAGTTGTCTGGTTAATTTGAAATTAGGATGAAGATTTTATACGATCTCTTGGTCTACGAAGCATCAAATGACGAGGTGTTAAACAAAGTGAATGACATCCAGAGACAGCAAGAATTAAATAAGAAATAAGAATTTCTTCAAAGTTAATTTATGCATGATCTTAAAGAAAACAAGCAATTTTAGGTGAATTTAAAAAGAAAAGCTCCATAGGGTTATACGGGACCTGTTCGTTATCCAAATGATGGCGCCCAAATACTCACAAATCAATAAAAAACATGGATATAAAGCTCTACCGGTAGGATTTATGAACGATTTACGACGCAAAAGCCATTAAGTCACTGCTTCTGTCAATGGCACTTTTTACGGTTATTGCACACTTTTTCGGGATAGGAAAAACAATCCAAAATAATACCATTTTTCCATAGAATGATGTTGTTGTCATATACACATGGGAACACTATTTAAAGGCTGGGTACATGAAGCCCAGGACACCGGGGAAGTGCAGTTTCCGACCATCTGTAGGAGGGGCTGTAAAGCCAAACATTTTTGGGTACACTCCGATGGTGGCGATCCGCTTAGATAGTCCGGCGCGCGGTGGGCACAAAGGCGAGGCTTTTGCCTTCAGGCCAGGTCTTCACCCTGTTTAAAACCCTGGAAAGGCATTTCGTATGTTACATCGACGTATAAGCAGAATGTTCCCCCAATCAATCATTAAACCCACGGCGGGTGCTATGGTAGTTTTCGTTTACATTCGATTCACGTTCATCTTTTGCATACCAGAAAAAAGCTTTTTTTTCGACATTTCGTTGAGAAATTTGAACCACTCTCCCTGAAAAGTTTTATTAAAATTTCACATATATGTACTTATTTTTTCATAAATTGTTTTTAAAATTGTAGAGATGATATCTCCATTTTAACGCTAGGGACATGCAACATAGAACATTCGGGAAAAGCCGTTTCGTCTCTCTGGGAAGTTTGCAAAACCCACAACTTTCATGTACGGTATGAGCTAACTCATTGTGGCCCGCTGCCTGGTGATCCCCCTCAGTAATTAGCAAAAAAAAAATTCATGTAAAAGGTATCTCTCCCAAAAGTTTCCAGGTGTCCGTGCACCTATATGTGCTAAGCACCCAAATATTTGCAAAATACTAAAAGAAAATGCTGAGGATTCATTATGATTCTTGTATCACCTCAACCTCCATCTGATATGTACTACCGTACCACTTTTCATAGACTGATTTTTTTTTCACAAAAATTGAGGAATTGCAGACCCTTATTTCAAGGCTGGGTAAAAGCAGCTTAGGGCAGACTGAAAATGAAAATTTCGGGCCATCTTGGAAGTTTGAAAAGCAAAACAGTCTCTTGTGCACTACGCCGGACAACTGATGATGGCCCTTAGATAGTCCTTGCCACACATGCCTTCCCCGTCAGCCCCAAAGCCCTGTTAGAAACCTTACACACTCGCCCTGAATTGTCCTTTTATAGACGTTTGACCAAATATGCATTCAGCCACTCGACCCTGAAGACCCTCACCTGTCAATCATCAAATTGATCGTTGTCTCAAAATATGGAACATTTGAACAGGTTTGCCCTTGCAATTCCATTCGAAGATACAGAAATCCTTCATTCCAAAGCTCATAATTCGGCAAATACCTCAGAGCTTTCGGGAATTTTCTTCCAGCCACGTTTCTAGGCGTTACCCCAGACCCAAGGGGAAAACCTATTGGACCTGTCTAATGTACTCAAAACTATCAAAACGCGCAGTGTGGAAAGACCTCTCCTGGTGCAGGTTTAATCGTCCAAACCTGTCAGTTAGTCAAACATGTCCCCCCACGTTTCATTTAGGATTGATACCTCTGATCAAGAGCAGCTTGAGAGTCCGAAAATCGTGAATGAATTCAAGTTTTGTCTATTTAGTCTGAAAAGGATGATTTTAGACTTCATACAACATCTGTAGCTTGAACAGACTGTCTGAATTACTTTTGAGAGAGCACCGTTACATGAGTCGATTAATCAGTGTGTTAATTTAAGATAAATTTGAAAACAATTTAAGCATCTCTTAATGCGCCAGCCAATGCATAAAGAAAAGTAGGGCACTTACAATGCACCAACATAGCATGCAAAAAAGTACCTGTAATCATTGTTAAACAATCAGTCTAATCAGCAGAGACACCGGTAGCAGTTTCAACACCTTTTAAAAATGTCCAGCTGATTTACACGCTGAGTTACGAAATTTGCATCATCTGACGTTGTGAAATTTTGGGTTGAACGACTTATCAACAAAAACTGAAGTTTGATCTCTAAAAACTTATTTCTTGAAATGAAGGCCACCGCTCTCCTTTATTCTGATTAATCTGTCATATTGGGTCCATAACATTGGATTTCTGTAAAAGAAACACCCTATTTTCCTTTTCAAAAAGGAAAGGTCCTAAAATTTTTGGGACGTTGTGAAGATGTACACTCCTGTAGAAAGTACACTTCATTATTTAAAAAAAATTGACTGTTGAAATCTGTCATTGTGTATTTGCCTACTTTCAACCATTCGAATCGATGGGGTGGACAGGAACATATCACCTGAAAGTGACACTTTTACTTCTTGTGTTTTTTTTGTTTTTTTTTTTGCAAATCAAGGTTCTCAAGTACAGACAGCAATTAGGTCTCAAATGGGGAGAGAAGAACCCATTCTATGGCTGAGATAGACTGAAATAAAAAATAAAAACAACATTCAGGGGCCACATGATAATAGGGCGTAAGTGTTGATGTGCGACTGATTTGGCAAGACTTCTCACGTAGTAGGACCCCATCGGCCTTAACTTATGCTTCTCATTGAATTTTGACATTTGAGAGCAATCTAATGAGACGTTTTCTCTTTAAGTGTTTTGGGGTGTCAGAAGACACTTGCTAATCAGAGTGTGAGAGAAGATGTCCCCAATACATGTTTTACGTTTCGGATCTTAAATCACTTAGTTTTATAAGAAGAAAGAACAAAACTGTTTACTCACGAGAAACTCTGTACAGGAATTGAGTACATGTGGCAATAAGTTGATCTGGTCCTTCGACTCTAGCAGGATCTTTTAAGACACTTGCTTCTATGATGAGAGGCGGATGGTGGGGTTGCACGGTCGTTTCATCGGAAGGAAATATCGCGTTAGACAAATGTCACTTTAGTGTCCTTAACTATTATAATATTTGTTTATATTTCTTTGCTATATATTAAAAAATACAATAATGTCGAAATTGGAAACTTGCCTTTCTCCGATGTTGGAGAAATTCCAACATTTTGGGCAAAGGCGCGTTGTCAAAGACCTATACCGATGGTACTGTGATTAAATGTTGCAAACTCCCTATTTACAGGATAGAACTCACTCTTTCAGCATGATACAATAAACGTCATAGTCAACCAGTCCCTCCAGGATAGATTCTAACCAATCAATGAGAGACAGTACAGATGAAACGACAAAATGGAAATTGTTAAGATGGAATTGATGCTATTAAAGGTAGAAGAAAACATGTTTTTTCTTTCATATGTTACACTTTCGAGTACCTTCATGATACATAGGCTACCAGTCGTTTGTTCGTAATCTTAAGTCAAGTATGACGTTGATACTAGCCAGCGTATACCAAAAAACGACATATTTTCACACTTTTGCTCTTTCCGCCTTAAATATTTTATGTCAGGCTGTGAACTCTAATTTGATCAAACGTGCATGGGACTAGTTTTGCTGACAGATTGCGCTCTCTCAGGATAATCTGGATAACAAACCCTCAAATTACCAATTCGACATTTTTATACCGGTCCTCCGGGAACCCCACCGTAATAACGTCGAAATCGACTATCAGGGAGGCAGCATTTAAATTCAAATCTAATACAACTGCAACATGTTTATTAACGTGATGCGTTCACCGTCTTTCAGAAAGTACTGTAAATGAGGTTTAAAAAATGTCTCAGGCATTCGAGTTTTTTTTTCCTCAGATAGTTATGAAAGTATAACGTATTTTCAATACAGATAAGGAAGATGTAAGCTTGATTTAATTAAAACTGCATACTTTCTTTCATCACACTTCTGTTGTATATTTGGCCGTTTTGAGTTATTGCTATTGCAGTCTTGTGTCTAAAATCATCCATCTTCCTTTCAGCTACTCATTAGATAAACGCGTCTTAGTCTTCAATCACACCTGTTTATGTTACATCAAAAGGCACGAAACCCGGTTTTCCTGGGCCACAGCCAACCTATTTTCCATCATTTCTAATGTTCAGTATTTCTCTGAATTTCTCTAAAAGGGTGTTTGCCTGCTTTCTAAATGCCAAGAGTCAATCACTCGTGTTAAAGCTGAAATATGAGTTTTCATATTCACTCTTCATAATTCAATTTCCATATTCAAATATCTGGAAGATGAGGGCATAGTTCTCTTTAAGGTTTTGTGACATGTGATCTTTTCCTATATTCTCTCTTCCCCGAAAGACTAACAAAGAACCAAAGTAGGTGACCAGGCGATTACCAGTACAACTCATTTTCCAGCTTTAAAATCCGGCACCAAATGCAAAGAGGTCAACGATTTCAACATGCCAAAACATCCCAGTAGCAAAAAGAAGCCCTCTCTATGATTTACTGTAGCATTGAAAGTATTAGTCCCACAATGTGATGTTTGATATTGATGAGATGCATATAAAGTAGTTTACATCGTTAGTTATTCCCTCCTACTACTCCTGCTCTTTCCCTCAGGACATTGAAGCATTTACGATTGTTATTTGCGTCAAGAGGTAAACATCGGAGGTACACTGCTGTAGCAGATCGATTGATCATGTTTTGGATGGATGAATCCATTCCCAGTTTCAATGTGCCACGATGAATCAGTACTTCGAGTTGGTCCGGTTACGGTTAGTGGAAACAGTCGGCATTTGAGACAATTTGCTTCTTGAAAGTATTCATGGGACATGCAGGAGTTTACGATCTGGGGTGAAGGGACGACGCAAAACAGTAATAGGTGGACTGAATGATTGTTCTTTTTTTCACCCTAATTCCCTACCGCCTGCCTTGTCCCAAATCCCTTTAAAAATCAGCGCTTGGTGGTCTCAGTGTGAGGTTCAGTTTCATTGTTCCATTCTTAAATCAACTTTTTTAAAGGGTTGTTCATGTTCCCAAGATATGAAGGAAGTAAAGCAAACAAATTATCCATTTGTCTTGTATGTGTTTAATCGGAAGCAAAGTTGATAGTTACGATTAAGGTTATTATTTTTAGAAAGCTGGTGTAAACCCTAACCACGTAATATATAGAGCCCACAGATTTTGTTGAAAGTTACGTTTACCACGTGGCTGTGAAGAACATTGGATTTAAATACCATGTATATTTTCATGTACATCTCATAATTTTCAATATCATGGTAATTTTCTTACATACCACAATTGCTTAACTTAATCCTGGAACACACGAATCTATTGATACAGCCAGACAAGCTTTGTGATCCTCGGAAGTTAATTAATAAAATTGTTCGATCACTGGAGTTACTACGGCATGAGAGACAATCAAATTCTCGATACGACCCAATACGACTTGGAGTGACTTGGGCACTTTGTCGCTACATGTAGCAAATTTATTGCACTTGGCATTCACAGTGAGCTCTTTTAAGCATGTACGGTAACTTTGTCTTTAAACTGCAACTGAATGTTCTGCAAATTCTTTTATAGATTTCAAAAAGGCGCGGTTATCTGGAAGATACTAAGAATTCGTGCAAGAAGCTTTACATCTCCACTGATATACAAATCAATGACGGGACTCAAAATCGGATCTGGCCGGTGGATAATTTCAATTCGAGTACATTAGAACTCGTTTCCTCAATATCCTTTTAAAAAAATCTTGAATGACAGATACAAAAGCATCGTCATTTAGTAGAAATGAAAATTGTCTAGAGCTTGAAACTGACCCAATGACAAGGCAACTCCAGTGTGCTGCACATGTGTACCTCTGCAGTCGTACAAGGAACCACATCCCAAGAGAGTACGTGTGTTACGTCAATGCAGAACGTTCAAAAACAGCCTGAGCTCTGTTGGAACAGTAGGCCATGATAATTAGAGAGTAGTTACAGATGTGGTAACTACCCAGGCCTACCCAGGAATATCCGTATCCTCCATGTAGAGCTACCGTGCAAGTGAATTTCTGTTCTTCGTTAGCGCCGGTCTCACTATTATAAAGCATTTGTATCCAGACGTCCAGGTTTGCATCTAATATGAACGTTATCTACTGAGAAAGAAAAAAATGTCATACTTTGGGAACAAAAAATGTTTCTCACCAATGTAAGGACAATGGAGTCGAAATTTTTCTACTTGCTGGAGATTTGCCGTACTCCAAATCATTTGACAAAATGCTAGCAATTAGGTAATATTAATGTCAGCTCAATCGTTTCCTTGTCTTAGTACCTGAAAATGCGATTGTATACAATAAGCGATGTTTTAACGAACTATTGAGAGTGGAGGTTGCAGAGAATCTGATTGCGCGCTATATTGTTACCTTCTACGGTATTTCTTATAGGATAAATAATGTTGTCGATTCGACATTGTTAGGGTCATGTCCAGTATGTAATTATGAAGTATGTTACCATCTTGGCGTTCCATGGTGAACTTACCTGAGTTAAAGGATCAGTACTAGCTTCGCGGAGACGTTTCAAGATCCGTCAACCACGTAAACGTCGTGGACCTTGGTCTGGTGCTAGCATCGACTAGAATGTTCTACGTAGCCCACTGAAATAGCTACTGACCGTCATTAGAAATATCTCAGTCGAATGAAGCTATGACGCTCGATATTACTGGTCCCCGTTTCTGGAGGATTCTGTAACTCACTAACGTATGTATCTACGGTGCTGACCTTACGTGAAGGATTCTATTTGGAATCCACCCCATCAAAGTAAAGGCTGTAAACCTCTGCCTGTGTAATAATTAGTTGCCTCAGTCAACTGTCATTCGTCATCCCCTAACGTCAGCCTAGAACACAGTTTACCAACTCAGCTCAACATTGTACATTGAGAACAAATTTACTCAACGGTCCATCATCTCCATTGCCTAAGCCTAACGTTACTACCAACTGACAGTTGCTGTCTGTCAATGAATAATGTGATTAGAGACTTTCTTGTTCATAGTCAACGTCTGCCTCGCGTTATCTTTAGCATTGTGGTCGTCTTGTGTATCCACGGTAGTCCAGCGTGAATATTACAAAACACCTACCCGAGGTCCAAAGTTGTTACCAGCAACCACAATTTACCAGGCAGAAATAAGACTTGATTATTAAGCTTTAATTAATTAAACATTCACTGAACACCGTCATCATTTTAGTCTAATGAAGACATTGATTGCAAACTGCAATCTGAATCTGTCTGATGAATACAAAGTCTGAACCAGAAATCATATATCTAACTGAAACTTAGAGCAACCCTCTCGCTCCATCTGTCGTATGCTTGGGTAACAACTTACTTGCATTTGTTTGTGTTGCCATTCCGT
Source organism: Stichopus chloronotus (assembly GCA_021234535.1). NCBI lineage: Eukaryota > Metazoa > Echinodermata > Holothuroidea > Aspidochirotida > Stichopodidae > Stichopus > Stichopus chloronotus. The sequence goes on from CM037836.1 coordinate 9,896,482, forward strand.
GACGACATAAAGATGACATCCCGCCCACATATGATCTGACGAGTACAAAAGTTTCCAACAAACGAACCTATTTATGAATGTAGAACACTAAGAACAAATCTGCGTGTAAAATAATTCTTAAATTAAACTGCATTCGTGAGGATCCTCAATGATACAGAAGACCTCCTCTCTTCTACCGAGGATCCAAAACTTTCAGCCTCATAAGCTCATGCCCCTGGATGAAGATTAGTACGGGGCACCAGCTTAGGGTCCTTCTTGTATTAACGCAGCGAGGTAACACCTGTGTGCCTCCTTGATAAGATTGTTTTAATGCATATCAGATTGCAATAGCACCCGTGGTTTTTACACTTCGAGCAGATGGAACGGCATTACAGGTATATCAATCTGAGTGATAAATAGGCTTTCGATCATGAAATGTTTAAGAGTTTAAATAGTTCCGTCCACGGTTACTTAATGTATGACAAAGAAGGAAGTTTACCAATTTCGACAGCAACTGCATTGCTGCAACTTGTCTATGGTTAAGCACTCAAAATGGAGGACTGTGGAAACTTATGAGAGTAACAAATGAGGCTATTTTGTGATATATTTCGTTCAGAGAAATCATCATTACACCACAGAAATGTAATCTACAATATGCACTCAAATTAAATTGTTTTTATCTAATTATTCCATTGAAGAAAAACAAGATATGTGCAGCTAAAACATTCTCTACGCCTTCGACCCACTCAAGCTTTGTAGCCAACAAAATCAACAAGCAGGCAATCCACGGAGTTGTAAAAACGTCCTCCCTATCGTTTTGCATGGTCATTCGATACCCATCATTTCATGTGCGCTGAGTTTAATATTATTTTCATCAGTGATTGCTCCTTGTCTTCCTAGTCCTCACGAAATAAACATAATGTGCTAAAACGTATAAGGATGAAATAGTTACCACGCCAGTCCCCTAATTTTCCTCCTCAAATGCACACGCCTACCCGCACCTCGGGAGCTGATTGGAGGATTGGTGGTCGTGATTCGGCACTATCGTCACCATTATAACAGTATGTTAGTACGTACTAACCCACAACTAGTGGGTTAGAACCTACCCACCCCAGCGATCATAGCATTGAGGTACGTACATGCGCGCGTTTCGCGACTAAAACATATCACTGCAATATCGCAGGTAATAGGCCATATTCCCTTGTCTCATCGAATCAAATTTTTGACCAGATTTTGATGTGGTATATGATTTTTCATCTCATGAAATCATTCACACTATTATATTAACAAATATTCATTATCTGTATACTGTTTGCATTCATCATTAGGACTATGAACGAATGCTAATTGCATACTAAAATCCTCTATGTTTTTAATCTTTCCACACGGTCTTAGATATTTGCTTGAAAGTAACCAGTGTTGGCAAAAGAGACGGCAAAATAATGCCAGACGTATGCCATTGTTCAAGCAGTTTGTCAGTATCTTATCATTACCTCGAGAGTGGTGTAATGATACCAGAAGTTGGAAAGTTTGTGAAAAGGGATTGATTTCGGAGTCGGTAGTTATACGGCACCTAAAGTATTGTATAACTTGCAATGGTAGTTGTACTTTTAAGAGCAAAGATCAGTGACTCGGGAAAACAGATTTTGATGATGTTACTTCAATTTCTGAAACACTGCCGTTTGAAATATTTCAACCCCTTGTTGCAATGGTCAGTTATCTCCCCCACCTCCCTACCTTTTACATCTCTTTCTCTATCTATCTATCTATCTATCTATATATATATATATATATATATATATATCTATCTATCTATATATCTATCTATCTATCTATCTATCTATATATATATATATATATATATATATATATATATATATATATATATATATATATATATATATATATATATATATATATATATATATATATATATACATGGTAGAAACACCGTTAGAACACCGTTAGCTTCCACTCACTCTCATATACATGTCCTAAGTTATACATCTCCCCCACCAACTATCGCTAACCATTCTTGCACACTCACAGGAAAGTGCAACGGAATCAGTCCACCGGAGGTACCGTACCTCCCGAGGGCCATTTAAGCTTATTTTATTCATTTAAGTACCGGTACACCGTTCATTGTAAAATACTTTGCAAAATATCTACTTTGACAAGAGATACATTATATTAATTTGAAATTCGAACATTCATTCTTCTCCTCTATAGACCTATTGACTTTTGTTAACAGTACGAAGGACACGAAATCTCGTCAATACCTTCAGAATAAATTGACTGGGACTAGGAGTTTTACCACAAAGAACTTTTCACAAACTGTACACATTATCCTTCTCTATTCGACTTTGATCTTTCATGATGTGCTTTATTATTGCCTTCACAGAGAAATGGGTTCCTATTTACATCACATATATTGTTATGTGTTTAATCGCTTGGAGGCTCAGGTAGTAGATTAATGGGAGAAATACATATTTGCCTACATAGACATGACGACTTATATCCTCTGCCACGAAGGAGCATTAGCTATAGAATGATGTTTTATTGACCATGTGATGGATGTGGAATCCACTCAGAGCATGATGTGATAAAATAACCTAAGGCGGTGAGGCTTCGCAACACGTTCTACTTCACCGAAGTAAAGACATAGTGTGGCTTTTAAAGTAGACTTTTAGTAGCTTCATATTTAGCAGCTGAACTGAGAAACCAAAATCGGGCTAGTCCTGAATCGGACAATAGGAACCTAACTTGAAATCACCAAATGTTCTAATTCAGCCCTCCCCCCTTAAGCAAACATTAGCTTCCACAGCACCCTGCTGTCAAACAATTTTATTCAGCTTCACGCCGCTTTTCAACTTGGCAGGAGTCTCTTGTACCAATAAGCTATGTGAAGATCAACAGCAACCTGCACCAGTGGTCACATTTGCAGGTTGTGTCTCATCTTAAATTTTCCGTTATGTCTGCCTTTTTTTCTGTTTGAACATGTACTCTTTTTGAAGCAGCTTAAAATTGGAGTGCCCATGCGATTAACCACAGTTTGTTCACAAATTTTCCGCGGACAATTGTCCTTGAGCGTTGAGCTAATCGGTGAATTACATCAATATATGTCATCCCTCATACCAATATTTCCTTTGGGATGGAAATTAAACATTCACTTGAGACAGAATGTGAACATGAGAATTCAAAGTTTAATTTCTGAATTCTGAATTTCTGTTCATCCATTGGCAAACCTGTAATTAAGATTTAGGACAAATTCCTTTGTTTTGCATTTAATAGAAGAAGTCTTGACGTTAAGAGATGTTAGGGGAATGTTTAGAATTTTGAGGGCTACAACTCGGAAGCAAGTAGTTTATCCACCATGTGAGATAAAGACTCCTACATGTGCAGTGAATGTACGTCTCTTTATCCCTGCGCTAATCCTAGAAGTATGAGAGTGGTCAATTTAATGGTCATTCCATACAGGGATACAGCATGCATTATTATAACATTTTATTATAATTATTGTGAAACTGTTGGCAATCCTTCAGAGTTCATACACTAACATCACTCCACTTGATATTTCTATATCTCTCACCCTGCGAATAAGCGTTAGCTAAGTTTCTTTGTTTTGAAGGTTTCTTTACAATGTTATTAGTTTCATTAGTTAATATGCAAATGTGCCAGAACGAGAGCACAGTTTACCCCCAAATGACATTGTCTAAAGTGTATCAGAACCTAGAACGCACTACGTTTACTCTTTTCTACAAGGAACATTTAGCGTTCGAAATATGGCTGCAGCTATCTTGGCAAATGATAAGCCTTTTCAAAAGGTCAGAGAACTCACTCCAAAGTACTTTTTGCTTTTGCTTGGAAGGCTTGATTTTTTTTTTGTTTTTTGCACTGTGTATTTCACTTTTTAGCTTGATGCTTACATTTTCTGTGTCGCAATATATAAACTTTGTCTCCAGATCAAATCTTGATGTGAATATTTTGTAAATTTCTGTGGACTCAAGAACATCGTGATACATTCTCAACGGATGCTTGCATACATCTCTTTTAAACATAAGGTTGCTCCACATTGAATGTCGGTATATTGTTGTAATAGCACTAAAAGCGACATTCCAAAGTTGGAAAATTGGAATAAAACAGAGATGTTGTCGTGCAGGCTTATTTCGTTTGATACAGGAAAATGCTTTGTAGAAATTCCAGACTAACTTAGCTGATGGTGGACCTGCATCTTCCATGTAGAGAAACATACTGATCTGGAGACTTTTGTTTCTTTAAGTCCCATCCCAAGTTAACTTTGCTGGGAACGTTACGTTACATCAATTTACATTTGATGTTGTAGCTGTTGTTTCATAAAGTGCAGTAACATTGGTGTCTGATCTTTGTCAAAACCCAAAGCTTACATCTTTTCCACTATCCAAATAGATCAAGTCTGACTTACGTCGTTCTTTGTTTCGTCTTTACGTCTCCCAACTCTCCTTCGTTTGTTTCGTCAATCGTTTATTTATTTCTGCTTCACTGACGTTCACAACTACATTAGGTTAATCGCCCCTCCATGCAAGTTGAAACACAGTAATTTGTTAAAATAGCCAAGACTACTCAAGATGAATATGGGTTGAAAGACTCCAGAAAAGGTGTGTAGCCGACCTCCCATTAATTCAATTGGCAAATGAACATAACTGATGGTCTGTTCCTTCCATAAAGAGAGCCAGTATATATATGGAGCGATTAAAGCAGTTTAACTTTTATACATTATTCCAACCTTAGATTTAGTGAAGAAAAACAACATTCTTTGAAAGAAGAAACTCCAAATATTCATGTCGTTTTTTCAGAAGATATTTAAGTATTTCTTCAACTGTAATATTAAGTATGTCTAAATAGTAACTGAAAATCTAGGTTTCATTTCAGGTAGTTTTTCAGTTAGACTTAGTCATATCATTGACTTGTTACATCATACCATATTTAGTGTAACATAATAAATTCACATATAATTTGTCCTTAAGTTATTTCAAGCTAGTGAAACTCTTCTTAAAGTTTTTGTTTCAAAGCGGAAGATTTGCCACGCACGGCGAGCCAGGTGTCGTGAAACTACTTCACTGCAATGGAGAAAACAAAATGATAAATGTAACTTTTATGGTTGCTCTTACTTCGCTTTAAGTAATTCTTTGTCGTATTTAATCATGCGAATGGACGCCTTTAAGTGCACCTTGTAATGTCATCTATATAAATCAATGAACGGTCGTCAAAACTGCTCTTTCTAGCTTGATGATGTCAACAGGATCGTTGAATTTATATTCGAGTACCCATCTCGATCAGCCCATCTGTATATGTACTTTGAGAAACAGATAGGAGGAATGTTGATCTGCATTGTTAATGCTTCCTTGTGACTGATGTGCATTTTTGAAGCCTCGACGCGGCTTCTTGGTCGTATAGTCAACAGCCCGTCCAAGGATATGAAGTGAACATATTTTTTTAAATGCCTCATAGACATTCTCTCTGAATGGGTGTTGTTGGGTGTGTAAAGAACTCGATGTTCATTGAAGTCAATAGAAATAAAATATAGGAGAAGTGGAATAAGTCCTTCGGATATGCATAAAAATGTGGCAAACCTCTGGACCGTTGGTATGTTATGAAGAAGAATTAAACAGGGCTAGTTATGGACACGACGACTCTCAGTGGCGTGATTAGAATCCTAGAAAACCTTGCTAAACAGTAATCTTGCTAGAATTTGTGGGGAAAGGTAAGGGCTGACTATACAAAATATATAGATAAAGTATATATTTAGAAACCATTCAATTGGGTCATTTATTTCATCTGATATCCTCACATTTGAAAAGACACGGATTTAGGAAAACGCCCATTCCAATAATTCCCATTACAGGAAACTTCACTAGATTCTCAGCCCAGATCCGCGTTCAAAGTTCGAAAACGTGAATAATTCCTACGTGTCAGTTATCAAGTCGCATTTTTCTTTTCTTCCAATTGCGGAAACCCCATTTATCATTAAGGCTATATAGTCTGTGAAATTATGCTCTGTACGCCACTGGCAGGTAGAGCACGCCCCCCCCCCCCCTTCCTATCCAAAGAGATTTCTTATCAACTTAACGTTGCAGTATCGTTTATTGTATCTGCCCATGGTGCTTCCCATTTGAAAGCATTTCAAGACATCCAGGTATAGGTATAACAGACGGGCTGAACTGTACTATCTTTCTTGTTACTTATATAGCGCAATGTGACAGCGATGATGAATCTCATTTCAACCTTGCCAGGTAGAGTATACGTCACTCCACAAGTCGTCTATAGCCTTTTCCTATCATCCCGGAGTGGCAATCTTACTTACAAAAGAGGGAGGGAATGAGGGAGGGAAAGAGGGAGGGAGGGGAGGGAGGGAGGGGAGAACAAACATTAAAGAAGATTGAGTTCATCCCGTTCTTAACCAATCAGCGGCATCGTCGCCATCGGCAGTTTGCCCTAGACTCTTCTGTGATTATCTTAAGTAGGTGGTCTACTGCACAATGTACACGTCGTACTGCGTGCATAGGAGATGTTTACTTGCCGAACAGTTTTCAACGACTTTTTTTTTCACTCAAAAGATAATGACTTTATAAGCAGATGATAAAGTTCGGGTTACGTGTACAGTTTATACCTTACGTCAAATGGACAAGGTCAAACGATAATTCTCCACACAAATTTTGATAAACTAATCTTCACGGGCTTCTTTCCAGAGGTTCCCCATTTTGGTCAGTCGCACGTTTCAGTCTCGTGGGACCTGTCGAACATATTCGCTTGCATGAGACTGAGTTGTCCGACTGCTTGCAACTATTTGTAAAGCCTCCCATACTTTGCGACGCGTCTGAATAATATTGTTGCAAGGAGTTGCGTCGCATCTAGTGGCAAAGTGTGGACGTTGCCCAGCGTTTACAACGCAGGAGAAGCTTAACAGAGACGCCGTCGGAGAAGACTAACCTCTTCCCTAACACGGTACAACCCTTCTAAATATTAGAGTACATCTGCTATGCCTGTGACAAGTCAACCTGCTAAACGTTCGCGCGAACAGTAATTTAAAGGGAAATAGGGCGTTTAGAATACACCAACATGACATACAAACAAAATAGCTTTAACCATTGTTAAACCATTCAGTCTCATCAATAAACATCTACCAAAGCTTCATCTCCTCAAAACATTATGCATGTTATGAGTAACGGAAGATGCATCATTTGAATTTTGAAAAGTTTGGGTGAACAAATTAGTGTTGAGTAAGAAATAACTGAATTTCTATCCGCGAGAAGCTTATTCCTTTAAAAGAAGACTATTGTCCTTCCTTATTTTGAATAAGCTATCATTCTACTTCCACAAACATTGGTTTCAAAAATATGGATGCTTTCTCTAAAACAAACGCCCTATTTTCCTTTAAATTCAGTTATTCAAATAACTTACATGAAGTGTTACTTCACTACTTCCACTCATGTACGGGTAATTGAAAATTTCAGACTTTCCATAAAAGGATTCCGAATCGTCCTGTTTAAAGTAAATGCCAGGTGACTCACGAAAGACGCACAGAGGCCACAGCTCTTGTGGCTAATGCTGCAATTAGCAACAAAAAATAGGCGAAAAAAAAAATGTTAACCTGTAATGTGAAGACAACAAGAAATGTATTTGCATACGAGAGTTTTGTTTGTGCATGGAAATAGCTTAAGACACAGACTTTAAACCTGAGCTGGAATATATGCAATTTAAGCAAGATTTGTTCCTTTTTACTGACGTCCCGTACACGTGACTTGATAAAGGAACTATTGTGAACACGTCATTTAGTATTAAATTGCAAGAGAGAGACACACACTGCAATGCGAAGGAGCAATTCGTTGCGTTCATTATGAGGCATGCAAGTACATTCATCAAAGCTCCTCTAAATAAAAGAATTCACAGACAAAGGCTTACATGTTTTTACTTCTTTACTGATTTCTTTTTTGTGTGATTTTTATTTTTGATGGGGGGGGGGGAGCTTGAGATGATCATCCGATGCTAATTGTTTATGTTATGCTCACGTGGTATGCACAGAGAGCAAATCGACTCCATAGGTTTCCAAGTGATTAAGATCACAGTCACTCTTACATCGGAACAGTTTAATATGTGGCAGGATCACGCGGCCGGTTATCAACATGATCAATTGCAGGGAACTTTTACCAAAGTTAGCAATTTTTTTAATAATGTGATGTTTGCCTCAGGAGATCTTCAATGTGATAACATACCATTGTGAGTCTAACGATATTATGCATCCTCTCTGGAGCATGATTTTACGAGGTTTCTGTAGACTTCGTGGGTTTCCTACTTGCACCCACGCGTATCTTCGATCACGTCTGCAGTGTCATTTTGGCTTGATGAATTATATAACACACAACCTACAGTTCAAAACTAATGAACTGAGCAGAGGTGCCATCACCATCAGCATGGCGGCCCCTACTAATGATGGATTATCACTCAACCCGCCCTCATAATGACCTCTGTCTTTACATTCCTAGATTGTGTATTCGCTCACATACAGAAATGTGAACTCGTTCCTGAAAATGGGATCTGATGAGAAAGGGCTGCCTCCCTAATCCCCCCCCCCCCACACCATACACAAAATTACTTCATATTACTTTTTCATTAAAGTATTCCAAACTGAAACGAGACTAGTCATGAAACAGAGGGAATCCCCCCACCTCCATTGGATTATGTTTATGTAGACATCCGTGTACACAAGGATAATATCTATTCATTTCAGGGGATATGGGCGCTGAAAGTGACCGCAACTTTCGCTCTCGTTGCTTGCGCCATTTAGTCCTGTAAAGAATTTACTTGAGGAGAGCCTCTACATTAGTTTGTTCACAGAATCGCCCCTGAGATAACTATAGACTTGACACACACTTACGATACACCAGAGTGTAAAACTTCAACTGGTTTCAGTTAACCGAGAGAATGCCTCAAGGAGGAGGAGGCGGGAGTAAGAAGAGGAACAGAAGGTATAGAAAGATGAGGTGAGAAGTCCTTAAAGAAAATCTCCCTGACCCTTAAAAGCTAGGAATATACACGTAATTATTCTTTCATTGTTAAAAAGAGTCTAAGATTATATAGGGTTTGTAAACGGTGTTTAAATGCAGAAAGATGGTGACGTATGTATGCCTCTTATATAGACAGGACAGACGGTGTGATACAAGGAACTGATTTCGAATTTACTTATTTTCCTTTGATATATTATATAATAATATTCATATTGACGTCACACAGCTAGTGCGCTTCCATAAGATCACTATACCCTATGTACATATCTGTCATCCACAAACCTAAGTTCTGCATGCTGAATATACTGCCACATCCGGATTGTTGACGTTTTGACATTGTGCAAATTTATTTCTGCGACACGTTTTTGCCAACCTTGAACTTATCTTCTTGTTTCTGGAAAAGCCATCTTGTAAGGGATGTATAAAATTCCCAATACCTCTCTCGATGTAACTGGAAAATTTATTATTTAAACCCCCCCCCCCCTCTAAAAAACGAAAAGGAAAATATATAAATATATATATATATGTATATCCTTCAGTTTCGTTTGCTATTCATAGCACCTTATTGTCTGCCCTCTATAAGACCGTGTTATCGATCACGTACTTGAAAAAAAGTGAACTACCCGCAATTGATCACAATTTGTATGCATCCTAGAGATGTCTGCGCCTCTCGCCTTCTTTCATTTGGGATGAACAACATTATTGTTTCGTTACGATATAAAGCAACCCACATTCGAAGGGAGTTTTAAAGCCCGAATTGATGATAAGTCCGAGTCTTGCTTGGGTAACTACTATCAAACGCTTCCCGGACGCCACTATTCCCCAAAGACAATTGCCCCTCTCCCCCCCCCCCCCCCCGGCGCAATTTCCAACACACAACTTCCGCCCGACAACTTCCTCTTGCAAAATCCCGATATTTCCCAGCTAAGCATAATTTCCACTCTCTGACAATAGTTCTCCGAGAGGGAATTCGTCGGTTTGGGAATTGTCCCTATTGGAAAATGTCCACGGAAGGTTGTCGGAAGTGGACTTGCCCTCGGGGAAAATTGTCCGGGTGTGAATTGTCCGTGGGAAGTTGTCCGGTCCGGTCTATTAAGCCTCGTTTACAATAATCCAGCAAAAATGGATAGAGCGTGAAGTGACGGTAAATTAAATTTATTCGTTTGCCTTTCATTTTTGTGAAGGGTTTCTTTTTCTCTGCGTATCTGACAAAAAGCTGTCTGTTAGTGTGCCAATACCGTCCAAATTGTTCTTTAAAAAAAAATAACATGTTTGACGTAATTAGACGCTGATTTCATCAATGATTTTGTTTTGCGTATTCTTAGTACCTATTTCCTTTTTACCCCTTTTCTCACGTATGCAGAGAAGTATGAGTCCAAACTAAAGTATCAGTTAATGATTACACACCCATGTTTTAATTTACCTGCATGTGCGTCCAATAACGTAATAAATTGTCAGTCATACTTGATCTGTTGTGACGAACTTGTAATGAGGATCTGCTAAATTCTAACAAATTTACCATCATAGCACATTACTCTAATTTAAATGAATAAACATTCGAGCACTTTACTTCCCGTAACGATCTGTAACGTCCTTTGTGCCAGGTATACGGCAATTGTCTACTGCATACTGGCAGCCCATGCACCAAGCCGAAAAGAAACACGGCAATAACTTGGCATGTTCCATTGCTCAATGTTTCTAGTGACATATCTTCGCAAATACCGATGACAAGGATCTATCTTTCACGTTATCTGAATACAGTGAAATAAAAGTCGACATTCCAAAAGCAACAGTTCAGTCGCCCCATCGCCTGGCGAACAGACTCCGAAAAGCTAAATATCAGTGTTGGCACTTCCATCTATGTACCTGTACCCAGAGAAACCATGTGTAAAGTATACTAATGGGCCGAGGTGACCAAACGTCGGGTAACATGTCATATATTTCTACAAAGTTAAAAACAAACAAACATGAAAGGCTGTCCTTGATTTCTTTCTAGTGAGCAAATCTTGAAGAGGGTTGTTTAGGTATCGTTGATTCACATTTCTTCTGGCACAGTTTTTAATCACATTTTCAAGTGTGCTCTATTTTTAAAGTTTCGAATGTAATCGACGAGAATGTCAATCGACTTCAGATACAAATATGTTTGTTGTTTTTTTTTTCAGTCTACGCCATGAAAAGAAGCGACGGAACGATTTTACATTAATTCAATTAGATAGAAAGGACTGAGGACTTGCTGATGTATAGGCCTGTATATAATGGTACCTATGCGATTGTTTATGCACTATAATGTACCGGTACATTATATGTGACAGTAATACACTCATTTAATTATGTGTTTGCAAATGTATCATGCACACTTAGTACAACGCTGTTTGTATTGCTTGGGAGTGATAACGAGTCATGTAAGCCTTAGTTAGGCCATAACTCATGTATGGGTTATAGTAACTTGACCTTTTACACACAGTGCTTCCAAATATATAGTAAAGTATCTGCAACAGATTTTTCTCTCTCTAGAATAAAAAAAAAAAAATGCATGTTGCCATCTGGCACTGTTTACTAAAGGATATATTACCATACCCGCTCGCAGGAGAAAAAAGACTTAGCAGCGGTAACCAACACTGTACAGAAATGCAATCCCATGCATTGTGCTTCATTTTGTTCCATTTACAACAATGAATGTTAAAGTGATTGCGTGCCTAGGTAAAAAGTAAAAACATTGAAATTTCATCTCCAAAAGTTTGGTAAGGCTTTTAATTACATCATTCAGACAATCTGGGAAAATAAATAGGTTTCAGCTGGTTAATTTTGCCATATGATTTCAAATTCTTCTAACATAACGACGAAAAGTGTAGAATATATAATGTAGTGGTTGACAGTTTTCATTCAAATCAACGGTGTGCTTCTTTGAGCAAGCCAATGGGAAGTATACTAGTATTGAATATTCAGTTAACAACTCAGGATCACTGACGCCGCGGGCAAGGTTGTGTTCAGTTCGTAGGTTACTTGTAAATACAGTGTTTCCTTTCACCAAATACTACAATTCCCGATACCTACCAAGGAGCGACGACTTGAGTAGTATGTTTTTGATACACTAGTGAGACTATACTGTTGCATATTCATTATGTAGGCGGTTATAAGAACCGTTAATTTTCAAATATGATTTCTGTTTTTTATTGTTTTTATGCCAATCCCGTTGCTTTTCGAAGTAGTTACCGTCATTTTCCTTCGTTGAAAGACATAGTCCGTTCATGTACAACCTCGCGTGTGCACTTAAAAATAAAGAAACAGTTAAGGTCAAACAAAATCTTATCTTTTTCGTTTTTCAGTACACAAGCAATCACTTTAAGTGAATGTTAAAAGATATAGTAGCATCCTTGCAGTAAAACATGCATCCCGACTTCCTAATCCATTTGGTTCGCATCCACACATTCAATGTCTAAAGATAATTAAGCGTGTTTTTTTTTTTTTTTTACTGTCAGTCACAGACATATGTTCATAGGCAGCCTCCTTAAGACATACGCAGCTGCATCAATCACGTAACCTATTTTTTGTGATCCCCATGTTTTGAATCAGGAACAATATACAATAACCAAATAACCATTTAAAAGATTGAAACCAAAACAGCTTCAGGGCTCGTTCAAACAAAAAAACAAAACAAAAAAGAAACAAAAAAAAACAAAAAAAAACGGTTACGTCTCTATCCAGGCCTACACATGAAAATCCAGTTATAGTCATAGAAGAAACTTGCAGTCTATCTTGAGTGTATTTCAACTGGACCCCCGGGTTATGAACATTAATTCATCACGGAGAGTGAGGTTAATTTTTTTCTTTCCTTTTTTCTTTCTTTCTTTCTTTCTTTAAAGATGGTTGTCGACCTACTGCCCCAGCGTTTGCATCTTGGGAGTTTTCACGTCATGGGTTCTTTGCCTATGCCAAGTAACAACAGTAACGCCCCCCAAAATCATACTCGGCAACACGTCTTCTGAAAGCACTAAGACGAGGATATAGCGGACTTCCATAGCAACGGCCGTTACTCAAACACGTTTTCAAGTTGCATATGTAACTTCAGAGGCTGGCTGAGGGAATTATAGTAAAATCTTACTGGTTTAACTGAGATTATTAGTGTCTTGCCTTAGTGAAAAAAAAAAAATCACAAGTAAATAGTCTACCTCGAATTTGGATAAGAATTACGAAGGCAGATGAATGCGAATAGACAGTACCGTACACTGTCTATATCGTCTTAAATTATGTAAGCCTGGGTTTTGTTGTGTACATTACTTCGATCACTTACAAAACGGAACAATACGTAGTATTCCACTGACGTCATTACCACGTTACTATCTTTAGTTAGTGAACCATTAAATGTCAAAGATATATTTGGTTATCATTTTCGTTATAAATATACCCTCAATATGACTGATTTATCCCTTTTGTCCTTGTATGTGTTATTTAAGATGTACACTAATTTCAGTAAAATAAAACATTCGTAAGGTTAAATCAAGAGCAAAAGCAAAGGAAAAAAAATCCTCTGACAGTCAGAGCGTTAAATACGAACCAATTCAAGATGAAATGTATGCAAGTTTTGCAGACATTTTTGCAGTTTTGGCGTGAAGGCTTTTAGGAAATGAAAAAAAAAGGTTTCGAAATACATTTTCAAGAAATATATTCAGCCATCTTTTTGTCGAAATTGACCAGGGAGGGGCGGCTGGCGCCGGGGGAGGGGGCTCAACTAATTTGATTGAATTTACCTCCAGTCTATTTATTGACTTTTATTTATTACTCATGCAGTGATATTTACATAAATGTTCCCACTGAGTGTCTAAACTTCGGAGCCATGTACCCGAAGCCCATCGATTGGCGAAGACTCGAAAGTATAATTTCCGTTAGGCCACGATTTTAGATATAGTAAGACCCATTTTACTTTGTACGTAAATATAATACGGTACCAACGTATCTCATCCACTGGCGTGACAATGCAGTGTTCCGTCCAAGCAGGAATTGCACCTCCCTGGTCCAAGTAAGGAGAAAAGTGGTTTTTATGGTTTCTTTTTCTTCTTCTTGCTCGTCACACATACAATGTACGTTGCACTGTTTAAATAATGTCGGTAAATTTAGGGAAAATAAAAGAAAGAGATAACTAAGAATTACAGAAATCGTCTGGAAAATAATTACCAGAACATTTCTGTATTTTCTTTTATATTTCTTTATTTTATTTTCCGTAAATTTACATCATACAATGTACTTTTTTTTTTTAACAGTGTAGTGAAAATTTCAGTAAGAGTAATTGTCTTCTCTCTCTCTCTCTACGTTAAAGGTCACCAGGTATAGAAATGGAACATAACATGTGAGAGACCTACATAACAATGTCATACCACGCATGGCGAACACTGAGCGGTAACGATATGTAGTCTAGTCGACTATACATTCACACAAAATTTGAGACATCTAGAGAAGAGTAAACCCTCGCGCATAATGAATCGTAGCTGGTAAATTTGTTTATTTCTATATTTTTGTCTTCCCTTCTTTTTTGTTGGTAGAGAACGGAAATGAATTAAATTTTACCTTGACGGTTCAATTGAATCAAATGTAAATATTTTTTTAACCGTAAGGGATATTTCACTGGTGGTACTGAGACGAACTCCGATTAAACAAAGCCAATGAGACAATCATTTATGAATTTGAAGATGAGCGAAGAAAGACAAAAATCAATTCTTAAAAGATAATTTCCTGCTTCAAATCCACCATACAAATGAACAGAGACAGAGAAAAATATAAGCAATTTTATAAGTAACTTGTATACATCGGCCTGAAATTTCGAAAATGAAACTACTGTGTAACTAAATACAGTTTGGTATCATTCCGTTCATCGACCTCTACAGGAGGGGTAATCTTTTGTTCATATCGTTGACTGTAACGAAATTTCGTTTTATCGCTGTTTGAAGGTGCAGGGGGAAACGTGTTGAATAATGACAAAAAATACAATTTCTGCCAACAGAAGACACGTTACGCGTTAATGCTCTCAGCCAATGCCTACAGTTGATAAAAGTCACGGTTCACTGAAGAGTTGATAGCTCGTGAACCAGAGCTGAAGCAACGCCATTAAAGTTGGCCGGGGGGGGGGGGGATGGTTCATTGCACAACCCTCTTTCAAGTTTGCACTTGATGGGGAAATGTCTACAACGAACCCTGAAAAATATCGTATAACATGCAGTATAACACAGATAACACATAAGAGCAATTATCTAGCGATAAAAGGTGATAGCCCCCTCCATGCTCCCCTTCCAAAGGCATCCCCCGGTGTTCACAGGTCTTCACGACTCTATTATTAATCTTAAGTTACGTCATCGATCATACGAAAGTCATATGAACTATTAACCATATGTCAGTAACTACGATATGACCTGACATACTTTCCGTGTACTCGGTGCAGTTTATCCTCATGCGACCGGCTCTAACAGATTACTGAGCATAAAATGTGGATGTAACAATCACTTTCACTTTTCAAGGTGACTGTAAGCCCGATTCTTCCATTCGAGAAAGAAAGTGGCTTAAAGTTAGCTTACGTTTTTTCTTTTCTTTTTTTCGTTTGTGAGAAACGGCGTCCTACTTTTTAAAAGAGAAATTTCAAAACTTAAACTGTCTACCGCGGATTAAGGGATAAATTGAAACACAATCAAATGTCAAGTCTTTTCATATGCATTACCTTTGCAGGATACATGCTCATGGCTGTCTAAGAGGGAAAAACAAAGAACAGAAAACACAAAGTCAAGTCTTTCTCTCTGTAGTATCTAGCCTCCTTGAAGAACAGTGTCATTGATTACACTTTAGGTATACTTCAGGAGGTCGTGAGCTTATTCCTCTTGGAACTTTAAATCAGCTTTACCTTTATAACGTAAATTAATAATGAATAAGCGATTAAATGATGCCTGATAAACAAGAAAGTTATGCCGATCATTTTTAAAAGTATCACAAATGGTGTCGACAGATCACCCAACCCCTTCATTAAACACCTTGTCAGGAAAAGTTTGAACCAAAAAAAAAAAAAAAACATGATGGCCCACGATTTGCAAGTAAAGAAGTGTTCATTCGGATTACTTGTAATTAAAGAAATTTTCTTCTGTCCGCTATCTTTCGACTATTGGCAAGAAAAAGTTGTTTTTTTCCTTTTTATTGACAAGTGAAAGGAAACATCTTCAAGGGATTATAAAGTCAACAAACAACTTAGTACATTGATCGATCCATTTCGAAAACGTTTTAAATACAGGTCGGTGATTGTAAAACTGACGTTTGTTTAAAACTCAACCAGGGGCTAGAAAAAGGCACCCTCTCTTTCTTGATGCCGAAACACTCCTGCTTATTTTCAGACTAACAGCTAATAAGCCTGCGAGGTATCAAGCAAGAAATGAATAAGCGATAAAGAACAAGTTTAATGCTTTTCTATTGCAACGTGAGACTTTTCAACTATCAATTCGCTATCCAGTTACATATGGAGTTAGCAATTTGATCTGAGTCTTCGAAGCCTTAAAGAAGTTGGGGGAATCCTCTGAGCAGGATTTACTGAAATAGAGGACGCGATGCCTTTAAAAGCAAATTTCAAATTGCACTTTGTAGAATAGTCTCTCCAAGTTAGACACGAAAGATATATGAGATGCCATTTTACCACTAGAAATTTGAATTTGCATGGCGAATTCGACGTAGCCACGATCGACGAGAGACAGGCTTGAAATAAAAACTGAAGTTGGGTAAATATGCTCTAATGATGCTCGCCATAGTCCATAAAACAAGTCAAGGCTTCTATCCACTTCAGGTAGAGATGTCAAACATCGTGAAGGACACTTCCAAAAGCAATCAAGTGATAAATTATGAGAACGAATCATTTTTGTTACCCCACGTCCAATGTTTTGTGGGGAAAAAAATTGCCCGGTTATGATTTTGTGGCGATTTTAAAAGTCCTAAACCGCTCAGGATATTGCCATGAACTTCATTATAATGATTGTTATATATGACTTACTTAAGGTCAAATTTGTTTGTGCCGTATCGATTAGAACTTGACCTACTTGTGACTATAACCGCACTGAAACCAATCAAATTAAAAGTGACATGAACAGTGAAACTTTACAATCAGATGTTCAAGACCAAACCAGTAATTAACAAAAGACAAGATAACGTGCATAAAAATGTTATTACTAAGTGATTCTCATATAAATTTAGACCTTTATAACCATAATTGAGTTTTTTAACTAGCGTCTGTGGGTAGCAGAGACTATTCTTACATACCTTTCTCAAGTACACTCTGTAAGCGTAAGGGGAAAAAAAGGTCCATCCCAGCAAGACAGGCAAGAGTGCAATAAACCTTCATGACATAACCCACTTGGGTCTACTGACTTAGGCCCTATATTTTTTTCGTGTACTAGGTTAGGCATAGCAGTTGACCAGGTAACATTATTCTCGTTATATAATTTTCAAGGTCGCTGTATGTTTAGGCGTTACCGGGGTACTTTTTGAAAATTATGATCCTACAGAAAAAAAAGTCTCAAAATGGAAGTGGTGGATGGTGCACCTCCTTCTCCCTAACTCTTACTCACTCTCCACTTAAGTATATGGTATATGAGATTTTTTTTACATTCCCAGTTTGAATGACGATTGAAATTCATGAAAATTTCAGAGAGAGCCTACTGACGGTATATAGCCTTCTAATCGCTATCGTCCCTAACTCTTTCATGGGCAGAACCATTTCACAAGTCCCCTCCTTTAAGATGATTAGGTAATTTACTATTGTATTTTACGTTTGAACTTGCTTTGACTTTTGCTGTTGATGTTTGCCAATAGGCTTATCAAACACAAACTCAGCTGTAACGTCTAGGACTAGCAGGATGCGTAGGATCTATCTACCTCGCTTACGAATAAGGCCTATGAATCAAACAAAAGCAGTTTAAGCTAAGAAAAAATTCACTGGATCACATCAAAAAAATATTTGAGGTCTCAATAAACAGTGCTTTTGATAATCCTAGGTGAACTTTCAACGACATCTCTCCGAAAAGTTGCATCCTCACGACACGTACTGTATTAACGTTGCGCTCTCGCAAGAAATGCACAGTGTAAGTACGGAGAAATCTTTCGCACTTTCTTTGGTCGCGAGCCTAGCCATATCCCGCTAGCTTCAGTAAGTTGTGGCAAATCTGCTACAATTGAATTGGGGTGGGGTTTAGTGCACCAAATTGGATTTTTTTTACTACGAAAACAAGGGTACAACACATTGACTGAGAGAAAATAAAGAAAAATGTTATTAAATATTTGGGATAAAATCCATCGATAAGATATTTTATTCCATTTGTGATTTTATATCTCAGTGTCGCCATAAACATACACCGATATTCTACAAAAGAATAATAAAGATAGTAAACAATGTACCTTCTTTGGGACGATACCATACAAAATTCATTGATATATAATGCGGACTAGACAGGGTTACAAATGAAGCTAGTCACAAGGACGTAATGTGTGACCACGTAATTAGTGTAGTGAAAGTAACGTTGTTCTAGTCATGTATTATCTATATACGAGTTCATCAGTGCCCTATCATTCCACGCATGAATCCTTTTCAGGAATTTACCAAACCTAGACTGCGAATATAATTTATTTGTAATCTTTGTATAAAATTCATAAACAGTCTTCCCCTGTGTGAAATTCGGAGGAATTTCAATGAGCCAGAATCTTGATTTATGGCTTGATTGCTGAAACATAATACTGGTCTTGGTGCTTGATTCCCTTCGCTCACGAACATTTACTGTTATTATGATGAATCGTGGGGACGGGGCGAGCCGGAACTGTACCTGAGATTGTGTACTAATCCGCATGTCCGTCGACTGTGTGGTTAAAGGATCTATTTTTCCTGCAAGGGTACGAATCTTGTGTCAACCGGCGCGGAAAACCCGAAGGACGATTCCAGAGACGTAGCCTGTGAGGCTACGTAATTATTATATTGTTCTAAATTATACTCTAATAATGCATGGCATTGTGTGACATTTGAAATTTTCTCAAGTTTGATATGTGATACAACTGTTTTTAGCAGATATCTGTGATATAATAAAAACGAAAGAAATTGTGTGACATTTAATTCATCATATGACCTTTACCTAATTTAATACAATTCATAAAAGCACATCACATGTGATATAATAGTAGCCCAACAAATTACGCTACATATGTAACTTATCATTAGGCCTACACAAAACATATAGATGGCATGTAATCCGTTATATGTCATAAAATTAAACAAGAACACTTTATAGGTGATATACTAGAAATGAAACAAATTATGTGACATATAATTCGTTATATGTGATATAATTGAACATAAGCCCATGCCCATTAAGACTTATAGGGGGATTCTACAGGAAGCACCGGAGTATGCTTTCATTCGACCTGCTCTCAAAGATTCTACATAGGGGAAGATAGGGCACTTGCTCGGTTGGTACAGGAGACGATGTAACGGAAGTGACGACATTCTTAACGCTTATGTTGAACTGGATCCTCACTCGGTTGATAGGTAAACTATGTTAAAGAGGATCTGTAGTGGGTGTTACAATTTCAGCTGATTTCAAACGGTCACAATAGCAATAGTGTTATTGTCATAATTACGGTACTTATTTCCAATTGTAACTTCAAATTTCCTGCCGTTGTTGCACCGTGTATTTCATTTTGGAAATATATGACGTATCACATACACCGGCAATACTATACGAGACATGCACATGTGCATGTGTGACGTCACAATTCCTGTAATTTTGCGACAACATTGCGAATTTCGAGTGACTTATTAGTATACTCATAAAAAACTTCATATTTTTTGTTGAATGTGAACGGTTTTCCTTTAAACTTTACGTACAACCTATATTAGAAAAAACACATTAACGAACAATTGCTCTTAAGCAATTCACATCACCCTTTTTTATCTGAAGGAAACCCATAAATGACTTATGCGCGATTTTAATAGGAGGATTTCTGGAGTTAATTGCAGAACACTACACTTTTGATATGTTCACCATCGTGAAACTGTACACCTTGCGAAAGTTTTACACACCAGATGAAGTGACGGCGTTCTTCCGGGTGGAACTACAGATCCGATAACACTTTTATGCACGATTGACTATATATCCCCCCCCCCCCTTGCTGTTATCAAATCGTTCTGCAATAACAATGACCAGACACTTTTCACCATAATATGTTTCTCATCTGTAGACAACCACTGTTTATAGGAGATACAATTCTCACAATTGTATCAAACATATAGATAAGATGTAGATGAGTTCTGTAAACTGTCCAATTGTTTCCTGTATAACTAGTCACAAAATATACGATATCAGCTCAATGAGCCCTTAAATTCCTAAGTATCACATTTAGCCCAAACAAACAAGCTGTCCCAACCCCCCCCCCCCCCTCGCGGTACCTCCTCCCTTGTGACGACTTGTGACGAACTGAGGTGAAAAATATCTCTTACTAGGGCCTTTTTTGTCTTGTATGTATTATTATTAACAATTTTTAAGATTCATTCAGTGCAACTAGTTTGGAATGTAAGCTTTGAAGCGTGTAATAGAGTGATATAACAAAGTATGATGATGGTATTTTCGTCGAACTTGAAGCGAACCAAAGTGCCAGAGGCAGGAGTTAAAGCTTGGAAGTGTTGTTCCAACTCCTTCAAATATGCACTAATCGTGTTATTGCACTACATTGTTTATCTGTCAGAATACACATCATACAGTAGCTGCACTATTACTTTCGTTGACACGTCCGTAATTTTGTCCTACTCTGCGCTGCTACGTGTCATGAAACGGGTTACGGTAAAGGTAGCGTATACGCCTACAAGCAGAGAACAAATCATTCTCTGAACTAAACAAGAGGGCAATCCACGGAGTTGTGTATCTGATCGCCAACATGCATTGATTTAAATACAGGGCATGCATACGAGAATTTGTAATAGTTTACTGCAACCACATCTCACAGAGACCTAGTTCGGGGAACTGGTTGTAAATGAGTGGCAAACATTCTTCAAGCATAAACTGGTGGTAAGCATCTCAATACTGATATCTACTGTAAGGTAGCAAACTTAAGGTTATAGCCTGGTGCTACTGGGCTCAAGTAACGATAACTAATGGCTCAAAAGTATTATTATTGTTTGACTTGAAAAAATGATGTTCATAAAAGACATTATCCACAGGGGCCAGTTCTGCTAAAGATGTTTTGGCTAAAGTTAAAAAGGTGGTGCGTAGAATAACTTGAGAACTATTAAACCAATCAACTTTGTAAGGACTTACCCAGGCTGAGAACACATTTTTCAACATAATGTAATGGTAAATCCAGTGAAATCTTAGTGCTGATATTTGAGAAAGCTAATTTTGCCTCAAGATTTGTATTTCCAGCATATCTTGAGAGCTAATGGAACATTACATGCAAAATTTTGCAAGACTGCTCCTATGAACACAGTAACGAAGATACAGTGTGTCACTCTTATAGTAAACTGGTGAAATTGTATGATTGTTTGGTAAGAAATAAATACATGTAGAGCCGACATCCGGGTCAATATCCACCACTTTTTAACTTTAGCCAAGACAACTTTAGCAAAACTGTGGGTAATGTCTTTGAACATTCCTGCAAATTATGAGAACGTTATTTTTAAGTCAAGCAATAATTGTAGCAGAACCAGGTCCTGCACAGGTAAATAGGAGACTAATGTGCATATAACCCATATAAGGATGCTCTTTTATCCTGCCCCTAACTGTAACCATTAAGACTAACCTGTATGGAATATCCAAACGTTAGAATTCCGTTATGTAGCGTAATATGCACAGATACTTTTGAGACGTTATTGTTATTGTAACTATTGCCTAAGTACAGTAGTTGCTATAGGCTTTAGCTTGCTACCTTACGGCAGATATCAATATTACCATTTATGTCCCGTTCTGCTTAACACCATTTTATGTTCAAAATTTTATGTTCTAATTTAGAATCATTGCCAGGAACTCTGTGATATGTGGTTACAATAAACCATTGCAAATCCCATGTGCAGGCCCTGTATTGAAATCAATGCACGTTGGCGATGATATATGCAACTCTTCATATAGATATATATATATATCTTCATATAAATATATCTTCAAATATCACATCTATATACTATCGTACCTTCTAGAGAAAAATTCACCTTTCTTGGCGTGTGTGAATATATTGTGAAGTTGGGGAAGCACAACTGGCGACAATAAAAAGACAAACGGATCTCCTTCTTTTTTTTATATTTTGTTCATAACGTGGAAATCGTTCCTCGGGCAAGGACAAAAACTATCTGAAGATAAAATGGTGAATTTGATTGAGCTTTTAATTCAAAGTACATCTGAAGCTATGCAAACATTTTCAAGTGAATCAATCAACACGATGAAAAGTCAAGTTTATTGGAAAACATTTGCAACATCCTACACCATGGGCTATGATCCTTCCTGGAGAAATACAGGCCGGGTTGCTCTGGCAAACAAACAAAAAAAAAACAACTCACAATCACATTCAACACTGTGATTGCGTGTGGATTGTCAACACGGGCAAGGACGAACTAACGTTGTTGCCCAACAATATGAGTATTTTATCTCCAGCGAGTATTGCATAGAGAAACATCCCCTCATTTTCACTTTCCAATTTAGCAGGAAAGGCTTTGTCTGCACATGACATATAAATGTCAAATTTTATAACCTAACCTGGTAAATTGAGAAATTGAATATGTCTGAGAGTAGAATATTTATTGTCTTTATTGCCGAGTTACCCTACAACCGTCACCTTTCATCTCTTTTGTTCGTTCAGGTTCAAAACATGGAAGTTACCATGGTTACTACTGGTGGAGTTAAATTGGTATCAAATTGTGGGGAGTACGAATTTATATCGACGTACATCAATTTACATCGACATGTACCAATTTATTTTGACAGCTACAAGTACGTTTTTATATTGACAACCAATGCATATTAACATCTAGTTCCAACGTATCGACATAAGCCAATTGATATTGACATATTACCAATTTATATTGACATATAAGATATCACCTTTGTAACTGACATACCGGATATTGTATTGACATGAACCAATTTGGATAAAACTTTACCAACGTATACCATTCGATAACACCAATTTATATTGACGTATACCACTTTGCACTACCCCATGCCAATTTATATGGACGTACACCAATCTCTGGCAACTCGTCCCCCCAAATTTACTTCTACCTATATCAGTTTTCACTAGTGACCAAGAACAAGTCAAATCGGTATTTACCTATTTGATACAACACATCAATTGATCAATTTCGTCGAGATATGCCATTTTAAATTTCAAATCGATGCATGCCCTCTAAGATCTACTTGAATCGACATTATTTCCATCTTCCTGTTTCGAAAACAATTGCCAACTATGCACGGTTGACGGCAAGATAGTAGACTCGACAAGTGCCAGAAGAATATTTGTGACACGCTTGACAGTCAGCTGGTTGTCTTGCCTAAGAAAGGTACCTACACTAGACCTTCATGGTTACTGCAGGATGGGTGAAGAGTACAATAATGATGGCGTGCGTGAAGTTTTGGTCTGAGAGTAGCTTGTTTGGTCACACGTTTAAGTACACTGGCACTTGCAGTGTGTGGTAGCTCAAACGTTGAAATGTTTGGTCGTTAACTCATGACTGATACGAATTCGGCCGACATTCTATGAGGTAAAGTGTGCAAATATGTAAAACAAGAGTAACCATACAACAGCATTTTACAGTTTACCTGGGCATTCAGGTGCCACTTTACGTAATACATCGCCACCAATATTTTGGTTTTTACTCTGTCTCTCAGTGGGGAATTTGGAATATGCTCATGCTAAATGGATGATAGACCTATGATACGTAAATTTAAAATTGTATTTAAATTGGCACCATATAAATCAATTTTCAAATCGGCGCATCCGGACATACACCTGACACTTTTGACATATCACAGTATTCAAATAATATTTTTAGATCAAGATACACCCGAATTCCCAATACAAATCATAGCTTTATAGATCTAGTTGCTTCGGACCTATACCTATATTTAAATCGGTGATATGTCGACATAAGCTGGTGTAATAAGTTCGATCCAATCAATATATTCTGATGACAGTTGAATATGTTATCTATCTAAATTGATATCCGTGAATTAAAATTGACACGTTCTTCATGACATTATACATATATCAACAATTAAGACTGGTAGATATTGATTAAGACCAATTTTACGGTTACTACAATTGGTACTGTCGATTTAATTAATGAGGTACAACTTCTTATGAATAACAATTAGTATAAGTCAAAGTGGCACTGATAACCCCGCATAAATGCTCTCATGGTCTTATCACGAGCTTAGCAGTTTTTGTGTCAAATGGTCTTGAGGTAATTCTTCGGTTGCTACAACCCCTCATGGAAATTCTCTTATAAGATATTCATCATATCTTCTTTCGAAGGTACACCGATACACAAACCATTCTATATGTTTAGTGAAACTTTACTCTTCAAGCAAACAAATTTGCAAGGTTTCAGTTTTCCCGTCGATTAAATTTTAGGACAGTGGCAAAATGGTCCAGCAAATTCACAGAAGAAAACGTCCCTGCAAGGAAACCTTATTGTTGTTTTAGAATGTTTTGTTCCCGATGTAACTTACCGCCAGTTCTTGTTTGTGAAGTCTAAATTATCGTGACAGACATCTTCTAATAACAGCATTCACGGACATTTACATCACTGAAACGTTTATTATCTATGAGACAGTCATACGGAATACTCATTCACAGAATGTACTCTCGCGTTCTTGTGAAGGGACTGTTATCTCCTTAAATTTTTCTACTTTTTGTTCAAAGATCATGGCAAAACTTGAGAGGCTTTAAGATACTTTCATAAAATTAGCTCATTATGTCTTTTGGGGGGTAAGGCCCAAGCAGCGAATCGGTGCCTGCAAACCATTCAGATTACGTCTTGTCGAAGTACTTCTCATACGACTTATCACAGACGATCTTATACCTTTAGCTTTGTTTGCGACTTTCCTTTATGTTGTGAGGTCTTGCAAAGCTTATTGACAGACCATTCCAGCAGAAAATGTAAAGCCCCAGTTTCCGCAGGTAATAGAGGAAGCTATTCAACATGATGTTATTTATTTGACATAGTTTATTATAGTCGGTTAATTATAGTCATGTAGTTATAGTTTTACATGGTATTGCCTCTTAGTTATATGACATTTAAGTATATACTTACATAGCTTAAAGGGGAAATCAAGGTTTAATTTCACAACTTAGTTCACTACAATTCCCCACCGGTATCGTACAATGAGTTATAACTACCAAATATGATCAAGATTATCTCAAAAAATGTGAACAATTTCGAGAAACGAGTCAAATTCGCAAAAAATTGGTGAAGAACTCCGAAAGTCTGTAACATCCATATTCATCTAATCAAATATGAATATTCAATACTATCGCCTTTTCAAGGTATGAGGAGGTGTGGCTGAACAGTTTCGTACGTAGCCTACGTGTGCTGTTTGTATCATCAACTATCACTAAACTCTTGTTTACTCAGCATGCATTGCGCAATGCACGAACAGCATGGGAACTATTGTACCCGACAAATCTTAAGAGTTCTCATTCAACAGTAATTAACGCAATAATTACCGTTTCTTGTGCCTACAAACACCTCCCCAACTTCTCTATATTTCGGTGAACAATCAGTTTAGAAAGAAAAATCAACTAAAGGTGAATTTTCTCAGTCAAACCCTGATTTCCTCTTTAATATACTTGTACAGAGTTATATATTTGTGTAGTCCGCTGCACTACTTCCTTCCTTTGTGTAGCCTACAGATTCCGGGCTATTTGTTCCCCTCCGTGGGCTATATAGTCCTTGCTTCTCTTAGTTTGATGTAACCTTGCTGCTAGCACCCTCTCGTTCTCTATACAACGTCATTTAATTTAATTCACCGATATTTTTAACATCCTTCACGACAGCTTAATAAAAGTTTCAGACTGCAATGGACCAACTGGGTCTTAGAATTTTCAGAAAGACCATATAAAGGGTCTTCCTGAGACGATTCAATTCCGTTTATTTTACCAAATCACTCAAGGGATTTATTACAGGATATCTCTAAGTCTATTCTTCACACCATCGTGTAACTGATTGTGTGTTCGAATTCTCTGCAAATTTACAAGAGTTTATGTCTGGTTCCTTTCCGTATTTAGAAACTGACTTTTCAAATCCCTTGAATCCACCGTCGTCATTTAGAGAACAATTCATTATTGTTATTTCAATGAAAAACTACCAAAAGTACAAAGAATGTGTCCGTGAAATGTCCAGTGTTGGTTCTGTCACTCACTTGATGCTTGCCATAAATGGGGCAAGACTTAAAGCATGTAAATCTTACATTTTTTTTCACAACTCTGCCAATTATTAGTATCTCCATGTCGTTGTCATAGCATTTTAATCACGTTATCCAAAGAGCCAAGCTCGCATTAAGTTTTTAAGTTTTCAAGTTATAAATATATATAAAAACGTTTCATTGTCTTCGCCTTTTTTATGCGCATAGCTGGACGAACCTATGTGACTCTCCAAACACAAGGCTCATGATAAACAAATATCAAATTCTTAAATATTTTTTTTCAACACTGCAGCACGATTGCTTTGTTTCCAGCATTATACAATAGTTAAATATTTTTACGACATACATGTTTACTGATTTATCAAATGTTTGTAAGTATTGTAAACTGTGCTACCTCTTTCAGTTACTACGCGACTTTACTTTCAAGCAATCAACATATACCTCAGTAATATTCGCACCGGAATAGTACAATGGGAAAGATGTTGCAGGTCTGCAAACGAAATGCTTGTCAAGGATGAAAAAAGATATCCTGAAAGTGATTACTTTCACCAGGGAGCATAATAATGCCTTCACCACACGCAGTTCTAAACTGTAACAAAACTTATAGTTTTAATCTCTTTTGCTAGGAATGGATTTCACAAGCAGAAAAGTGTTTTTAATGTCAGTTAAACTACTTTTTCTCCACAGTGTGGTATAGCGGATTCTCGATATTTAAGATAATCTTTTTCTCCCTCTGTTGCGTGAGCCTAAAAATAGTTACTCCATATCGTAATTTATCTACAACAACTCTCTGCATTAAGTCCACTCGACTTACCGTTTGGTTGATCTTCCGCTGACAACTTCACAGAAGTTTTTACATGAAAGAGTTTTTTTTTTTCAATGCATGCACTTCAAAATCTAATAAGTATCAAGACATTGCTGTTTGAAGAAGATAGTTCAGATCAGATGTAAGGTCCATGTGCGCCACGATCATAAAATGTCATATAATATGGCAAAGCTAACTGACTGGAACTGAATAAGTCTTTGATGTTGTTTGAAACTGAAGTGCTTATTTAACCTTGAAATTTGACACTTGGGAAAAATCATTGCTGAGTTTATGGACGGTATAGATTGACCTTAAAATGTTAGGAAATTTAAGGTTGAACTATTATAATAGTTCTTTAAAGACAGTCAAAATTATGGAAAGAAAATAAAGGATACCTAGATACTTTTGTCTATGTGACAGCACACAATTCCCATAATGCCATGTACTATGAAATTGATACTTCTTTAAAAATACATGATTTTAAAACAATGTATATTATTGATATTATTGACATATGGTTTTCACCAATCTTCATGTTTTTCCGGGTATTATGATGTTCTTTGCCGACAGTCTCTTTAAAGCTTTCGTCTTCAAAGTGACGATACATTACGCAACAACAGTTTACATCTATTATGTACAAGATCATGCAATTGGATATGCTAAAAAGAAGAATTGCGTTAGTCGCTAGTTAAAATTTGTTTTATGTGATAGTTAGTATCAATACAAAACCTGTTGCAACATGTTCACTGCGTCTTGTTGATGTTTATATCACATTAGATAGGCTACTTTGACTGTAGAATTGCCAATATTTGATAATGTAATAATTAGCAAGTAGCAAAACGTCAACTAGATCTTCAAAGTAGTTTAGACTAAAAAAAGAAACAAATAATCAATGTTTTGACAAGTAAAAGAGAACTTAGCACTCTAGTCAAATTTTAAAGAAATCCTGATGTTCGGTTATCGAGATACTGGTAATGGATATTGTAAAATTCACATGACTAACGAAACTTGCTACAAACAGGTAAATGATGTCATTCTTGAGGAACTGTTTTGATTCTCATTATTCTTCACATGGAACATTGTAGGGCTACGGTTCGTTACTTTCAAAATTCATAAACGCACTGACTAACTTGATATTTTTCATCTTTCAACCCTTTCGTTAGCCAACTATTGAAAAGGGTCGTGGCGTCGGGTGTTGGATATACCGAATACCAAAAGATTCGATACAGTATGGTGCTCTTTTGACAAAGAGTGCAGTGCCCCAAATGTTAGTATATTAAATAATGAGATATATTTAGAGTACGCTTTTGAACATGCCATCTCCCAAGCCAATTCTGTCTGCGGCTGTCAAGATCTAAATCTTTGAAGACAAAACAATGACGTGGAAAATAACGGGGGAGGGGGTTCATTGTTCAACAGGAAGGAGATATCAAACTTGTTTACTTTATGTAATACCCGCAGAGGATCGAATAAAATAATACAAAAGAGCGAGGGGAAGGGATTATCACAGGGATTATGTACAAGTAATATGATATTCATTCTCATCAATAATCAAATGGTGTGTAGCTCATACTTGATGAAGTAGATTATCTATTAATTTCAAGAAAGTTGTTACAGTATTGGGACAACAGGTGGTTTTGGGTGGAACAGTATGTGACAGATTATTCTTAGCCATAGGTGTTCGTCATACATGGCTGAAATAGACATGTGATGTACGACTTTGGTTTCCACACGATGTAGGTCTAGATCATATCCATCAACGTCGACAGTCAGTGAACAGGCACCGATAACCATCGGTTTCAACTTGTGAAATCTTCACATGGCTACAGTAAATTACAGTCACCAATAATGACTCGCAAAACACACTCTTTTTACGCTTAGGCAAAATGTGTCTTGGTTGACAAAGTACGCACTTATTATTAATTAGATCATGCATAGCACTAGCAAGTTGTTTATTACGACAAGCCATTGTATATAAACGAAGGTCAAACCTGGGGAATGATGAACATATAAACTCAGCTCCATGGAGCATTAGAGGTAAACATTCGGGAGTAAAAAAAATTCTACTCTGCTGAATAAACGATGGCATAGAACATTAAAGGAGATGATTTTATGTTTGGTCTACATTCAACGTTAACTAAAGTAAGCAGATTTGAAAAATTAAAGCAAATGGGAAACATTGAGTTATAAATTAATCCCTCCAATCCCTCCATAACAATAAACAAAACAAATAAGAGTGTCGATCAAATTATGTAAAATTATATCAACTAACTCACCGCCACCGCTGAAGCTCATGTATTCAAAGAACCTAAGAATCGCCCCTTTCCCCATGATTGTAATCAGTCCAACAGACAATCGTAGGCCATAAGCTGAGGAAGGCAAAGCTTATTCAAGCAACCAGGATCCATCTATTCAACGAAAGTGTCAATAACTGCGTGCATACATGTTCTGTCAAATAAACACCGTACCTTGTATTCAGTACTTTGTAAATCGCCGCCCCCCCCCCCCTTACCCTCCGCTTCTTAACTCTGATGCCTGTCTTTTGTGTATGTGTGAGTGAATTTTTTCTTTTATCTATTCCACGGAGAAAGCGGACTAAGAGTTCTCGCAAAATCGCTACTCTATCATTTGGAGAGCAGGATTAAAGGGGTAGATGAGTTGACGCAAAGGCAAAACTATGTAGTGTAGGTGATTTAGTATATGTGCTTTCTGTAGCTTTAGTGTCGACGTTAGTAGGCTATGTCCCCACTTTAAAAGACTTGAACGTGAATGAATGGTTGAATGAAATACCAACTTTGGCAAACCCATTTTTAAGAGATCCAAATTCCAAATTCAGGTTCCAAATTCAGGAAATAATGGACATCGGTGAACTGGTTTATTTGTGAGACCTCATAGGAAGTTAAAATCTATACTGAAGAGGTACTAGATGAGTGTAGATCAGGCACTGAGCTTATGAGCATTGTAAAATAAAACTCCTTCACAAAAAGAAACTGTACACTTATGTATATATTACCAAATGGAAATAAAGTTTTTCCTTCAAAAAAAGAAAATAAAACTCCGCTAAAAAACAGACATTCTTTAGCAGCAGAATTAAAAAAAGTGTTGCATTCTACGAACAAAAAACAAAAAAGAAGAAACAAACAAAATCAACACAGAAACTGTTTATTTCCAACTGTAATTTGTGATCAGTTGTTTGCTTGATTTGCATGATTTACCTGATTTCTAAAGCAAATGTCACTGTGCATCATACACGTCTAAAAATTGATAATTTTCGAAGTTATAAGAAAAAACACGTTTCCCAGGAGACTCACCTACCTCCACCCTTTTTGGCAGTCCTTCACATAGTTCCCTTTCAGTCCGAGGTTAATCCAGGGTGTCTTTGACGGAGATTGCATATTGATACCCAGGCAAATTTATTCCTAACGCTAGGGAAGTGAGCTACCATGTGTACTAAGTCTATCACACGTTAGTCACACTAAAAATTGTTACCACATACTTTTTGACAGAAATACAGTTCATACATCTTAGTGATCATTACCTGTAACGATAAATTCCTTATCTTTTGACCAAAAATGTATTTGCTGAAACAAATCTGTTAAGACCTGTTTAGCGAACGTGCGATACTCATACATTGGCAACTGTTATTACAAAATTTTAGCCGCTCCCATTTCACTAGCCTCCTTCCAATGGTACCTTTTTGAGCTATTCTATGCACTTATCTGGCTCACCGTGTTTTATTGTGGATATGCACTTACACTTGCATTAGCAAAACACATTCCTTTCTTAAAACGTCTGTCATACTTACAAAATGTTTTCTTGAATATAAAAATAACCGCACTTTTCTCCAAAATTCTATAATGTTCCATTCGCATAAAAATACGGACTCCTTTTGCGAACAAATCTGTAAAATCAAAGAATATTAAATATTAAAGCAGTATGTGCTGTTGTTCCTGCATTTACAGAAGTGCGCTTAAGGACTGACTCTTCTTCTTATAGTTGTAACTAGCTATAAAAGCAATTGCACAGTAGTGTGTTTGTCCAAAAATCTTGTCCAGTTTTGTCCAAATTTGCAAAAGAAATGATTTTGCAGAAGACTTTGATTGTGGGTCGGTTCCCACAGAAGTTCCGTATATTTACCACAAAAACCGGTTTCGCTAACTTTTCTGCCGCGAAAAGTAAATTAACAGTCTTCTTTCTACCATAAAAAACACTCTAATTAGTAAAAGTTATTATGAAAGAATAGTGCACTAGAGGTTGCTTTCCAGGTTGGTCTCATCAAACAGTACATTCTTCTAAATTAATTCAAAATACAGGAAGTATAACTTTTCAATAAAAATATTACAGAACGTTACCGTTCATTTACGGTAACTTTTTTTAAGTGTATACCTTCTGCGAGTTTTGACTATTTATTTTTTTCCCCTCCCGTGCGACTCCATATTCTACAGTGATTCTCTTGTTTCATATTTTTATTGTGTAGATGAGGGCCTCATGGCAGTTAAGTGAATCACCCTCTTTAAATAATGTTGAAACAAACAAGTTGACAAATAAAACAAATCCTCAAACATTCGTTATCAAAAGATATGTTGCTCATAGATCCACAAATCACCTTATTATTTTTCTTTACTTCTGAACTGAAATATGTACAATAAAATGAATCTTGTGATTTACTTGAATTAAAAAATACATATTTGGGGCAGTGATACATTACTTTGGCCGCTATCGGCTGTGCCTCTTTACACCTGTCCCAGTCTGTCACTTCAAAATTTCAAAGAGGCCTGAACTTTACTAACGTACCCCTTCCATATATACAGTCTATGTGATACAAACATGGATTTGCCCCCCCCCCCCCCCCCATGTGACATACCGTAAAACATATAGCACGTACGCCTATTTCCAAGGTACGAAACTAATCATGCTAGTAAGTGATGATACTTGACTAAACCATGGTGTCAAGTATGGATGTTCGCTTTTTTGTCAGGGACAGATGGGGTTGGAACTATGGTGTTGTCTGAAGGTGTGGAATATGTTGCTTTTGTTGATTGCCATTTTGTTTTCAACGTCATGATCGCCATTTTGTTCAGCAACGTTATAATCACAACACAAAAATTACAATTGCAGGATGGTATCATACACTGTAACATTTCGTACACGGAATGTTACTGTGTATGATGCCATACTACATTTGTATTGTTGTCAATAAGAGATTAGATTGACAATATTCAAATCTATTTTGTCCTCCTTCGTTTACATATTTCTATTTTCACTTCTATGTGTTGATTCATTAGCTAGTCTTCTAAAGCCCATCTCGTTAAATGTGTTTAAGGCCACCGTTTCTTTTATCCAGGCTGCATTTCCTCTTCCAGCCACGTTTTTACCTTTTCTATTTTCTAATCGGCATAACCACTTTAAAGTAATCCAAACGTTACACCAGTGTAGCAAGTGCCAGTTAAAAGCCACTTCACAACAAGACCTTTTCAGAAGCAGTTTTGTAGATCATATCAAGGGAAGCAAAAAAGCATTCTGTTCGGATGATTATGGCTTCTTCCATCTCCACTGTTGTTAAACTAAGGATAATCCTATAACGATGATACTTACAGATAAGTCAAGCGTGCCCTGAAAGACTCAGGCTGACGAAGCGTGAGACTTTACAAGTTGACAGTTTACTTTAGATCACGCATTTACAACACATGATGTCCGGTAACTGTGAAGGTTCTTACTGCAATCTGTACCCAGTTGCTGGGCATGATGATGGAGCGAGCTCGATGGTATACAATAAAGACTGTGGTCGAAATCATTTAACATCAGTCTACATGTCTATACCCCGCTTGGAAGACCGTCATGTAGCTATTTTTTTTGTTTGTTATTTCACCACTACATCAGAGGACAATAACATGATTTCGATCATGCGTCTACAGTTTTAATTTAAGACGACTTGCAACACCATATAGCTAATCACAGTATTCAAAATGTAAAGTGAAAGCATTGACGTTATAGCAATTACTATAACGCTGACAATGACACATTACACATCACCATGACACATCACCACTTATCAGCTGAAGTATTTCATAAGTCCAATAGGCAAATGGAAAAATAAAGGTCTTTTTTAAGTGATCCTTTTTTTTTTTTGTTAAAAAGAAATAAAGCCTCTTGTTTCTGCGACTTTTCTCACTTGTTTCTACTACACTTTCTTGTTTCTTCAAAACCTCTTGTGGGCATATTTCAAAATGGTAATTTGGCAACTGATCGACATTTGACACAAAAAAAGAGAGCTGGTGTTGCTTTAATCAGATATAAGCTGAAAGGTGCTGTCATGACAGTTAGATGCATATCACTTGTACTTGCTAATGTTAACAACACCAAGTTTGTAAATATTGACTTGTGAGATTAATAGTGTAGAAAAATAAAGTAACGGACCAACGGGATACAAATATGGTAATAGGAAGTAATGGAGTTTATCAGTAATTTTATCTAAACCTTTTAGTGAAACATTTAACACATTCAATGTTTTAAAAGATAGATGTTGCCCAATTGCGCATGTAATTACGCAAGATTGTGATGATATGCACTTTCACAATACTAGCCATCATTAAAATGAAAGTAACGGACCCACTTGCCATAAAGTAGCGGACCAACATTACCAATTTATTTTCAAGTGTTCTTAAAAATCCTTCTGGGCTTGAAAAACAAGGACGCTCCTTGCGAATAAACAGTTATAAACAACAAAAAACAAAATCCCTTCCGTACCCACCCCACCGCTCCCCACCCCCACTCTCACCCCAATCGACCTATCATCCCCCCTGCAATATAAGTAAGTACTAACAAAATACCTTAGTAAACCTTTCCTCAGAGATGCAACGGACGGCGAACTTAGCTGATATTTTTAGGGCAGTATCTTCCACTTGAGAAGTGTTTGTTTGTTTGTAGGGTGCAGAATTAATGAAGTCATGCATATTTGCTTTGCTGAATAGCATTTCTATACAAACTTTTCCTTTTAAAGTATACTGTTATCAATATACATGTATACTGTACTACAGATATGATCATGCCAAAAACTCTCAGTTTGGTTCTTTACTTGGTACCAGAACTGCACTACATACACCTGTATATTGTACCAGGAAATGAAAGCAATACATAGAGCACCAGATCTAATTCAAAGATGAAATATAATTTAGGAATTAAAGTGCAACCAAAATATTTGATTTGCTTTTTTTTTAATTTGCAGAACAGTATACTCATAGCAAGTTCCTTAATAATGAAATTTGTTTAGTTTCATTATCAAATAGTATCTAGATATAAACTTGGAATGGTTCAGTAGATGAAAGTCTGATTGCCTGTGATTTAAAACTGAGAAAATTGACGAAGATTGGAATTAGGTGGTTGAAAACTTTCTTACACAGTAAAGGGCAGCAGAACCCAATCAAAATTTTCCTCAGTGAAATCCCAGAAAGATGGTAAACACCTTGGTAAATTGTTGTGTGCACCCATAGGGAAACTGATTTGTCGTTTTAAGATAAAAATTATACATTGCATACTAAGTAGTAAAGTTTACATAACCTATTTTTAAATAGCAATATTACAAAATATTGGTTTTGTGACGTGCCAGACTGATTTCTGCTCCCATACTCACATGTGGAGAAACTTAATTATAGTTTACATTTGGATAGATGTCAAACTATTTTTCTTCTTTTAAAAATGGATGTTCTTCACATAACATTTGCTATGTGAACAGACACAAATCAAGAGTGCAACTGCTGTACGAATGTATTTAATTGATCTTCGTGCAAGTTTTGACTGTTGAAAAATTCTTTGTTACTTTCAAACCTTGATTTACCAAAAAATCTTTTAGATCTGGGGCTCTTTAATAGGAAGGAATCTGTTGCTTGGAAACAGCGCAATAGTAGAGGCATCTGACATCAATTCCTTTGTTTCAGAGTATCCTGTTTTAGGTGCTATATGTGCTGTATCCGTTTGAAAACTGCAGTAGACGTGGTTCCTTTTCTTTGGACTCGGTGGTCATTGGTAGTGCTAATGGTTTTCGAAAGATGGCTGTGGCAAAATCTCCTTCCTCGTTAGTTCGGCAGTAAGATCAAGTTTCTCTTTTGGAACTATTTCCTTTCTCAATGAAGTCAGTCTCATTGTTTAACACACATACATGATAACGCCCTTCTCTTTCGATTAAACCTTTAACGATTACAAGTGGGTGTGCAGTGTTTCTTCTCAAGTGTTGGTAAATTTCAGGTGTTACGGCAGGTGAAGGCTAAATTTGAGGCGGACGGGGGGGGGGGGGGAGGTTGCTTATTCGAGGAGAAAGTACCACAGAGGCAGTAATATCTTGATTACAAAGCAAGAGTATATCTAAAAATGAGTAACTCATATCCTTTTACAGTACTAAAACACTTTCGAAACCGTTCCTTTTGTTTTAAAAATACAGAGTAACGGACCGAAATAAACTATGAAGTAACGCACCGACGGTTTTTCTTTGCACACTGTAGTGTACTACATATTTATATCAGATACGAAGTATATGTACCATAACTGCTTATTTCACTAGTTTATACTTTGTTATGATTTTGTTTTAATATACTGCTTCTTACTATGTGGGGAAGAAAATCGCTCACATTCTTTGAAACGGACCGACGTGAAGGAACCTGTACTTGGAAAGATGCAAAGTTATTCCTGATGTGTAATATATAAAACTCAAATAATATCTTTCTAATATCTTAGAAACGTCATGGCTAAAAGTATGCGTAATGTCAGCACTGGCTTTCTCTTTGATATAGTATTTCTCAATAATGGAAATATGTACACGATTTTCTTCCAGTTTTCCTGATAGGTATCCTTTCTTATAAAATTTGACTTTTTTTTCCCATGCAGGTTTTAAATTCCAATATTGTAACTTGAGGAAAAGGCAAAATTCAGTTTCATTGGTGATATTTTAATTCTTCATCCCAGTGCAACCAATCTTCAAATATGCCCTTGTGTCTGCGACTTTATCTTTTCTTTATTACTGAAAAGAAAACTTGTTTCTGTGACTGACTTTTATTTTTGTTTCTTGGTCATTTGTTTTTCAGTTATGGCGTGTTTGAATGTAAGTTGGGCCCTTAATTTGGTGTCAAAATACTTATCTCTACAACTTTCGTTTCTCAAGTTCGGTCGAATTCTTGGTATAATTACAAAATGTGCTTCTTTCTCCCATCGTCAGTTGATGCAGTCATTATCGTGCATTTGTCATAAAGCTCATCGGTTTGAAGGAATCACGAGTTATTGTAGTGCGAGCACATGTGGCCGTCTTCAATCCGAATTTACTAAGGAAAAGAAAATGCAACAAGGATTTAAGGATTTAAGGAGTTAAAGTGATGAGAGAGCCCTAGGGATAAATTTCCAGAAAACGTCATGAAATTTGGTTCGGCCTTTTTCCAATGAGGTGATAAACCTGGAGTATCAATCGTTGTTTCCAAATTGTTGTGCAATACAGCGCCATTGTGTTTAAATATGATGTCACAGAATCGTGTGCTGCTTCACTGCTTTTTGGTGGGTACAACATGACGTCCTTGTACAGAATCATGTACTGCTCTCATGTTCCATTTCAATGGTGAAACAGAGAACCAGTTTTGACAAATATACAGCAGTACAAGAGTACTCTTTATAACTCAGAGCAGTACAGTCTTGTGCGACATAACGATAAGCGTCAGCAGTTTTACAACGTTATGAGAGAGATCCAATGGAACTTTTGTTTCTTCCAGTGTGGTATCAAATCATTGGATTGGGAAAGGGGCCAACAGGAAAGGGCATTCCTTCCCTTAAAAAGGCTGCTCCTGTAAGGAGTAGATCCACGAAGACTGGCTTCCTCCCAGCAACAAGGACTTGCCTACTACTCACTACAATTCTGCGTATTTGTAGGCAAATGCAGTTATAGTGTTTGCAAGGTATAATTTGCCTAACGACTCGACACAAGCAAACGCGGTTCCCCCCCCCCCCCCCACCAATTGATTGTGACTATCTTCACAACTGTGTTAGTTGAACATGCAGGAACCACCCCATAAGTTTTAATAAACCTCAGTTGATACAGCTTCCACACTAAAACCGGCGGGATAGGTTGCAGTAAACTTGAATTCCGTATTTTGTTGTTTTAAAATCTATTTTTTGATTATTTAAGTTCTTTGGTTGCCTTATCCTTAATCTGTGTCTGCAGTTCTATGGTTATGAACCAATGAAATGAGATGACAAACCTCAAAGGAACAAAAAAAAAAAACAAATAAGAAAGTGGAAGGATTCGAGCTCGATTCCTCGTGGAATCCTTTTCACTTCTCGTTATTATCACATTTCCAATTTCTGCCATTTCTTTCCATGTACGTGATAACGTGATATATATACATATATATTAAAAGAGGACGAAGTAAGACAATGTTTCAACAGGCTTGATGTTAGTTAATTATCAGGTCCAGATAAACTATCATCCCGTATTCTTAGAACGTGTTCATATGAATTAGCACGTATTCTAACTTTTATAATCAATTTCTGCTTCACCAATCAATTTGTACCCTCAATATGGAGGCAACCAACGTGTTATTCCTGTCACCAACAATGGTACCATTACGTGCATGAATAATCTCATACCAATTGCCCTCGCCTTAGTTGCCATGAAAACGTGTGAACGTCTAGTTCTCAACCATCATAAATCTATAACTGCTTCGTATCTTGATCCTCAACAACTTGCCTCTTCAAAAGGTCGTAGTACAGAAGATGCTATATTTAATATCTATTACAAAAATTTCATGCTCATCTTGAACGTTCCAGATTTGGAAATGTTTCTGCTCGTGTTATGTTTTTTTTATTTTTCCTCAGCGTTCAACACCATACAACCATATAAGTTAGATGAGAAGTTAGAAGAAATGTATGACGTTCCCAAATCTTTAATTATGTGGATACTTAACTACCTCTTCAAATTGTTTACTGTATGTTAAACTTAATAACCCTTCTTTCTGCTCACGATACAATCCTTGGTAATACTGGCGCCCCACAAGGAACTATATGCTTGCACCTTTTCTGTTTTACAATATACACCTCAGATTACAGGGCCTGTAATCCTAATTAGTGTGCTCCTCTTTAAGTTTGCCAATGACTTAGCTCTTATGATTGGCCTCATCTCAAACAATAATAACAGCCAATTATATCAGCCAAATAAGTAAGTGGGTCACTTCTTAGAACTTAGCGTTTCGAAAACTAAAGAAATGATCATTGATTATATAAAAAAAAACATAGTCTCATACCTGATCCTGTTAAAATTAGGGATAAATCTGTTGAGCGGGTTAGTGATTATAAGTACCATGGTGTTAAAAATAGATGATAAACAGATTATAGATTAAAGTGGGGGTAACATGGTGAGTATATTGTAAAGCGTCTGAAACCAAGTTTCTATTGTTTGCGTAAACTTAATCCGGTCAACGTCAGTCTGGATATTCTTGCCATCTTTTACTACTTATTTTATGTGTTCGGTCTTATTGTATTTTGTGTTGTGGTGGGAATGTGTGAAAAACAAAATATGAAATGTATTGAGATCATGATTAAAAGGGCTAGCCATATTCTTCACAGAACCCTGCCGTCAGTGGACTCAGCCATGAAAAACGTATTTATTAAAAAAAAAAATAGCCATTCTCTTTACTGATGTTAGCCATCCTCCCTATAGTACAATATACGATAGGCTTACTGCTCACAGTGGCAGATTGAGCCCTGCACTGACTGGATGTACTAATTGCTAACCTAGTTCTTTCGCAGGCTCAGTCATTTGCTTTCACAATTCTTCTACTTTGAGATGATGAATATTTTACTTTTATAATTTAAGTTTGTGGTTGCGCTTTTTATTCATTTCTATCTCTTTTTACATGTTATTTTGTCTCTCTGTTTTGCACTGTTCTTTAATGTAATAGTTTAACGATTTTCCGCAGATGTACAATTCCCTTGTGGGTTTAGTAAAGTTGTCTTATCTTATCTCGCTATAATTGCTTTTGGCCAATACCCTGTCCTTAATTAATGTTTTATTTATCGTCACCATTTTCTTGACTCATTTAGAAGCATTTAGGTGTTCCTAACATTTCGGTTTATCGTATAGGAAGTAACCCCAAACCGACCCCTTTGTGTCCTGTCGTTCTCCAATGATTCTGTCCCATGTTTCATCTGC
Organism: Stichopus chloronotus; assembly: GCA_021234535.1. Classification (NCBI taxonomy): domain Eukaryota; kingdom Metazoa; phylum Echinodermata; class Holothuroidea; order Aspidochirotida; family Stichopodidae; genus Stichopus; species Stichopus chloronotus. Next base: position 9,935,899 of record CM037836.1, read on the forward strand.
TTTCACCATCTCCAACTTGAAGTGGTGGACTCCAATAAATATTCACATTATTATTTTTTTTTCACACACCACCCTTGGAAGTAAGTATCATTCAGCAATTAAGTAAGTCAATTTAGTCACTTCAAAGTCAATTCAGAATAGTAAGTTAATTTGTTTGTGCTTGGGAACTGGAGGAAGATTCTGAAGTCGCCTACGGTTGCTTAAGACACTTTCAATGGTCAATACGTGGATCACAATTTGAAGCAAGAACTCGATTACGTTTCGTACGTTACGTATTATGAAATGAACCAATGGCGAATGGTTTTGGAACGGTTACATGTCACAGATATGCACATGCACCAAATACAGGTCAGTCTCAATCTTTATTGCACAAATTCACTAAGCTAAATTTTATCAGTGATTGTTCAATTTGCCTAATAAACGTGACAAAATCCATGTGTGAATAGAGTTACTGGTAAAACTAGCATCTCTTTAATAACAACAATTGGAATTTGTTTAGGGATGTGCCTATAACTAACGCGTTCGTGCTTCGATCTCATCTTCTGAAACACGTACAGCGTATGCATAATTGTAGCCGTTGGTGACGGTGATACATGAATGGTGGCGCTCTATTATTTCTCTTAAAAGCTTGGATGTCGTCTTCGCATAATTGTAACGTCACGAGACGTTTAATCAAATGTAACAACACGAACTGCTGTGCTTTAATTTATTCTGCTGAGCATCTTCCTATAAGTACGTTTTTTTTTCTTTCGTTGTTTGTTTGCTTTCTTCTTTCGCCTTTCCTTATTTCTCCGGCTTTAAATGCGCAGTGACGCAAACTCAGCTGATGAGTCAAGTCTACTTTATGTCAGACGACAATTTACAAATTTACGTCACTCTGAAGATCCACTCTTCGTCAAAACCAGCTCCCACGTATATTACCCATGCTTTCACAATTTTCTAGTCACATCGAGCTGTTTGTTCGTAATGGCTGGGTTTATTAATTGATTCCACCTTTCATATCCTCCTTGAATTTATAATGTAGTAATAAAACAAAGGATTGAAACGTGAGATGTGTTTTGTTAGCCTTTGTTTAACAAAGCACGTCGATCTCCAAAAAGGTTATTATTTTTAGCGTGTAAGTTAATATATGAAAATAAGCTGTGATGTGATATGTATACCCATTGGTATTATTGAAGATACTCCAAGTTTCCTGATTAGCTTCTAGAGTGTTATTTTGTGTAAAATGTTCAGAAAATTGAAGCCTCTTAATCGGGAGGGTGGGTTCAGATATTGCGAGTATAGGCCTCGTATAGGACTCACTATATTTTTAGCTGTCGCGCACCATGAAGCCTTTCTCTATAATGTTGTTTCATTGTTCGTTGGGTTCTTTGGTGCCGTCATCATTCAGTTTACTGTTTAAAAGTTAAAGTTAACGATTACGTAAAGTGTTCTGTCTGAAGGGTTGTGGGTGAACTATACTATAACCTACCCAGCCTTTAATCACCCACCTCCCCTAAACATAATCCCATTTGGTGGTTCACATATATTTAGAGCTATAAGTTGATCTGAGTTGTTGATATCTGCAACTCGTAGTTAATTCGACTTCCACCGTACGCAGAGTTCTCGGATTAAAAACGAAATACTTCACATTGTTTGTTGTTGCTGTTGTATTCTCTTGCACGAAAACTAATACGATGTTAAAAACAAAATCAACGCGAAAAGTCAAAAGCCTTCATTAGTTGTTAGATTTCACCCAGTGCCCATTACTTTATTGTATCGATTCATGTTTGTCCCTTTTTTATTCATATCAACACATAGCTTATTTTGTATTTTTAACGAAAAGTAATTAACAAAAACAAAGCGTAAATGTCGACTCTCTACCCAGCAGGAAATTATTCCTTGCTGATGTATTTTGGTCATCGAAGTACCTCTCATTAATTCGTTTGTTTGTCTTCTCTTACATAGAATCTAATAAGACGTGGAAAATAAAATCAACTCAAAAGGTCAAAAGTTCTCATTAAATTCAGGATTTCAAACACGTGCTTAATTATGTCTCGATTCTTCTCTGTCCCTTTTTCATATTTCTATAAATGTATAGCTTATTTCTCAAAATTGTAGTTCATGGGGCATATTTTTTTTCATTATTATTTTTACTTCCGTATTTACGTTTATTTTAATCCAGCCTGCTAAAATTTCTACTGCAGTCTCTGCTTCTATCGTTTCCTTAAAGGACGTGTGACATGCTTCCAAAAAAGAGCTTCCTTCATGCAAACATTACAAAGTAAAACCCTCCGTGAAAATCCGTTGGAATTTTGTTTATATCTATTACGATTTTTGAGATATGACTTTTCAAAGTTTGAAGAAAATGCAAAACACATGACGTGGAGTGTTGCACTGTGTCAGTTTTTCTTTTGTTAACACTATATATTTTGCCTCTTAATTACTTAATTACTAAGTTTCACATTGGTGCGTGATATCGATATTTTTGAAGGAGAAAACACATGCTTCCAAAGTAAAACCCTCTGGGCATAAAGAATTCTCAAATGACCTTGAAATAAAGGTTACATAAACAAAGGACTAACGTAAGGCATGTCCTGGGAGTCCCTCTCCTGACATCACAAATTTGCATATTTAGCCAATGCACCATCTTGAAATGCAGAGTGCTCAAGTTAACATGGTCATACCGTAGCACTACCATAATACGGAGCGTAAATAAACTCAACCTGCAGACAGTACTGTTTCGTCCTTGTTGGAACTCATCAGTGGAGCTCACTATATATATATATATATATATATACATATATATATATATATATATATATATATATATATATATATATATATATATATATATATATATATATATATATATATATATATATATATATATATATATATATATATATATATATATATATATATATATATATGTATGTATGTATATATGTATGTATATATGTATGTATACATATATATGTAACAGCATTTATGGTGTTACAACAAACACATCAGTCTCATCTTAGTCTTATCACTCTTATCTAGTCCATAATTCAAGATATTGATGTTGGAAGACTGACCTCTCTGGTCGAGTAGATTCCCAGTTACCTGAGGCGTGTAATATGTTAAAGTAATTGTTCCTTTTTTTAAATTACAGTGAGTATAACCTTAAAATTTGACTGAAGTGAAAAATTAAATTAGGGTGCATTATAAAATGAGTTTGAAACTGTGTGACAATAAGAGTCAGAAATCAGAACATGCTATTGCGGAAATTTTATGAAATTCAGTCTATTTCACTGGTAAAACCATTTTCTTAGAAGTCATGTTCATGACCAACATTTATAGCCGTATGGAACTTTTTGTTTCGCTCAATTGGTAGCCTTGTTTTCTTTCTTTATTTTTGCGGAATAAAGTAGGTGGCGGGGGTTAGAAAGATACTGAGACTGAAACACGCTGAATTACCACTCACCACAAACGCCCACGTTTTTTTTTTACATTTATCTTAATGTCATTGATACAAAAAGAGTCCTCCTGGTGTTTGTGACTATGGTTGACGTGAGACCGTCAATGTTATTTTTTTTTTTGTTATTTTTAAAAATAATTAAGGAATTGAAAAATGGAACTATTTAGATATTCCTCTTGAAATGTTTCCAACGATAGCATTCTTCTCAGTAACTCTCCGCCGATTCCCGCAACAAACATTGAGTGTATGAATAATTTAAACTACGTAGGATATGTGGATGGTCAAGTTTTACCAGAACAACATGAATGGTTGAAATTCAAGGGAAAACATATTTTCAACATTTTCGTAGGTCACAGACCTTTGATTTTTTCTCTCTATTGTTGCGATACTGAAATTAAGGTGATCATTTAATCTTGAAATGTGACACCACTGTAAAAAAAAATCAGATAGGTTTTGTTGTAGATTTACATTAAAATGTTGTGAAATTTAAGAAAATGCGCAAATGGTTATTACATTTAAATCTCCTTTCACTGTGGCAATCGCTAAGAACCTATGGCAAGTTCAAAATTCGAATATGGGATACCTACCGAAAGAAATCAAGACAAGCGCCCTGACGAACAAACTCTGTGCCGTAAACTAATAAAAAAATGTTTATCACTCAATTCTCTGTTCTGCACAGTTTAACATGTACCTCATTCTACCTGAAAATAGTACCCTGACGGGTGAACACCACAAAAAACATCTGCGTAATCTGTTTCGTCTTGCTGGGGTGTACACAAGATACTGTACAGAAGATCGCAGCAGTTCTTGAAGTCACAGACCACCATTCATCTCCATGTATTCCATTGACTTACACGCTAAGGTCTACAGCGACCATCGAGGGCCCTTCGTACATATGAGGTGCAACGTATCAGAGAGGCCTTACATATCACGTGACTGGTAACGGCCTGGCATTCAAAAAAGAAAAACATGTGACTCGTAAGGTGACGGGGACGTCATTGCATTTAAAAAAATAATCATTTTTTGACCTTTCAAATTTTGAGCTTTCACAAATCTAGGACTCCTAACAAAATTTCAATCTCCATTAACAGTCCTAATTTTTACATCATCTCCACTTTAATTAGAGCTCTTCTACAAAATAGACGATTAGTGATAAAAACGCAAACCTGTCAAAGTGGCTCGCTTTAGACACTTTTCTGAGGTTGAATCATTTTGCCAATGCGTTTCATTTTATGGTGGTGGACTACCTTAAAAGGGTGATCTAGCCACAAATTGAGCTTGGGTATGTTGAAGAGTAAGTTTATCCAACCATTCTGGTGAAACTTCAATTCAGTTCCCATGTGTGGTTCTCAAGATATTACCAGTTGAAGTTACCCCCTTTTCTACCAACTGTGAACTTGAGGCAAGCAGGAGTGACATCATCTGCTCACATGGCTGAATAGTCTTCTGTTTTCTTCATAATTGAATTTATTATTTTGACCTTGATATCAAGGTCAGCTTAGGTACTGGTTTTGTGAAGGTCGCAAAACTCTCATACCCATTATACATTCACATTGTGATAGCACTAGATATTAGAGTATTAAATTTGGTGTAAATTTTAAAGAAAAACATAAGATCCTTTATCAATGTGGGGAGATGACATCACTCCTGCTTACCTCAAGTCAACTGTTGGTAAGAAATGTGACAACTTCAACTGCTCATATCTCCGGAACCACACACGGGAATTGAATAGAAGTTTCACTGCAATCGTCAGATTAACTTACTCTTCGACATATCAAAGCTATATTTGTGGCGAGACCATCCTTTCAAACGTTATAGAGGGCGACAACAAAGTACCGAATGATTGCAAAAATATCTTCATATAGGATGAACACAAATAGTAGGTGCCGCTATTGGAGTTCACACTCGGAATAAAATGTGCCTGATATCGGCTACTGATGGTGACCTTTTCTTATGTTTTCAGATAATATCACTGAATTGATATAGCAGAGAGGGATGAGGAAGATTTAGAATTTCCGCTAAGATGACACTCACTGTGGATGAAATGGTTGGAAGATACCTCAGGGGGGTCATGGGGTCAACTTCAACGATTTACACTAAAAGCCCCTTGGTGACTGGCTACGGATATGTGCCGGTGATAAAGGAGACAGTGGCTATGTGTTAGTAACAACACACGTCTTTGACAATACATGCATAGCTAGTGACATGAATGCCAGTGTAAAATGGCTGATATACCGTATCTTGAATGCACGAAGATTATTCCCAGACGGAGTGAATATGTTACATGTCAATCGTAGAATGCCAGTTTATCAGGCTGGCTTGCATTTTTGTTCTGTACTTTAATTCAAGTTGATAAAAAGTGTGATTATTTCTTAATTTAAACCATTTATAGTGAACAAAAACGAATATTTTTTGAGACGACACATAGCGGAATCCATTCATAATACTGTGACTTTGAGTGAATTGAAGGTCAGTAACAGACGTGACCTAAGAGAGCCAGGGCAGGGGAATATGAAGGCTGGGCCCCAATAATTTGAGTGCAGTGTGGAGATACCCTAACCCCTTGTCATCCAATAATCTCTAATTAAAATTCCTGGTTATTATTGTATTGTGTCTTGCCATTTTTCACATCTCTGATGTTAATAAAAGGCTCTAGCCTTCCTTTCAAATTTGACGTGGAGGTAAAATTCATTCCTTTGTCCCGTTTCACCAAATCATTGTTTTCAGAGCTGCTAATTTTGTGAAGCTTACAGTTACCAACTGAAATTATATCAAAGTAATGTAATTACTGCAAAAATATTGTAATTTTTTACTTCTCACATTCACTATAGCTACAAAAGATGTTAAATGTATCAATTTTTGGAAACGGCTTTGGCTTACGACGATCGAATGCATAAGGCCAAATTGATACTAATTTTAAAAAGTATATACGATCACGAACTTTTGAAAATCGTAAGGATTCATTAATTGTTCATTTCTTAAAGTGATTGCGTGTGTACTGAAAAACCAAAAAGATAACAATATGTTTGATCTTAACTTTTTCTTTATTTTTAAATGTACTTGCGAGGTTGCACGTGAACGGACTATGTCTTTCAATGAAGGAAATCGACAGCCTTCTTCGAAAAGCACTGAACAGGATTAGCATAAAAACAGTAAAAAACAAAAATCATATTTGAATATTAACCTATAACCGCCTACATAATGAATATGTAACAGTACATACATGCAAACTTTTGGAGAAGAAATTTCAATGTTTTTACTTTTTACCTACGCACGCAATCACTTTAAAGGACGTAAGCATCTCCCCTTTCATAGCTTAGAAATATCTTTCTTAATGGCTCCAAGTATCGATTGAATTAGGATACACGACTACACTAACACAAATTGAGGTGACTGCAATTTCCCTTTAATGTTTCTTTTCTTTGTGGACATGGTGGTCGTCGAAGTGTGGCGCTCTAAGCAGTCATTTCAGAAACCATTTGGAAGGGCATAACATTAGATTTTTTACGCGCACTCAGATACGCATTGTTCAAATCATTGAAACCACATCGGTGGGAAAGTTGTCCTTTAAAAAGAAAATGTATATACGGCCCTCATAGATTGTTTAAGATCGTTCCACGGTATGGTTTAGCGATATGTAATTCCCACTAACCTACTGTAACGTGACGTCACTTTCAATTTCAAAATACCGCCATCTGCTTCCGCTTTCTGATGGTATAATTTCTCTCTTGTCCAGTTAGACGGCGTTGCAAGCAGAACAATATTGCGCAGAGGCGATCTTGCATTGGGGGAAAAGGTCAGTATACCGATATTTGTTGTTCAGTTTGAAGCTGTTTGTCAAACTGATGAACGTGATTATTAGTTAGATAGATGGAAGATTCATGTCATTTTTTTTTTCTTTTGCGGTCCAGGTATAGTGCGCTTCTTTGTCAATGGGATTGGTGACTTACCACACTCAATCGGATATTGAAGTTTGAAGTCGAACGGTGTTCGACGTACCGGAGAGAGATACAGCCACGTTTCGTCTTATGGGCCTCTCACTTTTAACAGAAAGGACAACTTGTACTCGTGTAATAAATGCAAAATGCCGGAAACGTTCTCTGGATCTCGATTCTCCAGACTTTCTATTCTGAATCAAGTGTTGACATGCGGTAAGTTGGCAGCAGTTTTTTTTTCTTTTAATTTTTTTTTTTCCAGACTAACGTCGTTCTTGAAACGTCAACAGTCACGCACCGTCAGCACATGTCTTATGCACATAAAGGTTCATAAACCTTCCAATGAAAATGGGAGTTTTTTCTTTCTTTCTTTCTTCTTCTCCTCTCCTCTTCCAGTCTTTTTAAGTTTACTATTTGTAGTGATGTAATCTTCACTTACTGGAGGAAGCCAGCGTTGATGTTTGGAGTTTGTAACGGAATCAATTGTCACAGCAGCTGTAACACAACCATCCTTTAATGTTTTTCCACCCGATATTAGGTCTAAAGATTCCCGTATGGTTATTGTTACACAGGATAACTTTGTCTTTTGTCTCCTTTTCTGGAACATATCATTGTTATTTCATCAAAGCGATGTTACGCTTCCCCCAACTTTTTTTTTTTTGGTTATAGGGAAAATACATATAAAAAAAAATAATCACTCTACAGAACGTTCTATCAGATATGTCCGAAAATCAATCAATTTCCATGCATGATTTCATTCTCCACCAGAAACACCCTTGTAGTAGCCCTAACCTTGTTGCTTCCCCTATCCATGCACGCATAGACCGAAAAAGATAAAAGGAAGAGTCTTGTGAAACTTTGATTTGCATGTACTCGTAAAGTTCTTCTTCTTCTCCTCCTTTTTCTTTTTTGTGTTCTTTTTAGATGGTTCCGCTTTTGTCTGTGTAAAACGATTTTGGGCTCTTCATATTCTCAATCTCATATTTCGTCTTATTTCGCTTCCCAAACGTTCACGATGATGCAAGAAGGCAAGATTGCCCCTGTGTGTATACTAGAGCTGCACGAAATAAGATCTATGTCTTTACAAAACGGCCATCATAATTGCCAGCAAATTTCTAATTTCGAAATACGTCGAGCGAAACTAATTATCATGTATAAGAAAGTGGCGTTTAAGATAAATTGAAGACTAAAGGTGTGGAATTCTTTATTCGACAACATAGCAGGGTCAAGTGTTATATGACACTCAGTTCCGTTATGGGAATATATGCAGGGAACGATTTCTTTTCTTACTGGATTTATCACAGTCATGCAGATAATGAAGGTTTACAGTTAGTCATATAGTTGCAAATTTTTGAGCGCAATTGAGGGCATATGTGCATATCCCAATATAGAGTACATGAAGATAAATCAGGGTCCTCTTTTGCTACAAATGGATCTTATATGTTTTATAGAACGTGAGTGTTATGGAGATGAAATCAGGAAATAAATGACGAATCATTCGTGATTAAAAGATAATACACCTCTGATTTAGAGGATACATTGACTGCATGTATACAAGTGGTTTCCGTTCACAGCACTGGTGGTGGTCCTGGTGACGGAATTTGAGCATCTTCGGCTAAGTTTACTTCTTGGGGTCGATGCTGCTCGCCAAGGGTATTACTTTTTTGCTTTTAGTATTTATTGCTTATTGATTGTGAGTGTTGCTTTTAAATCTTTTAATACGTGAAGAGCTCTCAGTCCTCAGTTTACGGTGTTTAATTTTCATGATCGTATCATTACATCACCTCCCCGCCGATGATATGTAATCTTTTCACCATACCTGCATTACCACACCACCATATACACCATCCGAGATTATCTTGTACCAATCTAAGATATCTTACGATGAGGTGTTCTCCAAAAACAAAATGATGACAAAGCGTATACTTTTTTTACACCTTATTTTATCTTTATTTCTGCTCAAGATGTTTACGTAACAGAATGACAATTTGACCATATTGCAGGTCATATTTTAAGACAAGGACAGGACATATAGGAATTTAAGACACAGCTCTGATCCGCTGGATGCTGTGAATGGGCTAAGTATATTAAAGCAGGAGCTTTTACTCAATATACTGCCGTTGAAATGGACCGAAACACCGCGGTCGGCGGTCGAGATGCGACCAAGTTAAACCACGGTTCTCCTGTCAGGGTAGTATTTCCATGGTAAAACAGAGACAAAAAATGTATACACCAAGTTTAATGCAATGCATTGCAGTTTTTGTTGTTTTTTAATGCAAATGTAGGGAGCTACGTACGCCAAGATCAACCAGCGCATGTCAGTCTACGGCGTTGAGGTCGATACGTATGATCTGTAAATGTAGTCCGGTATTCATTAATAGGGTTGATATGAAAAACTTGCGCAATTACAGTACTGTGATCGCTGTTTGGATATGCGACAACGCTAAAAGATTAATGTACATATAAATGGATCATTGTACCCGTTTCACATGCACTTAAGTCACATATACGAAGAATCACCGTGTGCATATCAGTTCCTAAAGGATTGTCATTTGACGTTCACTACAGTAGTCACGTGACACCAGAAGATAGCGATTGCAGGGATTATGGATATAACTTTTATCTGAAGACTGACATTATTTGTTTGGTATCTAGGAACTTACGACGTCTGCAATCTATATGATAAACCCATACGCATTACTCCCTTTAAAGCGGTATACTAATGCAACGACTTATTGGACAGTTCCGTGTTTGAAAAGGGACTCCCTTTAGATTCTTTGTTATATCGTTGGTTTCCATGGCAATAATGTTTACACAACATGGTCGACGGTAGCGAATCCAATATATGCCATTGTCGAGTTTGCACACATATAAATTCCCGTCATCGCTTGTTGGCGATATAACCGAAGCTTGTTTACGTCTTCAAAGGACACACTGAGCTCAAGCATCCAATAGAATCAAGCATCAAATAGAATATCTATTTGCCAAGTTGATTTATTGCAATGCTCGCCACTACTTATAAAAGTGACGAGTGGTAACTTTTATTGACTTGAATGATCTGACAATTTGCAGCAGGAAGCTCTTTCGAAAAAGGTTAACTTCATGTCTTACATATATATGTACCGGTATATGTCTTACGGTATATATTCATGTCTTACATGTCTTACGGCACATACATATATATATATATATATATGTATATATATGTATATATATATACATATATATGTATATATATATATATATATATATATATATATATATATATATTGTCGTGATCATCACATCCCTTTAATTTTCCAGATCCCTGATGCTCGTAAATCTTCAAACATGAGAAAGTAGTTCCGTTTAGGAAAATACCACAAACCCCCATCCTGTTATCTTACCGAGTCACGTAACGTTTTAAGAGATTTTTTGTTTGTAAAAGCAGGGGTGATGAATCTTTCGTAAGGAATCGTTCAAGAGTGTGGTTCTAAGCAAAGATAATTCTCCACCACATTCATTGTACGATGAGGCCTTTGAAATAGGTTTCGAAAAATTTGGTGTGTGGATGAAATAGTGAAGAAGACTGCAACCACTTCCATAACTCATTTTTGTGTTCCAAGGAGAGATCCACAGAAATCACCATTTGGGTTTTGGACAATCTGTAGCCTTATTATCTTTGCCGTAGGTGTAATAGCAAAGGATATGGGGTTACGAAACGTATGTGTGAGTCCATCCAATTTATTCCATCAGTATTTACTCTGATGGAGAAGTAGTAATTGTGACAAAGAAAAAGTATGTCAGTATTTCATTCATTTTATCAGATTGCGGGTAGCGGTTTAGCTATCGAAGCAATTGCTATTAGTGGACATGCAATACAAAGCATATGGGCAGGCGATTTATTATGAATCGGAGGACAGAGAGCTAATGTTTCCTCAAAACTGTCGGATGATAAGAATATGTAAATGTGAGCAAGACGTTTATATTTCTGCTCAGCATTCTGGTTTTGCTCTAAACATGGAGTTAATCCATCTCTTAAAGGTCCATACTCAACTGAAGCCAGTCCTTCAAATGAACTGTAACATATCATGCGTCCTTTGAAGTTGACCTGTAAGAAAACAAAATTCTAAACTGTCCGTCCTTTGGTTGAAACACAGCTCAGAAATTGATCGTTTCCTTTTCCTGGCAAGAGTAATCCGTGGTAATCATAAAATGTAGGAAAAAAAAATTTTGATGTCAACTAAGATAATCTTTAGGTGAAAATCGTTCATGTTTAATCATGGCGATCCATTGTTCAACCAGATTGTTTTCATAATTTCGAGCATGGTGTATTGCTATGGTATACTTATTATTTTTGTAAATGGCTGCTCATCTTCACTCCTCGCCTTTGATGTTTACTGAAGTACATTGCAAAGACCGTACTAACGCATCTTATCAACAGATTTTGTTCCGCACTGGCATTCAGTAAACGATTTAATACATGCTTTTTGACACTCTCTCTCATATACACACGATACGGAACCTCAGTGTAAAATGGTTACGTGCCATTTAGACCTATAAATATTCATGAGTGAAAGCAAGTCGGCTTTCAGAAATATCCTCCGTTCTACGTATAAGGGAACGTTCTTGCTCACTGTAAATACCACGTACCACACCCCGTCCCCCCCCCCCCCCCTCCGCCTCCTCAAAATAGAAGACAAAACAAGATCAAGAACCAGAAAGCAGTGGAAAGATGGAGAAAATGGTCTCATTTACATTTGACCTAAGCCAGAGGCAATGCTTTCTACCTACGTTATGGACATACCTAAATCTTTACGTCAATAAATTGCACGTGGCCTTCCCTCCAAGATAAATTTATTCATTGACAAAAGAATTATAGGATTTAGATTAACAAATGATTCTTTGATTTACAGTGTAAAGCAACGCTCAGTAGGCTATAAATATCGTGAATAGTTATTTTTACTCAGGTTACTCGAAAAAAAAAAAAAAAAAAATACGCTTTTGTGAAACAAATCCACGGGTGACAATTGACCAAGTTAGTGTGACCCTTTGATTCGGAATTATTGGAAGCTTTGGGCGATAATCAATGTGTATCACGTGTTACTCTCTGATGATGGCGACCTTCAGGTACAAGTTAGACATGTATTGAACTGCGTACAGACTTGATCCATTGACTGACGTTTTGGGAAATATTGTCTTTGTGTGTGTGGTTTGCTTCAAAATTGTGTAATACAAACATAATTCTCTCTCTCTAAAAAAAGAGTGAAATTCACTACTTAAATAAGAGTGTGTACAGGACCCACTCGTCATAAAGGCGAAATTTACGAGGAGGAAAGTGACGTTTAAGTCCACAAAAAGCGATATCTCTCGCCATGTGCACGAAATATATCTCCATTCGGAGTGAATCTTCACTCCATCCTGAGTGAAATTCACTCTTAGTACGAGTAGGCCATGTGCACACGTTTTATTGAGTGAATTTCACTCTCTTGGTTTTAGACGGTTGGCAGGTATTCAACATATTTTTGTCATTAGTCAGCGCTATGTAGTTTTTTTTTTGCTTGTCTTTGTTGCTCCCTTTATATTGTCTTTGAGGTAACAATACTTAGTGTGACGTAACATTACTATTTATTTCTTATTTTCTTTGGGAATTTCTCTACTGTGTATACAGTAATCTGCGGTAACAATGCGCTCTAATTGTACAGCAAAAAACGAAATAGCGTCTTGTGCATTTGTCTTGTGCGTCTTGTGCATTTGTTTACCAACATAGAGCGCTAATTTACAGATTCATGTGACATACCTTACGCCATGATATAGACAGGCTATCGCTACCAGTAGATATACAACATGGTCACTAATATGAAAATACCATGGTAGAACAATCACAGCTGTCCTCCCCCCTCTCCAAAAAAAAATAGTAATTATAGTAATCTTAGATTTTGTGCCCCTGAAACAGTTGCCTCCTAAATACCGTGTCGTGTTTACAGTTCTGGTATTTGGTTTTCATAAACGCTTCATTTTTTGGCAAAATATGTAGAAACGATATCCAAGCGTGTTTTTTTTTTTTCATTTTGCTGAATTAATGCGAAGAAATGTTCCGTTTTTTTACACTTCTATGCGGTACGGTAAAGTACAAAAACTGGCTAGATCACGATTTCTGCCCGTGGTGGTAAAAATTAATATTCTTTCTAGCATTTTCTGACGAGTTGTTTGATCTAGTTCTCCGAAAAAAAAAAAAAAAGTAGCTAGTTGCAATAATGTATGTGTCTTTTATAGTGTGCGAATATGTGTTCCATCAATATTTGATTTAGAGATATATCTCTGCTTGTGAGTTAGCCCCGTCTGACGATGTTCTGTTGTAACGATGAGACGTACTTAACATGTTCCCTGTCACGATCGCCTAGACGCGCAGACGGTATAAGTCCTACACACTGGATACAGCGCGCACTTTCATAAATTAATTAAACAGTTATTATTGATTACATGGTAATTTATTGAATCGTAAATCTCTCCTTGTTTTAGTTATGTAAATGCAACAAATGGCTCAGTTCGGTATATGCTTACCAAGAGAACTTGCACTCTTCTGCACGCCAATAGTGAGCGCATATTGTTTACTTATGATAACCTATTTCACCTCCAAATTTGTGTGTATATTAACTGTGGGGGGCCGTCGAAAAGTCTTTCATTTGTTTTTCTTACAGTTACGCTACCTCCTGACGTGTGTATGCAAATTAGTAACAGATCGGCACAACATCTGGCATCCAACTCATAATGTTTTTATCATTATTTTAAAACTGAAGATAAGTTTATGTGGGGCTATTTCTATGAATCCGTGCATGAATAATGGATATTAAGTCTTATTTGGGAAAACTCTTTTAATTCCTCGAGCGAGCGGTATCGATCGAAAGTAATTAATTACCAGACAATCAGTGCTCTCTACAGATTGAGAGGCTTGAGTAAACTGGAGATCGAAATAAACTGTTTTGAGTCTCAGCTAGCCAATGACCAAGAAGAAAGAGGACGGAGACACAGAATCTACAATTCTATATTTCACGGTTGAACATATAAACGTATACATGTGTACATGCAAACATAAATAAATAAACAAATAAGGGTATCAATTACCAATGTAAGACGCTGTAAATAAGTAATTAAGATATAATATATACATACGACTAACAAAATAAAATAACAATAAAATGAAATACTGATACCGTGCAACGCTCCACATCATCTTATTTGTATTTTTGTCAAAGACATATCTCAAAAACAAAAATAGTTGGAAACACAATTTCAACCGCACTGTTATTCCTGCAGCGGTTCGCTCTGCACGACGATCGGCTGGGACTTTTTAGAGTAAAGCCAGCTTTTTCCTAGATCCATGCCACAAATCCTTTAAGGCACGTAAGGAAAAAAAAGTAGATGGCCCTGGTGTTTACAGCTGGGAGGATCTTTTTCTGGTTCTTCGGAAGTTTGAAATGGCAAGAGGACAAACACTACAGTAGAACAGCTTTATATAGGAACAGAGACCCTTGTTTATAACGACTGGCGCTACCGTGGCCGAGTGTAGATAAAGTGGAGACATTTGAGGCAATGAAGGTATGAGTATGAACAGAGGTCGATCAATTGCCAGAGAACAGTAGCGTGAAATTTCTTCCAAGCAAAATAATTTAAGTTTTTTTCGAAGCGAAGGAAAAAAAGAATCCAAATGTTAAATAAAATTGTTGAGTTGGTATAAAAGCCATGATCTGTTTCTGGGACACCTTGACCGTTGCTTTGAGTGGTAAAATAATTGGTCTTCAAGACGTGAATTATATTAAGATAAGAAGGATAAGTACACAAATGGTGGAGAAACAAAAGAAGGCCTTGTTAAAAGCAATGTCTGTGGTAGTACATAATGAAGATTGACTAAAAGGGGGGGGGGGTATATCTTGAAGAATAGAAGGGGGAAAGGTAAGGTAAAAGGTGATAAACGGTGGTTTGGAAGTGGGAAAGTTATGTGTGTACAGATAGAATCTCAGTTCAAAACCGAGTCTTCAGTTCTACCAATGGACTGACAATGAGGTCACATTCTCTGAAACATTAATAACAAATGCCCGAAGAATCAGCCTAAATTAACCTTTTCTTTGCCTAACCATGGCCTAACTACATGATTCAGTCCGTACTACCCTTATCACATTCTTTCTTTACGTGTTGGTTAGTTTGAACAGTTAACTATGAGGCATTGCGGCCAAATCGAAACCAAATTGATTAAAATGAAATTAGCGTTTTGGATAATCTCGAGGAACAGATTTTGACATTGACACATTCCAGGTATAGAGGAATGAAACATTATAGGCCTGTATGTGACATCAGCTATAGGCCTAAGTTTGAACGAGGGCTGCTAACCGGAACTTGTCACGAAATTACAACGATTCTGTATAGGTATAATAAATGTACATAATACTAATATATGTTAGAAAACCTTCTACCACATCTATTCCGGGACGGAATTTCTAGTCTACGTTCAATTTCTCCGATTGCCACACAAAACAGACAAAAAAAAAAACGTAATGACTTGTTACCAGACTGTCACACTACAATAACTCATAGGCTATCCCAGAACGCATGTCCGCGCCACACAATATGCATCTAGTTCACTAGTCCGAATGAAATTTGTGCATTTAGTCTTGGCGAATGATTTTTTTGATCTTAAATTGTTGGCGACCTCTCTTTCCTTATACCCTCGAGGTGTACATGTATTAGCTTCAAAAGTAACCAGCGCAACGGATGTGTATTACTCATGCATCAGCCCTGACTGATTTGTAATGCCAACGTTCGCTTGGATTCCGACTCAGTCTGCGTACAGATCGTAAGCTATTAAAATTGATGTATGTCGACGTAATCAATTACACTCAGTAGCATTCAATACTTCTTTTCCTTAGGCTTTGATTATTCACACTCTTTTGAGCCAATCATCAGACGTTAAGAAAGACTCATAAGTAAAGAGACCTTGGATCTTAGATGAGACAAATCTCTAAAAATGTTATTAAATGACAAGTTTGAATGTGTCAGATCTGCACAGGGAGCTGCCCTCTGCACACTTTGAGATGGTTTGAGGGTCATTGGATAGGGACCTCGCCATAGCATTTCCCCTTGGAGTCGAGGGTAACGCCCATTAACGTGAAGAGAAAAGAAATCAGGGAGGCTCTGAGGTACGTATTTCCAGAATTGTACGGTACAAACCTGGTCAGACATCTATGAGAGGACATATCAGATGAGTTTTCAGGATTTGAATCCGGGGGGGAGGGGGAGGGGGGAGGGGGGAGGGGGGGGGAGCCGGCCTGAGCACATGTGCGGCTAGTTTTGGTAAAGACTTCGTGAACCTTTCCTTCCCACATTCCGACTACGCCTGTTGTTACCGCTAATCTCGTGTACAGCCCCTTTTGTGTACTGTCCTGAACTGTTAAAGTCTCGAAATACTTTAGTTGGACAGTGATCAACTCGTATATCAAAGCAGAGCGCCATCTTTTGTTGTCGAGGAGCGCAAAGGAAAAATTGTTTGCTTTAAAAAGCCCCAGATGGTCGGAAATGGCATTTCCCTGCAGTCTTAAGCTGTCTTTATCCATCCTTGAGAACAAACATTTGCACATTTTTAGAAGATATGTAACAAAATAAAGCAAGTGTATATTGAAAATTCTTCCACATATACGACCACCTACAGAATTTTGACTTCAGTTCTTTCTTTTTGGGTAATTTGTAATGTTGTTGGTGCATCGATGGGACGGGAACGTGACACAATTTTTTTGTTCGCCACGTTTCCCGCTTTTTGACCGAATTTCATTTCAGCTAGAAATTCTTTATCCCGAAACATAATGTTTTAGAAGTTAACCCTTAAAGAAATGAGAAGAGAAATAATTATGAAACCAGTCACTTTGTGTAGGAAAATAAACCATCACCTTTCAAACTGTAAAATTCGCCAACTTAGTAACAAAAAATATATGCGCTTGGAATGTGTTGATTTGCTAATTATTTAATCGCTCGTAGTTTTTCAAAGCTTTATATAGTTGCCCCAAATATGCCAGATTTTCTTTTTTCCGTATTGTCTTTGGAATGATTATATAGAAGAACACAACTGAATTGATAGTACAAAATAGCTTTACCTAGCTTGATCTGTGAATGTCCCATTGGGTGCCATTTCGAAACTCGACGTGTAAATGGCGGTAGACATACACATATTATTAACATTAGGACAATTACTCGTAGCACAAAGTATCAATGGTATCCAACACTGAACCGTCGCAAGCAGGCAATTTAGTTCGAGAAATATCCTGCCGAACAAATCCGGTCTTGTTCTACACCGCGTCTGTATCGATTTCCAAACAGTTCCCCCCAAAATTTTCGAGTGTTCATCTCGATGTCTAGAAACCCCGTCATGGGAGGCACCGTATCGCCCATCACTGAAGTACGACATTAAACGTTGGCCAACAGTTTGCATACAGTCCAAGGGTATCATAGTTGGGCTATACCAACTTGAATTCACTTTAATTTTGTAATATGCAGTACATCAACTATTTTGATGATACTTAACTCTGACGTTTGACATGAAGATGAGCATCATGAAGGTTGAATATTCCCAAAGCCTATTTATGCAACGTTCTTGTCTGCACAATGTATATGGACGCAATTGAATCAACACCATTTTCTTCTTCTTCTTTTTCTTTCTCACGTTCACAGTCTTGGAGTTTTAGGACTGAAGTGCCGTTCAGTACAGTTCAGATCTCTGCATTTCGTTCACTTTTTCATTAATTTCATCCAATTTAGCAAACCTGTAATCGGCATGAGCCATACTTGCTTTTATTATATTTTGGTCAACATTTTCTCAAGGAAAAGACAATTAATTTGCAGATTCTCTGTCCAAAGCAAAGAACTGCTGGCAAAGTAATACTTTTAAACCATTTGAAACACAACACCACCCGTCTTCCTAAAAATTAAAAAAAAAAGACTTTCTCATTTGCTCCGTCGTTTTACAATTGACTTGATTATTCTTTTTTTCTTTAAGTAACGTTCCCTTCTAAAACGTCTGCAATCAAGGTAGGTGTTAAGACGTGGCGTGTCTAACAGAGCCTATAAGATGAATCGAAGGTGACACTGGACGCTCTCGAAACAACATATTAACAGCTGTAGTCCAAAATGGTAGGGCCAACATCTATAACCTCCATACATATATACCTGACATGTGTTACTACCCAGCGCAAGGCGTTGACCTTTGTTAGTGTTTTGATTTTCGTGTTCCCCTATACACCTTTTTTTGTATCTTTTTTTCCCCCTCTTACATTAGCTCTGGCGATCGATTTTGAAGCCAGACCGACCATGGCCAGTTGGTCTTGTTCTTCTTTATCAATCATTTTCTACAGGTGTTGCCTTAACGGTACCCTTAATTTGTTGATTTTGTTACCAGTGATTACCACGATTAACCAATCACAGCTATACGAGAAGATTCTCCCTGTCTCTGCTCGCTCGATATCTTAACGTGAGAATACATGCTTTAAATTCATCGATCATCTTTATTTTTTTTTCTGGTGTGCTAATTAAATAATCCACTTACGTCGGTCTATTTCAAAGTCGGTGGCGAGACTGGGTCACGTGACCGGTGACAATACGGAAGCCGCATGGGGCCACGTGGTTTGTACGCATTACGACGTTTTAAAAGTCACTGTGAAAGAAGACACGTGCACCACTTTTCAGACATCGGATATTGTAAAGCTTTGCGGCTTCTTTTGTCCTTCTGTGAAATGTATCCTTCATTTCCTCTAGTGGTCTGTTTCGCCCTTTTGTCGTTGCTATGGTTTTATATGTCATATTCTTTAAATACGCGGGAAAATATATAAAACTTTCCGCTACTGAAATTTTGATTTTTTTTTTTCTATTAAACACCTGTACGTAGAAATTTTAGTTTGAAACAAGAGGTGCTTATAGTGGTACTGTTTCATGTCATTCTAATAAAATATATGTTTGCAAAGTGTAACTATAGGCCTACGGTGTAACTTTGTTTACAACTCCATATGAAAGAAAAAAGAATCACTGCCTGTCTGACGTTCATGTGTCTTTTTTGTTCTTTGCAATACTCCTACTGCAACTTGATTCTTAAATTCTGGCTCAGTATATTCGAGCCCATACATGGTGGGAAGGGGGGGGGGGGGGAGTGGTCTTAGCAGTACATGACTTTGTTGAAAAATATTCAATTGCGTTAAGTGCCAGATACGTAAACAGTACGCATGTTTGGCAGCAGGAGGAATTTGCAAGGTGAATACAAGACTTTTGAACACTCAAAGATAAGCAGGGTACTTCACCCACTAAATAGCGATACCTCGCTTTCTGGAATGAAACTTTAGAGTGGGTACCCACGGTGGGAAGGGCTTTCTTTGAGATACTTTGTCTCTTAGATATATTGAATTTTGCATTCTTACCGCATTCCTTCCTTCACTTGACCAGAGACACCATTCACGTTCATGTACCATGCGCATGTTCGTGGTTGCTAAAATAAGGTTATAACTGAACCCTCCAAGATGATCAATCTTTTGGAAATATGAAACATAGATGCAACTAGTAGAAGTGGAAATAGTAATGACTTTAGTGTAGTGATAGAAGTATAACAAACACTTGCGATATGAAAAAAAAAATGGAAGGATACAGCTGGAAGTAAATTTGAGGTTATAAATATTCAAACATCGCTTTGTAACTGTCCTCTTCTATGTAGCCAACGAGGGTATCAAAAACCATACCTTACTCAACATACGAGTTACCTAGTAAACTTGTTATTTTCGGAGTGGAACGATGTTTTCCCTTGAAAGAAATTCTAACTGGAAATGTGTTACTAGTAAAGGCCACTTCGAAATATATACGACATGGTAAAATGTTGATGATTTCTCTTTTCGTCCTTTGATTCTTTTCCAAGTGTCAATTCAATGTATCCCCTACTGCTTATTCACATTGATCAGTAGTGATTCATCATTTAAGTACCTGTAAAAGACAGTGCGTCTGAAGCCTTTCATGTACTGCATGTTTAAGGAAAACTTAGTTTAAAACTTCCTTTTTTCATGTCATAATTCTATTCTTAAAAGAGACAGAAACCCCAGGAATATATGTTTGGAAGCAAAGCAGGACTAGTGTTTGAAAAAAATCTTACATTGTGAGCAATCCAATGATGACACCCCTACATTTCTGTAACTCAGCCCCCCCCCCCCCCCCGGTTTACCGATGCTTGCGGTAGTCTTGTAAAGCAGCAGTCTACCATACTACCATAATCCTTTTCTACCGTAAGAAAAATTCCTCCCGTATATTCGTAAATTTTCATGATTAGATTCAAGTATCAGATCTAGCCTAGGCTTAGGTAAAGTCATGACTCAGGATGCAAAAAGACAATCGTAGATAATCGACCGGTGGGAATATGAACCCCCCTAGAGTTTTTGACGTCACAACCTTTTGACTGACTCTGGTCACTTCAGGTTCGAAGAAGCCCCCCACCAATGGATATAGTACTCTATTAGACTCAGAAAGACGTGCAAACATTCCCCCATGGATGTCACATCCCTCTTACTCGGATTACTTCAGAGACCGGTGGGATGATTCTCCCACCCATACCCCCTCCCCTTTACCCTGAATGTCACATGCCAATACATTCCAATTATTCTACAGGCCTGTGCGAAAATAGCACCCAATGGATGTCACAACCCAAGTTCGATTCCGGCATCTCCACAGACCAGTTCGAATATCCCCTCCCCTCCCCCCACTGAAAGACATAGCGTCCTCCCTCCACTGGAAGTCGCAACCCTCTTGACTCCAGTAGTTCCATACAGAGGACCATCCCAATTTGGTGATGGTGGCAAAATAAAAAAAATGCCATGCTGTCCGGGGGGGGGGGGGGGCTGCCCGGTGCGTTCATCGGACCCATAGACTACATGTGACGAGAAAGGAGTTGCATCGCTGTTATGTGATGTATGTTATACGACTATGTTTACAATACATTGCATTGCAATCGTTTTGAAATTTGTCTCGTTAACACCAACCCGATTTTTTTCCTCAACTTCCACATAATATTATTTCAATGTTGATCTCCTTTTGGAAACATTAAACAGCTCAGCTAGCCCATCGAATGATGTCATTAACATGACAAGATCTGTTTAGGAACGGAGTTAAACCGTAAGCAAGGGCGAATTTCTAACGCTGTCGAAATCCTTTCTTGGAGCCTAACTTTGAAGGCAGTCCTTTTGGGTGCAGGAAATGGACACCCAAAAGAATTGATCTTAGTATCTTGACGCACTCAGTCTATACTACAAAGTGTGTACTAATTACGTTTATCACAGCCAGAGTAAGACAATTGAAGGCGCCTGTTGCTCTCTTCCTCTCGAGGGAGTCTTGGTACATCTTAACCTTTGGAGTTTTAAGGAGAAATTTGCAGACAATTTATTACAAAAATTATTAATTTTTTGTGCTTTTAGAGTCTCGTAATAAGAAGTGACATTTCCCATATGGGAAACAAACGCTTCTGATTGAACTAGTTCAGGGCAACCCAAATAAATGTGTCGAATACTGTATGCCTTAAACAGTTTGCAGTTTTTCCATTTTTCAGTTCAACTCCCTTATCAATGGAAACCTCTTTGAAACCGCTTTCTTTTCATAAATTGCTTGAATGTTAACATAAGTATGCAACTTTTTTCAAGAATACATATTTATTAATGCAAAATAGTAGAGCAGCCTATCTCAAAAGGCGGTCAGCCGTTCGTGGCGGCAACCGCGGGTTGTACTTGCAAATATCACTAAAAAATAAAAAAAAAATGGAGATATCACAAAACGTGGTACGTTCCCACTTACAGTTTTCCTTCAAACTTTTCGTCAAACCTAAGATAATTCTTTACAATAAAATAGACCCTTTGTGAAACATTAACTTGGAAAAGTGAACAAGCAATGCACCAGTCCATTTCTGAGTTTCCTCTGAAACAGACACAAAATGGCAGGTCGTGTGAGGGGAGGTGTACACACCTTAGATTCCTCCGCAGGATCGCGATCAGCGTCAGTGAATTGAGAATGTTGTAGAAGTAACGGAAGGGAGAGAAGAGATATAGAGCTTTGTAACAATAATGTTGTAAGTGATGTTTTACACTTTCTAGTTCTTTTTTTTACAGCTTTTTATTATAGGCCACCCATCGTTAACGTCTACTCGTAATTAAAAAAAAAAATGCTGGACATATTGCAGTTTAAAAATGAACTTTATCAGGACATTTACGACAGGAGGACATATCTCTGTCCAGCTAATCTTTGAACAACAAAATTTACATTGAAACACAAATGAATATCTGCCATTTGATAATGATGAATAGTGTATATCCCCATCTACTTGTACAAGCATTGTTTTTTACTTTTTCCTCATTGTTTTCGTTAAAAAATTAACATTTGCAGGACATTTTTCAGAGTCACGTCTGCCGTGACAAGTCCAAATGTCCGCTAGAGGGCGCGTGCCTAACATCATGCCTTGTTTACTCTGCAAAGGTCACCACAGACAACCCCACCAACTCTACGATGACGTACATAGGCATGACAGGAGGAGAATTCAAAACCCGGTTTAATAACCACAAAAAATCCTTCGAAAACGAATCGTACAAGAAAGAAACAGAGCTGTCTAAACACATCTGGAGCCTGAAAGAATCCAGCACAAGCTTCAGTATTCAGTGGAACATTCTCAAACGGATCCCAACACGCATGACCGCCCAAGGCCAGTGCAACCTTTGTACAGAAGAGAAAATGGCAATACTGTCAGCAGACAAAACATCACTTTTGAACAAAAGGTCAGAGATTGTGTCAACATGTCGCCATGGCAAACGCCGGTATACAAAACCAGCCAACCATAGGGACCCTCCATGAGTAGCTTACCATATTTAAGTAAAGAACCATTCAACTCCCGGTTAGTTGCCTGATGATCGTGTAAAAACGTGAAACTCAGAGTAGCAACAATCCATCTTAATGCTGATATAAATATAAATATATATATATATAGATATTTACTCAATTGTAATTTCAGTTCAATTGTAAGTAGTGCCTGCAGTGCAGACCACCTCTTCCGTGTTTGTACCTCCTACAATTACTCCGAATCCTGTCTTCCCACTTACGATGCACGTCAAATTCGCACCGGAAAAGGGCAATATATCTGGAAATTTATCTTCACACCCCCCATTCCGCTCTATTTATCTTGAGTACGTCAAAGACCAGAGCTGCTTGCCCGCAGCATACAGGATATATGTTAACGTGTTCATGCATTGTCGGCATCTACTTCCTCACCTGATTGTCTTGTTAAAGCAACTTAGAGAAACTTTTAGTGAAGGTGAGAGATGAATGCGTGCATTTCGAAAATTCCGTCTTCTGGCAGGTACATATTCATGTAGAATTTTTGCTATACTTTCTATCAGAGAAATAACCAAGCGATAGCATATTATCATAGCAGTCATGTAACAGACGTGACAATCGGCAACAGAAACGTCGCTGACAGGAAATTTCAGAAACGACATGCATGGAGAGGAATACTAAGGTAGTCAATGACCATTGAAACAAAGAAAAGGTATTGCTTAGTTTTAATAACCTCGCTGAACCTCACTGTGAATTAGAACTGAAGATTACACATTTAGAAGCCACAAGTTGAACAGAATGATATTACTTAAAATGAATGAGAAGTGAAAAGAAAGAGTATATATTTTTTTGTTTGCATGGTTGTCAGTCATTCTTGGTGTCAGGTCAGAGGTCATCTTCAATGTCACAGCAGGGTATCACAGAAATCTTACTCAGTTGTAGGTAGGTATCGTCAAGATCTTGTCAAATGATGTTTGTCAAATATTTCTTTGTTGTCCCTTGGTGCAACACTAAGTAGGTGAAAATGTGTTGTTTAATAATCATAAAACGACACTGCCTTATGACGTCATCGCACATTGTAACTATCAAAGGTAGCTGTCTTTCACATATCGTACGTTGCGTTCGTTGTGTTAGCAAATATAGGGGGCAATATATATTTGACTAATAACAGAACACAGTTAAAAGGCCAATTTTTATTTCATGTTAGATATCACTTACGTACTGCAGGGTAGGTTGTCTGTATTTAAGATGTCGCTTTACCAATGATATTCCGAAGAAAATTTCCTACTGAAGGGAAATCAAATATTTTTGTCTGCACACAATAATTGAAATAATTACTTCCTTAATAACGAAATCTTCACCTACGTAAAGTACAATAACATAAATTAAGCCAGTGCTAAAAATAAAATTTTGTCACAAATGCCCGACCTTAAGATATGAAGTTCGGCACATTTTCCCTTAAAAGGATGGTGTAGCCACAAATTTAGCTTGGATATGTTGAAGAGTAAGTTTATCGAACCATCTGGTGAAACTTCGATTCAGTTCCCATGTGTGGTTCTCAAGATACCAGTTGAAGTTACCACCTTTTCTACAGACTGTGAACTTGAGGCAAGCAGGAGTGACATCATCTCATCACATGGCTGAATAGTCTTTTGTTTTCTTTATTATTGAATTTATTATTTTGACCTTGAAATCAATAGGTGGTCAGCTTAGGTACTGGTCATGTGAAGGTAGCAAAACTCTCATGCCCCTCATACATTCACATTATGAGAGCACTAGATATTGAAGTATTAAATTTAGTGTAAATTTTAAAGGAAAACATAAGATGCTTTATCAGTGTTGGGAGATGACATCACTCATGCTTGCTTCAATTCAATTGTTGGTAACAAATGTGGCAACTTCAGCTGCTCATATCTCCGGAACCACACATGGGAATTGAATGGAAGTTTCACTGTAATGGTCAGATTAACCTACTCGTCAACATAGCAAAGATATGTTTGTGGCTAGACCATCCTTTTAAACTTTTATTTGGGCCTTCTTTGGAACACTAGCCAAAACAAATTTGAGAGACTGAAAGAACTTTATTGATACACACATGTATACAATGGTGCTCCGAAACAATGGTCTTGAGTTCATTTAAATTGTTGGAGAGAGAAAAAAAAACCTTTCCAAGTTTCAGGAAAACATAAGAGACTATTTCCAACGTGAACCACAATTTCGCGCTGTTTTGTACAATATCCCCTATCATTCCTGTTACTTTCTCATTTCCTGTGTTCTCCACTTTCACATGTTATGTTTTTCATGTTAATCATACAGTGTGCTACCGGTCCATAGTAGTTCATTATATCATTGATGAGGTCCTACATTTTGCCTTCAATTATCGTAAATGTTACATAAATCTGTCATATACCACTTTAACGAAATGCGGGGAAAGACACTCTCGGTTTTGGTGAACGTTCGAGCTTACTTTCTGTAATTTTCTCTTCTTTAACTCGTGTATCGTTCCAGTCCATACGCGAAAACACGCTCTGAAACCAAACACTGTTTTCGCTTTCTTCGTAAACCACGTAATAGTCGTGAAATGCGCTTCCCCCGTAGCCACGAATATTGATTCCGTGACAATTCGTCAGCGAGAGTAGGTTTGTCAGGGGTTTACGAAAATCGATCACCATCTTCCCAACGCCTTTCTCAAGTTTTTTTTTTTTTTTATTTGTTAATGGGACTCTAGGTAGTCGGAATGAGCACTGCTCATACCTCTCCGATGTTTTACGTACATATTCTTTCATATTCACTCTTTTCTTTGCAAATTTATTGTTTTATGTATGGTCTTACAATTCATCTATAGTTACAATATGTATAAGAGATTCATTCAGGTGCACGTTCGGATGAACGAGTTGGGTTCCGAAATCTACACTATCAGTTTACGAGAACGTCTCCTCAAATATGCATCTCTGGTTTAGCTAAAACTATGAACTTATGTCTATAAATACCAATGTCAAAGAAAAAGGAACCGAAAAGATTAATATCTTTATGAAATATGACAAATTTGTTCCTATTTAACATATTTCTCTGTAACATTTTTGTGTAAAGGGATGACATTAATATTTCACGTTAAACTACACAATCAAACTAAACAATCTGTCAATGTAGTCATGGCATTCATAGTCTTAGAGACCAGATGGTTTATTTTCTGTCTTATTTTCAATTAAAGACTAACTCGAAACATGTCCCTTCCTCGGGAATAGATATAATTCAACAACTCAATTTCAAATTCAATTATTTTGGCCTTAGATAGGTCGTACCAAATTCATTATAAATGTATGACTTTGATCCAAACTGACCAGTTTGATGCAAGGTTCATATAAAGACATATCTGTAAATTTTCGCCCGTTTGTTTTACCAGGCTGCCGAACATCTTAATAATTTTATCCTACCAAACTATGTAAAGAACGATGAGGTTTCACGATTCTCCCAGAGGTGTGGAGGCAGAGATGTAATATGGTAATATTTGTGACATGCTATATTCGTTTAGCAATTCCTTACAACCAAGGACCCACTTCTTAACGTTGCCCACAGACGAAAACGGAATATATTAAACAATTAAATTAAAATCACCTTGTCGAGGATGTCAATTTCAAGATGTAAGACAACTAATGATTAGTCCAATCTATAGAGCCCCTTCAGGAGAGGTGTCAAGGCAAATGTTGACATTTCCAAACAAATCTTATGTCGTTTTCATATCTTATAACTTCTTACTTTATTCTGTATTTTGCTCGGTTTTCTTTTATGTGTATTGTTTTTCATCGTGAGTAAATCCTGGTTGGAAAATTCCGTTTATGGCTTTATTTCTTACTTTCTCCTATTCAAGATGTGGACTGGCTGAAAGAGCGAACTGTATGGCTCAGTCTAACCGTAATTGGCAAACGGCCATTCATAAGTATAGAATGTTTGGTGTCCGAGATAAATGGGAGTTAATCTCGTTACTAAAGAGATACTTGGTAGGGAGTCACAATCTACAGACATCATCCAAGTATATTTCACTCATTCATTCTTACCGTCTTCACACAACTGTAAGGGGCTTGTTGTCTAACTCGATATACATTATGATTATAATTACACACGACCTTTGTCTGTAGTTATATTTCGTCTAGTATATCAAGGACTATACTTGGAAAGCTATTGCCTACTTCTTTTCCTTTTTTCGTTTGTTAAAAGCTGATGAGAAATAACTCCACACAAACCTCTTCCATTGTCTTGTTTCGTTCAGGTGGTATTCAGACTGTCGTTGTAATTATTAACTAAAACGTTCATGAAAGGAAGAACAAAAGGGGGCTATCTAAAAAGTTAACTTACACCCATTTTCTCAGATAGAATACATTTTGCACACTACCAAGTGGTTACCGATAGCGGTCTCGTTAAATTGGTAAAATTACCTATCTACAGTAGATGAATACGCGGACGAATGTCTGGCCTATGCATCTGCCAAAAGAACAAAAAAAAATAGCTCAAAAGTAATCGTGTCCTCAAGGTTAGCCTCCACTTTTAAATTGTGCGACACATTTGTGGCACACAGTTTGGAACTGAAAGTTAAGCGACAGCTGTTACGGCCGACGATTGCGTCACAACCCTTTAATTCGATAAGCCGTTGATGCCGGTAAGATGAAACCATTCGAGGGCGTTCGATGTCAGACTGAGGTTCAAAGGCACAAAACAAGACAACATTAAACAGCAAAAAGTTATTTTTGTTTTTCTGTCAATTGGAAATATTTTTCTCAGCTTTCCTTGCCCTTCCTTCTTTATCAAAAGTTTAACCTTCTAGGGGGTTGTAGTGTACTGTAAGTTGGAAACTTAACAGAGTCTGCTTTACTGTTGAATACATTACGTTGAGATCCGAAGTTTTGTTCCATGGGAGGATTTAGTGTGATAGCTTTTTCATAAAGCTTTCTCAAGGTAGCCATAGGATTCTTGACCCTTCTTTAAAGATTAACGACTGAAGAGTCAAATTGCTTGAACTAAGCCTACTTTTGGCTCATGGCGGTGTCACGAAACCACTTTAAGTTGTTGGTTAAGTGACGTTATAGAAACAGGTTGACGCCATAACACTGGTAATTCTTTGTTCATTTGGTGTTAACTCTGTCAGTGACATGTAGTAACTTCGCTCCATCAATGGTTAGTTTGAGTCAAACAAATTCCCAGTCATTTTCTAATATTTAATTTCATTTGGTTTGTTCTTCATAGACTCAGAGTAGCGAGACATTAATAGCCTATGGTCTGGTCAAAATTCTTCGTCTCTTATACATATTCGTCAGCCAAACATAGATTTCCCCAATATGCGATGTGTGTGTTTACTGTACTGTAAGGTATTCGATATTGTGGTGTGAGCAACGTCCATTTCGTTCTTGTACTTGCATCTGTATATGCATCACTTCTCCAGATATTAACTTACAACAAAACTAGGGTGACCGTCAACCGTTGAGCAGTTCCTATGTAATCACATTAAAAATCTGCGAAGAAATAAGGTAATCCGTAGAAAATGAAACAAGGCATTGCTACAGGAACACCAGTGTATGGCGTGCGTACTCTCCTTAAATGTGATCGGCTACGTACTCCTTTACGCACATACTGCGATCGGGGGAAAACTCCGGCACGACGTGATCGGGGATTGCCATCATTTCGTGTGATGCCAGACACTCTCTGACTTACCGGTTCAGCTTTGTTGGTGCATACAATGTATTAATTACTCCTTTCAAGGTTTGAAGTCTCACATTTTTTTACACCCACAGCGTGATATAATCCTACTCCAGAAGAAGAGGAGACAGCTATGAGTAACACATTAAAACGGAATCCTGAGAATTGAGTTAACGGCTTAGTTGTTTGCTCGTCAGTTGCTCTTCAACACAGACTCTGACTCCACATTACGTGGGTGGAGGATGTAATGATATGGAATATGATATATGAAATGACCCAAAAGATTGATAGACTCTTCTTCATCAGTGGTTTAGGTAATCTGCCATGGTACACATAGGATTTGTCTCGTGAGGATGCAGGATAGCAACATAATATAATGAGTGTCAAACTCTGAGACTTTACTGAAGTAAGATACGGGCGTTACTCGGTGACTCGGTTATCCAGGATACCGTTTATCAATGTCATGTGTTTTGTTTTGTTAAATGAGATAAATAAAACTTGCATTGGTATTTCTCGCCTTGTAGTGAAGCTTTAATGTATAACCAACGTCTGTGAATTTTTATCTACAAATAAATTTTTCATCTTCTATTCCTTCGTCTCGTTGTTGTCTTGTTCATCATCATCATTATCATCATCATCATTATCATTATCATCATCATTATACCATCATCACTATCATTATCATCATCATCATCATTATTATCATCATCATTATTATCATCATCATCGTCATTTCGTGTTTCCTTTGTGCTGTTTGGTTTAACAAAGCCGCCAAATGTCCAATCCTTTCACCAACTCCTTCTTGTCATATCAGTTTCACTAATGAAGTATGTTGAGCCATCGTGTACCACTTTTCATCGCGTAGTATTTATCCTGGTTCCCCAAAAAACCACGTCACTTTGGAAAATGATTTTCTTCCGAAACATTTTTTCTTCAACCAAAGGAACAGGTCAAGTAATACGAATTGCGAAGGAATTTGTTTAGAGCATAGGTATTGACGTAGTCGCTTTTTTCTTCTTCTACTTTTTTTTCTTGCCTCTACTTTCTCTGTCTTTCTTTCTTTTATGAAGTTTACCTCGCTGTGTTTTCTTCTTACTAGATCCCCGCTTGCATTCGTTTACCATACGATAGCACCTCGGGGGAATATACGTCCGTTCGTGCATTGACTAGCTACTTATAACTGCCTTCCCCCTGAAGGCTCTTGTGTGTTGAGAACTATACTACAAGATCCTGCTAGATATACCGTTGATTGATGTACAACGACTTTCTTTTATAATTCAACAGCAACACTTGTGCATGTTTTTGTTTTAGATTAGTTTCTATTTCCCAGCGTATGTCCGAAAGGAAGTAATTTTCACTTCAGATCTTTTGTTTTTACTCTCTATTGATGGTATATTTGAATGAATAGTTGTTGCGATTGTTTCTACTTTACTGTGTTTTTGCTCAAGTTCTAACATATCGGTGAAAGAAAATTAGATGTAGTTTGCAACATTTGCAATGCGTACCCTTAAGGCTGATTTTTTTCTTTTGGAAGTAAACGTACTTTTGGGAAAGTTGAAAGGTCAAAGGGCTTGGTCAATTTTTTTTTTTTCTGCAGAAGTCCTTTCTTAGTTCCCTCTCAAAAAGGGCAAAAGTTTAAGATTCATGCTAAATCAACATTCGATTCGTTGAAAAAGAAAAACAGTAGATAGTAAAATGAGTAATACGTTAAAAGGGTTGGTAATAGGCAATTGAAATTCCAGAATCATCTTTTAAGTCTACCTTTGAAACAGTCTTCCTGTCAAACAGATATTATTAATATTATTATCATCATGTAGTTATTAAGAATAATATTTGGCGTTATTGGAAGACATAAGAGAATTTCATCTCAATCAAGTTGAACTTAAATTAAATCATGCCAAGACCCATCAGATGACGACGTACTCTGGTTTAAAAACTTTCAAAAATTTTGTAACTGATTGATGCTGTAACAGTGTTACATCTATCAGTTGATGTGATCTTCCTCATTAAAGTCACATACATTACTGGCTGATGTGATCCATTACTATATATAGGTTCTCTTTCATCCATTTGTGATTGTGATCGTTTGTGATCCAAATGTGATTCGATGTTTATAGCATCTGGATGTAATTAGAAGTTACAGCATCATCTTGGACGGGGACCATGCAACTTCAGTAATTCAATGAGTGTTAATTGAAAGATCAACGTCCTGCATAAGTGGACCAATAAAATATGGTTTCTTTAGGGTTTTTTTAAGGCTTTTCGTGCATATTTGTGTATTTTTGTGTGTCACTTTTATTTTGTTTTGTTCATTCCAGCATTACTCATAAGGCAGATGACCACTACGAGAGCTGCTAACGACTTTCAAGGTAAGTCTGCTAACGACTTTTAAGGTATGTCCTCGATATCCTTGTGAGGTAAGTGATCCCAACCACAGTGAAAAAAAATAATTAATATGCTTTTGTAACAGATTTTGAACACCTCTTGGTGTTTATATTGAAGTAAAAGTGTATAAGGACGATCAACGTCTCATGTAGTTAAATAAACACATTTACTAACAATGTCACTACCTGAGGCGTTTATCATTTTTATGTATTTTATTGTCTTCAATTCAGCATAAACGGCTTTGGTTTGTTCAAAATCTGTCACAAAGCATTAACGTTTAACTTTTTTTTACGGTGTAGATTACTAAAAGAGTTAACATCTGGCTTTATAATTACTGTTCTGTGTGATCCTGTTTACTATATGACACATAGTTGATTGTATGTGATCATGATTAAATTGGACTCTGCAATCTAGAAATCAGCCTCATCCCAGTTTATGGTTATTTCAGTACTCCCTGGCGTTCTAGCAAACGATTTGGCTTTACTGGTAGTATCCATCACGGTGGATAAGGAAGATGTGATTATTGTGACCTCCCTCAAATGATTCATCGTTTGCAATCACCCTAAACTGCAAACTCAAAATTTCGGGAAACGACCTCTGTTTGCTTCACACGATCACGTGAATGCACGGACATATAACCTACACGTATCTTAACCATATAGGTGCACTGAGAAGCAGACATAGGCCTACGTATAAGCATATAAACATGTTCATACATTAATAATACCTCAAAACAATCACATATATAATGATACATGAACACGCCCGTGACAAACATGCACATGGCTTTACACGAATACATACACACACATATATTAAGGCTACACACATGCATACGTACTATATACACTCCCTTATAATTAATTACTTTCCAATTTCTGGCAAATATCTCATCTAATGTGATTCCCGGAGGGCTATTTTTTCCTCTCGTTTCCTCTCTCTCTATTTCCCTCTCTCTGTCTGTCTATCTGACTGTCTAATAAGCTCCTTAAGATTTTTCCAATTTAATTCTCACAATCCTCAAAAAATCGTGCAAGTCCTTCGGGAATCTAAATACAATTTGTACTATCCAAAAATCACCTGTCGTTTCGGATTTTAAGTACACTTATTGCTCAGTATATAGACTTTGTATAATCCTGTAAAATTTAAATAATTGTCCCTATACCCAGATCGGAAGATCAGTCTTTACTAGAATTTCTAATTTTTAATTTCACTTGTAGTTTTGACTGGCTTGTCCGATGCGTTTGTTGATTGGATTATGAAATATCTCCAGCTCTTTAGATTATTTAAAGAAAAGGAGTCTTCCACACTTTTCCTCATGACACTGTTCGTTTTCAGTCCATGTCGTGCCTCGAAGAAATTGAGTGAGAGTTTGTAAAAACAGTAAAAAATGCAGCGAATATTTAAAACATTAAAATAAATAAGAAAAAATTAATAAAGAAACTTGAAAATAAATTAACCAAGTGTTATTATTATTTTGTTTTTTTATAACTTGACCTTTTTCACAAAAAAATTGTGGTACAAATTTAAAAGAAAAGTCTTGACAAAGATTTGATGTCGTCTAAAATATTTTTTATCCAAGTGCAAGAGATGAATATTTAACTACTATTTTTATAGTAGATGTGTTCCTCTGTTGTCCTACCACCTACCTTGCACAGAAAAGATAATTGTTAGACTGCTTTAAGTTTGGTGTATACTTCATGTAAACCAACCTCAGGCTCAGGTGACTGGACATTAGAAGGGAAATTGCTAAACTGAATAGCTTCTACTGTATAGGGTAAGCAGGTGTCTGTTCAAGTCAATTGTGGTTGGCTTACATCAAGTATATACCGAAGTTTTGATCAACCTTAACCCCCTATCCGACGCACACCTCTGCTAAACACCATCATACCCCAGTGGTGTTCTGCTATTATTTCAAAACAATAAAATACATAATTTATACCAGTCAGGAAAGTTCTGCTATTATTTAATAACAATGAACTACATCATCTATACCAGTCAGGAAAGTTCTACTATTATTTCATAACAATAAAATATATCATTTATACCAGTCAGGAAAGAGGTCCATGTAAATCCCTGAGGAAGTTTCGTGTGAGTATTGACTGAGGTAGCGCACCCAATTTTGGCTCCTTGTTAATGTGCACATAGGCTGATAGACGGTAGATCAAGTACTGTATAATCCAGATAAGTACAGCTCAAAAGAAATAGAATGTACTCGCGTTTCCTCTTTGATTAAAGTGTTACTTTATAATGTACACTTTTCATCATACGCGTCGGAATTTAGACGGTATGTTTCACGGTGCCAAGTCATTTCAAATGTTTATTCGAGCAAAAACGGAATGAAAACATTTAATTTTTCACAGATGACCGTGCTTGCCAAAACACTGAAACCAAACCAAAACCAAAACCAAAAATGTTTAAAAATGATAAAATATATACGCAAAATGAGTTCAGTGGTGAGAAAGAGGCCCATTTGAAAATGTTCAAATGTGTGTTGGTGAGACTAAATCTAACCACGCGCCTCACTTAAAGACGTTATGTGAATGTCTAATTCAATTAACAGTGCAATCTTCTGTTTGGTAGGAAGCGAAGACGAGTTCGATACTTCGTCTGAATGTGTTGTTCCCTTTATCAGCAGTTGAGTCGCTAAACAGAGAAATTCCCGCGGGAAATCTCGTCTCTGGAAGATCTCGTAAAGTAGCTTTAGGTCGAACAAGGATGGCGATAAATCACCACATGGATTTCCCAGCTGAACATTGGATAAACGGTCGCAAGTGTTCCGCTTGTCACATACAAAGTAATTAAAAGCAAAACCGAAGCCCACAATCGGACACGGAGGTTAGATACCGTGTTCCTTATCTTTTGTGTGTGTGTGGGGGGGGGGGGGTCTAGCAACAATACTATTGTGCGATTAGATTAGCTTTCCATAAAACAAAACCGAAATGTTTCAAGTACGTACACTGTTATTACGCTTATAAAAGGTCAAAAGTGAATGATTGAGAGAAATTGCCGAGACCTCACGTAGGTTGGATATCGTTAATGCTGTCCGTGGTAGATTTACCAAGATTTTTGCATCTGCTCCTCAAATTGGATAGTAAAAAAAAAAAAAACCTCTGAAAACCTAGTCAAGGTCAAGGTGTGAGAGATACTGACCAGGACGAGACTGTTAGACTTCCGACTTGAATCACAGAGGCAAATCCTTGATTATAAATTAATAAGTGAAATAAAACGGTTCCCCTTTTCATTCTGATACTAGGTGAAGAACTTCGAAGCGAAAATTTAATAAAAGAAATTAGAATTTTCCCCGGTAAATGTATCCACCTGATGTTGTTTCTGCTTCTTCTTCTTCTTTTTTTTCAAGATGTTCACTGTTTGGTCCATGGTGAGTGCTTGCGTCACACGCTACATTTATAGACCGATTACGTATATATTGCCATCGGTACTAGAACAACTTAGTAAACAATAGAAGAACGCAGACCATATTAAGGAAACAAGGCACTTGTGTGATATTGTGCTTAATGTTTTCTTTTACCTCGTAAAGATGTATTCGTCTAATGCAGATGACTATTTACTATTCATTACGTTTTATATTCAAGGGAGAAAAAGGGAATTCCTGTATCAGTATTGTTATTAAACTATGCAAGAAGGCGTATTTCAAGTACATTTAATGCATGGAATTTGTAATTAGTACCGCAACATTTATTTTATTTTCGGTGAGACACAAGTTTAGTGTTAGTAGCACCCTCTTGAGGTATACTAGCACTTTTCATACATGTTAACTGCAATTGTAGTTCTCGTTGTCCTTGTATATATGTGAAACGTTACAAGTCATTGTGTGGTATTCCATATTGAAAACGGTACTTGTCTATGTTCCATCCGTGAATGCAGAGCTCGTCTCTCCTCCAAAGGTTGATCTTATGTCCCATGATAATGTTTTTACAGAAACGAGAAATGTTTGTAACATCAACCAGCTTCAGATATGTAGGTTTTTTTTTAATGAAATGACGTCATGTGTGTTAATTTCTATTCACCTTTAAAGTTAAATAACACTTTCTGTTATTTAATGGTTTCTGGAGTTCTGTATTGTAACAATCTTGTCTTTGGGTATTGTACATCACACTGTAGAAAATTTATAAACCATCTGGACATCTCTCGTGGTTTTACGATCAAAATGAATAATGGGACGTAGCAGACGTAATTACAAACGTTAGTCCTGATTCATGTGACCTCTTCCTACCATCTTGTGTCCTATTTCGGGTGAGAGGGAAGGGGGTAACATCGCACTAAACTTTAATCTCGGAAATGTTATTCAGTGAGGTTTGACAAGTGCACATCTTCGTTAACGAAGAATCAGATGTTTTTAAACACGAATGAGAATTCCAACACTAGAAATCTATACCGTTCACGATACTGTACACCACGACGTTATAAACATACGTTATACACGTGTATAGTACCTGCAGATAATAATACACTTGTAGTACACATGAAACGGCCACCTATGCATAAACATATGCAAATATAAGCATACGTAAAATTAACATACTGCTTTACAGACATGCGAAAACTTAACACTCCCATGAGGTTACCAATATGCCCACTGCATATACACATTTACATTACGCAACTGCGTGTACATATAATCTATGATTGCTACATTTTCAGTCGGGTTAACTTATTATTATAGTCCTTTTAAGTGTTGGAAAGCGGTCATAAGTGAGATCTTTGCTTTTTGTGTTTCTGATATTGAAATCTTCATTTATTTCTTATCATAAGCGTGCCGAAATTTGACAACCTCAAAGTCGTCAACAGGCTTGAAGTCGTCAACAGGCTTGAGCGATCGTGTTTACAACTTACGGTCTTTTTCTGAGTACACGACAAAGGTGATGAACGTCATTCGTCACACTAAGCTATTACAACGTCCCAGTTGACAAAGACATTCACACGTCACAGAAGCAATTCTTCAAATAAGAGTAATTCCGTATATTGCGACAACTGTAGGCCTACCATCAACAGTAATATTGCCAAAATCATATCCAATTCATTGATTGCATTAGCCATCTAATATATTCAATAAGTGCAAAGTTTTCAAGAGAAGATTCCCCACTTTATCCTTTGTATTTCCTTTTTATCTCAAACCCTGTGAAAGAAACCTTAAAAATCACTTCCGTCACAGACATGTCCTCCGTGAAGGAAATAAATTGAATGTTATGTCCCAGTGTTATTAAGCTGGGAAACTCCCAGATTTAAGGTTTGTGATTATTCACTCCAATGTGGCGCCTCCTTCAGATATGCCCGGCCCCCAACTTCCCCCCGTTCGTGTCAACCAATTAACACAGTCTGTGTATACATCCGATCGTCAGGCTATGTACACAATTAAAAAGAAACGTTTGTGCACACCACTCGTGCATTCTTTGCCATTGTGTAAGATGTCAAAACAATTCTATGCACGTAGGACTATTACAAATGTAGGCAGATCGGTAGTATGCGTTACGCATACGTATACTCCACAGAAATACCTCTCTGAAACTGATGTTCAGCAAGCCATGGGGCGATTACAGAAACCACATTGTATTTATGGAAAATCATCTGAGATGTGAAAGGATTGCATTTATCGTTCTAATGTAATTTTTATATGGTATTTTAACCGTGGAGGGGAATAGTCATATGTGCGAAGTATTCATACGTATAGTTGTTGACACCTACCTAAATTTCTATAAGAAAAGTCTATGTTAGTTTAAATTTTCTATGGCTGGAGTTTCGACGTCAACTTTGTTTTCAGTCGAGCCCAGTAAATTGTGGTATGCACTTTCATATAATTTTTTTTTTCAGTTGCCACTGAATTCGTGTTCGCCTTTTACGGTTTTATGGATTAATAAAGACTGGACACCGACAGGAAGTAGTAAAGCGGTCTTTGTCTCACTCATTATCCTCCTAAAGAACCTCAGCGTTATATTTAAAGAGTGGTTGGATCCTTATCACAAGTGTCAATACGATACTAATTATTGCTAGGTAAATGAACAGAGCCGACACGAGGAGCTGTGAAGAAGCTATCGTCTAACAGATTTAATTTCAGAGTATCCTTTCCCAAATTTTATCTGGTCCTGTAACATCTGAATGGGCTATGATTATTAAAGACGATGTCAAATCGAAACGGTAAAAGTGACATTGTAAAATAAGTTAGGTATTTTTTAATCATATGAACGTTTCACACAAACTGCAATATCACGTTAGTCTGATACACAGAGACTGACTCAGAGATTCATTCATTCGCTTAATCATCAATATATGATATCTTTTGCTTTCGTTGATATTCCCTTTAAACTAACGTCGATCACACACTGGCGTTAACTACGAATATCAAAATGGCAAACTGGTTACATCTCATGCAGCATCCACGGTAGTATCAATGCTGCATGAACCAAAAAAAAATAATAATAATTGTCACAGCAAACCTTACGCGAGCATTTAGCAAGTGTGTACTGTAGCATTCGAACAGTGACAACATGTGTCCAGAAGACAAAAAACAGAGATTCATTCTTTCCTAGATGACCCCAATTCCAACAAGAAAGAAAAATAACACAACACCAAAAACAACAAAACCAACATGGTATTTATATCACCTTCCAAAGTACAATGGGCCAGGCTTTGGAAACTGACTAGACTGGCTAGTTCTGACAAGGGTATGGATTCTGGCAAGGAAATGAACTGCTGTATGGGACTAAGACATACCCATAGCTCATTGATGAAACACAATGTCAACCTATGACGTACGTTTTGTGTAACTGCTATGTGGTATGATAGGAAAATGTCTGGAAAGGGTGAACACAATTTTCTAAGGCGAAGCATTTATGTTTTAGCAAGTTGGTTTATATCCTCTGCTGGACGTGGATAAAAAAGTACATGTATACAGATAGTTAATTATATATGTATACAGACAGTTAATTATAACACACTTAGTGTACACTTATTTGCATGGACTAAAAAGTAATGTTTGGCATAAGTTGTTCAAAACATGTCCAGTGAAGAAACAGAAGGGTGAAAATAAACGAAAAATGAACGTTTACCTCTATTTGTAGGAAATGTTTTTATGTTCCCAACTTGCACTTTTCAATGGAATTCACTAGCCCACATGTGGTGAGCGATACCTTACGTGAAACCTTCACTATGCTCAAGATGTATCCACAAGAATACTGTCATCAAGGCCAACTGTGGCGTACGCCTGACTATAGCCTACCCATAAAATTATAATGTTCAGAGATATAATTTTATAACTAATATGCCTGCTATTTGTAACTCGATATAACTCTCAACTGCAGAGGAATAAATTAAAAGTTATAATTGAAACATGAGACATATAGTCGATGTATGACAGTCATTGAACCCATATCTCAAAGGAAACTTAGACTTCTTATGATTTCTTGAAAAGTCGTAGAAAATATTGCAAGATCAAGAGGAATAATATTACCCGGTCTGCAAATACAAACAGGGTGTAACACTGTTTTTTTAACTCTTCGTCGAGTAGGCGACCTCTATTTCATTGGGAGGACAAACTTTCCGTTCAAATAATATCCAAGTAATATTTTGATATAAATGGGCAACATGTAAATTAAATACATATACCCTTGGTAGTCTTTAAGTCGTGTTCCATCCTTTTTCGCTGAGAGAACTGACATCTTTCTCAACTCAAGAATTATTGTGAAATTGTCTTTTTTTACACCATGTACAATATTAAAGATGTTTTGTCTTGGGATGGTTTGGGATTCATCAGAATATTCGTGAATATTGGCGGTTTTAGCTGTTTTTTTTTTTTTTTTTTGGTTTTACTTCTATATAGACAAGCTTCTGTACTTGCACCAAAGTTCGTGAGCTGCTACGTTGCTTTCATTCAGTGAGCCACTGAAATTGGTGTGCTCCATAACCAAAGGACGACCCATAGTGTTGCAGCAACAAACGTATCCAATGGAGGTCAATTTGATTCTAAAGGGTGATCCTGGGGGGGGGGGGGGAATCTGACCTTATACTTCAGTCCTATCATGGTGAGGAAAGTTTCAGAGAAGAGCGCTCCGATGGAAAATGGTGACAATTGTTTCAACAATTTCGAGGCACTTTGAATGTAGTGCCCTGCTTGTATTACGCTCACAATGATAATGAAAGACAATCTCCATGGTCTACTTGTAGTTCTTTAATTACCTCACCTTTAAGTTTCAGCTCACAAAAAAGTAGGAGGGACAGGTGTGTTAGTCTCCTTGAAACGTAAGTGCAATTCCCCCCCCCCTCCCGCCCCCCTAACATCGACCCCCAT
Organism: Stichopus chloronotus; assembly: GCA_021234535.1. Lineage (NCBI taxonomy): Eukaryota > Metazoa > Echinodermata > Holothuroidea > Aspidochirotida > Stichopodidae > Stichopus > Stichopus chloronotus. Next base: position 9,975,512 of record CM037836.1, read on the forward strand.
GTATAATATCATTTTCCTACCATTGCAGGCTTATATTTTAATTATGATCAAGCATTTGGCATGATAGAAATGAGCGGTAATGCTGCATGTCCTTAACAGCGACCACAACATTCCCCACCCACTTTCTGATGACCAAAATGATGTCTACCATTTCCCAGAGAGTAATGCTTTAAGAGACTGATGTATGGGCTGAATGTGATGTGGATGCAGTTTCACATCAGGACTCTATTATATCTACTTTGTTGCTATGCTGGATGACGGAATTAACAGTATCATAGTTCCGAACGGAGGGCAAAGACGTCGAATAGATAAGGCAATGTCATAAGTAATTTTGAGGTTAGTTTCAAACCGTTACGTGCCAGCACACTCGTGCCTGTCAACACGTCGTTAATTAATACCAGACACTTTTAACACATAGAGACCATTAACGTGGAAGTGTAACTTGCGGGTATCGGTGATAGTTCCTCTGTGACATTGCCAAACTTACCAAACTTCTGTGACATTGCCAACCTTTTTTTTCAAGTAAAGGTGTTGCACAAATTGCGCTCTTTCCACCAGCAGACGATACCGATGCTGTGTCTGCCGATGCAGTATGTCTTCCGATACAATAATTAAGGAGTGACGAATCCAAATGCGAAAAGCATGAGGACGAAACGTCGAAGCAAGGGGACTCTAACTTCCTACTTCTACGCATCTTCACAACAGTTAAAGAGACTCTTCGTGTAGTAACTCTGGAAACGATGAATTTGTGTTTTTGAGTGAACAGTAAGGTGATATTAACCAATTGAGAGCAAATGCAAAAATGCTTCTGTGACTGTTTTACAATAAGGCACTGTACTTTGAGTTGATCGAGGTGATTTATTTATTAGTGTTTTAGAGAGAACAAACAAGAAAAATCACTCATTATATAGACACACGCTTAATCATAAAACATATGATATCTTTTGCTGTCGTTGGTATTCCCTTTAAACTAACATCGATCACACACTGGCGTTAACTACGAATATCAAAATGAAAAGAAAACACCAGTCAAGGCAAACTGGTTACATCTCATGCAGCAACCACGGTAGTATCAATGCTGCATGAACCAAAAAAAAAATAATAATTGTCACAGCAAACCTTACGCTAGCATTTAGCAAGTGTATACTGTAGAATTCGAACAGTGAGAACATGTGTCCAGAAGACAAGAAACAGTCTCCGTGTGCAATACCATCGCATAATAATGCCTCCGAGGCGTGGAATGCCGTTCTCGGAAGACGTATGAAGACCATCTTCTATCGTTGATGGGACGGGAGAGAAGTATGTTTCCCCCCGGTCTTCCTCTGTAAGCCAGGTAGCGGCATATTGTATTGGGGGAGGAAAGCGTATCTGGAGGCTTTTCTTTTTTATTATCGTCAATAAAAAAAGGCCGTCTGGTCTCTTGGATTTGGTCTCATGCATCTGCACGTATACTTAAGGCAATGACTAATAAAATAAAATTAGCTATATGAAATGTTTGGTTACTTCGGGTAGTTTAAACATAAAGTAACGAAAGGTAGTTGGTATATATAGAGAAGTCTTTTTTTTTTTTTGTTCACATGTTGTGACTGCTGTAGGGAATTAATTTGGGAATTTCTTTATTTCATATATGATAAGAAAGACGACAACTCATTTCATTATGAGAATTACTCTCTACCAAAGAGAAATAATTAAAGTGAGCGCTCTAAGTGAGTACGAATTCGTTTGACTGTTCATACATACTTTGCACAGCCCGTCGCTGTAAATATCAATGAAATGTCAATAGACCGTTATGCAATTAATTCCTTTGGAAAGTTCAGTAACGACAACGTACTTATCACTTTGCTCGTATGCGACGATAAAAATGAAAACAAATTGTATACGACCTCAGTCATTAACGGTTTAAACTGTCTGATGCCATCAATTAATTTGAGTCGACTGGCATACCATTCTCTTAGAATCCCATCTCACATAGACTTTTGTAGATGGATATCGAACGATTAGACTAGCGGAGCAGCATAATGGGCTTGAAATCGGTATGGATATATCCCAATGAACTCAGACACTTACGGGCTAATAAAAAATATTGCTTTTTATTCCACCGTTATGGATGGGATTACTGTGTATAGATGCTTTCAGAAATATTGATGCCTGGATGAATGATAGGCTAACATATCCAAGCGGCTGTAGTTCAGAAAACTCTTCCTAAAATGGGAAACCGGGATGCGCCTTCTATATTTATAATTTTTAGCTTCAATAAGCCCCTTTATCCAACATTTTCTTGAATGAATTTGTTTCAATTAGTAAACTTTAAAATTCTTAATTTAGATCCTTTCTTCGTTATAATTTCACTTCATACATGGATGAGTTGGTACTTAGGAATCCGATCATAGTGTACCTCTACATTAGCATTATTTGTAAGGCAACTGAATATCAGATTCACTTTTTGCACCTTTTTTTAGTTTGGAGTTTTCGACAACAACAAAAAGAAAAATTTGATGTCTGTCCAAAATGATGCTTGTTTGAGTGCGAACATAAGTATGTGTAGTCTGTGTTTCTGTTTCAGTCTGGTAATGAAAAATCATTAGATTAGCACTTTTGACCATGTTTTTTTTCTCTTTCTCGCTGTTTAAATTTATATCAAATAAGTAAATTATTCTTTCGAAAAAAAGAAGAAAAGAATAAGCAGCTGAGATAAGTCTCTCATGTTTATCCATCATAGTTCCTTCATGTGATGTCACACTTTTTTACCCACGCGGTGAAGGTTAAATCTGTAAACGATAGGCTCTAGTTCATTAAGATCATTAAAAGTCACAACTTCTTCAGTTAGCCCACTGTAGCAATGGATGATAACTGCAACTTCACGGAACGTCTAATAGAGCAATCAAACTAATGTTTTTTCTGCATTAAAAACTTACCCAGACTACATCCGAATAAGATGAACTAAGGTCACTGTATTGTTTATCATGCACAAACGGTTTGTTCCCGTTGCTTCGAAATGGCGTATAAATCATATACGCTCTCCGGAACTCTAAAAGACGGTACCTGGACAATTTTAATACTTTTCATCTCTCTGAACGTGTTTTGTAGCTGGTACAGTTGGAATCGGAATGTGGACAGACATCGGTAGTTACTTGCCGCCTCATAAGTGGAACAACGATATAAAGCAAATGGTAACGTGTTAACCACGGTTGGATTGAGGAATTCGAAGCATTGCCATAAACAGGTTAATACGAAGCTGTTTATTTCATACGAACAAAAGCAATATATAAGTAGATTTAGTTCGAAGAGCATTGACTTTATATTTTCTTTATTTCATTTATGTAGCTCTTAAAATGTTTTGATTCCAGGTGTTATAACTTCCTTTTCATACGAATGACATATTATTTAACGATCTACCTTGACAGACTAAAGGACGACGAAAACGTTGAAATTGGCTTAATTTGCCCGTAACAAAGAATAATGAGTACACCAACGTTGTTTTACTGATTAATCAGAGGTGACTAAGGGATACTCTCATTCGACTCATAAAACTTCATCTTCATAGTACAATTAAGGTCGTAAGTTCACAATCAAGCAACCTAATTTTGCAGTCTTTTCTTTATTTTTTTCTATTAAGCGTTTAATCTGTAAAACAAACATACTAAGACGCTGTACAAAAATGCAAGATATACCATGACACGCGAATAAGAATTAAGATGATAAAGCAGATGAAAATGCAAGCAATATTCAGAAGTAAATACAAAAACTAATAACCTATGTAAAAAGAAAGAATAAAACAAGTAGAAGTCATTGCTTCATTATGAAGTAAAAAACGTAACATAACATGGTGTACGCTTCTCTTCAAACGATTTCCCCGTATTGTTAAGCAGACATTATTTTGTATAAACATCAAGTAAAAAATCTGAAAGCATTTATAAATGTGAGTTGATCCTTGGGATTATTTTTTTCAACTATTTCAAATAAATTTCCCCAGTATCCATCACACATTTCCAATATTGAATTTCTGTTGTCATTTATTCATTTTGTTTGGGGTGGGTTTTTCCCATTTTTTTCTTAACTTTCGTTGGGTCTTAACTTTCGCTTTGAAAATATAATTTATTACCCCATCTGACCAGCAATGATTTCATTATGTTTGAAATCTTTATCCAGTTCAACTTCACAGTCAGTTTGACAGTGCGCCCCATTATAAAAGTACACGCACAGTTTTATTAATGTGAAATGGACTGGATGTGTAGAACGGAGTCGTTCCCAAGGGGGCCAACCGAAAAATGAACTCGATGATAAAGAGATTGAGGGTAGCGAAATAAAAAGTGAATGTTTCTGCAATTAAAATTCCAAATAAGAACAGTACGGCGACAAAATGGGTACGAAATGTTTGTTAGCGTTTAGGATCTAGGGGAAAAATGAGTGTTTTGCAAACAAAAAGTTCTTGAAAAAAAATTTTCCAGTTAGTTTTCAAACTTATTTTCTTACGTTCACGAAACTATCAAAATAACAATAACAGTTAAAAAAAATAAGAGTTTATTACTTGCTGATATTTTTGTTTCCAGAATCTCCATATTTATCCCTCTCGGTCTTTTCTTCTCTGGTATGTACCAATTAATAACTATGTATAACTATGTTTTCGATACAAATTAATTCTGACAATATTATATCAATAAATAAGGAATATAACATCCGTTAACTAATTGTAACATTTCAAAGGGAAAGCAATAAACCCAATACCGATGAGGTGCGACTAATACAGTCGAGCCAATCGAGGACGTGTTCGCTCTAAAAACGTACAGGTATAATTACAAGATACTATTAGTTTGCACTGTGCCGTTTTGGTCTGAGCAAATGGAATGGCATGATCTGCTAATACATATTCCAACCAACGAAAGGTAGGAGGCAAATGTTGACTAACTTTCTGCGATATTTTAAAACACATTTTCATCAATTTACTTTCATTGCAATTTTACCGCAGATGCTTCATCTTCAGCAGATGACTCTTTTTACGGGGATTCTACCAAGAGGATAGGTATAAATTCGAGACGTTTCCTTTTTACTGTTCTTCAACCATGTTGAAAAATTGATTACTACTGCATACTTACGCTGAGATTTTTCTCTCAATAACTCAGAGCACGTTGCAACCAATCAAACTTTAAATATTCACACTACCCATAACTTGCATGACAAAAGTTGATGTAACAAAGATTCTAGTATGCCTATGTATGTATACGACCGCATCACCTATAACCCTATAACATGAATGTCTCGCGTTCAAACGTTTATGTACATATCATGCAATACCATACGTGATATCTTGCATGCATGGCAACGTATATATATATATATATATATATATATATATATATATATATATATATATATATATATATATATATATATATATATTATATATACGTATACAATTTAATTTGTGGTTGCTCTTGTATTGTATGCGTGACAGCTTATTTACGTAAGTTTGCCTGTGGATTTTTCACTGTGCACCAATTTCATACATTGCTTTTCTTGCCTGTTTCATGTAAACTTGCAATAAGTGCAAGTTAACATTAATTTCGAATCTATTGGTAATTGAATGCATTTCTGCTCCAGAGAACTAGATCTCCGAGTATAGAGATCAATATCCAAAAGGGTTGTACCCACTGGCTGATATGGGAACATTAATTGCATTCTGACAAAGGTCTATATTCTTTTAAAAGATTCAAAACATGAAGTTTTATACACAGGATTCAATGTCTTCCTTTAACCCCCTTAAAGTTGATTGTTCTGCTCCAAATTACTTCCAGTATTTTTCAGTCATTTCCGATAATACTTTCGTGTGACGTAAACGATGCAAAGTATTCAGCTATGTGTTTACCTCCACCGTAGCTTCCTTGCTGATATGCAAACGCTAATTGCACCCCTTCAAAGGTCTATAGCTCTTAGACGATTGGAAACATGAGGGTTTATACACATGATTCGACGTCTTCATTTAACCCCTTAAAGTTGATTGTTTTGCCTCAAATTACTTCCAGTATTTGCAGTCATTTCCAGCAATACTTCCGTGTGACGTAAACGTGGTAAAGTGTTCAGCTAAGTATATGTCTCCGCCTTAGATTCCTTGCCTTATCAACAGACGGAAACAGAATGCATATTGCGTGTCTCATCTTGAAGGAAGCGAAACAAAATGAGAAGTTGGTGAAAGCAACCCGCGTTGTTTTGTATCATGTAACCCTTAGGTGACTGGGGCCAAGAAAGAGAAACAGTACAAATCACCAAATTAAATAATTTGAAACGATCAAGTTTCGTCCTCTTCCCTTATACTCCTCTTTGACTGTATGCATTCTGGGAATGAAAGAATACTGCGTAGCTCTTCGCAAAGTTTACCCCGGCTCGATTTAACTGACATAAGAGCAAACTAATAAAATTCATTTGAACGATGTTTCATTTCTTATCTTAGTTGATCGAAGGTTTCAAATACGCAAGAACTTATCATTTTTAATTGACACTTGAATATAACGAAGGCACTCATCGTCGATGGTCCACTAAACTCTAGATTTCAGTTTCCCATCTCAGTTTTCTCCAGATAGTCCCAGAAGGGTATCTAATTCGCTTGAAAAACAAAACAAAACAAAACAAAAAACGACGTTGTGGTTGACTTAGTTAAATAGAGTCACCACCATAATTTTCTGGTGCTGGTCTTTGCCATATGTGGCAGGGGATACAACCATCGATAAACATGCATAACCGCCCGCTTGTTGATATGTGCATAAAAAAAAAAGAAGTCTTAAATTTTCGGATTAAATATAACCGCGGCACAATAGGCGTGTTTCGTGAACTGCTCTTTTTGAAGTATTGATATCAGCGACATTGAAGTCTATGTGTACTGCTTCATAATCAGAATTATAAAAGGCCCTATGAAAAGTCTGACGAGAAAGTGACTGCTGTTGCCATTGGATCTGCGTACACAACTTGAACTTTCAAAGAGGCAATTAAGTACACCAGAGTGTGTAAAGACGCACACCTGTGTGAGTAAAACTTTCGTAATAGTCATAATAATGATGGTAATTAATAATTCATGACGACAAAAGGACAAATTAATATGTTTGACGACCAGAGTGAATTTTCGTCCCACTTGGGGCGGCGTTATAATTTCAACTTTGATAGAGGCAGTACTATAATGAAAAAACACACCTGTATATAAGTTTGGTTTTTTTTTTCAAAAGAAAAAGAAGTAGCATTTCCGATTTTGGTGATCGCAGCTGAGCAAAAATGTACCAGCATACTGTAATGTATGTTTTTGTTTTTTCTTTCTTGTCACTAGCACAACTTTAAAGCTTCCCGCGTTTCGTTTTAAAATCTTTCCAATGGATGAACATTGGCATACGTCGACTCTCTTTTGAAACATTCTTTGCTACTGTACAACAAATGTTGCTACTGCAGTTAGTATACCGCCGACTATACTATGCCCTTTTTCAAAATTAAAACACTAAATTTCCTCTCTGTAGTGGCAGCAACCAGTTGACGTACCTTTTTCGTCATTATTTTTTTTTTTAAATCTGCATTTCATCCAACAAGTTCAGGCCCACGTACCACATGCCAAACGTCTTCGTTTTGATGGGAAAGTTCCAATGGGTTTGAAAGTCCCTCGGCGATTGTGCAATTTCATTTAAATTCATATTTTACCTCTTCGGAAGGCATTTCCTTTACTTATGATCTCCGTCTCTTTTTCTCTCCTTTTTTTTTCTTCTTCTTCGCCCCATGGCTGCCTCTTACCTCAGGTGAACTATAACTTCCTTTAAACCTTCTCATTTTTCCAAGTGGCATTCACCACCTAATAAAATCTTCTCTTTGTAGATATTGCTTTTCGTTTCCGAGTTTGCGTCGAGGGAAAATTTGGTATTAGGTGACAGTCGCTCCTTCTAACCCTAATCTTCACATAGTTTCATATGCGTATCCAGGTGATAAAGTTTTAATATATAATGGTATTGGTACAATCAATATCCGAATAAGTCACCCTTTTAACTTCATCCTTATGATTATCAGGAGAAAACCATAATCAAGACGAAAAGAGGTTTTCAGTTCATGTAAATCGTTTTTCATTAAAAGAAGGGGCGGGAGTTTCCTACATGAATCAGGGAGTTGCAACTCCCTGCATGGATGACAATTTTAGTTGCCACTAATACCTCCGTAGTTTCATCCTGCTATATACATATAAAATGTGCAGTAAATGGCCAATATAATGCAAATAGGTTATAATTTTCATGCTTTTTCCTTGACCAACTAAGTTCTAGACATTCCAAACTTATCTCTTTGACGTAACTTCGTTATTCCAATTTGCAAAAGAAAAAGAAAGAAAAGTAGCAAAATGAGCAGCCTTACAGAAATAGAAAACCCATTCTTTGTAACGTGTTTCTGTGAAATTGGTAATTAGGCCATGTAAGCAGATAAATTTACCGATGGATGTTCTTTGCACCAAATGACAGAAAGAGCAGAGCAGAAAGAGCAGAAGAAACCTTTCCTGAGCACGAAGTTCCGATACGCTTCCCGTCTTTGTTCTTAATTTGAAAAGAAAGGAATGCTAACATGCACTTTGTGTTATTTAAACATAATTTCATTTTGGGTTTGAAATAAAGTAAGAAATGGACCAAACTGACACGATGTTGTTTCAAATGTAAATTTCAGGGGTGAAAAAGTCACGGTTGACCGGTAAATGTATATATAGTGTCTACTTTGAACATCGTACATTCACCAAAAGTACACATGATTAATATCACTTTCTTGTGTAGGTATACATAGACGTAATTTTTTATTCTAAATATTGGACAGTTCTCCAGCTGTAATGATAGAACATGCTGTGAGGTATTTTATGGCGTCACGTACGCCGACGCACCCTCTCGACTGTATATTTAACTTATTTACATAATTAATTGGCAACTCTTTGCATCCAGGCACCCAGCAAAAAAAAAAAAATCTGACAGTTGAAACTGAATGAACAGATACTTTCTGACATAAAGTAACTGGCGTCTCTTTTTGCCCATTGCCAAATATGGCGATCGTCATCATCATATGTGAATTTGGAAAAGTGAAAGTAGGGTAAAGTCCGAAAGTCGTTAAAGCTGAAATATGAGTTGTAAATTCCCCTGGTCATCTTAATTTGTATTTCGTCGGTGATTCAGATGAGAGAAAGTAGGGGGGGGGGGGAGGTCACCTGCCTCCAAATCTGAAGGATCTTCCAGATGTTTGGATATGAAAATTGTCCCAACATTTTTGTTGGCCCTACCGAATTCAAACTCTCCAAGAAAGTACAGCAGTCAATCGCTGCTACTAGAATCAAACAGACCAATGGGAATGGACATGAATATTTTATGTATGCAAAAATGTCGCGTAAACAATGTTTTGTGTGTAGGGCTATGGCGTATTCCACCCCCGAATTTGAGTTTCACGGACAAATTTTCAAGTCGTATTCCAGTTTTAAAACAAGCTAAGCGTGAAATTCTTGCCTAACAAATGAATGCAGTAGAGTTCCGAGTTCGCCCTTGGCTATTATGTTGGGCCTCACTATTTAAGGGTGCTCTTTGGCACACACATCCACACACACACATGGGTATACAGCTATAGTTAGCGAAAGTTAAGTTCTAACACTACATCGCGTGCTGCAAAACGTTTGTTTTCTTAAGAGAAGTCACAGACAAAACAATAAAAACATTCGGAAGTAAAAATTACAACTAGTGCTTTGTTTGAGGTTATTGTACTTCAATGAACAAACCGAAACACTTTGTATACTGTCAAAAATCGCGTTCGCTCTTTCTGGATTTTGTCATTCATTTAAGAAAGAATACCTACCATTTCAAAGGGAAAAAATTGTGTTTTTTTTCTTTGTAATGTTGGGCTCGGGGGGGGGGGGTGGTTGCGTCCAAAACCAGTGACCACTTCTTTGCAAATATTTGCCATCCGTTTTGAGACAGTGGTGGGATTTGTATAGCAAAGCAGGACGGGTTGTCCAATTGATTTGAAGCCTCCACAGAAGATGGAATTTGTTCAGTTGGGATTAAGTTAATAAAAGAACAGCCTGTCTCTATTTTTGTTTTCCGGGGGGGTTATATTTTTCTTTATTGCTTGATTCTGTCCACAACCATTCAGTGTCAACATTTTGAAGGTAAACTCGATCTTATAGAGACAATGTCATACACAGCTACAAAGTCGCACATGGATCCAACTCAGGTTGGTCATAAAGTACAACAGAAAACTCTATTTATATAACTTAAAGACTCTCAGAACAACATTGAGGAAAACTGCAGCTTAAGTCTGTTTTTTCGCTACCACTATTAAATAAGCTCTCGATCAGTTTACATATCCAGAGCTTTTACTTCATGTTCCAAAGTAAGCTGAGGTTTACTGAGTAATTCGCCCACTTTGCATTGCTTGTGGGCGAATTACTTTTCTTGCACATGCTTAATCGAAATATCGTTAACACGGCGTTAATGTCACTCAACAATGACCAATTCGGTTTTTACGTAAACTTCCTTCATAATACTGAAGTAAAAACGGCTTTTATCGAATTCTGGCGTCGATCTTTCTTTTTTTTTAACACTATGAAGGAAGCAACGGTGGACTACCACCTAATACCAGTCATGTCCCCTTTCAGTTGGGCGAAATCACCCTTCTAGTGGGGTAGCATAACACTAGTAACAACACATTCATCTCAGACACAAAGAAAGGAAGAAATTTTGACGGCAAATGTGATCAAATGTATTGCTCTACCGTTGCCTGTAATGAGCTCATTCGGACTCTATAATTTCAATTGTATATAATGAAACGGACTTTTCGGGTTCTTGATGTTTCCTACAGGAATGTTAAGCCAAAAAACAATCTTGATGACCAAAAAAATGTCTTAAGACAAAGTCACTACTGTTTTGCGTGTCAATGGACTTTCTGTGTTTGTCAATTCCACGAAGGGAAATCGTTCACGTCATATACATTAAACCGTCTTACGGACAACTTTCATCACACGATTGTTTAGAAGACAACAAAACAAAATGAAATGGGCTGTATTTAAATACGGAAATGAAATAGATAGGTGTGAGCCTAACACGGTATTGAAACTATAAGCTATATAAAAAACGAATCAATAATTCACTGACAGTTCGTACTGCAGCGAAGAGAGTTAATTTGATTGCCTAACGATCAGTAGTTCGTCAGTCGTGCATAAGCTGTGGCGTTACAGGTGAGGGGGAAGTCCGCTGCTTTGGCTGGTGGATAAACTCGGTGGTGGCATTTGAAGCATAGCGACAGGGAGGGAGGTTCTGCGCACGAACCATGGCCGGATCAACACATGGTTGGGGTTTCAGCCAAGAGTAATCCCATCTGAACTAACCTTGTGCAATCGACAAATTGGAAAGAGCAACAAAATAATAAGTTGTTTAGTTGGTAGTCATTCGACTTGACGACGTATAATAAGCCATGGGCTGATTCCACGTAATTTATTGTAGTAAAGTAACTGCACAAGACTAAATTAATTATGAGCTGCTACTAGCCTTAGTGAAGAGCGATTGGGGAGGGGTCCATGGGACTTTGCTTGTAGTAGCTGCAGAGAGAATAATCAGGGCACTTGATCCTAACCGGTAAAATATCTAATTTGAAACTTCTTTCGCTTCCATCATTAAAGGGAGGAATATTTGCAGGTACTCTCAGTTTGTTTTGAAGAATATCTTAAATTTACTAATCACCGCAATCATACCATCAGGACTTAGCCATTTGGAATCGATATAGAGATGAATAACCGGACAGTGTAGATATCACACAGGTAGATAAACAGGTAGATATCAAATTTCCAACTTTTTTTTTTTTTTTGGTTTTCATCAATAAAAGAAGGAATATCTGCAGGTATTTTCTGAAAGACATGCTTGTTTTGAAGAATAACTTTAATTTACTACTCACCGCCATTATCACCACCTGGACTTTGCTCGCTGTAGACTAAGAGACGAATAACACGACACTTGGTCTTGACCGGTAAATATCAAATTTCATCAAATGAAAGGAGGACTTTTTGCGGGTATTCTTTGAAAAAAACATGTTTGTTTTGAAGAATAACTCAAATTTACTAGTCATCGCGATACCATTCGAAATGGCCACTCAAAGCTCATGACATTGTAGTCGGCAAAGGACATTTATTTGTAACAGTTGAAGTGAAAAGTAATAAAAAGAAGAGCCCCACTACTGTGAGTAATTAGGGACTATGCGAGAACGCTAAACCAAATTCCACAGTATTGAGCAGGAATTTAATTGAAGGTATCGTTGGTAATTTAATCCAAGGTAGCTTTGTCACCTTCATTGAGGAAAGAATGTTTGCACAGTTTGGGATAACTTACCTGATATGTATCTACCTTTGCCTGATATTAATCTAATATCAGGCAAAGTTTGGAACATAGAATGTAGTGATCATTAAAAGTGTTGAAAATAGCCAAAAATTCCATCAAATATTGACGGTTGTACAAGCAGATTTGTGTCTTCACTTACAGACATGAATAAAGATGAGGTAAGTATGCAAATTTGTGACGTTAAGTGATGAACTCTCTTGAAATGTCTTATGCTATCCTTTGTTTACTTGACCTTTATTTCGAGAACAATTCAAGACTGTTTATGCCCTGAAGGCTTTGTTTGAAAGTACGGATTTCCTTTTTCTTTACAAATATTTACATCAATCATGGGAAATCCAGTAATTAAGAGATAACATATGTAGACCTAACAAAAGAAATACTAACACTGTGCAACACTCCACGTCATCATATTTTCATTTTTATCAAATAAATGGTCGTGTCTCAAAAACGGAAGCAAATAGAAACACAAGTCCGACTGAGTTTAATTCAGGGTTTCACTCTACAACGTTTGAATAAAGCGAGCTCTCATATCACCTTACCGTTAAGAGGAACAAATAAATCTTTGACTAGAAACGCTGTATGTACATATAAGCAGTCAATGAGCGTGCATTTTAATCCCGAGAGCTAGGCAATTCCCAAAACGTCCCTCACTTCCCTCCCACACACACATACCCCCAAACACCCTTAGAGCACACACCATCAAAGCCTATTCTGCCCCATGATCTTCATTCTTATTCGTGATTCGTGCATGTGAGAAAAGCCATCAATCTCTTGCCACTGTCCTTTGTAAGTAAATTATTATAAGTTGGAACTGTCAATGGATTTTTCTGAAATTTCCTTTTGATTCTATAATGTGGCATATTTTATTTTTAGGTCCGTCTTGGAATAGGAAAAGGCTGCCTTAAAACTGTTTAGCTTTGGCATAATCGTGTTGTCACTACCAAACGTTTTGTACTTCATCATACTATTACACACCAAATGCATTGTAATACCACTAGTTACAAATGTTGCCCAATATCCATTTCCCCGCGTAGCGGACTAACTTTTTCGTTCAGCTACTCGCAACGAACATCTAACGGCTTTAGCAACATATTCCTTCCAGGCCCGTAAAAATCATACGCAAGCCGATCAATTTCAAAGCTGGAAGGCGATTGGCTGGAGCAGAGTTTTTAATTAAAAGAGAAACACTGCTACCATTACAGGTAGCTGTGTAGATCGACTGTGGACAAACATGTAACTGGACACCCTCCGGATACTCCGTGGTATCATGTTTGCAGCGACCAATGGACCAATGGCCATCAATATTAAGTTCATTAAGTTTTCTCCGAAAGGAGTTTTTGACCATCTCCGGCAGGCTCTTTGGGCGACATCCATATGGGGTGGCCTCCGAAGAGTCGGTAAGGAGAGGGACGTCCGTCACAGAAGAGCTACGTAAGGCTATTTCATTAGAAACTGTATCACTTAAAGAAAAAGCTCTAAGAAAGTCCCAATTTTAAAGCAATATCTTCAGTTAACTGCGGGGATTATTAATTGCTTTGAAATCTAAGATGCTTAATTTTTGATTAAGTAGCTTGTGAAAAGGAATAATTGAAGTTTGTTCCGTGACCTGCCTGGTTCCTCCCCTCACCCCGACAATGTTACATATATAACCGCTGATACCGGCGCACGTCTCTCAGGCCTTGAACCCCTGGCATGGGGGGAATTAAAATGTGGGTCATTTGTTTTACAAGCTGGTGTTACCATATTTGAAATGTGGGTACTGAAAATATAAAATAAAGACGACGGCTGAGGCGTTGGTGTGTCAATATATTTGTGCAACATGAGGGGTAATTGAAACGTCCTGAATAACACCATTGTACATCCGAGCCAATGACATAAATAACATAAATGTTGTAACCGTTGTGAAAACTGTACTTGACGAAAGTCATCCATTGTCATGAGTAAAAGGCAAGATCACAATTAAAGGGGAAATCAGGGTTTATTTTCACAATTTATTTCACTACAATTCCCCACCCGTATCGTACAATAGGTTATAACTAACAAATGTGATCAAGATTATCTCAAAACATGTGGACAATTTCGAGAAACCAGTCAAATTCGCAAAAAAATCGGTGAAGAACTCCGAAAGTCTGTAACATCCATATTCATCGAATCAAATATGAATATTCAATACTATTGTCTTTTCAAGGTATGAGGAGGTGGGGCTTCCTATTAAGTGCAGTAAACAAAACATCAAACGAACAGTTTCATATGTAGCCTACGTGTGCTGTATGTATCATCAACTATCACTAAACTCTTGTTTACATAGCATTGCGCAAAGCACGAACAGCATGGGAACCGTGAACATTCGGTTATATTTATTCATATAACGTCATCTCAGTCTTACGCTGTGGTGAGTCATCGTATAGAGGAGTCTGTCTTGTCTTGTTCATGAACGTTTATTTTTGGTTTCCGACAAATATTAAGAGGTCTTATTCAACAGTAATTAATGCAATAATTACCGTTTCTCCTACCTTCACACACTTCACCAGCGTCTCTATATTTCGGTGAACAATCAGTTAAAAAAAAAAAAACAACTAAAGGTGAATTTTCTGAGTCCAACCCTGATTTCCCCTTTAATATTAATTGATAATCCAATTTTGATTATTTCCAGCATTTACTTATGCAGTGTATATTTATTACCATCCCAGGGATGAAATACTACGTACATAGAAAATTGGTATGTCAAAGTGTGAGTCTCTCCTGACTGTTGTAATTCCTCTTTAAGGATATCTTACTGCATCCTGCAACATGAACATTGTAAAGGGAGGATCTTTTAGAGGTGTCAGGAATTGTTGAAACAATACATTTTAGAGAACGTGAAATTGAAAAAAAAAACCAGAATATAACTTAAGTATGTTGACTTAAGAGACTAATCCCCTTTGTGTCAAACTTTTCTTTCTTTGCTACATTTCAATTAACGTCATATAAATGAGAAAAAAAATCAGAATGTCCCTTAAATAACACAGTTTTATATTTTCTTGCAAAGATGCATTTTGTTAACTGCAAGATTTGTCAAGCTCATTGTTACAAAGAGTCTTGACCGGTAGTGTAAGTTACCATGACTTGAAACATCACCAGCTAGGGTAATTGTGTTAGTTTGGCATGATAGAACACTTTGTTAATTACCCTTACATGTGGTAAAGTGTAGGCATAAAATAATGAGAAACATTTTTTTTACTGAATGTGTGTCAAAAAGTTGCAGTGTTGTTGTTTGCTATGTTAAGATTGTATTGGCCTGAGACATGCACACCATATCCCTTTTTTAGTTACTCATGTACATTGCTAATTATCGATTACGTCATATCCTTCAAAAGACCAGACAAGTCGTTTTCGTAATCCATTTCATACCAGATGTTCGCAGCTTTGACCAGTGATGTGTTATATGACACTACCCATAAGACTAATGCATGGGACGAACCCCCTCCCCCCCCCCCCCTTGCGGGACAAACCTATCACACCAGATGGCATGATCGGATTGGTTCGTACCAAAGACTGATATGCATGCGACATTCTCGTTGAGTCATTCATCTACCTACGATAGTATAAGCAATAACCGCTGGTTAACCGACCGGAACAGTTCAACCATGTGGTGACCACATGATGGCAAGGGAACATGTAGCATCCCTTCTCTGAACCCCAGAGTGGCATGTTGTTTTCGCATTTGCTATCGTAAGCTGCGAAATGAAGTCAGTATGGTGAAACCATTATCGGTATAAACAAAGGCTACGGTGAGCTAAACGCATTGCAGGTCGATCTCTCTTAGATAGGTTTTTAACAGTATATCCGTTTATCCAGGCCTTTCTTATCTGGATTTGAGATTGGTAATAACTGTCATAATATGCACTGATGATCTGAATAACTTTGAAACATGCTAATTAGACCGTCGCAGATAACAGTCGTAGATTGATACCAGATAGGTCTAGAACAAATAAAGAATATCCAACAATATGAAACAGACGGTTTAGAGGATGACAGCGATTTGAATGCCTGAGAATCAGATATGGGATTATTCTGATGTAACGTAAACAAGGCGAATGTATGAGAATAGGGAAGAAAGAAAATAAGAATGCGTAGGTCCTTATCTGGCTGTTAGGGCAATCAAATAGCTCACGGTCAATTTGGTTTCGGGTATACAGCTCGAAAATGTGCGGACGATATCGGTCTGTCAGTGAACAACGCTTGGCGTGCTTATCACGTGATATGAGAAACTGCTCTTGACGCATTGACTCGTGATCTGTGATTCGTAACGATGTTCTATTTTGAGTCATACTGTCATGTTCCTGTGGGGTGACATTTGCTTTGGTATAGGAATTAATGACAAGTATATCATTCAGCCTTAGAGTTAAAACTGGTCACGTGAGTACCCACGTGACATATATCAAACTATTTACAGGTGTCATCCTGTGAACCTTTACACACAGCATACTCTGGATAGAGCACACTCGATGTCGTCGAGGTACAGCTGAATCCGTGAGCTTTAGCCGGAGTTACCGAGACACTTCCTGTGGTCTAGCGTAACTTGCACATATACAATGTCTGTTTGTCAAATTGACGTACAAACTAACTTCACGTTCGGTGATACTTTCAAGTCATCTCAAAAACAAAGTGAACATAAAACGAATACACAATATGTGTCTTGTGAGGTGAAACTTTGGCAATTTGTGTTTCGTCAGTAAATAATTTGAACCAAGTTTAATTGACAAGGAGAAAGGACGTTTGGTATAATAATTTCACAAAATGAGGCTCATCAAAAACACTGAAAGTTCAAGACACATTCTAAAAACGAACCAAGTTCGGGTCAAATATATCATCGAAATACTACAAAACCCTGTTGAAAGTCTTTCGCAATCGATGTGTACCTTCTGTGGATCAAAAGTACTGACAAATATTTAGAGCATTAAAAGTCCTGACTAATATTTAGGGAACTCTTCAAAGAGATCCCACAGATCCGCTTTCATGTATATACACAGTTTGCAGGCTGCAGGAAAACATTTAAGCGTTTTAAAATAAGCAGTTTGTTGAATTACTGAATTAAAACTAAATACAAAATATATATGCATGAATGAGATTTGAAAATTATTTCTCATCCCTCTTTCTTGGTTCGACCCTTGTCCTACAAACACATTTGTCCCTAACATCATGTTCCTTCTGGGGATACTCAACGTCAAATGTTAGCTCTCCCTAATGTATGTTGATAAATTGGAAGATAATTAAATCTAGCAGTTAACTGCTCACATACGCTTAGCAATGCCTAGGGGTTGTAGCATTTGTGTGTCTACGTGAGTGGCGGGGGGGGGGGGGCAGCCGCCGAGGAGGGGGACCAATGAGCGGGGTCGGTAGAGGACAAAACCTGATGGAATTTTAACGTGCCCAGTGTGTATTCAGTGTTGCCATGGAGATTTCATTGTGTCAACATATGCCAGTGCATCCTGTCGCAACCACTGACGGGGTAAAACTTAAAGGGGCACATTAAGTTGATTTGTGAAATTCAATATTTTTCTCCAAACCGGTCAAGTTTTCTTAACAAACTAATGACAAATCGTGGAACTCGGAAGATGCCATGTACCACACACAAATGAGCATTAGTGAATCAATTAATTAATGATTTCATTTGGCCAATGGAAATTAGTGACCAAACACTTTTTTTTTTAAGTACTAATTCATACGCAATCAGCCAGAATAAAAGCTGAGACAAATTAACAGTATCGATACCTACTGGATGTAAAACTTGAGTGATTTTGCTAATTGGGAGCATTGTCATGTGGTTGAACCTCGGTTGAATTCTTCAAAATGATTACAAATTTATTGATATCAACGCATATGCCCGCTTTAACTTAACATACATGGGAATGTCCATCGTAAGAGTTTGACGACGGATAAGCTAAAGAGCCAAATCCAGTGTCAAAGTTCAAGCTAAAAAGACTTAAGCTAATATGGAGGACATTTTCATGCTAACGTCATTTCTGTCACCACCGAACAGACAAGGCTTTAAGTGCCGAGTATTCGATTGCGAGTAGTCGAGCGCAAGTAGTCTTGCGAACGACGAATCTGCCACTTAGTTCATTTTTACTAAATTTTTTCAACCTTGAAAATTAGATACTAGGTGATTTTTTTTTTTTTTGATAGCCTGTTTGCTTTTAAAGGAAAAAAAAGATTGGTTGCTCAATTGCTTGCTTGTTTGTTTGCTTTGTCACATATTTGGTTGCTTACTAACTTGATTGATTAATCAATCAACTAGTCAACCGATCCATTGATGATCGTTTTGTTGTCTGGAATGACTGTGCGAAAGAGGGTCAAAAGATATATCTGAGTGCAAGATATCAAAACCTTCAACAAGAAGTCTCCTCAATTGTTTTAGGTCTTATAGCTATTGAAGTGTACAATATTACTGATGTGGTCTTCTCTAGATCTCCTCCAGTGGCGCTTTATCTTAAAGAGGCCCAGAGAGTTGAGTCACAAAATTCTTGATGTTTTGCTACACCTGTTGAGTTTTACTCCCATCTGTGATAGTAAATAGTCCAACTGAGAGGTTTCGAACATATGACACACAACTGAAGCAACAATGATAAGGTAAATTAACAATCAAAGCCACTTACCGAAAATCTGCTACCACACACTTTTTACTATAATTTATTAAGCTTAGGCAATTCCTGTTCATGAAAATATTACAATTTCTCACATTTTCAATAAATGCAGAAATAGATACATGAAGAATGAAATTAATTGGAAGTATTGGCATACCACAGTATAATGGGTTCTTTCAAACTTGCCACAAAATAAATTATATCAAGCCAATGAGATCCTTCAATTTTGAACCCTTCAATTTAACTACCCGGACATGTCACTTCGTTGTAACGCAGGACTGTGCTTCTTTTCCTCAGAATTATCTCACAATTTTGAATGTTATTTCATTCTCAAGTGTGCCGTTAATGAATGTATTTCCTGATGCTAACTATCGCTCACTGATTCTGGCTACGTTTTTTTTTTTTTTTTTACAATCACGCTAAAGCTGTTTAACCTTATTATTCTCTTTGTTCTTTTTTCCTTTAGTTACGATAACATACGTTCTTGTAAACAACATACGTAATTTGCATGACTTTCATATATCAACAGTTTACGCATGTGCGTTCTTCGGCTAATGCAAGTGGTTGGCTAGTGGGACTTCAATCTAGGCTAATTAAGCACTGTTTCTGCATGCAGCTTAGAAGTTGTTTACATAAATACGAAAGACCGTCACTCCCCATCTCAAGAATAGTCCCTGCCTGTTTAATGTACCTGCGGCTTTTGGTCACCAAGATTTGTCCTAGAAAAGCACCTACACGGCCTCTGAACAACTTAACAAATTTTTCTGTCCCTTGATACTTTTCATATTAATAGACCCAAAGTTTTCTCAGTTTCATCCTCTCTCGAGACTTTTTTACTTCACTTTCTTTTTCAGTTTTTTTCTTCTGTTCAATAAATCGTAATTAGACAGCAGTTTCATTTCACACAGTTCCTTTTTTTCCCATGTGTGATATTCCAGGTAGATAACCATAAAAGCTGGGTCCTATTTCGGCCCTTCTGTGGTACATATGATGTCAATAATGTTTTAAAAATACCAGTCATGAGTCAGGTAAATGAGAGTAAATAAAGCTTAGAACAAAGCAGAAAACAGAACAGTCATGCGAAAGTTAAGAGTCCTTCTTTTTTCATCTTTCACAGATACTTTTCCAGGGCACAACGAAAGAAGGCTCCTGACTAACCTCCTTGATAATTATCCTTATAGGAGTATGGTCTTACCGTCTGACAGTTATGATGGCACAAATCCTTTGGAGGTCGCTATTGGTATATCACTTGTTCAAATCATCAACGTGGTGAGAATCTCATCTTCTTTTAATTGCTCTTGAGAGATGGAGGTTGAGGGGGGGGGGGGGCAAGAGGAGGAAATCTAAACTGGAACACAGTAAACCCGATATTTCTGTAAATATCCATACTTATCGTATACTATCTATAATATTAATATGCCTACTGATATACTTGCTACACTAACTTCATTTCCTACTTCCCGTTTCAAACAAACATTTTCTGCACCTTCTCGGAGATCCGACTGACTTTCATTTGAATTTCAGTTGGACTGAATTAGGTCTATTTCTGATCTCTTACGAGTGTTGCAGCAATGTACAGAGAACAGAGTAGCATTGCTTTGTTAGCCCTATGAAATCTGATGATCTTCTTTACTTGAATTAATTGAAGAAGGAAGTCAATATTCATAGGAGATCAGAGTAATTATGGCGCACCCCTTCAGAAGCTGTTTTCGAAGAGAAAGGGGGAGGGGTGGGGGGTTAGGAGCAAAACTGAAGGACCAAAACGGAGCGTAGGATTGCGATTTCCGGCGATGTAGAGGTACAGTACTTTGGCCAAAAAATATTCTGGTATACTCATCGTCAAATGATGGTGGCGCTCCGTTTAGAAAGTCATTTCATAATTTTAGCTATCATGTAAGTGGTGATTACTGGCCATTTGCGCCTCCTCCTACCCCCTCCCCTTCGCACGAACGCATGCACCATGTCGCCACCGTCAGGAATTTGTGGCCCAATTGGAATAGCGTCCGCACTATAAAGTGGTAAGATCCTAGCTTAAATTCTGGTGAGCTTCCATTACCTTTTACCCGTGTCAAATTTAGAAATTTCTTCAATTTTATTTTGTAGGTATATAAGCACCGTTACTGATATATATTGATAGATGTGCGGCAAATCGCTTAATTTTCCTGTCATCTTCTTCTTCTGCTTTTTTTTTTTTGGGGGGGGGGGATCTTACACAGAAGAAGACATGTTTGATCATAATTACTTACATCCAACTGAGCAGAAACGTATGTCAGAAATGGGTCAAGTATGTTGTTTTATATGTTTCTGTATTTGTGGTAAAAGCGAAATTAATTAATTCAGTTTCAGTTTACCTCTGTCTTAGAACGATTCTTCCAATCTCGTGACGTTTTCTGAGAGATTAGGGCTCCTGTCGTTGCTAGAGGGGGTCGACAGGGTGTTGAATCTTCTGTTAAGAACAAACATAGCACACCTCACCGTACGCTGATAGCATTCTGCGGGATAGGTGTCACAATTTAATCATATACGCTTTCCTGCGTAACCACATAGTGTTGAAAGGGGGGTGTGCGTCACCTTGTCAAAACGTGCGAATGAGAGAGAACATTTGTGACAAACAATTTTTTTATTTTTGCTTCTAGTTGAAACGACATGATGTTGCATGTGGATTGTAAGCAAACAAGCTTAGACATAAAAGTGTATTTCATAATTAGGTAAAACTGCTTATTGATAGAATTACAGTAAATAGAGTAGCCACATTACATACTATACATAGTTATTCCAAGAGAAGGTGACATACGTAACGTATTTATTCTTTCGTTATTTTTGTGATTCTACTTTCAAGGCTACTTTCAGAGTCAAAGGACGTTTTTCTCTTTTTCTCTCTTTTTTTCGAGCACCAGGGAGAGTTTACAACGTATGGTATCTGCGAGTACGAGTGCTTACAATATGTATTGCTTGATACCACGGGTACTGACTCCAGTACCACATTCTGGAACACCATAAATAACCCCTCTTTGTACTAAATTAAAAATAAGTTATAAACAACAGTTTTTAAACAACTTTCGCTATGATTTTCCGTCCTCTGTATGTTCGACTAGGTTTGGCTTTTGTTGGGCTATGATAAGGGAGTGAAGCCTATAAAACAGGTGTCCGTACATTCGTATGTAATTTTTCGATATCCCGTGCCAGTCACGTGACCCCTGTATCTCCTTTGGAAGATCCACTTGATATCTCAGATACTTAACCAGCGTTCGGATTGTAAATGAGATCTCATTTCTTAAGCCGCGGATTTTCAATGTCGCCGAAGTGAATACGTTACGCTATGAACTTGCCGATTCTGACGGCTTTAATAACTATTATTTTAGTCGACAGTTGCTAAGGCCGTTTCATCCGTTTTTCATCTACCCATGTAACGGATAGTATCGGCAGTAAATTCGACTTCAAAAGGTAACTTAACGTCTTTCGATCGTCTACCAAATCCCCCAAGTCTGCAAATTTCCGGAGGACTTAATCAGGGACTTTCTACAGACGGGATTTAAGCTAGAGACATGACTTGTAAAATGTTCACTCATAACCATCACTGGGGAAACGTTATAGTTAGAGAATGAAGGAATGTTGTTCATCCCGAAATTTTGTCAAAAGACAAAGACATACAAACACGCATATAAGATGTTGGTTAATAAAGAAAGATTCCATCCTTTGCTAATAGGATGGCGTACATATTAGCTTACTTTTGTTTACTTACGGGGAAAGGAAGATGAAAATTTCGCTTTGCTAGTGTTTTTTTTTTATTATTTTATTCTACCTGTTTGTCGTTACTTTTCTCAATCGATGATCATCATCACCATTGTCATCATCATCATAATCACCATCATCTAATAATCATCGTCGCTTTCATCTTTGACCAATATACAAGCTTTCCAAGGAATAGCACCAACACGAACAAATTACCACTGATCACTTAATCACGAGTAAGCGGTAATTCATCTCCATACCAAGTTAAATTCTCCTACAACACTTCCTCATTACATCACCTCCTCACTATCCTTCCATAAATCTTCATCTTAACTGGTGTAAATGATTATATAGGGTCATGTACCATGTCTTCAGTGTTTGTATGGCATAGACTGCGATGTCATCATGCCGCATGTGAACAATTAAGTGTTTGCAAATAAACTTTTAAAAAGAAGGAAGAAAATCGCTAAAATATCACAAAAAAGTTCACTTTTAATGATTAGCCCTTAAATGTCGTGACATATATGGTGTGGGATTCCCCTTGCAAGGAGATGTATATAGCAGCAGTGGTATGATTTTAGTGGTTCCCCCTGCAGACAGGACATCAGTTCATCTGAGAGCAGAAAACCCATCCTCTTCCGTTTTTTCGCCTCCCTCTATTTCCGACCATAAACTCTCGACTTATCACTTTATACGGTGAGTGCTCTGTAGTGCTGCTGCAGGGCAAACGCGTTAGTCAATGCAATGCGTAATACCATGTTCCAGTTACCCTAAGAGGTATTGACGCAACCTTTCTTACTTTGTTTTCTTCTTTCGGTCTCTCTCCCTCTCCCTCTTTTGGTAGAAATTAATTAAAGATTTCTCTTAACATAGTCATCAATATTCAGTTGCCTGTAAGTTTCTCTTGGGGAGAGGTTCGAATCAATTTTCTGATTTTCAATAACAAAAAGAAAATGGTACCAGCATTGGTATGAATGAAGTCACATATCATGTAGATAATTTCCCATGCACTTTTTACTATGAACTTCACATTTTGTGCATTCCTCCGACCATTAGAAGGATTTCTCCCTCCGTTTTCACTGATTGAAATTTGACGCCAAAGATGTTGATTTTATATTCTGATCCTGTTTGCCACTTCACGCACCGCCACTGAGCAAATAAAATACGTTATATGGCTATACTGGTGGCCTGGGACGTTGCACTTTAAGTAAAGACCATATATATATATATATATATATATATATATATATATATATATATATATATATATATATATATATATATATATTCTACAATAAAATTATAAAATATCGACCATGTTCAGGGCATGTGATCTCAGTTGGAAGGTATATATTGGTTGCAGGAGCTCCAGTGGGTGGGGGGAGTTCGAATAAGTAGGAGGGGTTTGAGGGTTTTGAAATGGTGGGAGGGTCCGAATGGATGGGAGGGGCTTGGATGAATTGGAGGGGTTTGGATGGATAAAAGGATCATGGTAGAAGAAATATGGGAAGCTTCATTACCGTTTGCATTGAACGGTAATTTATTTACTTTCATAGTTTACTCCCAAGTTTTCTTCTTCTTATCAACGAATGATGCATTATTGTGTAAATCAAAGACAAAATGGAGTAATAAGTGGTTAGTATATGACATCAAGACTTAAATGCCATCGGATGCGTTCACAGAACCTCAAAGGCTCTGGAAGATTTGTAATTATGACTGGCGATAAGTATGCAATGAAAGAAAAACTGGTTGCAAAGAATACATTCAGTACCAATTTAGCACCAATCAAAAGCATATTGACCTGAATACTTTACGATTTTCAAAAGTTAAAGCTTGCGGTCTCAATGTGAGGTGTAAACATAGATTATGAGAAGCTCTTGAAAAAAAAAAGAAACGGCACAAAAATAGCTACAGACTAATGCATGATTGGTTGCTAATATGATGAAAGAACGAACAAAAAAAAAAAACGTCAAAATGTGATGTACATTTTAATGTATGACGTTGTGGATTTTTAACCTGCCCACGGCATCGGTGTGTGGATGAATATGTAACGTTGTCTCGACATATTTCCGTCCCAACTGTTTTGAGTTTTACCGGCGTAAGAAACGTGACACAAAATACTAAACATGTAAGATGTCAAACATCTAAAACACTTAGAAAGCCGCAAAGTCGATGATCCAATATCTTACTAAGCCTTTTTTTTTTAATAAGGGATTATTTTGAAAGACTTGAAGCATGATCCGTCAACGGCTCCTTGTTCCTAGAAACAGGCACCCTCATAAATGTGTTTTTCACTTTCGAAAACACCCAGATATGGGACATTCCATTCGTTGTAAAGGGAAGGTTTTTCAGTCGTGTTACCTCATATTTAGCTTTGTAATGTTTTATGTCTTTCGTCTTATGCCCCCGTGCTAAAATTTTAACGTCTGCTGTGGGGCATGATGATGGGGATTATTTTGTCTCCGAATTTTTAACACTTTGGATGTCCGGTTGCTTGTACCTGGCTTCAATGTGGGGATCTCAAGTAGAAGACCTTTGTTAATTACCATTGTCATCAAGGTTGTAGTCGGGGGGGGGGGGGGGAATCATGGCCCCCCTAAATTATTTTGCCCACCTAATTTTTTTTTGTTTTTTGCTGGGATGTGTGAAAAACATCGAAATTGTGTCGCATGTGAGTCTGCCTTTCTTTTCTATTTTGGTCTGTCCCCCTCCCCAGAATATGACCTCACGACGGGCCTAACATGCATCAAACACAGTGTATGCTCACTTGTTTACTTTTCATGAAGACACTGATCTTCACGACGGTATAAAGGCCCTTCTAATTTGCTATGCGATACGTATAACCCTATTCTACTTGTTATCTCACGATAAGGAGAACATTTCCTAGTCGTCTGCTAAATTGGCTTCTGTGGTGATCGACAATGCATCACGCATACTGCGATCTGTTTTATGTTGGTTTAAGACTGTTTGGTTCCCGTCTAGGTAGTTCAATCCTCCCGTTGATTTGCTATGCCTTGACTGAGTCTTTTGAGACAAAATCCGAAAATTCCCAAACTCGAAAAAGAAAAATAACAACAGTAAAACGTTATTCAAATTTGACATCTTTCTGTCAGTGGAACGCCCGTGCGCAATCATGTATACGTTGTTCAAAGTCAAACAGGCCCATGCATCCGTTGCAGTGAGTATTGCTACAACAGTAGGCTAAACCTCGGTACTTGTCTTGCAGAGACGGCGTAAATATAATTCATGTAAAGAGTCTTCGGGTGTATAAAGTTTCCCTCAGATCGAAGCGACGCGAAGAGGGTAACCCAAAAACATGTCTAACTTCGTTAATTCTTTTTCATTCTGTCATCTTTCTCTCTTTTCTCCTTGACTGTAGTTTTATTCTCCCGTTATTCTTCTTCTTCTCCTTTTTTTTTTTTTGCCATTTTTGACGGAGAGGACGGTGAAAGAGTTTTGTAAGAAACGATGGGACATACAAAAAAAAAAAGGAATGAAGAACAGGGACATCTTTGCGCACGATCGAACAATTTGTCAGGAAATTATTGATCTTGAGTTGATAAAATTAGAGGTCCACTTGACCGAAAATTTTTGTGAAATCATCTAGGAATTTGCTAAAATGAAGTGAGGGAGTTGTATAATACTTTATTTACAAGACATTTGGGATTGTCGGTATATTCCTGTTCGGCCTTTGCGTTAATGGAGAGTACCTCGACTTCTGCACCACTCAAAATGCGCATGCGCTCGACTCCGATTGTGCATCGTCGGTATTTGTATGATTATTGTTATGGACGACTCAGGTTACTATAAATGTTCCACATTGTTTTTTTTTTTGGAAGTGGGGGAGGGGTAAAGTTGTGGGGGGACCTGAATGGTGGATCAAAGAATCCCTGTGTCGTCTTACTTTTCATGATCTGATAAGAATTTTTTTCAATATTCCTTATTTTTTTCTGGAAAGATTATCTACCTGCCAGTGAAACCTGCGTCACCATATAACATGCAGCACAATGCTGTTTTAACTGGACAAATCTTTACCTGGTTTGAACATCGCGAATTGGTCACTACATGTCGATAAGTTGCTTAAATATATAGACTGCGTGATAGCTCGTTCATATTAATAATAGTTCAGTGAGGAATAGAGGCCGAGTATACGAGAAAAAATGTCTCCACATGATCTGGCCTCGTCGGGAATAACGCTTTACCTTGGTCCGGGGGAGTCTCTGGTAAATTTTGCCGGTAGGACTGGAAGAAGCCAAATCTCTTCCCCTGACCCCTCCCCTTCCTTCCACCTTTTCCGGTGTCTCTGAAGTACTTGACACTTTATTAGCTGGGTCTCTGATAAAAACTTAGCAACTATCTTCACCTCAGATACGATAGTATGAAATTTTGCTTTCACTCCAGCTTCTAAAACTGAGATCATTTTTTTTTTCACTTTTATTTTTACGAAGCCCATGCAGAGGGCTCTTTCAATGGGGAACCATAGAGAGAAGTAATTGTGAACAATCCTCCCCCACTCCCTTTCCCCATCAACCCCATTAGTATGTCCATATATATATATTTTCATAATTCCAAACTCTTAGGTCTATACTCTTGTGGAAGACAAAATGAATCCCCGAAATATTTTGCTGCAGTCAATTTTACAAGTTGCGATGTCAACCTAGCTCTAATTATGTACACATTTTAAATAGTTGCAGTTATGGTTTCGTTAAATTCACTTGCCTGTTGGCGTTCCATGGAGAATTAAATCAGTTTGACATGCCGCCTTGGATATTATTTTATTACATCTGTGCTGCTGTCCTCTGTAGGCTTTCTCAAACTTGAAAGGCAGACTTTGAAATACAAACTGAGAGAGTGGAATGTAGAACGAACGAACGATATTTTGATTTTGAAGTGTGTCTCTCTACTATAGACTAAGTAAAACTAGATAGGAGGAAAAGGTTTTACTTTTCTGGTCAGTTTATCAACATCGATACCTTATGAAGCTATTAGTCTAGGCATTCTGAGAAAAAACAAAACAAAAAATAAAAACACACAGGGGAACCTCAGCGGTATGCAAATTTTAAAAGCTGCTGTATAGTTTCTGTGGGCATGTCTTAATGCTCTATATTTAAGCTTGCCATATGTTTCACATGTTTTCTCCATTCCCTTTGTAGGACGAGAAAAATCAAGACATAACTTTGAATGTTTGGTTATCTTTGGTAAGTACTGCTCTTTTGTGATATACGATATGACATGCATAATATTGCTCGAAAAGAAATAAATACCAACAACGAAATATCAATGTAATCAATGTAATCAGTAGTGTTTGCATTGGGTCCAGCATAGTCGGATCCGGGTATATCCACCGTCCATAGCCTGTCGGATACTCGGGTACCTGGAAATATAACTTCTTTTCGGCTGAGAGTTCGTTCTGAAGTCTTGATACTACAGTTAGCTTTGCACGTTAATATGAAACCATTTATCGACATGCATGATCACTGGGGATTCATGCATACGTTCTGAATTTTCGTCACACGTATTACATTGTACACTGTGACTGAAACTTATCAGAACAGGGTCCTGCCGTCTTCTTTGTCTGTTACAAACACTGGTGATCAGCATACTTCTTGAATGTTTCCTAATACATATAAGACTTTTTTCCCTGGAATGTCTTAAATTTGCTTACAGAGTAAAAGTTTACCAACAGAAGAACAAAATCACATTCTCTTGCAAATATGCCTGAATGTGTTATCTTAGAAAGTTAACTTCTCACCAACTAAATTAATTTTGTTTTCACTGCTCTCCAATTTCAAGGTTAATTAGGCATCTCGATGTCGACAAGACCAAAAGAGCAACATTTTTGAAGTAATACTGATGTTAGTATTATATCGTATTTTGTAACCTGGCAACTAGAAATCTTATTGACTAGAAAAACTTTTCCTCAGATATCAATATCTTGACTAATTCTGGGGGAGATATTAGTGATGGATTAAAAGTCGGTGGTGAAAAAAGACGAAGCCGTTTATATTTAAGAAGAACCCAGGAACTTACAAGTCACCGGAATATGACTTTAATCATATCAGGTTTTAGCATAAAACTTCCTTCTTTAAGTTTCATATCGCAAGCCCGATTGATGAAAATTTCTCTGAAACTTCATTAGGCTCTTCTTCATCGATGCTGGTACATAAAATTTTTAAGAAGTGAAGTAAGCTGATATTTCCTCGAAACTTTACAGCAAGGAATTAATCTAACGAAATGTTAATAAAACGAACGAAACGAAGAGGAAAATAGAATATGGTTGAGGTATGTGGTTTCTCTTTGCTCAGTAGAACGTATAATTTAGTCAAGCGCGATTATTGCCGTCTTCGAAATTTTTGGGTTAAAAGCTTTTGGTTGTTAGGGAAATTCTACCAGTTACTTAATTTTATCTTCCTCAGTTTAGTATAGAGCCCATAGAGATTAAAGACTTTCAAAAATCCTACTTCGTCAGTTACATGTGGTTCATTAGTGAATGCGCCTTTCTCGAGCACTGTTAGAAGTTGAAGTCACAATTACGTACAGACAAATACACATGATGCAAAATTTGCTGAATTAAGTAACAAGTGATTTAAAAAAGTGGAGGGGATAGAAAAAAAGGGGAAAGCAATAGAAAAGTGACAGAGGCATAAACAAAAACTGCATATAATTTGATTGGCAGAAGTTTTTGGTTACCTTAAGCGAAATAAACGGCTGATACACGCACACACACACACTATATATATATATATATACAACTGCATGATTGTGTATAGTTGCACGTATACTGCAAATGTTACACATAACTTTGTCGTACATGCAGTGACAGAACAAAATATATCATACAGTCAGAGGGCACCCGAAGGAACACCGTGTCGGTTAACATTCATAATTGACATTAATATGTGAAGGGTGGGTGAGGAAAAAGTAAACTCTGCTCTGAGGCATGTCGCTCCTGTTTTTGCCGAAACAACACAAAATTTAATTCAGTTCATCATCTCCGTGACAAGCTGTTAAACAGTCAGAGAGCGAAACAATGTTTGATAATTTAAAATGACTTCTTCAACAATGAAGAAAAGGTCAGTAACAATTCATTTACAGTGACAAGAACAGAATTTCTTTTCTTTTCTCTCTCTCTCTCTTGTATCTTTATGTTCTGTTACTTCGCAAACTTCAATGACGATGAGTAACAAACCCTTTCCGTCTATTACGGAATGTGAAGAATACCATGAGATATATTGTAACCGACAACATGAACAACATGAGTAAATCTAAACGAAAAGAGGAACAAAAAACAAAAATGAAATAAATTTGCTGTCTGCAGCATATAATCATGGTAAAGTGAAAATACACCCTTCTACGTTCTTCTTGCTCATATTACGTAATTGCTCTCTATTAACTGTTATCTATTATAATTTTGGTAAGATAATCATGGTAACGTGACCTCACATTCTTCTGTTTTTTTATGTCAATATTAAATAATTGTTATCGATGAACTCTTATGCCATTAATCCTTCAATTGTTTTCCAGTCCTGGAGAGACAGATCGTTAGTTTGGGACCCCGAGGAGTACGGTGGAATATCCGAAATTCATTTAAACCCCAAGAAGGTGTGGAAGCCTGACATTCTACTATACACAAGGTGAACACTTACATTCTTTCTTCTTTACCAGTGTGAAAGCTAATAAACAAAGCATCTTAAATGGACACACACATATGCAACTCAAACGTCCTGACTGTCCCATAATTCTTAAGAGGTTACACAAAAATGACACTTGAAGGCATTGACCGTATTAATATTGAACGTGGTGAAAATGGCCAAAACTTCCATCGAATACTGACAATTTTACGGGCAAGGTTATGCCTTGCATCTGCATCATGAATAAACATGTATAATGTGGTGCAATTTGTGTCGTCAAGAGAGGGAATCACATATGCCTTATATGCCTGATGTGCCTTACACTACTAATTTCACGTCCACTTAAGAGTATTACTTGCCATCTAAACACTCAAGGCGAAAATGAGCACAACTTCAACAGATTTTTGTTCAGGATTTCACCCTGCAAATTCTGGGTGAAGCTAGCTCTTTTTTAGATGCATGACGCATGACCTTTAGGCCTTCACATGAATATGATGTCCCAACAATAAATTATCTGTTCTCAAAGAGTATCGAAACTGCGTTTCGCAATGGATACTAGTGCTGCCAGCTCAAAAGCACGAGTATGAAGCACGTATACAAAAACAAACTAATATCCGATAGGCATCTCACTGAATGTAGAATTCCCCCAGAATCTGATAAGTCAATTTGGACAACTGTGAGCCCCCCCCCCCCCCCAATAAACGGTGCAGACGTAATGGAAGGAAAAACAGACGCACGGACAGACCGGTAAACACACAAACCGACATAGAGGTTTATTAATATGTAAGTAGATAGCACTAATGGATACTTAACTTGGGTATAAATACAAATTCTGAATATTTATCACCGCACATAACTTCAGATTTCTTTTTCAATATGGAAATTGCAGTACAGACGTCACGAATTAATGTATCTAACCGTATAAATTACATAACGCTTTAACGAGGATACTTTAATGATGTCGAACGCAATGCTATCTGAATTCACCCCATGTACTCATCTTCTTACGTTCATCATACACTCGTGACTTAATCTTATCTGTGCTTCGATTCAATGTAGTTTTTTTTTTTAACCTTTGTTTTCATGGTTTTACGTCTCTTTAATTCGCCAGTGCCGATGAACGGTTCGACGCCACTTTTCACGTCAACGTCATTGCCAATTACGGCGGAAATGTCACGTGGTTACCACCTGGGCTCGTCCGAAGTACTTGTGAGATCGACGTCACATATTTCCCTTTCGACACTCAGCGTTGTTTTCTGAAGTACGGTGTGTGGACATACCACGGCCATCTTGTTGATCTAGTTTTGTCTGATGACCCCACAGACACATCTACCTTTCTAGAGAATGGAGAGTGGATCCTGCAAAGTAATTACGTGGTTTGCTTTTTCAATCAAGTTTTCTTTCTTGTGATTTCATTTTTTTTTTACCAGCCAACTTTGCTATCCCCAAGGTCTTCGTGCACATGGACTTCTTTTTGGTAACTTTTCAATGATATTTTGGAAGGCCAGCAAAATACTTCGTACACATCTCACAGAACAATGATAACAAAGATTTACTCACGGCAGCGTACCTAGAAGATAGTGAAATATTTGGCAAAAAGATATTTACTTAGCTTTCTTTAAAAAATATCACCCAAAAAAAAAAAAAAGCTCATTACATTTATCCAAATCACTGGAATCAGTGGAATCAAACCGGCTTCGACCCACGAGCGGTGTACCGTATTTAGCACCACCGGTGGGGTACCACTCCTTGTCCAACTACGGTCCACCGGTGGTAAACCGCTCTGTTACCAAGGGTGGTGTACCGCCGCCGACGAAGCGACGGACCGACCGTTTTGGCACACCGGTCATAAGCTGACGTTGGGTAGGAGGGTTTTTCACTGCCAATATGCCGTTGATTGTCCCCCGGTTGGCTGCCAGTGGCTTGCTGGCTGGGATCTAGCAGGGTGCTTCACTGAATATGGCCATATCCTTGATAATATCACTAATAATAATGAAGGGTACAAAATATCGGAGCCATACTTTCACCTTTTAAATCTCCTACATATCGCCACTTTTATATCGTTCTTATTATACTCAACAGGTAGAGCAGCGCACTAAGCATGGCCATATATACGCTAGCCTATAGGCCTTTCACGGAACTGGCATGAATAGTACCATCGATTTTCCATGCATTTTACCACCAAACGTCACATATTAGATCTCCTAAGAACCACACATCATGACAATTTAATATTAACTTTGGGTAAAAGATAATTTAAACCAGGAATTAAAGTCGTGATTCCAATTTGCTCGAGAATTTAAAAAGGTGATCTACCAGCAGAATCTATGAGGTGATACGAAGGCACATGGTGCCCACTTGTACACCTAAGGGGAGTGAGGGCTCAGATATGGTTCACTATTATTGATGTTTGCACTTTACACATACACCCGAGCGCACAACTTGATGTTTCAAGTAAAATACACGTTTACCAAAAGTTAGTTTCATCCAGCTTGTTTACAATGTCTGTCGAAGACAACCAACATCATATTTACGATCTGTCGCTCTACCGTGAAACACTATTCAAAAGTTGTAAGTGGATCTTAAGAGGAGACTGTACCCCAGTTTGTCATTGAGCTTTGCAGACAGAGGTTCCCAATTTAGGTTAGAGTGATAGAGTGATATCCTTCCACTCGCAATGAGGCAACAGATAGGTAATAACATAATTCATATGGTAGACGTTCAAACAAGTCACTTCCTGTAGAAAGATGACCACATCCATTTTCTTTTTTGTTTCTTCGTCAAGTTACAAGTGCTCAAGCAAATATAGGTCGCAGGATTAGATGGGTGATTTTATTTACGTTACTACTTGGAGAGCATCCACTTTGGAGAGCATCAAGTAGTGTGTCTGCGTTTGTGTTTCTCTAAACAGAAAACCTGTCGACAGAGTTACAAACCTAATACACATCACGCTTAATATTCCACATGATCAATTATCAGACTCCAACAAAGCGTATAATTTTTCTTAGCAATCCCTTGAGAATCTATTAAGAGAAAATATGTGTTTTGTTTAATTCTCTGTTTTTTTTTGTTTTTTGTTTACCCTGACGAATTTGTTGATGATTAGATATTAAGTTTGTGGGTGAGTGGGTTGGGAGGGAGTTTGGTTATTATTTTCTCATTCTTCTTATCTTTCCCCTTTGGGTGGCCTGATGTCATACAAACCTTTACTTCTTGGATGGTACTGAGCTTGTTTTTCGCTATTTAATCACACTGTTGTATCTCTTGATTTCTGTGTCTAAGTTTTTGTGCATGTTAGTTTTGAACATATTTTAGTACAAATTATTTGCGAAAATGAAATAAAAATATGTAAATATCCTAAAGTAAGAGCATTATCATAACATCATGTGTCATATCTTGTTTGTTTACAGATCTCACTGCCAATAGAACCGTTGAACAATATTTGTGTTGCCCAGAGCCATATCCAGATGTTAAATTCTTCCTGTATCTCAGACGGCGTTCGATGTACTACACTGTCAACATATTGATACCTTGTGTGGTACTTTCTGTTTTGTCCTTGCTAAGTTTTATTCTACCGGCTGAAACGGGCGAAAAACTATCATTCTGTAAGTCTACTCGTTTGTATTGTTTGTTTTACAAATATAACAATGACGAAAAGGCTTTTATAGGCAGCGAGAAACAATTAGAAGGTAACTTGTATGATCATAGTTAATTCATGACCATCGGTAAACGGTGCCACTACTTCTTAGTTCCCATCCAACACCGTTCCATCTTCATGCACCACCGTTATACGCAGGGTTATAACTAAACGGCATGTGATATAGTTTAAATGTTAAGTATGGGACAGAACTGACAACGGCTAACGCTGAAAAACATCTTGCAGGTGGGATCACGATTAAAATACCTTAGGAACAATTACATCTATCCCTGATCTACCCAGATACCAAAACACTCACGTATGCTCACCAGTGAAGTAGAGTGTGAATTTCACCTCGATTTATAGTATCTATATTCAGGTTAACGAAGCTGACTAGCATTTTTGACACGGTACCCTCTAAGCAGAAAGTCCTTTCCTTTGTAAATTCAAACGTTTTTCTATTTTTGTCCCCCTCTCTACGACAATCTGTAAAATCGTTTTGATTTTGGTTCAGGTATTACTTTATTTTTCTTATGATATGCTTAGCTGCATTTCTTAAAAAAAAAATAATTTGAAAGTCTCATAGTGTATCTCTGCGGTAAACCTTACCCAAGCATATAGTGAAAACCTCTTTATGATTCTTTCAGTTCATACTCTTAAATTGTCAATTTAATTCCCACACCTCCAAGCTGCATCACGTGTACTTTCATTACATAAGGGTTTTTTCACATCAAACATAACTTAAGACTCTAACCGTGTTCCGAGAAAAAATCGTTTTCCTGAAGAAAAAAAAAATGTTCGGCTATTTCGAAATCAGACCATGACGAAGTACTGTCAGTATGAAATAAAACAAAAATTTGCATCTTGTAACTCCCTAAGGAAAACTTAAAAAGTTCTCCCAGAGTTCAGATATGAATTATTCATCGCACTGTCTGTATTGCCTGAGACGAAAAGAGCCAACGATGGAAATCCGTTTTGAAAGAGACATGTCGACATGAATTACTTAAAATTGACTTAGTCTACAGGTCACTGAAAAAAATTCTAAATGGCGTCACGCGTTTATTCGAAGACTGTTGAGAATACAGTTTCAGCAGCCTAAGACAGTTATTTATATATTGTAAACAATTTGTCCAAATAGTCCTAACAAAATTATGAGAATGCTTGTCACAGTTTCAACTAAATTGCTTCAGTTTCTTCTGCATTTGTATTAGCCAGTGACACGATAATATCAAACGATTGCTTGTACCCTCTAGTCCGCAAAAAAAAAAAAAAAGATGAAAAATGAAAAGATAAAGACTTTGGTCCTTTGATCAAACACGATGATCAGTCTTATAATCATTCCGATTCCACTGCAGGCATAACAGTCCTCCTAGGATTGAATGTATTCATGGGTCTACTAGGTGGCACACTCCCGACTACCGCAACATCTATTCCTTTGCTCGGTAAGGTCATGAATATTCAAATCCTTCCTTTTCCTCTCCATCGCAGGCGTAACCATTTTGCTATCAGTGATAGTCTTCATGCTTGTCCTGGCCGAAATACTGCCCTCTACATCTTTGTCCATTCCTCTCCTTGGTAAGCATGCATGCATGATAAGCGTTTTAAGTAGGCTACGTAAGACGATACTAACAGCCTAACACGATAGATTAAGGTCATAGCTGTAAGTGTAGGCTGAAAAAGATTGGAGACAGTTTAATTTGAATTTGTGATTACTTTTAAGAGTGTAAATATCACTTTACATATGTATCTTTCGTTTGGTGTAATCTAGAGTGGATGAAAAACTAAACATACTTGAGTTTCACAAAGGAAATGTCCTATTACCAATTTTGCAACGTCGACGTGGGGATGGAAAGTATCGTGGACAAGCTTGTAAATGCTAGTTCAGACATTAACTGCACCATCCATTGGCAAATAAAAGAAGTATATACCCTTTAGGCATAATGTTGTTCTGAGTCAGTCCAAATGTGGAGCTACGTTATGTGCAGCAATTGAGTTCTTGGTTAATATTGACTTGAATATTGTTCGAATTATTTTTTCTCAAGCAGAATTCATTTTCTTTGTATTTGCACCTTTCTTCCGTAGATTTTTCCTTTGCACATGAACCCTTGTGGTAGTTTTATAGAAACTAACATGCTACTAACACGACTTTGAGTGAAACGTTCATTAGAGATTACCCTTTTATTCATGTTTCAGTTCTCAGTTTCATGTTCTCAGTTTTGCTTCACGTTGTAAATTTTACTTTTCTGGAAATTTAGTCTCTCATCACCTAAATGTCATACCTTTGCAAAGTGATTCTGTGCGCTCATCCCAATTCCTTCTTCATTCAGTGGTTGCATTTCGTGTATGGGTGTGTCAAAGTGGAAGGGCATTTCCATTTACCTTAGAGCACACAACAGACAGAATTGCACAAAAGTATGAAAAACTTTTTTTTTTCATCAAATTTAAACGTGATAAAAAATGTAAAGAACTCTTTGAACTTGGTAGTCTTCATATGTCTACATATTGCATGTTTTTTTTGCACCATAATTAAATCATACAATTCATATTACTCATTACAGCATCTTGCTTGAATATACAGCATTATCGAGAACTGTTTTATCTTAAAGGAGTAAAGAAATCTCCCACTAACTTTTGTCGGCGATACATGGAAAATCATTGAATTTTGTATTTTGTTAAACATCCAGTGATATTGGAGCCAAGTCAACTACTTACCCTTGAGTAGATCTTTCGAACGTCTCTTAGAATTTCTATCTCTACCAAAATTTCGTTAATACTCCTGCCATCTTCCTCCTTATCGAATTGAAATGTTAAAAAAATGTCCTACAGCGTACTAACTTTGGACTCCATCTCCATCATGTGTAAAGTCTATCTCTAACTTATTAAACTTTGTTGGTAGATGGGCATGTGTAATATTATGGTGATGATGATGCCAGAGATTTTTCTCATCCGTGTCTCCTTTTCTTTCTGTTTTCTCCTTTCTCTCTCGTCACAGGGAAGTATTTCACCTGCGTCCTCATCATGGTTTCAATTTCTGTCATCATGACGATTACCACCATCAACTTGAACAGCCGTAATCCAAACACGCACAAAATGCACAGATGGGTACGTACCCGTGTATATTCCTAGTCCACATTTGGATTATTTACGTCATATGTTACGTTACTGATCCTAGGCCGTCTCAAAGTGGTTAGACTCTTCAATGGATTACCAACGTAGCAAACTTTAATGTTCAAATCCCAATCTAAATTCTAAAAGGATTTTTCTGTTGGTAGGAGAGTTGATTTAGTGTAGAACCACTGTTAAATACACTTGCTATATATCTATAATACACTTGTTATTTATTTAAGACTATCCTGAAGTTACATTACACAGCTTTTAGTGGAAGTAACATTTTCTTGGAATCACCATGAAATATGAGATATTGTTTTGTCTCTTTGCCAGTTCCAATTGGCACCTATCTCGTTTAAGCCTAACCAGCGGTTAGTTGGTGACTACTTTTTGTCCGTTAGCTACAGTGAAAGGATCTCTTGTGAGGCCTAAACCCTCCGGTGTTCCATACTTAGTTCATGACTGAAATGGATCAGTTAAAACTTTTCGATATGGGTTTGGGGAAGGCACTAAAAGAGAAGGAAGCTAGATAATAATTACACATATAGATATCCAAGACAGTGATGCACGAAAAGAGCCGATAGTCAAAATTTAGTAGCTTGTGGGCGAGGCAATGCATTTGTCGTTTTCAACATGGCTTATATAAAGAGAAGTGGGGAATCACATTTCACTCGTGCTAAACCGACACAGTCTACTAATTCAAAACCCTTTGGGGTACATATGTAATATCCTCATATGTGTAGGCAATAAAATATGTATTCAGTGACCTGTCTGAGATAGTTTCTTCTTCTGTGCGGTCTGTTTTCTTTGTATATTCTCCTCCCAGTAGATAGTTGTGAGACACAAATCTGCACCACCAGCTTCACCCCTACGGACACTTCAAGGAGCTCTTCGTAATGTGACCCATGTTTTGTAATTTTATGGTTTTTCCTCCCTTCTTTTCTTCAGGTAAGGAAGTTTTTGTTAGAGTGGCTTCCGATCGTTCTCTGGATGAAGCAGCCAGGTAGGAGATACAAACCTCTATGTAGAACGGCTGAAAGGGACAAAATCGCTGGCCAAACCCAACGAGGTATCGAGTTGCTCGAGAACGCCCCTTCTTACAGAGATCGCAGAGGCAACGGCTCAGCCACCCAAAGTAACTATTTCAACGACGTCAATCTAATCGGTATAAAATATGCGAATTATGCCACCGACGAACACGAGCCGATGATGACCGACACTCGTTCGGGGCCCAAGGAGAGAAGGAATCGCGAACTATGTTTGATTCTGGAGGAACTGAGGGCGATGAACGGTCGTCACGAGAAACAAGATAGAGACGAACAGGAAATTTACGACTGGAAGTTCGCTTCAATGGTCGTAGATCGTCTGTCGCTTCTCGTGATATCTCTCATAACCTTGATCGTGACTTTCAAGATATTGTGGTCTGCTCCTAAAATGGCCGAAGAAGACCCGATCGGCTGAAGATGACGATGGCAATGGCTACATGAAAACAGCTGGTCTGTTTACAATCATCACTTACAACGGTTCTAGGGTAAACGTTACATAACGTGGTTTTCTTAATCAATTTGCCGGCGTGATGTGTGTTTTTCTTTCAAAGCTGAAGAAATTCATCTTCAGAAAGATAGAGCGGAGAGAGAGAGTGTGTGCGTGTGAAAGAGATACGGAATGACGGACGCTTTCTTAAAGCTTTCTAACTGTTGAAGTAATGTAACTACTGTTTGAGCTCATCCATTACAGAGGGAGAGGGATCTTTTTTTGTCAAGTCTGTTGTCATAGAGGCACGATACTGATCACAAGCACGTGCATGCGTTGCACTGAAAAGAAGACGTGCAGACGAAAAACAATGCAACGATTTTTGTACTAATTTGTACTTCTCGACATATTGTAACATAGTGGGTTTTAGCTGTGATTTGGTGCAAAAGAAAGGAATGAAATTTGATATCAGTTTTTTTTTTTTGATTAGTATTTATTCATATATTGGCGTCACAGGAGAAGGGTCAGAGTGTAAAAGTGACAAGTTCCTACTTTTTCAGGTAGAGTGCTGTTCAGTTTGACGAAAATGGATTTTTGTTTCTATCATGGCCCTGGTGTGATTCCCACCGTTCATTCCACATTTGACGATTGCGCACATAAGTCCTACTCCACGGAGCCCTCTTTCCCTCGCCGCATGTCCGAACAAATGTGTCACTAGGATTCGTTTCGTGGTCAGTTACATCGTGCAGATTATTACAATATCACCTGAAACGAACATTTAGCTTTCCAATCTCCTACCCATGCTGTAAGATCAGGCCCATATGCAGCTTCTTCAGTGGGGGGTTCGATTTCACCATAAGTGGAACATTTTACCCGACAGTTATGACTAACAAATTAAAACTCAGTGTATATGTTGTTAAGGTAGGCCTACTATCAAAGACTGAGCGGAACTCCAGATCCCCCCCCCCCCCCCGATACGGGGCTGAAGATCAAAAACTCTCTTCCACCACGGTCAACCTCCACTAGCAACAAAGACTAACTTACGATACTGACGTAAAAATAACATTTTGTAGATAATTATCCTCCCCCGAAGTTCCTGAAAGGTCTCCAATAATGAGACTGTTGTTTCCTAATACTTAGTAGAATAGTCTACTGCCTCTTTTTATGCGGAAGAAGGTAGTCGAAACAGAAGAATAATCTGGAAAATAATCCACAAGACAAGGAGTGTCTATTGTTTCATGTACAATTGGACTCACCTAAAGTTACTATCGTGGGCCTACTGGCGTACAGGTATACTCCAACTGGCGTACTGAGTCCCGTATATGCGTGACCTCGCACTACTTGCCCCATGTGAGATCAAATCACGTAGTCTATGATTATGCAGTGAAACATATGGGGTGTGTCGTTCTTTACATGTGACCACATCGCTCGACTTTTCGTCTATATGTTCTTTACATTAACTGTTCAATGTAATTTCTTTACCTTTCCATCAAGGTGAGGGAGGTTGTGACCGATATCGGCCTTTGTTCAGATGTCCTTTGCCATCAGCTTTTTAGTGTTCTAAACTATCCTACTATTCGTTCGTAACATTTGTAACTTCCACCCGGTACAGGAGCTGAACTTTTGTAGTTTCTTTTCTTTTTCCCTTTTGTTGCTATCAAACCTGTCTATGTCAGGAGGTTCAATTCACGTACAAAGCAAAGCAACATACTGTTTATAATGCTCCGTTCTTTTCTCTCATTTTTTTTTTTGTATTCTTATTCCTTTGTGCTGCATGGCGCGGTGGTGGTAAACAAATTTTTGTGTGATAATTGGCAGGGTATTGATAAATCGAATTCCAATTTACTTCCAATTTATGTAAATATAAATTTCATACTTTGTCACTTAAAGCAACTCCATCAAAGCAACTCGTGTGAAAATGCCTGAACACTTTGTAGGTGGTACGTCGCATGGCTTTTTTCTGTTATTTAATCTTTGTTCCATGAATCTCCTTCCCTTGATTTCCTTTTCCTCCATCGTCCCCTCCCCCTAAAACACATACACATCTTCATTAGTTACATTTAATTGTTTAATTATCCATTGCGTTGACTCGGAAATAGACATAATACAAAACTAACTAGCGATGTTCCTATGTTGTTACAACAGACGAAAAATAACCTCGAAAACCTTCTTTCAAAGTAATATTTTACAGATTCGTTGCTCTCTATTTTTTTTGTCATTCCTTCTCTATAAATCTGTTAACCGTTGTAAATTGTTTTACAAGTCTAGCTGTTAATGATTACTTCTAACATTAATAAGGGGGAAATGATATCCGCCATTTTTGATATGTGGCTTAATAAATGAATGTCCTCGAACATTATGCATAATAAATGAATGCGCTCCAACAAGTAGGACTACGAGCTAGAGGTATCCCTACTATGAAAACACGAAGGAGAGAGAGAAGTTCGGTTTAAATATCTGTTGACATCTGTCATACGCTCAGAAAGATTTGGGTCACAAAAGATATTTTGTATGATATTTTAAGCTCACATCTCGGCCTTGGAATTGTAAGTCGTTAGATTTCGTGTACAGTTTCACCCGCAAAACGTATAGATTATGTATCTTTCTCCTGCACATCACCAAGGAGACAGGTTTAAGTCTCTTTTGAACCTTACAGGCAGGCAGGTATCCAGGCATGCACGAAAAAAAACAAAACAAAAAAGAAAACCAAAGTGCAATTATTTCTCCTAGATGGTATACCTCTATGGACGTAAAACCATGATTTATGAAATCCCCCATTTCGAATCTATCTCTGCAAATGAATTTCCGTCTCTCTCAAGAAGCAGCTGTTCGAGGAACCAAGTCGCCATCCACGAACATCAATGATATGTTTTCTAAATGATCTAGAACGCTACAGAGAGAGAGAGAGAGAGAGAGAGAGAGAGCGGTGGAAAGTCGTGATAAGTAGGTGTGTTAGTCGAAACTGCAAGCTGTCTTACGTATATAGAGAACTTCAGGTGTGTAGCCCTCGCTCGGACCACACGCAAGCTCAATAGTTGTGAATCATAATCAAATGTAGGACGCAGAGGCTTCTTTGCACAAACAACAGCTAGATCACGTGGACAATGTCGGTTTTGTACCTACTGTATCTTAAAAATGTTCTGACTAGGAAAGCAAGTGTGCGGGTCAGACACTTCGGGCAAGTGCCAAGAATGTTTTCAGGCAATCAATCAGTCCGAATCATTTTTTTTTTCTTCTTTTGAATTCCCGTGTTTGCTCAACATGGAACACCTTATTGCTTTACCTGCAGAAGGCATGACGTACAAAGCTATGATTGATGAAACTACACATCTCGGCGCCATTTTGTAATTTAAGAATGCAATTCACACCCCTCCCAAATTAGCATTTTGTAATCGTCTCTAACGTTGTTTATTCTGAACCTGTCTCATTCGACCAGACAATGCACAATGAGAATTTTCATCCTACAGGAAAATTTTGTTACGAGATCGTACACGATGTTGTTCATCTTCAACACATCAAATAACATTAATTTTTTTTTCTACATATTCATTCACTTTTATTGTCTCTGCAAACTTTAATCAAGTTTACATCTGTTTTATCTGTATCTATGCCGAAGATGTTATCGGTAATGTCACCATTTCATTTTGAAGAATTTCAGTAAGTGATTCATCACATGCTGGACTTAAACGTCGCTTTTACTATTAGAAAGCCGCTCGACTCCGAACTGGCAGGTCAGACTATAGACCGTCAAATGCGTTTTATGTCGGCATATTTTCAATCTTCTTTCTCTTCATTATTTGAACTTTTCCAATGTAAGTTGTGATTATTAAATATTTTTGCTATTTCTGGTTTCTACGTGAGTAAATTCATTTTTTTTTTTTTGCTAATTTTGTTTTATGATATGATTTATTGGGCGACTTGGTGCATTCAGATTATCTTTATAGTAAATACATTTCCGAACATCCTCTGCTGTATAGCAATTTTGTAAATTAAATTACTTCCCGAGTTAAAAGTCGTCGAATTGAATTCCTCGTTTTTATTTCCGATCTTTTGTTTTTTGTTCTCTTTTTCACCCCCCTCCCCTCCTCGACCATCTCCTCGTTAATGTTTTTTTCTTCTTACTTCTATCATATTATCATTCATCCAGACTGGCGTATACACACAGTATTTTTTCCTTTTTATTCCTGTTATATTTGCTTATAACAATTGACATGATTTTGTTTTTAAGGTCTGCCGTCGCGTTTTAAATATCATATTTTGTTCTTCGTTGACGATCATTCATTTAAAATAAACAACCTTTGTCTGATTTACACCCAGCCCAAAATGTAACAAAATATATTGTCAACAGAATGTGAAAACCACGAATTCTACAGATATAAGACATAGGACACAGCACGATCGTTGGAGTAAGGACTTTTTTCCATTAATCTGATTGCATTTTTAACTGTAGAAATGTACATTCGACAGTGAACCAGAGTGTTACTCAGATGGATGCCCTGTATTCTTTGTCGGTATTCCACTTTTCCTTCAAGTCTTAGTTCCCCACGATAATACTTCAGTTTTCAGGGAAGCTCACTAAATCACAACCTCACAAGAGCCTCGCGAAACTTAATCCTATCGATGGTATATGGTGGGGGGGGGGGGGTCAAAAGTGGAAACATTTTCACGAAGAGCCTATTTTCTCTATTTTTTTTCGGAACTTTGCGATATCTGTTACACTTAAGAAGCTTTCCAGGGAGAGGCAGGGGGTAGGGGGACCTTCGGATCGCCCCTATATCTTTAAGGGCATGTGATATGAATCTTGGAGAAATATCTGACACTGGAAAAAAAACACACACACACACGCACACACACACACACACACAAAGTAGTACTTCTTTTCTTTGTTTGTTGTATAAAGAAGCTTGATTCGATTGAGGTTACATAGCGGATGCGGTGTGTTTTGGATATTGTCTCCATTTGCGTCAGTGGAGTGGCAGAGATTACATACGTCAGTCAGACTTGAAGTAATTGGCAAATCGCCCCAACATTCAACGCTGTCCTCGTATAACAAAGGGTACAATTGTCCGCAGTCCCTGTAGCGACTAACTAGAATCAGCCACCCCTACATGTTGTTCTCAGCCATTCAGATACATACAAGCCTATCTCTATTATCCACATTGTGCAACAACTATACTCTACACAACAATTACGTCGTTATTGCGTTGTGTGACGCACAAGCAAATTATGGGTTGGTTGAGGACCTCGACAAATGTGCTTGAAGTCTCCAAGGTTTAGTTCCCACGGTTCAATTTATTGGTGTTTATGTCGGTGCGAGCCACCAATTCCTCTTAAATGGCTTTCGTAGGTGTGTTTGACTAAATATTTCTTTGCCACGCCAATTCATTTCGATATGTGAGAAAAATTATAAGATAATGGCCAGGTCACGAAATCAGAAAACTGAAACAAGTGACCTGCGATCTCAAAAAGAGAGCAGCAGTCTGACCAACCAAATCACACTTCAACAATAGAAAGACAATGAAAGAAGAGACCTTTTTCCTTTAATTTTTTTCTTTCAATTTTGGAAACTTTAAGCAACTGAAGTTCAGTGGCGTAGCGAGGAAATTTTCCAGGTCGGAGGGGGGGGGGGGGGAGGGTCAAAGATATCAAATTTCCCACAAATGTGTTTTAAGGTTACATGAGTCTCCCCTGATGTATACGGTCAGAGTGGTGTAGATTGGGATATAAGGTGGGCAGCTGAGCCCAGTTGCGTACGCATGATTTCTGGAAGTGGGAGGCAATCACAGGGTTGCTTAATGCGAGTGAGAACGTTGAGTGAGATTATCCGGAAGACTCTTACGCACCATCATTTGGTGTAGAGCGCATAGAAAATTTTGAATCAGGACCTCTCAAGCATTTCACAGGCATGTAAGTAAGAATACAACCAGTCGTTATTTTGCGCTTTCGTTTGCAGTAAAATGTTCACCTCAATAAAAAAAAATGAGCAAATGCACAATGATCAGAAAATAATAAGATAAAAAATGTCACGTACTGGTAATGTAAAGTATTAAGCTAATCATTGGAAAATGCGCTGTATGTCGTATGCCTTGTGCTTTCTACAAAATGAAATGGAACAAAAAATCTTCCCAGATTTT
Source organism: Stichopus chloronotus (assembly GCA_021234535.1). Taxonomy (NCBI): domain Eukaryota; kingdom Metazoa; phylum Echinodermata; class Holothuroidea; order Aspidochirotida; family Stichopodidae; genus Stichopus; species Stichopus chloronotus. Next base: position 10,020,218 of record CM037836.1, read on the forward strand.
CTTTTATGTACATTTCATTTTTCCAGATTTTCTGGTCCACAGCACTGCAGGCTAAATAATTTTAGCAAGGGATGGGGGAGGCAGTGTTAGGGTTGCTAAGCTAGGTGTGTACTTAAAGTGACATTTATTCGGGAAACTATTTAAGCGGAGCGCCACATTAGTTGGAGAGCAGCGTACAAAATTTTGGAGTGGCAAACCACTCAGATTGCCGGAAATAGCACTTCACAGCCTTTATAACCACATAACAGTTTTTAATTCAAAATTTAAAATTGCAGTTAGACCGATGCATGTCCTCATGAAGACCATTTTCAATTTCCCAAATTTTATCATTCTGCTGAAGTCTTTCATACGTTTGATGGGTATGCATTCTCTATACTAGTTAATAATAAAAGGTACTATGGACTTTGAAAATCAATTTTACAGATAAAACATTTTCAAAACATTCAGTTACTTCAGTCTTTAATATGTGGCAATATCAGACACCATGGCAGAACCTTCAATTCGTAGAGATGGTTATGAACGTTACCAAAGGAATTTATGAACCCGTAGCAAGTGAAACTTTAGTATGTGATAAACTTGGAATGACCACAAAATGGTTATTTTTTTTTATAAACCAACGAAAATAAAAATCGTTTTCATTAAAATCAATGATTGTCTGCTATTTCACGAGACACGTTTGAAACAGTGAGAACAAAGAGAAGCTCACTAATTCACAGTACAACAACAAAATCTACGAAGGAAGAACATTCTAAGGGGTGTTTTATTTCCCAAATTATTGTCTGTGAAAGTCAAGAGACCCTCTTAAGTGCATAGTTTGAATTGGGGTGCCTACCCAAACGTACAGCATTGCTGACCAGAGGGGTTTTGTTCTTACGTAGGCTGAGGCAAGCTTTTCCAGGATCGACTTACAGTTACGTAGGTTAATTTACATCCTTAGAGATGTATAAGAAAGAGATGAATAAAGTACAATGAGAAGGGGTGGAAAGATTGGGTAACAACAAAATGAATTTCGGATGTTTTGACTTGGGGTATACTGCTGCTCAGATCAAATGTGAAATCCATCTACCACCAGTCAGCATCATCACGCCGAGATGAGAGGTGTAGACGAAGTTATCTTTACGAGAATTCACATACTATATGTTCATATATTTGCTCTTAGCAATATCGCTCCCAACCATCCTTCGGCAACGCTGTTGCCCACCATGGCTTATAAAAACATATAATAATCGGGATGCCGGTGACATTGCAATGCGTTTTGAATGCTGTAATGTGAGTAGTAACACGCCTGATTTTCTTGGTGTCTTCTGATGCACCTAAATTTACCCTTTATTACACGTTAGCATTACTGCACACGTAGGGAACCTTCTGCATCGTGCAGGGAAGGTTACAAATATATGGCATACACGTTACCAATGGCTTAGGCAGGATATTCTCCAGGATGCGGGTCAAACTTCAAGACTCTCCCAAAACTTCTGAAGGTTACATAAGTGTCAGCTTGATTTGAAAGTAGGTGACGTCAGTGTGGGGGAGGTGCTTAGCTAGTCTGTATGGTGTTATGATAGAATTGATTACATCCGTGGGGAAGAGGTTTATTCCCCTCCCCTTTTATGAAATTTTTGCTAATTTAAGGTGGACGAGATGCAAAATGGTGTTTCATTTTGATTCTAGATACTGAATCCTCAGGAATATCTGTTCTTAAGTAATGATTTTAACTTTTTCATCTTGTCTGTAGTACAGTAAAGTAGACTTTAACTTGGGGGATAGTCTGAGGGCCAAGACCAAGCATTATCTGAGAGGGGCGCCACTATTAGTTGGTGCAAAGCGTAAAAGAACATTTGTAGCTGTTCATACCCCCCCCCCCCCCGATCGAAAACGGCACTTCCCGGATGTCCTACGAAAAGCTGCTAGCTATACCAACGTTGAAATAAGGATCTCATGTCCCATATCTGCAAATTTTTAATTAATGAGGAAAACATCAGTGTATGAAAAATGCTAATAATTTGGATTTGAGTCGATTGAAAATTTGTTCGCTTATTAAACTGCGTCCATCGCGTTCTCTTGTCAACCTTTTCAAAAATCTTAAAGTCGTGAGCACTTGGATACTTACCTTGTAATTAAGAATGATGACAGAAGCCAGTGCACAATACTGAAAGTTTCCAAAGCCAGGAGCGGTTGTAGGGACAGTTTTTATTTATTTATTCATTTTTTTTTTGGGGGGGGGGACTAATTCACGTTTTACTATTTAAGCGAAGCGCCACCATACGGTGGTGCGTAATCTACGGAGAAAGTTTTAGCCAAGTAAGCTCCCAGATTGCAGTAAATCACACTTTGGGGCCTTTTTAGAGGCATTGAGACATTCTGTATTTTGATACCCCACGTTTCAAAAGCTTGTTCGTCCGAAATATAGAGGTGAACGATGGTTGATAGAAATCAGTTGCCCATTTTCGATGGGTAGTCAATTTTAAGTGAAGACACTAAGCCCTCGAGTCCCCCTCCGTCGAAGAACCGAAGCTGCCGAAGTTTTCGAACAAGTTTAATTATTACGCAATTTCAGCAGGCTACTTCGTCCTATGGTGGATGACGGCAATGAGGGCATCTACGGTTGTTTCTCTCTGAAAAAAAAAAAAAAAATGCTTCTGAACAAAAGAGGGTCCGGGCCCCTTTGCACTTCGTATTTCTGGGAGAGGGGGTTCGCACCCCTTGGACCCTCCACTGTACCTAACCTTGGCATGCCAAAGTGGCTACCACCGAACATCTGCTGACTTTAGGATTAATGCAGTCCCCCGTACGACCCTCATTCCCTCAACTTTTGAAAATCGCACTATAGTTGACCGGAGTCACTTAATGATCTGTTGTCACACAGAGGTGGCGCCAAAGTCGAATAATAAGTTGTGGACAATATAGGGGTGCTACAATGGGGTGAGAAGGGAGTGCTACCGTGGGGATGGACACATAGGCGCGTGATGTGGTAAATATATGCATGTATTACAAAGAGCAAGCAGGCGAAAAAAATATTGGTTCTTCTCAGTAGGTTAAATTCTACTGACTACCAACTTTCCAGTTTTAGAAAATAAGCACATGTACCCATCCAGTCTATACAGGAATTTATAGCTCAAACGCAGTTTCCGGTGACTACAGGACAATAGACAGATCGCTCTGAAAATTAGAGGTACCTAGTCTCCCTCCCCCCCCCCCCCCCCCTCTCTCTCTCGAAAGTGTGGCGCCATCAGTGGTGTCACAGATGGCAAATTTCCGAATGTTCCATTTTAAGAGCCACGGGGGCAACCCACTATAGATACGCCACTGTACTGACGTCACACATAGTCAAAGGGATTCCAAACACAACTTAAAACTAAAGATGAAAAGGTAATTAATGACCACAAGAAAATATATATGATTACACCATTTTACTGTATGGTATGTTTCCTCTGATTGGCTGAAACCTATGTTTTATAACAACACAAGGGCAGTCAGAGGTCATCCTCAGCATGTCGGGGTGAGAAACACGATACTGTAAACAGGCCACATCTGTTTCTGTATTCGTCTAGACTATGTTTTTCAAATGGATACATTACTTTTATGGAAAAAAAAATAAAAATAAGTATACCACCAATATACTGTTGGTCACCAGATTGGGAAATTATTCAACTTAAGGCAGAACAGGAGGTCATCTTGAGCATGCCAAAGTGGGAACCATGATAATGTAAGCAGGGAACGTCTACATTATTTTATGTTTTTCAAATGGGAACTATTTTTTTTTTCAAAAAAAAAACAAAAACATTTACCATCGGTATTTGTGGGCCACAGATTGGGAGACTATTCGAATTAATGCAGGAGAGGAGGGCTTCCTTTTCAAGGAATGACTTTCTCAAAGAAATTCAGTTACTTGTGCTCAACTTGAATAATTTGTTAAGCCAAACATTCAAATGATGCATTTTCCGTAACTCATCTCCTGCATATTCAGAAATGATACTACAGCTGACGTTTCTTGTTAAGAATGAATGGTTTGACATTGATTAACAGTTATTTCCTTTGTACGCCATGTTGAGACAATTTAGCATGTAGGATGGGCCCGTTCTTTCCGAAACAAATTCAGTGGAATTTGACAGTTTTCAGCTTTTCAACAGTTTGACAGCTTTTCTCTCTCTCATTTGCAAGCACTGTGTCAGTGACAGAAAGTAGAAATGTATAAACATAGCTAATACTAGGTTAAGGAAAGAGTAACATCATCAACTTGAAGAACCCCTCTGGTGTGCCTGTGGATTTGATGAGTCCTATCTCCCCGCAACCTCCCGTTATTCTTCCTGACTTATACGGTCATTAATTTTAGATTATTTCCTGCATCAGCTGTCAAATATAAGTATGAATAAACGTTTGCTTTCGTGGAGCGAACCTACCAGCCCACATTTTGTCCGTGAAAGATGGCACTGGAATAAGAATGTCAACACAACATGAGTATTAAAAACTTCACTGTATATCCACACGCCGGCTGGAAATGAGGTGCTACTATTTACATGTGTGTTAGCTCTAAGAAGGAAAACCGGAAGTAAACGATGTGAAGTCTGCCATTCACACCCCTCCCCCCTTACCGTTGCCACACAGAAGTGTTTGATTTAAAAGTGAAAAAGAGTTCTTTTGGAAACTGCGAAGAAATTAAAAGAATACTATTTGAAAATAGACGTAGGGCTGAAGCTCAGCCCTGTGAGATAGCCCTATTGTACTTGAAATAATTAAAGTTCTCTTTTCTACTACTTCCACTAAATGAAATGTGCTTTTGAGGAAAGTCTAGGACATAAAAAAAAGAACAATTGTACAATAAGTACAAGAGACAGCTTAGATTGTTTTGTAACGTGTGTGATGTTTCAAGAGTGTGGAATCATTACTGGGCTGCATTGTGTGCTTGGTGTAAACAATTTAGGATTGTGAATACTATTCCTGTGCTTACAGGCAATTAACTTCTGTATAGTCCGTAATTATGAGCCCTCTTGCAAGTTTCATTTCATGCACTATTTATATGAAACACTATTTACATAAAGAGCTTTTAACATGGTTACTGCACTTTCTAAGGGGAAAAAATATGACTTTTCCATGTTTTTCCCTGGACCAAATAAGACTTTCCATGATTTAATATCTTAAACTTGTCAAAGAGATCTACAACAGAAAGAAGCAAAAGCACTATGAGGTGAAGAGAATAATAAGTTTTGATATTGTGAGTGGGAAAAATAAAATTGATATTACAAGTGAGAAAGGAACAATGTCACTTTGTGAAAATTTCTATGACTTTTTCAAGACTTCACACCATTTGTCTAATTTCAAAACTTTCCTAGCCCTTGAGGTAATTTTCCGAATTTTTCATGTATTTATTTTCCTGGCTTTCCATGACCAAAGAAACCCTGTATTTACCTTAACATTTTTTTTCATGAAATGGCCCAGGGGAGAAATGGAATATCCCCACCCAGCCCCTTGGGCACATCTCTGAAATCATATAACATTCACTCATTTGGTCTAGGCCAACTACCCATGTCTTCCTAGACAATTCCCTATTGTCTTTAATATAGTTTGACTATATCTTCAAATAATGACACATCAGCATGTATGTCATGATATCATCATAGTTGTTTGCCATGATGTGCAATTCCCTTCTTCTCAGTTTGATGATATCTTAAAAGAAATGGCATGGCCGGAAGTTATTATAGAGATATTGTCGTGCTGCACAATTCCCTTCTCTTCAAACAATTGTAAGGAATGATATTGTTATGTGCTCTTGTCTTTGACTGTCACACTGCACATAATTCACTTGTCTTCATTAAAGTGGTGTTGTTCAGTGTTATACTGTACAATAATTAGCTAGTTTTAAGAGTTTGATGTTTTCAGATAATTGCAAACCACAAGGTCGTTACAGGTTACTGTTTTTTTTTTTCTCTTTTTTTTTTGGTAGCAGTAATCACAAACATAAAGTCTAGACAGCTGCAAGAAACAAAAGATGAGAGTAACAGATTGTAAACATTTTTGGTATATTATTGTCTGTACTTTAGACATGGATTTTGAAATCTCATTTACAACTAAAATTGCAGAAGGCACTGACTCAAGCAGCAATACTGTAAACTGATGTGCCATTTCATTTCCTTCCACCTGCATATGCCATGAAACATCACTGACTACACTGAGCACCCTCATAACCCCTCCTCCATGGCGGGGACTCGATAGGCTCTGCAAAGTACCTGTATCTTGCTACGATATGATTTACCATGAAATGTAACGTACATCATAAGTTTCTTCATCAATGAAGAATTGGATATCGATATGAATATTAACAACCTGCGATCTTTTTGTGGCCTACGCCTCTGTAGTCATGTGGAGAAGTATAGACTAAGTGGGCTGCTACATTATAGTCTCTACCCAGGGCCCACAAAGGTAAATCTGGGCCTTCATTTCATCGTCTTTGTGATAACATTGTGCCCATGGCAACTGGAATGTAGACTACTGTAGTGCAAATGTGCAATGAACTTGGCAAGTCACTTTAGGGACTCCTTCATTATAAAACTGTTTTCTTATGAATACTGGTGTAATTTTAGAGTGAAGGAAAACAAAGATGAGGAAAAAATTCTGTGAATTGCATTTGACATACACTAATGGAAATGACTGACATGCAATCAGCGAGAGGAAGAATGGTCACCTTCTAAAATACAAGGTTACTCAACTGGTGGTGCTACTGTATGTGCACAGTTTGAGAGGTACAGTAGCAGGAGCGAAGTCAGAGACCCTACTTCAGGTAAATGTAGTAAGATATTTGTTACAATGTCACCAAAAACAGTAACAATAAATTGAGGAGTTATGTACACACACTACAGGGGCTAGTAATGTTAGTCTTAACTAAATCCTCAACTGAGAGTAGTTCCAAAGGTAGGTCAGTCCTTTAACATCAAAAACTTCAACAATCCCTTTGCTGTAATTTATGAACAACAGTGACCCTACCGTAACTCCCATCAACACTAGCCATTAGTCAGGACAGCAATGAAGATCACTTTCCACCAGTTCCTCATTCCCCCCCACCCCCCCTCCTGACCAACTCCTAAAAGGAACTAGTGGAGATCTGAACAAACACGTGAGAGACTGTTGTAAGTTGTAAGTTTGATAACAGTCTACCTCCCGGGAGAACACAACGTCTATCGGCTCATCTCAACAGGCACATAGGCTGACCTTGTCGTAACTACCCGTACCATCAATCGAAAAACACATTTTGGAGTATTGACTGACTTTATCATTAAAAATGTTGAAAATAGTCACAATTTTCATGGAAATCCATCAAACACTGACCATTTTACAAATTTCTCTTTCACAATTGCATCATGAATAAACATACGCCTGACATGCAAATTTGTGATGTCCCGGAGGGACTCTCCTAAAATGACTTACGTTATCCTTTGTTTAGTTAACCTTTATTTCTAGGACAACTGAGAATTTTACAGTACATGCCGTGAGGGTTTTATTTTGGAAGCATGTACTGCATTCTTTAGAAACATTGATATCACTTACCAATGTGAAACCCAGTAATTAAGTAATAAAGATATAAAATGTGCAGGCCTAACAAAAGAAATACCGACACTGTGCAACACACTACATCATCTGTTTGCATTTCCGTCACACTATGAAAAGCCATATCTCAGAAATGGTAATAGATAGAAAAACAATTCCAACAGATTATCACTTAGGATTTCACCCTGCAACTTCTGAATGAAGCTAACTCCTTTCTAAATGCATGTCACTTGGTCTTTAACACTTATCAGGTTTGCTGTACTGACTGCACAGCTCTCAGTCTTAGAAAACTTTCAAGTTATTGGTCTCAAATATATACAGAAATTTCTACATTATTTTGTACAACTCACAAGCATCGGAGAGAGACAAGCAGTACAGAAGGGCTGTGGAACTGATCATTGTGAATACAACCATACGTTTTTAAGACAAATATGACTGTTTATCACATGGGAACAACTGTCAGACCTTCCTACTGACTGCACATCCATTTTGGAAGGGTACAAAATCTGACAACCGTAGAGAAGTTTTCTTCAACGAGCTGACGTGGGGAATGGACTCGAGATCTACAAAAGGAGCATCATTACCTGAAATGCAAAGAGATAGAAAGCATGGAACTGTTCAATTCTAAATGTAGCCATGATTACGACATTGATAGAATAATTTGCAGCAGAGGCTAAGGTGGCAATGACATGCCATTCTGAAATACTCACTGCACCCTGCACTGTGCTGATACAAATAAACCTCCTCCTCATCTCTCTGTCAACGCATCAAACTCCACGATCTGAGTTTTAGACATTCTCAATCCCTGCAACTTTTGAACCTTTGTTGAATCTTTTAACCAATTTATCGTAATTTAATGTTTTGCCACTTCTCTATTGTTTCGCTTTCTTACATCTGTGTACATATTTCTGCTTTCTTACTCACCTTGTAAATTGATCTCAAGCAATGTCGTCTGTTCTACGTGTTTATGTGAGCATTCAGTTACCCACGTAGGGTTTGATAAATTTGAACTCATTTTACTGTACCATGTTGACTGCATTGTGGTTTTGCGTTTTTTATTCAAGAACCAGTTAAACTGTTTATCAGGGTTAAGCAACTATTTGGCATATTGACTATGTTAGGACTGTACTGACTTGTATGCAGTACATGTAATGACGAAACCATGTTATAATAAGTGTCATACATACTATGCGGGGAATTTTCAAAACAAAATGGGCCCATATGAGCTGCGCATCATCATTAGCATATCAAAGGCGATTTCCCATAAACAAAGGTACACCAATAGTTAGCTTCACATATACATATTGACAATATGAAATTTATTATATGCTTCCAATAATTTGACAGATACAATTGTATTGGACTACTGTGCAATATCAAATTTACACTAAACCTTGGCCTCGGATTAAGCAGGAGAATTTGGCAATTCTCTTGTCAAAGGAAAAAAGAAAGAGAAAAGTCTCACCCAAAAAAGAAGAAAAAAAAAATCATGGAATGAGGAGGGCCAGGACTTCCCACATTCTGCACAATTGACAGAAAATGGGCTTGAACCACTAACACTCACTATCAGTGCCAGTTACGGAATAGCTGCACAATAAATTGTGTTGGACAGATTTTGTTCACATACAGTAATAAACACATTACTGCATAATCATTTACAAATACAGGTACCCTTTAGTGTACTTTTGAAAACAAAGGAGTAACAGCACATTCTGCTTTAAATAGCTTCCAATATGCAAAATTCCAGTGTGTGAATTTTTTAAACCTTACACAAGGAATATCAGTCATCATACAGAATGCTTTGGAAACTGCACTTTGAGCCATTCCCTCAAGTGTCAACAAGTGAGTCACACATTACAAACTTTTCCTCCAAAAACAAAAAGTAATAAACATTACACACAATAAATGTATCAGTTTGATACACAGTATAGTCTTACCAATGCAGTCTTCTTCAACACCATTGCAAAATCTAAAGGACTTTTCACAACTTGTGCAGGGATCCTTCATGCAATTCGTCTGAAAAGTAGTGCTGGTCAAAGACAAAAAGTAAAGCAAGTTTGTAAGCGATTATCTTCATTCCTTCAGAACACATTTGCTTTCACTCTGCCACTGACTATTGGTAAAGTATATTTCAATCACCAACAAGGGAGAACTTAAACAGAGGCAAGAGAGTTCGGTGAGGCTGATTTCATATATCGGATGACAATTACCAAAAACAGAAAAAAGTTTAAGTGCATACATACTGTATAAGGCTGAAGTTTCATTGAATCTAGGAAACTTTACACAGCCTTACAATTCTGTCTTGTACTTTAACAAGTACCTGATGTGAGACTGCAGAAAGGTATGTTTCAGTAGCATGTTCTTTTCGTGCTAAGATCTACTGTGGATGGGTATACAGTACAGTGCACACACACACAGAGAGTAGGCCTCCACTTAATATAGGTAGTACCCCATACAAAACAGTACATGTACTTGCTCAGTGCATATATATACAGCTTGGTGCATACTGTACATTGTGGTACTACTGTACATATATTCTGTACTACACAGATCAGCACACAGCTGACACAAGTGCCTAAAGGTGGAATATAAGTTGTACTGGCAATCGTCAGGTCATCTATCTTTTTTCTTTGTTAGTGTTTCAGGGAAAAGAAAGTATCAGAAAAGATCACCTGTCACAAAATCTGAAAGAGAACTACGCATTCATCTTCCAGGTATTTGAATATGAAAATTGCCCCGACATTTTTGTTGGCCCTTCAAAATTCAGACCATCAAAAAAAGCGTGGCTGTCAATCACTGTTACTTGAAATCAAACAGACCAATGGGAATGGATATCAATATTCATGCATGCAAAAGAGGGGCTTAAACAAAGTAGTGGCTATAATATATATGACTTGGAATGGCAAAATATGACAAATTTTCAACTCAGACTCCAGCTTTATGGGGTAACCACAAGAAAATTTCAGATTTGCTTCCTTGGATTAGTTACTATTGAACTGTGGTAATGCTGCTATACTGACCCTCCATACCTACAGTATTTTGTTCCACAAGAGTAAACCTTGAAAGAAGTGTACATCAAAGTTAGGCTTCTGGAACAAGACGCAACATACATGGTACAGCACTGTATGACCAAAATGTGAAAAATCCTTTATCAACACTTCAACAACTTGAAATCTCTTGAGTCTGCATGAATAGATATATGGATTGTTTAAAACTGCCAAAATTTGTCAAACCTTTAGCCAACCTTGCAGATGTACTGTAGATGCTGAAGTCACACAAAAGATGGCAAGCAAAACCATTGGGTGAATTTCCCGTCATCATGCCTTGACGAGACAAGTTACAGGTATTCATGAGTCTGTCTTCATTGTTACTTACTATAAAATGCACACAAGTCAATAGTTTTGTGGATCGAGTGGGTATTGCTGGGAACATTGGCATGTATGATCAGTCAATTCTCTATTTGTGACAGGAGTGTGGGGAAGCATGCATCTGGTGTGTCAAGTGCATGTACTGTCTATACAGTACACACAATATGGTGAACTACTGTACAGTACAATTATACTGACAGCAAACTGTAGGCACTCTTTAAGAACAATGGGAAAGAGAGAATTTATGCAGCCCATGCACTGGGCTCCCCAAATGAGGCAAAAGGGAAATTTACCTATGAGCTGTTACTGTACATCAAAAGTTGACAACAACAAAAAATAATAACTTGCACCTTTATGTCCAGTGAAAAAAAGTACAGTATACTGTATATTATTTGCAATTCCACAATGTACTGTAAGCTGCAAATTGATGCTTCACATGTGCACTATCTAATTTACTGTACAGCACTGTACGCCCCCATCCAGTCTCAGTACTGTATGAGGCTGCTTTAATTGCAGTACTGTAGAGTGTGGGATAACAGCTGTGCAGTATGCAAAAGATATGATGTCTGCCACACTTAGCACAGTACATTAGAGATGGGGAACAACTATAGTAAAAAACCATACTGTAGGGATTGGCAATGAATGCAGACGAAACACTTCTAAACTATACAAAATATAGTTTGCAAATATTATAAACCATCATGGAAAGATGTACTGCATGCTGCTACAAGTGCAGACATTTATTAAAGTTTTAAGCACTGTACCTTGTAGAAAACTGTATCATACTAAAAAATGAGTTTGCTACAGCATCACCGGATGGGGAGGGGGGGGGGGAAGGGATTCATTACTGTACTGCATACTTATACTAGTCACTCACTGTTGAATTAGTGTCATACATATTATTATTACATTAAAATAATGACTATTAAAATATGTTTAACATATTTTAATAGTCAAAACTGGTGAAAACAAGTAGCAACTAAATGAAATATTACAACTTCTATGTTTATATGGTACAATATGTACAGTGACTATTGAAACCGCTCTCTCCATTCTCTTCTAAAGAATTAGGTACTGTAAACATATTCTTGTACTGCCCTTATCTAACATATTAACATACTGCGCATTCATTAGCATAGTATGGAGTCTTTACCTTGATCTCACAAATAAAGGGCTGATTTAAGGGTAACACCTGAGGTATTGTAAATCTAAAAAAGTATGAACTTCCCAAGGAAGAGGGAATTAGATCAATTCAATTCATTAATAAGCAACAGCTTCTCCCCTCTAATTGATCTCTTTTGTTGAAACCAGAGAAAGGAAATGTACATGTATAACTTAACTGTAAAGATTACAGTTACTACTGCAGCAACATTCACCCTGCATTTTATCAACTCGTGAAATGCAAAAGCCACCCCCCAAAACAAAAAAACAACAACAAAAAAAACCAGAATGAATGAGTTTTCATGCAGTCAACTTGAAATTTGACCTACTTCTCCGAATACTGGCAATTTCAAAGTTTGACAGAAAAAAAAAAAAAAAAATCATCAAGACAGATCTTCAAAAAGTGCCACTACCTACAGATGCAACTCCACACGATCTCGTTTTATGCAACAAAGCTGGTGCGAAACTTAAACTAATGACAAGACATGAATCGATGGCTCCTGCTTTGTCAATATTGAACACTTTCACACGATTTCCGTTCCGAGAAACCCTGATATATTCAATTTTTATATTGCACAAAATGTTGCACTCTCTCTGAAAAATCTGGTGTAAGTGGGAGCCCTCGGGGAAGAAAAGAACTTGCCAATTTTGAATCAAAACCCCCAAAGAACTGTTAACCGGCTTTTTCCGGATTTTCCAATGGAGACTAAAATGAAAACCCGGGCTTCAACCTTCTTCTAGTCTCAAATTTCTTTCTTTTGTTTGTGGTTTGTCTTGTGTTTGCCAAAAGGTGAATCACTGAAAAATATTCAATTTTTTTTTTTTTTCAAAGCTGGTTGAGCTTGCAACAAAAGGATGAGCTTTCATGTAAAAGTGTAACAAAAAGGACAAGAAACCCTTGACACACTTTTACTGAATCTTGTGAATGGTTTTTATGGTTGTTTAACCATGTAGTGATATGGGATTTTAACTGATCACATTACCAGAGTGTGTTTTTATTGGATGGGTTGTACCTCATTTACAAGATAAGGAGGTGTAATGAAAACATACAGTCAAGACAGAGACCATTGACCAAACTGCATGTAAGGCAGAACAAGCAATCTGACAAACTTTCATCAGGCCTGATTTTGCAGGACTCTGAGCTATTCATTTTTAACGGGATTTAACTTCCAACCCCTTTAAATCTTCAAAAAAAAAAAACCCAAACAAAAACAAAACAAAAACAAACACTGACTGCAGTGCCATATGCCAAATTTAAATTTGACTAGTCGTTTCTATTACAGTAAATGTTTCTTGTATCTGCATAGGTGCAAACATTTACTAAATGCATATACAGTCACAATAGAGCCATTGCAACTACAAAGCATCAACTCATTAAAGTCATACATACAACAGGTTGGTCAAAAATTATTAATGCTGCCTATTACCCAATATTTTACTCCTTATTACACTGACTTTGCTTTGAATTCTTGATATAGGCCTATTAATTTCCTCCTACCTAAATGCACTTTATGATTACCTGGGTGACACAGCTGTACTGTCTGGTTAGCTCTTGCTTCTCATTTAAATTTGGTCGGGGCCATCCTACACTGCCCTACATGGTTCCAAGTCAGTGCAGTAAGACTAAGATATAAAACCTGTATAAAAACTGTGTAAATTTTTTATACAGTATCTTACTGTACGGTACCTGACAGTAACTTTCGTACGGTAGGCTTTGCAAATTTTACACAGCTCATAAGAACCACCAAACATTTGTAACAATACAGTACTAACTGGTCAGCAGACAGCTTTGCCACCTTTGGTGGTCATTCATTCTGTCACCGACTACAGGATATCCATTTTTTATTTTACCAGCTATGCAAAGGATCAAAAAAACCTACCTCTAGATGGAGTTTCATGCCATTGCATCTTGGTGGCAGCTTGATGGGATTTTTACAGTACATCACAAACCTTCAAATGATGATGTATTGTATACACTTACGCGAGATTGGAGAAATTTCCTTTGCAGGCAGTATGATATTGTGCACTGTAACTTCCAAGTTTGTAGTTTGGAATATTTTAACATCCGTCTGTCCAAACACATCGGCCAGACATATTTTAGGAGCCTAGTAAATGACAATTGATTCCTTGTCATTACATTCAGTGCTTCATAAACCAGCACAGTAAAATCAATGCAATTGGTCAGACATGTACTGTACAGTACTCCAAAACATACAGCACTAAGTATACTTGGTAAGTACAATGGGCGTTAATTCCAGGTTGCACAATTGATGCTTAAACTCTCTGCCAGAAATTTAGATACTGTAGTTGCTCCACTGGCCAATCTTTTGAATCATGTACAAAGTCTGCACTACATAGTGCAAGTATACCGTACCCTGAGGAGCAACCAACACTCCTCATTGGATAGATACAGAACTACAGAATGGGTAAATACAGAACTTCAGTATCTCATGATACAGTACTGTCCAGTGAATTTACATCAATTAAACAATTGATGGAACATGCTCCATCATTTATCAAAAATATATGTAACAAATTGAAAGTGTTAAATAAAAAAATGATACTCATGGAGATTTTGAGAAGCATTGTGTGGTATGTTGTAATCCTGATGGAATCTGCTTAAAACCTGGTGAACAGTACAGTACTTCTCCATTGTGGATAGAAACTGTGCTGTACAGTACTACTGGTATAAAAGAGACATCAATGTAAAACATACTGCACAACTCCATACATTTTTATTCCATTTCTTTTTGAAAAACAAATGCAATCTAATATTGCTTATACACTTTCAACGTAGATAAGTTTCTGTGGTGCACCATCACCGGTATCAGTGTGAGGTGACTGCTGTAAAGTTTCATTAATTTTTTCACGACCAGCTCTGTCAAGTCTTCTTCATTGTATTTTTATAATTTTGATATTTAACAAACTGAACATACACTAGCAACTTTTTTAATCTTTCTATTTGAAGGACCTGCCACACATAAGGTGTGCACATGGTCACATTGTTCTTAAAATGTGCACTTACTGTACAGTAGCTTCTGCGCTGGCATGTACAACACTAAGTTTGACATACTGTACATAATTACTGAGAACAGTACATATAAATACATCTGTGCAGTGATTTTCTTCTCACTCAAAGTATTTACAGTGTCTCGGTGTCAATTAACATTCACATGTTATTCAGTGGGTTAAGTGTTCTGTGATTTACTTATATCATAATCTACGTATATTACTGTATTATAAAAGTGATTGCGTGTGTACTGAAAAACCAAAAAGATAAGACTATGTTTGCTCTTAACTTAGTACACGCGACGTTGTACATGAACGGATTATATCATTCCATGAAGGAAAATGACAGTAACTACTGTACTTCGAAAAGCAATGGGATTGGCATAATAACAGTACGACACATAAATCATATTTGAAAATTAACGGTTCCTACTATAACGGCCTACATAATGAATATGCAACAGAACAGGTCTCACTAATGTATCAAAAGCGTACTACTCAAGTTGTCGCTTCATGGTAGGTATCGGGAAATGAAGTATTTTTTTAAAGGAAACACTGTACTGTATTTACAACAAATAACCTACGAACTGAACACAACCATGCCCGTGGCGTCAGTGATCCTGAGTTGTTAACTGAATACTCAATACTAGTATACTTCCCACTGGCTTGCTCAAAGAAGCACATCGTTGATTTGAAAGAAAACTGTTAACCACAACATTATTGTATTCTACACTTTTGTTGTTATGTTAGAAGAATTTGAAATCATATGGCAAAATTAACCAACTGAAACCTATTTATTTTCCCAGATTGTCTGAATGGTGTAATTAAAAGCCTTACCAAACTTTTGGGGATGAAATTTCAATGTTTTCACATTTTGCCTACGCACGCAATCACTTTAAAGTAATATTTTCATTTACGTACAGTATTCGCAAGTTCCAATTAAAGAATGTGCATCATCAATTTGTGTTCCATCCATGAACATTAGTTTATGCATCTTTTTCATGTATTTTGCCAAGCTAAAAGTAATTCTACCTCAAACCTTTTCCTCGACCCCAATGGTCGTGCCAGATGTCCAGTTCATTACTTATGAACTGAGCACTCTTCAGATCAGTGGCATACTGCAGATGTTTTTCACTTCGAGGCGGACAATCAGCGATTAATACCACTCTTTCCCATGAACGCTCAGAGTGAACTATTCAATCTGGCAGAATCCAAAGGGAGGATATGGCTGCCATCTGTTATGGAGAATCTGACAGGATTCTAGTCTTTGAACTATTTGCTGTTGTAAACTTTGTCTGCATCATGGTATGAATGCTGTGTTTGAACATGTTTCAGATTGAATGCATTCAAGGGTTTGAGAAAAACTTGAACAGTTTCTAGCCTTGTTCGCACAGAATGTATTGACAATTAACATCAATATTCCAGTCCACAGGCTAATCCAGGAGGCTTAGTCTAGGCCTGTAGCTACAGTACAGTATGAATGAGATGCGCTCACATTTAAGAATGCATGCGGTGTATCGTAGTAAGTACACTTGTGGCACTTATACAGTACACAGCAATGCAAGGGACAGTTGAATTTAAGGCACAAATAGGTCAGTCTTGGGTCACCGGTAAGTCAGCCAGTATTCACATCATCTTTTTTACGATTAAAGCACGTGAGTAGTATTGAAGAATTAAAACCCAAAAGTTGGATTAAGCATTATCATAAACAACTTGAAGGGCAAGCACACATACACTGCAAGAACGCAGTTGTGGAAGTTTGGGAGCGATCTTACAGTACTGTAAGTGCA
Organism: Stichopus chloronotus; assembly: GCA_021234535.1. Classification (NCBI taxonomy): domain Eukaryota; kingdom Metazoa; phylum Echinodermata; class Holothuroidea; order Aspidochirotida; family Stichopodidae; genus Stichopus; species Stichopus chloronotus. The sequence goes on from CM037836.1 coordinate 10,037,082, forward strand.
CACAAGGCTTTTTCCTCATCTGGATTTGAAGGACAAATGCAATGGGTACTGTATATCCATAGCTAATTGAAATTCTGTACTACTTCCCACTGTATCTACTTTGGTGCAGAAAAGTTTGTAATGGCAGCTTCAGTTAACACACAAACAAGGAAAATAGGTTTCAAACTGTTGGGCAAAACAATATGTAATATGGCCTTGATGGTTTATTGATATGCACTTTAGCACTTTATGCCACTGCACAATTAGCCACACACTGTAACATTGCTAGTTGGAGTACCCTAACCAAGAAAAATTCATGCACTTTTACTGTGATTGCATTTGACAGAATAAAAGCATGTGCAGGTATCTGCATACCTGTCTATTTTTGCCTCCTGTGCAGTGTATACAGGGATATTTACACAGATAGCAATTACTGCCTCACTGTGACTGTCACCAGATACACTGTACACTTTGGTGAACATTTTAAGTTGATCATGTTTTGACAGCTTGAAGAAAAATCGGAGCATGATTACAGTTTCATTTTTACTGCAAACATACAACCTCTATAAAATGAGGACACCTCAAACATACCTCAATATACAATACATTTAGCCCAGCCTTCAGTCTAGGAGAAATTTGAAATCTTTCTTTTCAATCAGAATATGTGTGTGACATTGGAATACCTGAAGACTCTGGGTGCATACCCATGTACATGAAGAATGAAAAAACTGCTGCAGGCAAAGTCCATGTAAAACGCCCATGCACATGTCCAAGAATTACAGTACAGCAGTAACAAGGCTCCTGAAGTGCAACAAGTATTTAATAAAAACCTTGAAATAAATTCAACGTACTGTATGTAGAAAACATGGTCTGCTCGTAAGTGGTCCTGAACAGAATCACTTATCGAACAGAGTCATTTCTACACTTTTGGATCCCATCAGACGTATAGAAGGACAGCGTTTTACAACACTGTACTGTAGGCTTTGTCACTCGATCGCCGCCAACATTCACAACTCTGAAGCTACAGTGCTTGTGACTGCCACAGTACTTGGTGTTGGTTTGGTTTACCGGACAACTTCCCCTGAACAACTGCCCCTGGACAATTTGCAATAGACAATTCCCACCCAGAAAATTTCCCCTCAGGTAATTCCCACCTGTTCTAAACTTGAGCCTATGGCCCTTTTCATAAAGAAATTGTCCGGGGGGAGTTGCCAGAGGGGGGAGTTGCCAGAGGGGGGTTCTCTGGGTTGGGAGTTGCCAAAATGGAAATTGTCTCGGGGAGAGATTCTCCGAGGGGGGGAACTGTCCTGGAAAATTGTCCGGGTGGGAATTGTCCGAGGGGAAGTTGTCCGGTCATGGTGCGTTTCAATGATGTCATGCAACTGGTGTCAACATTTAGCAATGTACTTTGAGCAGGAATTGTCATACGGGCAATGTTGGGGAACCAAACAGTGTAGGCTCGTAAGAATTGAGCTGCTTCATAATAATCTAAGTCGTCAGACAAAAGTTTTGCTGCAGTTCTAGAGATCTCGAGACAACTGCCAAGCACGCACAAAAAAGGGATCTTCATAAATGTTTTCTCACAGTTATGAAAGCGAAGAAGTGTTGAGTACTATAAGTCACCCAACCATATGGTTCTGTATAGTAAACACATGTGAAGGTACAAATAAAAAAGATGTACATGGATGTAAAGATGAAGAAAGAAGAATTAAACCCTAATTGGGCATGCTTGTGTTACACCTTTAAAATGGAAATCAAGGTTTGGGGATTAAAAGTTACCCCCTTTTTCCACTAGAGTGAGACGTTGACAATGATTTGCCTTGTTAGACACACAATGATCCCTTCCAAGAATCTTTCAGACTGTAAATCCTCCAATTTTAGAGGATCATTAACATATGATAAAAAATTTATGCTGCATATTTTTAAAGCTTCACAAATTAGCATCCACTGAGGTAATTCATTTACTGTACTTCCTCAAATACAGTCAACCACAAAACAAATCAGCAAACACTTTTTCACAATAATGTAGTGGTCAAACAATATTTGAAACCGGAATTGGCCCGATTATGGAAAAAATAACTGGTAATCCGTCTTTTTTGGTACAGCATATTTGAACACTGCAATAATGTATGCTCATTCTTTGTGCAATAAAGTAGCACACAGAATGTTAACAAATTTGCTACTACCTTGTGCATCAGTATACAACTGAAATTAGTTGAGGCGAGTGATACGATCTATGTGTGTTGTTTCAGTTATCAAAATGGGGCCTATACAGTACGAGAAAATTTACCCCTCCTGTGAGAAATAAGCAAAGATCAGAACAAGCAATGCAGGACAACATTGAACGTTTTGTGTCAGAATTGGGAATGTGTACGCTTGGATAGGATGCGTGAGTGAAAGTTTGTAAATGGTAAATAAGCAACAACAGCAAAAGACTCCCAAGTGACCCAAATTAAGATGTACAAGGAGGATGTATACTGCAAAGTTGAACGTAATGGAAATACCACTATGCATTGCTGTACTGTGGATCTTTACAATTGTCTCCTGTGCCTGCTGTTCCCCCTTCCCCTTCCTTATGCTTTTCAAAGCTCAACCCAACGCCATCTAATTCAAGACCACACAAAGCAATACAAATGTATTTGCAGTAATGCATACCAGCAACCTATTAAACCATGAGTCCATCTTCAAATTCACATACAGTACAGCTGTGCAGATTTTTGGAGGCACCATCTGCTAAGGGCCCTATCCAAAATGATAAGTCTACACAGATCTCATGCAATATGGGGCACAGTCATACAAACACACACTGTACCTAGTACATGCTATAAATAGCACAGCTCAGAAATATGAACAGGTCAATGTTGACTGACTGGAAATATGATTATATGGCTTGCAGCCAGGAGAAACTGAGGTACAGTACAGTAAATAAATTAGTTAAATCTATTTCACATTGCCACATCTCCTCAGCCTCTCAAGTGCACAACATTTCCAATCAGAGCCTCCCAAAAATTTAATTTCAAGTTCTCTGGTTGGTAGAGTAGCTTTTCATGGTTGTTGGCAGGTTTCTGCCTTTCAATTTAGGATTCGGCAATGACCTCATTTCGGTACTGTGCATCATTGGGAAATGTTGGATTTTCCATGCCACGGAGAGCAGCTCTACTGTAGGTAAAATATGCAGGTGTATGTACAGTATGCATCTTTCAACTGAGCCAGATGCAGCGATCAGAAAATGATCACTGGGTACACTATATACATACACCGCACGGTATCTGACGGAGAAAAAAAAAAAAGTACAGCGTACCACAGCTCACCCGTAATCGTAAAAAAAATCACCAAAGCGTTCATGCATGAAAGCAAATAAATACATGAGGATGCAAAAGTAGATGTGAACCACAGATGAGTGAGTTGTGCTGAATCAAAGAACTCTTGGGTGAAGAGGGCATATCACTTGTCACAGAATGTGTAAGAAATGATTCAGTCACTTTTTTAGCTGCATACAATGCTTAGTCAAAATAAAGAAAAGAAAAAAAAAGAGGAAGTAGAACCAAAGCCATACTGTAGCTTGGGAACTTACTACTTTTTTCACTCTGTTACCCCTTTCTGTATGGAACAGATACTCGCATTTTCCGAGTCAATAGAACTGTATTATGCGCTGTGAGGGTAGTAACAATATAAAACGCTCTTTCCGATGAAGTGGATATTTCGCTAATCTAGGCACTGTACAACATTACCTCTGTCATTGGGACCAGGTACCAGATAGATGCCATTAAGGTGCCGATTGCAATCGGGCCCCTCAAAGGCCATCAAGCAGTACCTGAGTTGCAGAGAATTAGCAAGTTGAGACAAATACACGGACCTCACCCCAGGGGTACTGTGCCATGTGAATTCGAACCCACAACCACTGGAGGTACTGTGACCCACTCTCATTACCACAAGTGGCATGCTTCTCAAACTTTCATAAGCTGCAATAGTCTAAAGTAAAACCAATGAGTGATGAGTTTAATGATTTTGATTAAAATATCAGAGATGGTTCAGTGCTCACTGCTCAGGTAGTTAGAGTATTACAACACATTATGTCTACAATGGGCTGATACTACAGACTGACATCACATATGCACAGTTTTGTCAAATTTTTGTGAATGTTCTAATTTTCAAGGGTTTTGTGATGACAAAAAAAAAGTGTCATCATGTACCTAAAAGAGACTTCAGTGGTAGATTTGCTCGAGTTTGAAATCATGCAAATCAACTGATAGTATACAGTGCTTTGCTGACATACAGTACATCCCACTGTTTAACTTTAGGTCATCTATTTTTGTCCTCCGTGAAACATGATACCACCGACAACTAAAGCTTGAAATGCCAGCAATTTGACACAGTGAAGTAGTTGTGATTACACATCCTTGAAAGTCAAGGAAATGCAAAGAAATACAACATGTGTTTTCACAAGTTCCCGACGATTTATTCAGATGTTCAGCTGGCAATCAATTCTGCGGGAGAATCGTTCCCCACTCTATGACAATCAATTGTCCTTGTCTACCAATGTCCTGTGAACATGAATGATCAGTTACTGTGCCCTGAGGGGAAAACATGAAGGTGCTGTAGAGCTGTTGAGACAGTGTGGAAGAGTTTCTGTACGCCTTCGTGGATCTGGAAAGTTAGAGGCAATGGCGTGACCAATCACCTGAAGCACAAGCCCTTCCGTTTTACCACGGGTGCTTTCACCTTTTAAAAGTTCGAAGCTTGCTGGCCAGAAAATCAAAACGAGGCCATGAAGAAAAACAGACTGACATGTCCATCATAATCTTGTAGCACTGTTTAGCAACCTCGGATGGATCCTTGCTTGAGCAAAGTTGATCATGGAAATCAGAGTAAATTTCCAAAGACTCTGATTGTTGATGATGTGGGCTGACAAATATTAAAATGGACCACTGAAACAGCAAAACTTCCAATGACCAGTGTACTAACCATATAAATTACTTCCAAGTATACACCTCCTCCCTTCAATACTCACAAGATTTATTTTCAGCGTATGTCTCTGGAAAATGGTAGGGTTCATCAGTTTTACCTCACCCCCCACCGCATTGGAAATAGTGTATCTTTTAGTTCAGCCATACCTATCCACCCCACATCACTCCCTGACCCCACACTTACTTGAAAAAATCAAAGTGAAAGAGTTTCAGTGTATCTATATAACTTCTAAACTTACATTACTACTCAGGGAAGGGCGTAATTTTCTGTCAATGGATTTTGAAGGTTTTCATCGATAACAAATGAGTGCAGAGCAAATACCTTACTTTAGGTTAGTGGAATTTCTAATGATTCAAACTAAGGAAGTTGGATGAGTATGAGTCACACAGTGAATGCATGCATTAGTCATGGAGGATTGTGTTGTGTTCTGGGGAGGTATCGATGTTTCTGCTCATTGTACATGATCATGTAAGTTAGTTACAGTACTGTGGCAATGAAATTGAGCAAGTTTAAGCAGTACTGTGTGTCACTAAAAGACACCCATCTCTATAGCCAGAAGAGGCTAACCCATGACCCACAGTTCAAGTGCTGCCTGCAGAAATGCTTATGGTGCCCCCGAATCCCTTTTGAACATTAAAAAAAGGAAGAAACTATTTACAAACCAATATGGAAAAGGTAATGAAGATATCCATGTAAAAGCTTATGGTACTAAATAACATTGGTAAATGTTTTCTTCTATCCATACCAATACACTAGTGAGCTAATATTTAGACAAGAATATAGAGGATGGGCTTGTATCATATGCATCCCACCTCAAAGTTGGAATAGGTTGGCCACCCATGCTAGAGCCCAACATACAGTAAGACTGTTACCTTTACTGACCAAACATCTTGATCGTATGGTACAGGTATACTGTATGGCACGGTGTCACATTACAGTATATTCCTACAGCAACCACTACTTAGCATTTTATGACACCCTATCCCATGGACCATGCTCTAATACTGGTGTTTACGGATCTGAGTAGAAGATGGATGTATACATACAGTAAACCAGCCTTGACTTTACCAACACCATGAGATTCTTGTGTGCAATGTGTGAGAAAGAGAAGATTAACATGTACAGCATGCTACAAGCTCCTCTGAGCCTGTGCCATACACGTGCAACGTGGATGTAAGAAGTGATTCACTTCCTCAAATATATAATAAATTATAATACCATTTACATAACACCCTGAGACCTGTGCCGTAGGTCACATGATGCTATGCATGGTACAAAGGCCCTGCAAGGGAGCCCTTTAACACAGTGCTGGCCAGTGAAGTACTGTACTGCATGCATACTCTACAAATTAATTTGTGGCACCATGGCAATTGAAATCATAGACATAGGCACAAACTTCAGGTTAGTAATGTAACAGAATATTCTAAAACAAATTCATCAAACCATGCTACAAATAATCTAATTCTTTAATAATCACAGAGACCAGTTTTTCGCTAGAATTGACTTTAAATAATGATATTTAGATGAACTGCTGAAGCTCTGTTGTGATCTAAGCGTTTTGTTTCAATCGCTGATACTATTCGAAAAGTGACTCACTTCAATTACATCCTTAAAAACTCCCAAGGAAGGAAGAAAACTGCAACAAAACATCAGTCATTATGATTTCCAATAATGTTGATAGGTTTCTAATCGATGCAAATAGAACAGAACAGATCCATTTATGTGACTTGGTTGAAGGGCAATAAATCAACTTTAAAAGGAAAGTTGCTGAGAGTTGCCATGCATGAGCCACCAGCTAAAATGAGGATAAATCTCTTGACAGTATTGACTTAATGAGTTTACAATGACAAAGCTATAAATAAATTAGGGCTCAAAGCCCAACAAAGTCGATGACATCTGCAGTACTTTGATACTGCCCTTCATTATCACACTGCTGACCAATTGAAAATCCTAATGTACCGTAAATGATACATTACTACTGTGTTTGATTCCACACAGCAGTTTGGAAACTGTGCCAATGTTGCACTTTACAAGGACACATGTATCTTCTAGCGCTTTAGTTATCAACCAATGAACAGCCTGCTTTGATATTGAACATTGCCCATAATTAACAGCATCAGATATTGAAACAGTGGATGTGTCAATGGGACGTTGTTCTCCAGATTTATAGCCTTTGACTCTCAAAAGCTATGGCATTTACAGTATTTTCTGCACATACTGTGTACACCGTACAGTATGTAACACTCCGAAGAAAAGCTATGCAGACCGCTTGACCAGATGAACATAGTTGTAGCCATGGCAGCTGGTGAAGGGAGACTCCATCTGACAATGGTTCCTGTCAAACTGCATGAAGACCAAATCATCAGACTACCAATCGGCCAAAAAAATTTGACGGAAATCCATGAAGAAAATGTGCGAAAAAACCCATAAGAAAGTTATGTTGCAATACAAAACAATCCATCTTTATATCTGCCCATCTGATGCAAAAACGAGTCATTCATCTGGAGTTCCAAACAATGACAAATTTTGTGTACACACTTCCAAAAGTTAACAAACTAAACTCCTACTTCTGTGGACATTTTCAGGATATTAATTGAACTAGTGTACCGCCCAACTGTAAAAACTTTGTTAGGTATTCAAATATAAAAGTGAAATACTGTACCTTTCACAAAAAGGAAACTTGCCAAAATTAACATGTGAAAGACCCAGATACAGGTGAATTCCTGACACAAATGTGACACCAAAATAGGAAAAAAAGGTTGCACCATTTGCCATTTTGGCATTATTCTATCTTAAGGAAAAAATTCAAGAGGCGAGGGAACTTCCCCCTCCCACCTCCCCAGGCAGCATTTACATTACACTGACAAAGCACTACACTACTGGTACTGGGAATCCTCTTCCTAGAACACTGCAGACAAGGACCTGTTTGCGGACTTAATACGACATCGACAACTTAGAATTTTAGTAAACTGGTGAAATTGTATGATTGTTTGGTAAAAATCTCAGAGCCAGCATCTGGGTAAATAGACACCACCTTTTGAACTTTAGCAAAAACATGTTTAGCAGAACTGGCTCCTGTGGATAATGTCTTTTATGAGAACATTATTTTCAAGTCAAACAATAATTATAGCAGAACCAGGTCCTGCACAGGTAAATAGGAGACTTATGTGCAAATACCCAAACAGGGATGCTCTTATATCCTGCCCCTAACTCTAACCACTAACCCTAACCTACATGGAATAACCCAATATTATAATTGTGTTATGTAGTGTAATATGCACAGACACTTTTGAGCCATTAGTTATCGTTACTTGAGCCTAGTAGCACCAGGCTGTAACCTTAAGTTTGCTACCTTACAGTAGATATCAGTATTGAGATGCTTACCACCATTTTATGCTGAAGAATATTTGCCACTCATTTACAACCAGTTCCCCGAACTAGATCTCTGTGAGATGTGGTTACAGTAAACTATAAGTACAAATCCCCCGTGTGCATGCCCTGTATTGAAATCAATGCATGTTGGCGATGAGATACACAACTCCGTGGATTGCCCTCTTGCTTTTCTTTTAGTCAGTAAGATCTAAATGCAAGGACAGACTACACATTTTTCCTTTATTTTCATCACCCTAGCCAATGATTGATTTATGGGTGTTGTATTTACATAATCCAAAATTGCCCAACCTCTGATTTAAGACCTTTAATATGGTGAAAATCCAACCCCTGGCTGGGCAACCTCCAAAGAAAAGCCGAAATTAAATGTTACTATCTAGCAGTTGGGATCTTACTGTGATAATGAGTTCCTTTTCTTCTTTATTTAGGTCATAGGTCATAGGTCAAGTCTGGCTGCTACCCAGCATTGTGCCTAAAAAAAGGACTTCACACCACTCTCCTTTGACCCCACCTGAAAATGGTAGAAATCTACCCCCTTGACTGACCAATACTGTACCTCTAAATAAAATGCTGGAAGGCTACACTGGTCTAATTGCTAACTTCTCACCTGTGGTGTTTTTTCGTATTGCATAAGACACTCTGCACACTCTTCTGTTGTGAAAATTCAAGCCGTCTTTTGTGCCTCTTGGGAGGTCTTGTGAATTCTTCCTGATCTTTCCCTCTGTTGTTTCCATTTGAAGAGCCAACAATCTGTGAGACACCGCTGGGAATGTCTTTGATATCAACTGCATTATGAAACAAATGGGGAAACCTCCATTAAGCTTTCTGACAGATAAGGTATTGATGTAATTCATACAATTAAAGTGAAACTTACTTATACGGGTGTTTTAGTTAAACATTTGAAATTGCCTTGCTCTAGGTTGTTTAAAGCAACACTATGAGTTGGTATCGATAAGACTGTGGGGATTTTGAAGGTAAATCTACCATGGTTTGCAATCACGTCACATGTTCTATGCATGAAATGTTACACTCTAGGTGAGAGGGCTTATGCCCACCAAGGACCCCAATTGTGGGACTCTCTTCCAGCAGATTTTGTGTCAGTAAACTTCCCATCCCTGGATGCTTCCAGTGAAACAGCACACTTCTGTAAACCTGCATGTTATGCTTGCATTATTTTGTGTGTCGGATTGAAAGGTTTTCACTAAAGTTCGTTGTGAAGCTTTTTTGAATAGCTTTTGCAAATGTAGCACTAATTTGCTAATTACTACTTATTCTGTAGCAACAAAAGCTGTTACTTCAACAGATATTTTTTACGCTTCTTCCAGGGTCGGTGAACCATGGCGTGTGAGGGAAGCACAAGAAACCTGGGGTAATGCCACTGGAACAGTACTTCTGTAACCGTACAGTACATCGGTGATGTGACCCACCTCTAAACAGTGAATTGCCATTGAAGTCAAAAGATATTGACAACTCTCATCAACATTGCTTGCTGGAATTCAAAATGATCTTTGGTCAAATCTTAAGAGAAAAAAAAAAAACAACTGGCAGCATGCTTGCACTTGAAACAATTGCCAAAGCACCAGAATAAGTAACCATAAATGAATAAATTTAATTTCAGAGATGGAATGTACATGGTAATGAACAAATACATACTAGAGCTATGTCAAAATTCTTCCAAATGTTTAATATGGTAGTTCAATCATTTAAAAGCAAGATTGAACTTACAGGTACTTTATACATGCAGCAGTTTTTTTTTTAACTTTATGACTACATACTTTACGAATAAGATACTGACTGATATTTATCAGCTGGGTGTACTGTGCAGGTAGGTCACAATACCTACTTCAAAACGTACCTTTCTTCTATTAACTAATGATGTCTTCAGCCAGAATATCACTTAAAACTAGGTAGTAAAATCAATGCAAAATGATGCTAACATTTGTACTGTCCAAAGAGAAATATGACATCATAACATCATGTTTCAAAACTGTTCCACTTAAAAACACCCAGTGCTCGGAGGTTGTTGATATTTTCTGTCAGAAAATAACTGAAATGTCACATCAGACAACATGCAAACTGACAATTAGATGGTCACTTTCAAAGACCTTGAGAAATTTAAGCAAGAAAATATGGGCATGACACATACTGACACAATATTTTCACTGGCTTACAGCTTATGATGGCTACTGTAGTCAAGGTAAAAGGAAAATTTCTATATATTACCGGACAACCAAAGGCTGCCACCTTAACTGGTACAGCCAACTCCCTGATACAACTGGTCATCACAACTGTATCCACACAGCTACAGTATTTCTTGAGGAACTGAAGAGTTAAGAACATATGTACAGGACTGAGCTTCATCAACACTAAAAATTTGACCTTCCCAGAAAATCAATTTCTATCTTAATTAACCTAGTAATTAACCTATGAAAAAAAAACAAACAAAATCAACCACAATATCTAAGCAAATGACATATTCAAAGTAGGCACACAGTGTAGTAAGTGCAGATGCACTGTAAAGACAGACACGATACATCCAATAATGGAATGTGATCATAAAAAAATCCAGCAGACACAACTGAGAGAAGACTCCCAACTACAGGTAACCAATACACCAGGATTATATGTACTAAAGGGCACAAAAGAAATACAATCCTGCTCTTTGAATGCAACTTACCTAGAGGAAATTCAGGTGGGAGCATCAAAAATGGAGCAATGACCACATTTTTCATGTTCCTCTCTTTGACACAGGCTGATATGAAAGAAGAATGGAACACCGTTACGTATCCCCATAAAAACTCCATCTGTTCAAACAACCTGCAAGGTGAGAAGGAAAAGAGTAACACCTTTGAATTATCCCAATCATCAATAATCCACGAAAAATGTTCCTTCAGGGAAAATGGAACTAAATTATACAACACATAAATTGAACAGGATGTAATGACATCTTCATTGAAAAACTCTATGAAAAATAATGAAATGCATTTGCAGGCTTGTTTGCACTTCTTTTCTAACATTTATAATGTTTAACAATATGACTGGAACTAGCCACCATCAGACATCAATCTTTGTAGGCATCTGACAACCAAATCCTACAAAATACAGAGAACATGCAGAGAATGAATGGTCAAATTCCATTTGAATATTTTTTCTAACAATCTTGAGATAAGCAAAGACTGAGAAAGATTAAAATGTTTCCATCTTTAAAAACAAATCCTCTCTTTGTTGCTACATTATCATCCCCAAGTGGCTGCTAAAATAAGAATGTTTCTCAAGGTTCCTTTTCTGAATATTTTTGTCAAGGTAATTAAATATAGTTTTATATTTTCTCTATTCACTATGTTCACACTGAGTTGCATGATATTTGCATGATTTAAGTAAAATGAAAATTATATCAAAATGTCATTTTGGTCTACAAGTTGGGCCATCTTTGCCACGCAATGTCATAATATCCAGCCTCTGGAGTACAGTAAAGTAGGCCATGGGACTTCTGGCCCAATGATGTGATAAACAGCCACCTTTCCATTAAGGGGATACATGTAGGTACAGTAGTTGTGACATTCTGTACATTTCACATGACTTTTTGCACTCTCTTCCTCCAAATGGAGTAAGAGCATACAGTGCCTCCTCAACAGATGGTAAAAAGTCATCTCTTAATACAAAAATTCTGTCGGAAAGTGCATCAGTCGAGAGTGAAGAAGAAAAAAACTTATTTTTCACTTGTCTTACATTGACATCCAATAGATAATGTTCATAATGAGTGTTTTATGCCTTTCCCTAGCATGTAACATGGAATAAATGCTTACCTGTACTCTGCAGTTAAAGATTAATGACTTTTTTTTAATATCCTTTCATGGAACCTGAAAATCAGACAACCTTGGTTGGGAAGGCCTACCAGCTGTGGTATGAAAGTCTTTTATTCATTGTGGATGGGCAAATTTGTCACAGAGCAATGCACTGGATTGTAAAATACAAATACTTTCCTTTCAAAACAAAGTGAATTAGAAGTGTAGGGATGACCGTATGGGCTAGGTTGGACTGATCTACAATTTTTATACATGGTGAATGGGGAAGAGGTATAGTAGGGTGAATTTTTTTTCAGGATAATAAATATTCTATACATAGTGTTAGCATCATGTACAAGGTCACCTGACCAATGATGTCAGGACCCAGTGCTGAAATTGCTGTCTGGTTTCGCAGTTTCAGTTACTGTAGTTTCAACTCACCGTACGTGCATTACTGTACGTGTGACGCATTCAAGCATATATGCGACTAATATCACTTCCATTTCACGCCTGCAAACAAAACAAATGGTGTTATATTAACAGGAACAGCAAAATGATGTATTATGACTTCACAATTAGCTTGTAGCCTAGTGTGAAGTGTTTTGTGGTACCCAGGTATAGCGCGGCCTAATATGGACAGTTGGTACCTACAATCTTGGACAAAATTGTTCCGACACTTTGTCATATGTTGTAATTATAATACTGGAATTTTAGGTGAGAGGATAACAAGAAACCCCGCACCCCGTTCCAATGTGGCGCTATAGAAGTGAATGTACCCTTTGAACAGCAATCCTATAGCCAACATTGAACGGGGGCACGGTGTGTCCCAAGGTATTTTGTCCAAGATTGTAGGTCCAAATTTTTGACCAGCTGGAACACTAATGCTTGTACCACAGGTCCACACAGCTGCAGCAGAGTAAGGAATAGTCCACTGGCAAGTTGTGAAAATCATCCACAAGGCCGAAACGTTCTTTGCAAATCAAAAAGCAAGTGCCACACGTGTAGGACATGCACATGGATTAATACACCATCAAAGTCTTGCAATAAATGGGTTTGTCTGGAAGCTGCGGCAGTGAGAGAAACGACTTCAGTTTACTTACTCAGCAGTGTCAGCTGCTTCCTGATTATCACTGAAGAGTAGCTGAGCATCTTTCCAATGACAACAGCTTCCTCCATGGTTTACTGTTATCAGAAGAAAAAAAAAAAAGATGAAGATGTATGAATGAAGGATGCACTGCACCTGTAGGGACAATGCAAATGACAGAACTTTGACTTATTGCGAGACAGAAGATGCAGTACTGTAGGGCAGTATCTCAAGCCTTTGGTGGATTGGACTGCTGGAGTATATAACTTTCAAGAGTAGTGTGGAATTCTTGTAACAAAACCATTCCCAGATTACAGTATCCACCTGTGTCAGTTTCACAGAAATGATGCACAAACCGTGTGTGCATACTACAGGACATACTGGTTTTTATTAATACTCAGCAGGTGAAAAGCCAGGTCAATAATAAGAATATTCTACCATATATACATATGAACAGTTATCTGAAAAAATCAAGGGCCCCAAGCACCATGGCCATAAGGACCATGACGTATTGGTTTCAATGTTTTACAGTTGTTCCATGTGAACTTACTACTCCCAGCCATCCGGTATGTACAGTGGCATGTACACTACCAAGTCCTGAGATGCTCCCTGCAGAGGCCATTTAATCCCCATCCCAGAGGCACCTTTTAGATATCCACATTGATTCCAGGCATTGCCAGTGAAGATTACCTACTCCAGAAATAGCTACAATCTTGGACAAAATTGTTGGGACACTTTGTCGCACATTGCAAATATAACACTGAAGTTTAGGTGAGAGGATAACATGAAACCCCGCGCCCCTTTCCAGTGTTGCGCTATAGAAGTGAATGTACCCTTTGAACAGCAATCCTACAGCCAACATTGAACGGGGGTGCGGGGTGTCCCAAGGTATTTTGTCTAAGATTGTCTGAGCTTTTTGGGAGCAATTTTGCAGCAAAATGTTGAAAGAAAATTGAACATTTTTGGACAAGGTGCATCACAAAAATTAGTTATCGCAGCCTGTGGGTCTGAGGATTTTCAAATTAACGTATTCTGAATTTCGACTATGAACATAACAAGTTCAATTTTAATTTGGGGGTTTACTTGTGTATGTTTTGTTGAAAACGAGTGATCATGAATGAATAGATTGTTTCATGGTTTTGTATGCGGACAGAAATGGTTGCGTTTAGAAATATTGATAGGCAGCTGGTGCATTGGGTTGCAAGAGGAGTGTTACTGCAATTGCAAAATGCTGGTACGAATCCCAGTTATAAGGCATTCTGAAGTAGCTCCACGTTCTACCAAAATGCGTAAAAGTCAGAACTGTTGATTCAGCTTAATATTAAAATAATGGTAGGTTGTTGGTAAAGGCAGACTTTTAAATTGTTTGCAGCTAAATCAAGATTTGGGACTGCAATTTTAACATTGAAAGAAGCTGGTAACATATGTAATCTTCAGTCTTGTAATCTACGCAATTTTTCCACTGGTTGCTTAAATTTTTCTTTCAAAACATTTGGTAGAACGTGGGTTTCATTAACCTATACTGTCGGACGCTGTTGTTAGGTCAAAGTCAGCTTGGATGGGGAGGCCGGGGTTTGATTCACGGCATGACCACAGTGTTTTTCACTGCTCAATTACCCATTTGTAAACTCAAATGTTTGTCAACTTCTTATTATGTATTCATATAACATAAGGTAATATGCATATATTAATATAATATATAGCTCTAACAAAAAAAAAAACCATACTCTGAAGTCCTTTGAAACTGCTTAAAATGACTAACATTTTGTAGTGCACCATGTGAGGTACAATAGAATGGGTGTCACAATGTCAATGTTATATGAATATGAACAAACGTCACATCTATTAAATTTGTATTTGGGGGGGGGGCGTTCTTTGGTATATTGATAGTGCACTTTTTTTACTCAGATTAACCTGAAAGTCAGGCATAATAGCCATTAAAAGGATGGTCTAGCCACAAATATAGCTTTGATATGTTGAAGAGTAAGTCAATCTGACCATCACAGTGAAACTTCCATTCAATTCCCATGTGTGGTTCCAGAGATATGAGCAGTTGAATTTGCCACATTTGTTACCAACAGTTGACTTGAAGCAATTTACACCACATTTAATACTTCAATATCTAGTGCTATCACAATGTGAATGTATGATGGGCATGAGAGTCTTGCGACCTTCACATATAAACCAGTACCTAAGCTGACCACCTATTGATTTCAAGGTCAAAATAATAAATTCAATAATAAAGAAAACAAAAGACTATTCAGTCATGTGAGAAGATGATGTCACTCCCGCTTGCCTCAAGTTCACAGTTGGTGGAAAAAGGGGTCATTTCAACTGGTAATATCTTGAGAACCACACATGGGAACTGAATGGAAGTTTCACCAGAATGCTTGGATAAACTTACTCTTCAACATATCCAAGCTAAATTTGTGGCTAGACCATCCTTCTAAGCCTAGCTACTTTAATACCAAACACCACATCATCACGGTGAACAATTTGAATAAATAACACATATACATCGAACTTCTTCAATTGACCACTAACATGTTGGTTCTTTTTTGGAGGGTTGTTTTTTGTTTTTGTTTTTTTTTTCTTCGGAACCTGTCTCAATGTCAGGGTCTGAGTCGAAAGTATGTCATTTGTATCATTCAAACTGTTTTAAAGTAGTTTCCTGGTCGACAAGATGCATTGGACTTATGATGGTACCTCCCCAATGACTGCACTTTATTTAGCACATTTAGTGCAAATACATGGATTTGACTGACTTACTGTATTCCTCCCTTTAATCTGTAATAACATTGACAACATTCACACAATAATATTATTACAGTAAACTAACTCCAATATAGGCCCCAAACACGCTGAACATGCACTGCTGATGTTTCTTGTTGCAAGGAATATCACCCCCCCCCCGCCATTTTGCCGTTTAACTTTTTTGAAATTGATGCTTTTTCCTGTGCCCAGCGCATGCTTCTGGCCCGTCAAAATTCTCAAACAATCTTGGACAAAATTGTTCCGACACTTTGTCGTACATTGCAAATATAATACTGAATTTAAGGTGAGAGGATAACATGAAACCCTGCGCCCCTTTCCAATGTTGCGCTATAGAAGTGAATGCACCCTTTGAACAGCAATCCTACAGCCAACATTGAACAGGGGCGCGGGGTGTCCCAAGGTTTTTTGTCCAAGATTGTAGCTGCAAGAGAGATTCTACCCCTGTTGAAAAAATGTATTACCACATAAATACATAACGAAATCCTGTCAAAATGTCATGTACACAGCATAATTAACCAACTTAAGTGACTTTTCTGGCAATTACATATTTGCTATGTACAATACTTACTCCAAGCTACCCTCCTAGAGTGATCAACACTTGATGAAAACCAAGCTTTCACCCCTGTGAACAAAGATTTGTTTCCAGCTTTGTCATACGCATTTTCCGATCTTCCTTTTCTAAGTCTACTTCTTCTCACATTTGAGGACATGCTCCTGGCTGAAAGCAAAGAAACAATTAAAACAGAATGTCTGCATTATGAGGCTGTAACTCTTAAAGGTGCTGTTAGTATGGATTACAGGGAAATAACAGCATGCTGTGAAACATGTACATAGGTTCTATTGAACTGCTACTTCTATCAAAAAGGCCTGAAAGCATAGTGCCATCACCGGTTGGTGCAGAGGATACAAAATAAATTTGGACTGCACATACTGTACGCCCAGTGTTCTGCCACAACTGTATTTGTCCTGCATGCCACAGAAATTAATGTGGAAACTGATGTGGGTGTGGAAAGTACAGTACATGTACAGTACAGTGAGCACTGGTACATGTTGGATGATTGGTGCAATGTTACTGTAGTTGCTGTAAGAACGTCAGAAAATGAGCATCCCATCAAAGCTTTGCCATCATACCAGGGGACTGTACAAGACAAACAGAGTAAAGATACAGCATACTGTTGTATACATGTAAAGGTAGAGTTGTCCATATTTGAAAATTTGAAATTTCAACACCAAAATTTTACACATAGTTGTTTAAATTGTCAATTACATATACAGTATGCCACAGTCAGCATCTACAAACTGCCATCCTTGGAGTGGGGGTCATGGGGAGGTGTTTCTCCCTACCTTTTGGAAAATTTTGGGCTAGAGCTGCAAATGCACTGCGATGAAAAATGGTGTGCTCAATCTTTTTCACTTTGTCGGGTGTTCTTATGCTCCAAACTCTTGTTACAATTAACCGAAAGAAATCCAAAAAGTGAGAAGTGTTATGGAACATTCGCGACCCATGTCATGCCAGCTTGTCTTCTTTTGAAAATAACACTGACACAATGCCGTGTAAATCATAATAGCATGCCAAATATATTGGGTGAAAAGCATATACTTTTCAGTAAGGGAGGCAGTATCATCACCCATACAACTTCATCAATACTAAATCATCTGTAACCATGCATGTAAGACTGAGTTTACAGTAGACCGAGAAAAGGAACAACTCAAGAGCTACATGCACACACACTCTCAGATCTAGTGCAACTTTGTTCATTAATTTAGAGCAAAATTCGCAGGAGAGCGCATTCTGCGTAACAAAAGATCTCCCTCAGCTTACACGCAAATTTAGCGGGGTAAATTTTTTTGCGTTCCTGATTAGTTTTGAGTTGTACTGTAGGTACCTTTTTATCAAATTCCACATATTAAGATTAATAAGCCTGTGTGATTCACCAAGCAGCCAGTGACTGCTGAGTTAACACCATTGAGTTTATGAAACTCTTTAAGGTCATAAATCATGTCACTTAAGCTTGGCATACTTCAGACAGGAGATGTCATAAACAAAACTGCTGCAATGTGACCTTCACACCAATTTATAGAAACACGGGGTAAGTAAAATTGGTGAGAAACCAGGAAAAACTATTCTCTCCATTGCTAGCAGTAAGATATTTTTAAGTGATATATAGGGGCTTGTTGCCTGCCAGAAAAGACCAACATTACCAATGGTGCATTTCCATTACTGGAAATGAACAGGTACTGTACAGTATTTGCAGCAAATTAAACCCTGTTCCCTTGTTCATAGTGAAAAAGCAGAGTGGTCTACATTAGGTACATGCTCAATGAGGCCTCCAGCTACAGTGTACAATGACAGACAGGCCTAGTCTAAAAACAGGAGGATCCACATAGGATCATACTGGAGGCCTAAGCCAGCAGTGGTATGGTGATTAATACTGTACACTGCAGAAGCAGTAATAACTAATAAGGTATATTTGCTAATCACTATCTCAGTGTATCATACTGTACAGTAGGTAGGAAAATGTACGAAAAGTGTGACACACTCCCAACGTGCAAGGTAAAATGTCATACTGTAGGCTAAACGGAATGTGTCAGAGCAAAAACTACAGCAGTGGAGCAGCCCACAGTGGGCTTAGCCTAATGATGGTAGGGATGTTGCAATGCCAAAACTTTTACCAGCAATAGGGCAAAAATAAATGCATTGAGAACTTGGATTTTCATTTGTAGTTTTCTCGGCATCTAGGCATACTGCACAGTTCCAAACAGCAGAAGGAGCATTGCATGCTCCCTTTTGTATCCCAAAATGCCTCAGTGGTAGTCTGTCAAAGGGGTGCTGTCTGTGAAATTTGCTGATTAGTAATAAGCTTACTGATTACTAGAAGGACTGTCTCTAAATGTTACAGTAGATACTGTAAAATGGATTGCCACATATTCAGCAGTGTGCTAGGGTAGGTCATAAAATTTAAGTCAACTCAGTGGCGGCAAACACCAAGTAACCTAGTCTTTGAAGCTAGGAGTAGGACAATGGTGGAACCCTAAAAGGCTGCAGTACTACTAGTAGTACTACAAGCCTACAAGTATAGTACATACAGTACACCAAACTTTGTGCACTGCCAAACTTTGCACACCCCTACAAAATAAGTGCAAAAAAGCAATGGTCTAAGCAGCTAGAAAAAGGTTTGACTTACATACGTTGTAATGACAAAAAAACTGAAACACTACTTTAGTTCATCGCCCTTGCCTGATTAGTCAACTATACATAATACAGTACTGCATTTGCACAGGAGAGGTAGGCTAGGCCTAACACCTCCTATTGGCGGTTGCCACTTAATGCTAAAAATTTCCAAATCAGGATTTTGACAATTCGATGAACTTGTTCATGACCACTACTCTTTTTGCTAGCTTGTTCACATGTAACTGCTAGAGGTTTATGCACAGGATTTGTTTACAAGGACACTCTTCATGTAACTCTTTATGCAAACATTAGTAAGATGCGCAGAGTTTGGCAGGTTTAATCGTATTGCTAACTGAAGCACAGGATGGTTACAATAACAGATTTCCAGATATCATTCCTACCAGATTGGGTCAAATTATAGTAAAATGAAAGTTCAGACTTACTATAACAAGACTATTGAATTCAAAGGGATTTTGAATTTCCGGCCGCTAAGAATTCCAACATTTTTACGTTAGATGCGCGATGTTTTATACATCCATGCTACCACCACAACAAAAATAGCTTCTTTCATACATACTGTAAGGCTTTGACGACCCCTTAACTTAGTCTGGGCCTAGTCTTAGTGGGTTCAGTATAACTAAGACTGCAAATGTAAGGTAATGTACTAGCCTTGGCCTATTAATTGATTAAGATAGTTTCACAACTATAAGTCAGAGAGTGACTGACAGCATGCAAGCTGGACCTAGCCCACTGTTCCCAAGAGGTGGATGGATGGCTGTTCAACTTTGGCCTACAAACGTAAACACCTGCGAATGCTTACAGATTTGTCTCTTCTAAGATTTAAGGTTTCTTTATTTATAAGTCTTTCTTAATGTCTGTTGGTTGGCTCAGAAGAGCATGGATAATCATATTCGTTTGAATCATAGTCCGAGGTAAATAAACACTTAGTATTGAGTGCTACTGAATGTAACTGATTTCTTGGGCATAGGCCTATAAACCTGTAAGCACATTCAGTTGGAATACAGTACAAGGGATCATTCGCAGACGTCTGTAGTAACTAAGTTAGTATAGTGCAACTGCACGCCAAGTCTGGCATTCGTAGTGATATACAGTGATACACATGCACATAACCATAAGTACAGTCCGGCTAAACACACTGCGGGCTAGAAGAAGATATGCTATGGTACGACAGGCCTTGGCTTCAGTACATAGTGATACATGTCCAGTGATAGGAAGGCTAGTAGTACAAATACAAGCTTAGACCTATTGATATTATTTACGTAACCCGGTCCCTATACTATAAACAACGCTCGACCTACACCTACCGTCTGTCGTGAGCTAGGCTATAGCCGTCATTCACAGCAACCTACTGTTAGGGAGCACGGGGAAGACAACTGTATTATGCTATCAATGTACATCATACAACCTTACTTGTCATTATTACTAGATGAAACAAAACGGACGAAAAATGGTGTAACACTCAGGTATCATTTCCACTATAGCCATATTATCGCGTAACCTTACGCTGAAAGATTAAACGCAGAAAAGGCGATCTTCATAGTAATTCTTTGTCAACAATTATGTTCGAGTCGACCGCGCCTGAACCGTACCTACTTATACGGTGGCCGACAAGGGCCAAGATAATATCACAGTTTTGACTTATTATCCTCGGAATTTTAAAGACCAAAACTCATCACCCCACACAGTTTCAGTTCTCCCAACCACCGTCTCGTCCCTCCACATGTGAAATCAAATCATTGGATCCCTGTGTACCCTGTGTAATATGAGCTACTATGCATCTTTTGAAATTGCTGCCAGTCAAAGACTACTGTAACTTAATTAGAACCAGTTCAGAATTTTGATTTCCGGAAGGTGAAAATATAGCTCAGGGTGATGAGTTACTGCCTTTAACTTATTATCCAACTAATTAAGCTCTCAAAATTTTGATATTTAATATGAAAAGTTTAATTTAATATTTTAGAATTATTTCAAAACTGATTACCTAAAACATTTCGACCTAATAATCTCTCCAACTTTTGACTTAAATATCTCAAACTTTAGCCACTTATTACCTCGAAACTGAAGTTTCTCTCATTATCTCAAGATTTTGGTCTTTTGTTCCACAATGTTGACATGTTGTCTCGAAATTTTGACAGTATGTCTGAAGTTTGAGTTAATCTCTGTTCTTTTTATGGGTCTCTGTCAGCCACCATATTTTTGTACAGTTGAGCATTAATTGAACGTGAATGCTAACGTCATGGCCGTACTTTCCCCATCATCGAATGGTAAATTCCCATGGACTGTGTCTCTTTTCCAAGATTGCATGACTTGTTAGTCCTGCACCTGCTTGTTAGTGTTTGGCTACAAGTGGAGAGTTAGCTTGGTGGTTAGAGTATCCGTCTTGCAATCAATGGGTCCCCGAATCAAATGCCGGTGGAACCAATTGGATCCAAATTTGACTTGTTCAGTAAAGCTGTTTGCAGTGGTGAGAGGGTTATTTGGATTCATGTTGTCCCATTTAGGTCTCAGTTGTCGGCTTCAGGTTGCTTGGTACAGCTGATGGACTGCTGAGCTGGGCAGGTTCTCCACCCCTCCGAGCCTTTGGGGACGTTACAAGGCGCTCCCGGGAGCAGGTTTGGGTTTGCATGGCATGGTTTGCATTGGCGCGGCGATTGTCTGGTTTCACCCCTGCCTCGATATCCTATGGACACTTATCGAAAAGAGTAGGCGAACTGCGCCGGTGTTCATCCAACATGATATAGGTTCCTTGATGAGCCCATATGGGGGCTTCCTGATCCTCAACTTTCAAATTCAAGTGGAGGCAGATCTGTAGCTAAGGTCAGAGGCTGTGATAAGGTCATATCAGTAGGGAGATCCAGAGTCTTACGAACTTCTTGGGGTACAGTCTTCAGGAAAAGGCAACTATCATTCTCGACGGACGTGGAACGAAAAGAAAATATGCTTGAGCTACATATGTATCCAGCCTTGAAATTGGGATATCATATCAGCAACGTATGTCACTTCAGAGTCTCTTGAAATATTGCAAGAAAATAGATTGTGATCATGGACCAATCCAAATTACGACTGAAAAGGTGAATCGAATCAGATTTATAAACAGTAGGCCTATATTAGACATGGAAATGTTCAACTCGTTGACCATTTCAATCTTTAGAGCCTCATAGAGTTGTTTTGTGAAATTCACTTAATTTTTCTAAACTGGTAAAGTTTCCTTCACATGTGACAAATGGTCAAAGTAAGGGATCTCAATGTTTCACAAAGGCCCACAATGGAACATTAATGGGTGAGAAAGTAACGATTCAATTTGGTTTTTGAAAATTCCTGACCAGACCATTTTCATAATAGTGCTAGATTCACATGCACATAACCAGTACAGTTAACGGTCAAAAATTCGAAAATTTTGACAGTGTCCAAAACTAGTGGATGGGAAACTTGACGAACTTCGCATACGGTATGCTAATTGTACGTATTCTCATGTGTATACCCTTCAAAAAAATCATCGCAACTTTATTGATATCACCTCAATAAACAACTCCAGGTGAGTTCCTGTGAAAAAAAAAACAAAAGCAAAACAAAAAATAGGCCTATCAATCCATGAAAATTAGTACGTTTAGGTGATACAAGAATAGTAATGAATTGTTCATCCTCTTTTATTTGTTCTTTAGTACTTGGTAAATATTTTGGGGCTGAACACACAGGTGTACGGGCGACTAGATTTTTTTTTTTTTTTTTTGCGATGAATGGGGGGGGGGGTGAGGAGGGGCACAGAGTTTTTATCCACAACGGTTTTTCCATTAGTGTCCAGTGGAATACATCACTCCTGTTGCTATATGACTCATCTCGGCGAAATGTCTACGTCGGAACACTTGTGATTTGCAAGACTAGTTGTCATTGCAATACTTCATATCAACCACTGTGGCAGAAATCATCATTAAGAACGTCAGAATTTGCCAAGCTTGTCATAATCTCGGATAGGCCTATAGGTGTTAACAACGCAGAGTAAAATTAATCAATCTATTACGGTACAAAAGGTAAGAAGACAAACAACAAATGGATTGTAATAGGTAATAGGCTATATATTGACACCACTACGACAAAAGTAAAATTAAAGAAAAAAAAAATTTAATGGTTTAGTGCACATTGAAACAAATGATAAGCGTTTGACTAGACGCATCTGATCATTCCAAGTGGAGTAAATTAAACCAAGTTTGGACCTTTGTAATTGGTTTATTGATGTCCTAACAATCGTTTGGAATTTGCTCATGAATGCTTAGTGATGTCTGACGTCGGTTGGTCTCGTGTGATTGGATCAACAATGCCAAATGATGGTTTTGAATTGTGTGATTGGTTCTTGAATGACTGCAGCTTAAACTGTGATAAGGTGTTGGTATTGGAATTGTTAGAACACCATTTGTAACATTATCATATTGAAGAATCGTTATAAATGTAGTCCACCACACCAAAATCAATTTCTGCAATGATGCTATATCGCTCTACCGATGTATTAAAATTTAAAGGTGCTTATAATTTGTCGTCACTTGAGATTTCCTCATTCTGTGAGTTTGTGTTTATTCCGTGACAGAAGTAATCTCTTTATGACAGGAAAAGGTAAACTCTGACGTGAAATCTTTCATTTGTAGTCACTTTTCGGAATGATGACATTCTATTAACTGAGAGAAAAAAATAAATAAATATGGTTAGCGCGCTAAAGTTGTAACAAGACATATAAAAAGATTTATACAAGGGGAAAGGACCATGACGCATAAATTAAAGAGGATAGGCTGGAACTGGGCTATTGTTGAAAATCGTAAGGTGAGAAAACCAAAATGAAGTAAGATATTTCTCTTTTCTTCTCTATGTGCGACGCAATTGCATTACCGCGACAGAAATAACGAGAATCCTATACCGACAAGTATGTCACTTTAAGATACTGTACACAGCAAATTATACCATAGCAGAGGTTACATTCTCATTAAAATAATGGGTATAAAAAGCACATAAAGGTTAACCTTGTACACAGCAACACACCTGAGAATTATCCCACTTTCTTGTGAAGACTGCCTGTACATCTACGAGAGAGATACACGTCAACTTCTGACGGGACAGTTTGCAGCCAATAAGCTAGCTTGAGCTCGCTGGAATCATTACAAAGACCTTTTGTCGTTCAGTGAACACAGTTTACAGTATCGTTTGACATGTCATGTCTTAAAGTACGTGTGAAACGGAAAACACATTTTGTAATATTCGGACACAAAAAGTTAAATGTAACCACAATTTCCATAAAAATCCATCAAAATATACTTTTTTTGTAACCATATTTCTGTTTTTCAATTGCATCATGAATAAACAGAAGTCAAAAAAGCAAATCTGGGACGTCAAGGGGAAGACGATTCCTATGGTATTCCCTATTTTATCCACATGCAGGCATTTACGTAACCTTGATCTATAAGACGGTTAAAAATGCATGCTATACGCCGGGGGGGGGGGGGGGGGAGGGGTGGAAGCATGTATTGTCTCATTATCAAAGATCGATATCAGCAATTGTGAAACCCATTAATTACGTAATGAAGAGAAAAATATATATGCACCTATCGAAACAAATACTAACACTGTGCAACACTCCACATCATCGGTTTTGCATTTTCATCAAATTTTGAAAACTAAAAAAGGTAATATAGCAATATAGGAACAGACTACAAATGGAGCCAGCTCTTTTCTCGATGCATACCACTTGGTCCTTAAATATCATGATCGTATAGTTGAGCAAATTGTTACTGACAAGAACTATACGTTACTAAGCAATCAAAAATGAAACAAACTATCAATTGTGATGAGAAGAACAGAGAGCGGCAAATATACGGTGGATGTTTAAAAGCACTGGTTACAGCAACATACTGTCAATGGCGATGATTGCATTTGCATATATCTATGAACCTACAATAAATAGTCATGCGTCCAGAAGATGTTTGTTACGTCAGTTTCCACGTTTTGACTTTGCACTTTGTGTAATGCCAACACCTTTAATTTTCGTCACTGATTGGAATGTATATAGGTCATACTCCTCCATAATTGGGACTTTCAGCCTAACGTCTGGTTACTACGAAAACGTCTGGTGTTCTTTTACTGAGAAAAACTAAGAAATTCACACGTATTGAGAAGAAAGTTCATGGAAACTTATTTTAAGATACATTTTTGTTTGTTTTTGTTGAACGTAATATCAAACATCTCTGGTAACGAAAGAGATCATCTGTTGATTACTGCCACCTTAAAAAACCTACCCTTAATATACAAAAGAAAGTGAACAAGTAACATTGGACGTATGTATAAAAAAAATCATCGATACCCACGCACAATCAGGTTCTCCCTTAAAATAATTAACAGACGTGGTAGCTAAGAAGATAAGTTAGTTTAGCGGGACCAGTTACCTAGAACAACTAAACAAGTGCAAAACAACGATGCACAAACCACATGTAGCGGTACTATAAAGAGTTGTCAATAATTGTGAAATTGTTGGTCTATGTTTGCAGCGGGAAATGAAGCTATCACCACGATCATTTACCAACTGGTGATAATTCAGTTTTATATCTTTCCTGTTCTACTGTATCCAGGCGGTGCGTGGTGGCGTCTGCGGTAAACAAGGACTCCAACAACGACCACAACGCACAGCAACACAAGTGATATGGTGGCGCTGTACACAGTCAACGCCGTCGATTGCCAGCCACCGGAGCTGGAGTTGGCGTCTGTTGAAAAACAAAGAGCAAAAGAATCCCAATAAGATGTTGATAATCTGTAAATATTAGGACTGATGACAACAATAATTATGATCACAGATCTTCCTTCACAAAACCTACAATTTGAGCCAAAGTCCTGAAGCGTTTTTTTCTTTCCTATTTCCACAAACATACGCTACAACTTACTTGCGAAGGATAGACCGGCAGTACTGTAAAGACAGAAAATTTCGAACTATGTCTTGGAGGATTATCTCTGCATCTTTTCATTCTTACTGGTTAAAAAATTACAGCCGCCCTCCGATTTACGGAGTGTTACTTCCGGGAAAGCGATAACAACTTCTTTTAAAGAAGTCTAGTCTGATTGGAAGTTGGAAGAGATTGATTATCCACTCGCTGAAGTGGTATACCGTGTACTCTGCAAGGTATTGATCGACCACACCAATTTTCGTGGGAGGTTGCCATTAATTATTATTGTAATAGCTCCATGTGATCCTTGTGTGAGTAGAAAAAAGAAAGAAAGGAAACGTGACTCTAATCTCTCCCCGGCTCTCTCGGCATTTTTATTTTAGTAAACTAAAGGCCACTTCTCATCTCACTGTGCAAACCGATTACCTCGAAAGAGCAAATAATCTTGAAGGGATCATCAGCGATCGTCTGCCAATATTGATCTAACGGTCAAAGAGAACTGAGGTTATTGATATATTGGGAGAATAATCACGATAATATCATTTCTTAGGCCAAACTTCCCCAATTAAGTTTTATGAAGTTGCTTTGGGGTAATGCCGAGGGATATATGTGTTACCTTGCCCTATTCCCTTGGCTCCTTTTTTTTTATCTAATTCAGGTTCAGCTCAGAAGCAAACACTGTAAAAAATATCTGCAAATTTACAGAAAAATAAAACAAAGAAATAAGAATTAAAGAAATTGTCTGGAAACTAATTACCAGAACATTTCTGTATTCCTTTTGCATTTCTTTATTTTATTTTCTCACTCAGGGAGTGTAAATTTACAATTTACATTTTTAACAGTGAAACGTTTTGCAGAGTTGTTTTTTTTTTTTTTTTTTTGTTACATTTAACAGCAAAATATTTTCCCAAAATGTTGCAAAACGTGTTCTATTTCAAATGGCCCCTATATGCAAATATTTTCACAAATTTTTGCAAAGTTTGTTCACTTTAAAAAATTCAGATATTTTCGCTTGTTGTTCAGGTTTATGGTTGGTTATTTCAGGTTGAGGGAACGTTCGAAATGTTTATTTTTAATTATTTTTTTTTTTTTAATATTCTTCATCAGCATCTATGCAAAACACACCGCGAGCCACATGTGACATCCGGTCACGTGTGACATCCGGGTCACGTGTGGCCTTAAGTAGACTGGTTCGCGACGATGAAATCCCATAAAAAATGTTGGAAAGTATGTTGGCATAGTCATGAATATAATGTCGGTATAATGACTCTCAATGAACATCCTTTGTGAATTGTGTTTGTACTTACGAATATGTAACTTAGTAAAAAAAAAGGTGATAATTCTGAAGCAGTGGTCACAGAGAGCTTAAAGTTCCAGTTCGTTATTACAAGGATAATGTGCACTGTTAAAAATGTAAATTGTGAAATTTTAAATTTACAGAAAATAGGATAAAGCAATACAAAAAGAATACAGAAAAGTTCTGGTAATCAGTTTTCAGACAATTTCTGTAATTCTTATTTATTTATTTTTTTTTGTTTTATTGTCTGTAAATTTACACACATTTTTTACAGTCACAAGCTCTCAACAAATGTTGCTGTAAATCAAATATTCCGACAAACGTCGGGGCTCTTAACTCCATGACTGTTAATGGAAGATAATTCTAAAGAATGTGGTGACAGAGAAAATGGATTTTAGAGTTTATTACACAACAGGAGTCACTGACGTCAATTTACAAGCTTTAAATAATTTTCGGTACACTTTTATTCACCATTGTATCTACTCTTAGTGCACCTCGTAGGGAACCAATTTGGGTTTAGTCAATTGGCGACACCGAGGCATGAGAAAACTCACCAGCAGTACTGGTCCCTGTGATGCGAATCGGACCTGCTGAAACCCGTCTAGAGAGAGTAATCTGGCTGGCGCGCTTACGTCGACTGACAGCGGGGCAATTTCCAGGCAAAGGGCATTGGAATTCATCACTGGGACAAATCTTCAGCTCGCAATGAATGTATATCTACCAATGTATTGAAGAACAAAAAAAGAGGAACCGATTGAACAATGAGCCAATTTTATATTTAAGTTCCACGTACACTAGTCATTTTTTTAACACGCTACAATATGGACACACTGGCACACGAACGCGTAATAATATATATGTGCAAATAATATGGTAATCTAGTACCCTCGATCCCACTTTAGTTGGACAGTTCCATTGATTTACATGCTACACAAATTTAAACTGTCACCTGGTATATACCCTAAAAAACAAAAACAAAACTCAAACCTACTGAGATCAAATTATATCTTTGAAAGGGTGCAGACTCAAATAAAAGTATTTTTTAAATATGCTGAAAAATTGTTGCATATTAATTGTAAGAGCAGTAATTCCCGCTTTGTTTTGGACTAACAAGCCTGTAGTTGCAACGGCGGACGTTGGCAGTGCCCTTTGACTTACAGTATATCCATGACATCATGATGGTGACTCTCCAAAGTATATCTGTAGAAGCTTTTTACTGTATTTTAATATTTTACTTATATAAGTATACTCACCGAATCGCTGTCACTATCTGTGAAGCGAAACACGTTCATGTCAAAAGCAAAGTTTTGGTTGGTGGATGTATCAGTTCGGAGATTACTGACGTATGACGAAGTTGGGCATCTGAAAAAAAAAATGAAACTTATCTGCAGGAACGTAGGAATGAAAACAGAAAACAACATAATGCTTAAGCAAACAATTACCTTTTCTTAAAATACTTTCATTGAATCCTATAAGCTAGTGCACTTATTGCCTGAAGGTCATTTCCTTCCACACTCGCCTTTGACTACGATTTTAACAAAAAAAAAAAAAGCTAAATAAAGACAACGCAAAATAAATTTTAAAAAAATCTAATTTAAATAGACTTTTTGCAGTGCATGAAAGAGCAAATGTATTTGGGTAACGTTGCAATTTTATATTCCCCACCCTTCATCAATGAGGTCAGCGTATCGGAAGTATGAACTGGACGGTTCCGGTGTTGCATAGCAACGTATGGGAAACAGGTCGACTCTTCTGACGTAGATGACCTCTGCCCGGAGATATATCAAATCGTTTGTGTTTACTCTGTCGTCGCCTGTTATCTCACTGGAATAATCTGATTCGGCGTATGCGGCAAATACCATTTCAAATTGCCCATTGCCTTCCAGGTCCTCGGATACACTGCCCTGAACAACAGCAGACGACGAGACGATGTTGTCCTGGTCAAAGGCGCAATCTACGTTGATAGTCAAAGATTCCTGGGTTGTGATTATATCGGTCGTGACAGCGCTCTTGACCGTATTGCTGTAAACTATTTGACCTTGGACCTCATCGACCTGCACGAAAATGAGAAGTATATCAAGTCATTGGACAGCAGCGAGTGAGAAATACGTATATAGTCTGCGAAAATGGAGGCGTGGGGATGACGTCATGAGAAATGGGACGGAAGCAACCGTGTCAACTCTGGCGTTGATATGACAAGAGAGTGCACTGGTGCAGTAGGCTACGTAACCCACACTTTGTCCAGTTAAATCGCTCGGAATGCGTACTTGAATATTGCGTGTGTGTCACTTGGATGTCGATATTGAAAGAAATGTTGTAAAACAGTTTCTATAATCATTGCATAATTGCATGAAACAAAGTCAGATGAAGTCAAATTCATTACTGACGCTCCGCCCTGGATAATGTTCCACAATTCCCTTAAACCCCTAGAGCTAAAATCCCGATTGTTCTACTAGCCGAGACACTCTGTATTTTCGTATCACATTGTAACTTTACCCCCGTCCCCCTGAATGCAATTACCCTTGTGACGCCACTAGAGCCAAAATGAAACCTGATAGAGCCCCAAAACTTGATCAGAAATTCTA
The DNA here is from genome assembly GCA_021234535.1 of Stichopus chloronotus. Classification (NCBI taxonomy): domain Eukaryota; kingdom Metazoa; phylum Echinodermata; class Holothuroidea; order Aspidochirotida; family Stichopodidae; genus Stichopus; species Stichopus chloronotus. The sequence goes on from CM037836.1 coordinate 10,067,052, forward strand.
AATTCAGGAAAAAGTTATTCCCGCGCCCCCCCCCCCCCCCCCCTCAGAAATAGTGACAAGCTTACCCCGATGACACTCAATTTGAAATCTGAGACCTAAATCTTTGTCTATTGCCCTAAATCGGAAACCCCATGGCTTCCGGCATAGATTACATTGTAACTGGATTTCGGTTGGTATAAATCAATATTTCAAGGACCTAAAGGGAAATAGGGCGTTTGTTTTACAGGAAACATCCATACTTTTGAAACCAATGTTTGTGGACGCAGAATGATAGATTATTCAAAATAAGGAAGGACAGTGGCCTTCTTTTTAAGAAATAAGCTTCTCACCGATAGAAATTTAGTTATTTGTTGCTCAACAGTAATTTGTTCACCCAAACTTTTCAAAATTCAAATGATGCATCTTCCGTTACTCATCACATGCATAATGTTTTGAGGAGATGAAGCTTTGGCAGATGTTTATTGATAAGTCCGAATGGTTTAACAATGATTAAAGCTTTTTCTTTTGTATGTCATGTTGGTGTATCCTAAACGCCCTATTTCCCTTTAACAAATGAATTAAAACCCGCACATGGTGGAACTGAACCAACAAAATACGTAATCGTGATGCTAAATTATATTGTGATTCCAAGAATTAAGACATTAAAAGTCTGGATAGCAAGATAAAATTGTTACTTAAGAGGCAAAACTTCTATAGGACTTCGTTTCCTTTCACATATCGGTGTGACGTATCTCACCTCAGCTGTGGTTCCGCACTCTGTGTAAGAACTGTTAACAAAGAGGTATTCGCCGTCGTAGTAACTCCCTTGACAGCCTCCGAGGGTAACACTCTCAACGCCGACGTCGCCCCCTAAGAGACCTCCTGGTATTTCCACAATGAATTTATCCGGATTGCAGTACAGTGAGATACTGTTCGATAAGCTAAGCTCTGCAAATGACAAAAGTATGAAAGTATCTTGAATTATGTGCATCAAGTATACGCATATTATCCAGATAGTACTGACGTTGCAAATAAAAGTAGCCCCCCCCCCCCCCCCCTTTTAACACTCGTACTCACTCGTTCTGTGGAATGGTGCTATGCAGATTTCAAACCTAATTATATCTTTGTAAATGGTGTAATGGCACGTTCTGTGTCGAATATGCCTTTTTTTTTTTAAATACTGTAACATTTATACATGTACAGACACCACGAACAATCAATGATCTTCACTGAAGCATACGTCCGTGCTATTCCACCAGGACACCCTGCAGAAAGCGTGAGAGAGAAACGAATTTCGTTTGAAATATTCCAAGGGAAGTGTATTTATGTTTGTGTTTGTACAGGCAGGAACACGTTTTGATGAAAGACCGACGTGAGAATCCTGTAACGTTCTATACGTGAGAGGCCCCCGTCGAACTCAGGTTAGCCCGCCATAGGTATAGGTACTGGCTTGCTTTCTTTTCTGTCAAATACAATCTCTTGAAACACACGCAAACTATTGATGATAGTTGCATACAATGTCCCGCTGTCCACTAGGCCTATTAATTAAAATGTGGGTCAAACTTCGCAGTGCGTTTTTCCGAAGTGCCATGAGAAACTTAATGTAACGAACGTTATGTTACGTCATTTGGATAAACCAGTGCAAATGCTTTATTACTCGGCTATTGAAATAAATTTGAATCTTCCCACAATACTGAATTTGTCGGTTGAGACCTTCCAAGACGGTTTTCCTTGTTCTTGTTCTTGATAGGGGCCTACTTTTAGGACCTGTATACACCTTGATCGCTCGACGTTGTCTTTATGTAAAGAGAAACTTGACGATAATAGCAAAAGGGGATATATTAGATTGAATTTTAGCGAATTTTTGTTGAAAAGACAACCTTCTATATGGGCCAATGTGGTAGTGGAACGACATTTATCACCGGCTGCATTAGTACTTTTTTTTTTTCCAAAGCACATACCTTTTACTTGAAATTGGAAACAGCTTAAGTTTCGCTTTTCTTACCGTAGCATGTAGGCGTGACCCCTCCATTCTTCCAATCGCCATCCTCACAAGTATCTGTCACCGTTGTGGTTGCGTTGGTTCCGTAGCCTCGATCACAAATAAATTCTATGCTCTCTCCATGAAGGCCTGATCCGATAACTTCACCGTTCGCTGGGGACGATGGTAGTGTACAATCCTCTGAAAGTAAATTTTTAGCGAATGTTTGACTGCCAAAGTGCATAAAAAAACTGTATATTAAAGTGATTTTACTGCAAAATTTAGCAAATGGCTCTCTTCTTTAAAAAGATAAAAGCCTTCAAAGGTAGGTTTTTAAGTAGCTACAACATACTTCACAACGTATATGTTTGCCCAAAAGATTTTTCCTGAAATTTTGCAACTAGAACTTGTAGGCTTTTTCATATTCAAATGAAGCTAGTTTATGACTATACATACTTATTTGAATACTTAAATCAGTATATGTATTTAATCTTCTACCATTTTTTTCATTCCAGAACATGAGGAAATTATCAATACATGCATAATCAGGTATTATGGCATTGATAAAATGTGGGCAGGCACATTAGAACCCCCGGGTGAAAAGCTCGTTTTTGCCGCAGTCTCTAATCAGTACATTGGGCGACATAATCATAGATCTTAAAAAGCGCCCTCTAATGTCATTTCGTGCCATCAGATTTTCCACTTTTTGTAGATAATTGCTTCAATTCTAGTAATTTGATATTCACTGACGTTTTATAAACCCTCCTTTCCTGTGTTATTTTGTTTGTGCACCACCCTAGATGTCCGCACAAAATTCCGGGAGGGGGGTGACAAAACTTTCAGTTGATCGAATTGTAGTTAGTCTCTGATGAAAAAAGAGGTTCGATTCTTCAGTCTTTGTCAGAGTGGGGGGCTGATCGATAAAAGGGTTGGAGTAGGGGCAAAAAATTTCACCATGTAAGCGGAGTGCCACCATAGTTGCGTGCGTACTTATCGTACAGTGAAAACGTTTGTATGAAAGTTAATCTAAAATTCTAGTAAATGGCACTTCCTTGACACCTGACCTTTGGAATTTCAGTAATGTGATTGTTTTTATTTTTAGAATATATATTAGGGAATCAACACTTCTACTGCTGAAGATTGTTATTATATTTCTTCATTATTTTTTCTTCAGGTTTCTATTTTCCAGAAGACATGTCCCCCTTCCCCCCCTCCCACCCCCGTGCGGAATCTCATGTGTAGCACAACTTGTTAAGTTCTAAATCTGCGACCTTGAAAGGAGACTTTTCGGGGTGTGTCAACGTCTGCTTGACCATTTCTGAACAGATGATTATTATTTTCTTTTCTTCTCATGATGACTTCTTTTCTGCACTCTACTTTCATACCCTGCTTCGTAGCACTTGGATTGTCAGCAAGAGAAGGTAGAACGAAATTCACGTTTCTCTGAGGTATAGGGTAGAAACTGTTTGTATATTGTCGGTTTTACGACATTGGCTCACGGCATGAGAGAACACTACAGATAGGAGGTTCACCAGGTGTCGACTGGATGTCTACTTTTCAACTCACTGTAACATTTATCTGGGACCACTCCAGATATGACTCCATCATTACATGTGACGGGGAAAGACGTTTCTTGTTCATAGGAATAACCATTTAGGCAGGCAATATCTCTGACAGAGCCATGACTGATTGCAATTTCCTGTTCGGTATTCGAATTCTCAACGGCGGACACAGTACATTGCACTGTAAAAGTAAAAGAAAAAAGGCACAGTAGTATGCATCATACATGTATGTATCAGTGAAAATTACACTCAGCTATACCGTATGTGATCCATTCGATCACACTTCACTATCTCACGATCGCGATAAAAGAATTACGGCCGTTTTCCAGACGTCCTCGAATTTGGTCTATTGCACTGATCCTAGTATGGGAGGCAAATTACCGCAACACACACCACTGGAAATTTATCTATCAGTTTCCAAAATGGTTCGAATGCACGTTGCAATTATGAAAAAAAAAAAACAAACATCAATGCCATTGAAAAAGTCAATACATACTTTTTATTCAAAAGTAAAGGAAAGATTTGTTTATTTTTTGTATAATATATTATTTGATTTTTTTTTAATTCAAAAGGATCTCTCCTCATGTAACTATTACATACTTTAACTAGCTATTTGTTCCAACAAGGCTTACATGTTAGCACTTCAAGCAGTTAATGTTCACCCTATAGTGTAGCCATCTTTGTGGAAAGAATTTAACTTAGTTAACTTAGTTCTGTACTTTCATGATCCAATTGCAGATTGTTGCACGGTATGATTTTTGTTTTGTAACCTTACACTCTCCTAGTTGATAACTGATGTTATCTTCACCAAATGCATATACAACAAACGGGATCTCCATGCAAATAGAATACATAAAGTAGTGGAGTATAATTGCCTGACTTACAGAAACACTGAGGAACCTTATCCCAGGTCCCGTCGGACTGGCAAATAATGTTTGAAGAATCTCCCGATTGCAAATCACTCCCCTCATAACAATTCACGATTGCTCTATCCCCTTCGATGAATGGTCCGTCAGTAGTGAGGTTACCGTTTCTAACCGTCGGCACTTCGCACTGAACTGAGAAATAGACAATAATTTGACTGAATGCCACCAAAAACACACAAGGCGGTAGCTTTATTCAATTGTCTCCAAGGAGTGACTATACTCTTTAATGTGGGGAAAAATACACAATTATGAGGTTGTTATTTTCCCCTTCGCTTCAAATAAATCCACTTTAGAGTATGAATGTAAGCCTAAAATACACACCCTGAGTATAAAAATCCCACAAATTATTCCATATTATTTGTAGAAAATCAGTAAATAAATTACTTCAAAAACATATAAGAACATCGTTACAAATCTTATGCGATGAAATTCTTGGAACCAGATGGTAGATTAGTCCACCTAGTTTAGAATAGTATCGCACATGCCTCTGAGACGTTTCAAGCTAGTCTCCACAGAGATGTGGATATTCTACTTATATTCAATCATGTTAATAACGAAACCATGTTCTTAAACCCTTAAGTTTAAAATGCTATTCAGCAAGTCTTAGTAATTTGAATTATATCCATGTATACATCCTTTTCCTTATTGTCAGAACTTTGCGCATTTAGTCTGACAAGTCAGTAAACAGTGACCAATTTGGTAAGTAGATAAATAAGGTTAGAAACAAAGCATTGTGCAGATGATAATTCCTTCTTGGTGAATTTGTGTCACCATGTATTCTGTCTGTTGGAATGCCCCTTGTTAATTAACAGAAAAAGCAAATGCAGAATCAACTGCCCAAAACCTTTATATCAGACTGTTGGTAACAAGACTTCCTTATCATGGACACTAAGAAAAAAAGCAAGCAAACAAATTACTCAATTTGAATCAGGGGTAAGTGATCCATGCAGTCTCATGTTTTATCTTACTTGCACAGGTCGGTACATTGGCAGGGTTCCAAATGTCTTGTGCATCACATGTGGCGGCAGTTGCTCCATTTAGCCTGTAACCCTGATTACAGGTATAGCTTATGGTGGCTCTTGCATTGTAAGTCTCCTGATCTGGAACCACGTTCAGTTCTTCTCCAACAGATGGTTTTGCGCAAGTAAATACTATAAAGGAAACATCCGTCGAGGAACAGTTTGGGGGTAAAGCCGTTCAGGCGAAGGGACAAGCATAAACAATTTCAATTGGAATTCATTTTACATATGTTTTAATGTAAAGTATACATGTACAATAATAGTGCAGTTATGCATATATACAAACATGTAAATGGCAATGGATAGATAGAGGAAACTGTATCATATCTAGTGACCATATAGAAATTAGTCCAGCCTGGGGGGAAAAAGCAAGCAAACAACAGTACAATACGAAATCAACAGATAAAACTTGTTGAGAAGTTCTTCCTTTATTTACAGATAAAGTCCGGGCAAGGAACATAAATGCTCACTTTTTCAATCATTTCAAACCATTTTATTTCACATTCTTGGCGTTTTCAAATGAAATTGGGTAAGTTGGGAAAACACGGTATGTTCAAAGATTCCGCCCAATAGAGATTCTAACACTATGCATGTACTATGCGAGGACAGAGCCCGTTATTATGAAATTAACAGTGATAGCGGTGATTTGTGACGTAGTCGACGCCCAGCTCTGATTCACGGCAACCATGCAACCTGATACCCCTACATAGTTAGTGCAGGGCATAATATGGATGCTACAAGATTAAATGGGTCAACTGAACACATCAGAAGGGGAAAGTCTCTTCAAAAGAATACATTACCCAGTTTAAGACCGCGCTGCCACGATGAACAATAGTTTTAAGACCAATAGCTCAAGGAAAACGCAATATTTATCAAGTAACAAGAATTCGAATTTTTTTATTACCACAGACAGGGATGCAATAGCATCGGGTAACCTGAGTCGATCACCTAACAAACATTTTAATCCTAAAAGAATGAAAACTTTCGATGTACGTAACTTACAGAAATATTCAAAAATGTGCACATATTATTGTAATACCTTTTGTATGTGTTGAAAATGAGTAATTGCTTGGAAATAGGCTTTGGATTTAACGCGGCCGTACATAACATTAGGCTTGCGATTAAACCGTGGGTCGATCACATCAGAATAAGATCTATCAACATACTGTTTATTACCAAATTAATACATACCAATGTCAAAATAAGGATGAAAATATTGTCTCTTCTATCAAAATTTTAAATTACAGTTTTACCGATGACATTCTGGCCAATATTGTAGTACGATTTGAAACATGATATTCAACAATAATGCTGAGACGTAAAAATGTAGCTGTGAGTAAAATGCTTCCATGGAAATTAAAAAAAAAAGTAACACGGCAAATACTGGTTTTTGATGTTGTTTGAGGTAAATACAATGCAGGCGGTGCTTACATTGGGAATTCCGTTGCGTTCACACGGCCTCACTTGAGTTTAGAATGCATGATTGACTCATAGTACTTATCGACTCGAGGTACACCTAGTATAAACCACATCTAGGACAACCTGCAGGTAAGTTGTCGTGAATCAGATCTGACCGTATAGAATACGTCGCAAATCACAGGGATCACGGTCAAATAGGTAACAATGGGCAGCGTCTCCCGTAAACATGTTATAGAAACTCTGTTGGGCTTGATATTTGAACATGAGATTTTCATTTCAAAACGTCAAGAATACGAACGAAAATGCTTGAAATGCCTTCCGTAAGTCAGAAGACATGTTCCTTACTTGTAGAGATCTAGTTACAGATTCAACAGATTGAGAGTGAGAGAGAGACTGCCATAGTAGGTTGAAGCAGTGTTAAGCTTCCCCCTTTGGAGAGTGTTATGATGAGTTACCCTAAATAAATTGCTGTTACGAGTATTGATGGAATTACTGCAAGCAGTCGAGTGGCAAACAGCTTCGGAAGACGCAGTTGGTAACTTATTATTACAATAATTTTACACAAAACATCAACAACTATAGAAGAACTGCATGTCCTTTATCACAAGTAAATCATTATCTCTTTGCAAGTACTTCAATTAGTCTGTTTTGTAGGACTTGAAGAGGTCTTTGATATGTCGTTTTAACTGTACCGTAAATTTTAGTAGCATATCTTAGCTGAGAATAGACGAAAGAAGTATTTGATTTGCAATGGAGACAGACAGAGTGCCTCTAAAACTAAGAAAGACACCGATGTATTTAATTAGCAATTTACAGAAATCGTTAATGTAAGAAATCCTGTCATCAGTGTGCTAGTTTCGTACCAGGCGATTTGCAAATTATACAGTAAACCATCAAAAAATAAAGTCATCATAATAAGAATGACTGTCATCTGTGACATGAAATATAGTGTGATTAGTTTTTCGTAGGTGCAGAAGAAAGTGAGAAGGTCTCGATCAAAAGTATATGAAATAGAGAATTTGCATAAGAAAAAAAAAAAATCTATGGGCGATCTCAACGAAAAATGGCCCATGTTTTTAACTGTCACTGACTGCTCACACTTACCCTCGCATGTCGCGGATGGAAAAAACCAAACTCCGTTGTTACATCGGTTGGTATCTGGTCCACCCATGTTTCCAGCACAAGACAAAGATACTTCGTCAGTATCAGCATAGCAATCATTCTCAGGGCTCAGAGTCAAATCTGAATCAAAGTAGCCTGCCGCCGAACATTCTGTGATCGGATAAAAAAGAAATTGAGCAAACAATGCCCAGTCCCCCCCCCCCTTTAAAAAAAAAACATTATGAAAATCTTTTTTATAAATTGGTTGAATAACTGTCTTCTTTGCATTGTAAGATGAAGCAAGACAACTGCTCAGTCTATTCCTTGAGTCAAATTGATACAGTGACAACTAGTCAAAGATTGTTTCAGTTGGGGCAGACCGCAACATGTATGTAGGCCTATGGAATAGTACAATGATTCCAAACCAGAACAGCCACTTAAACATCATGACGACTTAAGCCACTTATATTCATTTGAACTTGCATGGAGTATAACGGTTTCGCACCGGACGTCACTCCTATTGTTACCTCACCATATTAGAGGGAAACAAAGAGACAACATGAGAAGCTAGCATACATCACTGTATATTAGGCATATATGAGCAGTTTTGTTTTCCATCCAGTAAGACGGATAGTTGTGTCTCAATGGGCAACGCGTCGTCACTGCAAAATCTCTAAACTCGTAAATTGAGTGAATAGGGATAAGTGATATTGATGTTGCTTACGTCCAGTGGCACTTACAACAAGGGGAAGAGTAAGGATGGGGGGGGGGGGTACGAAACATCTCACCATGGAGATGAGCTCACTGTCTCCTGTCATTGAGGCAAAAAAGTTATGAAAATGACGACAAACACGGTGAGGGCACCTGTTATTCAGACACTCTAATTGCAATTATACATCGATGCAAATTGTGGCTGAAACTGTAACCAATTTTGATTCCCAGGAAAGTGACATAAACGGCAAATACGGTTGAGAAATTTGGCCGGAAAAATATATAAAATAAATACAACACAGTTTTGATGCAACCTCAGACAAAGTTACAATTGTTCCTCTATAATGATTACTTCTAGTTTCCCTTTCCTACAGTTATCTCTACTTAAATCTACAGTAGTCATTGATTTAGTTTGTGGTTTTATTTTGTTTGCACCAATGTATAATTTTATATTTAATTATAAAGGGAAATAGATCGCAAATACCGGTATACCGTGCACCAGTTACAAAACAATTCATGTATAGGAAGCTATTTTGCAATTACAGAAAAAAGGACAAATGAGACTCATTTACTGTTGAAAGATAATGAGAATTATTAAGCGATATGCAATTTTCAAAGACGATTATTTTCATGTATGGGTTATTTCCGGCATTGTGCCAGTGGTTTATAAATGTGAATGAAGTAAACCCCACAACCTCTCTTGGGAGGCGTATATGAAGTACACACTCACCACCCGGAGCACATGTCTGAGCACGAACGTTATCTGTAAAAGTTTACACAAGATATAAAGACACAATATTTATCTGGAAATACCGGAAATAAATAAGTACGAAAGAAAAGTAGTAAGGTTAAGATACTTTAGTCACTTACACAGGAAAACCCCAAGTCCCATAGGCCAGTATATATGTTGCAGCACAGTTGTTTAGGCCTATATGTTTATTTTAGTCTCAAATAGACGACTCTGGGTGCATTTAGCGACTCCAAGAAGGCTTCATGAATCACTTTGAGTTTCTTTCGGAGGTGTTGCTGTCGTTGGATTCGAAATGACAATCTACAAGTCTATACGGCGATTCACAGCTTGTTACTTTAAGTAAGTGACTGACATGGCTGTAGTTGAAACTTGTGACTGTTTTATTCATACTGTAAACCTTCCTTTATCACGTCTGTGAGTTATGTTACTGTAATGCACTCTGCACTACAGCAGTTATAGTATACATGACACATCACTGGTCTTGAATTTCCGGAATTGAGACGTCGCTACCACATTGGCAGGGTAAGTCAGTCTGTCGGGTTACAAGTTTCATTGCACCTGTAAGTCTATATCGCCATGTCTTTCTACGTAGAATTATGCTAGTCAATAATCCCACACAATGCATTAAGCGGTATACGGTAAGTGTGATTTAAATGTCAGTTTTATAACTTCCAGTGGTTGTTACAACTAATGTACCTTATTGTGAAGGAGGTTTACGTCTCGATGGACGTGATCAGTAACATCACAGAACCAACCCATTATACGAGTATACAGAACTTATAACGAGACAGTGATCTCCTAAGAACTTCTGAATTCCCCCCAGTACAATATAAACTTAAGTGCAGAATGGTAAGTAAAATCGTCCAAAGATTCAAACTGTAATTATGTCACTCTTACCAATGGTACAAAAAATGGTCAAGAGAAGGCACAGAAATCCAAGCCGAGACATGATGATGGTGTTTTGTCTTCTCAAAGGTATGAAATGAAATGTCCCATCGCCTTTAATGATCATCAAACAACATATTACGACCATCCTAAAGTCTGAGTGTAGACTTCAACCAACTCCGATCAAAACCCGGGTTCGAGGTTCATGTTGACATTAAGGGCTTTAGGTTAGTTACACCCTTCTCTAAATATTTGCACCCTGCAGACGCTCAACTATAAGGACATATAATTCTTACCAAAGTTTTGCGATATATCTCAACAGGTAGCCACGGTTACCACTATATATGAAACGGGAAGCTGGAGGTGAAGGTACAAGCATTCCTGATTTTGAGATGAATTAACCAACAATATAAAATATTTCATTAACAATGCTAACACTATGGAAATGCTATATTTACTTAACTTGTCCTTACACCACAGTCCACACCTCTAATCACGGAAGGCAACTCTGCAGAAAGTCATGTAGGCCTCTGTTGAGGAAAACCTCTATGGAAGATAAATCTCACAATATGAGGAAAGGTAGATTATTTGTAGCATTAAATAGGCTTTGTACTTTGATGCAATCTGCACATGAACTTTTCACATTTATTTTTCTTTATCACTGCTGCTAGGCCCACGATCCTAGTGAGAACCTTGTCACCCAGAAGCCCTAACTTGAAATGCTCAACAGTGTGATTTTCATTAAATTGGAAGAAGTTTTATTCTAGTAGTGTGCTATGAAATGTACACTATCTCGTCTTGTTTTATTAATTTACAATAAAAATACTGTGTTCCTTTCATCGTGCCCCTTTTTTGTGGTATACTTATTATTCAACAATATCACTATTTTGGGAGAAAAATCATCTACGATAATCGTATCAGCTTTATTCCTTAGTGGTTTGACAAAACTTCCTTTTTAAACTATCGAAAATTTTAACACAAGAACACTTTGATGGGGCTGAAGTAGCATGAATCACATTCTCCAAATTTCTTCCACTCTAGAGAAAAGGAACATTTTTACTTTGCAAAACTTGTGCAAACGGTTTTTGTTACTTTTCCAATCCAATTATCTTCAAGTTAAAAAGTACAGAGCTTTTTTACGGATTACTTTTGAAGTTCAAGAAAGTCTATCCTTAATGTAAATGTATCACGTCCAAAATTTTCTGCGGTAGATGAGTAAGACACGAACCATTTACCTTTTGATATTTTTTTAAGTTTAGTGGAATACCCGTATACATGTGACCTCTGTACTTTCTACCGGGTAAAAAGGCTGAGGGTTTTTTTTTTACACTGTTCCTCATCAGATAGACCTACTTGACTCTACTCGCCAAGCAATCAAAGTGGCCGGTAGGTAAATAGGTGTACCATCATTAACCAGTACTCCCAAAGCTTTGTTGATTTACAATGCACTTTGGAACAGGACAAAGTCGTCTAAGGGAAATGACGTGATAGTATTCTTTCTTCTGTTACGTGGAAAGCATCTTGAAGCCTGTCGATGGTACTGCCGTGGTTTCTTTACTCAAATAAACATGATCATATTTGTACATGCATGTCGACGAACTTTTAACAACAACTACAGCTACACAAACTGACACGGTTCAAGGTAACTCTTACACATTGTTTTCATCACCCAATAGAAGTTTTGTTATTGGGTTTCAGCCTCAGACTTTCAGACTCTGATGCAGATGTCTTTCGTAAAGATTGAAGAACATTGTCTATTAAAATTGACTATGTAAATACACTGGTCACCTATGATTTACTGATGATCTATCTGTTGGTACTGATCTCCTATGTTTACTTATGATCTATCTACTGGTATATATATATATATATATATATATATATATATATATATATATATATATATATATATATATATATATATATATATATATATATATATATGTGTGTGTGTGACCAGGGAGATGCTATTTGACAAATGGCAACTCCCTGGTCTGACAGTGATAGCTCAATTCAAGTCATTTGGAGTCAGTGAGTAGTTGTCTTTTCGTCTTCTTCGTCGTAGGCCACATCTTTCAAAATTTAACTTATTTAACCATTATCGTGCCATGAGCACTAAGCATTCCATCTCAGAAAATCTAATTAATAGATAGAATGTACTTCCTTGTCGTTCCAACTATATCCTTAAGTTATGAAAAAATGCTAAGAAAGTTATAGCCTGTATTCATATTTGACATTGTGTTGTCCCTTCTGTTTCTTATTGACGCTTTGCAAACCATACGTGACGTATCTTTAGGTGCTTCCTTTCACACTTTTGTACTTGTACATTCGTTAAAGTGAACATTTTTTTTTTTGTCTCTAAATTTGCAAAAAAAAAAAAAAATGAAATGAAATGAAGTGCTACTTGTAACACAGATTGAGAATAATAACATATGGTCTGAAGTGTTGTATCATTGAACGATGATACCACTGGGGTGTTTATCAACTTGATAAAAGTCATGCAGTGGTTACTTAACTCAGCAGGGCAAATTTGTGATTTTAGGGCTCAGATGGCTTATTTTTTTTTATTAAAGGTGACTATTGTATAGGATGTAATTAAGAATACACTAATTTGCAAATTGGCCCTTTCTGGTCACACAAGAAGAAATCTCACCTCGTCTTTCGCCATTTGGTCTATGGACACAATTACAGAGGGCAGTTTCTTTTTCACAGAAAAGTGTCATGAAAGATTGCTGTACATTTTGACATGTGGGTTGAAGATTTGACAGGACAGGGACAAATTAAAAGTGAAGTTGAGTGTACACTGTACTTGAGTTGTAACAAAACGCAGGCACTTTAAAAAAAGACGTCTTCTTCATGAACACACTGAACAACCCTCACTCATTTGTTTCTGTGCTTTCATTTTTATGGTGTTTCACAAAATTTGTTCACGTCAAAAAGGCGCGCTTTGTACTCTTTGACTGACCCCCTCTAGCATTCCATAAATTTTGCGTAAAGTTTGCCGAATCCCTCAAAATCTTAGTAAAAGTCACATTGTCTTTTGGTTTTCTATTTTTTAGTGAAGCTGAACGTCATAAAGCTTCCATGCTTAGTTAGCGTCCAACTAAGATTGACAAATCGTAAGAAAATCGTTTTCATGTTCCAAGTTGTAATTGGATAACTAAAAACATCATTCATTAAGCATCAAACAAAATGACATGATTAGGTACTATCGGACATTGAAGCAATCTCTTCAGAAGCTTTGAAACAATTATTGTGGTAGTAAAGCAAAACACACATAGGCTCAGAAATACATCTTGCCACTTTTACTCCTAGTGATATACTTACCTCAGATTAATTATTCTCATAATGGAAGCAAAGGAATTACAATGACTTCTTTATGGTATGACTCTGTCCCTGGGGTAAATCAGGCAGGGGGCATTTATTCTCTCCAGAGATTAATGAAGATCACATATTATGACAAAGTTCGATCCATCGATCTACCAAGATATCTCTGAACATTACAAATGTAATCGGCAAGAGAGGACTTGGAATTGGATAAAATCATTTTTTTTTTGCAACCAACCATATGGTACAATCTGAGTTGTAGTTAGCCTATTGGAGAAGCGTAAGCACACGAATGCGAATCATCGTTTACAACTCGTTTTTTGATCAAAGGTATTCTTGGAACCAGCGACCAGCGGTAGATAGTAACATGAGGTTGGGATAAGCATATGAGTTTATTTCGACTTAACAACCAAATAATGCATGGCATTTTTCACCTTCAAACTTAATCTCTCCAATGAAGAAAACGTTGTCAAAGTATGTTTCGAATCAGTACTAAGTACTAAATTAGTGGTAAATAGTTATGATGTCTTATGTCTTGTATATTTTTGGAAGGACACTTGCGTTACAGTTCAATCTATCTTACTGAAAGAAGGTAAATACTAAACAAAATGTTCAGCTTCATCATTTAAACTAGCAGTTTTTGTAGTCCGTTACATTTTTCCTAACAAAGGTCAAAGATTTTTAACAGTTTTTTTTTTTTTTTTTTTTGAGGCGACAGATATTTCATGTAAATTTTAGTAACGCTGTTGCATGTATATTTTGATGCTTTTTGTAGGATAGCGAATACGCCACTTATCAATAATGTTCATACATGTCATAGAGAAATGGGCGTACTATTTATTAACGACGTTCAAAGTCCATAGGTTTCAAGTAGAAGACACCGATGTATAAAACAGATCGGAGGCCAAAGACGGAATCTCATGACATATCGTTGACGCTGATCCAGACTTTCAGGATGATTAACCTTAGGTTGTTTGTGTATTTGCTATCAGGACTGACCGTAACTCAGTTTGGTGAGTGAAGTTTTGGTAATAAGTAAAACATAAACAATGTTTGGCGATTGTCTGGTTATTGCGGTAAATAATCCAGCATTAGTGTGCACTTAAAATGTTAACAATGCATATACTAGTAGGGGTAATCGTGCAGCCATGTAATATGACGGTTTCCTTCATGAAGGAGGCATCAGCTTCTCACATTCAATAAACTCAGGTACCATTCATTTAGAGACTAAATGATCTTGCAATACCTACCTTTGAGTCAAACTAACCTCAAACAACAGCGGTGAAAAAAAAGGGTTGGAATAAAAGTCTCTGAATCAATGACAATACATACTTGCAATAGACAGACGCAATCGATACATTTATAATAAAATGAGTTGCTGGTTCATTTCCCTTAATGTTTTGTCAGAACAAGTACACCCTGTATCGTTGCCTTTCTCATACAGGTTGTTCAATGGCCGAATGTGCAACTGGGGGTGAGTATGTATGCAAATCCAAGACTATTATTCAAAATACATGGTACCATCACTCAAATTTAAATATATATATATATATTTCCCTTAATACAGTGTGACTTTATACGTGACCAAGAAAAGTTTACCTTTTTGAAACGTCGTGCTGGCTGTATACTCATTTTACCTTGTAATGATTTAACCACTTTTATCATCTTATTGCACTGAAGATTTTAACTATCCAGCTTTCATATCTGTTTTAATAAACTTTTATGGCTTGTTCTTGATATTTCGTGCGTCAAGTGGCTTCTTATTTTCATCTATATATATATATATATATATATTTTCTTTCTTTTTCAGTACATTCTAACACTACAAATTTGTTTCGTAAACTACACTCGTCAGGTGTTTTCTTATGACTGAGTCCGAGAGGACTGTGCTGCCTACAGGAAAGTCGCTGAGGAATGCGACAGCGTCATTTTTTCTTTGTTTGCGTTCTTGTTCTTCATATTACAGAATGCCCTGCTGAGTATTTCGTTCCTGAGCTGACACTGTCCCCTGGTAAAGGGTGCTATAGTGATGATGATGCTATCAACCTCACTTGTAGCGGTGATTTCGGTGGACCGCCTACGAATCAGTGTAATAACGGCAGCTGGACTTTACCACCTGCTACGTGTGAAGGTAAAATGTTTGGATTTTGTTTCTCAAGTTTGCATTTTTTTGCTGTTTATATTCTAATGTTCATAGAATTTTCGACAGTTTGTTATTTTTACCTAATAACAGCAATCACGTATCTATTGATGATGGTTCTGAAAGATCAACTTCTCATTTCCACTCCAAGCTTTACAGATACTTTCCCCTTCGTCCCTCCCCCCCCCCCCCCCCAAAAAAAAAAAATCACTCAGTACAGGGTGAACAAATTTGTAATGTTAAGCAAGTTACTACATGTACTTTTGTAGATAATAACATCAAGTGTGTAGTCCTCATCGTACTTAAGTGGAAATAAATGAACATACTATTTAAAGGGATATAGGGCGTTTAGAATACACCAACATGACATACAAAAGAAATAGCTTTGAGTCATTGTTAAACCATCCAGTCTCATCAATAAACACCTGCCAAAGCTTCATCTCCTCAAAAAATTATGCATGTGATGAGTAACGGAAGATGCATCATTTGAATTTTGAAAAGTTTGGGTGAACAAATTAATGCTGAGCAACAAATAACTGAGTTTCTATCTGTGAGAAACTTATTTCTTGAAAAGAAGGCTACTACCCTTCCTTATTCTAAATAATCTATCATTCTGCATCCATAAACAATTTGGTTTTAATAATATGGATATTTTGTGTAAAACAAACACCCTATTTCCCTTTAAGAAAGCTTGCACTACCGTAAACTGATCTGCCTGCAAGCATGAACTGATTTGATAGTTACAAAGTTTGTCGCTTAAACTTATATTAAGGTATATAAGGTATATATGTATTAAGGTATATTACTATACAACTTGAGAATGTACATCTCTGGATTGTTCTGCAACATATGCTGAGCTATTGTGAGTGCATAGTCAGAAATTCAAAAGACTGTGCATATACTGTTATAGGGCGAACCCCTAAAGAAAAAATCTTTTCTTGCAAAAAGGTGATCTATATTTTTGTGTGCCACTATGTTTTGGATTCACTGACAAGACGGTAAGCGTCAGCCTAACACTTGACCAACAGCTAGAGCCTCCAAAAGTTTGGAAGTGTTGAGTGACACTTTTATGTATCTGTATTAATCCATGTTGTGAACCTCCCAAGCCCTTTCCTTCCAGTCTAATAGTCTTTATCGTTTCCCAACTCAGACACATCTATGAACTTACGAACAATGTTTGCTCGTTTACTTAAAGTGTTTACTTGCCAACGACCGGTTGTTGATCCGACAATTCTGTTGAGTCCCAATAAAACGACTTACATGGCTAGAGATGTTGTCGTCTACAACTGTATCAAAGGATACCAATTAGTTGGATCAAATGCGACTTTGTGCGACCAACAAGATACTTGGAACCCTCCCACCACACCGTATTGCTTGTGTAGGTTTAAACTGCTTGATTGATCAATGCTTATTGAATATCGTAGGTACTTTTATAATTATTTATGCTACATGTCTAATACACCGATGAAAGGCTAAGCCATCCATTTTGTCACCACGCATCCACTAACAGCAATTTTTTTTTATTCTTCAAGGAATGGCATCACGTTAGCTTAAAGATTCGATGGCAATTTGAAATACATACAAATATCTTAAGGGATTGCCTTAAGTAAGTGAAATAAGTGTATAAAGTTTCCTAACTCTTGACAAGTAGTTAATAGGTTTTCTTTTTGCTTGGTTTATAATCATCCTTAAGTGAGATAGCTCACAACCTCAACCTGTTATCAGGTGAAAGTTGCACTGTAGGAGGTTATGCCACTATTTTGCTCTTCTAGTCTAAAGAAGCTGTCAAACATTCCATTTCCATGATCATATTTCACACGTGGTACTTCAAATGCAAGATGGCAGTTGAAGAGTGGGCTCTTGATACAGCTTTATCATCCATTTCAAGCGGTCTTTATTTTCTGCTAAGTATTATCCCGAGTAAAAGATGATCTTAAAATATTGAAAGTGCTTTTTACATCTTCTTGCTTCAGATAAGTAATTTGGGATTTGGCTTCTATATCGAAGCAATTACATTTTCAATTTGTTATATAGGCCTAATGTAACCTTCGCTAAGTATTGCCTGCCATATGTGTCAAAAAACTCTGAGCAAGCTTTGAAGTTTGTTTTAGTGACAATTCCAGGTTACCAGGGGTAAACATTCGCAAGAAGAAACTTGCCATTTTTTTTTAAAGAAATTAAGAAAAGTGGAATGTTTTCTGGTGGTCATTTATGTAATAACTTATCCTTTGTATGAATCTTCCAGTTACATGCGACCCACCCGTGATATCCAACGGTACATTAAATTTCCCTGGCCCGTACAAGGAGGCCGACACAGCGACTGTAACGTGTGATGAAGGTTACAATCTTGGACCCGGTAGTACATCAATTATTACTTGCACAAGCGAAGGATGGGATGACCTACCTGTGTGCTATGGTAAGTTTGAAATAGCATAGACGACGATAGATGCTGCAGAGGCTTGTCCCTCATTCCAATGTTGTCTTGGTTTTAATTGAATGAGAAATATTACACTTTAAGAACCGCATATGAGATACACAAAGTACGTATACTCTGCAATCATATGGAAACTTGGCAAAAATACCGATTTCAGTATTGTAGCATCTTTGATGTTATCGTGCTTTAAGTATTTAATTTAACGAACCATGTGGTCAGCGACGTATAGTTATATGACACAAACCACATCTGCATCGATACGATGCAATGAAACATTTACGAAGTTTGCCATTTGTTCTCTTTTCTTTCTTTTTTTTTTTTTTGAGGTGATTGTCTGATAAAACCTGTTGCCAATTCCAACAAAGAAAATGGTCAGCAAATCCAGCACGGGGAAGTTATTTATGTTACCTGTAACAATGGTCACTCCTACAATCAGACACATGCTTTTCTAGCACATTGCAACGACAGTGTCATCACCACCAACATTCCAGACAGATGTCACAGTGAGTTTTCTTGACATTCTAATTGAGAAAGATTATGAAACTTTTGCAATATCACAGCCAAGAGAGTTATCATGTCACTCAGTTCTCGTACTTTTTCTTTGTTTTGGTTTTAGGTAACCATCCTTTTAGAACCTTCACAGACACGTGCAATTTCCTTCAAAAATCATCCGTTACACTTAATTGAATTAACAGGTTGACTACCACCTTGTGCCAATAAAATGCGTACATAAGCTCACGACATTCAGGCTGATGCTGATAGACCTATTCTAAAAGGACACCTTGTTGCCTGTGTTGAAAGAACTTACAGAGGCAACTCTGATATGGTTTTGCCGGAAAGCTTTCAATAGCCTTACAGGGGAAAGGTGTAACCTTGTACACCCGGGTTGACGGTTGGACCAGGGAGCTGGTATTTAGATGGAGGGAGTTGAGAGATGAAAAGCTGTGCCTTTAGCTCAATGGTATTTCTTTCCTTTCTTCGACGTTAGCAGTTCAATACCATTTACCTAGCAACGTCATTAAGGTCAGCTAATTCTTGAACAAGAAGATTGCTCCTAACAATGCTTTGATGTGTAGGTTTGTACCGCCAACCCTTAAAGAGCAGATGGCACGCAACTCGAAACGACTGTTAAAATAACAGCTCCCTGGTTGAACTGGTGAGGTGACTCACAGCGAATCTTTTAAAGTGACGACTACCTCATATGAGTATAATTGGTTATAGGATGTGTTTTTCTCTCTATCCCCTCTATCTTCCCGCCCTCCCCCCTTTCTCTCTCTCTCTCTGTTTTTCTTTTGTCTTCTTCTTTAGGTCCACCCCTGTCATTCGGCAGCGGTGATTCTTATGGTGTTCGTATGAGACCTATATGAAACCTATAGTGGAGGGGGGGGGGGGCGGGGGTTAGACAGTTGACGTGGAGAGGCACACAATATGAAACCAAGTTATTTCAGCATTTATATGGTATTTAGTTGACATCATATATAACTTGTTAAGTCATGTGTTCCCGTTTCCTTACAAATTATTTTCTAAGTTTACTTGACTTTGGTAGATAACACGAGTTGATTGTATAACAACCACAAATTGCTTCTTTCGCCATTTTTTCAGAGGATTGTTATCCTTTGGCTCCTCCCATTGGTGGTAATGTTACAGAAAGCCATCTCCATGGTACAACTGCATATTACACATGCGACTCGACGTCAATCTTGGACGGACCAACAGAGGCGACGTGTGAGGATGGTGTGTGGAGTAATGGTGGTGGAGTATACAACTGCGTCGGTAAGACTCTCAAAGGAAAATTAAAATAAAGACGTTCATATGTAAATTATCGTCTGCGGGTTACCTAACGTCCAATTAAACAGGGGTAAGTAGATCAACTTGAAGTGGCCAAAAAACTGCCATGCACATATGCAACCCCACACAGTGTAAGAGAATTAAACAGTCTAATTTGCATAATGTAATTGTGGTGCTATCGCGTTATTTCTGATGAAAATTTGTTTTACATGAGATTGCTTTGCAAAATTAAGTTTTAAAACAATATGGTCAGCCAACAATGTTCAATAATATCATATGAAGCCAAACGTTGAAATAATAACAAGATGCATAAAATGTTCGGTTTCTTACATATAATGTCCGTCTCAGTTGCCAATAATTGTCCGAATACTTTATAGAATTAATTTTCAACTTGTCCATCGACTCTTTCACATTGGTGTTTCCTGCAGATCTATCATACACCTGCACTGCCCCAGACGTGGTTGATCAGGTAGTGACAGTAGAACCAAACAAATTTATCTATAACGCTTCAGAGTCTGTTCAATATGCATGTCCTGATGGTATGTTGCTACTTGGTTCATCAAATGGCACCTGCGTTGGTCAAGATACATGGGATACGACTCCACCTACATGTGAACCTGGTAATGATGTGTTCCCGTTTCAACTTAAATTTGTTCCAATAAACGATTACTCAAATGAGAATCCTTCTAGTATAATGATAAGCTCCTTGTTTAATGTTTTAAATGAGTATTCACTGTTTATGATTTCTGTTTTTGTAAACAGTAATATTTACATACTTGCATCTTCTTAGCATCTGATATTTCTGTATATTATTGCCATACTACATTGCTCAAGCAATAGGTGTATTAAAAAGTATATGTGCAAAGGGAAAACACCGCGAGGGTTTTCTTTCGCAGTCTTTAATACATTCGTGATCATTGTGGTCAGAACTTTCCTTAGAAATCGCCCACAGCTAACCGACTTCTGCAATAGTTGTTGTATTTGCAGATCTATCAAAGATCTATTATCATATGTAACGACGATGTGTCACTTTTACGGTAAATTTAGCGAAAGCAATTTTTTTTTAATAGAAAATGCCTGTTGTGTGTGAAAACAGATTTCTCCAGATTATCTTAAAACTATTGAAGCAAACTTTAAAACTTCCTTTCTGCAATGAAGATCCATGTCTTCCAATTGTGGACTAAAAAAGTATTTCTGGTGTGCTCTTCGGTACCATGGTGGTTCAGTACGTTGTATTGGTACCTTCATCTTCACCGGTACTTAGTTAAGTATCTAAAAATTAATTGTCATTACTATTTCACTTTTCTCCAGGGATATGTTTGTACATATACAGAAAATAGTGCGTATGTCTTGTAGGATTATGTACTACGTACTTAGTCATGCTGCATTTGTTGAGGCTACTCCCATAGCAAGTTTTACCAAGTGTGACCATGCTCCGACACGCCCTACTGTATGGTCATTGAATGACTATTATCAAGGTTAGGTAAACCTAGCCTAGCATCCTTTTGAGTAGTGACTTCAGTTACTTTTGGGGCGGGAACAACAATTTATCTGGTCCTGTGGTTATTGCATGGACTTACCACACAAATATTCAACATTTCAATGATCAATATTACCATTATGCTTGTGTTCACCCTGCAATTTTGGCATCCTTGGCTCAAAACCGGTATTACTTTCACAACTTGTCAGCGTTTAATGTGGGTTTTGACGAATAATAGTAGGCAATAAATTCCACACGATGGTGCGATGTTTGGCGTGTTTGGTATGGATAGTCGATAATGGTAAGATGTACGTAACATCGAAATTCAAAAGAGCCTGATTACGTTTTCATCAGCTTGATCAATCGTACTTCTTCATTCTCAAACTAGAATCACAGTTGCGGTTTTTGGGTCATGTGATAATTGCAGTCAATATTTGCTGTCGATGAGATGTGCAACTGTCTTGATTTCCCTTTTGATATATTCGCAGACCTATCTTACACATGTGGTCCCCCTGTGGTGTACTGACGATGAACTGATATTAGAACCAAGCAAGCCAGCCTACAATGCCTTAGAATCTGTTAAATATTCATGCCCTGATGGTATGATACTTGTTGGTTCATGGAATAGCACCTGCATAGGTCAGGATACATGGGATACTGGCATTTCACCTACATGTGAACCAGGTAAAAATGATCCATGCACTTTCTAAGTTTGCAATTGTTGTTTAAATTAAACCTTGTGGACATGGGAATGATTATATTCTCCTTAAGACAGCAGTACATATATTTTCTTTCGGTGACTTCTTATGAACGTGATATTTATATTTATATCGTCTAAGCACTGAAACATTTTCCAGTACAATAAGTAGCCAATACTACCAAGCTCAAAGTTTTGGTGTCATCTAGAAACAGGATACATTGCTGGGTTTGTTTTGTTTTCAAACACATTGGACTGACCTTTTCTTACACCTTGCCTTTAGCTTCTTGAAATCGATTTCTGCAATAATTATGCATTTAGAGATCTATCGTATACATGTGGACCCTCTTACGTGTATGACGAGGAGCTGATATTAAGACCAAGTAAACCGGTCTACAGTGCTTTAGAGGTGGTTAAATATTCGAGTCCTGTTGATATGGTGCTTTTGGTTCATCAATTAGCACATGTATAAGTCATGATACATGGGATACAACTGAACCGACATGTGAACAAGGTAATAATGATGTACTCACCTTGAGAGCATGAGATGATCTTGATAAGGGTATGAATACCTAGATGGTTGCCCATTGTGTAATGCAGGGAGAACGTAGACTATTCTTTAGCTGAATATTTAAAACCCCGATTACATATATGTATATGCTTCCACCTTTCAAGTGTTCAGCAGCACTCCAGGATGTTGTCTCGGCAATATTACATGATCAAGCCAGGCAAGTCAATCTGTCTTTGGGAGGAGACGTACATGACGTAGTACAAACTATATCTTCCTATAGGTCCTTTCTACTTCCATTCCAACGGAGACTGTCATTGTCCTGTTTCTAATAACATTCAGGATTCCAATGTTAACGTAGATATCATAGATGATCTGCCATTTGAAATACACGGAGTCCACGGAATGACTTCAAGCTGTTATTGCTTTCAGTTAAAGTAACCGTTCTCTGCAGCGTAGATCTTTGCTAGAGGTCATGAGACAGAGGAGTGAATTCCAGGTTATTGACGTGAATTACATTTTCCAAGGATATTTCTCACACACATGTACGATGGGGTCAGTCAGGACATGGCTATAGAATTTACTTTTGGGGCAACGGCAGTTCTGCCACATAAACGAAGGGGTCTCAACAACATTGGCTGGTGGGAATGTAAAGTTTTTTGTGCAGTTATGGTAAAGTAAATTGTTTGGTACAATTTAATCGAAGTGCCACGGTCATTCGGCTCGTAACTATAGGGAACCAGAGACGTTTCACAAAAATGTATGGCAGACAGTAGAACATAATGCTTCGAAGATCTATTTCCAAAATAACATATTGAATTCAAGAGGATTTTAAAGTGAAAAAAGAACTTGCATTGTTGTTAAGGATTGTTAATGACAACGGCCAACTATAGAGTTAGTTAACACACAATTTAATTTAAGAACTAAGAGGTCAAATGTTTATTCTAATACAGATAGATAATCGTTACCCACGCTCAGTATCATGATTGAGCAAAGGCACATACGAAAATGGAGTATCCAGCATTTTCCGGTGGAAAATGTGTTCATTTGGCTTTATTTATTCGATACTAACTATGAATCAAATAACGTATGATATTGACCACCTATAGTCACGCAAGAGAGCATCGCCATTAAGGGTACAAGCACGATAAAAAAATTAACATTACGGTCTAGGTGAATTCAAATTACAATAGGCTGTGAGATCAAAGATTAAATAAAAGTAGCCTTGGAAAAGCTGTAGCTGTCAGTCCATTTCATTAACGATTGGAAAGTGTCTACTTAGAAGGCACACTAGCTCTCCGAATCAACAGTAATGCTCCCTGTTTTACGCCATCTCCACTGTTACGGTTGCTTGAAAAAAGACTGCCTGTTCATTATGACCTGTTCCTTTAAAGGTGCAGTATTGAATAATTTACTTAAGATATATTTCATCATACGGAAGAGATTCTTGTGAATCTGAAGCTAATTATGCACTAGATTGTTAAGTAATCTAAGCATATGTAGGTGCTAGTGTACTATTTTGACTAAGATAACACGTAGTAGCCTATCTGTTCTTTAGAGCCAGACAGAAAAGGGACAAAAGAATGACAGACAAATGAATGATGGTATAGCTTGTGTATAGGTTGGGCCTCGGATGGTCTAAAAGAGATCATTCACTTATATTACATGCAAGTGACATTATGAATAAGTAATAAACATTTCAACTCAGTTTTCAGGAATCTGATGCTTTCTCTTGTTTACCTAAGCTTTGTTTGTTCTGTAAGGTAATTGGGGATTACGTATACACAAGGTATTGCTATAGAATAAAACAGGTCTTTCGTAGTATATATACGTTAGACTATAGGCTTAACGTGAGGCATTTCGCATTTGCCACTAAGCTACCGTTTGCGTTAGTACATTATCAAATTCATGCACATTGCAGAATGTGCAATATTTGCGTAAGTACTCGGTCGTTGTACCTGGACCTGGTAGGTAAACGAAAAGAAAAAAAAAACATTATCGTTGGAGAATTGCGAAACGATATAGCTACCGAACCAGTTTGAATTTTTTGTTTGAAGTTTGTCTAGAAATATGTTATGCTCAAGAGTATCATATGCTTATGAAAAGTCGACAAATATGCCAGATTCAAAATGATTTATTTTAGTCGCTTCCAAATTTTGTTGGTAAAGCTCACTAGTGTGTGCGGTTGACCTACCAGGAATAAACCCAAACTGATGATCACGCAATAAATTACGTTAAATAAGAAATATTAGCATATATTCGAATATTCGAATATTGAGCCATGATTTTCTCTAACATTTTCGAGAAACAGAAAATTAAAATACGTCTCAGTCTACACTTTTTGACAGAATCCACCCACATGTGAACCGGATAATATTGTTGCATTAACCTGTAAAATTTTGGTTTGCGCAAACCTTCATAGGGAAAAGAAAGTTTCAATAAGAAAAATAAAGTTATATAAATATAGTTGCCGTAGACAATCGTTATCATCCCCTAGTATGTCGAATATTCTTTTGATTCATTTCCCTCGTCTGTGTAGTATACATCGTTTTTCACCTTATCAGCATTTGACCTTACACTTTTACACAAGTAGCCTATACTACATTGACATGCTTTAGAGAGTTTGTCATTAACACTTTTGGAGATACAATAATATGTATCTCCAACTAATTAACATGTTATGACTTTGCTAAAGTATCGCTAACATTATGATTACGCATATTTTCCTTATGGACATGACTCCGAAAACCCCCTGCCAATCAGATCAAGAAAGTCTGAGACATTGAATTGGCACAGCTGAAATACTTTAGAAAAATGGCTAATTGACCATGTGCATCATCAGAACATGAGGTGATAAACCATAACCTAAGGCGATAAGGTTTTTCAACAAGTTTAAACTCACCAAAACAAATAAATTGTTTTGCCCCAGAAAATGGCGGCTTACCATACGATTCCGCATGTTTAACTATGAAGTTTACGAAGATGCTAAATGACGAAGATTTTGAAATTGATTGTGAAACAATGATTGTATTTACAGATCTGTCTTACACTTGTGATCCCCCTGAATTGACTGACGAGGAACTGATATTTGATCCAAGCAAGTCGGTCTATAATGCTTCAGAGGTTGTTCAATACTCATGTCCCGATGGCATGATATTATCTGGCTCGTCAAGCAGCACTTGCGTTGGTCAGGATACGTGGGATCCGAATCCACCTACATGTGAACCAGGTATTTTTGTTTTGTTTTGTGCAAACTGTTTATTACAATGAGAGCACTTTCAATAAATAAATAAACACTTTTCACAGCGGATATTTTACGCAATAGTATACCCACTAGATGCTATTTCATTCAACATACGAATACAATACTTCCACACACTAAATAATTAGCGCTATACTGAAATATTGAAAACTATTGAAAACCATTGTGAAAATGGAATGGTTCCAAACAGTGTGCAAAAGTTGAAACATTTCTCTTTTCACTCTTCAACATATTTTCGAAGAAATCAATTAAAATCTTTTGCTGGATTCAGTTCAGATTTCTTTCATATCGATTCGTTCATAATTACTTTATTGACAGATCTATCATACACGTGTATCTTCCCTGACGAGTCTGACGAGGAACTGATACTAGAACCAAGCAAGTCGGTCTATAATGCTTTAGAGGTTGTTCAATACTCCTGTCCCGATGGCATGATATTATCTGGTTCATCAAGCAGCACGTGCGTAGGTCAAGATACGTGGGATCCGAATCCACCAACATGTGAACCAGGTAAGCAATCT
Organism: Stichopus chloronotus; assembly: GCA_021234535.1. Taxonomy (NCBI): domain Eukaryota; kingdom Metazoa; phylum Echinodermata; class Holothuroidea; order Aspidochirotida; family Stichopodidae; genus Stichopus; species Stichopus chloronotus. The sequence continues at coordinate 10,093,543 of CM037836.1, forward strand.
TGGAAGACGATGGATAGGAAGACGTGAAAAGATATTGAATAATTTTTTTGTTTTGTGCAACTGTTTATTACAATGAGAGCACTTTCAATAAACAAATAAATAAATACTTTTTCACAACGGATGTTTTATACAATAGTATACCCAGTAACTGCTATTTCATTCAATATCTGAATACAATACTGCTGCAATACTTCCACACACTAAGTAACCAACGCTTTACTGTAATATTGCCAAACTATTAGATGAAAGTTTAATAGTTCCAAACAGTGTGCAAAAGTTGAAACATTTCTCTTTTCACTCTTCAACATATTTTCGAAGAAATCAATTAAAATCTTTTGCAGGATTCAATTAAGATTTCTTTCATATCGATTCGTCTACAATTACTTTATTGACAGATCTATCATACACGTGTATCTTCTCTGACGAGTCTGACGAAGAACTGATACTAGAACCAAGCAAGTCGGTCTATAATGCTTTAGAGGTTGTTCAATACTCCTGTCCCGATGGCATGATATTATCTGGTTCATCAAGCAGCACGTGCGTAAGTCAAGATACGTGGGATCCGAATCCACCTACATGTGAACCAGGTATTTTTTTCAATAAATAAATATTTTTTCACAACGGATATTTTATACAATAGTACACCCACTAGTTGCTATTTCATTCAATATGTGAATACAATACTGCTGCAATACTTCCCCACACTAAATAATCAGCGCTATGCTGTAATATTGCCAAACTATTGGGTAAAAGTGAGGTAGTTCGAAACAGTGTACAAAAGTTGAAACATTTCTCTTTTCACTATTCAAAATATTTTCGAAGAAATCAACTAAAGTTTTTTTGCACGATTCAATTAAGATTTCCTTCATATCGATTCGTTCACAATTACTTCCTTACCAGATCTATCATACACGTGTATCTTCCCTGACGATTCTGACGAGGAACTGATAATAGAACCAAGCAAGTCGGTCTATGACGCGTTAGAGGCTATTCGATACTCCTGTCCCGATGGCATGATATTATCTGGTTCATCGAGCAACACTTGCGTTGGTCAGGATACCTGGGATTTGAATCCACCTACATGTGAACCAGGTAAGCAATGTTGGAAGACGATGTTTTGGGAAGCGTGAAAAGTTATTGAATAATCATGTACAGATGGCAAAATAGGGAATTTTCCATGACCACTTCCATCTGTGAAACATGATGAGACCTTCACTGTTATTACCATTTTATTGAATGTATACAGTCATGCAAACCTCTCTGTCAGAGTGGCTCAATTTTCTCTTTACTTTCTTGTTTCTTTCTGTTTTGTGAAATTTCATAGCGTCACAAATGTTCATCAAACACAGTGACTTGAAAAGGACAGAACAATCGATACGATGATTTTTTTCTCTAATTTATCAATTAGATGTGTTCACTGTTATCTTAAATTGATTTGTTACCTTCCCATTAGTAAGTTGTTGTCGCCATAATAAAGCAGATAATCGGTCTCACCTTGTCTATTATAGTCCCATGCAATTCCCGCGATCTCTCCGACGACGCCTTGAAAGTTGAACCAGATAAAGAACAATACAACGTCGGTGAATCTGTCACTTACTCATGTGAAGGAAAAATGGACCTCAAGGGGCCGACATCTGCAACCTGCGAAGGTGGAAATGATTGGAATCCACCGTCCTTACCAACCTGCAGCTCAGGTATTGTAAACGGTGTCGAATATTATTGTCCATTTGAATGTAAATGTATGACGTAGCCAAGCCTTAAGTACGTCGTCCAGCTACCCTGCAAAGAAACAAGAATGGCAATTTCGAGAACAACAAAAACAAAAACAAAAACCAAAAAACACAGAAAGAAACACAACAAGTACATAAAGTTTGAAGTGAATAATATTTATGGAAAAGGCTCGTACTCTGATATTAGAAGTTAATCGTAACATTAGTAGGTACATCTCACAAAATTCATGACAGTCAGGACTCGCACAATGATCTGTGAAATGCTGCACTTCGAGCGTATACTCGTTTATGTATGCCATAGACCACGCATTTTATACAATGAAAATATTACGATATATACGATAAATACATAAAATATTGGTGATTTTTTTTTCTACTGATGACGCTCCTCCACAATTGAGCATGAGAAGAGAAACTGGAAAACACGTTGTCATATTATTTTGTAAAGGTACTTAAAATCTAGTATTTAAAAGTACGTCATTTTCACCTCAAAAAAAGGCAGCTGAAAAAGTTTTACTACGGTTAAGTGCAGCAACTCCATGTTTCACCCGGAAGTTTCTGATGACAAAATTCCTGTAGGGTTCTGCTTCGATTTGTTTCGTTAGATAGTGTCCAAAGGCCTACCCCCAATGTTCACTTACGCGTTCCAATGTTTGTTTGTTTTTTTTTTTTTGTTTTAGTTACACAATATTTGGTTTACATGTGCCACAGAAATACGTAGGCTAGGTAGAATTGAAACTCCATGTGTAAAAGTATTACTTTCAATACAGGTGGAAAAAATTGAAAAATACAGAAAAAGTTCTAGCTTTGGTAAAAAAGTGATCATATGGGTTCCTAGTATTGACAGTAAGTTTAGCGTGTGTTTCTATGGAAATTGTACAATAGTTTGTAGTCTGGATTTCAATTTTTTGTGAAATGTGCTGAAAAAACCGACATGTTTGGGACCTCTTAAGAAAATTCAGAATTACTCAGAGGAATTAAGATTGATGGACCCACAAGCAATTTACGTGTGCAGTTTCATTGATGTACACAATATGTGATAAACCCAAAGCAGTGACCTCCTTAAGTGCCTTTTGCACCTATCTGAACACTTCAGAATAACTGATCTGTTATCAGGGGGCATGCAAACAATGTAGGGTACATGCAAAGTTTCATTGATGTATTCAATATGTGTTTTAAATTTGCCCAAAGCATTTGGATGTTCTTAAGTGCTTTTGGCAGCATTTTGTGCAATTAAGAACATCAGATTTGCAGTCAGGAGAATGAAGTAAACCAGACTGCGTTATTTTCGTGGATGTCCTCAAAGATGTAATTTCAACGAATTGTGATCGATCATTCAACCATTCCCCACCTCCAGACACACGATTTTCAAAATTTAAGAATGTCCATTCCTATATTCCCACACCACCCCCTTTCCATCCATGCAACCAAACCGTTTGTACTAAATTAGGCCTCCGCTAGCTCTCTCTCTCAGGCGCTGATACTTTAATACGAATAGTGTTATTGCCATCGCAGTTTGCATTTGGCGAAGCCTGTGTTGTCTGCTTTTGCATTAACATCGTTTCAATTGACTGTAATAGTGCCACTACAATATGGTTGTACGTTGTTAACTGGTATTATGTGGTTATTTATAATCAACTGCTGAAAGTGAAAAACTCGTTAACAAAATTTGGCTCACTGCTGAAAAGGAAAACACTATTCTTAACCTATTCATGTACTCAATTTCTTATTACGCCTACATCATCATGTTGCTACTCACACTTCCTTTATTATCAACATTAACTTTTCGTTATTGAAAACACCACTGTATATGGCAAGCCAAATGTCCACTTATTAGAGAAACCTGGATTATCGGTTGATAGACCAGTTTTATCAGTTGAAAAACCAGGTTTTCCACCGATAAACCTGGTTTATCGGTCGAAAAACCAGGTTTATTAACTGATAAATCTAGTTTTTCGACCGATGAACCTGGTTTATCACCTTACAAACCAGGCTTTTTGGGCTGTAAACCAGGCTTTTTGACTTACTGAGCATTTGGCGTCGACAAACCAGGTTCATCAACTGATAAGCTAGGTTTTTTGATAAATCTGGTTTCTCAATTCGATAAACCAGGTTTATCACCCATGAAGAGATAAAACAGATTTATCAACTCAAAAAACCAGGTTTAATAGTCGAAAAGCCAGGTGTATCAGTCGAAAAACCAGGTTAACCAATAAACCCAGTTTATCGAATTACTGGCATTTGGCGTTGCTAAACCCGGTTTATCAGTTGATAAACCTGGTTTATCGACCGAGAAATCTGGTTTATCGAGCGATTAACCAGGTATATCAACGCCAAATGCCCAATAATTTGATAAACCTGTTTTGTTTTTTTTTGTTGATAAACCAGGTTTATCGAAATAATGGGCATTTGGCGTTGATAAACCTGTTTTATCGACTGAGAAACCTGGTTTATCGAGCGATAAACCAGGTTTCGTTACACGATAAACTAGGATTATCAAATTATTGGGCATTCGGCGTCGACAAAGCAGGTTTATCAACCAATAAGCCAAGTTTTTTGATAAACCTGGTTTATCAAAACGATACACCACATTTATCAGCCGATAAATCAGGTTGATTAGGTCAAAAACCAGTTTTATCATAGCAAAATGCTCAGTTATTCGAAATTCCACGTTTATCAAGTTAATAAACCAGGTTTATCGACTTTGTAAGTGAGAAATTCGATAAACCTTTTCTATCAACTGATAAGCCAGGTTTCTCGAATTTCTGGGCATATGGTGTCGATAAACTTGGTTTGTTGGTCGATAAACCTGGTTTTTCGGTTAATAAATCTTGTTTATCAACCGATTATCCTAATTTCTTGAATTATTGGGTATTTGGCTTGCCATAGCTGTTAGCGAAAATGTGTTCAATAGGCATATGGTTTGAAGACTGCGGTACTTAAAACAGTTGCCATTGTCAGTAAAATATGCAGTAAAATAAGTTCCAAATATCTTTTGAGCCAATGGATTCTGTAAGTGGTGAAAAAGACAGATGTTTAAGGAGGCAACTACATATTGTACGAAGCAGGGTGACGGGGGGTCATCCCCCAAACTGTCAGAGCTATGATAGTCGGAGAAGGTGAAATACCATTTAAATTTTCAGTCTGAATGTCTCAGTCTACTATTATGAAGCCAAATATTGAGCCAAATTGCTTCTAAGTCTACCTGGTAATTAAGAAAATTCTCAGTAAATCTAAAATACCAGATGTTATCTTTCATACTAAAGTGTAGAAGCGATGATAGTCGGAAAATCTGAAGTACCAGTAGTAATATTTTACATCTCAGTCTAGCTCATTTTATAACATAGAAAGATGCCTACTATTGCACCAGATGTATCTAAGGTTACTTGGTATTTGAAATAAGTTCTCAATAACTCTGAAATCCCAGTTTGAATTTGTCAAATGTCGGCCTATAGGTGCGAAGGTAATCGGAAAATCTGAAATACCAGTTGTAATTTTCATATCTCAGTATAGCACATTTTATGACTTTAAAAGATGGCAAATATTGCACCATATATCACATCTAAGGCTACCTAGTACGTGCAAAAAAAATTCAAAAAGGGATGTTGGGCACCTCTTTTCTTACAAACCTCTCCCAGGCTAACCATCACTCATCTCATGCATTCCCCACCTATTAAAATACATTTTTGATAGGCGGTAACAGTTTTGCTCATCAAGTAACCGGTGAGGGAACTGGCTTTGTAATTTATTATGTAATCAGCGACGGTTGTAGCAAAGTAATGAAAACTATTCGCCAGAGAGTAAAAGTTGTTGGGACTTCACTGGCACTTCAACTTCTCGGGGGTGAAATAATTGCAATAAATACAACATATTGCACCAGATTTTGTCAAAGGTTACCTGGTAGTTAAGGAATCCTAAAAAAGTTATCGTTAGAAAGTAAAAACTGTTGAATTGCTTTTTGGAAATGACAATGGCATAAATATTCTAGAATCAATCCAAATTGTTACCATTTTTCTAGTAAATGATTTTAGAGTTAATTGTGAAATTGCAGACATAAGATTCTATTTTAAGGCTAAGTACATACAGCTTAAGTACACTTCTGAATATGCCGTTTCCTGCCATCTGAAGGTTTTGAAAAGTCAAAATGGTCTTTTACGATCCGCCCTAACCAATGTGGCGCTCCTATTAGCTACTGACCCCGCTAGTTAGTCACAAACGTTATTCGGGAAAAAAATGCACCCAAAAATAAAACGTCGTAACCACCGATCCGCCAATGTGTTCAACAAAAAAAAAATTGTCAAGTACTCCAAAAAAAAAAAGTTAAAGAAGAGGATGCGTAATTCATTACGATTCTTGTACCATCTCAAACCATTAGATGTGGTACCACTTGTAATAGATGGTTTAACTTTCCACATGAGTTGAGGAATTGCAGACATGGTATCCATATTTCAAATCTGGGTACATTCAGCTCAAGCACATGCGAGAAGTTCCCTTTCCTGCTATCTGGGGGTTTTGAACACACCAAAATTTTCTTACACTCTCCTCGGCAACCAATGGCGGCGCTCCGCTTAGATCGTAATTTCTCCATTAGTCAAAAACATAATTCAGGCAGTCTCTGCCCCCTCAAAAAATGTAGGTGTCGGCTTTTCCATGTGTTCAGCCACAAAAGTATTTGCCAAGATCATCAAGACAAAATGGAAAAAGTTTGAGTACTTCATTACGATTCTTGTATCACCTCAACAACACATGTTATGTAATACAATTGTTTATAGATTGATTTTCCTTTTCACACAAATTAAGAAATTTGCAGACATGATATCCACATTTCAAATCTGTGTACATACAACTCATCTGGGTGGAGAGGGTGTTTGAAAAGCCCAAATTTTCTGATATGCTCCCAACCAATGGTGGTTCTCCGCTTAGATAATCCAGCCGCTACAAACTCTCTCCATCCTACGTTCTTTCTCTCTTTTTCAATAATATGTTTTTTTTTTCGTCTGATAATGTCCTTTTCGTGCACCTCTATTGAGAAAGGCGTTCCTGGTGTTTGAAACTAGTCGGGTGGGGTCGCCACAAAACTAAAAACACTCAATCATTAGGATCTTTTTATTTTCATCCCCCCCCCCCCCCTAAAGAAGATGTGAGTCTAGCTACGGCCATGGTAAGAAGGAAGGAGCTCCACATATATCTTCTACTTTGCAAATATCTCTCATGCTTATCTACACACGTAAATAAACCGACAAATGAATGAATGAATACTTATAGATGTCTTTTTTCAACTCGTTACATACAATATACCTAGGGGCTTTTAGAAATGCGTAAAATAAGGGGAACAGAATATTTACACTGCAGTACTGTAACGTATTGTAATTATTGTAACGTTTTAAAATTTCTTTTTAAAACAGGTAATATTCCTACCGTGGCAGTCCTCCTTCTCCTCGTCTGCATCGTCTTATCCAAACATCTATGAAAACGGAACTTACATAAAAGTACTGAACAGCTTACAACGACAATTATACAGGACGTATATTTAGACTGATTGATTCGTTACTTGCTTGACTGATTAATCGATTCATTGATTGGAGACAAGTGCATTTTTATCCGATTAGAGTAACATTCTCTGCAATACTCAGACATGGTAAACCATGTTCAAAAATGATATCCTTTGTTATCTTCAACTTTGTGAGTGTGAACATTTGTTATTTGCAGGCGAAAACAGAAAAGTGGAAAAGAATTAAACGCCAAAATCTAATAGCTGAGTGAAAGAATGCAATGACTTTGAGTCGCTGGTAGATATACTTTTTTACATTATCATCGACGTACTTTATCAAGAGGTTGCTGGTATTATATTGGACATACTTAAGTGGGTAACGCACTCACATAGATAGTTTACCCTAGCGTAACTTTATCGCATGTCAAAGTACGTTTTGGACAATATTTGTAAGATTTAACTATTCACACATGTTTACTACATTAATACTGATGTTTAGGGACTAACTTTTGTCAATTAATCACACTTGCTCTCCTTTTTACTGTTTTGTACATTTCAACATTTCATCGACCAGACCTTTTCCGACATTTGCTCCCCTCCCCCCTATTCCCTCAACCTGTAATATAATTCTATGTACTAAAATTGTGATGTATGAAATTGATGGAAAGTGGCTAAGTGTCTTTTGAAAATGGCAAATATCACATGTTTTTGAGGGCATTTTCAAACGAAGTACGCCGAAAAAGATCTGCATCAGAGGTCAGTCCTCATTAACAAACATTAAAACTTTAAATGAGAAAAAGGGACACGAATGAAAAAAACAGAGAATACAAGTAAACAAATAGAAGTAAACGAACAAGAGAACTAAACGAAAGAACGAAGTATACACTATAGACACAAACAAAACTGCATTGATCTATGATTTTTCTATTATTCATTTCTATTTCTATTTTCACAACACTAGTACGCAAGAAGGGCATGCGCAGTTTATTACTCACCATCCGAGTCATGAATAGATGGCGAGGTACTGAAATATAATTTTCAATGAATGGATATCACACGCCGTCACTATTTTTAAACACCATTTTTTTAAACATTTGTAGTACATTGTCTCAAAAATTTGCTCAGTCAAATCGTAATGCTTACGTTCTTTGCTGATGAAAAGAAATTTGCCAGATGTTGATTCACTGTGATTCCTTCACTGCATGCAAATATTCTTTGTCCCAGTTCACATATTTCTTCATGTTCTATAGTATTGTCATCACTGGATGTAACTTTTGTAGGATCAATTATATTACATATAAGATCATACATACGATACATAAGATCTTATTTCATATTATAAGATCATTATAAATATCTTCACTGCTGTTAGTGAGACGTAAAGGCTTATTTGAAACGGATTTTAAAAAGAAAAATAGAACCAAAACAAACATTATCGATATGTTTCATTGTTTTTCTGAAGCCTACCGTGTTATGATTTTCATCTCGTGGATACCATTAGATACAAATTCAATTTAATGTGCGACATCAAGACTTACCCCAGGAGTAGTCTGCATCTGTAAAATACAATGATTGAGTTTATAGTCTCCACGGTTTGTAGGACTTTATAACATGCAGCTGTGACCCATGGAATCACTTCTTTAAAGTTGGATCATTTCGTTGATATCCCGTATAACGTGACAAATTTGAAGGACACCATTGCCAACAGTTCTAATTACCCTCATTAGTCATGTATCTATTCCCCACAGTCACTGAAAATGTGAAAACTTGTAGGTATTGATGAACAAGAACTGCCTATGGTCATTAACCTTTTCTAAAAGTGTCTGATCAAACAGAGTTTTAATCTATTTACGCCATCATTGTCGCTTCAATTGTTTGTGACATGTTCAAAATCCCTTAGTTTGATTATAAACCACCAACGTATGAGTAACACTCTACTGGCCTTTACAAAATATCACGAATTTTGTTAACGAACCTAATAAAACTTACACCTTTGGGTGCATGGATTGGGACATTTGTTTGAGAAAGCGCAAGTAGAAATATTTACTGTGTTGAGGAATGGTTAAGAAGCAATCTTTAAGTTGAGGCCAACTTATAACAGCAGGGGCTAGTCCAGTCATCATACGAAAGTTGCAATCACTAGATTTCTGTGCGAATCATCAAAATCATCGAAAGAAAGTGTTGTCGTTCCTAACGGGAAATTCTCTCACTACTACCCAGAGGATTTATTCACTTCTTTGATGTAGGACAAGTGTGGACATTGTGCTTATCTCGTATTCGCTTTAAGGACATTTTGGTCTCCCATCGAACAGCTCAATAAGTCTGTGAATGTCAACCTTACGCCAGTCGTGTAAAGGTGAACTAAAAAGGAGGTAAAAAAGAAGTTTTTTCTTGCTAAAGGTAATGCTACCCAAGGCATATCTATCTCGAACGTCACTAAATTTAGATTTTAGGCAACAGTGCCCTGTAATACATATCACTTTACTGCTGATAGTTGATAGCTTACTTCCTTCAAAAGCAATTCCTTTCACTGGAAGGTCAGCAATTCCCTATAAAATAAAAAAAAGGTTTCTTGCACGCTCCTCGCCAAGCGACGGTCGGACTCATCTGGCCAACCGACGGTGGGATTATAAAGTTCTACGAAAGATACAATTGCAAAAATGTAGACATTAGACTCATTACATACATCGTAAAAAGAAAGTGCCATTTCCAGCCATCTGGTGTATTGCAAAGTAAACATTTTTCTTGCACACTCAACGAAAAAAATAGAAGTGAATGTAAATTGTTATGTTAAACCAACCTTAAAAAATATCCTAGATCGGCACTAGAAATCGTCACTGGTTTCAACACCCTTTCTTTGAGAGCATTCGCTCTCAGTGATATCAATTTTGAATTGATATCAATATTGATATTAATATATTGTCAGGATTTGAGCAGGAACGAACCACATCGCAATATGAATGCTTCTGATTAGTATTATTAGTAAAGTTTCAGGAAAGTGTAAAACGTTCAAAATATTTAGGTTTCTATCTTGAGATGTACTCGGTGTATGCATATGAACTAGTTCTATCAGGAGCAATTGTCAGGTCAAGTTTCAAAACCATTTTGAATAAAGGTCAATAACTGACTCCATAACATTCATTTGCATTCAATCCGGTAAGTTGGACCGTTTGTCATTAGTATGTAAAAGAAACATGGAAGACAGAAAAAAGACAGTACACGTTGTCCTTGGTACATTAACGGTAACTTTAAAGATAATCTTGTAAACGTGTCATGTTAAAGCATCAGGCTTTCTTTTAGGCAGCTGTGGTGTGTAGGATGGAATCTTTAAAAATTCTTCTCCGGTCTGTAAGGGAGTACCTTATTTTCAATAATTTCGCTTTCGTTTCCTGGTTTTGCAACAAATTTTCACAAATTTTCCTTTTTTCAACGATCCACAGATCAGCCAATTCAAATATCGTTTTTCACATAGGGCACACTAGGTTACACTGAGAATGAGGATAATGAAAAGATCAGGAGAATAGAAGAAACCACTGCAGAGGTAGAAAAAATCTCTCTTCTGTGGCTTCTATCTGAATCAATTAACAATAAGTTAAAAACCACACCGATTGTTATACGGTGATATATGAACTGTCTAAATACTAAGTTCTAATATCTAAGTTCGTGTCGAACGCAAATTCAATAGATGTTCCTCTGACTGGATATTGATATTAATATCCAATAAATAAAAAATATGGTATTCAGATTGGTAGCTTTATTTTATCGTGTTATTATCAGATTTAGACTATTTATTCCTTTTCATCTTCCCCAAGGGAACAGTCTCGGATCATCGAAGAAACTCATGCCGAATTATCGACACTAAATAACAGCCAATCTCTGCAATTTCACCATTTCTTTGATTTAGTGAGCTTAAAGGTATTGCGTAGCCTTATCTCCTTACGTCAGGCTTATCACATCATTTTGTGATGATCCAGATGTTCAATTAAAGTTCAATTACGGTCAATCAAATTTATTTCAGGTTTCTCAGTTCAATATCTAGGCCGTCTTAAGCTGCGTAGCAGGGGTTAGTGGGTGTGATGGCCAAAGACAAAACATGCGTATGGAGTATGGAAAGGTCTGTTCAATATGTAGCACAGTCGCAACACCATGTAAAACTAAAGTACACACTAAAAAGGCCACAATGCTGCAAAAAATCCTATTATGACCAGCCCTTGTCCATTCCTTACAAGGAGTGGTCTACTAAGTCTATCGAAATTCCAACCTATCTATGGACTATGCATAGCAACATCCCGCAAGTTTTTCTGACTCATGTGGACAACTTAAGGACATCAGTGTTACAGGCTGAAACTATCCGAGAATTGTTGGGAGGGTGTCTGAGCAAGAACCTTTAATACTATTCACTACTGAGGCTGCAAATGCTGAATAAATTTAGGTGTCAAGTTAATTCCTCCGATGTCATTGATGTCACGACATGCCAAGCTATGGAGAAAACTATTTAGAAGACTGAGGTAAATTCCAGTCTAGGCCAAGTAGTCTGCGATAAAAGTCCATTTTTAGAAATTGCAAAAGAACCAAGCCAAACGAAACTCTCTGTTAAGTGCTTTATGTTTAGCAGCACAAGTTATGAAAATATTCTGGCCGTTGTAAATTACCTCGTAGCTTCTCACAACTGTAAGATGTATAGTCAGCAAATAAATTAACTTTTAAAAAGCAGAAATAATAGCTCAGCCTGCTTTAAAGTGAATAGATAGTAAAAATCAGAAAGATATGTCACAAAGCTTAAAAAAGTAAACCCACTTGTCTAACTTCTCTCTTGCCAGAAAATTCCTGAATTGAGGTGTAAAAGGTTGAAGTTATTTCAAATGGTTACATCAGTAATGACTTGTGAATATTACTCTTGTACTACTCAAGAATTACATTCTTGCTTTTTGTTAATCAATTCCACCGCGTCATAAATGTAATCGTTGTCGTACCGTTATGATGTAAATAGAATGTCAAAGCGTTCTCCAGTAAACGTTGTAGGCCACATAAAAATTTCAAATTCAAAATGAAACAAAAGCAAGTGCAAGTTATTGCACAATTGACAGCGATTATATATTTCAAATAAAGAAATATCTTTCAAACTTTTAATGTATAGGATCAACGATGAAACAAGCTACGAAGATGGAATTTATGTTCCAACCGCATAAACTATATGTTCTTGTAATTTGAATAACTGGCATATACTGTTATATGAATAGTGGTTTTATATATTGAAAAGACATAGGACTAGTTAATGGGGTGTTGTTATGAGTGTTAGTTTTTTATGTGTGTAAATTGCATCAATGCATGGTTACAGTTAGATCCTCTTATTCCCACCCACACACGTACAAAAGGTTTGAAATTTCTGAAAAAGACGACGCTGTTTCATAATAAGGTAAAACGATTTATTTTCAGGACTTTACCTCGGGAAAAATTCGTATCGACTGTTTTTCTCTTTCAAAAAGGTTACAGTAATGTATTAATTACCGTATATTAAATTTAAGGATAATTTTTACTACCATGGATGGTTGGTTCCTTAGTTGTTTACCAACCAGTAAACTCGTTAATTGTGAAAGTTGCTACAGTACCGGCAGTATCTTTTTCGTTTCAGTGTAGATGTGGGCTACCTTATCATCTTACTTGGAATTATCTACGTAAGTTGGAGTTTGCGTAGCTTATAGTCCAAATGGTATCCATGTCATACGTTTGAAGCAGCTACTGAAATGCAGTAAAATCCTATCACTAAGAGAAACTTTGGAGGTAAATACACGCGTTGCAATTGATAGAACATGGGGGGGGGGGGGCGTTCGGATATAAATCCAGTAGGTTTCTTAAAATTTGAGTGAACTGAGCCTCACTCCACGATTTGGCAGAAACAAAGGGAAGTAGATCTGCTAGTTCCCTGTCCCTTTCTTCCTCTTTGACTTGTTTTGTTTATTCTTTACATACTATGTACGGACCATTTAATTTTAGATTAGACAATGGTTAAAGACTCCTGTCGTTCGGACTCTCATCTTGTGCTCGTAAAGTGTCCTCAAAGGTCGTATCAGACATTACAAGGGCCGTGTTAGGCTCTTAGTCAGGTTATATTTCTGTGGGAGGGGGGGGGGGCAAAACAGAAAATGGGAAGGACCAGGGACACTTACTTGTGACAACGTTAATTTGTTTTTACACAGAAAAATTCTAGTGGGAAAATTTAAGGGTGAGCGTAGCCTTTGTTTCCTAGAGTGCGGAGTTTGCACCAAGTTTAGAAGGAAATTTACACAGCATAAGCTCAAAAGCAAGGAGTCAAGACTTTTCAGAAAGTTTAAAAGAACCGGGAAAACTGTAGGCAATATGTGATTAGAGAGGAAGATGGGGGGAAAATAATCCATTATAAGATATCATTACTGGTAATTTCGGTATGTGATTGGTCGTGAATTGCTTTGTGTTTTCCTAATAGAACTGACATCAACATCACAAGTCATAATGAAAACATAAAAATATCTGTTCAACCACGATCTTTAATCTAAAGAGGAAATGTGATGAAGAAATTAACCCGCAACCATTAGAAACAGATTACAATTGGACAGTTAAAATAGCATTCTGTAAAATTCTACGTTCATATAAATGGAGTGGAGACACAATAACCTTTAGCTGTTCTTTAATGGCTGTGGTTTACCAAATTTAATAATAATCTTTTATGCGCAGTGATGTCAGGTAAATACTTTGGTATCTTTTCGCAAGAATCTAGACTTTATTCTTACAGTCTTACCTTTACCAACGAGTTGGATAGCTAGGGATGATTGTGATTTACAGTTCAAAATCAACAACACATTTTTAAGAGTCTCAAGATTGTTGCTCTAATTGGTAATTGAAGTATTCCACGTTTTTAAAATATCGACCATTTAGTTAAAAAATCGACAGCACGTTTGTAAATTTTATCTGAGAAATAGAGATAATCCTCATAATTATTGCACTATACCTGTAGTATTATAGCATAATATGTTTAACTTAAACTCATATTTGAAGTGACACATTTTTGCCTATTTTCAAGTTTAACCAGAGTCCTGCAAAATGAAATGTGACCTTTCCAGAATCTTTTAATACACATAGAGCTCTGCCAGTGATTCATTTCATGTACCATGTATTTTACTGAAAGAGTGTCAGCTCTGCATAAATGATCCACTTGTAGCCATTGTTCGAGTCATGACACAACATGTCAGCCTTGGAGTCGCCATTGTAGTCACCTATGAAAAATTCTGCGCCGCTGTGAAAACACCATCCAAGGTTGGCCTCCCATGATGTACGGTCATTGAAGTTATCGCAATTGGCTAAGGCTACCCACTTGTAGCCGTTACCATCGTGACAAATCAAGTCATCTTTACCATCCCCGTTGATGTCGCCGATATGAAGACTAGAGCTTTCATGGAAACACCAACCGATTCCGTTCTGCCATCTGGTGCCACCAACAAAGTTGCCTTCGTTATTGGCATAAGCGATCCACTTGAAGCCATTGCCCGTATCGTGACAAAGAAAGTCATCACGCCCATCGCCATTAAAGTCACCAATGTGAAGCTCTGCTCCGTTGTGAGAACACCATCGCATCGCATATTCCCAGCTAGTGCCTCCTACAAAATTACCTTGACAGTTGGCAAACGAGATCCATTTGTAGCCACTACCGGTATCGTGACAAAGTAGATCATCACGCCCATCGCCATTGAAGTCCCCAATGTGAAGTTCTGCATTGGAATGGTAACACCAACCCATTGCAAACTCCCAGCTGGTTCCGCCTGCAAAGTTGCCTGCAGAGTTGGCAAACGAGATCCATTTGTAGCCACTACCAGTATCGTGACAAAGTAGATCAGAGCGCCCATCGCCATTAAAGTCTCCAATGTGAAGTTCTCCATGGGCGTGATAACACCAACCCATTGCATGTTCCCAACTTGTTCCGGTAAACTGACCGTCAGAATTAGCAAACGTAATCCATTTGTATCCATCACTCGGTCTGTGGCAAAGCAGATCGGTCCTACCGTCGCCGTTGAAGTCCCCGTCGAAGAGCTGGCTTCCGGCATAACACCATCGAAGATTTCTTTCCCATCTGGTTGCAGTAACGCCAGAACATAACATTACCGCCAAGGTGGCACTACATAGTAGAAGTCTGAAAATCATGTCCATTTTCCTTTGTGAAGAAAAAGAAGTCTTAGAAAGAACATTTCTCGTATTTCACTCCAGGCCTTAAAAAAGTTTCAAAAAATACTGTACACTGTGAGCAATGATACGTCAGTACTTTTCCCTGAATGCTAAGAAGTACTGCATTCATGAGGTCGATGGCATATTTGGCCGACCAAACGGCTGTATGAAACGCTCCCAAGGAACAACTAGATTGTGATTCATTCTTGTCCCAACTTTTTTATGAAAAGCGTATTACATTGAAACTTCATTGGAAACTGGCGATGTGCAACTCACATGCTAAATGCTTACTTCTTTTACTTTAACCATGTAGTCAGCGAACTTAGAGAGGATATTCTTCTGTACAATATATGCCAAACAAGATTAAATAAAATCCTGAATGTTGTATTTGAGCTGCAACTATACACATTCACTTGTATCTAAGAGAAATTGTAATGGTCCTCTCAAACATCTGTAAACATCAATATGCGCATGTCATAGAACCGACTCACCTTAGCCACGTTTTTCAAATTTTGAGCTGCGCCATTGTTCGTACTGTCTCGAAAATGATCGTTTCATTTCTATTGGATTTCCACTGTAAGAGTGGATTTGCATTTTGCAAGTCTGTGTCATCGCATCAATGATCCAACTGGAAAGTAGACTTTTTGTCATTTCAAATCACACCGGTGTCGCGTTTACTAGACTGACATAAATCTGATATCTGATATAGTAATTACATGCTTGAACGTTTTTCCTTTGGACATACATACTTTATTGTTGAACCGTTAACAAAGTTGTCTCAACACTGTCTTACGAATTATTTTCATATAATATAACGGTTATCCTCTTGTGGTTGTTATGTTCTCATCTATCTCTGATGGAGGACGACCCTACTGGTCTTAATAAATTAGGCTTACAAGCTCATTTGTACAACGATAAGGGTGGAGGGAGCATGTGACTTAAATATTATAACATCATAACGAGTGACTACCAACGTTGCAATTTTTTACAAACATTCAGTCAGCAACTGTTACAAGAGCTTCATCTTCTTCCATTTTATGCATGATGATTCGTGACGTCACGGGTTGAATTCTAACGATCTAAAAGAGGACATTTCTCAAGCATAATATCTCAATATTTATATAAGAGCAAAGAATTACAACCCTGAAAACTGTTTACCAAAATATGAAAGATGTTGTTGGTGGCAAGGATGTGCAAAACTTTTAATGTGGCCCGCCTTACGAAAGGTCTACAAGTGTGTTTCGTAAAGTTTCTTAGTTTTAAATCGAGACATTGTGAAACCACTCACTTATTATTCAAATAGAAGGGAACAGTTATCTAATATTCGTTGGTACCAATTTTGCACCATAAAATTCCGCAAATGAATCAGGTACTCGGCAAATCCAAGCCGAATCAAGTACATTGTTAGGACTGTATTTACGCGGAAATAAAACGATGGAAACTTTGCAATCACTGGCATGTACGCGTAGGCCTATGTGTTTCCACGCTATATTCAACTCATATAAACTGTACAGTAACTTCGCTGTATTCTAATTGTTTTTCGTCTTTATCTTTTATTGTAAATTGTTTTCAAACATCAATTGAAAAATATCGAAGTGAATCACTAAATGAATCATGTAATCGAAAGTTTGAAGACCTCGTTTGAAACTTGGGAAATAAGGAGTCTATTCAATAATGTTTTTGCCTTAAATATTCTATATAATACCTAACAATCTTGAATCCAAATGGGATGAAGATCAATGTGTCCGCCCATCTCTCTGTGACGGGATGGGCAAAGCCTCATTATTCAACAAATAGCTGTGAATCACCTGTCAATTTCAGATTCTCGAAATGTCATTCGTTGAGACTTTCCAGTAGACGTGAATGCATGTAACCTAATTAACAAGGTGGTTGCTGATCGCTAGAGTGCAAAGATAATAAAGTTGAGAAGACCTTAGCTTACTCTTGTACAAAGTTTATTGTGACCCGGTCAGGATCTAACAGTGAACTCCTTCTAACCTTTCGTCATTTCTGCGGCATTTCTTCAACTGCCGCAACCTAAATCTGCTCTTTGATCTTCGCGTATTCATTGCTTGGCCAAGCAAAATAATTTTAGGACAACGGAAACCACAACTTGTCAACATACGACTAATATCTCAATCATTTCCACCATTCACTGAATTGCAATCTACCTATTTTACAATTACATATCAATTGGGACAGAGAAATCTGTCAATCAATAAGCTTCCATGAGCTTAACAAATGGGATGTAGTTTGGTCCAGTCTTGTTTCGCGTTCGTGCTGCACCTTTGGTAGACCTGACATAGATAGGCCAACACGTAGTTAGACTCTCAGGCTAAGAAAGAGCTTTTTTTATAATCGTTGTGACATTGAATGATTGTAAGTCCAGAATTGCTTTAAGGTTTAAAGTTCATGATTTGATATATTTCATAAGTCTTGCTTTCCTCTTGTTTGCTCTGAGCGTTTTTTTTTTTTTGCTTCAAATAATTTCACCACTTTTAATTTTATTAACTATTTTGTCCTTTTCTCCATAAACTCTGCAACATCCCAGCCCCTTGTAAACAAAACAATAGTTCCATACAAATCAGTGATTAGGTGTTGAATGAATATTTGGTTTCTTTAAGAATATTTACTTCTATAAGAGTATTTACCAGTTCTCCTAATTGACTGTTATTGGCTTAACATTTTCTGAAAAAAATAACGAACTTTAAGATTAAAATTCAACTTTATATATGTATACGTCACACTGAAATTGAAAAACTGCTAGACTTTGAAAATGAATTTATTTTTGACACTGCTTAAAAAGATAAGAAAAAGAATTGTTAGTATATCAAACCAATATAAAGGATTCGAATATCAACGTAATATTTTCTCCTACCCGTGCTTATATATAGGTCCATACGTACCTTAAGTTCCAACAGACTGGATCGTCTTGTCTTTTTAGTTCGAACGTCTTACAGTTGAACGTACTTGTCAGGAACCTGTCCGAAGGTTTAGTGAAACACGATTACCTTTCTTTAGCTTATATTTAAGTTTCGAGGTAACTTCCTTTAAGCTGGATAGTGTGTTTTTTAGTGAATGCCCAGAACAGGCTTCAATTAGCTGGTCTTCTGGCTAGCAAGTCCCTCGACCAATCACCTTATGGTATTGCATTTTCGAGGTGAATATTCATAGCACATGGTAATATGAGAGACAATATGAAACGAGGTGCAGATTCTGCACAAATATCCACCACTCTGTTCATAACTAATTACCTTTTCACAGTATAATTGTCACGTACTTAGCAAACTTGTTGGACGTCATAATAATCGACTCACCTCACGTATGTGAAATACCGCCTTGAATAAGTCGCTCTTACGTGTCAAGGTATTTTTCACTTTACATGACAATAAAATCAGAGAAGTGGGAGTTTGAGGATGGATGCAATAAAAAAAAAAGAACTATTAGAGTTGCTGCAGTACCAGTAGCCAGCAGAAGGTCATTAAAACATCCCAGGCTATAGCAAGTACTCTCCCTTTGGGTAACGGGAGCCAGAAAGCTGGTCTAAGTAACAGCTCTCTAGTATTACATCCATATCAGATGCGTGGCCAGCAGTGCCGTGCAAAGAGCTGTTTTTTTTTATATTTTATTGTGTAACTTTCATACGTGAATGTTCAACATAGTCAGCAAAATAAGCTGTGTTCTCATTCGAGTGAGCGCCGTGGATCTTGATTTGTGAAAGATCAAACTCTAATAGGAACGCGGATTAACAACGCTCACTCAGATCAAGCTCCACTGATGTTGATACACCAGGGGGCTTTTAATAGCAACTCCCGGGATACAATAACCTAGCTAGATCTAGATCCACCACTTCAGGTAAAATTTTGCAATATGATCACAATTATAACCATACGTTTCACATTTTAATATTTGCGTGGTACCCTATGGGCAGTGTGTGATAAAATCGCCAGCTGATAGTAAGAATCGGTTATTTTTTTCACGCTAATGGGTTGTGTTAAAAAAGTCGATCGTGTGCGCTCACTCAAATGTGGACGCGGCTCTGGACCAAGTAAACTGTAATATCTGAGGAAAATAAAACCATCTGTCAGGTCATCCACTCAGATGGAACACCGCCATAGTAGCTAGATTGGCAAATGTATTTTAAGACAAAATGGACAACCTGGGCGTGGTGGAGTATCGATCAGTCTCCAAGTTTTCAGTATCTGTTACGCTGTGAAACTCAGTCCGCAATAATCGGATACCACGGGAATGCAAATTTGTGGGATACGTCACAGAGGCAGTGAAGAAGAATGGTTCCTTCACATGCTTGCATATCACTTTCTGTTGTTACAACAAAGATTACCTTGACGTAGGTCAGAAAGGATACGCTGCAAACCAGTAGGCTTGTTTAAATGACACGTTTCGAAGACTGTTACTGTGTGATGCAAAGTTGAAGAAAAATAAGGAATTTGTATTTATTTCCTCCTATTTTCCTTCAGTCATTTAAAGAACGTTTCATAAATAATAGCAGTTTGCTTTTGTAAAGTGCAATTTAAAGGTTATTGTGATTAAAGTCAATGTACATTTAATAGCAATATCACTTCCAATTGGAACGATAGTGTTATCCTTTGTTTTAGTGGCCACTCTAGACTAGTAGGCTATCAGGTAATCAGTTGTTCTGACAATCGTCCCTATCATTTTTTAAATAATTTTCGATGGGTACCATTTTAATTGCGAACGGTCAAGGTTGATACAATGCCGAAAATTGCATGGCATCGGCATCCAGTTCTTCCAAGTTCGAAAGTGATATCTGGTAAATGACCAGCATACTATGGATATTGCATTTCTTCTGTGAAATAGTGGATTAGCTGTATAGCAATGTGTGCGTAAATTGTATTTAAACCTGACCTGTAACATGAAGCAAAATTTTTACCCAATTCAGAGCCTTATCCCAATATGATGACTATTTAGTGTTCTTTAGTATACAAATATTACGTTTTATTGTTCAAATGAAGTGTGATAGATTGTTGAATTTGTCCAATTTTTGTGATTCCCATGAGACATTTATCGTCATTGTCCATGCACAATCTTGGACAAAATTCATTGGGACACCACGCTCACTTTTCAATGTTGTCTGCAGGATCACTGCTCACAGTACACAGTCGTTCAGGTAGTCCAACTATAGAAAAGGAGCGCAGGGTTTCTGTTATCCTCGGAACTGGGATTGGACATCATTATGACAAAGTATGACAAAGTGTCCTGGACAGATCTGAAGGTCTTGGGGATAAAGTTTAGGATGTTTGACATTATGACGATACAAAAAGCTAGTTTCGCCATGGGTGTCTCGCTTGTATATCACTTGGAGCTGAATGAAATGTGGAGGATAACAATTTGCGACCATTTTGTATCATTTAGTGTTACATGGCTATATAACTATAGTCATGAGTTCATTCTATTTACTGCCATCAGCGAACAAACACAGGCAACTTCACAAGTGGATCGACCCAGTTTAGACGTATTAAAGAAAGTCTTATAATCTATTACAAGAAGTTAGACACCTGTTAAGCAAATGAGAAATAGTAGAGCATACTGGATCTATGTAAATATTACAGTTAGAACTTTGATGTGAGTCAGAAATGGTTTCGTAGGATGATCAAGCCAATTAGTCGCAATCATTGATTTGCGTCGATAACCCTCTTCATACAATTCAGGGCAAAGGAATGTGTTCCGTTGCAATAGTCAGCTGTTTTCAAAGGTTATCTGGCTTTTCTCTAGAACATAGTTTTCGAATGCCGGTTACGTTTTAGTAACGCAGACATGATTGACTGCAAAGGTTGAAATATTTGTGATTGGTTGGGATTTTTTGTATTGTATTGAATTGAATTGCATTGTATTTAATTGTATTTTATGGCATTGCATTGTATTGCATCGAATTGTACTGTATTGTAGACTTCAAAGGTCATAGTAAATGAAATTTCATTTCATTTTCCTTTGCTGATTGTGTGGTAACCCCTCCATAAAAGTGTGATTTCATCTAAAGTGCTCGTCCCATTACATGAAAATATGATAACGTTATGTTATTTGGCTAAGAATTTCTTAAGGATTCAGGGAACGAGAACAATTTATTTTGCTTTATGTGTTGAGTAGACATTCACAAGTTAGTACTCTGGAAACACTGGGTTTAGGCATTTGGTACTTTAAAGAAAAACTTAACGGTTCTTAGTGGTTATCTCTCTAGTGGTGAAATGCCATAGGGGGATTTTCTGTGGCCAGTTGTACACGTTGCAACTGTTTTGCGGTAGGATTTATTTTGAATTGCCGCACTTGTATATATGGACTGTTATTTAGAAAGAAAAAAACGTTATTTGTTCGTGTTCACCTGCAAGAAAAGTATTTCAACCCCATACCTGCTGATTAGTGTAATATTTCAGCCATAAAATGCATAAACTGGTTATTCTATACACAATGAAGAATGAGTAATTTGATCTCTGAAATTTATCCTAAACTCTTGTTGAACGGTACTTGCATAGACGGGGCGACAAGGTTCAAACAAGGAAATTAAAGACGCATGCAAAGGTTACTTGTATCATCATTTTGTTAAATATTACCAAGACTTGTTACTCTTGTAGCCAAGTAAACCCTTTTCGTCCGTCTGGAAATATCTTCTGTGAAACTCTTTAATTTTGACAATTTCATTTAATAAGATTAAAAAGGGAATCTTGATGGGGAAAAAATAAAAAGTGAGGGAAGTTAAAAAAACTACTCTTTGATTTTATTTATTTGGCTTTAGCAAGAAAGCAAAATGGAGCCTGTTGTGTCATGGGAAGTACAGGTGGTACAGTACTACTTTCGCGTGGAGGCAGTACGGTACCTTAGATGTAGATGTTCGTCAAAGAAAACATATTTTCTTTGGTGAGATAAAAATAGGATGATTAGTACCAAACAGTAAACACAACTAAAACTAGCAACGACATTTCACAAATGCTTGGATTGCCAACATCCTTCTTATTGGCGTTTGCAATTAGGTATGCTTTTCAACGAAATCTTCAAGAATATGAAGTCAAATACATGACACGGGAGTGCATATAGTAAGGATGTTAAAGACTGATGTCAGGTAAAAACATGGCTGAGAGAAGAACGTCGCTATTTGTCAAAACCGTGCAAACCTTGGTTAAGTGAAGGATATATAATGATGAACATATCACAAGTGACAATCGCTAATTTCTATTCTAATTTAAGAATTTGAATGTCATTCAACATTCCTTATCTCTCTATGTGAACATAAAAGCTCTCTTTTCGCTCGTTAAATTGTTCAGTAACTTTTATGATTATCAATAAGTCCAGAGAGGTGTTGCTATTTCCGGGAAGTTCATTGTGTTATCTGTCTAATTTAGAGTGCTGCGTCGTAAACAGGGCAAAACCTTAAAGGCATAATTTGAGTCCCCGTTTGATTAGTTTCTCCTTCAAATAGGTTTATGTTTTTTTTTACTTATCTGTCAGCATATTAGTGATCCGTGAGAAATAATACATCCAGGAGTATGTTATTTGATGTCATGGTAGTTACTATTTCATTTAAACCAGTCTCAATAGCTCAGTAATTCTTAAAGATACGATATCTACCGCTAAGATAAAAACCGACCCACATGTGTACGCACATGCAGGTATTTGTGCCGTTCGCCGTTTTCGCGGTGTATTGCAGTACTCTATCATCAACTTCAATATTCAGCACTTCTATCCAGCAATCTGAATCACTGATTAAATATACAGCTCAGCTTACTTCGTGAGAACTGGTTTGCAAAACGGGATCGGATCTGCAACTCCGTGGATTGACTAATTGCTTTTACTTGCAGTATCATTAATGATTTTGGTATTCTATTTCAATCAATTGTGGCAGGAACGTTTCTGTGTTAACGACGAGATTATAAGCTTCGTTTTGCAAAGGATGTGGAACATCCAATCATTCGTTTCCTCCCTCATGCCAGGCATGATATACATATTGCAATGTAAAATACAATTTCTGGAAAAAGCAACATTCGTACACATTAAATTTAAGTTTGTGTTGAAAGTTGACATTTGCATTATAAAGAAACAAAATAAACATTCATGCATACACTTCACAGATATTGATGATTCTGGTTTCCCGTGAATCATTTACAAAAGTAGTTTTTGATATGCTCTAATGGTTTTATATATCTTGAACAAGTAGTCTATAAGAGTCAAGGAAGGAGATGAAATTTAGTGTTATTCTTATTTTTTCTGTTTTTGTTGTTGTTGTTGTTGTTGTTGTTGTTGTTGTTGTTGTTGTTGTTGTTGTTGTTGTTGTTCTTTTTTTCTCTTGTGATTGTCCATCCGTCCCTACCATGTTTGATTCTACATTACAGTATTGTAATGATGTCAGTCACTCAGACTATACTTGAGTCATACTCATTTCACAGTTTCTTGGGAATCGTGTCAGTTGGTTCAAAAGACTTGACTAGAGCCTGAAATTGTAGAAAATGCAGAGACAAGACTGAAGTTGAGAAGTGTGGAAGAGAATCGACAGCGATATCACCTGCCACGGGATAGCTTGCTTACATCATACAAAATGAAAGCAAGTAACCAATGGCTTCAGGTGTTACCCTGGCTAGCTTTCATGTAATAACTTCGCTCACATGCGTACTAATACAGTAACATTTTAAAGAACTGTTTTTTTTTTTACTATCATGTTTTTACTTGCACTTATTATTTTGTTGTTTTATTTTTTCGTTACTTATAATAACTTTCAACTGAAGAAACAGTTTGCCACATGAATACGTTGAATAAATACAGGTTGTGTGATAACAGCCTCTGATACATTCCTGGATGCAAAAATAGAAAGGACATGTTATCCTTTCAATCTAAGAAAAAAAAACTAGATGACTAATGCAAGTGAAACAAAGTGAAAATGAAGTGTACAACGAAAAAGATATGAACATTTCTGTAATGGTAGAGTTAACCATGTATTGTTACTAGGCACAATTCTCGTTCCAACATTGGTTTCAGGATCCGTAGTAACCGACTTACTCTTTAGCACTTGTGTAAACTTCTCACTGAGAGTTTCAAAGTTCATAAAAACATAAACGATAAACTGTGATTTGTTGGCCGGAGCTGCTGACATGGCTGCTCATACTAGTTAGTCTGAGTCAAGGTCTAATTTGTCGTTAATATTTGAAGCTGCTTTGGTTTTAGATTAACCGTACAATTTGATTGACATTTAAAGGTGGCCTCTGTAGCACAAGTCGGTCAAGGTACATTCGAATGTCACCCATCAACTCCCACACATCCATCCCACAACGTCAAATAGAGAACAGCAAAATGTTTTACGGTCTCTTACATATATGTTTTCATACGGTACGATATGATAACTTACTTAGGAACGAAGTTATTCACACATTGGTGTACTACTTTTCAGACATTTATCATGTGAACATTACATTCCACTTGGTACAATTCCAATATTAACTTTATTCATTTTGTATTTGAAACAGCTGGAGGTAATTGCGTCTAACAGCCTTAACGTCTTGCTTTTAACCTCTCTTTTTTGCTGTATGTCTCGGCAACTGTTTGCCTTCGTGATAATTAATAATAATAAAAAAATAAGGTAATAAATCTTACTGTCAGACTAGGTGTCTCACGTGTTCACGTAAATTCAATTTTTAGTGTACAAATCAAATTGGAAAAAGTGTTTTTCGGAGGCAGTGTCAAGATAGCAGCTGAGGTAACTGTTTCAAGAATATCAGTTTCAGTGTAACGATTACCACAATGAACGTTCTGAATATGTCGTCGTTCTTGGCGTTTGTAAGCATATTCCTTGTTACCGAGTCGTTGCCTTTGGGTGAAAAGGTAACTCACTTTCATCAACTGTCTTTGTTATTTTAGTGCTTTCTGGCAAAGTAATCATAGTCTTCTTCTGTGATTCTGGAAACTGAACACAACTTTCCAGATAGCCGTTTCATTTTTTCCAGCAACTCTTTCGGTTAAGGCTTAATTTATCATTGCGACTGAAGTGTCTTATTTGCAAGGAAATGAATGACTATAAGATTTTTTCAACACATTTATTTTTTTCCTCGAAAGAAAAAAAGCGAAGAAGAACATTTCTTACTACTTGCTGTCTAAGGCCGTCAAAGCCAGTCTGAAACTTGTTTGTTAGACGATGTGGAATTTTCATATATCGCTTCA
This sequence comes from Stichopus chloronotus, assembly GCA_021234535.1. Lineage (NCBI taxonomy): Eukaryota > Metazoa > Echinodermata > Holothuroidea > Aspidochirotida > Stichopodidae > Stichopus > Stichopus chloronotus. Next base: position 10,119,133 of record CM037836.1, read on the forward strand.
GTTTGTTAAATGTATTGGAGTAATTTAAATCTACTCCTCCATTGCAAAAGAGTTTTCAATGTAGTTAAGGTGTACATGTTCACAATAAAACCGTAGCATTATTTTAAAAATGCATACTGTATTCACAAAGAGCATAAACCGTTGTCATAAGATAAAACATTTTCCATTATGTTCTGTTATTTCAACTGTTCTATTCACTTTAAATCATTTTTAACATTATGCTGTGTACATTTCTTTCTTGTCAGAGCTGTGGGTCTAATGTCGCATACAACTTTTTTGTCAGAATTGTACCTCTTCACAGAATAAATAGAAGGACGCTTGTCATCATCTTGTCATATTTACAGGTACAACCAATGCCCAACGCGCAGGGACACTGTCCTGCCACAAATGAACCAAGGATCTCCAGCGATTGTAGTGACGTACGTACTAAATGTCACAATCAACCCAGTGGGATATATCTGATCCAACCAGAAGGATATAACTCGTTTAAAGTCTATTGTGACTTCGATATTGATGGCGGAGGATGGACGGTAATGATTTCATTTTTGTTTTACAGAGATAGCATGTGTATGTGACAAGGGCAATTTTGACTGGTTATTTAAAAAAAAAAAAGAACATTTGGTTTTACTTGCGTTCGACCAGAGTTCGACAAAATAGCATATTTCCAACTAATTTCTTTTGGCCTGAAATTGTTGCTGTCAAAAGTTTTCGTTAATTCTGTTCTTCTCTTATGACTAACATACGTCTTTTGTGACAGGCAAGGTCTGGGAGGAGGGACAGGAAAACGACAGAACTTTCCGAATACCTTCACTGAACCAATTTCGTTTTTGCTCAAAGAGCAAAATGTTCTATGTCAAAGGCAAATAGTTTGAGATCACGGAAAATATTTTTCGTAGAATTTGTGTACACTCCGATTTGAAAGCTTTCCCTTGACGGTGTGAACACAATTTGATATTCTCAACGAGTAAATGTCATGCCATTTGAGTGTTCAATAACATTGCTCAAAATATTGCAGGTGATACAACGACGAATGGACGGATCGGTGAGTTTTCAAAGAATGTGGAACGAGTACAAGCATGGTTTTCGGCTTTCTCAGTACTGAATTTTGGCTGGGTAATGAGGCGCTCTCCTATCTCACCGCTCAGGTGAACTACGAACTACGAATTGAGCTTGAGAATAAATTTGGAGATCGCTATTACGCAAAATACGATCATTTTCGTGTTGGAGACGGAGCTAGTGATTACCTCCTCTTGCTGGGTTCTTACTCTGGTAACAGCGGTAGGTTAACCACAATGCTCATCAGATTATCACCCATCCTTATGCAACACGTTCAGTATAGTATTTTTAGGTTTGCAAACTAAAGACACTGAAGGTAAGGAGCTGTCTATTGGTCTGTCGAGGCCAAATGTGCTTATAATATCTTCTACGACGTTGGCACAGAAAAAGTAAATATTTATATAAAATATTCATTATAACTTTGTGTTTTATGCTGGCTCACTTTTATACTTTTTATACTTATGACCACTCACGGTATTGCTTAATGGACTACAACTTTGTTCAACAGCCCACTTATCCTATAAAATATAATTTAAAAGCAATATTTACTAACTTCCTTTAGAATGTATAAACGAGTGGCATTCTTGTAAACCAGCGACCTCTCCAAAACGAGGTACGCAGTGCATTAGAATTATTGATTTAGTGTGAAAAAGAGTACTTCAGGTTAACATTGTGTATACAGTCAATTACAAGGGAAGTACTTTACTGAAGTGTAAGAATAACCTATATACCACAGGATTAAAATGATTTATGATGCATTGCATAAAGGTGATTCTACAATTACAGAGCATAGCTCTGTCGTATTTGGATATCTACATAAACAGCCATATGAACAGTCGCTGTCCTATGTGTTACCATAAGACAGATTTAACAGAGTAAACGTTAAAATCCGGTTTCTCTTCAGGTGGTGACGCTTTCAGGGACCACAGAAACAAAAGATTCACAACAAAAGACGCAGATAACGATGACAGTGTAAATTCAAATTGCGCAATTAACAACTCCGGCGGCTGGTGGTTTTTTGCTTGCGATGACGTTAACTTGAATGGACTTTATGGAGTAAACAACCAAAGTGGAATTGAATGGTGGCATCTTCCAGGTGGTCCTTATGAACTACAATTCACAGAGATGAAAATAAGACCAAAGATCTGATATTCTGGCCTTTTTTTTTTTTTTGTTCTGGCCATTATTTCTTCTGAACCGGTTATTTGTTGATCAATTAAGTACAGTATTCAAAATAAAAAAATCTACATCCAGTGTAGTACCTGTTTCGAACCTGTTAATCAGAATTGGTGACAGAAGTAAAATGAGCTTAATTGGTGTGCATGTAAATCGTCAATATTATAATTTTCTTCGATAAATTGATGTCTGCAATACTTCACCACTCTTCATAATTTCTACAGTCTTATTCGACCGATAGCTTTACTCCACCTTTCCCATTCCTATCACTCCTTTACATACACCTCACTTCCCGCAGTACAATCCATCATATATATATATATATATATATATATATATATATATATATATATATATATATATATATATATATATATATATATATATATATATATATATATATATATATATATATATATATATGAATTAGACTTAATATAGCGCACGATGAGACAAGTCATTCACGTGCACTTTACAAATAATTATAAATAAATTCAAATTCAAAAATACAAAACTTGAGAATGACTAAAGATTAAAGAAGTAAGTCTTTAGTCTAACTTTAAATAATGAAAAATCTGTGACACTTCTAAGAGAAAAAGGAAGGGAATTCCAAAGTCTGGGCCCAGCTACCATAAACGCCCGGTCACCATATGACTTGGAAATGGTGCGTGGAACTACCAAACGTAATGTGTCACTGTTAGATCTGAGATTGTGAATAGTATTAAAGTCTTCCATCAGCATGTCATTGAGATATTTTGGTCCTTGATTATGTAAGCATTTGTATATTATCAATATCAATTTAAACTTTATCCTTTTGTCAACTGTGAGCCAATGCTCAGATGAAATATCGGAGGTAATATGATCATATTTACTAAGGTTGTGCAAGCAACGAATGGCCATATTTTGTATCATCTGTAATTTACTCATGTGGACTTTAGGAACACCAATTAGAAGACTATTTCCATAGTCGAGACATGACGTCACAAAAGCGTGCAGTAGGCTCCGAGTGGCTTCAGTAGTGAGACACTTCCTAACAGATCGAATAGCTTGTAGGTGCATCATCGCCTTTTGACATTGCTTGGTGACGTGTAGCTGCATGTCTTTCTTCATCAAGCCACACCCCTAAATTTTGCACATACGGGACTTTTTGCACCACGCACTCTCCTACTCGAAATGAATTTACACGCACTTTGGCTAGGTTAGATTTGGAGCCAATTAGCATAAATTCAGTCTTTGAATCATTTATTTTTAATTTATTTGATAACATCCAAGCTCTTAAGTCCCTCACACAGTTTTCAATTTCAGCAACTGCTTTCCATTGGTTTGCATCTTGACTGGGGTTAAAAGCCAAGTAAAGGTGGGTGTCATCAGCATACACATGAACTTGGGGTAAGTGCTTTTGCATAACAGTAAATAATTGACTGGCATATAACAAGAACGCCACGGGACCATAGCAGCTTCCCTGAGGCACACCATAATGGAGTGGTCGTGGTTCTGACATGACACCTGACTGGAGTTGTACACGCTGAGTGCGATTCTCTAGATAAGAGGCAATCCAGGCAAGTACATCGCCAGTGATGCCATATTCTTTTTCCAGTATGATCTTCAGTATAGAATGATCTATCGTATCAAACGCCGCACTCAAATCTAGGAGAACTAGTAGTGTAACTTGCTTTTTGTCCATAGACATCAGAATATCAGAAGTAACTTTAAGCAGCGCAGTCTCCGTTGAGTGATACGACCGGTATGCCGACTGGAGTTCTGGGAAAAGATCCATTTGATGAATGTGCTCCAGTTGTTGGGCAAGAGAAGCTTTCTCAATCACCTTACTCAAAAAAGGGAGATTACTAACAGAGCGATAATTGCTGTATACTGGATCTAATCCGGTCTCTTTAAGCAGCGGTTTCACTATTCCCTCTTTCCAAATGTTAGGAAAAGTGTGATGTAACAGTGATGCGTTACTCATCACTTCTTCATACCCCCCTACTATTTCCGCTTTACTGTTACAAAGTAAAGAAGACAAGCGGACAATCCACTGATTGCATATCTCACTCGTGAAGACCCCATCCTTGCCAGACAATAGCGAAGTTCTCTTTTAAAATAACTAAATTGGACTCTGAGGTTTGTACACCTGAATTCCAGACATGGTTCATGCATGTACGCTCCAAAGCTAATCGGTTTGCACATCATGTGATTTAGATTGTGCCGGCACAAGTTCTGAATATTCAAAGTTATTGAGTGAATTTATGCTAGGCACTGTTACTATTGAGAAAAGCAAGTTGTGACTGGTGTGCATAGATATCGCGTGCCCGTTCAATTAATTTCTCAGAGATACGTGTGTTGAAATAAAGTTTTATTTCCAAGTGTAGACTCTCCCATTGCACTGATGTCATGTAATAACAAAAAATGGCGCCCTCTTCGAGGAAAACAAAAGAACAGTATACATTGTTTGACATTCACAGTTAACATTTAATGTTTACTTACAGTTATAACATTGTTGTTTCCTTTCGATAGTGACAGTACCTATCCTCTACTCACTCACTAATTTTGAATATCCAGCACTTCTGCCCACACCATGTGAATAACGTGATAAAACACTCAGTGTGCTTTTTGTTGCAAGTGTTAAATGTGTTTTTGTAACCACATTGTAAAAAGAAAACCGTCAGGTTTCTCCCTTCTTCTTCTCCTTTCGTGCAAAACTGCACATTGTGAAGTCAACTAATCAGTAGCATCAATGTTTACACCCACTTGAGGTTGTTTATCACGTTGGGTCATGTAAACCTCCAATATTTTAACTTATAGATCATGTGGAGCCCACGGCCATCGTGGATTACAAATTTAATCCGAACATACATTTTGTATGTATGGTCGCAAAATCAAAATACTCATGCATGAAAAGAGAAAGTACGGTTTGCATATTTCATTGTTTCGGATCACATGAAGGAAGGAGAAAGGATGTTTAAGTGACCAAAACTTTACTAGCTAATAAAGCGCAAACAGCAATGTGAGACCCAACAAATGTACTGACTTATTGCCATTATGGAAACTTTCACGGGCCTGCCTGTAATTTCGTCAAAGCAATTACTGAAAACATTTAAAAAAACATGAACCGATCGTTTAGTATCGGTTCATCGGTCCCAGTAGGATATATGATTCCACCCTTTTCCCTAGAAGACATCGTACAGAGACTAGGAAATACCATAGCTTGAGATGTCATGTTTACAACCACAGTTTTATTGTAGTGGCTCCTTATGTACCCCAAATATTTCCAATGCCATTTAACATCTACAGCGATATCTTAACTATCCTGCTTTGAAGTCCCTTTTTGATAGTGCAGAAAATCATCTTTTTCTGGCTTGCCATCAGTATAACTTGCACTAGTCCCTCGGAAAATTAAAGTGGTTGCGTGCGTAGGCAAAAACTAAAAAACATTGACATTTCATCTCCAAAATTTTGGTAAGGCTTTTGATTACACCATTCAGACAATCTGTGAAAATAAAAAGGTTTCAGTTGGTTAATTAAGCCATATGTTTTCAAATTCTTTTACCATAACAACAAAAAGTGTAGAATACGATAATGTAGTGGTTGGCAGTTTTCATTCAAATCAACGGTGTGCCTCTTTGAGCAAGCCAATGGAAAGTATACTAGTAATAAATATTCAGTTACCAACTCAGGATCACTGATATCGCGGGCAAGGTTGTGGTCTGTTCGTAGGTTATTTGTAAATACAGTGTTTCCTTTCACCAAAATACTACAATTCCCGACACCTAATAAGGAGCGACGACTTGAGTAGTATGTTTTTGATACACCAGTGAGACCTGTACTGTTGCACATTCACTATGTAGGCGGTTATAGCAAGAACCGTTAATTTTCAAATATGATTTCTGTTTTTTACTGTTTTTATGCCAATCCCGTTGCTTTTCGAAGTAGTTGCAGTCATTTTCCTTCATTGAAAGACATAGTCCGTTCATGTACAACCTCGTGTGTACATTTAAAAATAAAGGAAAAAGTTAAGATCAAACATAATCTTATCTTTTTGGTTTTTCAGTACACACGCAATCACTTTAACGCTGGTTTTATTGGTAGAGTATGTCTCCCACAGTATACGAGGGGCGTCCATACGTTTGCCCCCTCCCTCTACCTCATATCTAATGAACGTAGAGTAAGGGGACCTTATAGCAAACTCTAATTTTGTTGGTTTATGTCCTCTAAGGAAAATTTATACATCCCCAGAAACATATCGTGTGAGGGGTCAGTGTCACAGGGATTTCTATGCACTTGGTACTGCTAACCTGTAGGATAAAAAAGCTGTCAGTGTTTTCTATCCTAGAATAGAAATATCAGGGAGATAAAAATCGCATGACAAATTGGTCGGAATAAAGATAAGTGCCTAGAGAAAAATGATTAATTTATCCACCTGTCATATCGGAAAGGTTGTAATAGGCTCGATTGTTTGTCCTAGACATTTATCCTGATTAGAGTAGGGAGCCGGAACAACAAACTTGATTAGAATAAATCCCTGTTTAGAGATATATTAAGTTCCGCTTTTAACCATTCATGTGGATTAAACAAACGATGACGGGTGTTTAGTGCCACATTACGCACAAGGTAGCCCCTAACAAATCAGAAAATATTAAATACGACTTTACCAGGGAGGTTCAAGCTATCCAATTCATCATACTATCCAATTTATGATACTAACGGACAGGAGACTTAAACAAAAGACAACTGTTCAATTTAAACTAGTAAATTACAGAAAAAGAAATGAATACGAATTACAAAAATTGTCTGCAAGCTAATCACCAGAGCATTTTTGTATTTCTTTTGTATTTCTTTATTTTCTGTCAACTTACATTTTACAGTTTACAATTTTATCAGTGTATTGATAATGAGGTGACGATGTGTAAATGGTAACAACTGGCGGGACTTACTAGTTGTAAGTAGAACTGCCATAGAGCAAAACTGTACACTCGGATTCCTTGGTCGATAAATTTTCAGGTTGGAGTGCACATACTTTAGTCCTTAACGCATTTAATCTTCTTAATGTTGATTTTTTCTAACGCACTGTGTTCACTCCTGTACCAGTGTACCAACATGAAACTCAACTTTCTACACTCTGCAGAATAGATCCCAATATTTAACTAAAAACAAAGAACTAAAACAAAAAAAAGTAAACAACAAATACGAACATAATGTAAAGGGACAATATGAGAATACTATTACTAATAACAATAGATTAATTGAAATAATAATTAGTACAACAAGAACAACAACAAAATTGCAAGTCATAATGACAGATGATGCACACACAAAATAAATGAAAGGCAGTTGTTACCTGTCATCGGAATGTTTTTCATGAACCCTCGTCATGGCCAAATTTGTATAGCACCTGAAGGCCTTGGAAACTTCAGACTCTAAAAGCACAAAAGTGCAACCATCAAACTTGCGGTAAGGTTTATCACTGGGAAAGGGAGGATGTTTGGTTGAGAACAGGGAGACCGAAACGATGTCGGTCTGTTGAAAAGGGAAAAATGACAGAACAAAGATAAACATATATCTATCAATGCCATTCTTCGTTTTAATAATTGTAAATATTAACAAAAATAATGATAATTAGACAGAAAGGTTACACAGATTTCCTGGTCGCTATCCAGATTACCTCTCCAACCACTGACTTTTAGATTACAACAAGTTTACTCCAAAATAGACAAAGGTGAACCTTTGGTGAGGTATATGTCTCTCTATATACAACAATTTCTTCAAATGAAGGCTAAGTTAGTAAAACCATTGTAGCTGATGCAAGAACCACTGCAGGTGATTTCTAATAACGGTAATATGCATAAGCACTTACTTTTAGTAGTACACATTTTAACATTGCGTGTACTCTGCATTTGTTTAAGCAGAAAAAAAAGAAATTCCTACGCCACAAGGAAGAGGAAACGGCCTTAAGACAGAAACAACTGTTTGAATTACTTCACATTACTTAAGTAATCTTAATAGCTGTACCAGATCTAATACATTGTACACCTTTGTCTCTATTAATAGCATCTTCAGACTATTATACTGTTCAATAGTTATATTTGTAGCACTACTAAGTACACCATATTGATAGGTTTCATCACAAATAGAGTGCATTTGAGTTATTATTTACGTAACTAGTCAAAATCGTCTTAAAATTTGTGAAAATACATTCTTTTTCACTTTATTATTGTTTTCAAATTTTTAGGCATTTGATGCAGTATAGTTCAATGGTTTTAGTGATAATACAAAAGTTGTTACGACAGTTCTAATGACTTTTCAAGTTGAAGATTCTAAGGAATTCACTCTCTCACAGTCAGAATCACTGACGATGATCTATACTGCAGATCGAAAAAAAAATGAAATTACAACTATGCATGTATGTCCTGTTTAGTATATCAAGAGTAAGAATGACCTGCAGCCAAAATTAATATGTCAGTTTCCCCACTTCGTTATGCGTTAGAAATCGTAAGATTTAGAGTTAAACAAGTCCAAATGTCCTCTGTTCTGGATGTTTCTTATTCCAGATAAGTGATCATCAATGCAGGTGCCACGGAAAGACTACTGCTCTGTTAGTCACAAAAACTTGTAGTACGGTCTTAAGTTAAATTAAGAACAGCAGGTTGCAATGAGCAGACGATATGTTCCATTTTGAAGCCAAGGATTCTGTGAAGTCTCTGATTAGTGCATGAAATACAAGAAAAGGGCTGTAATTTCGAAGTCACACATAGAAAACCATTTAATAATAATATTGAAAATCAAGTTGTACATGTGTTATTCAATGCAAATATGCCAAGTGGACTCAATTATAAAATGAAACGATTAGTGTAGACATGTGAAAGGAGAGAGAATGCTCAGGGTGTGGCAGATAGTATATAAAATCTATCATCCCTATGTTGACGAGCCATCCATATTGTTGATTCTATGTTTACAAAGATAAGGACTCACATTGGTACGACTGTTGCAATTTCAACATGATATCAATGTTCAGCAATCCTCACATCCTCATTATCAAACCGCTGTACAGAAGCAGTCGCTCGCAATAAAGCATGTGAAGGACAGTGCAAATACGTAGAACTGTTCTGAAACAGCATTTCTTAGCATACGGATCACACTTCGATATTCCCAATACTCCTGGGGGTTAAATGAAAAAGGTGCAATGTCTGTCTCCTTTGTAATTGAAATCTAATTTACGTGTCGATAATCTTAAGTGCATTAGTATTCATTGAAGCTACACTGTCTAAAAAACATTTCTACCCTAATACACGATATAAGTTTACCGTGTGTTATGTTTGCTGCATTGGAATGCTCAGAAGTATGGTGTCACACCATAAGAATTTGGCATCATAGAAATCAATACATTCTTCAAGTGTAGTTTTATTTGTATATACTACATGATACATATCTTATCATTATAAACTATATGTTTTAATTGTAATTACGGAGTTGATTTGCAGGAAAATTGAAAAAAATTAGTGCTTTTCGTCTTTGCTTCCCACTGCGATACACAATAATATTTAAAAACAGCATTTTTGTTTTCACAACCGTTGACTAGTACTATTTACATTTTTAATTGTATTGATTAAGTTCGTATCTTTGAAACAGATGACGATAATTGCATGTAATATCTTTTAAGTTGGCTTTATATTTACTTTTAACGCGTTCTTATGTGGTAGTCAGTTTCTCCACTATCAAATTTGTCATTGCATTTACGATATGTACGCCCACGTCGAAAACCTTGTAAAGAAAACGAGAGCAATTTCTGCCAAGTGTTTAAACAACTGTTTCGACAATAGCAAATTGAGCTTTTTATAGCTTTCTTCAACGAAAGTCCCTGCGTACATGAAAGTAGTAAGCAAATATGTTTACAAATGCAAACTGACTCTCGCCCTTTATGATTCAGAGTAGACGGCATTTCTGCGAACTGCTTAAACAACTGTTTCAACAATAGCAAATTGAGCTTTTTATAGCTTTCTTCAACGAAAGTCCCTGCGTACATGAAAGTAGTAAGCAAATATGTTTACAAATGCAAACTGACTCTCGCCCTTTATGATTCAGAGTAGACGGCATTTCTGCGAACTGCTTAAACAACTGTTTCAACAATAGCAAATTGAGTTTTTTAAAGCTTTCTTCAACAAAACTCCCTGCGTACAAGAAAGTAGTAAGTCATTGCTACCTGCTGTTTCCTTTTTAATTTTTTTCTTTTTAATTTATAAAGTTTGCGGTTATTAATGATAATAACAAATATGTTTACACATGCAAACTGAATCTCGCCCTACATGATTCAGAGTAGACAGTCATATTTATTTTTGAGTATACAAGTGGAGAGAATTCTTCGTGGACAGTCTCAAGATAGAAGCCAAAGTAACTGCTACAATTCATAGCCGTTATATCTACCAAAAAGGACTTCGTGCATATGTCGTCGGTCTTGACGTTGACGGGAATACTCATTGTTACCATGTCGATGGCTTTGGATGTAAAAGTAACTTCTCAATTTCATCAACTTTTTGTGCAGTATTTATTGCAGATGCTAGTATTTTCCAAACAGGTGTATTTCATATCCCCGTTGGTGTAAATGACAATAACACGTAATTATAGCTAAGCTCCTTATCGTTTCACAAAAGACAGTAAGCTTGTCTATGTAAAATTAAAATTGTCATGAATTATCGTAATTATTGTATAGTGCCGATGGCGTTGGACGTAAAGCTAAAGTAAGCTATAGTTGCATCTATTCTATACTCAGGCCCACTGAAGATGCTAATATTGTTGAAAACTGCATTCATTCGTATAGTCCCGTTGGCAGAAATGGAAATAACAAGTAATTATCACTTTTCTTTTTATACTGCTCTTTTTTGAAATTATTATTCAACAGAGTAGGAGCTGGTTTCTGCACAGTGTGCAACTTTATCCAAGATAATTCCATTTCATAGCATGTCTGTAAGTGGTATAAAAATACTAGGCTAATAAAAGTTTAAAATAAAAGAAGTCTGCCTTTTGACTTGAACAGAGCTGTCTTTCCGGCCCATCATAAATACAATGTAACTTAAAAGAATGCGATCATACCTCAATGCGTTGGAGTCTGTTGCAACGTCAACTGTCTTTATTTGTTTGTTTTTTTGTTTTTTTACTGTTTGTGATGTTTTTCCTGAGTTATGCTGTTTAACGTCTGTAAATCATTTGATTACGCTCAGGAGTAGAAAGACTATGTTTCAAGTGAATATATGGTACTATGGCATTCTCCTGATCGTTCTTTTTAACACAGTATTCAATATTCGTGCACGTATACAATGAGGTCGAGATCAGGGTAGAGACTATGATTGTGATCTAAAGAGAAGCGATAATGCAAATTTGCTTTTAAGCAAAAAGCAGAGGAAGGTAGCCTGATAGTGACAAAATTCAACATAAATGAATCATTCTCTTGTACCTTTTGTATGACTCAGTGGAGTGGGGCGAACATTAAACGAATGACATCTTACATACATTATAGAGTCACAATCTTGGAGTTTGAATTGATATGCAAAATTTCACCTTCGAGTTCTTACTCTTAATTCCATTGACTATGTCAATTCCATTGACCAGACCCATGATTTATAGCATAGTTAATATGTCGTGTTTACTGCGTATTAATTTTCTTCACGTTTTCATCTTTACAGTTATTTTCCCAACCGAACGCATCGGACTACTGCCCAGTCACAGATAAACCAGGGATATACCGTGACTGTAGTGACATACATAGGCGGTGCAATGATCATCCAAGTGGGATATATGTGATCCAACCAGAGGGATATGGTTCTTTCAACGTGTATTGTGACTTCGATATCGATGGAGGAGGATGGACGGTAAGGATTTACGAATTGTTTTCAGACCTTAAACTGAGCAATACTTAAACGATAAAAGCTTATTTTATTCGTGCACACTATGGTGCGAGATATCGACAGAAAACACACATGATTTGGCGGGACAGGATTTGTCGGGACCAAAAACACTGGCTAGTGGAGCTATATATTGTACTGTGCATCCATGGGAGAACGGTTGCCATGGAAACGCTTGGACTGGATGAGTAGCGACACCCAAGGGGTACCCCATGATAGAGTGACCAGGTACAGGTGGATTTTCTTGAATTTTATGAGTGAAAACGTGTCCGTGAAAATGGGTGTACGTGAGCCCGTGTTTTCTGGTTGGAAGGAGGACCGTAACAATAGATTTTAGTTCCTCTGCAAAAAATTCAATAGATTTCTCCTGTCCTCTCAAGATTAACGATTGACAGTCTATTGTTAAGGTTAGGGTTGAGGAACAAAAAACAAATGAAAGCACAATGAGGTCCTCGGAATGAATGGAAAACAAAGCTGTGTGTGTTTGTGTGTCCGGACCTGTCAAATTGTGGTTTTTCCAGAATACTTTGAAAAGTATATGGGCGATTAAGTTCAAACTTGGTAAGGTTGTGCATGATGCGAATATGTCCAAGAAGATGTATTAGTTGTATGGTAAAATGAGTCAAACTTGCTGATTATGTTTAGAAAAAGAGCCAATTTAGCCCCAGATTTAGCATTTCTAGTATCTTGAGAAGTATTTGGGTATTTAATGCAAAATTTTGCAAGGACTTATGTGACAATGTAATATTCAACGTTTATCACTTCTATAGTAAAGGGAGTGAAATTTGCTGATTTTTTAGGAACAAAAAGACAACTTTGCCCCAAAATGTTTGTTCCCAGCATATATTGAGAACTATTAGACCGATTAACTTAAGGCTCTGTAAGGACTAACATGAGAACACATTGTTCAACATCATGTTACTGTAAAGGTAAATCCAGTGAAATTTGCTGATTTTTTAAAAAAAAGAAAACAAACAATTTTGCCCCCAAATTTGTATTTCCAGCATATCTTGAGAACTATGAGCTTTGTAAGGACTTCCCTGAAGACACATACTGTTCAAAATTGTAATACTGTAATGGTAAATCCAGTGCAACTTGCTGATTTTGCCCCAAAAGTTGGATTTCCACCATATCTTGAGAGCTAATTTAGCATTATACGCAAAATTTTGCAAGGCCTTTGCTATAAGCACAATAACGAAGATACAGTATATCTCTCTTATAGTAAACTGGTGAAATTGTATGATTGTTTGGTAAAAAATAAGTAGAGTCGGCATCCGGGGCAGCAGACAACACCTTTTAACTTTAGCCAAAACATCTTTAGGCGAACTGGCCCCTGTGGATAATGTCTCTCAACATCCCTGCCAATTACAAGAACATTGTTTTTAAGTCAAACAATAATTCTAGCAAAGCAGGTCCTGCACAGGTAAATAGGAGACTAATGTGAAAATACCCCATGGAGGAATGCTCTTATTTACTGTCCCTAACTCTAACCACTAAGCCTAACCTACATGGAATAACCCAATGTTATAATTATGTTATACAGCATAGTATGCACAGATACTTTTGATTCGTTATTGATATCGTTACTTGAGCAAGTTTGCTACCTTACAAGCAGATATTAGTATTGGGATATTATGTTCAGCTCATCTGCTCAAAATCATTTTACGCTTGAAGAATATTTGGCTCGTATTCACAATCAGGTCTCTGTGAGATGTGGTTGCAGTAAACTATTACAAATCCCTATGTGCAGGCCCTGTGTTGAATGAGTGCGTGTTGGCGATGAGGTACGTAACTCCGTGGATTGGTTCATTTTTTTCTCTTTTTTTTGACAAATTGATTTCCTAAATGTAAACGAAACTATTGTTGTTGCTAAAGCGTTCAACTGCTATTAGGGTTAATGACTAACTCAAGATTGTATTGTCACACTTGTTCCAATATCTTAGGTCAGGAAAGCGACAAAACTATTGACCTTTTACTGAACTCTTCGTTTTCAGTATTCACCTGAATTAAAGGTAATGAAAGACGTACATTGTACCATTACCTGTACTTCGATATTACTGAAAATCTGTTCGTAATTTGTTACTCCGAAGAAGGAAATGCCATGTGGCTTGTCAGTGACTTAAAAAAATGGAAGATTACATTTTTCAAAATATTGCAGGTGATACAACGACGCATGGACGGATCGGTGAGTTTTCAAAAGCTATGGAACGATTACAAGCATGGTTTCGGCTTTCTCAGTACTGAATTTTGGCTGGGTAACGAGAAGCTTTCCTATCTCACCTGCTCAGAGGAACTACGAACTACGAATTGAGTTCGAGAATAAATTCGGAGATCGCTATTACGCAAAATACGATCATTTTCGTGTTGGGGACGGAGGTAGTAAGTACCTTCTGCTACTGGGTGCTTACTCTGGTAACAGCGGTAGGTGCAATACTCATTAGATTCTCATTTCGTAACAGATTGAGTTCAGTACTTTAAAATGTGTTGAAGATATATTGAAGATGTATTGAAGACATCGTTTACATGCACTTCTCTTTTGGCGTGAAAAGGGAAGATCCCTTTAGAAACATTTCCCTTTTGTAAAACAGTATATTTCATGGGTTCAGTAATTTGAACATTCGATATACCATCCACCCTTCGTCTATTCACACATCCACGCAGACACACGCACCCAAACGCGCGAAAAACGGTAATCATGTCATCCGTAAATAACGAAGCAAATCAGTTAGTTCAAATACATTTTAGTGTCGTATAACACTCTGTAGTCTTGAATTTATCCACTGATCTGAAAACGAAAGTAATGCGTAAGAATAACGCAACAGTTTCTTTTCTTTTCATGTAGTAGGCTTAGATTTTGAACAATCATAGAAATGCTTCAATGAAAAGGCACATGAACAGATTTGAGTCCGCAATGTACACTGAATTGTCCTGAGTTACCTACAAGAAATCAGAATCACTGGTCAATTCCGATTCTTTTTCAGGTGGTGATGCCATGAGTCACCACAGAAACAGAAGATTCTCAACAAGAGACGCAGATCACGATGACGCGAACGGAAATTGCGCAGTGGATCACTCGGGTGGCTGGTGGTTTGGTTCTTGCGATAACGCTAATCTGAATGGTCTCTATGGAGTCAACGACAACCGTGGAATTGAATGGAGCGGGCTTCCAGGAGGTCATTATGAACTCAAATTTACCGAGATGAAAATAAGACCAAAGATCTGAAACATAGATTTTTTCCAGCCATACTATCACTCTTCCTCTATTATTTGCCATTGCACACGTAATTGCGTCTAATTTAGTTTTTATAATTTTCATTGTATTAATTAGTTTGTTTGGTCAGAAGGGCTGAGGTAAATGTTACTGTGAAATGAACATTAAGTTGGGGGGTGTCTAATTAGACAATGAAGTTAAATTCAATTACTTGTTCTCGGTTACATTGAACCTCGACCTTCCCAATGTGCACTTTCTTTGGTCCATATTACTATTCTACAGCGTACGGAGCTCATCACACTTCCACCCCCTTACCTCTAGGACACCACAATTCTCTATTCTTAGCAAATCTCTGTCACTTCCTATATTTTTCCCACCCATAAAACTCATAGCAATGTATGTCAGCAAATCATTTATTCGAACGAAACTTGTTTTCAATTACCCCATAGTTTCACATTATAACCCACACAATAGACTTTCCTCAGTTACCATACATAGCTTTACCCCTCCCCCCCCCCCCCCCCCACACACACACACCTAAGACATCTACCCAAAACATTTGAATGTGACAACTATCATACATTTTTGTGTATCAATCTGGATTTTCCTTTCAGGGATTATGCTGTCCACACTATCAGATCATTAAGAAATATTTATGTCTGCAGGCGAGGATGGAAAAATAAATGTAGTCAGCAATTTCGATATTTATTGCGTTTGCTCTTTATTACAATCCAGAAGAACAGATAAGAAAGTATGACACTGCATGCAAAACTGCTCTTCTGTATCAAAAGTATTCTTTGACATCTAGTAGTGCCAACATTAACCTTTTCCTTGTATTTATATTCTGTTTTATCAGGAATTTTGGACTCCTTCGCAAACTATACCTCCGTCATCGGGCATGTAAGGTTAGGCAATTACATTACAAGTGTTTACATGAAACGTATATCTCAGTAAATTAATCAAGTAACGAAATTTATATCAGTTAGTGCAGCAAATATAGGGCAAAATCCAACCTACCTGTAGCTTGGTCAAATACAAAAGTACAGTAACAACAATAATCTTCAACATAGCTCGTTAGGACTCGCTCCAACGCCCTTTTGATGTCCACATGATTTTCCGTGACAAATGGGCTGGCTTTAAATGTTAGCTTTGGAACTGAAATTCACGAATATTGTAAACTGGCACCTGCCACAACATTTTTTTTTTAGTTTAAAAAAAACGATCGAATCTTTCAAAGGTCCAATTCCTTATTTACGACTTTCTCTTTTTACTAAAATGTAGCTATTAGGAAATTTCATTTCCTGGGATGAGATGTTTACAACCGTTTCAAACCAATCGAATCGTTTACACCTCGGGCGCCAGCACTAAGCTCAGTCTTCCCATATAGGTCGCCGCATCCCTGCTTTCTCTATTGAACGTATCAGTGGGGGGGGGGGGGGATGTCGAAGTACTAGCGCCCCTTGACTTTTTCCTGATTAAGTAGTAGCCTCGTTTTCCTATTTGTTTTTAATATTTGCTGTAATTATCTATCTGCTCCGGAGTCCCATTAAATACTAAATTATTATCACCCGTTTTCCTAAAAAGTTCGTGGTTGACACAACCTTCGAAATAATCAAAACGAAAGATTTTAAATAAATTCTTTGTAATGTTTAGCACAGCCGGGCTGTCAGGAATTATCGGTTCTGGCTTCAGCGACACCTAAGTCTCAGCTAGCGTATTGTGTAAACCCTTTTGTAAGCCCAGCATTTTTCCAGGGACGTCAATCCAAATTGAAATGGGGGAGGGACATGCTTCACTAACTGACAGGTTTGAATGATTAAAGCTGTCCTACCAGGGGTCTACTCACTGCACTCCTTTAAGACTTTGGGTATATATTGGACAGAGTCCATAGGTTTTCTCCAGAGGTAACATCCACTAACGTGATCAGACGAAAAATCCAGGAAGCCCTGCGGCATTTGCAGATTATTGAGCATTTGAATAAAGGATTCAGTACCTTCGAATGGTATTGAAAGGGCAAAACTGGCCAAAAATTCCCTACTTTAAGACAAATGATCAATTTGATTATTGACAGGTGGAATAGCTAGGGTCTAGTGAATGAAGGCACATATTGTCAAAGTATGTAAAAAGACAATTAGGGGAACGGGTGTCCAGGGGTTTTGGCTGTCCTGAGGCTGGCCTGAGGTCATGTGGAACAGGACTAACTAAACGGAGCGCCAACATCGGTTGGCGCGGATCGTGCAAAGACATTTTGGGCTATTCGAACCTATCAGGTGGCCGAAACAGCATTTCCCGGACATCATACCCTGCATATAGCTCAAGCTTTGAAATAGGAATATCATTTCTGCAATTTAAAGGAAAAAATTAATTTATAAAAAACCTAACAGTTAATACATACTAGATAGGGGCTGAGGTGTACAAGAATCATAATGAATTACGCATCATCTTTCATTTTCTTTGAGTACTTTGCAAATATTTGGGGCTGAGCACATAGTCGTAGAGACTCTTTTTTTTTTGGGGGGGGGGGAGAGATTTTTGCACCAATTTGTCTGTTACTAATTAACGAGCGGGATCACTATTTAAGCTGAGGGATATAATGAGTTAGCGCATTTGTGAAAAATGGTTATATAATTTGGGAATTTCCAGCAAAACATCTCCTCAAAATTTTGAAAGAAAAACGTCGGTTAGGTAGAAGATGAATGTGAATGGAATGTAAGCAGAAATCACCATAGCACCGCCAGGGTCTAATGGTTGGGGCATATTTTGCTTATACGCCATCGATATCACACATGAAGCGGCTTTCCATGGTTCTTAGCAGGGGTGGAGACCTGGCCTGAGAGCAAAACCCTTTTGCTGTGGGCAGGACTGTCCATCATTTTGTTTTTTTACAACCCCGCCCCTCTTCCAGAAACGGCACTTTCCAGGTTTTCTTTATGTACCCAGTCTTAAAGTAGGACCCTCATGTCTGCAATTTCTCAATTAATAAGAAAAACATCATTCTACGGAAAAAAAAATAGTACTAATTATTACTTATCTATAGGCTGGGGGACGTCTGACCCACTCAGCAACTCACCTTTTGAGTATGAAGTTTTCTCTATACATGCTGCATTATGCCTGATGCAACAAAGAGGATTTGTTGTCGTTTGTAGCCATATGCCTAGTAGGTATTGCCACGTATGTTGCATGGCAACGGATGATGACACCATTAGTTTTCAGCTCAACTGCTTGAGCAGATCTAAGCAATCACACAAAATTTATTTCTTATTGTTGATGGCCTCCCATCAGTGTATTCTCAAACAAAACGTTGCTTTAAAGTATATTTATGATGAAACTCTCCCTCTTAGATCTGTTACAAGTTCTTTCTCTGCTTGATTACTTATTACCACACCAGGGGAGAATAAACCACACTGCAGCCTTAGCCCAGTTATTTGAGGAGGTTTTTGCTCAGTCAGTGAAGCATTTTGCTAATTCATTTGTTTCTGCATTGGGCTAGAATGAATGTCTAACACTAGAGGTTACATATCAGGTCACCAGTTTGACATCTGACCATATCCCACACCGCCTTTGATGTGATGGGATATTTATGTAGAAATTTTTAGAAGAAGAGTCACTGCATGTCCTATGCAGTCTGAATTCCAGTTTTCCTTTATTTCACCATATATCGTACGCTGGAACCTATTGGTATCCCAGATAATAAGAGAGCTGCCTGTGCACGTACTAGACATATACTGAACGATTAGGCGTGCGTGGGCATAGACCAATGAAGCAAATTGGACTATAACTCTCCGCAAGACTAAAGGAAGGAAAAAGGTTATGATAACCCCCCCCCCCCCTTCCCCCGCATATAAACACACTAGTAATGAACTCCACAGAGTTTTTACGTACATGGAAGCTTGCAGAACAAATACTGCCGCAGGTGACCTTCCCACGTACTGAAACATACTGTTTATTGTCACACTGATTGTTGTGATCTTCTTTGACGGATGAGTTACCGGTACTTTATATTATAACTTTGTGTCTTTTTTCTCGGTAACAAATTACAATTATGTAATTTTGGGGTGTTCCCCTTAACGAGAGTCCCTTTTTACATTTATGGTGAGATCAGATCATTACATTTATAGTTAAAATTGTAATAATTGCCTCGGTGGGTATTTTTGTGTTTAATTTTAATTTTTGAGTTACATTTGTGTTTAAAAATTATTTGCTTTATTGTGGCTATCACATTTATGGTAATTTTTGACATCTATGGCTTAGATACCAGAAACCAAAGAATGATATCACGATATTGTGCACAACTGAATTAGTGTTGATGCTAATGCATGTATGTGTATGTGTGTGTGTGTGTGTTTGAATGCTTGACTAGTGTTCAAAATGTTTTTTTTCTTTTCGAAATGTATTTTGCCAAGTCAGGTTTGGCTTGCATATCATCGGATGGTAAAAGTATCCCGAGCTGAAAACTAAATTAGTGTAATTATTTTGGTCATAAAATAATGCAAATGATGAAGATGTAATGTATATCTTAATGACAGTGAACCACTTCGATTGTTAAAATCTCAATAATCCTGACTGACTTTGATGATGTTTCACTGTTCAGGAACAAATTAACATCAATACATGCGGCAAGTGCAGGAATACAGAGCCATAACAATTACTGCAGGTATAACAACAACACCAACAACAAATGGAGAGTGCTCTGGAACGTTTCCTCTTTTTTCTTTCTTTCTTCTTGTTTTTTTTTCTTTACCAAGTTCGAGAAACATTGCATGTATCCTTCTCAAAAGATCACAACTTATATGGTAAACTGCGATATTCAATATGTGTGAACATCTGATTGTTATAAGAATTCATAAATTAAGCTTCATTGCCGAGTCTTTTTCTTAGCCAAGATTTATGAACAAAATTGAAAACACATTTAACATATACAGCAGAGACTGCAATCACTTCAGGTATACAGGATATTTGCTTGTAAAATCACCAATAATCAATGGACTTTGATGTTATGTGTTTCTATACTTTCAATATTGTTAATGATTAATCAGTCATATATTGCTAACTATAATTTTTTGCATGGACACGTCTTTTAAAGAAATCTTTCAGGATGCCACAGTGGGATTGCAGCGTTATCCGTATATGGCCGGATAACACAAAAGTCACCATGTCGTAATCACTACTTTCAGAGAAAAAAAACTGGAAATAATGCTTAACAACACAAGGAAAAAACGAAAACACTTGTCTGGTCAAATCCTGTTTGAATCTTTGAAAGCAGGATACAAAATCGGATCAGTTACAATGTTCTCGCTTGGTGTAAACAAGCAGCAGATCCCCCACTGTGAAAACATTCCAACTTACCAAATCGTTCTATAAAAAGTTCCCCGTAAGTTCAACCATTAATAACTGTCATTGTGGGTTACATTTCCACAGAACCATGCTTGATCTCAACCAGTCTTTCTTTGGCGAACAAACAAAAGTGGATCACAAGCAAAATAAAGGTGAAAGTTCGAATCTTATTTGGGCGTCAATACGCTTTGCTTTCTTCTAGCTCACAGCAGACATATGTGGCCTACGCGCACTGGAGATACCTGGTTAGTCGGAGCAGAGATGGCGACGCTTCGGAAAACGGCTTTACTACTATTTGTGGCAATATGGTATTCGTCAGCCCTTTGTCATGCAGAAAATCAAAGGGAGGGAGAGTATGAATCTTTATTTTGTAATTTTTAATTTACAAATGTTTCTTAGAAATACATCGTCATAATTTAATGACTGTAGATCAGTAAAGAAGCCTAAGGTTTTTGTGTGCAGTTATCGTTATGGTAATCGGTTGTTAATTCGCTCCCTTGCAAGTTCTCCCCCTAATTGCAAGTTCGCCTCCAAATTACCAGTTTATCCAAGCTTTTTACCAATCCCCCCCTAAACCTGCCAGGTTTCAAAAAGCTCTCCCATGCGCCTGATGGACATTTAGTGAAAACAAAAGCTGACAACAAATTTCGTCAAAAATAACTTCACCATCTTGAAAATTGTAGTTAACAACTATCACAACGGCATTTGACGTCAGTTAGTTTAAGAGAGCAACCTTAGTCTCGTAGAAAGTTGTGGGGGGACGACTTCTACATTGCGGAGAATTTGCTAACTGGTTGGGGACGCTTTTGCAAGGGGTGGGGGCGGGGAGAACAATAGGTAACCGTCGTTATTCAGACAATGTCATATATTCAAATCCTCAATTACGCAGTGTCTAGTTTAAACAGGTTCTTACAGCAAGTCACATCTAGCGCTCTCGTAGGAGTGATACCAGCGGAGTGTTTTGTTTTCATCACTTCACTACATCGCTGGGTGGATCGGTCAGTCCGCTCTAACTTCTTGGGAAATATTCCCATTGAGCTGTATAAAAGTAGCTGAAGCCAAAGGAAAAATTGCATGTACGCTGTCTCATGTCTGTACATATGATGGTTTTCTTCATTGTAAACAAAAATATTGATCTCCAGTTGTTACACAATATTGGCCTCTAATTGTTACAAGAAGTAACACAATTTTAAAAGAGATATTTGCTACCTTAAAGCAACTCCACTCAAGGCTGGATAATGTACGTCTGCTTGACCCATATTCATGCAGTCGAAACACTGATTATTCGAATCACAATTGAAACATGGTAAAAGATGCTCACTGAAATCGACCAGTTTATCTCTCGTTTGCCCCCGTCCGATTATAACTGTAAATAGTATCACTTATTGTAATAATAACTATATTATAGTAATGACATTGCCTCTTGTTCAACTTCTTTTCGCCATTGCTGTGCATTTAAATTTAATACACTGTCGCGCATCTCACTTAAAGCTGTAGAATGAGTCGCACTGGCTATCCGCCTGGTCGTCTATCTTGTCCATTGTTGGTGTTTCAGGGTAGAAAAAATAGGACAAAGATCACCTATCACAAAATCTCAAAGAGAAATATGCACTCATCTTCCAGATATTTAAACATAAAAATTTTCTCGATATTTATGTTGGCCCTACAAAATTGAGCCTCTCCAAGAATGCATATAGCAGTCAGTCACCGTTACCTGACATCAAACAAGCCAATAGGAATAGATATGAATATTCGTTTGTGTAATAAAATTATTTGACTTTCACTGACAAATTTTCAACTCATATTCCACTTTTAACAAATATAGTCAAGAGGTTTCAGCATAGTCAAGAGTTCTTAGAGCATTCAGCGCAATATGTCCATCGATCATTACATGTGTGTTAACTTACGTTTGCATAACCCTTGGAACGTATTGTATTGTATGGAATAATACAACCTACGGTACAATGCATCTCAAATATGATACAAATATAAGGTATGCCTCCTGTTTCCAAGTAAGTGCTGTAACTGATATGCATAATTTGTGCATTTCTCGAGGTTAGCATTACACCACCTTATTCTGCGGTAATCACTTATGCATTGTGGCTAAACTGGAGAGTGCCATATACTTCTACAGTTATAAACATAGGATTTATCGTTTCCAAGAAAAAAAGTAAATTTGCTTTTAAGAATTAATGAAGTCTATTAGTTTGAATAATTGCACAATCGTACATTCCTCCCGTTTGCAGTGTCACTTCATCTCACCAATATCTGGTAGTATTACCGAGGGTCCTCATCGGCGGGTCCTCAGAAGTTGTATGTATCACTATGTACGAGATGGCCGAGCCTATAAATATCACACTGGAGCTCACCGTCGAAGATCAAGTTAATCAAATTAGTTACTTCATGGAATTTCCATATGTTTGCTTGGACTTCATGGTAATTACGAATGATGTTTACTTTAAGTACCGTATTGTCTCTCAGTTAATACTTTTATGAGAGCAAACGTTCTGGATATCTTTTAAAAGTAATATGTGATATGTTTCTGTATTTTTAAAAGTGAGGTCTCGAATGACATTAAAATTTGTCTAATATATTTTTGTCTGCCATTCTCTTTACAAATTTTTACAGTATTTTTCATAAAGTTGTGAAGGAATTAAGATACCAGTCTCAGAAATCTTCAATATTACATATTAAGTTGATACAAAAATTGAAAAACACACCGAAATGTCCCCCACATCCATTATCAGTTCTTTAGTCTGACATGTTACTACTGGACTTGAAACTTTTACGACTTCACAGTAACAATAAGACTTTGCCTTTGTTCTTCCTTTTGTAGATACCCAGAATCGCCTCCCCGTCTGTGAAAGGTTCTTTCCTAATCACTGGAAGACGCGCTTTCCGCGGTCGACCTGGTCGGACCATTTTCGCAGAAAGAAAAAGAATCATGGTCGAGGGATCAAAACGAATGACCTTTGTGGAGACTGACAAACCGATCTACAAACCTGGGCAAACAAGTAGGTTTTAGAATTCACATACATCCGGAACGTTACTGACTACACACAACAGTAATGCACGCACCTTTACAGTGCTAAAGCAGCTGCTAACCTTTCTCAGTAATTTAAAGTAAGCTATGTTGCAGTGTGCTTGGGGATAACGATACGAGGATTTCGTGAATAGTGTAATGTTCTAACCATCGTGGCCACAGAAAATAACTCTCCTTATCATGGAAAACGTGTATTTTCTAGAATGAAGACAAATCCTCTTTCCAAGCTAGGATATGTAGCCTAAATTGAAAAGTGATACGGTACAGGTGTTGTTGTTTTTTTATGAGCTTTTTTTTTTTACTCTTTTGTGTGTTGCAACTCGAGTAAACGTTTCACAAACATCCAAATCTTCTTCAGTACAGATACTACTGTTAACTTATAACAGTGAACAGTCAAGTGAAATGTGGGATATGGTTTATATGAAACCTACAGCCCTTACTCAAAATCCATACATAGGTCATATATGTAAATTTGTATGTGAGTTATGTGTGGACCAAAAATGGGATTTGTGTCAGGCTATAACAATAATTAGGCAGATATATAACCTGATATGACATAAATGCTACATATAGCTAACAAAATTGTATGTGGCTAAAATTTTATATGGGGATGATATAGTGCATGTGTGGCACATTCATATATGCCCCATACATGACAGTTCCATATCTTTGCCGTATCTGACTTTAACAAAAGTTAGGCAGATATAACTGGATTTGATGTAAAAGCCATATGTGAAAATTTGATACGGGACCAGATATACTGCAGATAAAACTTGACATAGTCATACAAGACCTGACTTAAGTCAGATATATAATTTCCATACATCAGAGGCGTCATACACATCAGACACATATGCATACGTTGTATTTTTACATTACCGTTTGGGGAATATTTTATAACAAATTTTGTTGAAGAGGTGACGAATCTCTCACATTTGTACACGGAAAATGAAAATCAGGACTGAACATCCAGACTCCGCCCACGTTGACAAATGATTTGCTTTTATTTCAGCTAAATGGCCTGAATATTAGAAAAGGGTTTGAATTAAATGACTTCGGTGTATATGGATACAATTTACAGCTTCTGTTGTCTATGTGTGGAAAAATAACCAAATTTAAACAAAATAAGAACACTGATAATCCTATGGCCTTACAAAACTGTAATGGTATATGTGGCATTGTTTTACATAGCTACATCTAAATTGATATGTCCACTTGAAACTTGCTTGTATTTTTAGCATGAGTTTGAGCAATTTATGTGATATCACCTCATAAAGCCATATGAAGCTTAAATTATACATTTATCTGGCATGGTGTATATCTTGCTTGATATATCACCTCAAACTTTTTACGTTTATCTGGCATACCCGTCCATGAAGTTATTTATCGCTCAATATGGCCATGTCAAACTTTATGTGTACATTTGGTAGTTACATATTCGTCAAGAGATATCTTGCTTGATGTGGTCATATTCTTTTTGCACATTTGTTTTGCTCCTTGTAATAAAATACGTGGCTTACAATGACCATACGAAGCTTTATATTTGTATCCTGCATAATATTTTATCAAGTATTATCTGGCTAGATATGGCTTTATAAAATCTGATATACATATCTGGCAATGTATTTCATGAAGTTATATATGACTTGATATGGTCATATCAGACTTAATATGTGTATTACGTACACCACTTTGTCAAGACACATGTTACTTGATATGGTCAAATGAAGCTTCATATTTACACTAAGCATGGTATTTTATCAAGGAATATCTGTCTTGATATGGTCATATAAAATTTAATATGCATATCTGGCATTGTATTTCATCAGGTTATATGGACTGATATGGCCAGAATATCTGGTATACGCTCCTTTGTCAAGAAAGGTTTCATATGAACACAACAAATCATACTATGTGTGTAAATGACACTTTTATCTAGTTATGTTTGACTTTATATGACCATATTAAACCCTGTACTCAAACGCAGATGTCACTTCTATCAAGTTATTTCTGGTTTTATACGGATGTATTACTTTATTAAACCAGATATTGCCAGACACTGTTTAAAGTCACATATGACATTTAAGTAAGGATGTCTTCAAAGAAACACAATGAATAGAAATGACGCACATATTACTACAAATTATTACAAATGCGGACTGACAATACACATAAGACACTTTTATATCGTTCTTTGTCAATGGCACCAACTAACCGTGACACGTCTGAAAATGTAAATGTTTGCCTGCTTTGTAATATGTAATATATAGTAAAATATAAAATGTGTTTAGTGCACTGTGTTTGCATATTCCTAGAAAAATGTGTGGGAAGATTATCTAGTTTATTGGCCAAAATTAATATTTTCAGTGAAGTAATACACATTTGTTGTAAACCTGATGTCCTTTCACGTTCGATCCTGCCGTATGTGTTGTGATGATAATTTCAGGCTTCAGAAATAATGATTTTTTTTTTATCAACAGTGAAATTTAGAGTTCTGACCATAGATGAAAACCTTAGACCTGATAATTCTGCGGTACGTACGTATGATATTCCTTACGCCAGTTTCTGCGCAATGTGACTCACTTTATTTAATACCACATCACATATGCGCAGTCTTTTTTGGGAGGGGGTGGGTACAAAGTACATTGCACAAAGTACACAATGCAACTATGCACGACTGCCTGCTTGATAAATGGTAGACTCCCACGTATTTTACCTCTATTGGTGCGTCTGCCAATTGGCTGACATGTTGTTATACTGTCCGTTGCATCTGGATGTCTCCACTTTTGATTGATGGACAGTGATAATGGACACGATGGGAGATTACCCATACCCTATTTATACCTCCTAATTTGCCTACCTATTAAGACACAATCTTTATTGGAATCCATACAATTGTGTTAGATGTTCGGTACATGGTGTAATTTTCCAGAAAAACAAATTATGTGCGACTTACTTCCCCGCCGTCTTTACTGTTGCCAGGGTTATTAGCTTAAAGGCCGTGACTCATCACTTTAAGCTATATTTTTACTTTCCGGAAAGCAAAACTCTCAAATGGTTCTAAGTTACAGTAGCCTACTCTTTGATTGACAGCAATTTCGAAAGAATAGCTCATATTACACAGCGCACAAAGGGATCCATTGTTTTGATTCCCCATGCAGAGGAATTTTAAGACAGGCTGAGGGAGGGACTAGACGTTGGTGGTTGGGAGAATTGAAACTGTCTGGGCTGATGAGTTTTTGCCTTTAAAAGGACGTTCTAGCGTTCCCCTCCCCCCCCCCCCCCTCTATTCTCTTCGATTAAAGTGCATTGGTTTAGCGCGAAAAAAACTGGGTATCTCATATACAGCGTCTCTGAAAAGTATTTTTGCTCCCTCCGAGCAAACGTGCAAGCCCCGCCTCTGTTTCTTTTACTCTGTTCCTCTGTTTCTGTATCTTTTAACTTTACTCTTTTATCTCATTTTAATGCAGAGATGTAATTCACTTTCAGGAAGCAATAAAGTATGCTCTCTCTCTCTCTTACTCTTACTGTACCTATAGTTGGAAGGAACGCCAAGTTCCTTTTGACATTTGAGGCATTATTGTATAATGTCGAAAGTGCGCTGCTGTTGTTGTATTACAACTCAAATCAGGGTAATTTGAAAAAGAAAAGCCTTGAACAGCTTTTGCTTGTAGAATCATAACTGGCTTCCATAGCCATGGATACAGTTTTTTTTTTTCTATGGACTAGGTACCTGTTCATGTAAGAAGGTCATAAATTAATTCTTCCTTGTATAATTTGATTGCCTACCACGTAGAAGGTTTTATACAATACGCTACCAGATTACATGAAAGATTAAGCGAGTGTCATGCATTTCTTTATTTTTGTTCTCACATTGCATAGAGTACTAACAACTCTTCTTACACTGTAACTTAGAAGCCTTGGAAACCACACAGTTAAAGAAGATTATTTATTTCATAATTGCGAACTAAAGAAGTACCATAAAATGAAGTTCGGTATGTAAATCATTCTCAAATTACAGGTTGATATGATTTGGGTGGAGACCCCGAGTGGGGTGCGCATCGCCCAGTGGCTGTCAGTTGAAGTTACTTCCGGACTGGCCAGCTTGGAGTTGCCCATGACCTCTGACCCTATGCTTGGAACGTGGAATATATTTGTTAAACACCTTGGGGAAGAAATACAAAGAGGCTTTGATGTAAAGGAATATGGTATGTTGATGGGAAGTTCTTGTTGATGTGAATTCTTGATAATATTGAATTATATTGAATTATTGAATTATATTGAATTATTGAATTATATTGAATTATTGAATATTGAATTATATCAGATATGCCAAGTTAATAAAAACAGGTTTTTCTTATAATCTTGGATTATAAACTGAGAATCCTAGATTCTTTAATTACAAACCACGTTTATCAACTTGTTTTGATAATATTGAAAGGTCGACAGATAAACTAAGACAAACTGTGTTAATACTTTGGATTGGAGATGGCTTATCTTGGATGTTTGATCGATAATTTTGGATTTTCTACTGAGTGCACTTAAATTAGTTGATTGTCCAAAATAAGAGACTGATATGTCAATTTAATTCGATAATCCAGGATTTCGGTCGTTCGGTCGTCCAAGGTATTTCAGCGATTTTTATTTCGTACCTTTTGTATCAGGGAAACAGGAATCTACGATCAACATATGATCGAAGATTAGTAATCACGAATACAAGATTATAGTCTGATCACCTTGGGTTATGGATCGAATTCTTGTATTTTTCTTTTATTAGACAATTATATTATAGCATGTAGTCTTTTGTGTATGTATGATATTTCAAGTGTCGAGTACTGCATACCAAGGAAGATGGTATCTTTACTCAGTTATCATTCGGTCATCACTTCTGTGATGACACTTCGATAATACATCAGAGTTAACTTTCCATGATGAGAATCTGAGCAACCATTGATTTTACTGTAATTTTTATCCTGCACAGTAGGCCTACTGTATAATGTTTGTGGTTCTCTTGACAGTATATAACTGTCATGTTCATGCAATGAGGAGATCATGGAGTAAATGCACGTTGGTAAATAATGTCAATGATTTAAAAAAAAAACAATACTAATTCCTTTCAATATAAAGCGCCCGGGTACATAAAATCGTCATTGTCCTTGAAATAAAGGCTAAGGAAGCAATTGACAACATGAAACGTATTGTATGATCTCCTATAATCTGTTAAGAAATTGCATATTTGGCTTATGTTGATTTTCGATGCACTTTTTGAACAGCATGTGATTGTAAAATGGTCAATGTTTGTGGAATGTGATGGACGTCGTGGCTATCGTCAAAGTTTTCTAAGATTAATTTGGTTGATACTCTAAGATGTCGTTTTCATGTTTTCTTAAATTGCTCTTGCGAAACTGTAGATGTAGCCTATATATTTATCGAAGTGATTTGATCATCAACAAAGTGTCTTCGAACTAATCAGGGAAGTACATACTGCTCACTTCAACACGTTGTATATGAAGACATAAGCTGAAATATTCTTCTTTTTATTAACAGTTCTCCCAAAGTTTGAGGTCACCATCGAGGGACCATCTTATCTTGTTGTTAATGAAACTCGTGTAGCGTATTCTATCTGTGGGAGGTCAGTATTATCGGAACGATCAGGTACTTTGTGTATAATTTGTATGAATTAGAACTAGTGTTACAACGGTATGTTATTGGTGGACGACAATGTTTTTTTTTTTTCTTCTTCTTCCAAACACTATCATCTGATTGAACTGTGAAGTACGGTATTTTAGCAAATCGCGTAGTACCTACATGCAATCGTTTGAAATTTCTTTCTCATTAAATGTAGGATTCTACTGTATTTTTATATTCACCCTCCACAAGAATAACACATCCGATGTAAGCTGTTCACGATATATCTCATTTAATTTGTTCACAAAACAGTACAACGCCGTTTTTAATTACGTGGTTAGGCCTATGTGATGTGTCAGTGAAACTTTGCATATTATTATTATTATTTGGCAACCTGATAATGCGGTTCATACGGTATAACTTAGGCCAACTCTGGACCTTATGAGCCTTTTGTGATTACTTATGAGCACTACAATGAATTGGATTCCTAACTTCAGTCTATTACCTTGGTAACCAGGTCCACAGAAAACTTGTTTCCACTTTCAAGAGACTCCAGCTATAATTTTCCTCAATCTGAGGCTTTTATGCCATAACTCTCTGCACCGTTAGTGTCTTAGTCGAGGTCATGCAATTGATTTGGATGGAAATTCTAGGTGATAGGCAGAAAAAAGTAACCCATACAAGAAATAATCATCCTGCTATGTGAAACCATCAATTCGAAACCTATTCCCTGGAGAGCTACTTGTAGTTCAACATAGCGTGACTGCACCTGCCATACGTAAAGTGAGAGAAAACATGTCACACCCTTTTTTGTACACAATAAAACTGTCACAGACATTTCATTCTCTAGATTGTTGTAGAAAGAGTGACACTGCTTAAAGTGTTACCCATACCACAACACTGGTATCAGTCCACTTTTTTCATTTACTATTGAAAATCAAAAGCTATTTGCAACAACACACTCATGACATAAATTATCATCCCCTCCCTATACCTCCTGATGGCAACATACCCAGCAATAAATGTTACGACAAAACTGAGACAATGATATGTTTTCACTAGTCATCTCACATGAAAAAGCACCAACAATTGCAGCATTTTGTATAAAGGGAGACATGTTTGTTAAACAAAAAAAATCTCTAAAGGGGGAAGGGAAATTACCTCAGACAAACATTCCCCAAGATCAGTTTTTGTATGACCTGAGCAGGGGTGTGAGGTTGTGATGCGTAGGAAAGAAAAAAGAATTACATGGAATGGTCTAAGGATACCAGAACCACCTAGGAAGAAGAAAAATAAATCCATCGCTAAAAATTGAATTTCCTTAAGAAATATTCAATTCAAAGCTGGATTCAAATGTAGCACCATGTCGTATCTAGGCCTAAGTTAGCAAGAATTTTTGAAAGTGAAGGTAACACCCTCCCCTTTGATCCCTTCCCCTAAGGTCAGTCTTCAATACAAGTTAGTATGACCTGGACAGAGTTGTGGGGCGAGGTGCAAGGACTGTGCCAGGTAATAATGCTGACTTACGTAGAAAGGGTTTAAGAATGAATATTTCAACAAGTAAGATTAAAAAGATAGAGCAATTCCTGAGGACAGATAGCATGTATAATTATTTCAAATCTAGTCTCAAATGTAGCACCATTTTGCATTACACACTACATTAGCAAAATTTTCCACTCCCCAAGATCAGTATTTTATACAATTCCCTATGACCTCAGCAGAGATATGGGGTGCTGCGCAAGTGCTTCACCCAGCAGGATGAAAAATAAAATCATTACTTAAAAAGTAAAAGTTCCTGAAGTTACATGCAATTCATATTAAGATTCAAATGCAGCACCAATTTGCATTTAGCCCACCCTACGTTTTGACCACTCTCCAGCGATCAGAATTTTATACAAATCACTATGACGTGGGTGGAGGTGTGGGGTGCGGTTCAACGGCTGTGTCAGGGGAAAATTCCAATTACCCAGAAAAGACTTAAGGATGACTATTTTATCTAGCACGATGAAAAAAAAAATAAATCATTACTTAAAAAGTGAGAATTTCTGAAGTTATACGCGAATCTAGCTTAAAATGTAGTAATATTTTGGATCTAGTCCACACAAGGTATTTTATCAAGCACAATGAAAAAAATAAATCATTACTTAAAACGTGAGAATTTCTGAAGATATATGCAATTCAAATCTAGCTTAAAATCTAGTAATATTTTGGATCTAACCCACCCAAAGTTAGCATTTTTTTCAAAAGGGACTGGACACGCCCTCCCGTTTGAGCCCTCCCCCAGAATAGGGATCAGTCATCATCCGGGTCCCCCCCCCCTCTGACGAATCCTAGATCCGCCACTGGTACAAGTAGTTTTGAATGCGCTGCGGATTTCTCTTCTTATACCCCTTTCAAAACGTTCATATTTTTGGTGAAATCATTAAATTGTGTCACGTACACAAAGTTGATGACATGTGTGAGGGTGTGTGTGGGTGTGTGTGTGTGTGTGGGTGCGTGAGTCTGTATGGATGACAGATACCCATGATATCTCGAAGGGGCTCTTACACCGACAGAGTTCATATAGGGTAAAGCATTGTGCATTATACGGTTGGTGTTTTGGTGAAAGTCACGTTTCAATAATTGAAGTCAGCGGGACACGAATTGTGAATCTTACTGAGAAAAACATGGAAAAGTGTAATGCAATATGTTACTTCTCATGTACGTGATAACGTGTGCCACATTCCAACGTGAGATTTTGAAGGGAGCAGAATTCAAGGGGTTGTTTGAGGTTCGCATCACTGGCAAGATTTTGAATTATGCCTTGTAAGCAGTAGCAGCAGATGGTATTTGTTCAATGTGGTCTAAGTGTTGACAATATGAAAATTGTAATAACAAGAAGCCTGGTATATGTAAGCCAACCACAAACTCAGGTGAATAGACTGAATAGCCTCTACTGAATAGGATTAGCAGCCGTCTATTCAAGTCAGTTTGAGGTTAGCTTACATGAAGTATATACCAGAAACCTGTTTAAAGTTATTGGGTGAAAATGTACAACATATAACTTTAAAATCAATACATCCAGCAGACGTTTAAATTATGGACCGTTTGTTTTTGACACGGAGAAGTACGAATGTG
The DNA here is from genome assembly GCA_021234535.1 of Stichopus chloronotus. NCBI lineage: Eukaryota > Metazoa > Echinodermata > Holothuroidea > Aspidochirotida > Stichopodidae > Stichopus > Stichopus chloronotus. Next base: position 10,151,588 of record CM037836.1, read on the forward strand.
AATACCAGAGTTTACTTTAGATACTGTATAGTCAATGAGGTTAGAGGCACCATGTGCATGTCGTATTTTTCGACCACAAGCGACACGCTTCTGTGCTGCTGAGCTCTTTTATCATAAGTTACAATGCATGTTTGTATATTTTCTTCCTTAAACATTGTTCATATAGCGTTGCCGTATGTATATCAATTGTGTACCTTGTCAGTGGTCAGTGTACTTTGACATGACTTTCCCCCTCAGATACACCTATGGCCAGCCAGTTATAGGTACTGTCAGAGCTACGTTGAATCCTCAGTTGGCACGCAGTTTCCGTAAACTCATACCTGTGGTATTTGAAGGAGAGGTTAGTTTCTTGACTTTAGTTGTGTTTGCATATTACGAAACAACCATGCCACTAGCAAATTGATGGAGAGGCAACATGGGCACGTTCTCCGTGCTTGAAAGGGTACTCCCGTGAGAGATTGATCCCATATACTACAGCCGCGTATAGGCCTATAAACGTTCGCTGATATGTTTGATAAGATGGATTGGAGCTACGGAGGATGCCCCGCTTCTCCAGTTAAATAAAAAACTCAAGCTATTGTTCAGATATGCCATATGTTTACAGATGCTATTTGCTGGCAGGAGTTGATTAGAGTTGGTTGAAGAACTAGACATTTGAGTCATATTAATCGTCATGATCTGATACATTCGCACTGCTTATCTGGCCTCATAACTTGAACTGGGATATTTCCTTGATATCGAACGACCCGCTACAGGGCGACACCACAATCGGAGAAAATTTGCAGCGATAAGATCATAAGACAGCAAACAAGGATTATAGAATAGTTGCAAAGATTTTTGAACATGCTTAAACAAAGTCAGTACTAGGGAGGTCTTTCGCAAAGTGCATGATCTAACCATTATCCTAACTCTATTGTCATAGCTGGATAATAGCCAGATATTGTGGAAGCAGGAAGTTGTTACAGATCCCCTGCAGAGTGGAATGGTGGTATCCGCCCATGCCAGAGACAACCTTCTTTCAAATGCCAGATCTTGTAACGCCAGACAATGCAATTTATGTTGTCGGGCAGCATTGACTACTAGCAGTATCATCCTATGAGATGCGAGCGAGAACGTAGGCGTTTAAAGTCGAATATCCAAAGATAGTCCGGGACACAATAACGTGCGTAGGCTTGAGACTTTGAAGATACTGATTCGTGTCGTATCGGACGGAAAATCTCAGCTAGTAAGAGCAGTCTATCCGCAACCACACAAAATGAGCTTCATTCTCTTACAATTTACGCATGACGTTTCGTGACGTCATGGAGTGTTTGAATGCTAATTAAGTAAAGAGATGATATCGCGAGCATAATATGTCTATATTTAGAAACTGTTGAAAGATTACAACCATGAAAACGATTTGCTAAAACATACAAAAGCTGCTGATGGCTACATTGGCGAGGCAAGGATGTGTAAAAGTGGCCGGAATTTGACCCTTCTTATATGAAAGGTCTATAAATGTGTTTCCAACACCTTGTAAAATTGTCTAACATTACATCGATACCTTGTAAACCACTTAGTTATTATCATCATAGAACGAAAATGTTACATCCTATCCCCTGATATCAGTTTTGTACCATTAAAAATAAAGGACGAATCAGTTCCGTCACTATAAAAATGTGCATGTCAGGGACTAATTTTCGCGATGTAAAACAATGGCAAGAGACTAATCTCACGTGTGTAGAGTAGATGCAGCTCATACAAAACGTACAATGAAATTGCTGTATCCTAAATTGTTGATGACAGGCGATTGTGTCGATTGAAATTCGTAATTTCGGTGTTACTGCAAGCTTATGTTGTCATCTGCAAATATCGTTTGAAAAATATCGAATTGATTCATTAAATAATTCATTAAGTCAGGTACTTGCAAAGATTAAAGACAATATCAGAGACGTGAGAAATTACAGCCTTTTTTATAGGTATTTGTTTTTAAATATCGTTCGTAATACCTCAAACAAACTTTAATTTCTAGAGAGATGGAAGATCAAAATGTCCACCTAACTTGCTGTAATGGAAAATCGAACGCCTCATTTTGAATTATTCAACAAAAATTTGGCCATCACTGGTCAGGCTAGTTCCGCGACATGCCTTCGTTGAGACTTTCCATTATAGGCGAGAATGTACGAGAATGGGTCACGTGACCTTATTAACTCGGTAGATGCGGATAGACTGTTTACCCGCGCTTAGAATGATGCTGTATAAGTTTGCTTGCGATTTTGTCAGCGCGTCCTCGAACACATTCTGAGGATATTTATCTTCTTGGATTGTTCACATGTAATCACGTACGGTCAAATCAGGAAACATGGTTTGATCTAATGTCAAATGCGTTATTTGTTATACATATTAGAATCTGTTCTTGGCATTTAAATTTTTAAACGTGTTTCTTAAGATGTAGTTACTTGCAATACTTATTTTATTGGTTATGTTCTTTTTAAGAGAGAAACAGGAGTAAAGAGAAAAAAAAGAGGGAAAAAATGTGTGAGAATAGTTTCAAGTGTTTTTGACACTACAGGTACAGTACATGTTCAAATCAGACGTCCAAGTTGTAGTTCCGGACAGTAACTTTGTGATATTTTGATTTCTAACAGACGGCGGGAGCAGATGGATGTGTGGATGCCATCTTTTCAATTTCTAAGTGGACGCTTGATGAAAAGTATTACTCGATATATGGCGCAAAGCTAAGACTAGAAGCAGAATTCACAGAAAGGTCCACAGGTGAAATCATTTAGTCCTGTATGAAGTGACAGGAGAGCTACTTTGACAACAATTTAATTTATAAAACGATTCCCGGGATTGCATTAATTTAATGAACTTGGCAACAATTATCATTTGCCAGCAAGTTATTAAATTTTTTGAAATAAAAAAACACTCCCAATTACAGTTCCCTAGGGTTTAAAAATCAGAAATGAACCAAAAAGAGAGACATTTGCAGATATTTTATTATATATATCATGGAAAAATGTGTGAAAAAAGTATAGTATTAGAAGCCATGATATGTAGTACTTTTTTCACGTTTACTGTTTCTAAATTTAAAAAAATGAATTTCAGACAAACAAACTCAATTAAACACAAACAAATAACATAGTTTTAAATTCCTTTCAGGTGTTACGATTGTTGAAGAAGACGACAAATGCGAACTCACTGACAATATGTTTGTGTTGAAGTTTATCGGAAGTCAGGATTACAGAAATGGCATACCGTACACTGGGAAGGTAATTATCGTGCATGAAACTGGCCCTCTTCAAGTCTGTTACATTTTATTCTCCGCTGATTACACATCACCACCTCGGAGGGGGGGGGGGGGGTGAATGAGCACACGGCAAGCTTTAACGTTTAACACAATTATTTGAGCAGGTTACTGCTCAATGAAGCACTATGGGGAGAGTAAATGCCAAAACGAAGTGACAAGTTGACCCCGCCTTTGAAGTAATGAAGTCTCTTTATAGACTTTTTAGAAGGACAGTCACTCCATTATTAGTATATATTCTAAAACAAACGCATCATTCACACTAACAGTATTTTCTTTAAGTCAGAAGATCATTTCTGTTACTGGAATGTGAATGATTTGTAAAATATAAAAAGTGTAAGTTTGAGTAGAACGTACAGCCAGAATATGGATGTAATATTACTTTAATCATGTAATAAAAGTGATCCCACACTACTCTACTTTTCTGTTTCGTCACACACTTCACAAAGTTTCTGGTATAAATGTTTCCATCATCATACGTACATTGCTGTATGCGCAAACGCATGAGATCCATTCAGTAAGTGCAGCTATTATGTGCGTCATGGATCGATTTTTACCAAAACAGACACACTACAAAGTACCGATCCCACATAGATCTCATTGAAGTTCATTACTTGGAAGATTTGCAACACTAATAAATCTTCATTCAATGTGTGTTGCCTTGTTGTGAGTATTTTCTCTGCAGCTAAAACAGAGAATCTGTTGCACATCAGTTTGAATATTTTGACAGGGGAAAAGTTAAAAACAGAAAAAAACCGAAGCAATCTCGTCGTTTTACTGATTTGAATTCATTGCAACAAGTAAGTGATTTACTTCTTTAGGTCTTAGTTACGACCCCCGATGGTTCACCTGCTGCAAGAAAACGTGTCCACGTTGAGACTCTGCATCACATAAACTTCAACATCGATTTAATCACAGACAGCCATGGCTGTGCTTCTTTTGAGCTGCCAGCCATTGGTAGGGCTACTGTGGTCTTAAAGGTAGGTTAATTGTATCAGTGCGTAGATCTCCATACTGTCCACATGAATGTCAATTTTCGTTCCGTATGACAACAAAGGTGTGAGAAGTTGCTACAATGTTGTTTCTTGCCATATATTAACTCCAAAGAGCTGTAACAAATTTTACATAAAACGGAGATTATGTAGCAAAATGTGTGTAGAAGAGTGCTGGTAGAATAAAAAGAAATATGATACAAACAGGAACACAGAGGTATAGTATCATTCACATTCAAATATTCGGCATTGGTGTCAAGGAGGGGGGGGGGGAGTTGCGGGGGGAGTTGCTACAGGAGTCGGCATTGGCGAAAGTCCTGGGCGTTAACAATTACACAAACGGAAGTCCCCAGTCGAACACTGAGAGAAACGACCGAGACACCGAGAAAAATATCCTTGACTTCATGATCAGAGTTTTATGTATTATTTGATTGGACTAGGCACACTCATTAGATAAAATTAAGCTCAATGATGAGAGAGGATTCAGGAAGATAATTCACATGACGTTGAGAAAAGAGAGCGATTATCTGGGACGGCACAGTCGGTAACACAGGCCTACATATTAGTGCAGAGATATGTTGATAGTTTGACGACAAGATTGACAGTTCGACGACAAGATTGCCAGTGGGGCCACTGTGCTCCGAGCACGCTAGTAAGGTCTAAAATCAACGGTCACTAATCATGTGAACCACGTTATGGAAACCCACAATGCACATCCATTGTTATCTACAATTAACCAATCCTGTAATTACTGCCAAAACCTTGTTCTTGTTTAGATAGACAATATGCTCCATCCACCCTTTCAAATAATTCTGTGTTTCTTTTTCTGCTTATTTAGGGAAGCGAAATAAAGAGCAAGTTACTGAATTGGCGTGAGAACACCTGCGGTTGTTCTTCTTTCTTCCAGAGACACAACAGTTTGTAAATAAAGACCCAACTGTATACAACAATAGTTTAAAAACACCTCATCAACAAGGACAGTAGTTTTGGCTCCCCTATTTGTCTTTGTATGAGCTGATCATTGACATTGTCACTGTATCACTTTGGCTATTACAGTATCAGTTTTACTTATATTGAAACTGTTTGCCATCTCGTACATATTTCATAAATTTCTTTGTAATTAGGCATCACTTCCAGGAAGACCAACGAAAAGAGAGGAAAGGAAGTTCACGGTAACCACAGGATCGGCTACATTGTCTCTGAGATCCCATTTTTCACCCTCTAATACATTCCTTCAAGTATCAGATCCAACCGCTAAGTTCTCTGTCGGCGAGCAGGTACATCTCAAAGTGACCTATACGAGTACACAGTCTTTAAACAGAAAGGATTTCACGGCTTTGGTATGTTGGTATCTCCAGAATTTTCATAAACGTCATTCGAGGTCAAGAGAGAAATATTTGATTAACTGAAAACATAGAGGTGGTCCCAAACTGAATAAAATGAAATTATTGTGCACCAGACATAAGATCCCTCCAATCATAAACAATATCAATATTGACTCAAGATTATTGACCAGGTGTATGAAACATATCACCAAAAACTACGTTTAAGCTATAGGTTTCTGTGCGAAGAGTAGGAGATGCATATATCCCAACATGCTCACCTCCACGGTGGCAGCACTGATTGTATCCTCCATTTTCGGGACCTGCCTCTACTCCTGCATTCATTCACAAGTGCAGAAATCGTACTCATGCATGTGCAGTAAATTGACCAGTTTTTCATTACCAACAGCAGCAATATTTATATAACATATTACAGTGTTAGTAGCCATGGAACTTAAAACTCTATGGAGAACAAAAATAAAAATACTAGTTGACAATTTTAGCATCAGTACGAATTGATGCTAGCATTGTGTTTGAGAAATGAGAACTGTCCATGTGAAAACATTCTCTATCGCGTGATATTTGATAAGTGGACTAAAACTTAAGTTTGTTAAAATCCAAAAGTCTATGTTCCTGAAACGATTATAAAAACATCATAATCAAGATTTCCATAACCAATTTTAGGAAATTTAATATAACAAGGCTATATTTTTAAGGAATACACACCTTGGAAAAAATACTTTTATTTATAGGCCTACTTTGATGCTGAAAGTTGTATAGATTTATCTTTCATACATAAGCTTAAGGCAATGCGTGATTTTGGCAAGAAAAAGTAAAAACAAAGAAGATTTGTTGAACATTTTCATAAGTAAGATTAACAGCCAGGATTCAGCCATTTATAGCAATGTGACCAAGAGAAAGTTCTGTTTGTGTGGCGAATTATACTGCTAGATCCGTAGTTTAAGTTGTGAAAAGAAATGTCGCATCACCGATAAGTGTGTAAATTTAGAGAATTGGAACAAACAAACTTGCATAGTCTAGTAATGTTAATTTACACTGTAATACGTGAAAGAGAAGCAAAAAATGTAGGGTAGGCTGGTTTTAGCTAACGTTAGGCCTAGGAATAAGTTAAGGCCACCACTGTCAACCTGAAACTGAAGTAAACAACCTGCGTTTTAAATGTAATCAGTCGCCTGGACGTGAAATTAAGCAAATATGACTTTATCTGATAGTTTGAAATATTATACAAATAAACTAATCAATTTGACAATAATCCAAACATTTAAGGAACGCTTTTCTACACGGTGTGAATTTCGAATTTACTCAAATACATTCCTACATTCGCACGGCAGCAGTGTGAATTGCACCTGTGCCCTTAGTCGTACAGCCCGTTGTGGGGTTGTTAGCCTACAATTGCGACTCCTAACGAAACCCATAACGGTACCACTGAAAACCTTGTGAGCAACTCTGCGAATCTTCGAATTTTAGAAAAAAAATAAATTCAAGATGAACCGACTCTTGAGGTAAATACAGGATCTATAGCGTTACCCAACGTTACTCAAGCTAAAGTGTGTGTCGTAATTAGTAATATGAGCATTCCTCGGCAGTGTAGACTCCATTGTAGATTTCAAACGATTAGGTTTGTACATTGAAGCAAACAAAATTAGGCTATATTTTTGTGAAAAGTACCCAAGTAGGTATAAATAAACTAACGCCCCATCATTTCATTTGTTCGTAACAAAATCCTACGAATAAAATAGTTTTAAGCTCAAAAATTTCCGACATTTTACACATGGGGAGAGAATAATTTTTCGGCGCAATTTATCGGCAAGCACCAAAAAAGCAGACGTTTTGTGACGTCATGGGGTTTTGAATGCTATTTTGTTGCTAATGAAATGAAAGAGGTGATTTTGGAAGCATAAATTGCCCAACATTTTCAAAGTATCAAATGACAGTACAATCATGAACACAATTTGCCAAAATATAAAAAAGAAATGTTGACGGCCTCTTCGAATATCAAGGATGTAGGAAGTTTGATCCTTCTTATAAAAGGTCTGCAAATATGTTTTAAGCACCTCTTGCAAAATCTTCTATTATGAAATCGAGACGTTGTGAAACCAATCAGTTTTTATCAAAGGGAATGTTATCTCCTATTAACTATGATCAGTTTTGAACCATTAAATTTTGTAAATGTCAGATACTTTGTAAATGTTAGACGAATCATTTGCGTCCACAAATACACTTGCTTGACAGGGCTGTTAACGGGAAATGACAAGTTTGAGATGATCGGGAGGTATTATTAGATGGAGATCCATCGGAAACTTTAATCTATCCTAATCCAATGAGATTGACTTCAGAGTAGAGACTGAATCCTTTCATTGGGGATTATTGAACTACAGGGCATTGAAAAACCTTTGTCTAATATCTAGGCAACCTCATCTGCTCATTCATACCTACAGCAACCCCAACAAAAAAGATTAGTTAAAGGAATGCTTTAATGTCTAACTAGTTGCCGACAGTCAAGTACGAAACACTGTTCGGATACGCCAAACGACTGTTTAGTGATAAAAACCTAATGATAATGGCTATAAACCAATGCTCATGGTCTATGCAAATGAGGAAAAGAAGTATAAGACTAACCTTTGCCGTCGGTTTTTGGCTTTTATTCGCATTCGCTCGCATAATCTAAAAGACACCCTCATTTTGAGCAAGTTGTAGGGTACTAGACAAGTATGTTGTAAATAGCGTCGAAGCGCGACGAAACCCTCAAATTAATTTACAGTTTAAGCGACTGGCAATGTTAAGGCAAGGGGCAAATTTCGCGACCTGCTCATCGAGATGTAGCAGACGACATCTCCCGCTTGTACTTAGTTCTTAACACCTTCTTAAGCCTATTGAATCATCAAAAACAACACACAAAAGAGATTACTGTCGGCAACTAGTAGGCTTCAAAGAAAGAGTTTTCGATAGATCTCCATCTAATACCACCTCCCTGCTTTAATACATGTGATTACGTCAATTAAATTGTTGTAATTTGGGTGTGACGGAAAGCTTATGTTTTTGTCAGTCAAAATATGGAATTTATTCAACAAATTAGTCAGGTACTCGCAAAGTGGAAGAAACTGTTTGAAACGTGGGAAATAACAGCCTTTTTCGATTGTGTTTATTTTTAAGTATCGCACATAGTACATAACAAATCTTTAATTTTCAAGTAGATGGAAGACCTAAATTTCGCCCTACCTGGCTATAATGGAAAATCAAAAGCCTCATTTTGCATTATTCAGCAAATAGTTGGCCATAACTCGTCCGCCCCGCTCTGCGACATGCCATCCGTTGACACTTTTCACAAAGCGAGAATGTAAGAGAACGGGTTACTTGACCTAATTAATAGAACACGGATAGTGACCAGTTTTAGATCAGATGATCGACCACATGACCAAATACTAGATAGCCACTGGGTGATCTGTCGTGAAATACTTGAGAAGTAATTATAAATGATTGTGCCTGTTTTTTGGGGGGTTTTTGGGGGTTTTTTTTTAAGCGTGCCAGCTGAGAGGGCGGAACTCTTTGCATTCATGATTTTTACATTATTTGAGGATTTATCTGTATAAAATCAGGTTGCCTCCATAGATGGACCACGAGACAGCCTACACATAGTCTACCCCGTATAATACCAGAATGCAAGAATGCATCGTGACTTTTTATCTAACCAGTTCGATTGTAATGTAATTCGCAGCATTAAAACTAATTAAATGTTCTGTAACTACATTTTGCAGAAGCAAGCAATGTGTCCATTCTGCCAATGTTTTACTTTTCTCTGAAGTGCAAATAATTTGGACAACTATTGATATACTAGACAGCAGATGTTAATTGAATTGCTCTGACGACCTCTGGTAGGCTTAGCTCACTCTGAACTCGTCAAAAGCACGGAGGTGACGTGAGTTTGAACCGCACCTATACTGAAATTGCACCAATAGTAAGAAGAAGTGGAAATATCAAAAACACAGTGAAGACAAGTCGCAACAATACACACTTTTATTAATCATTAATATCATATTTATCAAGTATATCAATCATATTAAGTTCGAAATCCCCAATTTAGTGGAAGTCTAGGTTGAATATGAAGTCAATAGAGGTCAAACAGTGATTTTGGAACTCTTCTTGATGGATGATGGATCACACTTGAATGTAAGATTTGTTCTTATATTTTTCGTTCTCGATATTTTGTCTCACGACATACATGTACTACTTATCATCCCCAATTCCTTTTTCATTCGTAAGCTACTGTCAGCAGCAAGGCTGGCGCCATCATCAAAGCCACACATTATACTTGAATTATTGTACAACAATCAAGTGAAATTCCGTAAAATGAGCATGATATTAAAACCAAGTAGGAAAAAAGGATCGGGGGAAAACAATTGATGAAGATGAGAACCCTAGTCCAAGCTCTTGAAACATTTGTTAGGTGCAAGTGACTGTTATTTTTTATACTTTTATTTTTAGTTTACATCGAAGGGGGACATCATCAGACTAGAGTACATGATGAATGAAAGTCGATCTACTGACTTGGGTAAGATCTCCGGATAGGTAAACGTGACATTACCACCACTCCTTGAAGATGAAGACTTGCACTTAAAATTTTCAAAACACAAATTACACCCTGATTAAATATGCAAAGAAATAGGAAGGGAAGAAGTGGCGCGGAGGGGGAAGGAGGTACAATTGAGGTGAACACTGACTTGCCCAATAAAACACTATCTGATAATACTTTGACGTGTAACATACACTAGATTTTGGAGGGTTGTGAAGCCTGTGAACCCTTTACTGGAGATATCGAAGAGTGAACATTGAGATTATGATACAAATTGATATGAAAACGTTACAGATTTTGGATCACAAAGGTATTCGACAAGTTGAGGGCCATGTTTTCATCAAGTAGTCATCTCTATGAAGACAGTATAAAATATGTAATATTTTGTCCATTGCAGTCTACATGAAACTTGTGACAATGAAGATATGCGATGATCAGGGTGGCTTTACATACATCCTTGTTTGATATTTTTTTTTATCTTTTCATAAATAAATGTAGGCTACGGTGTATTCGATCTTATTTTCACGGCTACGAGCGACATGGCTCCGTTAACCAAAGTTGTCGTGTACTCCATTCAAGATGGAGAGGTCGTCGCAGATTCGACAAACGTGCCGGTCATCAAGCAGTCATTTGAGAATCAGGTACATATTTTCCTGTTAAATAACTCGAGTTACTATTCACAAAGAGTTCTCGTGATCCCAGTGCTCTGGATTGATTGGTTTCATACGTTTGGCATGGTTAAGTCTTGTGGTGGCCTTAACTATAAAAGGAAGTGGTAGGGTGAAGAAAATATTTATCGCATGGCTACGATTAAGTTAACGAATCTTTTGAAAGTAAAAAGTTCTCACAGAGCTACAACGAAGTCCAGATTCCTCACATAGCTGTAATTAAGAGCAGAATTGTCTGCTGTAGCAGTCTAAGTGTCATTCCAGTGTAAGTAGCATTTCACAGAGGTGTAACAAGCGAATATTTAAAACAAATAGCAAATATTTTTCACATACATCTACGTGCTCTTAACATAACTATTGAAAAGAATAAACGATTCCTAAGTGGTTTTAGAAATAAAACAAAGTTGTATCATAAGTTATGTTGGGGCCATTGTGGCGTAATACTTTCATGAAGTATCTTTTGGTCAAAATATGTTTACATCGTATTTTTCGAAGGTCCACGTGGCTTTTGCTTCAAGGGAGGGCAAACCTGGAGACGAGATACAGCTTCTTGTGTCAGCATCGTCTGCGTCTCTCTGCGGGGTCGGAGTTGTCGACAAAAGCGTGTACATTTTAGGAGGAGGAAGTAACAACATTCAAGAGGAACAGGTGCCTCTTCAAAATATCTCTTTTTGAAGCTTATAGCAAGTTAACATACTGATTAAAATGGTGAAGCATATTATAATTGCAAACTAGTGTGCACCTAGCTTTATTTATATTTATTTTCCAGCAGAGGAAAGTACTCTGAGACATTTTCTTGATCCTTGACCAACTCTTGATGTACCAATGATGATGGGGACTATATGTTAACCACAGAACAGAACCACAGAAGTATGGTGAACGTTCTAGAAACAAACTAGACAGTCAAAGGACTTTGTGATTACTTGCCAATATCTCCTAAACACATGTATACAAGCACTTTAAACAAAAAGCGACCATGGTAGAAGGAAAGCCACCAGATCAAAACGAGAAACAGAACAAAAGAATGTAAAACCAAAAATGTAAGCCACATATAAAATTTGTGCTAACGATACATCTGTTACTAAACCAAGGTTGTAAAGTTGAGAGAAAGTTCGTGACATCAAAGTGTGGTAAAGAGTCTGAAAAAAAATCAACCAACAATATTTCCCTGCTTAAGGGTGGTTCCCTTGAGAAAGGTAACTAAAAAGATGCTTTACTAATCTAAAGAGGGAGTTGCTGCAAATAAGTAGCTGATCAATCTAAAAAGCTTTGTTAAGTGACATCAAACGATTGATTTGAGAGGATTGCAACAAACTGGGCTTTTAATAGCTTGTTGAAGAAAAAGAGACCAAATTCAATTTACCAACATTTATCTGCCATTACACATTTACTTCTTGGGAGCAAGGTGGGGGGCAGATGTGAATGATTCATCATAATACATTTTAGTAATGACAAGATGTGACACTTGACTTCCTCAAAATATTACACAATTGTTAAACAAGTACGGCCACAGCTGTCAGCTTTCGCTATCAATACACATCTGTAATACCATTTATTCTGCGATTTCAACATTTGACTAAATATGAAAACAGGATTTTCTCAGTCTTCCATAGGAAATTAAAATAACAGAGATCATCTACTCATCAACTGCTACCAATTCTGACAGATTGACGTGCTAGTTACATTAAGTTGCTGAGAGATTTCATACTTTATGCTCTGGTGACAGCGGATGATCTTTAGCCTACATGAAAAATGATAAACGTTATCTACTTACAATGGACCATCAACATACCAACTTTGATGTTCTAGCACTTTCTCTTCTTGAAATACCGTGTTTACAAGATTTTCAAACTATGTCCTCTATTGACCTCACATGAGGAAGTTCGAGCACCTTTCTCTTTTTGAGACATTGTTTACAAGCAACAAACTCAAGCACACATTCACACACCCGCACAGTCACAATTGTATAGATTCCTTCGGCAAGGAATCAAAAACAAATGACTTCATCTTTGCTGCAACTTTGCTGAACACATACACTAGGTGTAATATGATGGCATCGACCACAGACAAAGACCTCTAACTTTGCTTCTCCATACTCTTCTCTCTGTAATTCTACACCTCTTCACATCTCCTCTGGTTACCTCTTAATTCACTCATCGTGAATTAAGCAGTCCTGAACAGATTATTAAATGTCTGTACTCATGTGTAAAACAAACCATATAGGCCAATCATTGCAGTGAAATGAGAGTCCTGATAAACTTCTCATAGGAAGGGATAGTAAGTATTACTCTTCGTGGAAGAGAGTCATCCTCTGGACGACAAAGTACTACAAGAACGAAAGAAATGGCAGAAAAGTCAGAAGAAATAACACGATTGAGATGCGCTGCAATCACCACTACCATTCCTATCTCTCGACCCTGGACAACAAGGTCGTGTTCAACATCTACAATCTTCATCAACATCTTCGTGTTCAAATTCTACATTAGTTTCGAGGCACCATAGTGTGATTCTGTCCCCAGTAGTCATGGGGCAAGATTTTTTTTTTTCACTCCAACAATCTTCACTGTGATAACATCTTTCCAGTTCACGGACAATTAGGCAATAAACATCATCCCTAGCCTTCTCCCCACAGGGGTGAAATGGCGTGAAACTTTATCTTCTAAGCTCTTACTTAAATTCCTTGTTCTGCTTTGCTTATCAGTTTGTTGTCTTATTTTTGCACAGAAAGTAAGGAAATTTTAAGAGAGTTTACCATGATTAATTGAAAAGCATGCAGAACACAAAATAGGATGTAGACTATAAATATCCCGAAACAGACCTCCTTGTGTGTTGATGGAGTAACCAATATCCCAGCTAAGATTGCAGTGGCAATTGACCAAAGTTACTGGGCCAGCCCAAGCGTGTAATTTCTGCCTGAGGCAGTCAATCTCTGTGTAAGTGGTGAAAGAATCCAGACCCGGAAATTCCCATACATAGGTCGGGTTCTCCACACAAAAATTCTGCCCCACCATTACAGGGACCAAAATCACCCTATGCCATACGACAAAAGAGTGACGAAACAGTGGCAACCTGTTGAGACGAAATTGTCAACGCATTAGAGAGATTCCATCCAACCAACCAACCAACCAATACCACCAATAGGGCGTGATTTATTGCGTGATTTATTTAACATCAGTCTCAGAACGCCTGTCTATCACGCTCATACAAAAAGAAAATCACTCAAAGCTACACGATCCTATTTTGCAGACTAACAAAGACTTTCATGGCAAAAACACCCATTATTCCCGTTATGCTTTCCTTGCCGTTCAAATAGTACTAGATTTACAGTAGTTCTTGTAATCGAGCTATTGATCTTTGGAATTCTCTACAGACTTGACGTTCAAAAATGTAAATCCTTACTTTCCTTCTGAAATAACCTCAAACATAACTTTACTACAGTTTATTGATTTCTTTTTTCTTTTTGCTACTTCACTGTTGTAGTGGGGTGTAAGGACTGTGGGAGGAATTGGAGGAAGGGGCTGTCAGAGGTTTTGTTTGGAGTACTAGACTTCCATTTTCTTCTTTTGCTGGTTAGTAGGAAGAGCTGCATTTCTTAACCTCACCAAAGGTTTTACAGCATTCTCTCTCCCAACTTCTTTGCTTAAATTGAGTAATTTCTTACGTATTATTTTGTATTTTACTGTGCTTGCATTTCTGTTTTAATTTATACATGTGTTGGGAGGAAACAAGTAAATGAAATCTTCAAAATATATGTGGGCGCTTTGCTACATGTATTCTGATTAATTATGCCTTTAAGTTACAATTGGTGAAGACTACGACCACTTCATAGCACACAGAGAGCTCAAAGTTTACATACTTGAACATACAGCTGGTAGGCAAGTGCACACTACAGTCTAGAGCATCCATGTGTAGAACAACCAAGTCTAGAGCAAGGGCACTGTTGAAAAGCTATTTCAGGGATGATGCGTAATGTCTTAGGCTTTTTTTCTGAAGATTGTCAAGAATTCATGGCAGTTACCGTATTTCCAAACACAGAAGACAATCTTGTTGCAGAGGTTATCAGGATTTGTAATGAAGAATAATACGATTTCTACGATTTGAAGTTTACTATGATTTGAAGTTTATTTGTATGTCTACGTGGCAATTAACAAATCCGTCTACTAGTTTAAATCGAAAGAAGCTTATTAACTGCCACAACCCAATCTTAAACTGTGATTATAACATACATGAGAAGATGTCCCCTAAGACTTAACACATGTGATCTAACATCCCATTTACTTGCAAAGGTGTTACAGTTCTTGAGGGAACTGGATCTGACTGGAAACAGAGGCATTCTCTCTGATAAATGCTGGGCTGAATGGTTACCCGGTGACAGGAGTTCCCGAAGGTACCGACCAAGGCTTGCTGCAAAAGATGCATCTGTTGCATTCAGGGTAAGTTTGTTATGTGTCCAGTACTGTAATTCATAAATTCCGCGCCGTACTTAAGCATTTAGTAATTTGGACATTGTTGTTACTTTCAGGTCTCAGGGTTTTCCCCATATTTTCCTGGGAAACGATGAAGAGTGCCAACTTACTAATGGACAACAGTTTGGCATTCTTGATAAGGATCCTTTTTTTCAAAGACAAATGCTGTTTCAGGGGTAGCCATTTTACTGCACTCATTTAACAATGATTGTTGCACAATACAAGCCATGAAACTTTATGTTTACGCAATGATTACCACGGCATGAATCAGATATACCACTGGCCATAAAATACACAAAATTTTGTCATTAAAGTACATTCACTTTGTACAAATCAGTGAAGTTAAAGGGGAACACTTTGAAAACCTCATGTTTCAGAAATTGTACTGCCTACTATAAATGAATGGACTGAGCAAGGCTCTACCATTACATTCTTGAACAAAAGCTTTCAATCCTCACTTCACGTAGCATTGTTTGTATGTTGTGGTTGGTGTTTGTACGTCTAGTTTCTAATGTCTTTAACACGTTACGATTGTTAGTACGTGACATGGTGGTAAAATCTCAACTGGTTCAAATCAATATCACATTGCCTTTTTCAGACATAATAATTTCACAATTAATGTCATAGTAACAATAAATCTTGGTAACAGTTCTAAGCCCCGTGATTCCAGTCACAGTACTAGTTTTATGTGTAATTTATTAATTGATAGTATGAATCTTTAGTACAAGCAAATTACGGAATGATTAGGATTTACTTTAATGACTTCAGACTGTGGGAAAGAACATACTCATATAATCTAGCTTTTGATGTAAAACGGACCCATCCCCCCCCCCCACATCTCCTTGTAATTTTTAAGTCACTTTAAATTTACATATGAACATTACTCCAAGTCACCGGTTTAGTAAACCTCGTATTTCTGTCGGTGAAGAAAGTGTCTACTAAGCAGTACGTGACATCCACAATGCATCTCCGCCTTTTGGATTACACAGTGCAACAATCAGTTTACGAAATCGTCATATACTCTATACATGGTAATTCTGGTTGATTTTGCAGGAAGCTGGACTGAAATATCTGACAAACCTTGCACTAGAAACAGCACGGTGCGTTACACCGAGTAAGTTGAAAAGTTAAACATATAATGTGTCCCAGGGGCTAAGCATGTATAGCTCCTGGGATGAGCAATAGTTTATGGCTTCAGGTGTGAGTCAGAAGGATTGATTGTGCACATTGAATTACATGGTTTTTACGTGGCTGCAAAATTTGGTCTGGTGCCGTACTTCAACTCTTGATCTATCAAAGCCTCATGAATATGTGTCATCATCGGGTACATGTGGTCCTGAGTTTATGAGATTCTTTATGTATCACCTTTGTTTCATTTTCTGTGCATTTCATTCTTTCCTATAAAGGACAAATCATTGAAATGCATGGAAAAAACAAGTAGGATCACATTAAATTTTGAATCGCAGCCTTGGCCCGTGCTGTCAGTGTTGTCATTTGATGGGTTTCGCTTGGGCTTGCAAGAGGATTGTCAGCTACGTTTACACTCTATATAAACTCAAACAGAGCAATAATTGAGCAAGAGAACAGGAAAAGAGGTGCTTGGCTCGATTTACAAATTTAATGACAGAGATGCAGAGTCCCAAATAAATATAATAATCGAAGATAGTGAAAACAAACACGTGGTAACAGAAGGACTAAGAGAAACATGACTTTTGGCAGAGGTCAATGTGTGGCATGTCTCCAATTTAAGCAACTGTAAATTCTAATATGTACCTTTGTACTTGTCAAATATATTTTATACATTTGATTTGGAGAACTGTTGTTTATTTTTATATGTGAAGGGCACGGGTGGTCATTAACAATCTACAGATCAGAATAATGGGTAAAATCGTTGCAATGTGATATTGCAAAGAGTAAAATGTATGAATCATACTATTTGTGAGATACTAGCATATGTAGTGGCAAAACTCTAGTTATTTTAGAAGAGGTCAAATGTCAGTCGTTCGATAAATGTCAACAGTTAACTGTCAGAAGTCATATTTGTTAGTCTTAACACTTTCACAACACTTGCGTTTGCATTTTATCATCTAGTATACTGTTTCGCACATAATAGCTGCTAATGAGTAATTAATTGATCAATATATTTGTGCAGGTCGCAGACGTCTCGCTAAAACGCAAAGGAAAGTTAATAGTTTTCCAAGTCTACATTATACTCCTGCAATTGAGTTTGAAAGCCAAAGCCAGCCGAGTCAACCCTCACGCATTCGATCATACTTTCCAGAGACTTGGCTTTGGGACCTTGTTACACTCTCAAAGTAAGATTCGCTGTTATTATTCACCAAGGAAATGTTGCTTAATGGAGTAAAAAAGGAAATGTGTACGAAAAATGTTCATTTGCTTCGAGGTTTACCTCACTGGTCAGACTAGTCAGGCAGCATAGAATTCATATTTTCATGAGATGCGGACACGCCGTACAAAAGCGCCAAAATTGGCATGTGACATCCTTGGAGCATAACTATTCAAAATGGAAAGGTTGACCAAATTTTGTGGAACATCTATGGCCAACAGAGGGCGTTTTTCAAAATGGCCGACATTTACCCCAGTATGTGTGTTTTTTGAACGAAAATAGCTCAGAATACTGACAAGGCACATGTTGGACCCAACGTGCATGCCACAATCATCATGATTAATCTATGGGAGGGGTGTTTGGGTCGGGGTAATGTGCCTGGCGGCAGGAAGTTCCCCAGGACAAGGGAGGGTCGGAAGGATAACACACCTGCGCATACTTCTCCTTTAAACTCAGGGTAAATATATTCACTTCATTACAAATAAAAGATGAAGTATAAGATCTTAAATTACCACACTGTTTCCTCCTCCTAGGAAGATAACTTTTAATTGCAATGTTTTAAATGTTATAGCGCCCTCTATTTATATTACTGTTACCAAATCATATGGCTTCATCACATTTTATATGAAAAGTTACTTCATTTAAGGCAATCACAAGACAATTCACCTAGATTCTGGAGAAAAACATCTGTTTCACCACACGAGTAATGTAATTTTGTTTTTTGTATTATGCTAAAGTTTAAGGATTTTTCAAATGTTACCAATACAGATCATCTCTTTAGCCTTACACTAGCCCAACACTAGCCTAGCATTAGCCTAGCCTTTGCCTAGACAAGCTCCTCAGAAACCGCAAACCCAGAATGAATAAATAGGTATCAACAAATCCAACAAATGAATGAGATTTCTTTGAATGAAGGAGTCCACATTTCATAGATATGACATCGTCGAAGTATGACGAGGACAAAATGTTAGTCTCGGTACACCTTGAACTAAGCCCATACTGTAGTCTTGGATCAATTGAATAATGTAATATGTGTCAATCAAAAAAAGAAGGTATTTGGAGGAAGATATCTAGTCGAAAGTAACCACACGCTCGTAGATCTCTTTCCCCATTGTCTTCTGCACATGCTACTAATTTGGTTAGTCAAGCTGCATTAACCGTTAACAGAAGTATATTTCCTCAACTTACCACGCAAGTGCTCGTGGTATAGTGGTGAGAGATCTGCCTTGAACCCCTGTGTCCCGCCAGTAATAACACTGGATCTAAGCAGAATTCGATAAGTATGTCTTTATCTGACGGAGATACAGATCATACTTTACCTGAAAATTACAGAGAAGAAGAGCAACGTTATGGTTCCTAACCCCCCCCCCCCCCCCCTCCAGAATTATCACAGTAAAAGAAGGACACATGCAGGAAGCACAAAATAAAGAGAAAAGGCAGCTGCAGCCTCCGCGATCAAGCACGGAATGGATGTGATTCTTCGAGCTACACAATTCCTTAACCCTGGCCAGATTCCTGTTATTGCAATGGATGCACCACTCTTTGCTCTAAGAAAGTATATTCAGTGACAGTGGCCTAATACCCATGGTGAAAATAGTTACACGTTAATGTTCGGGGCCTTCATATTGAGATGGCAATATGAAATAGATTGGGTGACTATTTAGAAGAGTCCGGATGGACCACTGCACTAGCAAATGCTCGTATTGCTTCTTCGGGTACTGCAAATTCATTTCTCAAAGACTCCCATCTCACTAGGACTAGACACGCTCGTCGGGTCAGTGCGCTTGCTCTAGCTAAGCTCCAACGGGATGGATTCATGCAGAATGGAGGGTCTTACAATGAGAAACACATATTAGTCTGGAAACAGGACATGATGAGTCCAACATTTCAGTAATTGAATACAATTCTAAATGCGGAGAATATGGGCCTCATTTCTATCAGAGCTCATCAATACGCAGGAAAAGGGATCAAATCATCTATGTCGTTAAATAGATGCTCTTGAGTTCCGAGCACAATCTATAGAAATTATGTGTCGTCAGGAGTCTCCTATTCATATATGTGTAGTACCGGTGGAGTGAATTTTTCATGGTTGGGGGGGGGGGGGAAGTTTTCTGCCACAAAAGCAGACATACTATCTATCTACTATTTTGCACGAAAATTCAGGACCATACATAGATATGAGCTACTTATGTCATTAAGTGGTGTAGCAAGTAAGTTGTGTAGTTATAGGCCTACGTTTCAAAAGTACACCTCAACAGGAAATCGTTTCACCAATTTTCGCTACTGGCTGAGTTTTTAAGGGGCCGCACCCTATGGACCCCTCTTCTACCGCCCTTGTTCTAAGTCACGTTTCAATTTACCTACACAGGGAGTCACAATGTATATATCAGACAATATGTGCAATAGTTACCATCTCAATGAGTTTGGACCGGTCATTTGAAGAGCGCCCTCACTTTGAAATGAACTGCATATGTGTCAGTTTTCTCTGGTTGTACACTCCTGGCAATGAATACATCCTATTTTGACCAGCAACAATATTTAAGTGACTTCATTACGTCGACATCCTAAAATTTCATGATTCCAGCGGCCATTTTGAAAAACGTCCTCTATTTCCTAAAATATACATCAAAATTTTGACAGCCCTTCCAAAATGTATTTTGTATGACCCAACAAGCTACCAAAATGAATTTGGTGATTTTGTCCAGAGTGTCCACATTAAGTCGCTAAGCTGCCTGACTAAACCTGTTCATGCAAGAAAAGCTCTTTTCACAGCATGCATATATATGACACAATTCGTGGTCTATATTTTGTTATATATCACTTTCGCTTGTTGAAGTACCAGTTGGTAATGAGTATGTTAGTCATTGCTTCAAAAGCCTGTAATCCACTTGATGTAGATATACCTTAGATATACTTGAAGTATACTCAGGACTTTGGACATCGGTATTGGACATCAGCTTAGGGAGTTAGAACTTAAACCTCCGTGAGTTTCACTTCCCTATTTTAACATCTCATGAATTAGGTAATGTAGAAAAAATAACGCCTTCTTGATTGGTAGATTGCATAATCGGCTGAAGTGTAGGTTTAGATTAGTACGTACCAAATCGTAGCTGTTGCTAGGTATTGTCGGAGATACAGTATGTGCAACAGTAAAAAATAAGCAAACTTTAAAACTGAAAGTTTAACTAGATTTGTTTGTCTCTTTGAGGGGATTGGTTGGGATGGTAGGAATAGGGGTTGAGATTGTTATTTCAGACCTACTGGGGATATGCACCTCTTGCTATTGGAACTCACTGTGCCAAAACTCAACTGGACAAAATCAGATAGCTACCACCTTCTACTGAACTTACATAAAAATTTGTACACCAGCTTACTCTTTCCCACCACCGGTTGAACTGGCAGTATAAGTCGACATTACAGAAATTTTCAATAAACTTTTCATGCTCAACCTTCAAGATTTCACTCTTGCCATTTTTGCCATGAGTTCCTTCTTACGATTCCAGTGAGAATCATTCTCCTAATGATCGCCACCTTCTTAATTGTTGATGATTCTCAGATTTTTCGAAACTTCATCTCTTTATGGGTAAATCATTTCATCTATTAGCCTTAGGCAATGAGAAATACTACTATTTTTTACAAGGTGCAAAGTTAACTATAACAGCATGCTAAATGTATCAAGCAATTTTTATCCTCTTTTATTTTGTGTGACATTTTGAGGGTGAAGTACTGCATAAATCATGGCTGCATCTGACACATGTTTTCCTCATGTATATTTTCCGCTATTCCCTTTAGTACCAGCCAAAGAGCACTTACACTGACTGTTCCCGATACAATCACCGAATGGGTCTCAACTGGCTTTTGCATCTCGGAGACTTATGGCATTGGTATATCCAGCACCAGTAATCTTCAGGCATTCCAACCATTTTTCGTGTCGTATACTTTGCCGTACTCCGTCATTAGAAGGGAGACCTTTCCCGTTCAAGTCACTGTCTTTAATTACATGACCGATTGTCTCATGGTTAGTAACAAAAGTACTAACATTCCAGCTACACCTCATTTTCACCCTTCTGTATCTCTATTAGAAAGAGACAACCAAGTCTTACATATACATATCCCACAATATCACTTGTTCCTAACACAGTATGTCGCCATTATATTCCGTAATCGATCAATGATTTGTGTAACTATTAATTTTGGTTGCAGATATTTTGATTCACAATACAAAGACATACACAGAAAGCTGTAATTTCATTTTAAATGTATTCTTAAGTTTTCACAAAATTTTCGATCCAGAATGTAGGTCATCTTCAGTGACCATGACAGTAAGACAGTAAATTTCGTAGATTCTTTCAATTTACCTAGAAATTGTTACAACAGCACTTACTGACTTTTTAATAGTACCTTTATTCACAGTGCTATTCATGGGACTCCAACCAGATCTAATCGGAAGATCACAGTTAAAATTAATGTCTCCAGAACGACTCTGTCTACCATCAACGTAATTCTTTCAAATTCTCGAATAAAGATTTGTGTAACGTCTCGAAAGAATACCTACACGTTCTGCACAACTGGTAGTTGTGCATGAAATTTGAAAAAAAAACTGAAGCTATTTTTGTATCACAAGAACGGAACCAAATGAAAATCTCCTTGTAAACATATTTTACGTTTACTTGAAACGCTTCCTTTCTTTGAAAGTTTGAACTCTATTACCCTTTGACTTCTTGTGGTACTATGAATTTTCTTAAATTCCATTTTTTTTTTCGTTGGGAGGGTATTCTACATCTTAGAACCAATACAGAAGATTGTGAGTTGAATTAAATCTGCAGTATGGCACTGAGGGGTACTTGTTTGGGCAAGACAAGGGTAATAATTGCTATTCCTCCTCAACTGAAAATCTCTCCATGTGTACTTAAAAATTTGTGTGACTCTTCCCTTAACTAATCAACTGTCAGCAAAGTACGTAAAGACGAAATGCAAGCAGGTTTTACTCTCATAATTGCAGTGTTATTCGCATGTCCACCATCAGAGATTACACATCTTTCTTTCCAGATTGAGCTGGTGCTTTCTGAGTCGGAAAATTTCACCCTAGCAGCTCACGAAGAGAGAATTAAGCAGTTATGTATCTGTGGTTCACGCTCATCCTCCGTTGAGTTTGAAATCACTCCAGATATGATAGGGTTAATGCCCATTGAAGGTAACATGTTTCGACTTCTTTACTTTAAGGTAAAAGTTTATCTCATGATTCAAGTACCAGTTTGAATTTTTGTGACTCTGTCATTGATGACAAAGAAGTGATGCGTCAAAGACGTCACTTCATTAACATCGTATGTGTTTATTGATGTTGATGAAGAATAGGTGCCGAGTGAGCATCTCGAGTGACTTCTTGTCTCAATGCAATGGGAAATCACATTGTCACCACAATCATTAATTAGAAAGAGAGAAAGAGTCAAAAGATTGATAATGCATAAGATGTCCAAAGAATTGACATTGTAAAGTACTGCAATTAATAGAAAGGCGACATTGTGGCAAGGCTTTAATATCTGCTTTGACAAAGGAATGAATGTTGCAACAGCAACCGATTTTCACAGGAAATCAGTGACTTTAGTCACATCAACCACTTTTGTCAATGTTTGTCGTGATATATGTAATGCGTGTTACAATACTGTTAGAATACTGTCACAATACTCAGGGACACATGCCATAAATTCAGAGGTGTCTGTTACCATTATTAAAGTTTACCAAAAGTTACCAAATTTTACCATTTATCAAAGTATACCTTTGAAGATACCTATGATTTACAACGTTTAGCGACAAATGATAAGGACGACTGTCATCAAAGGTAAGCTCTAGGACACATTTGTCACCACAATTGCAGAGAAACTACGTGATGTGTGTTTTGTAATTAAATTCTCCTTTGACATAAATTCCCACATCTCTTATGTTGTATTCTCGTTTGCAGTGACAGCTACATCGATTTTGAATGGCGTAATATTGTGTGACAATAGTGTGTCCCTGACTGGTGAAAATGCTGCTGATGCGATCAGGCAGGAAATTCTCGTGGAGGTGATCGTTTAACTGTGATTTACGTTTTGATCAATATTGGGTCGCAAAGACATTTATACCATAAGTGTCAAGTTTTAATGCGACCCTAAGGTAATACCACAAGTATCTATTGTCAACTACACTTATAAGTTTGATGACATTCTAAGGATTACTTGTTCAAGGCTTCTCATTATTTTTTAATTCTTTCTTATTTCAAAATGTGTGCATTGTTAGGCCTTTGCCATAATAAAATTCCTACCTCTTTATCTTATCGGCTCTTATTTCAATCTGTTATTTTATCAATTCCATTGTTTTTACCTCTTTAAGTTTTTTATGACTGTACTTCATTTCCTTATTAAACTCTTTTAAGCGTTCCTTTGGAAGTTAATCACGATGTGATATTACCTCTTTTTCAAAAATAACTTAATGATTATGACAATAATATTGAATCTGAAATAGACTGCATGTACCCTAAAATGGCTTACTTTGTAATATAAACGTGTTATATTCGTAGACACAACAATCCAGTGCGCTTGTAGGGCATGTGCTGACTTAGTGGTGACTCTAACAAAGTTGTTACACGTGTTACAGTTTGGTCACGATAATCACGTGTAAATATGAATGATCATCTTTAATAACAATTAACCGCGTATGATTCAATTTCCATATCCAATTCTGAAAGTTAGTTGATTGACATTTTCCTGCTTCTGTAAAGCATCTTTCAATTAAAATGTTAAATATGTAGTGTTTTTCTTTACTTAGGCAGAGGGTATTGAAAATGAGGTCGCAGAAAGTGTCTCTTTCCGCCCATCAGGTAACTCACCAAAGACTTTTAAAGGAAAGTTTCCTTATCATTCCATACAATTTTCCTCCATTTCATAAGACATACAGAAGTTACCGTAATTGTATTGGCTTGGATGGACCAGGGAGCTGCCACTAGAGGCAGCTCCCTGGATGGACAGATCACTTATAGAAGACATAATTGTAAGTTACTCATATTGTACTTAATTAAACAAACCTATTTAGATTCGGAAATGATCTTCTAAAGAACTAAAAACTTAATTTTTATGATGTGAGCCACTTATTTTGCTAGACTTTAGTGTACTTTGACGTTGTTTGTCAACTGTAATTTGCACGGGCATTTCCCATATTTCAAACATAATAATTTTCTGAGAAAATATACCTTCCTTTAAAATTACAACAGGCAAGAAGACATTTGCTGTTGTAATTCAGTCTGCATAATCAACGAGACATGAAACACTGCAAAATACATTTTAACATCTGCATGGGAGGTACATTCGTGGTACGTTGAAAAGTTGATTGATTGATTTATTAGTCTTGTACCGTGCGCTAGTGACAAAGGGTCTTTTGTTATGTAATATGAAACTAAAACTGACATTTTCTTCTTATAAATTGTACCGGCCAAATGTATAGGCGAACGAGTGCATAGTTGCTTGGAGGCAGAGACTTTGTGCCCAAATTTTGTTTGTCGCTACCTGAGCGGATTGCCGAAATTGGCTGGCATGTGGCGTAGAAGAAAGTGTTGAGTTTTTGCAAACCCACAGATGGCTAGAGTCTGCGTATCCTGAGTGTTCTAGGCTACATGTACGCAACCTTGACATGGAGATATCATGTTGTCAATTTAGGAAACAATGCAGGGGTCGAACTAAGCTCTCACAACTTTGGGCGCCAATAGTGTACAGTAGCTAGCGCGTGAAATCTAAGTGCCTGAGGAGGAAGATAGGATATCTTAGAAAACCTTTGTAATAAACTACGACATTCGTCACCATTTTCGTGTTCATTTGCTCTTTTATCTGGCTCTTTAAATG
Organism: Stichopus chloronotus; assembly: GCA_021234535.1. Classification (NCBI taxonomy): domain Eukaryota; kingdom Metazoa; phylum Echinodermata; class Holothuroidea; order Aspidochirotida; family Stichopodidae; genus Stichopus; species Stichopus chloronotus. The sequence goes on from CM037836.1 coordinate 10,177,131, forward strand.
TACAACTCTTCCTAAATTATGAACGACTTTGAATTGCATGCCATCTATCACACGGTTTGCTATACATAAACAGAGATTACAGAAATTGCACGAGGAGTTTCAATTCCACCTTTCCTTTCTATGTTCCTCATGAAGTCCCTTTTATGTTCCTCATTTACTATGTGGTTCCCGCCATGAAACTGTAGTATCCCGTGCAGCACGTGCACAAAATTAGCGACAGCATGGTGTTTCCAGTGCAGGCATTACTGTGGGAATAAAGTGATGCGAACCCCACACTGAAAGGAATTTGAGAAGATTTGCTGTCAGTTGATCGCATGAGACTCCACTTAAAGTACTCATGAGTGACAACGGTGCACGCCTGCGTTAGTGATCATACGTTTGTCAAAATATTTATGAACAGTGTGGATTGATGTCAGAAAAAAAAAACACACGTTTGGACAGTCGGTGAATACCAAATACAAAAGGCCGCACTGTGGATAGAGAGGTTCACGTACAGACTGTAAAACTAAAGTGGAATTATTTAGAAGCCAACCGGGTCCATTTATTGAAGAATCTACGGGCCCGCTCAAATTTCTAGGGGCATCGGGCCCCGGTTATTCCGACCCCTACAATGTATGAAAGCTGTTAACACATATACGGGAATATTCAGTCTTGTAAAAAGGGCCCGGAGTTGCGATTTTTCAATTATGGAGAAAAATGAACATACTGAGGATTGCTTCTATCTAGAATATTCATGCCCATTCCATCAAAGTTAACCAAACAAAAGTCTTACAATCGCCTGCACTTACTTTCTATGCGGCTCACCACCATCTGTCAGCGCGAAGAGTGTCAAATGTTTAAACTTTACACCCCCCCCCCCCTTCCCAGTTGGCCGATTTCTTGGTGTCATGGGCTGCAGCCTTCAAATAGAGACATCATGTTTGCAATTTTTCAGTCAATGAGAAAAACATTTTTGGAAATATTGTAACAAATAAAATTGCTTTTTATCTATTCCCTTTTCCAATTATTAAATTACTCTTTGGCTAGGTTCTTTCAGATCAATCTTTTAAATAAAATTTGAGCATATATCTTACGGTCATCCACATATACTTAATATACCACCACCATCTGGTAGCCTACCTTATAGGTACGGAGTGGAAACCTCCAAAATCATCAGAAATTGCACCTCCGAGGTCATTTCTTCTGTTTATTTTACACCTTTCCGCACTATTACAAAATGTGTATTTTAACTACCTTTCCAGGTAATCTTAAATTTTCAGTGATCAAAATATGATTGGTGCAAGTGCCTTTACCCCCCCCCCCCCACTCGCCAGCATAAAGGCGCCAATGGATTTACACATGGTCAATCCGTGGTCTTAGAACATAGGCATATTCGAGTATGAAAGCGTGCAGATGTAAGTGATTCATGCAGTGACAGCATTACCAACACACAATACACGAACTATTGGACACCTCAACTTAGATTGTTTTCGTAATTTAGGGCAACGAATGATGACAAGATATATGCTGAAAAACACCTGCTTCTTCTTCTCGAATGTTGCTTTATCAAGGATTCACACGATAGTCTTTACCCGAAGATGTTTCTTACACTAAATGAATTTTACCCGAATTTTCAGTTCTCCCGTCTTTTACGAATATGGATACATGTAGTTCTTGTCATTTGTTTTGTGTAGATCATTGGTGAATACAGTAAATGCAATACAAAAGACTGTAAGAGTTTGTCTTTGATTTGAAAACTCAAATTTTACTTTCGTGAGCAAATTTGTACTTTTCTAAACAACGCTGTTTACTTTTATTGTTCTTAGAGTTACCGTCTGGTTTTAGATGGACAGTCGACATGACAACACCATTAAATGTTGTTCCTGATACTGCATGGGCCAAGGTGACCTTGTCAGGTGAGAGATTTTGTTAAATTAATATCACAAAGATCTCTACATATCGAACTATAATTTAGTCTTCTAACAATTTTACAGTACCATCAATTTTAGCAGCGATCTTACTCTTTGCCCTGATTTGTATACAATCAGTGACGTCTGAATGATATCACCTTCCTGTCTCTACGTGACGGTGCGCGCTGGTTAGCAGGTTACTTCTCTGTGGTATCAAGAGGCAAGTAAAATTATTCGGTGGTTCTTCTAGCAAGTTCTGTGGTTGTTACTAGCAATTCGTTGACATTATACCTTTTATACCATTAGCCGATTCTCAGTATCTGTCATTACTTACTGTAGTGTCCAGTCCTACGAATAGTACACGGAAAACAAGAAGTAATCTCGACTACGCATATGCTCTACTCTTTCACATGTTATTCAGGTAGGAAGATTTAGTTCAAACTGATCCTTGCATTACGAAATACTACAAAGCACACGTAAACAATGGCTTCATTGTTCTTGTAGCACACAGTGAGTGATACTAACAGACGCGAAGGGGAACTTTAAGTGACACACGTTCTCGGTGTTTCATTTAATGTAAATAACTGAAGCCACCACATCACTGAGTCACAGAACTCGTTTGTTTGCAAGATCTGTTAGATTTGTGAATCCAATTGTCATGGTTTTCCCAGAAATGATCAATCCAAAGCCATATGAAGAAAACCTTGGTATTTCAGTGTTATGATATATTAGTGTTAACGATCAGAACAGTGTGTTGAAGAATCTAGTCTAAGCAAGATCATGCATGTCACATGTCACAATTACAATGTCTGACTACTATTTGACTGATTGTTTTTGGCTATCCCGGAGCGAAGCTTTGATTCAGGAAAGTACTTCTCTTTTCTGGTACATGATGAGATTCAGCAATGATGAATTATAATACTTGAAATAGATATACTTTTGCAGGGAAACTTGAGGTTGAAATGAACCAGCTGTATGTACATCTAGTGTGTAATTTTGAAGCAAACGTGGTCAGAGGTCCGATTTAGGTAAATACTGAATCCAAATTGAAGCACTTAATTTAATTCCTCTATAGTAAGGTTAAATACCTAATATTTGAGATTTGGAAGAAATGGCAGAGGCACGAAGCGAAGTAGGCCTGACAGAAGCAATGTTTGTGAATAGCCTGTCCACCAACATCCAGCAAAATTAAAACAATGGTAACGAGCCCTTTGACCTCAAATTCACAAGAAAGTCATGATTACCGTAGATATAGATAAGATGGACGAAAATGGAGGTGGATCTTCTATGATCTTGGGCATTACAAACTAGCAGATGAGACAGTTTTCGTCATTTTTACAACGATTAAGTGAATAAATGTAGGTCTTGTACAATAGAATTCATCCAGTTTGGGATACATGCCATGTAGGCTGTCTCAATGATCAGTTCAAGAAAGATAATGTTTGTACTATGATTAAAGTTTGTTTCATGCTAACGGTTAGAATCAATTCACAATGCTAACTGTCCATTGTTTGACCTCCTATTGTTTAATTCGACCTCCTATTGCTTATTTTAGCCTATATGAGGCATACTCTCAGTATTTACTTGTATTACACTGACGTGGAGAAAATGATTTGCCTTACAACCTATCAGGCGTGGAATTAAGTCACTGTTCCGTATGATTTCAGTTACAAAACATGTTAGCACTGTAATTTTGTCACTTAATTGTATTTTGTGAAATGACCTGCGCAAATTCCATTATTCACCTTTGGATGAAATCTTTGCAAATGATGTTAGCTAAGCTCTTAAATTTCAAATCGGAATCTCCAAGATGGAATCTGAAGTATTAAAACATGTTACAATTACATTAATTTAGGGCTAAAGCCTCACTGATCCTAGAATTCTGCAGAAAGTTCTGCAGTATGGATATGATAATATTGCCAAGTCTCCCCATTGTATATTTCAAAGGAACTTCTTTATCACAATTGCAATGTCGTGAAATACAACCGTTGAATCTTCTTCTCCATATATTTCCCTAACGTGAAGTCCCTGGGCATAATTGTAGTCAAAGCAGCCTACACACAAAATGTAATGTATTAAATTACTAGGCCTATACTATTTCTTGCAATTTGTTGATTGCAAATTTTAGACGAGATAATTGTATGATGTAAGTTGCCACTGATGACATTTCGTAAATGGCTTAGCCTAGGGGTACTATCAAACAGCGCCTGAATCATTTGCGGTATAACCCCTAATAATCAAGTAAAGCTGTCGTAACTATATAGACATTTTTTGTTAAACTGCACATTGCACTGTTTAAATGTGCACAACATCGGCCTTGATCGAACAGTTAATCTTATATATCATTGGATTATGTGTAACGGCTATTTACACGTCTTACATAAGGACATCATAACGCCATGATTATAGTGACTGTGACAAAAAAGGTCTCTAGAGCACTTACTCATGAAAGGACATTTTGTTCCTCCGTTTCCTCCTGTTTGTACAGCAGAGACAAGTAAAGCTATGCTTCATATTACACTCCAATTGCTCTTCAAACCACAACAGTGGCATAACAGTACACTGGTGTAAGTGTTTACACTGGTAACCAATGTTGTACCTTTAACTTGAAGTTGAGGACAAGTCCACGTGTAATGAAAACTCGACAAACATAAATTGACAACTTTCCTCTCTAGTTTTTATTTTACCACTCTGTTGCCAAGTCTTGTCTGGTAGAGTCTTGTCAAGTGTACTGATTTTGTTCTATAATTCTATCTAACGTGATAGTAACAATAACTTGATCGCAACAATTGATAAGAATTTTGTTGTTTGTACCTAAACTTTTGTGTCTAGATACTGATTTTGGTACTATTTTGGTAACTACGTAGTAATATATGTTTGCAGTGTTGACAGGGTGATTTAATTATTTACCATTTTATTGCTTATTCACAGGCGATGTCATGGGAACTACTCTCTCCAACATTCAGAGTTTGCTGCGAATGCCGTATGGTTGTGGTGAACAGAACATGTTGACCTTTGTCCCGAATGTTTTGGCCATGCAGTACCTAAAGGCTACCGACCAGCTCACTCCGAAGGTCGCCCAGGAGGCCGTTAAGAACATGAAGTTGGGCTACCAGCGTGAGTTCAATTATCGCCATTCCGATGGATCGTTCTCCGCATTTGGTGAAAATGATGAGTCTGGAAGCTCTTGGTTGACAGCTTACGTTGTGAGATCGTTTTATCAAGCTTCTGAATTCATTGAGGTAGACACAGATGATCTTCAGCATAGTATATCCTGGTTGAAAAGTCTTCAGAAACTTGATGGATGTTTCTTCTCTGTCGGAAGGCTATGCCACAAAGATATGCTGGTGAGTGATGTATTTCTACCAAATGTATTTTACTTTCGTGAGAAGAATGTAATGGTCTTTTCGTGTTTCCTTGGTTTTATTTGATTCACGTTACGCTTTTGTGTGACATGATGTACAGATAAGTATATAGATATGTCCCACAACAGAAAAGGTATAGATATACAGGGTTCCCATCCTTACCCGGAAAACCTGAAAAAGTCATGGAATTTGAAAAAGATGCCTTAAATCCTGAAAAACTCATGGAATTTGAGGCAAAATGCTTCATATCCTGGAAGAAAAAACAAGAAAATTTATTAGCCAAAGACAAACATGGACGAATTGATTGGCTATGGATGCTTTTGGTGTGCTTTTGTGGTACATGTTCAAGTAAAGCATCTCAGCACTAAAAACCTAAAATGGAGTAGCGCCCCTTGCCTCCAGAGCTGTTTCTCCTATTACATCATAATGTGGCAAGCAAACATGTTAATGTTTTCATCCTGGAATTTTGAAATTTCATCATGGAAATATCGAATTTTCTTGGAATGCTGGGAACCCTGATATAGAAAAAATGATAAACAATGCTAGGTAGTCCCACCATAAAGGAAAAGAAATGAATGCAAAGGCAAAAGAAAGAAAATACAAGTGACCACCTCTGATAAATGACCTGCCCACCTCTGCCTGTGCTCACCCAACAGCATGCAACAAGTTCAACACGATCATCATATTACCGAATGACTTAAGTGGATGGTAGAAACCATTTTCTGTGTCCGATGAAGTTGATAGGATTGTCCATAAAATCTTGTGCACTTGGCTCTCTCTGGGACAGTTACGTCTTTTCCTGGAATAAAAAAGTCCTTTTTTATTGTTAGGGTCAGATGCTGTGATTGATTTCTTTAAAATTCTATCCCAGTAATGTGAAAAAGACTATATTTACACTGTTCAGTGTGACTGTTTGATATCATCTACATTCTTGATTTTATTTAAAGGGTGGTGTTAACAATGATCTGACTTTGTCAGCTTACATCATCATCAGTCTGCTGGAAGCCAACGAAGATCCCACGGTAAGTTTTGACGTAAGTGTCTATGGGGTCAAATAATCAAATCCACAAATTTTCATCATAGATGCAGGTAAGGTGACGCATTGATGTCAACTGTGACTTATGTTCAATTTAGATTATCCGAGATCATTTAAGGTTCGCAGTTATATCTTGTAAGCATCATACCTCAAGAAGATTATCATTGGTAGCTTCTATACCGACAATGTGAATTTCCACGGCTGTCTTGTCTGGCTAGTTATACTGATGTTTTCCAAAAACGGGGTCAATGCCATATACGGTCAACTTGCATCAGCCATCTCAAGACGGAGTAAATCATACTTGTCATGTGCCATGTGGATGTTCAAGTTAATCAGTATAATACTTGCTTGGAGAAAGTACCTGTCATTTGAGGTCACTAAATATCACATTGTGTTAAAGTAAGAACTCAATCGCTCAATTGGAAACTGTAGATGGATATAATATGCTAGTCATTTTGAGCCATCAATCAGAATAGGAGTCTCGTGGGTTGGTTGTTAGGTGGAGGACTTAGATCAGTGATGTTCAATTAATTTCATACCGCATGCTAATATTTGACACATTTTAACTTTAATGAAACCTCTCTGACATCTTTGCATCCAGAATTCGTCAGTTTTCACATGTTCAGATCTGAACAGTGTCTCGTAAGATGCAATAGCATTAAGCGTTGATAGCAATCGAATGAGCACAATCCTGATAGCAAAATTTGGTCGGGCCGACGTCGGACCTCTGGTGGCCACGCCCTCGGTCGAGAAGTGGTTCGAAGACGGTCCGCCGACGGTGGAGATGCTGATTGGTTAACAACCCCTGACGTATCATACAAAATTTTGTTTATACAGAGGACCTCAGGTGGCCCTCCTAAGGCCACTGCCACCGGTGGTCCGCCAGATATTGCTGACTGTGAACTCCATATACGGTCTAAAAGCTCACTTAATTAATCAAAAGGTAAAAAATTAGTCAAAAATCCTATAATTACCATGCGAAACCGCCACATCAAATCTAAGAATAAAACTGTACTCGTAATTGAGGCATCAAATTGTAATGTCTGCCCTTGATTCCATTCACTCTCTTTTGCACTGTTCAGGACGGTACTATTGCTCGCGGAGTTGCTTGTTTGGAACATCATTTGCCTTCAACTGACGATAATTATGCCCTCTCACAAATAGCTTATGCACTGGCGTTGGCAAACAGCAGCAAAGTCCACAATGTCCTTCAGACCTTGGAAAATAGGGCGGTTTATGATGATGGTATGTTTCATTGTCTTGTAATGTGGAGATATAATAATGTATTCGTTTACGCATACAGAATTAACCCAGAGAATCAAGAATTGACACCCACGTATGGAATCTTCAGGAGGAATTTTGCATGGTCCTATATCACTAGGTGTACCTCTAAACAAGGATTATGTTTTAGCATTTTGAAAGAGGGAACTATATGCAATTCAGTGTGGTGTTTTTAGCATATTTTAAACGTTTAGGTTAGATACCTATTAGCAAAATGTTTCATGCATGCTGCTGTAACGGTTGGGATCTGATTTCTATCAGGTAGGAAACACTGGACATCAAATCGACACACCCTTGAGGGGTTCGCTCGCCCCAAATCTTTATCGGCTGATGTTGAGATGACTGCGTATGTACTCATGACCTACATGGTACTGTGTTCTCGAAACGAAGTGTGGAATAATGGTTTTCCGGTGTCGAAATGGTTGGTTCAGAAGAGGAACGCAAGAGGTGGTTTCGGCACCACACAGGTATATTGTTTAGGATGACTTTGTACTTGGTCTTAAAATTCTTACCTTTTTTTTAAGTACAAAACCGTTTATGCACATCTCGTTGACACACTGTAGACCACATTTAGCACCATACAAGCATAACTAGGTGTTCATTTTATTCTTTCTCTTAAATGAAACAGGTCGTCTCATTATACTCTCATGAGTCGAACGTCTAAGAATTCGTTACACTTCCGCGTTTTAGTGTATCGTATTGTTTACCGGGAATCGATAGATTTGTTACTACAGTTGGCTTGCCCATGCAAGTAAAATAAACATAGTACTGGAACTACACATTGCACACGATTAGACGACTCGTTTGTCTGTAGCTTTAAAGGTTCTGAGTAGCAAATATCGTGAAGTCTAATCAAGGATAAAATTTGGATGCCACGAATTGCATTTTCTCTCTTCATTTAGCTGAAGTTTTCCTTTTATGACTATCAGACAAATAAGTTGCTGACTGTGGTAGGATATACACACACTTAATTCCATGTGCACTATATGTGACTATTAACATTGTCCGTTCAATCAGTTACTGCAACCAATTAACTCTTAGCTCTACCTCTCTTTGGGAAACCAATCACAGGACACTGTGGTGGGTCTTACAGCTTTGTCCAGGTTTGCAAAGTACCCAGTGAATGACGGGCTCAATATCAGTCTCATCGTCGAAAGCAGTCAATCGCAAGACTGGGGGATGAGCAAAGATTTTAGAGTCACTAACCAGAATCGATTGGTCCTCCACCAGCTTTACATTACCAACGTTCCCACCACGTTGAACTTTGAAGGAAGTGGGGAGGGCATGGCCTTGCTGCAGGTAAGGTCCTGATCTGTCCGTAGACGCAGTGAGAAAGATGACAGTCCTTCTTAGGTGGATTACAAAATATTATCTTGTTAGATGATATCAGTCGATGTCTCTATATGCATAGATTACAAAATTGCATCAAATCAATAATGTACCAAAAGTATGGACATGTGCTTTAACATGTGCTGTTGGATATCTGACTGCCATTTGTTAGGCGCCTTTGGTCCTAAGGTCTTCATGTCCTCTGCATTGTTTCAAAGATTCTACTAACAACTTTAAATGATGACTGAAAGCCATTGAGTAACTGGACTGACCTTTTTATTATTGTGTTGTATCTCGAATGAATAATTTATACCATTTCTGGTCCTCAAGGTCTCGAGTTTTTACAACACGTATCCCGTTGTACAAGAACGGCCAGAATTTGAGCTCCTAGTCAGCGTGGCAAACGGTTCCTTTCCATGCACTAAATACTACCTTACAGTATGTGTACGGTAAATTAAATTCAACTAATTCACTTCATGCCTGTTGTTTAAATTTCGTCAAAATAGTGCTCCTTTTATTTTAACCCAAATAGCCCAATTTAGAATTTTGGCTTCTGTAGTACACAAGTGATATGTAACAGATATTTAACCAACCAGATTTACAATATCAGTCGACCTGAAATTAAGACATTGCTGTCCTGTGCTGAAACTCTATTAACGCTCATACTCTATAAACGCTATTGTCTTTGAGTTGAGGCATTTTTTATTTGAGACGACACTACTTCAGTGACTCTCTGTTGAGTTAAAGCATGGTTGTCACGTAGTGAGAAACCTTGTTACAGCCACTTTTGTAATAACAGCCATTTTGCAATAGGTCACAACTTTTGTAATATATTTGCCCACTTGTGTAATACAATCACCACATTTTGCCCACTTTTGTCTCTTTGATGCGACCACGTTTGTGACGCTCACCAACCACTTTTTGATAGAAATCCATTTCAGCCACTTTTGTAATCGCCAGCCAACCACTTTCGTAGTAACAGTACAGCAGATGAGAATTGTTCTTTTTATGATTCAAGGATGAAAGTTGGTGCTCAGAGGATGACATAGTGGAAATATTTGGATCTAAGGACTTTCATTTGTCCAGTGAGAGCAATGGCAGTCATTTTAAAGGGCTGTTGTTGCTTGTTGCTTCACCCATATCGTGGTTCATTTCTGTGTGTAACTGTTGCTGTAGCAGTAGAAACGTAATATGGACTGGATTATAGACTCATTATTAAAGTTTCGACATATTTGCTCATATGACAACAACTTAGTCCATATTTCAAAATGGCCGTCATTTATATTCTGAGATCACAATAATTAAATTTGGAGTAGGTCAGTGTCTGGAGTCGGTCACTGTCATTTAAAGACAGTTATTTTAAAGTTAAAAGCAGTGAATTTCCGGCTTGTCTAGTGCCTGGTCGCACTTATCCGCATTTGCCGAAAAGCTCTCTTTTCTTACATATTGTGCATGACGTTTCGTGACGTCGTGGTAATTCGAATGCTGATGAACTAAAAGAGGTGATTTACTTCAAGCGTAATATCTTAATACCTAGAACCTATCAAAGAATTACAATCATGAAAACTATTTGCCAAGACATAAAAAGTACTGTTGATGGCCAATTCGGTGAACAAGGATGTACACAAGCAGAAATTTGAACCTTCTCATCAATGGTCTACAAGTTTGTTTTCAACACGTTTGTTTCGCACGTTACCTTAGAGTTGAGTGTTTGAGTGTTAAAGAGGTTGTGTTGCTTGTTCAAAATATAGCCAATTAGCTGAATTGAAATAATAGGCAAGATATATTACACCATGTATAAGGCCTTCCAGGAAGAATAAACAAGGTTTGGTATTCATTATTCAAGCTAACTGTTGTAATGGTTTCGAAAAAATATAAGTGTCAAGCTGAGAATATCCATAGTAATTTACATCTGCTCGTATGTATTGTTGAACATTTTGACTGCCTTCAATCCAGGTACACAGGTGACGATGGGGCATCTAACATGGCAGTAATTGATTTCAGAATGCAGTCAGGTTATGTGGCAAACAAGGACAGCTTAGAAATACTCATCGAAATGATACCTACACTTAAGCGTTACGAATTTGACGGAAAGAGCGTCCTCTTCTACTTTGACGAGGTGAGAGGGCTTTCAAATATCTTTCTTACCTGTCTCATTGCCTTAATATAAATGCAAAACAAAATCAGGTTGGTGCAAGACATCGGCTGGAGTTTATTTGCTACTTAATCTCATGATATATCGGTGATTAAAGTTGTGTCTTTCCATATCAAAAGACTGGCTCTAATTGTTTCTCTCTTGCAGATAAGAATCGCTCCAACTTGCATTGAGTTCACCATAATGCAGAATATTAAGGTCAAAGACGCCAAACCAAGCTTCGCTACCGTCTACGATTACTACGACACAGGTGCTTATTAAAAGTCGCCAGCTTCAAATTGTTAGAGACTTCAGCTCAACTTAAACTGTCACAAATCATTTAATTGCCTTCAATATTTCTTTGTTATTTATTCAATCATTTATTAGAAGTGAGAGTCTATTTGGTGATATTTCGTGGTGTTTTGTTTCCTAGCCTCTCAAGGTAGGCATGTGTTGCAATGCGGGTTTTAATCTTTGGCCCAACATACACAACTTCAAGACACTTTCAGCACTAATTCTACGTTCGTTCACATGTGAGAGATCGCGCTGTGTTGCCTATCACCCTCACGCCGTATTTTCTACACTAAAAATCAAGTTTCTGCAACTACCCAATTTCGATTTAGTGACGTTTAAAGCTGGAATATGAGTTTAAAATTTGTCCGCCAGTGAAAGTCAAATCTCGAGGAGCATGTCATAGACAATACAAACCAGCATTGTTTAAGACGTAGTTTTGCACAGATGAATATTCATATTCAACCCAGTTGTTCTTTTTGATTTTCTGTAACAGTGATTGACTGCTTTGCTTTCGTGGAGAGTCCTAATTTTTATAGCCAATATATGAAAGAGGGGTGCATGGTTTTTTTCAGGTTTTGTGACATGTGATATTTTCCTCTATTTTCTTTTCTCTGAAGAACTAATGAAGAACAAAGGTAGATGACCAGGCGATTACCACCACAACACATATTCCAGATTTAACTTGTTGTAAATTCTCGTTGGATCAGTTTTATCATCTCACGCGGTGATGATCCACATGGTCAATAAAACATGATTCTCGTAAAGTAAATTACACAAATTATGCAATTCTGTCAGATACAATTCTAATGCTCAGCCACCCGTTAAACCAAGAAATTGCCTTGCAACTTGTGATCATAAAAAAGTTGGTCTTAGTTAACACAAAACAGAAGTTAGACTTTAACTACTAAAGACACAAATGTGACCAAACAAACTCAATGAGCAACTCAATAAGGAACTTATATGGCCTTTTATTTCTAATGGAATGGGTCTTAGCTACCCAGTAGTCATATAGAGCAAGTTGATTGGACCAAAGCAAACACCGTCTGAGCTATCTCCTGAAAATGTTCCTCTGCGAGGAAATTTTATTTTCTTTCAGTATCGATAATGTTAGCTGTATGGGTATACTTTACCACATTATTTACTTTAATGAGTCGATAATTTTTTAACTTTCCATAGCTATTGTATCAGAAATGAGTGTGTTATTATTTTCTGTTTGGAATTGGTAATGCACAGAGCAAACCTTGAAGAGAAATCAGTTAGTATTGTGTTGCTATCTACTGCCGTTTTTGAAATATCAGTTTTCAAAGTTTGATGAAATGCAAACATGACGTGAAAATGATTCTCACTGTGTGTAGTTTCGTTAGGCCTACATATATATTATCTCGTTACTACTTAATTACAGTGTTACACATTGGTAAGTGATATCAATACTTGTAAAGATGAAAATGCATGCTTCTGAAATAAAATCCTGCATGTAATATTCCTTGAATACAAGGGTTAAGTAAAAAAAAATTACTACACAAAAAACGAACATATCATGGACACAACTGAAAACAGTAAATTTATACCGACTCGATTCCATAAGAATATGCATGCTGTTAAACACTAATCAGTATCCCAAAGGCAATGTTAAAAATATATGAGAATACACTGAATTGCTCTTTTCTGTTAAATAGCAAGGAATAATGGTTGAATTCATATAGCAGACTGTACCAAACATTAATTAAGTGTGTGAGGTAAGTAGGAATAAATGTATTGTTGTGCAAAGTAATCGAAACTTCATTTCAAATATGTGGAATATAATCACTCCAGACTATAGAAGGCAGGTCACTAAAATCTGCATAGCGTATGATCTGAAAAAAATTTCCAATTACTCTGTAGAAATCACTGATATAACTTATAAGAGCCAAGGACAAAATCCTTCATATATCACATGAAATATTTATTACGTAAGGAGTGTACTTTTTTGACCACCACACACCATTGACGACCCTTAAGGTAACTTTTAAGTCACTGCAACACGGTATACCTGATACCATGGTGCTCAAATTTAACAAGTAAAATGTAGCAGGTATTAAATGGTAAAATGCTTCAGACCGATCGAAAAATCCCACACGCAAAGCGATTTCGTTTGAAAATATCTATAATTTTACTTGTAAAATGAAGATTGACATAGGTAGTTTAACGATCATGCAGAAAGCCAAGCTGAAATTCATTGACTTAATTGTGCTCCCCGTAAAATTTTTTAAGAACATCAACAAAGGACAAATCAGTGTAGTGATCAAGAAAGTGGGATGCCACTGTCGTTTTCCTTTGAGAAGTATCGTGTGGTAGCGATGAAACTGATTTTGGACAATTCCACTTTTTTTTTTTTGCTCTTTTTTTTAATTTTGAGTATGTGAAGATTGTTCTAACCACTAATTATTAATTTCTTAATCAATTTCCATTGACAGATATCACGAAGACATTGACTTACTCTTTGGAATGCTCTATGGAACCCGAACATGCACAGCGTCAAGTTAGAGTCTGGGGTGAAATCCAGCTATCACCTGAGCTCTTCGCCAGTCACCCTGGTATTGATACTTGCTAAAACGTTTAGTGTGCTTCTGTATTGTAGTTGTACACTTTTCACTCGAAATAATTCTGCACAACGGCAATTTCTTAAGATAAAGAAGGAGAAAAGCCGTAGTAGGACTCTGAATATGGTTGCAACCAAATCCAACACAATAGGGTTATGATATTAGTCAAGTCAAACATTTTGGCGTTGACTGAACAGTAATATTTCAATATGCATGTTTGGCATGCAGTGATATGATGTAGTATTGTCCATACGAAGAACATACGAAAAGAAAGTGTAAACCTTAAACACAAACCGATCGAAACGTGAACACCTTCCTGGTAATGTATAAAGGGAATGTCAGCAATACATATCCCAGTTATTGATTTTCACATCAAGAGAAAATGCAGTAAGGCAAACTTCCTTGCAAGCCAGCAACACATACCACGTTCTGCTTCTCAGAAAGAGGGATCATTTGCACAAGAAAGACAAAAAGATAGAAAGTTGCTTTAGAGTTTCATAGAGTTTGGTGAAACAAAGGAAATGGCTTGCACAGAAAGATAATGCATGTGCAATCGATACTATGATCCCTACAGGTGCATCAAGAACTGCCTGAGATTTTATAATTTTTTACTCAGGTTATGCGTTGATCATGAATGCAATACTAATGTTGAATTTATAGACCACTGCATTAGCAATATTTCTGCAGTATTAAGGAACTGTCTTGGTGCGTATTGTGTCACTGATTCGTCTTTGCGGAACAGACTTCACTCAGCAGTTTCTTATTCCACCGTTATTGCAGGTTGTCCACTTTGTGAGAGTGAATTGCCAAGTGACTGGTTGAACAAGTTTTGCATCTCTTTCTATGGTACGTTGTAAAATTTATTACGTGCAAGTACTGTATTCAGTACCACTTCATACCTTACTCCATACAAGGACTAAATCACGTTCTATGTCACACGTAAATCACGTTTTATGTCACTTGCGAAGTACGTTTTACTTGTCCCCACAGTTAAGGATAAAACTATGTTGACCTTATGCTATTGCAAGGAGTATTTTTTTTTTTTGTAGGAACAATCGTGTAATTCGCATTTGTTTGGACTAGTTCAAACTTATTTTTTTAGCTACTTTGAGAGTGAGATATATATACGTTAACCTTGTTGTGTTTATATATACTGGAAAACTTTATAGACATGGTTCAATGAAAAATGAACAGTAGTGTGGAGGTGACCCAGGGCTCAACTATCTCCTACTTCCACATGGACCTTTTATCAACACTATATCCAATGATATGTGCAGGAACGATGCAAGAGGTCATAGTTAGGAACATCTGAATAGCAATTTGCACATTTGACCAGCTGACAAATATGTTCAACACGAAGGCACGTAAAGATGAATACCAGAACCATACACTCAACATACAGTCACAAAGATTATAGAAATAGTATCTAAAAGTAGGGTCACAATCGTTTGGCGCTTGGCGTGGTTCCATACATTTTTGGTACTTTCAGTTTTTCCTCGACGTAAACCATTCTCAATATAACAAAGTCTTTGGATATATGCTTGCTTTTTTTTCAAGTTTTACAACAATTTATGTTCTAGAAAAGACTAAAACCAAAGTCTACCTTACCTCTTGAAAACTAAGCCTCCAATTCATGGTCATCAAATAGTGAAGGGATAAGGACTCGTTAGTTCCCCAGTCTCCACCCCACTCATACGTCCTCTCGCCCCCCCCCCCCTTCAAAATAAACACTTTTGTATGCATCAGTGTTTCGGTGGTCTCCCACACTGAGCATAAACCCTCTGGGAATAGATATGCCGACTACAGACGCGTTGGTTAACTGCTTCCACAGAGAGGAAAATCTTTCACGAAAAGATTTTTAACTATTTTGAACTGTTAGCGAGATTGTATATGTCTGGGTAAAGGTGTCAATTTAGGTTGAACGACTGCTGGGGTAGTGAGATCATGCGCTTTAATTAAGCTACAAATTTCAGGTTGTACTGTAAGCTAGGGGAAATGGTCTGCACCTCATCAATTATAAGACAAACATACGTTTCTCGAAGAGAGGAGAAAGAAATGAGAGGTATCCATTCTCGGATGAGAATGAGAATGAGAGTGAGGAGAAAACCAATCAATTCAAGTACGCTCTCTCTTCCTATTGGACTGGATGTTGATTTATTATCATAAACAAGCCAGGTCATTGGAACAAATTACATGAAGATGGTCATCAAGTCCGCTTTGTTCTAGGTGTTACTAAAATTAAAAAGAAAGAGTACACCTTCTGTTTCACATATAGAAATCCATGTAACTAGTCAGTACAGCAACATGAAGCATTGCTAAATGCTGTCAGGGTTGTCGCCCCAAGGCTGTGCGGTGTCTCCCCCCAGCCCAATGAACGTCTTTGAGAGGGAGGAAAGCCGGCAAATCTTAAATATCAGTTGGAGTTTTTTTATACCTCAGCCTACTAAGCCAGTAGCTCATCACAGATGCCAAATATATTGCATATATAAATTGTGTCCAAGGTTAACTGGTAATTGAAACTTTTCTCAATAAATCTCAAATGCCAGATGGAATATTTCTAAAATACCAGATGGAATTTTCCATATTAAAGTGCTGAAGCGATGGTAGAAGCGGAAAGTCTTAAATACCGAGTGGATTTTTTCATATCTCAGCCTAGCTCATTTTTATGACCAGAAGGTGTCGCGGTAATTGAGAGATTCTCAAAATCTGAACTGAAAGATGGACTTGCTCATATTAAAGTTTTGAAGCGTTAATAGTGGGAAAATCTGAAATACCAGTTGTAATTTTTCATATCTCAATCTAGCACATCTTCTGACATAGAAAGATATATTGCGGCAGATTGTGTTTAAGCCTTGTTATCTGGCAATTGAAAAAAAAATCTCAGTAACTTTGAAATGCCAGTTGGAATGTAGGAAAATGTAAAATAGCAGTTGGAATTTTTTTATTTGTCAGTCTAGCACATTTTATGAATTGAAAAAACAACAAATATGCTCCGGATTGCTTATACGGTTATCTACTAGGTGAAAAATTGCTCCAAAGGGGTTGCGAGAGACCTCCTTCCTTACAACCATCTCCTAACCATCTCCCATCAGCTAACTATCACTCATCTCATGCTTTCCCCACTTACTAAAATGCTTTATTGGATTACATTAATGGCCATCAAGCTGGCTATCATTTACAAAGTTATCGGTACAAGGACTAGCCTTAAACTTTATCGTACAATCACCGACTGTTTTAGCAAAGTAAGAAGCAAATCACCACAGAATAAAAATTGTTGGAACTTTATTCGGATCATAATTTCTCGTGAAAAATTGATTGCAATAAATGCAAACTATTGCCCTAGATTTTGTCTACCTATTAGCTGGAAATTTCCCCTAAAAAAGAACTGTTATCGTTAGGAAATAAAAGATGTTGAATTAACTTCTTTCAAAAGATCAATTTGAATTTTTACTATTTGCCATAAAATGATCTAACGTTCATTGAGAAATTTCAGGCATAAGATCCTATTATAAGGCTGGCTACATGCAGCTCATGTACACTCAGGAAGTGCCGTTTCCTGCTATCTAGAGCTTTTGAGAAGCCAAACTTATCGCTCCTCGCCGATCACGGGGTGCATGGCGCTCCGTTAAGATAGTAATCTTGCTAATTAGTAACAAACATAATTAGTTCAAAAGATTTCTGCCTCACTCCAATTTCTTAACATCAAAACATATTTCTCAAAATCTCTTAAAAGAATGAAAGAGGATGTGTAGCTTATTATAAAAACAATGAAAGATGATGCGTAGCTTATTATGACTTTTGCATCACCTCTAAAACACTGATCTGTAATACCATTTTTAATAAACTGATTTTTCCCGCATGGATTGATTAACTGCAGGCATAATTGATATCCATATTTCTAGGCTGGGTACATCCACATTCGGCCACACTCGGGAAGTGCCGTTTCTTGCCATCTGGAGCTTTTGAAAAGTCAAAATTGTCATGTACGTCCGCGCTGATTCTGCGCTTAGATAGTCCTGTGGTTGCTCACCCTCCCCTCATTTCCAAGCTTTCTCTTTTGTTTACTTCGCTGATAATTTGTTTGTTTCACCTGATTATGCCATTCTTGTGAAGAGTGCACCCTTTTAATTCTTCACACCTATTGTGAGAGGTATTTCTAGTGTCTGGAACCATCGTGGTAGGGTTGCCACCAAGTTGGAAAAAACAACCTGCCAGTCAGAATAGTTTTACCTTCACAACCTTCTAACCATGTGGACCCAGTTAGGGCCCTGTGTAAAGTGGTCCTTGTTAATCAATAACTTACAGAAACCTGATTATCATGGTGGTATCATATCTTGAGTCGGCTATTACATTTATTTTTAAACGTTGATACATTTATATTGTGTATTTCATTTATGATTAAAAATGATTACATTCATAATGGGTCCTACACTTATGGTTGTTATTATATTTTGCAACATGTCAGTGTCTGATAAGATACAGCTATATTCTCAATAAGTTTAATTTTGTTTTTATCAGTGCTCACCATCAAGTTTAGGCAGAATCAGAGAGTCAAAATATATTATAATCACAAGACTGGTGAAAAGCTGGACATGATCGTACCTCACTCGCTGGATGAAAACTGTGACTGCCAACCCGATTACAGTAAGTGTTCCATGTCATGCAGCTGAAGGTTACAAGTCCTGATAAACTAGGTTTTTGGTTTCATTAAACACAGTAGCGTTTACAAAGCAGCAGCATTTTTGTGTGAGGCAAATTAATGTGGTATCACATAAGTTCAGAGATATAGGGTTTTTTTTTTACTCATACAAATGTAATACCCCTAGTATTCATCAAATGTTTTGTTGGTTAAGCGTTTAGTAGTTTTCTGGGCTGTTTTTATTCTCAGTCGTTATTCCTCATGATATGTCCTTGTTGTCATTCCAGATCAAAAGTATGTGGTCTTTGTAAATGCAGAGAGATCTAGTCGTCAGGAGGAGCCGAGATTGCATCTGCTGGACAAGTTTCTCATTTTTCCATTCAAAAGAGAGCTTGCGAGGGAATTAAAGACCGCAGAATGTCCTAACACTGACTGAGTGTGAACTGTTATTATACGGGGAAAAAGACGCACAGTTTAACTCCCGACATATTTCAGGAATTCAAAGGGCGGGTACAGTTAAGATGTTAGACGTCAAAATTGATTTCTTCATACCTCTTCCGTACTTCTTATTCTTCATTTACGGTCAAGGCAAAATTTACAACCAAATATTTTTCTTTCACTTTCTTGATCATAATCAATGTTTTGTTTCCGAAACTATTAAAGATACTTAAAAAATATACAATAGCAGAGAAAATGTAGCAAGCACGGAGTTACAAAATGTGTTACTTGTTGTCATTGTTATACTTATGCACACATTCAAAAAAACGCCTTGTATGTTTTATTCTGCACTCATACGATCAATAATATCACAAATATAAGTTCAAAACATGTGAGACCATACGATTATTGTAGTAGGCTTAAGATATGAATCCCTTTCTTAATACTGGAAAACCGCTGAAATGGATTCCCATGTGTAATTCATCAGGAGAGCTTCAACCAAGTGTTCAATGCATGTGGAGGATAATGGTGATCTGGAAAGCATAACGCAGACAAGGTACTAAATCGTATTGAATTAAGGAACTTTTTTCTGCACATTCAACTAATTTAGACACTGTCCATTTTGCTTACCATCACATTTTAAATCTTTACACTGTATATCTTTGGGGGGTACCATGTATAAGCTATACAACCGAAAACAAGTAAAAATTCATGGTGTCGTGACAGCATAAGATTGCTGACAATTCTTTATGCCGTCGTTAACAAAAGAAAGTTGTGATCGAATCAGAAAACATTCATCTTATCTAATCTGAGGCCTTGACGTTACGTGTCAATGATATCGATCATAGAGGCTTAATAGGACTAATAGGCTTTAGTCAAAAAATACAACTTGTGGTGGCCTTCAGTGACAAACTACAGTAGTTACACTGGCTTGTGACATTAAATAGCACTCTGGGAATCATGTGTCACCTTCCCCTCCACATCTCAGGAGTATCACTCACTGGGTGGTACAAGGACGATAGCAGCCATTGTTTATGTGCTGTTTATAGTAAACTTCTTTAACTGTGTAAGGATCAGTCTGAATTGTACATTCAACTGAATACCATGTAGAAGAGTAGAGAATATATGCAGTAGAGACAACTCTTTTGCTTCTGTGTACTTATTTCTACTACTGAATGTACACTACACACCTCTTGAGAGCTGACTAACTCATTTTGCACAACGAACTACACCCTCTGTTGTAAATGTCTAAAACAACTCATCGATTCTACCCAATGACTATCAGTAATTCACTCAATCATCATGTTAAACCTTATTCGATTTAGTACTTAGAATCCGGCTAGTAATTGTGCCTATTGTCGAGCTACAATTTTTAAATCGACTGATCGCCCTCCCCACTCTTCATAACAGTTTCATTTGCAACTTCTGATACACTTTCGTCACCTTGCAGTGAAGCAGAGTTTGTTTTGCTCGATTGCTCTGCAAAAGCCCGTTCAAATTTTTTGACGTTGGACTTGCTTTAAATATTTAACTTTAAACATTTACGTCTCCATGTAAACCTAATGTGCTTAGTTGTTTAACAGTCATCTCCCTAATAAACCATGTAACCTTTTGTAATACGATGAGATATTACTCACGCTTTCATTAAAAGGCCTACATGTATGATTGATACATTGATGATACTTTTTTTACTGATGATACTAAATGATTGTGGATACTTATATAATTCAAACTTTTTGTATATATCACCAGCAGAAGGACATGTGTTATCTTCGAAAGCGTTCGTTTTTCAGCAGTTCTTCAGAAGAATTTTCTTGTCTTATTTGCTCATTTGTTTTTGCTTTTAAAAGCGTCAACTCTTGCAAAGTTCATTTGTCTAGATTGACAACGAAAATGCAGTTCTCAAAGAGAGAGAAGAAAACTCAACTTTTGCAATAACTTCAACAATTTCAATCACCGTAAACACCGTATGACAACAAAAAACGTAATTTTTCTTGTTCAACGTAAGCATAAATAGGATAAGAATCCTAACTTTGGTAGGCCTATGCCTTTTGATTCATATTGCAGTCCACTTTAAAGTTACGAGTTATCTATTGTTGATATGCTCACTACGTCACTTTCCAAAGTTATAGATATCCGTATATACTGATTAATTACAATGTCTCACTTTCAAACTTGTCAAAGCCATTTTAGTCCGATGCCCTAAGATCGATATACAGTGACTTGTATCAAATATTATTTGCGAAATGATTATAAACGCGTTTGCAAGTACAATTGAGTGGCTAATACTATAGGGCAAAGTAACTCATAAAACAAAGAGATTCCATTTAAAAATAAAGCTGCGCAAACGTACATTACATTAACGTTAAAATTAAACTGCAAAAGGTCACTTTAGAACATGAAACCTTTTAATTATTGAAATAAAAAAATCCTTTTATTCGGCGTCAGGTTTCCATTAACATTAGCTGAAAAATATAGTACCTACAGTGACTGCCACCTGGGTTTGACCGGTCCACGTGCTGGCTGGAGAAGACACTCACCAGAACCGGTACCCCTCCTTCCGATTGTAAGTAAATAAAATGTAACAATGTCTCGTGCTCGTCAGTGTTAAAGTAATAATCAAGGGGGTAAATTGCCACGGTCAATCTAAGTGTACAATTTCCACGGGCTTTTTGTCGTAGCTACGCTGCACATTACAACTTTGTTACTTTGTTTTCAACTTCAAACAAGAAAGCTGCAAGTTAGAAGGTACATCGCATTTGTAATTTACCCTTATCCTCTTAAACTTTTTTTTTATGTGATAAAACTTTTAATTCATATGGATGTATCTAAGGGTATCTTTTACTACCGTCGAAGCAGTGATACAAAACGGTTTGTTGGCGCAGTCAAGTTATTGAACCACGTCAAGGAGCAAAGGTGAAATTGCATGCGCAGTGAATTTTACTTTGGTGCAAACAACAGAAAGTAATGTGCAGCTGTTCAATGTGAAGCATGCAGCATTAATTTAGCAAAAAAACACATGTTATCATCTTAGACAGCTCTAATCTAAAGCAGTAAAGTTTCAATGAATTTTCTATAGTACCTTTGGAGTAAATTCTTCCATAATCTACAGCAGAAAATCATGTTTTTGCCTATTGTATTCTTTTGGACTGAGTTTCATATAACCTGAGCACGGAACTGTAATAAATAAGAACACACTAGCGCAATAACCTTGACCAAGACCCTATATTTTCAAACTGTGCCCAGTTGCGCGCATTGTCGTTCATTTTAATGATTCACAGTTAAGAATTTTGTTCCGTTTAGCTGCTAGGCTGCTGACTATATGAACATATGTGTGTGGAAGGTACACAATGTACTACCGACCAGCTGATGTTCATACTGCACTGCTGACCAAACATGGTTGGCCGTGTTACGTAATACGTTATAGAAAGAGCTGAAGAGAGAAGTCGTCATTGATTTATCCACAGTAAGTGAATGTATACGTCAAAGGAATTTCCTTCTATTTTTCCTCCATGTTGAAAAATGCCACATTTCTGCTTCCATTGTCATGCAAAGTGTAAAACTGGTGCAACAACAACGACTGCTCTTGTCAACAGGCACCGCATAAGCTCAGACTATATAAGTGCTTATATGTTCTTTGCATTCATTAAAAACACAGGATCGGTGCCAGCAAATATACTTAACGTGAATACTACAACGCTGAATTAACATAACGTTGTATCACCACACGTCTAACAAAGTTCAACTTTGTAAGAAGTTCCAAGAGAGAAGAAAAGAAAATCTAGGCTTGATCTAGTGAAAGAAGTGTCGTGAATCTTAAGGTACGTATTTTCCTTACTTTTACATTTAGGATAGAAAACAGTACATTAATATTCTAACTCTTTAATTTGGTTTGATATAACTAACATTCTAGTCTGTGATCCTCTATAAACAGTGTCAAAAGTACATTCATCAGTGAATGACCTGAGGCAGTTTCCCGACTTTAGCAGATACGTGACAATGTGAAGATGAATTTGAACTTTATTGCTGGTGTTTACTGGCAAATTAATAATATCTTCAATTAAGAGAACTTGCATATTTTATGATCAAAGGGTGGTCAAAGAACATGATATACGTCATCACTAGACGATAGAATAAACTCCTGCTTTCGTATTTGGTTACACTACTGTCCATTAGGAAATAAACATTAGTGTACTTAAATTATGAAAAATCACATGAAAACGTCCTCATTTATATAAGTCACCTAACGATAAATAACGATAAATTTTATAATATTTTGGTGCACGGCATAGGCCAGTACTAGGGTACCGGATGAGGACAAACTCGCCGAATTGTTGCCGACCCCTACTTTACAGTCCAGTACTCTTCCTGATGCCAATACAAATAGCTTTTTAAACAGTGGTAACATAGCAATCGCATTCCTTGCTTTCGGGTTTACTCGCTGGATGTGCACCGACCTCACGACTGAAGACGGAAAAACTACCTGTGTATTACTGTTGTGATTATTATTTTCCTACTGCTTTTCCACAAGCTAACCCGGGGAGGCCTTTGTCTTCAATACTATAGTGTAAAAAGTCATGGACGGAGGGAGAAGGTTGCAACTGGTCACATCCACCCCCCCCCCCCCCCCACACACACACACACACACACCAACATGTTGATTTGATTTCATTTCATTATTCCACCATCAATGTTAAATTTACAAATTTACAAATTTAAAAAGGTTAGATGAGTTAAAGAAATGTTCCAACAGTCCATTCTGAATATATATACAGAAGCCTTGTAGATAAATGAGTTCTTATAAAGTACAATTCTGAAAGTAGGCGGGATAGAAGGATTGCGTAAATTGCACCGGGTTTTAACATTGCACAAAGAGATTAATTCAGAATGTAAAGGATGGTCAACAGAGCTATGAATATTCTTTGCTAATCTTGATAAAGTCATTTCGAGCTATATTTCAAGAAATTCTAATTCTTATTTTGTCTTTCTCGAGCAAGAAGTGGTACCAAAATGGAACTGCAGGTATAGCTGACCTGAAAACCAGGCTGCTCCCTTGCGTGTAAACAAAAATATGGTGTTATGTATGCAAGAGTCGAGACGAAGTAATACACTTTAGTTAACATCTTAGAATTGTGGTGAGTGAAAGATAACTTCGAGTCAATGATTGGGCCTTGGCACATGCTACTCGATACACGCTCAACATCAGCTCGCTGAATATTAGTCATCGTGTCCGTAGTCTCTATCAGGCCTGAGTGTTTGCTATTAATATTCTGAAATACGATTCCTTTCGATTTCTTAGGATTCAGTGACAGGTTTTTCTTATCACACAGTTCTGCTAGGTCGGAAATACACTTTTGATAATTTCTTTGATTTTGTTGAGGTGATTGCTTGGAGATATTATGGATGTAGCTGTGTCATCGGAATACTTAATTACTGAACATCCGCTTCAAGAAGGTATTTCATGTGTGTAAATTGTAAACGTTAATGCTGATAGGGGGCCATCTTGAGGGACTCTAACTTTTATATCTGATTTCTCTCAAAACCCCCATCATACTTTGTCGGGACCAACCCTGTAGACAATTTGCCAGCCAATCAATGAGCCGTGTTTCTGTTGTAAAACGACAAATATCTTGGATGAGACAATGAGGAAGAATTGTATTAAAAGCATAGATTTACTTATCTACGTGTAAACAGGACTAGTTGATCAAACTGTCCGAAGTCTTTTACCGGGAAATATTGTGAGCGAATACACCGATTGAAGTGTTCCTCCTATGACGTGTGACCCACCAAAAACCTCTAGCACTCAGACACCTGTACAAAAAGTATATGTAATCCTGTAATTTTGTGCTTTAATTAGGACCTGATACCAGAACCTTTCTTACAAAGACTTCTCTTCTTTCTTCACATAGGAGAATGGCAATGATTTTCATACATCTGTTAGAGAGTGTCACGATGTTGGTGATGTTACTCTCCAACGTCAACGCAACCAGGTGGGAAAGAAATCTTCGATGGTGTTATGCAGGAAGTCAGCTCTTCGAAGGGGACTTCAACGGCGACGGTAAGACCGATCTGCTTTGCCACAGACCGAGTGATGGATACAAATGGATTACGTTTGCCAGTTCCGACGGTCAGTTTACAGGAACAAGTTGGGAACATGCAATGGGTTGGTGTTATCACGCCGATGGAGAACTTCACATTGGAGACTTTAATGGCGATGGGCGCTCTGATCTACTTTGTCACGATACTGGTAGTGGCTACAAATGGATCTCGTTTGCAAACTCTGCAGGCAACTTTGCAGGCGGAACCAGCTAGGAGTTTGCAATGGGTTGGTGTTACCATTCCAATGCAGAACTTCACATTGGGGACTTCAATGGCGATGGGCGTGATGATCTACTTTGTCACGATACCGATAGTGGCTACAAATGGATCTCGTTTGCCAACTGTCAAGGTAACTTTGTCGGAGGCACTGACTGGGAATATGCGATGCGTTGGTGCTCTCACAACGGAGCAGAGCTTCACATTGGTGACTTTAATGGCGATGGGCGTGATGATCTGCTCTGTCACGATACGGGCAATGGATACAAGTGGATCTCCTATGCCAACAATAAAGGCAACTTTGTCGGTGGCACCAGTTGGCAAAGAGGAATCGGCTGGTGTTACCACGAAGGCTCTACTCTTCACATCGGCGACATCAACGGAGACGGTAGAGATGACTTGATTTGTCACGATGGTAGGGGCTACAAGTGGGTCGCCCTTGCGAATTGTAATGACTTCAATGACGGTACATCGTGGCAGGCTGGTCTTGGATGGTGTTATCATTCCAGTGGAGAGTTTTTTATCGGTGACTATAATGGTGACTCCAAGGCTGATATGTTGTGTCATGATTCGAGCAATGGCTACAAGTGGATCATTTATGCTGAATTGACTCTCTTCCAGTAACGTGCATGGCACGCTAAGTGAATCACTAGTGGCATTTCTATAAAAAGCTGTTAAACAGCAGAATACAAAGCTTCCGCAATTTTCTTCATTTTAATTAATGGACTATGTTTAGAACAAACATACATTTGACGAACATTATTTTTCTTTAACTCGTCAAGCTAAATAAAACTAGTCTGCTGGGATATGTGAAGTTACAATTCTAAAGTTACTATGGTTAATTGCATTTCTCAGATGGAAAGTACCAAAGTGCTGCCAAATACGACCAAATGGGTAATAAAATGTGTAATAAATCAAGATGAAAATCCCAATTGTTACGTCTTCAAAGAGTGTTATTGGCTTTCAGTTGTAAACTATCATACTCCCCATCAGACTGCTTCATAACGATGAGAGACTTAATGTCTAGTGTCCTGACAAAATAGTAAGATGTATTCTTACTTTATTTTGAGTGTTTCCAGATTTTCGAGTTATTTTAGCAATCATCAAAATGTTAAAGAACACATAAAGCTCGAGTCACCTGCACAATTCACTAATACGGACCTAGAGATGTATAGTGCATTGCACAATAATTATAACCATTGTTAATGGTGACTGTTTTAACCTAATTGAATTTTCTTTGTGTATCATTTACTGACCACAATAGAAAGAAGAATTCTCCCTGTGTATGTCCGACAGTTTGCCCCGGCACAAGTTTGTCAGGTCAGCTTTTCTGAAAGCTTTCTTTTTGCTTTGGCTTGTTGGAAAATGTTCATAATATACTGAAGACTGAATATAAGAAATGTACAGCTAAGAACAAAGAGCGGAAGGGGTTGCCAGTTTAGTGGTATATGGAAATACCTGCTTCTGTATCACAGTACGTATCCACTGGCTTACGCAATCAGTTCAAACGTCTGCACCGGTCTTTGTCCCAATTAACTCCCTACCTATGAAATTACGATTAAGCGCAATATTAGGCCTTCTAATGCATGTAAATTCAATATCCACACAACACAGTAACGTGTATTTACTCGATTCGGGAACGTTTTTATCTTGAATCAAAACATGAATACCAGTTGGAACATAAGCATTAACAACATACAAATATAAACATTAACCCATACAAGTCCAAGCCTGACAGGGAGGCAGCATACCACTACCGGTATATATGCTTACGTCATTACTTAGTGATTGATGTTAAGTATTGTCTTTGACAAGGAGGTATCACTTTCAGACAGGGACAAGCAATTGGAGATCGGTGGCTTGCAATTGAATGAAGGGCAGTTCATCAACCTTAGATGCAGTTTGCAATCAATATGGTATCAAATATGATTTAAAAAGTGATAGGAAACAGCACAGAAATTGCCTTTTAATGACAAAGGCGATATTCATGGAATGTCGTCTGTCTTATCATTTTTATGGATATTCACGTCGAAAATGTGTTTCCATAACATGGTTGAGAGGCATGTTGGCGACAAAGCAAGAGAATCATAGCATGTTCCGGAAACTCAGTCACAGAGTCGTGCTCGCAGAAGGCACGCGAATGCTATCAATTGCAGGAAAATTGAAGAAAAGGAACGTTACATCAGCAAACTTCTCACATCATTTTCCAGTATAATAGTCCAACCTGTAAGAAGAAAGACAATCTAGTGATTACCTTGAATATTTAGGTACGGAAAGTCCTTTTTGTATCTGCACCAGTCTGGCATTCGAATGCTTTATTTTCATTTAACATGTAACCAGCTCAATTTCTAATTGAACTGAGGTCAATTCGATACATCTAATCTGACGTTAGGGTCACAAAATTTGATAAGGATAACTAAGATGTTCTTCGCAAAGGGTGACAAAAGAAAGTAATATATCCACACTAGAGAAAATATTTTTAACCTCATTTGACGCTTAATATCAGAGAGGAAAGCACGATTTAATGATGGCAGAGATAGTTTAATGATGTAAATAAACTATTTTGATATTGTCTGCGAATATAGCAGATTTCAAGATATTGGCTACATTCTTAATTTTTTTTATTTTTTATGTGAAGTGTGAATAACTTATAACCTTGTATAGGAAACTTGTGACACTTCACATTGTACATCACAATAACTGGATTCAATATTATTTAGTCGTACGTACTGTTTTCTGTTTGAAATCTAAGATATCCAGTCATGAACTACTCCAAAAAAATCCATAGTATTGTCATATTGTAAGTGAAAACTTATAATCTATAAGATCGAATACTTTTCTTAAATCAATGAAGACTCCTATGGTTGCTTTTCATTGTTCATAGCTGATGTGATATGTAGTGCTCCAGTATTAACTCCTATAATGCCATCTATAGATGTAACATCAGTCTACGAAAAATTGTGAGAATTTGGGTTGCTTATACCTAGAATAAGTTCACCCCCTCTGTTTTTGTTGTTGGTTTTTTTTTAATGATGTTCACTCGGAACCTTTTGTAAAGTCTTAAGGTTGGAAGTTGTTCTTGATCAAGCATCTAGTTGAATTTGGTGACACTTTCACATTAAAATAATGCCTGTACGTGTCAGCCGGGTCCAGTTCACCATGATAAGAATGATATTTCAAGAACATAAACGTTGGGTAAAACATTTTGATCACTACGGGTTCCAGGATTTGATCTCAGAGAAGATTACTATGTGCGGTGTAAGTGATGAGTTATGACCTTAATTTGCACAGCTAGCTTCGGCTAAGTCTAAGAAAATTTACACGGACCTTGTAACTTGCCTCATACATCATGTGTTCATTCCCAGAGAACTTGTGAGTGTCTTTCCCCGGAAAAAAAAAAAAAAGCTCTGAATTTCCGTGTCAAACATGACTGCCTTTGACCTAATGTGAGGTAACAGATGCTTTGCTATCATTGTTCATTTTTACTCATACCCTGTGGCCTCACAGGTGGTCTGTTTATAAAGAGTAAGCACTCTAGCCGTGAAGGACAACTGTCCCAATCTATTGCAAGATTTTCCACTGAATTTGTTTATGCTGGGTGGACAGTAAGTAATTATTTTTATAACTATGATCAGCGGAAGTGATAATCCTCATAGGCGGATTTCAGGGTCACTAAATATGAGCAGAAGCTGTATACCTGTCTTTGCGAAAAAATGAAATACGAAATTATGTTTTAAAGTACAACCAACAGGTTTTGAGCAACATGTGTTTTACATACTTTGTACTATACAAATCTTTCTTGACTAAAAGTAGTCGTTCTTCATAAAGCCATCGTGAATTATGAATACGACGGTGGAGATTGACTTTTAAGTGCGTATAGGGTGAAAAGTATGCTGGAAAGTAGAATATTTTGCACTTCGTTTATCCTGTGTACCTGTGCGAATCTTTGCGAAAGCCTATAAGCCCATCTATACAAATAGTTTGAATCTGTAATAATAGATTCATAACCTGTAATTACAGATTTATAATCTGTAATTACAGATTAATAATCAGTAATTAAAAAATCTGTAAATACAGATTAATAATCTGTAATTACAGATTAGTAATCGCTAAATACAGATTAATGTTCTGTAATTACAGATTAATAATCTGTTAGTACAAATTATTAATCTGTTATTACAGGTTAAAAAAAATTAGATGGCACTAATAGGCTTTAGTAAATCTTCAGTAACGTCAACAAAAGGATATGTTATTAAAGTTTCGCAGCAGAAAACTCAAAAACTTGTTCTTCGGAACCTCATTGGTTTCAGAGCAATCAAGTGAGGACCTCACTTCATATGCATTTTGTATATTGACAGTATAAATTGTGTAAACATCACCAATATAACCGCTGGCAAAGACAACCCCCACTTCCTCCATTGGATGTGTCATCTCACATCCCTACACGTAGTACGATCATCGGTTATTACGCACGTTTTCATGTGTGGAAAAGACTACAGAGGGGGTGATATTAAGTTCGTTTTTCTGCATTGCTCTCTGATTTTCGGTATTAATCCTGCTGGCGTATACACCAAACAAAAAACTTCACGATTGTGTAGGAAATTCACGTAAATCTGCGTTTGTATTTCTTAACCAGTATGTGTGATATGCGTGTCAGTTTTTCACAAACTCGACACATTTTCTGTATGAGAGTTACATTAACATACGAGGGTTCGCAGTACGTGAAGGTGAAAGTGCCCTTTAATTCGGGTGCGCACGTCCACATTGATATTATCACTGTACGTCATAGGACCTCATGTGGCACGTAACATACTATGGTAACCGTGTCCTACAGTTGTCGAGACTGAGCGCCGTTTGTGCACACATTTAAGGCAAGACTTTGTATCATCCAAACTCTCTTCACCTCTGCCGACTATTTAAGTTACACAGTGCATATATCTGGGCATGGGCTGGTTGTGTCAATGCCAGTGTACGTCTGCTACTCATTGGTGCAAGTTTCGTGATCTGTAAGTTCCAGAGCCGATTGTGTAACATTCTACAACAGTTGGACATCCGCTTCACGTTACATCATACATGTTTATCACTTCTCGAAACGACACACACTTACCATTATGATATATCTATCACGTCATCTTACCATGAAGGAAAGGTCTTTTTCGAGACATAATTTAAGCACATCATCGAAATTCTGTGAGAATTAGGTGGCCCGTTTCTTGCGTTTAGCACGTGACCGATTGTTATTTTTCCACAGCAGATAAAGGACATCATCTAGTGGCGAAGCCAGTCTTCTTCACATGGGGAGGCTGAGGAAGGGGGACAAAGGGTTGAAGTGGGGGAAGCAGTAATGACACTATCTTAGCGGAGCACCACCATCGGTTGGCGGGTAGCGTACAGAGAAAATTTTTGGACAAAAATGCCTCCCAGATTGCAGGAAATGGCACTTCCCAGTCTCTCTGGCGTTGTGAGTTCCAGCTAACATTTTCTTTATTTTTTGAACACAGGTTCGGAAATTTACATTTTCACTACGAAAGGTGTAGAGCTGATGATAAGAGAATTCCATAGGTTTATATTTCACTGATGGATATCAATATGTAATCATTATTTATGCTGCATGCCAAAGAGGGACCTGCTAGCGTTTTAGTGTAGGCTGGTAGTAAAGGTTCACGTTCACCACTACATCACTGCATTGCACGTCACTTGTGTTTATTACACAATTTGGAGGTCATTCTTTGGCTGCATTGTACCTGTGGTCTACTATGCCTTTAAACTGTGTATGATCTTACTTGTTTAATTCATCTTCACTAACGTGCTAACAAAGCCCAAAGGAAGTACCACCTTGGAGGTAAGACTTCCAAAGCCATCATGGCCGATACCAAAGACTTTCGGATATTAGTAGGCTTCTGCGTTGTACGTTTGTGAAGTTTTCAAAACTTGTCATATAAAGATTCCAAAACTTCTCTATTGTCAGTAACCTTTTCCCATGCAAGTGCTAAAACCCGTACTTTCAATGACAGTTTAGGAAGTTCTTGTCTTACACGAAGTTTGGCCTATATTTTTTACCTTCGAATTTCATTTTTTTTTAGGGGGCAAGACATTTTAAGGGGGGACTACGGCCCCTGTTGACGCCCCCCCCCCCCCCCGCTGGTTACGCCACGGACATCATCATTTCACAAACACCAGCATACACATACTGAGTGGAGTCAGTGGTTCAAGTTAGTTTGTCAAGCAGCATCTGCCTCAGTTCCAAGTCAATACTTGCATTTCGATGAAAGAATTTAACTGTTAACAAGGGATTGGACTGACAAGCAACATGATTTTTTCAGATCAACTCAAAGGTGGTGCCAGGTTCCAAAAAGTGGGGCAGACGAAATGAGTCACAGGTGGGTGGCACCACCATGGGGTGGGGAGGATACATGGAACTCTGCATCATGTAACGCATAATGTGGTAAATATATGCATACGTTGCACAGCGCATGAAGCACTTCTTCTTGGTACCAGGGAAAATATGACTTTCTAACAACAAACTTCTCCGATTCTAGAAAATGGGCACATTAATCCACCCCCACGGAAATCTAAACCTTAAACACAGTGTCAGATGATTGCAAAACAATACCCCTCCGAAAAGTGGAAGGGACCATCCCCAGTTCCAGTAAAAGCTTCACCGTCTTGTTAAGCTTTAGCACTATACAGATAACCAATAGTCTCCGAAATAAGTTCAAAAGGTATTCAGCAATTGAGTAGGTTCTGTAGTTAAAATTATGTGATGGTTTCAAGGTAACCCTCTACCTTCTAATTGCGTGAGATCTTTCATCACAGGTGCTCTAGTCAATGTTCACTGGACCCAAATTTAGAGATGTCATTGTCCTTTCATGAACAAGTACATATGATTTTCTAAATATTGAGAGATGCATTTCAACCCTCAAATCCAAAATAAAGAATCCAAATGATTTACAGCTAACTTTAAATTTAACAAGCTGATACTTTCTCGGCAATGGTACACACCATTTCCAATGGGAACTATCCGCAACATTTATATAAACCACTTTGCTAAAATATTTTAGGCAACAAGAAAGCAGTAAGGATAATGAAGGGAAATTCGTATGATGCTGGAAAGTATGTTTCTGAGAGTTTCAGAGATTTTTGAGGACAGTTGTTGGTGTTGGAAGTAGTAAAAACATTAAAGACACAACTTTTTTTTTCCCAAGCTCCCCTTGGTTAGTGTTAGTATAGTACAAAGTAAAACAGTAACAAGTACAACCACTTTAAAGTCTATGCTTGTCTATATTTATTCTATTAATGTCTCTTCTTCTTTACTTCTTTTGCATAGTTACAAGAACATTGGTAATAATCAAAGAGTACAAAAATATTTGGTAGCAAAATAGTGCAAACATTTTGACTTTTAAAGGGTAACAAAAGGTACTTATCAAGAAGTCACTTCTTTAGTTACCATGTACTGTTAGACTCTATATAACTCTACAGTTTAAAATGGTCACAGCTGCAGCCAACTCCTTATTTACATTAGATAACTATCCAAGATTCCAAGATAACCAAGACTTACAGAAAATTGTAATTTCGTCAGCAAACAACAGTCATTACAGTCATATGAAATTTGACAGGCAAAGTACCACAAGCTGCCACTGAAATGTTGATATAACCTCAGGGCGTTCAGGCTGGTGCCAGTAACCATATGCAACACACAATAACAACAGTGACAAGGTTTTGCCAGTGAGTACTACTGACAAAGGCGAAAAATAACCTTAGACAACAACACAGCCTATAAGAGATCTGTTCAAGTGATTTCACTGTGAATATTCAAAATGATGAAACTCGTATGTAACATCTATGTAGCTTGCCTAAGTCCGGGTATCATGTGCATTTTCTTAAGAAAAAAAAAACCTCATTAAATCACAAAGAAAAATTAAACAACAACGACATCACCTCCCCTAAATACTAAAAAAATGTGACTAATGGACCCATGAAGAGGATTGATGGCTTAAAGAAGTGGTTAATAAAAAGATGTAAAGAAAATTCAATCTGCTTCCAAACAAGCTAATGCATGCAGCGTGATTTCTCCATCCAGTACTGAGAATTGGTCAGTTTCTTTATCCTGTTTTGCAAAATGTGACAATGTTCCTGTGGTAATTCAGGAATTAAGTTGATTTAAAGCATGAGTGTCATTCCTCTATTCAGCGAGTAGAAGGACATGCTGCCGCCTCAAACCGTCTCAAAAGCTTTCTTTTGTATGGGAAAATGAGAGAGGTCTCTGAGAGATGCAAAGTCTGTTCCACTCGGTCATAGCTCTCTGTCCTTGTGAGGACAATGTACTTGTCATCTGGAGTGAAAAAGAGGACATTTGAAGACATTTGAGGACATAATGAGACCTAAGCACTCTACACTTATCAATAAAACGACTGATAAAATACCATGCACATTACTTCATTAGTGTGAATAAACAACCTTTTTTCTCTCTATACCTCTTTCCATCCTTACTTGTTTCACATATTCTGTGCATTTGGATGAAATTTACTACAAAAAGCAAACTGAACATTGTGAAACAATTAAAATGTAAGGAACGAAGGATTAAAATGAAAAAATTTAAGTTAATGCTCAATTGAACAAACTGTACGTTCACAAACAGACAATGCTTCTATGTCAGAAAAAATGCATTTTGGGTAAGAGCACTAATAAACTACTTGACAAAATACTTGTTTGACAAGCAGCTGAAATACTGAAACTAGGTCCCAGTGATCCATGATGAAAATATTTTGAGCAAGAAAAGCAGGTTGGAACCTTTCCCCTGGTTGACCAATCATTAGCAGGAATAATAAGCATTGGAAAACAACCTTCAACCAATGATCGCACCTGACACCACATCCCTTCCTCTAACACAAATTGCTGCCTTATCACCTTCTTGTAATAATTTAATGTAACCTTGAAACTGGGTCATGAGAAGGAAGGCAGGTACCTGCAATACACAGAACACTTACCTTCATCAAGTTGGCAACCACAGTCTTCATCAATTGTGTAAGGTACTGTTATGTCCAGCTCCTCACCAGTGATGTAATTAGAGTACAGTTTGACTCTCTGCCTTGGCTTAATCTTGATGGTGAGAGCTGATACAACAAACAGAAAAACTTACTGAAAATACAGTTTCACATACGCAGACAGTACATACGTCATAGTTTCAATCATTTTCTCTGCATAGCTATCAGCTTTCTGAGAGTTACAAAAGCAAACAAATACAATTACATGTCTCATAGGAGCCTCGACAGCATATATGCTCAAACAATCAGCGAGTAATTCTGGCCTGGACTGTTGATACAACTGGAGGATGGCAGGGCATGGAAAAGTGAGAAAAAAAAAAACATAACCATAATGTCATCGACTGATCCCATCTAGAAATTCCGATTCACCGGACTGGACTGGAGGAAGTCACAAGGGATTCATGGTAACAAAATGGAAATTTGATATGTGTTGGGGTATCAGGCATGGTGCCATTCTAACACTGACACCTGCTTCCACAAATACCAATCAGAGAGCTGGTTGGTAAAGTCCTGCCACCATGAGATCACGGTTTGAATTCTCTTCTACCTTTTACAACATTTCTGTGCTTTTATGCTAACTTAATCGGTTTGCTTCCGTCGAAGTTATTTACAAAAGGCAAGAAGGAGGGTATCCTACACAGCATTTATGTACAATGTAGCAGTGTTTCGTGTTCTTCAACTAAATGACATGGATTTTGTCATTTAAAAAAGCCATTTGAAGAGTGTATCCTTTTCTTGTTTATTGTTTTTCTTTACTAACTTTTTAATAAAAAAAATGTCAGCTGGATTACCATCTTCCTGTACTTTTAATCAATGACCAGAGTTGTGCATGATGACAAACGAAAACCTATGTCAATTTGAAGAAACACATTTTGTGTAAAGACTGTTTCTCTCCTGCAATGAGTATGGATACATTTCACACCCTTTCTCGAGATTTCAAGAAACTTATGTGGGTTTCGCTATAACAAAGGTCATTTCTACCACTAAGACCTGAACGTTACGAACACTTAAAAGCAAATGAAGAAGGTAAAGCTGCAAAAAAACAAAATTGTACAATGTAAGGAAATTGTCAATGTGTTCACACGTCAGGAGGACTTCTTTGACGTCTTCTAAAATACATATGCCTGCAAAGTATAGCAGCCATTCAACCCACAAGGTCTTTTATTCCTATATGCAGGCAGTTTAACAATGTAGACTATCGGTCCCCCAAACATATACCTTCCGGACATAGAAGTGAGCCCGGCATAAGTTTGGTTGACATACCTTTGAGTAGTATTTCTTTGTAGAAGACTTAAACATTGCACCAAATCATACCTATGTTTGGCAGCATATATACACACAAAATAGTGCTGAGTGATCTCTTCCTGAAATTAGTGCAACCAAGAGGTTTGAACAAATAAATAGCTACTTTTCATCACTCACCTACTTTTACAGATCTCCAACATACTATCATTTTTGGGATTACACACTCCACTTATTGGAAGAAACTCATCAATGTGTCATCCACAGTTCTTAGATGCAAACAATGTTCACGACTCGTACTACACAAAACATGACTGGGACTTAGCTCAGAGCAAAAGTACCAAGTGGTACAATCTACAGCACTTATGAATCAAAAAAGAAAACTTACCTAGGTCAGAGATGCAGTACTTGTTCAACCAGTCGCCAGGCATCTCACTCTCACACACTGGGCAACCTGTAATTATGGCAGAAAGATATACTGATGGATACAATATGACACGAGGATGGATCGTACCTTCATTGTAACATAAAATTATGACACCAAGTCAGAGAAGGCATATAATGCACTCGATAAATACTGAAATATTAGTATTAATAGTGTAGTGGCAATAAAAATGCAATTTTTCATTTATGCATTCATGATCAAACACATGTCACTAATTTTAAAAGTTTTGAAAACTTCAACAGTAGGCAATGTAGAGGTAATTATGAGAGGGAATCCACCTTGCATCATTTTGGCATTCCACCATGTTGCTTCATCACTTTGTTTACTTAGGGATGAGACATTCAAAATTCTGCAGGTATAGACAATTCATCAGCCATTTTTGCTTGGTTCCCGTTACTGGATGATGTCAATATGTTTTTCATTAATGTGCAAACTTAGAAGTGTAGATATTTAAGTATACTCACTGTTGGGCCTGCATTCTGGCAATGTGGGACTAGGTGGCTCTGTAAGTGTGTACAGGATAAAGACAAATTTCCATCAGTGCACAATAAGGATTAATATGAACTAAATTTACATAGACTGAAAATTTCTGCAGTTGTTAAACAGCAAGCCAAGCTTATTGCAAATTCCTAATGGCATTTATATCTCTTTGTCACACACAGAGGACTGAAGAGTATCAAAGCCAAAAAGGACATTTTTTTGTGAAAATGTTGATCGATGGACAGTCATTCACGGCTATTTGATGATTTGGCAAAGGCATGTCGATGGGTTCACATCGTATTTAGAAGATGTGAAATTTATCCAGTCACCCCCCCCCCAGTAAAAGAGCATCTTCTGTTTACCCAAATGATTACAAACTGCGTGAAAACTATGACAACCATCGATCATTCCTCACACAAGTAGGTACATAATAATATTAAGGTATGAAAAGGTACTTCAAGCAATGCACCCTCATCAGCATGGGAATAACATCCAATTTAGCAAACATTGAACTTGTACTTCCTATCATCAAACAATATCACAACAAGCCTTCGGCAGAATAGATTTGGTTGTTATGGTAACAGAAGATTTTAAAAATCTTTTGGTTGACCTTGCGACCTGATGAAATTTTTTTTCTCCTCCATGTAATGCATCTACAATGACACACATGTCCTGTCTGTTCACCATTTATTCATCATATCCAGGGTTTTCAGAAATGAAAGCAGAACAACACATTGTTAAATATTTACATAGAACATGGTCCAAATCTTACCCATACAGAACCATGAAATTGTGAAAACAAACATGACAGGAATCTCCTATTAGAGCTACTTTTTAAAAAAAAAATGCAGCGGAGTTTATCCATGGATCAATAAATGGTCAACCACAAGGTCTGTGGACTCAGAGGCTATACTTCAATAACCCTATTGTTAAGATACACCCAAGCCTGTGATACTCTCCAGCCCTATTGAGATGTAATGTGCCTCTTATCTGATCACTGTGTATGCGCAGGAAATGATCATGGCCAGAGAGAGACAAGCTAATCAAGTGCACTGGAGCAGAAAATCTGAAAATAACTGTCGCCTTTAACTTAGAAGGGACGGCAAAAATATTTCCCTTTTTTTTATTTTTCCTAAATATTTCCTTTTGTTACCTCTCAAGAGATTACTAGCTTTGAAAAATGTTACCTTTCACATAACATCAAGAGGTTGCCAAAAATAACATAAACATTGTCTGTCACCATTTTTCATGGGACTGTAGCTATAATCTCAAACACAAGCATTAACTCACCGTCAAGGAATTGTGGGTATAGACAAGCAGCTCCACAAACAGTGGTGCAACACTTCCTTTCTCCTGGACAAGAGGAATCATTCGCACATTGAACTGTGATCGGTTCTCTGCATTCGGCAATCTCGTCGACAGGCAGGCAGACGCCATCCCTAGGTTGGCATCCATCACCTACAGATTGATGGGAACAGAAAGGCATGAGTGAATATGGTGGTCAGAGACAAGGAGGAAAAGAACCTTGTGGTAGAACAGCTTTTAAAGAGTGACTCGAAAGGAAACAAACAGGAATACCCCAGATAAAGCTGGTGCAGATCATCACTGACTCTTATACCTCAATTGAAATGTCCTCCAACAGGCAAAAATAGTGTAAGTTGATGTGGATGTGTAGATGACAACCTCGTTACACAGACGTGTAGGACAATCTATGATACAGCAGGGAAGGTCATCACGGTGAGTGGCAATTCTCCTTTTCTAAGTAATACATGCAGATCTCTGTGAGTCTCCAACCTCTTGATCAAATTGATATCATCAAACTGTTCATTTTGATCTTTCCTTCACCATTTCATGTCTGTTGAAAATTTTTCATTTCCACTGATCTACAGTGATGACATCAAATTGTTTGCTGTGAACAGTGAGTAAAAAGAGAAGTGCTATATGATTGCCTTTAATGTTTGCTTGCAAAAGAAAAAGTGGAGGTCACCCCGATTTGGAATATCGCTTTTCACTACTTTGTGTCTCGGTTCAAAGTTTCACCAACCACATTTTCCAAGGGGAATATGATGCTGCAGTATCCATGTGCATCAGGGCTCTTTTGCCTTTTGTTTATTTAAGGAGAGAGGGCACAATGGGTTGCCTTGGAGAAGTAGATCTCAATTAGACAAAAATCCATGTTTAGTGTGCAGAATGCCTAAGATGATATACAACTTCTTTTTTAACTTTCCTTTTCACAGACCCCTTGCAATGATGTCACATAACAACAAACAAACACCCACTCCTTGAGACAAACAAACAAAAAAACAAACAGTACAACACATTGCTAAGCTAGGCACATGTAGATCAGATGGCAGGGATGCAACAAGCACATGTTATAACTGTCAAGTCGAATGCAAGGTGTATATTTTACGGTCTATTTACATTTTTTTTGTACTCAGATTTTTAAGAACCTTTGACTTTTACCATTGTACCAAAGGTTCTTAAAAATCTGAGTGAGACGGCCGGAGTAGATACAAATTCTTCTTCCAATAGCCACTAATATATTGTATTTCTGCCCATGAGACAGGCTGATCGAGTTATCATTGTTGCCGACTTGTAAGTTCATCTGCCTATTTAAGTGCAAAGCACTTGACATTAAGAAAAGGTGTTTTAACTTTCTCGCCATGTAAGTATGGAACTAAAAATACTGTACAGTTTGCTCCCTCAGCAGTAATATCACAACTACAGAATGTTAGATCTGGCTGCAACTATCCCAAGCCTGTGACGACTTGTCTTCTCTTGACGTATCTCAAGAAAACCGGTGTGCCTGTATCGTTTGAAGCAAAGAGCTCATAAACACTGCGACAGTCTGAAAGTTTCAGAAAGTATCTGTGCTGTTATTACCTTGCTGACTGGGCATGTGCACAGGTGATAACTGGATTTCACCCCAGACTCTAGCTTGAGGCTGCAGAAATAGTGCTGGTTCCAGGTTACATTTCAGAGAGTAAGTCAGTGTCTTCTTGATATCTGTCAATGAAAGGAATTTATAAATATTGGTCAGAACAATCTCCAGACATGGAGACCTTCAGAGGGAAGCAAAAAGCTTTTGGACTTGTTCACGGTATCAACATCGCTACCGTACTGGTACTTTGCAAAGAAGAGCAATATCAACATGGACTTATTAACAGGAGTAAACAAAAAAATCATGTAGTGAATCTTTTTGGCTGGATAGTGCTATTAAACCTTAACAAGTTCTTAACACTACAAGCAGAAAACCCATTTCCCCAACATACATCTACCAGTTCCAAATAGAGAGTAATAAACTTAGCTCCCCTACAAATGTTACATGAACTCAAAACTCATTGATAAGGAAGTCAGGAATCTGGTCGACTGATAAAGGGTGAATGTGCTCTTGGTTTATAGTACGAAGAAGATTGCTGGACACCGACTATAAGAAGACATGGGCATCAATTTTTGGGGGACACATCATCCCCACTTTTGTTAGAGGATGGGACACCAGCACAATTGTCCACTACATTTTGTAACCTGAATTTACAAAGAAAACTTACACCATTTTCAGCAGAAGTGTACATTTCCAAAAAGGTACATTTAACTGAACTGTATGAAGAAGGAGAGACTGAGGAGAGCATTTTCTGCAATTTGAGGAGAAATTTACCAAAACATTTTCTTACTGAGCTACCCAATAACCATTAATTACACTCTACCTACAGTAGATGGGGTCCAGAGAAAATACATGGCTCTGAAGGAGTTATTACTGCATCACCTTACTTCAACACTTTTCCCTGTCCCCCATAAAATCTGGCCACTTTTAAGAGTACATTAGGCCAGATGAACTCATGATGAACCCCCCCCAAAAAAAATTCCAAATTCCATATCAAAATGTTGCCCATGTCAGGAGATCATAACTTGCACAATAGGCAAGGAAACATAACACCATTACAGTTTCTTGCAGAAGACTGAACCAGTGAAACAAGTAGTGAGTGTAAATCTAGTAACAAGAAACCTGACTTTCAAAGTCTAAAGTCGGGAGCAGTCTTTATGAGTCGCCAAAGGACTTGAACACCTAACGACCAGACATTACCAAATATTTCAGCAACGCTCCATTCAGCAAATTTGATGGCAACTAAATTAGGTCAGAATCTGAAGCTGACAAAGACAATTGAGCGAGCACCTGTGTTGTAGTAGTCGTAGACGGTAGCGAAGGATGGCTTTGTGTCCTTGACTTTAATATCCTGCACCATGGTGAATTCGACACAAGTAGGAGCAACTGTTATCTGTTGAGGTATAGGCAAATAGGGTGGTAATTTTTTTTTTGTACATAGAAATTTCTGGAAATTAGAAAGACATCCTTTTTTATACAGAGAGACACAATTCACACCACAGATATATCATGCATTACAGAAGCAAATCAACTCCAGACTACGTAAACTGACTTATTTCATGACATCAATTATGTTTTTATTTCTTTTAACCCATTTTTGTTTTTGCTTCTACGTTGAGGCAACAAGGAAAGTAGCGAAGATTTCTAAAAATCCACCCACCTCGTCAAAGTAGAAGAGAACACTCTTTCCATCAAGCTCGTAACGCTTCAGTGAGGGCACCAATTCCATGAGTATTTCCAAGCTATCCTTAGTTGCCACATAGCCTGACTGCAGTCTGAAATCAATTACTGCCATGTTGGATGCCCCATCGTCACCTGTGTAACTGGAATAAAAGTAAAAGGTCACAGGTTCAGATGTTCAGTTTTACAAAGGAGCAGGTACATGTACATGACTATTAATATTCATATGCAGCTTCCAACTTATCTTGTCAAAAACATTTTCCACATTCACCTTGAGTGCAAAAATGTTTCTTGTTGTTGACAGGCCTCACATATGGTCTGTTTTCTCTACCCTCAGTGATACGTCTACATTCTGCTATTCATCCCTTAGGACTTTTGAACTCCACCAAATATGGAAAGTCCCTTTGTATTACCTATCAAAGGGAAAACATTCATAACGAATATGGGATAAACCCAACCACAACTTGTTTGAGATAATGAGTAGACAAGCTTGGCATGAAAAGGGACACAAGCTCAAGCCATCACCACTGAAAGTATACGATCAACGACATGCAACACTGTTGATGTAAAATCTTCCTTGTCATTTGCTACGGAAACCGATCGGTCATTTAGTTCAACAAACCTTGTTCAGCTGAATTTACGCGAGCACAAGTGACATGAAAGACGCATAACAAGCAGCAGTGACCTGATTACCACCGCTTTAGCATTTAGAAGTTGGGTCTTCAATTAAATTATCAGTGAATCTTGACTTATGCTGCAGCCAATTGGATAAGGGTGTTGGAATTTGAAGCAATGAAGCATAGCAAACAAGAAGTTTGGAATTTGATATCTGGCCGGGATGTCAGTTAGATTAGGTTGTTATGTTCATGAGTAACGTTTCCCATCTGAACTGACTTTGAGTAAAAAGATACAAAATTTGATCCCAAACTGTTTTAGTTGGTAGTCACCAGACGTGAAGCTTCAATATATAAGTCACAGGCTTCCTCCGCTTGTGGGTCACGTAGTGTCGTAAGTTAAGGGCCATTCGAGGCCTGAATTATTACTTTCTTGTTAAAAACACATCTGAGATTGACATCTGAAAAAGACATTGCTCAAATGAGCAGTTGGCATCCTTACTTCACAAATTTGAAATAGGAACAGAACCAAAACACTTTTACGAGTCAAGTACGATTTGACTTTATATGAGCAATAAGTAAGAAGTGAAAGGGTTGAACCTAACTTACCTTGCACAAACTGTAACATAGAATTTAGAGCAGTCAAATGAACCGTCCGATGCACTGACAAGCAGCTCAAATTCGGGCAGTTCTGGTTCCACGGGGTACGTGTTGTAAAATGATGACACCTTACAGAGAAGGAAAATGAATGAATTGTCCATTGCATGGATTTACAATAAAATGGTAAAAAAGTCAGTCCAGTGAGTTAATCAGCAGAGTTAACTTTTACGGTGTTTTTCAAGTATATTCACAAAATAGGACAGACAACACCAACTTTGAATTTAGGACCACAGACTCTCATCAACTGGCTGACAGGTGAAGTAAACAACTGCAATAACTAATCCTAAGGCTACCTCCTGCACAATTGCCCAACAAGACTGCAGCTCAACAGAACTCCTTGTGACTGGCCGTCTGGTTTGAATCAATCCAGTTCGGCGTGCAGCAAAACTTGCTTGCTGCCGACACATTTGTAACAGTTTAGAGGCATTTTAAAGAAATGGGGCATGTCAAACATGTTTGATATTCATTGCCAAGTTATCAGCCATTGTGTTTGAGTCCATTTGCGTTGGGCCAGTGTGCATACGTCACCAACCTGACTGTGAGAAGACTGAGGTTCCATAGCTAATGAGGATGCATTTTGGTAATCAGGTGACTGTACCGAAAGTCGAAATGACAACTGAGGACAAAGAGGTCTATTAACTCATTGAGTTGAGTTTAGTCGGTTCAGTGTGTGGCTAGCATGTCACCTGACTAAAACGTGATGCTACCGTTTAAAACTTGTTTATACTCACTGGAAACACGTAGACCCAAGGAGTTTTGGGGGCACTGAAGTC
Organism: Stichopus chloronotus; assembly: GCA_021234535.1. NCBI lineage: Eukaryota > Metazoa > Echinodermata > Holothuroidea > Aspidochirotida > Stichopodidae > Stichopus > Stichopus chloronotus. The sequence continues at coordinate 10,220,249 of CM037836.1, forward strand.
TGGTTAGGGCAGGATGTGGCAGACTTTACAGCATACCCAAGGGACCATTAGACAATGTGTGAAATGAAATCTACAAAGGGGACAGCAATTGATTTCACCACATACGATAATGTATTACAATCTACGGAGACGAGGATTTCATTTCTCTCATTGCATCCACATAGAGATCATGATCTCACCTGCAGCAGGGCACAGCCCTCGCCGCTTCCCTCAAAGTTCAACGTGGTGGGAACTTCGCTCATGTAAACCTGTTGGAGCACCAATCGATTCTGGTTGGTGGCTCTCAGCTGTTTGCTCATTCCCCAGTCTTGCGACTGGATGCTTTCAATGGTGAGGCTCACGTTGAGAGGGCCAGCCACCGTGTACTTTGCAAACCGAGACAAGGCCGTCAGACCCACCACAGTGTCCTGTGAATGGTACCCAAAAGAATAGTAACCTCTAATAATTACTTTACTTGAGTTATAAAGATTAAAACGGAGGCTACAGAGCAACAAAATAATGATAACAAAAAATGTGATCAATATTCATACAAAGGCATCGTTTCAGCCACTATAAAGCTACGAATTAGGATAAAAGACAGTTTACACATGAACTGGGAAAAGCAAAATATAAACAAACAGTTTGATAGTCAATTGTTCACTTTCTTCCAACAATCTACATTTTTGTTTTCTTTTTCTGTCACAATTTGCTACAATGCAAATATTGCATTTTCAGCAACATAGTCCATTGCAGTTTGTACCTGATGAAGAAAACAGTGCTTTTCAATGGTGCCATATTTTCTGCATCAATTTGTTCAACTTGTATCTTTGAAATCTGCCACACTTTCTATCTCTAAGCAACATATCAAGGGTACATACTGCAACTGTCGGCATAATCAAAATTTTAATAAATTCCAATGAAGACCTAGTACAATAGGTAAACAGACTTGTCTGCTAACCATAATATCATTATGTCGAGTATGAAGCTGGGACAAAAAAGCAATTTATGTCATTGTGAAACTTATCCTTGACCAGACTCCATTATATTACAAACTGAGCACATTATATATTACTAAACAGTAGTAGCACCAGGATTTTAGAATTTGAGGGCAAGGGAAACTGTTCGGTGGCAACAGATAATCAAGTACACAGCATGGCCTTTAGCAGGCAGGTCCATGAATCTGTCCTAGGGTCTCCTCTTGGTGTCAAGAGGGCAAAGCACCTGGAAGCCCTCGAGGTTTCAGCATAACTCTGGGTGAAAAATTACATCTCAGGACTTTATGCAGGGAATAGATACAGAAAGGTTTGTCAGGCCAGTAATCTTACATAGAGGAGGGTCAGCAAGGAGAAGAGGGCATTTTCTCCAATCCCACCCACCCCTTGGTCCACCACTGTTACTCACACTTACATACACAGAAAGAAATTAATAAGCACATGATGATTCTTTGATGGAGTTGTCTGAAATCTACAGCACGTTAAGATGACATGCTGCAAACTGGTTTTACACCTGATTTAATCGTCTGAGATAATTTACCTGCGTCGAGCCGAAACCACCTCTGGAGTTCCTTCTTTGAACCAACCACTTGGACACTGGAAGACCAGAGATCACTACTTCGGAAGGAGAATACAGTACCATGTAGGTCATGAGTACATATGCGGTCATTTCGACATCAGAAGAAGAAGACGTATGGCGAACCACTCCTTCTGCGGAGAGTCGATTTGTTGTCCAGTGTTTGCCACCTGAGGGAAAACAGATTCCAGACATTACGAGCAGCATGCTAGAAAAAGCTTGTCAAAAGGTAGCTGATCAAATGTTTGAAGTATGTCAGACAATAGTACATCTAAAACAGCATGGTCAAATCGTGAGAGAGAAGCTGATGGGAAATTGAGACAGGATTACAATGACAGACGGCCATTAAATTCAGTTAAAATGTCATTGAACTAATTTCATCTTCACTGATGATCATGCCGTGAGGATGAAAAATGTGACTCTGTACAATGAATGACATTGTAATTAGTCTTTCAATATTCCAACATGTAAACCTTCCTAGTGATACATCCACTGATGCAGGTACACTGTCAGTTTCCTACCCCCCCCCCCCCATGGCCACCCGACTGAAGATCCCCCACGTGGGTGCCCCAATTCTTGATTTTCTGGATATATCATATCTACAGCAGATTGCAACTTTGATATTACAGAATGATGTAGCGTACCATCGTAAACGGTCCTCTCCTCCAACGTCTGAAGGGCATCATGGACTTTGCTGCTGTTTGCCAACGCCAGAGCATAAGCTATTTGTGTTAGTGCATAGGTATCATCTGTGGAACTCAAATGGTTCTCCAAGCATGCAACTCCACGAGCAATGGTACTGTCCTAAACAGTGAAGAGAGAGAGGATCATATCAACAGACAGTCACTACAATTAATTTGTTGTCTCCAACTGGAGCATTTTGTACTTAATACAATTTGATGAAGCTCTCTCCCATGGTAATCGCAGGCATGGTATCTGAAATTGCGTGACTGTGTGCTCTTGCTGTACTGACAAGCATGGCCGCCATGTGTCTTTTTTGTGTCAGTGTAGTGTACGAGACATAAAATTGATGACAAATAAAAGGTGTACCACTTCAATCTGAGTTTCTGGAAAGGAGACTTTCAGTGCGAATGAAACCGTGTATGTGAGCTTTCAATGCAATCGAGATCGTCAAATATTACTCAACCAAAAGACTGCAAAACATATCGAGGTGATCCTTACCACAGCCCCTAAATATTAGCATTGCACATCGGATGACTTGATAATCAATTTGACTTTTGATAGAGACACTGTATATACTAGGAGACCTAACAAAGACAAGTAACATATAGGTAAAAGTTTCCAATTGGAAAATTGGGGGAAAATTGGGACTTTTTACACAATTTTACTACCTTTTGTGACCTCAAATGACTGGTGACTTACTCTGCTAAGGATTTTCTTGGTCAACTGAAAACACCCACATTGTACATAAAGCATTCAAAGTTTGCCTAATGCAACTCAGCATCTGCTGTCATGATTTTTGACAGGTGCCAATACAACTAGCAAAGGCAAGACATCCTTGATAATTCCAATTGTCAATGCTAAAATTAACGACGAAACCTTGTCGAGGAATTACATTTATTGGGGAACCATTAGTGAACTCGGGTAACCTTTGACTTCACCAAAACAAAACCAAAAAAACAAAACAGCAGACATCTATTTGAGTCGCTTTGCGGGCATCTGCGATGAACGTTTGTGGTGCAAACGACACCGTTCTGCACTCGCATCAACACTTACCGTGGGACTTTCATTGGCCTCCAACAGACTGATGATGATGTAAGCTGATAAAGTCAGATCGTTGTTAACACCACCCTTTAAATAAAATCAAGAACGTAGATGATATCAAACAGTCACACTGAACAGTGTAAACATATTCTTTTTTCACATTACTGTGATAGAATTTTAATAAAGAAACCAATCACAGCATCTGACAATCCCAACAAAAAAAAAGGACATTTTTTTTTATTCCAGGAAAATAGGTAACTGTCCTAGAAAGGCAAGTGGACAAGATTTCATGGATAATCCTATCCACATTCATCAGGCGTAAAAAAAGGTTTCTAACATCCACGTAAGTCATTAGGTAATATTACGTTCTTTTGCGTTGTACTTGTTGCATTCTGTTGGGTGCATACAGGCAGAGGTGGGCGGGTCATTTGCCAGAGGTGGTAACTTGTATTTTCTTTCTTCTTTGCATTCATTTTTTTTTCCCTTTATGATGGGACTACCTTGCAAAGCCATTGTTTATCATTTTTCCTATATCTATACCTTTGCTGTTGTTAGACATATCTATATACTGATCTGCACATCATGTCACACAAAAGCATAAAGTAAATCAAATAAAACAAAGGAAACATGAGAAGACCATTACATTCTTCTCACTAAAGTAAAATACATTTGGTAGAAATACATCACTCACCAGCATATCTTTGTGGCATAGCCTCCCGACAGAGAAAAAACATCCATCAAGTTTCTGAAGACTTTTCAACCAGGATATACTATGCTGAAGATCATCTGTGTCTACCTCAATGAATTCTGAAGCTTGATAAAACGATCTCACAACGTAAGCTGTCAGCCAAGAGCTTCCAGACTCATCATTTTCACCGAATGCGGAGAACGATCCATCAGAATGGCGATAATTGAACTCACGCTGGTAGCCCAGCTTCATGTTCTTAACGGCCTCCTCAGCAATCTCCGGAGTGAGCTGATCGGTAGCTTTCAGGTACTGCATGGCCAGAACGTTCGGGACAAAGGTCAACATGTTCTGTTCACCACATCCGTAAGGTACTTGCAGCAAATTCTGAAGGTTGGAGAGAGTAGTTCCCATGACATCGCCTGTGAATACGCAATCAAAATGAAAAGAAAAATGAAGACAAATGATGGAATCACTCTCTGTCAGAACTAGGAACAGAACAATAAACAACAAATATCAGTATCTAGGCACAAAGATTTATGCAAACTAATTCGTATGTAGTGATGGTTACAGTAGAACGTACTGTTTGAATAAACAAGCGGCCAATTTTGCATTATTCTCTTCCACTTGATAACAATCTGAAAATACATCTACATCACATTTCTTTCATAAGAAATTGCATCAATGAGAGCAATAATATGCTAGAAGAAAGAGTGGGTTAGTTTTTTGGCTAAAAAGATAGCAGAACCATGCCCTGTGGTGAATTTGCAGCACTGTTCTGTGTGAACACTACCACAACAAAACCCCAATGCAAATACATTTTTGTTGGAAATTAGTCCATGTTTGGACAATTAGATTGTGGTATGGTAGTTTTTTAAATCTTTATACATCTGGAAGAAGTGCAGCCAGTCCTTTAGTGTTCATCTGAAAATGCAAGAACAGCATCACATCTTGCTTCAACAAACATCAAAATCACCATCAAACAAAAACTTGTAATCAGCCTCTTCAACACTGAATATGGATGAACAAGCAAATCATGATACTAGACTAGACTACACTGTGCAGTACTGTGCTAGACTATACAAAACTACGAAACATACGCAAGCCTACACTAGATTGTGTTGCATTGGAGAAAATGTCTATTGGCTAGGCGTCTCCAACCAGCCCCCTTCAGGCTGGGGAAGAAAGACTTTCTCCACCAGCGCAACTTAATGAGATCGCTGCCTCTCTCTCTGGTCATGGTCATTTCCGTTGTATCAACAGAGATTGGATAAGTGACAGACATCTTTGGATGGATGATTCCTCCAAGGTATACACATACTCTTACTACACTAACAGTACAACTATACTAATGCCATACAATATCACTTGCTCGGTTGGGTCTTAACAATAAGTTCATTACAGAAAAGCACCTAGATCCAGATCTTGTGCTTGATCATCTATTTACCAAATAAATAAACTGTGCTGCATGTATTTTCTTTATTTTTCTTTTTTAAGAAGTAGCTCATGGCAAATTTCTGTCGTATAGACTAGACTTTTGTGGGTCATACGTAGAGTTCACTGAAACATAAATGTAACAAAAGCTCTCACCTGACAAGGTCACCTTGGCCCAGGCAGTATCGGGAACAACATCTGATGGCGTTGTTATGTCGACTGTCCATGTGAATCCGGACTGTGACTCTAAGACATATCGAGAATAGAAGCATTGCTCAAAAAAAGATAAAAGGTAAAACTTGAAGTTCACAAATTTTGTAAGATGATTAAGTATAACAGACTTCTACGTTGCTATAAAACTGTATTCACCAGTGGTATATGCAAAATATAAATAAAATAAATGCAACCATAACGACAAAACTATTTGCAACATTTGTAGAAATGAAATATCTTTTTTTTCTCAGCTGACAATCATAGCATCGACATCTTTACTTTCACGTGCAAAACTTTAACAATGAAGTTAAACATTTTTTCCAACATGAAATTAATGTATCCAGCACAAAGTTACAATGTATTTTGCATTTTGCATGTGATGTATCATGCAGGGTTTATTACACAATTCATTTTCTGCCTGATTGTCGTATCTTCATGTGACAATTAGGTAAAAAAAATGGTAACGTAGTGGATTGGCTCTGCCGATTACAAGTGACGATCATCTTAAAAATGTACAATAACTTCTGATGAAAACAGTGGATTATGCAGTAAGAGTTTCAGGGCTTTTTCAATGTATTTACGTGACCATGTACTTGCCGGGATAGCAGTATTTTGTCAGATTTTTAACTGCCTTAAAATTGCCGACTTTAAAAGACGATCTATCCATGCTCCTGGATGATTAGGTTACTTTCTGCAGGCCTAAAGCAGAACGACCAGGAAACGGAATGACAGCAGACAGACAGATGTGACAAGTACCCTATTTCCCTTTCAAACACCTTTGATGGACAGATATGAAAGACTAACTGACTCACCTGATGGGCAAAAGAATTCGCTCTTTGTGACCTCATTTTCGATCCCCTCGGCCTAGGTGAAGAAGAACACTGCTCATTTATCATTTCAAATGGAAGATATTTGACAAAAATGGGGAAACCCAAATGAACCAATTGGTAACTTTTCAAACAAGACACATTGAACCACATGTGTTTAAAAATGCTCAATTATCATTACACTGTTTCAAAATGACCAAGATGCAGTACATTTTGCAACCTTCAGAGAGTCGCTGCTGGGTCACATGACCTGCAAGTACACCAGAAATACTTCAATGTTGCTATGTTGTGTCCATGCATATGACATGACAAGAAAATTCATGTAAAATGTTGAATGAAATCCTAGACTGCATCAATATCATCTGCCTCAGTGGTCAATATTACTCTGATTACTTTATTCTGAAAGAAAACTTAGGTAATATCATCTCCCTAAAGCAGGGGTCAGCAACCAATGAGGTATGGCCCATTTATGGGCTTTGTCACAGATTTTGGTGGGTTCGAGCAATTCTTTAAAAGCCCACAAAACGTGGGCTTTGAGGCAGAGTTCGGTGCAGATGTCAGGGGAGTGTGCTTTCCAGCAGTGATCTGGGAGGTGCTTTTGGGCAAAACAATTCTCATGTTGTTACAAGTCAACCAATAATGTCACTTTGGTTTGATAGCCTGGTGATGTCACTGTGATCATTGGGCCAGCATATATTCCCCAATTTCCCGTATTGGACGATGGAAAGTGGTTGCTGACACCTGCAGAGGCTCTTAAAACTTTATAGAGTGTATACACAAGACAGTCATAGAAAATTTAACAAGAGAAAAACAATAAAACTGATAAAGATGGGATTGAAAGCAGAGTGAGGGCCAGCAATTGAAAGAATGTGAAGCCGGCAAATTTTAAGGATGTGAAGGCATGAAAATGCTTGGAAAAGGGTGGCAAAATGCATAGTAGATGAAAACACTTGAAAGTTTGGGATTCAAAAAGACCTCAGTGCAATTATCATAAACCACTTAATATTCACGTCACTTCAAGGCAGTTGGTTCAATCAATGCAACATTTGATATTAGTTCTGCATCTACTTTTTCTACTGCCAACTGACACACATTGTGTTCAAAGTTTTCACTATCCGTCACTGATCGAAAATAAAGGAAAGGAGAGTCAAACAATTACCTCCACGAGTATTTCCTGCCTGATCGCATCGGCAGCATTACGACCAGTCAGGGCCACTGTATTGTCACAAATAATTACACCATTTAAGATTGATGTAGCTGTCACTGTAACAAGAGCACAACAGAAAAAATGTTGAAAATACTGTCATAGGATGGATTTCACATTGATGATTAATCAGCTGGCTACCACAAATACTTCTGACAATGATTGTGACCAATCCTTGCAGGAGCTGATTCCATGTCTACTATTTTTTTTTTTTTTTGTTATTTCACTTCCTCTGGTCTCCACCTTTGTGGGTCCATGTCTACCTTTCTTTTTTTTCTATTATTTCACTTCCCCTTGTCTCTCCCATTGTGGGTCCATGTCTACCTTTCTTTTTTTTATTACTTCACTTCCACTTGTCTCTCCCTTTGTGGGTCCATGTCTACCTTTCTTTTCTTTTTTTATTTCACTTCCCCTTGTCTCTCCCTTTGTGGGTCCATGTCTACCTTTCTTTTTTATTATTTCACTTCCCCTTGTCTCTCCCTTTGTGGGTTCACGCCTACCTTTCTTTTTTTTTATTTCACTTCCCCTTGTCTCTCCCTTTGTGGGTCCATGTCTACCTTTCTTTTTTTATTATTTCACTTCCACTTGTCTCTCCCTTTGTGGGTCCATGTCTACAATTCCTTTTTCTATTATTTCTCTTCCCCTTGTCTCTCCCTTTTTGGGTCCATGTCTACCTTTCTTTTTTTTATTTCACTCCCACTTGTCTCTCCCTTTGTGGGTCCACATCTACCTTTCTTTTTTTATTATTTCACTTCCCATTGTCTCTTCCTTTGTGGGTCCATGTCTACCTTTCTTTTTTTTCTATTATTTCACTTCCCCTTGTCTCTCTCTTTGTGGGTCCATGTCTACCTTTCTTTTCTTTTTTTTATTATTTCACTTCTCCTTGTCTCTCCCTTTGTGGGTCCATGTCTACCTTTCTTTTTTATTAATTCACTCCTTGTCTCTCCCTTTGTGGGTCCATGTCTACCTTTCTTTTTTTTTCTATTATTTCACTTCCACTTGTCTCTCCCTTTGAGGGTCCATGTCTACCTTTCTTTTCTTTTTTTTATTTCACCTCCCCTTGTCTCTCCCTTTGTGGGTCCATGTCTACCTCTCTTTTTTTTATTATTTCACTCCTTGTCTCTCCCTTTGTGGGTCAATGTCTACCTTTCTCTTTTTTTATTATTTCACTTCCACTTGTCTCTCCCTTTGTGGGTCCATGCCTACCTTTCTTTTTTTTGTTATTTCCATTCCCCTTGTCTCTCCCTTTGTGGGTCCATGTCTACCTTTCTTTTTTTTTTGGTTATTTCACTTCCCCTTGTCTCTCCCGTTGTGGGTCCATGTATACCTTTCTTTCCTTTTTTTTTCACTTCCTCTTGTCTCTCCCTTTTGCCACATTCACCGTTCTTGTCAAAAAAAGTCTCCACCTTTTGATTCATTAACTACTTTAACAACAAAAAGAATTTGCAAACATTTTATCACATCTGTGGTTTCACACTTGGCCTGAGGATTCACTGTGTTCACAAGTCTCATCCAACAGATATGAATTTAAACCCCATTCTTAAGACACTGTCTCAAAGGCTGGCAGAGGACTTGCCCATCTAGATGCATTGAGCAACCTGACGAGATGAGACCTGAATCAGACAATGGCAACCAAAGGTAAAACTGTCAAAATTCCACACAGCCCTTTCAGCACCACTGTAAGCGGCTTCGCAGAACAAGCCATTTTAGATCCCCAGAAAATTTCCCCGTCGTTTCACCGGGACTTGATCCTGGGACCTAAAGATTGCTAGATGGACAGTCTAAACACCAAGTCGACCTCCCACCCATCCATACAACATCACAGTCATCTGCTTGTCTGCATCTGTTGCTTTTTTTTTCCCTCTTAATTTCTCTTAAATGTTTGAGCAACAGGAATGAGTTCTATTTAAATTCCCAAAGTTCACTCTTCAAACAGAACTTATTCACACACATTACCACTTGTTTCTTGAGGTTCTTGATCATCTCTTTGTTCAACGGGCAATCAAAACTTACGACCGTATGGCCTTCAATGATGAGCTAGCTCTCAGTTCCAATTAATTACAAGAGTCTTAATTATTGAAGGGCAGATATTTCAAATGCTTATTGACTCTGAGTTGGTGAATTACATATGTGAGTAATTCTAATTGCACATTATCATTATCACTGCATGTTATTATACGTTATTATACATCATTATAACAGTATATCATTATCGCTGATAGAAACTTCAAGTCCTATATTGGGAATGGGATGTCAAATTAGTCATCATCATGTAATAAGATAAAAAAGAGCCGCGTTTCATTTTCAATAATTTTTCATATGTAAGTGACAAAAATGGAAACATGGAAAATATGGAAATGTAAAACATGGAAAGTGAAGATAATACCTTCAATGGGCATTAATCCAACTATGTCTGGAATAATTTCAAATTCAACTGATGATGACTGAGAACCACAGACACATATCTCTTTAATTCTCTCTTCGTGAGCTGCCAGGGTGAAATTTTCCGAATCAGAGAGCACCAGCTCAATCTGGAAACAAAAGTAATCCATTCTTGTTTTTTTTTTTTTTAGGTGAAAATGTTATCAGGGTGATAGCAATAGTGGTCACAATTGTCATGTTCTTCTTTCTTTTCATGATGGACTGACATTTGATAGTCTCTGGAAGAGTCACAAATACTTGTGAAGAACGATAAAAATGACTTAAAGAGTAATATCATTTGAACCCTTGTGGAACAGGAGGTACTTTGAAGCGACCAAAATTTATGAGGATAGTTCACACTGTTGCACTTCGCAATGCACTAGCAGCTTCAAATATGTGTCAAAAACTTACCATCAATTATCTGGTAACGAAAACCACAAGTTATACAGATGATGTTCGGTACTTCCCTTCTTAAAGTCACACATATCATTCATCCATAAAGGAAGATGAAAAAAAATTAATTTTGTACCAGACTAGTTGCATATTGTCTCTTTTCACACAGGTAAGGTACAAAGTGTTACAATCCAGGTGCATCAAATTTCAAGTGAATAAACATGTAACACAATGTTGAGAGGTGAGTTAATACCGCGAGCACGTGACGACCTCCCAGATAAGAAAAAGGAGTCATTCAATCTCTGCAAAATATAACTAATAGTGAAAGTCTACTAGGTTTAAACAGATGGCCACAGATTTCACTTAATTGCAGTGTCTACAGCTTGAAGAACAAACTATAGCTGAAAGATTTTCCGACTGGGAGTGTAGGACATCTTTGATTTTTTTTTTTTTTTTTGGAAGCACTGGAGATGCTGTTGGATTTTTTACTTTGCTGTAGCTAGAGTAACGATGATTGGTTGTACTTACCATGAGGCAATCAGTCATATAATTAAAAACTGTGACTTTAACAGGTAAGGTCTCCCCTCTGATGACTGAGTACGGCAAAGTGTATGACACAAAAAATGGTTGGAACGCCTGCAGGTTACTTGTGCTGGATATGCCAATGCCATCAGTCTCCGAGATGCAAAAGCCATTTCCGACCCACTCTGTGATGGTGTCTGGAACAGTCAGAGTGAGCGCTTCCTGGCTGGTACTATAGGCAATAGCAAGAAAATGCACGACTGAAGAGGATGTGTTGCATGCAAACTTACAGTAGTAATGGAAGTGTGAAGTGATCCTTGAAATGTGACGTACAGTTTCAAGGTTACAGCAAACTTTCTGACACACTAAGCATGCTGTTATTTCCATTTGCAGCTTCGGGGAAAAGTTTTAGCAACACATACATTTCATTTGTACAGATCTTTGGCTATGTAGTATGTACATGTAATGGTTTGCCATTGGTGTAACAAGAGGATGCCTCAGGACGGGGAGCAACCTGACCAGGTGGAAGTCGCACCGTACTCCCACTGCAACAGCAAGAAGGAACTCACAGATGATGGCAAGAACAGAATGTTTGAAAAGTTGTTGAGTTTACGAAATTCACCAGAAACTTCTCCAATGTTGAGTCACACTGAAAGCTCATGGCACAAGGAAAGAGCAGCTGGTGCAGGCAAAGAGTACCCAGTACAAAGGGCCTCATGCTACAATCTTGGACAAAAAACCTTGGGACACCCCGTGCCCCCGTTCAATGTTGGCTATGGGATTGCTGTTCAAAGGGTACATTCACTTTTATAGCGCAACATTGGAAAGGGGCACGGGATTTCATGTTATCCTCTCACCTAAAATGCACTACTATATTTGCAACATACGACAAAGTGTCCCAACAATTTTGTCCAAGACTGTAGATCAGAAGGCTATATACATCCAACAAAAACTAAACTCTGCTCTTATTTTGTCAAGTTGAGTACCAACAGGAAGGGCTGCGTATCCAAAAATTAAGTGTGTTAGAAGTATAGTCTAATTGGAATAGTTACAAGTTCCACCAAAACTACATAGTGGTTCTTTCCAGTTTAAAGCCCCTATGGCCACAGACAGGAAAGCTTTAATGTCACTATCAGAAGGAGTCCCAACCCCATTCTAAATAATTTCGCAAGACACTTTGCCTACAATGTCTACAACTGAGGGCTGGGGCATTCAACTGAATTTCCAATGTTGAAATACCTACCTATTACTACCAGTAATTATAAGATCTTGATTTTCTATCATTACACATATTACATAAAAGAACATAAATCAGTACAATATATTTGAGAATCGCTGCAATTTTGCAGAGACTCATCCACACCCAACTGAGGTGGGTAAGTATTCCAACATAAGGATATTGGTATACCGACTTCAAAATACTGATAATATCAATACATTTGGGGAACAGGTTACACACAGTAAATGTGTTATAAATGGTATGTTTTGTGTGTAACTTATGACTATAAATGATTCAGACCCACTGTAGTGCTGCTATTCGTAAAATATCAAACATTTTTTTTCCTATCCTGTGTTATGTTGTTTGCTTGTTTTTCATCATAATCATAAACACTTGTCAACCCCGAGTGAAAATTGTAGACTACCCCCCTTCCAAATTTTCTGCTACACAAAGGAGAGAATTCTAATTTCCATTTCTCAGATTCCTCCATTTTTTTCTTTCTTCTCACATTTTCAACCTTCCAATTTCTGTAAATTTCCATGTCAGACATCAGCTTGTAAGTTGATGTGATCTGCTGTTACTCTTGTATGAATTGCCATCTCATGTGTACAAATATCCTTTTCATGAACAATTTCCTGCTAGAACGAGAACCACTTCAGCAGGGTAACAAAATTTTGATCAAAAGAAATCATTCGATATTGCTTCATAACTTAAGTGCTTCATGGCACGCTGCATATTTTATGCAACTTAAACTCTGTTTTTTGTATTTTTAAAGTTGAGATGTAGCAAAAAGCCTCTAATATGAAAGATCATGCAAAGTCTTCTGTCAATTTATGCTAATTATATCCTAACATAGTTAGGTTACAGTGTATTTTGACTAACCTACCTACCTCAGAAATTAGTGCATTTTTTTTGTGAAAGAACAGCTGACAGCTTGTAAGTTACACAGTTTATGTGTAAATGTATTCTACTCTTTTTCAACCACAGAGGCTTAAAATATTAAGATTCAATTTTGAATTTGTAGAAACTTGGGAGTTGTTGAGTTGTGATATTGTAGCACTACAGTAGCAAATTTTTTGTTGCTGTTACAAATGGGCTAGACATTCCGTAGCCAGTGACAGCCCTCATGGGGAAATCCTCAGTTGATTCAAACAGTTGTTTTGGCCACATGCAGCTGGTCTGGTGGGGTAGACTTGCATAGTACATAGTATTATAGTAACAGTTAGTGTCTTTGACAGCAACTCTGCAGTTTATTCAGGAAATTTAAAACAGCTTTACACCATCATCCCATATGCATTTCATTTTTTTTTTAGTCAAAATATCTTATTTTGAAAATTTTCTCCAAAATTGGTAAATTCTGAGAAAAGCTCAATTTCCATTTTTGTTCAAGCTAACGGAAAACCAGTGGCCCTAAAACTGGCGTATACTTTTTCTTCAAATTAATGTGACTGACATAACCCAAGTATAGCGTACTCAATCTGGGTAGGAATCGTGAAAAAGAAGACCTAGGCCCTATTCAATAAAGTCAGACATTGTTCACTGCACCTGTGCTGGACACATTAAGACAAGATATCTTACATAATGATGCCATGCTCCAATTTTCCTTAGTATTAGACATATACAAGTTAATTACCTGAACTAGGTAGCCCCCTGTTTGAACACCAGAGAATATTTCACACTGTACAAGCTAACGTTTTCAGAATATTGCAGCTTATTACTGAAATCATTGTTTTCCTGAACAGAGCTGAACTTGTCTGTCAGTTTTCAACAAGCTTTAGCCTGCCCCCAAAATATCGCAATACATCTAAAATACCAACCGATATTTTGTCAATACAAACAAGTTCCCCATGCTGTAGTTATTAGAGCCGCTTTTGCTATGGGGCCAGAGACACAAGGGGAATATGAGTTTCCTTGTGAAATGAGAATAAGGGTTGCTCAATCTGTGTCACTACTTTGTCACTGCTACAGACTCTCGATATTTACAGTTGACCCAGTATGCTATTACATCACTATGTAGCATAATATCAATGATTTAGATACGCCTTCTATATATTGACTTTTCTATATATCGGTATTGTTGAAAACACATATCGACAATATAGATATTAAGGAAATACCAACTTATACCAGTAATATCGATATACCGCTATATACTGCTTACATGCGACAACTACATCCAGAAAATAAAGTTGATTGAAAAAACTGTGCCAAGTATCTCCACAAACTAATACAATCACCAACCAGAAAACTAATGAAAAGCATTAAAGCGCACACTGAATTCGTTTAGGTGCAAATTCTAATGACTTACAGAGATCGAACTTTTGGCCCAATGACCAACACAGTAAGACATGGAAGAGGCCTAAAATTCAATATACCCAGCAGTTCTTTCCAATTCATTGCAAAAATCCTACAAAATAAAAGAGTGAGTACAACATTTACAGTTGGCTGCAATTTTGTAGAGACTCATCCACGATCAACAACTAAATTCAGACTAAGTTGATCGAGAAAACTGTGCCACATCTCCACAAATGCACACCATCACCAGCTGAGAAACCAATAAAATATTAATGCCTGAGGTGAATTTGTTTGGGCGCAAATTCTAATGAATGACACAGAATGAAAGCTTTTTCCCCAATGACTCACATAGTAAGAAATGGTGAAGGCTTAAAATTCAACATAGACTGCACATTTTTCTACCAAATACAAGTAAGCAAGCCCCACCAAAAGGCCTACTTTAGTGAAGAAAGTGGTTCATTGATTAAAAAAGTGACCAGCACCACAAATAACTTCATAAATGTAAACATTGTGTCAACAGCATTTCCTGAATAGGCAAGTTGACAAGTCTTACTCATAAGGTTAATTTTGAAGAGGTGAGGATTGTGCCAATGTTTGTACATATTTCAACATAAAAAAAGTGTATTTTCTAACACACACAAAAAAAAATTAGTAAATCTAACTTTGAAAGTAGCAGACAGTCAACCTTACTTTGAGAGTAACACAAGGTCCCACAGCCAAGTTTCTGGAAAGTATGCCCGAAGACGGGGAGGCTGCCTTGGCTCGTTTTGCTCCATTTGCTCAATTTGCTGGGTTTCTGGCAGTTGGTGGTTCATTGACATGCTCATAAATAAATGTGGACCTAGGGCACCAGAGCGCTCCATATGGAAGTGATGTCTCCCTCCTGCAAAATAAAGAGTACTGACTGGTGAATTACTCACCAAACAATGCATCAATGTGGAAGAGCGGCACAGTAGATGGTAAAATGCAAACTATATGATGTGTGCAGTTTGGACTTGACAAATCAGACTTTTTGTAATCCATTATTGTCTTAATATAATAGCTGACCTTTGACCTCATCTAACCCATCATCAGCTTTGCCCCCTCCAGATGTTATTACCACCATAAAAGTTACAATTCACCTTACTTCAATTCCTTGCAAAAATCACACTTCAAAAAATTTCATTAATTAAATCTGATCTGTGAATCTGAGACAACCAGCCGTGATCCTCCATGAAACAAAATTTCTTCAATTCAATGTGGAATTTCAATTTCTCCAATTCAATGTGGAATTTCTGCATGACAAGAAACAAAAAATTGAGATATTAGAATTATCAAGCTGATTAAAGTTGATGCCTGAGATAAATCGACCTTTGACCTTCACCAAAACTCATAGTATTATCACCACTCCTCCTCAGCTTACATTGTTACTATTTTAATTTGGAAGTAGAAATACCCATAAACTCTAGGGTGACTTTACTCTACTGGCATTACAAATGAAAATTTAAACATGTTAGAACCTTAATTTCTCTCAGTCCTTTCTCTCGAATTTTGTTATTCATTTTGATTTTAAGCATAAAAGGAGGATGACAATTCTCTGGGAAGCCAACAGGCAGGACCTATCAAAACACCAATGGTCCAATAATCCACACCTGAAGTTAACAACATTCTACACATATTCTACAGAGTAGATCCTTATAGGCTAGCTGGTTGATACTGTCCACACTAGTGACTGACCTCTACAGTAGTGAGGTCACTGCTTTCCTTGTGACTTTCACTTTATAGCAAAAAGAATTGCAATGCATATGTTGGGAAAACTATTACAAGCAGTGACTCATGAATTAGAAAGCAGAACCTACCCATAAAGAATATGCAATATTTTGGTGACACATTTTGATGAGGCTGTGATCAGCTGAGATACACTCCAATACCAACACCAGACCAACATTGTATAGGCAAATCTGAAACCGTTCTAATTGAAAGGATCATGTATTAAAAGCAGTGAATCATTCTGATGCATATATGAGGCCAAAAACTGGCTTTCCAGGCCAAGATGCATGTACACGTTTCACTGAAAGAAAGGCTTGCTTCCCTTCATAATACTTACTGGGTCTCGTGCAACCTGCTGTTTCCAGAGCAAGATTTGTCAGATACATAAGTCCAGCTTTCTGCAAATCAAAAAATAAGCGAATTTAACATTTTTTTCATATTTCTATGGCCGTAATTAATTGCAACTTTGTTTGATCCTCATAACAAAACAGAATGAGGGCTCACACTGAAGAGTTAAGTGGTTACTACACACAGCATTGTGATAGGACTTGTGCAAAATACATTCTCCATGTATTGTTCATGTTTAAGAAGCTAAGACGAGGAGATGGCTTGAGGGGGGGAACTACCGTAGGTCTACAGCAAAAAGCCATGTATGTGTCTGCATTCCTCCAATGCTAGGCATCCATGTTTATTCAAGTCACACCATACTTTTGCCTCTACCATCAGTTAATAAATTACATGTGAAATGGCTACCGAGGCTTAATAAGTACAGATGACACTATAGCATTCATGATGAAATTAGCAGGTGTGAAAAAACATGACATGCCAGCAAAAATGAAACAGTCAGGATTTTACCACAACATGTCGTGTACTACCAATCTCACAAATTTAAAAAAAAAATTAAATTATAAATTGGCCAGATGTGAGATAAAATAAGCAAACAAAGCTACACAGAGTGCTTAAAGTCAACAAAGATTAAGAACTGTTGTTGGAAAGCCTTACCCATCTGTCATTTATAACATACATCACACTTTCTAAAACATCTGCTGCTCAGTGTTTCCATTTTTAATTTTCGAGATAATCTTGGAAAGAACTACGGTAACTTCATGACATTATTTTGGGCACTTTATCCAGGGTTGTTTAATAATTCCTGCCCTCTCTGCCCCCCCCCCCCCCCTTCACAATGTTATGAGAATTAAATTGCCTGAAGAATGTCAATACAAGACTTAGACGAAACTTAATAGTTGGCATTTTCCAAAGGATGGGGGTGTCCCAACAAGTTATGTTCAATGCACGTAGTACTGTAACATGACTCCCCATAAACCAGCATTTGCAGTTAAAAGGTATCACTGATAAAAACGATTTTTTGAATGTCATTCCTTTTTCCCTTAATAATTTGACACTCTCCATCTGTAACATGGGATGAGAAAAAAAATTTGAAAACTTGAAATGAGACTTACAGCTGCATAAGCAAAATGTGCAAATTAAGAGCCCCATGGAGTACTAGCAAAGTGTATAAAAGCAAATATTGTGTTAATATAGCAAAAAAAGATCACAAGTTTGAATCCAGTATTTATGGACACAGGATATTTCATTTCGTTTATTTTGTTCTTCATGATGTTCGATAATAACTGAAAAAGCAACAAGAGCGTAAAGTGCACACAAGAAATATCAAGATATCTTGACAGGAATCACTCTAAAAACCCTGAGAGGGCCTTGTCTAGTAGAGTACTACCTAGAAAGTAACGAAAGAAAAGAAGAAAGAAATACGAACTGATCAGAAGAAAAAACAAACACAAAAGTTGAAGCAAATTAGAAATTACTCCCCTCCCTCATTTACCCACCCACCCTATATTACTCAAAGTGACGTAGGGCAGCCAACTTTTGTTCAAGAAATAATTTTCTGACAGATAGAAATTCAATTATTTGTTCGTCCAGAATAATTGTTCATCAACCAAACTTTACAAAACTTCAAATGTAGCATCTTCCATAAGTCAATCTCATGCACTACTGCTTCGAGGGGATGGTCACACTATCGCAGCCTACATTGGTGAGACTGAACGGTCTAACGACGATTAAAGTGATTCCGCTTAAGACAACAAATTCATTGAATTATTGAACACACAACATAAAAAAAAAAATGATGATTCACTGACCCTGAATGCAATGGATGCATCTTTTGCAACAGGCACTGGTCGGTACATTTGGAACATCCAATCATCTTCAAATGGTGATTCAAAGGAGCATTTACTGGAGTCAATGCCACTGTTCTCATCCAGTACAAGTTCTTTCAAGAACCCTGACACCTATGCAAAAAGATGAGGATGTACAATGGCATGTGCTAAATCTGCAAAGACATTTTTTTTTTTTTAAGTTTATTACAATAATAATTTTGTAGTCAGATTAAGACAGTAGATGAGATCATTTGAATTTAAAGTGGTAGATTGATATGAATCATGCATCTTTAAAGACAACATGAAATGTAAAAAGATTTAAATCATTGTACAGTACTTCGAGGCCCTATACAAACTATGTAAACTTCACAGAAAACACTTTCTCTCCTGTCTATTTACCAGAGTTGAAGATTAGTTCCGATAAGTGCCTCATGGACAACTTGGCCAGTTGATGTAAATCTCTGGGGCCTTTCTGGGGCGACGCCTCCAAAGGTGTCAAGACTCATCCAAACATTCTGCCAACAGCACACTTACTCTAACAACTGCATGCTTGCCTAGCAATTACAACATTCATGATTGTTAAAATTTGGACAATGTGTGTGAGATGAATTGTAGCTTAAGACAGATGTGCCTGAGGTTAAGGGATACTTAATGAAAATACAGCCAAAAAAACCCCTCAAGATTGGATTTAACTATTCAAACAAAAGGTATGCTATTCTATTAAAAATTTCTCAATATGTACATCTTGCTCAAATACCAACCTTTTTCTATGTAAAATAGTAAATTTCCATCAGTATTATGTTGTATGACAATTGTTTAAAGACAAGAGGTTGATCATATCAAAAGCAACATGTTTGTAAATGCCACTGAAGTAATCACAAGACCCTGTCTGAGCCAATCAGATGCTACAGCCATTACCAAAGCTCATTTGAACCGAAAGCAAAATATTTATCTGTACAGCCATTTATCAGTACAGCCTGTACAGCCACAAGCAAAATATGTATCTGTACAGCCATTTGCACTTTTGGATATAAAAGACAAAACCATGCAGAAAAGACAACTGTCTAAAACCATTAAAATAATGACACTAGGAGAACCCTTACCTTATCGATTCTTTGAATTGCAGGAAAATGAATTCACTAACAAGATCATGACATTTCAAGTAATATGCTCTGAACAACTTTTGACTTGCCTTCAATCTGCTAAACTCCTTCAAATTAATAGTTCTCAAGTACATGTCTGGCCACAAAAATATAAAGTCCCAGGAAAAACCTGTTGCATTTGGCTACATTTGTGTCTTAAATCATCATCATCATCATTTATTCCAGTCAGCATTTTCCATCTAACAGAGGGTTACTCACTTTCACTCCCTATCTTGAGCATCCTCCTCAATTGGAACAAGGCACCCGCTTTCTTTCTCCCCCATATCTCTCCACCTAAGTTTTGGCCTTCCTTCTTCTCCTCTTAAACAATTCCATTTCAGATCTCATACTCTTTTCACAGGTTCATCATCTTCCTTCCTCAACACATGACCCATCCATCTCAATCCACTTCTGTCTACCACTTCTACCTTGATTTCTTCAAGACTCACTCTGTCCAAGAGCTCCTCCGCATTCTCTCTATCATGCAATTACACGCCAAACATCTTTCGAATCAAGGTTCTCTGGCTCCTTCTCTTTCCTCCTCATGATACTACCTTCTAGACTTCACATTCCATATTTCTGAACCATATGTTATTGCTTTCGAACACATTGGCATTGTAAATGTTATCTTACATTCTCATTATGAACATTTCAACTGCTAATGGCAAGATCATCATGCTTTCATTCAACCCAAACGGCTTCTTCTTGACACTGCCATCTCACATCCACTACCAATGTTAATTGTGACCCCAAGATATATCAAACTTTCTGAACATCTCCTCTGTGCAACCCTTAATGCTTCTCCACCCTTCCAGTTTCTCCATTACTCCATGGCTAATCTCTCTTTATCCAAGCTTGCACTCAAGCCAAAACTCTGTTCCATCCTTTTGTTTAATTAAAAATGTCCACTCCGGCACATCTCGCAGGAACCCAACCCATATGAACCCAATTTTGATATTTCCTGCATATGATACGAACCCTAATCACTGTCATGCCACAAACATACTACCAAGATCTTTCTTATTTTCTTTCAATGTTGCCCTACCACTTGCTTCCAACACCTTTTCCTTTCCCATGTTGACTGTCTGGTCCTTACACTCAAATGCAATCTTCCAGTTTGCAAAATCTCTCTCAAGCTTCTGTACTGATTCAGCTTTCAAAACTACATCATCTGCTAACAATACATTCCACGGCGCATCCTTCGTTACAAATTTTGATACAGCATTGGCAAAGCTGAGATCGATCTAAACGTTGCTTGTCATTCCATTTCAAGAATGTACACCCTATTCGTCTTGTGCTTTACAGTAAGTTCATCAAAAACTAGAATGTCTCTCCATAATTTCCATAGCTTACAGAAACAAGGGTACAATAAAAGCTGGTAGCAGACCAGTTTAACTTTACAACATCCTCCCACTGATTGAATCACTTTTACACACTTTGTGATATGTTTCGATAAAGAGACTCCCTAAAGATATTACCTCCTCCTCTTGAATGTTGTTACTCCCTCCACCTAACAGGTAAACGCTTTTGTCGACTATTCCGACCCCACAGAGCGACGCAGCCGATGCCGACACAAGAAGCTGTGTCTCGTCACCGGGTTTGCCCTCCATTGAAGAAAAGGCAACCTGAACCTGTGAAAGGAGACAGTACAACCATTGCCACAAAGAGAGCTACTTATATAAAATTATTTAGCCATTCCAGAACTGGCCACCAAATAATCTTACAAAAGGATAATACAACTTATGCAACATTTTAGAATACAAGTACTGTTGTCACTAGTTACTTGAACAGTCCAACCACCCATGAAGGAAATCTTTGCTTTTTTTTACAATTATATGAGAAATAGTTACTATATGACAGCAACGTGAAGCTATGTCTACTCTCTTACAGAAATGTTAAAAATCTACTCCTAAGTACAGCTATGTGAGGAAATCCATCTTGACTTTGTTCTAGCTACATGAGAAGTCTTATTTTCAAAGCTTACTAAGGCAGTAATCCAATACTTTGCCACCGCTGACTTCATCATTGCTATGAGATATATATCTATTTCACTCAAGTTTACTCCTTGACAATCAAGGCCACCACTTGACTAAACCATGCTCAGGTAGCATACAAATGATAGCAGTGACTGAATGTACAAAACTATCTAAATCATGAGAAACACACCTCCATAGTGTGGAAGGAATAATATCTCAATTTAAACACTATGAAAATAAGCCTCCACACCTTGTTCGCAAATGACTGCATGACCGGGACGTTTGTCGAATCTGCGACCACCTCTCCATCTTGAATGAAGTATACCACAACCTTGGTTAATGGAGCCATGTCGCTCGTGGCGGTGAAGACGAGATCAAACTCCTTGTAGCCTAAATGTAATGGTGACAAGATATAAAGCGTAGAACATCTTAATCACCGAGCTCTGTGAAGTTTACCAGAAGTTAACAAGAACTTCAAAACAAGCACTTGAACATAAACATTAGGTCCTTAACACCTGAATGATCACCACAAATCCCCACTGTCACAAATATCATGTATACCACGATAGCCAAGAACAACCAAACTTCAGTCATTACTAGTAAATTATAGTGATGACTGCTCATAACACCAGGCACTGACAACTTTTTTGGGGATGACACCATACTCACCGAGACTTACTACATTTCCATATCAAGTTTCACCGCAATGTCAACAGTTAATATTCGATATTCTCACTGAGGGACCACGCCTTTACAACCGTTTAAAAGTAGGGCATAATTTCAAATCAAAGTATTGTATACACAAAACTGTATCCTCTCAGACATTTCCAACAATTCTGCAAACATCTGGGTCCAGTAATATCAAAAATTTTACTCCACGTTTAAGGGGCTTCTTGCGTAGTGTCACTAAATTCACTGTTTTTTCCAAGCTTGTTATGTTGCATTCCAATACTTATGACAAATAGTCAAACTAAGAAGTGTCCAATGGATCACACACAAAGGAACGTCAGCCAGTGACTACTTAATACTTCAATTTGGTATTTGAAAATAGGTGACCAGACACTTTTTCACATCTGGACTTATTCACATGCACACAGCCAGGACAAGCCAGCGTGAAACATTCAAATATTTTGGCATTTTTCATAAGAACTAAATGTCAAGCATCGACTTACTGCACTCGTCATGAGCAAATCCCACATGACCACATGTACCCTTCAAAATCAGACGCTTTTTCACATTAGGACTTATTCATATGTACACAGCCAGAACAAGCCTGTGTCAAATGTTCAAATATGTTGACAGTTTCCATAAGTACTAAACATCAAGCATCAACTTACTGCACTTGCTATGAGCAAATCCCACATGACCACATGTACCCGTTCAAAATCAGACGCTTTTTCACATTAGGACTTATTCATATGTACACAGCCAGAACAAGCCTGTGTCAAATATTCAAATATGTTGACAGTTTCCATAAGTACTAAACATCAAGCATCAACTTACTGCACTTGCTATGAGCAAATACCACATGACCACATGTACCCTTCAAGCTAAGTAATGAGAAACATAACCAAGCATGAGAAGATGACACTAGCTGCAGTTGTAAAATGACAAAATCCTCATTTAACCTCCAATCATTTTCCCACCCTTTCCCTTTTCAGTAACTTTAAAGTATATTCAAGTTGTGGTCAATTTGTGTGATATAAAATACTGTAAACATGTAAAGCCCAACTCCTCATCTGCAAGGAGTGAAGCAGATGAAATCTTTATTCTGAAGAGATCTTACCCATGCCTGTGGATCGACTTTCGTTCATCGTGTACTGTGGTCTGATTATGTCCCCCTTGGATGTAAACTGAAAAAAAAATAAACAATTGGACCGTTTTAGGGGGCACCACAAGACTGTATAGTAAATAAGTGTACTTTTACTCTAAATCTCCCAACAAATGCATGAACAAGTGCATCAATAAAGCCAGCTGCTCTCCTTTGTACATTAAACATACATCAAGTAAGCAGTTCATTGCTTTTTGAATGAAGGAATCTTGCACCTTGAGGAACCTATAATTTCATGTTTCCACGACTACTTTATGACATCCACACTAATATTTCGCGACCAAACACACAAGAATTTGACCCATAAAAAATTGCACTGCAGTAATGAAAAGAGGGAATATTTTAACTCTTGAAAAATTAGCAGTCCTTCCAAATTACATTACTTTCCCTGGACTTCTGTCATTTTTTGCCTTGACTTCTGTCATTTTTCTGTAAAAATTCACAAACTTTTCCAGGCCTGGAAATTGAAAACCAGATTTCATGACTTTTGCATGCCACAGACAGCCTGTGGATAGCAATCTTTACAATGTGGTAACTCCTATCCCCAAGTAAATACTATTTAATTCATATTCTAAATGACATTTTCCTACACTATACTTCAACTGCAAACAGAGGACTGCACTATAGATGGTGCTCCACTAAGTCTCTACCAACAACATTAGGCTTCTTACATTCAATACACATTTAACCATGATCACCTTACTTGTCAAGATATCATGTTCCTTAATGTTTCCCATTTTGAAAACTGCTGACATCAAATGGGTGATGACCTACCTGCACACTATGCTACAGGACGTTTTTGTATCTTATTCACTCACTCATTAAATGCAACACTTGCCTACACACCATCCTTCCTGCAATAGGGCATACTTTCCTTCTTAAGATACCAGATACCTGCAATTGTTCAGTTTGACCCATGCCGATGTCCAATAGGTAATAACCTCAACTCTATTGTAAAGGCCTGTTGGTATCCCATTCACTCATGCAATAAATGATATCTGACAACACGATCATTCTTGATAGGGGCACATTCAGGTATTTACACATGCATGACTACACTAATATGAGTCATTGGTTGACTATTATCACTAAGAAACCAATATGTAACACTGATGGTATCTTCACCAACAGTATCTGTGAAATGCAAAACATACCAATGGTTGGAAATCCCTTGTGTTTAAAGACTGCATACTTGTATGGGTCACTTTGAGATGCACCTGCTGGCCGACAGAGAACTTAGCGGTTGGATCTGATACTTGAAGGAATGTATTAGAGGGTGAGAAATGGGATTTCAGAGACAACGTAGCAGATGGTGTGGTCACCGTGAACCTTCCTCTTCGTCTATCCGTTGGCATCCCTGGGAGTGATGCCTGATGTTGAAGGGGAAAAAAAAAGCAGTATGCACAAGAAGGAAAAAAAAGTTTCGATACATGTAAAAAATTGATACTGCAATATGCACAGTAACATAGCGATAGAGACAATATCGCGATCAGTTTCATACAAACACAAATAAACAAGACGTACTGTGCTTGTTGCTGATGCATTTTTGATTTATTGATCACTGACACAAGGTCCATAAGACTGATATTATATTCCTACATTTCTGTTGATATCAAATATCATATTCTCTCAACACACTTTCACACAGTGAATGCTATAACCACCAACTTCTGTTTTATTAAAAGGAAAACCATTAAGTATTTTGAAGTTAAAATTGGACAAGAACATTAGAGCAACTTTTCACCCCAACATTCTTATGAGAAACAAAAGTTTTGAATTCACTAGAGAAACCCACAGATTTACGGCCTGATACGGTTAACTTACCGTTAAGATCACAGTAGTCTCACCAATGGCTGGCAGCTCAAAGGAAGCATGGCCAGAGCTATCTGTGACTAAATCGATGATGAACTCCATACCGGCCATCGCCTCAACGTGTACATCTCTTCCACCGACAGGTAAACCATCAGGGGTCGTCAAGGAAACCTGAACGGGGCCAGCCATGTAGACCATAGTTACGTGGAACATTTTGTTACAATGAATTCAAATGAAGTAAAGCGATCAGATTGGTTCAGAGATTGTCTTTGTCTTTCATTCCCTTTGAAATTTTACCAAACCGAGAATATTCAAACCGACGAGGAGATTTCGCTTTAAATTGACGAAAAGCAAATAGGCAAGTGGAGCAAAGAAGCACGTTTAATCCATTTCTTTTTTCAGTGTGCAGTATGTTTCCGATTTCTAGGTACAATGAGGTCTTCTAGATGTGATCAGTGCAGAGTGTCTGCTGCTTTGGAATATTTATCTCTCAGGTACATAATCTACCCATTGACTCTCCTGGATCTCATTTATGAAGATTTACTATGGGAATTCCACACAAGAAACTTTGATATGGATATAAAACCGAAAGAAATGTCCAAACCCGAAACACTGTCATAAAAGAGGGACAAAGTAATCATATTCTCATCTCCAATTTGTGACACATGTAAGGTCAACTGCGATTCAATTTCATGTTTGTTTTGCAAATAGCTGCAACTCAATATTTTCTCTGGTTTTTAACAAAAAGTTTAATTTTCTCTAAAAATTCTTTGACGTTGAAACCACGACTTTGCTTAGGGCACAGTGAGCGAGTTAAGTTCTCGCTTATTCACACCGTAATGTTTTTTTTTCTTCTTTTTTTTTTTTGAGATTTGCAAAATGGGTTGACTGATTAGCAGTCAACACATTTTGCTACACAATTCAAATATTGATCATCAAATTTGCTGATTACTTTGCTCACACTATTTCATCCCTTGTAATACCAAAATTCTAAACTATTGTTCTCTCACTTTACCTACATCATCCCACTATACACCCAAACAACTGATCATCAAACTTTTTAAATTTTCCAAATCACTTTCCATCTTTTTCATATTCCTAATTGTAGCACAAGTATCAGAAGTGACTTAAAAATTGAAAATAAAATATTGCCTGTGTGCATGCATCTCAGTGAAAACTGTATCACCTGTCCAGTGTATGGTAGGCCATCTTTGTATTCTTTATTTCCAACGAACTCCAGAGCAAACATATTGTAGGTGATTTCGCATTTATCATCTTCTTCAACAATAGTCACACCTGAAAGGAGATCAGAATTAAGTTATTTGTCAGAAGACATTTCATATCTATAAACAGATACAAGGCAAGTCTTGAGAAAAAAACAAACAAAACAGTTCTTAAGGCTTTCATACATCCTGTTTTCACATCTGTGGCACTGGCAGAGTCTAATGTTTGAGAGGGGACATATTGCCCACTTCTATGATAGGACAGTTACCTAAGCCTAGCAACAATATCTTTTGGTGAGGAGCAAACAAGAAAATTTTGGTGGAGAACACATCAAAGATCACAGGAAATGGCATTTCTGTGCCTGTTTGAATAGCAACCAAGCATTTTTGCATTATTTTGGTTTATTAGCACCTGACCCCACCCACTTCAAATAAATGTAAATTAAAAAGCTTTTTCAGGCAAATTTATTTGGGGGTTCAAAATAAGATTTGGGGGCATGTGACCTCTCCCACACCTATTCACCACCACCCACCTGGCAGCACCACTGATTCCAATAGTATGTTGCACACACTGTTTCCATTTCAGGCAAAAGAGTTTCCATGACATGTTTAAGGGCACATATATATAGGGGCTTTTGGTACTTTGTTATTCCTGAAAATGAAACAATTGGGCACATTTTCTATTTCACTGACTTTCACTATCTTCATATTCTCATTATTTAAATATACTGACTAAAAAATTATTACCAACACATTCACATAATGCAATCATACTGTGACATCATTTTATCAGGCCAGCATATTCATCAAACATAGTCATATCTCTTCTCTTATTATAAACAGGCATAAGAGGTTTCACCTGTGGCCGTTTCTGTGAATTCTGCATCTACTTTCAGCTTTGCACCATATATGGAGTAGTAATTTTGATCAAGGCTCCAATCAGATACGTCGAAGAAGGCATCCACGCATCCATCTGACCCTGCCGTCTGTTGGAAATAAACATATTGCAAAGTTCACTTACTCTCAGAAACTACAAGTTTTGAATCAGTGCTAAATATGTTAGTACTGTCAGAACTACCGAAACCTGGCTCCCACCGATGTCTTACACGAAAAAAAGAGACAGTGGTTACATAAATACATGTTCCAGCAAGAACTATTCCCACATTAACTGTACATCAATAGGCATGCCTCACAGGGGGGAGACAAACCTTGAACTTGCACTTCAGATGTCAGTATCACTACAGTGACTACAATGTCTAGCCCTAAACTGTTTCAAATACCAATGGCAGAAAGAGTGCAGTAAACAAAAGACACTGATTAAGATTGGGGAAGCGATACTGATAAAGTGACAGTGATGAAGTGACAGATGAAGCGAAAGTGATGAGATGACAATGATGAAGTTATAGCAATGAAGTTACGGCAATGAAGTTACAGCGATGAAGTTACAGCGATGAAGTTTCAGTGATGAAGTTACAGTGATGAAGTTCCAGTGACGAAGTTCCAGTATGAAGTTCCCATGTTGAAGTTCCAGTGGTGAAGTCCAGTGACGAAGTTACAGTGATGAATTTACAGTGATGGAGTTACAGTGATGAAGTTACAGTGATGAAGTTTCAGTGATGAAGTTACAGCGATGAATTTACAGTGATGAAGTTATAGCGATGACGTTACAGTGATGAAGTTTCAGTGATGAATTTTCAGTGATGAAGTTACAGTGACGAAGTTACAGTATGAAGTTCCCATGTTCTAGTTCCAGTGGTGAAGTTCCAGTGATGACGTTACAGTGATGAATTTACAGTGATGAAGTTACAGTGATAAAATTACAGTGATGAAGTGACAGATGAACTGACAGATAATACTGGAACCATTCCTGACTAAACTGCAAAGTAACTGAGATCTGACAAACAGGACAACTACAGTATTTATCTTGTACCTTCCTGAAAAAAGAATCTGATTTATTTTGGCAGTGTTCCAAGCAGATATTCATGATTTTCCGATACCATGCTTACGGCCTTGACAGTGCATGCTTCATCCTATGATCGAGCGTGCCTAGTGACATCAAGTTCCCCATGACGAGTTCAATCACCATGATAAAGATCTTTTTCATCAGCATGATGATTGCTGCACTATACCATGTGAATGCAAGGGCCGCATCACATACATAAATGAAGCTTAAGTCTAATAGCTATGTCACACATGCTGACATAACTTAAATCACGGAGCTAGCTTACCTCTCCTTCAAATATGGCAGGTAGGAGTTCACGACGCGTGTAAGAAAACTGAGGATTCAACACAGCTCTGACAGTGCCCGCAACTGGCTGACCATATGTGTACCTATGGGAGAGATGTCAAATAACATCAAAGAGACAGAAGTCATGCCACTAGAATCGAATCGGCTCATTCAGTTGAAGTTCCCGGGGAAAATGATGAATTGCTGGGTAAAATCTAACCTGCATCTTCACATAAACTGTTGCATCCATTCTATGACAAACGAATAAAAAGCCTGTTACTCTTGCAGACAAGTATCTTGTAGCTTGTCATGCTTGGTTTTACACATTAAATTGTGTTAATAAACTGCATGTGCATGATAGAGATTTGCAATAAGTGTACGCCTGATTATAAAACTATGGCTAAGTCAAAATACCCAATTCTACCCTCATGGATACACCTAGAGGAAGTAAGGACAATCACTTCATCATTCATAAGGGAGGTTAGGTTTCGGCCAATAACAGCAATGGATACTTCAATAAACAAGGTACATGACAGAACATGCAGCCTATCAAAAACACTGTAGAAGGTAATAATAGCCTTTACTGGCATTCTGCATCATCGTCATTCGTCATCCTCCAGATGCAGTATCTTGAAGACAGAAACCACTCAGCGTCCACCATCGTCACATGCCAGCTGTGCCATTTCTTCTAACAGATACAAAATTACACACAGACAGTTCACTGATTGTTCACACGATACGAACCTCCCGCATATAGTGTACTCCACACTCGTTTCATTGACAAGAATATAAGAGGGTCCCTCGATGGTAACTTCAAACTTTGGAAGAACTGTCAACAAAAGAAAAATGCATGACAGGATTATCTCAGCTTTAATCTTTGACAGAACTATGACAGAAGTGACATCTACTTCATTCTTCTAGTTTAGTACTACGTTCATGATGACATAATCATTTTGGTAACATGAACATGGGGTTTGGCCCAAACAATCAGGGTTTATTTTCACAATTTATTTCACTACAATTCCCCACCGGTATTGTGCAATAAGTTACAGTATAACTAACAAATATGATCAAGATTATCTCAAAACATGTGGACAATTTCCAGAAACGAGTCAAATTCACAGAAAATCAGTGAAGAACTCCGAAAGTCTGTAACATCCATATTCATCGAATCAAATATGAATATTCAATACTATCGCCCTTTCAAGGTATGAGGAAGTGTGGCTGAACAGTTTCATACGTAGCTTACGTGTGCTGTATGTATCATCAACTATCACTAAACTCTTGTTTACTTAGCACTGCGTAATGCACGAACAGCATGGGAACAGTAAACATTCGGTTATGTTTATTCAAATAACGTCATCTCAGTCTTACGCTGTGATTGGTCATCATATACAGGAGGCTGTCTTGGCTTGTACATGAATGTTTATTCTTTGTACCCTACAAATATTAAGAGTTCTCATTCAACAGTAATTAACGCAATAATTACCATTTCTTCTACCTTCAAACACCTCCCCAACGTATCTATATTTCGGTGAACAATCAGTTTAGAAAGAAAAATCAACTAAAGGTGAATTTTCAGTCAAACCCTGATTTCCCCTTTAAGACAATGAAGATAAAAGCAGAGGACTGTTGTATACAAAGATGAAAATCAATGTAAAGGTAAGAATGTCCAAGGGTTCCATGTGTACTGTGCTGTGAGGCTTTCCTTGTTGTTGTTGTATTCTGTACTAGCACATCACAGTTCCTTCAAAATATATGTAATGTATAGCACAGGGTCACTGTATTTTTTTCTTGTCTGAAAGTGAGCTGTCATTTGAACAGCTTCTTCATTATTTCATTCACAATGTCTTCAAGCAAAAAGTTAATTGTTCTCTACATAAATACCTTCTTCTACACTGACACAAATATATAGAAGCATCTCAAAGCAGTAGGTGAGAAAATTGACACTGTTTATGAAAATGATCTGCCACAGTTGCCAATGTCATAAAAGGGTCTACAAATTTGCTTGCACGGCAGTGTGACACTGTCATCCCGTGACCCTTTGCCACTGTAGCATACTGCATATGCGTCAGCAGAGGCTGTGTGTGGAGGGAGTGAGGCAGAACATTTTGCCACTCGAAAAACAAAATGGGCGACTCAAAAGATTCAGTAAATGAGCAAAGAGCTTCTTATACAGTGTGATATACTGACTCTCCATACAACAGACCCTTCCTATGGGAATGAGAACTACAGTACAACAGCAGTTAGATGGATGTCAAACATGATGTTAACTGTTACAGTATCATTCTTACTTTCTGATTGATTTCACTATCTTCTATTAAGAGTAACAACAAAGATCCTTTCAAATTACTTGGATACTTGTCATTGATAAAGGTTAATGATGAAATCTAACTCACTGATATGGAATCATTGGGACCTGCACAATACCAGGATATTATAAGAAAGTACATAACTCTCTAAGCCTAAACAGTCTCTGTTTTTGTAAAAGAGTTCTACATGTGTTAGCAGTGTCTTGTGCATCATATCTCTTAACTTTAAGACTTGCCTTAATTCTTTCATGACTTGCACTGTTTCATTTTGGCTAAAACTCCTTTCCACATTCCCTGAACTGACAGCTATATACTGCATATATAAAATGTACAAATTTACTAACAAAATATGAATGTTCAGCACAATGAATTCCTGTATGCAGTACAAAGAAAGATGATGCATGCCAACCCTCACATGATATCATACATGATAAGGTTTCATTGCAGGAACAAACCCTAACCATGATGGTATGACTCAATATCACCTCATGTTCTGTCATGCAGGGAAATGGTTTTCTCCAGACATGATTTTATCACATAATGGAAATGCTGTGTGGACTCTAGGTGGATGAAGATTAAGTTCAGTGGTTGCCCAGCATCTACATAGCTGGGTGTCGGTCATACGAATGATGACAGAAAGATAACCAAATATGAAATCATCCAAAATTGAGTCTTACTGTACGTTATATAGAACTCTCAGTAGGTCTTCATACTAACTTTTATCAAATTTCTGTCAAATCTACCACCAGCCTTACGAATAACAGTACATATCAGCCAGCAGTTGTCATGTTGGAACTGCAGTTCCAACATGACAAACTGCACTCATGATGCAAAGTTTGATGTTGACATTCAGGGACTGTCCCCTGGCCAAAAAAAAAAACCTGATAACAGTTGTCAGAAACGACAGTCATGGGGTCATTCTAATTAATTGCAGCTGTGTGACCGTCAATCCCGCCAATCCACTATCTCTCTCCTTCAGATCACATTGTCACAGTTCTTAATCTTGAAACTAAAGACAGGAAACATGCACCAATCTTGTCAAATACAGAACAACGTACCGGATGGAATCTGGGGTTTTAAACAGTAACAAGATATAGACATACCAAGGATTTCCTGTGAACTAGAGAGGTTACTGTGATGCACCTCGGAAACTTGCAAAACCTCAGAAAAAGGCTCAGTCTGGTACCATGCATGCATACAACTGTAGTGTATGTCAATTTGAGAGGTATAAATTACAAACTGTTGAGGTCAATAATGCACCCAAGAAATTTCCATTACCTCATACCAGACTGTCATACAGCAGCACATACAACAAGCAGAAGAAGTTCAGCATGCAATAATGCATTGTGGTTTCAATGATGCAAATTTGTATAACTGACTGGTAAGTTCAAGAAAGAAAACACTTAGCAAGGTACGAATGTAACATTTACAGAATCACCTTTCAACAGTAATATTAATGTGGGACTGAACAATGTGCTCGTTCTTGAAACGTCACGTTTTCAATGTGCAGGAATTATGACACATAAGGAACCTTCGGGATCTCCACCAGTTTTTCTAATTGTCATCAACACGGGACACTTACAATAACACAGATGAAGTCACTCCATATTTTTCCTGCAGGCACACATGTACAGGGGTTTACAAAGCTTTTGTTACAAGATCATATTCAACCCTAACTGACCATTAATCCTTCCAAAAGAAATCAAATACTTTAATACTCATTTAATGCATATTACACAAATTTAAAGACAGACATAGATTGTTAGAAAGATGTACTGTGGCTGCATGTAGCTAAGGAGTCATTATTAGCATGTCAATTATGAACAAGGCATATAATGGGGGGATAGGCAGGGGCATTGGAAATTATTTAAGACAGGTTTGGTAACTGACAAATAGCTTTCATGCCATCTCAGATCTTCTCAGCATGCACACCACTGAACTATGTATGCAGTTATGTTTTTTTTTTTTTTTTCATTTTGATGTTTGTCATGTACAAAGTCATGTACAGCATTACATTCACATGGTGATTATATCAGCTGGGTCATCCTTCCTGAAATCATACTCCATTAGCTAGAAACAATGGATCTTTCATGATCGTTTCCTTCCCAAGGTTGGTAATGCAACCTCAATCAAACCAACCTTTTGAAACCTAAGTTGTAATTGAAGTGGATCTGACAATCACTGGTTGCTTTTTTTTTTTTTTCAATTTTTACAACCTTGCCACACTTACGCACCACACCACTACCTGGATCTGTACACAGACGGCTTCAATCATTGAGCTTCCAGAAGTTTTTTCCAGGACTCCTTTTTCGAACTCTATGTGAATACTTCACCCAGTACACAGAGTTTGTGAGGATATCATACACATAGATGGCAGGGCCAGATCCAGGGGAGGGAATCGATTAGATTTTACTTTCCGAGTTCAAGTCATATATACCCAGGCTTCAAACATTTGGTGCAAAAACCAGTTTCACATAAAACTTACCATATTCCTGTACATCAAAACTTGTCTGTACTTCGTCCCCGTGGTGTTCAACAAATATATTCCATGTGCCAAACATAGGGTCAGAAGTCATGAGCAACTCCAGGCTGGCCAATCCATGAGTGACTTCAACAGACAGCCACTGGGCGATACGTACTCCACTTGGGGTTTCAATCCAGATCTTATCAACCTGCAATTCATAAATTAAGGAGATTGGAAGAACTTCATCACATGGTCAGGCACATATCCACAGGCCGCAGAGTGCATATGCCTTCCCCCTTAAAAAATTTTCAGTAAAAGGTCTCTCTTCATTTGAAAAGACGACCATCTCACACCATTTTGCATCAAGAACCCTTGAAAAAGGCAAAATTGTTCAAAGGAGAGAGGGATTCTCCCTCCCACAGGCCAGCAAAGCTCCAACATTAATGTGCCCCACTCCCAGTTTGGATGGTCTGGTTACAGGCCTGCACATTGTACATATGAAGTTGCTGATGATGAAGAAAAGTTTTTTCAACTTGGTCATTTCAAAGGTACACAAATACATCACAGATCAAGTTGTTTGTACCGTGTGGAATTTAAATTATCAATTGCCAACATACAGTACTGCAGCTGTAAAGCTAGTGCATAAGATTAAGAGGTGTATATATCACCAACAGAACCCCTAATATCATCTGATAGCCTATTTAGGTAAAAAATTTCAAGGTGTTGGGATATAAAAATGCTATTTTTTATTTACCTACATGCTGAGAAGATTTGTGGCCACACTTCCATAGGCAGGATGGTTTACAAACAAACACTGACAACCCTAGTCCAGAGATACACTGTATCCATAGTTACCAATGTCAATGATGATGACCCTACAGGTAATTATGTTCCAGGCTTCTTTTAAAAAACTTTAAGTTTATATACCTAAAAACAATACTTGTGTAATTTAACAGCTACTGTACTGTATGCAGGATAATTAAATGTCAAAAGGTATTCAGTTTAGTACCCTGGTATGATAGTTCACCCTCACTGATCTGGTACCTCCTGCAACCTATTAATTCCAATGTGATTTATGAGATTAGCATTGTCTAATAGTATCTGGGTTGAAGCCTTTATCAGCAATTCACAAACCCACCCACACATGCAGACCTACTTTCGAAAGATCTATTGGATATGGTAGGTCCTTGTATAGAGGCAAAATATCTACAGGCATACTGTACCATTTGCCAACCAAAAAATGGTGAAATTCGATGGTGTACTTTGTGAATATATGGTGCTTTTGCTTTCCTTGCAACCCCAAAAGTACATAAAAATTAAAGGGATTAACACTGCAAAAAAAATGGCAAAAGGAATACCATACGTACCGCAGAATTATCAGGCCTAAGGTTTGCATCTGTGGTCAGAACTCTGAACTTCACTGTTGATGGAAAAACACGTTGTTAATGAAATGTTTCACGAAATGTTTTTTTGATATATATGTGCAACAGGACAGCCATCACAACACATACTGTACAGCAACATCAAACATAATGGACGTACAGAGACGACATCTCTGATTTCTCTTCAAATTATAACATGTTTGTATCCCTTCCCTGAAAACAGTAATCAAGCTTTCCATTAGCAAATACATCAAGACAAAACTCCCCAACGCCGATTCATAACTGTGGAGATTAGCATCCTCCAATGTTTGCACAGGGTCCAAAATTCACACACACATGCTCACATTCCATAGTCAGTTGGCTATCCAGATATTTGTCTGAATTCATGATACATCTTGCTTTCCATGTTAATATAACACCATGTATCTCACATAAATGCATGGCTATGAAGCGTATCAATTTTACGGGGATCATTGAGTTTCACAACTGTTTCATGTCTATAATTATTTATTTCCAGTCCTATTACATTGGACTATTAGTTGACAATATTGAACAAAGCAAACAGCAAAATGCAGGTGATCTATCTTGTATTTTATTATGTAGCCTGAAAAAAAAATACAACCTACAGGAAGGAGAAACATTTCAAGTTTACGTCACATGTACAATGTACATTGTTAAAACCCTGGACCTAGATACCAAGCAATTTCAGGTCTGGACATGATTACATCATCCGTCATTTACCCTGAAGCAAACACCCTCCCCTAAGGAACATGCAAACCAGGTAAAGTGTACCCACAATGTATCAGTACATCTTGACAATGATGACATGGGAGGACAAATCCTACATTTCTCAAGTACTTTGAAGTTATACTGGGTGTAGTTTTTGATTTCCTCTCCTGTAACCTCCCCTCCCCTCCCCCCCCCCCATTTGTTGCCAAGCAGACAGAGACTGGCAGTTGAAAGTCAGATGCGCCTTCTGTGGATAGACTGGAGCTTGAAATTAGACAGCTTAGTAGTGTACTCGGGACTAGTTATCACATCCTGCCATATTCTCTGAGTGAAGGAAAAATGGATTACCACAGTTTGTAAAATAAGGTCATCACAACACAACCTTTATTTTGATCTCATCACAACCTACATATCAAACTACTTCCTCAAAAACGGTAAGTTTACAGTAAACTCCTAGCTGACCTAAGCAACACTTGGGCACTGCTAAATAAGCAACTTAGTGGATTGAACCAAAAGATTCTTAAGTGATCTCTGAATAAGTGGTTGCTCGTCCTCAATGTAAATACATCAACAGTCTTAACAAGAGATCTAAGAGCTTTCAGCTAATTTCCTTCCTGGGAAGTGTGTCGATATGGTTACAACAGCCTGACAAACAATGACCTCAGGTGACACTTAAAATCTACAGGCTGATTCTCGTTCACATACATGATCCAGCAAACAGCATAAAAGAAAAAGATAAGCATGATCTCCACTCTTTTCCTGCAAGTCCTCACACAGGACACTACCTAAATGTGTTACCCTGTAACCAAGGACATGGTTAAACCCAAGGTAACTTCAACGACGTTGACTGTGTAATCTCACATATGTAAAGTGCATCAGAAATTGTGCCAGACCCTACTGTAGTGTTGCATCTCAGCCATTATGGTCAAACCTTTCGGTGAATGTTCTGTGGGGTTTATCATTACAACTTTAGTTCTGTATGTATGCTTTCTTTCTTTATGAATATATACTGATCCCAGTGTATGCTAAGTGCTAGGTTTTGCTTGACGATGGCACATGGCTGAGTCAGATGCAGATCACAGTACTGTATCTGTAGTGTGTTTTAAACCGCCAGTCATGCCAAGACGATTACTCAGTGTGGTACACTTACACACCTAACACATGATCAACCACTGTCTGTGCTTGCTTCCTTTTTTTTGTGATCTCATGTTGACTGGACTAACAGGAATCATTAATCACAACAATACAGTGGGTGATGATCCTTTGTTCCCCAGAAAAAAAGAAAAAATGATAGCTAATCACATCCACAAAGATTAATTAACAGGTGTGTGTAGTATATTATTAGCAAGCATATAAAATCATTCCTGAAATACTTAATAACTGAAAGGAAAACCAAACCAAAAGTGAATCGAAAGTCAAGGAAAACCAGATAAGGAATCAAAACAGTGAGAAACACAATTTGAAGTTTTAGTAAGTCTCTGCACATCATAATGGCAGAATGAGGAAACATTAGCTTGTATATATCAGACCAGACAGCACCAACAGCAGGTTTTAAAGTTTACCTGTACTCTTGGCAGAGTACAGTACAGGAGGTTGGAGGGAAATTATTATGCTTTGACACATACTGTAAGTGAGGAGTGCTTAATTTATGTATGTCTTTGCTGTACGTAAACGGTTGTCAAGAAAACAAATCCTACACTACAATACAATCACAATTGAACACACAAAAGACACATGCTTGCACAGAACAAAATTATCATGCCAGGTACTTGAGATTATTGTGAAAGGTAACCAGTGATTTCTGGCACAGGAATGGGACCTGCAATGGTTGCAAGTGTGGAGACAGGTAAATTCTGAGCAAAGGTCAATTCTTGGTTATAGACCTACCAGTTTGTCCCGGTTTGTAGATCGGTTTGTCAGTTTCCACAAAGGTCATTCGTT
This sequence comes from Stichopus chloronotus, assembly GCA_021234535.1. Taxonomy (NCBI): domain Eukaryota; kingdom Metazoa; phylum Echinodermata; class Holothuroidea; order Aspidochirotida; family Stichopodidae; genus Stichopus; species Stichopus chloronotus. The sequence continues at coordinate 10,257,697 of CM037836.1, forward strand.
TCGATCTCTCCACCATGACTCTCTTCGTTTCTGAAAAGACGACCAGACCAGGTCTATCTCCAGTTGCTGTTGATCCAGTGATTTGAAGAGACCCTTCCACAGAAGATGATGATATACTAGGTATCTACACAATGCAGAACAAAGACAAGAAAGTTATATACTGTTGTAAAGTCTGCTCAAGAATTTAAACAGACTATAGAGAAAAGAAGTACTGGGAAAAATTGAGATGGTCTCTTTAATTTCTTTTTTTTGTATCGACCTACAGTATAAAGTGAATTTGTTTGTGGAGTCGAAGCTGTCAAGACAGTCATCACAGGTTGTAGGCATGGAAAGGAGCAGAGGGATGAGCAGTTTGGGAGAACGAGAGAAAAAGAGTATTGGCGTAAGAAAAAAAAACACCTAGCTTCCTGCCCAGAAACTCAGTTTAATTCTTTTCATGTAGCACCTGTCGCAGAAGGATCGGCTTGTTCAGTCACTCCAGGCACTGCAAATTTATGAGAAAGTAACCATATGCAGAGTTTTGCCATCATCTCACAAGACAGAAGGTTGCTAATTAAAAAATTAATTTGTTGTACAAAGTCCATGCGCAGGTCTTAAACTGGCATTCTTTCTCCAAACTTCTTGAAACATACTGTAATAGTTTAGAAAAAAGAAATGCAAAGCCAAACAAAATAAAATGTACGTATTACAGTATAATCCTCAGCCTCACTGACAACTCATTCTAGAAGGGATAAAAACTTGTGAACATATTGAAAAGCCAAGAATGTTTACAATTCAGTCACTTATAACTGATATTCTAATCAATCATCCCTCACTTCAGAACCCTCTCAAAGAGAAATTTACTACATGAGAAAATGCTGAAGGAGAATACCAGTCTTTAATTACCATGAAGTCCAAACAAGCATATGGAAACTCCATAAAGTAACTCAGTTGTCCAACTTGCTCTCCAGCAGTAAGCTCCAGCATGATATTCATAGGCTCGGCCATCTCATACAGAGTAATACATACAACCTCTGAGGACCCACCGACGAGTACCCTCGGTAATACTACCAGATATTGGTTAGAGTCAGTAACGCTGCAATTAAGAGAAATTTATAAACACTTAATTGTGCAATTAGTAAAAGGCCACTTTTCAAATTACTGAATCAGACCTTTGCTACAGTCCAATCTGCAGTGCTTCATACAATTCAATTGATCTTGTAACTGACCCCTTTTTGATTGAACACTGAAATTCTCCACGATGAAATTTTCAATGATCACTGTCAAGGGAAAATGGGTAAAGAATTGTTTGGTATTGTAGTGTACAGTATATATGAATTGATCCAAGTTATAAGTTATGCAGCAGAAAAGCAAGTCTTTCAGAACACATAATATGATTGATACTTAAGACATCTTTAACAACATTTTACATTAAAACTAATACCACGCTTTGAAGTACTAAAAGTTACTGAAAAGCAACCACATCTGTCTTGGAAATGAATGCCCTGTTGACTGCTACTTACAGCATGCTTAATTGTACAGAAAAGGTGACCTAACAAAACATTCAGCAAAATGCCCAAAACCTTACCCACACAGAATATTATAGTGCAATGTGACAATTACAATTACATTAATACAGGTAGTTTAGTTATGGTAGTGGAAAATTAAAGTATTTGCCCAATCACAGTGCTATATTTTACTGCATAAAAAGTAATAATTTATCAATAAAGCAAATCTAATCCATATCACATCTTTTATCCTTAAATTTTAATCTACACTGCAAATTGAAGCTGACCAATGTTGACCTAGTGCAAAAGTGGACTTAAATTTGGTAAATGTGTCATTTCTCTGTCTAGTGTGAAACGGAAAGGCATGCAGTTCCTCAACATGGGAAAATCAGGCAAACATTGTACGGCCATCTACTGCACAGAACTTATGTGAAAAAGGACAGCTGAGCCATGCATTTGCTATATCCCAATCCCTCTTCCCTTATGGTAAAAAAAAATATGTACTAACTTTGAACAGTTGGATACATATGAGAAACCCCCAGCAGGTACAAACTGGAAGAAAAGGTCTCATACTAAACTGCATGTAGCTACAATAATTTCCATCCAGCTCTCACTGATGTTGCCTCACGAACCGCTGTAAATGCTCCCCCAACTAAACTACTGTTCTTCCCTATGCCACTACTTTGTAAATTACTGTCATATATCTGTAATGCACTGTACCCCATAGTATGCTACAACAGTATAGGACTAAACCATTCACTAAATCCAGCCAACTTTAAAACTTTATTTTATGGGAACTTCTCTACTCGGAAGACTTCCATGCGGCTTGCTAGAAAAACACAACCAGAGACTGTGGTGTAGCAACATGATTTTGCAAACATCGTATGAGCAGCAAATTTATGCCCTGCACATACATGGCAACCGAACACAAAGGGGAAGGAATTGGCAAGGTGTATATAGGCCCCTGGAGCTTTAAGTGACAAAATTCAGGCAAAAGTTAAGGGGGACAAAGCCCCAAGAAGCTACAGATCGAATTAATGTTAGCATATTTGAACCCTTAAAATGCTTCTAAATGTTATAAGCTGCCTCTGCATGTATGTCACAATTCCAAACAGGACAACAGTTTTGCCGGTATGTATTAATTTATGCAGTACGTGTCCACCTTATGATCTTTTTGAGATCTACAGTAAACAGACAAAGTTCCCAATATTACAAATTTTTCTGAAAAATACATCAAACCTTGTCAGTTTCTTGGTAGGCCTAGGCCTATACTTGTTTGAAAATTACAGTTGGATTTGGGTAAATTTTTAGGGGGGAAACACCCCCATCCATGGTACTGGGGGCCATTTCCCTTGCCCCCCCCCTACCCTGGTTCCTATGCCTTTGACCTTAGAAGTGGATGGCATACTGTACCCTGCACAGTGCAGCCACAATGTGCCATTATCTACCAAAAAGTACTGTACAGTACTTAGATACTGTATAAGATGGTGATGTATGGCATAGATCAGATACGTACACTGTAGCTTTCAAACAGCCAAACATGGCTTGTATATTCACACCTGCATGTGTGCCTGCACCCGAAGGGCCAGGTGGTTGATGGAGAATCAGGGATAGCATAGCTAAGAAATCACCTGGCCACTACCTTCTAAGAACCTGTTCACTGTGGAATCTAAATTAAAGGCATGGATGGAATTGCTGTTTTAATTTAGCTTCTGGGGGAAAGGCATTCCCAGGCATGCACTCTCTGCATGGCTACAAAAATTTCTCCTATAACCTCCAGACAACAGTGAGTTTTGTTTAGCCTGAGCAAATTATGGCCTCAAAAGCCTTGCAATCAATATTGACAAGACCATGCAATATTGCATGCAGTATACGTAAGGATTTTGAGTGTCTAGAGATCTGCATGCTTTAAACCTTCTCATCTCTATGGAAAAGAGTCAAACTCGGACAACTACAATCACGTTCTAATTAGCCGGAGACTGTATAAGCTGTTCAACAGTAGTCCACATATTGCAATTATGTTGGATATGGTATACCGTTCATACCATATGTTGGATATGGTATTTACTACTGTATAGCTGTATGTCCCAAGGAATATTAATCATAATTAGTGTTTTCAACGATTCCTATAACTAGGAGTCGGGTAATTTAATTGTTCTCATACCCGTCAAGTATGTACAGGGGTACCCAAGCAAAATAGCAGCTTTATTGCTTACACTTGCTATTGTCACAGTATCCGTACCACATCACATAGCCTAATTACTAGAATACTTCATACACTTGCCTATACACCTTCTCATGCGGAATATGGACCATCTACGTCCATATGCTAATTTTCCTGAGTAAAAGAAGAAAATTCCATTTTGAGCTTTTTGCTGTGTATGGTATAGGCCCTAGGTGCAGATATCTGGCAATTAGAATGTCTGTTCCCGCAGGGGTTGTGTTTTTTTTTTTCACTTCATAAAGGAATAGTAATTTTGGATCCTGGCGGGTAATAAAATATGCCACTTGCAGGTCCCCGCGCTGCAGATTACCTGTATTATAAGATGGCCATTTTGCGTGGAACTCTTGAATGATATCAGAATGTAATTATGAGAGCTGCAAAAATCTGTCACCTTGGATTTTGGAAGTGGTATGGTCTACACAGCTGTCAGAAACCAATCGACCCATGATTATCATGCTGCATATGCGTAAATACCATATATTGATGAGTATTGCATGACTGAAGGAGATGAGAGCTCAACTGGTGGTATTTGTTACAACACTTGCACATATAACACGTGTCAGTTCCACAAGAACGTGATTCAACCAATCTCATCATTTAACAATTAACACGATCAGCATAGCCTAAATGCATCAATTTGACTTCTCAATTCTGAGGCTAACCCATAAAACATCTCGCATATACTGTTTTCAATAATGACTAGACTGCAGGGGTATATGCAGTGCACATTGCAATAAAGTTAAATAGGCCTGCTAAAAGTCCCCCATTACGATTGTCAAAATGTTGGGATAGAAATTTAATACTGATATTCATACCCTTGTTCCATGTGACGTTCCTCTGCATGTCCATGGGCTGATCCTGAAGACCATAGTGCCACAGCTAGTACTAGAAAAGTTTTCCCCAACATCGTCGTACTTCTTCCGACCTAGTCAGGCAGTGCTTAATTCTTGGCCGGTGATAAAAGTTCTACACGGCTGTGCTTTTGCCTTCAGTTAGTCAAAAGTCCTAGGGCATATATGCTCTAACTAATTAGCAACGGCAAGAAATATTTCACCAACGTAACTCCCGGCTTCACTCTCAAACTGCACGATGTGCAGTTACAAGTTTAAAAGAGATTGTTCAAAGAGAAGTTTTACTTTAGTCTACTGTACGTTCACCCCTGTTAAGTTGGTCCAGTTATACTAGGCACTGACTTGTGAAGAAATCGCGTTCAAGGTCTGTGGAAATGTCACAAGAAGTTACAGTGACCTTTTATAAAAGTTGAACTTGAGACGAAATTCTAGTATGATCCGGTAAGTTCGAATATTGCCTCAGTGGGCCAGTAACAGCTTGATTACCCCTTCCCGGATACCATGAGCACTGCTTCCTTCTGTCAAAGAACAGTTTCTGACTATGGCTATAAGTATTGTGTGTCCTGTGTTGTCAACTAACCGAAGCATCATTTCCGGTTTTCTCGTGAAACTTTAGGTGACGCCATGCCTGTATGCCTACTAGGAAACTGAGGAGCAGTGACTTGTGTGTCACCCGGCCGGCCACGGCATCAGATGGAATAAAAGGTTGACGCATGCGCATGTGACAACGGAAAGTACAGCGTCACACAAGTGTTGTCTTGCGGCGCAGTAGCAGTGGTTGCGCAGAATGCTGTTCCATAATTACTAGGCCTATTTCTGTCTATAGAACTGAAACGAGCTGTGCCCGAACATGAAGTTTGCAACACGTATTACAAAGGCCCTAGGAGAGGATCAATAGGGGGCTCACTATTTTTTTTTATCGAATCGATGACCAACGATTTTTTATTACCAAAATATGCAGAAGGACCGCCAATTTGGGGTGTGAAAAGCCCCAACTCGGAGCTGGGGTGTGTTTGAGAACCACTGCTGTAGACTGTGCACGTACTGTATTGTGGGCGCAGTATCTGTGGTTGCGCAGAATGTGTTCGATAACTATCGCCACCTATCTTCAAATATTAATTGTAACTATCATATAAATATATATTTCTATGGTACGTATCTGTATAAAATTTGAAGTTAATTGGAACACGCGAAAACTCAACACTGTGCCCGTAATTATACAGGTCCATTCGTGCGTATAAAAGGAAGGACAAGTGACTGGCCGTGCATCTAAAATAGATTGGAAGCCGCTGGTCCATATTTGTCTACTTTCGAGGCGCTCATCATAAAGCGGGCGTGAAAACACGTGTTGAGGAAATGTGACATATGTCATTTTTTAAATTCATATCGCAGTGGACGAAACTGGCCTAGTGGCCGTTAATTCTCAACTATGGACTGAAATTTATTTCAAAATTATTTAAAAAATTGGCTGCCAAAGTCTTCTCTTCAAACCAGTGTCGTTACCAGCCGGCGCCGAAGAAACCTGAAGACGAAATCAATTTTTGCTGTGGGCCTATACTGTCCCCTTCCGCCTAAATATGACTGATAATCATGAAAGACTGTGATTACCTGTGATTAGATAGTCAAGGTTATTTCCGTACGGTGAAGGGGGACAATATAAAGACCCTAGTGCGGTGTAGGGTTCCTTTACCCTAGTACCGTGGTCACAGGAGCGCCACCACGGTGTCATGGGGCTGCGAAAGTCCTGAATCATTTATTAACTCAAAAATTAAAATTACTTGAAAACGTATAAGCTACATTTATTTGTAGGGGTGGGTGAAGTGAAAAAAACATAAAAATAGGCTTGAGGATGCCACTACTTGTGATCTGGGAGGTTTTTTCAGCCAAAAATGTTCAGCTGTATACCTCACAATTTGATGAATGTGGCGCTGTGCTTGGATAATATATAGAGTTCATATAAAGAGATCAGACTTGCAGTATTAGTACACCTCGAGAACGAGTACAAGATCCCGAGTTCAAGCACGAGTACAACGTGTTGAGTACCAGCATGTGACTTTCAAATCCTGCGAGTAATAGTGCAATCTCATGATTACGAGTACAATGTCACGAGTACGACTGCGAGTACATTTTTTTTTTTCATAAGTGTGAGCACAAGTACGAGGCCATGAGTCTAACTACATTCTTATAAATAAGAGCATAAACATTCAAGCTGTATAACAAAATGAACATAGTCTCTCTTTGTCTTTATGCATTGATTTTGGTAGGTGAGCATCATTGATTGCAAAAAGTTCAGTAAGTCAATTAGTTCTCCTAAATTTCCCTAAAAGGCATGCACAGTGAGGGAAGTCGTATACGTTGCAAAATATACATTCTGTAAAATACCAGTCATCTTTGTACCGTTTACTTGTGGGGGCCTGTGACATGGGGGGGGCTGGAGTCCCTTAGGCATCCTTAAGCGTCCCTTAGCCCGGCACGGCAACTGGTATACTTGAATCCTGAGATCTGTGATACTGTTTCATTCATCACATCAATTTTTTTATTCAGAAATATACTCGTTTCATGGAAGCGAGTTTCCTTGTCCGCTGTGGCTATCTACCCAATGAGCCTCCTGGTGTCTATAAGTTGCCCGTTCACAACCTATGAATCATATTTCCAAGAATGCATGATGTAAATTTTGTGCACAAGCTAGCTAGTGTTTTGCTACACATGTTGACGATGCAGTAAGCCAAGACCGATTTCAAAAGCTTCCAAGAATTGTATAAGAAGTTTTCTTTTCAGTATATTGAATAGTGGATTAATGAAGGACACTTCACTTAAGCAAAAGAGTAGCATCTGGTTAAAAAAGTTTCATGGAAAAGGTTCATACTTCTTATTGAAATTCTGATGTACTCTATTTTCTCTGTTGCCTTTAATACTTTAATATCGTAAAGAAGTAATCAAGTTTACAGCTTATTCTGGAGTATTTTTTTAAATGTTCAATTATAATAACTATAATGAAGGCTAAAGGTTGGGTGGTGTGAGACTAAAAGGACATGTTATTATCTCATCTCTAGTAATGTACCGGATGAAATATTGTAGTTTCTTTGGGACGTTAGAATGTATTATGGCTCTCTCAGTTGCCATAGCAGCAGTTGCCATGGTAACATTATGTACTGTTGATATATGAGACATGGAGATGTAACCTGGTATGATACTTAAGGTGACCTGGAACCCCCCCCCTCCCGAGGGTAGGGGTCAAAATGTGTGAAGATGTGTATATGTGTGTGCCCTTGTTTTCGGGTGCAGATCGAGGACCGAAACAACAGATTTGAGGTCCTCTGTAGAAAATGCAATAAATTTCTCCGGTCCTCTCAAGATTAACAATAGACAAGTCTGTTGTTAAGATAAGGGTTGAGAAAGTAAAAACAAAAGAAAGCACGATGAGGTCCTCGGAATGGATGGAAAACAAAGCTGGGTGTATGTGTCTGTGTCTGTGTTCGAAAAGAATCAATATCAAAAGCTTGCGTCGGCAACTCCTTCTAGAACGCAAAGCCGATGAGGGTCAAAGTTGGTAGATAGATGACCCATGGTCTGAGGTTGTGTCTCCTGTCAAAATTTAAGGTCAGAGGTCAATATCAAAGTTTAAAAGGTCAAATTAGTGAAAATATTATTTTGGCTGTATTTCGTAATCCAAAATGGCTATTTACATGGGACTTTCAAATATATGACCGGTGTAAAAGATTTTATCTTAAATCAATATGTTTGCATGTATTATGAGGTCACAAGTCAAGTCTCTAATCGGCATATGTCAATAGGGCACATAATACGTACAGTACGGTAGGTTCTCTTAATACAAGGTGCAACATAAGTTATTAATTCTTTGCTTTTCGATACACTGTGACTTAATATTTCTACCTATGCAACCATGTTTGAACTGATCGATTATGTCTAATAACAATGTCATTTTCCATGCTTTTGGTAATACTCCTACTCAGCCTGAGTTGAGATGTCTACAGTACTTTTTGGAGGGAAAATAAATTGAGTAATGCAAATGATGCTAAATGTAATGGAAACTTGTATTTTCAAGGCATATATAGTGAACATATCCAAACGACAGTGACGGAAGGAGCTTTTTTTGACTTTTTTATATCCCACAATGCATCAGTGGTAGCTTGTCAAGAGGAGCCGTCGGTCTAATGTATAACTACGCAATACAGCTTATAGTTGTCATGCAACGCAAGCATTAAACAGAGCTTGTTTGTTACGGTCCGTAACAATAGCTTGACTTCCAACCATCCAATCAGAGACGTTTGTGGGGTGCTTTACTATAAAAGTTGAACAAAATTCCGTTCTGAGATGTGCTATATGTAGAAGGATGGTCTAGCCACAAATATAGCTTTAATATGCTGCAGCGTACTTAAATCTGACCATTATAGTGAAACTTCCAATCAATTTCCATGTGTGGCTGAAGAGATATGGCAGTTGCCACATTTGCTATCGAAAGTTAACTTGAAGCAAGCACTCAGTAGTGATGTCATCTCCCCACATTGTCTAATTTACGTTTTTATGTAAATTTTATACCAAATTTAATTCTTCAGTATCTAGTGCTATCATAATGTGAATTTATGAGGAGTATGAGGGTTTTGCGACCTTCACATAACCAGTAGGACTATATATGAGCTGACCACCAATTGATTTCAAGGTCAAAATAATTACTTCAATAATAAACAAAACAAAAGACTTTTCAACAATGCGAGGAACTGATGTCACTCCTGTTTGCTTCAAGTTTACAGTTAGTAGGAAAGGCGGGTAACTTTAACTGGTAATATCTCGAGAATAACGCATTGGAATTGAAAGAAAGTTTCACCAGAATGGTAAATTCAAGTTAATCTTCAACACAGTCAAGCTAAATTTGTGGCTGGACCACCTTTCTTTTTTTTAAATTATCGCCAACGAGGAATATATTTTTACCACATATGGATTGTTTATAGCAACCGGATGGATGTATAGCACTCGCGATATGGAGTATGGCCTTTAACAGTAGGCTGCGTTGTAAGAAGACAGCGATGCATGCAATCACAACAGATTCAGTAAGTCCGCCCTCTACTTTCTCTACGTTCACACTCAGCTGTCGTTCTTCCGAAGATAACTCTCAAGACTGCGGAGAGAATGTTTGCTCTGGTCAAGATAAATTTCCAGTTAACGTCAAGAGATTACCAAACGTTACGTAACACGCGAAAGCAACTGGTAAAAAAAAAACCAAACAAACATCTCAATTGGAATGCAAATTTTGGAATGTAATCTATGTTTACCAATGCAGTCAGAAGCTGTGCGTGCTGCTGGTAGGCCTATTTGTAATGCGAAAAAAAATGTACACGGGTGGATAAAACACAATACATGAAATTAAGTACTTTTTAAATGTGAAAATAAACGGTTACAACTCTTAGAGTAATTGCAATCGAATCTGTAAAGAAGTACAAACGATATTCAATTAGTTGGCCAAGCTATGACATCACATGCAGATTGTCCATCGTGGAAATATTATTGTCAGTGTTGAGCATGAATCTTGGACGAAACCCCTTGGGAGACCCCCGCTTCCCCTGTTCAATGTTGGCTTAATGATTATTGTACGTTCGCTCATATAGCGTAATGTTGGAAAGGTGCGCGGGGTTTTAGGATTATAATCCAGCCTATGGCTGTGTCCCAACAGTTTTGTCCAAGATTGTCTGTAAATTTCGACATGTCAGAAGCACTCGCGGGGACCTGTTACAACCGATAATGTAAAAACGACCGATAATGCATGTAAAGAAAAATACCGATAATGTAAAAAACTCTTTGAACCGATAACGTGAAAAAAAATTACCGATAATGTAAAAACTGCTCTAAAAACGATTTCATAAGGGCACTTGCCCCCCCCCCCCCCACACACACACACACTTTTTCCAGAGTCTAAAAAATAATAAAAATAATAAGAAAATGAGCGAAGGTAAAAGAGACCAGAGAAACTATAAAGGAAATTCCAATAGTTTACAACGATTCATTTTGCAATGTTAAATGACGGAAACCATTGATAGCAAATACCATCGTAATGCTAGGAAGATTTTTCTCGGCGCGATGCGCGCGCACCTCAAAGCTAAGTGACTGATACAATCAAAATTTTGTCTGGCTACTATACAATTTCTTTCAAACCATGGGCGACGGTCTGCCACGGCGCCCCACACTAATGTTATTTGAAGAACTGAAGTAAGGGTTACTGAAAGTACTAAAGTGTAGGTCATTACAAGCACCACAAATCCTACCCATGTATTGGGAATCGGACATTTTCTTCCACGTGCTTCTCATAAGCCTACTATAAATTAATGCATCATTTATTGTGATGTACTGCTGTGCGTACCAAAATTACACCTGGGGGAAGGAGGATTTCCTCAAGAAAGTAAATAATATAAAAATGTAATTGAAAATAGTAAAATTGTGATAAGTTGTGGTCTGGTAGGTTCCAGTTAAGTGCCGACTTTACATCATTTGAAAAGTGCGTCATTTTAATGCCTGCAACGTCGTAAATACCTACGCTTCGGGGTGATTCTCCCCTGGACCCCCACCGGAGCCCTTCCGATGGACCCCGCCAAGGTCCCCACCCCATGACACCGTTACGGGGAGTGTATCGTGCTCCCACGGCGTCCTCGGCGCCGTTTGGTATTCCATCAGGATTTGCCCCCCCCCCCTCACAAATCTCGCTCCTACGTTAAAGTACATAATAAATACATTTAAATTTATACATATGTAATATAAATATTGATATCTCTATATATGTATACTACATAACTATCCTGCTTGATTTATCATCCTCACCCCTACCCGTAGGGAGGAATAAATTTCTCTCCCCGGAATTTTGAATCGTGATATTATTTTCATAATCAACATTATGCAAATGACTATTGGGACAAAACGAGGGGTGCGATGGGTGACTCTCTTTGCCTTTGGTGACCTTGGTGATCTTTTGGTTTGAAAACGACAGACCAGTGAGTATACATATCCAATAGCGTAGGCCACAAATATCACGAGTAACCTTTCCGATTAGACAACTGCTTTCCGGCGTTTCTTCCATGCCCCTTTCTGGAGCGACAAGAAAGAACTCCTAACAAAGTCATAAACCACCGTGGCTACACTCAGACACAACATATTAGCTATGTATGTTGTGTTTAGTGAGTTAGGGTCCCCCATGTCTTTATTTTTGTTTAACATTCACAAATACACTGTTACTTTTGTGACCCCATTTATATAGGCGTACACTCCTAAACTCACATAGGCTGCATACGCACATACGAATGCACGCACAAACCTACCTATCTGCCTGTGCGCTGTCGCACTGCCTGCCCATTTACCTACCTACCTGCGTACCTACCTACGTGCCTATGTACATACGCAATTACGTACACACATGTACGTAGGACCGTATGAAATTGTCGTTAGAACAGCTTTTACATTATCGGTACAAAGTGTGTTACCTATACCTACATACATGTCTACCCACCTACTTACACACATTTACGTGGGGCCATATGAAATCGTCTTTAGAACAGTTTTTAGAACAGTTTTTATATTACCGGTAATTTGTTTTTTTTACATTATCGGTAAACGAGCGTTTTTACATTATCGGTAATTTTTTTTACATTATCGGTTCAAAGAGTTTTACAATTTAAATTTCTTTTACATTATCGGTTGTTTTTGCATTATCGGTATTTGTTTTTTACATTATCGGGTCGTTTTTACCTTATCGGTTAATTTTTACATTATCGGTTGTAACAGGACCAGTAAACTGCGTTAATTTGCAATAGGTTCAACGGCAAAATGGGGGTGATATTCCTTGCAACAAGAAACATTAGCAGCCTAGTGCACATTTCGGCATATTTTGGGCCTATGTTGAAGACGATTTACTGCAATAATATTATTGTGAATGTTGGAAATGTTATTAGCGAGGAAAGGGAGGACTCAGTCAAATCCATGTAGAGGTTTGCATCGCATGTGCTAAATAAAATGCAGTGGTTAATTGAGGAGGTAACATCATAAGTCCAATGAGTCTTGTCAACCAGGTTTAAGACAGATTGAATGATACAAATGACGTACTTTGGGCTCAAAATCTGATATTGAGACAGGTATCGAAGGAAAAAAAACTAAAATTGTTGATACTCATCTTAAGAGGACCGATATGTGTAATTATTTAAATCTCTGGTCATGTCGTAAATCGAACCCCCGCTCTCTAATTCAAACTGATTTAGACAACAACAGCGTCCGACAGTATAGGTTAAATGAAATACATGTTGCACCAAATGTTTTGGCAGGAAAATTTACACAAAACGTGTGAAAATTGCGTCGGTTACAATAATACAGATTAGGTGTGTGACTAGCTTTATGTAATGTGAAAAATGTAGTCACAAATGTCCGATTTGCTAAAAAAAAAAAAACGTTACTAACGTTTTACCATTATTCTAATATGAAGCAGAATCAACAGTGCTTACTCTAACGCTTAATGGTTAAAGGTGGCGCTATTTCATGACATTTTGTAACTGGGTTTCCTTCCACCATTCTGCACTCCTCTCTCAAACGCAACACAACAGCTGCCCATCGATGCTATTTCTAAACGCAACTATTGCCGTCCGCATTCACTACAAACCCATGATATATCCTATTTATTATGGTCGCTCGTTTTCAACAAAACATTCGCAGCTAAACCCTTTAAATAAAAATATGCATTTTACGTTCATAATCAAAATTCAGAACAGACCCATGGGCCTCGATAATTAATTTTGCGATGTAGCTTATCCAATAATGGGCAAATACCTTGCTCGCTAAAAGTCAGACAACCTTGGACAAACCCAGCGCTCCTTAAGACCCCCCCCCCCCCCCCGCCCATCATTCACTGTTATCCTTTTAACTAAAATTTAGGATTATAATGTAGGCCTATACTGCAAAGTTTCCCAACAGTTTTAGTCCAAGATTGTAGACCCTGTTAGATCACCAATATCGCATACACACACAAGGTGATGTACACTCTCATTCATGCACCACGGTTTCTGAGACCTTGGAAGAAGCGGTAATATATTCAAAAGTGCAACGATTGTTTCTCTTTCTCCTCCTCCTCCTCGACCTCTTTTTTCTTCTCTTTTTTCTCTTTTTTTCTCTTTTCTTTTCTTTTATTTTTACGACACCGGATCAGTGGCAAAATCTATACAACCAGTGACAATGATCCTTTCAGTTTGTAGCAGAACTGACCAAAATGGAAGTGGATGCGTCTAGAAATTGACATATGTCGAATTAAATCGTCATATGTCAGTTTCTCGCAATCTGTTTGGATGAAATCGTCATATCTACAAGAAATCGACATAATTATGTCAATTTAAATCGGCATCTGTCAGTTTCTCGTAATTCTATTGGACAATAGAGGGCATATGACAGCGTCTAGAATTCTGACTGGAAGAAACTATCGTATTCTAGAATTCAGAATTCTACAAGCTGTCATGCACCGTTATTGTCCAATAGATTCGCGAGAAACTGGCAGATGTCAATTTCCATTGACATATGTACGATATAATTCGATATATGACAGTTTACTCCAATCACACTTCTTTAAAATGTGTCATGTGTAAATGTAAACCAATGAAAGGACTTGAAACTGTCATATGTAGAAGAAATTGGCATACCTCGATTTCTTGTAGATACGACGATTTCATCCAAACAGATTGCGAGAAACTGACATATGACGATTTAATTCGACATATGTCAATTTCTAGGACGCATCCACTTCCATTTTGGTCAGTCCGGCGGTGGATAGATAAGGGGAATGATAAATAGAAAAGAGGTAAAGCAAACAGGGGGAGCCTTATGTGGGCGGAGAGCTGTATTCAGGTTGGATAGACGATTGAAGAAATTATAAAGGAGAGAAGAGCTGATGAAGTAAATGGGGTAAAAGTAAGTATAATTTATACTGTATTGCATGTAATGAGCCTTAATGGATGAATATCCTTTGACAAGGGCTAGGTACAAGAGGGCCTTGACTTGAAAAAATTACCTTAAGGTAGCATGCCCTACAGAGCACTTGCAAGATTTGTCCGCAAGTGGTCACCGTCGGTGAAAGGCCCCCAAAATCCTTTTTTTTTTCAACATGTTAACAAAAAAGTTTTCTGTAAATTGGATGTGGAAGCAGGTAGCTTGAAGTACATGTAGTGTAAAACTTGAAGGCATTGATGCAATTTTGAAGATGTTAAGGAGTTTTACAACTATTAGGTGCGAAAATTTGAACGTGCCATTAAAGTTCAAATGTAAGCTCTCCATAAAGAGTGATAGGTCATTGGTATGGACAAAACTTCTGCAGGACTTTGAATACCACATTACTTTTACGATATTTAGTGTGTAAATTAATGGGGCATGCTACCTTAGCCAGTACTGGTTAATGTTTATGCATCAGTATCATGGCCATATAAGTACTTTCAATATTTATCCAATCGACAGGCCTATAGTTTATCTGCAGGGAAGCCTGATTTATCGAGGATTAGGTACCTTTATCATTTTTAAACAACTCAGATTGCTGACCCATAAACAGGTTACCGTCCAGGCAGGTGTTGATAAGCACGTATACAGTCAGAGCTGATGCCTGAGTAATACGCGTCCGTGGTGTGGGTTAATAAACAGGTTGTCTGGTCGAAACAAAGGCACAGACTTTTCAGTAAGCAATACACCTCTGTTTGATATCTTTGCACTGTCCATTTGTTTTCCTGTCTCATTGCGATACATCAAAAGCATTGACGTAATCACAACGTCAACATGCCGCATAATGCATGGCCAGGCAATCAGAATAAACTTCTTCAGAAGGGAGTGTTCTGTTTCAGATCCCAATCAGAGGCGGCACCGGATTTTAGAATGTCGGGGGGGGGGGGGGGGAATAAAGGATGTCAAAAATAAACTGTATGGGGGGATTCGAGCGTAGAGTGAAGTTGAGCACATAAGGCGAGTTTAAACAAATTCATATTCCACAATGATGAGCACTGGCATTAAAAGAAGTGGTCATGAAGCTTGTAAGGAACGTTCCGTTACCTTTTTATTAGTTTGTTGACCACTGGCGCACTTCATGAGGGAGGGGGGTCATTTGTGTTCAACGGGTAACTTCGATTTTGTTACCGTGGTCGTCGATAATGCTCTCACCGCAATTGCGTTCATTTCTAATAAAAATAATCACAGAGAATATCTTGAAACTATGCACAGACAAATAGCGAAGAAAGCTTAAACGAATATCAGAGAAATTGGTCAGAAAGATCTGTCAGTTGAAAACTTCTAAACGCTTCGGTCGGACTTACGGGTAGCCTCGTTTCCATGACTTTATATTTTACATTATGGTTTAAAATGCTAAACCACCTCTCATGTACTTCACAGACGAGTGAGAGAGCCTATCTCCGTCCCTGCGGCTATAAGCATTGAGCAGTTGCACCGCCAGTGAGGACATAGGGGGGGGGGAGGGGAATCAGCTGAGCGTCGGAGAATCAAATGTCAATTTAAAAAGAAATTTAGGCTTACTTTGAAACTTATTTAAGTACACTTCAATGTTTCGAGGGGAGAGGTGTAGATCAACAGAAAAAAAGGGGGATCCGGAATCGTCATTTTCGATGATCTGGGAGATGCCATGCAAGTTCAACTTCGTACTAACTATGGTGGCATTCCGCTTACGTGTATAATCATAGACGCACTGTCAAGTGTGCCACCAGTTCCCTAACCAGATCATTAGATCCTGGCGACGCCTCTGATGGTGCGTCTAATCTCTTCGAATGATGCGGGATAAATGCAGTTAAGATTTTGACAACTCTGATCATTTTGATCTCCAAATATCAACAGGACCAGGGAGAATAGACGACGGCACATGGCTTTTCACGTCATTGCGGTTTTTCTCAAACACATCTATTCAAGGTTTGGAGAATTCTTCAGCCCTTAAAGTCTTACTCTTTTCAGTCGTCAGTATATAAGTTGCTGAAAGTGGCAGCATCAGCCATACCCTCATGGATGTACGTACTGCCTGAGGTCCGTTTCAAGTTTCTTTATTTGACGGTCCAAGTTACAGGCCAATCTGACAACGCCTTATGCCAACAGTACACACGGTCAAGTCCATTGGCTCAAAGTAGGAGTTGAGATATACCGGTATCATAACTGATATCGTAGGCCAGTATAGAGGCCCCGGCACTGTACAGTACATCTTTTCTCTCTCTAAACGCTCCTCCCACCCTCCTCCTTTTTTCTTCTCTTTTTTGAAGGTGGGGGTGGGGAAGTGTGGGTGTCTGAAATTAAAGGTTGGCGTTTACCCCTCGCACCCTTTTCTACTTTTACCTTGATTAGGCTGTACCATTACCGTGAATTTCCAAATAAATATAAAGGAGGCCAGTCAGTCAATGGTATTGAATTTCTTTCGATGCGGTTGCCTTGATATGTGCCTAGGGCAACGAAAACCGGAATGGTAGTGCGATTAAAGGGCGCTTTTTCACATGAGAAAGTTATTGTTTCAACGAAATTATACGATACTGCAACTGGCTATATGCTACTGTTCTGAAGTAGGTCACATTTATGACTCGTAACATACACAATGCGATACACAATGCGACACTATAAAATTCAGTGTCATCTTACGTGACCTACAAAAATTGTACATTTGTGAAGCAGAAATTCGAATTTGTGTTTAGTTTGATGTATGTGAACAAACACTATATGATGTGCAAAATGGCACGGTATATTAATGATAATGCTAATTAATGATATAAGGCTAAGTGGTGGGCGTCTCCACGAGTGAATTGTGATAATTGTCCCAGTAGATTCACAGCTACATGCAGGGTCTGAATCTTGGAAGGGGGAGGGGAGAACGGATGAAATACCGCATGGACAGGGGAAATTTATCGGCTCTCTTCGGATTGTGCGGTGTCACTCTGTAACAGCCTGCATTAGTGGAATCCTTTATAATAAACGCAGACCGAAAGATTTGACCAATTGGAAAAGAGACCAAATACAAAAGGCCAGATTCAAATCCCTAAATGCAATAAGAACAAAAAAAAAAAACAAAAACTGTTAAAGCCCCGAATACTTGGTAAGTTAAAAGCATAGTACCACATATCATGACCGTCATGCTCGGGATAAGATACCACTGTGGTAGTTACTATTTGGATGAGCACCAGTGACCAGGAACTAGTGTCCCTGGTGTGACTCAGCAAGGACTGCAGGTGCGGTTTCCAATTTAGCAACATCTATCTGAAAGCAGTCCTAGTTATATATAGGATAAATATTGAGCATTGTGATTCGGTCGGTCCTAGCTGCTTGGTATATGGCAATACGCGATACACGGACTTATACCATAGAAGGTATCCCGCTGGGCTACAGAGTAGCTATACATTATACAAATGTTGTTGTTTGTCGGCTTTCATAGCGTCTTTCTTTTTAAATCCGATTAGACGAGTACTGAAAAAGATGAATACTAAAAAAAAAGCGGGGTGTAATTCCCTTTACCCAATTCACACGTCTGTTTACCTTAGCGGAGTTTGTGGCTTTTGTATCGATCGTACATATAGGCCTATTTGATGTGGACTTGTAATCCAAGTTCCGATTTTGAAATCTTCTTTCTTCTTCCCTTTTCTTTTTTTTCTTTTTTTTTCGTTTTAACACCTTTGTATAACCCAGGGACCTCTCACAACCTAACCTTTATAACTTGGTAAGCATATTTGAATTGTATTTCTGAGAACCTGGCTCGATGCACACTCATTGTCAACAGTACGATTCTTTGAAGATGTGCGTTAAACAAAACGAAGTTACCCACTGAGTGAATAAATTTCTCTGAAGAGTTATCGGCCGCCGGGGATATTAAAGCCTATGTGGCTCCTCTGTGACTGCCGTCCGGAATATCGATCCTTGGCTGACCCCCTGAATATTACTGTAATTTTTGGTGCTACATTGAACAGTGTAGGTGCAGGGGTTAGCTGGGGGTAGTATCTAGAAGGAGGACGGGGAATTGCATTACCTTGCCAAGCATGACCTTAGACTTATTACATCTGTTCTGGCGTGGGTGCATTTACTGTACTTTTTGTTACGCTAACATTTTAATTTACTATTTTTTTATCACGTTGTTGTATTGACTTCTTACCACGTTACATAATTCAGGACTGTCATTTTCGGCCATAGGATGACGCTTAGAGGGAGACGAGTCATTACTGTTCAGCAACTTCAACCCTTTGCCTGCTGCCACGTAGACTTTGCAAAGTCTTTCTCGGCGAATGAGTTTCTCCTCCTTTGATACATTCCTCACAATTTGAGCTGCAGCCTACTTATACCCAACCGAGGATATGTACTCATCTAGTAATAGCGTTTCCCTGTGATCGCCGTCCGCCGAGGGCAGCTATCAGTGGGGGGGGGGGAGTAAACACTCTTCCGGAAGAGCAGTAAAGTGTGGGTGTTCAGAGGTGGCAGAACCAAGATTTACAGAAACTTTCCAGCCCAAGCAGACTCTGCAGAGTCTAGCTGCCCCGTAGCTCTCCCCCTTTTCATGCATGAAAAGTCATGGTGAGTCATGTCATGGTTAGTCAAGTCATGGTCCACTGAAAGGAAAACTGTTAAGGCGGCTGACCCCCACCCGGAATTTTAAAAGCCCATCGACTCCCGGCCCATAATACCGGTTCGACAGAAAGCAGCAGTCATGTGTAGACACCGCAAACTTTGATCTAACACAATGTTAGAAACAAAATACATGGGAAGATTCTGATTTCAAGTTTCTTGTGTTTATAAGACTGTCTTCATAATTTAATGTTGTACCTTTCTTGAAATGGATTACGTCCCTCCCCGACATATCTCTGTCTTAGTGCTGCCGGTGTAAGCCTTACAGAGGCACGTTGACTTGTTTCCTAAAGTTTCCTAGTGAACCTGCCAAGTTTCCCTCACATGCTAAAGCCGTACGGTCAAACTAAAAGGATCCTCATTTGTCACATACAAAGGAACATTAGTGAATGAGTCATGAACGACTCAACTTGGATTCTGAAAGTTCGTGACCAGCCGGACACTTTTCACATTCAAATCCGCATGTCCTGCACAGCCAGTATGAAGTCAGGGTCAAAAATTAAAAAAAAAAAAAAAAAAAAACGTTGACGGTCTTCATATCTATTAGATGTAAAACTTTACTAATTATGCTAATGATATGCATTGTCACGTCGTTTTACCCAGTTCAAAACCTTTTCGAACTTATCAATATCACCTCAATAACCCCCTCCCCCCCCCCATAAAACTCTGTCAGTTATAGGTTTAACTTTCTCTACTGTGATCGCTAAACTTTGTGCCATGTATGGCAGCCAATAAATGCCATCTTGAAACGAGCTTTTATATAGTCTAGCAGGCATAGCAAATTAATGTTTATAAACAACATACTTTCCTCGTCTAAAGTTAGAGAAATTCTTTTTTCCTTTAGTCAAATCTCGAAGTTATCCTGAGTTCTTTGGTCCTTTTTGTTCATATGCCGGGGATATCTTTTTAGTTCATTCTATGCTGAATTCTGTAAGTTGCAGGAATCAATTGTCGGTTTTAGAAGTTCAGCCTTTCCAGAATATTGATACAGATGAGTGCTTAGATTATAATAACGTGCACATGCATACAGCCAAGCTGTTTACTTCCTGAAATAAAAGTAAGTGTTCTCAAAATGTTGTCGTTTTCGTACCTCTGCACGATGGAAAAGGGTGGATATGTTCAGGGATTTCTCCCTGACATGTTGCACGTTCCTGATATGTACCACGACGTCAGTGACGTGTGGAGTACAATCGAAGGCTGTATTTGCGGGAGGGGGGAGGTTCCTGTCCCTGGTCCACATGACTGCAAGGACGGAAACATATGCCAGTGATCGCCATATATCCTCTAGACTCACAGGCTCACTTCCCATGCAGCTGAACTAGTCAATAAGAATTTAGTTTTTATTCCAATATTTCACATCCGTTCCTACACTTTTGAGTCTTGGGACAACCATGCCTGCATGGTACGTCAAAATCTCTGTGACTTCCTTCCTCCAGCAAATGTTATTATAGTTTTCCTTTAGTTGTAAAAGAAATATAAAAAAAGGAAACTAGCACAGAAAAACAAAGGGGGAAAAAGGAAAACGAAAGTTATTGTTACAACTAATTTCCTGATCGCAGATACGCTTTGGAGGTATCATACCACTCGAACCCTAGCACAGAAAGCGCTGTCTTACCTTTTTCCGAGAAAGGTAGTTTCCTGTCGTGGAAAAATGATTTGTGATACACTTATTTCAGTCCTAAGCGACTGTGCTACCTCCTTTCCCAGGAACTCTTTTGCGGTTGAATAGTTATGCGACGCCATGTGCACCGGATATTTTGATGGCCTTAAAATATATGTAATTGAGGATATGCTCATATACGGAAGTCTATCACACTAACTGTCCAACAAGTTTTTTTTTTATGAATTTCCGACATAGCAGGTTGTAACTAATATACCCGTAATGACCTTGGTCTTTTTCACTTTTTAATTTCGATTTTCTTTACTTAATGATAAAAGTACAGCATCGATTTTAATATCAGTAATTGGATGACTGTCAACTAGTGTTTAACAGGTGGGGTTACACTAAGTTGCCATACTGGTGCGGGTGTGTGTGTGGGGGGGGGGGGGGGAGGGGGGTGTATAGCTATATATCTATCAATGGGATGATGCTTGGACCGGTGGACAGGTGGATGCTTGAAACAGCGGAAACGCCTGGCAGTTTCCTTTTGGGCATTTTTTTTTAATATCTTATGCTTGCTTACCAAAATTTTGGGACCATGCATAGGCCTAGATCTCAGTGAACTGAAGATGTTAAACTCTGGAGGAATTTTTCATCGTCGGTTCTTTTGGCCACTCTTCCTGCAAAAGTATTCACAAATATTCAACTTGAAAAAATATATAGAAACTGTAAGCGAGAGACGGACCCTTAGTCAAGGGGAGAGGGGGGGGGGGGGTAGCGCAATATTTTACCTATTTATTATTTCATAGGCTTACAACGTTTAGCCTTATAGAGCCTTGGAGGTGCCAATTCCAGTCGTCTTGGAGAAATTTTAGGCCCCAGTTTTCTTTTACACGTCGCGCTGATCTGTGGTGACGCTACGCTTAGATAGTCTTCTCACAGGCTTCTTCTCTCCCCCACCCAATCCATGAAAGATTGCATCCTTCTCCTTCTGGAGGAAAACTTTCTCAAGCCCCCCCCCCCACCCGCTTTATCTGATTATGAAAACAACTTGAATTCAAATCGCTTTGTCTTTTTACATGTTTGTCCTCCTCAACTTCTACTGAGAGAGAAGAAAATGGTTCTGATTTGCTCTGCTTTCTCGCAATGGAGACAAGGGGCCTCAGTTATTTTTTCGAAAAGCATGAAAAAAAAATATAATGTTCCAAAATATCCCCTAACTCCTACTTCAAATATAATCTACGCTTTTAAGTTTAACCCCCCCCCCCATTAAATTACTACTATGTACATAAAAGTGAGTGATGAGTGGGTAGGGAAGTAAAGAGTGAAAGCATGGGACTCCACCACTTGACGCGGAAGGGAAGGGGTGGGGGACTCATTTCATAGGGCCACCACTGGTGAGTGGCGACACCCCGTCCCCTAGTTTTTAGAAAGATTTGTTTATAGTAATTGCCAGATGCTACGTGTGAGCTTAAGTTTGCTGTATGGGGTGGGGGTGAGATACATGTTTTCTAAAATTTTGAAAATGTAGTGGTCCTGTCGACTGAAGCAGTCGTTGGAAGCACTATCAAATCAGTCATTTTATATGGATAGTATATTGCGGTCGTTAGTTTGACCTAAAGAGCTGTACTACATGAGGGAGGCATTTTGGGAACATGGTTCATATTGTTAGCCAAAAGAACAAATTTATGATTCATCATATTATCAAACTGCAGGCATGAGTTTCAGGGCCCTTCATAATCATATTTCATATCAGTGCTCCGCTTTTGTGATATAGGATGTGACATCATCATGAAGTGATCGTGCGATAGGCCCCATGGTATACGCAATGAATTATTTCTCCAGACTTATTTATTAACGTGAGGGCATTGCTTAGAAGAAGAAAAAGGTTCGAGCCTTTTTTACTTTTCTTTTGCATATTTTCTAAAATATTTTAGTCCTCTCTCCGCTGTGTTTCAAGTCATTCATGTATTGTTATCTATTTTTCCTCCCTCTGTATTGTATACTCTGTACTTTTGTACATGAGTTCTGTGTTTAAATGTTCTATGTAAATTTTGAGTGTCTTGAATGACAAACGAAAAAAAAAAATAAACAAACAAACGAATCGGAAGGGGACAGCATATCCCAGCGACCCATTCCCCATATTTCAATGGGATGGGGCGGGCAGAGAGTCCCCCCACATAAATTTTAGGGGAGCGATGAATGATGTTGAAATTAAAGAAGAGCAAAAAAAAAAAAAAAAAAAAAACCCAAGAGAGGAGAGCGAGGGATGATGATAAGTTGACGGCGTTGGGGGAACTTTTAGGTCTAAAATGAAAGGGGGGGGGGGGGCTGGAATATTGTCGGACCATGGCAAGTGGGATCTTTATATGACATTGAGAACTAAGGCGAAACAGATTAACAACACAATTGAAACAAGGTGTTGATAAAGGTTTAAAATCGTCGGATTCGAGGTTTCGATTCGCCATACATGCACCTGTTCTTTATACGCGCCTATAGGGGATGGAATCCACAGCAGAACGGTCGCCATATTTACATTCGGTCAGGTCACATTGGCCCATTTCCCGTATTAACGATTTTTTACCGATTCTAGAAACGATGTTCCTCTACTTCCAACCCTACATCTGAATTAAAAAAAAAATAAACATCAGTCCAAAAGCTATTGATTGTTAATGCAACTGAAACTATTGCCAATACGAACCAGTATTCTGTAGTACTACTATTTAAAAGTACGTCAGTTCTATACTTAAAGTATGTCAATTATATTTCTTTATAGTACTTCATTTTCATTTTTAAAAGAAAAGTTGAAAATGTTTCACACGGGTGCATGCGACAAGATCATATTTTGCCCGGGGGTTCCCTCTCCACCCCCCCCCCTCACCAAAGAAAAATCCAATCGGTCTCTGCATCGCTTTTTTGAATTAGATAATGGTCAACCGACTACCCCAATTTTCATTTTACTTTCATTATCAACCAATGAAATAGTGGGGTCTAATGGTATGCTCAGCATTTCCTTCCACCTACTATTTGCCAACTGTTCCAAGAACAAATGAAACAAGATGAATAATTCATTATGATTCTTGTATTATCTCAACCAATCTGATATTTATTACATTGATTTTTATTTCATTAGGCCTACATGATCGCGAAATTGCAGACATGAGATGCCTATTTCAAGGCTGAGTACATGCAGCTTGGAAGGAACACTCGAGAAGTGCCGTTTCCGGGGGCCATCTGGAGAGTTTGAAAAGCCAAAAAGATTCTTTTATGCTCCGCGCCAGCCTATGGTGTCGCTCCCCTTAGATAGTCCTGACCTCACTTGCCCCCACCAATACTTTCTAACCTTTATTTTAGGTTCATGGGCAGTAAAATAAAAAGGTCAATTTTGCACCATGTTCGGGCAACTAAAGAAGGTAAAAGAAGGGCAAACATGATCCTTTTTTGTAAAGGGGAGGGGGTGCCCCATCCCCTCAGACCTCCCTCATGCCTCCTAGGTCTACCTGCGGACCACCTAATTTAAATTCCTGGCTTAAGCCTTGGTAAGGGCAACACCTTCCCCTTATACCCCTCCCCCGGCCAGGACGACGGTCACAAATAGGGACGATGAATCGATTTTGCCCCCTCACAGAAAAGTCCTGGCTATGTCTCCCTGTGCGGCTAGTGTGTAGTTACCTAACCTCTTTAACGATGCGTTACTTTCAATGGTCAGCTAATTAACCTACTAGCCCGTCTTTGAACTGTTTCGAAGGTTGAAAACAAAAAGGTCGAATGCACATCTGTAATATTTGTAGGAAAACGTAATTATGACGAGACTGTCAGTTACCAGTGATTGTATTTGCGTTCAAACTACGTGCATGTCTATCTGTGTGTTACATGCTATATGAACCATGTATGGTATCTATAGGGCTATTGCTGTTTTCGAATGAAGTTTCGTTTTCAAATAAACCTCTTGAAATTTGAAAAGTGCATATCAAAGCTCATGAACGCTTAACATGATCTGTACACTTGTCCATATGTTTCTCCCGGATACATATTTTGATCTCCACTGTTGCCCCCCCCCCCGCCCCCACTCTTCCAGAACATGTAGGCTAAGGTAGTAGGCCTATGTCTCGAGTCAGATGTTTATTGTTTTGTTCCTCCCCCCCCCAAAAAAAAAAATACCTGTGAAGAAACTGCCGACATAGTTTTGTCTATTATCAGGAATGCAAACAGACTTTTCAATCAGTAATGACGACATCTACACGGAAATATACAATCGGTTGGCACGCCGAAGCGAGAAGATCAAAATGCTTCACAAATTGCAGGAAATGCAACTTCTCAGTATTTTTGGCACTGTAAACTAGGGGATTTTCGTCCTGGAAACTGGCCCCCCACGTTACCGTTTCCCGCTGCGCACTTGTTACAGCCGATTTGAGCGACAAACTCTGTTATAAAACTCAAAACTAAAAATGAACTCAAGTTTCATTTTCCACTCTCCTTGTAACGGTGAAACAAAAGCAAATGCAATTGTAAATAATGGTACAAACTTCAATTAAATTTTCAGCCGACGTTAACCAACTATTTTGGAGTGGAAGAACCAGAAGAAGTAAAATGAATACTTTTCGAGTCTGGCCGATCGAAAAAAAGAAAAGGCTTATAATACCAATTGAGCTGAGAAAAAAAGTGTAAGGAAAAGTAGGAAAAATTCAAAACCATCATTACAATTTCACAGATAAAAATAAAAACACAACAAGAAACTAGTAATATCTGCCAAGCGGAGCTGCTTGAATTTTCTTTTGAATACGTTTAGACGAAGACAGTTGCGCCAATTCAGTCATGATGCAGTGAATTCCAGAGTTGGACACCAGTGGTTCGTGGCTTTTTTGTGGTTTGTGCCACTGCAGTATGTTTTGTATGAAACTAGGGAAGACGGGCCCCACTTAAGTTTGCTTTTGCAAGTGTCCAGAACCTCCCCGAAGGGAAATAGGGCCCCGGTACACACAACCGACACTTACTACGGGTGTTTAAGGCAAGCTTTACGATAGAATATACAGGGGCTGGGTTATGTGACAGATAAACACCGTTCTGTATACACTATTCTGCCGAGTGATTACAATCATTCAAGTTACGTACGCTTTTGAACCCACGCACCCCTCTACCTCCCCGGATAGGATCCAGAACCACATGCTATGGGAACGGCAGATCATGAAAGCTTTTCCCCTCACTGCAGCGTGGACAAAGTTTGGGAATGACATTACAAAGGTGCAAATTACTAGGCCTACATCAACTGCAAATTTAAAAACTTCATTTAGGGCAAGGAAAAAAAGTTTCCGCGTCCCCGCCCGCATCCCCCCTGCATCGAGTTTCTCTTTTTAATATCGAGAGTAGAATGCTTTATCGAATTGTCTTGTCCCGACAGCGACGGAAACCATCCCTCCCGAGTCTTTGCAACATAGTTCTCATCGACGCAGTGCCGTGACTTACTACATTGATATGATGTACAGTCTTTTCGAATAGCAGCTTTCATTCAATATCCTTTCATATCAAAAGTTCCACCCCCCCCACCTCAAATTTTCTCCGGTCTTCTCTAGAAAATGCCTTGATATTCTCCTCTGAAAGCACTCGTTGCTCTCTACAAAACTAATGTTGCTGAATACTTTCACAAAACATAAAAAAAAGTCCTCAAATCTCTTGAAACCTCTCGATGTCAACAGTAACATATAGGCGGAGCTCTCTTCAACTAGAAGACGTCTACCTTGACCTTACATATGCCTTCACAGTGGCAGAGTATATACTCCGAGACTAAGACGACTTGGAAATAAGATGTGTATTTTTCTCTGCAATACTACAAATAGAGCTACATCATTAAAAAAAAAAAATCGAACTATAGATAGGGATAGCAGTGGTTTTCCGGGTCGAGGGGTCATAAAGCCCACGTAATCCGTTCCGATTCCCTATTGGTGAGCGCCATGTGGTGTGAGTGTATATAAACAACGGCCTCTACTTCGCAGAAGCCAATAACTTTTTCGTGTCAGATTTCTGAGACCTTTTGTCCTTCAAGTTGCTGTTAGCTATCAGATTACCTCCCAGGGGTAAGTCTGCTGAGGAAAATCTCTGTTATCGACAAATCGTTTTGTGTTTCCAAATAGCTTCAAATTCCCTGCATGCCTGGACTTTGAAAACTTGATTCCTCTCCCGGCGCATGTGACCTCCTAACACCGTCTGGTACCTGTTCTTCACAGCCAATCTGCGACTCGGCTAGGTAAAGTTGACTGTGAACTCGCGTAAGAGTTAGTACGCGCCCGAAGAGAGCGACGTGTATGGGCTAAACTTCTCCTCGCTTGCAGATATTCCATCTTGAAGTGCAGAATGGACCGTAAAATCATTTTACCACTATTGGTCGCTTCCGCAGTCATAGGATGTCTGTCCGTCCAGATTAACATTCCTCAGGATCGCGACAGGTATGTGTTTCCCTTTTCACTGCTTTTCAGTTATTAATTTTTGAAGGAATACTGTTTTACACTTTTCATCCCTATTTTTTTTTTTTTTTTGGTTCATTGTGCGCCATATGTGTCCTCAGTAGCAATGTTTAAGATAACATTTTTAATGAAAACAATCTGTTGCGTCGTCTGCTTTCATTTTTTAAATGTAATGTTCTAAAGTGTTGCTTTGACCCTACCAGCACCACTTCCAGTTTAGGCAGGAGGTAGATTTCTTTTCAACTTTTTCTTTCGGGGGGGGGGGGGTGGTTTGAATTATGACAAACTTACGGCTCCTGCATGGTGGGATCCTGGGGCCAACCCCTGTGGGGGTCCATGGAGCGAAGTCCCCGAAGCCTCCTGGGTTTTTGAAGGGAAATAGGGCGTTTGTTTCACAGAAAACATCCATATTATTAAAACCAATGTTTGTGGACGCAGACTTATAGATTATTCAAAATAAGGAAGGACAGTAGCCTTCTTTTCAAGAAATAAGTTTCTCACAGATAGAAACTCAGTTATTTGTTGCTCAACACCAATTTGTTCACCCAAACTTTTCAAAATTCAAATGATGCATCTTCCGTTACTCATCACATGCATAATTTTTTGAAGAGATGAAGCTTTGGCAGGTGTTTATTGATGGGACTGAATGGTTTAACAATGGACTAAAGCTATTTCTTTTGTATGCCATGTTGGTGTATTCTAAACGCCCTATTTCCCTTTAACGCTTCAGAGGCAACGTTTTAGAGTACTGACATTAGAGCCCAGTCGGGTGGTCACATAACTATAGTAGCACTGTAGTGGAGGCCACACAAGACCAACAATGTACTGAAAAGCTCAAAACCGAGGCAGGTTTTTAACTCAAAGGGTTATCCCCAAATCCGGAGAATTTGCCGCTAACCAGATTATTTGCAAACAATGATGCAGAGACGTAGGCCTACGTAAACCTTAAAACTGGATATTCTATACAGCCCATTGAAACAGGCGATAAAGGTCTAAGTTATCAGCCATACCCTTGAAAAATCAATATCCTTAAAGTCTAGTGCTTAATGGTTGTCACAATTTCGTTTCGTTTTATCGCGTTATATACATACATGGACATAGCAAGAATGGAAAAGAAAGATAGGCATATACACAAACATGACTGTACATACATAAGGCGAAAGGAAGTAGCCTACACAAAAACCCCAAAGGAGACGTGACAACGTCAACTCCCTGTAAAATGAAAAGAAGAAATACAACCCACCCCCAACGGAAACCCAACCTCATCCACCCACCCCATCCCGACACCAGTGAGGAGACCCGCCCAAGAAGGTTTGATTAGAGCAAACGTGGTGTGTAGAAACCTATACGGACTGATTTATTGTGGAAACAAAGGAACTTCTAGGAGCCCTCATTGTAATAACGTAAGATGCTTTTCCTGAAGGATCGAACGCTTTGTTCACTCGTTATCGAAATAGTGATGGGAGGGAATTTCAGAACATATGCTTCAACGATTACGGTGAGGGTTGTGTTGAAAAGAAAATTGATTATAGTCCAGATGTAGGAATGTGGATTTTCGAGTTTTTTGGTCATGAACTGAGGAGTTGTGAGCAAATATTTGTTTGGTAGATGGATTGGGTAACAGGTTGTGTAACTAATGATCGACAGGTGAATGTTGCAATGTTGATATTAAATATGTCAGTCAGTGTCACAAGGTTCAGTGACTTGAACGAGCTTGTATGCATATGGTTCCGTGGTTTGGAGCAATTAATGTCCGTGTCGCTCAGCTCTTTCTTGTAATATATATGAGTAACTTATTGAAAAGGGAACGACTAGTACCAGACTAAGCAATTTAAGAATAGGAGAGCATTTCTGGGTACAAAATGCATTCTGAAGTTCAGAATGTCCATCATTTAAAACAATGAAGTACGTTTTAGCTACATTTACAGATAGCTTATCCATAGTAAACCAATCGAAGTAGAGCTTTAGTCCATGATACACTAGTTTCAATAAGCGCTGTGGGTTAGAGCCGCTGAAGATTTTAGTATCATCAGTAAATAATTTCGTTTGTAAAAAGCACTTTGTTGTACTGTGACTTAATCCTATATTACTCTCAGAACCCCAAGCAAGTTAGAATCGATTTTAGATTCTTACAACCATGGAAAAACGCCCAGAGATTAAGCGGAGGTAGAAGAATTTCAATTGAAGAAAATGACCCCGCCGATGCTCACAAAAGTAAATCTTAATTGTGTGACTAGCGCGCCCTTTATAGGCGCTGTACAGGTAACGCCGGACTGATGTAGTGTAAGCAGGCTATCGTGTGTGTTTTTTACTAGTTTGAAAGAAAATCCTACTTCACCATTTAAATCCTTCTTTCGTAGTATATATAATACTGTACCTACTGGGCTGCTTACAGTGTACAACAGGTGTTTTTGATTCCTTGCCGAAGGCGGGCAAGGAATCTTTGCGATGGTGATTCGGTTTATGTGCGTGCGTATGTGTGTGTGTGTGTGTATGTATGTGTGTGAGCAAAATCTTGTGAACACTCTAGCTTTTGAAGGGAAAGTGCAAGGTGGGTCAAAGTTGGTGTGTTGATAGAACATATGAAGATCTCGGCTGGGATTGTTTTCGGTGAAGGTCAAAGGTCATCTGAGGTCACCATCAGGCAGAATGTGTACAAACTATGTTTGCAGTATCTCAGAAACGACAAGTTGCATCATTTTCAAACTTGGGTGGTATGTACTGCCCTGTAAGCAAGTGAGATTGTGAGGGTATTCTTGTAGGTCAAAGGTCATCTGGGGTCATCAGAAGTCATAATTTGAAAAGCTTGTGAACACTCTATCTTTTGAAGGGAATGTGCAAGAGAGTCCAAAGTCAGTGTGTGGGGAGGACATTTAAAGATCTTGACTGGGATTGATTTTGGTGGATGCCAAAGGTCACCAGAGGTCATCTGCAGACAGACTATAGACAAAACATGTTTACAGTACCTCATGAACTGCACATTGCACAAACTTTGACCTTCGAGGGTATGTAGGACTTTCTAAGTAAATAAGGTGAGGGTGTGTCTTGTGATCAGAGGTCATGTGGGGTCATCAGAGGTCGAAACATGAAAAAAACTTGTAAACACACTATTTACAAAGGAGGAGATAATTTCAATTTTTACAAAGGGGAGACAATTTCACACTTTAAAGTTGTTCTTTTTAGATGGAGTATATAAATACAATTACTGGTTTAAGTTTTTATGTGGGTCAAAGGTCATCTGAGGTCCTTGAGTACAAAGTGTTAAGACCTTGGCTGATGTTTCTCTCGTTCTGTCTTTTCCTATGGGTGGAAGGTATTTGAGCTCCCTTCTAAGCAAAGACTAGCAATGCTTGCACATTTAGGAAGTTCCAATTCGAAAACTTTTTCCTGTCAGTTAGGTAATAAACTGTAGTTGCTATACTAATTTCACAAGTCTTTGACATATAATGATGAAACTATATCTATGGATCTTCAGCTGGCATCATGCTGGTTTCTGATAAAATACTGTATGTCTGAAAGCATCTGTAAAGTATCTAACAGCCCAATTTGGTTAAAGGGAAATAGGGCGTTTAGAATACACCAACATGACATGCAAAAGAAAATAGCAGTAATCATTGTTAAACCATACAGTTTCATCAATAACATTTACCAAAGCTTTATCTTCTTAAAACATTATGCATGTGATGAGTAATGGAAGATGCATCATTTGAATTTTGAAAAGTTTGGGTGAACAAATAAGTGTTGAGTAACAAATA
Source organism: Stichopus chloronotus (assembly GCA_021234535.1). NCBI lineage: Eukaryota > Metazoa > Echinodermata > Holothuroidea > Aspidochirotida > Stichopodidae > Stichopus > Stichopus chloronotus. The sequence goes on from CM037836.1 coordinate 10,288,679, forward strand.
ACTGAATTTCTATCTGTGAGGAGCTTATTTCTTTTAAAGAAGGCTACTGTCCTTCCTTATTTTGAAAAATCTATCATTCTACGTCCACAAACATTGGTTTCAAAAATATAGATGTTTTCTCTCAAACAAACGCCCTATTTCCCTTTAAGTTCAGCAGGTACAATATACCTTTAAGTTTCTATTTAGTCCCCAATTCAGCTGTACAGTATTTGGTATCATGCTTCTTTTATTTATTACTCTTGTTTTGACAGTTAAAAGTGCTCACTTAGTTTTCAAAGCCATAATTGGCTTTTAATTCCATCTGAGACATTTGTTTGGTCTGAAAATGGTGATTGACCAATGACCTCTGTGGAAAAAAGGAGAAAGGTTGACCCTTATCTTTCCCAGAGGAATCATTATCTGAGATACAGCGCTCCTTCTGTCATCAAACAATGTAGAATAGATTTGTTTTCTGAAGTGGAGACAGTTGCACATGGAAGATTTCTGTTAGGGAAAAGTCTTTTTGTGCAATAGAGATAAATAAGTTATTACTTGGTCATATGATGGGTAGAGGAATTTATGTAGTTTATATAATTGGCAGTCATTTCAACTGTCATTTGAGTATATCTCTTGTTCCTGGGAAATTTGTACTGTACCTAGGTTACCACTGTGCAGGCTGGAGAATTCTTGGCCACCAGTGTTATCTTACATTACATGCATACAGCAGGTATTGGAAAATGGTGTGCAGTATTAATGGCGTCATCTGGTATGTCCTGTGGTTACTACAGTAAACTTCAACTTGAAAAAAAATTAATGGAAGTGCATGTATTAGTGGCAAGGAATCACTAAGCCCCTTGGCTTTCTTGTTTTCTTTGTATTCCTGAGAGAGCGCCATTTTCAAAACCTTTGGGACATTAAATCTTCTCAATTGTTCAAAGGTTCAGCACAGTCAACAGATTAAAGTATAACCGTAGGCAAGTTCATGTTGGAGGTGTAAGGCATGAATTCAGTTGTAAAATTGACAATAGTTGATGCAATTTGTGGCTATTGTCAACATGTCCTTATGCATGCTATCAATTTCTTCACAAGATTAGCCTATACGATGTTAACTCCAATCCATTACCGGTGGCCTACCAAACGTAATCTGGCTTAGGGATGTTTCGTGCACCACATTGTCCAGCCCAAAATAACTCGCGATATGCGGTGTGTCGGGGCCTGGGGGTGGGGGTTGCTAGATGGAGAAATCTGGCTAGGGTTTTCTTTTGAATGCCAGGTACTTCATGTGACTACACCTGTTCCTACGGTGTTTACTTTTTGTATCTCAGACAGGATGTGTCAATCAACCTCTTTGCCGCCCATTATTATACGGATCATGGGTGTTGATGCTATCGCCGAAGGTTAATAGTCTCGGGGGGGGGGGGGGGACTAATGCTATCTCTGGATGCACTCCGGCTGCGTCCTCGTGCATCACTTTAATTAACTCTCACCCACCCCTCCCCGATCGTACGATATACCGTCATAGCGTTGATAGACCGTTAATTGATGAACTACGACTATATTGGTCCTTGGCGAAAGTACACCGTACTGTAAGTCGTCATTTTTCAATGTCATTGGGGTAATTTGGCCTCCTGCCAACCCGTAGTGAAATTTCACCATTCTAGTAAAATTTGGAGTCGACTTACGTAGTGATGAAGTGAAGGAAATACGGATATTGTCGAAATGTAGTGAAATTTCACCAATTTTCTGCGTAGTCTTTTGTATTGGATATTAAAAGGCCAACCTTACTCTCTATTTCCGTAAAATTCTCAATGGCAGTGCTCTACTCCTTATTATTTGTTTGTAGAAGTTATGGGTGAAATGACTGATCTCTCTGCCAATCATTTTTACCATGAATCTAAATCACAGTCTGGCAGTCCATACATGTATGTTCATGAACAATCCACAATCGATTGTGTTCGTGCACCAAACCATACACTGTACAATGAATGAATCAAAGCTAGGCTGACAGGTACATTGTATGTAGGCCTATTACTTACTTCGGATGTATATAGAAATGGACTTCTTCTTTTTATTTTTATTGGTCAAATTGGTTTAGGGGTATAGCTATTGCCTTTCATCTACTGTAAGAAACATTGGCGTCGATTTGGAGCTATGTCGAGAAAAGTCTCCTACCTTTTGGAGAGGGAAGACACAAGGACTAACACATTTGCCTCCACTTTTTGTAGCATGAAATTAAGGGAATAACAGTTGTCCCTACTTTATTTTGTACAATCATCAAACTGTGGCAAGTCTCTTCCCTTTCCTCGTGTTAGTATTTTTCATGATACTGCATAAGCGAGGTGTTATGCTGAGCAAATCAACTGCAAAAAGGGATATCACGTAATGAAAAAGAGCCATTCATGAAATAGCATTGTTGATACACACTAGTAATTCAGTTTGGGGTGACTTCATTTTCTCTTAATAGATCAAACAATTTTCTATACGTTATTGTTTTTTAATTTCTTAACCTGTGCTCTAAAATAAAGGAAATTTAGCTGCAATTTACAGGGCGAGAGAAACGAGAAAGTGCCATTTCCTGCAATTTGAGATTTTTTTTGCAATAAATATTCGGTACACTACGTGTGAACTAATAGTGGCGCTGCACTTTGATGGAATTTATGTAGGGGATATACGACTCTGATGGAAATTACTGCTTTCTCCACTTCAGTCCTTTGATCATAGTCTACTTACACCGGTGTTGGGAGAACGGGAGGCAAGCGGGGGATACTGTATGTTCATATACTGTATCTGTAATTATTTAGCACGTGCTTCAGAAGTAATGGAGCATGCGTAGTTCAGGTACAATTTTATCACATCAACCTATGGTGTATGTATTTGTTGTCTATAGATTTATATTTTCTCATCGAAATTACAGACATGAGTGCCGCTTAGAACACCCCAAAAGTGCCGTTTCCGTTCATGGGGGGGGGGGGGGGGGGTGCAAAGCCCAAAGTTGTCACTGCCTTGCCAACTGATGGTGGCGCTCCCTGTAGATATTCTTGTCAGATCCGTATGCGTCCCTGATTCCTGTCGTTACTCCACATCACCCCCACGCACCCTCCCACCCAATATTTTTCTTCTTCTGCCACTGTTAGCTTGACTCCACATTCAGGAGAAAAAAAGTTGTCATCAGATGCCAACCACACTCTTTCAATAACAATCTGGCGCCCATCGTAAGCGGGTATCTCCACCAGCCATGGCAGACAGACGTTTGCTATTATCATGCATTGCGACGGAGATTATTTTCTTTTACTTCTTTGTTTCACAAGGCATCCCTCTAAACTCTTGTGAAAGATGTTACACCAACACTCTTTTTTTTTTTTTAAGAACTAAGTTCCAGTTTAAAATGGAAATAAATAGGAGAATTGGAAAATAATGATGGGGGTCAGGGTGAGGTACTCTGTCGATCGTCATGTAGTGAAATTTGACGTTAAAAAGTGAAATTTCGACCACCCCCGTAGTGAAGTTTGAAAAAGCTGAGTGCAACCCTGGTGTGTATTCCTTACCCTGAACTCGGCCAGTCGTCTGAAAATATAACTTAACAGTAGCCTACAGTGAAACGACCGTGCCGTACCGAGCGTTTTAATCAGGAACTTTTACCTTAATTTTACTGACATTTTGATTTTGACTGCACGCAACGCCTTAACCCAAATTTAATATACCAGAAACCATGGAAGATACCCAACACTTGAAGTTGATTCGATTTTACTTCATAGTTTATGATCTACATGCACCTGGTGGGAATTTTCTTCAGGCCGGCCTAGCCCAATGTATACTTAACCTGTCTGTTACCTCTAGGTTAGGCCTAGTTCGAACCCTCACAGAGGGTTCGGACAAAATGGTAAGTAACATGTTGAAACCGAGAGGCATTTGCGTGTTTAAGTTGTTAGGTGAGACAACTTTTTGCCAAGTTGCAATATGCCACTTGCAGTATTTACAAGTCCTTCAACAGAGGATCAAAGAAAAGGTTGATTTGCTATTACTGTGTTGTGAAGCTTATACATGACATTCATCTGTGAACTGCGCTTTTATGGGTTACGAATTGAAATGTGCTGATTCTGGTTTTTTCTTCCCTTATAGTCGTAAGTGTTGGCGTTTCATTGGGAAGTGATGTATTTAATGTCAACATGAACTGATATTGACTTAAGTTGTGAATGATCTCACTTAAATCAGAGCTTTTCTTCTCCAATTAGAGAATTCAGTCGTATAAATTGTAACTACAGTATTGCTCATGTAGTGTGCAAATTAACACATTCCTTTTCCAAAAAGTCGCTAATCACAGGTGGAATGATTTTAGTGTTTACTGTAATGTTTGATATTGCATACTATTTTTCTTATGTATGCCACAGCTTTTAAGCATCATGGAAATAGTATTGTGCAAGACTGCAGGCTATTGTAAGTATAATTAACACAGTAAGGGATTTTCAGTACGGGCTAACTGTATGTGCCACTGGGCATAACTTTATAGTCACACTTTGAGAACTTTTAATCGCAGAAAACTTTCTAAGCTGATGTTGATGTCATCATGTCCTCTAAATGTATATGAAATTCTGTATTTTTGTATCCTCTTGCAGCTTCTTTCCAGGTTTCCTGTTGTATCTTTCTGGAAATTTAGAGGCAGGATCAACCGCCACAGCCTACATCGAAACAAACTTCACTGATCCCTTTGCAGCCAGATTAGATTTTGTTCATTCTTATGAAGACAGACACTTTTATGGTGAAGCTCGCATTGTGAATGGTTCAGGTGTCATAGAATTCGAGGTACAGTGAAGTACTGTTATACAGTGTTGAGTTCAGTGACGATAACCCATGTCAGCATCAATTGATAATCTTATACTTAGATGTGGCGTCATATGCCTAGTAATGTTTGACAGAAAGGGCTTTTAAGTGATAAACTAACTGAATAGGCCAAAAAGGGACTTATCACAGTCATGGAAAAATTCGCAAAGATTCTGCATGGGAACTCTTAATCATATCACCATCACATAATGTTGATTCAATTCTGCTCTACCAATGATTCTGTGCAAGGTTTGCTTCTGTATAAAGCAAAGTCAATTCCAAAGTCCAGCTTCATGGGGTCCACATGAAATCATGATCACCTCTTCTTTGAACAGAATTATTTCCTGGCAAAGGGAGACATGGATGTAGACCTTCATGTGGTTGTCTGTGTTGCTAGTGCTGCTGGTGCATTTTTCCATGTCATTAATAATATGCAACCGATGCTCCCTGCCTAAAGCTTCCCATTTATGCTTTACCTGTTTCCTATTCTATCATTCCGCTGATCTGTCAGCTGCTGGTCTGTGGGCACCCGGATAGCCCTTCAAAGAAGGGAGTTCGTTTTGTACAACTGAATATCCACACATGTGCAAGCTTTAGGTAATGCGTATTTAATTTTTACAGCTGTCATCCATTCACAACGAACATACTGTACAACCTCACTTCACAGAATGGTATGTTTCACAAAAGAGTTACAAGCACTTTGAGTGCTTTTGGAATATTTTCAATTGATATGGAATATATTCACAATTTTTGCCAGCCTAATTGTACGAATTTTTGTTTGTCATTTGTCTAGCAGATGGTTTTACATTTTGCTTTTAAAGGGAAATAAGGCATTTGTTTCACGGAAAACAAACATATTTTCAAAGCCAGTGTTTGTTAACATAGAATGTGAGATTATTCAAAATAAGGAGGGGAAGTAGCCGCCTTTTTCAAGAACTTATTTTCTCACAGATAGAAATTCAGTTATTTGTTTTGCTGAACGATAATTTGTTCCCCCTAACTTTTCAAAATTCAAACGATGCATCTTCCATTACTCAACGCATGTGTCATGTTTTGAGGAAATGAAGCTGTTACAGATGTTTAGTGATGAGACTGAATGGTTTGACAATGATTAAGGCTATTTTCTTTGTATGCCATGTTGGTATGTTCTAAACCTCTGTTTCCCCGCAACTCTCAAACGGATATCCCTAACATTGCATAATTCACCATTTTGGCCAGTCCCACTTGGAACTGGTGTCATTGGTGTCATTTTTTGCTACTAATTCTGTAGCAAAATCCACTGTTGTACTTTGAAAATATATTACTGCTTGTTCCAGGGTCGGGAAACCATGGTCTGGGAATGAGAATGTATCAGACACCTTGTGTTTGTATGAGGTATTGATACAGGTGATCTGGCACAACAAGGGTCTATGTCAATAACTGCAGCTAGTATTTTGAGGTACAGTATATACCTCACAGCATGGCGACTAGAAGTTAACCCTGTTGTAGAGTCAAATGTCATATGAAAGTCACAGTGTATAGATTGTTCTCTGCTGGGTATTTGAGTGGCTATATGGCAAGACAGTAGAACAAATTGGTGAGTGGCTTTTGGACCGGGATTAACTACGTATGGTGATTTCTATTTTCCAGGTACCTGATGTGGACTACTGGTATGGCACAGTGAACTTCACTGGTATTATGGAAGGCTCGAGACAAATGTTTACATCGCCCAAAACCAATTTCATTTACATTTACCAGCATTCTCAAAAAGTAACATTCATTGAAACTGACAAACCATTGTACAAGCCTGGCCAAGAAGGTAACTTGACATTAAGTGTTGCTATGCACCTTGCACTAAGCTTATTGTCATTTCATTAAATTCACATACATACTGCAAATTTCTGGTGATTTGTAGATAGCATCTCACGAAGAGTTGGTCCGAGACAAAGTGATGTAGTTGAAATTATTATGGTTGGTGACCTTTAAATTTGACCCACCTGTTTCTGAACCGCATTCACCCCCTTGAAAGTGATGGCACATCTTTGGTTCAACCTTCAGATGCACTCCTCACAGATTTCCTTTCTGTGTGTAGTATCAGTCTGTTGTGAGGATGCAATGAATACCTACATTAGCATAAGCTTCGATATTTGCGCCAAGACACAGCATCTAACTACCTCATTTTAAAATGTAGCGATCGGGGCAAACATGTTGTATAGATTGTAAGAATTCCAATTATCGTTGTGAGCACTATAGCAATATACTATATGACATACCAATTAAGGCCTTATTTCTCCATGACCAATTCATCCAGCTAAGTGGAGGTGGGTGTGTTTACTTCTCTCTTTTTTCATGTAATGGACTTTTACTGTGGGGTTGTCATTTTGCCTGTATTGTTTGTTTGTCATGTAAAGTGCATAGAGCTTCTGTATTACTGTATTCACTAAATAAGTAATGGGGAATAGCTATAACTGAACAATGTATTTTCTTAAGGAATTTAGCTTTCACATTTTCAAATGGACTGACACTTCTCTGCTGTTGGGGTCTACTCAATATTAGGGAATGCCATAGAGTAATACATCCGCTGATTTTCATTTAGATACAGTTCTTTAATCTTCTCCCACTTATTTTATGTCAATGCAACTTCTGCTCACTATGAAAGGTACATCAACATAAAGTAGAATCTGGGAGGGGAGGGGGGGGGAGGGAAGAAATCTGTGATCAAGGAGGATGACCTGTGTGATCATATGTATGCCAAGACACATTTTGTCTGTACAAATGTTGATTAGATAAAAATATTGTAAAAAGTGGTTTTGATTACAATTATAACCTCTGAAATCAGTGATAGAGTAATTGTGTGTGTCTGTCCGCACATTCACGTGAGACACCTATTAGACGCTTGATAGCCTGGCCTTTTTCTTAAGTGGCTAGTCTGCTGTTTTCGTCAGCAGTTACGTTTCATCACAGATAAACGCCGGTCAACTTGTAAGATATTGTGAACTCAAAATATCAAGAGGGGAATATGACCTGAGTGCAGCCTCAGATTTGTGTCATTTTTGTTGTGTGACAAAGTTCATTTGGGCTCAATCAGAGTAAATTCACAAACCTGATACACATGATGTTTCAGGGAAGGAAAACTTGGACAGATATGCTATGAAGCCTGTTGATGTAACTCTTATGGTACTGTACCTCACTCCACCCACCTCGCCCAATTTAGTGCAAGCATGTACGTGTTGTACTGCATTACTGGAGAACTTTTCCGAAATGTCTTAGCAATCTGATGACTCTTGCCTGGAGAAAGTTAAGTGATGTAGATGTTTTTTGTCATCTCTTGCAAAATAGTTGTATATTATCTTGTGTGATCTTGTTCTCTTTTATCTGCAGTCAAATTCCGTTTGCTCACCATTGACTCTCAGTTCAAACCAGAAACTTCAAATGTAAGTTGGATGTTGTGTCCAGGACCAAATTGCATTAGAGTGCCCTCCTTTTGTTGATTATGAAACTTGAAATATCCTAGGGATCCATTTTGTCTTGAAGCGATTCACTGAAGAAAAATGTTCATCAAGAAGGTGTGAAAGTCAGATTTTGTGGAATATGTCATAGACACTAGAAAATAACACTGGTTAAGCCCTATGTTTGCATAGATGAGTATTCATATCCATTCCAAATTGGTGTATTTGATTTCAGGTGATGGTGATTGACCGCTATACTTTCTTGAAGAGTATGAATTTTGTAGGGCCAATAAAATTGTTGAAACAATATTTTCATATTCAAACATCTGGACGATGAGTGCATAGTTCTCTTTCAGGTTTTGTGACGTGATCTTTTCCTCGACCTTCTCTTCCCTGAAATACTGTCTAAGAACCGAAGTAGAACATAACCAGTTCAGGTCATATTCCAGCTTTTAACCCATTACATTGTCATTGTGACAAGGTTGTTCTGCTAAGAAAATATGCATGAATCTTACTTAAAAGAAGCAATGCCTTTAGTGGGAGCATGGACAGATCTCATCTTTGTCACAGATAATTTCAATGTACTGTTTGTCATAACCCAGTCAATATTGCTGTATATGTATTTATTATATATTTACTTTGAGGAGCTAGGCTAAGTCAATACTTCATAAAAACCACAGTCCATTCATATATTCTGTGCTCTTCTTGTGCCTCTCTGTCACTCTCTGTTTTAGAAGCAAACTGTAATACACTTGCATGCATCTGAAGTGATATTTTTTTATCTTAACCTGCTTCTTGTTACTTCCTTCATTCAGGTACCCAAAATCCAAATCGAATCCCCTAATCAGATCAGATTAGAACAGTGGAGGGATGTCGAAAGGCCCGATGGATTGGTTGATCTCTCCTTTCAGCTCATCTCCGAACCTGCGTTAGGCGAGTACAAGATCAAGGCTTACGTCAATGATGCTTGGGTCACACAACCTTTTAAGGTGGATGAATATGGTGAGTAAAATCAAAGCTAGTTTTAGGCTGACACTATTGAAAGAGAAAACTTCAAAAGGAGTGGAATATTTCTCCCCCTGCAATCAAAATCAAATAGAACATCAGAAACAATTTAACATTCAGAATTGGTATCGATGTTGGGCATACTTTCCTACCTCTGTGAATTGAAAGGTTTGATGTCTATTTGTTTCCTTTCAGTTTTGCCAAAGGTTGAGGTGACAGTAAATGCTCCTAGCTTTGTCCTCATCACAGCCAAGGAGTACTCTTTCCAAGTGTGTGCAAAGTAAGTTTTGTATGCTTTTTTTTCCCATGTCCTTATTTTTTTTGTAAGTATCCCTAAGCTTGGAAGTGTTAAGGGCACCAAAATTTCAGTCCTATAGTGCCTGCATGTTGGGAAAATAGAGAAATATTCAGTGGGAGGACTATCTCTCGAATAGTTAGATGTGATCCCCTAAATGCTGTAGTGTTGGATGCCCGCCGGAATCATTTGGGACAATTTCTCATCAAAAATGCCCCTTTCAGCTTGATCTTAAAGGTGGAGAAAGACACCAAAGATGCTATATATGTTTTTGGTTCCTTGCGTCAGCAAAGGAATCTATGCAGTCAGGTTGGCGTGTGTGTGTGTGTGTGCGTGTGTGTGCGTGCGTGAGGGTGTGTGTATGTGTGTGTGTCTGTGCATCTGTGACACTTGCTTAGGAACGCTCTAACTCAATAGGGGAAAATCCGATGAAAGTCAAACTTGGTATGTAGGTTTACCGTGTTGAGAAGGTGTGCCCTATTGTTTTTGGTGGAGGTCAAAGGTCATTTGGGAGAACTGGGGCAAAAGTCTGTTTTGCTTAGGTACGCTCTAACTCAATAGGGGAAAATCAGATGAAAGTCAAATTTGGTATGTAGGTTCGCCATATAGAGAAGGTGTGCCCTATCGTTTTTGGAGGTGGTCAAAGGTCATCTGGGGGAACTGGGGGCAAATGAAAACCTTGTTATGCTATGGATGCTCATATGTTCCATCAGTCCCCCACCAGTGCGTAATGGAAGTACTGCTTGAGTTAGCAGTTTCTTGATCAAATGAAAAAGAAGCAGTGTTGTTTGCACTACTGTAGGTGGTCACACCAGCCAAGTTTTGGATAGATCAGTTTACCTCCTCGTGCCTGAGTGCTAATGTGTGCATTCATGTGAGTGTCTTTTCAATTAGTGAGGTGAGCAGGACACAGTGAAAGAAAATAAGTCAGTTGGTGTTCTTGCCAGTTTAAACTAGACCCCAGTAGTTCCCTCCAGGGCATTCTGTCAGTTTATTGGACTTTCAAGGGGCATAGATGAGATAAGCCATATTGCAATTTGCAGAGCCCCTTCTTTAAATGAGAGATTCACAGCTGTTTGTGTTTTGAAAAATGAATGGGATATTGCTGTATATTGCAGTTCAACATCTGCAATTCATTGCATTAATTGAAATGGCTTTTTTGAGATTTATGAACTCAGGCATATCATTTTACAGTATGTATATTTCAAGTGCAGGGAACCATAGTGCCCATAGGCTGTTGTGAAATCATGCAAAATATTTCTTCTCTTACAGATTGTATGTAACACTGTTGATAGTTGGTCACATTAGTGCTATGGAAGTGGTTCCATGTGGGTACATGTTTGTCATGTTTAGGGTCCAATGTCTGAAATGGGCCATTTTATAAAAGCATGAAATATGTTTCTCTCTCTACAGATTTTATGTAGTGCAGTGAGAGTTCATGGTAAGAAATGGGCCATATGGGCTATTGTACAAAATAATGCAATATGCTCCCTTTTACGTCATAATTTACATGATACTCTCCATCTGTGCAAGGAACCAGAGTGCCCTTGGGCTCTTGTTATCGTTTCTTTGACAGGTACACCTATGGCCAACCAGTGAGGGGATCAGTTTTCGGTGAAGTTGGCAAATTGCGCAAGGATTACTTCTTTTATTACAGACGTAGACCGAATCCAGTGCTAGGGGGAGACGAAGAAGAACCCGACGTTGAACTGATCGATGCAATCTCATTCAGTGGGGTGAGTGAATGAAAGCCAGCCAACCCAGTGTCTCCCAAGTTGAAATATCTTTCTTTTTTATGGGACTTCTGTGCTAATGACCAAATAGAAATACTGTACAAGCTCTGTGGAATTATAATGCTTGTAGGACGTAACATCAAGATGAATGCCTCGGATTTACAGTTTGTTCTGTGAACTTCCTAATGTTACCAGTGGCCAAGGGAAACTGAAGTACTTCTTTCTGCAAGAGAGAAGACGATAGATAAAAATTTCAGATGTTAATCAGCTGTGACCTGATACGATTTACCAATTGACTGTAAGGATCATCCTATGTAGGAGATATGAAAGTTTTGGTTTCGAAAAAATTGTCAAAATCTTACTAGGATTTCAACCCTCGATTGCTTTACAAGAGCAAGAAATAGCAAATATAGACAGCTAGAGTATTTGTTTTATGAAGTTTGATTAGTCCTCTTCACTGCAGCTTGTTCTGTTCTTTTTTTTTTGGAAAAGGATTAAAGATATTTTGCTTGCAGGCAGATGTATTTAGTTCAATGGTAGATTGCAAACATTGCCTTTCAGCAGTACAAACTTTGGACTTTAACAAATCATTGTGAAATGTACTGCTGGAAATTTCATACGATTTGTGGTGTGATCCTGTGTGAAAGGAAAAAACGAAAGTTTATTTTCTTCAAATATGTTAGGAACTGGGATAGTGAAGGATGTCTGGAATCGTCGGTCTCTGGACTGAACCTGTCATCATATGATACCCCTTACTACAGACATTCACTGGCAGTCAGAGCCACAGTGGTTGAAGCCACCACTGGTAAGTGATCAATTTCAACCAATGGTTTGGTTCATAGGTTCACGGGATGGATGTCGGTGCTTGTCTGGATTTAAAGCTAGAATATGACTTGTACTGGCGATTGCCTCGTCATCTACCTTTGTACTTTGTCAGTGTTGCAGGGAAGAGAAAGTACGGGAGAAGATCACCTGTTACAAAGTCTGAAAGAGAGCTATGCACTCCTCTTCCAGATATTTTCATATGAAAATTGTCTCGACATTTTTGTTGGCAGTACAAAATTTAGACTCTAAGACAGCATAGCAGGCAATCAGAGTTACTTTAAATCAAATAAACCAATGGGAATGGATATGAATATTCATTTATGCAAACATGGGGCTTAAACAATGTTTTTTGTAGTGGCCACGACATGTTCTGCATAATTTGACTTTCTCTGACAAATTTTCAACTCATGTTCCAGCTTCAATGTTGCAAAACACACACACACAGCTTTGTTTTCCATTTATTCCGAGGACCTCATTGTGCTTTCTTTTGTTTTTTCTTCCTCAACCCTAACCTTAACAATAGACTGTCTATTGTTAATCTTGAGAGGACCGGAGAAATCTATTGAATTTTCTACAGAGGACCTAAAATCTATTGTTTCGGTCCTCGATTCCACTCGAAAGCAAGGGCACACACACACACACAAACTGACAATAGTACAGTGACAAGCAACCGCTCAAAAGGATTCAAGCTAAGTGATGCGAATTATAGAAAATTTGTTTCTCATCCCAAGTTCCATGTTTGTCTCAAGCCCCATGGAATTTTTTCTGGAACTATTAAAAGTGCAATATCTTGAACCGCAAATGTCTTGTCCACTACCGAAACCATCTTTTCATGTCAAAAGTGATGCATTTGCAACATGACACCACTCTTGATTGATACAGTGATGTGAGGCATGTAAAAACAGTTTGCTGCACTGCCAAGAGTTCTCCCGGTTTCCTGACTGAAAAAAACAGTCCCATTCACTCAAATGTTGTGAAAAATTTGGACCCCAAACTATTTTTTTGCTTTATGATTTGGCTTAATGATGGTAAAATTTGTTATAGCTGCACTGCAGCTGCTTATATATTGCTCATCGTCCTGATCCACGGTCTTGTGGAGCGTCTTCTTTTGAATTACGTTTAGTGTTTGCACATTTATATGTGGGGAATGATTTTCCTATGTACTGACTTCTGTTTTGCTTGCATTAACTCCATGACCTTTGCTGTATAGTTGTAGTGTTCGTGCTATGGCAAGTGGATGTTTTAGGCAAGTTTTTATGAACATAGTTCAGCGTGTGCATGTGTTTGCAATACCACATATATAAATGAGTCAGCTCACGAGAGGAACAGATTCCATATTTATCATGCTTAAAGAGAGTTCCAGTATTAAACTGTCAAAATTGGAAAATTGTGAATGTTATATTCACAATGAACTCAAGGAAGTATATGGGCAGATCTCATAATCTACACTGTATGTGAGAAATCCACACTGATTATACAACTTCATTCCATTTGTTTGGGTCAGGTTGTTTCCCAAGGTCTGTGTGAGGTAAAAAATGCACCTATAAATCACTTTAAAGGCATGTTTAAAGCTGTGAAGTGTTGGAAACAGTAAGCTTGTGACTGGTCCCTGTTAATGTGATGTTTATCACATCTCCACTGTATTTGCTGCACAATCAAGTTATCAGGACGTCCTAGATATCTTGGCTTGGCGGTATACCAGAAATGTGGGCTGCTTACATGACCCAAAGTCACTCTGCAGACAGTTTGCATGTACAGGGTTTAGCTTCTGTTTTTCCAATTGATATTGACTGTAGGAGAGGGGAAACATAGAAGCTTGTGGAAACATTTGTTAGTATTTCTTTCCTAACAACTAAAAAAATATTGAGTGTGAATAACAAGTAAGACCAAGTTTCAACGAAGTGAGTAATTTGCTTAAACATATGCTAATGTTTGAATGTGGATGGATGCTTTGGGATTCATGTTTGAGTGGATGTATTTACAAACTATTTTCGAAAGTAACATATTAAGAAATTCACGTGTGTACAAAGGAAAGTACGGTACCATAGTTAGCACCATCACTGAAGTGCAACAAGTACCGGTACTGGCTTTTTCAGGTACCGCCCAACACTGCTAGATGTACATGATACGTCAGGGCGGTCAATATAGTCATTGCTGACATTCTTTGTTGGAATCATAATGCCCATGTGCACACTCAGGATTGAAATGAAGTACGTCTGCTTACCAACCTTGATTCTCACATTGACCCTTCCATCTCAGGTGATGAGTTCATAGAGGTTACAGATGCTTCAAAACTCGAAACTGTTCCTGTGAACATAAATCTGGAGTCACCAGAGTCCTTTAAACCGGGCATTCCATACCACGGCAGGGTAAGTTTTATTCAGTGATAGTAATTAGACTGACTGAACTGACCTAAATGATTGACTTATGATGTCCAAAATGTTTTGCTTTTGAGATTTTTATTTAATATTACCTTGTATCCTGTAATAAAGTTATCAGAAACTGACACATTTGATCATTTTCTCATGCAAGGCTGCTGAGTTTCTTGATGTAGCATCCATGCTGACTTATATCAATGGACATTTGTTCGAACCAGAGTGAGGAGGGACCATGACTACTACAGCTACCATGCAATGTCATAACCTAAAAGCATGTGATATTTACACAGATATATTTGCACGTATTTTTTGCTTTTGCCAGAGCCTTCTTTTAAGTCTTCAAATCGCATAAAAGAAGGGTTCAAGAACAATGACATTGGCTCTGGGTGAGCAAAGTGGATGAGTACATTCCTGTTCTGTACGCATTGCATGAAATATTGTGCATAGTAGGCTGTGTACCTTCTTCATGCCATTTCTGAGGCATTACCCTTTTATCTTTCTATTTCTTTTCGGTTGCATGACTAGATTAAAGTGACATACCCCGATGGCAAACCAGCTCCAAATGAGGAATTAAATATCACCGCCACTGTGGACCGCGAAACTGCTTACACTGGAGACCACACTTCAGATTCAGAGGGAATTGTAGAGTTTGACATACCGTATGCAGTCGTGGATAAATCCATATCATTGCAGGTACGTTTAGGTCAGTCGTGACCAGGGGACTTCCAGGATTTATGTTAGGGGGGTGCCTTAGAATCAGCCATTGTTGAATGCCCATCTGAAGGACAGTGAAGATAAATATGGTGCTCTCAAATATGGTATACAAGTTTCTTTGTTGGATTCCTGGTGAGGGGAGAGACAGTGAAATGTCTGTGATGGAATATTAAAGGTACAAATACATAAAGGTGTATTAAAAAACTGAAAATTCATGGGGGATTCATGTGTAGCCAGTTCACCCTACTCCCCTGACTGCCCTTGTTTGTGATGTAGTCAGCCCTTTTCAAAGGAAACGCTTAGTCCATTGCTTACACAATTTTCCTACTTACTGGTATGCTGTCAATTTTTTTTTAATTGCCGCATTGTCTGATGAAAAACTTCCAAAATTATGATCATATCGTTCATTTCATAACTAAATCTTGGTGTTATGTCAGCGATAAAGCTATTCCTGTCGCACACTTTGATGACTTCAAGGTTTAATTTTCCTTTAAATTCTACTAGTGGTAAATTGGAATATTGTTAGTGTCTAGTTATTCTAGGTTGCATTGTTTGGTTGATGCTCAAGTCATCTTTGGTTGAATGTGTCCCAAATCCCAGAAATGAAATTCTGATCAATACTTGAGGCTACTATTTCAAAGCCTTGAAAACTTTTGAACTTCAGGGAAGTCCTGGCAAATACACTCTGGAAATTTTTGCAAAGTGGCATTGCTTCTCTCTCATTAGTGGTGTCAGAAGTAATTCTTACTGATAATATCAAAATTAAAAATTCTCTTCACCTTGTATTGCTTTGAAGTGATCTATTGCAGTTGGAAACTTTATATGTTCGAACCACTGGCTTGATCTGTTGCAGTTGATTGAAGTGTTGGGAATTCTTTATTTGTTTCTATGGAAAGTCATGGAAATGTCATAAAACTTGAACCCTGTCTTCCAGACGATCTGTTTTACCATAACAATATGTACATCTCTCCTGCTGGTTTAGTGTTTGTCATTCCTTTGTTTCATTGTCAACCTCTGGGACTTTCCTTGCTCATCCAACATGAAGACAGATATAGTCCTGCTTGAAGACTGTCGAAATACCGTGCACCACTGGCTTGTTCCCATTCAATTTTGAATTCATGCAGTGTCATATTACAGCAGTTATTAGTATATATGAATTTTTTCTCGTGTCACATCATCAAAGCAAATTACAGTTACATGCTTCTATTCACCCACTGATTCACCCATCTTTTGTTTAGGTCGAAGCCAAGGCATATCCATATCAGTACAATCCATATGGTTACAATATATACTCACCGACCATGCGCTTCAACCTGGATCCGAGCTACTCCCCCACCGGTCGTTACTTGCAGATCGCACCCATACTCCACTCCGTTAATGCTGGTGATGAGCTCACGTTTCAAGTATTCTACACGTCTGATGACGACGCTGTCACCTCAGATTTTAAAGTTCAGGTAAGGGAACGATATCATATTTCACTTGAATATGCAATGCCATTCTCATTGTATCAGCACCATATTCAAGAGTTGAGCATCATTGGCTCGACAGACTTAAAGAGTGCATCCATGCTCCTCCTATGCCCTTCTGCATGGTTTTTGACCCTAATGTTATCCTAACCCCGAACGCTAACAGCCATGTAACTGGCCTCCCGACTGTAATTGGTTCGCCAGATAATAACTTAGGCAGAACCGGCTTCTTTGGTCAATACAAGAACATCCATATCAATAACGACAACATATTCATTATGTACTTAGCGATGTATGTAAACTCTAAGTGTTAAAAAATTATAACCATTTGTAGGCAGGTGTTTGACTTATGAAGAAGTTTTGGTTTGACCCCTTTCAGCCCAATCAATGACTACTTTCTTTCTTGACAGTTTCATGCAAAAAAAACCCTTTTGCTTTAAATCAAATACTTGCAGACTTTCTAATGCCCAATGCCATGGGTGTCAATTAAGGGGCGGGGGGGGGGGGGGTTAGGATGGGTGTGGGATCATCTTCCTTCCATATTTTAGTGAAGGGGACACTAACCCACTTATCTCTCCTCCAGTCCTTGTAATCTGAAATTGAAAATATAAATTAACTTAATGGAAGTATCATTTTTTGAAACCTGTGTTCTTAAAAGTAAAGGAAACTTGCTTAAATTTGCCAGGCCAGAGAGACTGACGAGTGCGTAATTTCCTGCAATTTGAGGGGCACTCTTATCAAAAAAATTGTCTCTGTATACTACTGTCAACTATTGGTGGTGATCCTCTTAGGTGGAGTCGTTGCTGCATACCCCCCACTTCAACCCTGTCCCTGCGGCTGCTGCCACCCCTTCATGAAACAAAGGCACCGATAGAAGGGACTTTATGCCGGATTCCCCCACTTCCAAAATCTTATTGATGCCCATGTCTATTGATGATGGTGTCAGTGAGTCAGATTGTTGTGATTTGTCTTGTTTGTGTATAAACACAGGGTTTGTGTAGTTCCTGGAATTCCTGCAAAATCATGGGAAAGTAGAATATGAATTTCCATCCCTGGAAAATCTGAGAGAATCTTTTTTTCTTTCCAAAAGTCTTGGAAAAGTATGGGGATTTTGAAAAAGACAGTTTTTGTCCCTGTTTACTCTGTTAAAGTACAGGTGGCATGTAAAACACATCTTGGATAATTGACAGAATCAATTAAAAACATTGAAAATAGCCACAATTCCCATCTAATCCAGCAAATATCCATTTTACAAACAAACTTCTGTTTGACAATTGCATTATGAATGTAAGGGTATAGGCCAAATATGCAAATTTGTGATATGTGGAAGGAGGGACTCCTGTGTTATCCTTTGTTTACCCAACCTTTATTTCACGGACAATTGAGACTTTCATATGCCCTGAGGGTTTTATTTTTGGAGCACACAGTTTCTTCTTTCAAAATATTGATATCACTTATCAATGTGTATTAGTCCAGATGGCAAGAACTTAAGAGACAGAAAATATAGGCCTAACAAAAAAAGAAATACCAACACTGCAGTACTCCATGTCATTATATTTGCATGTCCTTCAAACATTGACAATCGATAACTCTAAAATAAGGAGAGATGTGATGGGTTATCGTCCAGGATTTCAGTCTCCAACTTCTGAATGAAACCAGCCTTTTTCTAGAAACATATCTCTTGGTCTTTAAGAAATTAGTAAATATTTTTTTAGGAAAATAAGAAAAAGTAATAAACATTTTGTGACATCTATGTAATGGTATTTTACCCATGTGCTTTTATGGTGAATTGTACATTTCCTGAAGATTTAAGTAATATTTCAAAGTATGGTATAAACTTCAAACTAAATGTGCCATTGACATTTCAGAAGAACAGAAAGCTACATGTATTGTAGATGTACAGCAGATTACCGTAGCTTAGAGGTCCTTGAACTTTTAGTAGTAGTCTATGAAAGCCATGAAGAATTCAGGGAATTCTACCAATTAGAATGTCTACGAGGCATGTAAACATCCAACACACTTGGTAATGTCCCTTTCATCCTCTCTTCCAGTTAATTTCTCGTAATAAGTTGGTCCATGCTGGCGCCACTCAGGAAGGAAATAGTCGCAGAAGGAGAGCTGTGATGTTAGATGGTAAGAAAAAAGATATCCTCTTTACAGTCAATAAAGCTATATGCATATTATTTGAACATATGCTTCCTCTCACCCCTTTCCCTCGCGCTCCTGACCCTTCTGTGCCTCCTCGGGGAAAGCCAGCTGTAATACCCTCCACTTCTCTTTGGGATTTGCTTTTTGGAAGTAATCATGCCTCTTTTATTTTATCAGCAAAATTTGTGCTGATTTTAGTCACAGTATGATTCGGAATTTCCCGTCCATTGTTACATTTTCAGCATTTTCCATTTGTTTTACATGTGATAGATTTCATCCCATCTTTCCACCCTCACCACCTTATCCATCAGACCATCTGTTAACCCATATTCATCTTAAACAGCTCATGAGCAGTTAACTGAATGTCAGCATCAGGCTCAAGAGGCTGTGGGGAAAGGAGATCAAAGCAGCTTTGTGCCAGTCTGTGAAGAGGATGGATCATTTTCAAGGCAACAGTGTATGCCGTCCACTAATCGTTGCTGGTGTGTCAACCCTGAGAATGGACTGGAAATACCGCTGACCTCCAGACAATCACCAGATGAGGAGTACCTTGATTGTGAAGGTCTGTTCAGCAGGATGTGAGGGCTTATTTATCAGTGTTTGTGCCTGGGTTACAACCGGTGATGTCAGGACCTGGTTCTGATGTTGATACATGGATCCAGAGTTTCACTTATGCACATCAGTGTACCTGTGACCGTGTGCTCACAGTTTTTTTTTCAAACCCAATCATTGTATCATTCCTTTAAAAAAAGCATGTATGCTGTCGTAAAATCACTCCATGGATAGGCCCATGTGTAAGATACATGGTGTAACCTTCACAAAGAGCTTGTCAAATTTGTTGTATTTTTGGAGACTGGACTGACTGTGGACTGCAGGGACCTGAATTTAAATTTTGTGCCATTGCAAACACTAGGAGTTACATATGTTGTTGGTTTTGTTTGGCCTATCAATTCTCACTTACCTTTCATGTTAGAGGTGACAAATACAAATGCATCTCTATTTACGCCACTCATGGAGAATGTTGTATATAACCCATAGCTGTAAGATCGCTGTCATCCTGATTTTTTGCAGTTAATTTCAGAGAAAAGCTCTAACACAGAGGCAAACACTCAAGTTTTGGTTTTGAATATTTTTCCTTTTTGGTCTTGTCAGCCTTCCTTGTATGAGGTAGATGGAAGTGTAAATATGCATTTGATACCCATAGTTGCTTTTGCTAGGTTTTTTGGGAATGAACTATTCAGTAGTTCAACACAAACTTGCTTGGCGCCAGAGCATGCAGATTACAATTGCTTGTGTTTAAAGACTGACATAAAGTAAATCAGAGCTGAAGAGTCTTCATCTGTTTCTCGGAGCATGCTGGTGTTTGTAAGGTGTAGTCCAGATGAGAACACCAACTTTTTGTCACAAATGAGGAACCATCAGTAACGATCATACTGTATTTGGCATTTTCCTGTGAAAACAGCACACACTTGATCCACTCAAAGATTGAAGTTGTAATGCATTTTACAAGTAATAACATTCAAGACAGCCTCATTAATTATCAACTTCATTAATTATCATACCTTGCAGTGAGATTGTGAAGTTAAAAAAATACTCAAAATATCTAACTTGCTCATGAAAGTGAACATGTCATTTCCAACCTTTGACAATGTGACAGATACTCCTTCTTTCCTTAGATCAGCTGTTTTTTGAGAGATTTACCCACTAAGTCAAGAAGGAACCAGAAAACTTGATTTGGAATTATGGTTGAAACAAATTTAAGAACCTCAATCCTTTGTAACACACAGTGCAGGCAATTACCATCTGCTATGTGTTATCTTTATGCTTTGATGTATCTTAATATCAAGTTCTCACTCTGCTTATATCCCTCACACATTAAGAGACTTCAACAACATGCCTTCAATCCACATGTATACTGACTTATCTCTCATGATCATCGTAACACTTTCAAAAATGTAATTTCATTCACCAATAGCACAAATAAAATTTGGATAAAAATTTGCTCTATGGTGCTCCAGTCTGCTACATAAGTGCCCTAGTGTGACATATGTATGCTGAAGCTGCATATTTGGCGTGATTGGCATTATCATCCACGACCAGCATTGAAAAATGTAGACATGTAGTCATGTCATAGGTGTTCTTATTATTTTCTTTTTTTCCAGACACTGAAGAAGAGGGCCCAATTGAAGTTCCTATCGGAGAACTGGGACCACCAGACGGTGAGTCATCTCCAGAAATTAAAGTTTCTCCTTAACTTTTTTAATTGTTTATGCAAATGGAGGGGTGGGGGAGATGCTTAACCCCATGCATCTTCTTTTGGTTTTGCATTAACAGTTAAGACCAAAATCCAAAACCCTTAAGTGCTTTAGGAGCTAGAAAGGATCACATGAATGTGATGATGGAAAGCCATTCATTTGATGTCATCTAATAGGAAGTGTTGTTTAATAGGAAGTAGGGTTATCACTCTCAATGCTATAGAGCATTGAGAGTGATAAAGCATTTGAAAGAAAAGCTTTTAAAGTTTGATCCTATCGAACATTAAAACTTCCTGAGATGATTTCTAAAAGACAACATGCCAGTGCCAAGTAAGGATGAAAGCTTGCTCTGCTGCATTCATTATTTTATCATTACACTCAAGTAAAAAAAAAAAAAAAAAAAAGAGTTTATCTCTTGTTTGTATCACCAGGTGTTTTTCAGTTGTTCTTCCTTGTTGCCATTGTTTTCAGTCACATACTGTTTCTGCTGAATTGTGTCAACCATTTTGACAAAAAGTAACTAAGCTTGTTTTTGCTTTCAGCGTTTAATCAATGCCCAGAAGGTTTCAAGTTTGGCGATGGTGTCAAGAAATGCGTCAGTGAGTCGTCAGTTATTTCGGTTATTTTCATTTATGTAGGTCTGTTTGTGACCTTGTGTGACCTTCCCATTGTGGCAAAGTAGCTTAAAGAATTCATGTGTCTGATAATTTTCTTACTTGCCCTGAAATGCCAGAATTAGAGCAAGAAAACCCAGATGTCACTGATAAGACTGTAAGTACTTTTAGCAACATACCTTATCAGTTGGATTGTATGATTGATAGTTGCCAAATCATGACATATCATAGTTGAGTTGATCAAAAAACAGAAAAAAGCATACTACATAAATATACTCTACTCTTAGAACACCTCAATTGCAAGTCAGTTGAAGCGGCTGACAGGCACGGTACTTTTTTGTGGGTTGAAAAAACAAAGACATAAAGCCTAATTTAGTCTAAGAGTGTTGAGTTGGTACTCTCTCCTGACATGAAGTTGTAATATAGACACAGGTTTCTTCCATATTTGTGTGGTTGCTTGGCATGGCAAAGCATACGACCTTCAAGGTCCTGAATCGTAAACATGCACAGATTGCGAGACTAGGAAATAATGCCTACAGAAAACAAGGCCATAGGCTATTTTTGGCCAGGGAGCATGGTGATCCTTTCCAGTCAACTATGTGCTTGTGAGTCTGTGAATAACGTATTGTATGCACCACGTATTCTGCACATGAGCTGTCACAGGCAAATTGAAGTAAAAACAACTTGTCCAACATAATACTCTGCTTACCCCGGGCAATCTGGCAATCCTAAATGTTCACCCCCGTGTAAGTGTGGACAGAGTCACAGATAAGTGGTACTATGTTCTGATAATCTTGTTCATGTTTTGTCTTGTGTGCATTCCACCTACTTATGAAGGCCTGTATTTCAACCACATTGGTCTGCACCTATTTTACTTTCATTATGGTCATTTGTGGTCTAAGTTTGTTGTTGAATCACTTCCAATGTACACATAGTACATGAGTGGTGAAAGAAGTCTAGAGATTTATTTTTAGACATACCTCCCCCAAATTCACAATTCTGGGTAAAATGGCTATGTGACACTTGCCAATGGCCGACCATTGTTGGGTGTTGAAGAGGATTGTTTCTGTGACTATGATACACAAATAGACTACTCCAAAGAATGGTCTAGATGCAACAGAAATGACACTAACAAATTAATACTAGTTATTTGTGCGTGATTTATATTGGTGCCTATTTTTATGGGAAAGTTTGAAAATATGAAATAGTACTATTTTAGATGGAATATGCAGAGTAGCTTATATGATAACTAGGTGGTATGCAAATTAGTTTACAAAAATATCGATCCAGCCTCCTGTAACATCTTTGTGTTGGTTTTGTTACCAAAAAGAAATTGTTTAATATCTGTTGAATTTGAGAAAATAGGAAAGGATTTAAAGTATTGCAATTATCCAATTTTGATAAAAAAAAAAAACTAATCAGGAATATAAATGGCAGGAGCAAAAAGAGTTAATGATTTACTAGCTTTGAATTAACAGCTTAGTCATAAATTTCCCAGACAAAGTTTTTTCTGACTCTGATGCATTTATGAACTGGTTACAATCTGTCATTCTTTGTGATCAAAGATTTATCTGATTTTCACTGAGAAACTGGCTTGCTTGTGTATTGTGATAAAAAAATTTTGTATAAGTGCACATATAGATCCCAGACATGATGAAGATTAGTTTTTCCCAACAGTGTTTTAGTGTGTGGTTTCCTTTCCCTGTTGTTGCAGGAGAGACAGAGTGTGAGAGGCAAGTGCGCGAAGTGATGGGGAAAGGTTTGCTGGGTGCACAGACCCCCACTTGCGATGAGGCTGGAAACTTCATGTTAGAGCAATGCCATGGCTCTTCTGGCTACTGCTGGTGTGTGGACACAGTGACAGGCCTGGAACTTCCTGGAACAAAAACAGGGCCCACAGAAAACAACACAGACTGTGAAGGTAAATCATGGCATTACTTCTCCATATAGCAAATCAGTCTTTGATTGTACTTTTGGAATTTGTAGGTTTAAAGATGCAAACTCATTTCCCTAGACAGTTTCAATCCTCCCTACCACTCACTTACTTCTAGTGCCTCCAACAGCCTGTCTGAAACTGGCTTAAATGTGTAATCAAGGGCAGTGGGAAAACTTTGTATGGTGTGTCATATGAGGCACTCTGTATCTTTAGAATTTGCTGTCAATCATGAAGCAGAGTCAATTAAAAATTTTGCTTACCACTAGCCAAAACCTAAGCTTGGCATGACGAATGACTGCCTTTAACACTGGATATTTTTGATCTAATATAGACACTTCTGACTAATGTTGAGTTGACTGCATCAGCTATTGCTAGTGTAGGATACAAAGAAATGTCTTAAAGCTGCCAGGAAATGCTCCACAAACCTGTTCCCTTAGTTCTTTGCAGTATGACTGTTGTTGCATGGTTTTGATCTTTTGTGATCATATGTTCCATTTAGAATACATTTTCAGCAGGGGCATAAATTGAAGTTGCATTTTATAACCGCATTTATTCTCTAATAATATTTCTGTAGCATTCATTGCCAGACAAGAAACTGAGTGTCAGAGGCAAGTGCATGAAGTGACGGGGAAAGGTTTGCTGGGTGCACGGACCCCCATGTGCGATGAGGCTGGAAACTTCATGTTAGAGCAGTGCCATGGCTCTTCTGGCTACTGCTGGTGTGTGGACACAGTAACAGGCCAGGAACTTCCTGGAACAAAAACAGGGCCCACAGAAAGTAACACAGACTGTGAAGGTAAATCATGGCATTACTTCTCCATATAGCAATTCAGTCTTTGATTGTCCGCTTTTGGAACCTGTAGGTTTAAAGTGATTGCATGCATAGGTAAAAAGTAAAAACATTGAAATTTCCATCTCCAAATGTTTGGTAAGGCTTTTAATTACACCAGTCAGACAATCTGGGAAACTAAATAGGTTTCAGTTGGTTAATTCTGCCGTATGATTTCAAATTCTTCTAACATAAGGACAAAAAAGCATAGAATATGATAATGTAGTGGTTGACAGTTTTCAGTCAAATCAATGGTGAGCATCTTTGAACAAGCCGATGGGAAGTATACTAGTATTGAATATTTAGTTAGTCAAAACAACTCAGGATCACTGATGCCACAATGTTGTGTTCAGTTTGTAAGTTATTTGTCAATACAAATGCTTCCTTTCACCAAATACTGCAATTCAGGAACCAAGGAGCCACAACTTGAGTAGTATTTTTTTGATACACTGGGGAGACCTTGTACTATTGCATATTTGTTATGTAGGGGCTTATAGTAAGAACCATTAATTTTCAAATATGACTTCTGTTTTTCACTGTTTTTATGCCAATCCTGTTGCTTTTCAAAGTAGTTAGTATCATTTTCCTTCTTTAAAAGACATAGTCCGTTCATGTGCAACCTCGCGTGTACATTTAAAAGTAAAGAAAAAGTTAAGATGAAAAGTAGTCATCTCTTTTTGGTTTTTCAGTACACACCCAATCACTTTAAACACACAAACTCATTTCCCCAAGCAATTTCAATCCCCCCCACCCACTTACTTCTAGTGCCTCCAACAGCCTGTCTGAAACTGGCCTACATGCGTAATCAAGGGCAATGGGCCCCTGTGTACGTTGTGTAATATGAGGTACTCTGTATCTTCTGAATTTACTGTCAATCATGAAGCAGAGCCACTTAAGAATTTTGCTTACCACCAGCCAAAAATTCAGCTTGGCATGATGAATGACTACCTTTAAACATGGATAATTTTTGATCTGTTATAGACACTTCTGACTAACGTTGAGTTGACTGCATCAGCTATTGCTTGTGTAGGATACAAACAAATGTTTCAAAGCTGCCAAGAAATGCTCCACAAACCTGTTCCCTTAGTTCTTTGCAGTGTGATTGCTGTCGCACGTTTTTGATTCCTTGCCGAAGGCAGGGGAATCTATGCAGTCCTGATGTCGTGTGTGTGTATGTACGTGTGTATGTATGTATGCGTGTGTGTGTGACAATCGCTCGTAAATACTCTATCTCAAGAAGGATAACTCTGAGTAATTTCATTTTTGGCATGTAGGTTGCCCATATTGAGTAGATGATCCCTATTGTTTTTGGTGTCCATCTCTTGCATATTAATGAGGTTATTGGGTAAAACATAAAAAATGTTAAAACTGCCATAGTTCCTTATCCATGGGTCAGATTTGTTTTAAACTTAATGAGGTTGTCTGTTATTAACAGGTTCAGGACCCTGTGAAATTTAATGCTTATCAATAGAGAGGAAGGGATAATTTTTCACTAAAAACAATAATAATAGCCTAAAGACCATTATTGTGGTTATTATAAACAACCGTACAAATGCATATTTGGCTTCATTGTGCAACATTACTATTGGCAGCACTTGTTTGATTCCTTCGGACGCAGTTAACTCAATGTCATTGCAAACTTATTCAGCCTATGGAAGCCAATCAGGACCATGTCATGTTTGAAATAGCATTTTCCCAGCCTATGGAAGTCAATCAGGACCATGTCATGTTTGAAATAGCGTTTTCCATATACTGTACTGCATTTGTAAGTAGAGAATAACTTTTCAAACACTCCCTCAGAGGCCTCCATAGGTTGTCTCAGTAACTGGGAGGTCATGGGGTCAGATAGCTGTCACCTGCGCTTCATTTATCTCTTTGATAGAACAAAGACTCCTGCCCAGTTTACCACTGACTGTCTCCTGTGTATATTAAGGCATTCCATAAATATTTGATGTATTGGCCTTTATTATGAGAATAATCTGCAGTTAAATATCATCAGAAATACAAGTAGCAAGATGCATTGCTGAGTCTCCAGTGTGTTTTCTCAAAATCTTACAATGGGGATGAAGATGGGATCCTGGACTCTGAAAACCTTCAAGGAAGACCTTAATACTAGAAGAATATCGATTAAATTCTGACAATTAAAATGGCCTATCCACATTTTCCTGAGTTCAGTCTCGGAGATAATTCGGATCATGCAAGTATTGGCATGCGGTGGAAGAAATGGCTACTTCGATTGGAAAACTTCTTCATTGCATTTGATATCAAGGATGAAGCTGATAAAAGGGCAATGTTGCTTTATTTTGGAGGGGAAAGCGTTACTGAAATATTTCAAACACTTAATGAAACTGGAGACTCTACAGATTATGACACAGCAAAAACCAAGCTGACGGAGTATTTTCAACTTATACAAAATACTGAATACACGATTTTCAAGTTTCGTCAAGCGAAGCAATGGGAAGGCAAAACGTTGGATGTGTTTACCACCAGGCTGAGGCAATTAGCAAATTATTGTCAGTTTATGGATATAGATAAAGAAATCAAATCACAGATAATTCAAAGTTGCAGTTCGTCACGATTGCGGCAAAGAGTGTTGAAGGAACCGAACCGCAACTTAACTGAGATACTTGACTTAGGGAGAGCACTTATGATCTCGGATTAAAATGTTACAGAAATTGAAGGACCAAAAGTGAAACAGTACAAAGTAAACTACCGAAAAACTGGGACAGCGCCAAAAAGGAAATGGTACAAACAAAGCCCATTGTTGGAAATGTGGTAGTGACTTTCCAGAAGGGTAATGTTGACTGATATCATACTGTACTTGATGTGTGGGTTGGCCATACTGGGTAGGTGATCCCTATTGCTTTTGGTGGACGTCAAATGTCACGGTCATGTCAGGTTACCCAAAATAAAGATCATTTTGACTTAAAGGCGTGTGGTGTATCAAGAAAAATAACTGCAGTTGATCTTATACTTGTCATGTGGATAATTCAACTTTGTTATAAGATAACCATGTGGCAAGGAATCACAAGGCCTTTTGGCTTTCTGGTTGATCTTTTGTGATCATATGTTCCATTCAGAATACATTTTCAGCAGGGGCATAAATTGAAGTTGCATTTTATAACTTTATTTATTGTCTGATCATATTTCTGTAGCATTCATTGCCAGACAAGAAACTGAGTGTCAGAGGCAAGTGCGGGAGGTGATGGGGAAAGGTTTGCTGGGTGCACGGATCCCCACATGCGATGAGGCTGGAAACTTCATGTTAGAGCAGTGCCATGGCTCTTCTGGCTACTGCTGGTGTGTGGACACAGTAACAGGCCTGGAACTTCCTGGAACAAAAACAGGGCCCACAGAAAACAACACAGACTGTGAAGGTAACCCAAACGACACTACTTCTCCATGTTGCAATTCTTTTGTTTATTGTCCTTTTTGGACCTATAGCAGGGATGATCCTTAAGCAACTGAAATTGCTTGTCCAAACGACAACCAGCTGCAAAAATTTGGTTGTCCTCCACAAAAGACATATAAAAACAAGAAAGGTGCAAAATGTGTATTTTGTGGTTTCAGGACCATGTTTTTGTTTGTCTTTCTTATCCATGTTGAAACTTTCCACAGCTAAATTATACTACTGACTTGTAACTTCTGAGTGGCTTATCTGAATCGTATTAGCTTCAACTGTCAACTCATTCCACTCTCCTTCCCAAGAAATTTTTTTCACGCCAGCGCGAGAACGTAATCCCGGAGAATCAAACAGTTCTAAAATATTTTTCACCCCTCTGCTGGAACAATCCATTTTGTTAATCTCAAATACACTGTAAGCTAGCAGGAAAATTCTGCACTGTGATTAGTTGAATTATGTACTACTTGGGCTAGCCCAAATTATGGGGTTTAAAAACTCCACGAAGCGCTACAATGTATGTACCAGCTCTCCTTGCACGTGGCACATATTGCACAGTATGTGCATGTTCGGTACAGTAAAATCAGTTGAAACATGATTGTACATTGAGGCTGTTTCTTTGGTGTCGTATGTACCATGGACTTCAGGTTGTTTTGGTGGGTTTTTGTTAAAGACAACAGATGTGTTTTGGAATGGAGTTCATGCATGTTAAATATTTTGGTTGTATGGCAGTGTTGGGTTGTATGTATTGCGTCACAATGTAAATGACCAGGGGTAAAATTGGGTCGTCCAAAGGACACTCACGCAATTCTTTGCAGTATGACTATTTTTGCACATTTTGATCTGTTGTGGTCATATGCTCCTTTTATCACACATTTTCAGTCGGGGCATATTATATTTAACTTTGATATTGACTCTGCATTACCATTTTTTCACCTATCGTATTTTTGTAGCATTCATTGCTAGACAAGAAACTGAATGTCAGAGACAATTGCGCGAAGTGGAGTTGAAAGGATTGGCACTAGGAGGGTGGAGACCCAACTGTGATGAAGATGGAAACTTTGTGCCAGAGCAGTGTCATGGATCATCTGGCTACTGCTGGTGTGTGGACATACTCACTGGCCTGGAAATCCCAGAAACAGAAACAGGACCTACCGAAGACAATGTTGACTGTGAAGGTAAACTAATTATTTCCTGCCAAGCAATACTTGTATACTTTTTTGAAGAAATGTATTTTCAAGCAAAAAGTGAAAATTACCTGAGTGCACCAAAGTAAGTACAAAGTAAGTCACTGCTCCTGTCTCTTATGCAAGCTTTTCGCAGGTGATTTGTTTAGGGGATCTGTCTGTCTGTTTATGTAAGCAACCAATGTGTGCATCTCTTGTTAATCACCTTGCTGAAGCAGATGAAGAGAGAGAGAGAGAGAGAGAGAGTGAGAGTAAACTTGGTGGTGACAGCAGAAGTCGAGAACGTTTAAATGTCCATGGTGCTGTTTCTCCTACTCAGATGCAGTTATGGTTGTCACTTGTTTTTGCGCTGTCATTATTTTCTATGTGTATCAATGTATTTACGTTGGAAGTTGATGTAGCTTAATGAAAAGACTGTACAGTGCTCCATGTGTGGGACATTTATTCCAAAAGTGATGGTCAGACTTGGGACATAGTTTCCCCTCAAGGTGTAGCTTATAGAGGCCGCCTCTTGGGTAATATGATGATAGAGAGTGCTCATTGGAGAGCTCTGCTTGTCAGAAACACAAGCAGTAGTGTTCCCTCTGTTATCTCACCACTGGTGAACATAGTTGCAACATGTTGTTCCTCGATTAGATTGGGGCTATGATAAAGAATGTACATGTGCTTCTGAAATGAGGTACACTTCAAGTAGAATTCAAGACTTCAAGGCTAAGTGAGAAGTGATGCGACAAATAATGATATCAGAAATAGCATAATTTTATTTGCATGCAAATTGTTGCTGTCTGCATAGCTCTGTCTGTCACCTAAGATTCAGGTTTCCCTCATTCCTGTTTAAAAAAAAAAGTTAAAAAAGTTGTGGGGAGAACAAATGCATGGTTGCAAGTGAGTTGGGAAGACGCCTGTTAATTGATGGAATATCGAGGCGTCATGTCACTTGAACAAAGTGCAGTCACATTGACAGGAGGAGTCACATGATGGTGACAATGGCAGTCACATTGACAAAGTCAGTCACTCAAATTATACATACACATGGTTCTTTCTCACAGCTGTCACACCAGTACCTACACTCAAGTTGCAAACGCTGGAGACACTTACTTTGGTTCTTCAGACGCCAGAACCCATTGTTCACGTGGACCCCCAAGCCCTTCACGAGGTCAGCTTCACAGTGCCAATAACCGCTGGAATGAGCCCAGAGGCTAAGCTCCTCGTGTACTATACAAGTCCCGAGGGAGAAGTGGTCGCAGACTCTGTCAACATCAAGATCAATGAGGCATTCGAGAATGAGGTGCGTGTTCACAAAAGCTGATATGTCCATCCCCATGTCTCTGAGAAGATGCCATGTACATTGCGGTTATTGGGGATGAATTTGAGGACAAGGAGAACCACCGTTGTGTACGCGACGTATCACGGTGAAGAATACTGAAACTCAGGACACGTCCACAGGGGGGGTTCCAGGTCAACAGCAGTGGCAGTGCCACATGTCAAAGACTTGTATACTTGCCATGTTTGTAACAGTCCCCTTGGTAATATTTTGGCCTAAGTGGAACAGCAAATCTGACTGAAATTCATCAACTCTGCATGTACAAGTTGCAGGCCACTTGTAAAAGAAGCTGCTTAAGGTTTACATCAGACCTGTAGACAGAGTTGAACTCTTACTACTATTGCACTAATTTGGAAATAAGAGTAGTTAAGTAGGCTAGGCTATCATTCTTAAGAATTCTGAACTGAGACATTGTTACAACAGAGAGTACCAAAAAGAAAAACAAAAGTACATTCAAATATTCATTGCTAACATTATCTTAAAGGCTCACTGATCAGGTAAAATGAAACTGTAAGCAAGACATAAAATGTGTGTCTTCTGCAGTACACTGGAGAAAGTTCCTCAAGATTCTCAGGAAGAGCAAGTAAAATAAGACAAGAGACTATATTATGCTCTTAGAATTGCAGAAAATGGCCACCTACATGGTGAATTTGGAATATAGAGCCTACACATTCAGTTCAGCAAACACCTTCCAACTGTATAGTGGTATTTTTCCTGCTACAGAAACAGCAATTGCGATAAATGTTATTGTATTAGATTTTGGCAGATGTTGACTCATTCAATAAATCAAGCTCATATCAAAGATTGATGTAGGTGGTCAGCTAAACATTCACATTTTTCACTCTCACATTGTAGGTAAAACTGGAGTTCTTAGATAAACAGGTCCTGCCGGGTAGTGAGACAACTTTGAAAGTGTCAGCAGCGAACGGATCCCTGTGCGGCATTGGCATCGTCGACAAGAGCGTCTATGTGCTAGGAGGTGAAAACAAAGTCACACCAAAGAAGGTGAGATCTCCGGGAGGCCCAATGGCATGATATTATACTGCTTTGCTGAAGGAATTTTTGCCATGATGACAGTGTATGTGTGTGTGCAGATGGTTGTTG
Organism: Stichopus chloronotus; assembly: GCA_021234535.1. NCBI lineage: Eukaryota > Metazoa > Echinodermata > Holothuroidea > Aspidochirotida > Stichopodidae > Stichopus > Stichopus chloronotus. The sequence continues at coordinate 10,320,117 of CM037836.1, forward strand.
GACAATTATTGCCCCCTTTCTCCTGGGAAAATATACCTCAGGATATATTTTTCTGGTTACAGTGCAGATAAATGCGTCCGCATGTGCACTTGCATGTAAAACAAAGGTGTAAAGTTACTTGTACTTCAAAGTTTGTTTGAAAATTGCCCACAGAAAGTAGAAGATGTAAATGGATTTTGGATGGCAGTCAGATGACTCTTCTACTGAAGATGGAAAATCTCCAAGTTATGAAGCTCAGATAATGAAGATAGTCCATGAGGCAATTTTGATTCTCAGTGTCATTTTGTTCTGCTGGCTCAAATTTTTAATCAATATTGTAGTACAAAATTCAACCTTCTGGACAAAACTGTGTTCCACTTATTGAACAACAGCCATGTCGTTTTCTTTGTTTACTTATTGTTTGCTGCATATTGTCATAAAAGGAAGATGTGAGGTTATTAAAGGTATTTTTATTACATTAGCATTGAAAGTCAGTATTTTAACAATTTCACTTTAGTGACTGTGTACACTGTTCAGTACCTCATTGTAGGAAATATATGTTTCCATTCATCTCAGCATATTGCATCTATCTCTGGATGTGAAACTTCAAAGCATGACTTGTCTGCTTTCTTTAGTCCAATTTCTCTGTTTCCCCTGTAGCTCTTCTCTGCGTTTGACTTGTCTACTCGAACCACCTATGACGACAGAGATTGTCCAAGCAGGTGGTACCGTTTCCGCAAGAAGAGGGATATCATATTCCCAGGATTCTTCCACAGTACTGTGAATTATGTGGATTCTTCCGAGGCCTTCAGTGTGCGTTTTCAATTGTTTTTTTTTGTTGAGACACAATGGGAGTCTTGGCTTATATTTGTCATATTGCTCTCATTTAAGGAAGTCTAGCTTATGAATATTTGATATCCCTCCTCTCTGACTTCTTTGAGGAATGAGAAGATTTAAAGGGCGAAATGAAGCAACCATGACGTACTTTAAATTGACGTAATGGATCAAGAACTGTATCGTTGAATATTGGCATATTGTTAATTTGATACCATTCCTCTATGTCCTCATCATGTTTAATATGCAGTGTTGGCTACTTGAAAGTGGTAAAAAGTCACCTGAAAGATGATTCTCTTCTGCAGGATGGTTGAACCAAAATCAAAAGGCTTGCATTAAAGTATGCCTGAACTGATGACCAGGAATTATGGAAGTGTATTTATGTGATTATTGTCATTTCAAACTGAAGTTTGTTTTACAGGGCCTCAGTTGGACCTCAAAGCTGCCCCCATCTGCCCTGGCCCTCAAAGCCGCCTCCATCTGCTTTGGCCTATAAAGTTGCCTCCTTCCCTTTTTGTTGAGGGCAGCTACCACATTCTTCAAGCAACATCATCAGTAACTCTTCATCTTTTAATTTGTTCCCAGAATGCTGGATTGAAAGCCATCACCAACTATGATTTGAATGTGGCTCCGTGTGTCCTACAGCACACCGGAAGTAGGTAAGAGAAACATTCCTAGAGGCTTGAAATGCACAGATTTGTCACCAGCAAAGAAATCTTAGACTGCTGAAAGATAAAGTTAAACATTTTATAGAGGTCTTGGATGAGTATTGATGGTTGGCATACTACGAAACACTTTTTGTGAAATAAGTTGGTTGTGTTTTCTTGATCCAAAGAATAGAAAAAAGGCCATCTTTGTTTTGTAAATACCTCTCAAGCATGCCACTTGAAAATATGCCTGAAGTATTGCCTTTGTAGCATAACATGAAGAAAGTGAATGCTGTTCTCATGTAGAGCGATTGTAGATTGTTATATTTATAGTAATTTGTACAATGTAGATCAAATGTGAACAGTGATAAATTCCTCTTCTCAGAGCTGATGTTAATTCTTTCTCTGGATTCTTGTCTTTAGGACACAACTCTTCTGTAGGTATGAAATAAGTTGGACGTTCAAATGATCTGTACTTTAGCCCTTACTGTCGTCTCTGCAGATAGTATCATTGTGAAGTCCTGGCACCACTTTTTGCAGGTGGAGAATACTCCTCATGAAATTCTCTTTTGATAATCCTCTGCCACTACCTACAGTATCTACTTAACTATTGATTTTGCTCATATTAACAAAACATTTTGATAGAGACAATAAATGCAGGCAGAATATAACAGTCATGTTGTAAACTTGAAGCACTGAAGCACTTCAAAACACACTCGGTATAAGATGAAAAACTTTTTAGTAAATGAAAAGTTTCAATATCAAACCTTTTAAACTAAAAGAACAGACATACATGTAAATAATGCCAGATCTAGACACTCTTCTCATTGGGCAGAAAGAGTAGAAGTCAAAAGCAACAAATTCATGGAAGGAGTTCCATAACCAAGAACTCATCACTTTCCAGCAAAACTTTCCTAAGATAGAAAACAAAAGGCAAACATTGTATGCAACATCTCTGAAATGCAGGTAGGCTTTACGTCAGTGTTCATTTTCCATTGCAAGTCACATCGAAAAGATTATTGGCTGCCTTGAAAAATATTCATATGCCCTTTTCAAAGTTTTTCCTTCCCAAAAATTTGTTGTAATCACCCGTTTCATTCGGAGATCCTGAAAATGAATGTGATTGCGTTGGTTTGCTGTAACAAGTTTGTGTGACATGAAAAACACATTGCAGAGTATTGACAGAGTACACAGAATTACAAACATTGGAAGTAGCCACAATTCCCATCAGAATCCATCAAACATTGACCATTGTACAAGCAGATTTTACAATTACATCATGAATAAACATAAGCCAGATAAAGAGATTTGTGATGTCCACGGTGAGACTCATATGATATGCCGTATGTTGTCTTTTGTTAACTTAACATTTACTTTGAGGACAATCAGGAATTTTATATATCCTAAGGCTTATATTGTTGGAGCATAAACACTGTGTTAGAAATGGAATGTTTGTATACAAGTTCCATGTTACTGAATGCTTCATATAAAGAATGTGAAAGCAAAGGTTACCTCATAGTTTCAAGATGTTGCACTACCACTACACTCTATGTGGTGTACCTTTAATGCATAAAATTAAGTTATTGACTCAGTTCAGGCTGCATCTGAATCATTCCCTTAGCAATTGCTTGCAGTCCTTCTCCATTTGCTTTGCTCAATTACTGCCTGGAATGTTTACTGCCAAAGTTAAAAATCTGTCATCGTTGTTTGAGACAGCTGTATTCATTGCATTGTTATCATAACTTCACAAACCAGTCTGCTGGTAAATTTGCTTCCTGCTTTGCAACCGCTATCCTCAAGAGTTATATGGCTCTTTCATGAAATTTTGAGGTTGCTTTTTGTATTTTTGCAACAAAGACAATTAAAAGAAGTTGTACTGTGATTGAGTTTAATACTGTCGTATTTGATGCTGTAGCTTTTAAAAAGCAGTTTGAGATTCCAAAGCCGGCAGATCACTTTCCCATGAAGCCAAATTCAAACCAATAAAGCAAATTTCCACTAATTAGTGTTTACACCGGATACCCGACAAATGAAATCATGTCCCCAATTTGCTACCATGATCCAAAGTTTTACTAAGAAAACTTTATCGTCATGTGTGTATGTTGCATTGTGCTGTATTGACGTGGAAATTTGTACATGGTATTACGACTTTACTTTGACATCAAACCCATAGCCTATTGGATGTTATATTTTTGAGTACCTGGGTGCTTGACCAACTATGGACTGTGGGTACCTGGATCTGAACTTTGGTTCCAGTGCAAACACTGCTACTAATCAGTCCCTGGCCCCCACATCCCCCCCCCAAAAAAAATATAGCCTTGTGAAATGCACCATTAATGCTTTGCAATTTTTTGTGTGTGCGTCTGGATGTGTCCTGATGAGTGCTTGTCTGTCTTACAGCTTATTATTACGAAGATGTCGAATCCGAGCCAGCTGTTGCTCGAAAAGGCTCGGGTGGCCCTAGCAAGGCTAGTGAGGAAAAAATTAGGAGTTACTTTCCAGAGACCTGGCTATGGTCTTTGACACCTGTCAGGTAGGAGTGCAAGGAGCCTATTTTAAGGTACCCAGAGGACATGCAAAGTGCTCGTAGAACCTGAAGTCTAGCAAACCGGTTTGTCAGAGCCTTAAAATCTGACAGATATTCAAATATTTTGTGTTCCTGTCAGTCAAAAGAAATGACCTCCTTCCATACAGAACGCTTCACTAGCAGGCATTGTTCCCTCTTTGTCATGCCTCTGACATTCAGTTAAACCTTGCCAGTGCCACCAAAATCTGTCAGGATGGAATCTGTGCAAGGAACAATATGGCCACTTAGAAATAAATCAGTCCAGCTGATGAACCATTTGGTCACCCTCTACTGCATTTTGAATGCTCCTCTGTTTTTTTTTTTTCTTTGTCTGTGGATGTGAGATTTTCTCTGAAAGGGAGATATCTGGCAATGCATATTGAGCAATCTCAAATGATTTCCAATTTGCTGCACAGTTGCTTACTTGGGAAGAAGTAATGGGGATTTCGTTGTTGATTCAGAAGTTAGTATTGGAGCGGGTTCAACGCCCAAAGAAGATAAAGTCAGGAGTTATTTTCCATCCACATGGTTGTGGAGTTTGCAGAGAATCAGGTGAGACCCTGAACTCAGAAAGAGCTGCTCAACTTAATTTCATCGGAAAACGGCCGTAGGAAATGTGTTTGTCCAGTGACAGTCTCAATGGACTGTGTGTGAATGAACAACACGTACCAGCAAGTAGCTTTCACTTGATGTAGTAAACTTTATGCCTTGAATGAATCCTCCCACAATGCTTTGGGCAGAAAGTGAGGTTGCTGCAGTTTGGATGTTAAGTCCTATGACATTTGTCTTAACTGCCACTAATAGGAGTGATGTCTTCTCACTAAGAGTAAGGCATGGAGCTTGTCTTCCTCTCTGTTGGGAGAAGAACACCTTTGTACTTGAAAATGAATGTAGTGGTAACAAAAATTAAAAGTGAATGTACTAAGCCTTACAATTACAAAGCATTCAAGGTAATACCCAAGGTTGTTGAAAAAAAAATTTTAGCTTTCAATTAGCTTATGCATTAAGTGTAATTTGTTTGCTTATTCTTCCTTACTCAACAAAGCATACCAAACATGTAATACAACAGTTTGATCTAGTTACAAAAGTGAAGACCAGGTTTAAATTTTAACATATGCTGCTAATGAAGACACAAGATTGGAATTTCTCATACCTATACCATGGAAACACTTCAACCAGTCTTTCAGTGTAAAAACAATTCTACCAGAGGGGCATGAAATAAAGAAAAACAGTTGGAAGAAAAACTAAGGAAAGGCCATATTTAGTTAGTTATACAGGTAGGCACCATAAGTCATGGCAACTCCATGTCCGTGGGCTGGATTTAAAAAGTTCGCCACCTCTATACACTTGCACTGGGGAGAGGGGAGTAACAGCTCCCTGTTTGCCTGTGTTTCTGTTGGCAACCATGGGACATTTTTGCCGCTTTTCAATACCACAAAATGAATACATTTCTTGTAGTAATGCCGAAGTCGAGGTGCCGTTGACGGTTCCACACACCATCACAGACTGGATTGCCAATGGACTTTGCACCAATGTTGAGAAAGGACTGGGCGTATCACCACCCGTAGTACTGAGAGCATTCCAGTCTTTCTTCCTCTCCATGTCCCTCCCGTACTCCATCATTCGTACAGAGAAAACTCCAATCAAGGTTACGGTGTTTAATTATTTGGATCAGTGCCTTGTGGTGAGTTGAAATAAACTACAATCATTTTGTGAGGGCCTTGAGGTTCCATATCTCATAAAGAGAAAATTGTCATGCAGTGTTGAAGTTTCCAGCAGTTGCCTTTGTGTCAGACATGTATGAAATTGCTACAGGATTACTTATTTGTCTCAAGGTTCTTTTGGGCGATAAAGTCAGTGAGGGCTTATCCACAGCTGGATTTTATTTTGTGAATTTCTATGGCAGTACTCTAAAATTTGACAACATTATGTGCATTGTAAAGTGGCACAATACAAATTTGTTTATGGTACACTTAATTTGGAAAAGAAAAGGTCAAACCCAAAGAAATAAATCAAATGACATCAGGGAACAGTAAATGATGCCATCTTTGTATGGCTAAAGGACTTCTCATGAAACTGTGTAACAAAAAAGTAACAGAAATTTCAGGATAGTGTTATTTACAAACATCTAAACAGATTATCTCAGAAAATCAAGTGGTTGCACTTACTTCTGCTTTCCTTACATATGTGGTTTGAACGAATTCTCTGGCCGCACTTGCATTATAAACGGGAAATGTTGAAGGCAGGGCTCTTCTGAGATACAGAGCAAGGACCATGTGTACTATGTTCAACTTCATATGTTCAGTTTGTATCTAGTTAGCCTGACATCATTCCAGATGATTTATCTGCTTCTATGATCAAACACACATTCGTACATTAGTTGGTACCTTTGATGACCATCTGAAATTCACGGAAATTTGAACGCTGTTGTGTGTTGTCCTGAAATGTTGCTGTTCATCCAGAGTATATGATTTATTGGAAAATTGATTACAATGGAGCTAAGACTACTGCACAATCAAGTTGCCATGTGGAGAGGGGACAACATCAAGGTTAATAAGTGTGAGGGTCACTGAGGAGTAGACAAGTGCAATATTAAAAGAAATGTAATTGACAACCATGATCAAGTAATTTTGGATTGCCTTTTTGTGACAAAATGTTATTTTTTTTCTTGAAGTACAGTTTGATGAAACTTAGTTATGAAGACTTATTAGGTACATATGCAAACTGTTTGGAAACTCTTTTTTCCTCAATGAGGATAAATGCACAAGTAGATTGTAATGGAAAAGTGAAGCATCTGAATTTTGTATGCCTCAACTAATGCATCACAGATCAGATTTGCATATCACTTGCCTCCTATGTAGTGGAGAGTTTTGGTTCATCGGAGACAGACGTGTGTTGCTTTGAGACAGTGAGATAGAATAACCACTTTTTTTTTTGCCCGATTATAGGTGTACTTGAATTTGTCCTTCGATAATCAAGATTATTTACTACACTGTCCTCTAGTCAGTAGACATAGTAGCATAACTTACCATTGAGTATTTGGTGTTGCATAAAAGGGCAACATGAAAAAAGAATTTTGTCACAAAAATTCACTGTGCGTCTGCCTTTTCCCTTATTCAAGGTCCGAGTCACCCTGGAAGAAAATGAAGGCTTTGTCCTCAGTGGATCGAATGAGTACACAGTAGCAGTACCTGCAGGAGAGGCTACCACTGTAACATACAAAGTCGCCGCTTTCGTTTTAGGTTCAATTCCGCTTCAAGGTAAACTTTTCGTGTAGGACCTCATAAGTTCATTTTTTTCTACTACAGATTGCTGGGTTTAGAATTTGTTGTGGATACTGTCACTTGTGCTGAGTGCATATCCTGAGAAAAGCTCAAATCAGGCTGAGAGGTTATAGAAAGTGTTTGCCATTGCTTGCCTGTCCTCTAAGGTGAAAAATCACCATGAATCTTTTGAACCTTGTAGAACACTATTGGAAGTTGCCCTTCCTTACAAGACATAGGTATCTCTCACATTATCACATAACACATATGTAATTACAAGTTATATAAATCTGTGGTACATTGTCACATGATGTTACATGTCATGTAGTTTTGCAGGGCATTGTTAAATTATGCATGTTGTCACGTCATTAAGATCTGTAATTGTCTCAATTCATATGTTGTTACAAAGCATATAGATCTGTACTTGTTACATTACATATTTCATTACAAGTCATAAATCTGTGTAGGTTGTGTTACGTGTTCTTGATTCTTACTGGTCCATTGCAACTAAGTTTAGAGTAAAATCAATGAATACTGGATGAATATAATATACATGTAGATCCACATTGTTTTCTTGTCTGCTATCTGACACCATTGGTGTCATGTTGCCTACAAGACGTGACTGTTTACCCGTTCTTGGGGTTTGTTTTCAAAGAAAATGCAATTATTTACCAAGTCAAACTTTTGTTTTCACCTTTTCATCAAAATCTCCCATTGTATGAATGAACAAGGTTAATCAGCTGCATCCAGGGTGCTCCCTTGTGCGTCGCATGCATTAACCCCCGATTGTGCATTGCCCTTCAATTTAAATACGCCGTTCAGTTTTGAATAACCTTCATTACACGTCATTTAGATACTGTATAGATCTGTTGTACATTGTAACACCATATAAGTTGTTACACATCATATAAATCTGTAATTGTCACATTAAATGTGTTGTTAATGAGTTATAGATCTGCACCTGTTACAGAACATACATGTCATTGAAAGTTATAATGCAGACGTCTGTATGTCAGCCAAGGTATGTTTTTACAAGTCATAGAGATCTGCAACTTTGCCACACCATATATGTAGTTAGTAGTCATTTAGATTTATGCCTCTTCTCATATGTTGTTGCAGCAAGTCATATTGATCCTAATTTTCACATCATGTGTATGTCGTGAAAAGTAATTTAGTTAAGTCGCTTGTACCTTGTCACATATGTATCATTACAAGTCATGTAGAACTGTATTTTTTTTTGTTTTTGCGAGCCATGATATAGATCTGAAGGATGATCTGAAGGATGATTGTGAATCTGATCACCCAAAGTACCTTTGCTCTTTTGTTCCATCGTAGAGAGAATCTCAATATGTTTTTGTTGGTTTCCATATACAGTCTCCGCCAAGTCCATCAAGTGATGATGAATTCCTTTGCGGTAACGAAGCCGTTGCAGGACCGGCTGGCTCTAAAGACGCTGTCAGGCGTGACCTCAAAGTGAAACCAGAAGGAGAACAGGAAACAACCACTGAGAGCGCATATTTCTGTTTAGAAGAAGACGAGACCTATAACAAACATGTTTCCCTCAAAATACCTCCTCAGCGTGTCCCTGGCACTGAGGTCGGTGAAATTTCTGTCACAGGTTAGCCACAGGTTACATCAAGGGAAATAACTCAACTGTTGGATGAGTAGTATCTCGTACCATAGCATGCATTTGCCCTCCTAATTAAACTTTTCTAGTATGGAAGTGGGTCTGTTGGGTAAAGCTAGGCAGTTTTTATAAAGATGGGTCAAACATATTTTGTTTTGAGAGGTAAGACACCATAAATTGCGCATAACTTCGTGCAGCACAAAGTTTGTCAGTGCACATGAAGAGAGGTTAGTTGGCGCAGAGCAGCATTTGGGGGACCGAAGTTGCAAATTTATTCCTATATGCTCTCGTTTCTTTGGTCAATATGAAGTGGTATTACAGTGTGGTGTTCCTGCTTCAACATTTCCATCTGGTGCCTGCAGAATGTGCAAAGCAGCATTGGTCTTATTCAATACAGTTTGCATTTGTGTCAGAGTGTAGCCGCCATTTCAATTTCAAGTAAAGCTAACTGCCTTTGACATTACCCCTGCAGGTGATCTAGTCGGAAATACTCTCAGCAATGTGGAGAGCATGCTGCGAATGCCGTATGGATGTGGTGAGCAAAACCTGGTCAGTATGGTCCCTAACATCGTTGCCCTGCAGTACCTCGAGTCTGTCGGTGAGGCCACCCCCGAAATCACAGCGGAGGCCAAGAAGTACATCTTGAGTGGTTACCAGAGGGAGCTGAATTATCGTCGTTCTGACAACTCCTATGCCGCATTCGGCGAAAGCAATCCAAGTGGTAGCACGTTCCTCACTGCCTTTGTGGTCAGGACTTATGCTCACGCCCAGAAGTTTGTGGATGTAGATGAAGAGGACCTGTATGTGACCATACAGTGGCTTCGTAGCATCCAGAATGAAGATGGTTCTTTCAGAACTGTCGGTTACCTTGCACACAAGGCAATGAAGGTATGTACTGTAAGCTCTGATCATTGATATCCTGCAGCTTTCCTAAATCATGTTTAGGAAATGAATGGATTTGAATCGTACAAATACCAACAACCCTGAAAGTCCTCCCTAAAATTACTTCTGGAGATGTAGATGGGGTCCAGTATTTTCCTAGCTGTTTTCAAAAAAAGTGTCCTTGATTCTCACCCAAAAGGGAATAAAAATGCACGTAAGATCAACTTGGATAGGAACGATAAAATATCTGTGAAAAAGATAAATAAAAGCAGGTGGGAGATGACAGATAATGTGATATCAGTGCTTCGCCAAAGTAGGAACACACTCTATACTTAAAAATTCTTCCAGAAATGAAGTTATTACTTACGTATTCATCCCCCCTGACACCACCACTTCTTCTTTTCCTTTTCCAACCGAAATCATGAAATGTATTTTGTAATCATGTTGCGACTATTTAACTGTATGCGAAATGCGTTCTGTAACTCATGTTTCCTTTCTCTGTCCTGCATGTGTGTCAACCTGATCAGTTATTGACACTGCTCAAAAAGGACCAAAAGTTTTTCCAAAATCTTTCTCCTCAGGGAGGCGTTAATAACAACGTTACCCTTGCTGCATACATGGTTGCAACTTTCCTGGAAGCTGGTTACGATTCTCAGGTAAGTCTCGTCCATTTAGCCAAGTACGACATGCTTCGTTTTACTCTTTTTTTTTAACGACTGTGATTGATATGGAATGTTGGAACTGAATCAACACAGAGTTCTCCTCTAAGAAATGGAATCAAAGTGATACTAATATTTTCAGTTTCGTGTTATATTTGCAAGCTTTGTATGGGACCTTGAAAATGCTTAAATATGTCACTTTCAAGATCTTATTAGTGCTTGAAGTTTGTTCCTTTGCATCTAAGTTCTTGAAAAGTACTTGAACTTAAGTGATTCAAAATATTCATTTTACTTAATGTTTATCTGCAACAAATACCTGTAACCAAGACCAGTTTTGTTCGCTGCCAAACTCAAGTGTGAGTGAGAATTTTCAAAGATACTTTTGCAAGTTTTTTTTTTTTTTTTTTTGAAGTGGTTTGATGTCCTTGAAAAAACAAAAGTTGTGCCTTGAAAAGATCTTGAGAACCTCTCGATTTTTATCATCAGAGAAGCATGAATCCTACCTGTATTTGTAGTTAGTAGCGACTACCAGATGTTTGTGCCATATTTACAGATTCTTGGTCCAGTGTAATCCACATCACGCAATGAAGTAACAGTATGCACCTGATGTTGCATTAAATCAGGATGTGCCGTCATTATTCCTGCATTTTCAAAAGTGCACTAAAGGCCTTGCAGTTTTGAAAAGCTATAAAGCTACCATTCCATTTCGTATTTGACTGAAGTACGTTTCATGAAATGGCCCATTACAGAAATACACACTTCTAAATACCCTGTGTGTGGCCCTTTGGTCGGGTTTTCAAACTGCAGACAGGAAATGAGAACAATTGATCAGAGGACTCAAAGAATCAACGTTACATGCATGGCTGCACAATTGCTGTCGAAATCTCCAAGGGGAGTTTCTTGACGTGAAGTATAAAATTGCCAAAATTACGTTAAATCTTAATCAATCTCCTCTCTACCGTAATTAGCACAAAGTTGTGAAATTTCTCCTGAAAGAAATGTGAGGCAGATGTTTTTTTTTTTTTCTGGTTGGTGTTGTTGGAAGGGAAAGTGGTAGATCATGATAAAGGCTATGTTTGTGGCTTTTTTTTTTTTTGCATGAAACAGCACTTCTGCTAGCACGTTAAATATTAACTTCACCATATCATATTGACTTTCATCTGTGTGACATACCTTCAGATTCGATAATTTATTTAAGCATTGTTTTCTTTTGAGCTTCTAGTTTGAAATTACACAAAGTTTTTGAGAGATTGCATGCTTACATTTGTTCAATGCAGGCAAATTAATGCATATTCATGTAATCATAGTTTGACCATATACATGTACCCATACTTCACATTGATAATGTTGAATGTGTGTCGTTTAGACTAGAGACGCAACTCTTTTCTGTGAATTTTCCAAAGCTTTATCTTTTTTAGTGTATGAGCAGCTACACATGCACTGCATGCCATTTAAGTGCTGTGGTACTATGTTGGTAAATTAATGCATTTTCTTATAATGATGACTTGTGTATACATAAACCATTGATAGCTTGGAGTGAAGTATGCAATGACAGAGATGTCATCTGCAAAGTTAATGCAATTTTTGTGATCTGCAAGAGAAAAAAAAGCATTCTGTATGACCTTCTTGATACGAGAGTTACTGCTATACGTCACAAAAACCGTTGCTCCTTACACTGAGGCAAACTTTTGTGACTGTTCATGGCCACAACTTACCTCCACAGTATGTCTCCTTTTTCAGGATAAGACAGTCGCGGCTGCCCTCGCTTACATTGATTCTCGATTGGATACCTTGGAGGATACATATTCGATGGCTCTGCTGGCATATGCGTATGCTCTGGCCGGCAGCGATAGGTTTGACGATGTCTATGAGATGCTGCAAGAGGTGGCTGTTGAATCAGGTGGGAGACTAAAACACTTTCCATTTAGCTGGTTACATTCTCAGGGTATCAAGTGTACATAGTGGAGCAGCCTTCCTCCACATTTTGCCCTTTGATGATTCCTTTGTATGGTGCAGATGGCTCTATGTATTGATTACCTTAGCGATATGGTTAAAGTTAAAAAAAAAAATTCAGGAAGCCTCTCGAGCTCACTGGGGACCCCATACTGTGTTGACAACTCGCAAACACTCGCTAGATTTGGTTTGTCATTTTGGCAAGTGTCAAAGTGTGTAATGAGGCAGGGATGAGCCGATCGACCCCCCAGTTAGAGTATTCTGCATCCAGGAAAACTAATTGATAACCCTTTCTGACCAATGAGACTGTAGCCCTCAGTTTTGTTACTTTCCCTTTCTTCAGACTGAAATGGGTGGCAGACTAAGTCGAGTTTCATAGTCTAATAGCTCCACTGAGCAACCTGATGCAAACAAGATTCGAAACGGGCAACAGGAAAGCCAGATTTCCAAATAATCCCCTCATAAGCACTCTGAACAGCTTTGCTGAACAAGAAGTTCTGAGGTCCTAGAAAAGTTTCAAGTTGTTTCCACGTGGGTCAGAAGGAGGGGACCTACAGCACGCAAGACATACTCTAACCACCAAGCCAACTCTCTGCCATCTTTTTTCTTTGTATGGGGGGTCTAATTGTTTTTGTTGGTATATGCCAGTTACACATAAGACCTTGCAGTTATCTCTTTTGTCGAGAAATGCAAGAGTTGAAAAAAGTTTCTTCTCAGTTTGTAAAAATTGACCCACAGAATCAGGACAATCTCAAAAAGTGAAAGGTGTTGAGTGGATGCCCTCCCACCTTTTCCTTCCTTGTAAAGAAAAGTGCAAATATGCACATAATGGATTTTGAAGCTTTTTTAATATTTCATCGAAAATCCTGCTGATGAGTCGAAAACTTTTGTGACATTTTCGCGTCCCACGTTACAAAGAATATCCAAACGATTTTCTTCAGTGACGAAACTTAAATGCTGTCCATCCACTTGCCCTCAGTGTATAAAAACAAGTGTGCCTTATGTTGAACCTTACCAGCAGAAACAAAACGAAAAAGTGTGAAGTTTAAAAATGTGCTGTAACCACAGGTATCCAGAGATTGGTTATAACATGTGACATATATCAGCGAGGTCAGTGTTTGCACTATGGAATTGCAACTGAGAGGGAGATCTCTCTCTCAAAAGAGAACTTTGTAGAGGGATTTTCAAAATCAAGAAGGGAGTAGTCACTTTGTTAAGATTCTGTCGCCATTTATTGTGTCTTTTTACAGCTGCGACCTCAGCTGTAGAAAAGTGTGCGGAAAACTCTGGCGCAAAGTTGTATTTGGGCAGGATTTTGCCAAAAAATGCAGCATTCATGCAATCCTCTGCCTCCGTGCAAACACTGCTGGGATGGTAAAGATGGAGGAGTGTGAAGCATATATTACACGGTTTGTGCTGCTCGTGTATTTGATTTCAAACCTCCAGAAGTGATAATTAGACTGCATAAATACACATTTGGCTGGTATGGTCTCAATTTTAGGCAGTAGCCAGTTTTATTTTCACGGTTATGTTCCTCTAGAAGTGCATGTCTCACCTACGCTTAACTTTCACAGAGGGAACGAAGCATTGGGAAAGTAATCGAGATCTCCCTGAGTATGCTAGCTACTACCAAGACTCATCCAAGGCTCAGAATATTGAGATGACAGCTTATGTTCTCAGAGCTATGGTCTTCAAACGAATTCCAAATTTGGAAGTAGAAGGCAGCGTCATCGCCCGCTGGCTGGTCTCCCAGAGGAATCCAAGAGGCGGTTTCAGCTCTACCCAGGTATACACAGATTGACCACACCAAAAAATGTCATTTCTACTACATCTTTGGTGGAGTGCCATAATATAGTAAATGATGGCCTTGAGTACCACATGATGGATTTGCTAACTTGAACACATTAAAAAGATATAGTCCAGGCGATTCCCACCTCCTGCTCCGAATGAGGAATTATCAATAGTGACCATGCAAGGCAGTTCCCAGTAAAACAATATCCACTTGGGCCACTAAAACATTCAAATTGTAAAGCATACAAGAGAAATAAAGGAGACTGCCACTGGCATAGCCTAGAATCATGGCATGATAATCAAGTTGCCCAGTGGTTTTGCTTGTTCTTGCCACTGTGCAACTCCCTTGACATAGGGTCAGTCAGCCCTATGACAAAATTACCTCAGTTTCAAACGTTTGGTATCTGAACAGGTGTTGATGTGTTGTTTCAAATTTATATGGATTTTTTCAAGAAAATGTTGAACATTGTCTGGCCTATTCTTTTGAAGCAGAGATGGGTATTAATGAGTCAGTGTTCCTATCTTTTCACGCATTTGTTAAAGAAATGCACTGGTGTGTAGTCAAGAGCTTAACACCTACTAGTTCAGTTAAGAAAGAGTACAAAATTGAAGTAGGACATAGGCAATTTAAAGTATTTAACTGAATATTCTATCAGGGATTGTATTGATTCCCTGACACCAAACATTAGTCTAAGTCCGGTTTTGATAGTCTTTGGACGTTCCAATGATTCCATCCAACCCCATCTTGGTGGGGGTTCTCAACCAAGGGGTAAGTAACCTCCGGGATGGGGGGTGATTTGGTATCTCATAGAGATAGTTTTTTATACTGTCAAGTATCTTTTATATGTTCCTATTTTAGTCCTGTAAGATTACTTTTAGTACTATGATCTATCACTGGCACTAAACAGTTGTGCGATAACGGAACCAAACCCATTTTAGTGCACAGTTCACACACTACGTAAGTCATTAACAGAGCTGTTGCAAGTGCTGCACTGGGGTTAAGACTTTTGATTTATCTTAGCACGAGGGGAGGGGGGATTCCTAGCGTGGCCGATGGGAAGGTACAAAATGGGACAGAAAAGTTTAAGAACCACTGGTATAGTAAGAGAGAAATTCTGATCATATGGTGTATTCACAATATCAAAAATATTGTGTAAATGTATGCTTTTGGTCATGATTATGCTAAAAATTGACCCCTGACCAAATGATCAAAGAGGAGCTATTTGTTCAATAAATTCTCCAGCATGATTTTCTATGCAGTACTTCCCCCTTGTTATTTCTAGGACACTGTCATTGGACTGACTGCCCTGGCAGAATTTTCTGCCCTGGGCACCAGCGAAAATTCTGACCTAACACTGACCATGAACATCCGTGGAGGATCTACATTGCAGTTTGATGTTGACTATGACAACCGCTTCATCGTCCAAAAGGGCTCCTTCGAAGATTTTCCTGCTGAAGTAAGCGTCAGTGCAGAAGGACAAGGCTGTGCTCTGTATTCGGTAAGTACACAGTATTAAAATGGACCTACCCTGCATGAATTGTCAGTTCCAATGTTGTGACTTGGTGTCAAATGGAAGTCATTTACTGTCAAGGAAGGTATGGTTTAAGTCTGTTTCATTGTCTTTGAGGAAAAGATGCTTGAAGTTGAAGGGTTAAAGAAATTGGCATATTGAACCAGTTTATAGTAGGACATACCTGCTGGCATGAACGGACACAAAGTTCATCACAAATGACCCAGTAGATGACAATACAACTGCAAAGAGGTTTGCTGTTGCCTGGAAATGTCAGCAACCGAGAGACTTGGAATGTTACCATAGCAACTATACACAGTTTTGTTGCCCTGCATATAAGTTCGAATTGTCATCAAGCCTAAGGCTGAAGTGCATAGATATGAGAAAGAAATGCACAGAGATAACATGTCATGTCATCTGCAAAAATTACTACCCACCTGATCTGTTACCCAGTTTTGTCGCACATTTCATACCAAAATAGTGTAGTCGTAGTGAGAAGAGGAACACTGTGGGGTATGTCGGATAGTGAGCAACAGAGGAACAATAGCACTAATTGTACTTACAACAACTACAAGACCACTGACATGTCACTGATCCTTAAGTAGTTGGAGATTTTGTATCCTTTTTGTTTGTGAAAGGACTATGTGTTTCTTTTCTGAAGAAGAACTCTCATATTTTCATCGCTGTGTCTTGCTAGATAAGTTGCTAACTTGGGTTTTTGAAATACTTTCCTTTATGTTGATAAATTTGAGTGCAATGCATTGACCACAAAGTGAAGAAACAAACAAGCGAAGTGAAGAATAATTATGTGATGACTTACTTAAGTATTTTATCAAGAGATAGACACTTACTGGAAGCCAGGAAAAGTGAAGCTGCACAAAGAAAAAAAAAATGAAGATGTGAAAAAAATTGTAACACATCCTTTTACAAGATTTGTGATAAAAGAAATGAGGCCCTGGACTGGTAAAAGCAGACCTGCATTTTTAATCATTATTAAAGAATTCTACTTAAAGAGACAGCACAGATAAATCAGTTCATCAGACATTTTTCTCATTTCTCTTTTACTGTGTTTCCTGGAGGTTGGTATCATATGCGCTAGAAGTACTGTGTCAATTTGTCCCTGTGGGCACAGATTAGTGTGAATAATTGGCTATTATTTCCACCATCATCCACAGAAGTGACAGTCTTGTTTCTCTCTACCTGAAACTTGTGGAATATGGAAGTAAGCGCCCAGAAGGACATGTCTGGTCCATGCTAGTGCCCCAGAAATGAAATAGTCCTTGACTGCATAAGCATCAGTGACGTCATAGATAGAAATATCCTCACTGTCACATGACGGACCAAACAAAATACAATGAAATCTAGATGAAAGGATCAAATGTAGGTTCTCAATTTTTGTAATGTTTTTTTTTGCATTAGATCTCTGGTGACTACTACATCAAGAGAGACAAACAGACACTGGATCCATTCACACTGGATGTAAAAGCCAAGGCTCAAGAACCAAAGGCAAGGAAGAGACGAGACGCCCACGAAGGTGAGGAACACGAACACGAATATGAAGAAGAGGAAGCAACCTGCGAAAAATTTACCATCTCCGTCTCAGCAAGGTAACAGAATTTAATCTTTTGCTTGACCATTAGGGATGTTGCAGGGAATGTGGCCATCTGCTGAAGGCCTAACTAATCATCACTTCTACATCCTGCTGCATACACAAATAAATGTTTCTTGTCACCTAGAAGCTAGTTTTGAGTTTCATCACATGTTTTTGAATTGAGCGGAATGTGCATAAAAGAGTACATGATTGAAAAACGCTCATTTTAGATTTCTGGTATTTGAATCCGTCACCACTGTGAATGCAAAATGCTTCATGTAATAAACCATTAATGTACAATGTAAGTGTACGTGAAATTGTGTGTACGATAATTGATAATAAATTAATACTTTGTAGGAAATAAACACTTTCATTGTTTTATGTTTAACATTAGTGCTAATTCATAGGCACACAGCTAGTGCCAATCCAGCTGAACAAAAATGGAAATTTTGTAATTACTGGATGCGAACTTGTGATGCTAATTATAAGCATGGTTATACGCTTCCAAATGATCAGAATTAATCAATTATATTTGTGCTTCTGCACTATGGTAGTCTCTAGTTTTTCAGGTCTAATAGTGTGACACATCTCTCATCCCTGACATTTTCTCTTGTTAACAGATATAACGGTGAAGATGGTGCATCCAACATGGCCATTATCAACTTCCGTCCCGTTTCAGGATTTGTCTTTGACAAAGAATCACTCGAAGCAATGCTTGAGAAGTATTTTTTTGTAAAACGATACGAGATCAATGAAGACATCATAACTTTCTATTTTGATGAGGTTAGTCAATTTATATTGTCATTCTAGTCAGGGATCCCATTATGGTTGTATGGTATACCAGTGCCCAATTTTATACCGGTTTTTTTGGGCACTGGTACTACTTGGTAGCAGTTAAAATCATCCATTACTATTACCAGTACCACCATGGTATGTTCTCAAATCCACCTGGTACCAGCTTGATTTGTTGGAAATGGTACCATTCCCTCAAAGCAAACATTTAATATCCTTGAAATGTGCTGTTAATTCTCACATTTCTTTTCTCAAATTGTCTAAAGATATGATGCTGCCAATGAGTAAAAAGTCTTAAAAGACATCGCTGTTTTGTTGTACCCTAACCATTGTCTGAGCCTAACACAAATGATCTCAGCTAAACTATCTCAACATATCAGACTGTTTCATAGATGAAACTCAGACTTGATGTAAACAACATCTGCCCACAGGATACAACATGTGCTTCAGACTTACTAAAATCCAAAACACCTGTTTCTGGTAATATTACAAGTGTCACAAAGATACCTAGTGTGTGTTCAACAAATGTTTTTTGGCCTTAACAGTCAAAACATTAATTTAGTTAGGCAAACAATATTCACAAAGATAGCAGATATCCTCACGAACTACCATACTTCAAACTAGAAGCTAGCTATTTACACACTGGTGAAGCCGAATGCAACTGGTGGCATCTTTGCTCTGTATTAGAAACTAAGCAGTTCTGCTTTCCCGTACATATGTACCTAAAGCCAGCAAATTAGTCCTTCACTGGTTGCTCCCTGCCCTGATGTTATTCTGGTGTATATATGACTTTCACCTACTTTCAATGTCACATTGGTAAGATTAAATACCTTTGTGACAGTCCTTTGAGCCAGATTTTTACCAGATTCGTATAATCACAAATAGGAAGTATCTTTGTGTAAAGTTATATTTAGCTGTTTTTTGGTGTTACTGTAGGATTACTCTGTATCAATCATACAAAGTTTTGCGGTATAAGTTACCAATCTGTTCTGTACTGGATAATTTATCTAACTGAGTACCCTTAGCACGTACGTGCCTAGTGTTACATTAGTGGTTGTATTTCAAGATAAAGCAGGTAGGTAATTTTGTCAACTTTCAACAAAACAGCTTGATACATGCCGTACATCAATACTGTGCTACATTTGTTTCTTGTGTCCTTTCTTCTTTTTATGATTAAACATTAACAGTCAGTAATTGTAGAAATGTATGCCACTTCCACAATCCAAACTCACTTTGCAGACAGTTTGCGTACATAGGCCTACGCTTAAATTTTTCCAACTGATATCGAAGGTAGGATAGGCTCAACATAAGAATCTTGTGGAAACATTTGTTAGCATTTCTTTCTTATAACTTAAAGACAAATACTCATCACCCCAGACAGTTTCAATTCTCCCAACCACTCCCGTCTACATCAATCGCAAAGCCTGTGTAAAATTCTTCCACATGTGTAATCAAATCAGTGGATCCCTGTGTACACTGTGTATAAATACGAGCAACTCTCCTTCTTTGGAATTTGCTGTCAATCAAAGAGTAGAACCAGTTTAAAATTCTGCTATCCGGAAGCCACAAATAAAGCCTGGAGTGATGAGTTACTTCTTTTTCAAAATGTTAATAATGCATAAGAAGTAACTTAAACAAAAGGAATAAGTTACTTTTACTAAAGATTGAATGTGGATGGATGATTTGTAGTACACGTTTGAGTGAATTTATTCATGAATTATTTTTCATCATAAAATTTTAGAAATGCAGGTGTCTGTCTGAACGAAAGTATCGGTACTAGAGTTTGTATCAGTTCTGAAGTGCCAAAGTCACCAATAACGGTTTTTCTGGTACCGCCCAACCCTAGATCACATTGAGTTGTTTCATTCAATAGATCAAATTTTTCTAATCAAAGAAAGGCATTGCTATTAAGTTACATATCTTTGCAGTATCCCTTTGGTTCTTTGTAATAAGAATGATAATTGCCAAAGAAGACGGTTCCTCCATTAAAAGTAGCATATCTAACATGTACAGAGGTATGATTATTTCACAAAAGTTAGCTTTGATCTACATGTTGACCTCCAGCATGTATGTGGTCACATTTTCAGTTCCCATATTTTTATCATCACGTTATGCGTTCTTTTTCTGTTCACAATACGCCCCGAAATATCGAAAGTGGAGCTTACCAGATTCATTCAGTGTGTTACATCTGGCAGCAAGGACAAATGGCATTGTTTGAAGATCATGTCCGATCTGACAGCGAGGATCTATCACTGTAGCAAATGTGTGTTTGGGAAAAACATTTGAAGACCTTCCAAACTTTTGCAAGTCAGAGATATTGTTTTTAAGTCCTAGAAAAGCCATGGCAATTTTCGTTCTTATCTTAAAAATTTTTTTAATTGGCGTTGTTTCTTTTTTTACTTGTAATATCGACATGTCTTCTCGAGATCATAATATCAAAGTAATTATTCTCTTCACCTGTTATTTTACCTGCTTGAAACTTTTGCTGTTATAGTTAAAAAGTTTGTCAGACTGCATGGGGTGGGGTGTAGGTCATGGAAATACTTAATTTGGTCCTACAGTAGGGACTGTGATGAAAATTGGCCTTCCCAGAGAGTGTAGGAACCATATATCGTTCCGGTCTCATCTTTCAGGGGTGTATTACTGCTCTCAGGAGGTATTCAAACCGTTGCTTTGAGACACAGAAATGACTTCCTACTTTCCTCGGTTTTGTTTCACAGATCACAAATGACAACGTTGAATTCGAGTTCGACGTGACCAAGGAGTTTGATGTGGAGGATGCCAAACCTGCTTTCATGAACATCTTAGATTACTATGAGAATGGTATGTCATACATGTCCACAGTCAGCTGAGTTATAGTTTGCTTTCATTTAACATTAGTTACTTATCCTTTATATTTTTTACCTTTAACCTTTTTTACTCCAGTCCCTTTTCAATTTAGCAAGGATGGTCTAGCCACAAATTTAGCTTGGATATGTTGAAGAGTAAGTTTATCCAACCATTCTGGTGATACTTCGATTCAGTTCCCATGTGTGGTTCTCAAGATATTACCAGTTGAAGTTACCCCCTTTTCCACCAACTGTGAACTTGAGGCAAGCAGGAGTGACATCATCTCCTCACATGGCTGAATAGTCTTTTGTTTTCTTTATAATTGAATTTATTATTTCGACCTTGAAATCAATAGGTGGTCAGCTTAGGTACGGCTTATGTGAAGGTCGCAAAACTCTCATGCCCATCATACATTCACATTATGAGAGCACTAGATATTGAAGTATTAAATTTGGTGTAAAGTTTAGAGAAAAACATAAAATGCTTTATCAATGTGGGGAGATGACATCACTCCTGCTTGCTTCAAGTCAACTGTTGGTAACAAATGTGGCAACTTCATCTGCTCATATCTCCGGAACCACACATGAGAATTAAATGGAAGTTTCATTGTAATGGTCAGATTAACTTACTCTTCAACATATCAAAGCTATATTTGTGGCTGGACCATCCTTTCAGGTCTCATGAGCATTGCAATCTTCATTCCCTATGGAGAAAACCAGACTGTTAGGAGTCCAATTCTTTGAGCCAAAAATCTTGGAAAAAAAGGAGAATCCAGGAGCAATCACAATGCTATCATGACTGAAAAATATGGGGAACAAATTCCTATTTCAATTGACAGAGTAGGACAGAAACAAATCCTTAGTGCTCATATTGATGTAATAGATTTGAAGCTAACACAAAAAATTAGAGCAATGGCCTTTGAGGAATTTTTTCAATCATGCAATAGTTGGTCAATGTAGATAGGAAAGACCCAGGGGCATCAGTTTTAGCTATAAGTGCTCTCAAGTAACAATAGTCTGCCATATGAATTGTAAGAGAATTCTTTCCCCATGGGCCATGCAATCTGTCCATCATGAGTGTTTTGACACTGTCATTCAATTACCACTGACAAGATGTCCGCCCTAAATGTTAACATTACCTAGAATAACCCACCCACAGAAAAAGACACAACAGTCCTTCAATTTTCTGCACTGGAGCATGTAAGACTGAAACAGCTCCTCATTCAGTTAGTGGAGAAAATTATATTGCTATACCCAAGCAGAGCAACCAGTAAATAAGGCTATGGATCCATGTTGTCAGGCTTAGTGCAGCCTGTATTCTTTCTTTTATTTGCAGCTTTTATCCTGATAGCCACTCATTTTATCATACATACCTTTGCTAAAACTTCTTGATTGTATGATTTGTGTGCAAGTTAATGCACACAAGAAAGGGTTAACAGTGTATTTCCATTCTAACCAATCTAGTATAAATTTGCGTTTCTTTCCGACCAGCTGTTGGTGTCATCAGGGGATATTTTTTGGAGTTAGTAGGTAACCAATGTTATTGTGTTTGGTGGTTACATCAAATGGTCCATCTGCCAGCTCCATTGACATCAGGAAGTGCATGAATTATAATGCATTGGTCAGAGTGTAAATGTACAGAGATAATGCCGCGGCCGTGTTAATTTACACGGTGGCTACTGCAGTATATTCTTGGTGTATTTGGGTGTCACAGCATCTGCAAAATTTGGCTCCTGAATTATAACTCAAAAATGATAAGCTCAAATACATTTCTCAGTAAACATGAATTTTTACTGTATTTTAACCTTTGTATGTACCATAGAAAATATAAATATTAATGAGGTGTTTTTTTTTTGTTTTCTTTCTGGCATTTCCATAGAAAACACTAATCAACCACCTATGTGGCATTTTGTCATCTTTTTGTAGGCTTGAAGGTTGCAGAAGAGTTTGAATTTGTTTGTGCTGATGATGTATTAACATCTTCCCCATCAACGACTTACACCACTCCGCCATCACCCTCAGGATTTGCATCTTCCTCGTCAACGATGACACCGGGTGAGACTGAAATGACGGATTCAGTACTAAAAAACAAGCAATCACTGATTGCTGGATTTGAAGTAACTTGATTATGACTTATTGTGTTCACACATCAGGAACAATAGGATCATGCAACATTAATTGTGTTCACACATCACGGACAATAGGATCATGCAAAGGTACTTGTGTTCCTACATCAGGAATAATACGATCATGCAAAGTTAAATTGTGTTCACACATCAGGAACAATAGGATCATGCAAAGTTATTGTGTTCACACATTAGGAACAACAGGATCATGCAAAGTTAATTGTTTTCACACATCAGGAACAATAGGATCATGCAAAGTTAATTGTGTTCTCACATCAGGAACAATAGGATCATGCAAAGTTAATTGTGTTTACACATCAGGAACAATAAATAGGATCATGCAAAGTTAATTGTGTTCACACATCAGGAACAATAGGATCATGCAAAGTTAATTGTGTTCACACATCAGGAACAATAAATAGGATCATGCAAAGTTAATTGTGTTCACACATCAGGAACAATAGGATTATGCAAGTTAATTCTATTTTCACACCAGGAACAACAGGATCATGCAAAATTGAGTGTGTTATCAACTAGTTCACCAGAAGAACCATTCAATGCGAGGGCTGGGATCATTAATGGGATTTTCGTTTTGGTAGTCTTCATTTTCTATTGGCAACCCTTTTTTCTGACCATTGGGGCTGGCATCATCGTGTTCTCCATTCTCTCCAACCCTTCTCCACAGACTTCGATGAATGCACCATCCCAGACGTCTGTGGAGGGCCAGAGTATCAATGTGTGAACTACCCAGGAACCTATGAGTGCATCTGCGCCGACGGGTATGCACTGGATGAAGATGAAGAAAACTGTGTTGGTGAGTAATCTGTCATCATGTAAGGTATACCTCAAAGTATACCTCAAAGTATACCTCAAGGTATACCTCATTGTAAATTGTTATATTTTAAGGAATAGGTAGTGCAGCATCCTTAAATCTTGCCTCTGAAGCTGTGGAAACTTGTCGGAAGGGGTAGAAGTAAAAGACAAAAACAGATGAAAGAGGCGATAAGACAGAAGTCTTAAAAAAGTCAGAGGAGATGTCTGTCTTAATTGAAGACATGAATTTAAGTGCCATGGTACATAACCAAGGATGAACACACATGAGAACTTATTACATTAAACATAGCACAGCATGAAAGAATGAGAAACATTTACAAGGGCGAGGAAAGTAGCACTGCATTATAATGTCACCTTCTGCAAATCAATGTTGAGGAGTAGCCTACATACTAGCCTCGTGTTTGTGCATCCC
Organism: Stichopus chloronotus; assembly: GCA_021234535.1. Lineage (NCBI taxonomy): Eukaryota > Metazoa > Echinodermata > Holothuroidea > Aspidochirotida > Stichopodidae > Stichopus > Stichopus chloronotus. Next base: position 10,344,412 of record CM037836.1, read on the forward strand.
TGCAAGGTGCACCTCTGCTCTGTTAAAAGCATTCTGTCACAGAATTTTTTTTGCAAATCACAAGAATAGTAAACTGTGAAAGCCCAGAGTATTGAAACCAGCTGAGGAATGGAAGCAAGTTACGCTGGCACTGATTCTGGCCCAACATTTGAGTTTTTAAATAAATTTATCTCTGACCAATTAGTAAACTTTTCATTAATTATTTCACCCACTTTGCTTGGGTGTTTCAGCACTATATTTTTATTAAACCATGAGTTCATTTATTTCCTGGCAGAAGTGCCATCTTGCCCGATGTGTAGTGGAGAAGGATTCCCCCTTGGAGTTGACGAACTTATCTGTGCCTCTGATTCAAGTGAGTTTATTGGTTTGTTTTTCAGTGGTGTGTCATTTTTCTTCATGATCCATCAGTAATCATGTTTAGGGGTTCTCCATGTGAGAAAAGTGACAAAAGCTGATTTCATATTTGATGTAGAATGTTAAAAATGATTGCCAGATAAAGTTGTCACTTTGAAATGTTTAAGTTTCCAATATGACTTCAGTAGTGTTGCCTTATACATTATCAAATCACCAAATATTTAGGAGACCAACTTTGGTTTGTTAGCCAATGTTTTTGACCACTGGTATGACTTACTTCTGACATCACTGTTTCTATCCACACCTTTTAACCTTTTTTTTGTTCTTTGCCACCTCCATGCAACCAAAACCATGAGGGCTTTGTACTGACAGGAGTCAACGAAGTGAATTCGCTGACATCCTTTTTTTAACGTTTACTTATCACAACTGATGAATCATGTCTCACTTTCAGTGTCCAAGATTTGACTGGCTGTCCTCCAGCCAGATGGAGGGATTGAGGGGGGGGGGTGGAGGCTGGGTAGTTGGTGAGTCATGGAACAGAAATACAAATTTGTAAGAATTATTTAGTCGCTTTGGCTTTTCAAACATGTGGCAACGTAACCAGCTTTCTTTTCGTGTCTTCTTCATGCTACTGTAGTACGTGTGATGAAGGTTCGTGGTGACGGGTCATTCCGACCTCTGAATGACCTCCTACTGAACGAAGACATTATAGAACGAATATACTATGATGTTGAGATGAACGAGGCCTGCACTTGTGATGTCATTTCCAGTGGTAAGCCCTTCCCATGGCATTCACTTATGCTTCTGCCAGAATATAGGGCTATGTAACCTTTCACTCTCAGTTGGCGGAAGAGTGGCCTATCTCAGTTATTACTGGAGGACTCAAGAACTGTTTTGGAGGGGATTGGTGATTCTGTGTTAGCTTATACAAAATCGCAAGAGTTGTCCAGGTGTAGAAATTTTTGAGAATTCATGTTATATGTAAATGACGTGTCAATTACAATTCAACAATCGAGACAGAAGAAAGCTGTTTGGTGCCGATGATAATTGTAACCCTTACATTCATTCTGGCATGTGTGTTTGTATGTTTGTACCTACGGACGTTGCCTTAGCCTGTACTGAGTTGCTGGCGAGAGAGAGATTTATACATCCGTTCTCACTAATGCAAGGCTCGTAACTGACATAGCTGCCTTGAAATTCCAAGGCTGTGAAGAGACCTGCCTTCCTGATAGCTAGAGTTCACCTTCTCTTCAAGCAATCATGTGCTTCATGCAATCATCTGACACGCGAATTGCAGTGACTTCGTTACAGGGAACTTTCTGCCGTACCTTGTAAAGCATTGAGTCTGAGCATGTGCAGAGTATATTCGGGTGTGCGCTTGTATTGTAGCAATTTCTGAAGCATGAACAAAAGAATCTCATGTCTTCCGAGAGACTTTCTATATATTTCCTTATATATTTCTGTACATACGTCTTCAGAAAAACAACAAGTGGGATTGTTTCATTAATGTAAGGGTTCAGGAAGCTGCACCAAAGCAAAATTCAATGGCGTCCTCACTCGGTGTGTAATGTCGACTTGTGTGTGTTTGTGACACCTACCTTGTACACAAGATATCTCAAGAATGGAAGCTTAGACAGATGTCGTATTCGGTATGTAGGTATACATTATAGTGAACAAAAGGCCTATTTGGAGGTCAAAGGTCATGTTGGGTCAACAGGGGTCAAATTTGAAAACCTTGCACACACAATAGTGGGAAGGAAAGCTTGGACAGATGTCATACATAGTATGTAGGTGTACCTTATGGATTACAATTGATTACGTTCTTTTTGGTGGAGGTCCAGGGTCATTTGTAGTCAATAGGGGTCAAAATGTGCTAATTTCTTATTGCAATATCTTAAGAAGGAAAGCATGGGCAGATCTTACGTTTGTTTTGTAAGTTATTGAGTACTAGAAGTCTAGTTATGGTGGAGGTCAAAGGTCATTTGGGGTAGACCTATCACCTCACGTAATTTGCCAGATTCAAAATGCTCATAATTGAATCATCAAAAGCTCTATCCCTTTTGGCCTGCTGGTTAAGTATTAGTGGTATTTTAGTATTTTTAGCAAACCGCAGGACATTCCAAGTCCAATTACAGCAAAGAAACACAGAATACATGTTAGTGCTTACATTGCATTAATCACAGATTATTTTAGGGCAATGTAAAATGAAAAACATCACATGCAGTAATAATTGCCATTCAAGCAATTACTGCAAGATGACGTTCCTGAATTTTATTGTATCCATTTCCACAGTGATGGTTGTACAACATGCCAACAAACTTCTCCCATCCCCCCCTCCACTCTTGCAGATTTTCCAAGGAAAGGGTGTACACAGTCAGATAAAATCAGTTAATAGAAACTTCTAACTTCAAAAGAGAGTTTTATACATCTGAAGGATTTTCAGTTAATTTGAACTACTTTGGTAATCCCTCAAGGAAGTATTTAAGTCACCTCACGTGGCTCTAAATTTTGATCAAAATTTGTACCTTGAGAAGATGGTATTAAAAAAAGAAGAAGAAGAAAGTTTGGTCTGGAGTCTCATAAAAAAAAGGTTTTGTCTGGGTTTTGATCTGAGCACAATCTTCTTTAGAGGCTGAGTGGCCAGAAACAGAAAAATAGAGGAAACTAAATAAAAGCTGAAGTTTAGATGAACACAAAACGAAGATGCTAACCAGTTAGTGAAGGAAAAAAGAGGAATGAAGACAGGATAATAAAAATGATAAGTATAAACAAAGGATGTGGAAAGGTAAGAAACCTGCAATATGGGAAGAAAGAAACTGAATGATTTAGTCTTACTCCCCCCCCCCCCCCCTGTCAATTCCTCCTTTTAAGAGTGAATGTTCTCTCTGGACGTTCAGAACAGCTATTATTGATGTTTTACGTTCTGTTTTGATTGGTGATTGTCGTCCTCTTTGTCATCCACAGGTGAAAGAATCATCGTCGTGGCCAGCAGCGACCACGTCGGCCCCTCCTCTGGCAAGAGGGATGAGAGAGTGCTTCTGGACGAAGATGTTGTGATCGTACTGAGCGTAAGCGTGAACAAAAAGGACATCAAAGAGATTTTGGACAGTTGTTAGACTCTACAAACTTATTTCTTGCTAAAGGAGCCCTGTTCTCTCCACCGGGACATGGACTCTTCTTGATTGACTATCATTAACTTCTTTCATTTTCCTTCACAATCGATCATCTTAGCTTGCAGCTTATTTTCAATTCCATTCTGGAACAACTTTTGTTTCTCACGTTCTCTTCACCACTGTTGTAGGCATGCTGCTCTTTCATAGCCCCACCCTTAGTGCCTATTTGTCGTAGTTGCTTTTCTGTGATTAGGAATCTTACTGTACTGTCTTTTTTTTTTTTTCTTTTTAATTCTGACTGTTTACTGACTGTTTCTGTTTTAGAATTTAAAATGCGCACAGTCCACACCAAGTTTAAATCACCACAAGAAACTGGCTGCCGTAAAATGCGTAAGCTGATGTCAACTTGTTGCTGTTTTTTTATTTGTATAAATTTGCTCAAGACAAAATCAAAACAGGCTCTTTTAATTTTGTGCAGCAGCATACAAACATACATCGTAAAGTCCCTCTAGATTTTTTAGGTTTTCTTTCTTCCATCATTTTCCTCACAACAGTTAAATGGTGTAAAATGGTGATCATGGATCAGTGATGTCATATTTTATGTGATTTTACTTTTGTCAAGATGAAACATTTAAGTATTTTCTCCAATGTATCATAGATAGAGAAGTCTATAGCATTGTTTTTAAGTATCCATTTAAATCAATAAGTTTCCAATACCAGATATCCCAATATATCCAGATCTCAGATAATCCCAGATAAGAGATGCCAGTATCAAATGTTCCATGTTGGGCCATTATATTATCTTTTTGTTTTGGGGCTCAGGTTTTATATTACAATCATGGGTTAATTGTTTTTTTTTGTAGGAATAAGGATTTTTGTAATCCATTTCCAGTACAGATCGCCCAATTGTTGGTCGTTTAATGTAGTTGCCAAATACAAAAGCCAATAAGAAACTTACTTCATCTTCGAAAGATCTTTTGCCTCTTTGTTGTCTATCTTCCTAGAGTGCTACTTATTGTCATCACTGTTTGATTTGCTTGTTGTCACTGTCCTCCTTACAATGGTTTATCTTGAAGTTTTAACAGAAATAAGGCATTTGTTTTCCAGAAAAAGGTCATCAGTTCAGAAAGGAATATGGACACTGAATGAAAGGTTATTGAAAAACCAAGAAGCATAGTAACTTTCTTTTTCAGGAAATAAGTCTCTCACAGATAGAAAGTCAGTTATTTGTTTCCCAGGAATAATTTCTTCATCCAAAACTTCAAAACAAATTCAAATGATGCACCTTTGGTAACTCATCTTATGCATGATATTTTGAGGGGATGAAAGGTTTGCAGTCGTTTGTTTTTTGAGACCGAATGCTTCAACCATGATTAAAACTTGTTATCTTTGTATGCCATATTGGTGCATTTTAAGTGCCTTATTCTCTTCAGAGCACAGCTGTTGCTGTTGGGAGGGGGAAAATGGCATTTATACCACCTCCTAATTTTTTTTTTTGTAAGATAGGTGCCCTTTCAGTTATTGATTCGTGACTATCTCTGTAATTATTGCACTTTTTGACATTCAGCAGCTTCCCCATCAATCATTAAAGTGTTGTATCACATGTGCAAAATTTCTCTTCAAAAAGACATAATTGTGGTTTTGGCTTGGGCAAAAGATCTCAAGAACAATGACGAAATAAGTTTGCTGATAATGCAATTTAGTAAAGGGTCAAAATAAGCCTTTCCATTCACTATAAATAATATCAGACATTCCTTCCTTACTATAAGCCAACAGTCTTGCTTCTTATGGCATTCACAGATATCCATGTGTTGACCATTAAGATCTCAGATCTGGATGGGGGGGGGGGGGGGGAGAAGGTTTAGACTGGTGGTGATTCCATCCTCTCGATAAGGTCCTCGGACCGAAATATCACCTCGAAATTCCTTGACAAATCGGTAGGAAAGACAACTCATCAAAGTCAACTTCATTTGATAGCCTGCGATCACTGGCGGTCGAAGAGTCGGAGGAAGCGTGGAACTTCGAACTCATTTCCACTAAGGGAACTTCGTATGGGCAAAGCCTACTTGCATTAAGACTGATGGTTTTCTCACCATCTATACAGGCAGAGCACGGGCACCTCCGTTGATTGGTGCGTAGCCAGCGAGAAACTGTCTCGACGAAAATAAATGTCGGATTTGCAGGAAATTGTATTTCACGGGTCCACATACGACACGAAAATTCTAAAGAGGATCTTGTGGGGACTAAAATACATGAACTATATACGAGTAAATTGTTGACAATAATACGAGATTGCAGAAAATGGCACTTTTCGCTTGTCCCAGTCCCAACATACCAAATGCTATTCAAGTGGATTTTTAAGAGTGGGTCCTACGACCATTGTTGTAACAAGTTAAGTCCCTGTCAAGAGTCCACTCGAGTCGCCTTTTCTAGAATTGAATTAGAATTGATAGAAAATGTCAATTAAATTTCCTCATCAATATTCAACACAAAGTAGGACCAATACACACGAAGTAAATATGCACAACGGAAAACGTACACGAAGCAAGAAAAATAAGAATATAAATAATAAAAACAAGCGGAGGAGATGGGCTACGACGAAACATTTGTATAGAGCAAAACCACCCAAGGAGGAAAGGGAAAAAGAAGAGACACGGAACAACTCAGTCTCCCAATTTCCAACCCCCCTCCACACCAAACCCATGAAACTAATATCTAAGCATCAGCAATTGCGTAGAGGGGGGGGGGGGGGCAGGGAAAGTTGTTATAGGGAAAGTTGATACAGTGACAAATTATCTGGAAAAGAAATGTGACACGAGTGCCCTCATCAGTATCATATGGTCGCCTAGTAGCCTTGCCCTGGATACAGACCACTCAGCCATCTTACCGCTGTAGCTTTCGAGCCATGCACAAGTAAACAAACATGTTTTTGACCTACTAAGTAACTTTTAGGACCAAAATGGTTTTAATATTTTTTGCAACAAATGTGTGTCAAATCAAATGTCATGCATACTTTTGTTCAGCAATTTACGAACATTTATCTGCAACATCTGTAGGTAGTTCGTAAAACAATTTTGCCCATAGACTTAATTACACGTGAGTTAGTGAAAAAGCCCCCCCCCCCTCATAGAAATCACACATTAAATTTGTTATTGCAACAATTTACCCCAGATTAATAAGAAAACTTATTCAATGTACATGAACAATGTTGAAACGCCACATGCCATGTGTTTGGGAAAATTCCATATTTGTCCTACATTTCCGAAAAGCAACTTCTGGTATCTTAAATATTTAGGGTTGTCTGTGCCAAGTAAAATCTTCCGTTTCTAGGTGAATCAAGCTCCCCTCAGGATTTGTCGTATAAACTTATTTAAGTAGTAGTAAGTAGTAAGTACTTTAAGTGGACAATAATTGTTGTTTGTACATACTTTTAAAAATATTCAAAGGCTTGCAATTTTTTAGTTTATCATCATGTGAGTTCCAAAGTCTGGCTCCTGCAGTTGATGTACAAAGTTGTTTATTTTTTCTAGTTCTTACATAATTTTGTTTACATAAATTATTTTTCCGGTTTGGTGTCATATCTGCCATTAACTGCTAGAGCAAATTATATTGAAGGTGCGCTGGTAACAAATTATGGTAATCCTTAAGCATAGAAAGTAGGTCATTTCAGTGACGGTGAACAATATATGTAAACCAAAAAGCGGAAGTGAGGTAAGGGATTCCGAGGCGCTCGATTCATGAGGGATGAGGGCGTATGTTGCCGTTGACTAATCCCCATGCCCCACCCCTTTTCCCCCTCCATCTGGTTTTCTAGAAAAGGGAACGCGCTAAGGGTGTTGCAAGTGTTAAAACTCGCAAACATAAGAAAGTAGTTTACGAAATCTCACTATCAACAGAAGGAGAAGAGAACTTTAAAGACACCTCTCTTAACGAAACTGTTTTAACTGACTTTATCCCGCTGCCATCGGAATATATGAAATAAATTTATATTCCCCCTCCTAAATGCTACAAATAGACCAATATTGATAAACGACAACCCCTCCCCCTCAAAAAATATGTGTAACAATAAACGACTATAGTGGTACGGGATTTTGAGGGCGACGGTCCTAAATCTCACACCAGTGGCGTAGTCACCAGGGGGCAGGGGAACAGAGTGCGTTCCCACAGACATTTGGGGACGCGACGGATGGTGGTAAAAAAATAAAGGAAAGCAAAAAAAAAAAAAAGAAACGAAGAGAGGAGGGAAGGATGATAAGTTGACGGAGTTGGGGAGAACTGGTAGGCTTAATCCAAGGGACGGAGGGGACAGAGAAACTGCAAGGCTTCACAACTTAGATCTTTTATAACATTGAAAACTGAGACGAAAGGAATTTACAACACAATCGAAACAAGGTGTTCATAAAGGTGTGCAATCTTTGGTTCAAGGTTTCGATTGGCAATGCACTAGCTGATGCGCCTGTTGCCTATACGCAGTTTACTACGAGTATCCTGGAATCCTCGGCATCTTTGTTTAAACCAGGACGTACTAGCAATACAACTCTCAATGACGTCATGGAATCTAGAAACAATGATCCTCTATTTCTTGATACTTTTAGTATTATATCATTTGTTTTGTACATCTGAATAGATAAAAATAAATCCACCCAAAGTATTAGTTGTTGCCAATACAAACCGATATTCTGTCATATCACTTTTTAAAAGTACGTCGATTCTACTATTGAAAGTATGTCAATTCTACTACACAAAAGTACGGTGCGTCATTTTCACGTTTGTTGTAAAAAGTTGGAAATGTTTCACCACGGGTGCGTACAACAAGCTCGTGTTTACCCGGGTCTCCCCTCCCCCCCCCAAAAAAAAATCCAATCGGGTTCTTCGTCTTTTCGTTGCATTAGGATAATTTTCAACCGACTACCCCAACTTTCATTTTTATCTTGCAACTGTAGATGGGTCATTATCAACCAATGAAAAAGTCGGGTCTAATTTAAAGGTCCTTTCAGCACCCCGCTTTCCCTCTTCTATTTGCCAACTGTTCCAAGAATAAGATAAAAGAGGAGTGCTACATTATGATTCTTGTATCATCTTAACCCATCTGATATATTTTACCATTTTTTATACGTTGATTTTGTATCTCATTAGGTGTAATTGTGAAATTGCAGGCATGACACGCCTTTTTCAGGGCTGGGTACATGCAGCTTGGAACACTGGGCAAGTGCCATTTTAGGCTTACTGGAGGGTTTGTGAAGCCCAAAATTTTCTTGTACGCCAACACACTGTGGCTCTCTGCTTTGATAGTCTTGACGGCACTCAGCACCTTTAATACTTTTTAACGTTTATTTTACGTTCATGGTTGCAGGTGTCAAAGAGTCCATTGTACATCTTTTTTGAGCAACTAAAGAAGGGCAAACATGATCCTTTTAAGCCAAAGAGAGGGTGCCCACAGCCAAGACCTCTCTCTCCTCATGAGTCCTAGACCTCTCTGTGGACGGACTGATTTGAAATCCTGGCTTAAGTCTTGGTATGGTAACACACCTCCCCCCTCCTCGAAGACGAGAATAAAAAAGAAAAAGGACGTTCAGTTGTCATTTCCCCCTCACAAAAAATCCTGGCTACGCCCATAGCTTACACAGTCCGTTGTTTATTCGTAGCTACAGTGGCGCAAGCGCATATAAAAACTGCCTCTGCATCGAAACTAAGGCATTAACTTCTTTTGCGTGATCAATCGCAGAGACCTTTAGTCTTTTAAGCTGTTGTTCGCTACCAAATTACCTCTCAGGATATTCTGGTGCGGAAAAACCTCTGGTATCAAGAAATCGGTATGTATACTTGGATAGCATCGAATTCTCTGAAACCCTGAACCTCAGGCGTGTTTCCCCCGGAGCATGTGACCTCGCTGACACCAGTGTCTGGCACTGGTACCCACATTGAAAAGTCATCTTGTAACTCGGCTTGGAGGTTGACTGTGAACTTGTACGAATCAGCACGAGCCAGAAGCGAACGCACAGTACTGTGTCTAAGTTCCTCACCGACTGCAGATATTTCCGATCTATAAGTGCAGAATGGACCGTAAAATAATTATAATGCTATTGGTCTCCTCTGTGGTCATCGGGTGTCTGTCAGTCCAGGTAAATGTTGCCGGAGGAGACCAAAGGTGCGTACGGGATTCCCTTTTTATTGCATTGCTATATCATCAGTGGCAAATTTTGAACGAATACTGTGCACATTGTTATTTTATTTTTGGTAGGGATACATCGATGCCATGTATGAAATGTAAGTTTTTAAGGAAATCACAATGCAATAATGAAAACAATGCATTAAGTCGTGTAATTTAAATTTCTGACGGAATGTGTAAATCCAGCACTACAGGCTTACAATATAGGCCCTTTTTGCCTTTTCTGTCTCATGTACATATCTCATTGTATGCATTTTTCGTGCATTTTCTCATAGCAAATTTAGCATCAACACAAGTGGCGATTAAAATACTCATATTTTAACATTCCTGATATGTACCAGGTAGACCGGTCGTTCTTTAACGGAAAAATTCGTCTGTACCTTATTTAGAAGGATCATCAAAATCTTGCAGTTTTTCGGCTTTTCGATCATTCCCCTATAATGGATGTTTCTTGATGTTACTGAATATCAGCACTGCATAAGCAAGGTGTTATGCTTCAAAATTAAGCAATTCAATAGCAAAAAAAAAAAAAAAAGAGCCATTCATCGAATAGCATAGAGGGGTATCATAATTCAGTTTGAGGTGACTGCAAAGGTCGTGAGACATACATCTACACGTAAAAAATGGTTTCTTTCAAAAGTTGCAGAGCCTTAGGGATACCCTGATCATGAATGAAAGGATGAAGGATTAAGTCATGTTTACAACTTAGATCTAATGCCAGACATTAAGTTGTAATCTGGCATCGAAACCAACCTGTGCAAAGTGGATCAGAAAGGGTGTGTGTGTGTGTATGTGTGTGTGTCCTTGTTTTAGGGCTGGATCGAGGACCGAAACAAAAGATTTTAGGTCCTCTGTAGAAAATTTAATAGATTTTTCCGATCCCCTCAAGATTAACAATAGACAGACTATTGTTAAGGTTAGGGTTGAGGAAGAAATACAAAAGAAAGCACAAAGAGGTCCTCGGAATGAATGGAAAACAATGTCGTGTGTACGGGTGGGTTTGTAAAGGGCGCCTATTGGGGACACAAACGAGAAATTAGACTTGCAACCGGGGATATGCTAAAAACACGGGGATATCCCCGTTTCTGGATATTTTAGCATAATGCAAATTGGGGTTTCAGATATGCCCCCTCAAGTTTCTAGCTCAGTCAGACGTTTTCCCCAATTATCTGTTATATGGATTTATTCCTGTGTATAGGGGTGTATGTGTGAAAGAAATACACACAATTCCGTTTTAGGCGTAAATTGGGGATACGTTGAAGTCTTATACCAGTAAAGTGGGGACATCATGTGCAAAGTGGGGATATCACCGTTTACGTGAGGAAAAGCCCATGTCCCCAATAGGTGCCCTTAACGGGTATGTGTGGGCGTGCGTGTGTGTTTGGGAGGAAGTTGGGAGGGTCGCAAGGGGCAACTGGTTTGTTTCAAAATCGCCTTTTCCTTTCATGACACTTCGTATGTGACTACTGCAACACCGACAGATTTTGCGATTGACCAGAAAAACGCAGAGTCCCAATTAACAGATAAAGAGGTGTTGTACAGGTGAAGCAAAAGTCCCACCTTTTCACCATATACGATCCAAACGCAAAAGGTCTATAATTAAAGGAAAAACGAACGTTAACAGATAAAAAAAGCTTACCCATGTCAAAAAATCACCCTGCCGCAACCATTTTGGAGCACATCCGCAGCAAATTCGCAATTTTCCATGCAAATGAGCTCTGCCGTAAATGCGCCACTCCTCCTTCGAATTTGCAGAAACTGTGTCCCGAAAATGCGAGCTTCCGCAACTTCGCAGCCTTGTCCGCTGCACGTTCGCTTTGCCGCGAATTTGCAGGAGTCGATCCATCTCACTCGTTCGCATTCTCGCGCATCTGCACGAAACATCTGCATGCTGAACGTGCTCTCGCGAATTCACAGGGATGCATCCCTTTTGCTCGGTCGTTCTTCTGCAAATGGCTGAGAGTAGATATGCAGCATATCCATGTTGTTTTTGTGACCCTGCAATTTTTTTTTAATACATAACACATACATGTAGCACATTTGCATAATTTTACTAAACAATGAAACTTGGTCCTGGTACATGTGGCTTAATTGGCAAATAATAGTCCCCAGAATTCATAAGCTCATGAACGGTTGGTTTTGCAGAGATAATGACAAGGATGTCATGCACTATATGTTGCTCTTGAGTTCAACCTGCAAAACAAAACAAATCTTCAAATGATATCAAAGTACTCCAGGGAAAACAGATTGAACGGCTTTGCTTCATTACATGTAACCTGTCTGACAATCAAACCTCTCTTGCTACAATAGTCCGGGATCTGGCGGAGTACGAAAGGTTTGATTGCATGAATGAAAACAGCGTGGTGTGGAAACTTATGTATGGAGATTCTTAAGTTTTGAAAATGATGCGTTGGGGGTGGTCGTCAAAACAACCGTCCATGTTCCAGCTAGGAGGCATAAAACACATACTTATGAATATTATCTTATATTATCCGTTGGAACTTGGATAAGAGCGGATGCTTTGATATGTAATGCCAGTGTCTCAGACTTGCCTCTTTTACGTGCTGGGATTTGATACGGGGGGGGGGGGGGGGTGCGCGTGGGGGTGTATATATCAGTTTGAAGACTAGAAGTCTTCTTCCCTTTGTTTTGGTGGTGAGATAGTGCTCTCGGTTTTTGAAAGAGATGCATGTGGTGAGCGAACCGATTCTCTGATCAGCGATTCTCTGCCTATAAAAGGACCCCGAATCTGACACATTTACTTGTTAAATCAAGGTTTCAAAGTAATGAAGAATCGTATGGCAGTCAGGATCCACACAAAGATCTGTTAAATGGTCTCTTAGCGGACTCTGAGCTTACATTCTTTAACGTGCGCTACAAAACACGCATTTTGTAACAAAAAAAAAAATATCACGACATATATGCTAAATACATAAACTACGAGGTTTTCTTCTGATGACGCGGCTCCACAATTGAGTATGACAGCAAAAACAGGTCTAGTTAATAATAAGAACTGATACTTTTTCATATTACTCTTTAAAATTAAGGTATATAACTGAAAAGTACATCATAACTTACAGAAGTTATATAGTATAGTAAGTATAAAACGTTTTACCAGGGTTACATGCAACAAGCTCACGTTTCACCCGCATGTTTCTGATAAAGAAAATTCCAGTCAGGTTATGCGAGGCCTTGTTGCGTTAGAGAGTGTACAACGGCCTCACCCCAAATTTTTATTTTCGAGTTTCATCTATGTACACAATATTTGATATAGATGTGTCACAGAAATGTGATTCTAGAATTCAAACTCCATGTGCATAGGTGAGGAAAATTGGTTTTGGCTTAAAGTGAGAGTGCACCGTGCGTGTTGGGCGACATGCGTTGGATACTCAGACATAAAAGCCGATCCCCCTAATAAAGCAATCGCCCTGATCTAAAAATAACATACACACTCACATGGAATTGTTTAATTCAGTTGAACGATTAAACAGTTCTAGATTGTGTAGATAAATTTTCATATGGTTTCTTTCTGACTGCAGAAAAGTGTAGTAGCCTATGTGCTTTAATGGGGATTGCACAATAGTTTTTAGTGCTTTATGTTTTAATATTCGTGTGAAATGTGGCAAAAACACCGCCATGCTTGGGACGTCTAAAGTATATTTCGCACCACTCTGAACACTTAAGAAATGCTGATTTGTTATTTTGGACACGCAAGCAATTCACCTGTGAATTTTAATCGATATACTCAATAAGGCCTATATGCTTTCAAATATCGATGAGAAAAACTTCACCCTTAAGGAACTCTGAACTTTGCTCACCAGGACTGCATTTGTACAAAGAAGAAAACAGCCAGTCTGTGCGAGAGGCTGGAAGTAAGTGGTTGCCAGAATTAGAGTTGTCTAGGACGATTAGTCACTACCTTGACGATCTGTCTTTTTTTACTTACAGCTTTTATCCAGGTTTCCTGTTGTATCTCCCTGGGAAGTTATGGGCAGGCTCAACCGCCACTGCCTACATAGAAACAAACTTTACTGATCCGTTTGAAGCCAGATTAAGTTTTCTTCATTCTTATGAGGACAGACAGTTTTATGTTGAAGCTCGTATTGTGAATGGTTCAGGCGTCATAGAATTTGAGGTACAGTGAAGTGTTTTCAGATACTAGAAAGTGTTTAGTTGAGTGATAACCCATGTCGCTTAACTGTCTTGTACTTGGAGGTGATATCATGTGCCTAGCAACATATAACATCTGGGAAGGGCATGTAAATGTAACTTAAATCAGTCAGTACTTACATAGATACATGTACTTATGTCAATTCATACATAGAGTCATGCCAAGTTAAGTGCCAGCTTAAGCACTTATTGTGCATAGCACACGGGCTTGCTTACAAACAGCCCACTTCTATATGATTCCGTTATAACAGCGGTTGATTACCTTACCATTTAAAAAGTAACACTTAGTTACTCGTAAAACACGTTAAAGCACTAATGGAAAAATGATTGCTTTAGGCTTGAAAAAAAATAACTAAATGCTAAATTTTGTAAACAATGGACAAACTGCAGAATTTCCTTATCTGTTGTAGAAAATGCCACAATCACTTCGGCATGGGAACACTTAGCAGAAACGGCTTATATAAACTCACATATTTTCAAAGACTGTAATTAAAGGAGGTGATAAATCTGTGATCTTCATGCAAATGCACATTAGGGCATCATACAATAGAAATCATACAAGTCCATAACACTTGGCATTTATATACTTAGTGTTCACTGTTGGCGCTAGAATGTCACTGTTGCTCAATAATGTTTTATTACAAAGAAATTATTTTCATGAATACTAAATGGAAATACCCTCAGGTATACTCTAAGCTAGTGTGTATAGTTCACATTAAATAGCATGCATCAAACCTTATGAATAAGTCTAAATTGAAAGCTATCGATACACATCTTAAATCGTTAATCAGAAATCACATTTAATTACTTTGGTCATAGCTAAATCAACACAATATAAGGAGGATTCCCACACAGGGTGTTATTTAGAGAGTATGCGGTGTACGAAATAATACAATCAAGACATGTTCCGATCTGTTTTGTTGATAAACTCTGTCCCTCTCTCAATTACAGGTAAGTACTCTTTCAGGCAGAAAATGTTACAAAGTGAGAATTAAAGTACATGTTTTTGTAAAAAGAAAATCACCTGATGGCTGGAAGGAAACGTTTGCCATTCTGAAGTAATATTTGAAACTGCATGGGTATAGCACACTGAGCATAGTCAGTAAACTGTATGTACAGATGTCCTCCTCACAATGTAGCGATATATAGGTAATCCAGAATTCCATTTCCTACCTGAAAATTCCCTAGATTGAAAAGTTCAGCACTAAAGAACTATAGGTTGTTATGTGCAGTTTCTCATGTAATGATAACTGGTGAGACTCATGTCATCATAACTGGTGAGAATATTTCCAATTTATCCAAAGTATTGCCATTAACGCTTTGCAAGTGAATACAGTAATATCAGCTGTTGTACAGACTAAGTTTGCTCCATGCACCACTCGTCAAGATTGTCTGTATCGCACGGCATACACACAGCTACTGTGGGTGTTTAGGAAGTGTCTCCCATTGGAGTACCAAATTGCAACATGAATTCCAAATTAATAAGGCATCCATAATTAATGACCTATAGCGTATTTGCTGGAGGTCAGTTGTAAAAAGGCGTCAACTTTCGACGAAGTGTTTGCGACTATAGTCAGAAGGGAAAATCTTCGTACCTTAAAAATCTTATTATCTTAACTCAAGTACCGAGAAAGACCCTTCCATGCAAACTTAATTTCGGTCTGCTGGTGAAGTCGCTGAAAAGTGAAGTATTGAAAAGTCAAATGTCAAAACATGAAAACATTTGAAACACAATTTCTACAAAGATTTAGCTTCATTTGGTTGATTTTCATACATAGGGAAATGGTGGACCACACTGAGTAGACCATTTTGTGTGTGTTATATATGCTATGTCCTGTCTATGTATGTCTAGATTCGTTTGCTTATGCATCAATTATTGTGCTCATCAGCAAGGCTTTTGCATCATCGAAACCAAGGCCAGAGTGCAAAAGAATCAATGCGATTGTGATGCGTGTGTGAAGTGTATTTGACGCTTTGATTGTAAACATACTATCTCAATTAAGGGTACTCTCGACTGATCTCATACGTAATTTGTGATTTGGTCATTCCAGGGGTTGCAATTCAGACGGAGATATTAAGGAAATTCCTTCCATTGAAATAGCATAGTCTCCGCCGAGTCACCTCTTTTGTTCACAACTTACAGTTTCAATGGACTTAATCGGTATTAGACTTAATATAATTTTCTACGTCGTCAGCTACGTTGTAAATTACTAGCCAATTTCCCTGGCCTGATCAGTTCTTACCGTTTATGGTATATTACCCCAAAAGTGCTGTGTTATAACACAATAACACAGGTTTGACGAGTCGGCAGATAATATTGCGGCTAGGATGGTTGTAAATATTTGAACAACGCAAAATTCCATGTGCAATCGGGGGACGGTGGGTTAGGCTGCACTCTAAATGATTACCTATGTAAGTGGTATAATCCTAAGTTCGAATTCAATGTGCTACTGATGTATCTTTCACCAATTTTCTTATGATAGATTCTTATGATAAGATTCCATATAAATCATTTTATGAAATCATACAAAATTGCAAATAATGTACTTTTTCCCTACAGAGTGTATGGTATTAAATTGAAATTGCGTCACATTACTGCCATTGTAAAAGCTCCTTCAGTTTTTTTCTTCAGGATTATTGTTCCCATATGGGCCATATGGACCATTTAATGAAGTCATGCAAAATGTCTTTTTTTTGCATATTTGCTAATACAGTACGAAGAGACTGTGAAATTAGCATTGCCGTAGTGGAACGCGTTGCAGTGTTCAACTTTTGTTGGTCCAACAATGTGGCTGAATGGGTATTGTTCAATTCTTAAAATAGACTTACAATATAGTTTATATAGTTCAATATTTGATCATATTTGCAATATGGAAGCCACCTCAACTGGTATCACTCACCTTCCACCTCCGGAGTCATTCAGAGAATCCTGAACAGCTTGCTATTAAGGCATTAACTCCCTGTTTGAAAATATAGGTCAACAGAGCGGAAGATGGTTCCAATTGATGGTCATTAACATTCCCTTTTGGTTGCAGTTTAAAACATGAGAGAAATTGAATATTTCAGCATTACTTCCAGTGACAGTTTGATAAAGGGCATTACATGCTGCATGCCAGTTCAACTAAGTACTATGGCAGTGGATTACATTAGCATTCTTAAGGACAAAATAGAGACCAAACGTTTGGGATGTGATAAATTGCGGAACCCTTGTTGAAGACTAAAGGACTACAGTTAAACTAATTTCCACTCAAGTAACCACCAAGTTAAAGAAAAAGAAAATACAAAATTACTTGCTTTAGTGAGTACTGTAAAATTTACGCATTCTGCAAGATTAAATCCACAAAAATAATTCAGACAAAGGAAACATGTAACTAGTACTTTGTCCTGGTTACATAGATGAGGCTTTTGGTCTTGGTAGAGGTCAAAGGTTATTTGAGGTCATCAGAGGTTAACTGAGAAACAGTTTCAAACATCTCAAAATGGATAACCCATAATAATCTCATCGGTGGTTTGGGAGTTGGCCAATTACTCAGATGATCTACATTGCGTTTGTTGAAGGTCAACTGCAGTCTTGGTGGCAGCAGTATCCAAGAAGTTCAAGTTGAAAAAAAAAAACTTTGCAGCTTTGTGTGTTCTCCTGTTAAACTTTCCCTTACCAAAGGCGAATGCATATTTGATTCAAATTGCATTCAGTTTGCCTCCTGAATGCTAATAATTGCATTCGAAGTGTATGAGATTGCATTTAGTAATTTGAAGGCAAAATCTCGAATACATACTGAATGCAAAAGTTGCATTCAGTTGGCCTTCTGAACATTGCATTCAAAGGAATTTTATGTGAAGACTAATTTCTGAAGACATTTTGAAGGCTTATCAATTTATATTTTCACAATTAATATCTTGATATGTCTGTCTAATTCACAGAGTAATTTTGAAGGAATAGTAGGCTTTATGGATCAGTCTACATTATTTTATTCAAAGCATGTAGTTTATGCTCATTATCGTTGACTAGCAATTGAATTTTTCAGATCGTGAATTTATGCAAGGGGAATACTTAGTAATAGGTTGTGTCTGTTTTGGTAGGCCCTAGGTTACTATTGTAATATGTGCTCAACTTGATATGCTTAATCTCACACTTTTCGTTAGCCTACTAGAAGGCTATCAAGTCCACCATGCAAATAAAAATTGATATTAAAATTTAATAGGACGTTATAACAGTTTAGTAACTTGTAATATTGTGGTAATGTTTATTAACAAATTCATAATTTGGTATCACAGATTATTTAAGGGTAGTACCACTAAATGTTATTTGCATAACATAATAAATCAATTGGAGAGACGATTTCTTAATTAAACATATTTTTAATAGCAAATTCGACTTTACTAATTTGTAATTACAAATCAGTGCATTCCATGGTAGTAATATGCTTTCATTCTTTCCAAATATAGGAAATTATATTATTCTTAATAGTCTAGTAATAGTAAGAGTGTAGTAGTCTACAGTATCTATTGTGCAGAACCGACTAGGAAAAGGAACAAAGTTTTAGATATGATTAGACGAAAATTCAAATTTCTTGATACTGATGTGGTTGTGATCCTCTACAAGATGTTAGTTTTGCCCCATCTGGAGTATCCTGTGCACACTTGGAATCCAAAGTTTTCCTAAGAAAGACATATTTTGGAGGAAAGAAAAACAGAAAAAGCTACTAGGTTGATTAGCTTCATTGGTGGCGACGGTTATGACCACACTTTAAAAATACTAAATCGTACGTCCCTTGAGCTTAAACGACTTCTGGGTCTTCATCTTCTACTTAAGGGAAGTTGTACATGGTGTTGATAATTCAGTTCTGAATGATTATTTTTAGTGGTCTCATTTAAGGAGTTCCCTTAAGTTAAGCTCCAAAATATGCGCTCCAGCCTGGTTGCAACTCATATGGAGTTGTGGATGAATAGAATGGACTTCACGAGGCTTTCGTGATGTTTGAGAGTGTTAATGCCTCTCAAATCGCCCTCGATAAATACGCAAGTGTGGGAGATTCTACTTGTTACTGGTATGGGGTCCGGGCTTAGGGATTTGTCCGTTCTGACCGTTCCCTTACTAAACTAATCTATGTTTTCATCGCATAATGTTGATTCAGTTTTGTTTTACCAATGATTCTGTACAGGGTTTTTCTGTCTAATACAAAGTCCAGTACGTGTGCAGGGAGACAAAGGGAGATGTAGACCTCAGTGTGTTTCTCTGTGGTCCTCGTGAAACCTCTGCTTTCTCTCATGTAATCTAAAACAGCTAAAGCAGTCAGTGTGAGGTACACCTCACAACATGGCCACCAGACTGAAACTCACCAGGCTGTTAAGCCAAATGTCACATTATGATAATGCATAGCTACAGATTGCTCTGTTCTGGGATTTGGGTAACCCATGCAGCAAAACAGGTAAAAAATAAATTTATCATAATCGGTGAATGTCTTTCGAGCCAAGATTAACTTGATATTCTGATTTCAATTTTGCAGGTGCCTGATGTAAACTACTGGTCTGGCAGAATTGAGTTTACTGGCATCATGGAAGACTCGAGACAAATGTTTACATCGCTTGAATCCACTTCCATTTACATTATCCAGCAGTCTCAAAAAGTAACATTCATTGAAACTGACAAGCCATTGTACAAGCCTGGCCAAGAAGGTAACATGATACTGCTCTGCACCCGGCACACCAATTGCCGCTTGACTGGTTACTGATTCAAATACATTGCATTCATTTTGGTTTTTCTCTCCTACAGCATCACAAAAAGAGTTGTTCCTTGGTGAAGTACTTGTTGAAACCATCGTTGGTGGTGACATTTTGATTTAGGTGTTTATTGTAACCTCTGTAGTTACGCTCAAACACGATATCTCAAGAATGAAGCTTGGACAAGTCTGATATTTTGATATATACGCGTACATCATTGAGTACAAGAACACTAGTGATTGAAGTGAAGGTTATAATTCATTTGAAATCAGCACCAGTCAAATTTGGAAACCTTGTAAGCACGATATATCAAGAAGTTCAGTCAGATATGCTATTCAGTGTGTACGTGGTTGAAATTACACATGCATACAGCACAATGTCAAACATCCTATTGTTTCTGTGTCTGTCAAAGGTCATTGGGGTGTGATAAAGACTCGTAAACACTATATCTGTAGAAGGGTCAGATATAATATTTTGTTTGCAGATTAGACTTTGAGAAGAGAAAACTCTATTGTTTTTATTGGAGGTCAAAGGTCATTTAACATCAAGAATGATCAATTATGAAAGAATTGTAAACCTAATATCTCAAGGAAAGCAATTGAGCAGGTCTGATATTTAGTGTGTACAAAATTGGTGTAATGTACAAAAACACTTTGAGTGGGGGTTGAAGGTAAGTTTAGTTCAACAGGGGTGAAAATATCACAATCCTGGCGAACAATATCACAAGAAGAGAATCATAAACGTGTGTCATTTGTAACCTAGTATATAGGTGTCCTGCACTCTGTATAGTGTTCTAATGTTTTTGGTCAAATCGCATTTGCGGTCAACAATGGACAACTTGAGAAAACCTTGTAAACACAATATCTCAAGAAGGGAAGTTTGGACAAATCTCATATGTACTCAGTACGTGTACCAAATTGAGTGCAATGAGTCGTATGTTTTTGTGGAGGTAAAATGTCATTTTGGAGTCAACGATGGTCAAAATTGAAGACAGATCTCAAGAAGAGAAGCTGGGACATATTTCATAATTCTTTAGCAGGTGCACCACAATAGGCACACAACCCAAATTTTCCTTAAGTATTTTTCATGGTCTTGCTCAGTATCAGTACACACTGTATAAGAATAAGGTGCAAAATTGAGCAGTTCAACAACCAAAAGGAGATCACATAATTTAAAAGGGTCATTCATGAATTAGCTTTGAGAGGTATAACAATTCAGAATCTGGTGACTGCATTTTTCCTTTAATGATAAAAAAGTCAAATTAGCCTGAAAGTTTATTTGAGGTAATTCCGATGAATTTCATAAACAAGACATGACGTCTGAAGGAAATAAAGTTGTACATATATATGTTATGTGACCTGTTGTTGTAACCCTCACCTCCGCGTCTATTCGACCAACCTCACCTTAATGGAGTCAGCGTCAAGTATTTTTATGTAAGTTATAAGGCCATGTGTTATATTGAATAAATAAATTGAATATTTCAATTTTCTAAACTTTTTTAACTTTCTCAACAATCGGAGAAAAGCTGAGCGGTGAACGTAGAACGGTAGATGTTACCGTCATCTCATAGTTGCAATTTTACCTTATTCGAATTTTCTTTTATCTGCAGTCAAATTCCGTTTGCTCACCATTGACTCTCAGTTCAAACCTGAAACCTCAAATGTAAGTTGAATTGTGTGTCTACAGGTATATGCCTTCTGTTTGGTGTCGATTTTAAAACTTGAAATGTCCTAGAGATCCTAAAATGGTCACGTTGCATTCAAGGGATTCCTTAAAGAAAAGTATTCAGGAAGTAGATATTTCATGTTCACAGTTGTGGTACTAAAGGTAACTAGAAGTTTGTTGTGAGCATGTTTTATAATGTTTTGTTCATGGAGTTCTGTGTCAAGGTGGTAAGAGATCTGTCACCAAGTCTTATATTGCTTCGTGAAAAGCATGCATTCATGAATTTTCAGTTAGAATATCATGTTACTTCGATGATGAGCAAAACTTCTTTTATAAGGATGTATTTGTTTGTATGTGTGCTTGTCATGCCTTGTTTCTTAACACAATATCTCAAAGCTGGGACTTATCCCATATTTGTATTTGCATAAATTTTACTGAATGCACTAATTCTATTGGTCTAGAAGGTAAGCAGATGGCAGAATATGAAAACCCTGTAAAGAAAGTATGTCAGGAACAAAGACTCGGATTGATCTCATATGTGTTGTTATGTTTTTATATCATGTCGAGTCAGCAGGGGTAAAATAACTGTGCACCTTAAACACAGTACTTTAAAAATGTAAAGCCTGGATGCAACATGCCTGTGTTAAATATTAGTACAGTATGTTTCCCTGTAAATTTAACTAACCCTGTTGTATTTGAAGGAGGCCAAAGGTGATTTGAGGTCACACGAAAAAACATAATATCGTCAGATTGGAAATTTAACAGGTGTAATATTGTTTTGTGTCATGGTATATGGTTGATTGAAACATCCCTACAATTTTGCTGTCAAAGGTCATTTGAGGTCACCAGCGCGCAGTTTACTGAAGCCGTAAAATCTCAGACTTGAATCTCAAACCTAGGTACTCTCGAAATTTGATTGGACTATTTTCAAGTTCTTAGCATTCTTGACATACTGTTGGTATGACATGTCCTTGTAAATTCATAATTTCATATCTGCAGTAAACATCTCAGTGGCTACAATGTGATACAATGGCCCAAATTAGTATCTTAAGATAGAGAAAAGGGTAGTGATGGCTGAAGAATAAATCTGCAGTCTGGAGAATTCCTTATAAATTTCCCATTAATATGTTTACGAACCCTGTAACGTGCTGATCAACCTTGACACAAGAATCTAACTGGATTTGATGAAGGTCAAAAGTCATGTGGGGTCAACACGACACATTTGTCGACACTTACTTTTTACATTGAGTTAAAATATGGTGAGTACGTGTCTTACCGTGCATAACAACAAGTAGAAGTAGTTGCTTTTGGCTACAGTCAAGGATTAGGGTTAACCGATGTGACATTTACAAATACTAGTCTCGATGAACACTAGATCTGACAAAAGGGAGCATGATCTCACTTTATTTTGTGTAGTTGAGTGCATTTTAAAAAGTCTTTACGGTGGTAAATTTTGACAACTTCTCTGCTGGCATTGAAAATGGCTGTCAAGCTGATTTTCCATGTCGAGGGGTTGATTCGGTCACCTTTTATCTCCTATCTCCTGGATTATCATAAACTTTTGTTGAAAATTGCGACTCGGTTACATATTGACCAATTATGCAATGCTTTGTGATAAGGTTGTCTGCTGAGAGAAAATAGATGAATACTGAAACTTACATTGTAATGAAGCAATTCATTAGGACACATGGCAAGACGTTATATTTGTAGATGGTGTCGGTAATGCAAATGCAAGCCATAATTGCAAAACCTAATCAATATTGGTTTACATGTATTAATTACTTAGGGCAACTGGGCTACAATCTTAGACAACTGCGACACCATTTTCTCCTCCTCAAAATTGGCAGCAAGGCCTGTGTTCACAGTACACATTCAGTCATTTAGCGCAACACTGAAACCTGACATAGGGTTTCACGCTATCCTCTAAGGTGAAATTATAATGACAACACCTAGCAAAGTGTTCCAACAGTTTTGTCCAAGATTCAAGTGTAGGTCTATATGTCATCGAAATCACTGCATCTGAAGTAATATTTCTTAACGTGGTCTGTTTGCTACTTCTTTATTCAGATACCCAAAATTCAAATTGAATCCCCTAGTCAAATAAGATTGGCTCAATGGAGGGACGTAGAAAGGCCAGAAGGACTGATTGATCTCTCATTTCAGCTCATCTCGGAACCTGTGTTAGGCGACTACAAGATCAAGGCTTACATCAATGATGCTTGGGTAACACAAACTTTCAAGGTGGAGGAATATGGTGAGTGATATCGAATCTAAGTTGATGCTGACAAGTAATAGACACGGAATAAGCAATTCAAATGAAAACGTTTCCTTCCGCACCCTTCTACAATCCAAATCAAATACAACGCCCCACATCAAAAACAAGTCAACATCCTTAATTAATGCAGTCCTTATACCTAAGTATTTTATATACAAACTGATGGTGACTTGAACCTGCTTTTACCAGGTGATGTCTATTTGGGGCATACCTTTGTTTAATTTTCGTTTAATTTCAGTCTTGCCGAAAGTTGAGGTGACAATGAACGTTCCTAGTTATGTCCTTATCACGGCCCAGGAGTACAGCTTCCAAGTGTGTGCGAAGTAAGTTTTGCATGAACTTTTGCTACTTTAAGGGGTTTTCCGCTAAAATCTTACAGCGCAAATGGCAATTAAATTCCAGTCTTAAAAGTTACTGTCAAGTTGAAAAATAAAGGAAACTATGAAGTCGAGTATCATTTTGATAGTTTGGATTTTGTTTTGCTTTAGATTTGCAACTCAATGTCAATTAAAAAGTCACCTTGAGTGCATGAGTGCAAGAACCCTGGATTTGAGAGTGGAACTTTGACAATGTCTTCAGAGGTTGTGGCCTTTGGAAAAATAAAATTTAGCACTCAGAAGGTTCAGGATAGAATACCTGATTAGATCATTGAAAGATGGATTTTTGCCTCGAGACTAATCTAACATTTTTCCCATTTGAATTGACCTTTTGAAAAAGATGCCAAACGTGATCCCAAATTGTTTTGTTGGTAGTCATCCGAAATGAAGTTTTATAATCAACAAGTAATTCAAAACTACAAGTTTTGTCTACACTTGTGTGGTGTTCTTTAAGTAGTAAAAAGCACTTAGTTAAAGACCTGAATAAAATCTCAAAAACTTGAGCTACGAGTGGTCTCATATGTGGTTCAATGGTGGGCGATATTGGTTAGAAGATTTATGATGAAGACAGTACGTGATATATCTGGATGATTTTGTCAGGTACACCAACGGCCAACCAGTGAGGGGATCAGTGTCCGGTGATGTCAGCAAATTGCACAACACTCATTTCTATTATGACTTCCGCAGGAGGAATCCAGTACTAGTGCCATTCGGTGGGGTGAGTCAATAAAGGCTAGCCAATACATTAATGGAAATATTTCTGCTATCTGAGCCTCCTGCGCTACGTATGTATAGAACAGAACTACTGTGCAAGCTCCGGGATATTACAATACTGGTAGGAATTGAAGCCTAAAATGACATGGATTTACATTTTGTTCTGTTAGACTCCTCTCGTTACCAGTGGGCAAGGAAAACTGTAGTCTCTGTCTATAAGAAAGCAGATGATCGGGAGAATTTTCAGATGTAATTCAGTTCTGACTTGTATTACTTATTACCGTAGCTGTAAGGATTATTCTATGTGAGACTTGGGTAAAATGTGATTGGAAAAGGTTTCTTGGACTAAGACCATCCATTAATATGATCAAGAGCTAGAAAAAAAATATGCAGAATATTATGCTTTACGAATTTTGATGTATCCTCTTAAGTGCGACGTATTAACTTCTTTTGTTGAAAAAATTTAAAATGTTACGTTGTCAAACAATGTATTTTGTCCTTTTCAGGCAGTAAATAAGTAAGGTGAATTTTGCATATTAATGTGATGCGAACTTCATCAACTGTCGTACGATTTGTAGTAAAAAACTATGAAAATGCAAAATTAAATTTAGTTTTTCACATATGCTAGCAACTGGATACTCAAGGATGTCTGGAATCGTCTGTATCTGGGCTGGAACTGGCATCATATGATACCCCATACTTTATTCATACAATAGCAGTCAGAGCAAACGTCGTGGAAGACACCACCGGTATGTGATCAATTCCATTCAACAGCTTAATTCATGTTTTAATGGACAAATGTTAGTACGTGTCAGGTTTTAATATTATAAAAAAGATAGCAGCACTCATGGTTGATACAGTGAAGGCAGGCAAAAACGTTGATTACTGTGCTGCCAAAAGACTGACTGAAAAGAAAATGGCCAGCGCACTCAACTTTTCTGAAACGTTTTGGTCCGAAAGTAGCTTTTTTCATACATGTCAGTCGAAGATAAAACATGATAACGAAGATGAAATTGGTCAAACAGTAGCTACTGTGTACCAATCCCTTTGTTTACATCTCAGAATTTTGAAGCATGGTCTTGAAAAGCCCACAACTTCTTTTGATTTATGTTAAGTGCAAAATTCATATGCGTGTGGTGATTTTTCTACAGTGTTCTGCTTTGGTTGCTTTGGTTACCTACTTGACCTTTGATACAGTTGTAGTGTTTGCGCGATGCCAAGTGTTTCTGATGCTTTGGATGATGGTTCCGTGTCTATACAGGTACACATGTGTCTGCGATACTAAATATATATAAATGAGTCTGCTCAAGATAGGAAGTGTAGGCAGATCAAGTATTTATCATGCTTTAAAACAGGTCAAATGTCACTTGGAGTTGATGCGTACTATATGCCTAATGGATTTAAGGAGAGTAGTATATGGACAGATGTAATAATTTATACCGTTTTGTATAAGAATCACAATGAGAATGACCCATTTGTTTGGGTAAGGGCGTTTCTTAAGGTCAGGATTTGAGATGATCATCTTGGAAAAGATATGATTACGGCTCTAAAGTGTTAGAAAGAACAGGCCTGTTTGTGGTCGCGTTGAATGTAATATTTATCTTCCACTATCAAGTAATCAGGACTTCCTAGATATGCAGAATATGTCAGTGCAATCAGCAGTCTTGTACTAACATTTTTTTTTCGAAACCATAATGCATATGTGCACACTCTGGATTGAGATGCAGGATGTCTTCCTACTACTTTTGATTCTTTTTTTATATTTCTAAGGTGACGTGTTCGTGGAGATAACGGATGAAACACAAATCGAAATCGTTCCCATCAACATAGCTTTGAAGTCAGCAGACTCCTTCAAACCAGGCATTCCATACCAGGGCATTGTGAGTTTAATTTAATGATAGTGATATCTTTTTCTTTTGAGATTTCCATGTAATCTTTTATGTCTTTCGAAAAGGTATCAGCCAAGTACTGA
The DNA here is from genome assembly GCA_021234535.1 of Stichopus chloronotus. NCBI lineage: Eukaryota > Metazoa > Echinodermata > Holothuroidea > Aspidochirotida > Stichopodidae > Stichopus > Stichopus chloronotus. Next base: position 10,370,942 of record CM037836.1, read on the forward strand.
CAATTTTGTCTTGGATGGTTGATTTCGTGATGTTGCAGGGATGTTGATTTTCATTAATAAACATTTGTTTGAACTAGAGTTAGAAAGATTCCATGACTTCAGCTAACGTGCAATGTTATAACCTAAAATCAGATGATTTTTATGCACTTGTATGCAAATATGTTTCCGTTTGCAAGAGCAAACTTTGTCTTTTCATGTCTACGAATTACACAAAGAACTTTTCAAGAAAACTGAAGATGACTCGATAGAAGTAAAGAGAATACATTCCTGTTCCGTGTGCACATTGCATGAAATAGGTTTTGCAATGTATATACCATGTTTTTTATTTCATTTATAGATTAAAGTGACATACCCCGATGGGAAACCAGCTCCGAATGAGGCAATTAATATCACCGTCACTGCAGGCCGCAAAAATGCTTACACTGCAGACCACATTTCAAATTCAGAGGAATTGTAGAGTTTGAAATACCGCATACAGTCGTGGATAAATTAATATCATTGCAGGTATGTTTTCCATAAATTGTGACCAGGAGCGCTTCCAGGATCTACGTTTGGTTGTGCACTAGATGAACCCCATTGTAAAGACTGTCATCTCTCAGGAGAACATCATCTGAAGATAACTATCGTATTGTGTACAATTTTCTGTGTCAAAACCCTGATGAAAAGAGCAACAATGAAATGTCTCCGACGTATTATTAAGGTTACAAATACATACATCAGGGTTAGTCCATGGGCCTGATGCAGTCCCCGTGCACACCCCCAGGACAGTATGACACCTTTTTATTTTGTTCCCTGGAAGCGTCCCCAACACGTAAAAAGGCAATGCACCATGATTACCAAATTGGGATTGTCCCCCTGAATGGCGTCATTTTTATTTCAATAGTTTTGGTTCTCAGGTAGATACAGACAAGATATTGGTCTCTACATCGATGTTTGTAAGGATGTACTGTAAGGATCCAATCCACCGGTATGCGGATTAGCTGGAATCAAGTGTAGTGACATCTATTGGGGGTATATTTGCACCTGTCTGCGCAATAACCGAATTCGAAAGGGGTGGGCCTTTCATTCTGGGGCGAATTCGCACCTGTGAAATAACCGGAGTCAAGAGGGCCATGCCATCCATTTTGGGTATACTCGTATGGGTCTGTGGAATGAACTGAGTCGAATCGGTTTTGACATCTATTTAGGGTTATTCTCACCGGTCTGTGGAATAGTCTAAGGCTTTATGACAAACATCGGTGGATGTCTTTCAGTTTCTTGCATGTTCTCACTGCTCCGTAGCAAGCCGGAGTCGAAGGGGTTGGGACATCTATTGCTGGCCGTATTCGTACCCTGTGAAATAACGGGATTCTAGCTGTGTGTGACATCTGTTGCGGACACATTCCCACCGATCTGTGGAATAACTGGAGTCAAGAGGGTTGTGACATCAATTGGAGGGAAGAGGCATATTCAAACTGGTCGGTGTAGCAGCAGGAGTGGAATGGGTCCCGACATCTCGTTGGGTGCTATTTTCGCACCCATCTGTGGAATGACTGAACTGTATGAAATCCAAGGGGAGGGGGTTAAGTTACCACCGATCTGTGGAGTAATTGGAGAAAGGTGGGATGTGACATCCATGAGTGGCATTTTTCCCTTCCCTGTGGAATAGCCATAGTCTAACATTCATGGGGATGGGGCTTATTGCCACTAATGTGTGGAATAAACGGAGTCAAAGGGTTGTGACATGGGGGGGGGGGGGGATATTCACACCGGCTCGATTATCTACTATTGCTTTTTTTAAACCTGATTCATGACCTTACCGAGCACCATAGGTTAGAGATTTCTTTCCAAATTTAATTATGAAAATTTTCGAATATACGGGAGAAATTTTTCGTACGGTAAAAAAGGCTTACCGTAGCTCGGTAGACCACTGCTAAAGCGGTAGACCACAGCACATGGTGGTAGGCTTGGGTGCTCTGAGTCACAGAGATGTACTGTAGCTGTGTCACTATTGGATTCTCATCCTTACAAACATAAATGTAGAGACCAAAATCTTGTCTGCTTCTATTTGAGGAGCTGAGATATAGGCAAAACTTTTGACGTAATGTAACCTCAATATCTTGAGTTAGGAACTGATCATCAAAGCAGGAATCGTATGTGGCGTGTCACTCCAGCATACTGAATGCAAGATTACTATTACTTTTGGTGATGTCGGGTGTGATAAAGTAAAAATGTGAAAACCATATGTGACATATGTACACGTGTAAAGTGTGGAACGTATTTTGTCACGGTAAGATGACTTTCAAAGTTTTGTCTTTTGTTACACTGAGATTCTGTGTAATCATAGAAAGTGGAACTGAAACTTGAAGAGTTCGTGTCAAATATTTCATAGGAGTAATTTTAATATCTCATATGCTTCCTTACACATGTACTGTTGTATACGTTCAATTGCTTGAATGCAACACAGTCAGTACCCAGACGAAGCTGTACCACTCCTACTATGAGCTTTTCAAAAGTTAACACCCATCTATAAGTTCTGAAAATGGCATGCATGTATAGACCATTTTACAAAACTGTTAAATATCCGTCTATCATCCTTTTCGCATTAAAACCTCTTCTTGCGGTACAGATATTTCACCATCTCAAGTATACTGCCTGTATATTTTCCCCTGAGATTTACCATAGAAGTGAGGTTTTGCTCAAGAAAGGTAGCATTGACTGATCTCATACTTGGTGTATGATTGGTCATACTGAGTAAATGATAATTTTCTTTTGTGAAGGTCAAAGGTCATTTAAGGTCAACAACAGTCAAACTGTGAAAATATTGGAAAGACAATGTCTCAAGAAGGGTAACCACTTCCTCTTTGTCTGGGGTTACCAAAAATCAAACTTTGAAAGCCTTGTAGACACAACACCTCCGTAAAGGTACTCGTGACTGATCTTATACTAACTTGACTGATCTTATACTTCGAATTCTGGTTGGCCATACTAAGTAGAGGATAATTATTGTCTTAAGTGATGGAAAAGGGTCATTTTCAGCCACCATAGGTTAAATTGCGAAAACATTGCAAACACAGTATCTTCAGAGAGGTAGTTTTGACTGATCTCATACTAGGGGTGTTGGTTGGTCATACTGAGTGGATGATCTCTAGTGCTAAACATCTCATGCGATGGATATCCGAGCTACCAATTGCAAGGTTCGGGCTTAAAGACTCTGTCACTGAAAAGCCTGCCGGACTCCCGACATTGACAGCTGCTATATAGTATAGTGTTTTTTGTGTTAAACATATCCGCCATCATCAATCATAAATTGTGCGGCTTTCTAAAAACGTTTGTTAGACGAGATTATGGTAAAAACAGACCCTTGCCAGCTCGTTTCTATCTATACACATTTAGAGAGTACTACTTCTACACTAGGGATTTACTTACTAAATTCCCTACTGCCTCGGTATTTGAAAACACTAAAAGCAAGTGTGATTTCTGATATCTCTCGGCGACCCCACCCCTTGGTGCCGCCCCTGTCCAAAGCTGTCAGCCACACACTTGACTGCATCAGCTCTAGTCAGCCAACCGGTCGGACAGATTGGCTTAATGTCTGTGGGTGAGACTAGATTAGTGTCATTGGAGTAGAATCTGAGCTTCCCTGATGGGTCAGCGTTCGATCTGGAACGATCTGAGGCAAAGTTTTTTTTTACGAGCGATCTACGTTTTTCCCATTTGAACTGAACTTGTGATAAGAAGCCAACTTTGATAAAAAGAAAATAACGTGTTGATTTCGCCAAGACATCGTCCATGACCGACAGCGTTTTTAAATACCTAGGTTTATATTCAGGTCACCAAAAGTGAGGGGGGGACAAATGTGTTAGGGGTCCCTCTGTGGATTGGGATCATGGCCCCTCTTCCCCCCTCAAATCGACGCCCCAGGTGCTCGTTCCATATAAGTGACAAATGAAGGTGGGCATTTTCGCCAGTCACTGCAACCAGAATTACTTCACTTACATCTGACAAGGGTTCCAGAGTTCTTGTGGTCATGGAAAACCTGTAAAGTCATGAAATTTCATGACATTGTTTCAAGGTGACGAAAAGTTTCAAAATTCACGGAAGTCGCTCCTAGAAAAGTCTTTGTAACCTCATATTGCTTATGTAAACTTTATGTTAGACGTTGGGAGTAAAATCATGGGAATTTTTCATATGGTCTTGGGAGAGTCATTGAAAAATCATGGAAAACTCATGAAAACTGAACCCTGTCTTTCAGACAAGAATCTGTGTTCCCACAGTAACGTCATGTAAATCTTTCCTACTGCTGATTTATGCTTGTCATTCTTTAATTTCTCTTTGTCAACCTCAGGTACCTTGTACGCACATTCAGCATGGAAGCGATATCTACTCCTACTTGCATACTGTCCAAATATCATGAGCCATTGGCTTATTTCCATTCACTTTTGAATTTGTGAATCAGTGTTGTATCACTTATCAGTATGTGTGCATTAGTACTGTACGTACGACATATCGTGCAAGCAAATTTTCAGTGTTCGTTTTATGTTTATTATTTTTGTTTCATTTCACCCTCTCATTCACCCATATTTTGTTTAGGTCATGGCAAAGGGATACCCATATCAGCACAATCCACATGGTTACAGTATTGAATCACCCAGCCGTCGCTTCATCCTGAATCCGAACTACTCCCCCTCCGGTCGTTATTTGCAGATTAAACCCATTTTTGACCCTTTAAATGCTGGTTACAAGGTAACATTTCAAGTACTCTACACGTCCGACGACGGCGCTGTTTCATCAGATTTTAAAGTTCAGGTAGGGAAAGATGTGATCTTTGAGAAGAAAATGTCATGCTCTTTGTGTTATCGCCATATTAAAGAATTAAGCATTATTGGCTCGGTAGTCTTGCAGAGTGAGTGCATGCTCCTATGCCCTACGGCATGGTTGTTGACCTTAACCTAATACCTACAGTAATCATAATCCTATCACCTAAGCCTAACTAACAGATTTGCGATTGGCCATGTGACTAGAAGTTTTAGGCCAAAGAATCACTAGAACAGAACTCGCTTAATTGGTAAATAAGGGCACATTCATGCAAATGACGACAACGTATTCAATGTGTTCTCGCAAGGTACATGCACGTCGAGTTTTTATTTAAAATAAAACTTTTATGGGGTTGGCATTTGTAAGCAGGTGTTGATTATGTGCGTCTCCTGACAATTTTGTGCAAAAAGTACTTTTTTGAAATCGATCCTTCTCACGTTTTACTGTAAGTGAGGCAGAGTGAGTGTGCATTCTTCCAACCTCGTGGAGTAAAACGCATATTGCCCAAACACCCTTTAGTGTGCAAGCGCCTCAATTGTACCTGCAGATTTCCTAATGCCAAGTATGGGTGTCGCTTTGGGGTAGAGTACATGTCTCCCCACTTTCTATAGAGGAAGGGACACTAACACATTTGTCTCCCTCCCCCCCCCAAAAAAATATGTGATCTGCAAAAACAAACTATTCTTGATTATATTGTAACTTTCCAAATGGCAGCAATGTAAAAAGTAAAGAGAATTAAGCTGAAATTTACAATGGCAAAATACTGGAAAGTGCCATTTCCTGTTATCTGAGACGTATCTTCATCCAAAAGCTTTTTCTGTATGCCATTTTCCAACTGATGGTGGAACTTCACGCAGATGGAGTCATTAGTCCTTGATTCCCTATTGCCCGCAGCTGCTATCACACTCCACTCCCTTCTTCCGAAGAAAACTTTGGTTAAGGCACTGATAGGAAAGGAATTTAGGTCAGATCGGCCCCTTTGCCGTCACACACACACAGACATACACGCACATACGGTTAGAATAGAATCAATGCCCTTGCCTAATGCTTATTGCATTACTGAGTCAAGTTGTTGTGGTTCCCCTGGCTATTAACGAACACCATCACACTTGATAATGTCTCTTTCATTCTCTCTTGCAGTTTTTCTCTCGTAATAAGCTGGTCAACGCTGAAGCCACTCAGGAAGCAGATAGTCGCAGAAGGGGAGCTGTGATGTTAGATAGTAGGAAACAGGATGTTCTTTTTGTAGCCAATAAATTGTTATTACTCTTGTTATAAAGCTGCATGCATATTGTTTAACCATACAACTCATGCGTACCAGTGAAAACACTAGACATTTGCACTAGACATTTATGTTCTCTTTAGTTTGCATTTGGTCAGTCATGTCTCACATATGCCTAAATGTTTGGTATTGATGACAGACTCAAATGCATCCCTCTTTAAACTCAACAGAAGTAGCTGTTATACCAACAGTTATCCTTGGAAGATATAATTCCTTGCAGTTAATTAAGGAAAAGCCTCAACAAGAAGCTTTGGCTTTGGTTTTGTCGGCCTTCCCTGCATGAGGTACTATCATGATACTCATGAATGCTGTTGCTATTTTGTTTAGGAACAAACTATTTATTTCAACATTAACTTGCGGGTTCCAAAGTATTAGGATTACAGTTGCTTGTGTTAGTGGAATGACTTCAGATAAATCAAAGCTGAAGACTTCGTTTCTTCGTACATAACGGGGCTTCTAAAGAATACTCCAGACCATCACCACCTTACTGAGACAACGAGGAATATTCCATAATGATCATATAAGGCATTTTCTCATAAGAACGACAACCGCTTGGTCCACGAAAAGACTGAAGTTGCAACACATTTTAACAAGAATATTTAAGATCGCCTGCATAATCATAATCAGGACATGATGACATGATGGTACACAATAGTTTTCTTGATCTTTTCAGTGAGCAAATACTACGTCATAGGGTTGGTTGGCCTTTTCAAATATTTGTCAAACTATCTATGCACTTCTATACGTGAAGATTCGGAGCAAATTGAACGTTTTTGTTGTTTTCTCTTACTACACATTTTTAAACATATTTGAACATTGTCTAGCCTATACTTTAAAGATATGTGAATATTGTCATACAGTAATTGCAATACACCATTTTATTATGGTTAGTCAACGCTAAACCGTGTATTAGGTGTAGGACAATGCAAGATCTAAGGTTAATGCATGCCATGCACAACAGAGTGCATTATGCTACAGTTAAAACACAGGTCCACAGTTGATAACTTTGTTTATACATACAAACCAAAGTGTGATTACAAAAAGACGCAAAGGGAATTTGGTTCTTAAATAACGGCAATTTTATTGAAAAGAAACACCGAGAACAGGTAAAGAAATTTACAACATGTCAACATGTAACTATATGTCACAAAACACAAAGTAACACTTGAACAAAGTGTCAATAACAAGTGACATAGCAACGATGCATGCTTTATTATCTCGTCGCCTTGTAGGGGCTAGATGAGATATTGTAGTCACTTGGCTAGTGGAGTTGTATATTGTACTGTGCACCCATAGCAGAACGATTGCCATGGAAACGCTTGGAGTGGATGAGTAGCGACACCCCAGGGGTACCCCATGGTAGAGTGACCATGGGTACAGGAGGGTCCTGTTGGGTGATATAAATGAAAACGTGTTCGTGCCAATGTGTGTGCGTGTGCGTGGCCTTTTGCCGTTGTTTTCGGGTGGGATCGAGGACCGAAACAATAGATTTTAAGTCTTCTGTAGAAAATTCAATAGATTCCTCCGGTCCTCTCAAGATTAATGTAGCCTGTCTCAATGAAGAGCCTCCTTGAATTAAAGGGGCAGTGTGTTGGCTAACTTTCTGTATTTATAAAAGGTCGGGTAGAGAACACAAACGACTTCAACGTTACTAGGGGGGATCTGTCGATTTACAGAATCGTGGGGATGAAGGTATCAACAGTGGCTTACACATCAACGCACAATAAAAAGAAACAAACAACATTAATCTCAATTGCTATGCGGTATAATTAATGAAATTCTCGTGCACAAATGGATACAACGATCAAATTATCAATGGCCAGTTGACACTTTTCACTTAATAAATAAAAACAAAAAGGGGTACTTAAGTGACTGGAACACCCAGGTCCGAGACGGTCAAACAGCAACCACGCGGAGGCCTCAAAACAAAGTGTCCAGCAACAAATATTGCGAAGGCTAGAGTTCCAACAGCTAACACAAACAGGTTGATGAAACTACCGGAAGTCGAACGCAGCTACCGTCTTCCACGTCGAAACCAGGCAGTGACATCAACTTGAACTGGCAACACATGCGGGGGAATACTAACAGTTCCGGGTACATCTCTCACGTCTTAGAACGTCAGAACTGTTCAACTCCTTCGGAAACAGACCACACCAGTTCCGTAGTACGAACTTTAAGTGCCACCCCCGTATCCATGTATGTGACACCAATAACAACTCGTCGGTGGGGTATTTAAAGGGTTCATAAAATCAGGTTACAAGGTAAATTAAATAAAGGAACGGCACAGGCAATTATCTTAAAAATACGAAAGGCTTCTTGTATAGTCGGTGAAGACTAACAATTAAACTTCACTCAACATAAGTTGCAATTAAACAGACTGATGCAACTCTTCTCAAATGTATATATTAAACAATGGGCTTCAGTCAACATAAGAAACTACGACGGCCGCAAACAATGTCTGTGACTCTACACTTGCTGCAGTAGAGCCAGCCGGCTAGGTAAACACACTTCTAAAATGCATGCAAGCGGCTGTTTACAATATTTACAATGACTAAGTCAAGTTGTCACAAGAAGCGAAGCCTGAACAGTGTCTGTTCCCGACTACTGTTCCTCCTTTTACCTAAAAATTCCAAACAATTATTATGGGATGGTATTCATGCACAAACACATGACTCCACAAAAGTAGTTTCCTAATTTTAATAATGTTAGGAAGTCGCCCTAACTAGTATCCATCCACCCTACAGTACCATGCCTGCAGAGGAACTAGCTGCAAGCAAAATCCTTCCAGGCTAAATGAGATATCCCATAAAAATACTTCTGGCTGACCTACAAACACTCCCTCTACCAAGGATAACCTCTGTTCCTCAGAGCAGGTCATACCAAACTACTGACCAATCAGTGCTGAAATCACTTGCTACATATTCAACGCAATTGTCGATGAACTGGCACACTTAAAATCCTAATATCAGCAATTTTGTCGCTATTTATATAAGAAACTGTCCTGTGTTCTACCTATTATCACCCAATTTGTCACTGTCCCACTGACCCTGGTGGAGTTCTTGCTCCCCTCCGCCTAAGTAGACCCTAGGGTAACATTAACCGGTGAAGGAAATGGAGAATCCAAACCACTTGTTCTTTATTAATAGACTAACATTGTGAGAATATAATAAGATGTCAAGCCAGCCAAGTCACTTGTACGTCCCAACCAGGTAAATGAACTCACCCAGCCACAAAACAAAAAACAATATCATCAACCAAGTAAGAAAAAGAAAAATTTAGATACTTGCTCAAATGAGTATTCTAAAATTTACGCATTCTGCAAGATTAAATTTACAACACACATAACCTTCACAGAGAAAACAATCTAACCAGTTATTTTGTCCTGGTTACATTAAAAATAGACAGTCTATTGTTAAGGTTAGGGTTGAGGAAGAAAAAACAAAAGAAAGCCCAAATAGGTCCTCGGAATGAATGTCAAACAAAGGTCTGTGTGTTTGTGTGTGTGCATATCGTGAACACCAAGTATAGTACAGTTTACACATAACGTGTATGCAAGCGTCGACGAATCCGCCTGTCTCCGCAGTTACTCTAATCGCACTTCACTTCGATGTGATTGAATCTCAACAAAACAATTAAAACGACAATAAGAATAACATCCCAACGGCTCAGACTGTTACCCGACGTCTCATATGCACGATCAATGAATTACGAGAACGGTCGATGTTTAGAGCTGGTAGTCACAGTCTGGAGACTATGGTCGGACAGGTGACAATGAAGCAATCTGGCAATGATCGTCTCAGACTAGGTCTAGTTTGGACTAGAGCAAACAAAACTTAAAAGGTTGTAGGTATCCATTAAGGTATACACTTTATCTAGCTACCAGCTTTATACATTATATTATCAATGCGATATTTATCAATAACTATTGGAGGCAACATTACTGTCTTTAGGAAGAAGCTTGTGCCAGATGAACAGTTCTGCAATACTGAGAGGTTTTTGTTCTGTTCCATTCTTTAATTAAATTGGAGGCGCAAAGTACGGTTAAGGGAATTGCGAGCTCTATCTCTTTGTAACAGTCACGATCACTGAAAAGGCTCATTGAGTTGATAAAGTTAATTTTGTAATGATTTGAAGGGGAAAAAAAATTCGCGTACCAATACTTCTGATTAGTCTCATTGGCCTTGCAACTATTCCTAGACTTAATGGAAATGTGAGAGATTCAGGTTTTTTTTCAAGGAAAAAAGGTTGCCTGTTGCTATACCTTTTATTATTATTTTTTTGCAATAAGTGATTTTGATTGTTACTTCTTCTATCATCCTTGCTTCAGTTATGTGGTAGATGTTCAGAATCTCTTACTCTAATTATTTGCCATCAACATATGACTAAAACTCACCAGGTGTGACAAAACATCATGAAATTGTTGAAGCAATGCAGTGAGCATCTTTAAGTAAAATCCTCTTCAAGAAACACAAATCAGTTCATGTCAAGACGATAGCACAAAACTGACAATGTCAAAAGTTCTTAATGCCTATAGCAGATATTTTGGCAACAAATTCACAGCTGTTGTCTTCATAGCCAATTTGTTTTATGGACGTTTAAAAGTTGTCTGAGACTGGAGGTTTTGTAGTGCAGCATTACCTTGAAAATAACCAATTTGGTTTTACTAATTTGTTTTAAAAAGTAGAGTCCATAAATATTTACACCTTCAAAATTGTAAAGATGTCTGGATTTCAGTAACCGAAGATTATTACGTAAAGAAATGTTTAATCAAAGATCTCAGTACTGTTCAGCCTTTAAACATGACAGTGACGGATATACTCCCCACCTACATAAAAGTTAGTGTCAAACAGCATAGGGCCGACTTTATATGCAATCTTTTTGACTCTCAATACAGATGAGATGCCAAATGATTTTATCTCGGTTATAAGGTATTCCGATAATACTGCATGCATTATCAAGCTGAATTTCAAAAAATGTGGTCGCCATAGATCAAGAAAATTATCAAAGGACTATGACTGATGTTGATTCTATTTGTAATGCAAACAATTTATTACTGAACTCAAAGTGATAAAAAACAGGGGTCTGATAATGAACCTACTTCTTAATTTTAATATTTCAATAGGGCTATTCATTGATGATAAATTAGGATTTTTGTAAAAATATATCTTATGTCATGAGCAAGGTATATCATGTTGTCCCTAGTCTTGCTAATGTTGTTTCCATGTTTCAACAGAAATTCCAACTTAAGTGAGTGTTTTCAACTACCCAATTTGTCCTTATGTCATATATTCTGTCTAGCCAGTTTGGTTCCATTTCATTTTGCAAAAGGACAATGATGGAATTTCCAAGTTTTGAATACATATTTCGAAAAGAATGCATTGAACCTATGATTTTCTTAAATAAATAAATAATTAAATAAATAAATGCCTCTGCTACAGTTGAGTGTTTAAGAATGGCTAGACAATTTATGATGATGATCTACAAGACTCGTTGCTTCCTTTTCGAGTAAGATTAAATGTGGAATGAAGCAGAAATTTAAGAAATCCCATAGTCATGCCAAAGTACAGAATACAGTTGTTTAAGAATTTTGTTGTCCATTAGACTGCATTATTTATTGATGAAGAAATCTTGGATGACGTAGGGTTTTTTTAATCCTCTAAATTGTATCAAAATAGAGAGTGAACTTGGTCGTGAGAACAGAGGAGTTGAGAACATTTAAATGAGAGGTCAAATATCTGAATATTTCCATGCATGTTGTCACTCATTTTTGCGCTGTTGTCATTTTCTGTGTATGTGTCATTTAAGTTGGAAATCATGTATATTGAGTGAAAAGACTCTTAGTGCCCTTCTTCACATTTTCATCTGTGAGACTTTTTCCTTAATTAGTGATGGTCAGGCTTGGTCATAGGTTTCCTTAAGGTGTAACCTGACCAGACCTTGGGAATTCGATAGAGATTGCTCACTGAAGACTTCTTTTGTTACTGTTGGAAACACAAAGTAAGCAATATTATTCTCTTTGTTATCTTGGTAATGACCATACTGATTCCAAAGGAGACTGGACGCCTTATGCTATATTTGTGTATTCCGATATAAGATATCCCAGTTGATTTGGATCCAAGTTCGTAAGTGTGAAGTGATGGGACATGTCATATTTATTGTATTAGCATATTCCTTTTTTAACACACTGTTCCTGTCTACTCTATTTGTTTCAGATTTACCCCATTCCTTTTAAACGAATTGAAAGGTTTGATGGAACAATAAGAACACTTACCATTTTAACAAAGTGCAGTTACATTGACAAAGACAGTTACTCAGATAACACATGCACATGTTTCTGTCTCACAGATATTTCCTCCACACCTCGGCCAAATTTTGTAACTCTGGAGACATTTATTTTGCCTGCTCGGACACAAGAACCCATAGTTCACGTGGGTCCCCAAACCCTTCACGAGGTCAACATCACTGTGCCAATAACCGCCGGCATTAGTCCAGAAGCTAAGCTCCTTGTGTACTACACAAGTCCCGAGGGAGAAGTGGTCGCTGATTCGATTAACCTCAAAATTAACAAAGCATTTGAGAACAAGGTGAGTATTTACAAAAGCTGCTATGCCGGTTTGTGCATAAGTGTTGGTGGTTCAAGATGTAATCCCTAGATTTCAGCACTGAGCTGGCAACCTTGAACATGTAAGCCTTCTAGTGATGTACAGTATATCTATCAACACGTGTCGGAGAAGCTACAAAGGACATTAAGGTCGTTGTGGAACAAAAGAACAAAAAGAACCATCATTTTGGAAACGACATAACCCACTGAAGAATACTGAAAATGACTACCTTTTCTATGAGCGTGAAAAACGTCAACCGCGTAGGTGTATCGTCATGCCAAAGGTACTGTACATATACGTCCCATGTTTGTTACGATCCCAGTGGTGATATCTCTTCGTAAGTGAAACAGCAAATATTTCTGACTGAAATTTAAGCAACTCTGAATTTAACATCTTGAAGAATACTTTGCGTCAGATACACGATCAAATTTTTAACTTTCTCTGCCAAGACAAGACTGGGAAGAAAGTAGCACGTGAATGAGCTGGAATACAGCATACAGTTCGAAAACTCGAAATAATTAAACTCAATTTAGTATTGGGTATATTTTCGTGTGAAAAAAAAGTTCATTTCATTACAGTGTATAGCGTGATCAGCTTTAATGGCAATCCATTAAATACAATGTTCATCCCCACCTCCTCCGTTGAACACTGAGAAGTTATTTCCCCAATTTAGAAACTCGTATAGAACAATAACAGTAAGATAATGTTTTAGTGGCAGAATTGCAGAAAATTATCATGCCCCGAATGGCGAAATCAGAGTGTAACTTTCATTTTCAGCTTAGCAAACACCACATAACTGTATACTGATGTCACGACATTGCTTTCGCAGGCTGTAAATGAAAACAAATGGTAGTTCTTTTTTAGATTTAATGAATGTTTCATTTATTTCAAAAAGGATATAGATTACGTTGGGAAGTCTACACAGTCACATTTTCTCCCATGTTGTAGGTAAAACTGGAGTTCTTTGATCCAGAGGTCTCACCCGGTAGTGAGACAACTTTGAAGGTGTCAGCCGAGAATGCATCTCTGTGCGGCATTGGTATCGTCGACAAGAGTGTCTACGTTCTAGGAGGCGAGAACAAAGTCACTCCCAATAGGGTGAGAGCTCCTTGAGGTGTAATGGCGGCATATTCTAAGTAATATTTTACTGAAGGAAGTTTTCCTTAATGATGACATATATGTCAGTTGCTATATGTGAGTTGCAGATATTAAGTGCAAGTAACCTGCTTGTAAAACAATGTAAACAAATTGCATGTATTTCAAAATTAAAAATACCTAATCAAGAGAAGTGATTAATGCTTGCAACTTCAGGATTTGCTGTATAGATAGTCCGCAGTGAGCATGCAAACGGATTTCGGATGGCATGCAAATGTCTCTGCTACTGAGACTGCGACTTTGTGGCAAATGGTCTTCCCGCGCAAATGGACTTTCCTCACCTTTTCCTCCAAGGGCCTTCACTCGAGTAAAAAAAAATTCCCGCCACTTGATTGCAACTGAATGCTCAAGTGTGTGCTGTTTTGATTTGGATACAGACCCTGTTATATCTGTTAAGGGGTTACAAAGTTGGGAAGACTGAAATTCCAGAACTAGGCTATTGTTGTGTCAGAAAAAAGTAGTTATTGAGCTCTAGTGTAACAATATTAAGCAGACCTGAGCAAACTGTAGGGTGGCCACAAAATTCACATATTTTGAAGTTTTTATTCAACGCAAGTGAAAAATTTGATCTGTCCATGCAAGTGCTCTAAATGCATGGGCATAGTAATAACTCCTACAAGTCCTTAAAAATCCTACTATCCTACTAGTCCACAACAGCCAGCGTTTACATGCACATATTGTTCACTGCTAGTGCTAGAATATGTAACTGAATTACATTTTATTGAATTGGAATTATCTCATGGATAATCCATGGAAATACCCTCACATATACTGTAAACTAAAATTAATAGTTCAGATTTTGGCATGCATCATGCCAAAATGGGTCTGTTGAATATTTTCGTACAGTCATGACCTCAAGATAGGAAAGATTCAGCAAACGGTGTCAAGTTGCAAAATTTAATGTACTGTTGTTTTCGTTTCGGTGAGTGAATATGCCCACCGCTCCCCCTCCCGTTGCTGCTGCTTTTTTAACACTAAATTCCACATAAGTCGGCAAACGATTCAAAAGTTTTGATAAGTAGAGGTGTCAAGCGTTTCTGACAACACTGCTCCCTGCATTGACCAGGAATAAAAAAAAAAAAAACACTTTTTGTGGGTTATCACCTTATCCTTTGCTGTATGAGACAAAAATAAATGAAGAGGAGACACTTGCAATGAAAGTCAATATGTTCCCACTTAACGATTGTGAATGTGTTAATTGTTCAGTGTCTATCTGTAGGGAACTTTGCCAAATTAAAGCATTGCCCCAATATTTTAACAATCAAATTTCAAAGCATGGTATTTTCTTCTTTCTTAAATTCTGACTTTTTGGTCTCCTTGCAGGTGTTCTCTGCATTTGACTTGTCTGTTCAAAGTATTCGTGACAGTAGGAGTTGTCCGCACAACAGTAACTACCGTTTCATCTATGACAGCGAAATCACTTTCCCAGGATTTGACCGTCTCGTGAATTATGTGGATTCTTCTTCTGCCTTTACTGTAAGTTGTTCGTGACCTTCAGATGCACGCAAAGCATGTTAGTGTCTGCTTTCTTGAATTCTGACTTTTTGTCTCATTGTAGGTGTTCTTCTGCATACTGTGTACTGATGTAATGCATTATTAAGACTTAATGATGACTGGAAATCATTCAGCTCTATATTAGTGTATGACTTCCCAAATGTACCGTTGTCGCCATCTGTATTTGCTGAAGGCCAGCACCTATTTCATTATTTTGAGTAGTTCCTCGTATTCTACTTTGCAGAATTCCGGATTGAAAGCTCTCACCAACTATGATTTGTGGGTGGCCCCATGTGTCTTTGATCCTCAAATAGGTAAGAGAGGCAGTCAAGTATGCTCGAAAAATACTCATATTTATTATCAGCAAGGAAGTTAAACTTTAGAAACATAGATTCAGCTGTTTGGGAAATTCATGAAAAGAGTTTGACATATGTCATATCCGAAATCCTTTCTCTAAGGTCAAATGACAGGATTGTATTTTACTTGGAATAATATAGAACAATGATCATCTTGGTTTTATAACAAACATTTGGGACACATAGTCTTTATAGAATATGCGGAAAGTGTATATTAACTTGCAGATCATGTATTTTGTTTCCATTCTTCAAGTTCCCTCAGTTCAGATTTAATATTGACAGTGATACGTACATCTTGTCTCTCAAAGTTGATTGTTGTTTTTTATTCACATATTCATTTTTGTCTACAAGCAAGAAATGTGTTTTGTGTTTATAAGTATCTTATCATTTCAGTTCGTTTTTTCAGAAAAAAAAATCGATAAATTGTGAATAAAAATAATGGTTGTGGGAATAATGCTGAAAGTAATTGAATATGAATACTTATTCACTAGAAAAAGGTTGTAAATTTGGTGACTTATACTATCAGAGAGATATTGCTCGAAATGGGCATAGTTAACTGTCCACACAAAAATTAGCTTAAAAAAACTAATGCAGCACTTTTTTACAAAGACTATTGATAGATTTTATCACATGCAGACCATCAAACATGCTATAGATTTTATGGAAAATTGGAACTAAGGTTTCTTGGAATGGAAAGAGAGGAAGAGAGATATTTATTCCGCATTCATAGTAAAGCGAATTTCACCATCGGCAAATTGAAGAGGCACCAATTATTAAGGTGGATGATGTGTGCTTTTCAGGATCACCTTGACAAACAGAGTAGGCGTACTGGTTAAAATTTCTTACCGTCCATGTGCTGCTTTGTATTTCAACGCTTGAGAGAGGGATTTGCATTCAGAAGTGTCTGCATACAGGTATATCTTACAGAAATGCTTTTGAAAAGAAATATTTCGAGACAAAGATATCTAATTATAGGTTAGAGATACAGCACTGTCATTGTTTCAGTCTGAGGTTAGTCTATGAAGAATAAATTGAATTAAACTAGTACCCACTTTTAATGCCACTGTAAAATTTGATTACCAATAATTTGAAGTCTGTCCCTGCATACTATAGTACCATGGAATGTTTGCTTTTTTAGTTCCATATTTCATGCAAACAAACTTTCTTATTACTTCATAAGATATCATTCTTCCTTGCTTCGATATCGCAACGTCGAGAATTCTTTATAGAGGCATCTTAAAAAAATGTTTAATGTCTCAAGAAACTCTTTCGAATTCCAATGCAAGCAGATCATATATCAAATCAAGCTAATACCCTGTAATCAGATCCCTTTCAATCTCATTCAGGTCGTCATTCCACCATATACAATGCAGATGTGTTTTCGATTCAGTTCTAGGATTGGTCTTATATACCCTTCCCGTCAAAGACCCCTTCCTGCCCCCCAAAAGAGGAAAGAGGTGATTTGCAATCTTATAATATGAATCTGCATTAGCTCTGATGAGTGCGTGTCTGTCTTGCAGTTGATTATTTATTCGACGTGGACTCCGACTTTCCGAGGCGCTCTGGCAAGGCTAAAGGAAACAAAATTAGGAGTTTCTTTCCAGAGACTTGGCTTTGGTCTTTGACACGTGTCAGGTGGGTGACAAAGACATGTTTCAAGGAACCAGAGGACATGTAAAGTTCTCGTAGAATCTGAAACTTAGTAAATCTCAGAAAATTATAATCTGATTGGTTTTCAAATTGATTTCCCTTTCTCTCGTCACAAGAATTCAGCTGCTACCTTGCAGATTTTATTTTTCGTGCAAGCAGAGTCTTTTATCGTGGTCGTAATAACATTGCTTGGACCCCCTTTTGTCAAGGTGGAAACTGCACAAGTAATAATATGATCACTAAAACACGAACCAGTGCACCTAATATGACATTGTTACACATTGTACAACATTCACATGTACCCTCTGTATTTTGTTTGTTTTTTCCTAGGGATATAGTAAGCATTGCTACACCCTAGCAAGCATTGCTACACCCTCTGAGATAATGACCTGTCTAAAGACTCCCGTCCCTCTGCAAAAGTCCTTCTGCAAAAGTTCTAATCAGCAAAAAATGAGAATAGCTTACTTCCATTTCTACCAAAGCAAACCAATGATCTTTACGTGGTATCGTTTTGCATCACTCAGCATCTCAGCACATTTCATGATGTGAGGTTTAACACCTTACCCTCAAGGTCCTTCTGGCTATCGCTTTGAAGGATCATATGTGTCTCACGAGAGGTAAATCTGAGGAGAAAATCTGAGGAGAAGAAAGGTGTAAGATTAGTGAAGCCCCAAATTGCTTTTTTGGATGATGTTGTTGAGGGACAAAATTCTTCCATGAAAACACCGACGATAATTCAACAAAATGCGGCAAGGCATGTAGCAAAACGATCATGCATCCTCTCAAAATCATCCTCTCCTAGCAAAAGCGTAAGTGGGGTTACAAGCTTTCTCTTGAAATGACTAAAAAAATAGTGGATGCAATACTCTGTTCAAACTTTCACTACCGTGATGTACTGTTTGGGTTTTACAGTGGATCATTCAAGAAAAGGTTTGTTTCATTGAACCCTGGCAAAATCTAGTGATTATTTGAAATGATTCAAAATTGATGTGCAGTCCCTTTTACATATGCTGAAATGGGTTGATTTTAGGACCACTGACTTCCAGAGAAGGTAAAATCATGCAGTATCTCTCATCCACAAGGTTGTGGAATTTGCAGAGAAACATGTTAGATGCTGAGCTTATTAAAAGCTGGACGAATTTATTTTATAGGCAAGATACTGTAGGAATTTCATTTGCTGAGTGACAATTTGAACGAACTGTGCATGTAAATACACAACATCAAGCAGGTAACTTACACTTGCTGTATAAGGTAAACACTTTATGACTGAAATGAATCCTCTCCAAATGAGAGAAGTTGAAGTTGAATGGAAATTCATGCTTCTGCCATTTTAGCCTAGATGTCTCTTACATAGAAGTAATGTAATCTTAGTTTAGACTAAGGGATAAAGTTAGCAAGTCTTGCCGTCTCCTCTGCTAGGAAAAAAACAAAACATTTTTTGCATGAGAATGCTGTGATACTGACAAAAGCTAACAGTGAATAAGCTACCACTTATAGTCTTAAACGTAGAGTCCATTTAAGGCAATATCCAGATATTGTCGCAGACAGAATTTTAGCCTTTAAATGCAATCACCTGCTTCAGGAACCTGCTTCAAGAAGTGTAGGCTATTTTGCTATTTTCTCTTTATTTTGACAATGCAGAATGACAAACATGGTCACTGAATAATTGCGACTTTACTTAAAAGTTGGAACATATACTGTATATACAGTATATTTGTGACATATACATATAAATGACAATCATTATAAACATTCTTACCAATGCCATGGAAACTCTTCAAACAATATTTCGGTGTTATATTTCTTCAGTTCAGATAATTCAATAAGATATATATGAAAAACAAAAGCAGTGGATGAAAACCTAACATTAGGCCATATTGAATTAGCTTTTCTCCTAGAGGTTTGTTGAATATACCTATCGTACTTGCGTTTCAAATCCCTTGGGTGTAGGTCAACTTTGGCACCATAATATTTTGCACTGCGGGAACTTCTTTGTACCCTTTTGCGTTGTTTCCGTGTGTCATGGGACAGTTTCTGCAATTTTGAACACCAATTTTGAGCAACGTAAAATGAATTATTTCAGTGGTGGAGAAGTTGAGATGCCATTGACGGTTCCACACTCCATCACAGACTGGATCGCTAACGGACTCTGCACCAACGTCGAGAAAGGACTGGGTGTATCTCCACCCGTAGTTCTACGAGCATTTCAGCATTTCTTCCTCTCCATGTCCCTCCCATACTCCATCATCCGTACAGAGAAAACCCCCATCAAGGTTACGGTGTTTAATTATTTGGAGCAGTGCCTAGTGGTGAGTTTCAAAGTAAAAAAGTAAACTGCAATCTATTTGATTCCTTGCCGAAGGCAGAAAGGAATCTATGGGATGGTGATGGCGTGTGTGTGTGTGGGTGTGTTTGCATGTGTCGCCTTGGCTTGAAAACACGATATCTCAAGGAGAGAAAAGCGTGTAAACGTCAAAGTTGGTGTGTTGGTCGTTCATCATGAGTAGATGATCCCTATTGTTTTTCATGGAGGTAAAAGTTCATTTGAGGTCACCGGAGCTTAAAGTAAGAAATATATCAAGAGGACTATCTCAGCAAGTAAATGTTGCTGGAACTTCAAGCTCTTAACATTAGTAGGTAGCAACAATTGAGTAGATGATGTCTGTCATTTTCTGTGGAGGTCAAAGGTCGTGTAACGTCAATAAAAGACAGTGTGAAAACCTTGTAATCACAGTATCTCGTAAAGGTAAAGGTTCTTAAACTTCAAAGTTGGTGTGTTGATAATTTACTGTGAGTACACGATTTTCGTTTCTCATGGAGTCAAATGTCATTTAAGGTCACCAGAGCTTAAAGTATGAAAATGTATTAAGGAAGATATCTTAGTAACTGAAGGTAGATTTCAACGTGGCAAAAGTATTAGCACTTGATGAGCAGCTGATGTCTGCGATTTGAATTGCCCCATTGGAAACTTGTCATCACTATGACATGAAATGAATGTCATAAGTTCTATCATTCCAAAGATCTGTCCTAGGTTCAAAAGCCCAACACGCTAGATAGACTCTGGTCTCATTCTCTTTCAATTTGTAGGACATTTTCTATGCCAAATAACCACTTAACACAGCTCTTATCACTTTTTGTAAGCCTTCAGAGAATATCCCTGTTGCCAGAAACTCCCTCTCAAGATTTACAGAGTACTTTATTGTTTAAGTCCAATCTCTCGGGAGGCTTTGTTGACTTGCACAATTTCAGGTCTATAACCACAATTTGGGGTCATGAAGTTTCCATCAACTTATGAATTACCTCCTTCATGACCACAATTGCCATCAGTGCTGAGTGAATGACGCTACTCATTCATATTAGCACTTGGATACATCAAACCCATAAGTCACAGAGAATGTGGTAATCATTCTTGCAGTTTGTTTTTCTTTTTGATATGGTCCCTTCCCTTCTCCATTGGGTTGTTTTTGTTAATAAGTGATTGCGTGTAAATGAAAAAAAAAAGATATTGGCAAGGAATCACAAAGTCATTTGTGATTCACATTCACATGTCTCTCCACATCTCATACCAAATTGTCATTCAGCGTTGAATTGTCTAGTGATAGCCCCCGTATCAAAGATGTCTACCATTTCAACAGGACTAGTATAAGTTGTTAATAATATAATAAGTTGTTTGGGGGTCAAAGTCAGTGATTACTTAAACCGAAGCCAGATTTGCATGTCAAGAATATATAATTACGCAACATACCAATTTTTGACAAACATGCACAAAATATATCAATGCAATTTGGTTAATTGTGCACAAACTTTATTTGCTTATTGTATTAATGACATCATTTTTGGTAAGACAGTTGATTCATAAAAGGGGAAACTATGCAGTTGTACGTATATACAGACTTTTCTTTGGCCAACCAGCTGAAATTGTCAATTTTTTTAAATTTTTTCCTATTCATTCAAATTGAATGGTAAATTGAAACAAGAGGCTGTTATTTGGAAGGAGATGAAACGCATTAATGTGGAGCCGCCAAGGTCACACAGTTAATCGTCTTCCATATCGCGCTTGGTAATCAATAAGGTTTATGTGGGGTAAGAAAGTGAACACAATAAGGTATTTATCGTCTGATACATTTTGCAGAAAGATAAAGATGTGTCCTAACTGTCACATTCCAACATTACTAGCCCTATTCGTTCTGTAAAAAAATTCGCTTGATGTCACGTATGATGTCCGGGCATTAAATTGTAACATATAATTGTGTGTCCAAACACGAAAAAGATTCTGGAAACGTCTATTTAAGGACATTTAAGGAAACGTCTCATCTATATGTCAAAAATTACATTCCTCTTTCTACAGCTTCGTTCATATCTCAATTTAAAAACAGCTCATTGTTGTGATACTAACTAGAATTGGATGTATGACAAAAGTAAAATTGCGTCTAAGCCGTCCTACTAAAGATTTATACATAGTTTAACTCTTATTAACGTAAAGCGAAAAAGTCTAATAGAATTACGATAGTTAATTAAAGGCAGAAACTTATCTACCCAGCTATAGTTTGGCTTGCGGATAGTAAAATTCTCAACTAATTCCATTCTTTGACGGTAAATTCGAAAGAGGCAGATCAGGACTTGATGATCGTGCTAAATGTTTTATTGGCCTTCGTCCATGCTCGATTACACGTGTTTTGCCTATCGATATGACACCTAGTACACCTGCACTGCAGCTCTAAAAAGCTTAGACATTGGACTGACACACATGAATTACTTTTCGAGATCAATGTACAATTGGCTATGTGGCTCATCACAGGATGAGTTGGTAAAACCGCCCTAAGGCGATCGGAATTTGCAACAAGTTGACCCGCAATAAAAGGGTAAAGAGGTGAGGATGGAGGGTCTCTCATTTTAGTGTAAGAGATGAGGTATGTTAGCTCTTATTGCACAGCCTACACATGTATGGAAATCTTAGAACGGCTGTTAGGGACTAGAAGTAATTGAGCGGGAGAACTGAAACTGTCTGGGGAGATGAGTGTTTGTCCTTAAACTTTCAGCCAAAGCACCCAGATTGACAAAGGGGATTGCCTGTATACTCAGGCCGATAAGACTGAAGAATCGACTTGTGCAGAATCGACAGCAACAAAGTTAGCCAAATTTATTGTCTATATGAGGAAGCAGATAGGTGCAATTTATACACATGAATAGACATAGGTCACCAAGTAACTTTGGACTGCGAATTTTATGCCGTTAGTTCTGATCTTTCTTTCTCTTGTAGCGTTTGGTAGCGGTAGCGTTCGGTAAAGATTTGTGATAAAACGCCCCCTCCCCCTTCTGCATGACGTTATAATCGTGCTAAAACCATGCTAAAGCGTTCAACAGGCCCTCTTTCTTGCTCGATTACACATGTATTACGATAAACACGACACTTAATACCCCTTGCCAGGCAGCTCAAGAAAGCCTTGACATTGGATTGATACACCTGAATTACTTTAGGAGAACGATGTTTAATTGACCATGTGGATTATCACAGCATGGGGTGATAAAACTGACCTAAGGCCATGACAATTTGCAAGAAGTTGAACCTCAGTAGAACAAAAGAAGACTGAGGTTGAAGTCAATCCCATTTTAACGTACGAATAACGGCATGTGTGTAAAGGAATTGCCTGAAAAGTGTTATTTTATCTCAAGGAGGGCAAGTGCACATGTGGATTGTGATGGAAAAGTACTGTATAGTATCTGAATGACATATGCCTCACATAATACGTCACAGATTAAACTCACATATCACTTCCCTTCAGTGAAGTAGGTTATTTGCTGATAAAACTTTGCTGCAAATCAAGTAATCATATCTTTATTTGGCCAGAATATCCTAAAGTTTCTATATCACTGGGTTGAACCTAGCGGTACTGACGTGACGTTTATCTTCCACGAGAGTGCAGCATTACAAGTTCCAAGTAATGCGGTATGTGGTTCGGAAAGGTTCCCAGTCCGAATCCTATGCGAAGATTTGCCTCATTGGGGACAGAGATGTGTGACCTTGAGTAAATTCAGTACAATGCCCCTCCTCCCCCCTTCTGGCCAATTGCAGGTATGATTGGATTTTTCCTTCCATCTCGAGATTAGTTTTTTTATACCAGTAATCAGTAGGCAAATAGCATATTACATATCAGCATTTGGTGTTGCATGTAAGAGCAACATAAAAGTAGATTTCATCACAAAAGAAATTTACAGTTAATCTACCGTTTCCTTTGTTCAAGGTCCGAGTCACCCTTGAAGAAAATGAAGGCTTCGCCCTCAGTGGCCCGAACGAGTATACGGTAGTAGTTCCCTCAGGGGAGGCTACCACTGTGACGTTCAAAGTTGTAGCTGTTGTGTTAGGATCAATCCCCCTTCAAGGTAATTTTTTCCAAATAGCACCTCAAAAGTGGGGTGATTACAACCAATGTAGGTTCAGAATGCCTCGTCGATATTGCGTGTGCAGACTTTCCCGATTGAGTTACATACTACTTTTGTGTTGGTGCTAGGACAGGGCGTTATTGCCGTTGTTTTCCTTGCTAATGTTGTGAATATTATGAGCCATTTATTCTTCACCACCATTCAAACTTGTCCTCTTAAAGGAGAAATAAGACCATTACAGTGCGTCATTGTGAAAAAGTTTGCACGATTCAGCCTAACATATAACCAGACGTTTTCATTTGAGTTGAGGTTGAGGAACTAAATAGTAATAAAACGTTTTAAGCGATGTATCTAAGACCACAAGAAATGGAAATTTCTATTTTTTCTGGTCCTATGAGTTTCAGCTAATATTTTCATTTTCTGTTTGAATTTAATTTTCGGGTCAATTTGGGGAGAGACATTTGCTCAGTTGCCTCAGCCAACTGCTCCCCTTTTCCGTCTTTTCCCTCAATTACATTGTTGACCCACTGGAGTCATATGCAGGACCTATCATCTATGACTAAGCAGAAGTTTACTTCTCTCCCATTCACTTTTTATGAGGAAATGTCAGAAAACATTTACTTGCAAGACGTTGGTATGTCTTACATTGTCACGTATCACATATGTAATTGCATGTCATATAGATTTGCGCTTGTAATGTCATATCTGTTGTTTAAATACTGCAAGTCATACACATCTGTGGTGCATTGTCACATTTGATGATAAAAGTCATATCATGAGATTTATAGGGCATTGTTACATTGTGCATGTTATTAATTAGATCTATAATTGCCAGATTGCGTATACTGCATAAGTGACGGATGATTGCATAAGTCATATAGCTCTCTCGTATCTATGGCCACATTATTACTTTATCTCTGTACGTAGTATTTTTAAGGAGATATTGTACTTACTGCAGTTAAAGTTGCCAGAACTCACAAGTAAATGGTAGCCCACCCTACAACTCTTGTAGTGTTCAACCGAAAATTGGTGTGCCAGCAGCCCTTATATGGGGTACCTCGTGATATACAAATTACATGTATCTGGATTACCCATTGGGATTAAGGGGGGGGGGGGGTGAGAACTTGTCCAAATGTGTATGGGTGAGTGTGTATGCACCTACGGATGTGGCCTTAAAGGGCCTTAGTCGCTGGTAAGAGTGATGGTCCCAGAGATTCTGTGTATATGTTGTGACAGGTCATTTACATCTGCTGTTTTTTGTCGTATAATATGTATTGTTACAAGTCATAACCTACAGCGCTTTCCAACAACGGCAGTTACAGTATTAGTGGAACTGTTGGTATTTATGTACAGTCTCTGCTGAATCTATCAGCGACGACGGATTCCTGTGCGGTAACGAAACTGTTGCAGAACCGGCTGGCTCGTCTGATGCTGTTCGTCGTGACCTCAAAGTAAAACCGGAGGGAGAACCAGAAACAACCACTGAGAGTGCGTACTTCTGCCTGAAAGAAAATGAGACCTACAGCGAACAGATTTCCCTCAAAATACCTCCTCAGCATGTCCATGGAACTGCTGTGGGTGAAATTTATGTCACAGGTTAGCTAAAGAACACATCAAGGGAAGTAACTCACCTGTCAGGTGAATAATGGTTTATACCATTGCATACATTGGTCAGTGTGGGTCTACTGGTTCATTACTTCATGGATGCTTGTCTTTTGGGCAACAGTACCTTTTTCTAAGCTGGGGGATCATTTTTCGTTTGGAGAAGCTTGTCACTATATTCCACTAATTACTGCATATACACACACTATCTTTGAACAGTGCAACATTTGTCAGTGTGACATGCAGAAAGCGTAGGGAGTGTAGACCAACAGCGTTAGGGGGACTGAATTTGCAATTATATTCCAAGATGCTTTCTTGTTTCATCGAAACAGGTGAATATGGGGTTGTATAACAGTATGGTATTTCTGCTCTAGCAATTCCAGTTGGTTCCCATAGTTATGCAAAGCAGCAAAGATAACATTCAGTACAACTTGCATTCGTGTGAGGCTTTAGCTGCAATTTTTATTTCGGGTAAAAATCTTTGATATTACTCCTGCAGGTGATATAGTCGGAAATACTCTCAGCAACGTGGAGAGTATGCTACGAATGCCGTACGGATGTGGTGAGCAAAACTTGGTCAGTATGGTCCCTAACATCGTTGCCCTGCAGTACCTTGAGTCTGTCGGTGAGGCCACTCCCGAAATAACTGCGGAGGCCAAGAAGTACATTTTGAGTGGTTACCAGAGGGAGCTGAATTATCGTCGTTCCGACAACTCCTATGCCGCATTTGGCGAAAGCAATCCAAGTGGAAGCACGTTCCTGACTGCCTTTGTGGTCAAGACTTATGCTCACGCCCAGATGTTTGTGGATATAGATGAGCAGGACCTTTATTTGACCATACAGTGGCTCCGTGGTATCCAGAATGTAGATGGTTCTTTCAGAACTGTTGGCCATCTTGCACACAAGGCCATGAAGGTATGTAGTGTAAGCTTTGTTGAGATCCAGGTTTTCTAAATCCTAAAAGGAAATAAATGGCTTTGAATCGTGCAAAAATCAACAGTTTCTTCGGGTTTACTGTTAGAGTTAGTATTATTTCGCATGTGTTTCCAGAATGTTATTACTGAGTTGAACGTGGTTAGAATACTTGTTTGACTTCGGTAGTTAAATTCATCAACCGGTTAACTGCTGGAACTCTAGAGTTCGCGATTTGTATTTCTTGAGACTTTGTTTTGAGGCCTCCGTGTGTCTGCTGTTTCACTGTCTCGGACCGCTGTGTTCCAGTCACTTAAGTACCTCTTTTTTGTTTGCATTAAGTTAAAAGAGTCAACTGGCCATCAAAAATTTTATTGTTGTATCTGCTTTTGCACAAAAATTCGATAATTATATCGCATATCAATTCAGATTAATGTTGCTTGCTTGTTTTGTGTCGACGTGTAGACCACTGTTGATACCTCCATCCCCACGATTCTGTAAATTGACAAATCCACCTAGTAAGGTAGAAGTCGTTTGTGTTCCCTACCCAACGTTAACAATAAATAACTTAGCCAGCATACTGCCCCTTTAAAAAGGAGGCTCTTCATTGAAACTGGCTACACAAGCATGTGTAGCCGGTCTCTGTGAAGAGTCTCCTTTGATTAAAGGGGTAGTACTACTAGTACATTGGCTAAGTTATTTATAAAGGATGGGTGGGGAACACAACTGATTTCTACATTACTACGGGTTCTCAATTTTCAGGATCGTGGGAATGAGTGATTCAACAGTGGCTTACACATCGACATAATAAAAAACAACATTTATCTGAATTATTAAGCAGTATAATAGCGAAGTCGTCATGCAAAGACATACACAACAACCAAACTGTCAGTGGTTAGTTGATACTTGACCTCAATAAAAACAAAATTATGTGTATCTTAGAGACTGGAAAACCCTAGTCTGAAAGGGTCCAACATCAGCAACGAAGAGGCCTCAAAACAAAGTATCCAGCGAACAAAAAACACTAGAGTTCCAGTAGTTTACTCTTTGATGAAACTACCGTCCAGCACAGGCGTGGATCACAAAATAGAAACACATGCGGAAGAATTCTAATAGTTCCGGATACATCTCTTAGAACAATCCTTCGGAAACAGTCAACAGCATTTCCCCAGTACGAACATCAAGTAACTAATCTGCAGCTATATGCTATAGGTTATGTGTGACTTGTAGGTTATGTGTTTAAGATTAATGTTGTCGCTGATGACGTATTTTAAGTGTCGATACAATCATGTCCAATTAAATAATAAAGTAGTAGCACAGTTAACTATCTTCAAACGTATGTAATTGCTCTTGTATAGTCGGTGAAGACAAATTTAACTTCATTTGAGAATAGCTGCAAGTGTTCAAAAAAACTGTTGCAACCAAACTGGTATCCATGCTTCCATCCTACAGATTAGTGTATGCAGACGGAATAGCTGCTAGCAAAATCCTTCGTGATTAACCTTAGAAATATAAAAGGATATATACAGGTATTTTGGCTGAAATACACACACTGCCTCTACCCAAGGATAACCTCTGTGAATCATAGTGGGTTATCCCAACTGCTGACCAATCAATACAGAAATCACTAGCTACACTTCGGAGTTGTGACTTCTGACTCGAGTCCACTCTAGTCACCTTTTTTGACTTGTGACTTGGCACGAAAGAAAATGACTGAGGACTTGAAATTCGGTTTTGAAAAATAGATGACTTGTGACTTGAGTTGTTAAAAAGCAAAGACTTGAGACTTGACTTGAAAAAAATTGACTAGTCGACAATAATAAGAATTTCGAACTTTGAATTTGTTTAGTTTGCTCTGAATAACTCCAGTGGCTCATTTTTTTTCATTCTTCGGTCCACAATGGATAATCCACATCATACTCAATCTTGTCACACATGTATATCGTGAGCTCAGTGGCACCTGACCGGCTACTGCGGGTAGTGATGATAAATAAATCAATAGTAATAATATGGACAGGAGCTCTTATCAACAGCGCATGCAGTAACGCATACATGACATTGCAGAGTCATGGACAAATTGTGGTACTAATCCTTACGTTATTTAGGTAATGCTTCTCAGTAAGGCTATACGTTTAACCTCAACAAAAACAACAGAAAAAGTTGAACTTTATTTTAACATATTGTCAATTTTCAAGCTTAAATGTTTTAAAAGAAATGTAAATGAAGTGATTATGTGTTGACGAACATGTGTACCGGAGCAATACGATTGTAGAAAAGTGATTTTTACACTACATGAAACAAGCGATGTCAATTTAACAACCATGATATTAGAATATAACGTATCAAGTTACCAATAGCCGCATATAAATACATTATATGTTACAAAAGAGTCAGGAAATAGCTACTAGGCTGATTAGATCAATGAGAGGCTGTGATCACACTTGTAGATTACTTAGTCTTACGTTCTTGAACTTAAAGCTCTGAGGAGATCTGCCCCAAACATGTAAAATCATTAATGGTGTTGATACCTTTTTAGTGGTCTAATGAAAGTTTCATCTGTATGTCACACATCCAAGTTCAGAAAGTGACCCATAAATCTCGCACAGAGGTGTGGAATGAAGCAATAATATTCCTGATTTGATCATAATGTTTCAAAGTGTTAAATAGTTTAATTAAGGTCAAAGACATATCGTCCAGACAGCTCTTATTTCCCCTATCACTTGCTTTTAGCCCCTACCCTAAAACTGCTCCACATTTGGAATCAAAATACTGGGCCCCTGTGTATGCTTGTGATATGAGGTGCTATGTGTCTGTCGACTTTGCTGTCGGTCAAAGGATAGAACCAAATGAGAATTTTGCTTACCCTACATACAAAGAGTAGACAAAAAGTAACCTGTGGTCATGGGTGACGACTTAATCTTTAACAGGGTCCTCTATAGTTACTTTTAGCAGAGTAGAACTCTGATATTCTTTTAGTTAGTGTTATTTTTGGCACACGCAATAGTTTGAAATATCATGAAGTATACTTTTAAGGTTTAAAATAAGAAATTTGCAAGATCTAGCTCATGCTTCAGAATAAAAGTGGTGTAACTGCTTATTCCATATGGGGGGATGCAAATGTTCCGATGGAACTTCGTTCATGTCGGTAAAGAAAACCCCCCAAAAAAGTCCGAATTGAAAACCCAAAAAAGCACATTTTTTAGTCTTTCTGAGTCTCAAATCGACATGATTTTGGGCATATTTGACACACGAAACCGACGGATTGGAGCATGTCAAATAGAATAATTCCAAATTTTATCAAGGGAACCTCAGATTTGAAATATACGTTTGATTTGCGCTGTTTTAAACAAAAAATATCGAGTCTGTCATTTTGTCGGCCGTCTTAGATTTTTATAACTGAGAAGTGACACACAAAAAGACAAGAAAACTCGACGTGCACAACTCCCAGGCCGATCCGGCCTTTTTCGTCCTAAGGTTATGTTCTTTGTCGCCTATTTTGTATATTTATGACGTCACGTATTCATGACACACTCTCGTTGGCGGGAAATAGACTTTATAGATGGTTTAGAACACAATGAGTTCAAGGTTCTGATGTGGAGGTTGTTAAATTTCGGTACAGAGTTATTGCATTTTATATCAACTTTTATTGATGTCACCTTTTTGGCAGAAATTTGTTGTATTTTGAACCAACTTCCGTAGTTGTTGCTTTTACCCAGAGATTTGTGACATTTTGAACCAAGTACTGTATGTTGCATTTTCCTCAGTTGTTCAGAAATAGGTCGTAACATGGCCCTACTATTACTATAAGACATGTTAAAAGTTATGAAGGTAACAATGGCATACTTGGGACATTTCCCAGCGGAAAGGGCAAAGGTATAAACATTTTCACTCAATATTTTAATGTCAATAAAACGCAAGGCTCACATCTTTCACATGTAACACTGAAAATTAAAGCACGACTTTATACAAATATTATTAGACAGAAACTATGTGACTCTGACTTTAAAAAAAGTGACGTGTAACTTGTTTGAAAAAAAATACTTGACTTGTGACTTGCTATTCAGTGACTGGTGACTTGAATTGATAGAAAGTGACTTGTCAACAACTCCGCTACATATTCAGCAAAGACTGCCATGACCTGGCACAGTTACAAGCCTGGCATCAGTATTTTTTTCATTTGTGTACCAGAAACTTGCCGTGTTTACTATCTGTTAACACTCCCATTTGTCACCAGATTAAGAACCAAACGTATACTTTTGAAACTTTTTCCAGACACAAATTTATTTGCTATCCATTTAATCCTCCCTCTTACACAACCCCTTCCCCACTTGCCTTTGCTAGCCAAAATCATGACGTGTATTTTTTTATTATTTGCCAAGAATTTAGCTATAGAAACTGATTTCCCTTAACTTGTCTAATGCATGCGCCAACCTGATGAGTTCTTGACACTGCTCAAAAAGGACGAAAAGTTCTTCCCAAATCTTTTTTCTTCACAGGGTGGCGTTAATAATGACGTTACACTCGCTGCATACATGGTGGCAACTTTCTTGGAGGCTGGTTACGATTCGCAGGTATATTGCTTTCAGGTTGTCTAGTAGAATATGCTACGTTTACTCAGTTTGAGGAACGGCTGTGTTGAAAAATGTTGGAAATGATCGCACGGAGAGTTAGGGAATGTAATCACATACCTGTATGAGGAGATGAAACTCAAAATGATGTCAATATTTTCAGTTTAACGTTATATTTGCAAAGATTTTAGTGATGTGAAATATAACTCTACACCTTTACGTAATTGCTATATGCAACAACTGTTTGGATCTGGACCAATTTTGTTCCAACCTCAAGTATAAATATTCCAAAAGATATCTTCGGAGTGTTTCAAACGTGGTATGATGTGCTTGAAAAACAAAAGTTGTACCTTGAAAATACCTGCTTGATGTTATTTTCTCATATAGTAGTTGTAACAAGATATATTGCACTTCTTCTTGATCCAGTCTAATTAATATCACACGACGTAGCAGTAAACTCAAACTTTGCACCCATTTTCAAAGTGTTCGAAAGGACGAGCTATAGTTCTGGCAGTTGTAAAAAGTCTCCTTTCATGGTGTATTTATCCTAAATTAAATACTGAGGAAAATTGCCTCAGTTTTCTAGTAAAATGAGCGAAACGTCAGTGTGAATAACCGGAATGTAAGAGTTCAACTGAACAGTCTATTCAATCGTCTTTCAACAGTGATGAACACTTTAATTACTTATTCTTTTTCCTGAACGAAATGTGTTGTACATGATGTTTTCCAGCTTGGTATTCACTGTAGAAAGATAGATAATCAGGGAAGAAGGATGTTATCAACACAAACAGCACAACCTGCTATAAGTATTACTTTCACCATAGCAATTTGATTTTGAGCTTAACTTGCCTGCGGATACGATAATTCAAGCACTGGTTCTTCTGTGATGACTTAGTTTGAAATGATACAAAATTTATGGTAGAAGGTAGACTCACATTCCACTGTTTTAAGTTTTAAGTGTGACATTGTATTAGTAACTACACATGCACACCTTGTAATGGGAAAGGTTACTATATCTTTTTAATTTTTTTATTTTCGTATAAAGATGACTTGGGTATGGATAAGCCATTGATAACTTGGAATTGAGTATGTAATGATAGAGATGTCAAATAGAAAATTTTCTGACTTCCCAAAGAAAAAGAAATGTTTTAATTGTGTTTTAAGATCTTGATATTAGATTTAATACGTTACTTCAAGACAATCATTTCTGCTTCCAATATGGAGAAGTTGGTTGCATCTGTGAATGGTTTCAAGTAAACTCTACATGCTGTCACCTTTTTCAGGACGAGACAGTTGCAGCCGCCATCGCTTACATTGATTCTCGTTTGGATACGTTGGAGGACACGTATTCGATGGCTCTGTTGGCATATGCATATGCTCTGGCTGGCAGTGATCGGTTTGATGTAGTCTATGAGATGCTCCAGGATTTAGCTGTTGAATCAGGTATAAGTGAGAATTTAAGAAAAGTTAATGGTGTTGACACCTTTTTAGTGGTCTAATGAAAGTTCCATCTGTATGTCACACATCCATGTTCCGAAATTGGCCTTTAAATCTCGCACAGAGGTGTGGAATGAAGAAAACTTATTAAACTTAGCTGGTTATTCTCAGGGCATCAAACGTATGTAGTCGAGTGGCTTTCTTCTGCATTATGCCGTTTGTTGATATCTTGGAGATGGTGCAGATTATTCTCTACATGATTCTCTACATTATTCTGTGCATGCCTTATTGATATGAGTACAGTTGCGTGTTCCAGGAAGCCTCGTCAGCTCATCCTGGACCCTATACTATGTTGATATTCCTTGAACACCTGCGAAGCACGCAAATGTCGGCAAATGTTGGCAAATGTTTTTGACAAGTGTTCACAAGGGTATGAGGCAGACGTGGACCAATTAATTCCAATGTAAAGTTATCTGATCCAGAACCACCTGTGATAACCCTTTTTAACTGATGATAGTGTAAACCCCACTCCTATGCTACTTTTTCTTTTTCTGGAAGAGATGGTGTCCAGTTCAACAGTCTAACAGCTGTACTGGGCAACCCGAAGAACAGGAGAGCTAAATCAGGCACAGAAAACCAAGTTCATTACCAATGTGAACAGTTTTGTTGAAAAATTTCAAGTTGTTCCATGAGGGTTAGAATAGAAGTGTTGACATATAGCTTGAAATCGAGACAAACACGTCAAACACCAAGTCAACTGTCCATTGTCTCTTTTCGTTGTACTGAAGGTCTAAAGTTTCTTCGTAGACACCATCAACTACCTCTTTTGTTGAAAAATGTAAAGAGTGAAACTTAATTGACTCTCATTAACTTAACATTGACCGAAATAATTAACACAATTTCAAACGGTGATCAGAGTGAAGTGGCCGCCAAAATGACATGAGTTCGACTTTGTAATTAATACTACGTATAGGTTTTCGATAGATGAAATTTTGCCAAAAAAAAAAAAAAATCGCTACTGAAATTGCATACGTTAGTGACGTTTCAAAACCCATGTTACCAAAGGTATTAAAATGATCTCTGACAGATACAAAAATTTTTTCAAGCTCATGTAGGTCCATTTGCCCTGAAAGGGCTGAAACAAGTGTAGTTTGCTGAAGTGCATACTTAGCCGATAGAATGAAAAAGATCAAACAAATTTAATGATAAGGGGTGGAAGACATATACAATAAAATTGTTTGTGCTGCACATTTATCCTATCAAATTCATATGAAGTTACAATTTGACTAAATGAACACATTTTTGCTGGTGTGTTCTCACTTTTAGGAAATAACCACTTAATGTTCATGTACATTCTTCTAGAAGTGCATGTTTTACCTAAGCTTGCCTTTCACAGAGGGAATGAGGCATTGGGAAAGTAATCGAGAGGATCTCCCTGCGTACACTACCTACTACCAAGACTCATCCAAGGCTCAGAATATTGAGATGACAGCTTATGTGCTCAGAGCCATGGTCTCTAAACAAGTTCCCAGTCTGGAGGTAGAGGGTGGTGTCATAGCTCGCTGGCTGGTCTCCCAGAGGAATCCGAGAGGCGGCTTCATTTCTACCCAGGTATGCAATGCGCTGGCTGACTTTTTGCATAAAAAGAATATGCATTAAAATCATCTTTATGCATAGTCTTGTGTTAAGAGGATGGTAGTATTGTCTTCTTATGTAACATATTGATACGTGCCATACAGTTCTAGGAACTCATACATACATCACGCCCTTACAGTACTACGGTATACGGGTCACTGGCCACCATCGTCCTGTCATATTCCTCAGAGTGTGTTCATGATTCGTATTGTAATCAGACTATTTTCCTTCCAGTAATGGAAGGAACCAATCACATAACAAAGAATGAAAGCTTCAATGTTCAGTACGACGAAATTTTTGTTCATGCATCATGTCAACGACGAATCTAGCTCAGATCGATTTTACTGGGCGCTCCAAGTCGACAGTATTTGATAGCGTAGGTGTGAATAGCGAATCTATGGGCTGTGCCTCTTTCACTACGTACACGCCCACGGACATTGGGGTTTTACAAGACTTGGTGGACAGAAGCAATTTGATATTATATCTGTTCAAAGTTGAGCAGTACACAGAAGTGCCGCACGCGGGAGCGGTGCTACCAACAGAAAATATGGGGCGTTGTGGGAATGTGGAAGTCTTGACCAAGGCTTTATACATTACTGTCATTGTTATGAGACAAGCATCTTTATGCCTGACAATCATCTTTCTGCATTAAAGTCATCTTTCATATGATACATCAAGATTGTAGAGATTCATTTTTTAGGAACTCGCAAGTATGTAATTTTATTTGATGAATCAGTAACTTTTCAGTTACCGTTCTAAATGTAAGATGATTAGATTACCACTCTGCAGACCGCTTGCATATACATATCAAAGCTCATTTTCTAATTGATACTAAGCGTAGAATAGCAGGTACGTAGAAACTTCCTGAGACATTTGTTAATGTTGGTTCCATCATATCTTGTAAAAGATCAAAGCTGAGTAAAATTTAGTCTAGGCACTGTACAAAACAAATACAACAAATAATATGTAGCAAGTGATATATACAATATGCACAAAAGTTTGCAAGACCATGACTTTATGTGGTATACCATCATATTTGTTACACATTACAAGGTAAATGATGTACCGTCAGATGCAAATCTTGAAGCTGCACGTACCTGACAATATTAAGAACAACCACTTGTAATTCTATCAAATTAACAAGCCGAAAATGTGCTAGGTGTCCTTGACCCTACATCCTACCTTTACTGTACATTCCATACATTTTGAAGTTAAGCTACTTCATCGTTGGTGTTCTAGTTGTTATTTTCTGTTTCTCATCTCTTGGTTTTTAGGTGTTTATGTTAGTGTGGTGGTTCTTAACCGCAGGCGTTAACTTTTGAGGGGTAAATTTGGTACCTCGTAATAATTATTATTGATCCTGTCCGGTACACTTTTGGGCAAAATAAGGCCAAGGGAAAGTGAACCCAGTTGCAATGTTTACGTCGTGTGTTTGTGTATGTATGTGACTCTTAGCTTGTAAACATGATTTCACATGAAGATTAGCCTTGGCTTATTCTTACTTAGTGTGTTGGTTGTGAAAAGTAGATGATCCCTATTGTTTTGTGGGTGGAAATCACAGGTCATTAGAGGTCACCAGAAGTGAACCTGTTTAAATATTGAAACACGATATCTCAAGAGGTGTAATGTCATACTTGGTGTATGGGTTGGTAATATTGAGTAGATGACCTTATTATTTGTGGTAGCGGGCAAACGTCATTTGAGGTAACCAGACGTCAAACTGAAAACCAAAGGGTAGTCTTGATTAATGTTACATTTGGCACGGTGATTGGTCATTTTAAGTGGACGTTAGATTGTGATGGGATGATCATATTGATTAAATGATCTTTATAGTTTTTGGTGGTGCTCAAAGGTCATTAGAAGTCCCCACGGGGTCAAAATGTTTAGACCTCATAAGTGATGTACCTCAAGATCGGTAGCCTTGGTTGGCCATAGTCAGGAGATAATTTCCATCGACTTTGGTGGGAGGTCAAAGGTCATTTGAAGTTACAAGACGTCATACTATGAAAACATTCAAACCTGCTTAGTACATACAGTTGTAGACATGGCACCTCAAGAAGGAGAAAGTGTTTAAATTTCAAAGTTGGTATGCATAGGTTGTCCTTTGTTTTCCATTACTATTGATCACAAAATCCCAAAATCTTTGACTTTTTTGTGTAATTATTGTAAATCAGTGAGATAAATTCCTAAGTCCAACAAACTGACACAAGTACTGCACAGCAGTGTGTTAGTGGTACCCAACACATTTCAGTGTACTCACATATATGCCTAACTTAATAACGTAAGCGGTAGACGAGATGCTTCATTTTTTAAATATTCTAGGGTAATTTGGAGGAGGGGATTTCCATGGTGGCTGATTGGAAAGTAGGCAACATAAGACGAAAAAGATTAGGAACCACTACCATGGTAGAAAAGAAATTCTGATCCTTTAGTGTATTTCCCATACCAATGAGTTTGTGTAAATTGGTCATGGTTTGCTAAAACCTCACCTAAAGACATAGTGAGTAATGTCTATTTACCAATTCCGCCAGCCAATATTTGCTTTCGATGCAGTACACCCCAACATTTTGTTGTTTCCAGGACACCGTCATTGGACTGACTGCTCTGGCAGAATTTGCTGCCCTTGGCACGGGCGAGAACTCTGACCTAACGCTGACCATGAACATTCGGGGAGAACCTACTTTGCGGTTTCATGTGCATCATGACAACCGTTTCATCGTTCAGAGGGACTCCTTCGACAGCTTCCCTGTTGAAATAAATGTCAATGGGACAGGACGAGGCTGCGCCCTGTATTCGGTGCGTACAAAGTATTAAAATGGACCTGCCATATGTGAATGTGAATTGCCACTTGCAGTTGATTAAAACTTGAAGTGGGCAATTACTGTCAACTAGAGGATGGTTTACGGAGGTCTCATTTTTCTTAAAGAAAAAGAAAAGACTGAAGTTAAAGTGTATAACAATATATATTTACATACCGAACGAGCTACTTGGATGAAGGTGGATATAGAATTAATTTTAAATGTCGTAGTAGATAACAATGCCATTTCAAAGAGGTCTGCTGTTGTCCGGAAGCATAGGCATTTGAGACACTTTGAATGTTACAATCGTGACTATGTACAGTTACTAAAAATCCTCACTTGGGAAATCCTGCCTATAACTTTGAAATGTCAACAAATCTAAGGCTGAAAAAAAATATGCAAAGAGAGAACAATTCATGTCACCTGCAAAAACTGCTACCTACTGAAACGTTACAAAGTTTTGTTGCACGTTGCTCACCAAAATGGGGTAGTCTTAAAGGGGCAACAGCAACGCTGTGAGACATGTCTATTAGTGGACAACGATGTAAACTACTTTCCATCAGTTTTGGGTAACAAGGTTATTAACATGATATTTCAAGAGGAATGAAGATGATCTCATACTTGTCATGTTGGTGATTCAAGTTTCTTTTTGTAATATAACTATATGGCAAGTATTCACAGAGCCCTTTTGCCTTTTCGCATTGACTGAATGGTTGGAGGGCAGTTTCTTTGAAAGAGTATGCAAAACGTTAAGCATATATTTCTTTCTTGAAGAACGCTACCATATCTTTTAGTTGTGTCTTTTGAGGTAAGCGTGCAAGAGTTTATGAGACACTTCCATTCATGTTGATAACTTCAAGTGTAATACAATGACTACTATAGAAAAAAGGTAAGTGAAATCGGGAGAAACGTTCTCTTATAAATTGAGTATGATCAAAGAATATGAGTCACTGGTTGCAAGCTGGGGTAAGTGAAGCCGCGTGAAGAAAAAAAAATGGAAAATTCCTTTTGTAACATTTATCATAAAAGACAGTTTATATCGGCCATAGTTAACAGTGGCCATTGTCAAGCATTGTTATGAAATGCTTCTACTAAACGAAACAGCACAGGTAAATTCAGTGCATCGCACATACATTACAACTACCTATATATATAGCTTTGCGCCGGAGTTGGGCGTAATCTCAGTGCGTACTGTTTTTTTTTTAAATTCGTTAGTATGGTCACAGAGGTGCAAATAATTGGAACTTAGTTTGTGGCAATTATTTCCGACATGATTCACAGAGGTAAGCGTCTTTGTTTCCTACATCTACCTGAAACCAGTGGAATATGGAAGTAAGCATTCAGAAGGTTACTGCTTGTCTTCAGGTTGCTCTTAGTAAAGGATGAAATAAAATTCATTAATTCTCTTTATACATTGTTTTGCCTGGTCCATGTTGGTGCGCAGTAACGTAACCAGCTGTGTAGGGGAGGGGCCTGAGTCCCCTATCAAACATCTTCACCCTGATTCCCCTCCCCCCCAATGAAATTCGAAGGTAAAAAAATACAGGCCAAATTTGTATTTGTATCAGACAAGAACTTCCCAAACTGTCATTGACAGTACGGATTTTTAGCATTTGCATGGGAAAAGGTTACTGACAGTAGAGAAGTTTTGAAATCTTCATATGGCAGCAGTTTGGAAAACTTCACAAACGTACATCGCAGAAGCCCACTTATCCGAAAGTCCTTGGCATCAGCCATATGCCTTGGAAGTTTTACCTCTAAGGTAGTACTTCCATACACCAGAGTGCAAACTGCGGTCAGTGATCAGATTTCTTTGAACACTCAGTAGCAACCTCCTGCACAGAAATTGATTTATTTCAAGATTGTTTATTTCTTTTCCTATCCTTTCATTGTTACTACTAATACCGCATATTTTACTCAAAACAAAAAACATAGACCGAGCTTAAATTAGTTTGATACTGAACAAAGTCAAGATCAAAGTGAAGGAGATACCAAACAATTGAAATGAAAACAAACAAATTGGTAAAGTGCCATTGCTATATCATTTTTTTTCTACTTTTGAAAAGAAGCAAGAATTGCAAATCTTGATTCTAATTTGGTTAAATCAAAGCGTTTTATAACTGAAAAAACAATAAACCATGAAATTATGGGCAAGTACATGGGCTTTGTTGGCACGTTAACGGTGCATTAAACAAGTTAGATCATAGACAGTTTAAAGGCATATTAGGCCACAGGTACAATGCAACCAAAGACTGACAGTCAAATTGTGTAATAAACACGAGGGACGTGCAATGCAGTGATTTAGTGGTGAACGTTAACCTTTACGACCAACCGACATTAAAACGCTAGCATGTCCGTCTTTGGCATACAGCATAAATAGTGATTACATGTTGATATCCATCTGTGAAATACAAACCTATGGAATTTTCTTTTCATCCCCTCTACACCATTTGCAGTGGAAATGTAAAAAAAAATGTTAGCTAGAACTCACACCGCCAGAGAGACTGGGAAGTGCCATTTTCTGCAATCTGAGAGAAACTTTTCTCTGCACGCTACGTGCCAGCCGATGCGGCGCTCTGCTTAGACAGTGTCAGTACTGCTTCCCCAACTTCATCCCTTTGCCCCCGACCCCTCACCCCCCCAAGGAAAAGTCTGGCTACCCCACTGTTTTGGTGCGTCAGGAACGAAAAAATACTTTGACGGTATCATCAACAGAGAAGTCTTTCCTGAAACATATTCCATCGTCATTGACGACAATGAAAATTTAATCAACGAACGAAACATGAAAGGACTGAATGTAGGTGTTCTGATTTTGCAATGTTTTTTTTTCCTTTTCAGATCTCAGGTGACTACTATATCAAGAGCGAAAAACAGAAGTTGGATCCATTCACACTGGACGTTAAAGCAAAAGTTCAGAATCCGAAGCCAAGGAAGAGGCGAGATGCTTATGGAGGTGGAGAACACGAATACCTAGAAAAAGAGGAAGCTACCTGTGACAAATTTACCATCACCGTCTCAGCAAGGTAGTAGGACGTTATCTTCTGTTTGACTATTAGGAATGTTACAATGTTTTTGGTTATGTGTTAAGAACCTCATTGGCCTTTACTACCTCATGATGCACAGACGGGTGGCTGTTTCTTGTCAGTGTTTCTAAATTTTCTCATATTTTCTTAACGAGCTGAAATATGCAGAAACGGATACATGATTGAAAAAGTCTGACGTATGTTAGATCTTTCGTAATTAAATCTGTCAGCACCAAATTCAGACAAAAAATGAATACTTTTATTGTTTCATATTCCATATTAGTACCAGTTCTTGTGCACACAGCCAGTACCAATCAGAAAAAAAAATGTGAAAGCTTTCTTACTTTTTGGATATGGATAAACTTCCCTCATTTTGACCAGTAAGCGTTCTTACAAGCATGATTATGTGTTAGTACCCAAATCATCAGAAATCCATCAATAAAGCTTGAAATTCTGCATCGTTGGTGCTCTAGTTTTCAAATTAGAGTAACAAAAACCTCTCATTCCTGTACTTTTCTATTGCTAACAGATACAACGGTGAAGATGGTGCATCGAACATGGCCATCATCAACTTTCGACCGGTCTCGGGTTTTGTCTTCGAGAAAAGATCGCTTGAAGCAATGCTTAGGAAGTATAAATTCGTGAAACGATACGAGATTAATGGGGACATAATAACCTTCTATTTTGATGAAGTTAGTCAACTCACACGTCTTTTCATTCAGGGTTCCCATCAAGTTAGTTTATTCCATAAATCAGAGTTCTGTAACGAGATACATTGGGATATTGAGATTGAGACATTGAGATACACCTCAAATCTTTCTAGTATCCTTTCGATTTTTCATGATATTGATGATTTTACCAAAGAAGATGTTGCAGCAATACAAAAGCATCATCTAAAATATATCAAGGTATGATTATTTCTGAAACCCTAGCTTTGATCTACATGATGACTGTCAGCATGTATTTGTTTAACCACATTCAGTTTTTCTACTGTTCTTTTATTATCGGGTAAAGTGATTCTTCTGTTAAAAATACACACTGAAATAATTGATAGTGGAGTATTAGAAACGTAATGAAAGCGTTGTAGCTGAATGCAAGGACAAATGGCATTATTTAAACAATATATCTGTTTTGACAGGAAGTACATCTCATTGTAATACATGCCGACCCCTTTCCAGTGTGTTTGGAACAGCCTTGAAAAGTTTTGATATTTAGCGAAATTGTTTGACGTTCTGGAAATTTTCACAAAGCGACATTGTTTTTCCTCACTTTAAATGTCAACATGCTTTTTCAATCATGATCATAATATCAGGACAAGTATTCCTTTAGCCTGATGTTGCTTTAGCTTTTGCTCTTACAGCTGAAAAGTTTTATGTAAGGAATCAGGAGGAAAGTCATTCAAATACTTCTTTTGGTCCTGAGAAAACCAAAGAAACGTCATGAAACTTGATTCCCCAGAGAGCGCAGTAATCCTGCGTATCATGTGAAAAAGC
Source organism: Stichopus chloronotus (assembly GCA_021234535.1). Lineage (NCBI taxonomy): Eukaryota > Metazoa > Echinodermata > Holothuroidea > Aspidochirotida > Stichopodidae > Stichopus > Stichopus chloronotus. The sequence continues at coordinate 10,412,127 of CM037836.1, forward strand.
GCCCTTTAATCGCACTGCCATTCCGGTTTTCGTTGCCCCAGGCACATATCAAGGCAACCGCTTCAGTCGAAAGAAATTCAATACCGCTCTCCATTGGCTGGCTAGCCTCCTTTTTACAAGATAACACACAAAAGTGAAATGTATAGTAAAATATGTCCAGATACGAAATCTAACGGCGATTTACCATTGAATTGCACTTTCAAACGAAAAATTTGGTTGGGTAAGAAGCAATTTAACAAAATATCACGGTCTTCTTTCGTTTTTAAATGTGTTCTTCTCGCAAACAAACTTCCTCCCCCTCTGCAGTATTGCCAATATCATTAGCTCCATTCGGACTGTACCATTACCGTGCATTTCCAAATAAATATATGTATTGCACCCCATTAAACATGAGATTTCAATGACAGGCTTTTCAGACATACTGATGTTATATTTTTATACCTTATTACGTATATTTTATGGATTTAACTTCATAATTTCAACCTTAACATCACACTATAAATTAACACCCAAAGTTACATCAATCACACCCTAAGTTTGTGTCACCTACGTGGCCTTCCAACTTCTCTACTCCAACAACGTTACACAGCATACAGTCTAGTCCTAATTGTACTGAACAGGCACTACACTGTGTACAACTTAACTGCTGCGGCAACGCTTCGCGCCAAAACAAACGTGTGGTAGCAGATATTTTGGAAGGAGGACGCACACTTAGGGAACAGCAAACCTTAAACGATTTTTGTAAGGATTAGGCATCTGGAAGTACGTATTTTGACGAATTCTGCACCAAATTGAAAAATTCAACCACATAATCTGGTGTAAATGAGCCATCAAACACTATTTTGCTCTCCTCTAGCCAGTAACATGCAAAAATAGTGCCACGTTTTGGTGTGTGGCTGAAAAATTCTGTCAGCAGCGTGAAGGTAAAAGTTACGTAATACGTCACCGACTAGGGAAAGAATTTGTCCTTTAAACGTGAGTTGGAAGCCAGTGGCTTCCAACTCACGGCAGTGGAACTAAAGGGCGCATTCTCAAATGTAATGCTGAACTCTTCTTCTGGTGTAAGGCTGCTCATGCCGTTACTAGTACATTAAAATGGGATTCACTTCAACTTCACTCTTCTTTTGTCCTACTGAGATTCAACTTGTTGCAAATGTTCATCGTCTTAGGTCAGTTTTATCACCTCATGTTGTGATAATCCACATGGTCAATTACATCGTTCTCGTAAAGTAATTCAGGTGTGTCAATCAAATGTCTAGGCTTTCTGGAGCTGCCTGGCAAGGGGTATTAGGTGTCATGTCCATAGGTAATGTGTAATAGGGCATGAAAGAGGGTCTGTTGAACACTTTAGCACGGTTGTAACGTCATGCTGTCAGGACGTATTCACACTGTATTCACAAATGACTCTCTCTTTCTCTCTATCACTTTATAGCTAACGAACGAGGACGTTGACTTTGAATTTAATGTGACCAAAGACTTTGATGTGGAGGATGCCAAACCTGCTTTCATGAGTATCTTAGATTACTATGAGAATGGTATGTCACAGGCAACTCAGCTCACTTGTAGTTTGGTTTTATTTAATATGAAACCAAAAATCAACGCCATCCAATATTAGTTACTTACCCTTTGTTTGGTACATTTATGTACATTGCCATTTCAGTTTGCCTATGATGAGCCCTTGCCATCTTCATCTCCCATAGGAGAAATCTGTCAGAGTCCCCCTTTTGGACCAAAAACGCGGAAACTAGAATATCGTCTCCCCCGAGCTCATAACATTATCCTGACTGCATATTCTGCATCACAAATCGTCTGAAAGTGACGTAAAAGGACTAAAAGTCCCAGATGTTCAGTGATAAAATATATTTGTTAGATCTTGCTCAAGAAAGAATAGCCCTGACCATTGAGGAATATTTTCCAACTAAATGATGCTAATAGCGTCTGTACATGTGTATGTGATGCCTTGGCTTGTAAACACGAAATCTGAAAAAGGAAAAGTTACTTGAACTTCAAAGTTGGTGTGTAAGTAGTCCATTGTTAATAGATGGTTCCTATTTTTCATGACAAAATAGCATTGAAAACTTGAAAAGAATTAGACAAATCCAAAGTAGACGATCAACATGAAGCGTAACAATGAGATGAAGTTAAGAAACTGATACGAAGTCTGGTCACTGTGCTAGGATAGAAAACAAAAAGGAACAAAGTGTGCGGGAGCAAAATAAGGTAAACTTTTAAAAACAGATAGGAGAAAAAGAGTCACGTTTTAGTGTAGTATAGTTTGAGACTTTACTTAAAAATATTAACTGTAGGACGTTCCTTTAAAATATTTGAAAAAGTCCAAGGAATTACAAAAATCTATACCTAATGTAAAATATACATTTTTTTCCAAGTTCAGTTCCAGTCTCAGAATTATGAATTAATTAAGGCAGCAATAAGAGTTGCATCATCATGAATTTCAAAATGATACCCCAAGGGATTGCACATAGTACTAGGGAGATGTTTATAAGACGATACATAAAACAAACCTAGTTGCATAGTATGTATGTTAGAAATGGTCGTTACAACAAGTTTATAAAAGAGCAGTGGTGTGCGATCGATGAATCCAGCATTACAAAAGGTTCGTACAACCCTCTTTTAAAGTTTATGAACACTATTAATTACAATAACTAATTCCCGAACCCCCTACAATATGTGCATACGAAGTAAATGGCAAAAGCAATGCATTATACACTTGTAAAAGAACTTTAGAATCAAGGAAATTTTTTAGTCTCTTTATAATGCCCACAGACACTTTGATACCTATGTTATTAATATGCCATGTCCAATTAAGGTTCTCATTTATTGTAACCCCGGAAAGTTTTGTGCATATCACTCTCTTAACAGGAGTACTATTCATTTTATTATTGATAGCTGGCAACTTCCTCCAATTAGGATGAAATTAAATGCGTTAGGTTTATCGGTATTAAGTGATAGTTTGTTAATACATTGCCAATTATTAACATAATAAACTTCATTGTTTATTTGCATAGCGGCTTCTGTTAAATCTTTATGGTCAGAAATTAAAGTTACATCATCAGCAAACATTATATAATTTGTTCTAAGAAGCATTGATATCACTCACATAAATTAGAAATAGAAGAGAACCTAGAATGGATCCTTGTGGAACACCACAGACTATGGTTTGTAAACCAGAACTGGTGAAGTTTACGTTCACATACTGTACTGTTTCGATTATTGAAATAGCTGGAGATTCAGCTATGAACTCTACCGCTAAGTTCGTGTGTGAACAATTTGTGAAGTAATATACTATGATCCACAGTGTTGAAGACCTTGGACACTTATCTAAAAACACCAATAGAATACCTTACAGTTTGTAGAGTATGGTATATTATACATACAAACATACATTATACAGATGCCGACTGTCGTTAAGTCGACTTGACGGAAAATTTGTAGAATTGTCGACATGCCGTTATTTCTTTCATTGGCAATTGACAATTTGACAAATTCCTCCAAGATGTAGTGTTAGCGTGAATCAATATTTTTACAATTTGTGCAAAAGTTGTAAAGGTAAGAAGCTACTCTAAAATAACTTACACCTTACACCTTACAATACCCTTTATCTTCTCAGCACAGTATATCCTCAGTAAACAAAATATTACGAACTTTTTTAACAACATTTTATCCTTTTATGAAATAGAGGAGATGTGAATGTCGACAAGTTGTTTTTCTTTGTGTTATATTTTGTCATTAATCACCTAACTGGCACTTTGCCATCTTTTTGTAGGCTTGAAGGTTACAGAAGAATTTGGATTTGCTTGTGTTGATGATGTACCAACGTCATCCCCATCAACGACATACCCCACCCCACCATCACCCTCAGGATTTGCATCCTCATCATCAATGGTGACACCAGGTAAGAATGAAATGAGGAAATTTTCACTTCGATTAGGTAAGCAATCAAAGACAACTTGATTTGAAGTAAGTTAATTATGACTTGACATCATGTAATGTATCCCTCCTAGATAGTAGCCTAAGTCAGATGATCTTCAAACTTGATGACTAGGTTCCTGGGTATAAGTTTTAGTGTCCGCCTGACCGATGAGGTCATAGATCTGAAATTAAAAGTCACAGGTCTTCAAAACGAAAAAACACATGTTTAGCATCATCTTTATATGCAAATGGTCTAGCCCGATGCATCTATCATATCTCAAAATTAGACGATACAGGAATTTTCATTAAAATATTGATGACGACATGAGGCCCAGAGTTCCAATGTGTCAACTACCTAGGCACCTACGAGTGCATTTGTCCTAAAGGGTATGCACTGAATGAAGAAGAAAACTGTATTGGTGTGTAATCTGTCAACAGTTAAGATATCAATCCTTATGAATTGTCGTATTTTTAACTTTTTTCCTTGGAGGAATATTGCTACTGTGGTCTCGGTCTCAATGAACCAGTTGTCTCCGAACTTGCGGTGACTTATCCTAAGGGGTACAGGTTAATCACAGAGACAGATGAAAAATTTTACTCGCAAAAGTTTAGCAAAGAGTCAGTCAGAGAGGTCGGTTACATTCCTTGTAGACAAGAGCTTAAGTGGCCTGGTAACTAAGAATAAAAACATGTGCAGACTGAACAGATTTAAGTGTAACAGCAGGTGGAACATACAAGGAAAGTAACACTGCATTGCCATCTTATAAATGCTGGTTATTTGCTAGCATTGTGTATGCGAAATCAAGGAAACTATCTTTGCACAGAATTTGTCGTAAACCACAAGAATTGTAAACTGTGAAGGCCCAGAATATCTAAAACCAGCCAAGGAAGGGAAGCAATGTGTGCTGGAAGCTGCGCACCATTCTGATAATTTGGTGTAATGATTCTGGCAGTGCATTTGAGTTCTTTGAAATAAATGACGTTTCTCTTCAATTTGTAAGTTCTTCAGTTACGTATTTTTCCTATTTTACTGATTGTCTCAGTAGTATGTTCAGTACAACCATTAGTCCTTTATTTAATGACAGAAGAGCCGTCTTGTCCGTTTTGTAACGGAGTTGAATTGCCCCTTGGAGTCGATGACCTCATCTGTGCGTCTGACTTAAGTGAGTGTATTTCTTTGCTTTTCACCCATATATCATTTTTTCTGTGTAATCAATACATTAGTAACCATGTAAAGAGATTTTTCGGATGAGAAAAAGAGGAAAGAAATGAATTTGTGATCCGATGTCTTGTTTTATACCTTTCCCTATGTACTCAAAATGGTCAGTTGGTGGTACTAACATGATTAAACCTAGCGAATTATCTAACAAATATCAAAACTCATGACTTCCTTGTTGCTGATAAAGTAAATGACCCTAGGGACATATCTGTGACTGAAAGTAAATATTTGTAGAATATTGTCTATATGGGTCACATTGTCATTGTTCTAGACTTAATTGGCTATCCTAGGGCCAAAGGGAGGGACTGTGGAATGGGTGTGTGGGAGAGGGCGTGTGACGAAAAGTGGGCAGTTGCTGAATGCATCCATCACACAGTGCAGACGGGTAAAAGTGTCGCATTCATTTATATACTTTGGCTTTTCGGAAATCAGATAAGTTAACAAGCTTTCTTTCCCTTGCTCCTGCTTCCCACTGTACGTAGTACTTGTTATGAAGGTCCGTAGTGACGGGTCACTTCGATCCCTGTATGACCTAGTGAACCAAGTCAACATACAAGGACGAATATACTACGATGTTGAGGTTAACGAGGCCTGCACGTGCGATCTCATCGCCAGTGGTAAGACCTTTCTATGACACTCAATAATATTGAAGCCAAAATTTAGGTAGCTAAATAATTTGTTACTTTCCTTTCATCCCAGTTAGGCGATAGCTTAGTTAGCTTAGCTCAAATATATTCATGATTACTCCACAACTTTGTTTTGGATCGGAGGGGATTCCTTGTTCTGCTCGAGATTCACGCAAATCCATGGATTTCCAAGATTTATGCAGCCAGGTCTGGCTGCATAGATCTTGCAAATCCATGTCACACGTAAAGAAGTTCTGGATTGTAATTAGAAAATCAAGGAAGACAAAATATTGCGTACTAAAGGTTTTCATTTTTAATATATTGAGCAAGGTACTGCAGGAAGGTTGAATAGTCCAATTGTAACAAAAAACTACAGAAATACACGTTGCCCATTTCATTGAATAAATCCCACACTATTTAATGAAGACAATGTAAAATAAAATTTTCAGTTCACACTATTTAGTGGTAGGTTTACAATCCCCAAATATCTTCCGTTATATTCATCTGAAAATTGCCAAGAAAAGGTGTAAGCAGCCAGATAAAATCAGCTGGTGAAATCTTCGCAATTCAATCAAGACTTTATATTCCTCGGACATTTTCCAACTACTAACTACTTTTATTGTACCGCAAAGATATAATTGGTGTACTTTCTAAGCCAAACCTACGCCATGTGACTTTCTGATTTTTATCTCGGCAAACATGTATTACAAGAAGAAAAATTGCCCAAGGGTGTTATATAAAGAAGGTTTGGTATGGATTTTGGTCCTAGCATAAGCTTCTTCGGAGAGTAAAACAGAGGAAGCAGAATTAAAGTAGAAGTGTAAGGACCCAAAACGTGAACATAAAAAGAAATTCAATGGTCAGTAAAGGATAAGAGGATGAGTGAACACTGGATGAAATGAACAAAGGTGTATACATGAAAACACCCTCAATATGGGAAGAAAAATCTAAATAGTCTTCTGTCGTCTGTCAATCCCTCCTTGAAAGTTCTCTCTGGACATTACGATGAACACTTGTAACCATTTTCGGGCTGTTTTGATTGGTGATGGCCGTCCCCTTTGTGATCCCTAGGTGTAAGAATTATCGTGGTGGCCAGCAGCGACCACATCAGTTCATCCACCGGCAGCAGGGACGGGAGAGTGCTTCTCGACGAAGACGTCGTGATCGTATCGAGCTCGATCAAAAAGGACATCGTAAAGATTCTAGATCGTTGTTAGAAGATGCACCCTTCTTTCTAGCAAAAGCATGTCCTTTTCTTCTTCACCAGGAGGCAGACTCACATGCTTTTTTTTTTTCTTTTTTTTCATTTTCCGTCGCAATCGATCATCGTACTTTGAGGCCTATTATCAATTTTCCTCATATAGAACATTTGTGTGTGTGTTCCATTTACCACTGTTTGGTGCGTGATACTCTGACATAACGCCACCCTAAGTGCCTAAATGTTGTTGTTTTGCAGTTCATGTGAGTGGTAAGCTTATTTCTTATCTTTTATTTTCTACTTTTAATTCATGGCAGGCCAATTTTCTTTATACACATTTCTTTAACCGGCACTCATTATTTTCTGTTTTAAATTTTCAACTGCGCAAATTTTCAATTGACTGCCTTAAATTGCTTTTATTGGTGTCAAATGTTGCTGTTTTTGATTACTTGCTGACGGCAGGAAAGGAATCTCTGCGATGGTGATGGTGTGTGTGCGAGTATGGGTGTACGTGTCTGTGTATGTCACGCCTTGATTTGTAAACCCGATATCTCAAGAACGGAACAGTACTCGAACTTCGGAGTTGGTGTGTTGGTAGTATAATATGAGTGGATGATCCTGTATTGTCTTAGGTCATTGGAGGTTACAAGAGCTTAGAGTACAAAATCCTATCGAGGGAGATACCGCAGCAAACAGAATGTTGCTGGAACTTCAAATCCTAATCATATGTAGCAACTGATGAGAAGATGACGTCTGCCAATTTTGTGGAGGTCAAACATCATGTGAAGTCAATAGAAGACATTGTTTGGAAACCTTGTATACACCGTATCTCTAGAAAGGAACGGTGCTCGAATATCAAAATTAGTGTGTTGGTAGTTCATGGCGATTAGATGATATCTATTGTTTTTATTTAGGTCAAACGTCATTTGAGGTCACCATATCATAAAGTAAGAAACCCTATCAAGGGAGATATCTGAGCAACTAAATGTTACTGGAACTTCAAACTCTCACCATTTGTAGCACCTAATGAGTAGATGATGTCTGTAATTTTTAATGATGTCAAAGTTCATATAATGTCAATAGGAGACGTAGTTTAAAACCTTGTAAACACGGTATCTCAAGAGGGGAAAGGTGCTTGAACTTTAAAGTTGGTGTGTCGGTAGTTCACTTTGAGTAGGCCTTATAATTTTTCATGGAGGTCAAAGTTATTTGAAGTCACCAGAGCCTAAAGTATGAAAACCTATTAAGGAAGATATCTCATCAACTAAATTAAGGTAGAACTTCAGAGCGTCAACATTGTTAGCACTTGATGAGCAGCTGACTTCTGAATTGCCCCGTGGGAGACTTGTCATCACTGTTATGTGACATGAAATGAATGTAATAAGTTCTATCATTCCAAAGATCTGTGCAGGGTTCAGAGTCCCAACATATGAAACTAAGAGAGTTTTACATGTCATAAATGGGAACATATGAAGAGGTTAAATTACTAATATTAAAAAATTATTGCATATTTATTTCCTATTGAAATTTGCCAAAATGTAGATCTATATTTCGGAGCAGATTCCGCTGCTACATAGACTTTGGTTTTATTCCCTTTCAATTTGTGGAACATTTTCTATGCCATTTTCTATGCTAAACAAGCATTTATCATAGCTCTTATCACTTTTTCTAGGCCTCCAGAGAATACCTGTGTTGCCAGAAACTCCCTGTCGATATGTACAAAGTACTTTGTTGTTTTAGTCACAGTAAACACTCCCTCGGAAGACTTTGTCGACTTGCACAATCTCAGGTCTGTAACCACAATTTGGTGTCACGAAGTTTTGAATTACCGAGCTCCTTCATGACCTTCTTGTCATCAATGCTGAGTGAATGACACTACTCACTCTTATTAGCACTTGGTAATATCAAACCCACCAGACAGAATGTGGGTTTCAATCTTGAATTTTGTTTTTCATTTTGATATGTTCCCTTCCCTTCTCCATAGGATTGCTTATGTTTGTAAGTGATTATGTGTTTATGACAAAATGAGATATCGGCAAAGAATCACAAAGTCCTTGATCTTCTGTGTTATTTACACAACTTAGATCAAGACAAACTCAAGACAGGCTCTTTCACTAGTATAAAGTGGCATACATATGAGACTCTTTTTACGTTTGCTTAATTTCCCTCTTCCGTCATTTTGCCTCGCAGGAATAGATGGTGTAAAATGGTGACTATATACAGCAGTGATTTCACATTTTATATGATTTTCCTTTTGTGAAGATGAAACATTAACGTTTTTTCTCCAACGTGTCAAAGATAGCGTTGTTTTTACCCTCCATTAAAATCAGTATTTTTCCATGCAACCCCAGACAATAGATCTTGCTATTATTATTCCATGCTATTATCATTAATATTCCATGTTGGACTATTATATGATTATATTTTATGAATTTATGATTTTTTTTCTTGATCTGCGCCGTGATTTAGTGATCCATTTTTAGTACCGATTGCCCAATAGTTCGTTTATTAATCTAGTTGCCAAATACAACAACCAACAAGCAACGCATTTCAGCATTGACCAGTCTTTTGTCTCTTTGTTGCCTGTCTTCCTGGAGTGCTGATTCGTGTTGTTGTTGTTCCTCTTGCTGTTGTTGTTTATTTCACTTGTTGCCACCGTGCTGCTTGGAATGATTTATCCTGAAGATAAATGGGAATAAGGACTTTGTTTTACAGGAAAAAGAGTCATATTACTGAAAGTGATCTTATGGTCACTGAATGATGGATTATTGAAAATAAACAGGTGCCGTAATTTTTTTTTTTTTTTTTGAGAAATAAGTTTCTCACAGATAGAAAGTCATTTATTTTGTTTGCTAAGGAATAATTTGTTCATCGGAAATTCCAAAAATTTATCTTCGTCGAGGGCAAAGAGGTAGACAGAGTTCAAGAATAATATTCATTACTTGGCTCATAATGCAATAGAGTAAAGGTCAAAGTTGACATTTCCATTGATTTTGTACACATTAAAATAGCAATTTTGTAACCCCATCTTCTGTGCAAGGTACATTATATTAGGGATTCCTTCCTTACCATAAGCTCACGGTATTGCTTCGCATGGAATTCACAAATATCCATGACTTGACCACTTAGATATTGGTCTCAGGCTGACGGGAAGGTAGCTGTTGTGTAATGATTCCGTCAACTTGATGAGGTACTTAGACAGAAATATCACTCTCAAAACTTCGACTTTTTAGGACAATCTGAACTACCTTTGAATTGTTAGAAAAGACAATCATCAGTGACTTACAATAAATAAGATGTCTTCAAAGACAACTTATTTGTCATTAGTCACTGACGGGGGGGGGGGTCCAAACGTGAACAATCGGCTAGTCTAAGGAGCACACGGACCGAGTGCATTTCATTCTAGAAATTTCAGAGTGAGCAAAGCCTACTGGAGTTCAAACGATAGGTTTTTACAGTATCCAAACCGAGCGTAGCATGCAAAAAAATTTTTTGGACACAGTTATTCAGCAAGACTGCATGAGGTTTACACTTATGAGGTTTCAAATGAGTGACCGGACATTTAACCCGGACAATTTCCCACCGTATAATTCCCCCTCGTGCAACCTCCCCCGGACAATGCCCACCCGGTCAATTGCCAACCCATAGAATATCCCGCCAGACAACCACCCCCCCCCCCTCCCTTGACAAATTCTTCGGGAAAAGGGTCATAGGGTTAAGTTAAGAGGAGGTGCAAATTACCTGAGGAAAATTGTCCTAGTTGACAAGTGTCCGGTTGGGAAATACAGGAAAGGCGCAGGACATCTACAAATACATATTTCCTCTGCAGTGCAAAGCAAAATGAAACCATTAGAACTTGCTGGAGATATAGTAGGTTCCAATTCACCATTAAATGTAGAGCAACTTTGCATCTAGTCCACCCTACGTAGTAAAAAAGTTTCCAAAGGGCTATCCACCAAGATCGCAAACAGACATCAGATCCATCAGTATCAACTTCAGTTTTACTTTAATGTTTTCACATCATAAATATGAAACGACATCAAAGAAGACCATGACATGACATTGGAGGAGGACTGAAAGAAAAATCAACAGCTTTTCCTCTCATTCAACCAGTGGTACTGTAACTTAGCTCATTGAAGTGATTGCGTGTGTACTGAAAAACAGAAAAGATAAGATTATGTTGGATCTTAACTCTTTCTTTATTTTTAAATGTACACGCGAGGTTGTACATGAACGGACTATGTCTTTCAATGAAGGAAAATGACCGTACTTCGAAAAGCAACGGGATTGGCATAAAAACAGTAAAAAAAGAAATCATATTTGAAAATTAACGGTTCTTACCATAACCGCCTACATAATGATTATGCAACAGAACAGGTCTCACTAGTGTATCAAAAACATACTACTCAAGTCGTCACTCCTTGGTAGGTATCGGGAATTGTAGTATTTGGTGAAAGGAAACACTGTACCTACAAGTAACCTACGAACTGAACACAACCTTGCCCCCGGCGTCAGTGATCCTGAGTTGTTAACTGAATATTCAATACTAATATACTTCCCTTGGCTTGCTCAAAGAAGCACACCGTTGATTTGAATGAAAACTGTCAACCACTACATTATCGATTCTACACTTTTTGTCGTTATATTAGAAGGATTTGAAATCATATGGCAAAATTAACCAACTGAAACCTATTTATTTTCCCAAATTGTCTGAATGGTGTAATTAAAAGCCTTACCAAACTTTTGGAGATGACTTTTTGCCTACGCACGTAATCACTTTAAGACAAAAGGTCACAAAAAAAAAAAACGAAAGTAAAAAGACACCGAAGCAAAATACAGCAAGAAAAAATAAAATGAGCAAATAACTATAGATTAGGTGCAATTTTAGCGCTTTGGTAAGTAACTGTTGTAACATTCTTATAACTATCACAATTTCACACCTATATTCACACCTAATTCACATTGCCCAGCAAAATAAAAATCGAATAGATACTGAAAAAAGCTATAATTTTCAACTTTAAATCTTTAATTAGGACAGGGATGCCTTTACAGGGGCCTCAAAAGTGCTATATATATATATATATATATATATATATATATATATATATATATATATAAATATATAAATATACAAAAGAAAATATCCAAAAAAAAAATATACAAAAACACTCCAAAGATACGACATGTTTCATCATCATGTTTGCATCATCAGGTACAACAAGAAGGAATGGTAATACAGCCTACAATACGCCAGGTAGAATATAGCACTGAAAACACTTAGTTAAATAGAGTGAATGAAGGACATTCTCGCTGTTTTTAAGACTAGGGTTTTGCCAGCTGATGTGAAGGCTCTCTTTAATCTTAAGCTGAAGCTTAGTAGAAGCTGAGTCAATGATTGTGAAAGAGTTGTGATTACTTGTGCCTTTGCTACGCAGACCATATATATATATATATATATATATATATATATATATATATATATATATATATATATATATATATATATATATATATATATATATAAACTCAATCTGCAGACAGTACTGTTTCGTCCTTGTTAGGACTCATCAGTGCAGCTCAGAGTAAATTTCAAGACTGAATGACAGGATTGATACAAGCGTAACTTGCATCAATCCTGCCTTTCACGGTACATTGCTTGTGAATACCAGAGTGCACAAACTCAAGAGAGTGTGCTATGCATAATGCGATAGTATTACGTCTCAGCTAAAATAGCTGGGACTACACAAGCAATGCACCATCTTGAAATGCAGAGTGCTCAACTCAACATGGTCATACCGTAGCACTACCATGTTGAGGAGCGTAAATATATATATATATATATATATATATATATATATATATATATATATATATATATATATATATATATATATATATATATATATATATATATATGGCAATTGGAGTGGTGTGTTGCAGCGAAATATTCTGATTTTCTGAACTGATGATGTCGCTTTAATCTGCTTTGATATGCCCTTGGATAAATACTCACCCAAACTTGGCAACCATGAGTTGTCCCCACTCCCAGCCAAACAAAAAAAAAAAATATTTAGTCTGCAGTGTTTTGGATATATAAATACATGAAAGAACATCTGCGAAGCTTTTTTTGTCTTCAACTTTATGTGGGAGAATGGACAAAACATAAGAGTTCATTTTCCAGTGATGAGCTTAGTATTTTACATTACCATTATTGATTGTTTTCGTTCTCGAGTCGTTCTCTTTTTTTATTGACGTGAATATTTTATCGCAAAAGAAAGCGTATAATAATGAATGCTTAGATTTTATTTACAAGCCATCTGAGAGGTCCTGATTTTTTTAATTTTCCGTGCTATTCTCGCCAACTTAGGAAGGCGTTCCGCTTCGATATTTTCTCTTGTAAATCTCATCCTACTCACCTTTAGCAATCCTGTGGTTGGCCTCCCTTCAGGAAAAACCCTGAGTACACCTCTAGGTTCAGAGAAGCTTATACCCCATGCAGTCCACGAAACAATCAACCTTTAAGAACTCACCTGACCTCATGTAACCTCGAACAACTTTAGAGGAAATTTTCATTTATCTTTACACCTCTGAAGCGTTCTAGCTACGCCAGCGTCAAGCACCACTGAGAATGACTTCACTTGAACTCGAGTCTGTTATATTGACTGGAGTTTGAATCCAGACCTTTGTCATTGAAACAGATTCAGTCAAAGCAAGAAACTCGAGTGGCCTCCAACCTTTGTCAAGGGTTTTCGGTCGATAATTATCCAAAACTTGGAAATTCATTCACTCTTGACACAATGCGTAACGTCACACACACGATTCATGTTCGCTTATTGATGCATTGGATATGCCTATCTTCGGGTATCTCAAGCCTCTCCGGCGTAGCGACTTCCAGGGAGAGTATAACACCGAGGTAGTAACAGCCAGAGTTGACAGCGATTTTCTGGGATGGAACACAGCCAGTGGTGCAAATAAAATTATATATCGCCGGAAAGACTCGACAGAGGCTATAGTGGTCTCTTAAGAATTGCGAAGAGGGGGCAGACCAACAATGATTAAAATCAAGTCCACTTCTCTATGATTACGGAACACCGACGCAAGTGGTCTATGTGCTCTATTTATTGCAGTGCCATGCACAACAAAACAAATCCAGCCACGTGAGCAGCACGTGTTTTATGTTTTTCAAGAAAATAAGTCCACAATCCTACTAACTTGAATCTAAACCTGGAATAATATAATAGGAAAATGAATACCTGTATAACCGTTAGGGAATTGACAAGCTGCAATAAGTCACGATGTATTTTCGCTTTGAAAATTATTTAGGAATACTATATGTATACGGTAAAGATAGTGAGACAACATATCTACACATTTGAATCAATCCGTGATAAAAATGATTGGGAAAAATATTAGTCAACAATTAAGCAATAATTCCTGAAATATGGTCTACCTGACGACGGATATCTGGCAGAGAATTGGACGAAGTTGGTGGAAATGTAAATCATGAAGCAAGTTTTTGCCCTGCCCAGCCCAGCCTACCACCCTCGATGGTCTCCGTCAGCCTAATGACCACTTGCAACTCACCGAATATTGCTGACTCTTAGTTACTAGCACTAGCGCAGCTATGGTCAAGCATCTGTGCAAATGCAGAACCATATTTTAACCTCTTCCCACACCCCTCCAATTAGAAAATACCTGAAAACGTCTTTAAGCTACTTTCTTTTGTAGGGAGTGGAGTGAGGCACACAACAAACAGACTAAAGGAGCTCGGGACAGTCATTTCTGATGATATAGGGTAGGTGCATTAGGCCCAAAACGTTCCTGCTCTAACGCGTTAAAATGCGTGTGCACTGAAAAAAAAAAAAACATCCGGATAAAGTAATATTTGATCTAACCTTTTTCTTTAGTTTTAAATGTACATGCGAGGTTGTACATGGACGGACTACGTATGTCACTGACGGAAAATAACAGTAACTACTTTGAGAAGAAAAAACAGATATCACATTTGAAAATTAACGGCTTTTACGAGCGAATAGGAAATAGAGCAGTCGTGTTTCAGCCTCTTGACGGACTTTCCTTTGTTTGAAATGTTTAAAATGCCGTGTTGCACACATGAGCATCGACTACTATACTGTATGTGTCCACTGTCAGTTCTGTCCAGGCAGGGTCACAAATATTGGCAAATGTGTGTTTTCATGACCGTGTTGTCTTTTTGAAAATTATCATTGAGACTAGGCCTAGAGATAATGAAGTAATTAGCGTATGGTCACTGTCTTTTCAAACGTTCGATGAATCGCATCATGAGAGTAGAAGTTTACTCGAACTAAGCCAGCCGTGTAGCAAAGTTGTAACTGCTAGGCTAGGCTGACTCGACTCGAGTCTAAGTTAGCGTACGAACTCGTAGTCTTCCGAGTCGTAGACTGATTTGTGTGCACATCCTTGTATGCTTTTCAATCGTAAGTAGATATTGGTGCTCCTTTTACGACCCTAGACTACTAGCACTACGCTTGTTATGAGCAGTAAACCGCAGTGCATTACTTGACTCGTGCCACAGTCCCGTGTAGATCTGCAATTCGGTCCATATTCGGTGTAGTGTGAATGTCGCATTCTGGTTACGGTAAGCGGGCACATAATGAATATGCGACAACGCACGTCTCACAGACGTATCAAAAACATACTACTCAAGTCATCGCCCCTTGGTCGGTATTGGGAATTGTAGCATTTGATGAAAACTAGGAAGCACTGCATTTACAAATAACACCCGAATTGATCACAACATATCGACGTCAGTTTTCCTGAGTTGCGTTTATTGACTGAATATTCAATACTAGTATACTTCCCATTGGCTTGTTTAAAGAAGCACACCGTTGATTTGAATGAAAAATGTCAACCTACATTATCGTATTATATACAGTTTTTGTTGTTATGTTAGAAAAATCATGTTTTTACTTTTTGCTTACGCAATCAATTACTTTAACCCATAATGGTGCTCTGATGGAGGTAATGTATCTAATCAGCTACCTCAACTCCCTGAACAGCGCTGGATCCAATTTTCCCCCACGTTACACACACTTATTCTTGTTTTTTTTTTATAACTTGTCGCTGTGCTGTGAAAACCCAACTTCGTGGCGTCAGCTACGTAAGGGTGGTACCCACAAACACGCTACGCAGTCCACGGCAAAGTGTCTGTAGACATTAACGAAAATAAACAACAATGTAAGGTCAAGCAACAACCTACGTTAAACATCACCGTAATTTTTAAGCAACATTGTATCGTTAAACAACAACATAACTTTAACTAACTGACATAAGTTGAAAACACAACTTAAGTTTAAACAACGACATTACCTTTTTGGATTTCCATGGCCCAACTCTTTAAATTCAAGGAGCAATCACCCCATCAAACCCGGCCCTTAATTGTATCCGTCGCTGCAATCATCTACTCACCGGCCCCGTACGTGCGTCACTGTCAGGTACAGTTGATTGGTAATTATAAGTATGATGCCCCCCTTTCTTAATTGCACAAGTCTGCCAACGTGGATATTAATAAGAAATATCGATACTTGATATGGCAGATTGGTAACCTGTTTGACTGATCCTCACCCTCTTTTCCTCACCCTCGACCCACTCTTCTGCGAAAAGGACTTTCGGTATATTCTCCGAAAGAACACGTTGCGTGTTACAAATGTTGCTGAAAATTAAACTTTCACAAACATATAGGTGTAGTTTTTGAAACCCTTGACACCTCCCTACTGTCAACAATCTCTTGACAGTACTAAAGATGACTCTACTCGAAAGACCAACTTGGAAATTAATGTGTATTTCCTTCCCAATGCCACAAACAAACCAATATTGATGTAAAAAAAAAAAAAAACACCACACACACACAAACTAGGAGACAGGGCGGTGGTACGAGGATTTTCTCACGTAATCCGTGCCGACTATTTGTTGGTGAGCGTCAAATAGTAGAGGGAGCGTATCCTATGTAAACAACACCCCCTGCCTCGAAAAAAATGTTTGTTTTATGTACCCATTTCAGAGATCGTTCGTTTTCAAGTTGTTGTTCACTGATTAAGAGATAACCTTGATAACCTAGATAGTCTTGTGCGGGAAATATCCGGTAAGAGATTGGCTTGTACTTGGGGATAGCATTGAAGTCTCCGAACACCTTAATCATATGCTTAAGGGTGAAACTCCTCCAGCGCATTTGACCTCCTGACACTAGTTTCTGTCTCATACCTGCAGAGAATAGTCAGATTGTTATGTACTAGACTTGGACATTGAATGTATACTTTGGTGTACGAATTAGTACACGTTAGAAGCGAACGTGTACGTAGTGCCTAAATTTCCACCCGCTTGCAAACATTTCATCTTTAAGTGCAGAATGGACCTTAAAATAATTTTACCGCTATTGGTCGCATCTGCAGTCATTGGATGTCGGTCAGTCGGAATTAATACTGACGAAGGTGGCGACAGGTACGAGTTTCCCTTTTCATTGCTATTTTCAGTTGCAAATTTTGAAGGAATACTGTGTGCAGTGTTGTTGTATTATGACCCTTGTTATTTTTTAAGTTTTTGTTAAGGTTTGCCGTTTAAAATGTATGTAATCTACAGCAGTCTTTACGAAATGCACATTGCAATAAGGTAATGGAAAACACACTAATTAAGTCGTCTAACTGAAATTTCTGAAGGTAATACATGTCTACCAATGTCGAGTTAATGTAGACCTAATGTATATATTGTAAAACATATATGCATTGCCAATTGTATAGCAATACCACCACAAATGTCGATTAACATACGTATATATACTGTACAAACTAACAACCTTGCCATGTACTAGCTAGAACGGTTTTCTTTTAAGGGAATAAATAATTTTTCTGTAAATTATTTTGTAGAAAGTCACCAAACGCTGGCAATTTTTGGCTTTTCATCTTTCCATCAAAATAAGGGTTTTTCACGATGTTGCCGAATACTGCATAAATAAGGGGTGTGCTGCAAAATAAAGCAATTCAATGGCAAAAATGATAACACATATAATGAAAGAGCCATTTATCGTAGAATTAAGGTATACAAGTGGTGACTCAGTTTTCCCCTTTAAAATTCGACACACATGCATCTATGAAGAAAATTATTTTGTTTTAGAATAAGGGGTTGCACAGGCTTAGTGAAACCATGATCATGAAAGAAAATCCGTAAGAACTGATTTAATATCTACCACCTTTTCTAAGATATCTTTTGAAAGTTTGATGAAAACGTAATATGGTAGATGTGGTCATGTCGTTGAAAATTGACTATATGCAAAACATGTTTTTCCTTTTTTTGACTTGTACACTATCACTCAAAAATCACTTTCCATCTGGTTTATATATGCTTCGTAATTGACAAAAATACGTGTAAAGAGGCTGTCAAAGTAAATCTATGAGAATAAAATTCTCAATTGTCCTTGGAACAAAAAGTTGGATATCATAAGTCACAAATCTGCATACTTGGCCAATTTAATGTTCATTCATTTGGGAGCTGTAATCAGAAATTTTAAAATTAACAAAAATTGTAAAACTTGTAAAAGTATCCATATTTGAATTGATTTTATAAAATATGGAGTTATATTCAACATGTATAATGATCAATTGTCTTAATACTCCAAAGACTCGTTTTCATGCCACACCACCCTAAAGTGGAAAGAGCTGGGTTGTTTGCAATGCACCAACAAGGCATGCACTGAACAAAACAACATCTTTGTTCATCCTTTCGGGCTCATAAAAAACATTCCTAAAAGCTCCATCTGCTCAAAATATTATACAGAAGATGAGTTACGGAAGATGCGTCATTTAAATTGTCCAATGTTGTTGAAACAAATTAAATTGTTCTTAAGAAACAAATAACTTAATATCTATCTGGGAGACTTATTTCTTAAAAAGAATGCTACCGTTCTTTTTTATTCGAACGATCTATCATTCTGTGTGTCAACAAACGTTAGCTTAAAATATTCAAATTCCTTTCTCTAAAACAAACGCCTTATTTGCTATTTCCATTTAAGAATCAGTATCTTCGCAGGAATGACCTGTCACGTATAGCGCAGTATATGGAGTCATGTCTACAACTTACAGCTAACCTCAATTGCCAGACATTTAATTGTAATTTGGTATCCAAATAGTTAGTGCACAACAATTTGTACAGCCCATAAAAACCAGTGGACTTTAAAAATGAGCATGTAAGTGTATACACGTGTCCATAAGTATGTGTGGGGGTGGGGGCGAGTTAGCCTGTTTCCAAATCGCCTTTTCGTATGACAATGACTTCATATATTCCTAGTGTAACGTCGACAGAATTCTAGATGGATCAGAGGAACGACGTAGAGCATCAATAAACATACAAAGAGGTGTACAGGTCTACAAAACCTGCACTTTTCACCACAGGATCTGAACACAACGTTCTCCAAAGTCAAGAAAAACCAACATTAACAGACACAGCTTACGTTCCTCTTAAGTGTACTGGCCCCATCTGGATCTTTGAACTCTCCGCAAAATTTGTTTCAAACATTTTGATTCTACTTCCCTTTCCCTCCCCTGCCAATTACAGGATATAATTCCATGTTTGTGCTTTTACGTCACCCCCTACCACTACTCGATTTAAGTAAAATAGGTAGGAATAAGTGCAAAGGAGATTGAACTTATCGTTGACCAATCACAATAGTTTTTCAACCCGTTCAACATGTGGCTCTTAAAATAAGTAGTTCATTTATCCACGTCGCCTAGATCTAGCTTTCGCTATAACAGAAGCATTTTTCTTTGAAAGGATATAAAATGCGATGAAGCTGAAACAATGACTGAATGAAACAAAGACATAAAAAATTGCAGTCGTGTAGAGGAAGAGTGAAACATAAGCTATGAAAGTGATGATTATTTACTACATTACAATTATTTACTATGTTGAATTTCTGTTACACCAACCCCGGCCCTCCGATAAAAACGCCCCGGTTCTCCGATAAAAACCAAACGTTTCCACGAATTTAATGAAGCACATATAGCGTAATGACAGAAATTTCCAAGACCGTATTTGTCATTACACTGAAGGAAAGTAAGACAAGGTTTTAACTGAAAAATAAGTGCTTTCACTTGTTATTTAGGTTTTCCTACTGCACCGCTTAATACAACGACCTGATCTTCCAACTGCTGTCTCCATTGTTATCACAAAATTTCTCTACTTTTGTGATTCACCTAAACATGCATTCGATTTGGGCCTCATCCGATGGTGCGTGCCTTGCCCTTTCTCTGATTTTTTCCACTTGACACACCGGGACGGACGAGACTTTGGTCGGGACCACTTCTGCTGAGTGATTTTCATGGAATTGTCTTTGACTCTTTGGTACAACCCTGTTATTGGGGAATCATGATGGACATCAGAGGGTGGATGGTTAGCTCAGTTGTGACACTGGACTGTTGAGGGGTCGTTCAAATTAGGTGCGTAGTGAAATTTTGACTTTCAACTTTGCTTGTCCGTTATCATTCTTCTCTCTGTATCACCGTTTTTCGCAAGAGGGTTCACCACTATCACCATCTTCTCTCTTGTATCTCCTTCTGACGTGTATTTGTGTGGTAAGAGCATTTCTTCTACAGGAACCTCTGAACCCAAGAAAGGCCAGAAAGAACTCTGTTTTCCTTTTCAGTTCCTCTCCAGTGTCCATGCTACGCTTGCACAATTGACATCTGTACCCCTAAATTGTTTCGACTTCTTTGTCACTCCATTCAAACTGTCTTTCATCAGTCATATCTGTTGATCAGTGAATAAATTAAAACCAGGCACACATTTACCTAAATTTGCAGTTCTGTGTACAGACTTTCCTGTAACCTGTGTCTTTGCCTTGCTGTCGTTTTGTTGGCCTGCTTTACAGTATCCCCCTTGCAACAGGTTTGCAGTGTTGTTTTGAGCCCGTGGTAAATTTTCTGAGTCTCATGGTAAATCTGTGACTCCATCATTGCGATGAGATGTCTCTGTTTAAATTCTAGGCCTGTTCCTTTTGTGATAGTTCTTTGTTTCTGCAAGCTGTTTTACTATGGTCGCAGTGTCTACTTGATATATTTTCTAAATGTTGCAAAGAATGACGACATCCTTGCTCTCTTGTTTCGTCATATGCCATCATGACCAAAGGCCCACATTTACATCAATTCCGTTGGTCGTGGTCCTTTTCTTAAGACAGCATCTCATTTATGGTTCTGTTAAAGCACTCGAACATTTCATCACTCTTACATTGGTATGGTTTCGTCCAGGTATTTCTACCACAAGAATCTGACACAATTCCCAAAGCAGCTTAAACTCCAAGGTACTCTCTTAATCCGTGTGAAATTGTCTTGACACGATAGAAGAACTCCGAAACCAGCTTGTCGACGGTTTGATTGGTCAACGGAATAGCCTCTCTTACTACTTAATAAAGTTGTCAGTAACAACCATGACATACCTGTTCCTCTTTCAGAAATTGGTAGTGGCCATAATTTATTTATAGCTATTCGTTTTACAGAGACAACAGCACGCTGCGCCTGTAACTTTTTACGGGCTTATTTTTCTGTGCTATTTCTTTTTGTCGTGATCTTTCTTGAACAATACACTTTGCATTCTTTACATCAATTTCTGCAGACTGACTCCAAGTTGACCAATAAATCTTTCTCGAACGTGAAAGACTCCTTTTCGTCTGGACCGGCCTTCGGGTATTTCCTTGTGATTCTCAAGGACAGTGAGGAATTTCAAATTTGTTTGTTTCAAGTATTTCTAACCACCTGGCAAAACAAATTGTCCGGGAAACAAAAATCGCGAACGCTACATGAGAGGGCGGTCTAACAGAAAACGCTGATCTCGTTGAAATTACCAGATCGACATTCAATACAGAGTCATCGGCGTTGAATTCCAGGCAAAGGGCTGTTCTGTTCACTTACACCTACTCCCCGCTCACACGTTCACGAGCCTTGCGTTTATTCGTTTAGAATAACTACATTGAACGTATAACGGTAAACACAGGCAGCACAGACTGAATTGGTCGATGTTCAGCAAACAAAAGTTTCTTTAATAATTTGTAAGCAGTAATTACAGTAATCAAACGGTAATAGGACCACTAGTTCAGAAGTAGGCTAGTGTCCCATTTTTGTACACCCTTCGATGAGTCCAGCCTACTTATGGAGTTTGCAAAAAAAGAAGTGTGTCGAGAACAATGCTCTTTTCATCAGTGTAACATGAAACAGTGACTTAATGCTCTCGAGGTACTTCCTATGACATGGAGCTACTAACCCTGCCTGCAAGTATATCCTACATACTTGATTCATAGAATTAACTACACGAAATACCAAGACTTCTGATTTTTTCCTGGCAATACGTTAAACCAAGCCCAAAGAAAAAAAAAAACGCCTGCTATTGAAGAGGGATTCCAGCAACACACTGATAACGATACCATGATCGTTGGCTTTTCACAGTACGCTACTGCAGTTACTTACTAAATACAGTCCAAAGTAATCGTACATTAACCATGCATGCGGTGTACAGAATTACCCCCGCGGATGTTTTTTTTTCTTTGCTAGCGTCGTTTTCTTTTTAGAAAAAATACACGGCTGGCTGAAATGTAGGGCCTACACAGTCTAGCTAAAGCGAAGCTGCTCGGGGTGAATCAACCAAGGCATCCCACATACCAAGACCAGCATTTGTTTTGACAATCGGATACTGTAATAAGGATGCACTTTATCTATCATGAGGTTTTAAGTTGTATGGGACTTATTTAAGTACCTGGAAGACTACCAGCGTCTTAACACAAAACGGGGGCAATGTGATGAGGTAAGAATAATTCTCTTCTCAGCAGTACCTAACTTTTTTCCTAGGAGGGGGGATCTGAGGATGAGTATTTTTTTTTATTCAACCCAGGCGGTAACAACAAAGTGGCAACTCATGCGAAAAAATACTATTGGGTCCAGAAACATCACTTACGTCTTAGAACAACTTGATGGCCCACAGCCTTCGGAAACAGTGGAACACAGTTCCGTAGCACGAACATCAAATACCAAATCTGCATTCTTGGTAGATTATGTGTGTAACGTCAATAACAACGGGTCGATGAGGTATATCATGTGTCCATGTAATCAGTTAAATTCAATAAAGCACAACACAGGCAACTATCCTCAAACGTACATAAAGACCTCTTGTAAAGTCGATGAGCGCTATCAATTAAACTCGAAAAAAGTTAGTTAATAATAATTATTCAAACAGATTGATGCAATTCTGATCAAATATATAGAAAAATGAAATAACGGGCCAAATTTCAGAAACTGCAACTTATAAACAGCGTCTGAAACTCTATCCCTGCTGGCTACGCGTCTCTCATTTTAACTTCAGGAACGCTCCAAGAAAATTGTTCCTTCCAAATTAATTAAGTTCACACAAGAAGTAAAAACCTGAGCATGTGACTATTTTTGACTACTTTTCCTCCTTTTACCCGACAAATTCAAATAATTACTATGGGAGGGTATCCATGAACAAACAAATTACTCTAAAAGAGTAGCAAACTAATTATAATAATTTAACTGTGGTTCGCGCCTTTGAGTTTGGAGAATGTTTTTTTACATTCTTCCTTCCATTCGATTTTTTGCGTCATTTCTGTCAATTTAATGTGTGGTGTAGCAATCTCAGCAAATCTCCGGCAATAAACCTAAGGTGGTAACCTCACAGCCCAGCAAAACTAAGGACGTTTGCCAGTCTTTTTTTGTCAGTATCTGTGGCTATCTCTTCACTGGAAACTACATGTCCAAAGTAAGTGATACTTCTATGAAACAATTACAACTTGCTGGCCCCACAGTCAAACCAGTCTCTCTGAATCTGTCAAAGAACAAAACATTGTTGTGAATGTTACTATCCTGAATTTATGTTACACTACAACTGTTCTTTGTAGTAACATCGTTGTCTTGTCTCTAACCACTTCCGTGTTATCTCATATATCCTTTAATGGAAGCAAAACTTTACTGCAGTCAATGAATAACTTTTTCATGACTTCAAAGGCAAGAAAAGTCACTCCGTTTCCTTTTCCCGTCATGATGTAAGTGGGTCAGCCCAAAGCTTTAAGATTTAAGACATCTGATTTCATTTTACAGTCTAAATGTACAGATTCACAGTGGTGGTATAACTGCAGACCATGAACCAGTTATCACGTGCGTGGGTGTCGAGATTAAGTAGACATGGGACATGTCCCCACTTTTTGGAAGGGACATGGACCCATTTGTTGCCCACTTTTTGAAATTGAAAAAAGTAAACTGACATTTCCTCACTTCTGGTTTAAAAATAAAGATAAAGACAAACTGAACTAGGACAGAGATACTGGGAAGAGATACCATTTCCTGCAAGCTGAAAAGTATTTTCATAAAAAAAAATTCGTTCAGTATGGTACTCCTCGGCAATCAATGGTGTTGTTACACTTTGGTGGATTTCATATAAGAAAATACAATTTCCCTACTTAGGATGCAGTGTCTGTTCTGTGTAGGTCTGTATAAATACCCCATAACATCAAAGGCCATGTGGCATATGGTCAGATGTCTTATAAACTGATCTGTGCCCTCCAGTGTTTTGACATTCATTCTGCCCACAATGCAGAAATAATAATTAGAAAATGCTCCATTTAGCAGAAACCTCCCCAAATGACTGTTAGATGATAAGGCTACAGTATGCCTTATTTTCCCCTAAGGTGCAGAGCCTGAACATGTAACAGATTTTAAGAGGAACACTAGTTCCTTCATATCATCCATTTCCCTTAAGTCTGCTGACGTCAGTGTCAGCAAAAGAGTATTCAGAGTTCAACAACGATTCTTGTATCCTCTCAACCCATCTGAAATGTATCTGTTTTCTTTTTGTGTTGAGTTCTTCCTCATCAACGCAAAATTGCCAGACATGAGATCCCAATTTAGTGTCTGGCAACATGCAGCTAAGAACACCACTGAAGTGCTATTTCGTCCCCTTTCGGCCATCAAGGGGGTGTGCAAAGCCCAACCATTTTGAAGGATTCGCCCCCAAATGGTGTTGCTCATCTTAGATAGTCCTGCGGGCACTCAACCCCCAAATTTTTTTTTTGTTCCACCGCTCCCAACTTTAGGC
Source organism: Stichopus chloronotus (assembly GCA_021234535.1). Taxonomy (NCBI): domain Eukaryota; kingdom Metazoa; phylum Echinodermata; class Holothuroidea; order Aspidochirotida; family Stichopodidae; genus Stichopus; species Stichopus chloronotus. The sequence goes on from CM037836.1 coordinate 10,437,217, forward strand.
AATTTTAAGAGAATTTTTGCACCAGATGCTCCCCACCAACCTTCAATAGGAAATCGACGCCCATTAGCACGTGATGTGAGTTTGAACGCCAATCACCTGATATACCTAATTGTATTTGTTTTTTAAGTTTGCTGTCACGTTTTGGTGAGGTCACAGGTCTTAACAGGTCAGTAGAGGTCATAGGTTAATAACCTTGTAAACACAGTATCTCTTGCAGGGAAAGTTGCTGAAACATTAAGCTTAGGTTGTAGGTTGTGTATTGTGTAGATGACTCGCATCGTTGTTCATAAGGTCAAAGGTCATTTGAGGTTACCAGAGGTGAAAGTTTGAAAACCTTTTAAGAATGATAACTCAGTAACTGAATATTGCCTTTAACTTCAACTGTTAACAGTGGGAGCCCGTGAGGAGTTAATGATCTGTTTCAGTTTGTATGATGGTCAAAGGTCACATGAGGTCAGAAAAAGCCATAGTTTGAAAACTGAGCAGACATGGTATCTCAAAAAAATGAGGTCATTGAACATTTTTTTTTTCATAAATATTGGCAAGCACCCCAAAGTGCTTAGACTTTCTGGTTTATTTATTTATTTCATGAAATTACTCAAAATTGTCTAGCTGTTCAGTTTATGACGAAAGACTGGAATACAATTACATAGTCTGTCTGATGCGATGAGTCACTGCCTTGACCATGTATCTTTTTTCTTACAGCTTCTATCCAGGTTTCCTGTTGTACCTCCCTGGGAATTTATGGGCAGGCTCAACTGCCACAGCCTACATCGAGACCAACTTCACTGAACCGTTTGAAGCCAGATTAAATTTTATTCATTCTAATGGGGAAAGAAACTTTTATGGTGAAGCTCGGATTGTGAATGGTTCAGGTGGCGTAGAATTTGAGGTACAGTGAAGTTGTGTTGAGTTCAGAAATGTTGGTCACTGGTCTTGTACCTGATGTCATACGCTAGCAAAATTTGCAGCCACTGTAGAAAGGGTTTTCAAATAATAACTTAAATCATTCACTACTTACATAATTTGTAATGATGTATCCAAGAGTCATGCCAAGTTTATTGCCCAGCTTGTGCACTAATGTACATAGCACACGTGCCTGCTTGCAGAGAGTCGACTTCTATGATTCTGTTACAACAGCAGCTGATGCCTATTCAGTAATAACATTTACTTGCTTGCAAAGCATATACCTAGAAACATGTTTGCAAAACTTATTGCTTTAAGCTGTAGGAAACCATGTAGATCCATATTTTGTAAACAATGGACAGGCTAAAAGGGGGATTTTAACTATTGTGTAAAAATGGACAACATTTTGCGAAAAATCATTTCTGCCAAAACTATGTGTGGATGGATTCAAGGTAACATTAATATAGCTGAATTCCACATCCTTTCTACTATACACGATACAGACACCAGTGGTAAGGCTGACTGGCCTATGGTTACAGGGAAGATTAGGTGTACCCCTGTTTAATTTAATGGAATAGTAACTTCCGCAATCAAGATTTCGTGTGTGTTGAGGTGCGTGTGTGTGTGTGTGTTTTGGACGTCTTGCTTGTAATATCTCAAAAAAGCAAGCTTGGATAACTGTTACATTTGGTATGTGGTGTACCAGATTAAGAACAAAACCCTGCAAACCTTTAATGAACGTGACAGGTCATTTGCGGTAAACATGGCTGAAATTGTTGAGACATTGTAAACAGAATTATCTTAATAATGGAAGCTTGAACATATGCAATATGTAGTATGTACTGTAGGTGTACCGTACTGGGTAGAAGTACCCCAGTTCTTTGTTATGACAAAAGTCATTTGGGCATGCCGTTACTCGTACGTTACAATGGGATTCACTTCAACCTCACTCTTCTTTTGTTATACTGATGTTCAACTTGTTGCGAATTTTCATCGCCTCAGGTCAGTTTTATCACCTCATGCTGTGATAATCCATATGGTCAATTAAACATCGTTCTCCTAAAGTAATTCAGGTGTGTCAATCTAATGTCTAGGCTTTCTTGAGCTGCCTGACAAGGGATATTAGGCGTCTTGTCCATAGGTAATACATGTGTAATCGGGCATGAAAGAGGGTTTGTTGAACACTTTAGCACGGTTGTAACGTCATGGGGGTCAACAGGTGGCAAATTTTGAAAACCTTGTAAACACTATATCTCACGAAGGGAACATTAGACAGGTCTCATTTGTAGTAAGTAGATGTTAGTTGTCATAAGATATCAAACAGTAAAAGTCTTGTAGCACAACATTTTGAGACAGGAACTTCGTACACGTCGTTTGTATCCCACTCACAAAATAAAGCCCCCAAATCCTGATTAAATGTGGTAAATATAGAACGGTCGACATGTTGGTATGGAAATCCACGCAGGTGACATCTATACCATGTAGTAGTTATGCACTCATTAGCGCTCTGCCGCGGTTCAGCTAGTGTGCTAGTTGATATCTCGCACTGGGCGTACTGTATGCTATATCCTGTGCATGGTAATCTGCATAGCAGTGTTTTAACGAGTCAACATTGGTTCGAGTCACAAGTCAAGTCAAATGTGGTCCAGTCATGAGTGAAGTCAAGTCATTTCCAACTCTACCCAAGTCAACTCAGGCACTTTGTCAAGTAAGATCCTAACACAAACCAATTTAAGTAAAAGCGCGAGTCAACTCGAGTCAGTTCCGAACATTAACAGGTCATCTCGAGTTACCATCCCTCTACTTACATGTAATTTTATTTCCTAAAACTTTTGTTCATTTTTTATGATTTATTCTTTTAACTACAACAAGGTATAACACATGCTGCTTACTTGTAAGAACATTGAGAAATGTTTACCTGACGCAAAATTTTGAAATACAAAATTGATGAAAGAATAAGGATTAAACCCACCTATAACATGCTCTGGATTGGAATTCAGACAAATTTCCTCAGCCAGGAGCTTGAAAGCTTTGGTTCATACTACTGGTTTGAATAAAAAAGGCTGGTCTCAAATAAGGCTTTCATCTCCGTGGAACTTTCACAGGAATCTATTGTTTCGTAACAGTCTGATTTTGCAGTATAAAACGGAAAGAACAGTCTACATATTATTAATAATAATATTTATTAAAGTTTTTAGCTTTAAATATGCATACATCGTCTCTACACCGTATGTATATATTAGACCTCAGTAGTAGTATCTGCTGTTGTAGACTGTCTGTATCAAACACTCACGGCTGCTGAGGGAATTTAGAAACTGCCTCCCATTGGAGTATCAAATTACAACAAGAATGAGGAAGTAACAGGCGTGGTTTCTGGAGGTCAATTGTAAGAAGACGGAAACTTCCGGTGAAGTGTTCAGAAAATAAATCTTCTCAGGAAGAAACAATTCTTAACTGTGAAGTTGTAGCGACCAGTCCTAAGAAAAGTCCAGTGGAGTTATGGTTCTTGCATGGATATGATTATTCATACCTGAAAGAAAATCATTGAGTTGATATTGTTTACTTTGTGAAGTTTTTGAAGACAATTACTGTCAGTTCCTTGAAATTAAGTTCATTGGCCGTCTTTCTATCCTTGCAAGTACTGAAAATCTGACACTTCAGTTATGTGTCAGATGTTCAGAATCCTATTAGGTTGACCAATCATCAACAACGTACAGAGTAACACATGAACAAATATTGAGAATTTTATGACTAATTTAAGCTCTTTAAACCAAACAACATCAGATAAAGAGGTATGAAAGTGCTGAACAGAAGGCATACAATGAATCATAAAACCCATTACCTACATCGATCACAACCTGCACTCACATAAACAACAAAATCCACACAATACACCAATTATCAAGGTAATGAGATCTGCAAATGTCATGCCTGTGTTGGACGAGTTCTCAGTGAAATGCCAATAACTTGAGTTAGGGGCATAATATACTGTAGGTATAAATGCCAATTGCAGTATAATAGCCATTTGGATTGTCTTAACAAGAAGCCATCCAATAAAATGTTTCCTTGGAGAGATATCAGTGATACATGGCTTTTTGATCTTTTGACCTTTTCATATTTATGAGGCTAATGTTGCAATATTTTCCCTCTTTCCATCATTGCCTCATATTGAGACTCGAGGAGATTACCGGCAAGCAAGTCAATGGAATTCTATTTTCCTTTCGATAAGCGCGTGTAGCAAGTCATTGCCGGCAGAAATGGCCAGCTCTGGGTTATCATCTGACAGATCTTTTCGCAGGGACGGAATTTCGCAGCTACGCCAGTTAAGAGCTCCGGATGTTTGAGGGTAGATTTGCCACATTGTCGCCAGCGAATGTGACCTGATATGGCAGCGTCCGCAGGTGAACACATACATACGCCAACCTGACGGCATAGGTGACGAAAAGATATAAAAAGGGTCTTCTCGCATGATTAATGATCTTCTGTGGTGAAAACGACTTTTCCTTGGGAAGGAAGGGTCTCTTTGCTGTTCAAATTCTCTTTGCTGAGAGGGTTCATGAAGTTGCTGGAAAACGTAGTAATTAAAGGGATCACTTTCGAGTCGCGGCACAGTAACCCTTATGGTAAAGGTGATCCTTGCCCTTAGCATTTATCAATCATACATACTACAGTACAATATCCCGATTGGTTTTAATGAAGGTCAAAGGTACTCTGAGGTCAGCATATGTCAAACCATGAATACATTAGAAACAATGCCTTTTAAAAGGTAAGCTTGGATTGGTTTTCATGTATAGTGAAATGGAGAACAACGCTGTGACCAATATTTCGCGTGTGTTATGTTATGTCCTATTCATGTGTAGCCTAATTTATTTTGGTCATGCGTCAGTTATTGTCCTCAGCAAGACTTTTTGCATCGTCTCGGCATTTTCTAATCCTTGTCTTTATCTTTCAGAAGGCCAAATAAATCTATGCCATGCTGATGTGTGTGTATATGTATGGGTGTGGTGCTTTGCTTGAAAACACGATATCTCAAGAATGATAACCTTGACTACTGTTAACCCTGACAGATTTCATACTTGCTCTGTGATATGTTTTCATTCTCACGAAACATCAGCGGTAAAGTTCGTTTTTGATAAAGGTCAAAGTTCATTTGCGGTCACCATAGTTCAAACTGTGAAGAATTTGTAATACAATATCTATCTATCTAACACAATATCTATGGAAGGTTAAACTTTGATAGTATAATACTTAATGCGAGAACAGTTGGTAAATGCTCCCTATTGATTTTCGTGAAGGACAAAGTTCATTTGAGCGTAATAGTGGTCAATCTGAAAACGTTGTGAGCACTACATCTAACGATGGGTAACTGTGGGGAATCTCATAATTAGCAGGTGAATTGCTAACATTCAGTGGGTAATCCCTTGCGTCTTTGGTAGAGGTCGAAGGTAATGTGGGTTCACCCCACGTGAAACGGTCAAAGACATGTAAACTCCTACATCTCAAGAAATATAAGTGATATCGAGTTCGTACTTTGTATTTGTATTGCTCACAGCAATTAAATGATTCCGTTCGATTCGGGAAGCGGTCAACTGTCATTTGTGGTCGCCAGAGGTTTACCGTGGAAACATTTCAAACACAATATCTCAAAAAGTGGGACTGTCAATAATCTAAAATAATCTAAAGAAATCTAAATCTAAACTGTCAATAAAATGGAAAGCGCATTACAAAGAAGATGGGCAAATTTATTCAGTGAATTTCTTCACAAACTTTGCGTACAACTGAATTACAGATCTTCTAATGCAAATAAGAGAGCCATCCATCTAAAAAAGGAAACCAGAAGAAATTCTAATTATTCCAAACATCTGCAATTCCGTAAGTATTACCGACGACGTAGTCGTATAGTCCTGAAGGAAAGCAACTGTAATCTTGGTTCCCAACCTTTTTGAATTTTTGGAAGATACTTCAAGTTCTTTGGCTATTGCAAGCCGGTTGATAGACTTATTTTTAGATTTCCAGAAAGTTTTCGACAAGGTCCCTCATTATGGCTTACCACTTAAACGACAAGGTCTGGATAGTACTGGTCGGCTTTTGGGTTGTATTAAAGATTGGTAAAGTAATCGTAAGGAAAGAGTAATCGTTACTGGCCACAAGTGTGATTGTGCAAACGTCGATATTGATGTGCCTGTGGGTCCGATTCTTATTAGTGATCTGGAAATATTGACCGTTCTTTGGCCAATATATGCTGATGACACAAGAATATACACTGATTTTTCTGAACATAATACTAAGTGTGCTTAAAGTGATTTTGATAAACTTTTCAAGTGGTCTGAAGATTGGGCAATGCTGTTTAATGTGGATAAATGCAAAGTAATGCATATTGGACAAAAAAAATCCCAACGTTAATTATGGTCTTCGTGGTAGAAATTTCCAAGACAAAAGTATGATGGAATTTTTGTAGATTCTTATGTCAGTGCTTGTATACAGTGTGCAGAAGCGACTAGGAATGGGAACCAAACTCAAAATATGATTAGACCTAATTGGATGTAATGCTTTACATGCAGTTGGTTGGGCCGCATCTGGAGTGTGCTGTGCCGTCTTGGAATCCTCAATTTCATGAGACAAACATATTTTTGAGGAATCAGAAAAGAGCTACTAGTCTGGGGACTAGCACCATGAAAATGTCCTCTTATGATCACAGGTTGAAAATACTTAAATCCTAGGAGGATAGATATCTGGCATTATGTATGGGGTCAAAGGTCATGCGAGGGCAATAGAGGACATAGTTTCAAAACCTTGTATTAAACAAAGTATCTCAAGAAGGGAAAGGTGCTTGAACTTCAAAGTTGTTGTGTGGATAGTCCATTGTGAGTCGATGATCCTACTAGTTTTTCATTTGGGTCAAAGGTCACTGAGGTCACCAGAGCATAAAGTATGAAAAGTTCAAAAGTATTATTGGTAGAACTTAATAAGTGGAAAATGTCTGTCATTTTTATGTGGGTAGAAGGTCATGTGATTTCAATACAAGAGTTTGAAAACCTGTTAAACACGGTTTCTCTAGAATTGAAAGGTGCTTCAATATCAATTTTGGTGTGTTGATAGTCCATTCTAAGTAGATGATCCCTGTTGTCTTTCATGGGGATCGAAGGTTATTTGAAGTCAACAAAGCATAAAGTATAAAAACTAGCCAAAGGGAGATATCCCAACAACCAAATCTTGCTGGAACTTACTTTTATGGAAGTAAAAGGTCATTGGAGGTCAATAGAAGACATTGTTTGAAAACCTCATGTCAAAAAGGGAAACGTGCTTGAATTTCAAATTTGGTGTGTTGATAGTTCAATATGAGAACATGACCCTTATATTTTTTATGGAGATCAAAGGTCATTTGTGGTCTCCAGAGCTTGAAGTATGGAAACAAGTCAAAGGGAGACACCTCAGCAACCGAATGTTGCTGGAACTTCAAAGCATTAATTTTGGTAGCACTTAATACGTAGATGTTTTTTCATTTAAAGGTCATGTGAGGTCACTGGAAGACACAGTTTAAAAAGACATGTAAACACAGTGTCACCAGAAGGGAAAGGTGCTTGACCTCCAAAGGTATTGTATTGTTAGTCCACTACATAGGTGATGACCTCTTTCGAGTTTCATGGAGGTTAAAGGCCATTTGAAACCACCAGATGTTAAAGTATGAAAGCATATTGAGGATTATATCTCAGCAACTGAATGGAAATAGCACTTCAAAATGTCAACATTGGTAGCAGTTGATGAGTTGACTGTTATACAACATTCTGTTATTTAAATTGCCCTATGGGAGACTGCGGAATTATGTTTTCATACTGAGTCAAATGTTTAAATCGCAGGGTTAATTATCTTAGAAATTTGTATTTATAGCAAAAGCCTACATTTGTTGACCCACTTGCAGATACTTGTAGATTAAAATTGTGCAATATTTTGGGCAAGTCAAGTGTCACATTTTTTTGGTGTGTAAAGCTCTCTAAACAATCATTAAACATCACTGAACATAAACTTTCAAATTTATCAGCAACTTCTTTACCAGCGACTCCCTTTCATGATTAACGTAGTACTTGGTTTTAGTCACCTTTTACCAAGGGAACGACCGTTTGGCAGGGAAATATTTTCCAGACTGCGTTTTCACACTTTTAACCACCCTTTGCTGTTAGCACATGCCCCCAGTCAGAGCCTTTGCCCCCCAGTTCCCCCCTCAGCTCCTGAAGTATCGTGTCCTTTCAGGAGGTTTCAAGGCAAAATAATTCACAAATAATTTTCCCCCCTGTTTGAATCATTCCCAAACTTTTCAAAGTAATAAAAACCAGTCTGAGAGCTCTCTGTAAAACATGCAAGTCACATACTTTAACTTCCTGTCACTGAAACTTTTCACTGCAGAGCAAGCCCTCATGGGCATTGGAGTGTGCAAGAGGTTGCATTGTTTGTTTGACCTTGGACTGCTCTCTCCAAGAGGCAGGGCTATTACTTGAATGATTTCCCTGTACAGCCAGTGATAATGTCATTGTAAACTTTTAGAGTAACTTTTCGGTGTAAGATAGATAAACTTATACGGAATGCTGGACAGGAAGTGGTACGAGTAATGTAAATTCTTATTTCATGCATTTTAAGTAGTAGACACTGTTTTATTGTTCTCCTTAATTAGGAAATGAGATTGAGAATAAATTTAGGATAAGTAGGACTCAATTTTCCCTGATACCTCAGAAGCTGTTTCAGAACACCCTGAGCAACTTTGTAACTACAGTATCAAACTTCAGTATTAATGTGGATATTGAGATGGATATAAAACGATTTGTTAAACCTAAAAGTTCTGGTGATGCTGGTGCAAGTACCAGTCGAGGTAGAGATGAATCAGTTGAACCAAGCAAGAAACGTCAGAGAGCCTTGACAGTGTCGAGATGTCTGTAGAACCTGAACCACAGTCACACCCTGGAGCAGGCTCAACACACCAGAGTGACCAAACTCTTTCATCATCCACAGATCACTTTGCTGATGTTGCTAATTATGCTGTTGATGGTGACGATGATAGCGATTTGTTGGGTAATGCTGCCAATATAAACACCGATGCAAAACCAGGTGCAAAACCTGCCTTCAGGCAGCATCGTGACGCACCAGGTCCAGCTGATATTTCACAGTCACCAGATGATGGATCTGTCCAACCTGGACGCACTGAGGACTTTAACTTCAAGAAAAGTAATGGCAGGAAATTTAGGCCAGAATGGTATTACGCATGTTCCTGGATGGAATTTTCTGCAAATGAAAACAAAGTCTATTGCTTTGTGTGCCGTCATTTTTCTGTTGGAAAATGTACTGAGAAAGCATTCACCGTCGATGGATTTGACACATGAAAGAAGTGCACTGGGGATCTTCAAAGAACAATAACTTAGTGAAGCACAACGTCTCAGAAGGACATGTAAACAATGCAGCCAGGTATAAAGCTTACCTAGAATCTAAACAGCAAAATAAAACAGTGATAGATCACATCAGTGAAGCCCACCGTCAACTTGTACAACGTAACAGACAGTACATTAAAATCTTGACAGATACTCTGCGTTTGACAGCGGCTCAGAACATTGCCCAAAGGGGACATAATGAACACGAGGAATGGCCAGAGAACAAAGGCAACTTTCTAGAAATTGTAAACTTCCTCAAGAACTATGACATACATGAGAAGTTGAATGAGGCTGCTGGAGATGCCAAGTAAACCCATCACAACATCCAAAATGCCATATTAGATATCCTATGTGACATTATTTTGGATGAAATTAAAGAGGAAATTGAAGAATGTAAATACTTTGCAGTCTTGCTGATCAGACAAAAGATCTGTCTATACAGGAGCAGGTGAGTTTCGTTATACGTTACCTTTATGATGGTGAGGTCCATGAGGAGTTCATGGGATTCAGATGCGCCGAGGGCCTTGACACTGAGTCACTCTCCGACGGCATTTTAGACGAATTAAAATCCGTAGGCATCGACATCAATAACCTCGTTGGGCAAGGCTATGACGGTACAAGTGTCATGAGTGGAAAGCTGTCAGGTGTACAAGAAAGGATCCGCCATAAGATTCCACAGGCATTGTATGTACACTGCTTCGCCCACCGTTTAAATTTAGTGATTGTAGAGGACAGTCTAGTCTGTAGTACCAATTGCTGACTTCTTTGCGATTCTTCAGTCGTCCTACAATTTTTTGAGTGGCTCACATGTACACGAGCAGTGGATAAAATGGCAGCAGAAGATGCACCCCAATGAGAGGGCAGTGGAGTTTAAAGGGATGTCTGATACTAGGCGGGCATTCCAAGTTAGAGCTGTTGGTGCCATTCGCAAGCGATTTCACTGTTTTGTTGAATTCCTCAGACACGTAGACATAAATGATGATAAGTGTGGTCGTGCGTTGAATGCAAGAGGACTCCTGTCCCAACCGAAACAAACTTTCATATACTGCATGCTCCTCATGGACGAAGTCCTAACCTCTGCCAATTTTGTATCAGGTACACTGCAGAGTTTTAATCTGGATTATCTGCGAGCAGCAGACCTGATAGAGTCATAAGTCATTACTAGAGGACTTGAATACTTTCAGATTGGATACCAAAGCTGAGAACTACTTCAGAGAATCACTCACACTAGCAAAGGAAAATGGACTAAAATGTATCAATCAAGGCAGACAAACCAGTGTACCATCTACAATGGACAACTTTGTTGTTTTGTCTAAATTAGGAAAGAGTGACACAGTGTCTGATGCAGCTAGCATGAAGTAAGCAATACTCAACCCTACTGTAGATGTGTTTTTAGGTGAATTAAATAGACGACTTAGTACCGAAAATATACAGATCTTCCGTGCAGCCCTTGATCCCAAATCTAAGAAATTTGTGGAATGTCAAACCTCTTGCAGCTCACTATAAACTCAATCTTGAGGACATAAAGAGTGAAATGAGACTCGCTAAGAGAATGGTTGAAAGATCGAGCAACCAAACTAGAAACGGTGATTGATGTCTCTGAACACCTGAAGCCACTGACTATGGCCTTTGAAGAACTATACAAACTTGTGAAAATAGCTGCAATCATTCCAGTAAGTACAGCTGCTTATGAACGCACCTTCAGCAAACTAAGGCTGATCAAGAATCATCTGAGAGCCAGCATGTCCAACCAGAGGCTAAAAAGCCTTACAGTTATTAGTGTTCACAGGGATAGAGCACTTGCAATCGACTTGGAGGAAGTAGTTGATAGGTTTATCATAAAATTTCCGAAGACAAGAATTACACTTAAATAGAAGTTAGAACTAGCTAACAATAATGGAATGACATTGATCGAACATGGAACAATCCTTGTGACATTTTCTTATCAATATCTACTTCTCCTGTTTTAACTCTTTTTTATGCTATTGGTATATTCAGTGTATTCAATATCATATCTATATGTTCTGTTTTCTTCTATACACATTATTTTATCGTTTGTATCGTTTCCACTTGTGTCTGTTTGCAAATGGGATGATAAATATCTCATGTGGACTTGGAAACCTATTTCCATGTATACACCACACGTCATAAGGGCACTTTCCTCTATTCTAAAAAGAGTAGTCTAACAGTGTTTCTTACTCTGAATAATATGGTTAAGTACATAATAACGTGCTCTTTAAATTCTTGAATGGATAATACGTCAGCTTGTTACTTCATTCATCTTTCTGTTACATTTGTATGTACAATCAGGAATAAGCATAAGTTACATAAGGTACTAGTTTTAATGTATACACCTCTCACTTGCAAATATGTTTGTGTTCTATACTGTGTTAGCATTTACTTTCAATTTCTGCTGGAAGATCATGAAAGTGTACCTACACCTTTCTGTTTTAAGAAAAGTGTAAAAAGTGTCAAGAGATTGCTAATAAGTAGATTTTAAACATATTGTCACTTTCCAACTTTTCATGTTGTCAGCTAAGAAGAGTAATAGCTAAATAAGCCTAGCTTGCATTAAAATCATTTGGAATCTTTGCTTTGGATGATGCATTATGGACCAACATACACCTATCCTGAGACTTAAGTTTTTACCAAGACATTTGCAAAAACCTGAGAGCTTCCGGGGCTTCGCCCCCTGGACCAGCACCGGGGTTTTGCACCTATACCCCACAAGGGGCCTTAGGGAGGGCCCCTGGACCCCACCCTTTAAATATCGCGCTTCGCGATTCCAAATTTTTTGCCCCCCAACATTTGTTTTTGCCCTCCATTTGCCCCCCCCCCCCCCACTTTTAAAATCCTGGTGCCGCCACTGGTTAGGCAGTACTTCTCACAGGGAGTTGTGGTTGAATGGAATGATATGCGGTGACAACTGAGAAAGCCATCGCCTTCTAGAACGCTCTTGACAAATATTCGGGAGTGTGGGAGATTATGGTTCCTGTTGATATGGGGCCGAAGTTTAGGGTGTCTAATTCTTCTCGATCTTTCTATGAGAACATTGTCCTTTCTGACGATTTATTCACGTAAGTAATGCCATCATCACATCTTGATGTAGTTTCGCTCTACCAATGATTCTGTATAGGATTGCTCTTGTATGATGCACCTTTCAGTGTGCAACTTTTTTTGGGCCCACATGAACTTATTTTCACCTCAGCTTTGAACAGGACTTTATCTTGGCCAACAAAGACACGGATGTAGACATAAATGTAGTCTTGATGCTACTTGTGCATTTGTTCATGTCAATTGGAGCAGCTACAACAGTGGTTTGAGGTACACTTCACTGCACGGCTAGCAGACGCACCACATGCTGTTAAGCCAAATGTTGCATGGTGGTCATAATGCATAGATTATTCTCTTGTGGGTATTTGCGTAGCCCATAGCAAGACATTAGTAAACAATAACAATTACCATGATTGGTGAGTAGTTTTCAAGCTAGGATTAACTAGGTATGTTGATTTGTATTTGCAGGTACCTGATGTTAACTTCTGGTCTGGCAAAATCGACTTCACTGGTATTATGGAAGGCTCGGGACAAATGTTTACATCGTTTGAAACCGCTGACATGAAGATCCACCAGCAGTCTCAAAAAGTAACTTTCATTGAAACTGACAAACCATTGTACACGCCTGGCCAAGAAGGTATGCACATTGCATATACTGATTTTTTAATGCTTACTGATTCACATTGCATTCTGGTAGTTTTCTCCTATAGTATCTAAAAATGAGTTGGACCTAGACAAAGTTCTAGTTGAAACTATTAATGTTGGTGGCCTTTTTTATTTCGGTGTTTATGGTAATCTTTGTAATTATGCACAAAGAACGATATTTCAAGACTGGGAAAACTTGGACAGATCTCAGGAGGTGAAAGTAAAATGTCATGTTAGGCGAAAACTTTCTAAAAACTGTATCTCGAAGAAAGCATGAGGAGGTCTTCTATTTATTACGTCAAAAGGTAAAAGCCATTGTAAATAATAATATAAGCAGTGACGCTTGAACGAGTATCATATGTAGCGTAGAGTTTAGGTGTATTGCACTATAGAAGTTGCAATAATGTATTGCAATAAAAAAGCCTTGTTTTCGGTTGTCATTTGGTGTCAACAAGAGGGCAACTTGTGAAAACCTTGCAAACATAATATGTAAGGAAGGACGTTTGAACAGATGTCATATCTAGCCTACTACAACACTCAGTACAAGCAGTTTATTGTTTTGGTGGATGTCAAAGGTCATTTAAGATCAACAAGGGTCAAACCTTGGAGATGCTATAACTCATGAAGGGAAGCTTCCACATGTTCCATGTTTGCAGGTGCGCCACAGTGAGTACAATGCTATATTTTTTGTTGGAGACGATGTCACTTGGGGTCAACAAGAGTCATTTTTAGGATACTTTGTAATATCTTAAGAAGGGAAGCATAAAACATTTCATAGAAGCATGTAGGTGTATCATAGTGAATATAAGAACTAAGTTGTGATCGGCGGAGGTCAAAGAACGTTTAGGGTTATTATGGGGAAAATTATGAAAAGCTGGGACGAACGATTTCTCAAGAAGGGAAGCTTGGACAGGTCTCATATTTACTACAAAGGTTATCCCATTAATCACAAGAACCCCAGTGTTTTTTATGAAGGTAAAAGTCATATGAGATAGTCAGCAGTCAAGTTATGAAACCTAAACACGATGTCTGAGTAAAGAATTTTAGACAGGTATACAGTATTTGCAGTAAGCGTACCACATTACTTACAAATACTATATTATTTTGATGGTGGCCAAAGGTCATCCGGGTTAACTGAAAGAAAACCTTATACACACGATCTCTGGGAAAGAAGTTCATGCAGATGTCATATTTAGTCTGCTGATAAACCACATTAAGTACAAGAACGCACAGTTGTTTCTAATAAAAGCCAAGTGTTATTTTGGGCTGCGCCCTCGTGCATCGCTTGCATTAACCCCGATCGTGCATGATCCTGCTGTTAATACACGGTCCAGCTTTGATTAACTTATGACAAAAATGATAAAATAGTGAAACCCTATAAACGATATCTACAGAAAGAAAACTTTCACTGATATCATATATACTATATAGATGTTATGATGTACCATACGGACCACAAATCACAATCAGTGGGGACATTTTGGGCAAAAACCGTTAATTTGTGAAAACCATACCTTGACATATCTCAAGACAGGAAGATCGTGGACATTTCAAAAAAGAAACAAAAGCAAGTTATGTGTGTCACTCGGTTGCTTTTGACAGAAGCATACATTGGATGACTGCCTGCATTAGCAGAACCATCGATATTTACTCCAGGACACAGGCATGTAATTGCTTCATTGAAGACTAGGGTAAACATATCGTTTAAATTGTAAGTATGCTACTCATCATTGTGGAAACTATAAAAACACTAAAATGAGATACCAAGGCCTGATTCCTCCATCACCAATGCATCCAGCTAACTGAATTGTGGGTACTTCTCTCTTTTGCCATATGGTGGGATTTACAGGCAGGATTTGCCTTTTCCCAGTTTGTATGTCAAGTACATAGAACTTTTGCCCTTTCCACGTAATGGATAAATAGATAATAATTGCAATTGTAATTTTGCATCTAAATGTGACTTTTGTAACCTACGTTTCCACAATTGGAGGCTCTTTCTCGGGGAAATTTTGGTGGTGCATATTTTACTGTCATCTCATGTGGAATAGTTGTGATATTATCTTACTTGTGTTCTCCTTTATCTGCAGTCAAATTCCGTTTACTCACCATTGACTCTCAGTTCAAACCAGAGACTTCAAAGGTAAGTTGGATATTGTGTCTTGGACCAAACTACAGGAATATGTGTTCTGTTTGTTGTTGATTTTAAAACTTGAAATGTCCTAAAGATTCTAATATGGCCATGTTGTATTAAAGCCATTCAGTACAGAGAAAAGTGTCCAGCAAGTGAGTGTTGCATGTTCACAAAAGGTAATAAAAGTTTATTGTGAGCATGTTCGTAATGTTTTCTTAGTGGAGTTCTACATTAAGGTTGTAAGGGATACGTCTAATCGGTCCCATGCAGGTTCAACAGGGAAATAATTCATTTCAGGAATCTTCATTTACGATAGAAGAAAACAGCTTCGATGGTGTTCATTACCTTTATTATTAAGATGGGTGTTTGTGCATTTGTCTTTATGTGTGTTTGTAGTGTGGTTGTAATTCGTTGCTTGATAGCGCAATACCTCCAATAACAACAACAACAAAAACTTCGAATATTCTCATATTTGGTATGTGCATGAAAAAAAATGTGCACTAGTCCTATTGGTTTTGGTTGAGGTCAAAGGGTCAACAGAGGTCAGAATAAGAAAGCATTATAGAGACAACATGCCCAGAACAAACGCCCGAACTGATCCCATGTGTACTATGTTCATAGAACATTTCTTTAGAATACAAAGGTCAGTAGGGTAAAAATGTGCCACTTGAACACAGCATCTAAAATGGAAGCCTGGATGTCACACAGCATATTAAGTACGCCTAGTTAACACTGTACATCAAAAGAACCCTACTGTATTTGATGGAGGCCAAAGTCCATTTGAGGTCAGAAGAGCTCAACATAAGAAATCATAACAGACACAATATCGTCAGATTGAAATATTGAGCAGGTTTAATATTGACCTTTGTCAACAAAATAGTAGGGATCTTGCAATCAAGTCAAGTATCTTTTGTGTGTTAAGATACCTGATTGTTTGCACAATCCTTAGTATTTTGGTAAAGGTCATTAGGGCCTACGAGTTTACGAGAACCTTAAAGGGAAATATGGCTTTCAGAATACACAAACATGACATCTACAGAAATCATCGTTAAACCATCAGTCTCACAAATAAGCATCTCCCAAAGCTTCATCTCCTCAAAACATTATGTATATGATGAGAAACAAAAGATGCATCATTTGAATTTTGAAAAGGTTGGGTGAACAAACTGGTGTTGAGAAGCAAAAATCCGAATTTCTATCTGTACGAATCTTATTTCTTGAAAAGAAGGCTACGATATTTCCCTATTTTAATGTAGCCGGTAAACACTGAGAGACGATATTCGATTAAGTATCATCAGACCGGTAAATGTTCAAATGTAAGTTAGGTGACTGTGGACTATACTAGTTACACGGGGAAACGTGAACTTATCTCTGATGGACCGTGGGGACGTGGGAGAAACAACACAGTAATGCTAAAACAGACGCAAAAGACGTTGCCAACAGTTTACTACACTACTTTAATTTGCCGTCAGGAAAGAAATAATTAAAATATTGAGCATAGATGTGGAAAATATTGTATGAACTTCAATAAAATCAAATTGAAACGGACTTACATATTTCCATAAAGACACTTCACGATGTCGTTCCTCCACAAATTAAAATATCAAAACACACACAATTTGACAGAATAAACACTTATTTAAATCTTAGGGTCGACCATAAATAAACAAAAGTCTCCTTCCGTTGGGGCCCAGTTGGTCGAAGTCCCACGTCGCTTGGTCCATCGTTGACTCTCCGAGTAGTATAAACTAAGATTCCGCGCACGCAGATCCACAGCCAAGAAGATAAAGTTTAAAAGACAGTCTCAGTTCAACGTGCGTATACACCACTCACGCCACATAACAGATGAGATTAATACAGTTTCCACAGGAATATAATTAAAGTGTACATGTGTTTCGGGATCAAACTTTCCTCCAATTAAGCAAGAATCGTAAGTTGCGGCTACCTTCGGGGAGGCTCCAGGGCTGTAATGAGATGTTTAAGTTTTGGGAGAAGTAATAGGCTACAATCACAATTTACGAATAAGATTTTCCAAAGTTGGGCTAGGCTGAATAACTTTGAGATTTCTATTATGCTCTGACCGTAACAAAGTATTACAGCCCTCCTCTTTCCTCCAGGCCTTTATATATCGTCTATAAAAATACTGCACGAACACAAAGTCTATCTCGATCCGCTTTATCTCTAGTCTCCTCTCAAGTGCTCCGCCGTGCTCCCCTCGGTCGTCCCCTTCCTCAATCTCTCTCTCCCTCCACCTCGCTGCTCTACACAACCGTCTCAAGGCGACTCCCTCTCAGCACGACTCTGTCAGCGGGACTCTCCGAGTACAACCCTTCTTGAAAGACTACTGTCTCCCATTTTTGAGCTCTGGTCACTGGTAGCTATCTATCCCATAATAGTAAAGCAGCAAGTCCAAATATATCCCATAATAGTAAAAACTCCACCCTAATCTATCCCATGTTTTCCATCCATACCATAATTTTCCGCGCACACGTGCGTCTCTTTGTTTCCCACTGCATCCCTTATAATTTGGCATCCTTCACTTCCTGGTTGTTGTTACGTCATACCTTACATACCTAGAGTAAAAATCATTTCCTGTCCATGTCCCTCTGATGTACCCAAAAATCACCAAATAAGGAAAATATATCTTCTGCCAATACATTAATCACTGTTGACAAAGGAAGGTTTCGTGGAAAATGGCTACATTAATTAACTTAACCACCTTTAAGTAACTATTCTGAGTAACACCCGTTTATTGTTGTCTCAGAGGGAGGCAGTTTGCCTCTCCTGCAAAGCTAAACAAAGAACCCGCGCTGACCACTGCTGACCCCGCAAATAGCAGATGCCAAGCGATTGCATAGAAAGGGGTAAATAACATTGTTGACTCATTCACTTATGATCCGGAACAGCAACTCGATAAATACGGACAAAGGGCAAAACAGTTACAAAAAGTTACAAACACATCGATTTCAAAAAAATAGGAATATAATCATGGGACTACATGATATAATTAAAACATTAACTTAATCAATTATAACCAGTAAACACCCTGGTTACATTAAATAATCTATCATTCTATGTCCACAAACATTGCTTCTAAAATTATGCTTGTTTTCTGTAAAACAAACGCTTCATTTCCCTTTAAGGACGAAAGCTTGGGCAGAGTAGTATCAGGCTCTAAAAAGTCAGGGAATTCCTGAAATTTGATTGATCCATTTTCAAGGTCTTGAAAGGTTTGACTTTGCTGTTTTCATGACATGTCTTGGAAAAGTCCTTTTAAACTGTAAATTTCGTATCTTGAGTAATAATCCAATCTTTTGCAATGGAGGCCATGTTGAAAAATGCGTTTACAGCCTTAGTAAAAACCCCTGAAGTATTTTCGATTAATATGTGCACGTATACCCTCTGGTACGTTAGTGAACCTTTATGCACAAAAGGTGGGCGCAAGAACCCTGTGGTGTTGGTGGAGGTCAAAAGTGGTCAATAGGGCACATTTGTCACTGCAAATTGCTTGCATTGAGTTTAACATATTTTTAGTGTCATACAGTGTGTAAAACAGCCAGTTCTTGGTGGGCTCAAGGGTTACTACGGTTAACATACATCATTTTTACATACACTAAGCCTGGTGAACGCTAGATCTGACAAAAGGGAGCATTGGCACACTTCACGTACTCTTGTGGAGCATATTTGTTAGTTAAATTCTCTTTATTTTGGTGGATTTAGACCATGAAGTTATGATCGTACTAAACTGTTCCATGGACCCTCTTTGGTGATCGATTGCACATTTTTAAGTTATCGACATGACCCCTAATCATCCTCGGGACGCAACTCAAGAAAGCCCAGACATTGGATTGACACACCTGAACTTATTTCCGACAGTGAACGTGTGGATCATCACACCATGAGATGATAAACTGGCTTAAGGCTATGGGGATTCGCGACAAGTTGAACCTCAGTAAAACAATAAAGAGGTCACGTTGAAGGGTCTTTCATGTTAGTGGAAGAGACTACGGCATGGAACCTTTTTTCTAATGTTGAAAAATATCCTCATCTCTTCATTGTATATTTTGTCACTTTTTATTTCGTAGACCACCATAAACTTGTGTTGAAAATCGTGACTTGGTTACACATTAAGTCTTTATAGAAGGCATTGCATCAAGGTTTCTGATGAGAAACATATATGAAAGTTGAAACTTACTTTAATGAAGCAGTACTTCAGAGAGCATGGACATGTCATATTTGGTATAAGTATTGTGACTGCACAGTTTGTCACTATGTGTACTATGTGTATGTCTTAATTGTTTAGGGCAGCTACATTACAGTCTCGAACAAGTGGTTGGGGAACCCTTCTCAGTGTCTCAGTGTTATCTACAGGATTAGTCATGATCACACTGTTGTACTAAGTATTGCAAAGTCTCCCAACAGGAAACAATTGTAGATCTACACATTCAAAACCACAGTCCATTCATACATTCTGATTTTGCTTGAGCCTTTCTCTCTCCACCCGTCTCTCTCTCTCTCTCTCTCTCTCTCTCTGTCTGTCTGTCTGTCTGTCTGTCTGTCTGTCTGTCTGTCTTTAGTAAACTGGCACGAAACTGTGCCTGCTCTTTGCTACTTCTGTTTTCAGATTTCCCAAATCCAAATTGAGTCCCCTAGTCAGATCAGACTGGCCCAGTGGCGGGATGTCGAAAGGCCAGAAGGACTAGTTGATCTCTCATTTCAGCTCATCTCGGAACCAACGTTAGGCGAGTACAAAATCAAGGCCTACGTCAATGATGCTTTGGTGACACAAACGTTCACGGTGGATGAATATGGTGAGTTCTATGCTGACACAAGTAATAAACATTTCAAAGAGCAATTTTTCTTGCTCCTTGAGATCAACATTAAGTAGCACTCTACATAAGAAACAAATCAGCACTCACAATTAATTAAGAATTTTTACTTTTTCAATTCAGTTTTTTTTATGTAAACCGTTGACTTGACTGTTGACTGTTAACTTGAACCTGCCCTCTTGATGTTCATGTCTGTCATACCTTCCTACTTCTGTGAGGTGAAAGGTTTGATGTCTGCTTTGTTTCCTTTCAGTCTTGCCGAAAGTTGAGGTGACAATAAATGTTCCTAGTTTTATCCTTATCACAGACCAGGAGTACAGTTTCCAAGTGTGTGCAAAGTAAGTTTTATATTAACATTTTGCTAATGTGTCAAGTTTCCTCTGAGCCTGACATTACAAAGGGCGTTAATATTCCAGTCCTAAATTTAAAGTAGGTTTCATGTTGGGAAACAGAGAAATCTGCAGTATGAGGAGTTGGAGTACTTTGGGATTTTGTTTTAGATTTTACACTATGTGTTAATAGGCCAAATTGAGTACCACAACCTTCTTTTTTATGGTGGTCCAAGGTCACCTTATCTCAACAGATGTCAAATTGTGAAAAACGTTGCAAACATAGTGATTAGTGCTTAGTAGCAGACTCTGAATAGGTTGTTTCATTTGGAACAATGCAGCTTTGTATTGAGGAAATTTGTGGTGGAATTCTTTGTCGGATTATTGTAAGACTTTCGTTCAGAACTAATCTAACATTCTTCCCATATAAACGGAACGTTAAAAAAGATACCACATTTGATCGGTGATTGTTTTCGTTGGAATTCACCCGACATGAAGGTGTAATTGCAGGCTTCCTCCACACTTCTATGGTCGCTTAGCGTGGCAAAATCACAGACCTAACAGGTTTGAATAATATCGCAAGATACTGAGCCTCGACTGCATCCCATTTATAGTGCAATATGGACCATGCATGTTGAGTGAGAATTTAGCACACGTTATGGCTGATCCATTGTCATAGTTTACTTTGTTTTGCTGAACTGGGCTGTGTAAACGAAACCACAGGTGTTCTTGATTTCTGGTCAAAGCCAACATGAAATTCAATGGGTTCAACAGCATTTTTCATTTGCAGCAGTAGTCAATGGTTGCATTCTTGATGGGACATGAAGTATCAAAGAGGACTACATGCATAGGAAGCCGCAAGTGTGATCTTCTATATGGTGTGTTGAATTTTGGTCCACGTCACTTGCGACGTTTATTCCCATCGCTTAAAAGCATGTTGCTGATTAATCTTAAAGGTAAAGCAGAGACATCAAAGATGCCCTATATCGTTTTATCATTTCCTTAACAGGTACACCTACGGCCAACCAGTGAGGGGGTCAGTGTCCGGTGATGTCAGAAAGTTACACTACAATCGCGGCTCTTTTTTCTACCTTTTGGACAATTTAGGAACAGTGCCATTCAGTGGGGTGAGTGAATGAAAAATCATCCAATTTTTCAATATCTGTTTTGGGGAATATCTGTTTTTTACGAGCCTCCTGCGATGAGTGTAGGATAGAACTACAACTTCGGGGCATTAATGGACATATAATCTAGATGTATGATTTGCATTTACAATTTGTTCTGTGGACTTCCACAATTACCAAAGAAAGAAAGTGAAGAGAGTCTTTCTACACGAAAGAATATGATAGGAGAAAAATTTAGATGCCAATCAGCTGTTACTTGAGTGACTAATCGCCTGCAGGGATTATTCTGTGTAGGACTGTAGGAGTTAGAAGAGGTAGAAGTTAGAAGAGGTAGAATTAAAAACTAGGAAGAATATTATGCTTCACGAATTTTGATGTATCCTTTGTTTTTAAAAGAGCATGAATCAAAATTACAATTCCCTTTCATTCTTTTCCTTTACTTTTTTAAGGCATTGAAGATATTTTGTTGTCACAAAAGTGCATTTTGTCCAATAGCGAAGTACAAACATTGTCTGTCAGGCAGTTAACTTTTGAATTGCACAAATTAGTTAAAGGTACTGAGGGACATTTTATATGATGTAAAGTGAAATCCTATGAGAGAAGTAAAACGAAGGTTTAATTTCTTCACACATGCTAGCAACTGGATGGTGAGGGATGTCTCCAAACGTCCGTGTCTGGGCTAGACCTGACATTATATCATGACACCCCTTACTACACTCATTCTCTAGAAGTCAGGGCCACAGTCGTAGAAGATACCACTGGTAAGTGATCGTCTCCAGTCAAGAGCTTGGCTCATATGTTCAGGGATGGATACCAGTGCTTGTCAGCTTTTAATGCCACAAAAGAAAAACAAAGTACATTGACAAATAACCTCTCACAAGCGTTCAGTCCTAGTAATCAGATAATGCCAAGTCAAAAAAGACTAGTTTCTGCTCCCCAACCATATGCTTGTTTTTCTCACGACATGAGATTTATTTTTATTGTCAAAACTTGAAAGTTCTGACCCGGAAATATCTCTTCCGGATCATGGAAAAATCTCGCGATAACGGGAATGATCATTACTGACATAATCTTCCCTCCAACTTATGTACTGTACGTCGATGCGCCAGCATGCACGCACTAATATGCTCTGATGTAATTTGTGACCAGTTTCAATGGCATACTCCAAATCTTGGAATCTCGTGTGGGTTTGGAAGTTTACCTTTTGCAGTAGTCATATGAGGGTTTGTCAGACTGATTGATATCGTTCGGGGTGGTTTTATTTGCGAAAAGCATGCTGCTAAACTCGCAGGTAGCTGCTGGTTAACTGCACTTTAATTAATGTTGTTCGAAGTTTGCCAAGAAATTGCGCAAAAAGCTAAATTAAAATGTGGGCAAAACCTGCAAACGGCATTTCTCCCTGACGTGCTGGAAATTAGCGACTGGATTGTAGCAGGGATAGGAGCCAGGGAATTGGATGTTGTTCCGAATTGCATATGAGGATGAGCATTTCAAATTTATTCGAAAGAAAAACTTGTAAGATATTCATTTTTTTTTTAAATTTCGCAATTAAATGTAGCCATCAGTTGCAAAGCGCCATATGAAATTTGAAGTCTGTTTTCCGCAGAAAAGGAACGTTGACAATGTCATAAACGTAAACGCTGGTAGGAGAACTATGTTACTAACACGAGTTTTAGCAAACGCAAGGTACTGCGATAGGGCGAAACAGTGTGTTTACCAGTTTGAGAAATTTTCTCGTTGTAACTCTCTATATAGGCTTACCGCTGTATATCGGTCTTATCTCACCTATATACCGATATTGATCCATTTGCTATACAGACGGAGCTTACGTATACGGTCGTAGTATTCTACTCTGCCGAGCGTAAAATCCATTACAAAAACTTGTGTACTGGCGAGTCTCCTCTGAACAAACGTTAGCCCACTGAATAATGCAGTATCAGAACAACGCGATTGGTCACCCGTCGTTTGACGTCATCCCATTGAATGTGTATGAGTGTTGTACACAGGCTGCTGTGAAACACAGCTCGAATGATATGCTGTGTACTGGGTACTGAAGTGCGGTCAACTACAACACACGAACGGAGAATTTAAACTTTGCAATTACATATACAACACACGAACGAAGGATTTAAACTTTGCAAACAAAGAACCCTGCTATTACGCCAAATTGATAAACAAAACATGCACGAGAGTCGTTCCCTGAACGACTGAACCCTATCTTTGAAATGTGAATGAAGTTTTTGATATTGAAGTTGCCGTCAAATTCAGGCATAGATGTATTTTTTTACACAACCGAACGACCAGTGAAAACAAGTTGGACCCTAAAATTGCTTCTTCATTGGTAGGGGTTCGAAGCATATCCTTTACAATTAATAGTTTGTGCCTAACCTCCGTGGTCTTACATACTGACGTACAGGTAAACATGTTATTGTTTTAGCTTTCGTAAAAAGAAATACTAGCCAGTTACAATGTATGTGTAAGGCCATACATATATTTCTTTGCTAAAACACTACCGTAGTGCTGTTTTAAATTTGCCGGACGCTATTTTGTAAACACATTTGCTTTGTGTTGATACATTTCAAATAATGAACCGTCCTAAGTTTGTAGAGAGCAAAAATGAATTACTATTAAGTTTCCTTTTAGTGGATTTACCGGTAGGGATTCAAAACATTTCCATAGACAAATGAATATGTATGACGAGATTAGAACCTCCCCTTTCAGGTAAACACAGTACTTTTTACAAACATGGTGTATAAGTCCGTCAGGAAAGGAATGAATCTTTTGTGACGTTACTACAGCGCTATGTAGTACATAAGCCAACGGCTCTGGAATTTTCTTTAGGAATCAGCTTTGCCGGTAGTATTTTTGTAACTTTTCGTGAATAATGTGGTACGAAACGAAACAGAAAAGATTTATCTCGACAAATATAAATGTACTTTTGCGATTCGAGCAACAGAATCAGAAATATTAGGGGAAAAGTGTGGCTCTCCGTTGAGTGCCCGTGCTAGGATATATTTACGCATATATTTCTTCTGCATAGGGAAAGATGACACAAGTTTTTGTAATCCGTTATCAACTTCACTGTCACTTGAGTTGTATGGTAATTCGGCAACGAGTTACGCCGTTATGAATAATTAAGCAGGTTGTAAGAACATAGACTACTGTAACAGTGTTTGTTTTAAACGTAAAAGAATATCACGCTGTATATTGATATTGATTCTCACATTGACCCTTCTAAGGTGACGAGTTCTCAGAGATTGCGGATGCTACAAAAATCAAGAGACGTCCCATTAACATAGCTGTGGAGTCACCAGAGTTCTTCAAACCAGGCATTCCATACCAGGGCAGGGTGAGTTTAATGATGGTGATTGGACTGACCGACAAACTTTTGACTGACTGATGTCAAAATACTCTTTTGCTTTTGAGATTTTTATGTAATATCTTGTGTCTTTCGTAAAGTTATATCAGAAAACATAAGACCATTTTTGTTTGCACCTTTTTGTCAGTTTCTTTAAAGAGTCTCTTTGATTTAGGCTGTAGTAGTTTTGTTATGTTTTTTATAAAGGGTGAGTAGGGAACACAACTACGTTAGGCTATTTATCAATTTACAGAATCGTGGGGGTGAATCAACGACGGTGGCTTACACATCCACACATAATAAAACAAACAAACAAACAACATTAGTACGGATTGCTTCTAGGTATAATTACAAAGTTCTTGTGAAAACACTGATGCATACGCAACCACAATAGACTGTCACTATCCATTTGACACTTAAATTTAATGAAAACAATAAAAGGGGTACTTAAGTAACTGGAGCACAGGGTAAGAAAAGATGATACAGGCATAACAACGTCGAGGCCTCAAAACAATGTGTCTAGCACTAAAATAGCGAGACTTATCCAATTCATTACGCACAGTCACTCCTCATTCAACTAGCAAGAAGCTTGAAGCCTACCTCGTCCTCATGGTGCATCTGATCAAATGCCTCTTTGCGATTTGCAAGATTACGCACTTCTCCTCTAAAAACATCAACTGTAGCGTAGCTAGAAGATGACTATAATGGTACCGCACCGTCGTTTGAGTACAACGTTAGCACTATGCGGCTGGTGAAAACGTCATCAATCTTCGTCCTCTGCTTTGACCACAATGACCACTACATTGATCACCTCGTGCATATTCATTACACACTAAAGAAACATAGGCTCATCATATTTCTCAGTCATATCATGCAAAGAACATTGTTCGAAGTACGAAGGAAATACAACGTAAGGTTGATAAAACAACATTCACTATCCCTCAACGTTAATTCACCAATTCACGGCTAGAAAAATCTCCGTCCTCATTTCACAGACACAAAACCTCCTCTAAACAGCCCTCCCAAATTCTAAGGTGCAGCTGCTCTAGCTGAGGGTAAAATCATCTTCTTATCTAACTCAATCTAGCTAGTTATATTCCATCAATTACCCAGCATTTAAATTGGAAATCGGCTTCAGTAATCACTGTAATTAAAAGCATGGGAGAAAGCCATTCTTTCTTCAGTCGATAGAGCACAAGTCAAAAGTTCCTTCAACCAACAAATTTTCTTTTCTATCAAATACGCGAAAGGATCTAATTTACTTAAATGGACGTTGACACCTACACTCACGCGATCAGGTGGACGCTGCTGATGAGTTGCTATTCTTGGAGCCGGTACTGAAGGCTCTTTACATTCAACAAAGCCAGAACTCCCTGATGCTCTACCTGAGGCACAACACAATCAGCATCCTGAAAACTTTCAGACAACTTACTAAACTTACTTCTCAACGAAGAGCCTCTTTTTTAAAGGGGTAGTATGTTTGTTAAGTTGTTTGTAGTTAAGGTTGTGTAGGGAACCCAAACGACCTCTACGTTGCTGAAAAGCTCTGTCAATTTAGAGAATCGTGGGAATGAATGTACCAACAGTGACATACCCATCGACACACAATCAAACAAACAACATCAATCCAAATTGGTATGAGGTATAATTATGTAGATAAGAGAAGACCAGAAAACTTTATTACTTCATCACGAACATTTGAGTACTCGCAACATAAAAATGAAAACAACCGTAACAACAAAGAATATTATCTGGTAAAATTTGCATTAAAACATTTAATTGCACGTGGCAGGAATGAGTCACGGTATCTATTGCATTTTAAAGTGGGAAGTCTCAGCCTTCCGCTCTTCATTTGGTTATCCTCCGTGAAGCAAAACAATAGATGACTTTGAAAATCCATGAGAAATTTCAGTTTTGAGGTTAGGAGCTCATCAAAAACAGAATCCAGGGAAGGCTGAGACTCTCCAATCACAAGTCCCCCTTTTCTGATGATGCTATCAAAGCGTTTCTTCTCCCTCCGTATGACTAACATTTCCTCCCCTACAGACAAGGCAATGACGAAGCACACCACATATGATTGAACAGTAAAACCTGGACAATATTTCAGGACGGACATCACAATTGGCAAGTTTCCTAAGACGGTACAAGTAAGAAGTAAGCTTATTTATCACAATATCAACATGATCTCCCCGTGTCAAAGTGTCATTAATCACTATCTCAAGATATTTATACGTATGAATGTGGTCAACGACAGAATCCCTGATTTGCACAGAGGTATAGGGGAGGCATTATTTCTGAAATTAATGACCATTTCCTTTGTCTTTCAAACGTTTAAAAATAGGAAAATATCATCACAGTAGTTAACAAAAATTTGAACTGGGTTAAATTTGTCATTGTCGTCTCCTTTAATCAAACCAAAAAGAGCAGTATCATCAGCAAATTTGACAAGGGGGCAAGAATCTTCAGATGATCTAGCAGCTCATGTATATAAAGTAAAAAGAAATGGTTCTAAAACAGGTCCTGGGGGAGCTCCTGTGTTTGATTGCAGTAAATCTGAATGACAATTGGAGCTAAGTTTTAGAAACTGTGACCTGTTGGTGAAGCCAGAGGGAATATTCATTTTAAGTAATTTCTTGACTAAAACGTGGGGTTGTTTGGTGTTTAAAGCTGAAGAAAAATCAAAGAATAACTACGTGCACCTCGTGTGAACTCTGCTTGATAATTCCAAATGTGAATACAATCTGTCGAGAATAGTTAAAATAGCATCTTCACAACTAAAATTGGTTTGATAAGCAAATTGAAGAGGATCTAGAAAAGGTGTCACTAAAAGTGTAAAAAATTGTAAAAAAATGCATTCGCAAATTTTCATCGGTACAGAAGTAACAGAATGGGACTAAGATCATTCAGACAAGATACTACACTTTTTAGGCACAGGTATGATATAGGATTGCTTCAATAAATTAGGGACATAGTTACCTTTGAAAGACAAATTGAAAAGGTCGGTAAAAATTCCAGACAATTAAATTGCACAATAACTGCACGAGAGCTTATCAGGTCCAGCTACTTTGGAAATGTTAAGGCTGGAAAAATGCTTAATAACCTCCCTTTCACTCACTTTTAAGTTAAGCTCAGAATCAGAAAGCAAGTTAAACAAGCTTTCATATTGGGCAGAGAAGTCATGATCATCAAACCGGTTGTAGAATTTGTTCACGTCATTGGCATAATCAACATTAATACAAGTCATAGAACAAGAATTTCTATCATTTTTATGCCCACTCATCAGACACATACCTTTCCAGACATGTCTTATGTTTTTTTTTCTGTAAAATGTTTTTCATTTCGTTTTGACAATAAGCAGACTTTTCTTCACGAATGACCATTTTTAACTCACACTGAACCTTTTTTAAACCTTCTTTATCCCCTTTTTTCCAAACAGTCCTTTCTTTCTGTTTATAACTTCTTTTACTCTTTTGTGATCCACGGCTTATTGTTGGAATAAGCCGTGAGCTTCTTGACAGGAATAGTAAGTTCCACACAGAAGTTGATATAATCACTAACAGTTTCAATTAATTCATCGAGGTTGTCAGCAGCAACAACAAAAACATTCCTGTCTGTTGTGTCAAAAACTGATTTCAAGTCGTCCAAGACATCAGAACTCCATTGCTTTGCGCTGATTGTCTTGGACTTCTGGCGTTTGCACAACATGCCTGTATTTTGGTACCAGATAAACAAGGCTGTGATCAGCATTCGCTAAAGGTGGTAGTTGAAAAGATCTGTAGGCATCCTTGTTATTTGTATACATCAGATCGAGTGTAGCATCTCCCCTTGTTGGGCATGTGACGTGCTGATAGTAGCGGGTACTGATCTTTTTGAGTTTGCAATGACTAAAGTCCCCGTTAATGATTACAAATGAGTCTGGTGATTTACTCTCCAGGTCGTGAATAACATCAGCCAATTCAAGCGCAGCTGCGTTTGCTAAACAACGGTTTGGGACACACACAGCACAAATAATGGCATGTGAGAATTCACGAGGAAGATAGTAAGTTAGTGACAGTTAGTATTTCGATGTTTGCAGAGCATTTATGACTTTTGATTACTGCATTGTTTGGATGGTACCACTTCTCATTCATGTACACACACACGCCCCCTCCCTTTCCTATCCTGAATCAATTGTCCGATCACGAATCAATAAATGAAACCGTCAACTTTGGCATGGGCATCACATGGCAATCAGTAAGTCATGTTTCAGTGAAAGACAATAGACTGACATTCAGAAATTCTGATAAATATTTAATGTTACTACAGAGTTCATCCATCTTACTATTCAATGACTGTAGATTACCCTATGATTATAGATGGTAGAAATGGCGTGTGATCTTATGCAAAAGCAAATACAACAATCAAATTGCCAATGGCCAGTTGACACTTTTAATTTAATAGAAACAAAAGGAGTACTTAAGTGACTGCAGCACCCGGGTCCGAAAGGGCCAACACCAACCATGCCGATAGCTCAAAACAAAGTGTTCAGGAAACAAAAATCGGTTGATGTAACTACGGAAGTCAAACGAGTGTCCTAACCACTTCCAACCCAGGCGGTGACAACAAAGTAACAACACATGTTAACAGTTCCGAGTAATTCTCTCACGTGTTTGAAAAACGGAACGGCTCATCTCCTGCGGAAACAGCCAACACCAGTTCCATAGTACGAACGCTAAATACCAAATCTACGCTTCTCATAGATTATGCGCGTAACACCGATAGCAACTCGTCAATGGGATATTTCAAGTGTCCATTCAATCAAGTTAAATTAAAGTACCAACACAATCAATTATCTTCAAAAGTACGAAAGTCGTCTTGTATAGTCAGTGAATACTATAAATGTAACTTTACTCAAGAAAAGTTGCAATTATTCAAACAGGATGATGCACCTCTGCTTAACTGTATATAGAAATATTAAATATCGCGCTTCGGTCAATATCAGAACCTACAACGGTTATTTACAACGCTATTTACACTATTTAGAGGACTAGATTACAAGAGGTCAACCTGATCAGTGTCTGTTTCTGACTGCTATTTCTTCGTTTACCTAACAAATACAAAACAATTGTTACGGGATGGTATCCATGCATAAATACATTACTCTGGTATAGGTAGTTTCAATGTAATAATTTTAATGAGTCACCCTAATTGGTATCTATCCATCCTTCAGTGACCATGCATTCAGAAGAATTAGCTGCAAGAAAAATCCTTCCAGACTAAATTTAGAGATATCCCATAATAATACTGCCGGATGACCCACGAGCAGTCCCTCTACTCACGAATATCCTCTGTGCCTCATACTAGGTCATACCATCTACTGACCAATCAGGGCAAAATCACAATTTGCACCTTCTTCGTGCACGTTCTGTAACTACAAAGATTTCATCCATTTACTTTCAAATTTCGATTTTATTTTGGTTTCAAATGTAGATTAAAGTGACATACCCTGATGGCAAACCAGCTCCAAATGAGACACTAAATATCACTGCCGCTGTGGACTACCACAAAACTGTGTATACTGCAGACTACACCACAAATTCAGATGGAATTGCGGAGTTTGAAATACAGTTTGCAGTCACGACTAAATCCATATCTTTCCGGGTAAGTTTCCTTCACTTGTAATCAGGATGTTTCCAGGATTCATGTTGGGGTTCACTGGATTCACCCAACTAGATTCACCCAATTCTAAAACAGTGTCATTCATTTAAAAGACTTCAAGATAAAACATATCTCAATATATTTATATCACTCAAGGTACAAATAACACCATGGTGTATTCTAAAGTTTGTTAAAATTTTAGTCTTTGAAATTTTATGTAACCACATGGTAAACTCCAAAAGCTCCGTCACATGGACCACCTGTATTTGGACAAATCAGTAAAAAAAAAATCAATTTTCATATTCATATTAAAAAAAAAACAATAATCTAGAAAACAGGAATGTAGCCAGCATCTTTGTTAGGGGGCAAATTCAAATCGAGTCATTGTCCTTGTTTTTAACCGCCGTCCTGTGGAAGGGGTTTAAGTAAGGGGTGATATCATACCAAGACTGAAGCCAAAATTTGAAATCAGTCCGTCCACAGATAGCCCTACGAATCATGAAGAGCGGTCTAAGGGAACGGGCACCCCTTCTCTTTTGCCTAAAAATGATCATGTATGCTCTTGACGTGGTCAAATATAGGAAGACTGTACAAAACAAGAATTTTACATTACCTCTAACAAAACACTAAAGCGGGATTGAGTGTTTGGGATGTATTAACTAGTTACTGAAGAACGTAATTATTCAGAAAGCCATGGGGTTTTTTTTTTTTCGCGAGTACGCGCCAATTATTGATCAGCATCAGCAGTATTTCCGGTCCGCAAAGTTTTCCCAGAACGAATGAGAGCAAATCGAAATTCAAAAAGGATTTTTTTTTAAAAAAACCCTTGGTAACGAATAGGGTTAGAGTTTGGATTTGGTGTTTTCTGGCCTGCCATTTCATAATTTGGTGTGAGACTTTTTTTTTCATTTTGAAATTAGAGGTGTGTCTCATTTCCAAGAATCTGTTTAGTCCATTGGCATGATTCGCCTTCATTCTCATTAGGGAAAAATACACCTCCGCCCCAGTGAAAGACAGACAGTTGGATTACTTCTGAGAATGGTGTTAGCGCAGTGTAGGTGCGGCAAAACAGAGCGACACGGTAGGTATTTCGGTGAAATTTGCGAGATAGGATCGTAAGATGAGTGGATCTACCAGTACTAAATTGATAAAGGATACAGTATCTCATTTTGTTATGTCTTGCTTGGTTGATGCTCTTGTCATATTTTGATCACACTTGTACCAACAGAAAATCAAGAAATTAAACTGTGATCAATTCTTGAGGGAACTATTGCCTTCCTGAAGACAACAGGGTTGCAACTCTTAGGGGTGGACGGTACTACAAAAAATCTGTACCGTTACTTTTGGCAGCTTACCATTGGTACCAATTATGTTGCCAGTACTTCGCACACGTGTATTTCTGAAACATTATGATACCTTGCATCCACTAAATATGTATCCCGAAGCATTCACATGCATCTTTAGCATCAGATAAAGTAAATTATTCATTTTATTAATTTTGGTTTATTTCTTACTCACGCTCGATATCATCAGATTAACAAATGTGTTCAGAAGGTTCTACGTTCTACGTTACCTAAGTCCTTCGTTTTTTTTGTTTTTTTTTTGTGTGTGTCAAAAGCGGACGAAATTTACATACTTTTTTTCAGGTAGGCCTACTAAATGTTACACTAGTTTTAGGCTGCTGAGCGAAAGCAAGGTACAGTACAGCATCATAAACCACAAGACTTTACAGAGTTATTCCATCAGCAAATAAATAGTTCAATATTTTTTACATTAAAATATTGTCTATGTTTGATTATGAACTGATTTGATAATATACTGGCCCCATTCGTATGCGTAATTTTAATTTATAAACTTTATACTTAATCTTAACTTCATTTAATCTTAATCAAACAGATCTAACATGAATTTAATCCTAATCAAGCAGATGAAACATTAGATGCTTAGTAAGAATAATGAAAAATATATAAAACAGAAAGAAATAATGGAGAAATAAGTGAAGTTATTAGCGGATCTGTCAAGTTACAGAATCGTTGGGACGAACGTATCAACAGTAACTTACATTCGTGACTTACACGACATTCAATAAAGAAAAAAAAAACACACAACATTAGTTTGAACAGTATAGCTACGGTATAGCTACGAAATAAAAAAGCAAATTACATTTTTTTCTTTTTATCCACTGATTCACCCATCTATTGCCAGGTCACCGCAAACAAATACCCATATCAGCGCCTTCCACATAGGTACACAGTGTACCCACCGACCATGTACGTCACCCTGTATCCGACCTACTCCCCCACCGGTCGTTACTTGCAGATAGCACCCATATACGACTCCATCAATTCTGGTGACGATCTTACAATTCAAGTACTCTACACGTCCGATGACGACGTTGTCTCATCAGATTTTAAATTTCAGGTAAGGAAAAATGTCATCTTTGGCTGGGATGTGTAATGTTATGCTCATTGTATCAGCACCATATTGAAACGTTGGGCGTTATTTGCTTGGGACAGTTGGAAAGTGTGTCCATGCTCCTATGTTCTACTGCATGGCTATTGACCCTAAACTATCCCCTCAAGCTAGCCCCTAGTACTAAAAGCTTTGTGACTGGCTGTATGAGTTTTTAAGCCAAGTAATACTTTTACTCAAACCGGCTCTAATGGTAAATACGGGGACACTCTTGCGAAAAACGACAAGATATCCAAAATTTCCTCGCGATGTACGTCTACGATGTTTTCGACTTTTAAGATTAACCGTGCACGTGGTGGACATTCGTAGGTAGGTTTTGAATTGTAATAAAAAAAAGTCGTTTTTAACCATGTTGAGCTCAATCAATGACGTTATTTTTCTTAACATTTTTGTACGAAAAATGCTTTAAATCAAATACTTTTCATGTTTTACCATAAGTGGACTGATTGTGCATTCTTCCAACCTCGTGGAGTGTAATGCATTGCTTGAATAAGTAGAAGGGCAAATTGCAGGTGTTGGGAGGGGACATGTGTCCCCACTTTTTGATTCCTTGTCGAAGGCAGGCAAGGCATCTATGTCATGGTGACGGTGTGCGTGCGTGTGTGTGTGCGTGCGTGTGACGTCTTGGCTTGTAAACACGATATCCCAAAAGTCGAAAGCTTCTTGAACTTCACAGTTGGTGTGTAGATAGTCCATAAAAAAAGATGATACCTATTCTTTCAAGTAAGTTGCTGGGACTTAAAACTTAGTGCGTAGGTTGACCATTTTCAGTAGATGATCCCTTTTCTTTTTCATGGAGGTCAAAGGTCATTTGAAGTCCCCGGAGGTGGCGGTTTGAAGATCTTGTGAGGCAGATACACATCAGTGACTGATTTGTGCTGGAACTTACCACTGATAACATTGGCTCTTGATGAATAGATGATATCTGGGATTATTTTTTCACCCCCCCCCCCCACTTGATCCCCTTGTCGAATGCTCATAGAGTTACTGAGTCAAATTGTGATTTGCCTGGTTTTCTTTTTTTCACAAACGTCCAAGACACTTGGTAGTATCCTGTTCATCCTTTGTTCCAGTTTGTCTCTCGAAGTAGGTTGGTCGATGCTGGAGCCACTCTGAGAGGAGATACTCGCAGAAGAAGAGCTGTAGTGTTAGATGGTAAGAAACAAGATATTCTCTTTGCGTCAACCAATAAAGCTGCTTTTATATTTCTTGTATATGTTTCTGTTTCTATTGTGTTGTAGGCATTCTGACACTAGGTGTACTGGTATTCAGGAAGTAAACAACTACTATGAAGACATATACTTTCTTCTGTTTATTGATATTCTCATCGTCACTCCTCGAACATCATCAGGATACAACTAACAGTTTAAATATAACATCAACGTGTTATACATCCATTTCTTGTCAATGATTTGGTATGTCAAGACACACATTCCTCATCACTCTAGCAGGATCATTTATCAGTATGTTTAACTTGGTTTAACTTGATTTGTTTGCTGCTCATCGGTTTACTGCAATGTAAATGCTGGGTAATAGAATAAAAATTGGCACTATCCACTCTACTTTCGGACCACACTCTCAAATTTAATACGGGAATTCTCCCGTCAGAATTGAGGTTGGAACAGTCATAGGTTACCAAATCATAAAGACACTTGTGCAAGATGCCCTGCTAAGGTAGCGCCAATGACAACAACATCAACTGTTGACCATAAAATTGGAATATGTGGTTATGTATCACAAATTTCATAGTATACTTTAGACAATGGAATGGCATTTCCGTCAGAAGTTCATTGTTTGGAATCAGTTCTGCTCTGCTCCAGGTTTTCCATTTCTTTATGGTATCTTTGTTTGAGGCGGTCCCGTTGATCGTAGGTTTCCTTCCTCTAATGGTGGCTCTGACTGGGCAGTGCTCCTTCAGGATGTCAGGTAACTTCTCATCTGTTTCTAACTAGACCAATTTCAGGAAAAGACCAAGCTCCTGGTGATTTATTCCTTTGAATTGGATGCCACTTTCCTCTAGAAGCTCGCAACATCTGCAAAATAGACATAAATTAAATTATAAAAAGCTTTGACACCCATGCTGCCAACAATGACTTCTTTTCTCTTTTCATTTATTTTCCTGATCCTGGATAGGAGATATTCAATGATGTCACATGTTTCAGGTGCAGTCGATATTAATGGTCGCATGCAGCGTGAGAGGAGGTATAAAAGATGTAATGGCATCACATATACATTAGGTCTTAAGGGTGGACCGCCAGGGCTTTCTTGTCGTGTTTGTGGTATACCCGTAGACCAAAAACACGCCAATATTGGTTGAAACATTGGTATTCTTCTCTACCTGTTTATATTCTTTGCTGTTGCTATTTTCCATGCCTTCAAGATGTTCTTTCATTGCAATGACAAATATTTAGAGTTTACAGATAGCTTGACTGATTAATCTGCAGGATAGATGATGATCTTGCCATCTTTCGATCTTTCTTTAGACTTTCTTAGTCTTTCTTAGTCTTTCTCAGTCTCTGTGCTAATGTCTTCTTCTCCTTTGCAATTATATTTCGCTGGTTTCTCTTTTATCCTCCGTTTGACATATAGCATACATGTCTCTCTATCTGGTTATGTGGAGGAGGGTGATAGACCCGTTTATTAGATGGTAGATTGGTTGGTGTGATAGAGGAGAGATTTCGAGTTTCAGTAGTCGATTTGTACAATTGACCGGTATCTGTGGTGTCAACTTCGCTTTCATAGGATCTCACATTGTTGCCAGAGCCCAATTATGGTGTTACAGCTGTCCAGTGTTATTTGTGTGTGGTTTTCCAATCTAAGTTTTTCAAAGGCATTCTCAAGTTCGATAATTTGGTTATTTCTTTCACTTTCTTGTAAAGTGGAAATTTGGGGGTGAAAATTGTGCCACTTTTTTATATAATTTGACCATATCTTCATTCCATTCCTTCCCTTTCCCTCACCCTTGTTTGCCTTCTCGGAATACCCAGCTAAGATACCCCCTTCTGTTTGGATTTTCTTTTTGCAAAAGCAATTCGGCTTCTTTTGTCAGTAACTCCAGTAACCATGTGACTTGAAATCTAGTGTGTTTCAGCATTTTCTGTTTCACATTTGATATATTCCGTCCAGTCTTCTCACGCTTACCCTATTACTCGACTGTAGCACTGGCTCGTACGTATAAATCGGACATGTGGGGTCACGCTCTGCCTTTTGTGTCACGCTGTATTTTTTTTCACGGTAACATTTGTTTGCACAACTTATGTTTACAAATATGTTCATGACATTGAGGAAGTTTTTGGCAACGATAGAACAATGGTGCAAGTTGTGCGAAAACTATGCTCTGAATATGTTAGAACAGTTCAGTTGTGATTGAAGTTATTAACATCGCAAAATGGAGATGTTTGAATCTGATTAATTTAAGTGGTTGATGTATCTGATTGATTCTGGTTTCCAAAATATTAGACTTCTGCCTTTTCAGTTCATTTGCATGCCATCCTTTTTTACAAGGTAACAAGGTTAATGTCTTCATTTATGTCAATTAAACAGTCGTTTGAGTTTTTGCGTCACCTTCTCTGAAACGTTGGCGGTTAACACTTGGAATCGAAGCTTCTTTCTAAACGAGGAAAATGTGCAAGGATCAGTTGACATAAATTATGTTGCTAGGTGACTTATATCGAACTGGACTTACCTAATAAAGGAATGAAGTACCTTTTAGCTAATTGACTAGCTCATCTTCATTTGGTGGGTATAGCAGTAATTCAATTAAACACACACCTAAGCGTCTATTCTTCTTTAGTTACGTTGAAGTTGAGAAAAAACATAATTGATTTGAAAACCGCAATAGACAACTACTGCCCATGGCCCACCAGTCTAAACAAAACATCTTGATCGAAACGTTTATAATTTATGCAAATACGTGCACAAAGCGATGCGTGAGAAGATCTACCTTTCCCAGGTTTCATGCTCCTTTTTTTTTCAATAAATTGCAAAGAAGTCTTATTATTCGCATTTCCTCCACATTTTGTCCAGGGCTGTATCTAAGGTGGTAGGAGGTGGGGCGTTAGGGGGTGTGAGGGTCAAAATTTCATACTGACCGTATTTTTTTTTTCCAACTTAGGGGTGACCCCTTCTCAACAGATTCGGACAATAGGACTGCCTATCAGAAGGGGGTTAAAGAAATATAGGAAGGTTGCAGTCTTCAAGAAAATGGCAGTATCAGGCTAGGAGGAACAGAACAAAATATTGGGTGGGCTGAGTAATGACAGAGTTATCTAAGCGGAGCACCACTAGTGGTGGAGCGTACTAGACACTTTTGAGTTTCAAACCTCCCAGACCGCAAGTAATGGCAGTTATAGGGTGTACTTGAGCTGCATGCATCCAACCTTGAAACAGGGATATCATTTCTGCAATTCCTCAGTTCAAGTGAAACCATCAATCATTAGCAAATGGCAACACATATCAGGTGGTTTGATTTGTTACAAGAATCAAAATAAATTACGCTTCCTCTTTCACTCTCTTTGAGTACTGGCAAATATTTGGAGCTAACCACATTGGCCCACGGGTAAATAGATATCTCGGAAATATTTTGCCCAATCTTTGATGGTTACTACTGTAATTAAGAGGATTATTTAGGACCGCCTACATTAGTTGGAGCGTAGTGTACAAAAAACTTATGCGTTTTAAAAACTCCCCAGGTAAACGGAAAGGGCATTTCTTAACCTGTTCTAGGCTACATGTGCCTGAAAATAGCCTTAAAATAAGGGTATCACATCTTTCATGTTCAGAGAAAAAACTTTCGTCAGTGCGGCCGGATACCGCCAGGGTATAATGATTGGCTGCGCATATTGCCAATACGTCATTGATATACCGGGCGCACATACAGAGGTCTGGCCTGAGGGTGTAGCTCCTTTCGAAGTGGGCATGGAAATCTGAGTAGAGGGTGACCATCCGTTGGTGCGAAACAGGCCATGAAATGTTTTGAGTTACGAAACCCCCAGATGGCCACAAACGGCAGGTAGTGGATCTCCTGAGCTGCATGCATCCTGCCTTAATTTAGGGATCTTATGTCTGCAATTTCACGATTAACAAGAAAAACCTTCTATGGAAAAATTGCAAAAATTTGGATTGCTCTTATCTAGAATACTAATGCTATCATATTTTGCAGAGCAGTTACTTTAACAATTCTTTTACTTTCTAACGATAACAATTTTGCTTTTCTTTGTTAGAGATTTTCAATTACTAATTAAACTCGGACAAATTCCTAGTGCATTTTGCATCAATTTCAGCAAAATTTTCCCTGAGAGATTACAGTAAAAAAAAAATAATTCAAACAACTTTTACTCTCTAACGATTACAGATTTTTGTTAGTTTGCTGCAACCGTCGATGTATCACCAAGTAGTGCTCGTTCTTGTACCGGTAACTTTTGTAACTGATTACTACCTTTAAAAAAAAATGTCACATAGTAGTGTTTCTTTAGGTAGGGAAAAGCATGAGTTGCGGGATGGTTTGCATTGGGTGATGCGGGTGAGGGAGGTGTCCCCCATTAACCTTGGAGAAATTAAACACGTACTTGGTAATCTTAGATGCAAACTACATAAAATATGCTAGAAAGAGATATGAGAAATTCCAGCACGTGTTTCAGATGTTTTGTCTATCATCCCTTCTAGACTGATTTATGATATATTTAGTTGGTATGTCAGATTTGTTGAGAAATGTTTAAATTACAACATAACCCTTAACATAATTTGGTAAAAAATTTGGCATCATTCTTTTTATGTCATAAAATGTGCTAGACTGAGATACGAAAATTTCAAGTAGTATTTTTATGTTTTCCAACTATCTTCCATTGGCTTTAATCCAAATTAAAAATGGGGGGACGTTTTTGACCAACTGGCAGGTTTGAATGGTTAACGTTGCCCTAGCAGGTTCTACGCACTGCATTTTTGATGGATCTTGGCATCATGTTACAACCGTGCTAAAGTGTTCAACAGACCCTCTCTCATGTCCGATTACACAGGTATTACCTATGCACATGGCACCTACTACCTCTTGCCAGGCAGCTCAAGAAAGTCTAGATATTGGATTGACACACCTGAATTACTTTACGAGAACGAAGTTTAATGGACCATGTGGATTATCACAGCATGAGGTGATAAAACTGGCCTAAGGCGATGACAAGTTTGCAACAAGTTGAACCTCAGTAGAACAAAAGAAGAGTGAGGTTGAAGTGAATCCTATTTTAACGTACCAGTCACGGCATGGGTATATTGGACAGATCTAATGGGTTTTCCCCTAGGGTCCCCTGGGGTAACGTCCATAAATGTGGCCAGTTTGTGACCATGTCTGTATTTTAGAATTGTATTTAAAGGGCAAAACTGGTCAGACATTGCATATTTTTGGACAAACGATAAATTTGACAGGTTGGGGCCATCAGGGTCCATAGTGATTGAAGGCACATATTATTAAAGTCTATGAAAGGACAATTCGGGGGAGCGTGTGCACGGGTTCTAACCGGACTATCTTAGCGGAGCGCTACCAAGAGTTAGCCAGGAGCGTAGTGGGAAAT
The DNA here is from genome assembly GCA_021234535.1 of Stichopus chloronotus. Lineage (NCBI taxonomy): Eukaryota > Metazoa > Echinodermata > Holothuroidea > Aspidochirotida > Stichopodidae > Stichopus > Stichopus chloronotus. The sequence continues at coordinate 10,476,679 of CM037836.1, forward strand.
TTTGGCCTTTACAACACCCCCCCCCCCCATGAAATAGGGCTCCCATGTCTGCAATGTCTTAATTAATGAGAAAAAACATCATTCTATGGGAAAACAGTGCTAATTTGAATTGCCGTTATCTAGACTATTTAAAATATCGCAATTTTCTGAAGTTAAAGTTAATTTTTTTCTTTGTCAACTAGCAGGTGATCTTATACAAAATCTGGTGCGATATTTTGCATCCATTGCGATCATTTGTTCCCTGAGAAATTATGGCTCCAGAAAAGTTGTTTCAACTATTTTCACTCTCATCGAATACGTTTGATTATTAGTTTGCCGCAATATTCGAAGATAGTATGACAAATTAGAATTCGTTCTTGTAAAGATAACTTTTAAAAATGATACACTGAAGAGAAAAATACGTCATGCGCTAGTATTTTCATAGATGGGGAAGTGATGGTTGGTCTAGATCTGTTAGAGGGTTGTACGAGAAGAGGTGTACCAATCCCCTTTTGAGAATTTATCCACCTACTAGACAAACTTAGATGTAATCTAGTGCAATACTTAATGTAAGATTGAAATATGAGAAATTCCTAATGAAATTTAAATCTATAATCTACAATCTAGGTAGCTTCACAATATGGTGCACCACTTGGCATCTATTTACATTATAGAATGTGCTAGACTGAAATATGAAACATTGTAATTGATATTTCAGATTTTGCGACTATCTTTCCTTTTGGAGGGGACTGTTCGCGACGGCACTCTGTGTAAATTGACAATCCATTCAAATACATGAGCACAAACAGAATTTTGACCTAATTCTCCTTTTTAGGGGTTATTTAAGATTTTGTTGGTGTATTGATGGGGAAGGAACGTGCAACAATCTTTTTCTTCACCATGAGTCGTGTCCCCTGCTAATTACGTGTCCCTTTTTATTTTACCAAATTACCCCTTGGCTAGAAATTTATTGTTCCGAAATATAATGTTTTATGAATTAATTGTCAAGGAAATGTAAATCTAGAAGAATACAATTATAAAATCACTCGCGTTAAATACAATTCAAATTTCGATCCCTTGATAATTGCCATTAAAAATCCATGTAACATTCGGTGTGGAGGGATCGGGGTTAACGTTATTTATTAATTTCGAGCTGTTTAGAAAGAAACAAAAAGGACACAATCAACATCCTTCGTAACGTAATCTCAACAGGCAAGTAAGTCATGCAATGCACTAACTTCTTTTGTTCATTAACATAACACGGCAAAGAAACGCAGGAAAAATGTTGGCATTTGGGATGTGAAGATGAGTCTAACCGTGCTGTATGAATTACTAAATTCGTCACGCAGAGTTCCCTTGCGAGCATTTATCAGCCTAGCGATTACATCAATCCTTCACCAAAGCTATGGGGTGATATTTGCTACAGTATCCCCTACCATTCTATCTCTGAGCCAAAACATTTCTCTCTAACGTAATGTAGGGAGGGGGACATTTGAAGTGTCCCCCACCTATCGAAATGTGGGCCCATCCCCTTGATAAATGTCCATGCTATCATCGCTTCCAGACTGGAAATGAACAATTCCAATGGTATTTCAGATTTTATGAAAAATTTTTCAATTACAGGGTAACCTCGAACAATTTATTGTGCAATCTTTGCATCTATTGCAGTAATTATATTCCACGAGAACTTATAGTTCCAGAAAATATATTCCAACAGTTTATACTCTCTGGCGATTACAGTTTTTGTTTCGACGATTTGTGTTATACTTCATTTACTGAACTAGATTGAGTGGAAGAAGCCTATTGGTTTCGATGGGGATTCCGGGTTATTTGGGGTCAACAGGGGGAAAATAGTGAAATCTTTGTGAATACAATATGTGAAAACAGAACAACTTTTAATTATGTTTAAAGTGTATGTGTTCTTTGCTGTTCTTTGGTTTTTAGTACTTTTAAATGACATATACTTTTAGGATTACGCTTGTTACACGTTCAATTGAAACCATGCGAACGTTTTGGTAAACACTACAAAGTTCAACTAGTGGTTTTTGTTGCAGAAAAAAAACGTATTCAGGTCTTCATTCTTAGTGTTTTGCTTTTTATGGTGGCATATAGGCCTACTTTCATATATGTGACTGATTTTGAAAAGGTTGGTCAGCCATTGCTTCCACTTTTCTCAAAATGACCCAAAATTCGGGACACCTGAGTGCTTTCGTGAAAACTTTCAAGGCAGAGCAATAATTTTGGGAAATCTGGAAATGAGGGGGAAGTATTCCTTGCTTTAAAAGTTACAGTTTGTTTTTGTTTTGATTTGTATCGTGTTTGTTTGAGTGTGTCATATCATGGACAACTGTGCTGAGTATGAAGGAAATGATTTCTGCACTGATTGGTGAGTAGTTGGTATGACCTTCTCTTAAGCACAGACGTTATCCTTGGGTAGAGGGATTGTTTGATATCAACCAGAAGTATCATTATAGTATATCTCTGGATATCTCTGTATTCCGGAAGGATTTTGCATGCAGCTAGTTCGTCCGCATGCATGTTACTGTAAGATGGATGAATACCAGTTAGGGTGACTCTCTAAAATTATTATAATTAGGAGACTACCTTTACATGAGTTATGTGTTTGTGCATGGATACCATCCCACAAAAAGTATTTGGATTGTTAGGTAAAAGGAGGAGCAGCAATCAGACACAGACACTCTTCAGAGTTCACTTCTCGTGTTCACTTGAATTAGTCACTGAAAATAGTGTGAATAGCCTTTTGCTTGCATATTGTAGAATGCTGCCTGTTTGTGCATCAAACTCTGTGAATTTGGAGGACTCCGTTGCTTGCGGGATTCCTGAAGTTACATTGAAGAGACTTAATCAATTTTACCGGCTGGCTCTACGGCAACAAGCAGTAAAGTCTCAGAAATTGTTTAAGCCGTTGAAGGTGCTGATATTGACTGAAGCCCGTTGTTTAATACTTCTATGAGGAGAGAAGCGTCTTCTATAATACATCTATGAGGAGTGCAGATTTGGTACTTGTTTTTCGTACTACGGAACTGGTGTTGACAGTTGCAGAAGGACGTGAGCTGTTCCGTTGGTCAGAGACGTGAGAGAAGTACCCGGAACTGTTAGTAATAGTATTCTTCGGCATGTGTTTTTAATTTGTGTAACCGCCTGGGTTGGACGTAATTAGGACACTCGTGTGACTTCTGTAGTTTCATCAACCGGTTAACTGCTGGAACTCTGGCGTTCGTGATTAGTATTTCCTTGATACTTTGTTTCGAGGCCTCAGCGTGGTTGCTGTTAGACCGTCTCGTACCCGATGTTCCAGTCATCTAAGTACCCCCTTTTCTGCTTTTCTAATTAAATTAAAACTGACCGGGTGACCATTGACGATTTAATTGTCGCATCTACTTTAGCGAGGGAATCTCATTATTCCTTCTTTTAACTAACGAATCCAAATACTTATTATAGGATGGTATCAATGCACAAACAAATTACTCTGGTAAAGGTAGTCTCCTCCTAATTATAAGAATTTTAGGGAGTCATCCTAACTGGTATAGTCCATCCATCTTATAGTAACATACATGCAGTCAAAGTAGCTGCAAGCAAAATCCTTCATTGGATCAGTTGAATTTGATGAATTACGTAATAAGAGAATGTGGTTTGGATATACAATTTAAGCAAAATACCCAAAAGACCTTGATCTGTTTTAAAATACTGTGTAGTAAGTTACACCATAATGTACTCACATTCTGTATGTTGTAGTTATTCTTTACAGTATAAGTATCAAGCTGGTGCATAATCAGGCAACTGCATTAATGTCCCTCCAACCTCACGAAGAGACCTTCATAAAAACATTCCTTATGCATTCGATCAACTATGATCATAACGCTTTCAGAGTTGTCATTCCATTCTCAACTGACACAAATTTAATTTTGAGTAGAATCACTATATGGCCGGTGCTATGTTACACAAGTAGGCCAACAGTTTCAGTGTGCAATGTGCATGATTGTCACTCACATACGCAAGAAGAATTGTAAAATTTAGACATGTATCTTTGTGTATATTTCATATGAACAGTGGTTATTTTCTCTCCAGACACTGAAGAAGAGGATCCAACTGAAGTTCCGATGGGAGAATCAGGAGCGCCACTCGGTGAGGCATATCACGTAGTAAAAGTTTTTAAAGTTTTATGTGGGTCATAAATTGTTCCTTCAAGATGGGGGTATACATAACCTTATGCATCTTCCTTTGCTTTTCCATTAACAGTTAAGGATGATCAAGTCAAATCCAAAACTCCTTGATAAAATAGAAACGTATAACGAAGGAATCGTTTTTACGATTGATCCTGTCGATCATTACAGTACAACTCCCTGAGGTAATATTCTTGCAGACAACATACCCAGTGCAACGTACACCTTAAAAACTTGCTTGTCGTCATTTCATCAACCATATCAAGTCAAGTAGTGAAACGAAGACTTTTTTTCTTCTTGTTTATGTCACCTGTGCTGTGTAATCTTTCCTCTGTTGCATATGTCCTAAGCCTTCTACTAATAAGTTTCTGCTGACTTTTGTAAACAACTTTAAAAACAAAGTAATTTTTGTTTGTCTTTCTTTTAAGGGCCCATTGTATGTCCTTATGGCTTCAAGTACGCTGACGATGGCAACAGCTGTGTTAATGAGTTTTAGACTTTATTTCTGTTACTTTGATATACGTATTTCTGGTGAATGGGAGTTTATACAGTTTGAAAAGCAGTTTATGCCAGGAGGGAAGTAAAAATGTGGGTTTGGTTTTTCAGGCTATATAAATATGGACAGAGTGACAGATAAATCATACCCCAGTCTCCTGATTTCGTAGATGCAATCTTGAATTGTGTACAAGTCACCCAGTGATGAAGGCCTGTACTGTAACTCATTGATCTTCACCTATGTTACTTTTAATACCGTCATTTGCGGTCTGAAGGTGTCGTTAAGTTACTTTCCAAATGATCATTTTGCACCACTAGGTATCAAATACTTTAGCTGCATCATTATGTAGTAAGTACTAATATGTTAAGTAAAGCTATATAAATAATCAAACATGACTTGTAAGAAGTATTGCATAAGATTTAGAAAATTCAAACAGAAGGTTTTAAAAGAGAAGAACGATTAAAAGACAGAGGAGAATAACATACCAACTGTTCAAACTATGATAAGACGTCCGAATTGCAAATGGGTTAAATGAATTGCGACTGAATGGCGAATCTAGAGGAGGAAACCACAGTCTGCCAGGATCTTGTGCAGGTGACAAGTTCGGTGGGAGGCAGTGATCATGTTCGTTCCAGACTTTATAAGTATAGAGCAAACATTTAAGATCTGAGGCAGCTGTTTCCAATATCTCTCACACCTTAAAACATTATTATCGGTGCTATCCTTATCAGTCACAGTTGGCTCCTGTAATGCTGTCTTTTGGGAGTAATTTTGTTTCAGATGTTCAGTTCTGTAAAATTTAGTATTTTTTCTCTTTTCTTAAGGGAGATATTGAAAAATTATTGAAAATTACAGTGCATAAAATTGGGTTCCCTGTCTGCTTGTACTGCACCCCGTTAGCTTGTTCACAGGTGATGGCATGCAAATGAACTGAATAGGCAGTCCAAATTTTGTCAACCATATATCTACATCAGCTAGTTTCAAGTTTTTTTTTATTTTCGTCGTTTATCTCTTCAATTACAACTGAACTGTTTCTAACATATTCAGAATATTGTTACAAAGGAACATCAACCACTTACAAGCGCTAAGATTCAACGAAATTGCTGCTCCAGTTATTTGGAAACTTTGAAATACTGTATTTCGAACGGTATAAAAATCTGGATCGATAATTCGTCTTAAGATAGGATTACTTATATAATTGTAAGCCATTTACAGATTCTCTGATGACACCCTTGCAGCTTACACAGGTTGGCGGCTAGGCTGTTTATCGCTTCATTTCTCCCATCATCAAAGGCTATCAGAGATATGTCAATACACTGTTGACGTTATTTGAGCGTTCGTTTCTGGTTGACTTAATTTACCTGGTCGAGTCAGGTCGACACATACCTGACCTGGGTTGGCATCTCATCATATTTTCACCAGAATTAGTCTATTTATTAAAAACAAGTGGTTCGATTTCGTTCCTTCACCTGTCAAAGTTACTCTAGGGTCTACTTAGGAGGAGAGTAGCGAGAACTAGGAGGAGGGGGCCAGGGTAATGGGACAGTGGCAAATGGGATGATATCAGGTCGTAAACAGGACAATTCCTACTTAACAAGTAATCAAATTACTGATACCACACTTTTAATTGGAACAGTTCATCAACAACTGTGCCGAATATGTAGCAAGTGATTTCTGCACTGCTTGATCAGTAGTTGGTATGACCGATTCTGAGGCACAGAGGTTATCCTTGGGTAGAGGGATTGCTTGTGGGTCAGCCACAAGTATTATTATGGAGTATCTCTAGATTTTATCTGAATGGATTTTGCTTGCAGCTAGTCTGTCTGCATGCATGGTACTGTAGGATGGATGGATACCAGTTAGGACTCACTGAAATTCTCACAATTAGGAGACTACTTTTTCTGGAGTAATGTGCTTGTGCATGGATACCATCCCATAACAATTCTTAGGATTTTTTAGGTAAAAGGAAGAAGAATATATTATATTATAGTTAAATTATAGTATATTATATATATAGTATATAGAAACAGAAGAAACAGATACTGTTCGGGCTTCACTTCACTTGATCTAGTCACTGTAAATAGCTGCTTGCTTGCATTTTAGAAGCTTGGAGAATGTTACTTATTTTTGCATCAAACTGTGAACTTTGGAGAAACACTTTGTTTGGCGGATTTTTGAAGTTAAATTGGAGAGACTTAGCCAATTTTACCGGCTGGCTCTGCAGCAGAAGGCATAGAGTCTCAGAAATTGTTTGAACCGTTGTAGTTTCTGATAATGAATGGGGCCCGTTATTTAGTATTTGCATCATTCTGCTTGAAGAATTGCAGTGTTGTTACTTTAACCTTACTTTAGTGGATACTTGAAATGCCCCATCGATATGTTGTCATTGGTGTTTCACACATAATATATGAAGAGTGCAGATTTGGTACTTGATGCTCGTACTGTGGAACTTGTGTGTGCTGTTTCCGAAGGAGTTGAGCCGTTTTGGAACTCAAGCGCTAGCGACTGTTGTTGCTGGACACTTTGTTTTGATGCCTCCAGGTGATTGCTGTTGAACAGTCTCGTTTCTGGGTGTTCCAGCTATCTAAGTACCCATTTTCTTTGCTTTTCTAACGAAATTAAAACTGGCCTGGTGACCATTGACGATTTAATTGTTGCATCTGCTTTAGCGAGAAAATTTCATAATTATATCGCGTAGCAATTCAGATGAAAGTTGTTTCTTTGTTTTATTGTGTGTCGACGTGTAAGCTGTTGATACATTCATTTCCACTATTCTGTAAATTGACAGATCCCCGTAGTAGCCTAGTAGTCGTTTGTGTTTCCTACCCAACATTTACTATAAATAACTTAGCCATCATACTACCCCTTTTATTCAAAGGAGGCTCTTCATTGAGAATGGCTACAAGTGACGTGGGACTTTGGTCACATTATGTCTTGACAGAATTAGGACAGTATAATATTGGCTGACAGATACAGTACTCACGGAGTAATACTTTAATATTGAGAATATCTGTTGATTCTTGAGCGTATTTCGATGTTCATTGTATTTCGATAGTGACTTGTGTTATTCTTTATTTTCAGTGGTGCTTTTTGAAGTGCACTAGGGTGCACTGGTGTCCTGCGTTGTTTATTTTTATTTTCGCTTCTCGGTGTATTATTAAGGACTCTTAAAGACACAATATGGGAGGTGTTCACTCTGTTATACAGCATTCTGTATTTATTCCTGGGCTATCGGAGGGTGTAGAAACAGGAGGCAATCGAGCAGCCACCTCCCCAGGGGCAATCGCCTGACAAAGTTAAAATTACACCGATACCCTGTGTCGAGCTCCTATTGACACATGATCCCAAGTAACTACCATAGCACTAAGCTTTCATTACAAACACCACCGAATGACTCAAATGCATCGTATGGATGAGCTACTGCAAGGGAAGGGTGCTGGTGGTGCAGTGTTAAGCTTTATCAAGGTAGAGGTTGCATTTCGATTGACAACAGATACCCAATCTCAGGGTTCGGGATTCTGCCAGCACAACTCACTAATTATTAGACCTTCCGTAACGTCTATAGGCTGGTGTAGTTATGTGTCAAGTAAGTATAAGGCCGTTTGTGTCCGTTGGTGAGCCTGCTTTGATCAGATAGGGTCCGACAGTGATAATTTGCATAAAGACCGTGACACAGCAATAGTTAAAGTTTCGTGAACAAAATTAATTTCATAAGACGACTTTGATTTTAGTGGTGTGTCATTAACTCCATGCTCTATGAAAGCAGCGTTTAATTTGCCTCGAGAAAGTAGTGACGTATTATCTGCTGCTACATGCACAGACCTTGGTTGTGCAGTAGGAATAAAGCATCAGATACCGTTGTCAGATGAGGAGCCGTATCGGAGAATCCCACCCTCCAAGTATAACGAGAAGCGTCGAGCAATTCGAGGTAAGCTGGATAGTGGGGAAATAATGACGTCGTACAGCCCATAAGGATCCCGATTGTGCCTGTGAGTAGGAAGGACGGAGGCCTTCGCCTATGTGTAGATATTCGTAAAGTCGAACACAATTAAAGAGGCTTACACATTGGCCCAAACTGAAGAAACCGTAGAAGCCCTCGCTGGGGCTCAGTGTTTTTCATCCTTAGACTTGCAAAGTGGCTATTGATAAACGGACATAGAGGGGAAGGATAAAACAAGACCTTCGTCACATTCCCGTTTGCCTTTTACGAGTTTAACCGCATGCCATTTGGCATCTCTGAATGTCGAAATGATCCTACGTTGGAGAAAAAAATCATCACTTTCTAGTCATATATTTCTGATTTCAATTTCACTTTCTAATCATATTTTCATTTACTTTCATGTCATCACATGCATCTAGTCAGTAGAATATAATCATCAATGTTCTGATTTTAACTGAGAGGTTGGCTTGCGAAGATTATTTCTTAAAACAAATTATATAAGGGCACACACAGATCCCAGTCATGGTGCAGAATAGATTTCCTAACAGTTTTTTTTTAGTGCTTAGTTTCCTTTCCCTGATGTTGCAGGAGAGCCGGAGTGTGAGAGACAAGTGCGTGAAGTTACGGAAAACGTTTTGCGGGGTGCACGGACCCCCGTCTGCGATGAGGCTGGAAACTTTATGCCACAGCAATGTTCTTCTGGCTACTGCTGGTGTGTGGATACAGTAACAGGCAGGGAAATTCCTGGAACAAAAACGGGGAACCCAGAAGACAACATCAACTGCGAAGGTAATCCATAACAAATCTTCTCCATAGTGCAATTCAGTCTTCGAGGAAGCAACGCAGATGTAGACTGACCTATTGGGTGTAATCAATCGTCTCTCCAGATACTGAGCTAGAGACTCAGTTGAAGTTGCTGCTCGAGAATTGGGAATCATATCCAGGACCTTTTTAGCTTAATAAGTGACATAAATTGTTCATGGGATGTAGGTAAACATAACCTTATGCATCTTTCTTGGTTCTCCATTAACAGTTAAGACTGATTAAGGCAAAGCCATTGTCCTTGAGAAGCTAATAAAGGATGACATGAATCTGGCGACAGAAAGCAGTCGATTTATGTTGTCTAATTGAAATTGTGGGTAACGATCGGCCATAGAACTAAAAGTAATAAACCATTTAAAGTAAAGATTTTGATCCTGTCCATCGTAACAGCTGGTACAGCTCCATGAGATGACATTCTTGCAGATAATATGCTAATGCATTGTACACCTTGAAAACATTTTATCAGTAAAGTCGAGTAAGAAAGAGACACAAAAATAGTTTCCACTTGTTTGTGTCACATGGTTTTGTGCAGTTCTTTGCAATGATACCAGCGTTATAAAGAACCTGAGATTTAACCTGAGACTTCTGTAAACCATTTTGAATAGAGAGTAACTTTTGTCTTTTCTTTCAGTGTCCCTTCCGTGTCCGGAAGGTTACGAGTACCGTGAAGAGAATTCTATAAGGTTCTGTGTTAGTGGGTCTTACATTGCGTTATTTTTTTTTTTGTATGTATTTATTTCTTGCCTGTAGAGATCTGGCAGCTTATAGAAACATTTCATATCAGAATGAAAGTAAAAAGCGTGGATTTTTTTGTTTAATGTAAATGTAGTTGTAAATGTAAATGGAGACGGAAGGAGAAATAAGCGATACCGCAGTCGCTTGATTTCGTGGATGCAATCTCTGTGTGTGCCACCCAGCAATGAAGGCCTGTACTTCAAAGACATTAGTTTATGCATATTTTACTTTAAATACATCATTTGAGATCCCAAGTTGTCTTTTTTTTAATTAAGCAAGAGTATTATAATAAAGTAAGATAGTAAAGAAGAGTAAGGGTATGGTAAGTAAAAACTCAAAGGCAAAAACTCATCACTCCAATTCCCCACTCCCCAACCTCTTACGTGTAGTCCCATCCGAATGTTTACAGTTCCTCTACACGACATGGACAATCAGAGCAATGGATACCTGTGTACTCTGAGTAATATGAGCTACTCTGCATCTTCCAAATCAAAGAGTAAAAGCACTTCAGATTTCTGCTATCTGAAAGCCAAATATATCGCTTGGGTGGTGAGTTACTGCATTTAATTCCTCTATACCTAACCTTACACATAAATTCTAAACAGCTTCACAGAAGATCACAAATAATTGTGTGCTCTGTCTGCTTTTATCAATCACTAAACCTGCAGTAAGTAATATCCTGTTCATGGATACAGATCAATCAGCTTATGCCAAGACGATTCCACAGAACTTACGGGCAATGAATACTGAAACTTTGCACATATACACGCACATGCTTTTCGCAGTTGTCTATCTGTGACTCTAGATCTGTCTTCTCCCTTTTAGATGTATTCATGGATATGTTTGAAACTGATTTCTTTAGGTGGAGTGACTTTTGGAGGGATCAGGAATTTTTGGTCCAAGGTCCCATATGGGCCCCTTGACTTATTTTAAAAATTCTGCAAAATGCTTCCCCAGATTCTCTTGTGCAGCGCCAATGTCTTGTCATAATGGTACTTTTATAGTATCTTCAGTGTGTTCATAGATTTTTCTAGCAAGGTTCTATGTGCAATTGCTTTCCACTGTTGCTAGTATTTTAATTGCTAATTTGCTAGTATTTTTCTGCTGAGAGGTTTTTTTCTGACTTCTTATAAACCCTTTAAATAACAGGTAACGTATGTTTCTCTTTGTTTTCAGTGACCGCAAAATGTAACGAAGGTTTCAAGTACGTTGCCGATAGCGACATCTGTGTTAGTGAGTTATTTCTGTTATTTTGATGTATGTAGTTCTTGGTTTGGGGAGTTGTGACAACTTCAACAAACATTTAGTACCAGAAGGGAATGGGAAAACAGCGTGAGATTTGTTGTATATAGAAAACAATTAAAACGGCGGATGGGAATAAAATTCAGATGATACAGATGATATTGCCGTGCAGGTGACTATAAAGGGCTGTGGGAGACTGTGGTCATGATTTTTGCAGTAAATGTTTACCATTTGAGTGGGCAAAGAGATGAAAATTTATAAATTATATTAACAGTAGTATCTTTATCGGTCTTTGTTGTAGCATGCAATGCTATCTCTGGGACTAAGTTTGTTTCGGATGAACAGTTCTGCCTTTTTTTTTTTCAGAAAGTAACAAAGAACAGCGCAAATAATTGTGTACCCGTCTGCTTATAACAATGATGAAACCTGTATTCAGTAGTATCCCTTTCATGGCTACAGATCAGCTAGTGCCAAGACAATTCCACAGAACTGACGGTGGCAAAAGTTGGAAGTTTGTCAGCGAATTCAGGGCTATACTTTTCACAACCTTTCATTCGTTCACAATAGTTCAAACGTCTTTTTCTCCTACATGCTTTAATGGCTTTGTTTGAAACTAAAACACAATGTTTCTTGTGTAGTGGCCAATTTAGGGGGGTAGGGAACTTGGACCAAGATCCCATATGGATCCTTTGACCCATTGTATGAAATTCTGCAAAATGTTTCTCCTCCCAAAGATTCACTTATATAACGTTGATGATTTGTCATAATGATACCCTAGTGGTACTTTCAAGATGTTTATGGAGTTGTAATCCTAGGCCCCATGTGGGGCATATGGTCCATCATATGAAATTCTGTTTGAAATGCCGTTTCTCGCACATGCTTTCACGAATTTATTTATAACTTAGATACGATGTTCCCCTGGTGGTAGTCCAGGTGAGACATGTTTAAAATCTTTCAGACTAAGGTCCCATTTTATGAAATTCTGCAAATTGCTTCTCCTCCTAAAGATTCTCTTGTACAATGTTGATGGTTCCTCCTCATGATAATCTGTTAGTGGTAATTTTAGTTTAGGGTGTTCATTACTTTGTAGTATATGGTTTTTGTGTAAGCCATATGGCTCATTTTATGACTTTTAAAGAGTCCCTTTAATACAAAGAATTTTTCGTACCGTAAAGTAAGCTAAATGAAAGTTACTGTCATTAATGTTTGTAAGTTCTTGTATCTTTTTCATGTCTTGCATGTTCATACATGCAAATAGGTAAAACAAAGAGTGCTTTCTTCCACTTAAAAAGATATTGTAACGTAAGCAGCAGAAAATTTCAATGATGGAAAGTCAATGTTATGTTAAATGAAGAAGCTGTATGAACTTGTAAATAGTATATTTATTTTACACTTTTAGTTAAGTAAATGTACACTTTTGTATTTAACATGAGGACGGAAATAAAGTTTTTCCTTTACAAACAGAAGAGTCCCTTTAATACTTCCTTTCAAACATCTCAAACATCTCTATCGAACACGAATGATAATTCATTACGTGTACAGCTGTGGTGCACGTTTTTCTCATGTTCAGTAACCCTGAAATTCCCCCTTGAAGATTCTCACGTCCACAGATCATGGTAATAAAAATAATTATTGACTGTACACACAGCATAAACAACTTCATTGGAAAATCTTGCCGTGGGTTTCCACAGTTGCCATTCACTGCTACAGTGCTTACTCATTATGGACAGGCCACCTGCGAGTCCACAGGGTACTAGGAAAACAAACCTTGATAGCCAAGCATCTGTTACCTAACACGAGTTCAAAAGGCAATAACGTGACACCGGGAAAATTCAGATTTATTCTAGGGAAAGCACTTACAAGTTCCCTGTGAATGAACACATAATGTTGAATAACTGGACAGTGTCAGTTGGTTTACAGAAACTCTATATTGCCTTCAGGTATGTTCCAGTTTATATGGAGGCATTACAGGGGCAATTTCAATTATTTCATAAAATTCAGTTCGACATTCCACACTTGTCAACTTTTCGTCAATTTTCCTGTACATGACGCTTTTAGTGACAGATCGATTGCAAATCTAAGAAGATGTCCATGTGTCACATACAAATTTACACCGATGGGCGATTAGTTTATGATTTAAAATGACCGTGTAAGACGGTTATGAAAGGCTCCAAATAGTCCTACGGATTCTCTTGTACAATGTTGATGATTTGGTGTAATACTCGGTTTGTGGTTCGTATGATTTCACATAGTAATACGTAAATGCTACCATCTGGATTTTCCATTGTTGCTCTCGTTCAATACTTAATACGTAAAAACTATATTCCATGGAAAGTGTACGCCTTTCTAGATTGTTTAGTGGAGAAAGAAGGGTGATCAAACGACTACAGAAAAGTGAACAAGATTTAAGACAATCACAAAAGGTTCACAGAAGGTTCTACGGAGGTGACTTGAATTCATGGTGAAAGGGGAGATCCTCCATATTAGGTAAAACCATTTAAAGTTTTATGCAGATGGAGTAGCTGATCACCTTCTTTTCATGTTGTCATATTTGACATCACATGCATCTAGTGACAAGAATGGCAATGTTCTGATTTTCACTCCGGTAGAAATTTCATACAAACTCTTAAAAATTCTTTCATTTTTTTTTTTAAACAAACTATAGAAGGGAACACAGTTCCTAGTTACGATACGGATGATTTATTCCCAATTGTTGTTGTCTTTAGTGCATAAATGTCTTTCACTGTTGTTGCAGGAGAGACGGAGTGTGAGAGGCAAGTGCGTGAAGTGACGAGAAACGTATCTCTTGGTACACACACTCCCGTCTGCAATGAGGCTGGCAGCTTCATGCCAGAGCAATGTTCTTCTGACTCCTGCTGGTGTGTGGACACAGTAACAGGTGTGAAGTTTCTCGGGACCCAAACGGGACCCACACAAAAGGAAAATAGACTGCAAAGGTAACCCACAACAGTACTTCTCCTTATTTAAATTTCCTCTTCGATCGTCCTGTTCGGATCTTATATATATCTTTTGTTCCAATGTAGACACTTGTGAGTGCAGTAAAGTGGTCTTTATACATTAATAGCTTGTGGAGGATACAAACAAATATTTCAAAGCTAGCACTGAGGATATATCCCACAACTTGTTTGCACGATTATTGTTATCTTTTGTGGTAATATGTTCTTTTTAGGGTGCATTTTCAATATTGACAAGTTATTTATCAAGCTGCTGTCGTAGCATAATTTTATTTTCACACACATTTTTGCATTCCACTCCGTCTCTAGTCTGCAGGTTCCCCTCATTCTTATTAAAAGAACAATGTGGTGAATTAAAATGTATGGTTGCTTGTGAGTTTGGTAAAACTCTTCCGCTATTTGATGGAAATATAAAAACTTATCTAGTCTTTTGAACAAAGTGCAGTCACATTGCACATGAAGCTATGATCTAGCCAAGTCCCTTAATAGCATCGATTGTGGACATTCATAGTCTAATTAATGAGCCGTAAGATTGCAGTATCGTTTACAAACAATAACAATATTCTATCATTGCTAGTCTGTCAGCTTTTAAACCTTTCTAGGCTTTTCCGGATTGTGTGCACTTGTGTGAAATGCATGATGTTTACACCCGCTAATGCCGCGGCGATGAAGACCGGTAATTGTCAGAGAAGCACTTGAGATTATGTATAACCATAGAAATGCAAACAAATAAGAATTGTGCGAAGACGAAAGTGAAAAATACGTACAACTACGTGGCTTCCACTTTTGTTAGGCTGTACTGAAGAAATTATCCTAACTCCTGGTAAGCACTCTAATTTGAAGACACTTGCGGAAACGCCGAGAAATCGTACTGAAAAAAATCATGCAGATTCCATTTTTCAAAAAGAACGTTATAGAAATATTCTGTAACTTTCTCACCAATATGCTGATCTTGTACCGGAGGTTTTGCTTTTGAAAGATATGTAACATGTGGTGAACTACACATAAGTATCATGTCACCAAACTAAACTATAAACAGCAGCGCAGTACTCATTAGGGAGACACGTGATTAATCATTAGCTACTTAATCATTAGCCTTACTTTCTTCGGTGGTTTGTATCGTTGACTCCTCACGCTCTCGATATATATGTCGGCAACCATAATCCTCTTTTAAAAAGAATTCCTTATGCGATAAGGGTAATAAAACGGCGATGAATGTAAAGGGTTCTGTAGGGAGAGGAATGGGGTGTTAATGGGGCAATGGCCACTGGCGCTAAACTCGCTAATGTCGCGGTCTGCTTGTTCTGTAATAGCTCCATGCATATTGACAAAGAGTTGCTACATTGACAAAGTCAGGTACTCAAATAGCACATACACATGTGTCTTTCTCACAGCTGTTACACCACGCCACCTCAAACATTGGCATCTCTTTAAACACTTACTACTTTAAATTGCCTTCTCGTACACCAGCGCCCATAGTTCACGTGGATCCCCAAGCTCTGAACGAGGTCAGCTTTACGGTGCCAATAGCCGCTGGAATTAGTCCCCAGGGTAAACTCCTCGTGTACTACACGAGTCCCGATGGAGAAGTGGTCGCAGATTCGATCAATCTCAAGATTAACCAAGCATTTGAGAACGAGGTGAGTATTCACAAAGGCAGACGTGCGGGAAACCTCCCATATTCAGACGAGTTGGCAATCACATAATGCATTTTAACATCAATATCGATAGTCCAAAATGCAGTCTCTGGACTTTAGTACTGACAGCTGGCCACCATAGAAAAAGTAATCTTCCAGTGATCTGCATTTTGTCAATGATCAGAGCCCTACGTCGAATTGCTCGAAAATTGAGAAGGGGGGGGGGGGGGAATCCCTCCTCGTGTAGACCCTAGACTGTCCAACAAAGCTAGAGTATGACAAAAAAATACAAGGATTTCCTAAAAATGATTGCTTACTCATCAGATTGAATAAAACATTACCTTCATTCCAAACCTCCGTATACAATGAAATAACTAAAATCCAGTGCGTAACAAATTAATACCAGCGCCAGCCGCTTACAGACGTGACAACAGTTACATTGTCGCAACATAAATGTCCAAGAACTTTTACAGACGAGGCTTCAAAAATTACGATATATTTGGCACAGTGAACTACTTATTAGCCTTAACTTACAAATGAGATACGTAGAAAAAATAATGATTGCGAAGAGATTGCTTAAATGTTACTTGAAAGATATAATAAATGCTGAAGATACGAGCAATTGTAGCTTAGTCTTTGCATTTATGGATCGATGATTAATGATAACCTAAGTCTAATCTCAAACAATTGGCAAACCAACCGTGCTTGATATCCCTCTCAAGCTGACTACGGAATGTACGGCATCTGCCATTAAAAGTGTGAACAAGTTATCTGGAAAATGAATGAGGAAATGATAGTTACTTCGTTGAGCGTTTAGGTGCAACACATTTTTCGAAAAGGTAAATATTATTATTGTCTGATACGAATGATAAATACAAAAATGATGACAGAGTTTTGGGGTGAGTAAGGAATAGTGATGCACGAAAAGACGATGGTGAGCGTGGACACTTGTTTGGGGTCTCCGGCTTGAAACAGAAGGAGGATGGGAGGCCAGAACTGCCAATATTAACTCATATCCAGTCATGTTTACAAAGATATATAGCTGGGGAACCTAAACATTCAATTTTTCCCCACGTTGTAGGTCAAAATGAAGTTTTTAGATCCAGAAGTCTTGCCTGGTAGTGAGACGACTTTGAAAGTGTCAGCCGAGAATGGATCCCTGTGTGGCATTAGCATCGTCGACAAGAGCGTTTACGTTCTGGGAGGCGAGAATAAAGTCACTCCCAGGAAGGTGAGAGCTCCGAGAGGTGTAGGCTAATGGCAGGATGTTATAAGTACTACTTTACTGTGGAGGAAGTTTGCCAAAGTGATGAAATGCGTGGGCGTGCAGATGCTAAGTGCAAATTACGTGCTTGTAAGACAAGGTGAAAACTAGCCTAAATATATTTCAAACTTGCTTAAATTATATCCAGGGAAAATTTCCATGGCTGAAAAAAGAAACATATGCGGTTATGATTGTTTGTTTGTCTGTAACGCTTAGCTTGTTATCACGATATCCCAAGAAGGGAAACTTTCAGTTCTCAAATTTGTTTCGTAGATGCCCTTATTAAAAGGAAGAACATTTCTGTTTTGTTGTAGTTTAAACCTCATCTGAGGTCACCAGAGAGCACAGAAAAAACAAATTTTCAACACAACATCTAGGAATGATGGATACGTTTCATACTTGATGTATGTGTCAGTTACATAAAGACAAAGCCCTGCTGCAGTGGGTCAAAGGTCATCTGAGGTCACCAGAGGGTCAACACTGAAAACATTGTTAACACAATATCTAAAGATTGCAATGATGGATCTTCCTCATACCTGACATGTGTGACGTTTGTAATATAATATCTATTTGTAATATAAAGATAGCAATATTCAAACTGAAAGCTTTGTTAACACAATAGCTCAAGGTAGGACTCAATAGAACTTTCAATAAGTACTGTCTCTAATGTGTTATATAAAGTAAATAGTTCCTTATTCTTGGTAATGGAGATCTAAAGGGTCATAGACATAAAACTCGTCTGTGATTCAATTTCTGAAGGTAGAAATCCTGGCAGGATATAATATGTGGAATGTTACTTAAGAGTAATGAATTCCGCATTATAATGTGATCTGGGTGTGGTGTATCTTATGTTTATTCTAAAACCACATTTCCTATTGTAAAGTATGTGGTTTGTGCATCTCCTAGGTATGGCGGTAGCATGTAAAAGTATGGAACAGCACTTATATCAGAAGTAATGTATTTCATTTCATTAGTGCATAAAATAATACACCTGGCTATTGCAACATCCAGTGATATTCTTCTTTCGATGCACCCAATAGGACACCAAATAGGATACCTAGTACCTTCTATAGTTTATCCTCCGCAGAATCATCTCTTTCACACGTGTCACTGTTGCAACTTCATATAACTTCTTTTGTTCACTTATTTGAACTACTTTTAATTCAGCATATTTTTTCTTAAATGTCATCATTACTGAAACCACAATTAGTCTCTGAACTATGATTCATCTC
The DNA here is from genome assembly GCA_021234535.1 of Stichopus chloronotus. NCBI lineage: Eukaryota > Metazoa > Echinodermata > Holothuroidea > Aspidochirotida > Stichopodidae > Stichopus > Stichopus chloronotus. The sequence goes on from CM037836.1 coordinate 10,495,185, forward strand.
ATTTGAGCATGGCAACAACTTTTAAATATCAATTTCAAAGCATTACCTTTCTGTTTTTTTTTTTTAAATTATGAATCTTTGTCTCTATATAGCTACTATCTGCAATTGACTTGTCTGTTCCAAGCATCTCTAACACTAGGACCTGCCCGGACAACATATACCACGATTATCTTTCCTACAGCGACTCTTTTCCAGAATTTTTCCCTGGCGTGAAATTTTTGGATTCTTCATCCGCTTTTAGCGTAAGTTCTCAGTGATCTCGAGACACATAACTTTCATTACTTTAAATTATCATGTGACAAAAGTGACTCAAAGTGTAGCTTTTGAGTATGCGACGCCCTCCGCACAGACCTGTTTGACCTAATGGCCCCATTAATACAACATCTGAGACTTGTGAATAGTTCATGAACATGTTATTGTCATTTAGAGGTCAAAAGGTATAGTTTCATGAGGTGTCTCTCTCTCTGTAACAACTGACAATTATGCAGTATGACTACTGTGCCAATGTACAGTTGCTGTCATCTCTATGTGCTGATTGCCACAACCACAATTTTCCACGCACTAATGTGAATAATGCTTTCACTCCTACTTCGTTTGCAGAGTGCCGGATTGAGAACTATCACAAACTATGATTTGTCTGTGGCTCCTTGTGTCTTTGAATTACGAGTAGGTAGGAGAGACATTCATTAATGTTTGAGAGTGCTCGGATTTATCAGTTTGGAAAATTCTTGATTGATTTCTGATGTCACATCAAAAAAGCCTCTCTCTAAAATCAGATGAGTGGATTGTATTTTATGGGAAAAATATAGAACAACAATCACCTTTGTTTTATAACGTACATTATTGAAATGTTCAAAGCGTTAAAAGAATGTGCAGGAATTGTCGATGTTCTTTTAACTTACCGGTAATGATTATTGTTTTAATTCAACAGAATCATTCAATGTAGATCTAATGTGAACAATTATACATGAATTTTGTCTCCCAAAGCTGATATTATTCTTTTATGATTTTCATTTCGCAAGAAACAACTTTGTTGTTTCCAAAAGGATACAATTTCAGTTTGCTCCTCTTCAGATCTGGCTGTCATTTATCCAGAGAATGAATATTGTAGTCACACACTGTTGCCAGTTTGTGGGCGTTGAAAATATTCCTCAAAAAATGTACTTATGATTTTCTGTCTAGTTGCCTATCTAATAAAACCAAGTGCGTGTGGGTGTTTACCTCTTTGCATAATGTACCCTTCGCAATGTTGGTTTTTAGGGCATATTTGTGTTATAAGGATGATTTTTTTAAAAGATGTATTGAATTACATTTTACTCTTTGACTGCTGATTGTGACACAGAATATATATACTAGGTTTTCCTAAACGAACAATCATGAAAAAAATGGAAGTTTAATACTGAAAGTTTCTGAACTTTATGGAATGTAAACACTTATTTACAAGAAAGTAGCTGCTAACATGATGGTTTATACCATCAGTGATGCAGAGTTTGCATGCAATGAACTCCAAATGGGCACAGCAAAAATAACTTAAAAAGGGACACATGCACTATTTCTAGCGCAAAGTACCAATGATGAGATCTTACAACAGCGCGCAATGGAAATAGACCTTCTTAGAACAGGTAGAGAGAATAGGGAAAAAATCACAATGGGCAAAAATGAATCACCAATTATTCACGTGAGTGAGATATTGTTTTCAAGAGCACAATGGCAAACAGAGTAGGTATTGCGGTTTCTCACTGTCTTTCCTGCTCCCTATTTCAGACCTTAAGGAATCTTCCAGGATTTGTGATCAAATGTGCCTGGCATACAAGTTTATCTTACAGAAATGCTTTTGAACAGTACGATTTAGAGGGAAATATACCTAAATGTAGACTATAGTGATATAGAAATGCTCCTGTTCTAAGTGGAGGTACGTCTATGAATAATAAGTTAAGTTAGGACGCACTTTAAGTGTTACTGAAACATTTGCTTATCAATTGCTAGCAGTCTTTTCCCTGCTACATGGATTATCATAACCCTCTGAAATGTTTCTTTTCATAGTTCCATATTTTATTCAGAGCTCCCTCATTATTTCATTAGCCATCTGACCATATGGTTGGGTTTCATTTATGTTCTGCTATAGCAACCTTGAGAGTCATACCTCTGGAAAAGAAAGATTTGTTTGCTGTCAGTCCTAGGTTTCAACATTCTTTTAAATTTCAAATTATGTAGTTTATGTATTGAACCAAACTAAGATCATGTAATCAGATTCCCTCTTACCTTATTCACGTCTTTTTTTCCCCACCCTATTAATACAGATGTGATTTCTAATAAGTTCTATGGTTCTATAGATTGTTACATGTAGTATTCCAATGCCCACCCCTTCCCCTCCCAGTGTAGGCCTCTGCAGCCTCTGCAGTGTAGGTGCTTTTCAATCCTATTATGTGAGTCTGAATAAGTCTTGATGAGTGCGTGTCTGTCTTCCAGCGACTTTACTCGTGAACCCCGACTTGACGGGTCGCTCTGGCAAGGCTAAAGAAGAAAAAATTAGGAGTTACTTTCCAGAGACTTGGCTTTGGTCTTTAACACCTGTCAGGTAAGGGTGCACGAAGCTTGTTTCAACAGCCAATCCGAACACTTAGGCAGCATATTTAATACATTTTTACTCACACTGTAATAAGCTTTTATATGCTTGTGTGTTATATCACGTTGTAAAGCACAAAAGGTTAAAAAGCTATACCAGCTACAAAAGTATAGAGTATGTCTACTTCTTTAGTTTCTTTTTTGGGGTTGTTTTGGTTGTATTTTTAATTACGGTACTTGCAGAAGAGAGGCAGGGAATCAATGCGATGGTAATTGCGTGTGTGTGAATATGTGACGCCGTGGATTGCGAACACGATATTTCAAGAGAAGAAAGGTGGTCAAAGTTGGTGTGTTGGTAGCCCATTGTCAGGAGACGATCCCTGTTGTTCTTCATTTGAGGTCAAAGGTCTTTTGAGGTCTCCATAAAGTAAAATATGAATGCCTATAACGGGAGATATCTCAGGAACCAAATGTTGCTAGAACTTCAAACTCTTATCAATAGTAGCTCTTGATAAACAGATCATGTCTGGCATGTTGTGTGGAGGTCAAATATCATGTGGGATCAATAGAGGACGTAGTTTGAAAACGTTGTAAACACAATATCTCAAGAAGGGAAGGGTGCTTGTACTTCAAAGAAGGTGTGTTAATAGCACATCGTGAGTAGATCCTATCGATTTTCATGGAAGTATGAGGTGATTTGACGTCACCAGAGGTGATAATATGAATACCTATGGAGGAAGGTATCCCAGCAACTGAATGAAACTAGCACTTCAGACTGTCAAAATTGGTAGCAATTGATCCATAGCAGATATGTGTTATTATCTCATCGCCCTTTAGGGGCTAGATGAGATATTGTAGTCACTTGGCTAGTGGAGCTGTATATTGTACTCTGCACCCATACTGTACGAGAACGGTTGCCATAGAAACGCTTGGAGTGGATGAGTAGTGACACCACATGGTAGAGTGACCATGGGTACAGGAGGGTCCTGGTGGGTGGCATAAATGAAAACTCGTCCGTCCAATGCGTGTGCGTGTGTGTGTGCGTGAGTCCGGACCTGTCCAAATTGTGGTTTTTCCAGAATAGTTTGAAAAGCATATGAGTGATTAAGTTCAAACTTGGTAAGGTTGTGCATGATGCCAATATGTCGAAGATGTATTAGTTGTATGGTAAATTAAGTCAAATTTGCTGATTTTTGAGAAAAAAAAAACCACTTTCGCCCCAAAATTGCTATTTCCAGCATATCTTGAGAAGTATTTGAGAATTTAATGCGAAATTTTGCAAAAACTTACCTGAGAATGAAATATTCAAGGTATATCACTTTTGTAGTAAAGAGAGTGAAATTTCTGACTTTTTAGAAAAAAGCCAATTTTACTCCAAAATTTGTATTTCCAGCATATCTTGAGAACCATTAAACCAATTAACTTAATTTTTTGTAAGTACTTACCTGGGAACACATTGTTCAACATAATATTACTGCAGTAATCATAAATCCAGGGAATTTTGCCCCAAAAGTTGTATTTCCAGCATATCTTGAGAACTATTAGACCAATTAAGTTAAAGTTTTGTAAGGACCTACCTGAAAACACATTGTTCAACATTTTATTACTGTAATGGTGAATCCAGTGAAATTTGCTGATTTTTTAGGAAAAAAACCAATTTTGCCCCCAAATTTGGATTTCCACCATATCTTGAGAAGTATTATACCAATTAATTTAAGGCTTTGTAAGGGCTTTCCTTAGAACACATACTGTTAAACATACTGTAATATTACTGTGAAGGTAAATCCAGTGAGATTTGCTGATTTGTTAGGAAAAAAGCCAATTTTGTCCCAAAATTTAGATTTCCATCTTATCCTGAGAGCTAATTAAGCATCATACGCAAAATTTTGCAGGGCCGTTTCTATGAACACAATAATGAAGGAACAGTATATCACTTGTATAGTAAACTGGTGAAATTGTATGATTGCTTGGTTAAAAACTTAGAGCCTTCATCTGGGTCAATAGACACCACCTTTTTAACTTTAGCCAAAACATCTTTCGCAGAATTGGCCCCTGCGGATGATGTCTTTGATGAGAACATAATTTTTAGCTCAAGCAATTTTAACAGAACCAGGTCCTGCACAGTTAAATAGGAGACTAATGGGCAATAACCATTAGAGGGATGCTCTTATATCCTGCCCCTAACTCTACGCACTAAGCCTAACCTACATGGAATAACCTAATGTTATAATTGTGTTATGTAGCGTAATATGCACCGACACTTTTTATAACCTTAAGTTTGCTACCTAACAGTAGATATCAGTATTGAGATGTTTGGCTCTGCTTACCACCATTTTAGGCTTGAAGAATATTTGCCACTCAGTTACAACTAGTTCCCCGAACTAGGTCTCTGTAAGATGTGGGTGGAGTAAACTATTACAAATCCCTATGTGCATACCCTGTATTGAAATCAATGCATTTTGGCGATGAGATACGCAACTTCGTGGATTGCCCTATTGTTTCAATTGCCCCTCGGAGTCTAAGAAAATCATCTGTTACTATTTTCATACTTAGTCAAATGTTAAAGTTATAGACATATCTTGGATATCTCAGAGATTTGTATTTGATTTGTATTTATCATCAAAAGACAACATTGACGGACCTACTTCTAGATAAAAATTGTACAATACTTTGGAAGAGTCAATTGTCACATCTTGGCATGACTGACATGTAACAGGATGGACCATTCACCCCACCCTTGCCAAAAGGCAGATGTTCAATGGCAGAACAATGTTGCTAAATAGAATTTGATCTTAGTTTCAGTTATGAAACTGTTAAAAACCTGTTTTGTTCCTCTCGAAACAATTACTCAATGTCACTTCACATAGCTATTTAGATATATCAGCAACTTATGTGCCAGGGACTCCCTGTCGAGACTAACGAAGTACTTTGTTTAAGTCACCTTTTCCTAAAGGAAGAAGTGCTGTTAAGCAGGGAAATATTTTGCAGGTTGCTTTCATGGAATTTCAACCATTGTCATGAACTTTCTACCTAGCTAGGTTGAAGAAGCTCATTGTGTTGTTTGGTGAAATTCGCTTAGTTTTTCCTGGCCGGTCAAGTTTCCTTTACATACTTATGACAAATGTTCAAAATGAGAGGATCCTAATGTTTCATATAAGAAGGGACATTAATGAGTGGGCAATTGACAACTTAATTTTGTTTTTGAAAATTCGTGAACAGACATTTAATATTAGTATTATATCATTATATATTCTTATGCAAACATCCAGTAAAATTATGTGTCAAAGCTGAAAATTGTGCTTTTCTTTTCTCCTCACTCTTTCAACGCTGTGGATGTTCTGTTAAAGGAAGAAGAGCGATATCTATAGAAAGAGGTTAGAGGAGGATGTGAATGTCAAGGCAACGGTCGCGTCATAAGTCTTAAATATAACCCATTACGCTACGAGAGGGCATTTGGTCGGTGGGTGTTCGAATAATCACACAATTTATGTAATCCAGTCTACTCATTGACAGTTATAACTATCTTGAAGATTTAACACAGGAGGCTCACAAATGCAGGATACAGAACATTTGCATGCTTATTATGTTAACCAGTAGAATTATATCGAAGATAAAAGTATGTTCGGCATGGGTTGCTTCCAAGGATCCAGGGCACGTGTAAAGTTTCTGCAGTGTCTGAAACCCAGCAAACTAGTCTGGCAAAATATCTAAGTGGGATACGTTTTCAAATAATTTACATTCGTGCCATCTGAAAATTTATCTTTTCGGTTTTCACGACATCTTAACCTATGCAATCACGTTTGTGTGTATATGTGTGTGTATGCGTGACTGTAAGCGCATCTTGCTTGCGTACACAATACTTTGAGAAGTGAATCTTTGACAAATGTAATATTTACCATGTAACTGTATAGTACTGAGTATTCCTGAAATGCCCACTGGTTTTAGTGGGATCAAAGTTGGCAGAGAACGACTCCCCCCCCCCCCCCCCACAAAAAATATGGGTTTTTCACATTCCACACGTACACGGAAGCAACACTTTTTCATATGCACATTCTTGAAACACCTCATATTGGCAATTTCTGAAATTATGAAGAGTAAAAGTAAATCTATGAAAATGCTTATACACATCAAATGCTTCGAGTTGCTGCAAGAATCATAAATTATGCATTTTCTTTCATATTTTCTTGTAGCATTTGGCATGTATTGAATGGGATGAAAATGTTTTTAGATCCACACTTTTTTCGTTGGGTATTGTAGTCACAGTGATTACTTACAGGTTTTAAATAGAGACTCTCACTTGTGCTGCCATTAGTGTAGCTACAGTAGATTTGTTTTCTTACTGAGCCTGGGACATGGCTAAAGGAACATCAACAATTGCGATATAGTGTGATACGTAAAAACCGTATACCCCATATACTGTTGTACTGGCGCACAAAAAAAAATACATTAAGGTTGAACTGAATGTTGTTTGACAACAATCTAAGAGGAGCGCCAGCATTGTCTGGAGCGGAGCGTACCAGAAAAAATACATAAAATATCCCTAGATTGCTGGAAGTCGTACGTTCCAGGCTCATCAAGTATCAACGTGTGTCAAATTGTGAAAACGTTGTAAAACATGATATCTAACGAAGGAAAGCTTGGATAAAAATGACGAATCTCATTGAGTACACGAACAATTTGGTCTTTCATAGATTTCATAGAGACCATCAAGGGTTAAATTATGGAAAACTTGTAGACATGATCTCAGCAACGCTTGTACAGATCTCATATTGATATAAAATATAGGTCACCTTCGACACTATGCTGTAATGTAATAGTCAGAAAACATTGCTCATAATCAGATCATCGAAATCACAATGCATTTGTGCATTCTAGATAAGAATGGTTATTATTACATGCACACTGTAATTAAATGTTAGGAAAAGAGTCACCTACACTGAATAAATTTTCAATTAAGATTAAGAATTACTACACTCTGTAATAACCCTGAAAATGCTTACATTTTTCTCTTTTCAGTAATATATTAAGGAGCCCAGAACCAAGTGCCAATATGCAACCATCATAAATTGAACCAAGTGGTTAATAAGGAGGGAGGTTGATGGGGATGGGAACGTGTTAGGACTACCTGTGATTTTTTTTTACCCATCCCTCTGTGGCTATAAGCAAATGAATGATTGAGATTGGTCCTAATTGCATTCGTTTATGGTGACATTGTCACATATGGAGAAATATTCTCCTAACATATCTTAGGCCTAAAGTTGCACAATATCTAAACATTCTCAGGCATTTGGATCCAAATTTATTAAAAAATCTTAGACTCTGCCTAACAAAACCGAAAGTGGCATTGCAAGCAAACTTTCAATTGAAATGACCCGAAAAGGGAGATGAATGAAATATCCCAAGTGTTCAGAGAATCTACTCATTTTTTCACTACAATAACCAACTGTTATGATTTCACAGTGGGTCACTCAGGAAAGGTTTTGTTGCATTAAACCCTGAAAAACCCTAGTAAGCAAGCGATGCGCCGTTTCTTTTGCGATGCTGAATGTCACCGTTGTTATTCTGGGGAACTACTAACTTCCAAACAATATAAAGTCAGGACGTGTCTTACATTCTCATCTTCGCTGGCTTTAAAGAGGCTTCTGTAAGATTCTGAGCTCAGAAATAGATGAACGAGTTTATTCAATAGGTAATTGAAAAAATTGTAGATATTGTATTTGCATCTGTATTGCATTTGTTGAGTGACAGTTTGAACGAACTTTTCATATAAACGATCAATATCAGGCAGGTGAATCGCACTTGGTCTTAAAAGTGAAAACTGTATGCCTTGAATGATTCTCCTCACAATGATATGAATGAAAAATGAAACTTAATTGGGACAACTTGAATGGAAATGTCTTACCATTTTAGTCCAGATTCCGTTTATGTGAAAGTGATATCACTATAGGTTAGACTAAACAATGAAGGTAAGTTTTGTCTCTTTCTTTGCCGGGGAAAAGATACATTTTTATGAAGGTGAGAATGCTACGATACTGAGGTGAACTATTAATCTGCTAATTTCGACAAAGCAGCGTAACAAACATGTTGCAAAGATTCAATGGATAATTACTTTAAGTTTACTTAAAGGGAAATAAGATATTTGTATTACAGAAAACATTCATATAATAAACCTAATGTTTGTAGACATAGAATAACAGATCATTCAAAATAAGAAAGGATAGTGACTTTCGTTTTAAGAATGAAGTATATCACAGTAGAAATTCAGTTATTTGTTGCTCAAAAATGATTTCTTCACCAAAACTTTACAAAATTCAAATGATGCATCTTCTATTACTCGTCAATTTTCAACTACTCGTGAAATATATAATTGTGCGGGAGATGAACAGATCTTCAGATGTTACAGATGTTTATTGATGACACTGAATGGTTTAACAATAGTAACAGTTATTTTTGTATACGAACTTGGCGTATTCCCTTTACAATTTGTAACACATTCTGTTGCTATTAATAGCAAAGATTCTTAACATTCTTACGCATGACATGCATGATAAAAGTATTCCTGCATAGGACCCTTACCTTTTCATCCTCTGCTTGATTACACATTACTACTTCAGGGACTTCAGGGTAAAATAAGACACACTGCAGCTTTAACATCTAACAAAGTCATTTGAGGAGGTCTGTAGTCAGTACAGCATTTGCTAATTCATTATTTCTGCATTGTGGGCCGAGTGAATGCCAAACACTGGAGGGTACAAATCAGGTGACAAGTTTGACATCTGATCGTACCCCATAGCCCTTAAAATGTTATGAGATATATACGTAGAAAGTTTAGGGACAGACGCTGCATGGAAATATTTCAAACAATATTTCAGTGTAGAAAATTCAATCAGATATTTATTAAAAGCAAGAACATTGGAAGAAAACCTTACAATAGATCATAGCTGGTAAGCTTTTCTACTAGAGACTTGGTGAACATACTTGCACACTTACGTGGCGTAATTCATGGCAACGTATGAACTTGGGTAAAGGCTTGTACAGTTTGGCACCATCATATAGGGATAACTACCTTATATATACCCCTTTTGTTTTGTTTCGGTGTGTCATGAAACAGTTTGACCAATGTCGAGCTCGGTAAAATTAATTCTTTCAGAGATGGAGAAGTTGAGGTTCCATTGACGGTTCCACACACCATCACTGACTGGATCGCCAATGGACTTTGCACCAACCTCGATAAAGGAGTGGGTGTATCCCCACCCGTAGTACTAAGAGCATTCCAGCCCTTTTTCCTCTCCATGTCCTTGCCGTACTCCATCATCCGTGAGGAGAAAACTCCCATCAAGGTTTCAGTGTTTAATTATTTGGAGCAGTGTCTAGTGGTAAGTAAAGTTAAATCGTAAACTTGTTGTAAGTAGGTAGAGTTTCCACATCTTATAAAAAATGTCATTCAGCCCTGGCGAATGACAAGTCCTCCATAAATACTGCAGGAACGTTTTAGCAATCGTGGAGTTTCGGGCAGCCATATCATTCACTTCATAAATTTAAAAAGTCTTTCAAGAGGAAAATGCAGGACCAAACATCGTAAATGCAGGAAACTACGGGAGACCTTCTTCAGTTGTCCCAAAAGTTCAGGCTCTAACAGTATTTATGCATGAACTTCCGAAAACCTACCTACAGGATTCCTTGCCTTTTTTCTGCAAGATTGTTGAAGAACTTTTTTGCTCACCGGCGGGGGGGGGTTCGGTCTCAAGTGATAGTCCCAGCCTCAATCATTTCTAATGTAATATAATGTCTATAATTTCAGAACTTATGTACTTTTTGTTACAATCTAACGTTGCTCTGGGGCCAAAGACACTGAATAGGCTAGCCAAAGCCTGATGTGAACTTTAAGAATATCTAAAGAACATGTATTGAAATTCGACACACATGCACTGTAACATAGCATAAACAAGTTAAATGTGCAAACCTGTACTGTTTATTGTATTAATGACATCATTTTTGGTAATGCAACTAAAATGAGATACAATGAATTTCCACGTCAGTATAGTTGTTTCTTGGCCAACCATCTGAAATTACTCTCCTTACTATATCTCTTGTAGTAAACTTTTGCTAATCATTCATATTGAATGGTAAAACAGGGAACATATATGGGACAAGATACACCCCTTTGATATACAGATAGGAGCAGCACACAGTCTTTTGTATCGCTTTCGGCAATTCTACAAGGGTTAAAAGTGCAAGAAAGTAAACATAATAGGTACTTGCCGTCTGCTGCAGGTTGAAGAAAGTTTAGGAGGTGTCCCAACTGCCACAAAATTGCCAGCCTATTTTTGGTTTCTTTTTTCTTAAACAAACGTCTAATCTTTTTTGAAAAAAGATGGACATCTCCTTCTTCAGCTTCGTTCATGTCTCCATTTAATAACAGTACCCAGTTCTTATACACCAGTGTTTCTTGACTCGGAGGAGAAAACCTAGTCGTTATGATCATGATTGATGATCCAGTGGTTCTGCCTTGAACCTTGGAAATCTACTTGGCATGGAAGCCACCCATGCTGAACCTTCTTATAGCTTCGAAGGCACTGTTTTACTTAATCCTTGCCTATGGGGCGGTGTAAGCATGTGTTAATAACGGGTACTAGGACACTAACTAGAAACTGATGTATCACACAGACGCGAAAATACTACTTACATAAATTGAAACTTTCATCACCGTACACAGGAAAAAAATCTAATGCAATTCGAATCGTTAAAGCTTTCACTTCTGTCTCCTTCCAAATAACAGCTCTCTGATTGAAAAAAGAGTGTTTGACAGTGCTCAGATCGAAAAGTCTGAAGAATCGAATTGGTCGTCTAGTAACGACAACATTAAAGTTATCCAAAGTCATTCTCTAAGTGAGGAAGTAGATAAATGCAATCAATATTTTCACGAATAAATTGACAAAAGTCATCAAGTTTGGACTGCAAACTCTATGCTGTTTGTTCTAATGTTTTCTTTCTCTATAAGGGATTTTGTAAATTTGTGTGATAAAGAACACCCTTTCTTCCTTTTAGGTAAGGAAAGTGTTTGAAAAGTGATTTCTATCAGCGAGGTCAAATTCACAAGTGGATTGTAATGGAAATGTAAAGTATATGAATGGCCCATGTCTCACGTAATACATTACAGATTACATTCACGTATCACTTCCCTTCAGTGAAGTAGATTACTTGTTTAATTTGCTGCAAATAAAATAATTATATCCATAATCCTTTAATTGAGGTTTCTATCTAACTTTGCTTATTTTGAACCTAGCAGTGGTGAATTAATGTTTATATTCCATGGTAGTGCAACATTACACGTTCAACGATAACACAGTATGTTCTTCGGAAAGTTTCATAGTCCGAATGATATGAATTGATCATATGAATAACAGGTTTGTTTCTGGTTCATCGGAGACAGAGATGTGTTGCTTTTAGTGAATTAGAATGCCACTCTCAGTTTTCTTGCCCAAATATAGGTATAATTGGATTCGACCTTCCAGTAGTAGGTATACCTGCAATCAGTGGGCAAGATAGCATCTTACACTACAGTATTTGGTGTTGCATGTAAGAGAAACATAAACAAGATTTCATCGCAAATAATGCTTACAATAGATTTGCCGTTTCCTTCACTTAAGGTGCGAGTCACCCTGGAAGAAAATGAAGGCTTCACCCTCAGTGAACCGAACGAGTATACGGTAGTAGTACGAGCAGGAGAGGCTACCACTGTGACGTACAAAATTGCAGCTTTTGTTTTAGGGTCAATTCCCCTCCAAGGTAAGTTTCCAAAAAGCATCTCAGAAGTGTAGTGAAGTCAACCACACGTAGGTTCAAAATGCCTAGTCGATACTGTCACGTGTGCAGACTTTGCCGATTGCATAAAACAAAATTTTGGTTTCGGTGCTATGAAAATGCGATCTTGCCTTACATGCCTTTGCTAGCTATTGTGAGTTTTATGAGTCATGCATTTATTCCTCAACACCATTCGAGTTATGTCCTATTAGAGGAGAAATAAGACCATAACAGTGCACCATTGCGAAATTTTGTGCAATATATTCAGCCAGTGGCATAACCGGACATTTTATGTGGGTTGAATTTGTTGAACCAAATAGTAATAACACTGTTTTAGTTGTGTATCCAAGACTGCAATACTGGCGGCAGAATTTTACTTCTCTTTAGTTCATTTTTATGAGGAAATGTCAAAATTGATCAAGACGTTGGTATTACATTGTCAGGTAACACATACGAAAGTGCATGTCATGTAGATTTGTAATGATCATGTTATATCTGTTGTTTAAGTACTACAAGTCATACACATCTGTAATACATTGTTACATTTTATATGATAGTAAAAGTCGTATTCTGAGATAAGTGGGGCTTTTCTACATAGTTTATGTTATTAATTTGATCTGCAATTGCCATATTGCATATGCTGCTACAAGTGGAAGAGATTACTTGTTTACATTGTCACATCATCTATGTTTTACAAGTCACAAAAATCTGCACTGAAATAACATTAAAGGTAAGAATTCATAACGATCTGTGTATGCAATGCTGTATACAGTGTTACAAACCACAGAGATCTGTGCATTTTTGTTTTAAAAAGTCATAACAGTTGAAGCACCATATAGATGTGTAATTGTCTCATTATGTAGATGGTTTATGTGGGGGCCTTGAAAACCTGACGAGTACTTAATTTTTGGTCAATTATTTTAAAAGCCTTGAAGGTGCTTAAATTTTGTTTCTTTGCATCGAAGACATTGAAAAGTGCTTCAGTTTGTGTGATTTCAACTAGACCTACACATGTTTGGTTTCGACGAAATCGTAACCTTTGTAATCACGAGACGGTGTGTATGTTCGCGTGTATGTGTCTTTGTAACGCCTACTAAACACGATATATCAAAACGGGACGCTTGGACAGATATCATATTTAGTACATAGGTGTACCACAATGAGTATCCTATCGTTTTTGGTGCATGTGAAAGGTCATTTGAGGTCAACAGGTGAAGTTGGGAAAATGTTGTAAACACAATATCTCAAGAAAAGAAGCGTTGACAGGTGTCATATTTAGTACATAGATGTACCACATTGATAACAGGACCCCTATTATTTGTGCTTGAGGTCAAAGGTAATTTAAGGTAACAAGGGGTGAAATTCTTAAACCTTTGTAAACACGACATCTCAAAAATGGAGCTTTGATAAATGTCATATGTAGTATGTTGGTGTTCCACATTGATTATAAGAACCTTACTGACTTTGTTTGAGGTCAATGGTCATTTAAGGTCGAATGGGGTCAAACTGTGAAAACCTTGAAAATACAACATCTCAAGAAGTGAAGCTTTGATTAATTTCATATGAGGTATGTTGGTGAGCCACATTAATTGCAACATCCCTAAGGAGTTCGGTGGAGGCCAAATGTCATATGAGGTCAACAGGAGTCAAAATAGAGAAAGCTTGTAAACACGATATCTCAAGAAAGGAAGCTAGGACAGGCTTCCTATTTAGTACATAGGTGTACCATATAAAGTACAAGATCCTTCTTATTTTTTTTTGAGGTCAAAGGTCAAAAAATGAAGTTGGACTAATGTCATATGTGGTATGTTGGTGTGCCACATTAAGTGCAACTTCCCTAAGGAGTTTGGTGGAGGTCAAATGTCATTTGAGGTCAACAGAGGTCAAAAAGTGAAAAGTTGGTAAACATATCTCAAGAAAGGAAGTTAGGACAGGTTTCATATTAATGCATAGGTGTACTATATAAAGTACAAGATCCTTATTACTGTTTTTGTTTGAAGTCAAAGGTCATTTGTGGTCAAGAGTGGTCAATTGTGGAAACCTTTTAAACCCTATATCTCAAAAACGGAATCTTGGGCAAATCTCATATGTGGTTTGTTGGTGTACCTCATTGATTTCAAGATCTCTTTTGACTATGGTAGAGTTTAAAGGTCATTTTGAGGTGAACGGGGTCAAATTGTGAAAAGGTTGTAAATCATGATTACTCACGAAGGGAAACTTAAGCAGATCTCTCATTAAGAAGGTAGGTGTATCTCATGAGATATTTAAGAATTCCATTGTCTTTGTTGAAGGACAAAATGTCATTTGAGGTCAACAGGTTCACATTATGAAATTCTTGCAAACGTCATATCTTAAGAAGGGAAGCTTTGGCGTGTCATATGCAGTCTGTTGTTGTATTTCATTGAGTGCAATGACCATTTGGCCTTGAATGGAGGTCCATGGTCATTCGATGTCAGCCCGGATGAAATTATGAAATTCTTGTAGATATGATCATGATATTTCATATAAGGCATAGGTCGGCTTTGACACATGACTAAAGCTATACTGTCAGATTCAGAACAAAATGCTCATAATTTTCATCATCGAATCATCGATCATCGAAACCACAATGCATTTGTGCATTCTGTCTACTTTACACATTGTATTACTTACTCTACTTTTTAACTTATACATTATCTGCAAAATTAGTTTCGTCCAGGACCATTTTTCTTCCATGTCAAACTCGAGGACTCTGTGGTAATAATTCTCGAAGATACTTTCCAGCATTGAAAGTGGTTTGTTCTACCTTAAAATTCAATTGTTATCGTTAGAAAGTGGACCGACAGTGCATATATGTTGTCAGAAGTCAAATCAATCTCCTGTTTATTTTCATACAATGTGTATTGTTACAAATCATAAATAAGAGCTTTCTCCAACAAAGGCAGTGGTCATTGTTACAGTTTTTGCTGGTATTTATATACAGTCTCTGCTGAGTCCATCAGTGACGACGAATTCCTGTGCGGTAGCGAAAATGCTGCAGGACCGGCTGGTTCGTCTGATGCTGTTCGGCGCGACCTCAAAGTAAAACCGGAGGGAGAACCAGAAACAACCACTGAGAGTGCGTACTTCTGCCTGAAAGAAAATGAGACCTACAGCGAACACGTTTCCCTCAAAATACCTCCTCAGCATGTCAATGGATCTGCTGTTGGTGAAATTTCCGTCATAGGTTAGTCTCAGAATACGTCAAGGGAAGTTATTCACCTGTCAGGTGATTAACTGTTGATACCTGCGCATGCGTTTGTCAGTGTGATCATACTGGTCTTTACTTTATTAATTGTTGCCTTATGGGCAACACAACCCCACCTTTTTTCTAAACTGGGGGATCATGTTTTGACCGGAGAGATTTGTTACTATATTCCACTATGTAATGCATACACACGCACTATCTTTGAACAGTGCAACATTAGTCAGTGTGACTCTCTCGTTCCATAAAACAGGTCAAGATGTGGCTGTAAAACAGTATGGTGTTCCTGGTTCAACGATTCCATTTGGTTCCTGCAGAATGCAAAGAAGCAGCGATAATATTCAATGCAATTTGCATTTGTGTGAGAATATAGCTGCCATTTTGATTTCAGGTAAAAATAGCTACATGTGACATTACTCTTGCAGGTGATCTGGTCGGAAATACTCTAGGCAACGTGGAGAGTATGCTTCGAATGCCGTATGGATGCGGTGAGCAAAACTTGCTCAGTATGGTGCCTAACATCGTTGCCCTGCAGTACCTCGAATCGGTCGGTGAGGCAACCTCCGAAATCACCGCAGAGGCCAAGAAGTACATCTTGATTGGTTACCAGAGGGAGCTAAATTATCGTCGTTCTGACAATTCCTATGCAGCTTTTGGCAATAGCAACCCTAGTGGAAGTACGTTTCTGACTGCCTTTGTGGTCAGGACTTATGCTCATGCCCAGATGTTTGTGGATGTAGATGAAGAGGACCTGTACGTGACCATACAGTGGCTCCGTAGTATCCAGAATGAAGATGGTTCTTTCAGGAGTGTTGGTAATCTGGCACACAAGGGCATGAAGGCATGTACTGTTAGCTCTGTTGGGACCTAGCTTTCCTAAATCATATTTAGGGAATAAATGTCTTTGAATCGTGCAAAACCAATTTGTTCCTCGGGTTTATATTAGATATGAAGACGTGATGTCGCGTATGTCATGAAAACTGAATTGTACCCACTTAAATTGTGTGGTTAAGTTATGGCAGTTTTAACATATGATGGTCATCTTTGATATTTTCAGTACGGTCTGATGTGAATGTTGTCAATTTCAGCAGAAATTTGTGGCATTTTGGACCACCTTTCATAGTTGTATTTTTGACAGAACTTTCTTACATTTTTAGCTGTTTTTTTTTTTCTTTTTTCCAGTTTGGTAGTTGTTAAAAATAGGGCTTAACATGGCCCGGCTTATTACGTTAATACTTGTTAACATTCAGGAAGACAACAGTGGAGTACCTGGGACATTTTCCAGGGGGGAGGGGCAAAGGTGAAAAATTTCCTCAAAACATCTTAATTTCAATAAAACCCAAGGATCATTGTTATATCATTCACATGTAACACTGTAAAGTAAAGCACGACTGTGTGCAAACACTATTAGACAGGAACTATATGACTTGATTCTGACGTGTAAAAACAAAAAGTAACTTGTGACTTGACTTGACTTCGTTGAAAAATTTGACTTGTGACTTACATTAAGAGACTTATGATTTTGGTAAAGAGTGACATGTCATTTACTCGGCTACATATTCAGCATATAACTGTTGTAAAAGAACTGACACACTTACTAGATTCTGTCCTGTTTACTACCTGTTATCACTCCCATTTGTCACTGTCATTACCCTGAGTGAGTTCTCGCTCCTCGAAAAAGACAATTAAACCGTCTGCATTTTTTAACTAGACTAACATGGTTATAATATGATGAGATACCGAACCAGGTCACTTAAAATTTGTTTCGATCGGGTAAATAAACTCATTTAGCCACAAGGACACAAGTAACATCAACCAAGTAAGAAAAAGAGAAGGAAATGTTACACAAAGAGTACGTTAAATTTACATGTTATGCAATATAACTTGACAACACAAATAATTTTGACATAGAATGCAATGTGATCACTATTTTGTCCTGGTTACACGTACTAGAGTATATGTCTGCGATGACAGATAGTGTGATATCAGTACTTCCATCAGCGTAGGAACAAAACATATATTTGAAAAATTATTCCCAAATTACCCCCCCCCCCCTTTTTACATCCCCTTCACCACTTGCTTTTTAGCTCATACCACATGCTGGTGTGAGCCTATGCGATCATGCCGCGTCACTCTATCCTTCTATCTATCTATCTATCTATCTATCTATCTATCTATCTATCTATCTATCTATCTATCTATCTATCTATCTATCTATCTATCTATCTGTCTGTCTGTCTGTCTGTCTATCTATCTATCTATCTGTCTATCTATCTAACTATCTATCCATCTATCTATTTATTTATTTATCTATCTATCTACCCATCCACCCATCCATCCATCCATTCATCTATCTATCTATCTATCTATCTATCTATCTATCTATCTATCTATCTATCTATCTATCTATCTATCTATCTATCTATCTATCTATCTATCTATCTATCTATCTATCTATCTATCTGTCCACAATTGTTAAAAAGCCTCTCCTAATACATGCTTTCATGGATTTGTTTGAAGCTTGGACCATTCGGGGTGCTCAGGAATCTTGGACCAAGGGGGCCCTTTGTGCGCCCTAATGTGGGCCTTTTGGCCCATTTTATGAAATTCTTCAAAATGATCATCATACAGATTCCCTTGTACAATGTTGATGGTTTGTCATAATGATACTCCATTAGCTGTGCCGTCAGGGTGTTCAGGAATTTTGGGTCCAAGGTTCCATGTAGACTCTTTGGCCCATTTTATGAAATTCTGCAAAATGTTTCTCCTGCTACAGATTCTCTTGTACCATGTTGATGGTTTGCCATAACGATACTCTGTCAGTGTTACCTATACGACATTTAGTGATTTGAGGTTCCCTAGGATTTCACATTACCTACAGAAACTTGGTTCAAGGTATGACCATCTGCACCATTAGTACTCTAGTAATTACTTCCAATAATTTAGGTGTAAAATGCATGTTGATCACTTTGTCTAGTGTATGTGCCAACCTTATGAGCTTTTCACACTGGTCAAAATGAACGAAAGTTTTATTCCCAAATCTTTTCTCTTTACAGGGTGGCGTGAATAACGACGTTACACTCGCTGCATATATGGTGGCAACGTTCTTGGAGGCTGGCTACGATTCTCAGGTATTTCGCTTGCAGCTTGTCTGTTTGTGCTGTGTTAAAAAATGTTGGAATTGATTCCACTGAGGCGAAATCTAATCACTTGCGGAAGGAAATGAAACTCAAAATGATATCAATATGTTCAGTTTTATGTTATGTTTGCAGAGACTTTAGTGATTTGAAATATCACTCTTCACCTTCTCTTAATAATTATGTGAAACAAATGGTTGGACCAGGGCAATATTGCCAACCGCAAGTGTAAAAATTTCAACAGATATTTTCCGAGTGTCTTCTAAGTGATTTGATATCATTGGAAAAAAAATAATTTCTACCCTGAAAGGACCTGCGTGATTTGATTTTTAAGTGTAAAGAGCCTGTATTTGTAGTCTAATGACAGCCAGATGTTTTTGTCACACCCATTATAGCTGTGTTACTAGTAGTATTGCATTTCTTCTTGGTGTAGTGTGATAGATATCACACAATGAATTAGGTGTTAGAGCAGTCGTTTCACACATATGCAAAAGTGCTCCAGAGGACTGGCAAATACTTCTCATACATTTAAAACGCTAAAACAGGCTCGCATTCTTTTTGGCCGAAAAATAAAAACTTGCCTTAATTTTCAAATGACATGTACGGACCGTCATGAATGACCAGAACGTGAAAGTGCTACTAAGAAACTAAATCAGTAATCTTTCAACAGTGATAAAAAGTTCAATTAGTTTTCTTTTTCATTAGCGAAACGTGCTGCATATGTTGTTTTCCACCTTAGTACTAACTCTATGGGAAATGTAATTATGGAAAAAGCCTTTTTTTTTCATCGAACAGCACATCTTGCTACACGTATTATTTTCATGTCATAGAGACATTTACTTTTCTGTGACATTTCATGTCTGAAGTCATACGTTATTATGATGTTTTTAAATTTAGGTATTTTCATGTAAAGACGACTTGGGTATGGATAAATCATTGATAACTTGGAATATAGAGTACAATGATAAAGATGTCATCTGGAATATAAATAAGAAATTTCGACTTCAAAAAGATAAGTGTCTTAATTCTGTTAAAACCCCTTGATGCAAGAGTTAATACGTTACTTCAAGGAAACTGTTTGTGCTCTCCGTTTGGAGACAAATGGTTGTATCCGTGCATGGTCACGACAAATCTCAACAATCTGTCACCTTTTTTCAGGACGAGACAGTTGCAGCCGCCCTCGCTTACATTGACTCTCGATTGGATACCTTAAAGGACACCTATTCGATGGCTCTGTTGGCATATGCATATTCTCTGGCTGGCAGTGATCGGTTTGATATCGTATATGAGATGCTGCAAGATTTGGCTGTTGAATCAGGTATGACTGAAAACCTGAAAAAATACATTGAATTCAATTAGTTATTTTCGGGGCATCAAAAGGATGAAGTCCAGCGACTTTTCTCTGTATTTTGCACTTTGGTGATACTCTACATGGACTGCCTTATTGATATGGGTAAAGTTGAGTTAGATTCATGAAGCCTCTTTGGCTCATCATAGAAGCTATACTATGTAAGCGCTGGCAAGTGCTTTTTGCAAGTGTTATTAGGCAGACGTGAACCAATTAATTCCAGCTTAAATTAATCTGATTCCCAAACCACCATTTGATAACCCTTTCTAACAGATGATATTGTGTCCGCCATTCCTGTGCTACTTTAGAGTACCTTGAGTACAGTTCAGCAGTGTAACAGCTGTGCTGAGCGAACTAAAGAATAAGGAGAATAGGAGACCTAAATCAGACTACAGAAAACCCAAAGTAATGGGCAGATTTCCAGATATCCTCATAGCAAATTAGAACCATTTTGCTGAAGCCGTAATTTTGGGCTTCCAGATTCAAGCTGTTCCGCCAGGGTTAGATGTATGGACATACAGCTTGCAAGACGAACACCGCAACCACCAAGTCAACTCTTCTCCATCTCTGTTCTTTGTGTTGGGAGTCTATTTTTTTTACATCGACAATTACCTTTTTTGTTGAAAATTTAAGGGGTGAAACTGAATGGCTCTCTTACATAAGACTTGACCAACAAACAAACGGTGATCGGCGTGAAGTCGATAAAAATGGACGTGAGTTTGTTTGCCCTTTTAATATTTCTGATCGATGTTTGATATAAAAAAAAGTTGCTCATGAGATTGCATACGTTTGTGAGGTTTCAAATCCTATGTTACTTAAAATGATCTATGTGAGCCACAAAATGTCTTCAAAACTTCTATGTCTCTTAACCCTGAATGGGCTGGAACATGTGTGTTTTAATTAAGTACATACTGATAGCCAACAGATATGAAAAACAAAAAATGTGTGATGGTGTGTTATGATGTACCATAGATATACATTGAGTGGACATACGATGCGCCGAATATCAAGCAATTAAAAGATGAAGAAGTGAGAAATTTAAATAGTCGCTGTTTCTCATGCATCCTCTTAGACTGATGTCAAGTTACAAGTTGACTGAAAGAATACATTTTTGGCTGGTGTGTCCTCAATTTTAGGTAATAACTAATTAACGTTCATAGTTACATTCTTCTAGAAGTGCATGTTGTACCTAAACTTGCCTTTCACAGAGGGAATGAAGCATTGGGAGAGTAATCGAGAGGATCTCCCTGCGTACACTACCTACTACCGAGACTCAACCAAGGCTCAGAATATTGAAATGACAGCTTATGTGCTCAGAGCCATGGTCTTCAAACGAGTTCCGAATGTGGAAGCAGAAGGCAGGGTCATCTCCCGCTGGCTGGTCTCTCAGAGGAATCCAAGAGGCGGCTTTAGCTCTACCCAGGTATGCACAGATGAGCTAGAAAAATAGGAGTTTCATTTCTGCTAGTACATCTTTTGTAGAGGGCCATACCGTTGTTAATGATGGCCTTGACTATCACACGATTTATTTGCCAACTTGTATGCATTAAAAGTATATTTCAGGCGATTCACAACCTCTCTTACGAATGAAAAATAATCAATAGTGATCAGTAGTGCAACGCATTCTCCAGTAGAAACAACAACCACAAAACATCGACATTGTAAAGCATACAACAGAGGTAACGTAGTATACCACTGCCATAGTTCAGGATAATTGCATGATGATTGACGTAAAACTTGCATAGTGGTTTTCCTCGCTCTTGCAACTATGCATCTTCCTTGCTATAGGGTTAGTGGGCCATATTACGAAATTGTGACATGTTCATACATTTGGTATCTGTACATGACAATTTAGAGCAAGGTAAGAAGTGTTGCCATCTTGTTTCGACAAAGTACAGATTTTCAAGAATGTGGTGAATATTGTTTGACCTAATCTTTTGAACCTGAATTGGGCATTTTGGAGTGGGCGTTTTTTTTCTTCTTCACCCATTTGGTAAGGAAATGCATTGGTGTGTAGCAAAGAGTTCAACACCTAGTTAAGTTATGAAAGCGGACAAAATTCAAGTAAGAATTTTATGTATTAACTGAACATGCTAACGGGCATTGCGTTGATTCCTTGTTGTAAAACGTTACTCTGCGTCAGGTTCTTAAGTCAGGTTTGTGGACATTCCAGTGATTCGATCAAGTGCTATTTTCGATGAAAAGAAGGAAGTCTTGGTATCTCATGGAGGTGGCTTATGATACTATCGAGTATCCTTTATTTGTTACTATTTTAGTTCTGTAAGATTACTCCTTATTACTAAGACACTTGCACTAAAGAGTAGTGAGATACGGGTACCAAACCTACTTTAGTGTACAGTTCACATATTACGTAAATATTTACAGAACCCTTGCAAGCGCTAAGACTTCAAGTTGAACTTTTGATTTATCTTAGCAGGAGGGAAGGGGGGGGGGGGACTCCTAGGGTGGCTGGTGGGAAAGTACGGTATAGGACAATAAAGCCTTAGAACCACTGGTATAATAGAAGAGGATTTCTGATCCTTTATGCATTTACCATACTAAAAGAATTTGTGTAAATGTATGGGCATGGTAATGGTTATGATAAAAATTCCTTCTAGACCAAATGATCAAAGAGAAGCTATTTGTTCAATAAATTCTCCAGTATGGTTTTCTTTGCAGTACTTTCCGCCTTGTTTTTTCTAGGACACTGTCATTGGACTGACCGCCCTGGCGGAATTTTCTACCCTGGGCACCAGCGAAATTTCTCACCTAACGCTGACCATGAACATCCGTGGAGGTTCCACATTGCAGTTTAATGTGGATTATGACAACCGCTTCATCATCCAAAGAGGCTCATTTGAAAGCTTCCCTGCTGAAATAAGCGTCATTGCAGAAGGACACGGCTGTGCCGTGTATTCGGTGAGTACACACTACTGTTAAAATGGACCTGCAATGTGTGAATTGTCAGTAGAGATGGTGTCACCTGGTGTCAAAAAGGAAGTAGTAAGTCATTTACTGTCAAGGAAGGTATGGTTGAAGTAGGTTTCATATTCTGGAAAAGATGCTTGTATTTCAACTGACAAATAAGTGGCGTACTGAACCAGTTAGTAGGACAACCCTGCTCGGATGAATGGAGATAAAGCTCCTCATAAATGTCACAGTAGATAACGATACGACCGGTTTACTGTTGTCTGGAGCCATCAGCTACTGAGAGCGTTAAAATGTTACCATAGCAATTATTCACAGTTATGTTGCCCTGCATATAAGTTTGGATTGTAATCAAGTCTACGGCTAATCGCTAAGGCTAAGAAATGAGAAAGACATGCACAGAGATAATATGTCATAATGTAATTCTGCTACTTAAGAAACAGCACAGATAATTTCAGTTCATTAGATTATTATATATCTGGGTCCATGTCGAAGACTCAGAAATGAAAAATCTTTGACTATTAAAGCATCACAGAAGTTTTCGATAAAAATATCTTCATTGCCAAGTGACTAAGGACACAAAATCAAGGTGATAGGATTGAAGGTGGGTTCTCAGCTTTTGTAGCTTTATTCAGATCTCTGGTGACTACTACATTCATAAAGAGAAACAAAGATTGGATCCTTTCACATTGGATGTAAAAACCGAAGTTCAAAATCCAAACTCAAGGAAGAGACGAAATGCTAATGAAGGTGAGGAACACGAATATGAAGAAGAGGAAACAACCTGCGACGAATTTACCATATCCGTCTCAGCAAGGTAGCAGAAATTTATCTTTGCAATTTTATCTGTTGCACTACATGTGGCCATTTTTGCTAAAGGCCTAATTAGTCAGCATTACATCACGCTGCATAGGCTAGTGGATGTTTATTGTCCCTTAGAGGTTAGTTTTAAATTTCTACATGTTTTTTTTAATTGAACTGAAAAATGCGTAAAGAAATACGTGATTAAAAAGCTGTCATTTTTTTGTCTCTTCCATTTTGATCTGTCACCACTGAATGCAAACTGCGTCATGTGTTAAATCATTAATGTAAATGAAGTTGAAATTGTATTTACGACAAATAATAATAAATAAATACTTTATAATTTGTTTTCATATTTAATAGTAATGTTTATTCATATGCACACAGCTAGTGCCAATCCAGCAGAAAAGATTTTGTAATTGTTGAGTGTGAGGCATTACAAGTGATGCTAATTATAAGCATGGTTCGGTTTTAGTACCCTTTAAAATGATCAGAATTAATCAATTATTTTTGAGCTTCTGTATCATGGTACTCTCTAGCTTTTCAAGTCTAATAGTGTGACACATCTCTCATCCCTGTCATTTTTTCTTGTTAACAGATATAACGGTGAAGATGGTGCATCCAACATGGCCATTATCAACTTCCGTCCCGTCTCGGGATTTGTCTTCGACAAAGAATCTCTGAAAGCAATGCTTGAGAGGTACAAGTTTGTGAAACGATACGAGATTAACGAAGACATCATAACTTTCTATTTTGATGAGGTTAGTCAATGTACATTGTCCTTCTAGTCAGGTATCAGTTAAGAGTTGGGCGCTAACTAAGTTTGTACCTGATTTGGGGGGGGGGGGGGGGGGGAGCGGCACTACATGGTAGAAATTGAAATGATCCATTACTACCGGTACTACACCGTACCTTCACAGATTTAGCCGTTGCCAGTTGATTTGTTGGCACAGGTACCATTCCCCAAAAGAGACGATTGTGCTGTTAATTCTCACATTTCGTGTCTCAAAATAAATGAAAATCCTAAAAGACATCGCTCTTCTGATGTAGCCTTACAATTGTTTGAAGGTAACATATAATGTGAGTTAAACAATCTCAACATTACGCCATGTCATAGATGAAACTCAAGACTCGATGTAAACAACATCTGCCTACAGGATGAGACATGTGCTTCAGTCCTACTTAAATCCAAAACTGGAGCATGCGTGAGAAATAAGAGGGAAAAATGAATAGTTTACTTATGCTAAATGTTGAATGTGGATGGATAATTTAGTATACATGTTTGAGTAGATATATTTATGAATTTTTTCCCATCGTTATATTTTAGAAATTCTTATGTCGGTCTGAAGTACCGGTACTAGAGTTGAAATCGGTACTGAAATGCAAAAGACACCCATACCCGTTTTCATGGTACCGCCCAGCACTAGATTCCATTAACATGTTACATTCCATAGACCATATTTTACGAAAAAACTGCTATTAAAAAAAAACTGCTATTAAATTACTAATCTTTGCGATATCCTTTTGGTTAATTATAATATGAGTGATTTTGCTAAAGAAACTGGTGCAGTTGTTCAATAATACCTAGGTGTTATTATCTGGCAAATGTTAGCTTGATCTAGATGTTGACCCCAGCATGAAGTTGATAAACAACATTTTCAGTTCAAGGTACATTTATCTACTTTTTTATTTACCATCAGGCCAAGTGCTTTTCCTGTTCAATATACACACTGAAATATTGAAAGTTCAGCTCTAGAAATTTGCTCAATGTGTTTTAGCTAGCAGCACGGAAAAATGCCATTACTTCTTATTTCTGGTTTTACTGGAACTTGTCATTGTCCTCGCCCTTCCGTATGAGTTAAGCATTTCAAGGCCTTGAAAATTTTATTATTCAGTAAAATTTTTTGAAGTCCTGCAGAAGTCCTAGCAATTTTCACAAAGCTAAATTGTTTCTTTCTCACTTATAATATCAACTGCTTTTCTCAATCATGATCATAATATCAAAACAATTATTCTCTTCAACTGATATTGCTTTATCTTTTGTTGATAAGTTAGACTGTCAGATGAAACTAATGGCAATACTTCTTTTGGTCCTGGTAAAGCCGTGGAAACGGTATGAAATTGATTTCCTAGAGAGTGTAGTAATCCTGTGTTTAGTGCTGATATCATCCATCTTTTGGTGTATGGCTGTATTAGGAAAGTGCGCAAACTGTTGTTTTCAATCCCAAATGATTTTTTCTCTTTCTCTGTATCACTTTATAGCTTACGAACGAAGACGTTGAGTTTGAATTTAACGTGATCAAGGAGTTTGATGTGGAGAATGCAAAACCTGCTTTCATGAGCATCCTAGATTACTATGAGAATGGTATGCCATACAGGCAACTCAACTGACTTGTACTTTGGTTTCATTTAATATCAGTTACTTAGTTCCTTAGTGCTTCTTGCTAATGTTCTGTCAATATTCTGTACGTTCAAATACTACAACTTGAAAGTGCTTCTAATCATTTTTTTAAAACTTGGAAATGTATCACCACAGGTGCATGCAACTAGCTCATGTTTTGCCCTGGCGGTTTCCTTACAAAAATTTCCAATCGTGTTCTTTGACGCCACGTTGCATTAGAAAATATTCAATCTCCCGCCTAATTTTCATTTTTGTGTATTATTTTTAATGTTCATTTTATTTAAAATGGATCATTATCAACCTGTGAAAAAGTACGGTGTAATGGTATGTTCAGCACCCCTCCCCTACTATTTGACAACTGTTCCAAGAGTAAATGAAACGGGATGAATAATGTATTATGATTCTTGTATCATCTCAGCCCATCTGATATGT
Source organism: Stichopus chloronotus (assembly GCA_021234535.1). Taxonomy (NCBI): domain Eukaryota; kingdom Metazoa; phylum Echinodermata; class Holothuroidea; order Aspidochirotida; family Stichopodidae; genus Stichopus; species Stichopus chloronotus. Next base: position 10,521,824 of record CM037836.1, read on the forward strand.
ATTACCATTTCTTCATTTGATTTTTATCTTAATAGGCCTAATTGAGAAATTGCACACATGGGAACCCTAATTCAATGCTGAGCACATGCAACTGAGAACACTCTAAAAGTGCCGTTTCCGACCATCTGAATTGTTTGAAAAGTCAAAAACGTTCTTTCCAATACTTTTTAACCTTTAGTTTAGCTTCATGGATGCAGGTGTTAAAATAACCCTAGGCTAATATGTAGAGTGACGGATTTGAAAACCTGGCTTAAGCCTTGGTAGCGCAACACCCATTCCGCTGTTCCCCACCGCTTAGACCAAAGTGATCAAATTGCCCCCTCTCAAAAATCCTGGCTACACCTCTGTTTTGACTCGGTTAAAAGAGAATTTTGCTCTGCCAAGGAGAGAAACCAGTAGCATGAGGCTATGGAACACGTAGTCAGGATTGGTGCAGTCTCTATTTTGACTTTTATCACTTTTTGAAGGCAGGCAAGGAATCTATACTATGATGGTGATGTGTATGTGTGTTTGTGTTGCCTTTTCTTGTAACCACGATACCTAAAACAGGGACAGTTACTGGAACTTCAAAGTTGATGTGTATGTAGTCCATAGTTAATAGATGATTCCTATTTTGTCAGGTAGGTCAAATGTCATTGTCAGGTTAAAATAGCTAGACGAATCTAGTTATCTAGACGAATATTTGCAAATTGTCAAGGTACCGACTTACACTAACTCAACATCTGGGAAATTTGGCAATTTGTCAGAATACCATGTTACAAATAACTTGTTACCAGATAACGACTTACGATAAGTCGTGAATTAGGAATATTCTCACTTTGATTCTGTGTTATAAGTAACTAAGCGTGAACTTTTTCTAAGATGTCTGAAACTCGATATCTGAGATATCTCTCTTTTTGTGATATTTGGTCATCAGTCACTTAAAGGTCACGTTGTCATGTTTCTATAGGCTTGAAGGTTGCAGAAGAATTTAAATTTGTTTGTGGTGATGATGTATCAAGGTCTTCCCCATCAACGAGCCACACCACCCCACCATCACCATCAGGGTTCGCATCCTCATCATCAACGCTGACACCAGGTAAGATATATGAGCAGACATTCACTTATAGGTAAACAATCAAAGACTGATTTGAAGTTAGTTGATTGTGACTAGACAACATGTAAGGTGTACCTTCTAGATAGTAAGCTCAGTCAGATGAACTTCAAACTTGATGGGTAGCTGCCTGGGTATGTGGTTTAGTGTCCATTTGACCGATGATGCCATAGGCCAAATGTTAAGGGTCACCAAAATATGGTATCACTTATGTAGACGACACAAGAACATTTGGTATTCAAGGATGAGGTCAAAGGTCACAAAATTAAAGGTCTAAAGGCAAAAGTACTCTGAAATTGTAAACAGTCATTGATTGCTTAGTTTGTAAGTGCTTGGATGTAAGTGATTGGATGTAAGTGCTTAGATGTAAGAGCTTAGTAGTAAGTGCCTAGTGGTAAGTGCTTAGTAGCAAGTGCTTAGATGTGAGCCCTTAGATGTGAGTGCTTAGATGTAGGTGTATCATGACTTAAATTGCGTTCACAGATCTAGAAGAATAAGACCATGCAAAATTCGTGTTATGCACCAGTTGATTAACAAAACGTCAATGGGTGGGCTGGGTCTTTAAAGCGTTTTCTTAATCGCCATACTGTATTCTCAACTTTTTTCTGAACTTCTAGGCTGGCATTATGATGTTCTTTCTTTATTCCAACCCTTATTTACAGATTACGATGAATGCCCAACGCCGGACGTTTGTGGAGGCCCAGAATTCCGCTGTGTCAACCACATAGGAACTTACGAGTGTATCTGTGCTGACGGGTATGCATTGGATGAAGACGAGGAAAACTGTGTTGGTGAGTAATCTGTCAACATGTAAGATATACCTCGTTATGAGCTGTCATATCTTTAACTTCGTTATCTTTTTTTCGATTGAGGAATGTAGGTACTGCGGTCTCCAGTAACCTTGTTTCCGAAGTTGCGGAGATGTTGCCAAAGATGTAGAGGTATAACACTGAGACAGATGAAAAAGTTTACACTACAAACGTTTTACATAAAGGCAAAAAGAACTTCTAGGTTTGCGTTTCTCGTTGGAGCATAAATAGAGTGATGTCTATGAAGTAACACATATGCAGACTGAACAGATTTAATCATGAAAGAATCATGGATATTTACAAGGACAAGGAAAGTGACACTACATCGTCATCTTATAACAGCTGGCTACATACTTGCAATATGCATGTGGAAACAAGCAAACTCTATCCCTGCAGAAACTTTGTTGTAATCCACGAGAAAAGTAAAGTATGAAGGCTCAGGATATTGACAAACAGCCAAAGAAGGGAACCAGTGTATGCTACTAGCTGTGCATCCGATAATTGGTTGTACTGATTTTGGTAGTAGTCTTTCCAATGAATTATAGATCTGTTAGTTAGTAAATTCCTCAGTTAATCTTTTTACCCCACCTTATTGTCATGTTTCAGCAGTATTTTCATTACAACCGTCAGTCGATTTTTTCCACAGAAGTGCCATCTTGCCCGGTTTGTCACGAAGGTGGATTGCCCCCTGGGGTCGATGACCTAATCTGTGTCTCTGATTTAAGTGAGTGTATTTCTTTGCTAAAAAATAAAAATGATATATCATTTTTTCTTTATAATCAATACATCAGTCACCATGTTAAAAGATTCTCGGTTTGAGAAAAAGAGAACTGAAATGTATGCATACAATGGAATTCTTATTCGATGTTTTGCTTGACGCCTTTCCCCTATGCAGACAGGTTGTTATACGAACATGGGTCAACCTAGCGAAGTAACTAGCACTATTTGCTTAGCATTTATTTGATATCATAACTCATGCAAACCCCTCGGTCGCTGATGCGGTGGATGAACCCAGAGCCTCATTTCTGTTACTGAAAATAAATATTTGTACAGTGTTGTGCATATGAGTCATATTGTCAGTGTCCAGATTTATGACTATCCTATGGTGATAGGGCACGGGGGGACGTTGGGAGGACGGGGGGACGTGGGTTTGATAGTGGAAAGTTGATGAACGCTTCACACAGAGCGAATTTGTAAAAGAAACAAATTCATTTACTTTGGCATTTCGAACATCAGAAAAATTAACAAGCTTTCTTTCTCTTGCTCTTGTTTCTCACTGTACGTAGTACGTGTAATGAAGGTCCGTGGTGACGGGTCACTTCGATCCCTGTATGACCTAGTGAACAAAGTTGACATACAAGGACGAATATACTACGATGTTGAGATTAACGAGGACTGCACATGTGATCTCATCGCCAGTGGTAAGTCCTTGCCATGGCACGCAATAATATTGAAGTCGCAATCTAGGTAACAAAATAATTTTGTTGGCCAAGCTACCACATTTAACAGAAACAATTTACAGAACTAAACGTTTTTCCATATCTTGAGCAAACCACTACAGGATGGTTAACAAAGACCTATAGAATACTTGTAAGTCTTTTCATTGCATTAATCACATATTATTTAGTACAATGTAAAATAAAAACATTGCTTGCAGTTATAATAGCCATTCAAGAGGTGACATTGTTGATTTTCAGTTTTTGTTTCGTTAATTTACACCATGGTGGTTTTACATTGTGATACGCAAAATCTTGACTTCCCTTCACCTGCGAATTGCAAAGAAAAAGTGTGTGCAATCAGATAGTTGACAGAATTTTCACAATTTGAAAGAGGATTTTATATGTCTCGAATATTTTCTTTAGTTTTTAACTACTTTCATTATCCTCAAAGAAGCATTTGATGTAAATTCTAAAGCAGACCTACCTCATGTGAGTTTCACATCTCGTCATAATTGGTATCTCCAGAGTTGAAGTTGTATTAGTTGTAGTTGTATGAAAAGAAGAAAGTTTCGCCCTGAGTTTCAAAAACAGAAAGTCGAGCAAATAAAAAAGAGGTTCAGTAGTTAGTTAAGGATTGGAGGATGAGTGAACACGGGGTGAAAGAGATAAGGGAACGAAAGGTGTTTAGATAACAAAACGTACAATAAGTGAAGAAGAAATGATCAAGTCTTACTTCCTCTATCAATATCCTCCTTTTAAGGTGAATGTTTTTTATGGACAGTAAGATGAGCATTTGGAGTGTTTTGACTGGTTATGGCCGTCGTTTTGTCATCCACAGGTGAAAGAATCATCTTAGTTGCAAGCAGCGACCACGTCGGCCGCTCCACCGGCAGAAGCGAAGAAAGAGTGCTTCTCAACGAAGAAGTTGTGATCGTACCGAGCATAAGCTCGATCAAAAAGGACATCGCAAAGATTCTGGATCGTTGTTAGACTCTACACCATTATTTGTAGCAAACGATCCATGACGTCTAATGTCTTCGTCCTTCTTTACATTCGTTTGCTTCCTTCATTTTCCATGACGATCGACCATCTTACTTCACAGCTCATTATCAATTTCATGACTTGGAGCGTTTTGATAGCCTTCCCTTTTCCATTGTTGGGAGTTTCTCTTTCATAACGCCACCGGTAGTACGTAATTGTTATAGTGCTGCGTTGTAGTTACGATAGTTGATTAATTAGGAAGCTTAGTGCACTGTCTTTTCTTTAATTTCTATGTTTAATTAATGGCGAAAAAATTTTCCATATGCTTTAACCAGGACTTATTTTTTGTTGCACACTTTTGAATGCTCACAGCTCACACCAATTTTAAAATCACCACAAGAAAATGACTGCCTTCAATTAATTTTGTCGGTGTCAAATGTTGTTTGTTTTTATTTATAAAGCTCAAGTCAAACTCAAAACAGGTTCCTTTATTATGATGTAGTAGCACACAAAATACATGTAAGACCATATTGGGCCATTATTTTACCATTCTGCTTTGCTTTGATGTTTAGTGTTCTGGTTTTATGTTAGAATCATGCCTTTACTCGGGTTTTTTTTTTGTTTGTTTTTTAGGAACAAGTATTTTGGTAATTCATTTTTTCATATGGATCGCCCAATATCTGTTGTACTAATGTGGTTCCTGAATACAATAACCGATACAAACCTCACCTTAGCATTAAACAATCTTTTCTCTTTATTTGCCTTCCTGGATGACGTTTCGATTATTGTTGTTTGCATAAGTTTATTTCACTTGTTGCCTCCAGCCTCAGCTTCTGAGAATTTCTCATTTTCATTTTCAAGGGATTTCAGACATTTTGCATTTAACTGTCATATTTATAAAACCTACTATTTATGGACACGGAATGATAGAATATAGATCCACCCATGGCAACTTTAAAAACTTCAGACGATGCATCTTCCCTACCCTATCTATCATGATATTTACAAATATCCACGTTTAGACCATTTAGGTATTCATTTTAAAGGCATTGAATCTTAGAGAGTTGATTCCTTCCCTTGATAAGATTACGAGGCTAAAATATCACTGAGATACCTTCGATTATCTGACAAACTTTAATCTCCTTGAAAGAGTTAGGAAAGGCAATCACCGAAGACGACTTCACTCATGTAGAGGACACTCTTCACCCCAACCTAAAATGTTGGACTATGGGTGAGCAAAAATTCTCAATTGATTCTGATCTTTGAATGACAGTTTATTCGAAAGATACAGCGTAGCTCTTGTTACGCAGCATACACAGGGATGGAATCTTTTGATTACGTTTGTGTTCCTTGTATGCATATCAGGGTGTGAGCACTTGGAGGGATTAGCCGGTAAATGATATCTTCTAAAAATGTGGAATGTTATATCTCTATTTGTTGGTTAAAAGCTTATATCATTAGCATGTCCCGTTTGGAAATAATGGAATTTTAAACAAATACCTATTTTAAAATGGTACTTTGCACTTTTGGAAATCTGTGATCACACCCAGGCACAACAGCTCGTGAAACTTTATAGTAGTTTAACAGATGTAATCGTAAGTAATTTTATTTAATTAAATCAAGGTAAATATTTTCAATCTACATTTTCACTATGTCAAATTTCAAGGTTGTATGAAAATGGGGGCTTTAAATTTCCAAGAAGAAACAATTCTTGCAATAATTCACAATGGTATTTTATATACTGACATAGGGTTTGAAATGTCTACAGTAAGTGAAATTAAATGCACTTATGGAAATAACTGAATAAACCTAAAAACTGGTCGGATCAGTCAATCAAACACTGCACACTTACCAACCACACTCAAACACAGTTACACTCTGTGTTCAATCTCTGTTTGAATTTCATGACATCGTCTCAAGTTATACAAAGAGTTCAATCATGCATGAATATGTGCATGGGATATAGACAGTATGCAATGTAATCTGATCATGCTATCGTCAAACCCAATTTAATTTCGGATTACAGAGAAGATCCTATCACGACTCTCAAAGTTGTCCTACAAATTTTGGACCCTTTTCTACACCACCGTATATTCGTATTTTCCAATAGCTGTGTACATGAGTTCAAGCAATCCTCGACAAAAACACATTTGACGGTACCCACGGCCACCCCCGGCCTGACATTTAATGTTGAAATTGTTTAAATTTGGCATATGTTTTGGTGGGGACACCCCGCTCCCCATCTCAAAGTCGGCTACACGAAAAATCAGTGTCCACAGGACACATTCATTTATTAAGCGCAATGTTGTCCCAACCAACTGATATCCGAAATTTAAACACTAAAAGGGGGAGCGGGTGACGGTGTTCGGTTTACGTTTGTTGAAGGTTGTCCCTGTCTGTGCAAATTCAAGGATCCGCGATAAGTCGAGTACGATCGGTTCTATCAAATGATGCTGTACGTCATTGTGGCAGATGGTGCATGCACAAAATGGAGGCGAATGAGCTTGTATAAAACAGGTAAGACTGTCAAAACTGTGTATAATATTCACAAGAAGAAGAAACTATTTAAACATCGGTGGCTAATTTTAACATATATAATCTTATCAAACAATGCAAAGGAAGAAATTAACATAGGTAATTTTGGTACGAAACAAAACATATCATGGATCACAAAAGATATGAAAGTCTATGAAACGGAAGTTTTAACATTCGATTTTCATATCAGCAGACTGAAATGTTACACTGCTTCCGTGATATTGAAGAACAAACGAGCAAACAAAAGCACTTCACACATTAACATATTTTGCAATTTGGAATTAAAACAAGAAAACAAATGATACTTGGGCTTTCAGTAATGATCATTTAAATTTGTCGAAAGATATAAACTTTCGTATCATCGGAGAGTGAGTATGACGAATTTTTTTGACAATTAATTTATCAGAATTGTATAATGGTTGGAATTTTTACTTAGTGAAATATCCTGTCGTAATGGTCCGTGATAAACATAGGGAAGTACGGAAATGGTTCAAAATGGCGGCTCTTTAAATGAAACTGACGTCTTTCAAACATGTCAGTTACAGAAAATGTCGAGCCTGCTCCCCACAGATTTGCACAAACTGACCTCACACCCGTTTCCTGACTAAATTCGATCGCTGTTGTCAACAATCTCCGTCCTATGCCAAGTCCACGATAGTTTTTGTCGACACAGAATGAATGTATCCTCGCCACTTTGTGATCGACAGGCTCGATTGCAATTGCACCCACCACTTTCTTCACATTGTTGTCGGTGTGGAGAGCAACGAAAAATAATCCGTGATTCTGCTGCAATAGTTTGGGATAGATATCACCGTTATATTGTCGTCCGTAATAAACAATTGATTTTGTTATTATAATAATGACAAACCAGCTCAAGAATATCGATATAATTAAACTGATCAGTACGTTATCAATCAAGGACATCAAAAGATAAATGGAGGAAGCGGTAATGACGTAAAAAGCAGGTGCTCGTAGACATCTCTCTATTATACTGACATTTCTCAAGTGGTGCTTTCGGAAAAGTTGAGTGACTTCATTTCCGTTCTCCTCTCTGAAAGGTTGTATTTCGACGTTTGGTGACATAATTATTTCAAATGCCGATTAGTTTGAGTGCAGTCTTGCAAAAACGCTAGAAGTGTGGACATTGGTCAAGTAGTCAAGACTTTCATATATTTTTTTTCTCGCTAAGGAGCAAGTTCAGTTTCAGAGAATGTAAGAAACCTAATACATTGGCTACCTACAGATAAATGTTACTTTGGAAATCAAGCAGATATCCGGGATGAACTTTTCTGTGTGCTCTTGTTCCTACATACAACGATTATTTCTGTCCTTTAATTGCGACATCCAATGAAAGACAGCTGTGAAGACAAACAAGACGAAAAGCTGGACAACGTCGTCGGAATATGCAAAATAATTTCCAATTTCGAGTAAATATTTAGTGATCTTATCAAGCATAATCAATATGGCAAGATCTCAATGATTCGTGTGGGAGAAATAAACCATATGACTTCGGACCAAACATTCACGTTATCATCTTGTTTCGGTCATTACGTTACGTCTTTTAGTTAATAAAACACATACATTGTCACAGTTACCGTCAATAAGTTCAATACGTTCTCTTTGACTTTTTGCTTTGTTGCATGTTACTCAAAGATTAGAGGTAACATAGTCTGGAACAATTTCACTGCCAAATCTCGCCTTACTACTATGGGGTACCGGTGACTTATAGGTAGCCAATCTATAAAACTTTTTGTCAGGCCTCCAAAGTGTACAATGAAATACAACCGCAAGGGTTTAGACTTGAGTAGTTGCGACTTTTGAATAATGACGTCCAGTGTCTTATGGCGTACATAACAACCACCTTCATAATTTAAATATGACGACCTCCCCAAAAAAGGTCTTTTTTGGGTAGGAAGAAGTTAACTAAGCACTTACACTTTTACAATAATTTCAATATTTTTGTGTTCGTCATTCATATTTCTTGGCAACTTACGTGCACAGAATTTGTTAGACATATCTCTGCCTGAGCTAGCAACGTAATTATAACTATTTTCCCAATTATTTTCTAAGATAAGCTCACATGTCTAACTTAAACTAGCCCACGTGTTATCTTCACGTTACTAGTGCATTTGAGATACGAATGACGTTACACCGGAGAGATGCTGTTCAGTAACAGCTCCTTGGTTACACCAGTCACATACATTTCCCATAACAATTTGCATCACTAGCAATCTGGTTATTCTTTGAAAATACATATGAGTAACCAATGTCTGGAATCAAATACAACTTGACAAGTGGTACTCGTTGAAGATGATTATTTGAGGGCCTAGTTAGTTTTAACGACGAAGTTGCTGAAAAGGTAAATGAAGCATTTGACTTACCTGAAAACAGCATTTTCACATATTTGTGTAGTTTTCCACTATTTGAGATTACAGGCGGCTTAATCAGGAAATTGTTGCAGTAAGCCTCCCTTTTCCGATCATGATTATAAGAAGTCGTTTAGGTCAAGGCCGACGATCAAAGGTCGATTGCAGAGAGTTACCGAAATGTGCATATAATAAAATAGTTTCAATGAGCCCATTGTGACTGTTAAATATTGCGAAATTTTTAGAAACAATACCCGTCGAATTCTATTTCTTTACGCTTCCCGTTGGTCTTTTTATCTGACTCTGTCGTCCATGTAGACAGGCATTTGACATTCATGTAGACAAAGGCTTTGACAGATTAAGCGACCGCTCTTGCAACAGATACCATACTACTATTAATCTGCCCTATATTGACTTACACAGTTATATTGTGAGTTTTGCCTCGTGCATGCAAGGTAGGTCAGATAAGAGATTCGGTATCGATCATATAATTGATAACGATCTGCCTAATCATGGCCTTCCAAAAAGTCGAGCATTCAAATTTCAAAACAGAAGGGGTAGAAGTTTGAAAAGGTCACACCTAAGTTTGTCGGGAATCCCACCAGAATATCACAACGGCACCAGTTCGATTTTCTAATGATATCTAAATCTCCTTCAATTGTCCTAATTTACAGAGAGATATAATTTTGATATCACGATTAATGTTCCATTCTTATTGAGGACCCGAGTCTGAGGGCGGGCAACGCTAACTGGAAACTCGATTACCTCTTCTAACGCGGGAATATTAGCAGGTGTTACCACATTCAAACAACTGGGTTATCGGAAATCGGGTCACTCGGAGGGCACACAGGAGTTACTAAATAATTGTTAATGTGTATTTTGTCTTTACGAACTGCCGGAGATCAAGATAACGGCTAATTTAACGAATCCAGTGTGTTTTGACACTATTTTTTAAAGAGGCTCATTGAGTTGTTTTGTGAAATTCACTCAATTTTTCTAAACCGCTCAAGTTTCCTTCACATACTAATGACAAACAGTCAAATTAAAAGGATCCCAAAGTTTTACATACGTTGGAACATTAATGACTGAGAAACCAACGATTAAATTTGGTTTTTGAAACTTTGTGACCAGACATTTTCACATTAGTACATTCACATGCACACAATCAGAGCAAGTAACGGTCAAAAATTCGAAAAAATTGACAGTTTTCATACAACTATTGGATGTGAAACTTGATTAATTATGCTGATTGTGAGTATTGTCGTGCGTTTGTATACTTCAAAATCACCGCAATCTTTACTGATATCAACTCAATGAGCCCCTTTAAGTATGTTAGGGGCCTGGATTTCCTTTCAAAATTTGGTGATATTGTGAACTATCAGAAACCCGGAAATCTGTCTCGAGTTTCTTCATAGAAAGCGAAGCTCAGCAACTACCAAAATAAATGTGGTTCAGAGTCCCGCCCTATGATCTGATGATGGTTCAGGTGTGAAACCCCTAGGAGAGTTAAATGCCTCAAAGGCCGAATGAAACATGTTTTAAATGTTTTTTGTGATAATGCATTAGGGCAACGTTATTTTGAACACAAATAATCTTTGATATGCTACACCATAGGAGTGACCCGCACAAGAGCAAAATGTACTGTCAGGTTGTAAAGGCAGGATTAACTTACAGGGTCATTCCAGAATACTAGAAATTATAATCGAATATCATTACAAGACCTTCAACTTGGCTTGGTATTTCGAGTTTATTTGCGGCATTATACCTTAAAACTAATGAAAAGTCTCACAGTAGGAATATATATAACTTATCTGGATTTCATAAGCACCCTACGTTGATGAAGGAAGATCTCAATTATTAAACCAGGCTCTTGACAAGAATTTATCAAATATCCGTCAAATATGTTACTACAGAGGTTGCCGCAGTGAATGACTGACCTAATCCCATACTAAGGATTGTGATGGACTGAAACAGTCCAACATCAGAAATATGTGGTAATACGGCCTAGTCCTACGCTATGCTCAGAAAGTAAATCAATTTGGTAGAGATAGATACACTCGTAATACCTGTAAATTTTTCAATCTTAGCAATATGTTAGAAGTGCAGAGTGTCCGGAAGCTATTCAGAGTCACGAATCACTTTAGGTGGGCATATCTACTAATGTGGTATATGTGATTGCATGGAAACAATGCAAACTTAATACATATCCGTGAAACATTTTTTCAGCTAGAAACAGCACAGCGCGGGAAAATCAAAATCTATCAAATGCATTCTCTGAACTGCACTCGAAAAATAAACTCATTTGTGTTGATTAAAGAACGAGCATTTCGCATATTGACAAATATAAAGTATTAAAAAGCTCACTATTGATGAACTATCTGAACATTTGAGTGTTACAGCACCAACTGGTGTGGGTAGTCATAAAAGCTACATTTCTGTCATATTACGACATTTCAAATTTGAAATTATCACTGTATACATTTAATTTCAAATTTTCCTCCCAACATAGTAAGCGCAATAATGCCGCCACTGACTCAAACTCTTGGTTCCTTGCCAAAGGCAGGCAAGGAACCTATGCGGTGGTGATTCCAGAAAAATCTGGAAAGAGTAGTGCCTACCCTTCAGAAAATGCCTGACTACACCGGTACGTTTTCCTGAAAGTAGCATTTTAACAGCTGTTTGTTTGACATAGGCCTAGACGAAACATGCGGATCGTGGCATGTCAAATCTGAGAGTTGCACATTTTATCACTAGAACCTCAGACTTGGACTCAGATCAGATTTACCTAGTTTCTATCCAAAATTTAGGGGTCACTAATTTTGTGCGAAATCTTGGATTTTTATTCCACATAGGAGACACCAACAACGGGTAGTCAGGGTAAAGGAAAACAACAATCGACGTGTGCAACTGCCCCTCCGATCTAGCCTTTTTGAAAGTTACTGCAGATTATATTATTTTGTCAGCCTTTTTGGATTTTTATGAAGTCATCCAAAGCACCCGAGTGGATGACTTTGTTAATGTTTTATATCAACCTGAGTTCAACGGAGCAAGTGTTATCCAAAACTGACATTATGGCCATCATTTTTATTTTTTAAGACCACAAAGAATACAACAAAAAATATATATCTTAGGTGTCTTCTATATCATCAGAAATCGAATGGAGTAACCCTCAGTGCGATCAGACCCTATTTGGTTAAGTTATGGTGGTTACATTGTGGGTGGAAACTTGTTAGATTTTGAATAATATAATGATAAAAAGTAACATGTTAATGCTGATATTTCAATTTTTGTCTACAATTTGCACTCTTGCTTTATGCTTGTGCTAACAACAGTTGGAGACATAGCCGGGGAAAATGGAAATCCACCCAATGGGGAGAACATTTGAGAATATGAATATTAACGAGCACATCGTGTCTAACGCTTTGCAGCCCTTCGATCCGTTTAACTCAAGTGCGTATAATGAGGTATAAGATGACAGTTCATGTCCATAGAGAGAAACCATGAAAACCTCCAACAACCTATTAGTGAAATCAAGTCCTAGTAGTATACGCTTGCACACCCTTACAAATGATTATCATAACGTGTGACTGTGTCAAGGCTATAAATTAAGCTTAGGACAAAGGGCATAGCAGAGTTGTTTATTTACTCAATGGCAAACTTTCCACCGTGAAAATTAATTTTGCACCAGAAAGCAATTATCTCCCGAATCGCCCGAACAACAAAATGTTCAACAGAAACTTTTTATACTCGATTACATATGCTTACCCTATGGACATGGTATCAAAAACGTATCCCTCTGCCATGCCACTTGCTTCAATCTCTGAATTGTCCTTTTGTTACGCTATGTTACTTTACGTTGTTGCTCGCCATGGACTTTTTTCTTCGGAAGCGTAGAAGTGACATTGTACTGGCGAATTAACAACTTGACAAAAGTTAATTGCTTTCAAATTTACGATTTGACAAGATGCTTACTTGACATATTTCAGAAAAGTGACATTTCCAGGAGAAAGGAGATCTCGTCAATGCATCATTGTTTTCTTTTGTCCCAGAACCTTCAAGAAGACGACGGTACGCGTAACTAATGATATGTGCAACTGAACATTGGTTTTCGAACCCGTCGATTATTTAAGTAGCTTCAGAGCCATGTTGTGTCTAGCCGACCAACCTTCGGTTCTGTCATGCTGAGAGGAGAACGACTTTCCTTGGCATTGATAGGGCAGCTAAACTGAGTCTGACGTTGTCCATCGTACAGCTGTTGATTGCCGATTGGCTTTTGGACAACAGCAAGTGTGATCCGTCAGTTTGGGTCGTCCTGGTCTTGATATTACTATCACGGCTAACGAGTGAACTTTTCTCACATTACCCTCAGGATACGCATACTCATGGCGCAATATGATTCCCTACAAAACTTTCAAAAATATGAGGCAATGAATTTGTTGGCAACCCCACTTATTAGCCCAGGTCTCTTTGAGATGTATTCTAACTAGTTCGTTGTGGATCAGACTGTGCTTATTTTAGGGGAACAATCTCTGAAAGATTTTGGATGAACTCATCGCTCCTTAGGTTTAGGTTTAACTTCAATAGGAAGGGCTCGAACATGCATGCCCCGCCCCCTCCCAGTTTCTTTCTACTTTTCCAAAGTATTAAAATTTTTATCACTACATGAACCAGCTCAGTAATTTAACACAAAACTTGTACTAGTGAATGAGTATAGGTGACGAAAACACAAACTGCTTTACATTCCCAAGTTTTGGTTATGTGACATCATAGTTGGACTTTGCCTTATTGGTCAAGTCTGTTTGCATTAGCTGGGGCAAAAACGGCAACACCCTTCTCTAAATTACAACAGCTTATAACTTGGAAATCAAACAACATTTTAGAATGACATTTTGGGAAGATTTGTTAAACACATCCTCATAGTAACAAAGATATTCCTGGGGTTTCATTCTCTTTAATAATACTTTTCATTGCCCTCCTATTTGTGGTATTCCACCGTTCCATGTGAACATCCACTACGGTACTGGCTATGGAAGAGTAAAGGAGACCTACATCCACATCTACCGGGACGATTGGTTAGTTGTTACCGATTATGTGAAGGATCTCATCCCATACGGGATGACGGCTGTCTAAGTTTGCAGTGGTATTTCCGCCACCCTGTAGAATTAACAGCCCCCTCATGACTGGTCCCTTCATTTATTACAAGATTGCAAGGTAGAACTGCTCCCATGTTGAAGGGTAGGGGGCTGAATATGAGACCGCCTCAATTTAATCTGCTTGTCTTCTCCAAACCTGAAAATCATGATACGCCTTAAGATATTTTAAGCTAGTGGTTCGAAGAGGCCAACCTGTCCGTGGTGTCCCATCAGTCCAGCAGAGGCGCATCACAAAGGAGACTGGAGGGCTGAAGAACGTTTACCTGAAAGACTCTTCTCTAGCACACTTGTACGTGGGAGGAGAGTCTCAGCGGACAAAAACAAATGTTTTCAAGTCGCTGAGAGCTCCTTTCTCTGCTGGGACCGATCATGCGCGGTTAGGTTTTAAGATTAGCATCGGCATGACAGAAGCAACTGAAGCGATGAGTGCATACTGGTGTTGTAAAGTCTGATGAGACCATAAATTGACTACGTTCTACTTTATAAGAACATCAGAAAAGACAAAAATAAAAAAATACCGTTATAGTCCGAGGCCGCTCACTTATATTTAATTTTAGCCATTGAAAGCAAATAGTCAGTTTTCAAAATGTAAAAGGGTTGAAAATTGGATTATTCATCTACGATTGACTATATTTTAATAATCATTAACTTTCAAAACTTGTCATAAGAAATTACTTTAAGGTATATTATCGAGGTGTAAAGAAAATGAAAATCTCTTTTTTAACGCAATCTTTTCTTTAGGATAACATGTTGGATCCGGATTTTTTACAGAATATCTTAAGAAGAGAACAAACCCTTAGACAGAAAAAGCACACTAACTATTTGGATGTGATATATTTTACAATTTTTTTTCGTTTTATAGTGAAGGTCAAATGCTGTTTGAGGCAAAAGTTCATGTTAAAGTGTTAAATCGTTGTAAGCACTGACAACATCTCAAAGGGAAGATGCAGCGACTCTCAAAATTAACATCTTTGTACATCATAAGACTAAAGAATCTTAATTTTTTTTTACGCCAGTTCAAATGTCATTCAGAATTAAACCTTATGCACCTTGGACACTTTATATCTTAAGCTCGCATTTGTTTGAGTTAAAGATGTGTACGTAGCTTTTGATGAAGAATTCTGTTTGAGAAGTAATAGGTTAAAATAACCGTCAGTAGTTTCGTACTTCAAAACGATCATTTGCACAATATCATTTCATATTTATAATGGAGTAACATCACCATTAAATTGATATTTTAGAATGTAGCGTTTCCTCACTCCAGCCATGCTGACCTTAACTTTTCTCAACCTTCGTCCACAATTTCTCATTTATGTAAGCATACTCATGATGCAACAAGTAACACCCTAACACAAAGCGCATGTTGTATGACTTGTTTTATAATTCCGTGTCATCATAACACGGAATCTACAAAGTTTTGGCTGAAGTTCATGCTGTCAAATGTAAACTTATGCAATTCAAACAATTTCAATCAAACTTTTAAATATGAGTATGAATCGATTCCTAAACTTTATGCTCATTACTGCATAAATAAAAGGATTAATTGTTGCATTAAATGATAATATAATTTCTCCTGTGTACAGAATCCAAATACTACCTCTTTCCTTTATCAAAAATAATAACGAAATGATGTAGAAAGGTATCCAACATAGAACGTAGATCATAATAAATAATACTAACGCCTTAACAGCTTTCCGAAGCTTTTTTAGCTCTCGTATGGCTTCCTTTGGAATATCAAGTAGAAAACACTTCCTAACAGTGAGCACTGCTGTTGTCTGTCTCTCGTCCATGGTTACATTTTGTTGTTTGAATCTCTTTTCAGGCTGGTTTACATGCTCAATTTCTGGTTTGACATTGAACTCATCCCGTTGTAGACTACTGCTATTAAAACTGTGGTGTTTGTTGACCTCTGATAAGCTTAGATTTTGGTGGATTTTAACCTCCGATGACAAATCGTGATTGCTGATTTCCGACAGACGAATATCGTCGAAGGAAGTTACACTGTCGTTAGAAATCCCGTGATCACGGTCAACACGGTTAACAGTCGAAGACACTGACTTTGCAGCGAAAGCTCTCTGATGTGATAGTTGCTCTTTAATTTTGGTGAAAGTCCGTCGCCTTAATGCTGTAATTACTGACATGTTTAAAGAGAGGATAATGCACAGAGGAAGAAGAAAGTCTAGGAAGAATGAAATGAGAACTAACAACCTGGAAAATTCAGTTTTAATGCAAGCAGCACCACTTCGTCCGTGTGCGATAAAAACAAATCCCAGAATGTGGAACGTTGTTACGTACAATACTATTAACAGCCACCCACAAGCACACCTGACGATTGCCCTCTTAGGGGTTTCGTCCCGAATGTAGAGTAGTGCATTGGAAACGAGTTTGTAACGATCCCAGCTGAGTAACGCAACGGCCACTCCAGAAAAAAGAATAGCAGTGTGACGAATACAACCAAGCAGGAAACACGGAATGAATGGAGGATCCAGAGAACCGCCTGCTACAGCCCAAGTGAACGTTCCGAGAAGATCAAAGATACCTACACAAATATCCGCAATTGCCAAGTTAAAGATATACGCGTTAGCTGTGCTCTCTCGAATAGAACGATCTATGACGTAGCTGATGATCACCAGACCATTTCCGAAAATGGTGACGACAGCAAGTATGAAATATGTAGCAATGAGAGCGGATGGAAGTTTAATGTTGTCCACTGAGGAATCTGCTGATGCGGAAGCAGACGTTGTTATTAACGACGTAGCTGACGAAGTCATTGTGACGGTCGATACGTCTAATCGAACAAACACGGCTACTTTGACCGATCCTTATATTTTACACACGAGATACCCGCTCCTATTATAATTGTAATAAAAGTGATCATTTGCTGTTATTTTCTATTGCTCCAAACAGTGACAAACGTCAAAATCATTATTCTTAAAGGCGTGGTGCTTTGCTCAGTAAGTGATAAATCACACCATTTATATGTCACCTAATGTGCCAACGAGTAATACTGGTCTTCCTGATGATGGTTGGTTTTTCCTCACTCTCTCAGTCACTGTTTGTTAGACAGATTGCAGCCTTTAGCTAACGATCACGGTTCTTTCCGATACGGAAATCATCGCACTGGTTGACTGTTTAAATGCGTGACATTCGTAGGTATTCTTTACACACTTACATGACTGTATCGTTTTAAGACCGCATGGAAATTGCTATCCTGTTTCCATATCCACTAAGAAACAGCTGGTCGTGGATATACGAGAGACTTAGAAACTATAATATCACATCAAATCGTGTTGAAGATATGTTCCTTCAACTTAGTTCTTCAGTTGGTGCATTCGCCTGTTTCTCCTACCGTCCAAACATTTCGAACAGTATTTCAGGGAAATTTCAGGGAAATTTTCAAAACGCAATACTTTTAACAGAGTCAACTTTTCACTAATCTTGTCCGAAGACAACAACCCAAGCGTAACAGACCTCGAACTTGATTACCACTGTTAGTTGGTCAATTGAGTTGGAAGTGTAGGCCTATAAGAGAATTATCCATATCTTTGTTGGGCATACACTGTATCTATATGCTCTAATGAGCATGACATAATGAACAAAGCCCAAATCGTCTTTCATGCTTAGCCAAGTGATATTTTGTGATGAAAAGTGAGTTTCAATTAAATATACTTACAAGTCGAAAACGTATATTGGCAACGGTCAATGGATAATATTTCGAGGTCAAGGCCTCAAGCTTCGTAAATAACTACCAATTGCTTTCAAGGTGGACTATGCTGTGTGGGGAAAATATGGAATACTCAGATTAGTAAATAATTACCACATGCTAATCATGCATACTACTTTTACAATGTCAGAGCTCGAGAATGTGAATAGTGATCTTTTTCCATACAATATTTCATATATCAATTAACGTAGTCAATTACCATACACGTATCGTTGTTCTAGGTAAAACTTCAATGGAGACATGAACATATGACGACAGATATCATCGCATTATAAAAAAGAAGCCTATGGCACTTGCCAACCTTTTGAAAACAGAAAAACAACCACATCATTAGAATGTGGTATCTGATTGTAAATGACTTTGTCCCAGACATAGAACAGAGCTGACATTTAGTTAAGGACCTTAATCTCGGCAGGCTAAGAATTCCATTTGTCAACGACACGTTGTATGAATGACCATTTTTTCACCCATGTTAAAGAGATTGTCCAATAATTGATATGCCAACAAAATTAGAATATTTCTTTGTCTTTTTAATAGGTGAAAGCCATATCTCAGTATCATCTTCAGTTTGGTAATTATGAAATTTTAAAGAAATATTTGACCAGAATATGACTATCAGTCAGAAACAATGGAAGATGGTTAAGTGCACCAGCAACCTTGACAATGCAGACTTTAAGATAACACGATCGACTAACAAATTTTACTTTCAAGTGAATTGGGACGAAGATACAAAATTGTTTATTTACATCTGCGTGTGTGATTCTTATTTTAATTAATTTAACTTGCCTAAATCATTTCACGCTCGATTAGATCAAAATTTATTCAAGAGCGATGTAGGGCAGAAGTATCATCGGCCGGGGGGATCTCACTAAAACTAAATACAGCTCTTGGTCACTGTCCAAAAACATCGTTTCATTAGATCTTCATGAAGTTTCGATGGAAAATCTATGCACTAGTAGCCAGATTATGACAAACTATTTGTCTTATTACAACTTTTGGACTTAAGCTTTGACTGCATTGCCGTTACTGAGACTTGGTGTAAAAAAATATTCATTCTTTTAAATTGAAGTGTGTTAGGGCTTTTCTTGGATTAGAACACATTTAATGACGTCATCGGCTACGTTCTTCGGATTTTGTGGAACGGTTACATCTCAGCGTCAGAAATACACATTTCAAGTTTGAACACATTCGGAAAGATAGACAATTTTTGCATCAATTAGACATTTGGTAAGTTTCATCATACAAAAAACGGTTATATCTCAACGTTAGGAATACATATTTCAAGTTTGAACAGACTCGGAAAGATAGACAATTTTTGCATCAATTAGATATTTGGTGAATGTATAACCTTATAAAGTTATAAAAATAGAGATAGGTTCATAATATTTTCGATCCGTTCATAATTCCTGTATATTGATTACATTACGACCCTTAATCATATGAAATGACGTAAAGCTCGAGTTTGTCTTTAATCAGAAAAGAAAACTCTCAAAATTAACATTTTTATGATTTTCCAAACGAAGAAAACTCGAACGTATGGACAATATCGGTATCCTTATTCAACAAAAAACACACACTTTAGGCATTCCTTTGTTTTACTTTTAAAATATTTATTTTGATGTATTCTGCAAGATAGAGATGAATTAAAACTCTGCTTAAGTGAGGAAGATTGATAAATGATAACAGATAAGCGTAGAAAAAAATTGGTATATTCTTTTAAATGAAAGTGTGTTCAGGCTATTTGGATAATTTAACACTTTTAATGACGTCATCGTGTACGTTTTACAGATTTTGTGGTTTCATCATACAAAAAACGGTTATATCTCAACGTTAGGAATACATATTTCAAGTTTGAACAGACTCGGAAAGATAGACAATTTTTGCATCAATTAGATATTTGGTAAATGTATAACCTTATCAATTTATAAAAGTAGAGACAGATTCATGATATTTTCGATATGTTCATAATTCCTGTATATTGATTACATTAAGACCCTTCATTGATATGAAATGATGTAAAGCTCGAGTTTGTCTTTAA
Organism: Stichopus chloronotus; assembly: GCA_021234535.1. Taxonomy (NCBI): domain Eukaryota; kingdom Metazoa; phylum Echinodermata; class Holothuroidea; order Aspidochirotida; family Stichopodidae; genus Stichopus; species Stichopus chloronotus. The sequence goes on from CM037836.1 coordinate 10,541,962, forward strand.
TCACGAAAGAAAACTCTCAAAATTAACATTTTTAATGATTTTCTAAACGAAGAGAACTCGAATGTATGGACAATATCGGTATCCTTATTCAACAGAAAACACACACTTTAGGGATTATTTTGTTTTACTTTTAAAATATTTATTTCTGATGTATTCTGCAAGATAGAGGTGGGTATATGATGATATTTTAGTATGTTTACTACGTTACCCGTTTACCAGTAGATCTCAATTTAAAGTTAATCAAAGATAAAAAGGAAAAAAACAGAAGATAGAGATGGGTTAAAACTCTGCTAAAGTAAAGAAGATTGGTAAATGACTAGAAAGCTAGAAAAAAATGTATTATACATTCTTTTAAAGGAAAAGTGTGATAGTTCTATTCTATTTTTTTAACACATTTAATGACGTCTTCCACTACATTTTAAGGATTTGGTGGTTTATTCACTCAAAGAAACGGTTATTTCTCAACGTTAGGAATGCATTTCTTAAGTTCAAACACATTCGGAAAGCTAGACAATTTTCGCACATAATCGACATTTTGGTAAGGCTATAGCCTTATGGATTTATAAAAATAGAGACAGATTCATGTAAGGAAATGATAGTAATTGAAGCTAGAAAGAAGATATAGTACATTCTCTTCAATGAAAAGTGTGATAGTGCTACTCTGATATTTTAACCCATTCCATGACGTCATCGGCTACGTTTTTCGACTGTTGTGGTTTATTCACTTAAAGAAACGGTTATATAACAACGTTAGGAATACATTTCTTGTGTTTGAACACATTCGGGAAGATAGACGATTTCGGCATGAATAAGACATTTTGGTAAGTCTATAGCCGTATCGGTTTATTAAAATAAAAACAGATTCATGAATTTTTCGATCTCTACAAAATTGCTGTATATTCCTTACATCGAGACCCTTAATAGATACTGAAAATATGATACATAGCTCGAATTTGTCGATTTATAAAATGATTCATGAAAAGTGTGTTAGGGCTATTTTGATATTTTAAGCGGGGATGTGCAGGGATAAGCAGGAATTGCACATCCATGTTTCAACACATTCAAGTGTGAAAAGAAATGGTAGACTCTCCAGAACTCAGTGACGTGACCAAAATTGATGATATGTCAGGATAAATTTTGTGAAGGTATTACACCTGTCAGGTGATCCTCAGGTACTTTAAGGGTAGAGAAAAACAGGAAACCATAACAAGGTCCGGTTTTAGGATGTGTGACTTTACTCGGTGGTAAGCCATAGCTGGTGGGCTATTGCTAGAAGCGTTTCGACCCTGGAAGATGATTACCGGGTCTCATCAGTAGCGGTATGGATAAGAACAGGCAGTGTTTTGCCCTAAAAAAATGTCGTGTCACAAATGGGTAAGTTATTCAAGCATGAGTTGCAACAAGATCTCAAACGATGATTTGTCCGTGGTATCGAATTTGTTTAAGGAAATTTCCGAATCAAGGGATGCTCTTACGAGAGAGTCACTCAGATTGTTCGCCCGTTTGTAGGCAATGAGTAGAGGATTCGGAAAGATCTTTTTGAGTATAGGGTGTTCCATGATAAGATGCCAGTGTGTTAACAGGCATTGTTTGAGATCTTTAGTTTTGATATGAGGTATGTAGGTTTAGAGGGTTTATCATGCATGAAATAGGTAATTCTCATAGCGCTGGGTAAGCTGGTTCATAGCTTGAAGCAGAGAATTTCGATCGAGGTTAAAACGTGTACAAAGAAAACGTTCCTTAATCAAAGAGCAAATTGATACCAATTTGAGATTTATCAGGAACCTCTCTAAACCTCTCTTGTCCATACGTTAGCCGTTCTCTTCGTTCAGAATATTAAAAACATGTCTGTTTTGAATGTTTGCTTTTTTGATTAGAGACAAATTTAGAGCTATAGATGATTTTTATATCGATTAAGAGTCTGGATATAATTAATATGGACGAGTTTTGTACAGATCAAAAAATCATGAATCCGTCTTTAATTCTATTAATCCATAAGGCCTTACCTTATGGCCTTATGTGGTCTTATTATGGCCTAATTAGCCTTATGAATTAATAACATTAGAGAAGACTTCATGATTTTTTCGATCCGTACAAAATTCGTCCATATTCCTTATACAGAGAATACTATTCGATATAAAATGATATTTAGGTAGAATTTGTCTCTAATGAAACAAGAAACATCTGTCAAATTTATGTTGGTTAGGTGTTATAAGTTCGTTTATCCTTTCGAAATTTTCCAGTGTGTCCAACCTTATAACTTTTTTTCTTAACTTGATATTTATAGTGGACCGGATCTGACCCACGATTGGGAACCTCTGCTGCGGGTGTAGTTCATGTACCGATCGCACTCGTACCGCAGATGAATGAGTTTGTGATATTATAAATAGAAATTTGGGAATCGTTCAGAATCCTTCGTTTGATAATTAATTAGAATAATAATGGTGGAGATAAGCAGAGGGTAAGGAACAATAAAAATACTCTTGAGGATTAACTGCCTTCATGATAAATTCAGAGGAGCTATGATTTTACTCTAATCTCTCTAAACTGCCATGACAATCCTGCTTCACTTGTTGTGTTGATAACTTCGTAGTAAATTGTATCTGCCGAGTATCATTATTTCTTACTAGGCTAAAAATATGTAACGTTAAAGTAATCCGTCTAAATCCCAACGAGTGAGATTACGAATTGCTCCAAAGTTACGTGTGGGCATTCCCTCTAAATCAGCAAGAATGAAAGGAGAGAGTGATCGCCCTTACCCCTTTAGAGTGAATATTCGAGGAATTTTTCTAGTTTTGCTGTCTAGAAGTTAAAGAGTGATGTAGTCTTTTTGTTGTCAAGTGTTGGTACCTGTGTTTATTTTTGGTACTGTACATCTGTTTGTGTAAGAAGACTATTTCTGTCACGTTTTAATATGCAAATGAGTAATTTGAGTCCCTTTACCACATGTGTCTTGTAACTGGTCTCTATTAGTCCTCCTCAATGAACAGAACGACTGGAATGTATAATAATACCTTCCAGGAAGGCTCACATCAACTGAGTCCTGTTTATTTTTCCTGTGTCTTTCCGCGCCTACTTAACCACGGTCTTTACGTTCTGGAAACGAAACTGTATCCCAACCAGATAAGTAAGAAAAGTCATTGTCTTTTGAACGTAGCAGTAACCGTAGTTACTGCTACATTCCCAGTTATTCTCAGTTATCATTGCATTTCTTACTACAAGTTTTACTTAGACAAGTAATGCAGGAAGCGAGTACTGATTTTTTTTTCCCTTTTTACGTGCGTGGGATTACGTACTGAAGAATTTATGGATTGAGCCTTGCTACAGTAGTGCTTAAATCTTACATCTTGATGGGAACACCTTGTGTCTGGTGTGATGGCACAGTGGTTAAGGCTGTCGTCCCATGACCTAATGATCCTTGGTTCGAGCCATGCGAAACATCACTTCTTTTTTATTTTTAAGAAAATTCTGTCATGTTATCATTAAGTATTAATTCAAGCTTCAAATTCACTAGCTGACGTGTTGGCTATGCGCTATAAGGGGCGGACGAAAGACTCCTGCTCTGCTGGTCATAGAAATCGTGCTAGGGTTCAAGGCACATCCGGGCTATAATGGTCTGGTGGTGGTATGGTGCTTTTTTGTGGCCTAGGATCCCGTGCCATGTCTCCCTTGATGTCGTAAAAGAACCCGGAAGGATACGAGGAGGGTCGGTCAAAGGTCGACCAGAAGCGTACTAGGTGGCGTGAGGTGAATCCATGCAACTCGGCCAGAGGGTTGAAAGGCTCTCTGCGACCGGCATGTGTGCTGCCCATAGTCCACTGAACACGTGGCCCAATGAGGCGTGTTCTTCTTGATATGGACCTACGGAAGCCTGTTAGGACCATTATAGTTTTTAAGTCTTCTTCGCTATTACGTATTCGACTAGCGCCATCAACTTCTCTCATCGTCGCTATCTGACGTGTTACAGCATTTGTTGGAATGAATATTGTGGCAAAACTGAGTATTTGAGCAAAGTATGTCTTACTTATCTTTTCTTCGTGAAGAGAAATGGAACGATTCTGCTACTCACATATGCAGTTTGGCATTTGGATAATGTTGCTGAACTTTGAATCAACAATTGCTTTCCCCAAGAGCATAACAAATTTTTGTAATCGCGCTTTTTCGGAAAGATTCTTCGGATGAATGCAGTCGCATTGTGTATATTCCATAGCGTGTTTCGTTAAGTGGTAAATATGTCACATGATGTCGACACTTGTATTCACAACAATAAGACATAACTCTAATTTATCCCAAAAAAATATTAGTCTATTCGCATAATTCACCCGTGTATTAGCACATTTCTAATTAAACTAATAACGTGCTTCATATACACCCACGTGACCCATTTCATGTAGGCCTAATAGCACTTTTTAAGTGCACAGAAACGACAAACACACACAAAAAAAAAAAACAGAACTGACAGCTGCGATCTATTTACACATTGCTAAATGAAAAAATTAGAAAATTAAATTAATGAAAAATAGAATTATGTTTATGTAATAGTATTGGTCTAAACCAAAGAGAAGGTTACGATGGCCTCTTTGGTTACAGCACATTGGTGCAGTATCGTTACGCGCTACAAGTAGTAACTTCACCGAACGCTCTGTTTTAGATTTAGCTCATCTTTCAGCGGATGAGTCTGACTACAGTCGTTGATGAAAATAAGAAGAGGAAAGAAATCAATTACCCCTTTCAAAAATTATCTCTTAGTGCTTTGAACAACCATCAGGCTTACTGTGTTTGGAAATTCCAATAACTTTCACTGAACATTACGTAATAGATTGAAGAATTTCAAGCTGCTTAAGCTCCCAAACCGGTAAAAGCGAAAATAACTGGGATTACTTTCTTTAGTGTGACTCAGTCATTCATGATTGTAGGGGGTCCCATTATTTGGTTGACTTTCTGCTTTCATTCGCTGAAACCCTGAAGAACTGTGAACAATAATTGAGAATAGTTGATTGTCTTTAACATATTCACTAGTTGTTGCTGGTAAAAAGTTCTGTGGATAGTGACATCTGTGCAGTGGTACAGTGGCAGTTTGGTTTTGTAAAGAGAAACTCACATCCTACGAGTAGTGACCGATTTACCTTTTCGAAGACCCTGCGCAAAAACTAACGCGGGGAGGTCAGGACAAGACATTAAATAAGACTATAAAACAATAAGATAATGAAACAAATAAACAACGAACACATGAATTTTGTTTGCATTCAAGTAAATAGCTCTATTATAAATTAGATAGATGCATTAGATGCATTTTCTAGAGTTTTCTTCAGTTTCTTTATTTGTCCATATTAACTGCTCTAAGTTCTTAAGGACTCCTTTCAAGACCTTCATCTCACTGAGCCAGCAGTTGCTGGCTCAGTTTTATTATTAAGTCGTAATAATTTAACATTCATGAATATAAAATATTTCAGGAAAAGCTACTATAGTACGATGTGCCACTGAATTATGTATGTCAATCAAAAACCAAAAATTGCAGGTTTCCAGATAACTATGTTTATTCTTGCTAAGGTTGTGCAATACTGCGATCTGGTTACATAAGCAGCTACTCAAATTTCACGCTACAACAGTATTCAATCTCTCATTGCTGTAACGAATGGCTTGGGTGTACCCAATTCACTCCATGCACCGTTACTCCCATAGAATGTTACATTACAATTTCCATTCCTTGACGTTTCCACATTCAGAACAGTGCACATGATACTTTCACTTGTTTTAGAGATAGTACAACAAGCTCTTACAAAAGTCATGTCACATGATTTTTGATACACCTTTCAAAAGAAAATGTTCGCAGGCAGTATTAATTAACGACCTGGAAGGGAAATTTATTAGAGGTGTCGGCATGGTTATTTAGTAGACGAGCATACATATTTCAAGCGGCTTCTAATTTAATCTCAAAAGTATAAATATTTCTGACGTTTTCTACAAGGCAGAAGTGTATTTAAACGTTCCTCATTTGAAATAGATTGTTGTGTGAAAACCCTTTCAGCAAAATTAAAGATATTGCGCACTTTGTAAAGTAAATACCATGTTGGGCTTTTTCATAATATGTAATGAGATAAAGGACGTCATCAACAACGTTCGATGCATTTTGTAGGCCTTTCACTCTGATTGGACGGTTATATCTCAACTTTGAAAATAAAATTTTAAAGTTTAACAATAAAAGAATCTAGTTTATTTTGCACCTACGCCTTGTGAATAAATAAAAATGAAGCTAAATTGTTTTCGATCAATATGAAAGTGTTAAATATCACGTAAATCGAGATTTTTAAATCGATATGAAATAATGCAGAGTTCAAAATTTTCTCTAATTAAACGAGAAACACATTTCAAAGGAAGATGTTTGTAGGCTGTCTTAACAAAGAGCCTGAAAGGGGAACGTATGGAAGATATTGGAATTATTATTCAATAGGAAAAGACACATACTTTTAGAGGACTGTGATTTCATCTCAGTATAAATGTTTTTGACGCTTTCTAAAAAGTAGAAGTGTATTTAAAAGTTGCTCATTGTTTGGAAGATTGATCTGTGACAGGACTACCAGCAAAAATTAATATGTGGTAATGTTTGGTACGTGTATACCATGTTGGGCTTTTAGTAATATTTTAATGAGAAATTATGTTATTTACCACGTTTTATGCATTTCATAGGTCCTTCACACTGATTTGACTGTTGTATCTCGACGTTGGAAATAGAATTGTGACCCCTCAAACAATAAAAATATCAAGTCGATTTTCACCAAATTCTGATGTATTGGTTAGAGCGTAGCCTTGCGGATAATAATGAAGGAAATCGATGAAGTTTTTGAACATTACTTAAGTTTTGAATATCACGTAAATCAAGATCCTCAACCGATGTGAAGTGATGCAGAGTTCAAAATTGTGTCTAATTAACATATTTTTTTTTACGTGACAGCAGTTTAAGCTAAAAGAAAGATATATTAAATGCTTTGAAATGTAAATGGTCTTGGGGTATGCCGGATATTTTAACACATTCAATGACGTCTGCGGCTTCATTTTACGAAATTTGTGGTTTATTCACTCAAAGAAACAAATATATCTCAACGTAAGGCATACAGTATTCAAGTTCAAACACATTCGGAAAGATAGAAGATTTCGGCATTAATTAGATATTTTGCTAAGGGTACAGCCTGACGGAATTTTAAAAATAGAGACAGATTCATGAATTTTTCGACCTCTACAAAATTCGTGTATATTCCTTACATCGAGACCCTTAATAGATATGAAATGACATTAAAATTGTCTTTAATCAGAAAAAAAAGCTCTCCAAATTGACATTGTAATTATTTTCTGAACTAAGAGAACGAAAAACCTATGCACTGTATCGGCATCCTTATTCAACAGAAAACACACACTTTACGGATTCTTTTCTTTTTTATATTAAAATTATTATTTTTGTGTATTCTGCAAGATAAAGATGAATTGAAACTCTGTTCAAGTAAGTAATATTGGTATATGATAGCAATTGAAGCTAGAAAAAGATACAGTGCATTCTTTTAAAGGAAAAGCGTGTTCTGGCTATTCTGATATTTTAACACATTTAATGACGTCATCGGCTACATTTTACAGATTTTGTGGTTTCATCACACGAAAAAGGTGATATCTGAACGTGAAGGAATACATATCTCAAGTTTGAACACATTTAAAGTGATAGAAGATTTTCGCATAAACTCGACATTTTGGTAAGCGTTTGGTTTTATGAATTCATAAAAATAGAGACAGATTATGAATTGTTCGATGTCTACAAAATTCGTGTGTATTCTTTACATCGAGACCCTTAATCGATATGAAATGGTATATAGCTCAAATTTGTCTTTCATCAGAAAAAGTTTCAAAATTGACATTGCAAGTATTTTCTAAACTAAAAGAACGACAAACTTATGCACAATATCGGCATCAACACACACACTGTAGGGATTCTTTTCTTTTTCATATAGCTTGAATTTGTCTTTAATGAGAAAAGAAAAAAAATTAAAATTGACATTGTAATAATATTCTAAACTAAAAGAACGACAAACCTATGGACAATATCGGCATCCTTATTCAACAGAAAACACACACTTTAGAGATTCTTTTCTTTTTCACATCAAAATTGTTATTTTGATGTATTCGGCAAGATAAGGATGAATTGAAACGCTCATTAAGTAAGGAAGATTGTTAAATAATGGTTATTGAAGATAGTAAAACCATCTAGTACATTCTCTTAAATGATAAGCTTGTTCTGGCTATTCTGATATTTTAACACATTTAATGACGTCATCGGCTACATTTTACAGATTCTGAGGTTTCATCGCACAAAATCGGTGATATCTGAACGTGAAGGAATACATATCTCAAGTTTGAACACATTTAAAATGATAGAAGATTTTCGCATAAACATTTTGGTAAGCGTATAGCTTTATGAATTCATAAAAATAGAGACAGATTCATGAATTTTTCGATGTCTACAAAATTCGTGTATATTCCTTACATTGAGACCCTTAATCGATATGAAACGAAAAATAGCTCGAATTTGCCTATAATCAGAAAAATAAACTCTCAAAATTGACATTGTAATTATATTCTAAACTAAGAGAACCAAAAAACTATGGACAATATCGGCATCCTTATTCAACAGAAAACACACACTTTAGGGATTCGTTTCTTTTTTATATCAAAAGTGTTATTTTCGTGTATTCTGCAAGATAAGGATGAATTGAAACTCTGTTCAAGTAAGTAATATTGGTATATGATAGCAATTGAAGCTAGAAAAAGATACAGTGCATTCTTTTAAAGGAAAAGCGTGTTCTGGCTATTCTGATATTTTAACACATTTAATGACGTCATCGGCTACATTTTACAGATTTTGTGGTTTCATCACACGAAAAAGGTGATATCTGAACGTGAAGGAATACATATCTCAAGTTTGAACACATTTAAAGTGATAGAAGATTTTCGCATAAACTCGACATTTTGGTAAGCGTTTGGTTTTATGAATTCATAAAAATAGAGACAGATTTATGAATTGTTCGATGTCTACAAAATTCGTGTGTATTCTTTACATCGAGACCCTTAATCGATATGAAATGGTATATAGCTCAAATTTGTCTTTCATCAGAAAAAGTTTCAAAATTGACATTGCAAGTATTTTCTAAACTAAAAGAACGACAAACTTATGCACAATATCGGCATCAACACACACACTGTAGGGATTCTTTTCTTTTTCATATAGCTTGAATTTGTCTTTAATGAGAAAAGAAAAAAAATTAAAATTGACATTGTAATAATATTCTAAACTAAAAGAACGACAAACCTATGGACAATATCGGCATCCTTATTCAACAGAAAACACACACTTTAGAGATTCTTTTCTTTTTCACATCAAAATTGTTATTTTGATGTATTCGGCAAGATAAGGATGAATTGAAACGCTCATTAAGTAAGGAAGATTGTTAAATAATGGTTATTGAAGATAGTAAAACCATCTAGTACATTCTCTTAAATGATAAGCTTGTTCTGGCTATTCTGATATTTTAACACATTTAATGACGTCATCGGCTACATTTTACAGATTCTGAGGTTTCATCGCACAAAATCGGTGATATCTGAACGTGAAGGAATACATATCTCAAGTTTGAACACATTTAAAATGATAGAAGATTTTCGCATAAACATTTTGGTAAGCGTATAGCTTTATGAATTCATAAAAATAGAGACAGATTCATGAATTTTTCGATGTCTACAAAATTCGTGTATATTCCTTACATTGAGACCCTTAATCGATATGAAACGAAAAATAGCTCGAATTTGCCTATAATCAGAAAAATAAACTCTCAAAATTGACATTGTAATTATATTCTAAACTAAGAGAACCAAAAAACTATGGACAATATCGGCATCCTTATTCAACAGAAAACACACACTTTAGGGATTCGTTTCTTTTTTATATCAAAAGTGTTATTTTCGTGTATTCTGCAAGATAAGGATGAATTGAAACTCTGTTTAAGTAAGGAAGATTGTTATATGATAGTTATTGAAGCTAGAAATAAGATACAGTGCATTCTTTTAACGGAAAAGCGTGTTCGGGCTATTCTGATATTTCAACACATTTAATGACGTCGTGGGGGACGTTTTACAGATTTTGTGGTTACATCACACAAAAAACGGTGATATCTCAACCCTGAAGGAAGATATATCTCAAGTTTGAACAAGTGTAAAAAGATAGAAGATTTTGGCATAAACGCGACATTTTGGTAAGGGTATAGCCTTATGAATTTATAAAAATAGAGACAGATTAATGAATTTTTCGATTTCTAAAAAAATTCGTGTATATTCTTTATACACGATTCGTTACTTGCACTTAGCAGTTCATGTTCGTTTCATCAGTCTCTCTCTGTTTTTTTTATATTTTTTTATTATTTTTTTCGTATTATCCGTACGTCCATCCCTTAGTTTTGTTTGTTTAATCGTCGCATTCATGCATTCATAATTCTTTTTGTTACTTTTTTATTTTTTATTTTTGTATTATCTTTACTTCCATCCTTTGGTTTGGTGTGTTTAATCGTCGCATTAATGCATTCACAACTTTTTTTTTAATTTTTTGCATTTTTTTTGTATTATCCGTACTTCCATCCTTTGGTTTTGTGAGTTTAATCGTCGCATTCATGCGTTTAATTTTTTTTTTTTGACGTGTGTGTGTGCGTGTGTGTGTAAATTATTGCAACATACCGTAACTCTTTTTGTGTTTAATTTTATTTTTATTTTATGTAAATCATTATTGTGTTTTTCTTTTCCTCTGTGTACATTGCACATGTTCATCACCGGAGAGTGCCCTGAATTTCATCGTTTCACGGACTGATTTTCACGAGATGTGTCTCTTTGCTCAATCTCATCCTCTCTCTTTAAACGCTGTTTTAACACGAATATATGGCCTTCGTCGAGCATTTAATCAGAGGTGTGCACAGGGATACTGTGCCATGTATACCAGAGATTCACACTACTGACATATCGATGGATTATGTGTAACTGTTTATTTTAGCATGTTCGTCGTTGCTTTTGTGTGTGTGTTTTTCTTCTTTTTCTCTGTTATTTGTGTTTGAGTAATGTAGTTAGCGTCAAAAAGAATTCTACAAGCCGCATGTATCCTCCGGTCAATAAAAGAGTGCATGACTATAGCGAAGTAATTCAAGAAGTTAAAAATCCATTGATGGCATTTCTATCATTCTCTAAACTCTCAAGCCTTTTCTCATCATCAGTTGTTTTAACTTGAGCCCCAAACCGTCCGTCTCATTGCTTGTTTCACAAGGCGTTGTCGTTTGGAACGCGTCATGTCGATTTTTGTTCTTATTTACTTTTTTTCATGCAAAATGTGCTTTGTACTTGAAGTAGGAATGTATCTGGCGAATTGTGACGATTCCCGTTTACATAATTAAATGCATATTAATTTACATAATTAAATTAAATGCAGGCAGGAAAATAGAACGACTTTTGTTATTTAAACAGATGAACAAAAAAACTTGATGGTGGCTATTTCATTAAGTCCTAGGAAAATCAAAAGGTAAATTTTAGCAAGAGAGACACGCCTCATATGAGGCCATGGTGTCACTGAACGTTGAACGTCAACTCACACCGGTCAAAGCTAATCGAATCTTCGCAATGACAGGAGCCCTCAATTGCAAGTCCGCTAGGCCCGCGTCTGGCCTTGAACTCGAGCCGGCCCATCAGCGAGCTCTCTCGAAAGCTTTTGCGGATCTAAGGGAGGAATTGTGGCACAGATCCTAGGCCATACGCACCACTACCTGAGCGAAGCCATTACGGGCATAAAAATTTATGCATGTGCAGAGCACACCGACGCTTACCTTGCTTTCTCGGCACGAAAATTACACGGAAAATCTACAGCGCAGATACACGATATGGTGTATTGCCGACGTCGAAGCGCCAGCGTGGATTAACCACAACGTCAGCCTGACTTTTGCTGTGAGAAAATAATACTTCATGGTCAAGTGAACTGAAAGCCGTCTTCCGTGGCCAAAAAACAACACAACAATTAGGCTATTGATGATGACGTCACTGCTGTTGCAAATAGTCACCATATTAGCAGAGCGTGCGCACACAACGCATTGAGCAACTGTGCAAAATAGTAGCTGGGCTATGCGCCGTTAAGTTGTATTCATTCAGTGCCAAGGTACCACAGCCTCACTAGCTAGCTCGGGCATCTGTTTATTGACGAGTTTTGTTCACAAACATGAACGACTCTATCACAGAGATTCCGGCAACAATTAACTGAAATCTCCAGAACATTGAATCTCCAGAATAAATACGATAATCGGCTACACCCTAACACCCACATATAAACCGTACACATTAATTAAAAATAAATAAATACATGTAGGCTACACATATGTCCTTTTTTTCTTATTTACATGTTCAATTAATTATGTCGATGACATGTCTGTATGCTCAACATTATTACTTCGATTCGGCGGATCATTGGCTTGTCGTCGTTTAACAAATTCAAGAGAACATCTTCAATAGTTAAACAAATAGTTTTCAGTCACACCCATGTGTAAATATCTCTGATATATACAGTACATAAGCCAAATCAACCGTAGCCTCTGCTGAGTGAATGCCATAGAAATAGACTCGCAATACATAATTCAAAAGGGCAATACACATTCACGGCGTAACCACGTAATTAATTACATAGCGAATCATCACCGAGGCCTACTTATGTATTTCAAATTTTCATTTTTTTTCTTTTACTTTTCTTTTGACATTTAAGGTAGGTAATATACCCCTTCTCCATTGACTTACACACTAAACGGCAAAACTAATGAGGTCTCTAAGGCCTTGTAGAAGTTTTCAACAGATATAAGCTACCACTAGTTGGAAAGCTGACACATTTGCCATCCATGGCACTTTCAATTTTCCTGTACGTTAGCTAAGTTTAGATTTTTAGACCGTCGAATTTTACCTACCTTGTTCAGTCGGACACACCTGCTCAAAAATAATGCTCCGCCAGGCTAAAAGTCCACAACTTGTCCATAATTGCTCCAATTGACTCCATTTTGCCAACATATATACCTCAACTCATCTGCGTCAATATTCAATCCACAAAAGAAACCAACCCATAGCATAACATACCGAAAAAGTTGAACAAATGTCCATTCTAGGGACTTCCACTCCTACCCCCGTGCTACGCTGTTTTCGTTGTGTTACGTATGTTATACTAGATCGACTTCGTTTGGGAATGACTGATTATAAGCGTCCTGGATCGAGCAAAAACTGTTCACTGTGCTTCATTGAATTTTTATTTATTTTCAAGAGGAAACGCTAAAAAAAAAATTTGCCCACTTTTCCGACATTGACATCTTTTAATACATTTTTTCCTTATTTTTTTTTCTTCTACAATCACTTCTGCCCTTTGCAGACGGGAAACGTATTGCGCTTCGCATCATGTCATGAAGTGTAATTGCTCGACAGGAAAGTCCTTGTTGATGATGCGCACTTGTTATTCAGTGATATAGACCGACACAAGTCGCACTCATCTTTTGTCATTCAAGTCATCCGAGGACTAAAGAAGCATTATTTGTTGGTAAGCGACCTTTCAAGTCATGTATCGTTCTTGTTTAACTTTGTTTGGAATGCATCATAAGTGTTTGGCAAATTTAATGTACAATACAACAGTCCCTTCCCCGTTTATTTTTTTATTATTTTATTTTTAGTTTTTTTTTAGTTTATACGGTTTGACAGTGCGGTCCTGCCAAACGTTGCTCCTTGAATGGTAAAAATTAAACATAAACATTTGACTTGAAAGGCAGAGTAGGTGATATTACGTTAATCAGAAAAAAAAAGTCTCAAAATTGACATAGTAATTATTTTCTAAACGAAGAGAAGGTATGGACAATACCTGCATCCTTATTCAACAGAAAACGCACACTTTAGGGACTCTTTTGTTTTATCTCAAAATAATTATTATTTTATATATTCTGCAAGATAGAGATGAATGAAAACGTTGAGACGATTTTGGCATAAACTTGACATTTTGATAAAGCTATAGCCTTATGAATTTATATGAAATAGAAACAGATTCATGAATTTTCCGAGTTCGACGCCAGAAGTGGGCTAGCGGACTTGCAATTAAGGGCTTCCGTCATTGCGAAGGGTCGATTAGCTTCGACCGGTGTGAGTTGACGTTTAAGGTTCACTGAAGCCATGGCCTCAAATTAGGTGTGTCTCTCTTGCTAAAATTTACCTTTTGATTTTCCTAGGACTTAATGGAATAGCCACGATCAAGTTTTTTTGTTCATCTGTTTAAATAACGTAAGTCGTTCTATTTTCCTGCCTGCATTTAATTTTTACTTCATTCCAGAGGTATCCCTTTTCGTGCCTCTGCAGCACATTTGAAATTCCAAAATTATTTCACCTACGTCTCTCCAAAGGGTGAAGTATTTTGAAAGTAGCATTCCAACGGTACTTTTAGGAATGACAAACTTGTAGACATACGGTGAAAGGAGGCTTTACACTTTACGCAATAAAAGAAATGCAACCAATGGAGGTTAAATTTTTGGAATAGCTTGGCTATTTTCTTGCTCTCTCATCCTAACCGAGGACTTGACACGGCTTAGAGTTCCTTGACGTGAACTAAATTATTGAGACACAAATTACAGAGAAAGAAGATTAGGGGGAGAGGGGAGGAAGAAATGCATTTAGCAACACACCAACATGAGTAATTATATCTACATATATGTACATCGATATGGCAAAAATGATGGATCACTTTTACACGAACGTACAACTCTCAAAAGATTCGTTGAAATTCTTGTCAAAGCTGTGCCCCTAGACAGTCTCAGTTCGCAGCAATTCAGAGGGAAATTTTTGAAAAAAAATGCCTATTTTTGGATAAGGTGCATCAGAATAGTATTCAATAAGTCTTTAGATTAAAGGATTTTCCTATTACCGTAGTGTGAATTTAGACTATGGACATAAGAAGTGTGTCTACTTGTTTTTTCCTTTCGGGGATTCATTTGCTTACATTATTTTTTAAACGGGTATTCAAAAAGTAGACTATTTCGTGGTTTTATAGCAAATGCAGATAGTGCTGGTCTCGTTCAAGTGTTCCATCATTTTTGTCAAAGATTGTCTGAGTTGCTGTACACATGTATTGGAGCCTACGAATACACGGAGTATAGCATACAAAGGTTTCTAGTTTTGGGGAACACTTTGAGAGCCGTCATGATCAGGAACTTGACAGGTGAAGTAATTAAAGGATACCAGTGTATTCTCACTCTGAAAATAGAAGAAAGTTAGGATTAAGTAATTTAATTGTATTACTGTAATTATTTTTTGGTTAACCTTTTTTTTATACCAATTTAGGATTTTGAAGTTATTTTGATTTTTTCATCGCGTGCATTCATTTTACTGGCCTTCATTCAATGCATTTTGAACATCTTTTTACATTTTACTCTACCTTAACTTTCTTTCTTGATATTTGTCATCCATTTTTGTTGTAGATATTCGTTTGTATTTATTGCACTGACTTGCTTTTTACATGTTTTATGCTTCCTTTTACTTGAAGTTTAGCTTACAAGTGTAGCTTACAGTGTTCAACTTTACCGTCTTTACTAATATGTTTTTCTCCTCTATATTGTTGTCTATGTAATGTGATTATTAATGCTTTTTTATTAGTTTGCCATTTTTTATTAGTTTGAATTTGTCAGTTACTGACTGTAGGGTTATCGTACTATCTTACCTGTTTCATACAAACTCATCCGCCTCCATTCTGCTATAATGACCTACTTCGTCATTCGACTAGAACCAGTCGTACTTAAATTAGCGCAGCTCCTTGAATTTGTGTAGGCAGGAGGACAAAAATAGTTGGAACAACCCCCGCCCCCCCGATTCAATGTTGTTAGTGTGAGATTTTCGACCAACATTTAAGTACTCTTCAAGAACTAAAAAAAATGAAAACAGTATGGATAGCTCATTATGATTCTTGTATAACCTCAAAACATGGAATGTGATTATCCTTATGTCACGGCTGGGAACATTCAGTTCAAGTACACTCCGGAAGTGAAGTTTCCTGCTTTCTTGAGGGATTTGAATAGTCAAAGTTTTCTTGTACAACAAGTGATGGTGGCGCTCCGCTTAGATCCCGCTAGTTAGTCACGAACATATTTCTGGGGAAACGATCTCAACCACCCCCCCCCCTCAAAAAAAAGAAAGTAAGTTAATAAATGTACACACAAATGTACAAAAATGTTCAACAAATAAAGCATTTGTCAAGGACTCAAAAGAAAAAATGAAAGAAGAGGATGTCTAGTTCATTACGATTAATTTCTTGTACCACCTCAAAAAGACATGCTATGTACTACCACATGTAATAGATTGGTTTATCTTTTTACATGAGTTGAAGACTTGACGACATGATATCCATATTTCAAGACTGGGTACATTCAGCTCAAGTACACCAGGGAAGTGCCGTTTCATAGTGAGTGTGTCGGTTGGTCAAAGCACTAGAAACGATTCCTGAAAAGGGTATAGTTGTTAATTTGTTTGACTCTTTTCGTTTTGAAGACCGTCATCACACTCATTGGATAACACAGAGCGACGTGTGCAGTAACTTGAAGCGCCAAATTATACGGCGACAATTTGAAGAGACGGGTCCTTCTTGTTGAATACTATTGTATGACGGCTAGTGGAATATGTGTAACATGGTTACACAAAACAAAGGTTTGACAAACTGGAAAATTTCGAAAGGGTAAAAGGATTTCCAATGCTAAGCCTACTAGAAATTTAATTGAAACAACCAACGGTGTTTCAGTGGCGTAATCAGCGGTAGATTGGCAAGGGAATGACCCCTCCCCTCCCCTCCCCCTCAAAGAAATGTGGGAACGCGATGGATGATGTCGAATAATAAAGGAAAGCAAAAAATACGAGAGGAATGACGAGTTGACCGAGTTCGGGGAGAGGAATTTCTCAGATTGAACATTGGTTTCACAAGTGTGATCTTTTTGTATTGAACACTTAAGCGAAACAGATTAACAGCACAATTAAACGAGGTGTTCGTAAAGGTGTGAAAATTGTTGGTTCGAGGTTTCGATTGACCATACATGCTTATCCGCAGGATGCGACTATGCCGCTAGGGGATAAAATTTTCAGCAGAACGGCTGTCATATTTACAGTATTGACACATGCAAGACACATTGGCAATACGCCTCCCGAACAATTGCTATGTCAGCTTCTAAAAAATGCTGGGACTTCAAGCTCTGAACATATTTTGCTCTTAATGAGGAGATAATTTCTGTTACTTGTTACTATGGTCAAATGTCACATGAAGTCAGCAGAAATCATAATTTGAAAATAGATATGGTATTTCAAGGAGGATAAGGTTATTGAACTTCAACATTGGTGTACTGATTATCTTTTTTAATATTGGCAATGAATCACAACTTCCTTTGACTTTCTCGTTTCCAATCCTAACGCAGAACTAAAAAATAATTAAAAATGCATTGGTTGTCAATGCCGACGAAGGGTTTTGCCAATACAAAACAATATTCTGTCATGTCATTATCTAAAAGTAAGCAATTCTACGACTTTAGTACGACTAAGTACGTCATTTTCATTTAATTTTTTTAAATCATCAAAATATCTCACTACGGGTGCATGCAACTAGCTAAGGTTTTACCGCGGAATTTCCTCTAATAAATTTCAGTCGGGTTGTACACGCTTCGTTGCATAGTGTTTAACCGCCTAACTCCAATCCAATTTTCATTTTTACTTCCAAGCCAAAAATGGGCCATTATCAACCAATTTAAAAATGGGTGGTAAAGGCATGGTCAGTCCCACCCCCCCCCCATAAAAAACAAAGGTATTTGCCAACTGTTCCAAGAATAAATGAAACATAATTCATAATTCTTTATGATTCTTGTACCTTCTCAACCCATCTGATATGTATTACTATTTGTCAGACGTTGGCGTTTGTCTCATTAATTGAAAAAGCCAAACAATTTTCTTGTACGCTCCGTGTCAACTGATGGCGGTGCTCCGCTTAGATAAACCTCTCCAACACTTTTCTTTTCATGTAACCTTTGTTTTAGGTTCATAGTTGCAGTTGTAAAAAAGTCAAATTTACACCATATTTGGACAACTGAGACCGGAAGCGGTGATCCTTTTTAGACAAAAGGGATGGGTACACCTCTTTATCATGTATTTTAAGAACAAAATCGTATCACAGCTAAGAAAGATGGTATATTTCATTTTATTTATTTACACATACATAGGTATGCACACGCATACAAAGATGAACGATTAAGTCGCACAATGTAGTGGAATAAACAGGACGCTGGAAAGATTTTATTTTACACTTAAAGGCCGATTAACAGAGCTTTATATCACTCCAAATATTAACAAAAAAATTATCCAAGAGAAGCTACCCTTGTTAAAGGCTACGCCTGGTTACTGTAAAGAGTGCTTTACTTTCTGTGTTGTGAGGAATGTGTGACGATTATTTAAAGTTAGCAATTTTACCCAAGATATGTGAGAATTTGTCGTAAGTTGACATATTTATAAAGAAAGATACACATCTGAAGGATGTTAATACAGAACCCCACGTTCAATGTAACTTTTACCTGTTATGACGGGGTGGAATGGTAATAGTGTTACGAATTCTCTGTTGGAGAACTTATAAAGGCTTTTAAACGGAAGCACTAGCTATACTGAAGGACACAAAAAATTCAATACCCTAAGGAAACTATAAGTAAACGAGAAAATAATGAAGTTGAGAAGCAACGGCCGGTTAAAGTGAAGTTCTAAGACGGTAGATTACGCCATTGTATTTAAAAAGATTATTATTAGATAAGAATTCCTAGACATTTAGCACAGGTTGTCCTACCAATTTTGGTGTTTTTCAGAAAAATGCTGATATCTAACCAAGGATGTTTTTCTAATCATTCCAGAGGCAACAATTGGGTTTCAACTGACAAACTTCCGATAAGCTGGATTAGAATGCACCTTTTTCGGTTTCGAACAGAGTCATTGACAAGTAGATATTCAAATAGTGTTGTGGTATAACACGATAACATAGGTTTGACGAGTCGGCAGATATTAATGCGGTAAGGATGGCGGTAATTATTTGAACAACCCAATCTTCAATGTGCACTCGTGGCGCAGTGGGTTAGGAGACACTCTTAATGATTACTTAAGTAAGTGTTATAATCATGAGTGAGTTCGAATCCAATGTATACTGATGTATCTTTCACCAATATTCTCTCTCCTTTACAATTTAAATGAAAAAAAAATGTAGTGTATGAGGGTCAAGAAAAGAAAAGAACAAATCCTCTAAAAGAAAAAGAAAATAGGGAAACACAGCAGAGACATCTCATCTAGTTTCCCAAAAGCATGCCCCATTTTTCTGGGCTCACCAAATCAAAACGAGCGCCCTCTTTCTTGTTTGACAGAGAACCTGCATGTGTCACATGTTTCTAACGCAGACAGTTTTTACTGCGCAATGGTGTTCATTTATTTGAGGTTAATGCTGTACCCGCTAGGAGAATTGGTTGCGTGTGGTGTTAAAACATACTCTCATCAATCAATAGAAAGGAAGAAATCAATATACGTTACATTTGCTAACATTTACGAAACAAAAACATATCGTGAATTGCATAAAATATCAAAGTCGGAAGTCTGAAAAGGTACTTCAGGTCAAAGATTTCAAGAATGTATGTAACAAAGCTCCAAATATGATAGTCCAATTTCCATCTTCACAGGACTTTCCTTACCTAAATGTAAAATCTTGAAATTTTTTCACGTAAATTAGAATGGTAGATCTAATACGACTTGAAGAAGTTTCTTTTTTTTTCTTATTTTTTTCGAAAGTTGTCATTTCAATTTCAGGGAAAACAAAACCAGGTAATATGAGTTGTACAAGACAGGCTTCACAAAATCTTGCGCAATTGACTGTTTCATTAAGTGATTTTTTCTCAAAGTTTTATATGTCAGTTTTATATGTTCGAGATACAAATTTAGTTTTGATGTTGAAGAGTAAGTTAATCTAACCAGAGCTTAACTCAGTTCAAGTTACCCACATTGCTACCAGCTGTGAACTTGAAGCAAGCAGGAGTGACATCATCTCCTCACATTGCTGAAGAGTCATTTTTCTTCTTTATTAAAGTTATAATTTCGTCCTTGCGACCAATAGCTTGCCAGCTTAAGTACTGGTTATTTAAAGGTTGCAAAACTCTCATACCCTTCATACATTCACATAATGGTAGCACTAGATATCGAAGTATTAAATCTCTCGTAAATTTGAGAGAAAAACATAAAATGCTTGAACATTTTAGGGAGATGACATCACTCCTGCTTGATTCAAGTCACCTTTCGGTAACAAATATGGCAACTTCAACTGCTCATATCTTGAGAACATGGAAGTTTCACAATAATGGTCACATGTACTTACTCTTTATCACTATCACAGCTATATTTGTAGACCAGCCTTTTAAGTTCGTATAACAATTATTAATATTAATGATATAATTAAAAATGGGCATTGAACTCGTTGTATTCATGAGCCAGCAAACAGAAATATCCGAAAAAAGTCATACCACACATTTATGTCCTTTGCAGTTTGGAATCAACAGAGGGGAAAATATTTGACACTTGGAACTTTCAGTATTGAATATTTGAATACATTGTAATATGTAAAATTTCGAGTCATTTGAAAATGACGATTATGATTTGTTACACTGGTTAATTTATCAGAATTTTAAAATTGTTGAGAATTGTTTTCAGTGAAACTTTCTCTCGTAATGGTCCGCAATGAACATTGGCAAGTACGGATATGGTTCAAAATGGCAGCTCTTCAAATAAAAATGATGTCTTTCAAAAAAAAAACACGTAGAGAGAACGTCGAGCCAGTTCCCCACATATCTGCATAAAGGGACCTCACACCGGCTTTCTGACTGAATTTGATTGCTGTGGTCAACAATCGGTGTCCGATACCAAGTCCACGATATTCTTTGTCAACACAAAATGAAATTATCTTGGCCATTTTGTGATCGACCGGTTCGATTCCAATTGCACCCACTACTTTCTTCATATTGTTGTCCGTGCATAGAGCAACGAAAAATAACCCGTTAGTCTGTTGCAACAGTTTGGGATAGATTTCACCGTTATATTGTAGTCGGAAATAAACAATTGAATTTGTGATTAATATAATAACAAACCAACTCAAGAATATCGACATAATTAAACTGATCAATACGTTATCAATCAAGGACATCAAAAGACAAATGAAACAAGCGGTAATGACGTAAAAAGCAGGTGCTCGTAGACATCTCTCTATTATATTGATATTTCGCAAGTGGTGCTTTCGGAAAAGTTGGGTAATCTCAGTGCCGTTGTCCACTCTGAAAGGTTGTATTTCGACGTTGGGTGACATCATTATTTTTTTTTAAAGGCCAACATGTTGAGTGCAGCCTTGCAAAAATACTTCAAGTGTGGTCATTGGTCAAGTCGTCAAGACTCTTATATGTAACTTTTTTTTCTCGCTAACAGACCAATTCAGTTTAAGAGAGTGTAAGATATATTCTATGATGAGAGCCATGTACGTAGTCTTCATACACATAAATATTACTCATGTGAACATCAAGCGTCAAACATGCATCAAAAGTTTTGTCAAATTTAAAAAAAAAAAAAAGAGATCCGATGCTGAACTTTTTGTCTGTGTGTTGTTTTTTTTTTTCGACGTACAGCGATTATTTCTGTCCTTTGATTGCAACATCAAATGACAGACAGCTGTGAAGACAAACAAGACGAATAGCTAGACAAGGTCGTCAGAATATGCAAAATTATTACCAATTGTGGATAAATATTTAATGATGTGATCAAGGATATTCAATATGGCAAGATCTCAAGGACTCGTGCGGACAAAAATGAACCATATATCTTTAAACAGAGCATTCACGTGGGCATCTTCTTTCAGCCATTACATTATATGTTTTATTTTATAAAACTCTCACATTGTCACAGTTTGGTAAAAAAGCTCAATACTCTCTTCATGGAACTCACACGTGCTGCATGTTGCTCGACGATTAGAAGTAACATAGCCTGTAGCAATGTCACTGCCAAATCTACCCGTACTATGGGGTAAGGGTAGTTCATCTTTAAAACTTCGTATAAAGCCACCAAAGTATATAACAAAGCACAAGGCTTTACACTTGAGCTGTTAGGACGTTTGCATTTTGACGTCCTGTGTCTCACGGACTAACCCTTATAACCTACTTCAAACTTTAAAATGACCCTCATCCTCGCTATTGGGTTACAAAAGAGGCTAATTGAACACTTAAATCGTTTTGGTATAGGGTCAACTAGCCCATGTTATCAATTACTACTTTGCTTGAGATACGAATGATGTTACATCAGTCATATACGCTCTACGTTAAACGTTTGTATCAATAGCAAGCTGATTATTCTTTGCAAGTACATGTAACATTTCCGGAATAAAATACAGCTTTAGAAAGCGTATAAATAAATCGTTTATTTCAGGGTTTTGAAAGCTTTCGAAGACCTGGATTCCCAACAAGCAAATGCTAAAATGTAAAGGCAGAATTTGACTTACCTGACAAACAGTAACTATATACAACATTTTCACATATTTGTGTACTTTTCCTCTTTTCCTTTGAAATTACAGGTGGTCTAACCAACGAGTTGGTACAAAACAACTCCGTGGTCCGATGGTGGTTACAATTAGTATATATATATATATATATATATATATATATATATATATATATATATATATATATATATATTATGAATAAAACAAAATGGTGGAAGTCAACTACAGACTAAAAGATGGAAGGATAGCAAGTAAGGAAGTTTTCGCTTATTTATTCAACCTTCAGCCAAACTGATAAAATGCAAGCATACAGACTGTAATATAAGAGACGGATTTACAAAGAGTAAGAGGTTCCAAAAAGCTAAACATTGCGATGAAGAAAAGATACAAGATTCAAACCAAAAAAGGTTGAAAACTTCCAAAGTGGCTTAAAATAAATAAAGGTAATAGAAACATTCAAAATACAAAAGTACCTTTGTATTTTGAATTTTTAGTCTGTAATTGACTTCCACCATTTTGTTTACTCATAATATGTTCATTCTTTGGTGGCGTCTGTGAATCCAATTTGGATCCTACACGCTGCTCGTTATTTCACGTTTAAGTGCCTTCAACCGTACCTAACATATTTAAAGAATCAAATCGATTCAACATCAAATAACATAGTTAACAAAAGGAAAAGATCAGAGGCGCTATGTTCCATTGGTCATTGACAGTACTGTAATCTATGCTATGACTGTGCTAAAATGTTCGAGGGTGAAAGAGGTAGTTGTCACGTAGAGCGGTCTAAATGCAAACTGGTGCTATATTTGATACTAGTTGAGACTTTTTCCCACCTGTAACAGCCCTTGAGTTTCACCCCAGGTCACAGTGATTTGCAAAAGAAATTGATGTTGGGTTCGAAGGATAGGAGGTGTCCCTCTGACCTTTTGAAAATTGTTGCTATCGAAGGGTGGGTTAGATGCAAAATTATGCTACATTTGATGATTGGATTGAATATATCGTCAGATATTCTCACATTTTAAGTAATGATTTTAAGTAATGGTTTCTGGGTGAATTGTTCATTCGTAAATAAATATATAAATAATATATAAATAATAATATAAAATATATATATATATAAATAAATAAAAGATTGATCTTGGCAGAGGGATCAAAGGGGAGCGGGAATCATCCCCTATGGAAACTTTATCTAACATACGATGGGCTGGATGCCGTTCGGTGCTACATTTGTTGCTCAATTTCAATGAATATTTCTTAAGGAAATCCTTTTTTCAGCGATGGTTTTATTTCATCTCTCTTAGTGATTCTGGCATTCTTCTACCGCTCCAGGTAATTCCTTTTTATTCTTTTCTTTCCAACCTGACACATATTTCGCATCACAACCTACACCCCAGCCCAGGTCGTAGTGATTTGAAGAAACAATTTATATTGGGGGAGGTTTCTAAGTTGAGGGGGTTTCCCCTCCACTTCCTTAGAGTTTTCTTTAACAAACAGGTTTCACTTTATACCAAATACTGCAATTGTTTGTGCTTTTTCATGTCAGGTGGCTGATAAAGTATGTAAATTGTTCCTATTTGTTGTTACAGACATTTCTCGGAATGTTGCCATCATAGGGTATAGAGAGGTTTACAATGCATGCCATGAGGGTATTATGTGAAACAACTTAAGACGTCCAACAGTAAACGAAAACAATAAAACTGATACCAGTGTAGTGGGGGCCATTATTCAAAGCGTGTGTCACTGTCTCTGTAAATAATGCAACCTAGAGAGTGAAATACCTGTGACATTATTATTTTGTAACAAAGGTATATGTGTATAAAATATTTTTCTTTCCCTTCATGTGTGTCAACTGCAATCATGCAATGTTGAAGTTCTCCGTAGAATAGGTTTTGAATTTATTTTCCCACATAGCAGGACTTTATTTTCCCGTATGAGTTACTTTTTTCTTCAGATCACCCAGAATTTCCATTCAAATCAATTGTATGACCTTGAGTAGGACACTAACGGTGCAGAGAGTTAAGGCAAAAAAGGCTGAGGTTGTTGAAAAGTATAGATGAAGTCTCTTGAAAGTTAAAAGACGTTTTCTGTGGGACTGTTTTCCGTGTTAACCTGGTAATAGACTGGAGTAAGGAATCCCAATTCAATACAGTGCTCATGAGTAACCACAGCGGATAACACTCCTGAAAATGTCCGGAGTTGGCCTTAGTTATACTGTGGTCGATATGAGTCATGATGGCTCTTATGGCTCTTATAACTCTTCATGGGAGACTAGTATTTTGAGGTCAAGAATAATGAACAAAGTTTCACTGACACATCACATTGGCCTAGTGTGTGAATTGTCTTTGTACTCATTTCTGAAGTTGGGAAAAAATTCAGCATTTTTGGAAGGGGACGTCCCTCACCCCTTAACCAGTAATCCGGACAAAAGAGATTAGAGGACTGTGGGAAGTACCTTGCGAGATACTTCTCTCGTACACTTGTACATGGGAGGAGAGTCTCAGGGGATGCAATTAAATGTCTTGGAGCTTCTGACAGTCTTCACGGCCCTTTACTTGTTGGGACGGAGCGTGCACGGTTAGGCGTTAGGGTTAGCATCGGCATGACAGAAGCAGCTAATATATTTCGATAAAAGCGATGAGTAAGTAATGATGTGCTAAACTCCAGTGAGACTATAAATAGACTACGTTCTACTTTATAAGTACTTCAGAAGACAAACCTTAAAAATACAGTTATAGTGAGAGGCCGCTCACATTAATTTTCACTGTTGAAAGAAAACATTCAATTTTCAAAAAGTGTGCAGCTTAAAAATTGGATTATTCTGCCTCGATTTATTACAATAGTTTAATCAACATTAGCATTCAAAAATAAAATAGTATAACAGATATTACCATAGTGTAAACAACATGAAAACAATGGCACTTGCATCTGTACATGAAGGATCAATTAATCGATATCGTAGTTAATGCTTCGTTTTATCTAATCAAAAAGATGACCGTGATCTCTTCTGGTACAGGTCAAAGATAATTATTGAAAGTCATTTAGGGTACAACACACGATCTCTCGGTTGTCAAAATTTGAAAAATTTGAGGAGAAAATTTGAAGGAGAAAAAAGGAACAGACTAGAACAGATACCGTGGTTCATATGAGTATTTACGGTTAATCATTACGCCAAAAAACCTTGTAATCTCTACTTTAATACAACCTCTTCTTGAGGCTACCATAAAACTGTAAGATCAAAATTTGTACACGGGATGTCTTAAGAAGCAAAGCGACCTTAGACAGAAAAAACTGCATTTACAATGTGCATATCATATATTTTACACTGATTTCATTGTTTATAGTTTAGTTCAAATGCCATTTGAGACAAACGTCCATGCTAAGCTGTTAAAATGTTGTATTCACTGATAACATCCCAAAGGGATGGTTTGACAATTCTCAAAGTTTATAAATTTGTGTATCGCAAGACTAACGAATCTTGAGATTTTTATTCCATGTCAAATGCCATTACGAATTGGTCGTGCACAGTTTATATCTTTAGTTCGTACTTCCATTTTGAATTGAAGACGTATTCGTTGTTTTTTTAAGAAGAATTCTGTCTAGGACGACGTAATGGATTAAAGTAACCGTCAGTTATTTTCACTTTTACATTATCTCATCAAGTCGTATATAGTAGAGTATAATCAGCATTTAAATGATCTCTTAGAATTAAAGACAAAAGACATACAAATAGAATGTACCATTTGCTTACTCCGAGGCCTGCTGACATTAACTTTCACAACCTTCGACCACAATTTCTCCTTAATGCAAGCATACTCAAGATGCAACAAATAAAACAGGAACTTTCGTTCTTATTGGACTCCAATCTAACACAAAACGCATGTTGTATGAATTGTTTATAATTCCGTATTCTTGTAACAGGTAATCTACACATTTTGGCTTTAAGTGCACACCATTACAGGAAACTATTATTCAAATATCTGAATTCATATTACTCAAATCAAACTTTTGAACATGACTATAAATCGATTTCTAAATTTTATACTCATTGCTGCATAAATAAATGGATTAATCGTGGAATTGAATGATAATATAATTTCTCCTACGTGCAGAACCCAGATGTAATGGCCTTCCTTCATCAGAAACAATAATGAAATGATGTAAAAAGGCATCCAACATAAAAAGTAGATCATAATAAATATTACTAACGCCTTTACGGCTTTCTGAAGCTTTTTCAGCTCTCGTATGGCTTCATTTGGAATATCACGTAGAAAACACCTCCTTGTAGTCATTCGTGTTGTTATCTGTCTTTCCTTCGTGGTTACATTTTGTTGTTTGAATTCCTTTTCCTGTTCGTTTACATACTCAGGTTCCGGTTTGACATTGAACTCATCTCGTTGGAAACTACTACTATAAGAACTGTGGTATTTGTTGACCTCTGATAAGCTTAGGTTTTGGTGGATTCTATCCTCCGAAGACAAATCATGATTGCTGATTTCCGACACAGAAATATCGTGGAAGGAAGATACACTGTCGTTGTGAATACCGTTATCACCGTTTACATTTTCCCGAGAATTACTCTTCGAAGACACTGACTTTGTAGCTCTCTGATGTGATAGCTGCTCTTTAATTTTGGAGACAGTCCTTCGCCTTAGTGCTATAATTACTGACATGTTTAACGAAAAGATAATAAACAGAGGAAGAAGAAAGTCTAGAAAAAATGAAATCAGAACTAATAATCTAGAAAATTCACTTTTAATACAAGCAGCACCACTTCTTCCGGGTGCAATCAAAACAAATCCTAGAATGTGGAACACTGTGACGTATAATACTACTATCAGCCACCCACAAGCACACCTGACGATTGCCCTCTTAGGCGTTTCGTCCCGGATGTAGAGTAGTGCATTGGAAACGAGTTTGTAACGATCCCAGCTGAGTAACCCAACGAGCACCGCAGAGAAAAAGATAGCAGTGTGACGAACACAACCAAGTAGGAAACACGGAATGAATGGAGGATCCAGAGAACCGCCTGCCACAGCCCAAGTGAACGTTCCGAGGAGTTCAAAGATACCTACACAAATATCCGCAATTGCCAAGTTAAAGATATACGCGTTAGCTGTGCTCTCTCGAATAGAACGATCTATGACGTAGCTGATGATCACCAGACCATTTCCGAAAATGGTGACGACAGCAAGTATGAAATATGTAGCAATGAGAGCGGATGGAAGTTTAATGTTGTCCACTGAGGAATCTGCTGATGCAGAAGCAGACGTTGTTATTACTGACGTAACTGACGACGTCATTATGAAAGTCGATGGCGCAATCGAAAGATCAACAGAAATTGATTTTCAAGACGCGTCTTGATATTTGGCAACAACACGGCTAATTTGACCGATCCTAATATGCTACCAACACAAGTAATACCCCCTCCTATTGTAATTGTAATAAATAAATCCTTCTTTGTTATGTTCTGTTCTACAGAACAACATTATACTCGTTACTCTTAAAAGTGGTATTGTGTACAGTTACCGATAAACACCTTTCGTACGTCACTAAATGTGCCAACAAGAAATCTTTACCTTCCTGTTGATAGTTGATTTTTCTTCACTCTCCCAGTCACCGGTTATTAGACAGATTGCAGCCAGTTGTTAGCGATTACGGTCCTTTCCGGTATGGAAATTGGCACATTGGTTGACTTCAAACATTTGTAACAACATTTGTAGGTAGTCTTTACACACTCACATATAACTGTATCTTTTGAAACCGCATGAACCCCGCCATCCTGTGTCCATATCCAATTAGACAGAGCTCGTTGTGAGTATGCGACAGACTAAGAAGCAGTTACTGTATATCATCCAAGAACATTGTTCCTTTCAATACCTTTCTCGTTATTTCGTTAGTTAGTGCATACGGGTGTTTCTCCTACGGTCGATACAGCTCAACAGTATATCATCGAAATTCTACTTTTAAAACTCAACACTTTAACAGAGTCAACTTTTCACTGGTATAGTCCGATGACTACAACGGAAGCGTAACAGACCTTGAACTTCATAACCACGATTAGTTGGTCAAAAGAGTTGGAAGTATATATCCGATATTACTCATATTTTTGTTGGATATACACCGCTGTATGCTCGAATAAACATGAAAAAGCCCCAATCGTTTTCCATTCTAAGCCTGGTAGTATATTGTGATGAAAAGTGAGTAATTTGATATACTTGTGGGTTCGTTTACTGGCAAAGGTCAATTGATATTATCTTGAGGTCAATGTCTTGAGCTTAGTAAATAACTATCACTTGCTTTCAGTGTGGACACTTGGGGATCTCAAAAAGATTTATTCAGACTACCTTACCTCAGATTACCTAGAAACAATTATTGTGTTAATCATGTAGACAACATTCAAAATATCAGAGCTTCAGAATATGGATATTGATATTTTTGGTAATTTAATCGTTTTTCAAATAAAACCTGACTTAACGCGTGAAGATATCATGGCAGATATCTTCATATCATGAAGAGATGAAGGCATTTGCCAACCGTTTTGAGAACACCGTAACAATCACATCATTACATTGTGATATCTGATTGAAAATGACTTTGTCCCAGATTTAAAACTGAGCTGACAGTTAATTTGGTAGAGACATGACTTTTATCTCGGCAGGCTGAGAACAGCATTTCCAGACGACACATATCAATGAACTAACACTCATTCATCCACGTTAAAGTAGTTGGCCACAGAAAAAAATTGATATTTCATCAAAAGTAGAGTCCTTTGTATTTTTTTAGGAGCAAACTATACCTCAAGAGCATGTTCAGTTTGGGAGTTTGGGGAAAAACAATATCTATCTCAATGGTCAGATAGTTAGGATTAACCAATGTAAGATGTTTATTGTCCACCAGAAACGTTGATTATGGATACGTTTCGAAACTTAGTGACTAACAATGCTTCAATTTACCTCCAAATGAATTAGGACAAAGTTACAAAATTATTTACTTACACGCGCGTGTGTGAGTTTCTCCTTTTTTTAAGAGAGGAAAATTTAATAGGAATAGCATGACTTTAACTTTCTGATTTAACGCTTTCTCCTCTTACCTCCATGTCTGCACTCAGTACTCACAGTGTACTGTACGTCTACAATTTTTTACAATGCTCCGGAATGGTAAACTTCTTTTTTTAAGTAGAGGGTTGCTTCATTTTACTTCCCTTTTTAATAGCATGTATCTTAATTTCACTTTTGAAAAATTTTTGCCTGAAAGATATGACACCAATACTTCATTGTGGGAACCATAGTCTTTATTAAAAACAGATCTGAGCATGTCATGACTGCATTGTTTGTCACACCCCATGCTTTCTGGATGAAACAATTTGCTAAATCCTGCTTACATTTTGTTGCTGCAACTATAATGGCATGTATTTTAATTTTCACGTCTGTAAGAGTTTTGCCTAAAAGACAGTACTTTGCTTGAAACCAGTGCTTTATTGTGGGAGCCATAGTATTTATTAAAAATAGGTCTGAGCATGTCATGACTACATTGTATGTCACACGCCACGCTGTGTGTTGATGCAACTATTAAATAAAATGTGATTTCTTAACATGAACGAATTAATCAAGGTTTGTATATTTTTGATATAAGACCTACTTCAGGATGGATTAGATAAGGAATGCCAATGACTGTGAGCTGTACATTTTGGCTTAGAGTATATGTAGGTTATAAGTTATATATGTTGATATCCATGAGAATAATTCCCATTCGGTGAAACAGTACTCATCAACAGTGACATTCCAGCAGTGAATGATAAGTACTTGTGAATGCTGAGTATTATGGACTTGCATGATTTTGACTATGGACACTTTTGTATAACTTTGCTTATTTTCTGTTGGACGTCACCTCAAGCTCTCTCAGAGCTTATGACGTCCCTTTCATGTATGTGTATATAGTGCTTAATAATTACGAAACAAGTTACCTATTTAATTAAATCATTTGTATATATATATATATATTTTATATATATATACACATGCGTGAATGAATAAACTCAAACTCAAACCGATCAAAGTTTTTATTTGCTTTAAATACTGGCTTTTAAGACATGTGACTTTTATATAGTCCATCCTACAAGTTTGTCCAAGGCTTCGCGTCATTGCCTAGTTCTGGAATTAACATCTGGCCAGCCTTTAATAAGGTTTTGACAGGTATAGTAGAGTCTTCATCCAAAACAGAATTAGCTTACCCTTGGTTAGCTAGGTGTAAAAAATTCGAGCGGCAAGCACCTTTTCTGGCGAAACCACGGAAAGACATTTGAGGTGAAGTTATGCCAAGCTCATTGTGGTGAAGTCTCAGTAGATTCCTTTGTCGTGAGGTCCCAGATTCCTTTGCCGTCTAGGAGAGAATTCCACTTGTTACCTGTTAACATTTTTACAGGTTTAGAGGTAACAACAGGTAATTAACAGGTACCTGTTGATTTCAATATGTTGAAAACCACAAGATGTGTATGGTAGGCTAAAATTTAAGTATCCTTTTTTTGCGAACTAGCAAAAAATGGCGCTAATATAAAACCA
This sequence comes from Stichopus chloronotus, assembly GCA_021234535.1. Classification (NCBI taxonomy): domain Eukaryota; kingdom Metazoa; phylum Echinodermata; class Holothuroidea; order Aspidochirotida; family Stichopodidae; genus Stichopus; species Stichopus chloronotus. The sequence goes on from CM037836.1 coordinate 10,573,171, forward strand.
GCACGTCAAATGCACTAAAAAAAAAACAGAAAAAAAACAGAAAAAAGAAATAATGGCAAAATGGGAACATTAACACAGCATCTATTGTTTGGGATTGGATTGATTTAAAACTTAAAACGTTTCGATTTGAATGAAAAATAAGAAGACCTTTATCTATGATGTAGGGAGGAAAATACTGAATTGTTTCACCTTGACAACAGGAAAGTCATCTAAAATATTACAACATGGTCACTGCATTATCGCCATTTTAATGTTGAGATGAATATGTTGGAAGAAGGGAGTGAAACCTTCCAAACCTGACAAGCTTGAAATGTTTAACATATTATGCATGCTACTAACGTCACAGTAAATTCAAGAGCCAGTTTTGTTTTGCATCTTAAGGGCACACGAAAGAATAGGCTGAACAAGTTCCATCTACGATCTTCAGTTAATTTATACACACAAGGAAAAAAAATTAGCAACATTTGACACTGAAAAGCAATTGAAGGCATACTTTCTTGCAATCACGTAAAGTCGGTGTCGAATGTAAAATTTGTGACGTATAAAGAGAAATAATCAGCTAAAGCAACGTGGGGACAATTTTCTAGAATTAATTAAAAATAGAAAATAAAAGACAGTACAGTAAGCTTCCTAATCATATGACGTACAACAAAACACTATAACAGTTAGGCACTCAGTGTGGCGCTATGAAAGCTTTAACAAATCACCAAAATGGTAAATGGATCACAAGACAAAAACAACAATTGCTCCAAATGATGAAATTGATAATAACCTGCCAACTAAGATGATCGATTGTGAATGAAAATGGATAAAATTAATGACAGTTTGTCAAGTAGAGTCCGCGTCTGGGGAGAAGAAGGGAAGAAGACACTAATCGACACCTCTCTTTGGCTCGAAATAAGGGTGAAGAGTCTAACAACCATCCAGAATCTTTGTGATGTCCTTTTTAATTAAGTTAATGCTCGGCAAGATCACAACGTCGTCATCTAGAAGTACTCTCTGGTCGTTTCTGCCTGTGGAGGGCCCGATGTGGTCGATGCCCGCCACTACGATGATTCTGTTTCCTGTGGATGGCAAAGGGGACGACCATCACCAATCAAAACAGCATATAATATATCAAAAAGCTCACAACATCAGATAATATGTCGAAAGGCTCTCCTTTGAGTTCAGAGACAACAGAAAATTTTAGAAGGGGGAATTGATAGGGTGGAAGTGGGAGTAAATCATTTAATTTACTCAAATATTGCATTTTTCTCCCTTTTACACTCTTTTTCACTTATATCTTTTACCATGTATTCACTTATCCTTTTATCCTCCACCAATCAATGCATCTTTTTTTTGTGTGTGTTCATCATTTGAGTCAACCCTTTTGCTTTAATTATATTTCCCCTTTTCTTCTGTTTCTTGCCACTCAGCCTCTAAAGAGGGTTGTGCTAGGAGCGGTCCAAACTTTTTGATTTAACAATACTCTTGTGGTATCACGTATAATGAAAATCAGAGAGTCACACGAGCTAGATTTGCTTTACAATGTAAAATGAATATATTTTCAATATTAATTTTCAATATAATTGAATGCCATGGGAAGGGCTTACCACCTTCGATGAGATCACACGTGCAGGCCTCGTTTATCTCAACATCGTAGTACGTTCGTCCCTGTATGCCAACTTCGTTCACTAGGTCTTTAAGTGGTCGAAGTGACCCGTCACCACGTACCTTCATTACATGTACTAAAGTAACAAACAGAAGAAAAGAAGGAAAGCTTATTCATTTGTGTAATGATCGACAAGTCAAAATTGAGTAAATATCTTCTTGGTTTTAAGTCTGTATATTCAGTGTATGACTTATCAACCGTATGCTATCCACCGCCCCGCCAGTCAAATCTGGGACACTGACAATGTGACATGTACATCTGTGCCAATATTTATTTTCAGTCACAGGGACGTAAACGCTGTATCTGAAACTCAGAGGTTCATGGGCTGTGATAAGTAAATGTTACAAAAATGTGATGTCAGAAGCAAGCTAAAAGTGATCAACCACATTAACTTAGGAACTAAAGCATTTCAAATATTCCAAAGTTACAGTGTAAACTGGCAATTATTTTAAGCATTTTGCATCAAATATGAACTAAATGCATCCTCCTGACATGGCTACTGATGGATTATGCAGATAAGCGATATATCGGTGAAAAGCAAACTCACTTAAATCGGAGGAGCATATGAGTTCATCGAACCCAAGGGGAAGTCTACCTCCATCTCAAAGTGGACAAGATGGCACTTCTGTCGGGAAAAAAAATGGACTGATGGTTGTAGTGAACATACTGCTGAGACATCCAAGTAATGTGTGTAAACTAATTAACTGAGGAATTTACTAATTGGTCAAAGCAAACCCAACTGTAGTAACGTCCACTAATTCCCCTTCTGCATGAGAACATGACGTTACAACCGTGCTAAAGTGTTCAACAGACCTTCTTTCATGCCCGATTACACATGTATTACCTACGGACATGACACCTAATACCCCTTCAGGCAGCTCAAGATAGCCTAAACATTGGATTGACACAACTGAATTACTTTACAAGAAAGATGTTTAATTGACCATGTGGATATAGGTGATAAAACTGACCTAAGGCGATGAAAATTTGCAACAAGTTGGACCTCAGTAGAACAAAAGAAGTGTGGGGTTGAAGTGAATCCCATTTTAACGTACGAATAACGGCATGACATATGTTTTCTTTGACTTTATTAAGATGTTTTTTGTGTCATCTTTTTGTCTGTTTCGTTTTTTTTTATTCAACCCATTTGACCATGTTTCGGTAGGTTTGGAGGCCATATCAAAGGAGACCTACATTCCATAGTGGAAAAAAAGTAAAAAAAAAACGGTCAAAAAAGTTTAAGATACAATAATACATGACGACAGATTACCCACCGACACAGTTTTCTTCTTCATCCAATGCATACCCCTCGGCACAGATACAGTCATAGGTTCCTGGGTAATTGACGCATTGATATTCTGGAACTAAGCAGGCGTACGGTGTGGCGCATTCGTCGATATCTATGAAGAAGGGTTGGAGCAAATAGAGAACATGATGATGCGGGTCTCAGTGGTATCACAAGAAAAGGTTTTGAATAGAACATGATTAGAACAAAATCACATCCCATGGGTTGCTTGGTTCTTCTGGTCAAATGGTGAATAATACATATTTTGCATGATTGTATTGTTCCTGATGTGTGACCATAATTCAAGTCATAATCCACTAACATGAAACCCAGGAATCAGTACCTGTTTACATTTTCAGAGCATTTTCGAGGATTGGACCATGAACCGCATGACCTTTGACCTCATGATATCATCAATATTTTCAAAAAATGATCCCTGTATTGTCTACTTTAAGTGTATGATAGTTACATAACTGTAGGACATTTACACATAGAGTGGATCCTAACAATGTGTTTTACGTTTTCATGACCTGTGACCCCTTTGACCTATGAGATGATCGGTCATGCTACAAGGCGGATACTAAACTACATACCGAGGCACCTACTCACCAAGTTGGAACTTCGTCTGACTTAGGCTGCCCTCTAGAAGGTAAACCTGACATGGTGACAGATTACTCACCAACACAGTTTGCATCTTCATCAAATGAATACCCTTCAGCACAGATGCACTCGAAGTTTCCTGGGTAATTGACACATTGATATTCTGGGAATATGCAGACGTACGGTATGGCGCATTCGTCGATGTCTGTGAAGAAGGGTTGGAGCAAATAGACAACCTGATGATACTAGTACGGTCACAAATAAAAGGGTTGCATACGTAATATAGCGATTACAACCAGAAAGCCTAAAGGCATTGTGGGTTTGATGACTCAGTTACGACTATTGCGAATCTGACATACTGCATATTTGTGAGGTTGTGCATTAATGTTCTTGATCATAAAAAGGTTTGTGTAACTAATTGTGTCAAAAATTGCAATGTTAAAACATCTGTATACACAGCAACATATTTTGACACAATAGACAATAACTGATAGGTGCCTATCATAGCTCAACATGCACACCTACATGTAAATTCAATGACGGATAAGTGTACAAGGTTGCGGTTTATGTAGTTTTATGTGCACATGGTGTTAAAAAATTGACTCTTGCATGAGCCAAACGGCTTGAGCCACCAAATATAATCTATGCTTTTACAATCAATATTGCACTTGGCATCATCCTCTACATAACAGTTATTACATAAGGACATAAGGCCTTTGTCGAAATAAGGGACTTGCGGCGACCAGTTACGGTGACTTTGTTGTATCTGTTTACGACGACCTCGTCTTGACTTAACTTTTTCATATGCAATTGAGATCTGCCGCGACTTCGCGGCAAATGAAATTTGGCGTGACTTCGCGACAAAGAATATCTACCACGACTTCACGGAAAAGAACCCTCCGCGACTTTGAGGCAAACGTGACTTCAAGACAAAGAAATCAGCCACGATTTCCAGCAACTTCACGTCGAATGTCTTCCTGCTACTTCGCGGAGAATGTCTTCCCGGAAAAGGTGCTTGCTCACTGCAGATCTCATCATAAAAACTGTATCTAGGCAATCCAGAATACCATTTCCTTTCTGAAATTTGAAAATTTCCTGATTTTAAAGTTCAGTTCTGAAAACTAATAGCTTACCATGTAGGGCCTACAGTTTCTCCTGTAATGATAGAGTGGAAATATTTCCAATTAATCCAAACTACTGTTCGTATCACCACTCCTTGCAGTATATGCAGTTGCACAGACCAACTCTACAGCGAGCATGCCTACTTGTGAAGACTGTATGTATTAAACAAACATGCATGCACACAGCTACTGTGGGAATTTCAAATCTGCCTCCACTGGAGTATCAAATTACAATAATTCAGAAGTAAAGTTGGTGGAGGTCTGCAGTCGTAAAATGCAGGAACTCCCGGCGAAGTGTTTGCGACTATAGTCGCAAGCGAAAATCTTCTCTTGAAGCAATATCTCTTTCATGTGATTTGTTTGCAACCAGTCGCAATAAATGGGTCTTCTCGCTAACTAATTGTTTCCTAGCGGTGATTAAATGGTGACTAATCGTAAGTAATGTGAAGTAATATTACCTCTGTTGGGACGTTTTGGTGAAATCACTGAAAACGTGAAGTTCTGAAAGTTCTCTACGGTGACGAGACCGCTTTACGGCGAAGTCACAGTGATGTCGCAGCAAAGTAACCCTTTTGACAGGGCACAAGCAATAGCCTTAAGGTACTCAAGAAGTGCCCCTAAATACCAAATAGGAAGCATATCCAAGCGTCTCAAAAAGCATATCCAAGTGTCTTTTTTTGAGATATCATGTTAACAATGCTTCCACTATTTTATCACACAACCTAAAACAAAAGTCTACTTGACCAGGTACTCATATGTATCAAATAAAAGAATCTCTCCAAACTCCCTTCAAGATATATATGGCCTATGCTTACAATATTTGAGTTCGAATGACCTTTGATCTCCACCAAAAACAACAGGGTCCTTGTACGTAATGTGGTACACCCACATATCAAAAAAGAATCTTACCAGGCTTACCAAACGTCACGTTTTCAACTTTCACTGGGTGGCAATCTTGACCTTGAGTGACCTTTGACCTCCTCCAAAAACGAAAAGTTTCTTGCACCTAATGAGGTATACCTATGTTCTAAATATGCGATATCCTCGATTTCCCTATTGAGATGTCACTATTATGTGTCACTATCACATGTGCAGTACACACCCACAACACATACTAGTACTTCCTTATTGGGATAGGGGAAAGTCCTGGCAAAGAAGTGACTAGAATTCGCTTTCTTCCGAGTAGCACCTGGTATCACAGGATGCCGGCAGAGAGGGCGGGCACCGGGTTCTCATTTAAGAGATCTCCCAGCAGCAGCGGAAATTTCGTGCAGCTACGCCAGTTTCGAGCTGCGTGTGAGCGAGAACGAACGTGCGAAGCTCTCCCTCTCGCCGGCAACTTCGACCCGTTAAGGCAACGTCCGTAGGTCAACACTCACACACTCACACACACACGCACACACACACACATATGCATGACTACAAAGGTTAAGATAATTATTGAAACCAAAAACGCGACTAACGATCACAGCCCATGCATTGCTCAGTTCTTTTGGTCAAATGATTCATAATACGAAGTTTGCATGATCCTACATTTCTGACGTGTGATCACAATTCAAGTCATGATTGGTTTTTGGATGTTTCAAGTCATTAATTGTTTACACTTTCAAAGCATTTCTCTCGACTAAATTTATAAGTTCGTGACCTTTGACCTCATGACATCATCAATGTTTTCCAAAAATTCCTTTTCCCGTTGTCTACTGTAGGTGTATGATAGTTTTGTTAGTCTAGTACATTTGCACATAAAAATAATGTTAAACACGTGTTTATCGTTTGTTTATCGTTTTCATGATCTGTGAACCTGGACCTTTGACAGATGCCATGATCGGTCAGGTTACCATGTCTTCATGGTACGTCAGACTTCATGAAATGTGACTTAAAACATTTGAACTATGACGTCATCATTCAGGGGGGGACACTAAACCACACACCCAGCTAGTACTCACCAAGTTTGAAGTTCACCAAACTGAGATTACTATCTAGGAGGTACACCTTACATGTTGACATATTACTCACCAACACACTTTCCTTCATCTTCATCAAATACAAAATATGCAACACAGTTGCACACGTATCCTCCTAGGAAGGAGATGCATTGGTGCTCTGGGCCTCCACAGATGTTTGGAACATCGCAATGGTTAAAATCTGTGAAAAAGTGTTGAGCAAATAAAGAACATGATGATGCCAGCCTCAGCGGTAGCAAAGTAAGGGTTGCATATGGAATATGAGGATTAGAAAAACGCCGCTAACGATCACAGCTCATGCATTCCGTAGCTCTTCTAGTCAAAAGATTACTTACGTAATTTGCATGATAATATTTTGAGACTGGAAGGTGAACACAACTCAAGTCATACTCAAGTTACTTCAAACCAAGCAATCAGTTACATTAGTGAATCCTTCCTCATTTCAGTTTTACCTGGTGATGATGTGGATGCACAATCAAATTCGAATTCTTCTGCAACCTTCAAGCCTACATAAAGAGGAAAAAATGCTACTTAGGTAGTTGATCAGTGTGTCTGACCAAATATCACCAAGAAACATTTTGTTAATATTCACATCTTACGTAAAAGGATAAAATAAAGGTTTATGTGTATTGACAAATCGATTTGCTTTTATCATCTTTGTGTTAAACTTATATATAACTTATATAGAAATATACCAAGAAGAAACAATTACACTCTTGTCACTGCATTATGGATCATGGGTGGATGTTCCACTTTCCGGTTTGGGGCCAAAAAGGACACTCTAACAGGTTTTCTAAATGGAGGATGAAGATTGTAAGGCTCGTGAAAGAGAATTAAAAGAGCACTGTCCAATAAAGAAAATAGAAGAAACTGAGGGTAACTTATACTCAATGAATGCAAACTCAGCTGAGTTGCAATTACCATTCTCATAGTAATCTAATATGCTCATGAAAGCAGGTTTGGCATCCTCCACATCAAACTCTTTGGTCACGTTAAATTCAAATTCAAAGTCCACGTTCGTAACCTTTAAAGTAATGCAGAGAAAGAAGATTCATTTATGTGTTTCAAAGCAACAGTTTGAGTACCTACTTAGAAGAACTGCACACCCATGAAAAAACTCTTTACAGGATTTCTGCACTTAGTAGTCAATTTTATTACTTGTCCAAGACTAAATAAAATATTTCCACGACCCTTCTCCTGATGTTTTGCATAATATTTTCAAGTATACCGTAACGGCAGAAAATAATATCAGATAAAGAGCATATTAAACTTGATATTTTGAGAGAGAAATGTTCTCATATTTCATGAGATAAACAATATTTCTGTTACTAGTCTAGGACTTCAAACAATTTCAGACACTGAATTATTTTTCCAAACACACATTTAACACTATTATTCGTTCTTTGAGCCAATTTAAATTTCAGTGTATATTTTCGAAAGACTAATGGCGACAAACATCTTAAACTGGATATGTGGTTTACCAAATACATGCTGGCCGTTAGCATGTGGATCAAAGCTAACGTTTGCCAACCGAAACGATCAAACCTAGGTAAATTTTGGATACTGCTTTTCAGGACTGTGACATTTTCTTTAACAAAATTATCCATGCTGTACAAGAAGAAACCCAAAGGTATAGGGCAAAGATCAGTCATTTAATACTACTGTATTTCTTTTCTACCAAGAATGTGATCCGCGGAATATCATAACTTGATGCAATCCTTAATGAAATCCACAATGTGAATTGACTAACCTCATCAAAATAAAAAGTTATGATGTCTTCACTGATCTCGTATCGTTTCACAAATTCATACTTCGTAAGCATTGCTTGCAGAGATTCTTTGTCAAAGACAAATCCCGAAACAGGACGGAAGTTGATGATAGCCATGTTGGATGTACCATCTTCACCGTTGTATCTATTAACAACAGAAAATGGCTACTCGACTAAAAAACTAGAGCACCAATGATGCAGACTCTCAAACGTTAATGATGACTAAATTTGTAATTCTTTGCAGGAGTACTTACACATGACAATACTTATAATCGGCAAACACTATTGCAACTAACATCAAATAATCATAAAATCTGTCATTTTTTTTTTTTTCAAAATTTTCCTGCTTAATTTGTGCTGGCTATATGGATATGACTTGGAAATAATCTGAATGGTAAAACAAGGAAAGCAGTTATTTCTTGTAAGTCATTGTACGTTATTCTTTATAAACACAGTTTTAAGTACATCTAAAATAATGGTTTAATACAAGAACCACTTTGCCGTTACTCGTAAAAGATTTAGATATCTGAAATTTAGCCTAAGATAAGACCTATTCAATCACATATTCCTTCATGCATGCATATTTCAGATAATTTCAAAAACATATGAGGAAATTGAAAAATAACTTCTACTTGACAAGAAGCATCCATTTGTCGATGCAGCATGACGTAGTACAGACTAATGCGGCCTTTAGCATATATGCGTAGGCACTCCAACTTTCAAAATCGTCGAACAAAATGCACAATTCTGCTACCTTGCTGTGATGGAAATAGTAAATTTGTCACAGCTTACTTCCACATTTTCCTGATATTCGTGTTCCCCAGCTCTGTGGGCATCTGATCTCTTCCTTGCCTTTGGCTTTTGAACTTTAGTTTTTACATCCAGCGTGAATGGATCCAATTTCTGTTTTTCTCTATGGATGTAGTAATCACCAGAGATCTGGAAAGGAGAAACCGGAAAGCGCAAAGGCATTTTGGTTTGATGGTTCAATTACTGGAACATTTCATAAGATGAGGATACCTTGAATACAAGTGATTTATACCTCTAACAATCGACAGGACTTTTGCCCTCAATAAGGTGCTCCTGCAATCAAATGTGAGATCTGTTCTTGAGACACTGTGTTTACAAGGTTCCCATAACTTCACCACAGGTAAACCCAAATGGTCGTTGCCCTCCGCAGACTTTTAGTGGGCTACGTTTGCTCAATGAGTCACAGCTACATACAAAATATCGGAACTGTCCACGCTTCTCCTTCATGTCATGTTCACCATTATTTAACTATTTGACTCCGTCTATACCAAAACGCCAGGTTTCTTACACTGAAAAAGATATACCTACATGCCAAATATTAAATCTGTCCAAGCTTCGCTTCTTGAGATATCATATTTACATGGTTTTTACACCGTGAACTGTGTTGACCCCAAATGAACTTTGACCTACACCAAAAACAATAGCATTATTGTACTGGATAAAATATATCTGTTTAATACATATCAAATTCGTCCAAATTCTAATCATTCAAATATTGTACTTACAACGTTTTCACAATTTGACCTCCGCTGACCTCAAATGATCTTTCAACTCTCTCACGTTTCACTAATGAAAACAACAGGATTTTTCTATTTGAAGAATAGTTTACATGATTCATAACCTTAAGATACCGTATTAAGATTTTATTGTTGACCTCTGATAAAATCATATGACCTTTGACCCCGAAAGAAACGACAGGATTATTCAACTTGATGCAATCCATTGTCATGCTATATCAAAAGTTTCTGTGACTCCTGTCTGGAGATATAAAGTTTGCAACGTTTTCAGTGTTCAACCTCCGGTTACCTTTGATCGCCACCAAATCAATTGGGTTCTACTACTTGGTGTAATGCATAAAAAGTTTTCATGTTTCTTATCTTGAGATATCGTGCTTACAAGATTTTTGTCATCTCATCTCGTTTTTCTCATGGTGACGTCAGATGACCTTCCAATTGAAAGTCACTAGGTTCTTCTGTCAATATGTATAATCTTTGTACTATGACTGAGACCTGTCAGAGTTTCGAGGTGTACCTGGGAGAGACCGACCTCAGAGGCTATCGCTCTTGTCAGAGATTGCGACGCGCTAAGGCAGCATCCGTGGGTGCACACAAGTCAACATTACGCAGGGAATGAGGACAATAATCTTTCAATAACGCATCTCAGTTGTGGTTATTTTTGTTCCCTTTCTTTTTCTCTTTAACTTTAACTTGGATCTCTGTTTTTGCCAGGTCTTATTCTTTCTCCTTTATGGCGCTACACCCATGCATATTACATATATATATTTGGGGGCACTTTTGTATACCTATTTATACGTACCCAGATGTGGATGAGTCATTTTACAACATCATTTTACAACAATCTTATTATAATACAAACAGTTTCTGTGCTTATACAGAGTGCTGTGATAACATATCCTTGGGCAATGTAAGTATTAAAAGTCTCACTAAAAACTAGGATTGGTCTATCAATTTCATGTTCTCCAATAACTATACTATCACTTTCCGTAATACACTAGTTGGCGTTGTCTTCAGACCGCCTGATGGCTAAGTGACACATTCTGTTTACCAGTTTAATGATTACTTAGAGAGATTACTGTACATAAAACTGTTTTCCTTATTTACTTTTTTTTTTAATATTGACATGCTTAAAGCCAATGAGACACATGAAAAACAGTATTTTCTCAATTCCGCATCAAGTTACTCTTTTAATCCTCTGATTGACAAACCCTCAAGTGCCACGAGCTCCATGTCTTTCTTACTGGATAATTAGCTTGCAAAGAATCTACAAAAATTTAGTAAGATCAGAGAATGGTATATCTTTTACAGCCTTTTCAGACCATTATAAAATTTCCGCCTCAAGAACTAAGATTTTAAAGCATTCGATTTCAAATTCATTTAGACACAATGCTACTACTACCAACATGTATAACATTGTACACGTGCAGAAGCTATCTTGGATTTATGCTAGCCTGATGTCCACAGTGCCAAACCTATCACCAAGCTGCGCGTGTCTGACCACGATCTGATCTTACTGCAGCCAAAACACCGACCTATTATTCAGATGAAAGAACCCAAGCTACTTTCCGTTAGTAGTAGTTCTGAAGCCATAGAGGAGGTACAGGCCTATGTAGACATTGTTCATTGAGAACACATATAGCATCGATCAACTTTACTCAGACGGTTGCGGCTTATCTAAATTTTTGTGTTGATTGTGTGGTTCCCACAAATCAAATAAAAGTTTATCCAAATAACAAACCTTGGATGACTTAGGAAGTTAAATCAGTGATGAATAAAAACAGCAGATTTTTTATCATGGTAACAGAACCTCAGATCTGTTCGAGAAGAACTCGACAAGATTTTAAGGGGAGAAAAGGACCTGTACACGCGGAAATAGAGCAACACTTCACTGAGAATAATATGATACATGTGTTTGCAGGGATTCGAATAATGAGTGTTTATTCCAATAATGCAAGTAAAAATACTGGTTAACCTTCTACTATTACTTATGCCAATGATTTAAACGTATTTCACAGTAAATTTGATTACCATGATTTTTCTAGTGAAATAAAAATCCACAAGAAGTTTTATCAAATCAAGTCATAAATTTTAGACGGTTCAACTTATGTGAAAACCGTCTTGTTTAATACCTTTTCCAAAAATCTAATATTTCTTGCATGAATGACCTCAGACCTATGGCATTGACTTCGACAGCGATGAAAACATGCAAAGCCTGGCATTGAAGCTTTTAAAGCGCAATGTTGACAAATTCCTTGATCTTTGCGGTTTGCATACAGGCCGAACCGAAGCACTGATGATGCCATGCTATACAGTCTTGAGGAATTGTACTCACATTCCGAATGCTGAAAGCGGGGCCATTCTGCAAGAGTTATCTTCTTTGACTTCTCATCTGCTTAAACACTATTCAGCCCCACATTGCAACCAACAAGCTACTTGAAATGAATGTCCGCTATGATGTATTGCTTTGATTCTTAATTATTTAACCAATATGTCCCAATTTGTTACTATCAAATCTTTTAAGGACAAGAGTACTTCCCATGTAATTCTATCAAACACTGGTTAGTCTCAAGATACGGTCCGAGCACCATTTTTATTCACTTTGTATACATCTGACGCTAGATCAAAATTCGAGAACTGTCCTCTGGACAAGTTTGCAGATGATACTGCTTCGCTACGTCTGATAACAAAGGAGGACGGTACAGCTTATGTGGAGCAGACACACGATTTTGTTAACTATTGTAGTAACTTCCTTGAACGAAATGTAAGGAAAACGAAAGAAATGGTAATTGATTATCGAGGTCAAATAATTCCCCAAGTGCAGTTCCTACAAATGAAAGTATAATGGTTGATGACAGAGTGGACACTTGTAAGTATCATGGGGTCACCATCGACAATCGACTTTTCTGGCATGAACAGGTAAAAGCTTTATAGAAAAACTAGGCCCTAGAATGTATTCTATGTGTATTATGAACAAATTTAATGTTAATAAACATATCCTTGCTGTGATTTATAACTCAGTTATTTGTGGGATTTGGCAACATGACCTTTTATCGAGGGGAGGGCATGTAAGCATCGGAGACAAATATACAATTGACACCATTATTAAGCACGCAAGTCGTATCATAGGTAAAGTTCAGCCATCGTTGGCTACGACCTATCAATGTCGACTAAGGACGAAACTGAGAACGATTATGCAAGATAATGACCATCCACTTAGTGTTGTTTTACATAATACGGTTATTCGTAGAGGTGGCAGAATGAGATTACCTTACTCCAACCTAGTCGTCGCCACTTTGCGTTTATCCCACAATGTATCAAGTTCCACAATTTTACTTTTAAACGTTAATTCCTGCCTTCTTGGTTCCTATTGTCTTATACTTTTACTTCTTATACGTTACGTCTAATACCTTCTCTTACTTACTTTTCTTTTATTGTTCAAGTGCTGTTTTGTATACTATAGTTTTGTAATTAACATTGCCTTTTCTTGTTTGTTCTGTTTGATTCGAGCATTCAGTTACACTGTGAGGTTTAATAAAGTTGATCTTATCATATCTTGTCTTAGCCGAAGAAACATATCCGTCTGGTAAATGATTTAAGAAATATTGACTGGCTGTTATCACAACAAATTTTCTAATATTTTCACAACAACGTTCAATATTGTTGTCCCCTTGTTAGCGTTACGCATAAGATTTAACACCAGCAATCACCATGGATTACAATCGGAACATCGGACTCAGTAAAGCAAAAACACAAGCTTTATAGTTATTACAAGCAAAATCCTACTCCAACTAGAAAATTACGTTATGCTGGGTAGAGAAAAATTGTCACTCGGTAAAATAATTAAAGGTGTTAAGAAGTTATATTATTGTAATTTAATTCAAAATTCAAAAGATGAAACTAGTCGATTGTGGAGGTTAATTAACAATATTCTCCACAAATGGAATGAAACTGACTACGAGGAAGTGTTTGAGTGTGATGAAGGAACTATGTCTGATGAACAAAATACAGTATTGTTCATCATCTCAACAAATACTTTTCTTTTACTGCAACGAATCTTGCTGACAAATTACCTTCTGGCAACAGTTTCCCTCTTGGATATGTACAACAACGTGTCAACAATTTGTATATGTTGTTCTATACTTATGGATACGAGGTCAAGTCAGTCATACCTAAACTCAAGAATGGCAAAAGTGTTGAATTTCACAACATTACCTATACCAAAGTGTGCTGCTGATACTATCTAGTTATCATTATATGTATAAATAATGTGTATTTTACATACGATGTTTGGCAACATTTCTTTCCATTTTATATGTTAATGATATCTATACATGCGCTTAAAAACGTAACTTCATCTTATTTGCAGATGATACTACTCCGTTTCTTAAGATAAACATATGCGCTAGACTTGTCAACTTCACTGATGAATTTTCTGGAGCATCTGAATATTTGAGATCCAATAGATTATCCATTATGAACACAACATTTATCATTTTGACAACACGTTAACGACATAAATAAAATTAGTATTGTATTTGCTGTAATTCCTAGAAAATTTGCAAACGTTGACCCTAAACTTTGAAGATTAAATTGAAAAAACCACATTTCTGTTAATAAAAGAGTCTCCAGATCAAATGGAATTATAAATAGTCTTAAATGCTGTTTACTCAAATGCATACTTTAATCATATGTAAGGAACTAACTTTTCCATATTTTAACTAGTGTCTTTTAATGCTACATCTCTCAATGAGTTGTACAAGATACAAAACAGAGCTTTCGAAACATATGTAACGCACCGAACACAGCGTCTACTGCATCTCTTTTCAAAAAACTTAGATTACTTTCAATTTACGACTTTAATGTTTTAGTACCAGCTTGTCATTTTTTCTTCAAATCTCGTCTTGACCTCCTTCCTTCACCTTATGATCACTTCTATACCTACAACTCCAAGTACCACAACTATCATACTTTAACGAGAAACATGTAAAATCAGCCACGAATCAGGACTAGCGTTGCTCACTCTCAACTAAGAGGCGCAGGTGTACCTCTGGAATTCACTAATTAGTCATCATGCAGTGACGGTCCTTCTTAAGATTTCAACGAAAATACCCCATTATATTAGAGGCGGTGTGGGGTATATCTTCTGTCAGACCCTGATCACTGATCCGTGCCTCAAAGCTATATTCTGCTCGCACTGCGTGAGAGACCAATTAGCCTGAGTATTTGTTTACCAGACAGCTTACGTAACCTTCTTCAATTAGCTCTGTTGCCATGGTATATAGATATCAGATATTTCAGAAAGTGGATCTGGCACTGTAAATCAATTACTGAGAGGGAAAGTTGAGAGTATCAGTTTTCAGTGCACTGTGCTTCGTTTCCTACCTGGGGCTATAAGGTGTTATCAGGCAGATAAAGAGCCTGCCAGAAGTGTATAAGAAGAAAAATTTCATCATGATGATGTTAAATCCTCCCCGCGTATCCACATATTCAACAAACACTATAAAAATCCAAATAAGCAACAATTCAATGTGAGTTATAATTCTGGAACACTCTGTTTAAATCGTTATTCTTAAGAGTCATTTCTTGTCTTTTCTTTAGTCTTCTTCATTTTGTTCAAGTTGTTTTGTATCTAAAGAAAGAAATAAGATTCGAAAAGTGTTGCTTTTCTGGTTCCTCTATCTCCATTATCATTTGTAACATTTTGCTGTCTAATTTTTGCTAACTTGTAATGTCATATGATCCTCAATAGCTATCATATGTATTGCTAATTCTGAAATGAAATATAGAAAATAAACTTCAACTTCATTACACTGCCATTGTTGCTTTCCCTAGGACTTGAGAAATCTACAGAAATATCTGGACGTGAAATTCTTTGTTCACCTTCTGTCAAATTATTACAATACCAAGGCACAGACGCGTAATTACCATTTCATCGATTCCTTGAATGCCTTTGGCAAGGAATAAAGAAAATTACTGACTTGTCAGTGGTAATGCAGTTGTTGTAAGTGCAATCAATGGTTGGTATTGCTTCTTTTCTAAAAGACAATGAAACAGAATTAAAGCATTCTGTACTTGAGAGTAAATGACCACTTCAATTCTGACATCAACTGCTAGTGACAATGCACCCAAGGCTGGCCCATTATAATACTAGGTACTCACAGAATACACGGCACAGCCTTGTCCTTCTGCACTGATGCTTATTTCAGCAGGAAAATCTTCGAAGGAGCCCTTTTGGACGATGAAGCGGTTGTCATGGTTAACATAAAACTGCAAAGTAGATCCCCCACGGATGTTCATGGTCAGAGTTAGGTCAGAATTTTCGCTGGTGCCCAGGGCAGAAAATTCTGCCAAGGCAGTTAGTCCAATGACAGTGTCCTAGAAAAAAACATTTGTCAAATAGCCCGTATTACTCATTTTGACAGGAGGCAAGAGTATATCAAAACCATTACCAAAAGTACACATTTTATACACTTCTTTTGATGAGGCAAATGCACTAAAGGATCAGAGCTTTTCTCCACATTAGCAGTGGTTCTTAGCCTTTTTCGTTCCATTCCGTACTGTACAATCAGCCATCCTAGGAATCTCCCCACCCCTCCTAGAATACATCAATAGTTACACTTGAAGTTGAAGTCTCAGCCACAGTACAGATTCTGCTATTAACTTGGGTAAATATGTGAGTGCACTAAAATGGGGGTCGTTATACCACTATCATACTACTGTTGTCTATTCGGTACTGGTGTCAAATCGTTGAACTTACTGGACTAAAATAATTTGAAAGTACAAGGTACTGGATATCACTATCAATAATAGCCCCTATGAGATTTTTTAATTATCACTCAGATGTTAAGAGGATTGGCAACTGAGGCAAATTGATTTTTCTTTAAAATTATGAATGTTTCTTTCTCTCTTTTGAGGAAAAAACATATCACAATCGCATGTTTACTTCGAAAGTTATAAATATTTTAAGAAAGATTTATTTCGAAATGGTATACTGCGTAATGAGGATTTTTTTATGCCACCTAATGCAAGGCACACCTTCCAGAATATCTATATTATTTCTTTATAATCTTTACTGTCTTCAAAGAAACATTACAATAATACGCGACATGCGACCTTTATTTCCTCAGTATTTTCAGGTAAATCTGCAATACAAATAATCTACCTTTTGACCACAGTGAAATTTCTAGGGTAAATGAGTGTTTCAATTAAAACAAAAACCACAAACTTCTTAAGATAATTCGCCATTGTTAAGTAGCATAATTAGTTATGTTGAGTCAAGTGGAAATCTTTCCTGACCAAAGAAGTCTTTCTTCAAACACCAATATCTTGAGTTAGGAACACGCTTTTGTGCATGGGGAATGGAAAGTATGTAGCAATAATTATCTCCTTTGCTTAATTAAGATCCATTTCCATCGCTAATAAAATATGCTTTTAATTATCACCTGTTTAGGAACAACTGTACTGTAGATATGTAATTGAATCCATCACCGGAATGCCCAATGAAATATCAGAACCTGACTCACAATAAACCGTGGTGTCATTTACGAAAAGGGTAATCATGCAACGTCCTAAACAATGTTTGTTTATAATTAAAATTTGCTAAAGTCTTAATTGAATGGCACTCGTAATAAAAGTACTAAACTAGACTTGAATCTCTTAAACTACACACCGACACATTTACAAATGAGTAAAAAGAAATGAACACTGATATACCCCTCTCAGGTTTAAAATGCAAATTAAGTTGAAATATCATTTCGACATTTCTCAATATGTTCTGAATAAAATGAAAATTAAGTTGAAATAACATGTCAACATTTCTCAATGTGCTTCTGAATCTGATGATTTAACAATGCTGCAAGGATACAACCGACTGTACCCTTACGGCAAGGAACTTGAACAGTAGCAAGAGCGAG
Source organism: Stichopus chloronotus (assembly GCA_021234535.1). Taxonomy (NCBI): domain Eukaryota; kingdom Metazoa; phylum Echinodermata; class Holothuroidea; order Aspidochirotida; family Stichopodidae; genus Stichopus; species Stichopus chloronotus. The sequence continues at coordinate 10,591,020 of CM037836.1, forward strand.
AAAAGCACTGTGAAAATTTAAGTTGAACATCATGCCGTGATTCTGAATAATGCAAGAGGCAGTCTCCAACTTTGTTATCTTTAAAAGGCTTTTCCATTTCAATATTATCGTCGACCAAGTGGGTGTTGTTTTGATAGGAAAATGTTTCGTATGATCGTTTTCGATTATTCCTCATTTGTGGCAGGAGTTGGCGGTCGCCTGGAATATTTGTAATGCCTAAAATTAGTGAATGCATCGTGTGGAACTCAAGACCACTATTTACTACACTACTGTAGGACACCTTACAAAAATGTAGAAGTGATGACATTTGTTGGATAGTTCATTCCTGCATACTGGGTACCTGAGTTGAACTGAAGCCTCCTCTCGGATTCCTCTGGGAGACCAGCCAACGTGCGATGACACTGCCTTCTTCCTCCAAGTTGGGAACTTGTTTGATGACCAGGGCTCTGAGCACATAAGCTGTCATCTCAATATTCTGAGCCTTGGATGAGTCTCGGTAGTAGGTAGTGTACGCAGGGAGGTCTTCTCGATTACTCTCCCAATGCTTCATTCCCTCTGTGAAAGGCAAGTTTAGATAAAACATACGCGTAATAAATTGCTTCACATGTGTACTGGGCATTGGCTAAAAATGAGGACACACTAGCCAAAAATATGCTCAAGTTAGTCTTATTGCAACTTGACATAGATATGATAAGATATAACAACACAAACCATTTAATATACACTCCCCACTCCTCCATCTTTCCACACTGGATACGTGTCACTTTTATACGTTTTATACGTCCATGTATACCTGTGACACATCATAGAACATTGGTAATGTTTCTTGATTTTTTTTTTCATTTTTGTTTGCTAAGTCTGCATTCAATAAAAGCACACTTGTGGAGGAGGAGGGATAGAGGGATGGAAGAAGTTCTGTCACCGACAGAGATTATTTTAATATTCTTCGTAACGTGAGACTTGGAAAACGTCCACACAGTTTGAAAATTCATTAACAAAATTTTGTCAAAAAGTCAAGCATTCATTGCAAGCTTATGTGTAGTTTTCTTCACGTGGGTGATAAAACCCATGCAGTGTTGCATTCACGAATCGCTCTTTGAAATTGTCTTGATTCCTGATTCCTCTGGGTCAATAGTTACCAGATGAGATCATTTTCTGTTTTAACAGTTACATTCCTCAACAAAAGAGGTAATTGCAATATTTATGTGTAATCGGTGCTACCAACAAAAAATACTGCACCTTCAATACACGTGACAGAGATAGCGGAGAGTTGACATGACGGTTGGAGTGTTCACATGTTAAGCTATAGGTAACGTAACTACTTTAGGTCCTGATGGAACAACTTGAAGGTTTTCTGACATCTCAAAATTACATGTTCAGCAAAGCTGTTCCCAGTGGTGACGAGGGGTTGTCTGCAAATATTATGATTTAGTTCGGGTTTCTGTTGTCTGGTTCAGGTCGCCTTTGCCTAGGTTTGTTCAGTGCAGCTCATAGACTACTGATGAGGACTAGCTCCCCTACTTCTCCTGCAGCTTGAAAAGGGAAATGAAGGGAACACAGTCCTGTTCGATAGCATTATCATCAAATGGTGGCCCTAGAAGCAGCTTACTTTTATATTGGGATTAATTGGTTCACCCCTGCCTCATTAAATGTTGACATGTTTATTAACAATTGATATAGAATAGTGTTCCTGATGAGCCCAAGAGTTTTCCTGACACGTACTACTGAACTTTACCCATATCAGTTAGGCAATCGATACACAGGGTCATCTGCACCATCCAAAGATATCATATAACGTCTCATTTTACCAGATTCAACTGCCAACTCTTGCAGCATCTCGTAGACAACGTCGAACCGATCACTGCCAGCAAAAGCATACGCATAGGCCAGCAGAGCCATCGAATAGGTATCCTGCAAGGTATCCAGTCTAGAATCCATGTAAGCGAGCGCAGCTGCGACTGTCTCATCCTATAAAATGGCGAAAGGTTGAGGAATTTAGTTGTGACCATGCGCAGAACCATTTTCCCAGGTGCCAAAGCGGTTTACTTGATACATGTTATTAGCTAGCTCACATATCAAGAAAGTGAAGCAGAATTATGACGTTCCTTTTTCATTAGCAAGTAACAAAAAAAATTCATTTACTTTGGAGATGACATCCCTATCATGTCTACCAACTCCAAGTTACAAATGTTTTATGAATACCCAGATTGTCATTATAGGAAATGTATTAATTTACCAACATAGTACCATACCAGGTAAATGGCATGTGGTGCATGTGCAGTCACTCGTACACTGACACAACTAAAACTTTATAAAATTCACTGAAACGAGTCACGACTCTGGTCTAAGAGACACGTACTTAACGTTTCAACGTTACCACTGTGAATTACGGGTGCATGTGGTGAAACAATCATTACATGAATTTGCATTCATTCACCTGCATTGATTGGAACTAACATGCATAAGGCAAGTAATCGCTCAAATAAAAGTGTTATATGGTAAGGGCGTGGTACTGTATGATGCTTGATGCAAAAGGAAGCCTTTATTGATAAAATCTTCCCCTTTTCCTTTCCTTTGACACCAACTTGGAAAACAACATCTACACTAAATTTCTTTCAGGAGAAACCTCACTACTTAGAAGTGTTAATTACAGGAGAAAATTTATTTATGTCTTTTGGCTAAATTCTTTATCGTTTGGTTATTTGCGCAGAAGATCCATACATTTCTTATAAGAATTTGGCAATTTTTTTTATTTACTTCCACACAAACAGAAAGTAGAACGATAGTTTTATAGCTTTTTACAAGTGTAAGAAGTAAATTCACGCCTTTGGTGCACTCTTGAAAATGCAGGAATAACAGCACATCCTTGTTTAGTGCCACTTCTGTAAATACTGCTACTTCATTGTGGGTTGTGGCTTACACTAAACTTGTAATACCAATAGTTAACTCTAACTGTCATACCAATAGTCACGACACTATATTATAAATATGGCATAAACAGCTGGTATTCACTACATTAAAAGTACACCAAGGCTCATGCACCTTTCTGAGGATAAATATCTCGCCCTTTTTAAGGTCCTTTTAAGGTAGAAATGCTGTTTTCAAGGACATCAAACCGCTTTTAAAACCACACCGATATATCTTTGGAAATTCTTATTCACACTTGAAGATGTCAGGGCACAATACTGGTCTTGGTCCAAACATTTGTTGTAGGTAACAAGTAAGTAAAATATATAGTAATATTTCAAATCCCAAATCAAGTACTTTTTAAGGACTTTATTGCAACAAAAAAGCAAATTTAAGCACTAACAAGGTCTTGAAAATGACAGATTCCAGTACGTTAAAGATTTTTAAGTTTCCTTGCAAAGCCTGCAAATATAACGTGAAACTGAAAATATTAATATTTTTGAGTTTCATCTTCTTCCACGGGTGATCAGAATTACTCTGAGTTGATCGGTTCCAAAATTCAGGATAGACCGTAACCGTAACAACATCTGAGTAAGACTAAGCGAAGCATATTGTACCTGGCTAAATGGAAGCGACTTACCTGACAATCGTAACCTGCCTCCAAGAAAGTTGCCACCATGTATGCAGCAAGCGTAACGTTGTTATTAACACCACCCTGTGAACAAAGAGAATTCTTGGAAGAATTTCTGGTCTCTTTCGAGCAATGTCAAGAACTGACCAAGTTAAAATATAAACTGAACGAAGTTAGAAAATATGAGTTTGAAAACATTCACATATAGCTAAATAGTTGCATCATAATTAAATAACACATTTCTTGATTTCTAATGGACGAAGAAAGTGAGGAGGAGGTGTTGTAAGGGTGAAGTGGATTTGACTACAAAAGGAATAACTTCATTTCTGGAAGTAATTTCAAAGTTTAGGTTGTGTTCCTATCTAATTGGTGAAGCACTGACATCACACTATCTGTCACCCAAGGTACACGCTTTAGTATGCTATGTATCTCCCACCTATTTTTTATTCATCCTGTCGACAGATATTTTTTTCGTTCCTATCCAAGTTGATTTTCTGTGAAGATTCTCTTTTGTGTAAGAATTGCCAACACCATCTTCTACCACTGCTAGGAAAAATTGGATGACGTCTAGATCTCCAAAATAAATCTGAGGGATTACATTCAGAGGCTGTTGGTATTTTCACGATTCAAATTCATTTATTTCCTAAGAACGATTTAGGAAGTTGGATCTCAATTATCAGAGTAGATACCTTCATGGTCTTGTGTGCCAGGTAACCTACAGTTCTGAAAGAACCATCTACGTTCTGAATACTACGGAGCCACTGTATGGCCAAATAAAGGTCCTCTTCATCTACATCCACAAACATCTGGGCGTGAGCATAAGTCCTGACCACAAAGGCAGTTAGGAACGTGCTTCCACTTGGGTTGCTATCACCAAAGGCGGCATAGGAATTGTCGGAACGACGATAATTCAGCTCCCTCTGATAACCACTCAAGATGTACTTCTTGGCCTTCTCAGTGATTTCGAGGGTAGCCTCACCGACAGACTCAAGGTACTGCAGGGCAACGATGTTAGGGACCATACTGAGCAGGTTTTGCTCACCGCATCCGTATGGCATTCGTAGCATGCTTTCCACGTTGCTGAGAGCATTTCCGACAAGATCACCTGCAAGAAAAATGTCAGTTATTTTTACCTGAAACCCAAATGGCGGCTAAATTCTCACGCAATTGCAAATTCTATTAAATGTTATTAGGAACACTACTCTGTTATGAACCCACATTTTGATCTGTTACAATTAGACGAGAAAGCATTTGAAATATATTTGCAACTTAAATCGCCCTACAGCCGCTGCTTTACACCCCTACACTCTCTTCATTTCACACTGAGAAATGTTGCACTTTACAGAGGTATTAGTGGACATTAGTGACAAACCTCTCACGAAAAAGAAAAAAAACATTCTCCAGCCCCCTCCTCCTTCAACTTAGAAAAAAGCTGCGTACTTGTGCCCATAAGTACAAGTAAGAAAAGACCAGTTTAGCCACACTGGTGAATGCAAGAAATGGTAAAACGTATTGCTCATCTGACACTCGGTTATTTCCCTTGATGAAAGCTGTGTCCAACCTGTGACAGAAATTTCACCGACAGCAGATCCATTGACATGCTGAGGAGTTATTTTGAGGGAAACATGTTTGTTGTAGGTCTCATCTTCTTCCAGGCAGAAGTACGCACTCTCGGTAGTTGTTTCCGGTTCTCCCTCTGGTTTTACTTTGAGGTCACGCCGAACAGCGTCAGACGAACCAGCCGGTCCTGCAACACCTTCGTCTCCGCAGAGAAGTTCTTCATCGCTGATTGATTCTGCAGAGACTGCACATAAATACCAGCAAAAAGTGTTTTTATGTAGGATTCTTTCTACAATGCAATATGCGAAGAAATTTCGTGTCATATTCAAGTCCTTTATGACTTGTGACAATACATGTTATGTGACAATTAATAACAGATATACATGACCTCTTGAAACGTATAACAGGGTACCTACACTTTTCTGAGGAGAAAAACCAAGCGGCTTTAATGGAAGAACTTTTTCAACTACATCAAAGAACTTTTAACACTCTGAAATATCTTTTGAAATACTCACACTTTAGTTGATAATAATGATTTACTTCTTAATCACTAAAATCCAAACACTTTTCAATGGCTTTGATGCAAAGAACGAAATTTAAGCACTTTCTATGTCTTCAGATGGCAGACCTTTAAATGGCAGAGTAAATTTAAGTGCTTTCAAGTTTTTCAAGGCACCATACAAACCTTGTATATCATGAAACAATTACATCCCCATATGACTTGCTACTTCATATATAATGTAACAATACACAACGGATCTATATGACTTGAAAACAATTATGTAACAATGACAGATTTGTAACAAATTAATAACGGACATGTACACACAGATCTGACTTGAAAGAGTTCATGAATATGTAACACCATGCAGATCTATATCACTTGTATCGACATGCAGTCTGCCAGTTACTGTACAAATCTATGTGACTTAACTGTACTAAATATGCACCATTAAGCAATGCCCTACAAAATTTTATGATATGACTTCATCATATAAAATTTGAGGATGTAGATAAAATAGAGATGCACATGACTTGTAGTATTTACAATGTTCAAACAAAACAGTCGTTTTGTTTACATTAAGTATTCCTTTTTTAAATATAAAGAAGGGAAGGGATGTACCTGGGGACAGGAAGTGGCGGTCAAAGGGCTGTCGTATTTTGCTAGTGTGCCATAGGTAAATTGATGTCCTTTGTCGTGTCTCTTACTTCGGTGGCCTGGCCATTGATTCTGCCAGGTCTCCTCCACTTCGTGATTTGTCAATTTCTTTCAAATATTTAAATTATGTATCTCAGATTGCTTAAGTGGAAGCAAGGAATTTTCACTTTCAACAGACACACAGAGCTGTATGACTTGTAACAGCACATGTATATCTAAAAGTATATTTACAACAAGTAAATGCAATAGGTAAAGATCTAGTACAGATCTATATCACTTGTAGCAACATGCAAGGTGGCAATTACAGATCTATATGACTTAACTGTGAAAACAGGCATAATGTAACAATGCCCCACATATCTTATGATATGACATGTGACATCGTATAAAATGTGAGAATGTACTAGATGCACATGACTAATGAGTGCTATATATCTCAGATGGTTCAAGTGGAAATAAAGAGTGTTCAGCAGATTTAACATAATACTTACAAATCTACAGTACTGTGATCGTTTAACACCCGTACAATTTATTCTACGATCGCGAAAATTTGCGTAATTTCGAACAATTTGGAACAGCTTCGCACAAAATCGTACACGCAGTTTTCAACGAAATTTCGTACAAATCCACGCGTACAGAAATCATACACACGACCGCAAGAATTTCTAGGCAATGAATCAGATAATGGCAGGTCAACTGATGAGGTAAAAAGTTAGGATTTTGAAAGTCGTTTTGTGATATGCGGGCAAAGTAAACTTGCACGAAGGTCGTTGGTTTGTTGCTGTGCTGGTGGATGTGCTTTTGAAGTCTAACCTTTGTGGAGATCAAAGTATCGATAGAGAGTTCAAAAAAAAAAAAAAAAAAAGGAAGAAGGCTCAAAAACAAAAGAAAAAAGAAAGAAAAGAAGAACGATTGACAAAAAAAAGAAGAAAAAATGACATGACACCATGCAGCGCAGAATTAAATATTTGATTTATTCGACAGTTGACAGCTGTACCTATAGTGAGGGATGAAGCACGAAATTTCCGCTCAACTGTTACTGTTAACGAGTCTCAAAGCTTACTTGTACGGTAACGAAAGGTACAATGTCTCGCAGAACGCTATCAATTATGAAATATTGTTTTATGACTGAGATAGTTAAGAGGATAAGAAAAACACGTTTATTTTTTTTCTGGGGGGGGACTAACGACTCATCATCTTACTCTTTGGTTTTCGTACGTTTTTTTTTTTTTTTTCAAATTTCATGCTTTTTGTTACCATGTATTTTGTTAACCACATAGTCAAATCGACTTCCGTAGCTACTGTATAGTTTGCATGGTAAAATGAGGGCTTCTGTTATCTTACAATAATCCTTGTCAATTTTTAAGTTCATTACTTTGATGCTCCTCATATAAATGTGTTATCACAGAATTACTGGCGTAATTAAACGAAATAACACTGGTGTGCCCTGAGTAGGCCTACTGTGAGTCGGAAATCAAGTTGGTTCTTTGCCCAAGTAGCCAATATGCCGATGATTCCGAGAAAATCTTCGACAACTTGACAGGCAATTCCTAAATATGTCTGCACGAGAGTCGTTAAAATATTTGCGGTTTTGCAGTGAGACTCAACGTAAGCTGCAATCGTTTGTAAGGAAATAACGTGGCTTTAGCACGGAGTGTCATAGCATCTCCAAGTTGGCTTTCCGGTGAATTTTCTCCGTTTGCAAGTTACATACTATTACTAGTGAGTGTGTGGACAGTTTTGAACATTTCTCTAGGTAGACTGTAAATTAAAGTAAACGTTTTCGCAATTTCGACTGCACGTGGTGAAGCGGACAAGCTGAAAATCTGGGGAAGGGTCCTGCATGATTAAAACTATTTGCTTAAGATCACCAGTGAATTCCTAAATTTCCTGCTGAGAGGTTGCTTGGTATGGGCATGGCCTATTACAGCCCTTAAAATAGTAATGTAAAAGGCTTACCGGTTTTGAAGGAATACTGACAGTCCAATACTGAATTCGGAGTAAAACCCAACAAAAGATACAATCCAATTACAATCCAGTAAGAAAAAGACGGGTAAACTTCTTTAGTCCGTTCCCAAAATCTCCCCCGAAGTCAGTTTGGCACTAGTCCGACTCCACATCCACGCTACCACTTTATTAACATGTGAAATATGCTGTAGCTTCATAGAGGTCCGTATTGCCCGTATCTGCCTTCCTACTGCCTGCCCAACTTACCCTTACCCGGTCTCCTGCCCTATAATCTAACAGGTAACAGGAGGCTAATATTCCAGGTGATCCCGTCGGTTCAAGTGCAGCCAGTTTGCCGATACCAAAGCCACACTTATTTGACTCCACAAGTTAGTTTCCTATACATCCCTTTGGCCTCTAACAAAAGCTGTGCCGTCTTCACCTTCGAAAGTACTGTAATTTTGTAGGGGTTTGCGGTTCCTTGCCTATCAAAATAAGTCGTTGCAGCTGCATACAAAACATGAATTGTAACTGAGACAAACCACAAAATTACGCCAAACTGCACCCACAGCAATTTTGTCGGTATGTATAGAATAAAGTGCCATGTACAAAATTGAGAAAAACAGTTTAAACTGTCCAGTATTAACGCTTTTACAGTACCATACAAGCCTACATTCATAAGTAATGATTTCGCCATCCACACAAATTTTGTTTGGATGGCGAAATCATTAATTGGAAAGGGTCCTGTCAAAGAACACAGTAGCCAGCTGCGTGTAGTAACATCACACCCTGTAACCCATATATACACCCAGAACACGCCAAGGACAGCCTGTAGCATATTTGTAGCCTACATCTGCTGTTTGGTGCACCGCGTAGAAAATCTTGGCATGTTTTCAACGACAGTTTTGATTACAAGAAGTCAACAACCCATTTCAAAATGGTAAAATCTGTATCTGCCAGGAATATCTATAGAAAAAGAAAAAGTGGTCGGCTCTACCATTGTATATATGTGTAAGCCTGAATGCTGGAAAGTCAGTACAAAGGTCACCGCTTGGGTCGCGGTTACACCTGTACGTAGTGCACGCAATAAGTACAGGTGTTGCAGAAATAGCTGACCCGTCGACCTATTTTCGAGGAAGGAAAAAAAAAAGAAAGCGCGGACGCGGTCGACAATAAGATTTTGGAAAAAGAGTTAAAAAAGCACGTCGATTTGTTACTTAGTAATGGGTTGCCGTTTACAAGGATCAGAGAAAGTTCAGCGTGACTGTGCTTTTTCTGGAATATTTCTTTCGCCCGTACTCAGGCCTTTTCATTAAAGACATTTAAGTTTGTTGTCCAAATTCTGTTCACTGTATCACTTCTCTTGCTATCCGTTGTCCTTCATGCTTGTCTTTGATCTTAATCATATTCGAACATCCCCAGACAGAATCGGGAACGGGTGGACCATTAAATTTGGTGGGAAACGTGGGGAAAACAATTCATAGTTTACGTAATGAAGCGAAGAAGTTCTGGAGCGACTGCAGACAACTTCCTTAACGAAGTTCCCTATGCAAAGCCTTAAGGAGATTGCATAATTAATCATGGTATTAAATCAACTTAAGTATCAGTACTCAATCGAATTAACACGAGGATTAATTCAGGGATCTAGGCTATTTCAGCCAACTTTATCACCGGGTGCTTTTTATCCCAGTATTAATTCCAGCATATCTTAGTATTACTTCGAAAATATCACAACAGCAATCGGGGAGGCTTTAGCCAACAATATATAGGGCTTAAAACTTACATAGTTTGTAACTCCGGAATAAATCACATGCAGTGGTGCCCTAACCACACTGGGAATTTGCTCCAATTTTTCCATGACGTATACCTAGGCTATCGATGAACACAGTGTGTGGCATATTCACAGTCCTCTGGTGAATTTGATATCTCACTGAGTCCATATTTCTCTTAATTGCAAACCCCTGCTACTAGACAAAGTAACTACGGTCAAAGAGCTACTGCCAAAGTTGCTTCTTCAGGTCTTAGGCATCACATTCCCAGTCGCATCAAGCATTCTTCCATTCTTTGTCATTCAAGTCTTCAAACTTAAATTTCAGGGACTTAAATAAATCTTTTTCTTTGTAGCAAGACTTGGTAAAATCATTTAGATAGTTTCTCACTCGTAGAAGCTGAATGCATTTACTATATAGTTCTCATACTAAATACCGTACCTCACTATCCCCCACTGGGAACTTCTATATATAAGGAGTATACATACAGTTACTCTGTTGGTGAAGGGACTTTATTCGCAGTAAACAAATAAATAAATATAAAAGCAACTATTTTCTCGTAAGCGCAACTGCGTAAAATTTCCGTAAAATTTAAAATTTTCCGCTCACACAGGTTTAATACTCAGGATGCAAGTTATTGACTTCCCGTTATCATCACAAACTACCAAAGTGAACTCAATTCTTATTCCTGGCCATGCAGGCTACCTACTTCCTGAAACATTTTATGGTCATTTTCTGTGAGCTCAATAATAGCTACCAAGTAACACAGTTCCCTACAGTGAAACTATCCGGTAGCACCGTCGAACTAGCATCCTCAGGTGTATCAGTTGCCATGCGGTAGCACAAACTGCAAATTCGGTAGCACACATCTTCTTGTGTATAACATGGTTGTGCGAGTATAGGTGCATGTGAGATTTACAGTGAGCAAGTCTGCACTTCAATCATCGGTTTTGGTTTTTTCGTTTCATTGTTAAACGCCATCTCAATACCGTCAACCCTTTAATGCAAACTTTAGAATCCCCCCCCCCCCTTACCCTCGTACACAGTGGACCTTCGTTTTAGTTATAGTTGTACTGGAGGCTAGTCCCAATGACACTCAGACTTGCAAGAAATCTTCGCTTTCTCACCTTCGGAACTTTTCCTCAGTGATACCCTTATTAAAGATGAGTTCCTGCAACAACTATCGGAGAATGTGCATCAGCAGGGGCGTCAATATAAATTGAAATGTGTGGTGTGGGAGAAAGGGGGGGGGGGGGGAATATGATTACCTGACAAGTTTGATCTAAGCTGCCAGGACAGGGGCCTACGAACAGGAGTTTTCGATGACTTTGGGCACATTAAATAGGGGCCACCATATATGCTTTCCACCTGGGATTTAGGGTAACGCGCATAAACGTGAACGGACCAGAAAAAAAAGAACAGGAAGTCTGAGTTTGAAGAATTGTGGACTTAAATTATGAACAAAGCACTTCTTTATCTTTGAATGTGCAAAATGGTGAGAGATTTCACCGAGCATTATATTTCGAGATTAACATGAAATTGATGATTATAAGGGGAGTCGCCGGGATCTAGTGATTGGGGGAACATAAAGACAATGCGCACCCCCCCCCCCCTTCCTGGTGGCGGTGTCTCTGATGCTTAAGGGATATTGGGGTAAGGTAGACGGATGGTGGGGGACCTATGAACAATAAATACATGCAACTTAGTCAAGAACAAGTAACAAATTAATGATTGGCGCGCGAGAAGATAGATGCACAGACAGATGCAGCACGTTTTAGTTAAGTCTTTAAATGTTTTAGTTAAGTTTTAATTGCAAAAATGTCCCCTACATCGCAGTCTGTCACTAATAAGTCCGTTTTTCATCTCTACCTAAAAGGTTGAAAAGTACTTCTCATTAATTGAGTTGGGAAGGGGATAGGTGAGAATGGACCATGCACTGACATTTAATCTTATAGCCGTCTTGTAACGAGTAGGTCAAAGGCGAAAAGAACATACACTTCTCGACTCTGTCTATCCTGTCTTTCTTTCTAATCACCTTTACACTATCGGCAAACTCAGTAGTTTGTCTGTCTTAGAGGGGGAGATAACTAAAGAGTTTAGTCGTCCGTTGAGGGAGGGGAATCTGGATGTTTTAAAAAATAAATTTTGAGTATTAAGTGCCCTCAATAGACTCAAATCTATCATTTATCATCATTTAAAGTCATTGTTTTTTTTTCTATCCAATAAAAAAGAATCAATAAATTGCTCTGCACACGACATAGGTCACTGTATTTTCATTTCCTTCAAGTGTCTATGGGCAATGCCTATAGGTGTATTTTTTCAGAATTGACCATTCAGGTTACCACCCCCCAGTCAGGGCCGGTTCCAGGATTTTGAGAAGGGGGGGGGGGACACGCACGGTCGGCCGAAGGCCCTCTAGCGAGCGCCGAAGGCTCGAAGCCGCTTTAGGGGATTGAGGGATCCTCCCTATCGCACCGAAAATTTTAGCATTTGGGATTATGTAGATGAGCCTATAACGTAGGAATATGAACATCAAAGTTCTTATCACAGAGTTTACTTACTGTCTCATGAGCAATGTAAGCCTAGGAGAGCCTACTTGAGTCACCCACTAAAAGTGTGCCGCGGCAGTTGTGACAATGTCCCACCCTCTCATCTTTCCAACAGTGAACCACATTATATTATCTCTTTTGCGAAATGGGACTGGAGACATTTGATATTTGATATTCCAACACCCATCGAAATGTGGGAAACGTGTCCCCCTCGGATTATGATGTATGTGTACCCCTCGGATTAAATGTATGTATATACGTATTTGTGAGGTCACTTTAGCTGAGTTCTCCCTCTTATTAGTATCGCCATTGTCTCCTTCTTCCTTATTCCAGGGTTTCCATTCAAAGTAAAAAGATTCCTCAGGAAAATTTGAAAGAAGAAGGAACACCATTACGTAAAATAATTCAGTAGCATCAAATGCGCCATACCAACCCGACTTAAATCAGACTACGCCCCTTGTTTGTACTGGATCGGAGCGTTCATTAAGAATCCTTTTGTTTTATGAATTATATTACTCTGAATATTAAAAGTATCAATAGAAAAAGTAATTGTCGATTGTACTCGAGTGCATTCATAACTCTCCTCTTGCAGCTTACTCAAATGTCACATCATTGCAGATTCCTCAGACCCCTGCCAGACCTTAACAAAATCTATGAATAGGCTATTCACATATGCAAGGAAATTAAAGGAAGTTAAAATGCAGTATTCGAATGATACTTCACTGAATTAGGTCAATACGTTGCATTACATATATGAGTACTGCATAGTAAATGTGATTAAGTAATTTTCACAATGATTAGGCCTTACGTAGTGTCATGCGTGTACTTTTATAAATCACTAATCAACTTAAACACAGGATAAGACGCTGTGATGTCAAATCACACATTAAATGTTAATGTTAAACGTTGCACGTCATCCATTTCACCAATAATTGGCAGTGCACAATGCAAATTGGGAGTGGGGCCTTAGTCTAAGTTGTTTATTATGCTTATGATGTGCACTTCGTATTATTCAGGTTGTGAGCTGGAAACCCGATATAAACAAGACGGCATTCAAATCTTTCTGTGCTACCGTACATTCTCTTTAGGCCCGTCGGCCTTGAATCTGTTACAATCTGTAGACCAATTACCTTGAAAAAAAAACTTGGTTTTTACAACTTAAAGTGATTGCGTGTATACTTAAAAACTAGAAGGATAAGATTAGGCCTATGTAAGATCTTAACGTTGTCTTCATTTTAGAATGTATATGTGAAGTTGCACATGGGCGGACTACGTCTTTGAATGAAGGAAAATGACAGCAACTACAAGCCGGCAAAGGGATTGGCACAAAAACAGTTATAAAAAGAAATCATTATTTGAAAATTAACGGTTGTTACTGTAAGCGCCTACATAATGAATATCTGACAGTACACAGGTCTCACTGGTGCAACAAAAACATACTACCCAAGTCGTCTCTCCTTGGTCGGTACAAGGAATTGAATATTTGGTAAAAGGAAGCACTGATTTACAAGTAACCTACGAACTCATCACAACATTGCAGTGTCAGTAATCGTGAGTTGTTTTGACTAATTGAATATTCAATACTAGCATATTTCCCATTGGCTTGTTCACAGGAGCACTCCGTTGATTTAAATGAAAACTGTCAATGACTACATTATCGTACTCTACGCGTTCAGTCATTATGTTTGAAGAATTTGAAATCATATAGCAGAATTAACCAACTGAAACCTATTTACTTCCCCAGACTGTCTGAATGGTGCACGTAAAAGCCTTACCAAACTTTTTGAGATGAAATTTTAATGTTTTTACTTTTTACGTACGCACGCAATCACTTTAAGATCAGTACTGATTTATTGAACGAGTAGCATATTGTTACGTGGTTCAGTCCCGACACTTGCCAACTGCCTTACTGACTAATGTACAGACAATTGAGCCGCGTCAAAGTTCAATTACGGTGTAGAAGATGTTCCATTCGTATTTAAAGCTGGAATATGAGTTGTAGTGGCAATCGCCTGGTCGCAACCTTTGTTCTTCGTTAGTATCTCAGGGAAGAGAAAGTAAGGGAAAATATCACCTGTCACAAAATCTGTAAGAGAAATATGCACTCATCTTCCAGATATTTGAACATGAGAATTGTGTTGACATTGCCCCTACAAAATTCAGACTCTCCAAGAAGAAAGCATATATAGTCAGTCAACCGATACATAAAATACCCATGGGAATGAATGTAAATATTCATGTATGCAAATTGAGGCATAAACAATGTTTTATTTTTGTAGTGGCTATGACATATTCCGCGGAATTTGACTTTCACTGACATATTTTCAACTCATATTCCAGCTAAAAAAAAGGACAAAAAACAAAACAAATTTGACGGCAACATCAGTTTGCCCGAGATTTGACTAGATTAAATTAGAACATGAATTCATGAAATCATGACATCATTTCAGTAGAAGAATTGAGACTATGCTTTATCGGCTTGAACCTTTGCTGAAAGATGTTTCATTGCACATAATGAAGCCATTATGTTCGTGGAAAACTAAAAGCTACAACAATAGTTGGAAACTGATGAAATTTTAGTTATTGCATTTGTCACCACTATCAATAGGATTCTACTTTACACATTGTGTTTCCTTGCAAATAATCATGAAACGAAGTTGGTGAATAAGATTCATATACATAACATTCAAATATAATACCTAGATCATTTTCATTACACCAGCTAAACCTAGCACAAAAACGTGATTTCTCCTCTCGATCACTATACATCACTAGTTCCCAAAGGCCTACAGTACATTGTAAAACTGGGCTACCGGTAAACGTTAAGGTTTAGTAAAAATGACATATTAGAAAGTCCATTTAGACGGCGTCTGAAGTAAGGGGTGGATAAGGGGATCTTGCTTTTCTGAACTGTTCGAACTATGGGATAGTTTTACCGAAGGGCGTCGACCTGTTTCCAAAACTGAACATCATCGTTATTCAGCATTGTTTATTGTTATTCCGAATCGAACTTAAAGGTTGTTATTCCGAAGGGTCATAAGGCTTCTAAAGGCTATTGTGCATACTTGTAAATGTTACGATTGTATCAACGTTATCTCATTGTTTGTATACAGGCTTGTGTGGCTTTATTCACATTTTAAGGCACAGGTTCGTTATGTGACAATCCGGGCGTTCAAAAATGAGAGAATTGCATAGGTCTAAACACATCGATCATCATATGGCATTAGGCTTACGCAAATAACAATGAAAACTAGGGAAACAGTGTTTTGTATAGTGCGACATTTACACCTTTTATGTGCAAGATATGGAAGATAGCAACAGACTACAATCAAAGACAACCTGTGATGAAAAATGAACAGCAATGGCGAAGCAATGAATGAACTACCGTATCGTTCACATAAACGTGTCGATGAACCTTTATGTTTATTCATCAATCGCTGCCACTTGGCAGCCAATCCTCACATGATATCATACATGTTTATTCCTTCTCGAGAAGTACCTACCCTAACCATTATGGCATATCTGGCTATCAAGTCATGTTCTATCATGTAGAAAAACTCTTCTCGAGAAAAGACTTGTGCACATTATGTGTATTCTGTAAGGACTAGGTGCACTACACCTCGTAACTCAGCGATCACAGAGCTACTGAAATTGCATCTCCCCATAAGTTAAGCATCGATTTCCTGGCCAATCGCATCATATGTCATTTCTCCTTTTTTTGTAATCATGAAGCTGCAATAGATATTCGTATCCTTCTTTTCTCAAATCTATTCCTCACACACTTTTTACTCCACCCCGCGGTGACAACCACCCCCCCCCCCCCCCGTCGCGTGAAACTCGTTGGAGACGAATTGGTTGTTTCCGAGAACATTTAAAGGGTGAGGACAAACTGTAAAAGAAATTCGCCTTACCTGTTTACAAAATGTATTATTATTTCAACGAAGAAATTATTGTTTTACATTTTTTTGCATGTCTTACATCTTGGGACACAAATATCGAATATTAAAGTACAAGTCAAACAGTACCGGTAGCTCCGGAAAATATTGTTGCATGATTCACTGCAAGCTGTAGTCTCTTATGATTTTATTTTTTTCTTTTTTTGTTGGGGTGACTGCATTTTTCAGTTAAACTGTAGTCTTTGCAAAGTCTTTCTCCGCGAATGAATTCTCCTCCTTTGATACATTCTTCACAATTTGAGCTGCAGCCTACTTATACCTAACCGAGGATATGTACTCATCTAGTAATAGCGTTTCCCTGTGATCGTCGTCCGCCGGGGGCAGCTAGCAGTGGGGGAGTAAACACTCTTCCGGAAGAGCAGTACAGTGTTGGTGTTCAGAGGTGGTGGAACCAAGATTTGCAGAAACTTTCCAGCCCAAGCAGACTCTGCAGAGTCTATTAAACTGCAGTGCTTGCGAAGAAAACTGAAATCCAATTCCAATACGGCGTTTTTTTAACAGTGAGTTGCATCATGAATAAACATTAGCTAAGTACTCAAATTTGGGACATCAAGAGATGGACTCCTATGATAGATCAGTTTCAAGGACAATTGAGAATTTTCCATGACCGGAGGTTTTTATACATTTTCTCATTCAACAACACCGATATCATTAAGCAGTGTGAAGCCCAGTAATTAAGTAATTAAGAGACGATATATAAAGAGTTAACAAAAGAAATACGAACACTGTGCAACACTCCACGTCATGTGTTTTTCATTTTCCTCAAACTTATGAATCATATCTCAACAATGGTATTAGGCTAGATGTGAACAAAATGACTGTCGTTCAGGGTTTCGCTCTGCAACTTCTGAATGAAGTAGCTCTTTTCTAGATGCATCTGTCACCACCTGTAACTCCCGTCAGGCTGCTAATGGCCTCAGGATGAACTCTACACGAGCGCCCAAGGTTCAGCTTCATGTCAGGTAGGGATCTCAGGGGGGAACTTTTTCCATCCAGGTATGGCATGGATTACCACCTCACCGGTATACCAAGTATACAAGTTGTTTTACTCAGCGTCGTTCTGTTCCTATGTTGTCCTTTCAATTTCATTGATTGTACACGTGTTTTTCCGTGCACTTTTCTCTCTATAGCGACGAAAATATGTCCAACTTGGTCATCTTCGTCTAATTGGAAGTACGGTAAGGGATTCTATTTCACCAGGAAGGGGGCAAATTACATTATTTAGCTTGTGTAAATGATGGCGGAATCGATCAGCGGGTGACTCCATAATGGTAGTGGTAAGTGTACACAGTATAACATGTACACAGTATTATGTGTCAAGTTTACTTAGCATAATATAAAAAAAAAAGCATAGTAAAAAGAAAAGAAAAGAAGACAACTGGACTTTAAACCACGCCAAGAAAACAAGTACAAACGTAGTAATACATCACCTTTTTTTAAAGAGAGGAACAAGATTAACAAGGAAGCTATTGTGTCGCGGTGTTCCCTTCACATTCTAATGACAGTCAAACTAAGGCTGAGGATCCCATGCTTACAGTTATGTACAAATGAATATTAACGATAAAATAGGTAAAAATCTAATGTGTTATTATAGTTTGTTGTTGTAGTAGGTTTTTTTTTTTGGTAAATTTGTGACAAGACACTTTTCACACTAGTACTAATCCATATGCACCCTCCCAGTACGTATACAAGCTATGATGTGAAATTTATAACTTTTGACAGTTTCATAACTCCTACATAGATGTAAAGCGTGACTAATTGTGCTAACTAAAAACATTATCATGGTGGCTGTGCCTTTTAAAATCCACAGAAACTTAACGATATCTCAAATCAATGTGTCTCTGCCAGCTAAGGGAGTAGAATGTATCATTAAGCAATATGTGCCGTCTATAACTGATTTCATTTATGTGACAAACCCAACAGAACTAGGCCTATTCGGCATTCTTTTAGCATTTGGTATTTACTTTAAATTCAAACAGAAAGGAAATAAATTTCACCAAAAAATTTAGCATTAAGCATAATTGAACATAGCCCACGGCCCTCCATTTGAGCATATCCGATTTTTTTTTATCATTGGCCAACTTCTGTAAATATATTTAATTCCTATCAGAAGATTACAAAACTGTGGCAAAAACCAAATGTGACATAACGTCACATCATAGCATATCATAAATCGGCCACAACGTACAAAATGGATTGCTTATCGAAAAACACCGAGTGCCCTTTCGAAATATTACCGACTTTCACTCTGGGAAAATAGGGGGGGGGGGGGGTTTGATTGATTGCTTTAAGTCGTTTCCCACCTATCCAGTAGCATTCTGTTCATGGCAGCTTCAAACTGATACTGTCAGTGACCAGGGAGTACTCCCTGTAGTAACTTATGCGTGTAACGCGCAACCTGCCTGGTGGAGTCGTACATTGTAGTGACGACCAACGACATATTTATTATTAGTGCTATCATTGTGTTCCTTCTTTTCACTTCTCTAATTGAAGAAGTATCTTACTGTGAGAATCCGTTGCTGGCGGAGTATATTAGACCTAGGCTAGGACTTCTCCCGCTTCTGTATTAACAGAGTTTGTAGGTTAATTTTTATGCAGGCATTACTTGGCATGTGTGAATTTTCTCTCACTGTTGCGGTGTTTCGTGTGCGTTCTAGGAGCCATACATACGTGGCTCTTACTGCGTGCCGTTTTACCATCTAGGCCAAGCGTACTTTGTGTTACAGTTTGTCAATCTCATTTTAGATGTATCTCGTAGCCTAAGCCATACGTGTTACTGGGGGGATCTGCAGTCAGGGGTGCAGCATACAGTATATGTTGACAGTCCCAATGGGCTTCGATGTACTTGCCTGCAAGTTCAATTCTTCTAGTTTGTACTGAAGATAGAATTCGTCTAACTAGATTTGCCTTTTCGATGTATGATAAACTTTAACCGGCGGAAATGACTTTATTGCGATCTGTAGATCGAAAACGCACTTTTTCCCGCCCAATTGCGATACACTGCCTCCCATCCATTCAACTGCCGCTTAATAGCCATTCCCGCCAAAAATAACTCGTCCTGGTTTACCTTTGTTAGCCCCGTCTCCTTTCTTGGCCTTTGTGAGGTTGACCTTTAACAAGTTCTAGTGGTTATCAATATAAGGTTGGGTTAAACTACTGGTATTACGAGTAAACTGTAAAATCAGAACGCTGTGTCTATTCACGTGGCTTATTGGTTTGTATATCCACGCATACCGTACAGTATATCACAATGTACCACAGCACTGTTTGCTTTACCACACAGAAATTATGAAATTACAATTCTCAGTCCTTTAGAATCAATTATTCAATTCTGTGATACAGACAGAGAGGTAATACGAAGTTGACAAAAACGGAGTTAAAAAATATATAGGCCTAAAGATTTAGAACAGAGGAGACTTGATTCAATGAAGTTCGTCCGACGCCTTAATTTGTATAAGTTTTTATTTGCAAAAGAAGTAATTTCCAACCTCGATTAGTTTCAGCAGCAATCTACTAAGTAATAGTCACTTCCTCGTGAGCTGTCATGGATTACCGCTGCAATCTTTATTGATTACAATAAACAGTTCTTGTTAGTTTGTATACATCGAAACACATATATTCTGACACACATTATCCCCTTCATTATTTTTAGTGGGGGGGGGGGCACAATGTCAACCCCCACAGATACACACACTTTAAAGAGAGGCCTGTGCAGATAAACGAAATGTTGTTGCACATGGTTTCGATAAGAATGTTTGAAATATTAGCTGATTGTCTAATTCTGCAAATACGTGTAACTGCAGTAATGAATCTCATTTTATCGCAGCTGGAAAGAAGTTATATACTAAATATGAGATCTCTGAAATGGCATCAAATCATACTGGGGGTGGCATCTTGCTTGTGTGATGAAAAAAAGATTAAAACATAAAACGAGACATAGGCATACAAGGAATAGGAACAAGTTACCAAAAAAAAAAAAGGAAAACGCAAATGTCAAGGAGAAAGAATAATTTCATTTGGGCCTCTTTATTGTTCCTCTCTGCCCAGCTTTCCTCCAATTTCGAGTGGCTATAGACTATTCTCGTTAAATGGTGAAGTCCATGGCTTTCCCCGGGATATTCTTTTGTTTTTTTCCAAAGGTGCCAAATACGTCATCAGTTATCTGTTTTACTATTGACTTGGTTGACTTGACTATGGTTTAACAATTATTCCCCACACCACATTTAGTCTCTCCGTGTAGCACATGCCTTTGAAGAAAGTCACCTCAACATCTCACTCACTTCGTAGTGACAAGTGACAAATAATCTAAACGGGCACACCACTAGGTAACAGTAAGGTTTGTGGCCAATCATACCCACAGTACAGTCGGAGAAGGGTGAAAGCCATACCAAAACAGATGCAACATCTTCCACCAATTGTGTTATTTGATGTTACTTATAATGCTGTCTATTTGATGCTTACATATTTGCCGTAAATGGTTTATTTTTATGTAGGCTATTTGTCACAGTGAAATACCAGGGTCAGGATGACCGAGTAGCTGGTCAATTAAGGCTTTACACTACTGAATGGTATGCTAATGGTTTGACCCTAGACCTCTTACTTTATTTCGTACAACAGGTGATTGAGTGCCTGTCAATCTGTGAGTATGTGGTTGAGTGTACTCTGACTTACTTTGATGACTTGTTGCACACGACAAGATTTGTTGTAGACAGCAAGATTTGTTGTGGATGAAACAGGTTTAGTGCAGCCGAGATGAAATTGTTGCTATGAATACAAGTAGTGAAGATTTGTTGTAGGTGACAAGGGCTATCTCAAGAGAGTTTGTTGTCTGTAACAATTGCTGTCTGCAGCAATTGTTTGCTCATGACATATTTGCTGTCTAGGGCAAATGCTGCTTATGACAAGTTTGTTGTTGGTGGCAATTGCTATGCATGGAAGCTTAATGTTTAAAGCATATTTCAGTAACTCTGAAGTGTGACATTGGTTGAACACGGGCAAACTGTTGTATTATTTTGTCAGATTTATTCTTTGTGTTTGCTACATATGATTTGTTTTTGTTGGAGGTGTCTGAAAGAGTAACAGGGGGAAGATTGCGGGTAATCTCGGTTTTCCCGAACTAGTCTCAGCCTAGTATGTAGTCACAAGAATTGTAGGTCCAGCAGACAACCTAATAGGAGGGAGGGAGAGATTGCAAGTTTAATAGTGTCAGGAATAGAGTGGGAATGTGCATGTAGCTGAACAGTAGTCAAGGAGTGGGTAATATGTAACAGAAAGTAATTGTAACACATATCTACGTACTCGCTATTTAAACTCTCAAAATATACCAGCAAATATCATAAACTAATTAAATCTACCCACTTTATTCCCTGTTGCAACCTTCGACCCAGAAAGCGACAACATTTATATTTCGTATATCTTAAATTCCTTGTTCAAGTTTAAAAATTCGAAATTTGTTTTATGTCTATAGCATTCCTGCAGAACTCTTACGACACTGGAAAGCATAAACTTTTGCCAAAGGTAGAATTTTCTGTTGGTCCATTCTTAAGGTCTCTTGACAGAAAGAAAATATTGACTCAAAATTCCCCCGAGGGTAACTTTAATTAGGCCAGGGCAGGAGTAAGGTGATAGGTGGAACAAGTGGCTATATAGGCTACTGTCCATGTAGACTCTGCAGAGTCTGCTTGGGCTGGAAAGGTTCAGTCAATCTTGGTTCCACCACCTCTGGACACCCATACTGTACTGCTCTTCCGGAAGAGTGTTTATCCCCCCCCCCCCCACTGATAGCTGCCCTCGCAGATTCAGATTCATTTGTACATAATTATATCGAGTGCCCAAAGTCTTTCCGGCGGACGACGATCACAGGGAAACGCTATTACTAGATGAGTACATATCCTCGGTTGGGCATAAGTAGGCTGCAGCTCAAATTGTGAGGAATGTATCAAAGGAGGAGAATACATTCGCCGAGAAAGACTTTGCAAAGTCTACTGTTCTTGACATGTATCGATGGATAGCCATTCTTTTAATAAGCAAAGTCCGAATAGAGGTGCATTGGTCCGACCATGGAGCTATTACAGATAGCTCCATGGTCCGACTTAGGAAAAAAGAAAGAAAAAAAAAACGGACCGGATTAAATATCTCTGTGGTGTGACGGGGTTGACTAGACTGGATTCCCCAGAAATTTGGGCGCGATGGATGTTGAAAAACAAGGAGAGCAAAAAAAAAAAAAAAAAATGAGAGGGAGGATGACAAGCTGAAACTGTCGGGGGTGGGGAATTTGAAAACTGGCTTCACAAGTGTGACCTTTTAATGATATTGAAAACTAAGAGCGAACAGATTAACAACACAATTCAAACAAAGTGTTTATAAACGAGTGAAATTGTTGATTCGCGGTTTCGATTGGCCATACATGCGCCAGTTGCTGACACGCAGTGTACGAGTATGCGGCTAGTGGATGAAATCCGCCGCAGAACGGTCGGCATATTTATTTCACATAGCACGCATTGGCAATAGGCCCCACGAACTGACTGAATCATAACCTTCGATATTAATGACCTCATAGTTTCTGGAAACAATGTCCCTCTATTTTCCATCCCTAGCACTGAAATTAAAAAAAAATCCCCGAAAAGTGTTGATTGTCAATGCTGAGGCTATTGCCGATAGAAACCAATATAGGCCTTTTACTATTTAAAAGTATGTCAATTCTGCTACTTAAAAATACGTCATCTTCATTTTTTTAAGTTGAAAATGTTTCACTACAGGTGCATGAAACAAGGTGATGTTTTCCCTGGGTCCATGTTTTCAGGTCTCAATGTTTCCAGGCCGAGAACGTAATCAACTTCGATAACCATAAAAATCGATAACCATCGCTAATCGTTGCAAATTTCTAGCGGAGTTACAGGTTGTCATGATGAAAAGTTGCATGTAATATGATAACCAGCGGCAGCATTTGTTTCAGTCAGCCTATGTTCCGGTTTGAAAACAGTAACGTCGAGGTCACACACACGCACCGCAATGTTTGGAAGAGTACATAAACACACATTGGCGCCAACAAGTCAACGCGCGGTGGATGATAACCTACATACTACTTTTAGAGGAATGTGGTCACTGACCCAGTTACGCCAGGTGTTTGCGTATGATTCACAGCCGCTATTGACGTTCTTGAACCCTTTGCTAGGAGATCCGGGCTTGTTTCTAGTATGATTTTGATGACAACGTTTTGACTGTACTCAGCAGAGCTGACGCGCTAATGTGTGTTTTTGTGTCGTACGTGCTTTGTACTTTACCAAACACGTCTGTCCAAGTTGAAAGGGGATTAATTCAAACGGATTTAGGTTGGATTATTCGAACATTTGTGTGTGGAATGTCTTTTCCAATGGTAAGACACTTATTTTGAGATTTATTGAGAAAATGACACTTCGTTTACCATAAAAAATAACGTCAGACCTCAAAAATGACAAAGCCCAATCGAAATAGTGGCAACGATCCGACAGTTTTTGTAACAGTCACCGAACTAACAAAGTACACAGAGAGCATACTCGTTTCATCGGTCTTCGAAAGACGATCTCTAGCTTGGGCAAGTCTGCAAGTAACTGTAACCAAATTGCCATATAGCCACCCCCATCTTGTCATTTCTTTGCTCAGCAGCTGAGCACGTTCGCCGATCAACATGTTTGCAGTCGCCTGGTAACAACAGGCCGAATGTGTGCATTCAAACAGTAACACGTACGTCCAGCATTTTGGAAACACATTGGAGACACATTCATTAAAACAGAATTTTGCCCCAAATTGGCTTGGTAGCTTCATGATGACGGTGTTATCAATGGTTCATGTATTACGCAACGTTGGATATGAGAAGAACTGAAGTATGGCCGAAAAAAAAGATGAAAAAAAGTTGATCGTCCTAAATTTCTAAAAAAGAAATGAAGCATGCATGTTTTTTTTTTTTTTATTCAACGTGACCTCCTGCTTTGAATTCCATGAGGCGTCGCTATTGTAGCGCCGCAATACAGTACAAAACATAGCCCACATATCCTACGGTGTACATACAGTCCTACACCCGTATGACAAACCTAAAACGATCGTGACGGTCAAGTTTGATTTTTGCTGAAGAAATTCACGGAACTTGATATATTTCGAACTGTTTATTTTCAAATTTTTATATTAAGAAAAAAACAGGCTGTAAGTTTCAGAAATAACAAATAAAAATAAAACTGATACGACGGCAAAAAATGGACGTTGGCGGGAGCGATCGACTTGACGATACTATCAACTATTTTTCTTTTACTTGTTGCATATATCCAATCAAACCTGAAACGATCGCAGCGGTTAGGTTTCATTTTTGCCCAAGAAATTCACAGAACGTGATACATTTTGAACTCTAACTTATTATTTTCAAATTTTCGATAAAAATATGAAACTACTGTACCGTAAATTTTATAAATAACAAATAAAAGCAAATTTGAGGCAGCGGCAAAATAGGATGTTGGCGGGAACGATCAAATGTTTTTTTTTTTCTTTTTTACATGGGACTAATATAGAATCAGTCGAACAAAGTCTTTCACTTGCCAAGTCCGCTTTATACCCTGATTCCAAGGTCTTTCATTTAAGCTAAATTAGAAACCCCAAAAATATGATTGACTACAGGTACTAATTTCGGAACTTAGACAAAGTTATACTTGACTTGTGCCTTTTTTTATTTCCATTTTAATAGTATACGAAGTACAGGAGGTAGGCCTAAGTATATGTCGGATTTATAAGCGTGCACGCGGTATGGCGGGAGATCCCCGCGAACCAGAATACACTCATTAGAAAAATGATTTCCCCGTGGCAACTCTTTACTGAAACTACGCGATTCTTTGTGACATGACATGCGTAATCTGTTTCAGTAAAGTGAATAGGCCTACACAACACGTTACTTGCCTTCTGAAAGGCAATTTCTGAATGGTCAATAATTCTCCCACCGATTTTATCATGAAACGACTGTTTTATTTTTAAGAGGCCTTGCCCACGAACTTGTGCGATTTTGTGCGGTGAAAAACTGACCGCAAAACCGCGTACAATTATACGAATTTTGCCCAAACTTTCGAGCTCGAATTTTTGTACGATTTTTTAAAATCGCGCAATATCACAAAATTTCGAACAACTTTGAACAAAATCGCGTAAATTCGTAGAAATTTGATTCATCGAATTTCCACGGGAGTTAAACGATCACAGTACTGTATATATGACTTTCAATATACATATGTGTTATGTGACAATACAAAATATTCTGACATTTCCTCTTCTAAAAAAATTAAGGAGAAATAAAATTCTGCTGAGCCACAGATAGTACTTCCTGCCTGCTGACTCCAGCGGTGTAACAAGCGGGGAAGGGGACAAGGGGAGGGTTCAGAGACGGACAAAAGGCCCTGGGCAAATGTCTGTAGCCTTACTTTCCCCAAAATGAAATATAAAATATAAAAATGAAAGTGTCATTCCCTGCAATCTTAGATATATCACTTAATGTACTTACTCCTTCTTCAATCCTTTAATTTAACCTCCCCCCCCCCCTCTCTCACCTGGTTACCCCACTGGTTACGCCACTGCCTGACTCTGTTGGCAAGAACTTCCTTTCATAGACTCAAACCCCAATTTGTGCACTTATTCAAGCTGCAAAGTCGGCGTATATATGAAAAGTTTACCTTGAATGGGAATTGACCCTAAAACAAAAGCTGCAACTTTGTATGTTACAGTTGTAGCCTCTCCTGCAGGCACTGCTACTGTATACTCATCCTGTCCACTGAGGGCGAAGCCTTCATTTTCTTCAAGGGTGACTCGGACCTTGAATGATGGAAATGTCAGATGCACTGTGAATATTTTCGTGATGAAGTCCACTTTACATATTTCTCTTTCATGCAACACCACATACTGTAGTGTAACATGCTATTTAGTCTACTAGATAACAGGTATACTAGATAACAGATATACTCTCTAATCTTGACTATGGCAGCAAAAATCCAATTATACCTTTATTTGGGTAAAAAGGGGTAAGGTCAAAAGGTCATTCTAATGCACTGCCTCAAAGCAACACCTCTCTGTCTGCGATGAACCAATTCTCTCCCATATGTTCGAGCTGTTAGCCTTAACGAACAAGATATTTTCGTGGAACGTGTAATGTTGCACTTCCATGGCAGACAAACATCTTCGATACTGATAGGTTCAACCTAGTTGGTTGGAAAACTTAATTTCATGACATTCTGGTCAATTATAGACATACTTTCTTGATTAATGGCCCAGCTACCTTTGCCTTATTTGTGACTCATATGTTCCAACAATAAAAACCTTCTAAACTGAAGGCAAGTGATATGTCAGTCTGTTCTGTGATTTACTCGTTAAGGCGTATGTCATATAAATCTTTACTTTTCCATTACAGTCCATTTATGAATTTGTCCTAATTGAGAAAAAGAGCATCCCCTTTACCTAAAATGGGAGGAAATGCCCTTTACAAAAAAAAACTTTATCAAACTTTACTTTCAGAAAAATAAAACATCAGAACTTACTCACAAAATTGCAATCCAAACTTTCTCGATGACTTTTATCAATTTATTTTTGTTAATATTTATCTCATTCTTTCAGACCCTAACTTTGACTAACTTTGATGCTGTCTTCTCTACAGAACAACTTGATTCTGCAGACTTCTCAGTCTGAGTGCAGTATAACCATTCAGCCTGTTTGAATAACAAAATTTTGCAACCCAAGGACTGTCAGAATTTCAACTGGTTGGCCTAGGAGAATATGGTAGCCTAATTGTTAATGCTCCTGACTTGTAACCCAGTTCGAATTCACCTAATATCCTTGGGGCAAGGTATTTTCTTAAGTTGCCTCTCTCCACCCAGGTGCTATTTCGGGACCTGCGAGGGACCTGAGTACAAATGGCGCCGTAATGGTTGCTTATATGACGCCTTATTAAGCTCCGTAATGACTACCCCCCAACTTGTCGTAGCGTACCTGGTTTCATATTACAGGAGTGATCGGCGAATGCCTTTAAGCACCTTGGGCAGTTAATACTAACGGATACGTGCACTATGTAAGAATTGACTATTGTTATTAATGACTTTTAAATACGTGGTTTCCCTTTGGATGATTCAGTTGTCCCACAAAAAACGATGCCATTAATAAAATATAGGCAAACACAAGTTTTCAACTTCTTGCACCATGAACAAATTCGCGTTGTGCTACATTGCATGTGAGTGCGTCCAATTTCATCATAGTGCGTTAGATATTCTTGAAAACAAATCTGGCGTTGGTTGAATGTGGCTATCACTAACGTTGTGACCCAAAACTATCCTGTGGTGATGCCAAAATTTTAGGCATCTTTGATGCTAAGGCTATCACTGGAATCTTTAACACTGCATGACTTTGTTTTTCTTATGAGATGTGGTATTTGTACCTACTTACAAAATGATTAGTTTTTTAACTCACCACAAGGCACTGTTCCAAGTAATTAAACACCGTAACCTTGATGGGAGTTTTCTCTGTACAAATGATGGAGTAGGGGAGGGACATGGAGAGAAAGAAAGGCTGGAATGCCCGAAGTACTACGGGTGGAGAAACACCCAGTCCTTTCTCAACGTTGGTGCAAATTCCGTTGGCGATCCAGTCTGTGATGGTGTGTGGAACCGTCAATGGAATCTCAATTTTTCCATCACTGAAAAAAATATTCATTTCATAGTGTTCAAAATTGGTGAAATTGTTCTATAATAAACAGCAAAATAATACAAGGGGGAGTCGCTATCCTCAAATCCAGGGGCCAAGACATAGTTAGTGGTGCCAACCTTTCAGAAAACAAGGACATGGGGGTGCCATGAGTTATGGCAGCTAAGTATGCATAGGTGTGTTTACCAAACCTCCAGTGGGAAATCTAACTAAATATGACTTATCGTAAGGTTTTCTTCCACTACTTTTGGTTTTTGGTAAATATTTGATTGAACTATTTCTCCACTGAAATATTGTTTGGCCTACTTTCATAGTATTTTTTAAAAAATCTTAACTTTGTATTTACACATTACATTACAAATTTAACCATAATCTGAATTATTTAATGAATTCATACCTGGATGATCGATCTGTTTTTATAAAAGGTTGGTTATGCTGCTTTGTCAAAATTACGGAAAAATTAGTTAAAACATTAG
The DNA here is from genome assembly GCA_021234535.1 of Stichopus chloronotus. Classification (NCBI taxonomy): domain Eukaryota; kingdom Metazoa; phylum Echinodermata; class Holothuroidea; order Aspidochirotida; family Stichopodidae; genus Stichopus; species Stichopus chloronotus. The sequence continues at coordinate 10,619,668 of CM037836.1, forward strand.
AAACTTGACAATTTTTGACAATGACAGTTTATTTCCATCCACTTGGAGAACACAACATATAGCAGCGAGACAATGGTAAATGCAATATAAATATTTACATAATAAATATTTTAAGTTCGTCTTGAGCATACTCGAGATATGATGGAAAAGAAGAAAACTGAAGAAACTTGTTCCTGATCTGCAGCTGATTGCACTTGAAGGTTGAGTCTCTTTCTTTCACAAAACCTGTGTATTCACTTGGATGCAATAAACTTTTAAATGTTTTAATTTGTATTTTATTCACTTTTACTTTCTGCCAGCATCATATCAATCTCAAGTACAGAAACGTTTCTCTTCCTAGTAGAGGAGGAATCAAAGGGGACAAATTCCATTTCTTAGTCTTACCTACGATGTCATCACTGCTGTGAGAGGGAGTTAGGCTAACATAGCATTTGAATTCAAATTGTCGCCTGTCTCATTTTCTGGCATAGCAGTGTCTGACGATTCATTAAAATCATACAGAGTTTACTTTTAAGCGCAAGCTAAAGTTACCTGCGGGATGTCATTCATTTATGCACTGTTACTTGCAAGTGTCACTCAATGCATATCTTTCATAATTACACACGAAATAAAGTGGACAAGCTTTTTCTGAGCTAGGCATCTTACCCGATCCTCGTTAAAGTCCACAACCATGTGGATGGAAAGTAACTCCTGATTTTATCTTCTTTGGAAGTTGGTGATCCTCCAGTAATAGGTATCCATTCCTTACTTTCACCCAATGAATAAGGGCCTATACAGCAATTGGAAATCATTTGAAACTGCTCAGTTTGTTTTGTCAGGGCTCAATTAAACGAACCCTTTCCTGAATGAACTACTATGAAATCAGAAAATAGGGCATCAACGTGGAAGTTATCATATATTCTCTGAGAACTTGGTATATTGCATTTATCGTTTTCTTTTGGGATCACCTTAAGAGGAAGAAGTTTGCAAAACCGATTTAACAGTTATCCCATTTGGGAATTTACTAACCTACCTTTAGCGGAGGGATCAAGAAGAAGATGACTATAATTTATTAACAGTGTTCTCCTCGGATTGCCAAGGGAGGAAGGGGCTGTGGTCATTTTCGAGGTACATATGAGCCTGCAAAGAGATCGCCATGATGAACTCAAGGGGAGGGTGTTCAACCTTTCATCTAGACATGTTATGTAATTGAACGCTGAGCGATGCAACTTAAAAATGGTTTCTTTGCTTTATTTCAGATGGCAGTAGCCTAGTTTCAACCTTTATTTTTGGCCAATTGGAACTTTTGAAAAAGGGCTAGACTCATTTATCGAGGGAAACTATCTTACGGGGTGTGGTAATTTTTACTAGGGTAGATCGTTTCCTTAAACTCCATATGGAGATCAATGCATATGGATTGATTAGAGTCATTTGCTTGAAGATCCATTGTGACTGCAACAGGTTTTCTAAAGCATAAACAACAGCAAATCCATGCAATGGATGTGAGAAGAGCTACATAGCAATGCATGAACACGATTTTATACCGAGCAAGCAACAAATGTGAGCGACCAAGGAACAAAGATGGCACAACCTCACAAGATATCTTACACCCATAGCAAGCAAAACAAGGGAGAGAGCATGCAAGTTATGTAGAAGGTGTCACAATGGTTCATCAGCAAGACTGGTTTATTTTTAGTGACCACATTGTTCCTTTACACATTCCATCTGACAGAAAGGTGGTTCTAGCACTTTTATTTCAACTTTCAAAGTATGGCAAAAGAGAGACTCTTTAAAACCTCTTTAGTACATAGAAGGTAAATTTTTGTGAAGACAGCAAGGAAAATTATTGAATATAATTATATTACATTTAAATATTCCGCCAGATCAGTTTGATAGGTTTCATGTTTTACATCTACACTTACATTACACTTTACATTTCCTCTGTTTCCTTGAAACAGGTTTATTGCATTCCTACCTGACAGGTGTCAGAGACCAAACTCATGTCTCTAGAAAGAAACTCCTACATTTGTTTTTCTCACGAGCCTCGTCAGAGCCACCTGGGCCTTTTCGAGCAGCGGCTAGGTTCAAATCACTTTCAGAAGAGGCAACATCGAAAGAGTAAACTGCAAGACAGACATGCACTGATCAAGTCTCATCCAGACTAATGTCACAGGAATGCGAATCACCAACAGATCACCCCGTACAAGCTTTTCTTTCCTTTTTGGGGAGAAGGAGGCGATTTACAGGAAGAGTACATTTAAGCCACATGGCCTCGAGTTAATCGAAAATACATCTGTTTTGAATGGGTACATCTGAATAATATGGGAAGGAATGTGATAAGTTGGTCTTAGTTTGGTTTAACACATGATCTAACTCTTTGACATTGAAGTCTCTTGACATGTGGGATAGCAAACAAGAGCTTTGTTGAAATTACTACAACTCTCGAAGTTGTGATAGCAGAGCACAAAGCAAACCCATCTAGAAAGCTAGCTTACGAAGTTAATAGCAAGACTGAATACAACTGTCACATATTTTTATCTATGACATATGTAGCAATTGGAGAAAATCTTCCAGAAGTCCTGTATCCCTGATGGCATGAACTACCAAATTCACAGCCACCTGCCATTCACCCCAAGCCAACAAATCAAGATGTGAACCTTTTCACGTACTGCATGATCGGAACTGTGCTGTTGGTAAAAATGTTCCACGCAACTATTCTGTAAAGTCTATCCAATGTTGTATCATGTGAAGGATTTAAGAGAACCTGTGCAATTTAGCCCTGGGAATGAAGCAGAAACCATTTAGGCTTTCAAAACGAAATAAATAACCGTCTTTCTCTTCTTATTTTGGAGGAAAACGTGCATACTGTACGTGTAATTCTTAATTGCTGCATGAGTTAAGTTATTGCCATATTCCAATAGTTTTGAATTATCTAGTTTTTTCTTTTACTTGTCTTTACTGTTCTCATGCATGTCATATGCAGTCATATATAATTTGAGTTTTCTTGTAAATGGATTCACATTACATAATCTCTGACTAGCTTTCCGTAACATTCTCTCAATCATTTTTTTTGTCACTATATGACTGTTTCAAAAACATACTATATACAGTGTCAAGGATAAAATGACAAAATAGGATATATCACTCACAAATCTATGAATTGTTCCTTAATTACCACAGAATTCTGGGTATCACGAACATTGCAAAGGGTATATTGCGCAAAGATTTGGTAAAGGTAGGCAGTTTGCGTTTAAATATGGTGCAATGAGCAGTGGAACTTTCAACATGCGATTAATTTCACTAAATATGCAGTGAGAGAAAAAAAAAATAATAAGTGAATTTCATGAAGAATATTTTCAACCAACAAAATTGGTTACAAGCTTAAGGTTTGACAACTTCATTTACTGGAGAATAGATTGCAAGAGCTGTAAGAGAGACAAACTGAAAGGCTGATATATTTTCCGAAATTTTTCTTCAAGAGTTGTCTCTTGAAAAGTGAAAATCTAACAAAAAATCAACACCAGCGTTGAGAAAAGATAGGTATGTATCACTGTTTACGTTAGATCTACATTTGAGGGAATTTGTAGAATTAAAACAAGATACATGTCTAGTAAGTTATAACGACACTTTCTGCATATTCCATAAATGCTATGTTTCAAGAATGTTTGTTATAAAAAAGAATGATGATTATTGTTTTATATTTTTCCGTAAAATAAGATTCACTCATCTTATCATAGAGAACGTATTTTGGATATGACGTCCATTAAAGTATTTTCAAGAATTTCTCAAGTTTATGTTTCAACAGGTTAATTCGTTTGCTGATAATGAGTCCAAGCATTTTTTCAAGCACTTATGAATGTCTTTTCTACCTGTTATGAGTTCGTAGGCACATGGGGCCACCCACAAATCATGGTTGGTGATAACTGTCAATCCACCTTTCTGCAAACAGAGTAGAAGATGAGAGATTTATTCAAAACCAGAATGCAAGAATACACGGAAGCTTCGATGAATTTATTACATAAAATGTAGACTAATGTCTACAGGAAATGGCTCTTGTTTGAGAAATGTTCTGCACTACAATTTTCTGGCAACGAATAAGTCATACTGTGGCAGTAGAGGCCATCGCTAGAGCTTACTGATAGTGGCTCCAGATGGCGTCTCACCTCAAGTAACAATTAATGACCCTCATCTACTCAACAGTAAAATTTAACATAATTATGAAAGCTACTGCATCTATATGCGTCCTGGTGGTGTGTGGTGATCAGATAATTTAAAGATTTTGGTTCCTTGTGTCAGCAAAGGAACCTATGCAGTCAGGTTGGGGCAGGTGTGTGTGTGTCTGTGACTCATTGCTAGGGGGAAGTTGGATGAAAGTCAAACTTGGTATGTCTGTTTGCTATATTAACAGGCTGTGCCCTATTGTTTTTGGTGGAACTCAAAGGATTGTCTGGGGACACTGGGGTCAACACTCTGTGTTTCTTTGACACTTGCTTAAGTACGCTGTAACTCAACAAGGGTAAGACGGATGAAAGTCACACTTGGTGTGTAGGTCAACCATATTGAGAAGGTTTACGATATTTTTCTTGGTGGAAGGTCACCTGGGAACACTGGGGCAGAGCTCTCAAAAACTTTTCAACAGGATATATCAAGTTATATACCTTAATTGGGCAAAGGTTATACTTGGTATATGGATGCATTGTGGTAGTAGTGTCTTTGGGTTCAAGAGTTTTGAATCCACAGTCCAAATGGGCCATATTAACCATTTTATAAGATCATGTAAAATGCCTCTTCTCCTACAGATTGCATGGTATTAATCTGAGATCGATTCACATTATTACTATGACCGAGGTTCCTTTATGTTGTTCAGGATTATTGGTCCCACATGAGACATAGAGACCATTTAATGAAATCATGCAAACTGTTTCTTTTCGGATATTTTGCTTTGCAATAGGAAAGGTTTGTCAATTAGCAATGTCTCGTAGCGGAATCCATGGCGGATCCAGGATTATGGGATCCAAGGCTCAAATTTGGCATACGGGCATTGCTATTAAATCATGCACAATGTATCTTAGCCAACAGATTGTATGATATTCAGTTGAAATTCTGTGCTATGGCTGTGGCTCATTAAGGTTATACAAGATTATTGGTCCCGTGGACAATTTTATGAAATTAATTATAATTATTAATTTATATAATTGCTATTTTGACAAATTATATTTACGAAGTTTAAGTGTTGGAACTCTGGTGACGTCAGATGACCTTTGCCCAACAAGCATCACCAAAACAATACTGTTCTTCTGCTTAATATAACGCATTCACATGATAATGTAAAGTATCACAAGTTACCATGAATCATACCTTCGTATGTAGTGTTAGAAAAGTCTTCATTGCTTGATCTCTGATGGCCTCAGATGGCCTTCAACTCCACCAAAAACAATAGAATTCTTTAACTTAATATCATGCATCCACATTCTACCTAGAACAAATTTCCATGATTTCTTTCTTGAGATATCGTGTGAACAAAGTTTTCAGTGTCTGGTGACCTTTGACCTTCACCAATAATGATAGGCTTCTTGCACTTGATATAACAAATCCACATAGTAAGTAGCAAATGTTGATTCCTATACTGAGATATTGTGCGAACAAAGTTTTAAGTCTTCGACCTTTGGAGACCTCAGATGATCTTTGAACTCTACCTTGAACAATCAACTTCGCCTTCTTGATATGGAACATGGGGGTCGTGAGGTTCAAGCTCTCACAAGCGACTGGTACCTACTAAGCCATCGTTCGTAGGTGCACGCACACTCATACACACATGCAATCACCGTGACGACTACATAGGTTAAATATGGAACCAAAATAAATGTATGCCAGTCTTGACCGCAGTCGGTCAATATGTGTCTTAATAATCCAGTATATCAATGCGTTCAAAGTTGTTGTTGTTGTTGCGTCGTTGTACCGTTACCACGTCCGTTTTACGCCTTTTTAAATCAAAGCGATCAGTGCTGCGGGACATCGCATTAGACATGTTCAGAGAAAGGTCACATGACAATTCAACTGATTATAGTTGTGCGTCTCAAGATCCCTTAAAGATCCCTTGAAAACTTACGCTAAAGGCATATGAAGAATCCACATATTGCACGGTATTGTCAAATCCAGGGAGATAAATGCTCCTCCTCTTGCGAAAACGGTAAAATCTGTAGCTGCGCCAACAGGCCCTCCAGTCAAAAATACTCTGAACAGACAATTCAAATGCAGAGAAAAGCTATAGGGAGAGAAAGAGTCAGAATCTATGAAAGTAGAAAAGGCATGCCTGCTTCGAAATTTGTATATTCAGAAATTAGTTCAATACTTATGTTGATAAACCAGAATACACAAATGCATTATGGTTTTGATGATTTCATCATGAGAGTTTCTTCTGAATCTCACATATTTTCCAATTTAAACCCTGGTGACACCAAATGACGAATGATCTCAGCAAACACAATGGGGTACTTGTACTTAATGAGGGTACACTTACATACCAAATATGACATTTGTCCAAGCTTCCCTTCTATCATGTTTACAAATGTTTTCACAACTTGACACCTGTTGACCTAAAATGACATTTGGCATCCGCTGAAATCAGTAGGGTTCTTGTTCTGAATATGTTCATCTGCATGCTGAATATGACAATTGTACAACCTTAACTTCTTGAGATATCTTCTTAACAAGGTTTTCACAACTTTCACAACCCCTATTGTCCCCAAGTAACGTTTGACCTCCATTAAAATCAATAAGGTACTTGCGCTTAATGTGTTACATTTACAAACCTATTATTAAGTTTGTCCAAACTTCTCTTCTTGAGTCTGACTTGAGATATCTTGCTTACAAAGTGTTCTTATTGTTGAAAGTGGTCACATCTACTAACTAAGAGCAACAGTCAACAGTGCATCTTTCAGACTTTACATGGTGAGTGACAACGAGATTTGGCATATTTTTTTTATCTCAGGACTTCCATCATCAGTAGCAGAGACAAGTGTCTGGCATCCAAAATCCGTTTGCATCCTCTACTTACTGCAGATCCTACATACTAACTACTGAAGTTGCAGGCATTTTTAGATTTTAGATTATTAAATTTGAAAACAAGCAACTTTTTATATTGCAGGTAGGTAATTTGCAGGTAATTTGCACTCATCTGCAACACACACACACACACAGGCCATACACACATGCCATCATCAAGGCAAACTTCTTCCAGTAAGGAGGAAGTTGCAACATCTTGTCATTAGTCTACCCCTCTCTGGGCTCTCACCTTCTCGGGAGTGATTTTGTTCTCTCCTCCTAGCACGTAGACGCTCTTGTCGACAATACCAATGCCACAGAGGGATCCATTCTCAGCTGACACCTTCAAAGTCGTCTCACTACAACACCTCTGGATCTAAAAACTCCAGTTTTACCTACAACATGGAGAAAAATTTGAATGTCTTGACATTAGACATCCATCAAAGACCATCCTGCTGCAATTTCTATTTCCAGCAAAAATAATGTTTGACATCAGAAAGAGCTGCATGGTGATTGATAAAATAAATTTTAGCATTTTCATTCGGACTTTACCATGCAGACGGTGGTCATTTTCTGCAATCCTGAAACTAGAGTATTATCTGTTATCATACAGTTTTTGTTCTATCTGAGCATCTTGAGGAAATAACGTTACAGTGTAAATCAGGATGGCTGAGAGGGACACTTTTTTTTTCTTTCCTTTTTTTCTTTCCTAGATTTTAATTTAACCTGATCACTCTATACACTGTAATGAAGGAAACGTATTTGCAAGAAAAAGATATACGACTTCTTCTGTTAAATTAGTTCTTTTGTGTGCAATCTGCGGATTTAATTAGTCTTTATACTTCCTTGTTACACTTCCTACTTCAGCAGAACGTAAGAAATCTGACCATGTGTCTGATTTAGAACAGTATTCAAAATGTTTAATGCAGAATTCATGAATTTCAGTCAGAAATATATGCTTTGTTACTTAATGTGGACGTGTCCTGATTTCCAGCAGTCTTCACTGTGATATGTAAGGTACACACCGATGGTTCTCTTTGTTCTCAACTTCTTCTTCCTTAATAACCTTATTTGTAACTTTTTTGACATTTGGGGTTACATGTACATCACTGGAAGATTATTGGTATATTTACGGTGGCCAGCTGACAGTGCTGAAATTCAGGGATTATATTTTAACTATCAGCACTAAAATTAAAATGCATGATCTGAGTAATAACTTCTCCCACAAAGGGGTTTGCCACCACAAACCCGCACATCAGCTTTTGTGAATACTCACCTCATTCTCAAATGCTTTGTTAATCTTGAGGTTGATCGAGTCTGCTACCACTTCTCCCTCGGGACTCGTGTAGTACATAAGGAGCATAGCCTCTGGACTTATTCCGGCGCTTACTGACACCGTGAAGTTGACCTCGTGAAGAGCTTGGGGATCCACGTGAATTGTGGGTGCTTGTGTCCGAGGGGGAACAGTCAGTGTTTCCTGAGTTACAAAATTCAATGGAGGTGTGGGCGTAGTAGCTGTGAGATTAAAGCACGTGTACGTCTTAACAAAGTAACTGACTTTTATAGTGACATTTGTTGTGTTGATGGAGGTAAGTTAGGAGTGAAGTAAATTTATTTGAGTAACTAACTTCGTCCATGTGATTGCTCTTTTACAACGTGACTGCACTTTGGTCAAGTGACGGGCCTTTTGTCTTATTTCATCAAAAAATGGAAGAGTCTTTCCAACTTACATGCAACCATACATTTTTTTCACGACAGTTTTTTATTTATTTAATAGGAATGAAGTGACAGAGTACACAGCAGTAATTTGTGTGAAAGTAAAATGACGCTATTACGATACTTATAATATAATTTTTTGTCTAATAATGATTTATTTGGTAAATGACTCTTGTTGTGCATTTTTTGTGTTCAGACAGGATAAGTGAGAAGTAAAGTAACTTTATCTGAGTAGCTGACTTTGTCAATGTGACTGTTCTTTGTCAACACGACTGCAATTTGTCAACGTGACCGCACTTCGTTCAAGTGACACGTCATTTTTACTAGAAACTAGATCTGACAGAGTAGACACCTTCAATTTGTGTAAAAACAAAATTATGCTATTGCGATATTTGTAACAGCTCCCATCGTTTCTCACGTAGACCAATTCTACTTGTTGTATACTCAATTCAGAATACATGTACATCCTATAAAAAAACCCCAACCTACTTAAGGAATAACATGCTGCAACATGCATATATCAGCATATGCATGCATTCTGCAGTACTAAGGTAACAAAGAGAGCACCACTGTTTGAATTTCTAATGTGAGCAACAGAGGTCTCCAACTGAATAAGCAGTGTATATGATCAAATTCCCAAGGCCTGGCCTCTATGAAATACACCTTAAAAGAAACTATGACTAAGCCTGACCATCAAGTTTGGAATATATGTCTGATACATGACCATACACAAGCATTATCATATGATCAGTCAGCTGCATTCAGATGCAAAATTTAGACGATCAAAACACACTCTAACAAACATATCGGACTTGAAATGTCTCTCTTCAAAAGTGCAACCGAATTTTGAATTTTTAATGGCCGAAGGAAAAGAGTTCCACAGCACTGGACCAGCAATGGAAGAAGCGGTCTCAATTAATTGTTTCTCTGAAGATGGTGTAAGAAGCAGGGAAGTATCCATTGTAGATCTAGTGACCGGACCTGATAAAGGCGAGGTTCTCGGCATAAGCACTTTGAGAAATAAGCTGGAGCTTCATTTTTGATACGTTTTTAAACATATAAACACAGCTTCAAATGGAGTCTGTCCCGGTAATAGCCAGTGAAGGGCTCTAGGGTATAGGGTTTGAATCCCAGCAAGCCTAGTGACAAAAACGAAATAAACTTAGTACATCGATTCTGTAGGGATGGAATACGATTTTATGCCTCTGGAAGTAGCACCAGGTAAAAGGGCATTGTCATTGAAGACTGGACAAGAGGACTGCACGAGCAACCGCGTGACATGTTTCATGATCAAGCTGATGGGCAATGCAATATATATTCCTAGGATGGTAATTGCAAGACAAGACTAAGCTTAATTGTTAACATGATTTTAAGATTGCAAATTTCACCTTAGGGGCTTCATGCAATTTCCCACATTTACCTGACTGGTATTTGGAGACTTTGTTTTATACCAGCGATAAAATACTGAGTTTCTGATTATGAAAGTTCCGTATATTCAAATTCATGTACATCATTATAAAAGCTCGTTATATGTGATTCAACATAAACGAAACATATTACATGACTGATATTTACACCAAAACACTTTGTATGCAATTTAATACAAACGAAACAAATTATCACATATAAATCCCATACAAATGCCATAGCACACATTATATGTGATATAACACATTATATGTGACATAATAGAAACAAAACAAATTATACAGCATATAATTGATTATATGTCATATAATTAAAGAAAAGTTCATTCTGTGTCATATAATAGGAAACAAATCATATAATCCATAATGGCATATAACTTAACAAAAAATGTTATATGTGATACAATAAATAAAAAACAAACGAATAATATGATTTATCATGAATAGTGAAAAGAAAGCATTCAGTGAAGCTCCGTCTTTATCTTGGTAAAGCAATCAAACTTCAGAGACTCGATTGCAATATACAAATTTGCATGCGACATGCTAGTCGTTACCTGATTAATTTATAATACCAGCACATTCGAAAAAAGGCTCTATATATACATTATCGGTGGTTTAGTAACATTCTTACTGGGTCTTAACTTTTAGCTTAATTGTAGTTACTAAAGTAGGCTAGGACAAGTCCTTAAAAGTAGGCTAGGAATAATAGCGCCCAATCGACACTTCGCGACGGCAAAGCTTCCCGTAAAGGGTTCATTATTCCATCTGGTACGTCCTTTATTCGCGTATCTGTTAAAATCATATCATTATGAACGTTACTATTTTAGCCCAGTCTTAGCAAAAATCTTCCAAATCACATACTAGACATACTGGGCTAGCGATGGCTAATTTACATAGAGCAAAATTAGTATTGTACATTATTGGTGTGGAATAGGCCGATTCACAATCTTGGACCAAAAGCCGGCTCAATGAGTACATGGTGGAATTAGCTGCTGATATGATTTGGACCAAATATTGGCCCAAAACAAATATAAGACCCTTAACGACAGGTGTTTGTTTCCAATATCCATTATAAATCACATAATTTGTTTCGTTTGTATTATATTACATATAATGTGTTTTTTTAATGATATGTCCTATAATTCAGTACACGTCATATACTTTTTAATCATATGACATATAATGAACTGAAAAACCATAGATTCTTGCATATGACATCCCATTGACACAGTACACCGCCCTCCTTAAGGCAGCTCTGGGAAAAGGCAAGAATATTCCCCAAATGTAGACCCTGGAAAAATTCCTGGGCTTAACCAGCTGGCGCATTCACGTTGAGCCCTTACCAATAGACTGTGCCTAAAACTTGCAACTTTATATGCAGCTGCTGTACTGGCACATTTACTGGCTTACTAATTCGCGTACAGAACTTCAATGTTTACAAGCTGTTCGTTTGCTTGCCTTAAGGAGGGAGCCTTTGCTTGTTGTTATATTATAACAACGCAAAGGGTTTATTGAGCAATTTTTATGCCATCATGTCATGATGTATTATGCAAGCCGTCTTGAATTCCTCGTTAAGTGCATTACAACTTAAGTAATACCTTTTTACATGAAAATGCCTTGAATGATTGTTATTGATTATTTCTCATTTGTTGCAGTCAGTTGGTGATTGTCTGTACAGTACTATTCTTTAGAAACAAAACCATACACCAAGAGCAGTGCAGTGTTGATTTATTTGAAGTCATTCTACTAACAAAAAACAATTGTTATCCTGGATACGTTTGCACATGAACTTCTGAATAGTTTGTTCCAAGACAACCCCAACATACTTAGAAACAGCAACCACGAGTATCAATGCATATTTACTCTTTCTGCTACCTCATCCAAGGAAGTCTGATAAGAAGAATATTAAAAAAAATGGGTTTTTAATCTTAGTACATGTTAAAGCTTTTCCCTATGGTAACTGCAAAAATCAGATCTGCTAGGATTAACAGTGCGGTACAGTTACGGGTTATATACAACGTTCTCCATGTAAGCTATTGAGTAGCCTATAAAGATACCAAAGATAAAGATACCAAACATGTAGGGATATGGGAGAAATAATTGACCAAAAAAACCCAACAGCACATAAGTAATTATCAAAAATTCAGACCTTGGTTCCAGCCGTCCATGGTCCGTCGGGTACTTGGGTACCCAAACGTAAGACGTTTGGCTACGAGATTGTTGTGAAGTGAAAATGCAACATTTTGGTTTGTACATTAATGTAATATATGTTGAGGGGGAGAACTTGGAGAAAATATATACAATATGTAAGTAACTTTAAACTGACTGCAAAGAGAATATCTTTGTTTCTTACGATCTAACACCACAACTCTCCTTCTGCAACCTCTTCCTTCCTGAGTGGCTTCAGCGTCGACCAACTTATTACGGGAGACGAACTGGAAGAGAGGATGAAAGGGATATGACCAGATGTGTTGCATGTTCACAAACAAAAAGAAGATTCGCAACAATTTGACCCAAAAACACCATGAGATGCACGTGGTATTGTAAATTCGAGCTAAGTTTACTTAAACTTGTATTTTTTTAGTTTCATGTCACTAAAAGTGGTGTAAATAGTGTCCCCTCCACTTGAAAGGGCGGGACATGTCTCTCATTCATCTAATACCCAAAGCGTGAATTGACTCACACAATCATTGACTGGGCTGAACAAGGTCAAACCGAAACTTCTACATTACAAGTCAAACGCCAGCCTGCAAATGTCTACCATGGCACATTCATGTATTACATTCAAAGTCTACTAACGTCGTGCACCTACATTGTAAGTACAATTGGAACATGTTGTTGTTATTGGTATGTATTTACCAAAGGAGCTCGTTCTGCTAAACCTATTATTTGGCTTCAAAGTTACAATCACGGGGCCGGTGACAAGGCTGTTAGTGTTGGTGGCTGGTGTAGGGGTTAGGATTAGGTTAGACGTTAGGTTAGTGACACACTTTGCAAGTACCCTGAGCCAATAGCCCTTACCTACTTCTTGCATATGTTGATGAGCATGACATTGCGTATTCAAGTGATATATGATATCTTTCCAAACCTGAACTTTCAAATCTGAGGTGACAGCGTCGTCATCAGATGTGTAGAGTACTTGAATTGTCAGCTTATCCCCAGCATTAACAGAGTTGAAAATGGGTGTAATCTGCAAGTAGCGACCCGTGGGAGAGTAGCTTGGGTCCAGGATGAAGACCCTGTTCGGTGAGTAAATACTTATACCATGTGGATTGTGCTGATATGGGTATTGCTCGGCCTCCACCTGAACAGATGATGGGTGAATCAGATTGGTGGATAGAAACAAAGAAACTGCAATATGCTTTGATAATACGTTTAGCGTATGAATGCATGTACAGTACACTGAAGACTAATACAACACTTCAACAATTCTATGTGAATACAAATAGGCCAACGGCTGCAGTGATATTTAAGTCTGCAAATAGGACTACATCTCGTCTCCGTGTTGAATGCGCATGGATGATCCTAGACTAGAGGTTATCAAAGTAAAGGATGAACATTAAATTAGCAATAGGTAAGGTGTACATAATCTTATTAAGGAACAGATTCTTCTCTGAAAGACAGGGTTCAATTTTCATGACTTTTCCAGAACCAACTAAAACATTTCCATGACTTTTCTCCTAACGTGTAACGTATGAGTTTTTAACTACAGCAGCAAAAGCCAAAGTAACGTGAGATAAAGAGAATAAATGATATCACGTGTGACGATACATTTTAATGTTAGGAATGAGAATTAAGGAAAATGCCACTTTGTGAAAAAATTCCCGAGTATCGTTAAGATTAGTACATTTACCCTTTTCGAACATCAAGACACTTTATGAATATTAGTAAATATCAAAATGCAATTTACTTTTGATATATGAAGAAGAAATCAAATAATCCAATAATCCAAGAAATCAAATTCCAAAATCTCCAGTATTGCGGAGGCCTATTATACAACTTCACTGAATGTGAAGATAGCTGATGGTGCTGGTAAAGTTGCAGCTTACACAAATGCATGAATCACAAAAAAAGAAATTGTACACGCAACGAACAACAAAGTAAACTCAACCTGCTTTGCTGAATATCTGTGATCATCGGCATTAATGTCAAAGACATCTACTGTGCACCTAGTAATTTCAGCTCTAGGCTAGTTGGCATCAATTAAATGCAGCAGTTGTAAAACGTTAGGGATATTAAAGAAACTTATGACTGCTATCACACAGTACAGTAAAAGGAAGATCAAGATGGAATGGCATGCATTTTTAAAACTGGATTGTTAATATCCAACCATAGACCCATGCTGGCGACTGCCTCTATTTTTCCTCTATGCACTGTACATGAATCTGTAACCAGACCCGGCGTTGGTGGCTCATCGCCGCTCATTGTCCAGTCATATATTTGTGCCCTTTCTCGAGATGGCTTTCCTACGTTGACGAACATTTTAAAATGAAATCGCAGTACATTTTGAAGGACTGTTGTGTACAAAAAGAGTTAGTATACAAGATAGGGATAATTGTAAGATATGATTGGTGGCTATTTTCAGAGAAAAAGACAGAATGCACAAATGCATTGTGGTTTCGAAGATTTCATTATGCGGATTATTTCTGAAATTTGGCGTTTTGTAGTTTGACCCCCTGAACTAAGTATGGTACACCTACATACCAAATGTAAGGATCGTCCAAGCTTCTTTTCTTGCTATATCATGTTCACAAGGTTTTTACAATTTGACCCATCTTGACTCCACAAAGAATAGGATTCTTAATGTGCTACACCTACATACTAAATATGACATTTGTTTAGGATTCCTTTCCTAAGGTACCATGTTTACAAGGTTTTTAAAATTTGATCCATGTTAACTCCAGATGCTCTTTGACGTCAACCAAGAAGAGGGTTCTTGTACGCAATGTGATAAACCTGTACACTAAATATGACAATTGTCCACACTTCCCCTATAAGTTTTTCCTTTGGGGGACATTGTGTTTACAAGGTTGTCACTAATAGACCACTGTTGACCCCAACTGACATATTTGGCTTCCATTAAAAACGATAGGCCTCTAATACGATACACCCACATACCAAATATGAGATCTGTAAAATGTTCCCTTATTGAGATATCATGTTCAACAAGTTTTCACTAATTGACCCTTGATGAACCCAAATGACCGTTGACCTTAGGTAGATAGGTTCAGATATCAGCCATAACTAGACTAGACCTTGCATTGTGTGCATTACTTTCATTTTTGCATGTGATAGTGTGTGGATATCTTGCATTGGCAAACATCGCACTATGTTCTGTTTACAAAACTCCCACAATGTTTATGAAACTCTTATGCAGCTTCATGCCCAGTAGTCTTCATGATGAAGCAACAAAACTTTAACCATAGCCTGGTTTTCCTTTAGCTTTTGGCTGATTAATGTTTTCAGGCTTCCAATCTTTGAATATAACAAGAGGTGCTTCTTCTCTTTTTTTTTCCTTTCTGGGGGAGACCAGACTAGGTTCCTCAAACCTGTTTTGTGCCGCACCTGTGAACCTGTGTCGCACTGCTGGTGTGCTGTCCGTGTGTGTGCATGTGGCTGATACGAATTTGCACAACCTTTATACATACGGATGGCGTATGCATTCCTTACAGTATCTCTCACTATAAAATGAAAGCCCCTCCAACCTCTCGTCTTCATTGTTTTAATGGGACTCAACTTGGTGCAATTTGCTCGTTTCCTTTGGCTAGTTTTATCACCCGTGCTATGATGATCCACCTTGTCAATTAAACATCGATCGCGCGAAGTAGTTCAGGTGTATCGATCCAATGTCTAGGCTTTCGTGAGCTTCATGGCAAGGGGTACAAGGTGTCATGTCAGGCAAAACATGTGTAATAAAAAGTTTTTTTTTTTTCGTTTTCCAATTTTTGTTTCAATTGTTTCCGATTTTGCTTTTCATTGCGTGTGTGTGTATGCGTCCCTAGGTTTCCCATAAGCATTGAACATTACAGTTCACAAGTAATCCAACACTGCCATTATGTTGGAAAATGACGTTAGCTGTGTATTAAGCGCTTTCTTTTGACAGGACTGACCATGTAAGAGTAAGAGCGGATCCAGGGGGAAGGGTGTCACAACTGCATGTGCAAGCCACTTATTAAAGTTTCAAACACTAAAATTTTCACGTACATTTGAATACACCCGTAGTCTATATGTAGCCTACCTTTCATATTCAATCGCAGACATTTCACTGTTGCTTTCTTCATCAGGGTTTGATACAAAAACTTATACACCAAGTTGAGAGCTCCATATTTTATCTCAAGTTCTTATGATGGACAACCTCGGGTCACAACTGACAGAAACTTACCTGCAATGATATGAATTTATCCACGACCGCAAACGGTATTTCAAACTCTACAATTCCCTCTGAATCAGAAGTGTGATTTGCACTATAAGCAGTTTTGCCGTCCACAGTGGCAGTAATGTTTATTGTTTCGTTTGGAGCTGGTTTGCCATCGGGGTATGTCACTTTAATCTACATGTGAAATGAAGATAAAATATAAAGTAAAAGCATGAAACCTCAGTAAGAACAGAACACAAAGAAGGTGCAAAGCATGGCAGTGTACACTCAGTGCAAAACGTGCTCTATGCAATGTGTACAGAACAGGAACATCTTCATTTACTTTGCTGTCACCGAGACATTCTACTTGTTGTTCTACTTTCGTTATATAATTTGTAGTCGTGAAAGAAGGCTCTTGCAAAAGCGAATATATATATATATATAGTATATATAGTATATGTAGTATATGTAGTATATAGTATATATATATATACGCCTCTGTTAGACTAAGCTGAAAATATGGTTTCCTTCTAGTTCTAGTTCAAAGAAATGTCTGTTAATAAAAATCAATATACCTGCAACAGCAATAAACCAGTCCCTGCACGAGAAAATGATCACGATTTTCCGCACATGATAACTTCGTTTCAAGACACAATATATGACATAAACCTCTGAAACGCAAAGCATATTTTGACATCATTCAGTTTATTAATTAATCAGCTAGTCATTACAATCACTACCGTTACGTAAAACTCACCCTGCCCTGGTATGGAATGCCTGGTTTGAAGGACTCTTGCGACTCCAAAACGATTACAACTTGAACTGTTGCGAGTTGTGTAGCATCCACATGTACCTCTGTGACCTCATCACCTGAGATAGAGGTTCAATGTGAGCATGATGTAAGGTAAGTCAGGCATCCTACTTCTCAGTCAAGAGTGTGCACATATATGCAATGCATTATGAGTTCGACAAAGAATGTTACTAATGACTTGATCGTCCTGGCGTACCGTGTATATCTAGGAGGTCCTGATTACTTGATTATGGAAATTAATGCATGGAATACACTGGAGGTGTAATAAACATCATATTCACAGGTATCACTTACGGGCTCGTTGTTGCCAACACTCCAATGTCTTAAAAATTTAAGCATACCTTTTCCAAGGTGACCTTCTTGCAATTCCAGCGAGGAAATTCCACATGATATCTGCTAACATTTTAACTGCATGGTTTGTAGCAGGTAAAAACGGGTAATGAAGAGGTATCTGTTGATTTTAACTGGTTGTAAAAGGTAATTCATCCCAAACCAGTTGATACATGTTACATGCCTATTAAACAACATGGTAAATTGTCTTTTAAACAGTATGGTAAATTACCTTTTACAACAGGTAAATTACCTGTTACAACATGTACTTATAAGAATGTATCCTATTTTGCAAAAGAGAGAAGTATGACAGATGCAAGTGACATATTTTTGTTGAGATTGATATGCTTGCATTAGGGACAATATCATAAGTCCTTCCTCAGCATATGAGAGAATTTTAACACCAATGAAACTAAACACAATTGCATGAAATATTACATATTAAACATACTCTGATCATACACTACTAAGACAGACAATATGCATTATTTTCACCAAAACACTGATATTATAGGTCACGTGAAATAGAATTTTCTTGTAGAATTTGACAGGTTTTCATACGGGTCAATATTTAATCCTTATCTCACCATACGGGGGTATGTTAACACTTTTTAAACCAAGAGATAATGACATGAACAAGCACACGTAAGCTACTGATTTGGTATTAGTATTAACGCCAAACCTATGGACCAATCAGAATGCTGAAAGTAGGGTACACTCAGGTCCGACAAATGCATGGTAAGTTTGTTCATATATGTATAGAATTTACTCAGTCACTTATACATTCTGCTACTTGACTTTCCCACAACATTACAGCGAGTTGGGAACGCAAGAAATATCAATCTTGGCACAACACAATGTCGATATAAAAAAGAAAATGGAAATGTCTATCAACACTTGTATTTTGAATATCTGTTGAACTCTTTTGTAATATACTTTAAGACTGATTTGATATGTAGATCGATATATATATATATTTATAACATGAACGCCTACATAGTAACTTCGAGCAAACCTTATTGTAACTTTTAACTGTAAATTGCTGGAAGGCTATCAAAAACCATTGTTCCCCTCTGGACCATCTGAGACCTTTAAAACCTTGTCGAAACATCTTTTAACAAGTTGAAATCTTTAAACTAGCTGTAACACCCGTTGAAACGTGTTGTTATCGGTGACTACCTGTTGAAATCCGTTAGCTTCCTACTCAAACCTGTCGCTATACACACTACACCCTGATAATACCTTTTGGTGCATGTTAATACTTGTTGCTACCGTTAATACCTGTAAAATATATTTGTTCCAAGTACCTGTTTAACAGGTACCTATTAGAAGACATATTTAACACGTATTGAACTGGAATTTGCTTCTGGGAAGGTGCGTTTAAGACCATACCCTGACCTAAGAAACCTCCTGACCCAAACAAATGGAGTACAACTTTATACTCATTGTCATTGTTATTTATACATTCTTGTATATACTTCGTGTTGCTTCAAATAGTATTGAAAGAAACAGAAAAAGAATGTTTCCAAACACCTGGCAGCTGACTCTCAGTCAATACCAGATCTTTGAAATTTATTTAAACTCCTTAAACAACCAGGCAAAACAAGAAACAAACTGTAGATTTCATGTACTGCTGTTATCTACCTGTAGTGTGTTTGAATCTTTCTGTTTAAACTGTGATATGATTGGACAGATTCTGTCAATTGATTCTAAAGTTATAAAAGGCCAGAAACATTGGAGGGCGCTCCAAAAAATCGTATTTCCGTCTAAAATCGGATTTCAAAAAAAAAAATCGAAAAGTGGCATTTCTGTATGATGAATGCATCAACTTCAAGTGGCTCATGACCTCTATTAAAGCATGATAAATATTAAATCTCTCTAAACTTAATCTTAGCACACTGATTTACATGTATTTGCTATCACAAGCATATGTACACAACGAACCATGATGCTCATAAAGACACACTAGCCATCGCACAAATATAGCAGAATTCATGGAATTTATGCGACCAAAACAGAAGAAGAGTGTAGGAAAATCACGTAGTAGGGAATAAAGGCCTGGTTGAAAGCTAGTTTTTTTTGTTACTTGTTACTCACAGTTTCATGAGAAACCATTTTGCCTACCACAGATAGGTAGTCACCCAAACTAAGTGGCTTCATTTATTGCTCTTTGCCTTCATTCTGACTGATATATTTCTATGTGTGACACATTTCTTGTCAATGTATTTGATTTATTTTAGTAACATTAAAAACTGACAAGCACTGACGTCCCTCCCTTAACCTATGAACCAATCTATTGACTCAAAATTATCCCTTACCGGTCGTGGCTTCCACAACTGTTGCCCTGACGGTGAGTAAATGACTGAAAAAACTTTTATCAAGTGATGCCAGGTTCAGTCCAGATACGGACGATTCCAGACATCCTTCACTATCCAGTTGCTAGAATACGTGAAGAAAAGAAACTTTTGCTTTGTCTTTGCTTTTGTTTTCGCTAGTTTTCATTATGATCAATGAATTCACTATGTGAAATTTTCCACAGTAAATGTCACACTGATAAGTAAATGGCACAAGTTTAGAAAAGCACTGTTTACACTCTATATACCAATGGACAAAAATGCACTTCGTCTGACTACAAAATATCTTTGACCAGAGACTCAGTGTAGTTTTGATCATGTTTAAACACCTATGATGACCTTCAAGCTCTTCCAAAAGAGGAAGGATTTCATATAAATTACTCAATATTGGACATCTACTGTACATACCTACAATGACTCTTGAGCTCCTACAAAAAACAGTAGGGTTCTTCAACTTGATATAATGTATCCACATGCTTAATATCAAAAGTTTCCATGATTCACATCTTGAGGTATGGAGTTTGCAATGTTAATGTTATCATTGTTTCACCTCAGGTGACCTCAGATGACTTCAGACCACCAAGAACAATCACTCTACTGTGACATACAATATAAAAATGTTACATATTAAATTTTCCTTGATTTCTTTTCTTGAGGTAATGTGTCAATGAACAGACTAAGCTTTTAAGTATATTACATATAATTGCCTCAGATGACCTTTGATCTTAATCGGATATAATTGACTTGTCCTACTTTATATATTGAATTATCATGATAAGTATTGAAAGTTTCCATGATTACTCTCTTGAGATATGGTGTCAAAGAATTTTTCAGTGTTTGACCCCTGGTGATTTCAGATACACTTTGACCTCCTCTAAAACCGAGCAGGCTCTTCTGTTTGATATAGCAATTACATACTAAGTATCAGAACTCTCTATGATGCTTATCTTAAAATATTGTCTTAAACGTTTTTAGTGTTTGACCTCTGGTGACCTCAGATGACGACGTTTGACCTCCACTAAAAACAGAAGGGTTTTTCTATCTAATATATCACATTAACATACAGCGTAGAAAAGGTTTTACGATTCCTAACTTGAGATATCATGTTAACAAACTTTTCCATGTTTAACCTCTGGTGACCTGAGACAACCTTTGACCTCCGAACGAAGCAATAGAATTTTTTTACTCTATACACTTAGTATGAGCACTCTAGACTATAACTTTCTCAAGATATTTTGCTAAGAAACTACGTGTTACAGAGGCACACCTACGCACACATACATACACATCCGTCTTTTTATTGACGCAAAAAAGAGAAAATTGTCAGGACGCACACAAAAAGATATATCAACATTGCCAACATTATATAATGGATATTTTGATCTCTTGTTCTTGATCACAGCAATGAACTGGTTTAGTCCAATTCAGAATTAATAGGTTTTCAAATCAAAACTTTCAAAGTTTTACGTAGAGTAATCCTGATAGTCTATTACTGAATCAGGTAACAGCTGTTTTAATTACAACTGAAATTTCTTCCTTCTTGTAGACAGAGGAGCTTCACTTTTCTTTACCCACTTGCAACGGAGGTCACATAACAAACTGTAGGATCAAGTTATACATGTAGAACTATATGTCCCAGGAGAATTTCGAGAATTTTAATGCCATGAAGGTGGCACATTACTAGTAGTTCTATCCCATACTTGTCTAAATCTCATGAAAATAGAGGATTCCCTAGCCGGCCATTGCTGTATTGGCTGACTTTCATTCACTCACCCCACTGAATGGCACTGCATCAATCAGGGCAACGTCAGGTTCTTCTCCATCTCCCTCTAGCACCGGATTCTCCCACTGTCTGTTACCATAGTAGTTATCCCTGTGTAACTTGCCAACTTGACCAGACACCGATCCATTCACTGGTTGGCCATAGGTGTACCTTTCAAACAAATGATCACCACATGTATATCACTCAAGTTCTGATGTATTTTCTTTACTTTCAAAGACGGAACATGTCCCAATTGCAAATGATCTTAGCCGGCATTCAACATACTACACAACTGTGGTAGTTTCTGTGAATCTACTCTCTGATATTCCATGTCCAATGAAGGTTCCAACCATTTTATATTGCTTCAAGTGAAGGCTAGTATCTGCTGAACCCAGTGCTTGAATTCACACATGCTGATTTAACCAGAACTTAAGAACGCCTTTGGTTTAGATAACACAGCCTAACCTTATTACTTTGAGTCATTATTGAATGAGAAAAACAAATCGGACTATAACAATATGGACCAGATATAAAATGTATCAAATCTTCTACTCAACACACATGGTCCATCATTGAACGATATATGCGATTAGTCCAAGCGCAAGCTCTTGTTTTAAAAGTCAGTCCTTGGACGGCAGTTAGATTACAATGCTAAGCAACCACACAGGTGTGGAGAAAGCCTATATGTGGCTCTAAATTGACTGGGTGACTACCAACTAAACAATTTTGGATCAAATTTGTTATATTTCTTCTTCAACAGGATCAGTCCAGATGGGTAAATCTTAGATTAGACTTGGACGCAAAACCCATCTTTCAACGATCCGACCAGAGGCATTCCTCCTGTTTGCGAAGCTTCATTGTTTTAAATGCCACATGGCTCAGCTACAGCATATTATGTCCTTAAGATATGTTACAGTTTGATATCTGCTGAAGTTTGTCTAGTTTCCACGAACATCAGTAAACAAGGTTGTCATACTCAATGCCGGTTTTTTATATTTAGTTTAATATCCAAGCAAATCAAAATCCCAAACTATTCAAAAGATACTCCTTCCACTGTAGATTTCTCCATTTCACAAGATGAAAGCCGTTTTAGCACTGGCATTAAGGCGCCCTTTGCGATGTCATGCTTATCGTAAACTTGACGCATTAGGAAGAACTTCATACAAAACTTACTTCGCACACACTTGGAAACTGTACTCTTGGGCTGAGACAAGGACAAAACTAGGAGCATTTACTGTAACTTCAAACTTTGGCAAGACTGAAAGAAAACAAAACATCAATCAAAGCTTTCAATTCACATAAGGGGCAAAGTATGGCAGAGGCGGACATCACCTGGTGAAAGCTGGATAAAGTCATCATCATACCTTTATATAAAGTAATAAAGGAATTCCAACGACAAAATAATGTATTACAGAAACTGTAGCTGTGAAAGTATACTTGTTGTTGATGTAGATTCGTATTTGATTTCGATTGCAGGAGAGGAAAGGGAGGAAATATTTTCCTCTTTTGAAGTTTCTTTTTATATCCTGTAATTCACTCACCATATTCATCCACTTGGAAAGATTGAGTAACCCAAGCATTATTGATGTAAGCCTTGATCTTGTACTCGCCCAACGCAGGTTCCGAGATAAGCTGAAAAGAGAGATCAACCAGTCCATCGGGCCTTTCAACGTCTCTCCACTGGGCCAATCTGGTGTAACTAGGAGATTCAATTTGAATTTGGGGTATCTGAATGAAAAGTAGCAAGCAGCAGCCAAAGGTAAGAAACATCACTAATCAGACGCATACATGTGCACTACAACTTGTCTCTACTCAAGTTGAGAGGAAGAGAAGAGAAAGAGGCGTAAAAAAGTGTTTACGGAGAATGTGAGAATTGACTGAGATATCAATGATGTATGAATATAGCCTAGCTACCCTTAGTAACTTAAACATAAAGCAATGTCGAATGTGGAAAAACAGCAAATTGACATTACTTATATCAAATACGACATCTGTCCATGCGTCCTAAAATACAACTTCACTAAAGTATGGTTCAGTGTTCATCTATGTTTTCTCAGCAGGCAACCTTTTCACAGTGCACTGCAGCCAAGTGAGTCACTGTGTGACCGAGTCACAATTTTTAACAAAAGTTTATGATAATCTAGGAGACCAAATGTAACCGAACAAATCCTTGAAGGTTATTTTCAATACCAGCAGAGTGGTTGTCTCAATTCACAGAACTGTACTTCTTAAACTCACAAATGTACTAAAATATAATAAATAAAGTCAGTTCATGCTTTGTTTTGTCAGATTTAGTGTTCACAATGCCTATTATTTGCAGATTGTACATACATCTGTTAACCCTTATTTATAACCTTCACTGCCACCATTTGTAGAATTAATAACGCTAGTAACTATAGACTGCCATCAAAACCAACTGGCTGTTTTTATTCCCCGTAAGACACTATATATGCTAACTGGATGCAAGCGATTTGTGCCGATAAATGTGTCTGTTGATCCCACATGAATTTTGACCACCAAAACCAGTAAGATTCTTGTGCTCAACAAGGTTCATCAACATACCTCAGAGTTTATACACATACTAATGGAAAATTTCATGGTCATTTTCAGGCTGAAGAGGTCATTTTCCAGCATTCACCTCAATCAAAAATCCTAAATTTTCTCGATAGTTGATAATTCAGGCATTTGTATCACATGTAAAACATTAGGTGGTTTACTAGATACAGTGTAGGAACTTCTCAATTTTCCATGGCTTTTCCAGGAAATGACAAAGAGCAAATTCAAGAACTTTCAAGACCTTGAAAATGGACTAATGAAATTTCAGGACTTTTCAGGTTTTCCATGACCTGCAGCAACCCTGATGACACACATGACATTTGTCCAAGTTTTCATTCTTACAATGGTTTTCGGCCCTGTCAACCACAAATGACATTTGTCACCTAAATAGTAGGTTTTTGGCAATCAGTCAGGTATCTTAATACACAAGTACTGCACCAGCTGAAGCTTCCAATCTTACGATATTGTGTCTATAATGCTTTTTAAGTTTGACCTCTGCTGACCGCAAATGGCCTTTGACCTCCATCATACATAATAGGGTTCTTTCAATGTAGGGTGATACATAAGCATCCTTTATGTGGTATATTTCATCCAGATCTTCATGTGAGGTGTTGTGTTCAAGGAACTCAGTTATTAACCCTTTGCTCACATTTTTACTCAACATATGGTCTATCAACATAACACATATGAAATCAGTCCAAACGTCTGTTTCTGATATATTCCTTTACAAGGTTTTCATACTCTGACCTCTGCTGACCAATTGACCTCAACGAAACCAATAGGATCGTGTACTTGTTATGGTTTATACCAATTCCAAATATGAGATTAGTCCAGCCTTTTGCTAATTGTCCTTGTGACTGAAGATTTTAGAAATGAGTTGCTATTTAGGCTGCATGGTATCAATAAGAGGTGACAGATCTCTTACAGTCTTAATGTAAATCTCTAAAAACAAATAAACACATGCTCACAACAAATTGCCAATACCTTTTCTGAACGAGCAAGATCCACTTGCTGAACACTTTTCTTTAATGAATCACGTCAAGACAAAGTGGCTACTTTATGATCTTTAAGATATTTCAAGTTTTATAATCAAGAAACAAGGCGTCTTCCTGAAGTTTGGTCAATGACACGAAATCCCACTTACATTTGAAGTTTCTGTTTTGAACTGAGAGTCGATAGTAAGTAAACGGAATTTGACTGCAGATAAAAGAGAACACAAGTAAGATATTATCCGAACTATTCCATAAGATATGGCAGTAATATCTACACCAATCAACTTTCTTCAAGAAAGAATCCTCAAATTTATGAGACATATTTCACAGAAGCTTCACATTCATGCAGTACAACGAAAGCCTTTATAACACATTACGACTCGCTATTGAGTACACTGAAATGAGGTGACTGAAGGGGAGGTAAGAGTTACAACAAGAGGCCTCATAATTTATATCTGTGTATAAGTTTCGCGCTTGAGACATCACGTTTTTAATATGCACTAAGTTTACTCTGATTGACCTCAAATGAACTTAGAGTTACACCAACACCAACAATTATGAGGCTCAGTCCAATCTTATTCCCTATTTGATATGTTGAATTTACAACAGTTTATAAGTTGACTTCTGTTGATCAATATTGAAAGGGACATATGTATTCACCTCAAACAAGTTACTGTACCCCTCTATGTTAATTCATAAATGGCTCGTTTCAATTTGTGTCATCATTTTTGTTGTTTTTTTGTTACATTTTTCAGCATAACGTTCACCGTACTTACTCAGTGTTTTTTATATTCAGCAACATCAAAAGAAATAATTATGAGAGATTTATGATGAATAAATTGGAAGAAATTTAATGATTTTTTTTTAATGTTGCAGGAATCAATTGCTTATTTCCATTAATGAAATGTGACTGCAGACAAAAGCGGCACAACGATTGAAAAAGAAGGCCCAACTACACATAGAGTCTAAGGTGTCTGAAATGCATGCCCAGTTGCACACCAACTCATACTCCATCACTGATAGCAAAGACAGTAATTGAGACATTTTTTTTTACAATGACTCCTTTCAATTAATTAACATTGAACAACATATCTATGCAACATGAACCTTGGTACAGATGTATCCCCAAGATTGAGGTGATAATCACACAGGTTGTCTTTCCCTCGTCACACCTTTCGAACTCACCTTCCACTTACCCAATAGCTACTTAATGCTGAGGTCACTTTCATACTACAAATGAAGAGAGTTTTCATGAGCATTAAATTAACTTTCGGGAGGGGGGGGGGGGGGTTATTATAACACAGGAGAGCAGTACCAGAATATTACTGTGGCAGCGCCTAACATATACTAGACCCCAACTGCAGAACATTTACTGTGCATATGACATTGCCACGAACAAATTCTTTCAGGAAATATACACATTGTCCAGAAATTAAAATTACTATCATTATCCCGTTATTCATTTCGTGCATTGCGCTTTACATGACAAACACAAAAGCAAAAACAGGCAATGGCTGAGTGTAAGTCCCAATGTACAATTACTTCCAGTTAGCTGGATGAATTGGTCATGAAGAAATCAGGCCTATGGTAGCTCAGTCTAGTGTTGCTGTAGCTTTCACAATAATGACTAGTATGCTTAATCTACATGACCTGTTGATCTAACCTCTGCAGATTTCAATGAGGTATCTGGATGCCCGTGTCTTGGCTTAAATGTAGATGCTTTGGCTACTGTCTGTACTCATTCAATATTCGCTTTGGTAACGAACAACCAACTGATACTGTACAGAATTCTATGAAACCTGTAGTGAGCGCGTCTGATTGGATTTGTCACCTATTTTGCATCAATTTATCTGTTTTATATCGTCAATGTTCTGTGAAAATATTCTCTTGCGAATTAATTGAAGATGTAAACAAATCAAAACAATGGGGTTCTTGTACTCAATGTGGCACACCTATATACTAAATATGAGATTTGTCCAAGCTTCTCACCTTGAGATATCATGTTTACAGGGTAGGCATGATGGACATATATACACACACATACACCCACATGCATAATGAAAAGGAATACCATTTTAGAAACCATTAAAGTCGACCACATTAAGATTTTAACTAGGACTTTCTTAACCAACTCTTTTGAGATCCGATAGGAGGAAAACGCCAGAATACATTGTGAATTAGTAAGCTGTCAGGAAACAATGTGCATATAGACGTATCATATGTTACCTTCTTGGCCAGGCTTGTACAATGGTTTGTCAGTTTCAATGAATGTTATTTTTTGAGGCCGCCTGAAGTAAATTATAGTGATTTCATGTGTTGTAAACATTTGTCTCGAGCTTTCCATAACACCAGTGAAGTTAACTCTGCAGGACCAGACGTTGACAGGTACCTGCAAAAGAGATATGCGCATATCCAGTTACACGTCACTCAAAAGCCACTCACAAATCATGATGATTCTGTTTCTTGCCTTGATATATGGCCACTCATGATCAAGTACCTAGCAGAGAGCAATCTATGCATTGTGACATCAATGTAACATTTGGCTCAATAGCAGTGTGAATTTCTGGTGGCTATGCTGTGAGCTGTATACCTCAAAACCCTAGCTGTACTAATTGACATGAAAAAATGCAACAAGAGCATCTTAAGAGAACCACATGTAGCTAGGCCGACATACTTGTGTCCCTTTGCCAAGAAACACTTCTGTCCAAACTGCATGAGGTGATCATTATTTGTTTTTAAATTGGGGGGAAAATTTCTGCTCTTCCAAAGCTCTATAGGCGCCCATAATTCTATAGGCTACCCTCAGATCAGCCCCTTCCCGAAGGTATGTCCCACTTTCAACTTAGAGAAATATGGTAACCCTAGCCACAGGGCTCCTTGGTTCAACTAAGTCATGAATAAAATCAGTGTTTAATATCGAATATCTCATAATTTCCTGCTCAGAAACATCACAATATATCTGTTTCAAAATGATTGTCCATCATGAGCAGTTATGTCGAAAACTAGAAATAATGTGAGTAGCCGTCCAGTTCAGTGCAGAATGCAGCAAGCCTGTTTATCATGAAAACTGAGTCACAATGATTCGAAGCTAGCTGACCGTTGGCAGCACCCCGAAATTCAGACTAGCATTACAAATACAGCAGGTTGCATGTTTGTACGTGGTACATCGTTGTACAGTACAACGCAATGGTAACAGATCGTAGCGGTTGACTGGGGTGTTCAATGCGATAGTAAGGGAAAATTTGTTGGAAATTAAAAGAAAAATCAGAAAACTTACATTACTGCATAATCTATTACATACTGCAAATTATGGAAGTACTGGCTGATTTAGAACTATCATTAACAAACCTTTTCTTCTAAATTTGGCTAAGATGACATCACGTTCAAGTGTAAGATATGTATCTAATATTGACATGAAAATATTATACACCATTGAACTCAACACAACTTCACTGTACCTCAAATTCTATGACACCGGAACCATTCACAATACGAGCTTGACCGTCAAAGTTTCGGCTATCATCGGAACAAAGAAAATTTAATCTGGCTTCAAACGGATCGGAGAAGTTTGTTTTGATGTAAGCTGTTGCTCTTGACCCTGTCGAGGGTTCCCCATGGAAATACAACAGGAAACCTGGAGAGAAACTGTGAGAGAGAGAAAAAAGACAGATCTCCAAGGCAGTGACTGATCCCCCCAAACAGTTCCAATGTTTCCAACCACTTACTTCCAACCCCTTCCCACAGCCTGTCACAAGGAGGAATTTTTCCTTGCGCAAAGACAATCCTTTAAAGTGCTGGGTATCCTGGTGAGCATCCAGGGACCACATGAGTAAACAAACGCTCCACCTACGTATGCTGTATGATTTGAGCTACCCTATGAAGAACTGTGTCATTCGAATTTGCTGTCAATTAGAAAGCAGAACCAATTTACGATTTTGCTCACCCTCTAACCAAAGCTCTTCGCTAAAAAGTTTTTAATTACATATTCAGGGGACATGACAAATTAATCACAGTGTATGCACTTATCGGCATAAGCTGTTCTGTGATTCTGGACTCAACAGCAAGGTGCCTGCACTAAGAAACTGCTTATACCATAGTGTTAAGGTAACTTACATACTGTACGCTGTGCGATACGGTTTCCATGATGAGTGAACGTAGATGTGTGGCACTAGCATACATCGGTATAAATAAATAATGATATGCATTGTCGAGCAATGCAGTAAACGTTCTCCATTCCACATTCTTAAAAACAAAAGTGGTTGGTCAGTGTTATATCTACATGAACACTGCATGAGGAATACAGTTGTTGTATATTTGGACCATTTTCGCCCAAGTTGTCGCAATTTGATCAGTCTGTTGTTACAGAATGTGTCATAACACTGCAGCTTCCATACCTTCACTGTGAGTCTGTAACGTTAGTGTGTAACTTTAATTCAGAAATTTTAAGTATCCTATGCTATATATACCAGATGTGTATCTGGCAATAGAGGGGAGCTCTAAGTTGTAAACATGACTCTATCGATATCGTGCTCCACGCAGGCCAATCCTGTGAAGAGACTGGTTCTTTAAAGGAAAGTAACAAATAAGGCATCTATTGCACAGAAAAAAACAGTATATTTTAGCCATTCTTGTGGATACAATATAATAACAAAGAACGGTAGCATTCTTTTCAAAGAAATAAATTTCTCACACCTCCAGCTATTACTGCTAAAGGATAATTTGTCCACCCAAAATTTCGAAAATTTAAAAGCAAATTAAAGCACGTTCAACAGATTTGCAGTCAGGGTTTCACTAAGTGGAGCCGGCTTTTTTCCTGTTGATGCACGTCTCAAGACCTCTATGGGCTACAAATCTACCTCATTTCATTTGGTCTTTTCGATATACGTACCTTAACGCTGTCGAAGTCTGAATGTGAGGACACGTTTCGTTAGGCACAGTTGGAGTAATTGTGTGAAAGAAGAGGGTTGAGGTAAGTTGTTAGAAAAACCCAGAAAGCACTACAAAGCAGAACATGTAAGTTTTACTTCCAATTAATACAATAAACTATATGCGCAAATATTGTGCATATATAGAGGGACGTAATATATAGTTGTCTTAACCATCACATCTGTCATATGTAACCTTAAGCGCAACTGTCTGGCGGGCATTGCATAGATGTTGGGCAACCGGCAGGTCTTTGGTAGCTCAGATGTCGGAAACTCCATAGGTCTCCGGCAGCGCAAGAATCGGACAATGAGCAGGTGCCGGACAGCGCAGGTGTCGGACGACGGAGGTGCTGAGCGATAGTCAGAAGTTCCTTAATATTAGCACGACTTGCACCAAACTATATGGTTACTTCGTACATAAGCCAGGAATGTTAGTTAATACACCTATTTAATCGCTACTTTGTGGTAGTACGGTATTTGCCAAAGAATTCGCGATGCATGCATGTGTAGTAAGATATATGCTTACATTAGAAACAAGAGTCTTATTGCAGTCATATACCAGTGGCAGACGTAGGCATAGACATTTTATTTCATAAATTCAATTTAGACAACTTAAAGCACTGTCTTCTTAATTGCAATTTGCTTATCTTAAAAATTGTTAGAGAGGAAATACATGGCATGAAATGAACCCAAACAATAAATGAAAAAACATCTTTCCAAGATTGTCGGAACAGTTTATTCTGTAGGGTGCAGCAACAACGAAACTTGGGGATAGCGTTAGGCTCACTAATTTGGATTGATATATAAATACGGGGGTAGTCATGCAACGGTAAGGTGAGTCATTGACCAACTCAGCTTTAGGTTTACGTACAGAGTGTTCCAAAGTTAGTTTTCATCAGAAAGTGTTTGTCGTTATAAAGTTACCTTTTGGCGTTCCATAAATTTTGGCTTCACACACTTTTAATTTACATTTCGCACAGTTTGGGTCGTTGAGTGAAGATTTTTAGGTAGACGTCAGGTGAAAGTTTCAGGGTTTTTTAAGACGAAAATATTACGTTCAGTGATATCGGTGGATAAATCAGTTATATGAAGTTGGAAAAAACGAACTCAACTTCACACAGCCATTTCAAACTTTTGCAACGATGGTTCCTGTAGGATCAGGAAAGAGTCGAAAAAATTACATGCTCACACGATGTAAGTTACTGTTCATAGCAGTTGATCACGAAAAATTGGATTGGATTTAGAGTGTTATTGAATGGCGACAGAAAAGAATGCTAATACATATGTACCCAAGCAGACGACTGATGGAACAAGAGTGTTGCTTTAAGTTTCAAATAGAATATTATTAGTCGCTCAGACTTCAGTTTCAGATAGATTTAGTTTACAGTATACACGTTTGATTAGATTAAAATGATAAGGGTGTTCAATTAATGAGAACTTAACCATTAGACTTAACTATTAGGGTGGTAACTGGTATTGGTCACACAGCTTGGTCTTAAATTGAGTCGCAGACGACCACTGTAGGCGACACCAGTAATTAAATGACTAGATACAACGTTCATATAGAATGCGACTGGCGATTAACGTCGGATAACGGCAACTTGAGCCTCGGCGATGATCGGTAATACAGTGTCCCAGGAAGTAGGAATATCACAACAACATCGATTGCAAACTTAGTTGAGGCCAGGCTAATGTTACGTGATTAATATAACTAGTAACGTCGGAAAGTATCTGTTCCTTCCAGATGTTTTTCCATATTGTACGTATACAATTTAAATACTATGATATTAAATTTTGGGCATTATCCTAAAAGGTGTAATTCATCAGCGGAATATTGCGTGCCCAATTTTTTTTTTTTTGGGGGGGGGGGAAGTACTGCAAGTTTTTTTCCTTTGTATAACCTAAAGAGATTAATGGATATATTTGTGTATTCTTATTTTTGAACAGAAATTTATCAATTCCTGTGCAACTCCCTCAACGAAGAACCCATATACCGACTGTACGAACTTCAAATGGAATGTAATTTCAATATTACTATAAGCCATTGTTTCGTGTCAGATGGCAGATTGCAAAACACTGTCGATCTACGGTTTTATTGTATTCATCTGCCCGTGATTGACCTTGGTTTATCCTCGTGGTTTATGTAGCGGATAGCCCGACTGGAATGGGCCAATAGGAGCTGAGGAGTCTTCCTAGGTATGTATGTACAATGTATATACAGTATTATCTCAAAATTTCCTACTGGGAAGAAGTGAAAAGGGAAACTCGTACCTGTCGCCATCTTCTCTAATATGGTCTGATAGGCCTCCAATGACTGCAGAAGCGACCAATAGCGGTAAAATTATTCTACAGTCCATTCTGTGCTTCAAGATGGAATTTCTTCAAGCGGAGGGAAATTAAGTAGACACTGCACGCTCCCTTCTGGCGTGCACTAATTCGTATGCAAGTTCACAGTCAACCTCCAAGCCGAGTAATAGGTCCATGTTTTCAGAGAATTGGATAACCTCTTGACATTTCACAGCAGACTACCCGGCCCCTAGGAGGTAATCCGATAGACAACAACGAAAAGACAAAAGGTCTCTGGAATCGACGCCCAAAAGAAACTAATGCCTTTTTCAAAGTAGAAGCAGCTGTTTATATACGCTCACACCACCTTTGGCTTTCACTGATAAACAATTGGCACGGATTACGTCGGCTTCATGACCGTCGACCCAGACAACTCTGCACCACCCCTATTTCTTCTCGATAAGTTCGTGTCTTTTTCTTACATCAACATAGATCTAATTTTAGCATTAATGGGAGAAAAAATACAATTTTTTTTTCCAAGTTGATCTTTCGGCATGTAAGTAGAGTCATCTACAATAATGAAAGTGAAATGTATTTCAAGTTCTTTCAGCCTACTGTTGACAGTGAGAGGGTTTCAAATGATTATAAAAATAGTTTTTTTCTATGTTTGTGAAGTTTTTCAGCAAATTTGATGTACAAGATGTACTTTCAGAGGTGTATAACTAACCCTTTTTTAAACGAAGGGGGGGGGGGGGGAGGATGAAACAAAGGCGTAACGGGTCAGTTAAAGATTATTTTAATATAGCAATTCTAATTAACTGCCAAATTTGCAGACATTTGAAATTAGTGAAAGCTTACTTCTCCGTGTGGTAGCTCCTTCTTCTAACCAATTAACTGCAATTAACACCTTGTGTACGATGACTATTGGATGGAAGCCAACAGTGAAGCTGTGGCAGGAAATAGCGGTTGTGACTCACGGGGATACCAGTACCAAGTGGGAACACCTGTCCTCGTTACCAACATGTGTCCTACAGACAATTTCTCCAACCTTTTAAGGTTTTAAGGTTCCAAAAAATCGATTTTTTCAACCTTTTCGCTATTTTACCCTGTGAGATGGGGTCTTTTGTAGATTCAGTATTGAAATTCCTTTGCATACATGGTGTGAATTGGAAAAGATACGGTCTAGCTTCTAGCTGGCGGAGCAGTATCCTTCGAGGCTAGGTGGGAATATCCTCAGTGACAAGGTATGCTAGGTTCGACAGTCCCTAGTATAAAACCCAACCACCTACAGTACGGAAAGTGAAATGAATACTACAATGTAAGATATAGATATATAAATATATGTATATATAAATATATGTATATATAAATATAGATATAAAAATAGATATAGATATAAATATATGCATATATATAGATATATATAGATATACAGATACATAGATATATAGATAGATAATATGGATATATAGATAGATAATATAGATATATAGATTTATAGATATATAGATAGATATATATACAGATATATAGATATACAGATATAGAGATATACAGATACATAGATATATAGATACATAGATATATAGAACCATAGATAGAACCATAGATAGAGAGAACCATAGAGAGAACCATAGATAGAGAGATCCATAGATAGAGAGAACCATAGATAGATAGAACCATATTTGCAAATTGGACTCACTCATGAATGAGTTGCTTATGTACTTTTGTATACTGTGAAACTCTAAATGGGCCTTTAGCTTTAATTAAAGTGATTGCATATGTACTGAAAAAGCAAAAAGATAAGATTATGTTTGATCTTAACTTTTCTTTACTTTAAACTGTGCACGCGAGGTTGAACATGAACGGACTATGTCTTTCAATTAAGGAAAATGACAGTAACTACTTCGAAAAGCACCGTGAATTGGCATAAAAACAGAAATCATATTTGCAAATTAACGGTTCTTACTGTAACCGCCTACTTAATGAATATGCAACAGTACAGGTCTCACTAGTGTATCAAAAACATTCTACTCAAGTCGTCGCTCCATGGTAGGTATCGGAAAAAGTAGTATTTGGTGAAAGGAAACACTGTATTTACAAATAACCTACAAACTGAACACAACCTTGCCCGCGGCGTCAGTGATCTTTAGTTGTAACTGGATATTTGATACTAGTATAATTCCCATTGGCTTGCTCAAACAAGAACTCCGTTGATTTGAATGAAAACTGTCAACCACTACATTATCGTATTCTACACTTTTTGTCGTTATGTTAGAAGAATTTGAAATCATATGTCAAAATTAACCAACTGAAACCTATTCATTTTCCCAGATTGTCTGAATGGTGTAATTAAAGGCCTTACCAAACTTTTGGAGATGAAATTTCAATGTTTTTACTTTTTGGCTACGCACGCAATCACTTTAAACAACACCGCACCCAAATGAAGCAAAGGCCATCTCCACTGGCTAAGATCGCTGTGTCAATCGCTGTGATAACTTAAACATGGTGAGCAAAACTTACATGTCTCTTTTCCTCTCTCTACACGCGCCGTCTTACTAAATGATTTTCACAAATGACAGTTTAGTTTTTCCATTTATTACAGCTGACGTGACAGATGACAATTTCTTCTTTTTTTCACATTTATGTTTTCTTTTCCGGTTCACCCCTTCCAATAACGGATCCATTTTGAGGGGTTTTCTTAATTTGCTCATCGTGGAAGGTCTTCTATCTGAGGGATTCACACGAAAACATTGATCTTGACATGGTGTACGAGTATCTTTATCAAGCAGTAACGAGAAGAGCAACAGTGAGATGCTTGCGATATAATATTAATTTAAGGCACAATTGGTGAATTTTTGAAAGTTTGTGGCGCCCTTCACTTCCCCCTCCCCCAACCTCCTTCCCCTCACCACTTTTCACTGTTGGGTTTCTACATTTATGATGCTAAAAACAGCATACTTGGGGCTATCACTTTACTCTCATTATCACGAAATTCATATAACTGCCGTTATCCACTGAAAAATTGAAGAGCTTTTATTTTCCTCCAGCTCTTCAATATTTTTTACAAGTACCGTACACCACTTGCAGATTCAACTGCTTCCATATTGCCAAGAAGATATGTGTCTGAAGTTATGGACGAACGGATGAAATTGACATGTGATACAATTACGTTCATCGATAGCCATAAATGTATACACTCGGGTTTGGATACAACAGCCTTCAGTCAGCCTTCATCTCAAGGTGTTATTTCGTGAACATTTTGATGACAGGGAAATGCTTTTCCACGTATCGTAAAGGTTGAGGATATAGTTGTTTTTTTTTTTTTTTTTTTTTTTTTTTTTTTTTTTTAAAGCGCATCGAAGGATTCAATAGATTTTACTTAGTCTATCTGCATAATCATACAAGGATGTGCTGTTGAAAGATAAAAAATGCCTTCATCGTTTATCGTACATCTGCTCACCTATTTGATAAAAATCTGAAAAAATTATAGCACGTTATAGAATGTGCTATTGCAATGGTCATTTTGGGAAGGCTTCGTCTCCGATATGATTACGTAAAGGCCCCTAATTACGATTGACGGATGTCGTGCCATTTAAGTTAACACTTGTGATTGGACACTCAGCAACAACAAGTGTGTATTGTAATGCGTTGGAGTAAATTTGGATTTAAAAATGGATTTTTTTTTCTCATTGATGCATCATTATCGCAACCAGGCAAGGCATAGTGAAATCAAATCATTTCCAACATGAATGAGAATATTGCTTGCATGCATCCTCAGATTGGAAAGATACAAAGGTTCCACTGTGTCTGTTGTCAATAATTCAAATGATTTTCCCACAAGCTTAGTGTAAATCGGTGATATATTTTACTTGTCTCCATATACTGGTACAATTCAGTGGTATTTATAGTCTGTGTCGCTAATCATGTAGGCCTATGCAAATACGTCACTGAGATCCCTATTTCAGGGCTGGGTACACAGTGTGCTCTATTAAACTTACACATGAATTAAGTGCCGCTTCCGGTCTTGGGAGGGAGAGGGTGTAAAGCCAAAAAAAAATCTTACACGGTGGACCCCAACTGATGGTGGTTCTCCACTTTAGATAATCGCACCGGCACCCCCCCCCCCCCTTCCCGACGCAAACACACACACACACACAGGTAGTAGGCTATACACCTTGCTTCTTTTTTGCTGCACAATGTAATTCTCACCCCCATCATGTTTTGTTCGTTCCGTGCTTGATCTAGGAGGCATTTTCCTGAAACTTGTGTCGCTACGCTACACGCCAACCGATGGTTGCTTCTATTAGACGGTCCCTCACCTACAAATTTCCTAAATGATCTGGTCTTAGCTGAGATGGGCAAATGAGTCAGTGCAGTACGATCCGATGATTTGGTGACTGACGTCATGAGAATGGTGACTGACGTCATTAGAACTAGGAAACCTGACGTACGTATAGCGCGGCGCAGAAGGTGGCTGCCAGGTAACCAAAATACAATATGGCCGACAAGTGTAGCCTTTATGATCAGATTCGGAGTAATATACTACATTTCAGCATGTAACAGGTACATATACATATTATCGTTGCTATGTGTTTTGTGTCTATTCTTTCCCATGGTAGATTGTGCTATTACGCTCAATGTTTTGGTTTTGATGTGAAAACAGGCCCAACGTTGTTGGAAAGACAGAAACTGAAAGTGTTGGAAAGGCTAAGTTAGTCCTACTGTAACTTGTTAGTGTACTACTACTAGGCTATCCAAGACACAGGTCATCCTAAGTTACGGTAACGGACGTGAAGACGTATACACTCAACATAGGGCTTGTGTAGCTGGTGTATTCATAAGTGATAATATGTAGGCCTAGACTATATATATTCTCTATTACTGAGAGCTTCGTTAAGTATAGCCTGGCTAGTACTTAACGCTGGGACCACCTGTGACTTAAAATAGTGCCTGGCTTATGGCAGGTCAGGCCGGGGTTCTTTCCGCCATAGAAAATGTGGTCATTCCGCCAGAGAAAACAAGTTATTCCACCACAGAAAACTTGTTTTCTCTAGAATGGAATGTAGGAATCAGGATCGTACAGAATGATAGGTTGAAACTTTCCAGACTTGGCAATTTTCAGGAACAGGATTGAATTTAATAGTAACAGGTATCACGATTGAATGAAACTTGGACTGTGGGTCTCTTTGTATTCATGTTAGGCCAGGAAAGAAGGGTTTCTTTTAAGAATAACATTAAATGCTGTTGTAGTTTGTGAGGAGCTTAGATTATCATCGATGAATCTGCTGAATTTACATTTTTTATTTTCTGTGTGTAAGGTGTGTAAATTGAGTGGCAGAATTTTACACTGGGTTTGATTCTTTACGTATGATGGTTTGATAGGAGAATCTACTGTTTACTGAACCTCATAAGTGCCACAGTTTAGATTTGTTCAAAATTAATATTTCCTGTAACAAACAAGCTTACTTCTTAAGTAGGCCTAATTAACTTAGGCTAGGCACAAGCTACACTATAGCATGGATGTATTAAACTTTGCACATCTAACATCTTTTAGGGGGGCGCGAAGCTTAGCAGTGCATGAAGTTTGGTGTATGTACTATCCAGACTGGAAAGTTTGTCTTGCGGACGCAAGTTCTGGCCCGCGCAGCGTCCTCCTTGAAATCGACATCTGGTTGCAGCAAGAGCCTACTAGCCGCTTGATCTGGCCGTGCACGTGGGAGAAAGTAGTCGCGGCCACGCATCGGGCCGGCCGCTATTGAAAGTACCGTCTCGAAATCCTTTGAATTCAGCCGTAGCCTATTCGATTTGAATGGTATTGGGTTATATGCATATGCATGAACCCGCCAAAACTGTGTACAGTAAAGGTACTGCTCCTTCAGCAGCTTCGAATCATCGTTCAGGTCAACCGCGCATATTTCTGTGAAACTGAGCTTCGACCGCGCAAGAGCTAAAAATCTGTAGTCACTTGCCCGCACGGAATGAAAGCTTTCCAGTCTGGTGTACTATACTGTCTACAAGTATTGAAGTATGTTTCAACTCAGTGTAGTATTTGAGTTCCAGATTGAAAAGTTTGCTGTGAGCGGACCGGGATTTATCCCCCATGCAAAGATTTCTGCATTATTGCCCCAAAAAATCAAAATTGACCTCCACTCCAACCACGCAAAAGTTTTGTCATTGTTGACCAGCCACACAAAGAGTCGTACAAGCCGCAACATAGCAGTAAAAATTGTGAATTGAAACCAATAATATAAATATCCCTGTAAGAACCTCCAAAAATGTTTTTACCCACAGTCCAGTCCACATTCCAGGCACTACAATTTGAAGGTCTTCGGCGTGAGTGCCGACTCTTTCATGGCATAGCAGCAGCGAAATGTTTACCTCAAGCATGCCGGCGTGCAGTAAAACTCAGTCTTGGCATTCAACTTTTAAGGCCTAGCCTAATCACTGTAGATTTTGTACTGCAAACTACAGTCAAAACTGCAGCTGCAAAAGTTTCTGCTGTAGTATGTTTCCACTTAATTCACATGAAGTCCAACACAAAATATATTTCCTGCCAAATATGAAAGACGTGTAACTGAATGCTTCAAGTTGGAAGCACAATAATTGTACATCAGGTTATGTTGTGTTGCATCATGACATATGTGGTATATAGCACCTGTGTTTGTTGGTGTATGGATGCTAACACCTTGGTGTATAAACGCTTACACCTCAGTCTAACTTCGGCATCGCCTTTACATGGAATGCACCCTGGCCCACAGTTAATTCCTTTGACAATTTTTCAAAAGTGTATCAGACCGCTATGCCAATCATAGTCTTGCATACTTCCATGCACAGGCAAAACTCCCAATCAAATGATGAGTAGTCACATAATTGCCAACAAGTCAAGTTCATCATGCCCTTGACTTAAACTGAAACAGTTAAGGTATACAAGTGTTTATTGATATAAACATGAATATGAATAATAGTCATAGCAAAGTTAGTACAACATGATTGGGTACTGCATTGTTGTTGGGAGGGATACCATACTAAAGGGTATGGAGCTAGAAGTACTGACTGAAACAGGTCGTTCACTGTAGTGTTGTACAGTGTGTGTGCAATGTATGCCCCAAACTGCCTAATTTCTCCTGCCATTTCTTACCTCAACAAAATTTTGTTATAAATAATTATTACAAATAACACAATTTTACAATTCTTTAATATTGGAATAAAGTCAAACACTTATTTATTCGAACTTGCACGATTCCAATGATCATACAGTACTAACGTTTACAAAAAGATACATACCTAGGAAGAGCTGAATATTTTTCAACTTTGAAAGTTGGAATTCAGCATAGATGGTTGGGATACGTCCAAAAACGCTAAAATCTCTGAACATCCAGGGGCTTTCCCCTGGACTCCTGACCCCATTTCATTCATGTTGATATTGCGATCACTTCACGATTGGATGATGCCTTTGGCATTATGTTAAGTTTTGCTGTGAAATCCAACTACATGTCTTAATTA
This sequence comes from Stichopus chloronotus, assembly GCA_021234535.1. Lineage (NCBI taxonomy): Eukaryota > Metazoa > Echinodermata > Holothuroidea > Aspidochirotida > Stichopodidae > Stichopus > Stichopus chloronotus. The sequence goes on from CM037836.1 coordinate 10,659,711, forward strand.
GCCTTCTGGGAAATTTTTACTTTTTCCAGTCGTACATGTAAGTCTGGGATGCATCTGCACAAACTGGGTGAACTGATTCACGCAGTTCTTTAGAGCAGGATACAGATGCCTTGCTATTTTGCACGCTTTCCAGTCTGGTTTGAGTTACTGTAAGCCTTACCTTACGCTTTGCTTCCCACAAAAGTCCTATAAGGATTTGATCAAAAACTGAAAATTTATGAGAGCTTCACTTTTGATGCCAGTCTTACATTATATAGTAGGCTTAGGCTAGTCCATAGTGTATTGTTCATGGTGTCGATATTTTATCCTTTTTTGAATTTTTCAAGCTTGCAAATAGGCCTAGACTTAAGTAAGGCTAGTATAACAAGGGTTCATTGTTTTAAACTCCAGAAGGTTCAAAATAGGATCAATATTCACCATTTCTCTTTTCTTAGAGAGAAGGGAATGAGTGGAATGGGTTGCCAATGCCAGAGGATACATAGTAATGACAAGTAGTGTTGATGGGTTTAAGAATGCACTGGACAAGTACTTTAAGCTTTGCTACTGGGTTTGAGTTTTGTAGCTTTAGTTTTATGTATTTGTACTTTTCTCAGTGTCCTTGTTACTCCAGCTCTCTTCCTTTTTTCAACTAAACTTACTGTTGTGGGAAAGGTAGGCTTGCTAGGTCAATTTGACCATGAGTACAGTATTGCCCAGTGTAACTTAATTGACGACACATTACGTGTGCATTCTCCATTCCTAACCCACCCTCCCCCCTCCCCCGTCCATTTCCTGTACCATTTAACAAGATGTATCATGTTTCGCTGCTTCTCTGATGTCATATTAGTTTTAGGACTGGGAGCATCTCATACTGAACATTATGACTATAAAATAAATGTTTATGAAAGTCAGTAAAAATTTGCATTAGCCTGATATTTTGTTATGTGACTGTCTCATTTAGCTACATTTTAGCTCCAAAGTTTTACTTAAAACTTAAAGACATTTTGGTCACCAAGTTTTGTAATGTTTTCCAAATTCTAGTTCATACTTTAGCCAAACTTCAAAATTTAGCCATGATTGACATATTCTCTTTGAACATCAAAAATTATATGGCACGTAATCAGTTTTTGAATTTGATGTTGTGTGATGTCTCAGATCCCACTTATTGTGCATTGAAATCACATCCTATCTACACACTGTGCTGGTGTTACATACGCAGTGATCAATTTGACGCACTCGTGTTACTTATTGACTAATGATCACAGTACTCACTGTACTTCATTAAACTCTAGGCAACAGTGGTGGGCAGTGGGGAGTGGCAATATATTTTGCTGTAAGGTACTGTAAAGCCTTCCCCCTCCCCCCTCCCTATATGCAAGAACTGCTAAGGGATGTACCTTTCACCATCCTTGCGACACCAGGAATTCCAACCAATATGGCTTAATGTCCATTAATTAGTATATTTAGAACTCAGGCAGGTTTTGTAATGTAGTTACCCAACTTTTTCTCTGAGATGATAACCAGCTATTGTAGGTAGGCTATTGACAATATCCAGAAGCCAGAATGTGACAGAATCTCTGTCTTTCGTATTTCTTCATTTGCAGGTCGTGAATTAGTGAAAATAGAAAAGAAATTCTTAAATCGAGAAGCATGTCAGTGGTTAATACAAAGACAAAAGTTGCACCAACGCCTGCATCTCTGCAGGATAGACCATCCTCAGCAGCTTCATACAACTGTAAGTTCAAAGAAACTTAACTGTTTCTCCCTATATATCAACCCTCAAGTTGTCAAAAGTACTTTTGTTAGAGAAGTAGCAGCCAGCCAGGGTGAACTTTGCGATTTTGTGGTGTTTGTGAAGTTTAAAGAATACTTTATACAGACCTATGCAGTCACTGTTTCAGAGTACATGGCTGGGTTGTTAACTTCATAACTCATATTTGATGTTTGCCGAAAAGTCAAAGATTGCATAAAAATTTCAGGATCGACTCATTTGCATGTGACGTTCCAATGATACAGTGAACCGCCCTCCTTGAGGATAAGCTACTAAATTGAATATGTGCACCTTATATCTTTGCCATTCTATCTACACGCACCTAGCGTAGCCATATGTACTGTTCTACTCTTTGTTTATCCTTAGGGGGGTGCCCTTGTTTGTTGTTATGTGATGTCTATGCAAGTGGTCTATTACCTTTAATGTTTTAATTGTAGTACATGCTGGTCCTGTAGATGAACTCATGATTTTCTTCTCATTATCTCCTGCTCCTTCATTACACGGTCATTGACGATGACCAAATAAGCTCTAACTAACATCGTTTTCATTCCTTCATTCAAACAGCATGGGTGAAAGAAACACCAACTGAAGGAGCTAAGAAAGAGGACGATGAAAGAACGTCAACCCCTGTACAGTTTCTTTCCCCTAGTGGGGGTAGTGTGGTGTCTGTCAGAGAGGCAGCTGAAAAGAAGGTAAACCTTAAAAACCATTCAAATTCATGGTTGGACAAAGATACATTGTTTTTAGATTGCATCAGTTGTGTAACATGGTACAACATGCTCTCAGCCAGAGTAGTACAACCATTCTACGTTAGCCTTGTGCAATCGTTTTAATGTTCTTAATCAGGTGCACAGTAATAACCAGAAGGAGGGAGATAGTCTTGGTATCTCATGCAGGGGAGTAATTATTGATCACCAATCCTGTCTAATTTGCATCTGTTTTAAATGATTGTAGCTCCTTAAGTTTCTCTGATTGTAGATTGTGGTTTCTCTCATGTCTGATGGTCTAATACTTTGGTGACTGTTTTACCCCACAGTGTGATGACGGTTTTAGTTTTGACTTAAATGTTCTGATATATATGTGTAAGTTAATCACCTAAGCGCTGTGGTAGATTAGTGGAATATTCAAGTGTAATTTTTGACATGTACTTTTTGAAGGCAATGCCTAGGGTAGTTGATTGAAAGGGTGAAGTATGGGATGAAAAAAAAACTTACACCTGCTGGGTTAGTGAATGTGAGTACTGTCGATTGTAAAAGGACACCAGATAATTAGGTCTAAGTGAGATGTCCTGCAGTTGGCAGAGCCAATGAATTGTTGCATGATTTTCAAGCCCTCGCTATCCTAAATATCCCATTGATGAGCAATTTGCATGATTTTGGCCAATGCTGTGAGACACACACCATTTAACACTTCCTGTAAATGTCGTCCTCATTGGTTCCGATGTTAAGCTTGGTGTAGTTTTTTTTCAAAGGACTCAGCAGTTGGCACTTATTTTGTCAAGGTGGTCACCCTTAACAGATTTCAAAGATATTCAACCCTATGTTTGATGATTTAATTGCTCGATAAGTAAATCTGTTTTCCTCATAAATAGAAAAGAAGGGTCTTGCTATGATAGCAAAAAGTTGACCACATTTTTTCATCCCTGGTATTTAGTGGGGATACAAAGATCCCGCATGTTGTACCTGTTTATGATCTTCTGGAGATCAAGTCAAAACTTCTTAATCGGTCAGATTGTTTCCTAACAGAACATATTTGTGACTACTTCATTCATCCATTGCTCCTGGCAGTCTCCATTTGACCTCATCCACGTTTATGCATTGTTCAAAATCGACAGTCGGAAGAGATCGCTGGTCCTTCGTCTGGTGGCAGCAGACCTGTGACTCCAAAGCTCGATCGTCCAGTCTCTCCCAAACCGATGAGATCGCCGTCTCCAAGTCTTAGTCACAAACTTAAAAATAACTCAGTGGCTCCCACAGATGAAGAGTTACCACCACAGGAACCTAAAGTGTTGAAGAGACCGGACCCTGTTGAAGGTATAAAAGCCAACGTTTGGTCTCATATTCTTCAAAATTGTGCCCTAGGTTCAACATCATTTGAAGTCACATCATTGCAGATGAATGCACTAAAAAAGTGTAGGCATTCCTGAATGGTAGTTCATTCTCCTTTACCCTCGAGTCAATGTTTTTTTTTTTCTCTTTTCTTTTTTTTTCTTCTTCTTTTTTTTCCTTTTCTTTTTGAAAATGATTTGAAGGGTTTTAATGGTTCCATCTTTTCAAACACAAAACTACTAGCATCGATGTCAGAAAGTGAAATGACTTGATGTAGGCAGGGTTCTCATGGTCCCGGAAAACCTGCAAAAGTCATGGAAAGTTTGGAACTGACAGTATTCCAGTGCCAAGAGAAATTTTGAACTTCAAGGAAATTGTTTGAAGTCCTGGAAAAGCCCTGGAAATTCTCACAAAGTGGCATTGTTTCTTTGTCTCCCCTAATGTAAAAGTGTAATGTCACTTGCAATAAAAATTTCTTCATTTCTCCACCTCATTTTGATTTGACTGTAGTTGTTGCAGTCAAAAACTTTATGTTAGGCATCAGGAGGAAGGTTATGGAAATTATTCTCTTTTTGGTCTTGGTAAAGTCATGGAAAAGTCATTAAAAATTGAAGGTTCAGTAACCCAGAAAGCTCAAAAACCCTTGAATGATTGAATAATTGAATGAATTCAATTATTGGATTCAATTATTGAATTCAATTATTGAATAATTGAATGATTTCATTCTGGTCATTCAGCTTGGAGTGATGATGGTCTGAAGGAAGAGACTACCAAGGAGACGCCGATGCGGAATCGTTCTCCCGGTGAGGGGGCCCATTCTGGTAGCATCCCCAGTATGAGATCGGTGATCAGTGTCAGGGAGGCTGCAGAAGACCACAAGATTGACGGCATGTCCACTTCAGGTAGACTTACCCCCGTGAGACAAAAGGAAGGTGAAAACTCAGCAGGGACGTCAGGAAATGCCAATGGTAAGTTGCTTTGATATTTCGAGAGTGGAAACATTTCCTTTGAAAAGTACCACCTTGGCTTTTATTGTCAGATAAAATAACACCCACCCACGGGGGGATGTTTTCCAGGGTTATTTGTCCTAGGGGTGGTTGTCCAGTTGTAAGGTCTCCCAGAAATGAGGTCTCTTTGCCCCTTAGTTATCTTGCAAATCCTCACACACATACTTACTTGAAATAAACATCCTCTGCACATTTACAGTATTTTGTCTCTTTATCATTAGCTAGTAGCATTGTGTCTTTGTAGTGTAGTGTCCACCTCATTGTCCTGCATTCATTCATTTTTTTTTTCCTTTTTTTTTTTTCCCCTGTCAGATTCAAGAAGCGTGGTTTCGAGAGCTTCTGCCAGAGTACCACCACCTCAGCTGGCCAAGCAGCAGCAGGCATACATACCGTACGTGATGGCAAGGGATACCATCGCCAAAGTGGTTGACGACATGAAAACCATGAAGACTAACCACATAGACATAGTTCAGAGAATCCAAGACACCCACAAGAAAATTGAGAATGAGACCCAGGTGTGTAAATTGACATAGTTTCTACATATGTAGTTGAATATTGCATTAAACGATTGATAAATTATTAGCGAAGCTGAAAAATTCCTTTTAATTTATCAGGTACTGAGCAACCAAACATCTTCTTCACCATCAGAAAAGGAAAACTAGTGCTCTTCCATTTTTGGATATGTCGGTTAATAATAGTGACCAATACGATACATCTGTACATCATATGCCAACGTACACAGGACTAACTTTGTTAGCATCATCCTGTTCTTCTAAACATTGATCTCATCAAAACGTTTTATTTACAGGTTGTACAATGTGAAAAACAGTTGGAAAGGAAATTTGATAAACACTTATACCAACTGATGTCCACCTTTGAGAGGCATCAGTTTCCAGCTCATTTAAATCAACAAAATTGTTAAAATCTTCTTAGAGGAGCTGATTGAGAAACAAAAAAAAATGACGAATGTGTTTCTTATGACATGAAGACCTACATGATGTCTTACACTGAAGAAAGTACTACAATTAATCAGATTGTATTGTAGAAACGTTGTTAGTCACTTGTTTCATCATTCAAGTTACATAGTATAGTTGCTGTAAAAGACAATTTGTGTCAACCTGAGATGTTATGTTGTCTATGAAATTCAATTTCGCAAACTAGTAGTGCTGTTTTGCAATAGGGAGGACCCACGAACATGTGACTGCATGGATTCCTGAGCATCATAAATCTTACAGGAATACACGTATTTGTAAACAAATCAGCGAATCTCCAAATTGCACTGGCAAATGCCCTCAAAGTTTTTCGAAACTATCAACTCAGCTCCCACTTAACTTGAACTTTAGATAAAAGAGTCTACACATCAGCTTGCAGAAACCTTATCTATACAAACAGCACGATAGTCCATTGTTTACTTTCTTCCATTGATCTACTTTTCTCATGTTCTTTTTTTTTCTTTCAATTTGTCACAAGTTCCAGTATTAGAGTACATTTCAGTTTGTATATGATGACAAAAGCACCCCTTTCAAAGCATGTGCTATTTTTTGTATTAAGTTGTTCAAATTGTTAGATGTATTCTTTATAAATTCTTTACAATCTGTGACACTTTTTATCCTTTTCTGTGTATGATGTTTATATAGCTAAGTTATGGAATAAGTAATAATTTCAATGGTAGCATCTTTTGAGGTGACCTGCCAAATTTGCTGTGTCCACATACCTTGGGATGGTATCTCAAGTTCTTTGAACGAACTCCCATCAGAGATGCAACATTTTAAGTATTTCTCAATCCACTCCCGAGCCAATTATACCATCAGCAATATAGATATGAAAAAGCATAGATAAAGTCTAGATTTGTCTGGGAACTCTTTGGTCTTGGTTGGATTTTTCATAGACATTGGATGATGCATAGCATAACAAAATTATAACTTAGAAAGCCTGATCTAAGACTAGTCTTGCCATTGATGCCATTTCAACAGTATGCCACTTTCAAATTTGTTGAATCAAACCCACAAAATGTGGTCTCTCTACTGTCAAATCAACAAAAGTGAAGTGACCGTGCCTAATCATCACACGTAAACCTTGCCATGCTAGGAGTGTGGACAAAGTGCCTCGTAGCATTTTACTAACTGTGCCTTGACCAAAATCTGTCAGCCAGAGGAGGTTTGACCCAATGCTCTTACATGTCAGGTGCTTTGCAAGTGTCCTTAAAATTTTTTCATTGTTCTGGTTCCTGATGGTGGTCTGCTCTCATTCACTGCTTTGAGTTTTGTCTATCCTTTCCTATTTGCTGCGTCTTTTGATATCCACAGTCACAGTTCAACATCTTCGTGCTGGGTTTGCGAACTCAGTACAAGGAGAAAGTTCAAACCTTCAAGCAAGTCATCTTTGTACATCAGCAGGAATTGGAGAGACACAAGACATACTGGGAATCTTGCTTGACGGTGAGTAGTGTCAGGGGATTAAATTACACAATTTGAGTGGCAATTCACAACCCATGAAAAGGCCAGTTGGAATTCAGTTTCATGTCACCTTTGCTATAGTTATATATCAATATTTTGTGTGGTTTTCTTTCAAAGGAGACCTTGCTGGCATACCAAGCTAAATTAAAGCTGTGCAAAAAGTTTCATCCTTTCAATCAATGAATTTCATTGCAAAACAGCGATTTTTTTTTACTGCTTATGGCTCCTAGTTGAGTGAACTAAGTTTGCAACTGCACAGTGTTTGTTAGACATCTTCTAATCTAGACTAGTTGACTGCTCACTGATTCAAACGTTGATTTGTAAAAATTGCCTATTCGAATTTGTTCACACTGTTTCCCCCTGGGATGTGGTGATGTCTAGAGCCACCGGTACGAGCATTGGCCAAACTGTCACCAGTTTCACTTTTGTGATGCAGGTGCATGTGTAGTTACGTCTTTGTTGCTTATTCATCTAGTGTATACTGCAACACCCTTGTGACCTGTATTTCATACACAGGCCTTGAGTTTTAGATTTTCCAGGTGTGCCACAAAGCAGAAAAATCCTCAGAAAATTAAGGAGTGTGGTAGGTGTGCTATTTAATTAAACTGTAGTAGGTCTGTATGAGTTGCCATTCTTATCTAGGTGTGCAAAAAATCGCACCCCTTGCGGTGATCTGAGGTGAGTGATGGTGTGCGATCACACTCGCGCCTCTCAGAATTCAAGACCTGCATACATGTACCCCCCCCTCCATCCCCAACATTCAGTAATGTGATACGTAGTTCCACTTTTATCAACATTGGTAATCCATGTGTCGATAGCACCATCATCATTTTTTTCCTTTTGTTTGCAACTCTGTACATAGCACTTGTCCTAACTGTCTTTTCCCATACACATGCCTCTATAACATTTGTGCTCAGGGGGCCTATCCTTTGGCATTTTTAGTCCCAAACTATCTTGGTTTCTTCTTTTGTTTGTCTGTTGTTGTTATTAATGATAAATCCTAACTCAAGAGCAATGTGCATGCTGCATTACAAGAATTTTGTCTCCATGAAATGTTGGTAAATTGTCACTAAAAGCTGTCATCCTAGTAGGTTTGTTAGTAACAGAGGATGCCAAAATGTAGCAAAATCACCCTTACCCACAGTGAAACTGACAGTCTTAAACAGAAATGAAATCAGTCTTCTCTTATTCACAACAGAGCCTTGGTCAGAAGAACAAAGAACTGATGAAACAAAAGAAAGAGTTATTGCTAAAGAGTAAGAAGGATGCCGACAGCTTACAGAAAGAAAAGGTATGAGAGTTAAATGAGTCTGTGTGTAATTTCATTGCCGTCTTATGACGTCCAGCGGAAGTCACTCCTTTAGCACCAACTTAAACTTAAGTGCAACTTTTACATCCATTTAGCAAAATTTTCATATTTCGAAGTAATTTGGAGGGACATTTCTTGACATCTGGAAAGGAGGAGGTTGCAAGGAATAAGGGGGATACCAGGTTTGTAAAATCATGAGAATTTCCACAAATTTTGCATCAACAGGAAGAATTAATGACAGAGCTCACCCGCAAGATGGATGAAGATGGTAAAAGCAACTGGGAGAAAATCAGACAGCTTGAAGAATCAGAGAAAACACTACAGGATGAGAAAAAGGTACAGCCAGTTGTGTCACAATTTTTAACTGCACGTTCCCTTGAAGGGTAAATCACAGCCTGACAATTTTACTCCCTGAGCATGTTTATGAACCAATATTTGAGGCACAGTTACATCACAGCGTTGATAAAGGGCAACAGTGTGACACAATATTCTGCTGTTTGCTCTTTAATTGCAGTCATCTTACAGCTGGCTCTGGTTTTTGCAAAGTGACCATTAAGCTGACAGGGTTTTAATTTTCCAGAATCAAAGTAGAATGGTATCGTGATGATGACTCTTCTCTCTTAATCATTAATCGTTTCATCAGTTTGATCGCTTTTGTTCGTTTTACATGTTCAGATCCTGGAAGATGAGTTAGCCTCTGAGAAAAACACGGTCAAGGAGAAGGAAGAGGAAATTGAACGTCTGCAAAACCAACTGAGCGAGGGCGGCGGCGTTCCTCTCGTCATCGGCTCAGGTGGAGACACCAACAGAGACGATACCTTCAGAGAAGGATCCCCTACCTCCTCGTCGGAAGCTGCCGTCATGGCAGCCGGGATCTCTCTGGAAGAGCGTGATCGTATCAGCAGAGACAGGGAAGAGATGCAGGATAAGATGATAGAGTCACAAAAGGTTTGTTCATGAGAAAAGATCAACTTCATCCTTCATTTGTGGGAATATGCCACATTAGTTTCATCTTTAAATTCAACAGAAAGGATGTTGTCAGCAATTCAATATTTAATAATATTAGTTTTCTACTTCAAGATATTTTGGAATACTGTAAGTGTCAAGCTTGTTTTCCTCACTCATGTTTCAATTTTTACTTAGGCTCATCCTATCCAACCTCTGTAGAATTTTGTTTCATCTTTTGTGTGCAATGCAACTTTTCCTGTGGAACACATTTGTAATGTGGAAACGTTTTTGATTCATTTCCGAAGGCAGGCAAGGAATCTATGCAGTCAGGGTGTGTGTGAGGATGTGACACCTTGGCTCAAGAAGGGAAATGTGCCCAAACTTCAAAGTTGGTGTGTAGGTAGTCTGTTGTAAGTAGATGATCCCTATTGATTTTCATGAAGGTCAAAGGTCATTATAGGTCACCTCAAATGACCTATGAGAACCTACAAATCATATTACTGGGACTTCATAGTAGTCACATTGGTAGCCCTTAATGAGTAGGTAATTTCTGTCATTTTTTATGGAGGTCAAAAGAGGTCATAATTTGAAAACCTTGTAAATGCAGTATCTCAACAAGGGAAAGTTGCTGGAAGTGCAATTGTAAGTAGATGATGTGCATTGTTTTTCATGGAGGTCAAAGGTTATTTGAGGTCACTAGAGTTTAAGCTGAATCTAATAACACAGATATCTCAGCAATCAAATGTTGCTGGAACTTCAAATGTAGTGGGTTGGTAATCCATTGCAAGTAAATGATCTCTACCATTTTTCATGGAGGTCAAAGGTCATTTGAGGTCACTAGAGGTTGAAGTATGAAAACCAATTAAGGAACATATCTCTGCAACCGAATGTCACTGGATCTTCAAGATGTTAACAGTAGACCATGATGAGCAAATGAGCTCTGTCATTTCTTATGGAGGTCAAAGGTCATTTTGTGTGTAGTGATCAGTGATGTAGTGATTATAGTTTGTAAACCTGTAGACATGGTATCCCACAAAGAGTAAGGTGTTTGAACATCAAAATTGGTGTGTATTGTCGTTTGCTTTCTATGAATATTGGCAAGGTATCTCAAAGTCATTTGGCTTCTGGTTGTGACAAAGGAAAGTGACCAGCACTGGTCAAGGAAACTCTGTAGCTGTAGAGTTGTACATGAATAATAATCATAATCATTCGTCTTATGAAGTGTGCATATCCAGCTAGTAACTTCTCAAGGCGCTGTGTAATGCCCCTGTTTACTGGAACCCAGTACACACTCCAACAATTTTGGAAAGTGTGTGTTGTACCCATGGCCCTCACAAGACCCAAATTAGCACCTTGGTGGAGAGAAGCAAGGTGAGATAAATACTTTCCCCATACTTAGTCCATGGATATTACAAGGATTCAAACCCATTACCACAGGACTAAGAATGCCTTGACTGCTTAGCTACCATACTCTCATAATTTGTGTAATCCTTACTGAGTGCTTGGGAGCGTTTTCTGTTTTATTTTGGGGAAGGGGGAGAGGAGGCGGGCTTGTATGTGGAGCACATTTTCTCTGGAAACTTGTGGACTGCATTCTAATGACATTTGTAAAGGAAGTGAAACTGTCTTTTATGTTACATTCTTTCTTAAGGGTTGTGGACTGGTATTGCCTGATATGACATGGGAAGTGAGTTTCTCTCAGCATGTGGACCCTTGTATGAATGTATTATTCTGTCTCAAGTAGTTGGGCCAGAATTGTATCCGGGTGCATCCTCCAAGAAGGCTTGTCAATTGCTCTCTAATGATATGAATGTTGCAATTTGTGGTAAGTCTGATGTGGGGAAAAAAAGGAAAAAAAGAGGTAAATGAGATCATGGTATTGTAACATACCATTACTTGTCTCAGGAGCTGGCAATCATGCAAATCAAGTACTCCAACTTGGAGAGGCAGTACCGCTCCGTGGCATCGATGGCCAGGAAAGACGAAGAGAGCATAACGGCACAGATGGATGACGCAAATAAAGACATCGCCATACTGAGTGAAGAGAAATCAAACCTGAAGGAGGAAATCAAGAAATGGGAGGAAGAGTTCAAAGAGAGAACAGGACAGGAGCCTTCTGAGGAGGACAGGTACACATTCTTCATACTGGTTTGTTCATTCACCGAGCTGAATAGTATATTTCACCAATTCCATCACAAATTTTATTTTTCTTATAGGTACATATGTATGTGTATATTTTGCAATGTTGAAAAGCAGTGGAGTACTGATAGAATATAATGCATATGAAATTCAATATATGGTCAACATATGGTCAACAAGCTCATGAACTCTTTAGATGAAAGAGAAACAAGTGGAGAAGAGGTATGACAGTTAGAACAGTAGCAAAGGAGAAAAAGAAAGGCTGTAAATTCTTAAATATATGAAATGACTGAGATGAACAGCTCATTCTGACTAAAAGGTAAGGAAGTGTGATTTAAGTTTGGCTTTGAAACCCTGAAAAGACGTAGCATTCTTGGCACTAACAGCCAATTATTGCCAGATGTTGCAGCAATGATCGTTGAGGAGTGAACCAGCATTCGTGTTGTGCTGTGAATGCATAACGTACCATAGTGACAGGTACTAATGCACCGATGATTTAGAGTAGAGGGAAATTATGGCGCTCGACAAAATGTAGGTGGTAGGCAACGGATTACGTCACTCAGAGGTAATATTTCCCACTGAGAAATGGTGCGTAGTTTTTGACTTAAGAACAGAATATTGTTGTCGTTACACGATTGATAGTTAAAGTGAGAAAATTTCTTTTTCATTGAAATTTTTAGTGATCTCAAAGTCTGTAAGGGCTTGAGTAAGGGAGCATTTGCAGTTCTTTACAGTGCAATAATGTAGCATAGTCTAGAATGCAGTTTGAATTCTGAAGGGCTATCTTTGTTTTTGTCATGAAGATTCATGCATTCAAAAGTGAAAAATTTAATCTTCTTCATAGATGTTAACTCTCATAACTTACTTCATTGTGATTCTGGTTGTTTCTTACTTTATGAATGTATCATTAAGAGTAGTGCTTCCACTATATTTCATTTCTTTTCAGGTTAAATCTCCCTTTGAATTGTCATAACGCTGTTGTATCTATAATTAAATCAGACCATCAGAAGGGATGGCACCGATCTTGGATTTTCTGGAAATTCTCACATTTTCTCTGAGAGCTCCTCTTATTTTTTTTTCTTCAGATGTATAGAACTTCCAAAGTTACAAACAGTTTGTTTACGAATAAGCTTTCCTTCAAGGCATGAGGAAGATTCAATAATTTAACTTCTTTTGATCATGCTTCCCCTGCCACTGCTGTAAATGCAGCACTTTTAATATGTGAATAGTTTGCACACTCGTGTTTTCTGGAAGAATGCAGAGGTTTAAATGACTCGGATGTTTTTTTTCTCAGAATACTTCGAGGCAAATGAAGCTCAGGGGTTTATATTTTGCACATGACGAGGTGAACAGAAATCGTTGTCTTCTCGAGTTTGTTCTGAATTCTTTTGATTTCAGTTTTTGTGTCTTTGCTTTTTTTATTGGTAAGAGAATATTGTATGTCTTCCTTATTTGCAGGCCTGACAGCGTCAAGGAATTGCACATCCAGTTAAAGGAGGTTGAAACACAGGAGACCAACATGGAGGCCCAACTCGCCGCTCTCTCTGAATTAAAAGAGGGAAACATACCGGATCCGGAGCAGATCCCAGTACCAGAGCCAATAATCAAAACAGTGGAGGTAAATCCTTTATTTATATGTTCGGTCTTCCACTCACAATTGTTCACTCCACGAAAGTTACGACTGTAACCCTCTCGATAAATTTCTTGTCCGTTCAAGGTTACCATTCCGGACCCCACGATTGCGGCAGCATTGACGTCATCCCAGACGAGGAACAAGGAACTTCAAGTTGACATCAAGGCCCTCAAAGACCAGTTAAATGAATCTCAAAAATCTATCAGAAAACTGGAGAAGGAAAACAGGAAGTTACAGGATGGCATCTCAAAGGGGGCTGCCTCTGCTAAGGACAATGCAAACGCTGCCCTGGTACTCCAGGCGGTCATTCAAGAGGTATGTGAAACTCGTGCCCCATTCAGTGGGAACATCTTAGTTTTATGTTATGAGGCATTGAAGAATGAGATAAAGTGATTTGCATGTTCTGAGCATGCATGTGAGAGTGGTGTAAAATAGGCTTTTGAAAATTTGCTTCTTCACAGTGGCTCAGTCGCAAAGTGAGGTTGTCGTCATATTCGTAGCCATATGCTAAAGTTTTCAAACTTTAAGACCTATAAATTACATTAAAACCCATCCCTTTTTTCCCGGGGAGGCAACGTGCCCCCGTACCCAACCATATCCCATCTCGTTATCTAAGGCCTTGCTTCTGAGCTCTCACCATCCTTTTATGCAATGCTTTGCCCCTATTGGAAGTCACTCCTACCCCAGTTGAGTGAGCTTCTCTAAACAGGAGCAAATGTAGGGAACCATGAGGTACCTCTAGTCTGAATCTGGGCATTGCCAGTTTCTGTGTTAATTTCTAGTGCTGTCTGTGCTGTTTCACATTCATTTTTTCTGCATTTTTCTTTTCAGCTTAGAGCTCCTTTAATCATTCAGGTATAGATAGGGAAATTCTACCTCAAATAAGGTGCATGATAGTGACCCCAAGCACTAGACAGAGGATGGATGTACAAAACAGAATATGAATGTATTCTACCTTCACCTCATGTATCAATATATTTTCCCCTGGATATTCTGTGTGAAATTTTTGGGGTTGAGTGCATGTGACATTGACATGAAAACTTTCCATTTGTACATGAGCACGGTTAAATTTTTGTTCCCCAACAATATAAGCTGCAGTGGATCCGTTGACTTTTGAGGCAGTCTCCTCGATACTCCTGAAAACAAAGAGTTCCCTGTTTTGGAAACAAACAAAAAAAAATCACAGCAATTGCACAGGGACGTGGAAAATGCAAGAAGTTGAGAGCACAAAATTAGGTGAAAATTGGAAAACGTCCAAGTGTCTAGCAAATTCAGTATTTTCCCCTCATTTTCAAAGAAATATCATGTAATTTAAGTGCAATCCAAGAATCTATAACCCCTCAAAAAATAGCGATTGTCTGATGACTGTCATATCTCATCAGATTATGGTACACAGTTCTTGCGTTGCAAAATGGACAACTTCTTTTACAAAATCAAATTTAAAGTAGGATGTGCTGTTTAAAGAAATTAAAATAGCCCTTACGGTTAACATCATTTACCGTCATTTGATACCAATGTGTATAATAACATGCTCTGACAGGTTGCTTTCATTAAAAAATTCATTAATTAGAGTGTTATTTGCGATAGAAAGAGGAGCGATTTAGTTTTTTTGGCTAAAAGTTAGCAGAACTGGACCCTGTGGTAAATGTGCGACATTTCTGTGTGAACATTTCTACAAGGAAACTCCTATGCAAATGCATTTTCTTTGGAAATTAGGCTATTAGTGGACAAATATACCTCTGTACAGGAGATTTTATAACTTTCTGCAACTATAAGAAATATAACCAGTCTTTCAGTGTACTTTGGAACATGCAGAAACAAGAGCACATCCTGCTTTAAACTCAGAAATGTCAGAGAGACTGGAAATAGGCATCAACAAAACAGTCACATTTTTGTCTTTATTTACAACTCTCTGTATATGTTAGAAAAAGTTTTATATCCTTCTTTCGACACTAGCTTTTGAGATACTTCCTTTCTAACATATCCTGTCAACATACCCAGCCGATCTATAAAGTCCTCATACTGTTTATTATACTAACATGTCATTGACTCCATCAACCCCAGATGAACACCAAGGAGAAGAGCAGTGATGGTCTAGATAAAACAGGTCTGGAAAGTCAACTAAAAGAAATGGAAGGTGAAAAAGAGAGATTGGTGAAAAATCAGAATGACACCAAAGAAAAGTTAGAATCTTGGATTCGGGAGTTTGAAGAAACCAACGGAAGAACCCCGGAAAATAGTGACAGGTATTGTTTTATTTTTTTAAGCTGTTCAATGTATTTTCTTCTCTACCTTTCAGTTCTCACTTTTGGTGTGTCTTGTATCCTCCTTGACAATATGTGTGTGCTGTTGACCTTTGCTGCATAGCATTTAATAGCTCTCTTAACTTCACTGGTAATCAAGGAATAATTTTGTTTTCAAAATTTGCATAGCAGTTCACAAGTTTCTTGAATATTTTGTTTGCCAAGTCATAAAAGCTCTAGTACTGTATGTAAAAATACTGCTTCACAATGTTCCATTTGTTTAGCAATGAGACCATTTTGTGTGGCAAAATGAGATGCGATATGGAACAAATTATTACCTGCTCAGTACCAGAACTTTTTTCCTTGTGATTTGTATCAGCATCTGAAGGTTTATCTTAGCCAAGAAATGTTTTGCTTATGAATATGCAAACATTTAATTGCTTGTCTCTTGTTTACAGAAACGATGAGATAGATCAGCTTTATCAAGATTTACAAGATGCCAACGAGAAGAGCGTATCCTTAGAGGCTCAGATGGCTGCCCTCACTATCATGACCACTGGACAGCTCCCACAGGATTTTGAAAACGTTTCATCGTCTCAAGTCGTGGTTAACAGTGCGTGTATTTTGAGTTTTGAACTTGCGATCTGAAACTTACGTTAACTAGTATGATTGCCATCAATGTTTAACTGATGAAGGAATATTAATCTCACAGTTTTAAATACTACAATGATGCTAATGTAAGATACTCTGAATCTTGCCTTGTCTGTTTCATGATTGGTAAAAAACTTACATCATGGCACACTGTTGTATATTTGAAGAATCTTGGCATGGGCAGACACTTTGCATCTCTGCACTCAGATAAAGTGAGTCGCATTATAATGTGGGGTCCAAATCTGTTCGTATTCTCTAGCTGGAGGCAGATCCAATGAGACAGATGAGCTGGAGGAGAGGTTGCAGGAGATGGAGGAAGAAATAGAAGAACTGAAAAAAAGAAATTCATCCCTGGAAGGATCACTGGAGGAGATGGAAGAAGAGAAGCAGTCCTTACAAGAGAAGATTGATCAGCTGATGAGTGGAAGAGGAGCAGTTGAACCTCAAGGAGAAGGGAGTTTGCAGGCATCAGGAGTGACTCCCATTCCATCCTACGATTACTACGATGAGGACGATGTCGAGGTGGGTGGAAAAATTGACCCCCTTGTAGTCAGAGAAGGAGTGTCATAGCCTTCACCTTATCTTGACTACGGTCATACCTTTTGCTCTATCTGATTTTAAATTGATGGGAGAATGGGAAGTGGATTGATGTTGGCATACAGCTCTGTCTTGACCTTGGCTCCGGCTGGTGGATAGCTGAATTCACCACAACCATAGAAAATGAAAAATGATCCATACCTTTGCATGGACCTTCGCATACATTGCCTCATTAATGTTGGGCGGTGTCACAAGTCTATCATTCATAACCGCAGAAAGCTATATTGCAACCCTATGTGACGTTGAGTTTGTTGTGCATTGAATCCCTGTGAGTGCATTGTGAGTGGCTGCATTACTTGGCTGTACTTGATATTGGCTTTTCTTGTTAGAAAGTTGAATGCCACGAAATTGTCCATCTGCTAGAGGTTTATCCCAAAGACCTGTCAAAACCGAGGATGCGGGGACAGATATTTCCACTCGGTTGACTGAGCGAGGAGACACATGCTTTAACAGTCATTGGCTGTACACACTTACCCGTTTATGGCACCGGTCAGGGACATTGGCTTTTGATCGCATAATCATTGATATCCCCATTTTGCAGATGATGTCCCCAGTTTATTGTTATTTAGTCTTACATGTACAGTACCACCAATTCAAGCCAGAAACAGGCGTGTGTATGTATACACACACACACACACTTATAGATTCATAGTCACATTGACCTGTAATGTTGAAGGTGCATATCTGATATCCCAATTTGCATTACGTTAAAGTACTCCCAAACAGGGATATCCATGGTTTGTGGCGTGTCCGCATGTACATTGGCCAAGTGCTTGGGTGTGTCCCTGATTGGTACCCTTAACAAACCCAATAAAATGCCCTTTTTTGCCCCCTTTTTCGGGTGGGATAGAGGACCAAAACGATAGATTTTAGGTCCTCTGTAGAAAATTTAATAGATTTTTCCGGTCCTCTCAAGATTAACAATAGACAGTCTATTGTTAAGGTTAGGGTTGAAGAAGAAAAAAAAGAAAGCACAATGAGGTCCTCGGAATGAATGGAAAACAAAGCTGTATGTACTTGTATGTTAACCTGGGCATTCACCGGGTGAGTGCAACCAAGTTTGTCGAGTGATGCTTAAGTGAATCTGCGTACAATTATATCTAGTTGGACACACAATAGCAATCTCTTTTAAGTAGTTTTGGCAGTCAGCTGCCTGGTTTGAGGTGTACAAGAAAGGTTTTAAAATAGAAAGGCTTCCAGCAGACTAAGTTAGGTGTATTAGTCGGAGAGATAAATTTTCAGTGAGGTGAGGTCTAAGAGAGCTGGAACTTGCAACCCAAATGTAATGGCAAAATTTTGTGTCATGGATATTGTAGAAAACTGTGTCTGTTAAAAAAATAAGTTTGCTGCATAAATGCAGTGGTCTTGTTAAGGTAAGCAGTGTCTCTGTGTAGAGACTGTAACTTTGAAATGTACTTTCCACCATCACATTGAGCAATTTTTTGTCTCTGGTGTGGACCATATGTAAGAAATTTATGGTAGTTTAGATTTCATGACTTTAAATTTTCTCACTCAGGGGCTGGGTGCACAACTGAATCAATTGAGAAAGCAACAAGATGACCTAGAGAAGCAACTGGAGGCAGAGAAAGAGGCCCACGAAGAGACCAAGGAGGAGCTAGAGAACCTACGAAGAGAGCTGGAGGAGGCTCAGGATGAGAAAGCCACTGCTGCTAAGGACAGTGATGGGAAGGCCAAGGCAGCCAATGCTGCGATAGTCGCCGAGATGGCCCTTCAAACCAAGGTTAGATTCTGAAGGAGTCACTGTAATTGCAAAACTCATTCTGCGTCAAAGGTGTTCGAAGTTTCTGTGCAAAGTGAGCTGTCCGTGTGCATCATTCTACAATGTCCTGTAAAGGCTCAGAGAAGTTTCTTTTATCAGTCAAGCATCTGTGTTTATCCATGTATTTTTTTTTTTTATATCGAGTTGATGATAGAGATGCTCCCTCTTATACATACATGGGAGCATCCTCAAAGGTTTCTCCCTCCTCGTGTCCCTTTGCCTCCTAAAGAATCAGCCATAATGGCATATAATGATTCAGAAGTGAGAAGTTTTAATCTTTCCAAGTGACTCTCCCAGTTATAATATTTCATGAGCTCATGATTATGTTCTACGTGAAATGGGATATTCAAATTAAAATTGGGCATTTAACACAACTGCTGGGCGAGTGTCACTGACTGAACACGTGGAGTGAAAGGTGTGAACGTCAATGTTTTTGGCTAGGTAAAATGTATGTAGAAATAAATGGGCAGGAAGATGCCGCCACTGAAAAAGGTCCTAGTAACATTAAAATATTGGGCCAACTCATGACCACCCCAACCGTCACCTGTGTTCCCCCCCTCCTTCCATAGGAAGATCCTGACCCTGTATCTTTTTCTGCTCTTCTTAGTTGCTGGAGGAAGCCAAACAGAGAATCGATGAACTTGAAAAGGAGAAATTAAAGGACATTCCAGCCGACTCTGCAGATGAAATCAGGAAACTGCAAGAGAAGCTTGTAAGGAATATTTTTTTTTGTCCACTGTTATTAAAATAAAACAAAGCCATCATTTTGACACTTATTTTCTAGTGCTTCCAGCTAAGTATCTGAAATGCATGTGCCCATTGAGTTTGATAAAATGCAAATACAGAAGAATGCTGCACACTCTTTAGCAATGTCTTAGAATATGCTTAAATACTCCATTGAAAAAGCTGGAATGGATTTGTAAAGAAACACCAGCGCCATTTGTGGAGGAACCTGTCTGGCCAGTGTTCGAAATCGGTCTACGGTGCAAGCGATGAAAAGTTACCAGGCTGGAACAAAAACTCCAGGATAAATAGATGCAGATGTAATTCACATTGTGAGATACTGCATGTTATCCACCAGAAGAGGAGAAACTTTGTAGTTGATACACTATTGGGCATCACTGCCCAAACTACCGCTTTCTCCACTTTGAGGTAACCTTCACGTTTTGCTTGTCACACTTCTTACTATTTTCTTTTTCCTGCCTGCAGAAAAAAACAGAGAAATTGAAAGATGACTGTCAGAGGTCAGACATTCAGAAGACATCAGAGCTGGAGAAACTGAAAGTAGATATGGAAACAACTCAGAAAGCCTTGGCTAAAGAGAGAGAGACCAACAGAGGCCATCAGGTATATGTCAGTTTACATCATTAATTGTATCCTAGGTCCACTGGCCCAATTTCTTTTCTAGTCATGACAAGTTTCTTCTAGTGCAATGTTTACAGATTTGAGAGACTTTTCTTTTTGTGAATCACAAGTTCCATGGTTCCGTTGCCAACCACATTAAATGACTGCTTGGGTAATTGGCCAATTATTAGGTTAATGCACCAGCTTTAAAATATGGAAACTTGAAAATTTTCCATTCATTGAGTTAAGTCGTTCTGTACCTCTGTCCATTACTGATATATCCATACAGTTTTGATTGAGGTTTGTCCCTGACAAAGGGGGTGACTGCATAAACCTCACTCGTTAATACAGCAATCACTCTCACCCGATTTTGCCACCCTGCCTAATTTTGGGCGTTCTCCCTCAAACTGACTTCCTTCACCTGTTACTTTCACGTCATCTTTGCTCTTTCATGCTTTCTGAGTTCATTGATGTCGTATTAATTTTCTCCGCCCTGTCGATAATCGGATGATAGACATTTTTGTGACACCACGATGAAGAAAATGTGTTTATGAGAAAAGTGATGTTTTCTCTTCTTGCTATTGTTGAAATGTATGTTACTATTCTCTGAAAATTGTTGTCAATTAGGAAAACCTGAAGAAGAAGCTGGCAGAGAAGGATAAACAGTCAAAGGAGATGGTTTCAAATGCACAGAAGAAATATGCAGCTAGGGATGAAGAGAATCAAAAACAGATAAAGACCTTGGAGAAGAAGTTGAAAGAGAGCAAGCTCACATCTGCTGCTGGTGGAGCAGCTGTAGCAGGGAGAGGAGGCAATAAGGTAAAGGACATAGCATTAGATGAAGATGAGGGAAGAGACATTGTTCTTTTGTTATTTAGGATGGATCAGTGGTTGATGGTTGTAACGTTAGGACCGGTACTAAGTTGATGGAATTAAGAAGACATTGGTCTTTTGTTCTCTAGGAGGCAGCAGTGGTTGATGTTTGTAAGGTTAGAATAAATATAAAGTAATACAATAAAAGAAGACTCTTTTGTTATTTAGGATTGGGCAGTGATTGATTGATGTAAGATTAGGAATAGTATTAAATTAATGCAACAAGCAAAAAATAGGACATTGATCTTTGTTTTGTTGACTGAGGTGGCAGGAATTGGTTGTTGTCATTGTGTACTGAGATCAATGAATTAATTTGTATAGGGCAAGACCCTGTGTCAATTTTATTTATTTTTTTTTGGAATAAAAGCACTTGCAAATTGTTACGTAACTTATTCATCTCAAGTATTGAGATGCAGAGGTAATTTTAGACACTCAGACAGACAGATAGACAAACAGAGACAGACAGAAAGAAATTCGACCATTATATGATGTGGCAATTATAAAAAAGAAATTCACATTTTTTGTCACGTATCTTGCCTTTTTATAGCACATTCATTCAATCTTATCTCCGTTCCGTTTCCTTAAGGTCGATGCAAAGACAGAGAAGAAAATAGCGATGATGCAGGATCACATCAACAATTTGAAGAAACAAGTAGAACAGGAGAAAAATTCTGCCAAGCAACTGGAAAAAGATTTAAAAGAGATGAAATCTGGAGGTGCCGCTGATGTAAGCCTTTCATTTTATCAGTTTTGTTACCATTATCTATGTGGATGTTATAATTGTTTGTATTCTTTTTTTCCATCATCACCAGTCACACTTTGGCCAGTTGAGTCACTGCAGGTTTTTGGCTGGTCATAAGAGGTTCCAGGATCTAATGCGAACCATGTGTATGTTGTGTGGCAATAATGGACCTGATGGCAGGAAGTTGTAGAGCTTGAAAACCAATCATGAAAGCGTTGTTACTCACAAAGACCCCTCCAGGAGTTTTGATCTACAGAGTTCAAAGGGGGACTGAGAAGTCGATCCTTTAAATTTGAGTTGCATTTCTAACTGAAGGCATGTAATTATTTTCTTCAGAGAGATTTCAGAATAGTTGCAACAGTGCTGCTATATTTAATGGTGGAGTAAATATTAGTAAGAAATGTAAGGATGGTGCCAGTTTAATTGATATGGATCGACTTTCCTTTGATTCACATGTTGATGTAACAAGCACCTCTTCTCCCATAGAAACTCGCTGGCAAGAAGGTGGAGAAACAGTTGAAAGATCTAGAGAAGAAACTCGAGTCTGAAACAAAAAAGTTTGAACGTGAGCAGAAGAAAGCGACGGAACTAGACACCCAGCTCAAAGCCATGACTAAGGTAACAGACATCACTTCTGACAGATTTTAGGTTGATTTACAACAATGTTTTGTAACTTCATATTGTGCCACTAATGACAACAGAAATCAAAATGCTCTTAAACGATAGACATACCAGCGGTGATCATCAGATCTACCACAAAGCATTTTTTTTTTGTACCATCATCTTTCATAAGTACTCTTTGATGGTCTGTGGATAATATCTGTTGGTGTTGTAAGAGAATATTTAGGTGTGATACCTTTCCCACAAAGCCATTAAGTAGCCTACCACATACATGTCTTTTTGCATCAAGTTAAGTAAATCTTGCCATGGGTGTGTTGCCATTGCTCAGAATACCTTCCATATCGGAAGAATACGACTGGATTTGAGTCCACATTTCCTCAAGTCAGAATCTCAGTTTGGTTGGAATGCATTCACCCAGCCGTGTCTTCCCTTTCTTCCAGTTGAGGCACTTTGTATTCATCAAATACTACTAATATTTGTTTTCTCATTTATGGAAAAAAAACAAGCAAGAGATATACAGTTTCCTTTCTCCACCCTTTTGAAGATCTTCTCTACCTCGTCCCCAACACCTCTTCCTTGTTTATGTCATGGATTTCTCGGTCAGATCACTCCACATGTATTCTGTGACTGGAGAGCTGTCTACTTACATCACTCACTATTTTATTATCATTATTCTTTTGGTATGTGTATCTTTATTTCACAATGTAACTTTGCAAAATTCTCGAAAAAGATCAAAACCAACATGTTAGCAGTCTTTCACATGAAGGTCTATCTCTGCTGCTGGAGGAGGGAAACTTTCACTGAAAAAAATCTCTTTTTTATCGTTCTTCTGATGTGTTGAGGGCAAACACACAAAAAAGAAAAAAAAACGTCATGTACGACAAACATTCTTTGCAGGAACGAGACGGACTTGCCGATGACAAGAAGCAATTGCAGGTCCAGATAGATTCTCTGGGGGTGGCAGCCAAGGAAGCCTTGGAGCTGAAGGAGAAAGTCGACGGTATGAAGGGAGAGCTGAAGGAGCTGAAAGCAGAAAACAAGACTTTAACAGAGAATTATAACAGTGAAAGGGTACGTAAAATGACCTGGTACTGGAGCTGAAGATGTGGAATTATCATCAAGGAAGGAAACATCTCCTGAGATGATACAGTAATAGCCCCATTGGTGAAATATTTACTTGAAAGACAGAGGCATTAGTAGTCAAAGTCAAAGCCATCTTTAGCTGTCATTATTGGCATGGACATAACTTGTCGCCATTGCTGCTTCTTTGCTTTACTTTCAGATGGGAAGGAGTGGATAGTCATGATATTTTCAGCATGCAGGAATAAGATTAAGTTCATAAGATTAAGTTGTTTGCAAGGATTACACACACAGAAAAAAACATAATTCAAGTAAGAGACACTCAGAGCATATTTCATCATTGTGCAGGTCTTGTTCTTTAGCTTTACACAAAAATTACGTTAAATGTTGATTTTTTGCCCTAGAAAGGAAGCTACAGCCTTTGGCTGTGAAAGACTTGAGGTGTATGTCAGTGCATCCAACAGCAAAACTTCTGCAATATGCAAACTCATCTGGCATCAGTTCTAACCAATATCAGTCCTTTAAACATTTATAAGCTGTGACATTTATTTTCAGCCTTCCCATGTCAAGGTCTCACAAGGTAAATAGAGAGGAATTGCATGAAGTAACTAAGTTTAGCCAGGAAAGTAAATGGTGAAGAACCAGAAGTTGGTATTACAGACTGGATGTGCAAAATTGTCTTAATTATGTTGAACAACGGAAGCACCATTTGCGGTGGTGGCCCCCCTCCCTATGTTTTGCAGCATTTGTTGGTATTGTGCAATTCAATTTGCATTTATGTCAGTAGCAAAAGAACCAAATAAGACGATTCCTCTGAAACTTTTTGTACCCTGTATGACATGATGCTTTTAACTTCTTCCACAATTGCTTCAAGGTATGAAAAGCAAAGTAGATCTACCCAGAGGTGCTCACCTGTTGTTGCTGCTAGTATCACTATTTCCATTCAGGAACACCCTGTTCACCCTGTCTGGTTTTATTTCAGGTATTGAGGAAGAAATATTACAACATGGTGGAGGACATGAAAGGTAAAATCCGTGTCTATTGCAGGTCGAGGCCTCTGAGTGGATCTGAAAAAGGAAGGGTGAGTTGTTTGCAAATTTCAATCATTCTTCTTCTCCGTAAAATACGGAGGAATGACGTTGTGCGAGAAAAATCTCTGATTTGTTTTCTCTTTACTCTCAAGGATGATGATGTCTTTCAGGGGGAAGATTTACGTTATCTATGCAATAGGCTAAAGGACTTTCATCTGCCTTATCAGTGCAGATAAAAAAAACCCTAAGAAATGCATAGATAAGTTACTCAGTGTGCAACAGTTTTCTCTTACGGAATTCTACTGTAACAAAAATGTCTAATAATAAAATGGAATTCAGCGAAGTTGAATTCTTATCGCAGTGTTAACAGCTCTTGTAAGTCATTGATCTCGTCAAGGTTTCATCATATATTAAATCAACTTGTCAATGGTTTGATGTGCTCTCGTTTCCTCATCTCTGTCGACCCATCTTGCAGGGCAACTACGAGGTGATCAAGGCTCCCGACGAATACTCGATATTCGTCGAAAGTAACCGTGGTAACAAGGAGTTTCAGTTCGACCA
The DNA here is from genome assembly GCA_021234535.1 of Stichopus chloronotus. NCBI lineage: Eukaryota > Metazoa > Echinodermata > Holothuroidea > Aspidochirotida > Stichopodidae > Stichopus > Stichopus chloronotus. Next base: position 10,684,524 of record CM037836.1, read on the forward strand.
TGTCTTCATGCCAGATTCATCTCAAGAGGATGTATTTGAGGACACCAATGTGAGTCACAGTCTTTTGGGTGTACTCTGTATTACTGTAACAATCTGAAGAGGGCCATAAGAGAAAATCACTGTGGATGGAATTGCCAAAAATGGTAGAGTTGATCTGTAATCAGCTTGCTCAGCAGTCTAGTTTTATCAGATAAAAAGTGTCAACTGCTCTTTGTTATCATCACTGGTAGTGGCCCCAAGTCTTACCCCTGATTCTTGATTCCTTGCCCAAACAAACATTTATAAAAGCCTGATAATGTGGATGGCATTGCTTCATGGGTGGGTGTTCGTCACTCCTTGGCTAATGCCAGTTGCCTCAAGAAATTCATGTTTCCTCCATTACAAACTTCCAACATTCTCATAGCATGTGCCAGTGGTTCTATGCTACTTTGCATGTGACGCCCTGAGCGGCAACCTGTAGCCATCAAATGATAAAGTCAGTTGAAGTTGTTCACTCAATCGTTGTGGGAACGCAAAGAGAGTACCTTATGTTTGCACGGAGCAATCCAGTGATTACACAAAAGCTTTGCCCTTGAAGATCTCAGCCAGGAAGAGTGGCAACAAGTGTAGAGGACCACCAGTCTGATGAGATAATTTCAATTTCTTGCAAATCATACAAGTGCAAGAAGCACGGACAAAGTACCAAAACTTTGTGACCACCCTTCTCAAACAATTGAATGTATATTTTTAGCATCTTTTCATCAATATAACACTTTTACCTGTCGTACCCCTTTCCTTTTGCATGGTTCATGTGCTTTCTCTTTTGCATATTACTACTAGCTTATCAATTTTACAGTTTGTTGCTTCTGTGTCCATATACTTAAAACTGGATTTGACTGTAAAAGTGGGAATCAGTGTCCATGTGAAACATTTTTGTGATCAGAATACCGTACCTCATCAGAATGCAATATGTGATGTGGTGATGTAGAACAGATTCATAATGAATTCACTATTTGCATCAAAAGAAAGGGAAAATAAACCTTTCTTTATCATTATGTATGATTGATAGTACATTCCACTCCTACCAAACACTTGGCAATTATATTCAGTACTAGTACAGTTATGTTTAACTTGTCTTTAAATAGTGTAAATAATGGTATCAAAGTAATATGGAGCATTTTAACCATATCTAACAGGACATGTCCAACGGCAAGATCAATATTTTGTGACACAACAGTCCCTCAGAGGGCCCCAGAACCTGGAATCCTCTTTAACCGAAAGTTGAAAACTGTGAACAGGAGCTGACAAAAGTTGTAGTCCTTTGACACCCCCGCCCATGTCCCCTCCATGAAGGATCTGTGTGTGAAAGTTAGTGCCCAGTCCTCAAGGTCGAGTCACATTCCTCCTTTCTCCCCGAGCAGAACCTCATCCAGTCGGCCGTCGACGGATACAACGTCTGCATCTTTGCGTATGGGCAGACCGGTTCTGGAAAGACGTTCACCATGATAGGAACCCCAGAGTTCCCAGGGATTGCACCGAGGGCCTTCCAAAAGATATTTGAAGTCATCGAGGAAAACAAGTGAGCGCTTACACCATTTGCTACCCTTTGGTTATCCTTTCAGTTTCCTTTCAAGTGTGGGTCTAGAAACTGGTGATTTAAATACCACACACAATATGAAACTATGAGAAGAAACACGCATTGATCACTTCTATGTTCCAGTATGTCTTTGCTCCAGTACTTTGAGATAATTGCTCTGGTCAGGGACGTGGTCTTCAGGTAAGTAATCCCCCCAAGGGATGTTTGAAATTGGGCAGAGGCATCGTTTCCCGTGGACATGGTGTGTCCGTATTTTCACCTTTAAGATTCAGAACAGGTGGGGTATTTACATGTGTACTTCGGGATGCAGAACCTTGGACCAGCTCGAAGAGGATATGAAGCCTTTGTGATGGAATGACAAGAGTGGGATGCCAGTCGCCACTCCGACAAAATGTGACGTTGCTTGTGCTAAGCCTTTGATGTAGTTTGTGAAAAAATTAAAGTGATGAAATTGAGCTCAGCTTGTCAAAGCTATGAGAGGTTATGTCTAAAGCTAGACCTGCAATTACTTTGTCCTATCTATTTGTCCTTCAGTCACTCGCAGCTTTAACATGCTTTATTCTGGGTGATATTTGTCCAAGGGCCTTGTAAATTTAACTGCACCACAAGTGGTCAAAGGTCATTTAGGGAGAATATAATGTGCATAATGCAGGGTAAGTACATGACCTTAAAAACTTTGAGAGTATTTGGATTTAAATCTGTCATTTTCAAGGCCTCAAAAATGCTTGAATTCTATTTCTTTTGAATCAAGGACCTTGATAAGTGCTTGAATTTTAGTGATTTGGAATATTACTGTATATTTTTACTTAATTATTACCTGCAAAACATGTTTGGACCTGGAGCAGTTTTGTTCCCTGCCAGCCTCAGTTGTATATAAGAACTTTTGGAGATATATCTGGAGTGTTTTAAAGGTGATCTGACGTCCTAGAAAAAATTTCTTTCTTGAAAATGTTTGTTTCTTATATTCAGAAATCTTTGCGAACCCTAACAACGGCACAGCAGTGTCAGCCGAGCTACAACATAACTGATGGTCTAACTTGATTGATTGCAGTTTTGCTATTTACTGGATATCATGTTACATTTCTCAAGAAATCATTGACATTTTCCAAAATGAAGCTTTTATTAATTTTCTTTTTTGCTATCACTTTCGTTTTTTAGGTCCAAGTTTTCTTTCAAGATATTCACCTACATGTGTGAGCTGTACAATGATAAGCTCATTGATCTTTACTCCAAGGACCACTCGGATGTAAGTAACCTCTCTTTCTCCATCAACATACCTTAGTTGCTTTGCACCTTTTAGTACCTCTTTCTCAGGTTAATCCAAAAAGGTCAAAGGTTCGTGAGATGGAAGGTTAGCAATATCGACATTGGATCAGCACAAGACAAGGTGACCTAACATGAATTAGACACTGCCTTGTATTTCAGCACATGAATTTTTTTTTTCCATTGTTTCTATTTTGCTTCTTTATGTGTAGGGATAGCCCAACAATATAAACATTTTGAAACTTATTTTATGCCTATGTGCATTTAGCATAACTGGTCACACCTAAAGGCCAATACTATGTAATCAATAATACCTTTAAGTATGTATTCTATCCTTGCAAGTACCATGCCTATTTCATTCTGGTACAGATGCACAGACGTAAGTCAGGACATGACACTTTTAGACAATTTAAAAAGACTGCAAATTTTCTTCTCTTTCTCCTTCTGTACTTTAAACTGAATTTTCTCTCAACCACAATCTGCATTTTCCACCAACCTCTTGATACGTTATTAAAGTTACAAGGTATATGTTACTAAATATTAGATTTTTTGTAATGATGCCAACACACCTAGACAAGAGGTTCCCAGTCAACTTACTAGACAGGCCATAACATTATTTCAAACTAATTTTTAGGCCACTGACCACAGCAGTACTAGGCTAAGCAGCGATGGTTTTTTGTGATGAACGTTTTTTTAACCTTCCGACTGTTTTCTATTTTGGCAACACTTGTGATATTTTTCTTACCTTAATATTTTTGGTTATTTTCAAGTTGGGCAACAGTAGGTTGAATGTTCACTTTTACATCTTGTGCACATGCTTTCTGCATAGATTCCTGCTCTTGTCCTTGTTGCATTTTTGCACGAGACAAAATTTTAAATCAAATACTGTGCGACTCCAAACAAAACACTCCTTCATGCTCTTTTACTTTTATATCCTCTATTGCCATTTCTTATCTTACATTTTCAGGATGCACGATTGGACATAAAGAAAGACAAGAAAGGGATGGTCTTTATTCAAGGTGCAGTCATACAGGAGGCTACTAATTCCAAAGAGCTGTTCGGACTCTTCGAACAGGGTTCTCAAAACAGACACGTAGCCTCAACAAGTAAGAATTTTTAGAATTATTTGGAAATTGGAAATCAGTGTCATGGTTCACTGTTGTGCTATTTTGCAAATTGCCTTCCTGTTTATTCCTAGTGGTTCATCATAACAAGGCACAAATACACTTTTCCTAACGATCTCAACAGCAGGTCCTACGCAAAAAGAGAGATACATCTATTATGAAATATATTTGCACAAAAATCAGGACTAGCACTAGGTCAGTCTTCGTGCTGGAGTTCATACACATAGTTGCATTTACTAAAGTTATGTATCGTACATCATGCCTGTACAAGACACCACTTGTCAAATAGAGCACACCCATCTACACAGTGACATAGACTATGGAGTGTAGGTACTGAGTTACTATTTTTACTGAGCTCAAAAGCTCTGTGGTTAGGAAGTTATATTGTGTTTGCTAGTTTATGGCGAGAGGATGTTGTCCAGCAGAGGGACTTTGTGAATTTAGGTAATAACCCCCCCCCCCTTTTCCTGTTGGACAACTTAAATATGCACTATCTCTAGAAAAAAAAAAATTGCTGAAATTGAGAATGTATTTTCACTTTAAAAAGAAATAGACTTTAAAGATATTTTTTTTGTTTTATTCACAAGACATTTCAACTGGTCGTGGCTATTTCCAACCTTGTGACAAAGAACTTACTAAGTGCTAATGGCTATGTTCTTGCAGTAGTTTCAATTTGCACAGTTTACAGAATGTTGTGATCGATGACAACACAAAGCCATGGCAGCTGAATTGAAGAAATGAAGTCACCACTCTCAGACTTCTCAAATAAATGCCGGAAAAATGATAAAACATAAATCTCAAAAGTGATACCTTTCCACTCATGACTGATTTGCTCGCCTATCGTTAGATGCAACACATCACTCCTTCTGGTAAAAAATGTTTAGTCAAGCAATTATCCACCAAAGTTGCCAATGTTTGAAAATTGGACTCACCAATTAATGAGTTTCAGTTGTGCTCCTGTAAACTGTGAAGCTCTAAGCAGGACTTGGAAACTTTAGGATCTTTAGTACTGTGTGGTGCTGTGAAGGACAATGCTCATTTTTACCTTATTTGTATCGATTTGCTATCCTCACTTCAAGCATAATTAGAACAACTTGCCAAATTTTTCTTGCCTTGATTGATTTGTGGTGGATGCTTGGTATTCTGGTTTACAATGTTCCTATCAAGCAATGTATCCACCCAGTCAAAGTTGCCAGAACCATATTTGCAAATTGGACTCACTAATGAATGAGTTGCTTATGTACTCTTGTATACTGTGAAACTCTAAATGGACCTTTAGCTTTAATTAATGCTGTCTATTGCCATCAAGAGCAATGTTAATTTTTACCTAATTTGTGTAAGATTTGATTTCTCCACTTCAAGTGTAATTGGGACAATTTGCCGAATGTTTCTTGCCATCATTAATTCATGGTGGATGCTTGGTGTTCACGCACGTCACATGATATGCATTCAAAGATCAGAACAAAAATTTTGTTTTTCCACTTCATCCTCTGAACACTGCATCAGTTCCGCAACCCACTCGTCATCAAAATCGTGTTGTAGCTGCGTAGCAGATGCAGTTGCTGGTAGGACTATTGTCGTGCATTTGCTAGTCGCATGGCATAAGTTCTGCGATACTCTCTCACTTCTCTTTGTGTCATTTTTTTCTACCACCGACAGAGATGAATTCTGAGAGCTCTCGATCTCACTTGATTCTGGCCATCATCATCGAGAGTACGAACCTCGCCACGGGGACCGTCGTGAAAGGAAAGCTGAGTCTGGTAGATTTAGCTGGCAGCGAGAGAGCTGCAAAGACTGGTGCCACAGCTGAACAGTTGAGGGTGAGACAATTATTTTCAGTCTTCAAGTTATGAAGTTATACCATCAGTACATATCATATTGAGGTTTTAACAAGAAGCTATCCTCCCCTCGCCCCCTTCCCCACCTTTTGTGCTGAAATTCCTAATTGATTTGTCAAGATGCACAGTCCCACTGGAATGTCCAAAAAAGTATTTTATTAAGCACCATCAATCATCTGCAATACAGTTCGAATGTTACATCCCAAGAAGCCACTATCCCTTAGAACGCTGTACATCTGCACATTCTATAAGTCACACACAATGGAATTAATCCTATTTTGCAATTCCTCACCGCAATAAACTAAACCCAAAAACCAAAGAGAAAAAAGGTTTTATTTAGTGCTTTCAGTTCCTGCAGAGAAAGTAAAAACCCCCAGCGAAAGGGTGTTCAAAGCCACACAAAGAAACAGTCCACTGTGCTGCTCTCTTCAGGTAAAACAAACAGGATCCAAAGGAAAGATAAAACACAAATGCTTCAAACTCTGGTCTAGTTGAACATAAAATATAACCCTCTTATTGAAACTTGCATCATACTGCAGAGCAGAAAAATTCCTCAGCAAATACAGTAGACAGCGCTTTTTTCAGGTGTTTCCACAATATCCTTGGGACAGGTTTTGCGACATCAATAGCTTGTGTATGATGATTCCTTTGTACTCATACACAATGCAGTATCATTGTTACATGACAGGGTCACATGTAAAAGTGTCTCTCCAAGTTTGTTTTCAATGATCTGTGGGCAACGTGAATCTTCGCTGGGTTTCGTATTGCAATGTTTACACACACAAACACACACAGACGTTTTTATATTGCTTGTGAAAGCATCTTTTTACCTACGTTAGGCTCTAGAAAGCATCAAATGGGAATGGGCATTATTCATGCTCTGGCTCATTTTCTGGTTTCATATCAATCAAATTTCTTGCCTCATTTTGAATAGTTTTGTCTGCCTCCGTTGCACTCAGCTATGTAACATTTTATCTTCCATTATATTTTAAAAACAAAAACTCATTTTGTAACCTGTTACATGTCCTTGCTTCGTTGAATTCACCAATAAGTGCCAACGTTCTTGCAAAAATAAGTGCTTACCGTGCACTATTTTTAGTAGCTTTAAAAGCTCATTATTAAAGGTATATTTTACCGACAAATGAAGGGGTTCTTAAATGAAAGAGCATTCTTTCCAAGTGCAAGCATTTTAAAATCCATGCCAATATTTTGTGCTAAACTCAAGATGTTGCTGCTTGAAGAAAGACTTCTCTAGTCAAGAAAGGTTTCCTGTCGCATCAAGGTTACCAAAATGCTAACAGTGGCAAATAGTTGCAAGAAGTTGTCCTGTGTTTATTAAAGATTGAAACCCTCATTTAACCTTGAAATTTGACGCCAGTGAAAATGTTGATTGGGTTTACTATAGATTTACCTTAAAATTTTGTGGAAATAAATGCCACATCTCTTACACTGTTGTATTGTTTCTTTCAGAACAGTCAAGATTATGATGAAATATAAAAAAATGCAAAGGATATTCCCTGTAGCAGTGCTGGAGTGACAGCACAAAGTCCTCATTATGCAATGTACCATTTTGAAATAAATATTTCTTTAAAAAGTCATAACTTTCAAACCAAATCTGCTATTGAGATGTGGTTTTTACTGGTAAAGAGAGAAGAAATTCCCAATTTTTATGAGGTATCAATTTACTTCTGTAGCAAATCCCATAAAAAAGTGCAAGACACTGTCATGGTGTGAAGCAGAAAAAAAAAAACAGAGCTGATATGTGTCTCTCATGCAGAGATGCTCTAAGAGCAAGTAGTGTTATCTTGTACACAAATTAATGTGTAAAACAAATAAGAAGTTTTACAGGTATTGGCGGAAAAACAGCCCTCGTGAATGATAAAAGAACCCCCTTTAGGGATTCCTTAATTCCTTCCCTGTTTCATCAGCAAACAGTGGCAAATGAAATCTGCTAAATTTCACTGATCCAGTGCTTTGTCAGTAGTGGTAAACATCGCCTTGATCCGACATCCGATGAAATTATTGGTTGGTCCCATATTGGTAATGTATTTATCCCCTCTCCCCCACTTGTTTTTGTTTTCTACAGGAAGCCAATTCAATCAACAAGTCTCTCAGTGCTCTGGGTGATGTGATCTCTGCTTTATCCAGCGAGCAGCAGTTCATTCCTTACAGAAATAACAAGCTGACAATGCTTATGCAAGATTCCCTCGGAGGCAATGCCAAGACCCTTATGTTCGTCAACATTTCACCTGCAGACTACAATGCAGAGGAGACGGTCATTTCTCTCACGTAAGCTTCATCAGAGAAATGCGAAGGCCTCTTTCTTTTTTTCTTTAGTTTCTTTTTTTTTTTACTATATGAAGTAAAAGGGTGTTTTTGGTTTTTTTTTGCTTTATGAAGTAAAACTGTGTTAAATACATTAATTGAAGAAGAACATGTAAGCCTGGAATGGCCTATCACTTTCACATGGAGTTCAAAGGTCTATTCCCGTATAAACTGCAATATGTCAAGGATACACTGAATTGGAGATATGTGGGCAAGTGTGGTGTGTACACTCTCTGGCCTGTCATGTCAAAGTAGATGAAGCAAAGTTACTCTGCATTGTAGCTGCAATTAGTGAGACATCAAGCCAGTCAAGGTATTGTTGATGGACTTAGTCATTTATTGTACATTGATTTAGAACTCTTTCATGAACACTTAAAGAGGCCATTTTGCATTTGGCACTATTATTCCTGTGGACAAAAACTCATATCTTCACAGTGCAGTTCATCAGCCCTGCCAATTGCATTATCACCTTAAGTTTACCCTATTCAGCCACACTCCATCATACTCTTCCCTTTTCTCAGTAATTTTCTGCCCTCCATAAATAATGAGACGTTGGATTGCTTTTAGCCTTACTGTCCTCCTACAGTACCTGTCCTGTTCAAAAAACGTTCCATGCGAAAGTGTGAATAGACAATTATATGATGTTGAAACAGTTCACCTTTTTTCTGTTGGATCTTCTGAGATTCATTCGAGGGAACATCAAGACTTACCCAGAGCAGGCGAGAATTAGAGTTGCGACTGGTAAACATGCAACAGTATTACACTATTACCCAGTGTAATGTAACTGGGAATTCCACTGTAACTGCCGTGAAACATGAATTACGTCATCTGTGGTACTGGTGGAAGGATGGCGGTAGGTGCAATTCTGAAGTCTCATTGATCCTGCGAATGTGTGACTAGGGGAAGAAAATTTAAAGCAAGGGCTTATCAACTCTGTAGCGAAACATGTGAATTCAGTAAAAACCACTTTAAGCATTTTAGCACTGGGCAAATAACACTAAAAACATTTCAGTACAGTCAGTACCTCTGGGATTAATTGCAAATATCAACTGCTGCCGGATGTTCAGCCCAATCTGGGCAAAATTATCTTTTAAGTTCTCTGCCATTAAAATCTGTCAAAATCTGTCTTTTGTTATGTTTTTTTTGTGGTTTATTGTGCATTCTTTGTTCTTCCAACCACAGCTATGCATCGAGGGTCAAACTCATCACCAACGACGCCTCAAAGAATGCAGATAACAAGGAAATAGCAAGGCTGAAAAATGTAATTTCATTTTTTTACATTTGTCATTTTGTCAGTGGAAACTTAGCCGACGTAAAAATTAGCCACAATTTATGGTCGTTTTCATTTTGTTCAGTGATTCCAATGTGTCGTATATTTCTCCTTTGCAGATGCTTGGAGGTGAGAGAACATTAGTGAGAGCTTGTTTTATAAGGTTGTTCAAGTATGGAGTTCCTATCAATGCATAAATCATCTAATATTATAAAACTCACATTAGACCACACTGTCGTCGCTGCAGAACATGTAGCGCATATGGTCTTAGTGTGGCCGTTCGTCCAGCTTTCTGCCAGAGAATCTAGCAGACATACTCATGAATATTATTTTGCTGGTGTCAATGTAAGAAAAATTTTAAAAAAGTAACATTTTTTTTTCTCTCTGATGGGCACTTTCTAACAGAATTTGTCATGGGCAGATTATCTTTTACCACAAATATGTTAAAACCGATATGCTTCTACTCCATTTGGAGACAGAAAGTGCAAAAAGTTATGTAAGATGTATTTCAAAAGTACTTATCTTTCATTAATAGTGAAGAATGATGTTTTTCTCAGATATCAATGTCAAATTACATCAAAAGTCACATATTCCTCAGAACCTCATGCTTTTGGACACCAGCTCCACTAATTTTGTTTGGAAAATGAAAATGAACGACGCACCACTTGAGGAAATGAGGCAAGGGTGGTTTTAAAGCAACTGCAGAATACACAGCATTTTAGCATCTTATTTGATCCCACATTTAGTCATGAATTGTATCAGAGAAACTGGTGTAACTTGTTGGGTGAACAAACCTTTCAACAGGGACTGTCAAGCAAGAACAACTTATTATTTACTAACGTGACAATGTCCCGTATGTAAGGACACAATATATTTGCTTCACACCTTACCTGTCTCGACACAACAAATGCACTCCTGTGTACTGTGCCAAGTGTTCTGGCATTTAGAAGGGAGGGGGGAGTGAGACAGTGAGTCGTTTGTAAAGTAACCATTCTGGGTGAATTTTGGGACTCCAGTTGGACAATTCAGGTGACAAATTTCTCACATGGAGCAGTTGTATGTGAGTGTAGGATACACAAGGAGACACATGGATGGTCACATTTTGAAAAGGGTCAACTGAAATGTGCTCCAAAACTTCATCATTCCTCTTTAACCCCCCCCCCCAGAAAAAAAAAATTAATTGAACCAAAGTTCTGTTATACATGAAATCTCTGATGAAATGTTCCACTTCTCATTGTCATTTCGCAGATCATTGCCAAACTGAAGAAAGGAGAGGATGTGAATGAGGACGATGAGGAAGAAGAAGCAGCTTAATGATACCTTCAGGGGAGATGGGGGCAGTAAGAATCAAACATTTATATTTAAAATACTTTGTGAAGGAGTTTCAATCCTCCAAGTCATGAGCGCAGATCCAGGTGGGGACAGCCGGATTCATATCCACCAATTTCTTTCAGTGGTGGGACATGATATACCCTGTCCCCATCAATAAGTCTTGACCAAACGTTGCATTCAGAATTTTCTTGTTTTGAACTTAAGGGCAGTTTGGTTTAGCATTACTCAAATGACATGCTAGCAAAGATGAGAATTGATACTGTTGACACTGTTTGGTGTGACTACTTCTTGGATTATTTGTCTTCTGATATATTCTGCAGACCGCCGTGTATTCCCCAAACTAATTTGCTAAGCCATATTAAGGCAGAGCCCTAATGAGGTTTGGGAGTGTCATTTTGTTTTTGAAATGTTATTTGCAGCAATCCGAGGGGTGCACTTCCTAAAAGGTTTTTGTGCACTTCACGTGAACCCGTCAGTGGGCTTGGTTCGCCTTAGATCGTATCAAGCAATGAACATGCGCCCCCACCATTGAAAAAGACGGATCTGCACCCATGACTCAAATCATACCATCGCAGTTTAATACAGTTTATTGAACAACTTATGGTGCATAAGATAAATGATGTTTAATTAAATCTAACAAGACAACAGTATGACAAACAGCGGCAACATGGGTGCGTCCTTCCAGGGGATGGCATGGTATTTGGTCGGAGTTCCATCCTCAAGTTGTGCCCATCATCACTGACATGATAGCTTAAATCGTGGGAAGGCTGCCCAAGCAAAGCGCCACCATCGGTCCGTGCATAGTGCACGAGAAAATATACCCCCCTAGATTGGCCAGAAATTTCCTTCCCAGGATCCCCAGGTGCCCTTTCACTCTTGTGGTGCCCCCCTGAGAACCTGCCACTGGGGGGCCACTGATGACAAAATCAAATATTTTTGAAGGAGTCTGACTGTCCCTCAAAGGGAAATCTTTTTTGTCTGATTTTCATCATCAGTGTGAAATGAGAATCGCAAGATGGCATGTTGGATTTGAAACTGGTAAGGGAAAGTGATGCAATAGAAGAACACTCTTTCGTATACCTTTTACTTTAGGTATTATTCATTATATCCAGCTTTTTTTGAGACAGTTGTCATACTCACATTACTCACAAAGGGAATGGACGTGTATAGTTTTAGGAAAATTTGATCAAGTGTGGAATTAAACATGTATGTTCTCCTGTGTTGTTACTATCATGACGCTGAAACTAGCAAGTGAGAATGGAATTTTTCATAATTTCTCATGTGGTTGGTGACATGGCCCCTTCAACAGGTGAACACAAATTATAATCCAATCTATGCATTCAAATAAAAAAAAGAGGGATGTGTCACTGGTTCAAAAACCAAAGGTTTACCAATGTGGATCGTTCGTTAGCACTGTCTCATTTCTCTGCCGAAACTTTTTGCCCGATGCACAAAGTACTTTATCAAAACAGACAAAGATTTCGTTAAGGCCTATGTATGTCGTCACCTTTTTCATAGCAGGCATATCAGAGTTCAGAGTGAGTCATGCCCAAACGGTACCTTTCATTAATGTCAGCACTATCTTGTATGTAAATGAAGACACATGCTGAATTTAGTTTTGTCAAAACTTTGCAAAGTACGGAAGTGTATCTCATAAAATGCAGATCAACAAAAACTGTTATGACTCCTATCGTGAATAGAAGGCAAAATCTTGTACACCAAATACGTAAATGGATTTTAGACTTCAGTAGTGAATCATGGGTTGAGTGAAAGGGCGGAGATTTTTGACCTGCAAATGATTACATTTCAATGGTTTAGTTTTCCTTTGTTTTTTATCCTTTTTTAATATCATGAATTATAGCATTTTTATGTACCATATTTGTAGTCCATCATCAAAGTTTACAAGAGTGTAACTTCTATCCGTCCAAAGTGTATTCTAGAACTGTTACTCCATCCTTCCATTCTTAAATTTTGAACATTTCCAAATTGTGTGTGATTTCAGATTACCTACTGTATTTATTGATCTCAAATATTTGATAACTTCCATTTAGATATATATTTAAAAATAACAGTGTTTAGAAAGTCAAATGCTTTTTAGAGGTAAATAGTACTTTTTTAATCAATTTATAGGAGGTAATTTTTCAGTTATGCTATTTGTGAGTCATATATCATTCAAATTTAATTTCTCTACCACCAATTAAATTGCTAAGTCATTCAAGAATCATATATGCAATAGTTTCACCTTGACAATTTGATTATCATGCAAATGAGTCTGCCCTTCGAATTCCAACATCATGCGTTTCTTTGTTCACACTGAATTAGATGAAGGCCCAACCTTGACTAAGATAATAGATACTGTAGACAAGTCCACATTGTCTTGTGTGATTATTTCTTTATTTCCATCACATTGTGACAGTATTCATTTGCAAGGTCTTTCCGGAAAGCCGCCTTCACATTGCGGTCTTTGCAGTTTTATGGTCTGCATAGACCATGAGTCAGCCAACCTTTTTTAATCTAGAGGCCACATTGCCACATCAGAACGTCGCGGAGGGCTGCAAGTTCGCCCTTATTTTTCTCTTCATACTGCCTGTACGGTGTGAACAAAAAATTGTTGCTGCCTGGGAATATGAAATGAATGAGACAACAAAATTGCATGAATGAAGTTGTATGCAGACATTACCTTGGGCAAGGCAAGTGCCAAAAAATATGAAAATTTAGTAATGTTATCTCAAGCATCTTAATAGATAATATTTTTATTACTTTTGTTTATTTTTTGTAATAACTCTCTTTAATTTTGATTTATTGTTCAAAAGTTAAGGGATCTTATCATGCCTCCCCAAAGGCTACATTTTGCCTGCAGACTGCAGGCTGGCCGTAGACACTAATTGGGCATCAAATTCTTTCAAGAGAAAGACATTGTGTGCTCAGCATTCCTAAAGGTCTTCAGGAGAAAATTGAAGGAATGTTACATATACATCCTTCACATTTTTGCATTGCAGTTTAATGGTCTGCAAATGCTTGAACAGGGCATAGCATAATGGTTTCAGTATAATATTCTGGCACCCCTATGTTTAGACACCCATTTGGATCCCGGCTCTGATGCTTGGCCCAGGTATGATGCATTGATCATACTACACTATGCCGAGTTTATAAGTTGAAACATGTTTTATAAGATGAGGTTTCTCAGTGTCAATAAATAATGTGACATAGTATCGCATATAGTACCATTTGTTGTTTATTTGTAAATATGTGCATGGATAGCCACTGGAGAGAGCTTATCAGAGGTTGTGCCTGACACCGCCCTCCTTGTCCATGGGTCTTACAAAGCCCCTGCTGTTGGAATATGATGGGTGTGTTGGACGATGGGGGGTCAGAACATAGGGGTGTCGGAACATATGGGTGTCAGAACATATGGATGTCAGAAAAGAAGGTCAGTCTCCTAATGAACATATCTTGTGCTCAGCAGTTCCAGAGGTGTACAAGAGTTCAAGGAATACACAAATGAGCAACCTTCCCTCACATTGTTGTATTACGGTACTATGTTTTGGTCAATATGTGCACTAACAGGGAATATTATAATGAACTATCATTGTGCTCTGTATTCCAAAACATATACTAAGGAGAGACCTGAAGGACAGAAAACCATGATGTACCATATGACAAAACAGTGTTTTTGGTGTCCTCGTGGAATTTCCCAACGTAATTTTAATAAGTGCAACATTTGCACCATGCAATTTGCCAACTGGTAAATGTTTCTGCAATGCGTAGTCTTGCGTGTTAGTATTCATGTTAGTCTCATACTATGTGTGTGTTTTGGTGGTGGCACTGTAATGTTACACATGATGATACCACTTGCAGATCCACATGGGGGTCATGGCTCCACCCATAGGGTGGACCAAAAAATTGTTTTTGTGGAATTTATATCTAGTAAAGTTTAATTTTCTAGAAGAAAAGCAACTTCCCAATTGTTAACTTTTGCTACATCAAATTGCATCTGAAGACAATCAGTTATAGAAACTCCCTCTCATTAGACAGACCATCCCACATATCACTTTACTATCAGCTTGGCCCCTCTCAAACAAAAGTGCCTGAACCTGTCAGTGGATGACATGCCCTGTGACAACAGGAAGTGTGACAGCCTACAGTGTTTGTAACGTAACTGCAGACTTGCCAAGTCACACACATTGGGCCTGTGTCACCTGCATTCTACATAGTTCTCCTGCAATGTATGTAGTTTTCCTGAGGAGAAATTTATTGCTTCTAAGCCTTTTTTTTTTTCATTTCATTGAGCCAAACTGAGAGAGAAAAAGGACACCTGGTATTCTAAGGTACAGGTTGTCAAGAACTTTTAGCCAACATGATTGTGCTAGTCTCCAACAGTAAACAGGCAGTGTAAAAAATTTCATCCTGTAAAAAAATAATCTGACCTTCACATCTTTGTATCTGCACTGCTGTAACATATGCTTACATATCGTACAGACATTTTCATAGATTCTGCATCAGACCTTTACTAGATCTTTCACTCACTGTGAAGACAGCATTACAGAAATTTCTTTGTATATACCTGAATGATCCTGTATCCAGCAGCAAAAATCTATTTTTTAGTTGGGGTAGGGAAAAGAGAAAATATTGTAGAAATAGACCAGCAGAGTGGATGTGATTGTTTATAATCAGAGATAACTAATTTCCTTTCACTGACTGGGGGAGTTACAGGATATTTAGTCCCACAGTCTGTATGGTTCATTTGCAAGTCGGAGCAGTACTTACCACTTTGATAAAAGAAACTGCAAAATGACAAAGTGAAGACATGAAGACTAAATGGTCGCAGCATCAAACCTTTTCTTTTTATTTTAACACAGCAAGTACATGGTATCAACAACAACAGAGGTATGGCTTGATGAGAACAATAAAGACCAATACGTGTCCATATTAGAAGACCTAAATAAATCTAAGCATGAACAACACAACAGATAATTCAAAGTTACAACAAACTTAAACAGGGACTATATGGTCAAGTAAAATTTTGATAAACTGTTGATGGTCCAAACAATTTCTTCAAACAGATGTTTGATGGTCCAAACAATTTCTTCAAATAGATGTAACACAACAATATGGTGGTAGCACTTACTTCATGAGAAACAATCCTTTATATAGAGTCAGTGGTAGCTCAGTCGTGAAAGTGGAAGGATTGTATACGGGTATATAGCACCCAGTAGTCCCTTTACGGTAGCTTAGTTGTTGCAGAACCTTGATCCAAAAGAAAGTTATATATATAATAAAATTTGTTAATTTAACAGCTGCTCTCTTGGACCTCAAACTGACTGATACTGCAAATCTTCTGCAAACAAAATAGCTTTCTCTTGTTAACTGAATTCTAATATTGGAGAATTTACCGGTGTGACATAGTAGCATCACTGATAGGGATTCAGCAGCTCAGTTCAGGTGTACATGATGGCTGTGGTTCTACCATCTAGCAGAGCATGTGTAAATATTTGTGCCATGAAATTATGGCCATATCAAAAAATTTAACGTTCCTGAAATCTTGAAGTAATGGGCCACCAGGTGCTTGGATTTTCTAGCAGTGGTATACCAGCTTGACATGGTTGTATAGTAGCACTTTTGCACTGCACGTAAGTCTCACGACCAGGATAGGCCACTGTTTACTATCTGCAAGGAAGATCTGCAAGTGGTCCATCCTCGAAGGATTTGAGGTCATGCTGGTTGTATGACACTAACAAGGGTTCTTGGAAAACAGCTAATTGCCAGTGGTTGCTGTTATAACATACATAGTTTCACTGATCATATTCCTGTGAACAGTTATATTTTTTTTAAACTCAGTGGCACTACAATTGATCCATCCCATGAAATTTCTTTCATATTATATAACACTCTAAAAAACCAACTTGAAGTAGATGAATTAGCAGTTTGTGAAACATGAAAGTCCAAACTAAAATAATTCAAGAAAACATGTGTAAATCTAACATAAAATCAAAGTGTAATTTCAAAACCTCTTTAAGGAAATTATGCTTTGTTAAACATTAATTGCACTTCATGAGTCATTTAGGTTGATGACCTGCTAGTTGAATCTCCATCACATGTCTACACAAGTTCACCACATCTTGGTTGTAACTGGTGACCAGCATCATGAGACGACAAGCAAAATGTGTAGATCCCATGGCAGAAATAGCTTGGTACAGGAGCTAGACAAAACTTGGACATTTCATCCAGAAATTACCAACTTCTATTAGCTTGACACCTTGATCACATTTTTTGTTGAATTCTCAAAAATATTTTTTAGGCCTTACCACATGCACCCGACAACGATTTTCATATTGTAGAGAAACCAGCTTTGCAAAGGAACCAGCAAATTGACATCTCATTAATATATTAATCCATCTTACAAGGCTAATCATTTAACGTAGTCGGTCAGCCGACTGATGCCAAAAGGACATGTGAAATGTATGATGATTTGTCTGTATTCGGTAAATCCATTTTGGTTGAAATGCCGCCCTCATCTAAACACATTTTCTGTCTTACCTGGCTGCCATAGGGTTCACTAAATAACTTGTTTCATTTCTACAAATATTCCCCCCCCCCCCTTCTTTTCCCCCACTGCACTGCACTAGTGCTGACCACCACCCAATAAGGAAATACTGAACGCAGTGCACGAGTCCTGTCTTTTTGTCGTGTTGTTTTGACATGAAACAGATGCAGAAAGAGATCATCTTCATTTACATTTACTTTCAAATCTTAGTCATGCACTCCGTGTAGGGGTAATTGCCCTCTTTGAGAAGAATTGCAAGATTAGATCTGAACCTTTTTCATTTGAGTATGTATCTGTAATACTTGGAACAGTTGCATTTCAGTCAGATAAGTAGCAAACTGCACACAGGAGGAGACAGTGAATGAGATGACTTACTTAACCTTCATGAAATGAGCACCATAGAGAGTAAGGGGTTCCTCTTAGTAATGAAGGACACAAACCTTTTTTGATCAATGGAGACTTTGTGTACTCCAAGGTGCACTACTGGTAATGACATGTTAAGGCAAAGGATGTTGATGTTTTGTAGAAGGAAGTCAAATACTGTATAAGTTGAAGTTTGTGTATTTTGACAGTTGATGGTTGCTTTACCCCAGCACACAAAATCTGGAAATCTGTACTACTGGTCAGCTCTAGTGATGTTCTATATGGTGCAGATATGCTGTCCTGACAACTATATAGTGGTCAGATCATGCAGTCGTATTCTGCGTGAGGTGTGTGAGAGTCTTCAGTGTCTGTCAAATCCAACTGAGTACAATGTCATTGTCAATTTCATCGGTTCAATGAAACCTCCATTTTTAAAATCAGTGAAGGCCTGAAGTAGTCATTCGAAGGCAATGGAGCGCATAGCTCTCAATTAGTGGTGTACGTTAGGTTACATGGTCTCCTTATTGAACTTGGGAGGACATGTCTACTTAATGTGCTTTTCATTCAAGTATTTGATTATGACCCCTTGATTCTGATCGGTGTAACCACATATATGGGATCAGCAGTTACCAGTATACGTAGCTTTTGCCCTTTGATCTCTGCCTCTTGCTCCTTCGAAGTTTGACTTTCTTTTCGGACTGCTTTGGCATCTTCAGTGGTCTGCTATCCGGTAGCCACTCTTGATCTGACAACTCGTCTGTCTCGGGTGATTCCCTGAATGACTTGAGCAGGTTGTACAGAAATGTATTGGGAAGCAATTTTTGATGCAGGTTGACTGATCTGGAACTTCTGATCCCTTCTCTCCTGTGACCTAACTTAGGTACACAGCAGGTTGGGCTGTTTTCCTTTCGGGAAAATTCAGGATGTTGTGTTGACTTTACATATCTTGACCCTACGCCGGCTCCCCAATTCGTTTGTACACTTGTCGATTTTACGATCTTTGACGAACTTTCCTTCCCAGTCGGAATATCGCTGCGACAATAGCCTCTGATCACTATCCTCCCTCCAACAATTGCAATCCTCACAGGCTTCTTCTGAGTCAAAGACATCTTCGACTGCTGAGAACGGATCGCTAGCTCCTCCATTGTGCCCATGGCTACCACTCCTGTATTTGGTATTACAGGTAAATGTGTTTGAATTCAGAGGTTCTTCAGCCCTACCTAGTCGCAATGAAGATTTGCTGTCAATACTGCAAGCTAGCTCAATCAGCTCTTCACTTTCTTCTTCGTTATCATCGTTGCTCGGGGTTGAAGTCTGTCTTTCGTAAACATCGACAGGCCTCTCACTTCCAATTAAAACCCTGCAACTATCATCAACCTCGGTGGAACGTCTTTTATCCTGTTTCCTATATTTCTGTGCACCACTGACTCCAGTATTGTCATCATCTCCTTGTGAGGTTTGCATTGGCATATTCTGGATATCCACTTGCATTTTACAGACATCCCCCTGTATATTAGGGACATCCATCAGCTTGTTAGAGTACATGTGCCTTCCCACACTGACATGATCCTTCTCGGCTGCTTTTCCTAATGCTTGCCCTGATAGTTTCCTTGGATTGTTGGCAGTTTTTGCCGTACCTGTCACACTGACCTTACCACTTTGACCTACGTGCACGTCATAAAATCTTTTACTACTGCTGAGGCAACATTCTTTTCGTCCTGAAGGCAACTTTGTCTGGAAATCATCTCCCTCCAGTTCAGTGTCTGATAATCTGCAACTGGAGAGGTCCATTGGGATTAAAAGCTCCTGTCCTCTTTCTACCAGTTTTGGTGCAAATTTGGAGAGACTTGTGTTTCCCTGGTGGATGCACATGTTGGTCTGCTGCTGCCTAGCTTTCTTGCCTTGTTTCCACAACATAATGCAACCACATCAATGGTCGAATGGCTCTTTCTTCTTGACTTTGCCCTTCCTATTTCTAGTAATTTTTCAGCAGCAGTGCCCTTGTCTGGTTTCTTGGGGCTGGCACTGGCCATGTTTTCAACAGTGTGGTCATCATCACCTTTAATAGCTGTGGGTTTTGGGAGGATAAATCTGTTTTGTTTGGGATTCGGTTGAGCTACCGTGAAAAAGTTTTTGCCCTCACCACCTTTTACCTCTGCGTCAGTGCCTGTAAGTTTGCATCTCCCTGCATGGCAGAGAAAACCACCACCTTTACTGGGTTCATCTCTAGTAGATGGCCACAAGTTTGTTCTTTGAAGCGGTTTAAATACAGAGCGACCACTCTCTGGTGACGCCATCAAACTAGAACGTTTGACAATTGGTCTCATTTCAACTTCATTTTGCTGAAGATAAGGAAACTGAGACAGTGGCTGTGGTCTGGTTACCAAATAAAGGTTATCTATCGAGGGGGGACGACCGCAATGGAACGATCTCATCGGAGCTCTGATGGTGTTATGATCACGTGAAGTGGTTTGATGACAAATGTTGCTCCTGCTTAAGTGTAGAGATGACTCTTGCTGTAGTCGTCTAGATTTGATCTGCTGTTGCTCTTCATGTCGTAATGTCTCAAAGTGCTCTCTAGCAGTTGAATACATGGAGTGACTTTGCTGGAAGATACAAAGAAGACTGCAGACTATGGACAGAGTCCTCTGGTATATATGCAGCAATACAAGGAAACAAAAAGAAAACTATGATAATTGTTAGTGACAGAAATTTGAAATTAGATTAAAAGGGTTTTTGAACCAGTGAGTTCAGGGATGAAGGTGTCACATGCTGCTATCGTAAGGGCAGGTGTTGAAATTGATTAAAAATTAGATATTTTCTGCAATGGGGGGGGAAAGGTTGCAGTGAAAGCCACAAAATACACAACTTTTTTAGTTCAAATTCTGTTCTAGTCTTCTGTTTCTATGAGTTTATCAGTTTTTGAAGAAAAAGACGCAGACAAGATTTACAATTTCATCACACATTATTTCAAATTTGGACACCATAGCTGTCTAAATGTTAAAGGAAGGACAACTTTCAGACATCACTGAGAGACAAAATTTTGACAAGAAAAGAGTTCTTACTGGATTGCATAATATTTCAGCTGATGAAGGGTATTTACTATAACCAGAGTGATTTATCCAAGGACATGTTTGGGAGCCAGATGGTAGTGGCGTGGAGTAGTTGCTCTGCCAGAATGAAGGTTGTGTGAACTCTGTGATGGATGGTAACAGTCTCTCGTATGCAACCTTATGTTTCTGCTCAGGTTTCTGGTCAGTCCATCCTTTGACGCTGCTAAAAATGATGTATGCAGACACCTTGATCAGGATGGGAGCGTGTTTACTGAGCTCAAGAAATTCCAGGCATTATTTGCAGAATTGAATAAACTGATACACATAATAACAAATAACTCCAGTTGGTAATTAACTCAGTTAAACATTAATCTTTCACTTCACTATTAAACAGAGTTCCAGCACTTTCTAGGAAATTTATTTTCGTGACATTTCTGTGACTTTTCCAGTCACAAGAATTTCACTAATGTTCCTCCTGTTGTCTTACATGAGGTTTTCAACTGTAACAGCAAAAGCCAAAGGAATATGAGGCGATATGAAAACTAAATTTTAACACTCCAAATAAGAAAACTCATTTTGAATATTATGAGTGAGAAAGGAACAATATGCCACTTTGCGCAAATTTCCAAGACTTTTCTGGGACTTCATGACAATTTCCCTGAATTTCACAACTTTTTCACACAGGCCTTAGAACAACACTCCAAATTTTCATGACTTTTTCAGGTTTTCCCATTATTGTGGGAACCCAGGTTATTTCAATCAACTCTGATCAATTTTCATATTTTAAAGCAACGTGCAAAAGAGAGCACGGTACACCAGCTTCACATAAGCATGGGTAAGGGGGAGTTGAATGACAGGACCTAGTATCACCCATACCTGTTATACCAAGATCCCAATGCTCAGACAATTCAATAACTGAATTTCATCTTACTTTCTTTACGATAGACAGTTGTTATTCTTCACATGGGTGGAGGTGAGAGGCACTTACATTACTAACCTAGTAACGAGACACAATTGCTCAGAAATTCCATCCTTCTGTACTGCATGATATTTGTCAAACATGTCTCTTTTATACTAGTAGGGTGGGTGATTGTAAATGGAACTTGGAAGTGCATGCAACCACTTACTTCCACTCACTCCCACAGCCTGTCTACAGTACAACTCCTCCACTTGTGTGATCAAAACAATAGCCCATGTGTATGCTGCATAATATATACGAGCTACTCAGATCTGCATATGTTTTGAATTTGCTGTCAATCAAAGAGCAGAACCAATTGAGAAATTTTTTGCTTTCCCCAGCCAAAAATGTAGGTTGGGTGATGAGTGCCTGCCTTTAAGTATGTCAATTTAGTGCTCACACATCATCATATCAATTTCAAATCTCTATGCTTTGATGACTGATTCCTACACTTTTCTCTTTCTTGGGACATAAGGGTGAAAATCCATTTACAAAACCCGCACAATATCAGTTTTTGTGACACAATTCACTGAGACACTTCTGTGGTACTTGTACAACCTGCAATAATTTTCAACATTAGTAAAAACTTTAAATTCAAACTTGTTTAGTGTAAATACCTGTTATGTCTAGAAGTCTCAACGGCAGTCAGTGGTTTTACTCTCAAAGGATGATTTGGGTCTTTCTTGTAACTCTTTACCAAGTAAATTAGGCTTTCAGCAAGTGATGGCCTCACAGATTCAAATCTTGCCACTTTATCCATGAGAACCTATCGAGCGGTAAATGAAACAAATTTATGATGGGTTGTTGAAATATATGCATCCATATTACCTGCTCCAGTGAAACGAGGGCAAATTGTTTTAATTATTATACAGTAGCTCTGTGAACGCTAGTTTGATCCAACGACCAGTACTCTAACCTAAGATTGTGGCTTGTCAGACGGAGGATTTCCAACACTGGAAGACTTCCTTCCTCTTAAAGATTTCCCTCTCTTCATTTCCTGTCTATGATATCTCCACCTTCTGTTTTTTCTCTTTCTCTCATCATAATTTCCTTCGCCCAGTTCATTTCAACCTGGACTAATTTATGCTGAGCTGGTACATGTCTCACACTCTGGGTGAGCGCTGGTACTTTCTTTGTTTCCGAGTATACTCACCAGTCCCCTCCACACAACTGCTCAAACTTGCATACGCATGGCAAGCCTGTGAGCAATAAACATTTACCTATTTCTCAAGGAATTCTCAGTCACTACCATCAACTTACCCTTTTGCAAAGATCCCTATAAAATCATGCACTACCATTATGAATTCTCCGAGACCTTTCAGAAGCTCAATTAGGAGATCACTCAGGGCTTTTCTTCGAGCCCCTACACAGGCGATCAAATTATATACATAACTATTGTCATACGTAGTATGCCTACCAGTGTGAGGAGATGTTTGCCTAAGTTTACACATATTGAAATAAGTGTGTCCACATACAGCTTTCAGAAATTCCTGTCTCAAATCAGGGAACTGCTATAACAACTCTCTGGTCTAGTTGTTTTAACAAATAGTCACATGTATAAGCCCAGTACCTTCTCAATTTCATTTTCACTTATATCTGGGTCAAAGGTCACATTGAGTATGGCTGACAGAAGACTACCTCTTGCTTCATCGGTGAGCTCATCCTATGAGTGAAGATCACAAGAATAGAAAAAGAGGGTGTGAGAGATAGCACCTTATTTGTCACATTGCAAGTTGCCAATGAAAAATATACTAATACAATATATACAGTTAACAGTTTCCTGAGTCCTGACAGATGTCACTGAGCACACATTTACCATCAATGTAATCTAAGTGTCACGCTTAAACTCTCTCTAAGGTAAGAGACGTAAAAAGACTTACTTAAACTAAGACACAAAAATAAAAATAAGTTATTTCAAAGAGCTTTAATGGAGTAACGTTGATGCCTGCAAATGTAGGTGTTTTTTCTTTTTTTTTAAAACAGTCAATTTATTACTGAATCACGGCACAATTAATTTGATGCCATCACTGCTGCAGGAGAGCTATCCAAATGAAGCGTGATTTTAGGTTGTTTTTTTTCCAGTCTGTGTGGGGAAGCTGTCCTACAAACTGCGCTGTGTTGTGATAATTTCTCATAAATGTTCATCATTTATGGGAAACTTACTGGTAAACCCCAAATGCTGTGCAACATCAGTCCACAGGTATCACGCTTGCACTATGAGGTCGAAGCAATACTGAGAAACTAAAAGCAATCAAATCATTGCACATTGAAAGGTAAATGTGATCTAAGTCATATTCTTATGCATTCAACACATGTTTTAGTTCAAAGCAATATCAAGACCATGTCACAGCCCCCATCACATTTTGAAATGAACCCCCAATTAAGTAAAGTACCTTCATTCGATTCAAAACATCAATGGTAGTAGCAACTTCATCCAGGCTGCGATGGACTTCTGTGAAAAAACGTGACATTTTTCAAATTATGAGATTGCACTTGTTTCACATTCTTCTATGTTTTTATGTTAATTGTCTGAACACATGTTGAAACATGGGGTTTTAATTGATAGGTTGTGACATTTTCACAAGAATATTCTACCATTTGCAAGGAACTCTTGATCAGCTTACCATACAACTGAGTATTAAATACAATAAACGTGAATCATTTCACAAGTATCACATACAAATTGAAAATAAAATTTCACGTCCCAACATACACCACATGAGTTGTAACATCATTTGGTGAAAGTAAGAGATACCAGGAGATAAAAGTAAGCCCAACACAGCCAACACTTTCATTATCCTCATATGAATTCAAACATCTTACCTGGAGCTAACAGTCGGTGCATAACTTCCTGCACTCCATCTGGTAGGTGCAAGTGATCCATGACTGTGTAAAACAAGGTGTAATGTTTTTATGGTGTAGCTATGGTGGTAATTTGGTATATCTGAGTGCCAATGGCAATTGGTTTCCACTTTCCAGTGTAACTGGCAGTCAAAAATGCTTAAAGTGTAAATAATGAAATAATGGTGTATGGAAGATAGTCAAATGTAAAGTTACAAAATAAAAAGTACAAACCTACTTGAGCTGATTGAAATTTCTCCTGCAGGACTGTCTCTACGTAATACAGAAGGTAAGTAAGACCACTTTAAAGTGATTGCATGTGTAAAAACATTTACATTTCATGTCCAAGAGTTTGCTAAGCTATTTAATTCCGTCATTCAGACAATTTGGGAAAATAAATAGGTTTCAGGTGGATAGTTCTGCTATATGTTTTCAAGTTCTTTGAACATAAGGACAAAAAGTGTAAAATACGATACTGTAGTGGTTAACAGTTTTCATTCAAACTAAACATGTGCTTCCTTTAACAAGCGAATAGGAAATATACTATAGCTAGTGTTGAATATTCAGTTAGTCAAAACAACTCAGGATCACTAACGCGCACAATGATGTAACCAGTATAGGTTATTTGTATATACAGTACTTCCTTTCAGCAAGTACTACAATTCCATATACCAACCAAGAAAGACGACTTGAGTAGTTTGTTTTTGATACACCAATGAGACCTGCACTGTTGCATATTCATAGTAAGAAATGTTAATTTTGAAACATGATTTCTGTTTTTACGCCAATCTTGTGGATTTTCAAAGTAATTACTGTCATTTTCATTCAATAAAAGCCGTCCATGTACAACTTCGTGTGTGAATTTAAAAAATAATGAAAAACTTATGATTAAACATAATCTTATCTGTTTGATTTTTTTCAGTACACAAGCAATCAGTTTAAGTACAGTTCATCTGATTACTATCTAGTTCAAAGGCAGCAGGCTAAGACAATGGCTACTATTGCTAACATTTTTGGCCTTTGAATTAATTTACTTTGTACAACTTTTTGTTCATACAGTAGAGGAGTTGTTTTCTATTTTTATGGTAACTAGCCTACTACCTGTATAATGGAAAAATGCTCAAATACATTTTTAATATAATTCATTAATATATGTCTACAGTTTGTTGGGAACTAGGATACAACCATTATTAAAATTGAAGAAGTGGAACTAAAGGTACAACCAGGGCATTACATAGTATTTCTTATGCAGACAGGAAATTTTGCATAAGTAAAAACATTAATTACTCAATATAACGAATTACATGATTGTGTGATATATTTATTCAGAATCAGTTTCCCCTAAGCAACCCTAAACTGTTTCAATTTCAGTAATAATATTATAAAGGAATGGATGGGACAGAAAATGGACATGGATAGTCAAGGGTTAACATGAACAATGATGAGCAGTGTGGACCCATGGGTGTTTGGAGCCTTCACTGTAAGATAACTCAAATATGTTCAACTCCTTCCCTACCTTGTCCCTGTTGAAATCCCTAGGTCCTAGGCACTATGTACCAGTGCCACTTCTCCACAACTAATGTAAGATTAACATGACCAGGAATCAAGTTTTATGGGTTCAAACTTTCCTATCCTAAAGAGTGAGTTCAAGACAATGGACCAACCCACCTCATCCCCTCCTACATACTCTCTGCAGCTTTTTGCAACCCATGGAAGTCTTACCTAATCTGATAAGAAATATGCACAGCATGGACTGTGAGAACTACACAAAAGTCGAGTTGGTCAACCTACTGTACCAAACAGTTACTGCAAATTGGATATAGACTGGCTAGAATTTACAGTGTGGAACCCATAAAACTCAGAAAGCAGGCTAACAATTAATTTTTCCCTTTGTAAGGCAATGAGTAAATGTGAAAGGAGGAGAGAATAATGAGAAACTGTATTGCAGTTCATACGCCTATATTGTGACTTAAAAATGTCCTGTCCGCAACACTGTCATGAACAGGTCATTTTTTTAGTAATTACTGTAATTACTCAGGTGAAATGAATGCAGTGGAAAAGAGGCAGACTTATGGGGTACATATGTTGCACATTTCTGGTTCCTATTTAAAGTGGAAATTAAAAAGTTTGGCTATGAGAGTCATATTTAGTTTGAACATTTTGAACATTCAAAATGAAAGGGGGAATAATTATTTTTGTTGTTGATTGGAGATATATACATAGCAGATCCTGCTTACATTGAAATGACTGCCAGTCTACATGCTGTACTGGCATTTAGATTAGAAAGCTCTGATCAATTAACGGTACTAGTGATCAACTAATGATTACTTAGTCTACTACGTAGGATAGGCCTGACAACAGTACCAGCTAGGGTTGAAATTTATGAATATTAATTTAAAGCAATTGTTATGCATGCATCTCCTCCTCAGTATCCTTCAAAATAGATTATTAACTTAACAATCAAAGATTGATGTCATGATTAGAAAGTTTGTTGCGTGAGAGGGATTTAACCCCTGTGCAAAGATCTCAGCATTACTTGCATGCTCAGTCATGCAAAAAGGACCTAAGGTTAGGCTAGAAAACCCTCGCACATTTTGCAAGCATTTCAATCTGAATCAACACTATAGGCCTAGAAACCTTTTTCTTTGTTCTCTTTTGTATTTTTCCTTTAAGTTTGAACTTTCCCTTTCCTTCCTTTTCCTTGGCGCTAGCTGCTCACGCAATAAACATTTGGCGGCAAGGCCTAACGATAGAATAACAACACAGACAGAGTGACAGACTGTTGGCTATGGCCACAGGTGGTCCTAGCGTTAAGTATACTATACTTAACGCTAGGACCGCCTGTGGCTACGGCCATGTGTTTCGGTACGGATGAAATCAATAATGGAATAAATGAAATGGTATATTCATTCGTTCTAACAGAAATGATGTCATTAATACATTCATTAATTAATGTCATACATTATGGCCCAATAGAGATAAGTTTTTTTTTTCTCACTAATTGCTTCAGGGAGTCAGGCAGAAGCCTACCTGCATAGGCTAATTTAGCCTAACGTTAAGTCCTTTAAGTACAGTACTGTCTTTCTAACTATCCAATCAAACTGTGCATAACCCTTATAAATAACAGTAGAAGTAGCGGGCCCTACCTCTCGGTGAGTCAGTGCAGATTACAAAAAAAAAAGAAGATTTAGCTCTTCGTCATACCCACAGAAATATAATTCTGTGATCAAAACTGATCAGCCACGTACTGCATTGACCATCATAATATAATCAGTGACATTGTAGCCTTACGAGTCACTGAGAAACTTACCTAAATGTTGTTGATCACTGATTAGCCACGCCTAGCGCTAACTAACTGTATTAACCTAAAAACCAAGTTCGATCGATCACTAGCAGCACTAGTACTGCATGCACAACGTATCTCCGAGCGTTCGCCCCGCCGTGCGCATGCGGCGTATTCCGTGCCTGTTTTTCTTTCACTTGCAAGTTGTATTGCCTCTTTTTTCGTTTTCAATTGCATTGCGCATGCGTGTTTTAAGCTTTACTTCAGTTTATGTTGCCCTGAAATTTCCTTATACCTCACATTTTGAAATAAGTAGCAGTAAGGGACTGAAGTGGACCGTACTTAAGGTTCTTTCTCTATAAAGGAACCCTAAGAGGGACTGGGGATTAGGCGAAACATCTGCGCTTAGTCGGACGAAATACCTGAGGACTATTCAGTCAGGCAAAAATCTGTCTCTAGTTGGAGATAAACTCTGTACATTCATCCATAGAAAATTGGAAATGAACATTTTTTTAAATAATTTTATGCTTCATTTGTTTCATTACCTTGGCTTTAATTTGATTCATGAAAAGAAAAAAACCCTAGTCAATACTTCATTTGAGTTAACGAAGACACCGAATACCTGTATGACATAATGCAGATTGCAGTTATTTGACTGACTGTATATAGCCTACAGCTAGTGTTTATGCGAGTCGATCTTGTCCACTGATCTTATGTTGTGGCCTTGCAACCCTTCCTCCCCCACCACCCCGAACGGCATTAATCGTTGAAACTTTAAAGAGAAAATTACATAAACCTTTTGAAGTAGTCGAAGTGTAGCCTGTGTTCTGAAAAAGTAAACACTTAGCTTAAATCAAAATTCAACCATTGCCTCAACTTGCTTAGGCCTGTGACAGCAGAACGCGGTAGGGGTATTTTTAGCCCTCAATATATAAGTGCTTCAGAAGTAAATGAAAGGGGATGGATAATTCATTTGCGATTCTTGTATCATCTCAACCCATCTGATATGTCTTACTGTTTTTTTGTTTTTTTTAATATGTTGATTTTTTTTTCTCGTCATTGCGAAATTGAGGACATGGGATCACTGTTCAAAGACTGGGTACATCCAGCTTAGAAAACCCATGAAGTGCCATTTCCGGCCATATGGTTGGTTTTCAAAGCCAAGAAAAAAGATTGTTGTGCATATAAATATAAATTAACACTCTGGATTTATTGTAACAACATATTTTAATATGTAATTTTATTTGTAACTTATCAGAAACACAGTGAATGTCGTTGTTGCAGTGAGATCGTATGCAAAACCTGGACACATATTTGGAGCATGCCTGGTAAAACTGGCTCTACGCATTGAATGCGCAAGCGCGGCGTTCTTTATAGATTATAGACGGAACAATTATTCGTGACAGAGGAATATTACAGCGTGTTTATTTTACATTCACCCTAACCAATATACAAGGGATATGTATGTAGCCCAAGTATATATGCAAGCTCATTCGAAGGAATTGTGTAACTCGAATCCACATTAAACTGTATCTGATAACCAAGGCGTGAATTTAACTGTATAGGTACTGTGTATCGAAACGGCATTCTTCCATACTCCAATGGGAGTCACGTAAGTATTTAATTTTGGTTTTTTTTTTTCTTGTCTTATGACATCACGTTAATACCAAAACAAGTGCTAAGCATTGTTTTTCTATTAAGCGTTATTTCAGGCACCTACTTACGCACAGTACAGTACACCATGCACAACAACCAACGAAACTGTAAACAAAGTGTTGTGGGCCAATAAATAATACATCTGCGAAAATGTGGTGATCCAGGTAAAAATGATTAAACTCAAGTATTATTTTACCCAATGGCTGATATATATCATAAATTTAGGAACAAAAGCAGTGTTCGGAAGTGACAGACGGATGAAGATTTTGTAAAGGAGTCTCCAAAGAAGGGAAATCAGTATAAGGTAAAAATCGGTTGATGCATATTCAAAATTCGAGTTCTGATTCAAAGACAACTTTGTTAACCAAATTTACATGTATAAAACTTC
Source organism: Stichopus chloronotus (assembly GCA_021234535.1). Classification (NCBI taxonomy): domain Eukaryota; kingdom Metazoa; phylum Echinodermata; class Holothuroidea; order Aspidochirotida; family Stichopodidae; genus Stichopus; species Stichopus chloronotus. Next base: position 10,714,338 of record CM037836.1, read on the forward strand.
ACAAATCAAAATGTTTCCCATATCAAACGAAAGGGAAATTTTTTGTCCTTTTATCCTCCCTTGCGAAAGCAGGCTTTTAGTCTTTCAGTGCCTGCAAGTTGCTATCTCGCAGATGTCGGCATGACCCACGTAGACCTCACCAACTCGACAGAACTGCCATTGAAATGACGGATTTGTGTGGAAAAACAATCTTCGTCCCAAAAAGGTACGTGCAATGAACAGAATATTTCTACTTGGACACATGTATCGTAAGATCAGTCTGCAACTTCCGGTGCGAAGCTGTAACAAAATCAAAATGCATGAAATGTGTAAGGCCGGGGTACAGAACACAAGCAGAAAGGAATGAGTCAAACCTATGATTACTACGTTACACGAGTGCAGTATACTCATTTGAAATGCATGCACGGTAGTCAATGAAACAAATGTACTCGCTACATTTTAACAGGGCGCCATAACCATAGAGGGTGCGAATTAGTGAGGGCGCACTACCGTCCATCGCTGTGGATGTTCAGGGACTCTATGTATGCATGTTCGCTCTCTCTCTATATATATATGCACAAAGACTACAAAGATTTATAGACATATATCACAAAACACAAATCACTCGCATTCCTGTTTGATACTCGTCCTTTAAGTTTTACAACTCACAAAAAATACTAATTAATCTCATCTTTTTATCTTCTCATCTTTTAGCACGCATGCTAAAATCTCAAGGTTCTGTAAACAGTCTACACCTCGTATGGAAATCTCACCAAAACTCTTCCCAAAAATTATAAACAAGAAGAGTTGAAGCAACTGACTGTGACAATGCCTTACAACCTTGAAAAGTATTCCTATTAATTAAATTTACGATCCAACACAACCGTCTAGAATATTAAAATGTTTCAGATTAATGAGCGGCAATATTAGGTCTATATGTATAAGAAATTTCATCTAGATGGATGAATGTATTTGGCACACTTACCTGCTGATGCTATTCAATCAGCAATCTTGCTAGCTTTTCAGAAGCTTGATAATTTTTTTTTTTTTGTTTCTTTTTCATGAAGCGATTTTTAAAGATTTCGTCGTACTATGATTTGCAGCAAACAATTTTCTATCCATTACCTGAATTTGACCGTATATGACAAAAATCTGACTAACAACAAATAGGCACATGTCGAATAAGGGGAGCGGAAGTTAGAGAAGCGTAGTATGCATATGCATATAGTCGTTTCAATTAAAGTCAAAATAATTGAAGGCCGTACACACAGTGTCCTAGATCTAAGTTGCCGCCATACGCACTGCGCATAGATTCAACCAATAATTTGTTCTAAACTTCCGTTTTGCCGTTGCCAATTAGCGACTCCCTGATTATAGAGTATGCCATCGATCGTTGGGCCGGGAATGTTCGATTTGTCCGTCCAGTTAGTCCAGTTATGTAAAAGGGTCTACATACCTGTGGCTATTTTCGATCGATTTGGTATTCATTAAGTTTGCAATTAGCGCACGTTGTGAAACTAGCTTTTAGGTAAAAAAGCATTTTGTCCAAACAACAACATTTAATTTGGATGACGTCATGAACTTGTGTGTTCAGAAGTACTATGAAATATCAGTAATGTGGTACCAGTTTCCTTTGGTTGGCGTATACATGAAAAACCTCATTAGGTAATGCTATATCTACATATCCAAATGTGAAGTCCCTATATCGACAATGCTTTAAAAAAGTCCTTCGGTGGCACATCGAGGCAAGTTTGCGCCGTTGTGATATGAGTATGACACTCAAAAGAGGCAGTGGGTAGTGGGGGATGGGGGGGGGGGGTAATGGCCTCGACACATTACGTGTCAGTTTATTCGTTATCCGTCTGCACTGTCAGTATTATAGTGGGTTGGGCAAATGCCCAATTGGGGGACTGGAAAACGCACTTCAGTTTTGGAGATAAAAACAAAGAAAAAATGGCGATACATAATTGCCAGAAGCGCAGTCACATAATGAACACGTTGAATCCGTCATTAGCGAAAGTAACAGTGATTTTCGTGTTTAATTTCAATAAGGGGTACGCTATTTCCGTTCGGATATATTTCTAAAATGCTTTCAGGACGCAATAAAGTAACCTTTTTTCCCTCGATCAATGTCGCCGCAAGCACAGCATGCAGGCTAGCTGTTACTGAGGTGCACTCGTTAAAACATCGTAATGTTGAAGGTGGTAAAACTCAATGGAGAAATCTCATTGGAATACAGCTGTGATTTGCTGAACATTTCCATAAATTCTGAGGAGAAAAGTTTGACATTTTTTGTGAAGTTTTCGAGAGAGCACAAAATTTAAAAAAAAAAAAAGGCAGGTAAGAAAACTGAGACAACACATGATGAAAAAGGAGAACACCTGCAATTAAAACATGGCAAAAAAAGTGGTAAAGATGAGGCGGTTCTAGTTCGTCCCTCGAGCAAGGTGTCCTATCCACAATGCATTCCTTTGAAAATTGTTTCAAATTGTTATATTATAGCTTTGAATTGCCTACCTGTATACTGAGTTTCACTAGCAATTGTACCTCTCCTTCACACTCCACTCCGGTAGTCCTCCGTTCGTGCGAAGTTTCGATAGAATCCCAATCAAACTTTAACTTAGGTTTCGTTTAATTTTAGGATTAATGTACTGCAGTCCTGTTTTGCACTCAATGTAGAGCCGTAAAACTACAGTTCAAAGGTAGTAAATTATATGGAAACATGTAGCAGAATTACTTGATGTCGAAAATTCCCAAATAATACATGTGTCTATATCGAAATTGGTATTCACTATTTTTGCATGCTAAATGTGCCGTCTGCAAGTTTTCACCACTGTCTGACACATTTTTTTTCGTGTTATGCCTGTAGGGAAATAATATGAATTATGCATATTATGGGGAAGACTGGGGTGTGCGTGGATTTAATCTAGCACCGGCCTCCGACCAGGGAGTTGTTTAACAATTAACTCCCTGCTCCGACTCAGCTCTGTGCAGGACAAATACAGCTGCTATTGATATGCTGGTTGTATACATTGTGTAGGAGATAAACAACTATGGTCGGATGACGTATACGATGTCCTTATGTCATGGATCTATAATACATTAGCCCCATGCCACTGCCAGATAACGCTATCCGATTCGGGGAAATCCCCACGTGCGACTCACGAGAACAGACGGCTAAGCAGAAACTTTTTGGCACTTTTGTCACATTTGTATATATTCCTGCAAAAAGTGCAGGAATGATGGCTGATCAGTTTACGAGGACAACGAGGTCCCCTCGCATGCTTAATTAAGCGCTATGAGAAGAAAAAAAAAACTAATCTGATTTTTTAAAATTTTCTTGGATACTTTTCAAGGAAACGAACGCAAAAGACTTGTAAGGTGCATTTACAAGGTTACATAGAATAATATACATCCGTAGATCAACTAGTGATTTCGGCGTCGAAGTGAAGGAGATGAGGGGGTGGAAGTTGAAAACCGATGTACCTTGTAATGGAGGAGTGCCAGTGCCGGCCAGAGCGAGTGGGTGGATCTTTCCGGGTTAGGGAGGGGGTGAGTATAGTTGGGTTGGTCGGTGGGTGGGTAACGCGGTTCAAATCACGCCAGTCCTTTATTACATGCATAGCTTATTTAGCTGAGGGATAGGGGTGGGGAAATGGTGTGTTCCAGCCACGCCGACACCTGAAGAGGATAGCGCAATCAATTTTTCCACACGAAGAACTTTTCCATTTCGAAGACCGTGTACGTTTATTTCAATTATCGAAGTTGTAAAAGGCGAAAGTGTTGTTTAGAATAAATTTTGTGAGGTTGCAACTTAAACTGCTGTCAGATATTGTCTCCGTATTTAGGCGGTGTTTCTCGGGGAATGTAGGCAAGCCTATTAGTGCCATGCAAGTATTTGCTATTAAGTATGAATTTGCAATTACCAATTGTTAATTTATTATTTGTAATTACAAACTATTAACTATTTCTTATCTCAAATTATTATTTCAAATTACTAATTTACCATCACAAAGTATTAATTTGTCACTACACGGTCGACACCTACTTTTCATCAACCAGAATTATACGAATCCAACTTCTAAGTGTTTTGATTTATTTCTGCTAAAGCCTATCCTTGAGTTTCGGTTCCATTGATAACACAGAACTCTACCTGCAGACTCCCCTTCTCAATGATAAGCAAAACAGTGAATGCATGCCATGAAAATAGGAAAGATATAAGCGGAGAGTACCAACCAGTTTTTCCCAAGATTCTTGGTTACCTTTGGGAGTGAATACGTACGGCGAAGCACCGTGCAACTCAAATTATTAGTTTATAATAATAAACTATTTGTATAAAATGTTAAAAATTTTATGGCAAATTTGTAATGACAAACTTTGTACTAAAATGAAACAATTAATACAAAGTTCATGATGTAATAACAATTAAGATAGTAATGTCACAACAAGTTAATAATGTATTGGCAAGTTAATTAATAACAAATTATGTTAATTTGTAATAAGAAATTAGTAATTTTCCCTCGCATTGTACCACAGTAAGCATTCCGATATTATTGATTTAATATTTTAATTGGCGTGGTGCGTCCTATAGATTCAATATTTATTGAGATAAAGTAGAAATGAAAAGGATGATATGGTACCTTATTTTTTGAATCATACATAGGCCTATGGCACTGTAAAAGAACTTACCCACATTCAGTAAACAGTTTAAGGGAAATGTTGTGTTTGTTTAACACTGAAACACAATGTTTATCCAACCAGAATGACATATTATTCAAAATAAGGTAGTACGGTATTTTGAAATGTCTCAAAGACAGAAATTCAGTTCACAGTATAATTGAATAATTTTGTGCACCTAAACTTTCAAAAGTTTAACGACACTTTTCTGTCACCGCTGTCGATCTTATGCGTATTGTTTGAGCTGATGGAGGTATGTCTGACGTGTTTATTGTCGAGTGTCGACAAGTACTGCGTGGAACAGATTAACAATTCATTTTCTTTGTATGTCATGTTGGTGGATTTTAAGAAACGAAGTGCAAAAAAATGCCTTTATTGGGAGAATAAACCATTTATGACTAAGTCAGATTTTGTAAAATTTATGGCCGACGATAAGATCAAATGACATCGTTTATATGTATTGGCTGTGTATTGTCTTGATTGACCATGTACGATAAGTAAAATTCACTCATTCGATCCCTTCAATTAAAAAAAGTTATAAAGAATAACTAACCAATCCACGGAGCGTGAATGCGTAATATAAAAACTTACATATATGAATATTCATGTCACGAAAATGCCCGGGGTAGCTGAACTTGAAAATAAACACAGCATGTGGTACCACTTGCACTCTACAATAACGCAAACGACAACTTCATATCTGAAGGTATGCAGCTCAGCACTGTGAGGTCAAGACACTGCAGGATTCGGAATATTAGTACATTCTTGTTCTCATTCTCGTGTGCAGTTTTCCAAGTCCAGGATCGGAGCAAACCTGTGTTGTGTTTGGAGAGTAGGAATTTCTAAGCATTGCCCTTTTGAATCGTCCGCAGTGGATATTTGTGTGGGGCACGTTTTAAGATTGGTGCTATTATTACTCTTCATTCATTTGATCACCTAACTTAGTTCAAACAATCTTCATAAGCCGCCGATTGCGTGAGCCAACATGCGGTTTCCGGTAAGTTTGCCCATCTTGGAAGTTGGAAGTAAATCCTGCGTATTAATGAATGGGTATTGTTCGTGAATGTAGGATTGACTGCATTACCTCCTTACACTGTTCCATTCGACAAGCCTGTTTAGTTCCAGTGCTAGTGCTACAGCTGAGCTATTTACTTTAACTCAGTCTGAGTTAGGCCCAGCATAGTTTGATCACCCAGATTTTCGTATCAGCGTTTTGGCACCATAGGCTTTCTGACCTACTCCAAAAGCTTCCCGACTCACTGAAAATTATCTTAGTTTTTACAGCATTTATGATACCCTTGACTTACCGTACAGTACTATAGCCAGGTCTAATTTAACGTTAGCTCTTGTCCATCCAGTACTGGCAGTGGCAGCAGTAAAGTAGGTAGTATGGCTAAATGGGTGACTATTGCGACAGGAATTGTCACCTGTTTCATTGTCATGTTCACACACTGACGAAGGCACAGTAAGTTAGGTCTTGTGCAATATGCAGCCACTTTGAAAATTCAGGGGATTCAAATTTGGCTTGTTCAGTGGTGTGACTGAGGGGTTTACGCCTGTTTAGGTTCCTGTTGTCTGATGTAAATTCTCGTCCTCTTCAGGTTGCTCAGTACAGCTAATGGGCTGCTCGAGTTGCGCCAGTTCTCCACCCCTGTCAGCCTTTGGGAAAGTGGCTGAAGACTGGGGTGATGTACTCTCGTCCATCGGAGAGGGTGTATGGCGGTCCTGGGAGCAGGTTTGGGTTTGCATTGGTTTGCACTGGCAATTGTCTGGTCTTACCCCTGCTTTGTTATCTAGTTCAGGACTCAAAAAAAGTAGGCCTATCCGAATTTTGCAGTACCAGCTAGTACACCAAAGTGCATTCCATGTGAGGCCCACGCGGAAGTTTTTTCCCAAAATGCAATAGAAAACATGAGGAAAATGCCAGCTCCATGCCGAAGATCTTCAGCTTTCTGAGTGCACGAAATGCAGACTGGCCGGTACATGTTCATGCATTGGCAATCCAACATGATAGTTGGTACAAGTCATTGATGAGCTCATATGGAGTACTCCTCCCACTTTCAAAGTATCCCTTATATCTTTCTCATGTTAGTTGATTTTTTCAGAACAATAGACCCCTTACATGTGATGTACGTCACAGCTACATGAAGCGCCCTCCTGATAGTTGGGACGTACTACTAAATTTAACACATGCATGGATGCAGCTGTTTCTGTCACGGATATGCACCTATATGCACTATTCATTTTTTTTTTTGCCTTATGGAGTGGGGCCCTTTTTTGTTGATGTGTGTCGATCAGTACAATGAAAGGGGGTGTATGGTGCTGTACGTGTTAACTGCATGTGTCAATGCTGTATACATTGTGATGCAAGTATCGTAAGATGTTATAGCCTATAAAGTCAGGATTATACTTGCATGGGCATGCATGTGATACAGTTCATTCATACTAAAACGTCAACTCCTATTGGCACATACATGGAGACCATGCATGCAATATTATCCATGATGGATATAACACTATCACACAGCGGTACAGGTAATTTGAGAGTAAAATCACCAGTGGAAGAATAGGTCTGCCTACAATAAAACTGCAGATCTACACTATTTTGTTGTCAGCTATATCAGCAGATATATGTTATGATAACAAAACAATGGTGGTACTGGTACTGTACTTTGTCAATCATGCACACCACATGAACATTGGTTCCATGTTGTTAATTATGGAATTTACAAACCCAATTTTTCTTTTCGTTTTGTCTTTAATTATCATCAATTATCATCTTGCTGTCTTTTCAAGAATGAACAATAATCAACACTGGAGTTTTGCATTCAGTAGAGGACAACATTGCACAATCAGGATGGGGGGAGTGGGACTCGTTAAGCTGCAAGCGATGCCTTATCAGATGCAGCTGGAATAGACAAGTGTAATTCTTCCATCCAAAAATTAAGATTTCACATTTTGCATATTGTTTTCTGAAGTAAATTTTCGTTTTATGTCCGTCATATCAAACTGAATTAGTACAAATGCAAATTATACCTTAATATATTCTGTGATTTGGATGAAATGGAAAGATATCGTAAGCCTGCACATGCAATGTACTGACGAGGATCGTCATTTGGATATGGTATGTTGTGCCTATTTAAGGAGATACTTTTTAGATAAACATGGCCATCCTCCATCATTCCATGCAGTGTACATACCCAGTCAGTGTTGAAATATTTACAGCTTCTTCTAGCTGGTAGTCCAGAAGACCACTAATCCAAGGGGCAACGGACATAACATGTAAAATGTGGTTGTCCTCGTCAAATTTTAGGGTACTTTCAAAAAATATGTTATGTCTTGTTTCTAGGATTCACTGTGTCATGAATACCAAGCTTGCATTGCATTTGTGAAGCTGTTAATGGCAGACTCATCTCCACATTACATAACGTATGTGTCGCAAATTTTGTAAGTAACGTACTTTGATTCAAACACTTAGTTCTTGTTGATGTCGCTGGAAAGTTGTCCTTCAGACAACCTTCCAGCAACATTTGGCACATGCGCTACTGTACATAGGAAATTTGGGGATCTTGGGAACCAGGAGCTACTACTTCATCACTTCAGGACTGGATATTACTTGCCACTGTCACTTGATCGTGACGTTAATTATGTGACTGATTATAGTGTTAACCCCGCAGTGCAGTACATCAGAAAACAATAACGGTAGGTGGTGTTAAGTTTGGAAGCTCTTTCTCAAACCCTGGTTGTATAATCTTACTGTAGGTCATGTATTTGTCAAGGAAAATTTGATGCCAGAAATGTCTCAGAAAATGTTTTGTCGATGATGTACCGAAATGTTCAAGAATACTGTACTGAATGCTTTCTGTTTCAAGATTAATTATGCTAGTGTATAGGCACCTAGGCTTAGTAATGTAATGACTAATGACGATTTTTTAGGATTCACAAAATGTTAACAATGGGAACATTATTTCTTGAAGTACCCCCTCACTACTTTTGGATCTTTTCCTTCCACATTTTCGGATAATGGGACTGGAAAATCGATGGTACAGTACACAAGAATGTCGATTACTCCATTTCGCTGCACCTCTCCGTTACTGTAGGTGGAAGTGTGGAAGCCTCATCAATTTTCTGTCACCTGATAAACATCTGAAATATTGACGTATTGTATAACCTTCATCGATAGAAGCCTGGTCACCCAAGGTGTTCAAAACCAAGTTTTGCAAAAATATGTGAAAATTTTCATTTCATTTATTTATGAGCATTAAGTACTTTCATCAGTCAGTATAAGGCTGAAGATGTGGTCCCAATCCCATAGACTAGCCCATCAATATATAAGCCTTCATTCTCAATTTATAAGCACTGGTCTGCTAAAATATGAATATCCAGTACTGAATGCTAATCTTGTGCAAATTACACAATTATGCATAGCTCAGTATTTTAGCTATAGCGAGAGAGAGATCGAGGTGGAGAGGGAGCAGCTCTGTGGTTTCCCAACTACATGTATTGCATGTATATGGAGAGACATACTGTGTGGTTTAAGAGTGCTAGATACTGTAAATGTAATACTCCTTTCTGATGCATATAACTCCTGCCCTCTTCTAGCAGTGCACACTTAAATGTTGTGTGCAGTCCATTCTGACTGTATAGTTACAGTATGGGAAATAAAAACTATGAGTTTTGACTCTGAAAAGATTTAGTGGAAGCCTTGTAAATATCAATAAATGTACGACACAGTATGTATACAGGATATCGTTTTTAAGGTATTGTACCATTCTTGTATACATATTGATGGAAACTGGGCTGTGCTGAGACCCATGCATGTTGGTGTTTGTGCCGGCCAGCTAGGCCGTAAATTGTGAGGCGTGTGAGTGTGATGGCACACCATCGCTCGCCTCAAATCACTGTGAGAAGTGTGATGTTTCAATGCACATGCACTTAGAAGAAAGATGATAACACGGGCAATCTATGAAAGCTTTATACACACCTACCACACTCCTCAATTTCCTGAGAAGTGTGATTTGTAGCATACTTGGAAAATCTAAAACTCGAGGCCTTTTGTATAAAACAAGGACAATTTTTTCTTCTTACGCTTGCAACTTTGCTGAGCAAGGTCTTTATTAAAGAAAGTAAACTGATCAACGTCAATATTCATTTTCAGAGACAGAATTAACCTCTTATTTATATGATGTACCAGGGTGCCGTCACAGTGTAGTACACTGGTGTTGGAAGCGTACTTCTACAAACACCTACAGTATGATAAAGAACAGAACACAGATTTTTCGAAACAGGTACAGTAGACGACCAAGCAACGACACCACATTATTGAGGCGCCCATTACAGCTCAGCAGTGTTCATGCTAAGGTGCGGGGTTTGCATGAATATTGAATTAAGCTGTAGAGACAGAGAGCAGTTCTGTGCTTTAGAGTATGTATGCTTACCAACTGGATGTATATGGACAGATGGACATACCGTGTGGTTTAACCATTGCAAGGAAAGAATACTTGTAAGACTCCTTTCTGATGCTCATTCCTCCTGCAGTCTTCCAGCACTGTAAGTACACTAACCATTGTGCGCGGTTCATTTTGAATGAAATCAGCACAGTTGACACCAGCTGTGGAATACATTTTTCAAATGATTCTGCCACAGTACTTTTGTGTAGGACTGCAGGTGCATTGTACTTTAATTTACATACATGCTCACAAAAAATTAGAGCGCTTAGCCTATCAAGCTTTCAACAAGACTGAAAGTGTTTACCACTTACTGTACACTGGTTACTGTCATTGTCACATGAAGAAGGACAAAATTTTTGCTCAAAATGACTGGCCAATTAATATGTCCTGCAGAACACATTGTTACTGCAGAATGGCTTCATTTTTGAAAAAAAAAAATTAAATTACACTCCTAAGTTACACTGCCAGTCACAGTTTACATTCATATTAGCAATTACTGTGCAGCTCTGAATACATAGACAAATTTGAAAATTAAATTACTTGCAAAATGGGCTGCAAATCTAAGTGTGCTGTAATTTTGGAAGCATTTCTGGTCAAAGGCTGAGGACAAAAAAAATACTAGTCAAAGTTCTGAATAGTATGCATATATAGTACAAATTCAAATGTTTGTCTCAAGATTGCAAGGGCATGATAGTGTAGAACAGTTTTCAATGTAAGAAACACCTACTATTTCTGTGATCTGTGCAGACTGTGTGCAGTACTGTAGGGTCATGTAAAGATTTGAAAATTTTGTAGTTGTTGTCTGGTTGATATTTTAGGTCACTCGATCCCTCATACCTGTACGTCTCATCAGACCGTCTGTTGTTCACCATGACTGCGGTGCTGATGAGTGAGTGCCTCGTATGTAAACCATGACCATGTACACTTTCCAGTGCATTTCTACCTCTAAATGAGTGTGTCATGAATAATCACCATAGTTACACAAATATTACAAGTAGTTAAACAGGGAAAGTTGTTGCAAATATTTCTAGTTTGACTGATTACACGATTTCACTTCAATTTCTTTTAAACTGTCCAACAGTCTTGGCTTGATAAAAATGTTCATTTGAAGAAAATCAACAGGGTTGCTGTCAGCAAAAGGAATTGGTCAAGTGAGTTGAATTTTGGTCAAATGTTCAGCTGTTGAGTTAAGTGATGCTCAGAAGGGTCGCATCAGAATTCGTGATTTAATTTCAGAGGAAGACTCCACAGAAAGTTCCGATGAAAAAGCCTCTCTCACATCAGCAAGGAAAAAAAAAATTTTTGTGCAGTATGCTTCCACACCAATTATGAAGTGACAGAAGGGCAAATGTGCCTAGTGAACAAAATTTAATTATCTTCAAATACTGCTGCATGCTGTTCCAAGCTGCTGTTTTCAATTTACCAAGTATGATCAGTTTTGATCACAGCCTTAGAAATGGTTAATCTTGAAATGACAATGGCTTCTACTTCACATAAACCTTGATTTTGAAAATCCCTCCCAAAATTTTATTCAGAGAGGGATTTCCCTCCTAGGTTCAATTCCTCAGTGCAAAGTGCAAACGCATCTGCTCGATATTTTGCAAACAGACACATCAAGGAGAACTTGATGACAAGCTCGTCATCAGATTAAGAGCGCGTCATCCCCTGGGACTGTTGATCACTGTATGTGAACACAGGGACAGTGAAGTTTGTTTTTTTTTTGTGGGGATTGAGGGTCAATTTGTGTCAAAAGGGGTCAAGTTGTGAGAAATGAAGGTATATTAATGAAAAAGGTTTGGAATGATCTCAGTTAAGTAGGTGTATGATCTTGAATCTAAGAGGTCTTCAGTTTTTGCTGGTGGTCAGTGTCTTGAAGGGAGTTCATCATGTGATCATACTTTCAAGACTCAAATCAATTGCTCTCGATAAAGTTCAAAGTCAAGGTTGGACAAAATTTTTCAAATTGTGGATTGTAAATTTGTATCGCTGGGACCGATCTCTTTCAAGTGTGTAGATTTTCCACAGTGAGTATTCATATCCCTGTCACAGCTACATGTATGCTCTGTATCTGTGTCACTCTGGGGTTGACAGACTGTGCCGCATTTTACAGTATTACTCGTAATGTATCATACATACAGTGGATTTACAAGGCAAGAGGGCTGGCAGATCAATGGTGACAATTCGCCAACAGCTTTCACCATGGATATATTTTAGGCCATTCGTTGATGCTTTTCACTGTCCTTCTCTGTTACAATCCACCCAGATTCTTTACAATATTAGCCACAGCTGCATAGTCAATGCACCACTAAAGCCAACATATTTTGGTTTTGTAACAAAATCGTTTGATGAACTAGACTTCTTTTCCCTCCTATCTTAAATCCTCGATATTTTGCAACAAACGTACTCGATTTCAATTTTTTGTTCTTCTTCTTCCATACGTACGATGCAGTCACATTGCATTAACACAAACTGTCAGTAACTATTCCGGTGGCTTCAGCTTCAGTGCCGAAACACCTACAGGATTCCTGAACTTTTCTTCGAGCTATTCCCCTCCTTTGGTCAGAAATGCTTGCTCCTTCATTGTATGTGTGATCATCTGAGTTTTATATGACACAGTTATCTATCCTGTTTGTTTGTAAGATACTTTATTGTTGTAAAAGTAATTCATTAATAATGTTGAGCTTCAGTAGAGCACTTCATTAACAGATTCATCAGGATTTTTAAATTTGTGTATTCCTCAAAAGCAGGCTCAGCAGGAGAGCCATAGTCAACTGTAACAGTTGAACTTCTTGCCCTCGTTGCCAAGGCTCTTAATTACTTACATCATACGCTATCAGATATGGCAGATGTTTGTGAGCCTCCCTCTGATTGGTTAATCGGGGAATCTCTGCAAAAATGACAGGATGGTTAGCATTTGATCTGCATAGAAAGGAACCAAAACAGCTGTCATAGCTGCAAAAAACACGACTAATTGGTACAACTTGTTTGTCTGAAACACTTGGTAATTGTATAGCAAACATTGTCGTAAAGATAGCTTGCGGGGTGTCAGTGATCAGAGATTTTCCTCGGTTGTCTGCGTCGTGGTCACTTTCAAGTGAATGGTGAGTGTTTTTTACATATATTTATGGTATGTTTGTAGGTATGGATGTTCACAGAAGTATCGGCTACTTTTGAGATTTTCTTTTTTCATTTTTTTGTGTATGTAGATTATTGTCAACTGCATCATGTGGGTAGATTTAAAGGATATATGTTGCCTCTCGCTGAAGGCAGCTGAGCGGGAGCACTACTGTATCCATGGGATGGCGATAGCATGACGTGTGTCTTTAAATGCTCATTAGTCTTCAGTGTGTGTGTGTAGGTGGATATGTGTGACACCTTGATGTATGTTTAAGATGTACTCATTCCTAAATTGTCTGGGCTTAACATACTGTACATGTAGATCTGTGTCTTGCTGCAGTGAGAGAGATGAGCCATTGCGTTTGTTATGAAGGGCAAAGATAATTGGAAGTCAGCAGAAATAGAAGTCTTAGTACTCTTCCTTCCCTGACAAAACGAAAGTTATCTTAACGAAGTAATGGACACATATGTATCCGTAATGTCCCAAAAATTTCACACTGCTGCATGTGACGGATATATGGGTCATGTGACGGATATATCTGTCATGTCATATAGGCAGCAGTGTAGGTATGCCGTCACCTTAGCGCCCCGCTGATTAGCTGTGTACAGCTCCAATTTTCATTTGCTGTGTCCTCTGTGCAGCGATGAAGTACTTGGAACCCGGGGAGTGGTCATGGGTGTGCTGAGCTGTTTATCTCACACAAACTACCACCACAGCCTGCATGTGAAAGGACTGCATGGGGGTGTGTTTTCTTTCTGCTTTCACTACATGACAATGGCTCCCCCATACCAAAAAAGAAGCGATTGTCAACCAAAGAAGCTTGCAGTGTTTAGTTGATTTGAATTTTGAGTCAGATCGTGATTCAAAAAGAACTAAAAAAGGGTGACACATTTGTGTGCTAAATATACTCAAAAGAGAATTATTTTGATAGAGTTAACTTGAAGTTATTGAAGAAGAGCATTTTTGCAAAAATTACCCACACAATGGGGATGAAAGTTTGGATATTTTTATTCCACATTTAACTGGTTAAACTCAAACTAGATTTAATTAAGCTTTGTAGAGGTCTTTAGTATTCTTGTTGAATTTTCAGTCAGTTCAAAGGTCAGGTTGTACCAGCAGAGGGTATACTATAGAGAAATAAACTTTGTTGTCATATATCTCAAGTCTAACTGAAAACTTCAGTTTTAGTGGGTAGCCTCATTGGGTTCATAATTCATATTGTCTTTTGTAGAGATCAAAGGACTTTGACGGTTGAGAGAATTCAAAGTCCAAAATTCTTATCCTTAATCCAAAATCATTAAGTAAAAAGAAATGCTGAAATTGTGCTTACCTGTGTTGTGTACAAGTAGCCTTGTACGTGAATTGGTGATTCTTTTTTAAGTGGCGATCAAAGTCTCAGGAGCTTCCTGCAGATTTTTCAGAATCAAGCTAGACAGCATATGCACCTGCATGATAACTCAGGTTTTATCAAACTTCACTCTCACTGAATGTATGCAGTTGCAATTCTGTCTTTGGTGAGCAGATTTTACTATTTCCCAAATTTATTTCTTTATGTACGTCTATGTATAACAGACTGAAAATGTGTTATGATGGGAGATGAAAAAGTTTTGTCCACCCTGCTGTATAAAAAGGCAGTGATTAAATTTTAAGGAATTTTATTTGGTTGTTCAAAGCACAACAAACATGCAAAGACTGTTCTGCCCCATATTATGTCTTCAATAGTCAATACAATCCATGAATGTCCATGGGCATCACATTTTTATTGTGCTGCTTGCAAATTCATTGATAAACTTCATTCTATCATTTCAGATATTCTAAACAAAGTCTGCGGTTCGTTTTGATTAAAGGGAAATAAGGCGTTTGTTTCACAGGAAACAATCATATTTTTAAAGCCAATGTTTGTGGACACAGAAGGATAGATTTTTCAAAGTAAGGATGGACAGTAGCCTTCTTTTCAAAATATAAGTTCCACTCAGATGGAAATTCAGTTATTTGTTGCTCAACAATAATCTGTTCACCCAAACTTTTCAAAATTCAAATGATGCATTTTCCATTATTCATTGCATGCATAGTGTTTTGGAGAGATGATGCTTTTGCAGATGTTTATTGATGCGACTGAATGGTGTATAAAGCCATTTTCTTTGTGTGCTATGTTGGTATATTCTAAATGCCCTATTTCCCTTTTTAAGCACTAATTTATTTGGTTGTCTGAAGGACAACGTCATAACAAAATTTGGCTGTCCTGTATACTTTTAGTCTTCTTGGATACCAGGATTACCACTAAACTTCATCTCTGAAAGGCTTGCACATTGTAATTAACACTTGATAACTAAATTGATGGTGTTAATGTACACAGTGATCCTTTCCAAGTGAATTTACAAAGCAAAGTAGTCCCGGTGTCAGAGATGCCTAAAATTTCATAAGTACTTGTAACTAAATTTTGGCTACAATCATGATTGTTCTTTACAAAGTCAGTTTATGCTTCAGTAGTGAAACAATCAAAATGAAGATACCAAAGACTAAGTTTGGTAGTTTGACTCAAACAGTTTACTGTAGGTCTCAAAAGTAAGAAACCTATCATTGTTATTGGTGTTTCAACAATGCCTTAGTGTGGAGTAGGTTTGCAATAATGTGATGACATGAGAACTTCCATTTTTGTTCACATCTAACCTGATACAAATTAAGCTACTGTACTTCACAGTTTCATTAAAGTAACATTTAATTAAGTTGCATAAAAATTCATTAGATATATGACAGATAACATCTGAATTCTGATATTAACCTGTAGAAGTGTTGTTAGTTACTTAGTGAGGGAACCGGGTAGCAATTTTGGAACCAGGTAGTACTGTAAATGTTGTGTAGGGACCTGGGTTACTGGTGGAAACACTAGAATCTGCAGTCACATCATGCGTACATATGAAGTTGTCTTTAGGGACTGTAACCATCTGAAGTCATCTTAATTTCACCAAATTTTCTTTCCGTTCAGCAATGTGGAATACATTCTTAGATAATTGTGTGTTAGCAGTAACTTTTCATGTTAACATGGAATCTAAAGACCTTCCGCTTCTCTGGGTTATAAATGTGCATATGTATGCTAAAATGTGACCAGAAAATTAAAAGCAACTATATGGCCATGGCAAGCAACATGTCCTTTGAAGTATGCACTTATTTGACATACATGTGCATGACATGGACAGACCTGCAGCAACAGGGCTGAAATTCAATGGTTGTGCAATAGTCCAAGGTTAGTAAAAATCCTGTCGAACAACCAAATACACTCTTTCTGTGTCTCTGAAAGACAAGGAACTTTCTGAAGCGAAGTTCACCCTGTAAAAGTGGTAAAACAAAGTGTCTTGGTATTTTCCTTGATTTACATTAACAATAGAAGAATTATGTGTATGATAGTATGTGCCATAAAAAGGGCTATTTAGTACAGAATGAAAGACTGCCAGTTTGAATAACATGGTGGAGGAGCCCATTAAACATTTGGGTATTTAATAATTAATTATTAATACAATTACAGCCAAACTTTTGTCAGTCTCATGTTTTTGGCATGTGTTTTTGTTTTCTGTTTAAGAACAACCAAAATATATTTTGGTAAACCAAATATGGAGAGTGGATTGTCTGAGGGACAACTTAGAACTTTTGATAAAAATCAGCAGGCCTGTTTCAACTGGCAATGATACTTTGGGATTTGTACAGGTGTCACATGACATATGTAAAGTTGTAGTCCTTTCTTTTTTTTGTGATAAGTAAAGAACATTGAATGCAAAAATAGTCCATTAATTTTTAGCAAATTCGAAGAAATAAAAGATTATTTGAATTAAGCATAGATTGCTAACTATCATACAGCCTAAACATATATCAGATTGCACCTTTTGTTTCTCTCTGTGTTCCAGTCTTTACTGTGGGCCCTTTTCTAAGCCGGAATGGTAATTGGCAGGCCATGGGCTGTGCGCCGAGCATTACTGTTTCCCAAAGTGGAGTCGTTTATTGTCGCAATTCAGATGAAACCAATTCACCAAGACATTCCTCATTCAGGTAAGACTCGCATAATTTTGACCAGTTCGTTTTATCACCGTTCCGTCACTAGTCAGGATGGTGTACTTCGTGTGTAGAAATCTAGCGGTCATCTGGTCGTCTGAGACCGCCAGGACAACCGTCCGTCAGCCGAAGACTGTCAAAGCGTGCGTATCTGGTAGCCAGGTGGAATTCACCAGAATTTTTTAAAATAATCACATTGAACAAGATGCTTGATACAGACAATCAAGTGTGGGATGTTCGTCAAAGCATAAAATAAACGTGTCATAGCAAGAAAATCTTTGCTTTTTGTCATCTGTATGCACTCTTCTGCTTCAGGGCAACCAAAATGTCAGTAGGACAACCAATCTTTTCCACATATGAGTCCTGTCTTTATAATAATCCAGATCAACTGCATAATTTCATTAGTCATCCAGATACATTTTATAAGACTAAGAGCTTTCATCTAGTCAGATCTGTATCAATTTGAAATTCAAGCTCGAAGGTACTGATTTTCAATTGCTTGGATTTTTGACATTTTCCATGCATGCTGAGAATATCAGTACATATTGCAAGTCAGATTGTGTCTCAACTTTCCTTGATTCAGTAGTAGTATGTTTCATAAAGTGGTGGATATACTGTCTTCACTAAAGATAAATGAAACCATGCATGTGTCCCTTTATGTTGTGATCATGATTTTAAAGCAATTGTTGCTCAGCTGGTGAGCTTGATTGCCATGTAACACAAGTGGGTTGTATAAGTGATTTTGAGTGCATCACAGGCCAATTAAGTAACGAACAGAGATCACATGACTGTTACAGGCTGCTTTAGTGAAGTCCATGAGTACTTTTAAATGACAACAATTAGTAAAAACACAATCTTTTGTTTGGTCTCAGTGCATTTATGGTTTAACTTTTGCTCTATCTCTCTGAAAGGACCAGATTGCCTCCACTTTCAAGGGAGATTCTGCAAAGCATATCCAAGTAGTCTGGGTTGCACTTTTAAGTGGTATATTCACCCAAGTACTTTTCTAGCTGATTACTCAAATATTTTTTTTAAGTCTCCTTTCAATGGAATTTCCCTGGTAATCATTTGCAACATTCCCTGTGTGATGGGAACTTACTGCAAACAACTTCGACTGCCAGTACCACGAAAACGGTCAGCAAACCGTTTACTTCCATAGATCAGTTGTCTCACAGACCCATGTGCATGCAGGTGATGGCATTACCAGTCTGTTTCTCAATGTGTCAACTGAAGTTCAAGGTCAATTTACACTAGCGTTCTTGATCAGCCAAAGTTCACTTCAAAATCAGCTGTGAGCTTTGATCTATGATGATTAGAAGGTAGAGATTCAGTTTAAGTTGTGAAGAACTGGAGCTGTTAACGGTATAAAGTTACCCCTTCCATATATATTACACAAGTTTAAGGAGGCTCATTGATTTGTTTCATGAAACTCAGTCAATTTTCCTAAACCTGCCACCTTTCCTTCAAATACTGAGGACAAATTGTCAAACTAAGAGAATCTCTATATGTCACTTACAATGGAAGATTAAAGAGTGAGTTATCAGCAATTCATTTTCGAAAATTTGTGACCAGACACTTTTCATGATGAGTGTTCAATTCATAATTACACAGTAAGGTGAAAAATTTGAAAATTTTGACTGTTTTTCATACTTATTGGATGTGAAACTTGACTATAAATACGCTAATAAGCGGCGTCATGACTCTGCCCCCTTTGAAAACCTCACAAACTTAATTAATATTAACACAATGAGACCCTTCAAGGTACAGTACAAAGAAGCCATCTTGCTGTATGTTTATTTCTCATACAGTGTACTTTTAAGTTGGTACCAGTGATAATACCAGTTCCAAGATAATTAAGGTTCTCAACCTTACAAGAAAGTGACAAGAAAATTAAGCATGTACTTTTATACACACAATGAAAATAAATTGACTCTAATTACAGCCAACTATACTGCTGGCAGACATACTGTAAGTGTCAGCATTGTGCAGGATTTATTGTAGTTGGACAAAGTGCTCTTGCAACTCTTAAAGTGATTGTGTGTGTACTGAAAAACCAAAAAGATAAGATTATGTTTGATCTTTACTTTTTCTTTATTTTTAAATGTACACGCAAGGTTGTTCATGAACGGACTATGTCTTTCAATGAAGGAAAATGACAGTAAATACTTCGAAAAGCAATGGGATTGGCATAAAAACAGAAAAGAACAGAAATTATATATGAAAATTAACGGTTCTTACTATAACCGCCTATATAATGAATATGCAACAGTACAGGTCTCAGTAGTGTATCAAAAACATAATACTCAAGTCGTTGCTTCTTGGTAGGTATCGGGAATTGTAGCATTTGGTGAAAGGAAACACTGTATTTACAAATAACCTACGAAAAGAACACAACCTTGCCCGCGGCGTCAGTGATCCTGAGTTGTAAACTGTTTTTCAATACTAGTATACTTCCCATTGGCTCGCTCAAAGAAGCACACCGTTGATTTGAATGAAAACTGTCAACCACTCTAGATTATCGTATTCTACACTTTTTGTTGTTATGTTAGAAGAATTTGAAATCATATGGCAAAATTAACCAACTGAAACCTATTTATTTTCCCAGATTGTCTGAATGGTGAAATTAAAAGCCTTACCAAACTTTTGGAGATGAAATTTCAATGTTTTTACATTTTGCCTATGCACGCAATCACTTTGAGCCTGGCAAACAGGCAGCTATTAATTAATATTGTTAAATCATTTCATACAAACTTTGGGAAATCCAGGTAGGCATTGTCTTCTTAGAAAGTTGTTTTAAGTCATGCAGTTGTGTGACATTTCACAAGTGTGTATCATGTGAGTTCTAGATAGTTTTGTGAATTGAAAGTATGCAAGTTTCAAAGATTTGCTTGTATTTAACATAATTTGTGCAAATTGTTTGTAGAAATGTCCTTGACATTTGACAATTGGGTTCATCCCTATGTTTTTGGAACGTAGCCTATGTTCCGACTCTCCTTGTTCCGACTCTCCTTGTTCTGACACCCCATGTTGCGACGTCCCCATGTTTCGGTGTCTCTGTGTTTAGACAGCCCTGTATTGTGACGTTTCTACGTCTCAACAACCCTATGTTTCGAAGTCTCTGTTTTGTCTCTGTGTATCAATGTCTCTATATTCCGACAAAAATTTACTTTGGCACAGGGAAAAATGTTCTTTCAGTTTACTGTGTTTGGACGCAAGAAAATTGTACTTGGTCACTAAGAAATGTGTGCATCGGTGCCCAAAAGAATTTGCTTTGGTGCCAAAAGTAGTGCAATTCATAACAGCACCTAGGTATACTTACATTTTTCATCAGCATCAAATTACATTTTTAATAGCGCCACGTGACTTTTACGGCACAAAGAATACTTTTATCGGCTCCAAAGTCGATTTTAAAAAGCACCTACTGTAAGCACACCTTTTAAGTGCCATTGAAGCAAAGTTTTTGTCGGAACATGGAGATGTCGGAACGTAGAGACGTTGGAACGTAGACATGTTGAAACATAGAGATGTTGAAACATAGAGATGTTGAAACATCTATGTAACCTTGAACATCCATTGCCATGTAATTTATGACCTCATGCTCAACATTTAGAACCCTGCACAGATGATTGACGCAGAGCGCATTTTTTGGTTTTTTTGAACGCAACTTGGTATTAAAAGTTGTGCCTTCAGTGTATGTCCACAGTGTACTGTATGTGTGCAGAGACTACATGTAAAGAACTTAGGCCTTAACATGCCACACTCTGGGTGATTCAGAACATTCTTTTAAAGTGTTAATTGTACTTGTTAGCAACATTAGGTTTTTTATGGTAAAGTCTGGGAGTGCCACTGACCAGGTCTTTCACACAGAGAAATTTGTTGATTTTCCAAGTTTATGAGGACTTCATACTCATGCATTGAGATTTATCATGAAGGCTTTTGATAGCTTTTTCACTGAGTATTTTGTGATCTTGTCGATGGGACTAAATTGTGGCAACTGTCAGTGAACTTAGACTCTCAGTGGTATAAGTTAAAGGGTTGTAGAATTTTGCTATGCAGGCACTGTAATAACTGCATAACATCGTAATTTAATAGTACTGTAGCTGGCAGAGTGTACGAAAGTCTTCCATTGCATTGTACAAACTTCATCATCAGTGTTACCTACATAGTGGGTCTTCACTCCAAGTGGAATTGGCACAGAGTGTGCAATAAATTAAAATTTTTACTGCTGTGGGTCTGTGGCTCAATACCGCGTAGTTGTACGTCACAGGAAATACCACAGAGAGCCCGCAGTGTGCTGTTGGTCGTCTGATTCTTTCTTTCGTTCTTGGAAAGTTACTTGACACGCACAGCATCAGTGAGCACTGGCGCTCTCACCCCAACTGAGCGTCATATATCAAAGATGATTTACAGTTTTACGTAATTTCGCCTTCCTAGCTGGCACTGAAGACACACGGCTAGTGCAGTGAACAGCTACACTGTGCACCTGCATATGTGCTGTCTGAGGGAAAATGCAGCTAGTTTGTATCAAGTCTTCATTTAGTGATTTACACATGTAGGTAGTTCACTGAACTAATGATAATGAGCAAATGAGCATTGCAGTACAGTATGTTTTAACTGTGCATATAAACACATCTTCCAGCAGTTTTGTCTGATTGTTTATTTTTAATTACCTGCACAAGGAAAGACAATGTTATCTGCAAGGCACTGTACATTTGATGTTGCCAACTTGTACAGGTCTACACTCTGCATGCCCGTTGTCTGTGTATGGATCATGTATGATAGATACTATAGGGTTTTAAACTGAAAGTGGATACCGGATTTTTTGTCTGGTATGTCCCTGTATGCCTGATTGTTTCTGATCTGACTGACTACTGCTTTAGATCTGTTTAACTCTGCCTCAACTGGAGGGGGGTTTAGGGAGAGAAGGAATGGTTGGTAGCTGTTTGATATGGTCCTAGGCTGCCTCCCAGGGATGATTGACATCACTTCAGGTAGATGTACAGTATTTACCATAATTTAATTGGGCATTTCTCATACAACATGTCCCAAACTGCCAATATTACATACAGTAATGACTTTTAAGTAGGAAATTTGCCCATTTCACAGTGGTTAATGGTGGGCATTTGTCCCTGGAAGTCATGCAAACAATGGAAAATTGAGTTTGATATAACCTCTATGGTTTAAAGAAACATAGCACTGTAGAAACCAAGTAACAGCATCATTTATTAAGTAAACCCGATGTTGTAAGATCTCTCAACACATGATATCGTGATGCATGTACATCTCCATGTTTAAAAACCCCTCATTTTCCTCTTTAATTCCTCTTCGGCCACAGCCAACAGCAGCACATTCACATTCGTACAGCCACAACAGACGTCACTGCCGAGGCAGGATCCAGTCGAGGAGGCACCACAACAGTGATATATCACGGGAGAAAGGATAGAAGGGGAACAATCAGCGTAGAAGTGGAAACCCAGACCAGCAGGTCGTCTGTCGGCAGCATGAAGGTATGACATTGAATGGGAGTTACGGCCGTGATTTAAAGTCGTTCCATTTACCAAAGCTCTGTACTGTTCAGACACAGGCATTGCACACATACAGTAGTGGTTTAGACGGAACCAGTCTCTATAGGTCTAACCAAATGTTGATTACACTGTAGCCTTGGCTTTTCAATTGCATAAACTGTATGTACAACTGATCTCCGGTGCTCGCTACCTCACAGTACCTGCGACCATACATTTATTAAATATTCCATGCATTCGATGATTTTCTATTTGCCGAGGTGTGGACGACTCATCATGACACTTAACGGTTTGGTGGGTTGTGCAGTTTCCTGTCACCTACTCATTAGGAATAAATGTTATGTACAAGTTTGTGTAGCATTATGCACCCTCATGTCTGGCGCCCTCTGGTAGTTTTTTTGTTTAAAATTCATGGGGGAGCATCTTCTGGACAGCAACTCTGACTCATTATGCCAAATTTGCATTTGTTTTCCAAAAGCTTTAAAATGTCTTTGGGCGTCCTAGGAAAGAGCCTGTGTGACAAAGGCAATCTACATTGTGATATTCCTCTTTGTTTCCTCATCTCACAGATAAGTATATCCTTCTGACTTGGGTGGGTGTTGTATTATTTGTCACTCCTCAGTCATCACTGATCTATCTCAGCATAACAATAACACTCCCATCTAGCATGCAAAGAGGCAAGGTAACAATGGGCTACTAGTGCCATTTTCAAATAAAGCAAGAAATTGTCTCTAGGGAGCACCAAAAGTTTCCAGAGGTGAGGGAGGAAACTACCCCCTCACATCCCACCCCAGCGATACAGTATCTTTGCGATCGCGTACGCATTTCACCTGTGGCTGCCTCCTTGAAAATCTGTGGTGAAGTAAGTTCAAACTGCAAAAGAATACACCACATGTGACTGATTTGGTGCAATACTCATTTCTAATTCCACAACATTTGGAAATATTTCACAGCCTACCCATGAATACCTGCAATTTTGCCCCACCTTTGTTTTCAAGTATGATATAGCACACAGATGGGGAAATGACTGTTCTCAAGTGGCACATTAACCTCACAAATGTCAGATGCATTGAGATTGTTCAGATGCATGGAGATTATTAACCATTTGAAATAAATGCTAACTTAAAAAGGTTACGATTCCATTACCGTCGGATCTGGTGTATTTGAACTAATGAAAGATGAAATGTTCACTGCACTAATACCTAACTGGTAGTCGCAACCAGGCTTAATGGTTCTTGTACGACTGAATAACGTTACTGATCGTGTGAGAAGTAACGTGTGTGGTGTTCACCGTAGAAATGTGGCACAGTACGTGCTTCGTATCGTTAACCGGGGTTTTTATTTTGGGTATAATTTGAAAGTTTGTGGTACCTATTTAAATTTAGTAATCATTGATGACAGAACATTAGTGCGCAACTTACTGAAGATGATTGTTTCGCGATCGAAAAGTCGTCGTTGGCTGTGATTAATTGCTTGTGGTATGTTAGCTTTAGTGAAGAATAGATAAAGAGGAAACAATTCATTTGGGGGGTTAAATGGTTATCTGATGTTAATGTAGCTGAAGGTCACATGCTGATATACAATCGTTCCAACCTTGCACAGTCAATTCCTGCATTGCTGGAAACAAACATGTTCTAGATTTCATAGGAACAGTTTAGCCATGATAACATACATTTCTAGCAACATGTTAGCCAGAATGAACAAGTTGATCACTCCAGGAAACACAGTGCACTTTCTACATTTCTGACTCAAATTTGTGAGAGCCAAAATTTATGTTAAGTCCTGCTGAAATAGTTGCATATAAACAGAGCACTTAATTATTTGGCCTGTATGTGCCCATGAAAAAATAAATTATTGGTCTTTATACCCCTCAATGTACTTTATAGGGTTGGATTCAGTTGCAATTGGTGGTGAACAGGTTAATCGTTTCAGATGTGGCCCCCACTAATTTGTACGTTGTTTCCATGACTACACACCATGAGCCAAGAGGTCACTTTGATCTGTCAGTAATTATTTCTTAGCATATGTGCAGGGCATCTATCTCACTAGGTAAACATATGGCCTTCAGCTAAGTACATTAACTTTGAACCTGCCATGCACACAAGCATGTTAATGATCACTAAAGGGTGATTAATTCAATCAGGAAATTAGTAACCAACAATGACGTGGGATCATTGAAAAAATCTGTTGTTGTTAAAATCACAAACTCATGCATGACAGTACCAAATTTTTTCACCTGTGATTTTCAGGGTAATCATTTGTGGTTATAAAGGATGCAATGAAAAATCTAATTTCATACGTCAGAAAAATATGCATAGAATATGTATGTCATTCCATCTACCTGTGATTATTTTTCTTTTCATAGATGTCTTTATGTCTGTTTGTCTGTCTGTCTTAAAACAATGAACAAAGAATTATGGATCTCCATGTAATGTGTATGGCAACTGAACTTTTTTTTATGTGTTTTTTTTTGTTTTTGAAAGGTCTGGATGCCATTTCTAGCAAAACTCTATACTCTGCTACTCAGGGGTGACAGAATGAGTGGGGTGTGCTAGGGCTGAATAGAACTTGGTTGGTGTGAAGAAATATTTATGTATGGTACACAAGGGTGCAGTTGTGTACTCCAACTGGAATGTAAACATTTCTTGTAAAAAACCAAGCCACTGGTTAATTTCTGGTATCTAATTTTCATGCGTTTAACATCATATTGGGTCTGTATCATTGTTTTACTCCTTCCATACATGCCTACCCACAACAATTACACACATCTAACTGGTTTGCTGGCACTAAGTTACCTGTCACGGTCAACATGGCACATAATCGGATTACAATTTATATTTAATGTAAGGTCAATCCTCCCTGCAAATTTCATCTCCATCGTGTGCATCACAATTTAGTTGCATCTGATGTCTTGCATTCTGTTGCCCAAATAAATTGTGTATCCCTTCATTCTGTAGTTGAAGTAATCACTTTCCTAATCCTACATAGCTCATGCGAGACAAAATCAAACGATAGGGTGGGACAACTAATTATAAAATACAGCAAGGCTTTGACACAACTCATCTCTTCTAAAAGAGTTGACCAAATTTTAATGATGACTTCCATATACAGGGAATTAGAATAGCTCTGTTGCCAATGTTTTGTATCCATTGTAGATTGTCTGCAGTATCTGCTATCCCATAATATACTCACTTGTCAAATGTGATTGTGTTAGACCTCTATACATACTTCTCTAGTGATGCATTTCTCTTACCAAGAAATGTGATCAAGTTCCTTTGCTTCTGAGCATCTTTGGGCTGTAGATTTTTAAATCTTTTCATGGTGATTTTTCTCTGGAGTATCCATACATATATGCAGGATGGGTACATAGCCCCAGGCAGAAATTCTCATTCGGAAATATAATATGGGCACCGAGTGTCATAAGCGAATTGTAACTGTAGAGAGTGATATTGGATGTGGCTTTGTCAAACTGATGTTAATTGCCAACCATACTTCATAGCTGCAAAAGATTGCGCACAACAGGATGCTTGTTGCCCCATCATTGATGATCGTGTCTAGTACGTGGTTGAAGGAACTGCACCTAAGTTAACATTGCTGATCATGTGTAATCTCTCATATCTTTCTTTGATGTAGTGCATACTTGAGCCCAAGGATGTAGACAGGTGTACCACCAAGGGGTCGGGGGGGGGGGGACAGGGTTATGTTTATCCTAGGCTAAAAATCTGAGTTGAGTAGCAATTTGGAGGGTTGACAATAAAATGAATTCTTAAGGATGAAATGAATTGGAATTGTGGAGTGCAGTGTTTGGAGCGGGTTGACTAATGGCCACATGAATCCTAATTTAATTTTGTTGAAATGAAGTTGCTGGTTCAAAGAGAAGACAAAACAAATAAGGTTTTCCTCAGGGTATGTACCCACTACCCTTCAACGTTCTTACCCTGGATCCATTTCCATCTGTCAGTAATGGATTGTGTCAAAGACAAATCTTTCCACATGTTATCAGTGTAAGAAAATCATGTAAGAAAGTTTTTTGTTGTAAAATTGCATTGTGGGTAACATTTACAAAGAGCCTAGCTTTTTGGCCTTTTGTTAAGGCAGTGTAGTTAGGGCAACCTGAGAGCCCCTGAAAGGCTCTTCTGTCATGAAAATTTCCCACTCTCCATTCATCTATAGTGTTAGATATGATTGAAGGGATATTTTACCAACAATTGAAGGGGGACTAAAATGAAAGAATAACTTTTCACTGCAGGCATAATCAGACCTCCTTTCAATATCTTGTTCTTAACTCAAGATATTGCTGTTTGAAGAAAGACTTCTCTGGGTAATAAAGATTTCCAGTTCCCTCAATAACAAAAAGGCACATGAAACAGTGGTAACTTTTTGCAAGAAGTCTCAGAAGTAGTGGTTAGAGCTGCCTGGCAAATGTCTTGGCCCCATATGAAATTCAGTGAAAAAATAAAACTCACAAGGCCAGAGAGACTGGAAAGTGTCATCTGCAAGAGATTTTCATCCAAAATTTGTCTCTGTACAGTACGTGACAGCCAATGGTGGCACGCCACCCAGATTGTGTCATCATACTTTTCCCACTTTCCACAACACTTTGCCCCCATCAGCCCCCATCCGCCCATGTGAAAGTCTGGTGACGCCACTGGATGTGTGTGAATGGGACCAACTAAACATTGCTGCAAGGGTAGACACTGAAAAAGACTTGGCTTGAAGTACCAAGTGAATCATGAAAGAATACATTGTATCGTACTGTAGAGCTGTAAAGTTTTGTTGGCACACCATTGCTCACAAGTAGTCCTTGAATATGCTTGGCACTTTACACTGAGGTATGCTACTGATTTTAATGGGGTGCAATTTTGGTGGCCTGTTTTTTTTTTGTTTTTTTTTGCCCACAGGTAAGGCAGGGATATTTTACCCTGCATGTGGAGAGTGCTCCATGGTGTTATGTTCTAGTTGTCTCATAATTTGTCATGCAGGAAGGTGTCCAAGTTCGGGCATGTTAGTGGTATTGGTTCTGTGATCTCATTTATTTAGCAGAGCTTGTAACACCACATGTGACCTTTTGATTCTTTTGGTGGTTGAACATGACTTAATGTTTTTGTGAGAATGACCCCCACCCAATATTCCAGGGGTGCGATCGATCACAGTGGGTGGCCTGTGATGTAGTTTAGGTAAACATATCCTTCAAAAGCTTTACTTTCCATAATTTTGATCTACTTGTGTAATCGGCATCCTTGAAAAAGGATACCATCGGAGTGTACCAGTAATTGTCAGACATGTACTTGGAATCAGAATGCATATATGTGTTTGGAACTTCAATTGCGTTGAGAAATTTCTCGGAATGAGCGAAAAGTGACTGCGGATCATTTTGACCTGATGGCATTGATACTCCTCTAGAGTATTGTTGCCAGATGTTCTCTTCACCCAAAGACCTGAAGATCAGTGCATAAAATTCACTGGCAAATTCATCAAATCTAGGCACCTTCAGTCAAAAGAAAGTCCTTTCCAACCTTTCACAAGTTTGGCCAACCTTTTCCGCATATATACATGGCTGTATGAGGCTCCTCGATTTCCACTAGATTAAACATGGTGGGAAGCTTCATTAACCATAATGGAAAGACTCAATACCTTTGGGTATACATGACTGGAAAGGCTGACTGAAGTCTCATGTCTACCAGAAGACATATAAAGGAAACTATTGTAGTCCTAACCCCCCCTCAAAAAAGGAGAAAAAAAGAGATAAAAAAAATCTGTCTTTTTTTTTTGATGTCCAGTAGCCTATAATGAGATGTAATCTTACAGAAAAAAAAAAGGTAGACAGTCACAGGATAAAATCTGAACATTTAAAGCATAGGGGTTGTTTGGATACATGCAACAGCAGCAGAACTGTGCTTTCTGTACAGTATCATATGTGACTTCAGGCTTGCAGTATGTCTTGTTGACTTCAATGACCACATTACTCTGCTTTGCACAGCACTGTACTTGTGGCTATTGTAGCAGCCATTCTGTTTTGGAATTATTTGTTTTTTTTACCGAGGAGGAAGAAGAAAGTGCTGATTGAAGGTTGGTCATCAATTTTCAGCGATAGTGAAGGTCTCGATTATAAACAGTGTATTATTACCATTAGCCAGAGTAACTAACTAGGCTCAGGCAACTTTGATACTTTTGGGAGTGGAGGAGGCCTAGCTTAGTGAAGCCACTCAGGACTCCTACTTGGTATTGGTTTTAATGACATACTGCCTCCTACACATACAATGTTACATTTTTAGCAGGGATAATCATACCCACTGACAGTGTATTCTAACAGTGTTGTTAGGTATAAAATGGCTTCTCACTATTTATCTAAGATGTCAGACATCGGCTAGGCAGAATAGGGAAATTTAAAAAAATGCAACACTGATTTTTAACGTTATAATTCTTTAAACTTTCAAAAGAACAGTAATTCAAACTCAGCATACAAAGAAACGATCTACGTGAACGGTGCTCTATGCAGATAGTTTTAAAAAAATCCGTTGTAACTCCAAGGAGAGTGGAGTCAAGTTGCGACTCCCAGGGCTGAAGGGGTTGCGACTCTGAAGTGGAGGTGACTCTGAAGTAGGGTTGAGGAAGACGCCCAAGCACATAGCATGCAGTCATCGTTTTTTCTAAAAATGGTGCTTATAGTGACTTTCCGTAAGCTTTGTTTTCAACGCAGCCTGTCCGTATGTTTTCCCTTTATCAAACTTCACTTATAACTTACAGTACCTGATTCAACACAACAACTGCACTGAGACATAGAACCAAACCAGATGCATTGTGGGATTTAACTACACCCTTGCAGTGATTACGATAGTAACTGATTTGAGAACAGAAGTTCGGAACAATAAATGATAAATCTCGGAAACGGAAATGTGTTATTCATTTCACAGAAATGTTGGTACTGTACTTTAATGATCAGTACTTATGGACACAGACCCGTAAATTATTCAAAGTAAGATAGGACAGTTGCCTTTTCTTCAAGAAAAAGTTCCTTGCAAATAGAAAATTCAGTTAATTGTTGCTCCAGAATAATTTGTTCTTTTGAATTTAAAAAAAATCAAGGAGTATTGTCTTCAACTATTAATTTTTATATTTTGAGGAGATAAAGCTACTGTATATCACTGATGTTTGAGGGACTGAATAGCAATGTTGCAGAAGCAATTGTTGCAATGAAAGGGAAATAGGGTGGTCAGAATACACCAACATGACATTCTAAAGAAATACGCTTTAGTAATTATTAAATCATTCAGTTTCGTCAATGAACGTCTGCCAACGCTTTGTCTCCTCAAAACGTTATGCATGTGATGAGTAACAGAAGATGCATCATTTGAATTTTAAAAAGTTAGTGGGTGCCGAACAAATCAGTGTTGAGCAAGAAATAACTGAGTTTATATCTGTGAGAAACTTATTTCTTGGAAAACAAGACTACTGTCCTTCCTTACTTTGAACAATCTATCATTCTTCATCCACAAACATTGGTTTTAAAAATATGGATGTTTTCTGTAAAACAAATGCCTTATTTCCCTTTAAGGGGTGAATGTAATCACTTGTGAACACCCACACCAGTTGAGTTGTGGGGATCACAAGTGAGACACACATGTACTGTGAGAAAAATTTGTATTCAACAACGGGTATGCCATTCATGCACACAAAGCTCCATGATGCAACCGTGATGTTTCTGCGGTAATTCGAGAGGTCTTTGTTTTAAGGAAATCGAGTGTCTGTTCACCTGGACATGTACGCAAACAGAATACATAGGCAATTATTGGCACTTAAACAAGATATTAGCCTTAATTGATCAACAATCAACAGATTAAACCGTTCATTTGAGGTTTGGCTGTTTAGCTAAATTTCCTCTCATAGGTAGTTGTTGCCGGATGCATAGTTTTGTCCTGTTTGGGACAAGACTCCCGCAATTTGTGAGGTCTTTTAGAGGTTGTGTGACATGCATAGGTAAAGAGAAGATCAACCTTCATGCAAAAGTTGCACAGTACTATCCTGAGTGAAAATTGGTTGGAGTAAATATCTATAACCATTTTTGAGTTATGACTTTTCAAAGTTTGAGGAAAATGCAAAACAGATGACGTGGAGTGTTGCACAGTTTCAGTTTTTCTTTTGTCAAATATTTTGCCTTTTAATTACTTAATTACTGAGTTTCACATTGGTAAGTGATATATCAATATTTTTGATAGAAAAAGTACGTCCTTTCCAAAATAAAAACCTCTGGGCATACAAAATTCTCAAATGTCCTTGAAATAAAGGGTACATTAAGAAAGAATTAATACAATGTAATGGGAGTCCATCCCTTGACATCACAAATTTGCATACTACTGTAAGCCAATTGTTTATTCATGACATAGCTGCAGACACTAATTTGCCTGTAAATTTGTCAGTCTGTGACGGATTTGGATGGAATTTGTATTTTCAAACATTTTCAATGCAATGCACCTAATACTCCAAAGTGTCATTTTCATGTCACATGACCTTTAAGTTCTCTCAATTATTGTGCTAATCCTAGACAATCCTCTCAATGATGAATAATCTTGATGGAAGTGTGCATTCACTCTATGTTTAACTTGAGCTTTAGTGCCATATGTATGAGTCTGCGTATGGAACTGGTCTGAGCATGCCAACAGTTTTAGTTTTGGACTAAGTTGTTCTTTAACTTGGAGATATTTTTGGTACTTTGATTTCTTGTCTTGCTGATTTGGAAGATTTTTATCCCACTAGACAGAAATTCAACCCAGGGACCCTGGGAGGAGGCAAAATACTTTGGTCTCCCTACTGGTGGTCTATTTTTGGAGTTTTGTCTGGAAGAAATTCAACCTCTCCTCAAGCTTTGTGAACAGAAAGTAGAGCCCTGCTTGAGTTGACAGAGGGTAAATTTAACTTTGTACCCTAACAGGTTTATGTTTGGATAGTCAAAGTGAATAGGGTTTCTCTTGTATAGATGCAATGTAAACTTGTTCTAGATGATCTGTATTCATGTAGACATAGCTACAGTGCCCTCCCGATTTGTTCTGTTGATTGTCAACATACCTGCTACTTAGACGGGCCACTTAACTCCCGGTTTATTGTGATTTTAGGTGCTTTTGTTAAAGACATTTTGTTTGTGTGATTGTGTTAGAGTTAAAGCAGGGGGTAGTGGTAACCATGGACCGTTAGGTATTATTCTCTCTTTGGAGAGATTTCCTGGCATTGTTGTTGCGATTGAAAACCATGGGATAAAACAAATTTATCCATTCTTAAATCTGCACCATTACATTCTTTTGAAGAACTTAATCCCTAAGTTACGGTGGAAGGCATCCTGAAGGCCACAAGGCCTATGTGTGTAGAATGATCTCCATTTGACAGGCAAACAATTGCTGCCAATAGTGGTGTTGGTTTCTACCGACCTGGGAGGGGGCAAAGTGAAGTTAAAATGTTTCGCTATCTGTTCTGTGCAAGAGTCAAATTTGAAAAGTGATGTTGTATGAAGGGTAATTAACACATGACTAGCCTGTCTGTCAAACATGACAAACCAATTAATTAACTTATCAAGTAGGTCTAAATGTTTTTTGTTCTGACTCACCTTGCCCAAGAGAGGGGTGAGGGGTTAGGTGAAGGGAAGTAAAAGAAGATCATTCCTATTGAACTGGAAAGAGGGAGTGAGAAGGAGGTACTGTAGATAATAAAAGAACCTGTGAGGCAAACGATGACATGGAGATAAAGTTTCTAGCATTCAAATTTCAACAGTGAATGGTCACATAACTGTGATAAAACTGTGTTTGCATGGGCAGCTTCAATACTCTAACAGCAGTCTTTACGATATATTAGAATAGAACATGCAGTTCCACAACTACAGTATGTCTATTCTTTAATACTTCATAAAGTTCAACTCAGTTTTATGGGGGGTCAACTACAGTAGGTTGCTTCTGAGGCTACGTTTCCTAAGTATTTCTTTTCATGGGTATTATAGAGGTTGCATGTAAATTTATGAGCTCAGTAGGTTTTTGCTTGCTTGTCTAGATGCCGTATTTGTAAGTTGAATTTTTCAAAGTTTTAGTGCGCTGTGCATACGGTGTAATACAGTATGGTACATATTTCGACCCGATGACTTGGATCATGTGAGAAGGGAGTGTGTCATCACATCCCCCTGAAGCAGCTCCAAGCTTGCGACATTATTTCACGCACTGTACAGTCAGTATTATTAAATTCATCCGTCAGTGCAGAATAAAGTGAATCATTCGCAAACTGCTTGCATATATCATAAACATAGATCTCTAGCTGCTACAGTATGTTTACACATACACTTGAATCTGAATTGACATTGTGTTTTCACATCTCACTTTTTCCATGTCTGTGTCAATCATCACTCGTAGGTCGTCGAAGAGCTCTGCATACAGTTCATTGTTGTCATAGAATGCTGCTTGGCAAAACATTTTCATAAACGTCATGATTATATGGAACTTAGAACTGTCAAATGTGAATCCTGTTGGCAGTGGAGAGAGCCTGTTGTTGGATAATGTGAATAATATGCAAAAGATATGGTATGCTTTGGACAGGGGAGGGGGGGCATAGTTCCCAAGTTCCGAGAGACTAGATGCGGGTCCACCTCTGACCTGTCCATCGATGGACCATTGGTCTGGGGGTGGGGTATAAGGGGAGGGAGTGTCCCCCTCCCCTTTTCGAAAATTTTGATTTTTAGAAGTGTCTAAACATAATTTGGTGGCACTTTTTTAGCACATACATCAGTCAACACAATTTCTTTGTCGCAGTCAAAAATATCCGTACCTGGTACTCATGACTATTTTGAACTTCTCCAACTGATAATTATCATCGGTTACTGTAATTCGTAATTTCTGGTGCGGTAGGCCTACATGCAGTTGCGACAACAAACGTAGCACTTGATGAATGCACCCCAGCGCGATTAGAGAATGTACAGGCCTACTATGAAATAGTTGAGTTTGTGTGTAGAGTTGGAAGTTTCCGGTTAAGTTTACAGTGCTTGATATTTGTGCGTGGCACTCTCAAGACTGGAAAGATTTGAAATGCGGGTTTTTCATAGGGCTGGGTGGGTTAGCGGGTTTGGGTGTTCAAATGCGGGTCAAACCTGCGAAATGCAGGTCACTTGGGAGGTATGGGGGGCGAGAGAAAGGGGGAGAAATGTAGAGTATCTTCAAATGTTTCAGTTCACTTTGAATTTGCCAAAGTTTGATAAAGGCTTTGTAAATAGTCCCCTACTCCATGTGATTTGCTGCTTTACACGTCTCATTGTATGTCTACCATGCTAAGTTTGAGAGTAATATTTACCTGTCTCTGGATGTCAACAAGAAATGCTTGTCAGTTTTTACAAGAAAGAAAGGTTACATTATTTCAACTGTCGAGGACATCGCAATTGTATGTACTCTCATGCTGGTCATAGCATGCTTGGCAGGTATTGCAATAGTTTATTCCATGCGTGTGGGTATACATAATGAGTATCCTGTTCAAAGTCCATGAAACCGCCGGATAAAATCAAGGCAAAAAGGGGTGAGTATGCTTTATTGATATCACCACCTTGGAATGTAAATCTTAGGTACAATATATCATATTACCCTTCATGCCAGGTATGCAGCTATGCATGACATGACCAGTTTATATCATATGACATTACCAGTTGCCATGGATCCCTTAGAATAGCCCTCTTAGTCATATACCTAATTTTCATCATCTGTGTGACATTTCTAGAATGGACTCTAGTTCAGGTTCACTATCATCCCTGCAGCTTGAAAACAATACCCTAAGTAGCTAAATGTTAGTTTAGGCTACATGAGAATTCTTTACCAATGATAGCGAGTGGAAATTTAAGAAAGCCTTTAGAACCTAACAAAGCTACTCTGAAGGTGCTTGTTAAGTTCAGTCTCACTGTATACATGCTGCTCTGTCCAATGCGGTGTATATTCTAACCCTAGTACTAAGGGCTATTCGGCCGTACCTGCTGTGCAGTACTTGTTAAATACCCCCTTAACTTCACCAGCTCTTCTCTCCCCTATAATTTCTCTAATTGTCTGTCCAACCGACATACAACAACCCCACATAAAGCTTCCCCTTTATGCTTTGCCTGTTTCCTATTCTACTATTTCCCTGATCTGTCGGTCACCAGACTGCTGTCCACCCGAATATCAGACCTTGGAAGAAGGGAGTTCAGTTATGTAGAACTGAATATCCATACATGCAAGCTTTAGGTATATTGAAATTTAACTTTGTCATCCAATCACAATGAACATACTGTATGACCATGATTAACTGAATGGTGTGTTTCACAAAAGTGTAGGAGTTACAAGCACCTTGAGTGCTTTTGGAATGTTCGCAGTTAGTATGAACATCTATTCACACCTTTGCCAGCATAATGCAAGTATTAAAGTTTCTTGTGTCGTCCATCTAACAGACGGTCCAAAATTTTGCCTTAACTCTCATACGGATATCCTTAACGTTGCATCCATCCACATTTTGGTCAGTTCCTCCTTGAACTGAGAGGCTCATTGTCATTGGTTGTCATTTTTGCTGCTAATTTCGTAGCAAAAAACCAGTTATACTTTAAACGAGTGTGAATATATTATTGCTTCTCTCAGGGTCGGGGAAACCGTGGTGTGTGAATGAGAACGTACGAGACACTTTGTGTGTATGTGATACAGGTGATCCGACCCAACTGGGTCTATGTATATTCCCTATTTAATGGTCACAGTATTCTGTGCAATAGCTGCATTTTCCGACGTTGTTCTCTTAGCCATTGGAAGCCATAGTCGTATCTGCGGATTTGCATTGTCAGTGGGAGCACGTGATGGTTAGCAACTTGTGTAACTGATGTTTCCCCGTCACTGTCCAGGAGTTTGGCACGACTGTACGATCCCTGCGGTGGAAGAGCATTATTGTAACTCACTCTTGCGTGACAGCTGCAGTGCAACATAGCAATGTCAACAGCGTGTTGGCATCAAAATGGAACAAAAGTGCTCCCTCGTGCAGTGTGTGAAGAGCCGTGATGTCGTCCCCCACCTTACAGTAGGGCATAGCAGGTTTGTCGTACCTTGACCTTGTACAAACTACCAGTTTTGTTTGTTGGAGGTCACAGTGTGTATCAGTTGTAGCCCCACTTCAAACTGGGCAGGGCTTTTCTCAGCTGGGGTAAAAATACTAAAAAGGACACTCCTGCAGTTGGGGATAAACTTTTTTGCCAGTGTACATGAAATATGGGCTTAGGAGAATTTACCCCTCTATCCCCTCCCTTCATGGCAGTACCAGCCTCGCTGAGTAGAATTTATGGGGCTATATATTGAATTTCCTTTGTAGAAAGTTTTATCTCAGTTTCTTCAAAGACAAAGGAGGCTACAGAAACAAGTAACCATGCATCGACCACGGGTGCAACTAAAAAGTTATCAGGGCAAGCGAATTCTGAAATCACCTCACCCTTCTGGGCAAATTGTTGTAAATCGTTTTAAAGTTAAAGGTCAGCGCTGGACTAGATTACTCTCCATTCAAAGTTGAAAGCTGCATGGGAGGGGGGGGGGTGGTAGAGGATTGGCATGCTAAGTGCTAACCTCAACTGTGACCACCACAGTTTCCACTCTGGTCTCCAACATTAAATGCTATCCCTAATTTTAAGTTGTATGCTTCCAAAAATATTCATCTTTTTCAGTCTACCAATGAAGTCTCAGTCATGTCTTGCGTTTGTTCTCTGCCATTTCGGGACAAGCAAAAATTTATCAGGACAAGTGAATTCTGAATGCCGTTTGCCCCCCTGCCCCCCTGGGCAAGTTGTTCTGAAAGTTAATGTTCAATCCTACAGTGTTCTTGCTTTTTGAGCGGTGTAGCTTGAAAAGACTGATAGCCTTTAGTCTTATGTACAATCGTGGCGTGACATTGTTCGACACTGTTCAACACCGCCAAGTCCCTATCACCCTTTGACAGAATGCACTTCTACATATCTAGAGAGCTGCACCTGTAACATCCATTCTAACTGACAGAACAGTCACTATCTCTTATGAATTGTCACTCTGGCAATTAATGCTGCAGCATGCAGCACTCGTAAATTAGGTCAGTGGAACTGACCTTTCATTTTTTTTCTTTTTTTTTTCCCTTTTCAGGGCATTGTCAATGAAGTGAAGCTAGGAATGATGAAACTGAACCAGCCCGCCATGCAGGTGAGTCATTTTTTCTTTCCTCTTTCCATGCAGTTCAGAGAATACTGTAGCCAATTCAGTCACATTTATGTGACTGTTACATGCATCCCTGCCACTCAAATGGATGCGGAGAAAGGATAAATCCTGCACCGTGTCTCAGTGGTAATTCAATAAACATGAAACAGAATAATTCAGTACATTTCCAAGTAGTTGAGTATGTTTATGTATCATAAATCAGTACCCTTACTTCTTGAAAATACAATGTATTGACAATTGCTGTAATTCTACAATGCGTTCATGACAGAATTTAATAATTTCAAATTTGACAAAGTGATCAAGTGTCCGGCTTGTCATCTATGATTAGTTCAACGTACCAGTTTTGTGAGCATGTTCTTTAATAATAATCAGTGCCACTGCTACAGTAGCTACAGTATCACAGATATATGGTCAAATGTGACATGTATGAAATACACATGTCGGAGTATCAACAGAATAAATCATTAGAAGTGGTGAAAGTAGCCACAATTTTTATCAAAGTCTGTCAAACATCAACCATTTTACCAACAAATTTCTGTTGCACAATTGCATCATAAATTACCATCAGCCATAGGCAATTTTTTTTTTTTTTATGTCCACGGAGGGGTTAACTCATATGATATGCCTCTTGTCATACTTTGTTTGCCTTTCCCTTATTTCAAGGGTAAGTGAGAATTTTGTATGGCCAGACTTTTTTATTTTGGAACCTTGTATCATATCTGAAATCATATCAACAATCTGCAAAAACTTCAATCTTCTCCAAACATGACGCATGTGATGAGCAACGAGCGATGAGCAATTTCAATTTTGGAAAGTTTGGGTGAACATGAATTATCATTGAGCAACAAATAGCTGCACTTCTCTCTGCAAGAAACTTATTTCTTAAAAGGAAGTACCACTGTCCTTCCTTAGTTTGAATGATCTATAATCTCTCTACGTTCTACAAACACTGGTTTTAGAAATATGATATTTCTGTAAATCAGACACGTTATTTCCCTTCAACTTGGATGATTGATGGTGTGGCGGAGTAATCTAGATGCTGTGATCATTGTCTTATTGAAAGATGTACAATGGCACAGATGACAAGATCTTGTTTCTGTGAAAGAACAGCAAACCTCATTTCAGACGCTTTGAATTATGCTGATTGCAGCTTTGAATCCCGTAGACGAACTGAATTTTAAAGGATTTTGCCACTGAAGAGCCGCAGTTAGAGAGTCTCATATTGCACCACAGGCTGTATTTACCCCTTGTTCACACTAATGTATCGTTAAACCCTGCGCAGCACACTCTCGAATAAGGTTCTAGCACCACCGCCCCCCCTTCCCTCTCTGTACTCTGAATCCACCTTACTTGGGCTGTGCACATAGAGCAGGAATCAGGGAAAAGTAAATCTCCATAGTAACTTCCAAATTTGGAAGTTGCAACTTTTAGAGAAATATTCACAGTGATGGATTCATTGCATTTTATGATATTCACATGTACTGTAGACATGACTACTTAATATCCTTTCCATTTCGTCATTTTCTTGATAATCTTGACTGTTTGAAAACACAAATTATGATGTTAATATCTACAAAATTTTAAGGTCAGTAATCTGCAGTCAAGTTATTCTTAATTATTCAGTGTTGTCAAATTTGAAGGTTGCTAAGCACTTCGATTTTAAAGAAAAACAAAGACTTACTGCAGAAATTTGCCGGTATTACAAAGCATTTTGTTAAGAAACCTGGAAATCTCTCTTGGCCATGGAAGTCTTTTTCTTTACACAGCAATAAGTTATGAATGAGTTATTGCAGTTTGGTTTGAAGTACCTGCAGGGAAAAAAAAAAATGAAATGTGTTCTTTCATTTTAGGACGTCTTAAATTGTCTTAAATTTCTTCAAACTTTACCGTAACTGTCTGTCTGCCTGAGTGCACATCAGTAACTGAAAGTTTTCTATGTCTCATTTTTTGTCATCATGTCATGTGACATATTGTAGCCATATGACACCAGTTTCCTCAGTCACACAATTTACATAAATTTCTGTCCCATTAATTTGTGTCAAAAGTTGAACTGTCCTAGGATCCTTCAATATTGGAAATGTAATGCTTGTAACGTGAATATGTATACAGTACTTTCTATGGCATAGTGTGTCCTTCATGTTTAGTTGTCAGTAGTGCTAATACTGTACAGTACATGGTTTCTCTGATGGACTGTCTGTCACTGACATTTTCACCCTCTTTCTGAATGTTTACAAGAGGTTGTGGGTGGTGGAAGCTTAGATAACATGACAGTAACTCACAGGAAATCCCTGGATGGATATGTTAAATTTTGATGACACTCACCGACTGCATGTGCCGTGTTTTTGTGACTGGCAGGGGAGATCAAGTTTACTTAATGATGCATAGATTGCAATACAGTGATGTATTGCTGTAATTCCTGGCCAGATTTGAGGATGCTGATGCTGTGTTCTCACCAGCATGCTGTAAATGTCGGTGGTGCTTTCTGTGCCCAATAAATTATTCACAACGTGCCTGGGTGGGTGGATCGATGTGGGCGATAGAATGAGTCTGTATGAGAATCTTTTTTTTTCTGATATTTTGGCAGCGGATCAAGAGTAATTTCACAGTAATAAATCAACTTGAGAACTATTTTTGATATTCCCCTTTGTTTAACATAT
This sequence comes from Stichopus chloronotus, assembly GCA_021234535.1. NCBI lineage: Eukaryota > Metazoa > Echinodermata > Holothuroidea > Aspidochirotida > Stichopodidae > Stichopus > Stichopus chloronotus. Next base: position 10,753,983 of record CM037836.1, read on the forward strand.
TGTTTTAGTGAACAATGATGTTACCGTACAGGTATATGACATTTAGTTCCAAATTTATGACACATTTCTAATTATGCTCATGTTTGCCTGGTGGGTGGGGGATGAGAGGGATGAGGAAGGTAAAGGTCACACCCTGGTGGTGTATCCACTGACTCCTCTTGTGTATTTATTCTCAGTGTCTGACTACAAGGGAAAACAAAGGTCTTTAAAAATTAATTCTTTAGTGTTTAAAAATGCATGGACAATGTAATCATGGGAACATTCAGAGCCAATGCAGTCTGTCTAAATTTATTGTTGGCTTTCGTTAATTAAATTTATGGTGCACAGCTATTGATGTACAGTATTTGTTTTAATTACAGTACTGCTGTGAATGTGTGTGCATAATTCCCAGGTAAACACATTTGGAAATTTGTGATATGGTTTGGTACTATGGATGCTGTACTTTATTGCGTGCAGCTTCCATGTTCAAGGCTCTTCTTCTTTTTTTTGTCCCAGGTGATGTTATGTACTTAATTAATTTTGTTGATATTGCAGGTAGGAAAGAGATGAAGTCAGTGTCAACTGATACAAGTTTTTCCTTCTCTCTGTAAAAGTCAAACTCAAAATTTACAGCTTTGATAGTAAACCGTATGTACCATAACTGTTCATCATGTTGTTGAATGTTCTCAAATAAAATAACGAAACCAAATATTGTACACAGCATACACCATGTATGCAATTACCTTGCCTTAAAACCATTCACTGTCAACTACTTTGTACCTGAAAAAGGGGGGGGGGGGGGGGGGAGGGTGGTGAGAGGAGCCTGGGGGGTTACAGGCACAATAGCACTCATCTCTGAGGTGACCTCAGTGTATCCACATGACTCGTTGTATTAACTGTGCACTGATGTCTATTTTTGTCTTCTTTTTTTTTGTAGTTGGATTGATATAAGTAGTGTGCATAGATCCAATTTCAATTGTGATTAAGAATTGAGTACCCATAGAGCAGCCTTTTTCAATCAAAGGCCCACGCCCCCCCGATAAGTGTGGGCGGTGTCCGCTTACATTTTCTCATAGAATCCGTTTTGAAAGCCTGGTACATCTTGCATGCGAAACGCACCGAATACCCAGATATTCAATGCATTTTGTGTGCGAGATTTACGAGGCTGTTGAAAGGGATCCTCCTGAAAATCGAAGCCTTCACTGCCCTCACTGTTCAGGTGTGTGAACCTATGGATTGGATGTACTGTAGTGCAACATAAAGAGCTTATGCTGGTGTAATTCACCCATCATCGCTGTCTTGTTAGTGGGGTGCAATACCCCTTCAGGTTTTTTATTTCAGAAGGCACTCAGATGTAAAATTATGCAAATTAAGTTTGTTCACTTTCCCAGACCAATTTTTTTTAATTGACAGATATTTTAAGTTGTGAGACCAAACAAAGCGTTGCCAGACTTGTAAGCCTGTGAGTTTTGTTGAGTAACAAATTTATCACCTTATTTTGAGACAGAAATGATTCTTGTTAGCATTTTTGTAATATGTTTCATTTTTCCAATATTCTCCCATTAATTTTTTACACTCCATACCAAATCACATAGTGCGTCACAAGTTGCGTGCATGCCGGTAATTGAAGAAATTTGCTATATAAGCTCTGGGTTTAGGGATTCAATACTACTGTAGCCATGGAAATTTTTGTGTTGGTGGGTAACAGATCTGTTATTGTAGTACGGGGCATTCAACTCCATGACTGTTACTATTTAACCCAATGTTGCAACTGCTCACCACCTTCAGACAAATCAATTCTGGAAGTGCATGGCTGATGCAACAATTTAAAAAAATGATGTTTGCTATTGTTATGTGACTGTCTGGTGTGAACAAGGTTTGCTATTCCAGCTCATGATTGCGTTTTCTGTGAGGAAGTACTTCGGTCGTAATCATCCCAATCCCAGTGCTGCAGTCAGTGCTAATAATTTATTACCTCTGCGCCCAATTCTTGTACCAAACTTTGAAATAACTCAATCTCTAATGGAAAACCAGGCAGGATGCATTTCTTGGAACTGCTCTGTGAAAATGATGCCACTGCACTTGTTGATATGAAACCACGTCATAGACGACTGAAATCGACAATCGTTTCCCATTTTATTTACCTTCGATCCGGTGACTAAGCCAGGCTGCACATTGCACTCTCTGATTGATCGTTTTTCTCTGCTTTGGCGAAAATACGTATACAGTACCTCCCCTTCCCTTGTTTGCTATGTTTCACAAATCAGTGTGTTGCACAGTACGTGCTCTGCATGTGGTCTTCTGTTGACCACCCATCAATCTCAAGTGTGCAGTCTTCACTTTATGTTTTCATTCTAGCATTGGCCTGATTAAAAGTGAATCCAGGAAGTTGCGAGGCAAATTTTGGGGCTGTAACACGTGTTTACAACTGTTGTTATGCAAGGCTTTGGGATGGTCGTTGGACTGGCTGCCCAAGAGGCAATGTGAGAATATGTGGATCGATTGGCTATTTTATTTGCCGTAGTCTGCAGTCACATCAGCTAATGAACTAAAAATTGAAGAGCGGATCATGCGGAAGAATGCATTGATGTTTGTGTTAATTGGTATTGATGTTCACAATTTTCTCTTTGAGAGCTTTGTGATATCTCTCAAGTGAGATCCATGTTCAGATGGGCACATGTGGAAAAATCAGGAAAATTTAGAGTTTGCACTTAAATCTGTGCATTGCAAACAAGTTAATATTTTTTACTTAAGTTAGTGGAAAATTGAGAACTGGCACATGTCATCTTGGGCATATATATGTAACTACAATCCCTGCATTGTTAAAAGGTAACTGCAGTTGCCCCAAAATGAATTAGTATACCACCAGATGCTATTTCATGAATCGCTTTTTCAGAATGTGATATCATTTCTGTTGTCGAATTTGCAGTACTGCAGTCATGGTGATATTAAGCAATATCATGTAAAATACTTTCTGTAAGTATATAGAGACCTAGATTTTGATGGTTTTTCAATGACAAGTAGGGATGACTGCTTTTCCCTTTAAAATGCAACTCTCCTGTCAACCAGTCTTGTGTCCATTTGTAAATTCTAATCCTCAGCTGGTTGGTGTCCCATAGAATGGATATACTGTAGAAACATGTCTCCCAGAACTTCTGAGAAATCTAGTATGGATTGCCCTTCGACTGCTGCATGCTGTTGTTTTGGTTCATACTTTGAAAATACTTCCACTGGCCATGAAGGAATATATTGAATGTATATTATTATTATTTATATCAGGAAATGTTGAGAATTTGAGAATTCAGCTTGCCAATTATTAATTAATATTAGGTGCATGCATTCGCAAAACTACAAAATTGTCTTTACAAAGGTTTACACGACGGTGAAGTAAACTTTGTCACGAATGATGTATACTGTAGAAATGAGAGCGTCGATTTCACTGACACTGACTTACTGTATTTTTCAATTGAGGGGCCAATTTTACAACTGCTACAATTGTTACCAAGAAATCGGGCATATGCCGTTCTAGCTTTACCCATTTTACTGATGTACTTTGAAGAACTTTTTGAATACAAGAAGGGCTGATAACTGACAATTTTTGTCCGTTACTGCGTCATTATCGATTTGACAGCTAGACTGAGATTTAAAACTTTAATTGAAGCTGGAATCAAAGCTGAGTTTACCCTTCTGGTGAATGAGAGAGTGAAATTGCCAAAAAATTGTCTGAAAGCTGTGTTGTCTTCTTTCTTTGGGTGCATGGCACAGGAAACAACTCGGGAGTAAACAAAGGGATATGGGCCATAAATAAGTTTTGATGTTGAAAGTTGGCAACTTAGAGGAAAAGCTACTGTACAGTACTCAAAGCAAGATGTGCTGTTTTATCCCTACAGTGTTTTCAAAAGTACGCCAAAGGACTGGCTATTCTACTTACATTTTCTAAAATGATGTTGGAAGTACCATACCGTGATGGTCTGTTTGTCCAGATGTATGTAGCCTAATTTTCAAAAGAAGTTTGAAAATTTGATATAATAATGGGAGTTTCATTATTTTAGTATTCACACAGAAGTGCTACACATTTACCACAGGGTCTGGTTGCACTACTACTTTTTAGCCAAAAATCTAACTTACAGTCCTGCTGTAATTAACAGATGTTGAAAGGCTAATTGTTTTTCTAAAGCACATCCTGCTTGAATATCCACTTAGGAATGTTGACCTCATTGTTTGCCCACTGAAAACAAAAACATTGCGCCCAGTTAACTTAACCTCGTTCTACAAGAAAACATTTAAGTCATGCAATCCATAGACCGCTAATAGGATGTTCGTTTATGTAAATCTTTGTTAAAATCTGTGCTAGCTAACGAAATTGTTTTCCCTGCAGCCTTTGTAGCAAAGGCCTCATTTTCTTTCGTTGAGAAACAAAAAGAGAAGCAAAGTTTGTCCCCTGTTCCATGGTGACTTCAAGGGTTTTGACTATAGAAGCAGCAGACTTCAACCCTTCCTGATGTTTCATCAGAAGATACGTGACTGACTTGAGCTGGTTGAAACATTCTAATTAAAGTCAGTAATTGTCTATGCTGAATTGCAAGTCTTTTTATTTGTTTATTTCAGGGGTGTTTGATTTAAATCAAGCTGATTAGAATCATGATTTTAATCATGATTTTTACTTAAAAAAAATGATTTAAATCGATTTTTAAATCATGATTTTTAAAAAAAAAAAAAAAAATCAACAACCCTGGTTTATTTCTGTGGTGAAGTCAAGTTGCATTGTTGCCTGTTACTGTATACCACAATGCGCACTTCAAATGATTAAGGTTTCTTTGGGGGGAGGGTGATTGAATACTTCTTTTTTGTTTACCTTTATGAATTCTCTAAATTCTAAGGAGGCTGGAAATTGAAAATATGGAACAGAGGAATTCTTCAACTGTAGTAAAGCCAGCCATGTTGACAATTTAACTTCATTTCCATTACATCATACATAAACTGAGAAATTTACTGAATATTTCTTGTAGTAAAAATCTGCTAAGCTTAGTTTTGCCTCTAAATTTATTAAATTAATGGTTTTATTTTGGCTTATGAAAGCAATTTACAACATTAAAACTACCCATGTACTTTATGGGAGGTCCTGTGTAATGATAGGATCATCAAAACTTGTGCAATTCTCACCAAAAATTGTGCAATTCTCACCAGGGAGTTAAAGTTAAGGAACTGGGGGTATGTTGTGTGCCTGAGGGATGTGATCAAAACCATGTCTTTTGCACAGTAACAAGACTCTTGCAAAGCCTGACAATCGACAAGCTGCACATTACCAATTTGAATGGTTGATGAGTCTGTCAATGGAAATCAGGGGGCAAACATTAAATTCACACAAAAACATGCTTTCATTAATTCTTCTGCAATGTCGACAGTCTTCATCAAGTATCTGTGTGTCAGCCTGAAAAGGTATCAGTCACAATTCTGAAAGTGATATTCCATTGACGTAGGTTTTACATTTTGGCCTTGAAGATTTTCATTATAAACTATGGTATGCAAAGTGGGGGTAACCATGCCAATAAAGAGGTCAGAAATTTTGCTGATGGGGAATTTCATTGCAAGGAATTACCCTGGAAAGTTATCCATTTGTCCAAGAACCATGCAGTGTCCTGCACTACCCTGCGTGCTATCTTACATTTTTATGAAATTTTTCTGGATGCATCAATCATTGGCATTACATGGCATCAGTTTTGAATTCCTGATTTGTGCAGAAGATTTTAGTAGTCAAGAAATGGTACCATATGAACTAGTTGTTAATGTGGGTTGGTAACATTAGCTAGTTCAGTTACACTAACATCTCTCTTATATATGTGAATTGATGATATTTTAGATATACTGTACATAATATGCAATTTAAAGTTAAGGAAGTACCACAATACAGTATTAAAATTACTCTTATCCTTACTTTCAAGATACTGTGTGGTGGTGTACTCCCTAGGCCTATAGTTTAAGCCCTGTTAGACCCAGTGATGTGTTCAAAGGAGAAGGAAACCCTGGGAATATATTTATGAAAACAAGGCAGGATTGTTTGAAAGACATTTTCCCAAAGTTTCCTTCAGAAATATTCTTTCCTATCCAAGTTAAACACTTGTGAAATTCAGAGAAGGGTGCTGCCATTTTTGCCTGAATGTAAAGACACTTGGCTACAGTAAGTCGAATTATGTTGTCACATAAACACTGGTAGCAGGAATTTTGCCATACAGTATTTCTTTGTTTTCTTTACCTATAATTGCCATGAATCTGCACGCACTCGTGCACATTTTGTGTTGAATTACTGACGTGTATGCAATAATCAAAATCGTTAATACTTTGATCAGTGTGCATATCTGTTAAAAATATATTGACAACGAAAATAAAAACAGTTGTTGAATTACATGTGGTCATCGCATATATGTCATCACAATCTCAAAATGGCAGCTTGTTGATTAATTTTTATGAACATATAATTTTCAATATATTGTAAAGTAATTTCTCCTTTAAGCACTTAGGATTTTAGTACTTTTCTATTTGATAAACATTTCAATTTGATAAGTTTTGCATTATCTTAGCTTTGGGTTAATACATTTCCAACTGTTTAATTAACTTAAACACTTAAACAAAATAAATTAATCCTACATTTGAGTAACTTCATATTTCTGTCTATTTCTCTGTTCTGAATTTCATGAAGAGGGGGGTGGGGTGACAAAGGACTTCAGCATGTTGGAAGTCCATAACTGGTGTTAAAACCCTGTGATTAATTAGTAAAACGCCATCATTAAATAACGTTATACACTGCAATCCTATGGATTTTATGATATCTAATTAAGATTTGCTATATGTCATGTATTGTTTGGCTCACCAACAAATCTGGCAAATCCAGCCGGAATTAAAGAAAATATCCAACTGGGTGCCGGATTTGGTCAATTCCTCAAATCCGGCTGGAATTTGGACTGGATTTGAAATCCGGTGCACCCCCAACATCTTGTCAGTTGTTCGTTATTTGCCTTGTTGGCTGTAATAACATCATGCATCATGGTAATCAAGGACAACTTAGGCCATAAAACATGCTATATAGTACTCAACATAAATAAACAGACATAATTAACCTTTTTTTTCAGAGAAGTAGACAGAGAAGTAGAGCTGTTGCATCATCCACATGACACAGCAGAAATATTCATTTTACAATTTTTCACAAAAGAAAGTTAATTTGAGGTGCAAGAATATCACCATTGAACATCAAGTGAAAAAGCTTGAATGCATTGTACACCTCAGTTCAAGAATGTCCTGTGAAGATAGGAGCTGAACAATTTAAATTCACTTGTTTAAGTTTTGTAATGTGAATTGTATACAGTATCTGAAGTACTGTATTTTGAACCCTGATTCTATGAGCTTAGAATTTGCCATATTACTGTGACTTGTATATCTTATTCCATGCAGTTTGCAGTGGGATGAATTGCTTGAACTCATTTCTGTACAGTACTCTGCGTGCATGAATCAATATCCATGAACTTTTGGGCTCAATTTCTCATTGAAGACTTTAAGGAAAATACTGTAATTATCTGTTTGTGTGTCTGCAGGCTAGTACCCTTGAAATGATGTGCTTGAAATTGTCGCAATATTTTTCAGTTGATCATTTTGGTCTTATGAACCTTCAAACGACTGTCATCTGAATTTTTATGTCTCTGTCTGGTTCATTAAAGTATTTGGTAGGCTAGACTACTGCAGGAGAAAAGAGATAGTAAATAGAGATAGTGGCTCTGTTGGTAATACTAATTTCAAGATTTGATGATTTAGACTTCACAGGAAGAAATACTTGTCTCTGGAATGCCGAGTGTATAAAAGAACCATACCACAGGTTCAAGAGTACAATGTTTTAAGTGAGAGTGCCTGCTTTTCATATCCCATGGTTACGGAACTTGCAACTTGGGATGAACTAAGTAATGAAAGTGGCTTAGATAAAATGTGCTGGTGTGCAAGTACTGGGTCACCATGTTTTTCCTTGTATTCCCGAACGAAGGTCGTAATATCGTAGTTGTTTTATTTTGCATTGCACTGAAATACCTAATATGCCGAGTCGGGTAAGTGTGTAAAAGAACTGCCATATGATAACTGATGATGCCGTATTGCAACCATTTCATTTGACCAATTTGACTGATAGTGTTTAGCCAGCTGGACTGCTGTTTTTACAGCTTTATACTTTTGCCTGCTTTGAGGATGACTAAGTTTCAAAAAAAAAAAAAAGGGGGGGGGGGGGAAAAAAAGATGGAGAGAAAGCACACTGTATCGGTATACTTTTCTGTTTTGTTTGCACTGGATGTAGGTATTGTTGGTTTTTGCTAAAGAAGACACCCAGTGCGATGGCTTTCAGACAGCCTGTGAGAAGGGCGGATACAAATGTTCTTTGGCTCGGAATCCCAGTGATGCTCTGGAGACTTACCTGGAGGAACAACAAGATGTTGTCATCATAGATCATAGAAATTCCAAGACAATCGATGCTCTTGCTCTCTGCAGGTGAGTGGTAGATAGTCCTCATTTTGCCTCCCTGTAGAGGAGGATCTCTCATAGAGTCAGTCTTCGTCTATGCTATATGTGACCTCAGAGAGCTTTATAATGAAGGAAGAAAGTAATGTATTCTGTTTTTTTTTTTGAATCTCTCGTGCAAACAGTTCAGTCTTTATCTTATTTGTTTCACATTTGGGTAGTAATTTTGAGAATTTACATCCCAGTGGAGAAACTAAGCAGCAGTCCTCGTGTCAGAGATGATCAAAGATTCTGATGGATGCATAAATTTTGTGATCGGAATTAAAATTGAGAGTTATATATGGCTACACACAAATACTACACCTTTGTTTAGCATGTTAGTGCATTTGGTAACCTTTGACACTGGCCCTCTATCAAGACACTCACCCCAATGTAGACAAGTACCCCATTGTCATTTGGAACCTTCCCTCAAAAGTTCTAGTCATCCAATAATGGACGCTTTCAAATTTTGGAAAATGTCCATCTTTGTGCTTTCTGACTGATCTCTTTCCTTTTCCAGAGATTTATCTCCCCTCACCTGTCTCCACACAAATTATGCACTAGTTTTTAGATCACCTTAGACTACGCCTCCTCAAATTGTGGTGCCCCCATGCCATTTGTGGTGTGTGACGTGACTTAAAGTCAAAAGGCGCACGAAAGCGCTGGGAGAATATTAAAAAGTTGACCCCCGCTCCGATCTACCATGTGGTTGGGGTAATTAAGACCACTGACCAGTGAAGATCAGTTGCCCCAGCTTTTAATATCCCTCTCTGGTAGATAGTTCTGTTTCCATTCAGAGGCAAGTGCTGTTACTCAATTGGCAGGTAGACCTTTAAGTTTGTGTGTGTGGTGTATCCTATAACATACAGGCACTGGCTGAGGTGATGATACTGTAGCTGGCAAATTAAAATTTATTTTGCCCCCTTTTGCACTTATTTTCCTGCCTGGTAACAGTTTAGAATCTTTGACACTTCAATTCCAAATGAATGTAGGCTTATTCCAATCTAGCAGTTACATGTATATCCCCATTCTACCATGTAAGTGACTGGGACTAATTAGATGGCCTAAGCACTTACATTGTGGTTTCAGATCTCACATCGTAACTCAGGATATTATTCTGGAGCAGATTGCAGATATCTTTCAAAAATTTACCGTATAGCACTGGAAAATGTGCTACAGTACACTGGTGTGATTCCTGGCTCTATCTGAGAAACTGATCTGCCAAAAAGGAATGCACTTTTTGTCAATAATGTTTTGTACATACCAATTGACCCTCTGATTTTGTATTTTTCGTGTTGGTATTTGTTTTTGAATTTGTTTTAGTGCTTTTGAAATCGTTGGCATGGATCTATTAGGTAATTAGATGTCTCCTGACGCTCTCATTTCTAGGTCACTTCGAGCCACCAAACCGAGCGAATTCACGGTGATACTCGCGGTGACAAAGAAAAGGTAAGAGTAAAGTACTGTGTTGGTTGCTAGATATTGTATAGTATAGGTGGGAATAGACAGGAGGGAGAAAAACATGACCCCAACAGCTCTTTTTTTCAAAGAATAAAAAAATAATGTCAGCTTTCTCCGTGGAAAAAGTGGGGGGCTGTTAGGGGGCAGCCCATCCTTTAGTGAGAATAATTGCCTCCCTAAAATTACGACCACCTGTTAAAAAAAATATCCTGCTCCACCTACAAAAGCTCTGCTTAATAAGGAGTTGACAATAGACTACTACCATTTAGAATAAAGAACAAGAAATTGTTGCTAAGTTACATACATTTTCCATCATGTAGCAATTCTTGACTAAATATGAAAATATCTGAAGGTGAGTCTTAACCCCTTCTCCCAAACCCTTCTCCCGAAACCCCTCTCCCTAAACCCCTTCTGTCTCTTGAAAATCTGCATAGAGAATGCTGAAAGCATACTGCCAAACAGAATAACATTCCCAGATTTTTGCCAAGTTTACATTGATTGTTTGTTTGTTTAAAATTTTGGAATTGCTGACTATTTTTGTTGACTGTATTTATGTCAAATGCAGAAAAAAAAAAATTGAGCGTAAAAAATTCATGCTGGTGCAATTCATTGTTTACCACCTCATGTAGATCAGCTTTTGCTCATTTGGCCTGGAAAATTTCGTCAATGAGTTGTCCATCTCAGTTGCTCAAAGAGTCATTACTTCATGAGTGCAGCTTCATGGTAATCATCTTGCACTAGGAAAAACCAAAAGTGTTTTGATTGGTAGGGAACATGAAAACGAAAGCGGAGAATAGAAGATAAGAATTACAGTAAACAGCAATATTTCAGGGGAAATTTTTATGCTTTGGTTGACTTGAACTGTGCTTTTGAGCTAGTGGGCAGGAATTACAAAAACCCTGAACAAAATGCAGAGTAAACCCTACCATGACCTAGTGTAGTATGCTCAGCTTAGATCAGCATCATCCATCTCCATGTTAGTCATATCCGTGCAGCTGGAATCGTATATCTCTAAAAGCTCAGCAAGTGTAGATTTTATTTGGGCCAAGTTTTGTTTGCTGCTGGATGCAACGAACTGATTGACCTTCACTTCAGTGCATGCAGCGGAGGGTAGGTCTTGTAAGAATTAAGTGCCTGGATGGCTGACATGGTGAATGTGTTTTTGGACATTGGGAATGCTTCTTCCCCATATTGTCCCCATGTGATGGGTCATTAGAAGTTCAAAGCCCACTGGGCATCAGCGTTCCCTGACCTACCCAAAAGTGACTGCTGTGCAGAGTCATTACTTATGGGTGGAACCTTTGGTAGACTGTTGCTGCGTTTGTATCAGAACGACGGAGTTCTCACAAAGAGGCTTTCAAAAGAAATTGGAATGCTTGTGGAAACTAAATCCTCAATGTATTGGAGTAAGACAGGCTTACTTCGGGAGCCCTGATGTAGAAGTGCATCCTGAAAATGCAGCTTAAAAGGTCGTGGGATAAAAAAAATGCATTTGGGAGTATTTTGGGTGTATTAGTCTCTGAAAATGTCGAAAATAGCGACATATTCCATTAACATCCATCCAATATTGGCAGTTTTTCAGGCAAATTCCTGTCTCATACCTGTGTCATGAATAAACGTGGGCTAAGCATGCAAATTGGTGACGTCAAGAGATGGACTCCAAATGATATCCTTTGTTTACTTAATCTTTATTTCAAGGCCAGTTGAGAATTTTATATGCCCAGAGGTTCTCATTTTGAAGGCATATATATATTTTCTTCACAATTATCGATATCATTCATTTATACTGTATGTGAACCCCAGTAATAAAGAGACACTATGTACTATACAGCGAAGGGCTAGCACAATAAATACTGACACAGCTATAGTGCAACACTTTTCGTCATCTGTGTTGCATTTTCATCAAACTTTTGAAAAGTCATATCTCAAACATGATGAACAAAATTCTAAGGGATTGCCGTTCAGGATTTCACTCTCATTCAACTTATGAACGACGTCAGCTCTCTCTTCTCTAGATGTATGTCACACGACCTTTAAAGGCACCTCTTTATGGAGCCACCATTGAGCCGATCGATCATATTTCCTACATATTATTCGTTAAGGATTCTCAAAGACGTTTCAGTCAGTTCACATGCATGGAACAGTTATGCTGTAGGTCTGCCATATTGGGCAAGAGGCAAACAAGGGCGGGCTAGGCCTTTGGAGGGCGCAGTGCTAGACTTGATTTCGAGGACATTTACCGCAAGGCCAAATGTATATGCATTAGTGAAGCGAGGGGTAATTATAGGCACTCGTGAATACCCACATCAGTGAGTTGTGGGGAATTTGCTGCAAATTTGGTATAATACACCCAAAATTATTGTGCTCATTGACCTCTGGGAGTGACATGCTCTATATCTATTATGAACAACACCTTTGTTTTACACTTTGATTCACATGTCTCCAGTGTAGGCTCAAGATTGGTCACAATGCTAGACATGTTAGGAAGCTGTGTCAACTGGATGGTCAGCAGAATGATTAAAAATTAGTGTTTTCATCGGGTTAAAAGCCCGAACTGGATACCAGGGTACCGGACATCCATGGTCGGGTACTTGGGTTTGTTATGAAATTAAAATTTGACATTTGGCTGCACACATTCTGTGTATCCTATGTAGTGGCATGGTAATATGAAGTGTTTTTACAGTGCTGTAGTTAGATAAAAGTTATGTATTACTTTCTTCGGTCACATTGTTCACATGTACAACGTGAGTCAAAGTTTGGATCCGAGTTGCAATTTCGAAACTGGGTCCTGACATTGTCCGTAGGGTACCAGGGTACCTGATGCAAAGACTGTTAAAATGGCTGTCCTGTACATGCAATGTACAGCAGGGGAAGTATTGCATTCCCCTCCCTTTGGAATGTTCAATGGTTCATAAGTGTGATTTGCTTTCTCCACAACCAGAACAAGTTTAATTTGTGTATTGAAGTGGACAATTTTCAGAAAAGTCTTGTCTTCTCTATCTCTGATGTAACACCAGACTTTCAGTGATATAAGGCATTTTACTTATGCTTGACAAATCCTGCATGCCAGTACTGTACTTGTCAAGGGCACCCATTTCTGATCTTTCATGATATTAAAATCTGCTTGAGCTACGTGTGCTTCCTCTACAACCTTATACAATCGTAAATTTCTGATAGCCAAGCTTATGTAACCACAGTCAAGTTTAAAGTGATTGAGTGTGTACTGGAAAACCAGAAGAATAAGATTATTTTTGATCTGAACTTTTTCTTTATTTTTAAATGTACATGCCATGTTGTACATGGACGAACTACTCTTTTCAAAGAAGGAAAATGACAGTAACTACTTTGAAAAGCAACGGAATTGGCATTAAAAGAGTAAAAAAGAGAAATCATATTTGAAGGTTAAGGGTTCGTACTATAAGCGCCTACATAATGAATATGCAACAGTACAGGATCTGACTGGTGTATCAAAAACATACTACTCAAGGAATCGCCCCTTGGTCGGTATCAGTAATTGTAGTATTTGGTTAAAGGAAGCGCTGTATTTACAAATAACCTTTGAACTGATCACAACATTGCTGCGACAGTGATCCTGAGTTGTTTTGACTGACTGAATATTCAATACTAGTATACTTCCCATTGGCTTGTTCAAAGAATTAGCATACTGTTGATATGAATGAAAACTGTCAACCACTACATCATCGTATTCTACACTTTTTGTGGTTGTGTTAGAAGATTTGAAATCATATGGCAGAATTAACCGACTAAGACCTATTAATTTTCACGGATTGTCTGAATGGTGCAATTAAAAGCCTTACCAAACTTTTGGGGATGAAATTTCAATGTTTTCCCTTTTTGCCTACACATGCAATCACTTTAACAGCAGGCATAGATTGAAAAAATAAACAAAATCAAGTGAAAATCTTGTAGAGGTGAAACTTATGCTACTATACACACAGTTACTATTTGACAGTTGCACTGTTTGTGACAAACAATTGCCTGTGACTTGCTGTAAGTATAAGTGTGTACTCTTTGTTGCAGTAAGGTTGTTTTCTGAAATTCAAATTATAACTGAGTGTGATTAAATTCTGTATAAAGATGGTCTCAAATCTGTTTGGTATTTGGAAGCACTGCACAGTAATGCATGTTTTACTTGGCCTGAATCAGCCACGATATGTAGATCTATACATAGATAATTTCTGGCAGAAGGCACTTGGGTATATGGTCAGCTCTTCTTCTGCATTATCTAATTGTAAATGATAGTAAGGCTTCCATCCTTAGGACTTTTCTGTAGTTATAAGCAATAGGAAGGTTTTTCAAATACTTGAGCCTTTGCGTAAATATTTGCAGCACATAATGTATATATATTGCCAGTGTAGTGTCTTCTCCGTGGCACAGTCAGCTAATGACGAGGGCACCTTGGTGATTTTTATGCGGCCTAGACCGCACACTATATGCAGTGTGATCTAAGTTGCAATAATTAACACATGTATGCAAATCATTCCTCGCATGATGAAAACTGTTAACATTGCTTTAGGGAAGGGGGAAAAAAAAAATGTGCCCTAACCTTGCTCTTCCTGTGACTGCTTGAAATAAAACACAACAAATAAATTTTTGTAAATGTTTGTACTGTATGTAAAGATCAGGTTCACACAGGCATTAAACAGTTGTTCTGAGTATGTTGGGATCTTGTTGAAACTGTGGCAGTTTCTTGGTCACTAAAGTGTGGCAGTTTGTTGATGCACACACACAAAACTGAAAATGTTGTTCTAAATTTAAACCCAACACATTACGCGATCGATGCCGACTTTGGATTTTGAAGTCTATACCACAGTCACTCTTTTATCAGAAGGACACAGTCCTTGGGAACATGAAGCAGGTCGCCACAAAAGAGTATGTTTCTCAAACAGTGTAGCAGTTTGGCCATCGCATTCAAACCTGGCCTTGTGTGAGTGAAGAAGGATTATAAACGTAGGCAGAGCCAGGCTGGAGTAGAAAAAAAGTGCACCTAAGGTTAAACCTCTATATCAAAATTAAGAATTGATTTCTGAATGTAGGAATCCTGTTTAAGGGGGTAGGCCAAGGAAAAGAGAATGTAAAACATAAAAGTGCCTACTTCATTGTCGATATTGTACAGATTTTGTGGTGATGACGTGGTGCTGTTTTCTGAACATGATGTGTCACTATTTAGCAGTACTGAAGAAAACGTTTGCTTCCTGGGAAGCAAACCCAATTAGAAATTTTCAAAGTGTTGCTCATAGTTTCCTGTCAAATTTCCCTCCAGTTAGCAGACTTTCCCTCCAAATACAGACATTTTCCTGCACCGAGAGCTTCCCAGTTTTACAACCCGTAGCGTTCAGCATGTGTTGGATACGAATAGAGTTCCCTGACTTGTGGTGTCACAGTGATGACTTGAAGCGCCCTTCCTGGGGATAAGTGACCAAATTCAACACGTGCATGTAGTGTCAGTATACTGTTTGATGCATGTGCGCCTAGAGTGGTCATTATATGTGCTCTTCATCGTGAGTCACAGGTGTAATAAGGCATCGTGATGCCATTTCAGCCCACTCCTTTTCGGACTGTTGGTGGCTTTCTACAACTCGGTTGACATTTCTTTTTGCTCGCTCAAAATTGTTTAATATGAATGGGAAATGGAGAGAGGGTAAAGAGACTTGAGAACGATGTTTCCCGCGGCTTTGAAAGGAATCTAATCAGAGCCAAATAGAAATCACGTCACAGTCTCTTCCCCCCAGGCTGATGCTACACCTTCATGTTTCCTGCCTGTTTTCGGAAGCGTAATGAAATCTAAATTTGACTGACGTTTCCAGCCTGATTTCTCCAGTGGGGAGATTGTGACGTGGGATATGTTGGTCCAAAACAGTACCAGGTGTAGACAACCTTTCCAAAAGTAGGTTCCTCTACCATTGTAAGTATGGTTAGCTTTGTTTGATCATTAATAATGAAATTAATTCAGTGTGATTGGGAATGTTGATCCTCCTTTTGGTTGTCATCGTTACAACTTGTAAGTAGAAGAGAAACCCCGCTACTTCTACAGCATATTTCTAAGAAGACTTGGTGAATGACGGCTTGCAAGGAACAAACGATCTGCATCTAAGAAACAAGTCAACTTATTCTGAAATATGCATTTACTGTGCATAGGAGCTCTTTCATGATGTATGGGCTGGATTTATTGGTAGGTGGCCATAAGGGCTGACAGGTAAGGGAGTTTCCTGACAGTTTCCCACTCTATGTCTCTTGTATGAGGTTAAACTCATCAACAGAGCTTTACATGTGCTTGTTAAGGAATTGTATACAGAATATTTCACGTAAGGTATAGGCTACACTGATTTGTCAGGGAACAAAGTTCAATAAACCGTGTTGATACATCACCACCTATAGTAACTTCCTTCAACTTTTCTGGTTAAATAATTGTTTTCAATAAGAAAAAAAAAAAACCCTTTCTTGTTTTTGGCTCATTCTGGCTATGACCCTCAGTAAACTGGACCGTGTGGTCAAGGCCAGTTGGAATTGTAATGCAAACGCAGACAGCGTGAGATCAGACGCAGTTTCAGGCTCTGCGACCCAGATTAATGGAGGATCAGGCCAGAGTGCTTGTGGGTCCAGTCTGAAGTGTGAACACAGATTGGAATACTGATTGAAATCTTCATTAATGCCACCAGTAATGAAAAAATCTAACCCAATTTCACCTAGTGTAAAAGATCTTTAAGTCCACTGTGCTCTGTGGCATGCGGGAAGAATTACCAAACTGCGGGGCTGGTGTGGAGAATTATTCTTTTCCTCTCAACTGGAATAACAGCCTTCTTGTGTTTAGAGTTTCCTTGAAATCGATAGCAGGTCATCAAGAGGTCAAAGGAAAAACGATCATCAATATCCTTAAGCAGGAGTGACGCACAAAGAATGTCCCTTCTCAAGTCTTTTTGGGAAAATTAGGATTTTCAAAGATTTGCTGGTCATCTCTGTGTGGATATCATTTTAACTCCTGTTTACTGTGCTGTGAACTTTAATCTCTGTGTTATGATGTTGTTCCGCACATGACTGGATGGCAAAGGTTCGCAGTACAGTCCTTGTTTCTGTGTAATAGTGAAATGTTGTACAGTACATGCATGCTTGTACACTGCAGTTGTCCACATCTAACGGTGAGCTGTTCAGCATGGGAGCAAGAGTGTGCAGTACATTTGCAGTGTCGCTGTCAAGAGATCTTACAGATGATGCAAGATCTGCTGTTCCACACATGACTGGATGGCAAAGGTTTGCAGTACAAGGGACGAAATGAGTGGGCTTGCACCACGATTTGCCTCTCTGTATGATGGCCCAAGTTAGGATTCATTTCCGTGGCAGTTCCACGAGAGAATCAACTGAAGCCCCATCCACAATGTTGCATAACTGCTCGATCCATGTGTCTTTCTTGCCATACTTGCCCACAAGCAACTTCGAAACCTTCACAGCAGGTTTTGAAGAACAGGCTTACTGTATAAGCATGTGATACATTGTCAGACTTACAGTACAAGCATCACTGCAATGTTGATTAATTTATCTGTTAATCAAAATGGGTTTCCAGCGACCATCTGCAAAACTGTTAGTAAGTCTGTTTATAATACTTCATCACTTGCAGAATTGTACACTTGTCGTTGCTCTTCATTGGCTCCTTTTCTTCGCACAAGAGGTTAAAGATAGGGAATTCAATGGACCCTCTCCTATTGCACATATAAAGATGGCATAATCCCTCAGGTGTTCATCTGCAAAAGATTGTTGTAGGGTCATCATCCAAACATTGGATTTGTAGCTTTCGAAACATGGCAACTTGACGGAGATGACTGATATTGGAATGTTGTGTATTTGACAGAACTTTATCTCCCTGGCATGAGGGACAGAAATGATTAAGTCAAAGCCCTTTTAACATATTGGCAGTGGGACAATTGTACCCATCAGCACAGGACAAAAAGGGTAGGGAAAAACAAACAATGTCTTTATTCATTAGTGACGTTCTTGGGTGTCCATGTTTGAGCTAAAGGTTTCGTCGAGGGCAGGGTGTACGTGCATGGTACCGTAATTGTCCCCCTCAACAGATCGTCTTGTGGAATGAATCTTACAGAGAAAGATGTTCCTGGTATTTTAGAGACTTAACAACCCATCGGAATGATACGTCCTGCACGAACCATGCTTCCTTCATACAACAGTACTTCCTCTTGTATTCTTATGTGGAATATCCTTTTTTTTTCCATACTGTATAACCTTATTCTAAGACTTTGGTAGACATTTTTACCTATCAGACGCATAGTAGCAGTGACTTCCTGCTGATTACCTATCACATGAATTGCAAAATTTTTAATGTAGGTGATGATTATAAGTTGTTTTCAAAGAGTACACTTTGTCAGCGTATTGGGCATAGCAAGAATTTGTGGCCGATCCCTCTTCCATGTTTGTTCCAGGAAAGTTTGTGTTTCTGTGACATTGTTGTTCTAAGTAAGAGGGTATTTATGTCGTGGACTGATTATATATAAGTAGTGGTCTTGAACATGTCTCCATTTTATCTAAAGGAATGCATCATACACTGAGGGAGCTGTTTGGCAGCTTCCTGCCGTATCTGTTTTGGATTGTAGTTTCACTTCTTCTTTTGAAGAAGATGCCTTTTGGAGGTTTGGATCAATTTTCCTGATAAGGTCCTTGCAATAGGATTGCAAGAGAAGATGAGACTGCTGACTGTAAATAGGAGAAAAAAAACACAACAAAAAGAAGAAAGAGAAGAGAGAGAGAGAGTAGAGTGATGAGGAATAAACAATGTTTAAAAAGCTCAAGATATAACACTTTAAATTTTGGGGATCTATCGATTCGGTCACAACAGTTGTCAGTTGAAAAATGGCATTGGAAATTGGAGACAAAATGAAGATACCGAGGGAGGCTGTTCGCAGGTTGAAATTTGACATCTCCTTATAAGACTCGCCTGTAATGAAATTCATGAGAGTGCTTTTGAGGTTTCCACGATTCCCGAGGCATTTTGAGGACAGCAATCCGTCAGGCGCTTGGTGTCAGTTGGAGGACTTCTTCAATATCTAATCAAGACGAAGGAAGTGTAATTCCCCAGAGAAAGAGATTCTTATCCGCACGGAGAGCTCGACAAACAACTCCTGGCATGGCCTGGCCGTTCAGCAGAAGATGTGCTCTTATTGTTGGAAGAAAAATGTAAAAGGACGTAATTAAAGTCTGTGTGAAATATACTCAAAAGAAACCAAATAAAAGAGCAAATCAAGACATAAATGTCCTTTAAATACATTGTTGTCACGAATGTTTTCGAAAAATCAGCTCTTCCTCATCAGGTGCAAAAATATATATAGAGTTTGAAAAACAGTTTTGAAATAGTTTTAAAGTTTGAAAAACTCTATACATATTTCTGCACCTGATCAGGAACGAAAATATGAGAAAGAAAAGAACATTTTTTGTATTGATTTGCCCTTTATATTTGGTTTTATAAATGAACAACTCTTCTGAAACTATACTCGAAATCCCGGTCCTCCAACACGTTACTGATTTCGGGTAATTTTGCATCGACTCATAACCCATAAAGGATTTAAATTTTTATTTGAATGAGAAAAAAAACATACAAACAAATGGAACCCAGGAAGAACAATTGGTGACCATTGAAGTGGGAATGAAAAATGTGGTACGTATGTTACTTGCCTGTATCGTGATCTTACCTGCAATATTCAATATGTAGACAGCATGTATGAATCTGTAATGTCATCTCAGTCACATGTGATATTTATTTGAATTACTTCTGCATTGTTACCTCATGAAATATCAGTAAACTGAAGCTGAGGCTGTGCAAGTCCTTGATGCAGTTTTCCCTTCCTTCAGTATACCTTCGTTGTCCAGTAACTCCCTACTATCTCCCCATCTTTCTCCCTCCCTGTCAAAAAAAAAAAAGAGAAATGTAGCAAAAGGATATGAAACTGTTCCTACTTTCACTGCCCTTTTGTAATTATCCAGTTAACATCAATCCTGCACATTATTGGAACAGTAGCTCCTCCAGTGAGTTCTTCTGCACCTCCAAGCCCCTCCCCCCCACCTTTCACTGTATTGTAGACATTCATAGAAAGTACATCTGTGACTGCACCAAGCACCTTTTTGCCAAACTGTAGAGTACCAAGCACCTACTAAGTTGCAAAGCAAGGGAACATGCTAAAACTGCATCGAGAATAAATTACAGGCAAGAGGCTTACTAAAATTACATGTAAACAAACACATTTCAAATTGATGTTGCTTTGGTTGATCAAAGGTCATTCGGTGTAATCCTTTCAAGAGCTATATCCTTGCTGAAACAATGCATGTGAAAGTTATGGCCTGTTATGAATAATATACATCTGTACATGGGTATGAAATGTATGTGTGCATGCACACACTCACACCGACATGTACTGTACATACATGCACATCCGGTGCATGTGCACACCATCTGTATGTGCACACGTACACTGGTGTTTGCAATAAGGAGTTGAACCTGGGAGGGAAATTCGTTTCTAAAAAAATTTTGGGTATCAAAGGTTTCTCAAAATAAAGGAGGGGGTTGTCACTTGGTAACGATTCTATTGCAATTTATGGTGTGTATTTGGCAGGATTTTCTGGGCAGAGGATGTAAATTTGTGCAGAATTCAGGAGGCAAATGTGGGATTCATGCAATCCCCACATCTTCATGGGAGCACTGATGTACACATAAACAGAATTTCTGCAATTTTAAAGACATTGATATTTTCTGCCCGTTCAAGTTTGTCAATCCCTTTCAACAGGGATGTCAGCCTATTGTGTATCGTTTTGGCTGAGACTCCCTTGATGTCATATCATACAGTATGATGTGCAAATGCATTCAAAATGTGCTGATTTGGCATGTACTGCAAGGACTACCAGTGGCATGCACAGTACATACATCAACACAATAAGTACTAGATTATTTCCAACAGATGTCACAATGGGACCAATTTTTCCTCAGACATTGTCCTGTACGTCCCACTTTGTCCCGTACATCACACTTTTTAATTTGATTGTAGAATTCATTGTAAATATAATTTCAGAACTTTTTTCTCTGTGATATCTTGTTGAGCATTGTCCTAAATTAGAACTTTACTGAATGTCACAAAAAATGAAAGTTCTGTTTATCAAAGCTTAAAAACTGCATTGAAAATTGTGACGTACGTTGTGATATTGTACACTACTTAATTAGCATAATTAAGCAGTGAACAAAAGAGAATAGTATTTCAAATTTATTGGAATGAAAAATGTCTAAGGTCCCATACAACCAACATTCCATTGGCTCATGTTACTGGCATGGAGATAAAATTTTAAGTGTTTTTCAAATGTCCCATGCATCACACTTATATTGAAATTATATGCAAATGAGCTCTCTGTAATGAACAGAATGTGAAAAATTTGAAAAAAACTATCACAATAAGAAACTTTAAGTATTCAGTTTTTAAAATGATACCACATGCAAAGTGTTCCAATAAAGTTTGTGTTCCAATAAAGTTTGTGTTCCAATAAAGTTTTAAAATTGTCTTCATGGGCTAGAATAGCTTGGACCTGCCCTCTTCTTGAATAACAATTAAACTAATTAACTTCTATCTGAGAGAAACTTCTTGCAAAGTAGAGCACTGTCCAGTGTCCTGCCTTATTTGGAAGAATTTAGTGGTGTGTCTATAAATATTGGTTTTGAATACATGAGTTTTTCTGTGAAGCAAATAGTATTTCCAGTTTAAGTGTTATTCATTGGTACAGTAGATGAGCGGTCATGTCGAACACAGTCATTTAGCATTTAAAGGAAATCTTCATACAGTGGCAACTTAGGGGGGCAGTATGCTCAAAAAAGATCCCTCTAAGTCAGGAAACAATAGATTCTAGACAAGCAGTCACTGGGATAAAACTTGGTACTGTATGTATTTATTCTACTTGTAATGTACAACTGTAGGTTCTTTGCTCAGTATACATATTTTGTTAGAAAATGACTGTTAAAGATATGCCTATTGTGCAAGGTCAAAGTTCACAGTACTCACTGTAAAAATGTAGCTATAATGGGAATTGCACTGCTGTAAGGCTGCAACTTTAAGAAGCTTGTGACTTTGCAGTGTACTGTTTGATGTCTTAGAAGTTAGAACATATATGAAAAAAAAATTGTGGTGCCATGCATAACAAAGAAGTCCATTGAAATCTTGACTAACTTTGCAACAACATAAAGGGAATTTAAATGATAGTGACTATTTTCTCAGTTTAGGCACTTCAAAGCCATTGCAGTATCTTGTTGACAAGAACTCCAAGTTTCTCACAGAAAACAAAATGTTTTGCAACATTGCAACATACTGCAAGAACTAAGTCTCTGTCAGTCTTTAAAATTGAAGTGCTTATTTTGACCTTGAAATTTGACACCATCGGATAATTAGACTTGGCTTTATCGTCGATCTTAAGTGCATGCAAAGTTTTGAAAATAAATATGGCAGTCGTTGAAGTACTGCATGGCACTGTTTCTCTTAAGCAGTGGAGATTATACTGTAACAAAAAATGCGCAGGATGTTCGATTCAGTTCGGCTGAGCATGCTATCACTCAGGTCTCCTGTAATGCAATGTACAGTATGCTGTACAAATTTGTAACTTTCAAACAGGACATAGTATTGGCGTATTGTTTTCATCATTAAAGAGAGAAAATCTTCCCTAATTTCATGATATTTCAACTCATGTTTTCACCTGGTGAATCCCATTAACCAATTTTCTGTGGAGCTGCTGATCAAGTAAAGTAAACCTTGAAGAAGTTTGTTACAGTTTGTATATTCAGAAGTTACAATGATTATGCTAGATATTTACTTTTGCACCTCAGTTACCTATCTTCACATTAACTATTGCAATTGTGCCACTACTGTGCCAGAGGTAACTACTGGTAACCTTTACACTGCCTCTACTGTGCCTTCGCTGGTTCAATCAGGAGGGTGTAGGTGGTTTTAAAGAATATTATGTTGTTTGCTGTCATTTGTTTCTGACACGGTTGCATGATTAATATCTGCATTAGTTCTGTGGGGATGACACGGTTGCATGATTAATATCTGCATTAGTTCTGTGGGGATAGCTGGTATAAAGTTCATCACACATAAATATCCAAACCAGGTGAGTTTTGGGATATTTGGCCAACATGGGAAGGACCAGCTCAATGCAATGTTCTCCCAATCTAAAATTGTACATTGGACAGGTCTTAGTCACATCTGGGAAGGTCACTGCTTTCTTTCCAGGGATACATTTTTTCTCCTTTCTCTTTTCTGCAAACTCTGCTCTTCTCATACCCTATCTCCATCTTCACAATTCTACTGTCGCTCCTTCTGTACTATTGGAACATGTCCTTGTTGCAACCTAAAGCATCATTGTAGTGCAATGTTCAAAATGAAAAATACAAGTGGAAAGTGATCACCATAAGACATCAATTGTCAGCAGACTCATTCCTTCTTTTGGAAAGTGGTTAAGTTTTAATAATGGCTATAAATTCTTTGGTTTGGCCTTCCTTTCCCTTCCTTTACCTTTCAATTTTCTTTTTTGGTTTTGCAGTAACAACTCAGATAAAGAGGAACCATCTATACTGCCACTGCTAACCGCAGGATTCAATCGCAGGTATCCCGGAAAATGCCAACGTCGGTAACTGTCTCAATGAGCTCCATCAGCTCGAACTCGGCGAAGTCAGGGCAAACTTCAAACTCAGGTAAGTTTTGACTCGTGTTCTTTTTCTCTGCTGCTGATTTGTTTCCAACTCGAGGAACTGACATCATTTGCCAGCCATTCGATCACCTTGTGTGGCGCACTGCAGTTTATCTGCCAGGATAGTCTCCTGTGTAGCGACGGTCTGGCTGCTTCCCAGGAGAGCGTTCCTGGTGATGGTGAAACATTTCTTTCACACAGTCCAAAACTTGAGGAGTGGAATATTGCTGGCCAATTTTTCTGTTGGTTGCCTGCACACACGGTACAACAGAGTGCCAGGAGGTTGTCCAAGTACGTGTTTGTTCACAATTGAAGGAACCTACAGTGAGCAGCTACTTGGAATGGTAGGAGTGTTTCTCTTTTAACCAAAAGCCTTGTTTTCAGCCAATCACCTTACAGCTTTGAAACTAATTGTTGCACATGAGTTTTGCTGAATTGAAAGGAATTTTTCTCTGAAGTCTTCGGAAGTCAGCTTTTCGTGGGGAATAGCGTGAATGAAAGAACTTGTCCGCTTTGCAGGGTTACTGGAATAGCAGAAACGACTTAAAATTGTTTTCCAGCTCCAGATGATCAGTGTATGGGTATAATTCAGTTATGTATTAAATAGAATCAAGTGAAGGGATACATGTGTCCTGCATTCACATGGTCTACAGTACTTACCCCTCGCTCATGTTAATACGTCGCCAATGCATCCCTGAAAAAAAGTTTTAGTACCGTGCTCTTCATGATATGTTTTAAAGTCCTCTTTCAGTTCCTTAGGGTGGGAGAACTTTGTGAATGAAATGGCTGTAGCGTTCTTGTGTTTGTTCTTTCAAAATTCTGACATCATTCTATCATATTTTATACTATAATCTGCCTCACGCCACCTAAGAACTTTTTGTTAGTGTTACAGTATGTAAAGTTCTGCAGGTGTGTGGAGAGGCTAGAAGCCAGATATCCACTCTTGCTACCATAGGCTGTACCTGATTTACTACAGTACGTATATTCTTAATTTCTATACCCCTGCAAGGAGTAAGTACAGTCCACTTTGAATCCCCAACACCAGTAAGTTGTGCAGATTTTGAGATATCAGGTGGATGAAATTTTGATGGTTCTTTGGAAATGGACTTATATCTTCATCTGAAATAACTGTATGCTATCTGGCCCCTGCTGAAGGGTGGCTGGAACTAAGAATGCAGCCTCTTGCCCTCAGCATGGCCATGCAGATATCAGTATTAACACATTCTTCGCACTTGATGTATTAGAAAGCAGTTCAGAAACATAACGCAGGCAGCCAGCTTCAAAAGTTATGTTCACTGACATTGGTGATCGGCATGATTCCCCTGGCAGCGATCAGATACACCTGTGTATTGATAGAATGTTGAACTGTGACATGCAAAATGTACGCACATTGCTCTCCACTCAGCTTTTCTCCATTGTGTGTGGTCGCTGGACCTTCGAGCAGGATAAAGCAGAGATTGTTGATTTAAACCCGACGGAAGTTGGACCATTGTCTTTGGAAAAAAAAATGAAGTAGAACATGTGATGACCTCCAAATTCTAAACGTCTCATGTGCTTGCCACGAATCGCCAAATACCTCCCATTACCACTCTGCGACAAAGGACCGAACCAATTAAACGATCTCTCCCTGTCTTGTGGCGTGCAGAGCATCATTGAGCAATTATTACGAAAGTTTTCCTTCACTTTTAGAGCTTTTTCAAGTGAATTGAAAAAGTCATCAAGCTCAAGGTGACCAATGCTGCCTGATCAGTCAATCGATTTTTGCCACGTTATCAGCAGCTGTGAAGAAATTACATCCTTTCAACTCAGTACTAATTGGGCACACAAGAATGAATAAAATTGTCTGCATTATGAAATTTAAGTGCTGCACATGGAGAGCTACATTAACGTTGAGCCGTATGGCTGTTCCGACGCTCTCAAACTTCTGGCAGTGTTCTCAGCGTTTCCTCTTTGGCAGGAATTTACATTATTAGTTTTGATACTTTTCAGAATATTTTTTCAATTCTGTCAATGCTGTAAGTAGTATTTGAAGTGAATATTACTTCCAAAGTCTTCATTAAACCATTCCTTGAAAAGAAAAAGTAGCTCTTGATTCAACAGTGCATTTCAATGTTCTATTTTGCCAGTAAAAGTTTTGACGAAAGTGTCGGAAGTAGCGCACCTCCCCACTGTAGAGCATTTGGCCGTGACTTTGGCACGTAACATTCATGGCTCGTTCTTCTCTGGCAGATGATGAAAATTGAAAAAACTCTTAATTGTTCCTGAACAAGGAACTAAACCTTAAAGGAATATTCTCATTGAATACACAAGTGGTTTCCTCAATTTGTGGCATCTTTTGCTTACGTCATTGATGCATGGTAACAACAAAAGATCTTTAGGCGTTGTGTCCCCAGCTGGGATATCTTGTGAGTTGCTGTGACATTGCCAGGGGAAGCCATTAATTAAGTCTCGGAGGATGTACTCTAACAATGACGTTTCCGATTGTGAACATGGAGTGACTTTGCAGCTCATCTCACTGCTTCGATTTTGTCGGGGACAAGAGGTCAAAAGAAAGAGAGTGATAAGCAAGTGTGCCTCTATTATTTATTGAGTTTCTCTTTTTGAATAGTGACGATATCATTTCAACTGTAAGGAAACTCTGTGAGATTTTTTCTACCTGCATTTTCTAACCAGTTTTAGCAATTTTCTCGTAATTAATGGAGAATCGATTTTGAAAGATTCCTACATACTCTTCTTGCAATACATGATTGAAGTTTGCAAGAATAAACAGAGCTATGTAAACCTCTTGTAGGAGGAGGGGAGGATAAGAATGTTTTAGAGAAATAAATCAATACATAAGTCAGTGAGTGTACTTCAAAAAGGACACAGTGTGTGCAAATTTGGGGGTACATATCCCTCTCCCCTGGCAGGGATGGCCCTGGCAAAAACTTGCACAATGGCAGACACTGTGACAGAGAAAGTTTCTATGTCATTGTTAGAAAAACATACTTAAATTTAAACTACAGTATCCCTCATGAATGGGACACACCTTTATTGCAGAACTTTGTGTTTATTTAAACACCTTTTGTTGGTCACAACTAATGCAATGTATTATATGGCATTGGTAGATTCATAATTTGCAAAAAAAGTGACTCGTTATCATCGAAAGGATGAAAAATGGCAGAACTTACTTACCTGTCTCATCATAACATATGCATTTCCATCTACCATGCCGAGAGCACTGGTAACTTTAACACCACTGCAGGTTGCCTTCTGGTCAAGTACTGGACACGCGCCTTCTCTTTCTGCCAGATCCCGATGTGCTGAATGTTCAGAGGTTCTGTGAAATTTGATTATGACCACTAAGTCTTCTCTCTGTCTGGTTTACCTTGACTTACAGGTTGCTTTAATTTTGGAAGTGATTTTCTGACAAGTCTTCAACTTTCATCAAAACCCTGATGATACCATGCACTCTCAGTTCATATCCATTTCATTTTGCCATCGCAATTTCCCTAGCATTTAATAAACATTAATACAACTGCTTAAAGATCACAACCTGACACTTTTCTACTTTGACGTTCACAAATTCATTCTCCTGTGTGGACTGTGTATTGATTGTCATATGAGAGTCACATTGCTGAAGCAATCCTATTAGGCCAAGTGTTTTAATGGATTGTGTGTATGTGTGCCTCAGGGAATAATTTAGTGTTTAAATTTTGTGTAGCAGTTTTAGAGATTTTTTGAGGTCTTTGGGAAACTACAGTATTGTACCCCAAAACAGTTTTTCATTGGTGTACAGCAATTTGGCCTGTTTGTGTTACAACTTGCAAAGACATATGGGAAAAATTATTCCCCGGTGCTTTAACCTGCAGCACAGCAAAGAGATATGGGAAAAATTATTCCCTGGTGCTTTAACCTGCAGCGCACACTGTGACTGACAGTATGTACAGTAATACTTACAACGTAGAACATGTATGCTTATTTAAGTCCATCTAGTGGAACAGGAGAAAAAAGCGTTGGCATTACTTCACAATTTTTTTTTTTCACTGTCATTCGCATTCAGTCATGTTTGCCTTTAAATCCATTGTAAATTCCTTATTTTGTTTTTATTTGTGTCTTTGTTTGTCACAAAATGTAGTCTGGATGTTACGTGAATGACATTCTAAACATGAATGTGAATTTGCCCAAGCAGTGTTATGATTTGGCTCCGTGAAGGCACTATAGCCTATTGAGGTTATACAGTAGGATGATTGATTCTGAATTTTGTTAAGTTTGCATGAAATTGTTTTTTGTAAGAGAGATTTGGTGTAGCCTCATCAGGGATATCAATTTAAAAGAAAATCACTGAAGATCAAGAGAGTTAAAAACCTAATTTAATAATTTTCCCTTGACTAGACAAGCAGGAAGAGAGAGTATACAGAGGCCCATGCATGCTTCACTTGACTGAATGCCCAAAGATCGCCAGTGAACCTATTTTTGGTGCAAGTAACTGCTTGAGGGTTGTGAAGTTGCTACTGTAAGAAAGCTGGAGTTGGATAAGCAATGCTTTATTGTATTTAGAAAGTTAACAGTGTGCAAAACTGCTGGATAAGTGTGTGCACTTGGTCAAAAACTAGGATCTGGGTACCCAAAGTTCATATTCGATTGGGAAACTGGGTTGCTGAAAATGTAACTTACTGTACGTTAGCGGATGGGTTAATTGTGAAGTCATTATACGCCATTGTGCTTTGCATGCCAATGATTACATTTACGAGGCAGAACAATGACGTGTTCATAGTTTGGCATGTATGCCGAATGTTGTCACATGATAAACTTTGTTTCATGAAAATTTGAATTCGGGTAGCAATGTCTGCCGTTGTTCAGGTATGCCAGGTACACAATGCAAACTCTTAAATATGACTAGATGCAATTAATTCACTTCATTCCTCACTCAGGCTTACATGTCTCAACACAAGAAAAAAACTCCCATCTACCATGCCAGGAGTACTGGCAACCTAAGCAATGCTGCTGGCATGATCCAGGTCTAGTACCACTACTGCTGCTTCCATCCTGATAGTGCTAGGAAGTGTGGAGTTTAATGCAAAATTCGAAAGCTGCAAGTCGGCATTTTGATGTGCACATGAGTCCACTGAGTTGATGTAAGTTTTATCCTACAACATAGTGTATCATATATTCTCTCTATGTCAGGGGTTCTTAATTATTTCCTTCAGCGGGCCGCGTTAGGTTAAGTAGTGATCGGTGCGGGCCAGTGGTGCCGCACTATTGGGATTGGACCCGGGCCTCACGCTCGAAATTCGGACGCTGGACCCCACATCCTGTCAAGCCATGATGTACATGGGAAATGATTTCGTGCGAAGCACGCTTACAACTGCTGTTCTCCCAGGTTAATTGGACACGAGAACCTTGGGGCTTACTTTCTGGACACTTCAGGCAAACCCAGCACTAGCATATTGCATGCACTTTCCTAACATACCTCTCATTTTGTCTTTAGCGAGTGGAATGTTTCATAATCTGATACATGGGCATCGATTTGATTGAAAGTGAGTGGGGGGAGGGACATCTGGCCAATTTCATTGTCTTGAAAGTTTTATCAAAAAGAAAGCAGAATTACTTAAGCAAAATACCTGAGGCTTCATGTTCTCTGCCACTACCCGTAGACTTTGAGCGAAGGACTGAAATGACGGAAGTAATGATTCCATTATAGGTTTTATACTTTCTCAACATAGACTTGTGTAGCGTCTCGAAAAATCGTTTTTACTGTACATCACATATTTTTTGACGGGCCAGATCTCAGTTCGTGCTTGACCAAATTTACTGACGAGCTGGATGCGGCTTGCTGGCCACCATTTAAGAACCACTGTTCTACAGGTATATCATGATAGTGATTGGAAACGCAATCTAGCCTTTTTCAATCTTGACAGAAAATCTAGAGTTGCACCTTTTCTATGATGTACATGGTGTTTAAAATTGTTGACTAATCGACAAGGTATCAGTGTTCAGAGGAAAGAGGATGGGTTGGTGTGAGGGAGGTACATCTTTCTGTGTAGTCCTTTTCCGAAAACACAGGAACTTTCAAAGACTTTGAATAGAAATTGTCAAACCAGCTGAAAGTTTGACCAAAAACATACCATTACCATGTTACAAAATGACCGCTGGAACATTACCTGTTCTCCCTCCACTTGCAAGTGATGTCTAGTACTGTAGGGTTGTACAAATCCTACTGTAGTTCAGTTAACCAAGCTTATCTTGCATCGTGTTATTCTCATTAATGGATTGTCGCATTCAGTAGCCTAATATTACAAGATTTTCCTGGGGTGGAACACACATGTTTCAGGGTGGAAAAAAAATGAGTTTGAAGTCAGTTTCAAAACAAAATTCTTGTAATGAATGTTTATGTCTCGTTTGAAGAAGGACTCCGCAAAACGTTTCATGTATGTCCTTTCCTTACGATAACAGGGTGGCTCGGAACTGCCTGTGGAAAATTCACCCCACTTTGATTGCGACAAATTTGTTCAATTGAACAGCCATGTGAAAGGATGTTCAACCCAAATTTAGCTTTGACATGTTTAGGAGTAAATTAATCTAACCATTCTGGTGAAGCTTCCATTCAGTTCCCCTGTGTGGTTCTCGAGATCCAGTCGAACTGTCAGTTACAGTAAACATATATTGCTCAAAGATCTTAACATACTGTACAGCAATTCAGGTGATCCGGTGCAA
The DNA here is from genome assembly GCA_021234535.1 of Stichopus chloronotus. Lineage (NCBI taxonomy): Eukaryota > Metazoa > Echinodermata > Holothuroidea > Aspidochirotida > Stichopodidae > Stichopus > Stichopus chloronotus. The sequence continues at coordinate 10,784,385 of CM037836.1, forward strand.
TTTTTGGTGAAATTTTTTTCCATTTTCATATCAGGAACTTTTTAACCTTGAACTAAGTGCATAAGTTATTTAGGTGTGTGTACAGGTTTTATATCTCATTTTGCTGACATGACAAACAACACCTGTTTATTTTATATTCCCTTATTACCAGACAAAAAATATCTATAGACATTTATTTGCACTGAGCTCTGCCATGCACAAAATATGCCCTCCGCTTTAAAATGTAGTTTGCAGTTTATGTGATTTTTCTTCCCGGTGTCTTTCAATTAAGCATCGATTCTTTTTTTCCATTTCTCCAAATGTAACCACTGAGGCAGTGAAAGGCTTTCTTTTATCAAACTTTTAATTAAATTGAATAATCCAGTTTGGTTTCTACTTCACGGAACAGCTGGCAGTCTTGAATAAAGTTCTCCTCTGGTCAACACTGACCTACTGCCTTTGTTCAATTACGGAGAGTGACACTTATTCAAACATTGTCCATTAGGTGGAAATTTTTCCCTCTACACCTTTTGACAGAAAAAAAAGGAGACAAAACAAGAATGGGTGCTTGTGACATGATTTTAAAATTTAAATTCAGTAATATGTTCTTTATCCCTTACGGTTGCACTTTTTTTTTCATTGTCATGTGACCGTCACTTAGCTCATGGCAGTCTCCATTTTTTTTTATTTTCCAATGCAGAACGTCAAGTTGTCTCTTCAGCGCCATCGACTGCTGTTCAGAGGCGATTGAAATCACCGACGAGAACCACAGTATACAGTATGTGAACGCTGCCCACGAAGACCTCACAGGGTACAGCTTTGATGATTTACTCAGCCAAGAGTCTGGGGACTCGAGGAAAAGTGATAAAAATAAACCGGAATTGATGGAAACTATTTATTCTCAACTCAAAAAAGGCAAGGTAAGCCCGAATGAGTCAGGACTTTGACTGCAAAGGTCCCTCTCAGGTGAACTTTTCGCTTCTTGAGGAAAATGCACCGATAAGTCTCCTCTATGGCAGTTGTGTATAAGGCCAAACCCACAGGAGAATAAGTATCAGAACCATGAAGAGAAATGGAGGGTCACATGTGGTTGTCACACATACACACTCCAAAAAAATGGAAATAATATAAGTAACATGGCTATCTTGTTAGAAACAAGGCCTTGTTTACAGCAGTGAGCTCAGTTTAAGATTTAAAACAGATTTGTTTGATGGAAGGGGGAAGGGGAGGATGGAGAATGAGCAGTATCCTTCCCCTCACTTGAAAAGAAGCTGTCACTTTAGTCTTTCCCCGGATTACTCCATTTTGTTCCACGATAGAGAATATGGCACTTGTCGTTAGATTCGTTGTGACCTGCCAAAAGTTGAACAGACACACACTGGTCTTTGCATAACAGTTAATGACAACTGTGAGATAATATTCAAAGAAGTGGGACAGACGGAGGTGGTTGGATGGGGGGCCACTGGGCATAATGTTCATGTGGTGGGGCCGGATGGATGCAGATAGTGGTCTGCAATTTTGTAGTTTCTTCTTTCATAACAAACACACATTCCCAAAACCAGTGCACAATCTGTGTGTACTGTACCACCTCTTTGTGAAATTTGACAGAGCTAATGATGGGCAGTGAAGTTTGTTGCATTTTATTACAGTTAAACAAGTGCGGTGAAATGTTCTAGATGAGCTTGGACAATGAAAGTTTTTTGTGAAGAAAGGACAATGTCAAAAACCAAAGATCATGAACACATTAATGACGTCCTCTCCTTCCTTGGTTTAACTGTCTCTATGAGCCGCCGCATCAATCATTCACATCAGCTAACACCAGTCTAGAGGGTAATTACTACACCCCACGAAATGCTCAGGTATGGATAGTTAGGATTGCATTCTTTGGTGGTGAAGGACCATTTACTGGAGATACAGATGTTAAACATTTACATTTTTACTCCATCTTGTGTAAGGGTATTTTAAATTTTGGCAACTCTCAACAAAAATGGGGCTACCTTCCTCTCATGATCACCTTTCAGGTGACAACTGTCGAGTAATCATCCTTTTGGTTGGAATCCTAGACGTTTCGAAGTGTTTCTGAATTGTTCGTTGGCCATCTTTTTAATAAATATGCTTGTCAGAGTAGATCTATAAAAGGTCGTTATTGTTTCACAGGGTTTCAAAAGCTTTCAAGAAATACTTCCACTCACAGGATACTCCCCGAGACATAACTTTTGATAAGTTTAACTTGACGCATTCATATTTTTCTCTCGCTTTGTCCAAAAACTTCTCAGAAATGTCACATGACTGTAACTTCTTTGTCACAAAGTCATCACAACTGTTGTAGAAAGCAACTGAAAAATCCTGAAAAATCTATGTACCTACACAGAAATACTAAGCTGGATTAAATATTGAATATTGTTGAGCTTTGATGCCTGTCTTATAATCATCTCCTTGAAAATGTAGTTTTGACTGGTGATCCACCCTAACCTCCCTCCCCTCCCTCCCTCTCTATCCCTCCCTTACCCCCACTTGCAACCCCCTGACCCACAGCATTCTACACCAGCACATGCATGTACAGAACCCTTGTGGTAACCTCGCGATGTCGATACTTTCTCTCATGCGTTAGAAGACAAGTTCATCTTTTGTACATTTGGTGAAAGTTACATCTCTTTAGAGTCCAAAAGGCATGAGCAACGGTTATCACCTCACTCCGTCCTGTGAGGTGAGGATGCAGAGCTTATATGGTTTTCCAGAAAATTCTGTTATTGTAGAGAATGACAAGCTTCGTGATAATTTTTTTTCCTCCAGTACATCTTGGCTTCGTACAGAGACCTTTTCCACAGCCTGAAGAAAACTCGCAACAAATTAAATGACACATATGTCACAAAGGAATTTTATTTATTTTTTTCTTTTTTTTTCTGCTCTCCTGAATTGCAGCGGTGGCAATACCCCAAATGAGATTTGTTCTCATTTCATCAAGAAGCAAGAAAATTTAATTTGGTTTAACTATTTTGTGACTATTGTAGCAAGTTCCACCAGTGAGTTTTCTGGCTCTCAATTTTTTCTTCTTCCTTGGGGACACTTGAAGCTACTTGTCCTTGCGATAATATTTCCACGATTGAATTGACGTCATCTTAGCCCGGCAGCGTTAATATGGGTTATTCGCTATGCGTAGCCTTCTGAAAACATATACAGGTAGAGGTGTGGCAGTGCAAACAAACAGTCGCTCTGTATTCCTTCAGAAAGTTGCCTCGGAGATCTTGCAAGGTCGTCTTGAACTGGTGGAGGGGATTTGGCGACTGGTTTGCATGCCGTCAGATGACGAGAGAAGTTTTGTCAGTTTTGAAAACATCTGGTGGATGTTTGAATATGATTGGACAATTGGTACTGTTGAATTCTGACAAATTATACGTAAGTGTTGAAACAGGAAAAGGATCCTTTATGTTCTGTTCATGCTCTTAAGGGGGGTCACTGAGTTTATACTATTATTTGTTTCACGATAAGTCCGAAGGAATGTATCGCGTGACAATAATTGTAGTTAAGCCCATCATCTATTCCTTCAGTTACTGAGAATGTGAGAAATTGCAATTTTTTAATCGAAAGGAGTTGACTTATGTTTGGTATCTTGTGGCAAAAATTGTCTGGTCGTACTGTAGATTTGAGATCACTGATTTTGATTGTTCATCACCCTCAGTTTATCTTTTTTGCTTCTGTTGTGTGTGTCAAATGTTCTGAACATCTTAGTTTGACCATTTACCATTATATGTTAGCAATGTTCAACCCTGTGCAACAGAATATTATGAATTTTGTGGGCCAACTCCATGAGCACCTTCAAGTCGTTTAAATTGTATTCAGAAAAGTGTATTAACATTATGAAAAATAGGGAAGAAAGACACTGATTTCAAGAAATGTTTATCACTTTAAAAACACGACAAAAATGATTCATCCAGACCCATTGCATTTAAACGTTTGAGCAAATGAATAAACCCATCAGGAATATTAACAAATGCGGTATCAGAAATATTAAAAATTCAAATGCTGTATGTGGTTAATAATTTGAAATGAGTCTTTTTGATATTTAGCTCACTCTTGTTGAGATGTCCACTCAAAACAGCCAGCACCAAAAGATATGATTCTTTTTTTTTCTTCTTTTTGATAAATTCTTGCTTAGAGTAAATTGAGTTTTATCTAGCAGTACCAGTTTTTTTCCCCAAGTTTCCCAATGTAATGCAGTACTCCACATCTAAATATAATGTGCAAGCTTGCAAGGACCCATGCTTCATCTTACGCTTGCACAACATGCAAGGGAAATATTAAGCAACAACCACTTTGTGTGTAAGTGGGGGAAGAGGTGCTAGTCCACTTCACTTTTTTTAGGAAAAAAAGTCCCAGTGGAGTTCAGAGTTGCCAGCTGATTCTGGGATGGTAATGTAATAGTTGTGTGGAGAATGGTAAGTTTTAAACTTGTAAACATCCACATTAGGTCAGTTTTGGATATTTGAGACAAGTTGATCTACAAATGGGCAAGTTGAAATTCTCTCATTTTAAAAAATAGCAATCAATGGATGGGTGTATACATGTACTGTACTCCTACTTGAAGTGAAATATTGTGTTTAAAATGCACCCTCATGGCATGCAAACAAAATATCTTCAAGCCCTCTTAAACCATTCATTCTCACCAATTAACATCAGTAAAAGCTTCATCCCATCAAAACGTTAGTCATAAGACGAGTTTCTGCAGATATGTAATTTGAATTTCTGTTTTTGTTAACTGAATTTATGTCTTAGTGATAAACCGGGAACTGTTATTAGCTGGGGACCCATTGAAAATCTTTTCTTTGATGTCTAACTAATCTCTTTATTGTGTTGTTCTTTATGATTGAATAGGCTTAAACAGGTGTTACGACCTACTGTAAGTACAAGGATGGCCCATCTCCCTGCTGCATCTTGAAGAGCAGATCAGGAAATTTGCCCTTTGCTTTAACATCGCCAGTCACCTTAGAATGTAAACTCATTGGAGGGTTTTGATGTGTTTTGATGCTAATTAAAACATTACTTGTCTGGTAATTAAATTGCTTTTGCTTTGTATGCGTGTGCCTCTCAGATCATGCAAGCGAATGTGAATGCCAGTAAAAATCTGATGGTAATGTTTAGTCTTATTCCTCTTTTGCTCATTTGCATAAATCAGTAGAAGAGGTTTATTGCCAGCGTCACTAGGTTCTTTGGCAATAAGCAGTTGTTTTGAATGTCAAAACAACATTTAGTACTCAACTGTCGGCAACTAACTAGACGTAAGAAGCATTGTTCCGAGTAATCCTTTTTGCTGGGGGATGATAGGTATGATTGCAGCTGCCTAGATATATGACAAAGGAGTTCAATGCCTTAAAATTGAAAAGGATTAGAAAGGATTAAAATATTTAGTATCCACTCTAAGGTCAATCTAATTGGATTAGCATAAATTAAAATGTTCGACAGATCTCCAGCTAATAGCACCACTCAGGATAAACTTCATTCTTGACGTTGAGGGCTAATCCTGCCTTTTTTGTTCTTTTTCTTTTTAATGATCTGTCATCTTGTGTCCATAAAATTGTTTTGAAAGAAATATTTTCTTCTGTGAAACAAACACAATGTATCCCTTTAAAGCTTGTCATGGACAGTGCAGTAAGACAAAGGTAGGTGAGCGTAGTTTCTGAGTACTAAAGTAAAGACGTGACAATGACATTTTCTTGAAGTGACCATATTAATCATTGCACATGTTGAAAATAGAATTAGAGTCCATAAGAATCAATCTAATATCTGCCATTTTACACACAAAATTCACGTCTCACACCTGCATCATGGATAAACATTGTCTTAGTATGCAAATGCAAAATGACTCTGGCAGTCTCAAGAAAATCTGCCATTTCTCACAAGCAACATCACTGTGTGCAGTATGACTACCTAAAGGTAAAGATTGTGTGACATTTACAAACTGGCTTCACTCATGTAATTGCAGAGTGAACCTTGAACAACAAATCCGCTTTTATATCTATTACCATTTTTAAGATGTGCATAAATTTTCTGAAAATTTTAACAGACCTGATTACCAATGCAAAAGCTATGATGCATTGCACAGTGTCAGTATTTTTTTTTCCTCTTCGTTAGCCCTTAATACGTGTTCTCTGTAAATAACTTGACTTCTCGTTTACACGTCGGTGAGTGATATCAATATTTTTAAAGGGGACTACCCATTTCCAAAATAAAGCTCTTATGGCAATTTTAAAGTTTGAATTGTCCCTGAAAAGACTAAGAAAATAAGGGATGACATTAGACATATCATGTGAATTTGCCCCCCCTCCCCTTAGTGTCGCAAAATTGCGTCCTTCATAGCCAATGTTTATTAATGATGCAGGTGTGAGAGGGTAATTTTGTTTGTACAATGGTCAATGTTTAATTGATTTAGACTTTAATTTGTGGCTACTTTCATATTGTACACGTAATTCGTGCAGTAATAACTAGAAAGTGTCATTGTCATATCTCACTACCTTTAACATGTACCATCATGACAGACATATATATTTTAGGCCTACCTTGTGTCGATAATAGTCATACCTGCAGTGCAATACTTCACTGCAGTCATTTTAACAGGAACATGACCCTGTGCAAATTAAGTGCATGTTTTCGAGCGAAAATGGACGTCACATTTCACGTGATATGCTGTAGTTACTCAGATTTCAGGGTTGATGTGCGGAGGAGGACATTGAACTAGTGACCGGAGGGAACGTTATAACTTGACAGACTGATCCTTTGTGTGCAAAATCATCAACATTTTGTGTGATTAAAATCTAGTTTCAATTCTGTGTACAAGCCATCACATGCCGCACTTCGCCCGAATTCTCATCTTCCACAACAGCTGTTTACGGCTATTGCTGTTAACCAATCATTCAGTGTCCCCATTCTGACCCGCAAACATTACAGACAAAAGCCATCGAGGCACAGTCTGTTTTCGCCGATGTCAGAGAGCAGTCTCAGCCCCATCCCCTGCAGAATTTCCTCGTTTGTTTGTCCCAAGCTCAGGCAAACCTGCCTCCCTTTTTTTTTTTTCATCAGTCGTTGATTATAAGTAGAGAGTTATCTCTAATCTATCGATCGTGGTGGTTTTCATTTGTCAGTGACGCAGATCCAATCTCTGCGCTCGTCAATCTCCTAGGCTACCAGATGCCCGGAGAGGTTTCTCTGACTGCCACAGTAGATCCTGGGCGTAAATTTTTATCAGATTGTCGGATTATTCTCTGGATACTGTTTGCTCTCTGAGAGGGAGATGGAAATGACTTGGAAAATTGCTGGAAAAATTACTACATGTCATTAAAGGCAGGAGGCAGCCAGCTGAGAATATGGGTAGATTCCTGTGGTGCTTTTAATGGCATTTGTGGATATTTGAATTTTCTCTTCCTTTTTGGTTTTAAGAAATCAACTGCTTGGCATTCATTTATCATGTATGCTGCATAATCTACTGGTGTCAGTATAATCTTTTGTGTATATATGGTTTCAATTTCAAATGCCTCTCTTCCAAAACATAATCTGTGAGTTAGAGATAGCGAGATTTACAATGCCATGAACCTATGATTTTTTGCAGAATAGTGTGTCTTTTGATAAAACTTGGTAAGCTGAAAGTGGTAAATTTCTCCCTAAATTAGTGGCATAGTTTCCAAAGAGTTGTGCGTTTATAAAACCAAATAAGAAAGCAAATCATTTTTTTTCAGATTATGAAGTAAAAATTAAAATAGCTCTGTCCATAAGCAAGTACAAACCTTCTATTAACACCCCCAACTACTCTATATTGTAATGTTGGCCTGGACCGATCGTGTGGTGAGGAACCAGGTTGGTGAAGGGGTGGGGTGAGGACAAGAACCTTGAGAGGTAGGGACTGGATGACACCGATGAACATAAATGAGTACACTAACAGAGCATGTTAGGTTTAGAAAATATAATTGAAGTCATCAACACTGCAGCAATACCAAGCAAATGAAGAAATGATAAAGTAGTTCATCAAGTTAATAAACAGCAAATGCAGTAGGCTAACACTCATACTATGCGATCCCAGCCAACTGCAGACGTTGTGCATTGGAAGTCTAAAACCTCTGGCAGCACTGGGGACCCCTTGCTACGCGTATCAGCACAAAACTCTCAAAAATATGGTATCTCTCAGAAGTACTGTCACCTTTCATACTCAAAATCGATGTCCTTAGTAACAATTAGCTGCTACAAGTGGAGGAATCCAAGTACACAAGAAAGATAGCTTTTCTCTTGTAACAATATTACAATGGATCTCACCATACACTTTCTGTATTTTGGTGTATTATGATTGCATATATTGTAAATTCCTATCTGTAGGACTAAGAATTTTCTTCCCTTTTTGTATATATTTTTGAACCTGATGAGAAAGAATTCTTTCTCATCAGGGTTCAGGAATTCATATGTGACAATAATGTATTAAGAAAACATTTTGGCATTGATTTGCTCTCTTAGTTAATCTGATAAATTGGCACTGTAGTCATTTGCATCTGAAAAACTAAGTGATTCTTGGTGTAAAAGTATGAGAACACTCGTAGGGTAGAAATCTGATACTGATAGTAGAACATTGCTTTAAAAGTTTTACAAAGTAAAGGGATTTTTCCTTTGTCTTTATTTTGAGATTGATTTTGAACTGTTTGGATAACTAACAGGAAAAAACTGTATGAGAGTTTATTGGCTTAGAAAGATATTGTAGAAGTTACAATATATGCAAGAATCTTTGAGTTACGGTGTTGAACTAAAGATAGAAGCTGTATATGGCATAATTTAAGCAACATTATGACAGTAAGAGGTAAAGTTAACCATCATATGAAGATGTAATGTATAGAGAAATGTTAACTAACAGGAGAAATTAACTCTTAACATACTTTACTCCTCACTCACAGGCCTGTTTCATTACTGCGAATGCTCTCCTACAGATACCTTCCTTGCAAAGAGTTCTGATGACCTTTTAACATACACACCTCTACTGCCTTCTACTCAAATACCGGTCTAGTGCCACCTTCCCATTCTTCCATCCTTGTGTGCCACTATTGTGGAGGTTCTGAAATATACGTGATTGTGTACTGGTTAAGTGGGGCAGATGATGACATGCTGTGATTGTTATTACAAAAAGAAAGAATCGTATTTAAAGTTAAAAACTTGTATGAAAGCAAACTTCTTTAAAGTTAGGATTACCTAGAAAAGGGTATTCAGCAGTAAGGATTCCAGATAGAGATGCATGGTCACACAATGAAGATTACTGGAGGAAGAATTTTACAGACAGATGTCAGAAAGTTATACACCGTATAACTTAGGGTAGGATAACCAAATCAAGAGGCTGTAAGTTAGAATTACCGGAGTGGAGAAGCTACCCGGTGAGGATTTACGCATGAAAAACCGTGACTCTGTGATGATGATTGATGATTGCCCTAAAGGAATTCAAATTCAAGCAAAAATTTAAGACGTCAGAGGAAACACTTTGCTGTCGTTAATGATGTGGGGGCGAAAGAAATCGCTTGAGAAATGGCCACATCAGGACAATTTGCAGAGCAAAACGAGAGTTATTTTGCGACTTATTTGGGGTCGATATTTAAGGCAACAGGTAGAGTAACATGTATGGTCTTGATTTTAGAGGAAGAAGCTAGTATAATACTGAAGGAAGATAACCGATATTAATTCAAGACAAAAAAAAGTTTCCTTCAATGGTGCTACTTAGCTACTGTGCAAAAGTCTTTGAAAAGGCTTTCATTTCTTGTCTCTGTCAGTGACACATTTATGTCTTTACTTCATGAAGTGTAACAACTCATTTACAAGTGGCAATAATTGCATATTGTTCCAAAGAAGTACTGTATAATGAGCTGAAAATGTGCTTATACAGTATATCTTGGTCTGTGCAATAATGACCAGTAACACACTCAGGAGTTAGTCTTTAGTCTGAGTCGAAAGTAACTTTGATCATTTTTTCAACCATTCAGTCTCATCAATACCCATCCAAACAAACTTCAGCACCTCAAAAAATTATGTATGTGAAGAGTATCGGAAGATGCATCGGTTGAACTTCGGAGAGTTTGGGTGAACAAATTATTTGAAGCAGCAAATAACTGAATTCTGTCTGTGAGAAACTTATCCCTTGAAAGAAAAGCCACTTTTCTTTCTTGTATTGAATTAGCAATTATTGTATGTCCATAAACATCGGTTTTAACAAATATGATTGTTTTCTGTAAAACGAATGCCTTATTTCCCTTTAAAGCTCACTTCGATGGAGAAACCATAACCTTGTGTCGTTTTCTTCCATCCTTTTTGTAACTTTACATTGCTGGCACATTCTCTAACCGGCCTGCAGTGATGTCAAACATAGCTGTGAACATCTCTTGGTTTCAATGGGCAGAAACAAAACATTTTGTCTTTGTTTCAATTACACCAATGTACATGTGAAGTTGATGAAAAAAAGAAAAAGAAGTGTATGTACTACATACTGTAGAGAGACACCAGTATGATTTGATTGCCACAGATGACATACTTTATATTTCCTAAGAAGACACTTGACTGCTAGTGAGGACCATACAGTATTGCAGATTTCTGGCACATTCCGAGCAAAAGCAATAGTTAATTTAAATTAAGCTTTCGTATCTCTGTGGAGATCCCTTCCTGCCTCTTTTCAGAAACTGCAATTACAATGCTCATTTGTACATTTTTCCAGAATTTAGAGACATGTTGTTTAAGATTTAATGGAAAATCATTTCTTGGAGCATTCCTCAAATCTATCCAGAGTCTTGAGTCACTTCACCTTTCATTTTCGTTTTTGTCTTTTGCCATTTACGATTTTGGGAGACAGGTCTCGTTTTCCAGGAATTTGTTGATTGTCGCCATAAACCTCAAGTCGCAAACTGATTCCCCATAAGTTTGATTGCTCCGTTTAAAAGAATATATCTCATAAGTCCAGAGGCTGTTTGCATTAATTGTTCCCCTGATGATCCCAAAGTTTAAAATCTATGTTTCAGAGTGCCATCTCAAAATATAGTGTGATGCTGAGTAGTCGCCCAGGTTGTGTGATTTATTGTTATGATGTAGGTGTAAAGTGGACAAAATAATTCACCCCAGGATATATGAGACAAACTTTTGAATGAAAGGATGCAGTACCATTCTTGGAAATATTTGGAAACATTAAACTGGGAATTAAGTGACTGAATTAAGGGTTTTTTTTTTCAGTGAAAGAGGCAATAATTATTTTTACTGCAGGCACTTTAAACCCCCACACCAATATCTGTCTTCATTGATGTTTGAATAAAGAATGCTCATGGTAACAAAAAATTCCAGATGCCTCATGGTGTAAAATGTTATATGTAGCAACCGATTATTCATTGGAAAGTGAGGTGCATATTTACTGTAGCCTTGAAATATGACACCAATGAAAAGAAATAGACTGATTTATTGTAGATTAATAATAAAATAAAAGAAAAAAGATCATAAGTAGTAAAGTATCGCAATGTATCTCTTAAGCTAGTTGAGCTTACAAGGAAATGCAAATGATTATTTTGCCTACAGTATTATAACATCACAGATTCCCCATAGTGCAATCCGCAAGTGTGAAATAAAAAAAGTGTTGAAAAATCCATGCTATTAAGGTGTAAAGTAGTTTTAATCAATTAAGAGAACTACTTTCACCTGATCTTTGTGTAGATGTGGAACTTCCAGACTTTTTCTCTGGCAAATCCCTTGAAGATTGTGATCCTAAACCTTTTGCTGATCTTTTTTCTTTTTCTTTTTTTTCGGGTAGCAAATATAGGAAGTGTTTTTGTTCAATCAGCCTATGAAGGAAAACTCACAAGAATGTTTGATAAGAGAGACATGTTGCAAACTTTGGGACATACAGCTTAAAAAGTGTGACACCTGAAAAATCAGGTGCTTGCGTTTTCAAAGATGAAAGTATCCCTACCAACTTTAGACCATTATACACCTTTAAGATTGAATATTAATCAGCAGTTATGACAATTCTGATAATGGCCAATGTATTTTACTGTTGACACTTGGTAGAAGATTGGTGGAATGCTGTATCTGTGGGAACTGTTCTTTCTCACTAACGAAGTGGCTGAAAAAATAACTTATGTTTCTTATCGCAAGAATATGTCAATGGTTTGACACATTCTTGTTGGTGAGAAAGTGAACTTCATCCACACGTCAACCATCCTTTGAATTTGAAAGTGTTTATTGTCCTCATTTGTAGACATTTTGTTTTAATTGTTCCAATTCCATGCTCCATTCTCATCCCATTGTTTCTTCTTGTTTCCTCAGTCTTGGGAAGGATTACTCTATTGTAAGAGGAAAAATGGTGACAGTATACCACAGAACGTCCTGATAACTCCTGTATTTGGCCACGGAGGGTGAGTTGTCTCCTGCGATTCTCCCCCCCCCTCTTCACAGTGACATGTCGCAGGCAGTTCACCACTGGCGTGAAATGAGATCTGTCATAATAAATCTGTTGAAGCCATAAATTACTGTAGTGGAGAAAGAATACAAGGGAGCAGTCTAAGCAGGGATGAATTTTTTTTGCCAACTCATTATCATGTGCTTACGAAGATAGGCCTATGAAAAAAAAATGTATGCTGTCATCTAAATGAGATGAATAAGGAATTTTTCATGTAAGTGAATGAGTTAAGCTTGAGTGTTCCTGTCAGTATGGCTCACAATATGATGATTGCATGATGTTTCGGCCATTTTTTGAGTTACGGCATTTTAGGACTATAGCACTAGACGTGTCCTGCAATGAGTAAATGTTCCGCATAATCTTGTTTCAAGCCACAATTGTTTCTCAAAATGTTCATAGTCAAGGGGTTGATACCCTTTTGTAAATTTCTTGAAAATCTTCAAGTGGCCCATCTCACCACAGCTAGATCATTCACAGATGTAGGCAGTCCGGAGCCGTCAGGAGTTAACGCAGTGTTTGTAAAATAATTGCAACTTATGCTGAAAATTAAAAAAAAGGATGGAGTGAGGGAGGGGAGGGGGGAAGGAAGAAAAATATATATATTAATTTACATCCTTGGAACTTGTAACTGTTTTCCTGTGTTCTAGAATTTACCTCAGGCTTTCTTGTCCTCTAGGTATTTGTGAAATATTTCTATGAATATCAAACACAGATCTTAAAGGTTGTGTGACATGCTTCTAGAAAAGAGAAGTCCCTTCATCCAGAAACTGCAAAATATATCCCGGAGTGAAAATTCATTGGAATTTTGTTATTCTCTCACCGTTTTTGAGATATGGCTTTTCAGATTTGGGCAAAATACAAAACAGGTGACGTGCGTTGTCCCACAGTGTCAGTATTTCTTTTGTTAAGCCTACATATTTTGCCTCTTAATTACTTAATTGCTAAGTTTCAAGCTGGTAAGTGATATCAGTAATATTGAAGGAGAAAATACATGTTTCAAAAATAAAACCCTCAGATCATATAAAATTCTCAAATGTCCTTGAAATAAAGGTAACATAAACAAAGGATTAACATAAGACATATCATAGGATTCTATCTCTTGATGTCACAAATTTGCATACTTAGACAATGTTTATTCATGATACAGCTGTGAGACACTAATTTTCCTGTAAATTGGTCAATCTTTGATGGATTTTGAGGGAATCCATGGCTATATTTAGTATTTTCAATGCCGACTGCACCCAATACTCCAAAATCATGTTCATGTTATACGACCTTTAAATGTCTGTCATATTCCCTGCAGTGGGAACGGTGTGGAGACTGAAGTAGTTTGATTCTCCATTGAGTACCAGTTGTGAAATTTCAGTACATTGTGCTTTGTTGCTATTTCACTTTCTGCAATTTTATGAAGACTAAACGCATACTATGATGTTGCAAGGAATAGAAAGCAATGTCAATATGTGTGTGTACAGTATGTTGTGCAGAGTCCCTTGCAGTACACTCTACCCTTACAAAGTTCTTCCTGGATCAAATTACCAAAGAAAATCTGTTCAGCTAGTGGCAAGAAGAAAAGGGGTGATCAGAGAAAAATGTGATATATCTTGCACTAAACCAGTACGGAGTGCATGACGAAACATCAAGGTTCTGACATCTGCAGATACGATCACAAAAAAAAAAAACGATTGAATGGATAAACCTTTAACATGATTTGCATCTGCATCATGGCTTCCGAACTTTCGTTTCGTCCTTGTTTCTGTCAAATTTCAGGAAAGTGAGGCACCACGTGGTTCACAAGAGGAACCCTGCCCCGAGTCAACCAAGCAGCACCAATGTCTTCAGTTCAGAGATACAGCACCTTGATAAAATTAACCAGGATATCCAAACAGGCAAGAATCCTCTTTGTTTTGGGGCCGTCTGTGTATTAACCTCCTCAAAGAGAGAGAGTTGGATCGACAGAGCAAGAGAGGCCATGTTGACTGCAGTTTCCATTCAAGCAGCCCTTGTCATCTTGTATATATGCACTTAGTATATATCTTGAATGAAGCAGGATGTCCTGCTAAGTGAAAGTTAAGGGGAGGGTCCAAGGTGGGGGTGAAACAGATGGCAGTGATTTTGGACCAATTGAGAGAAAGGATAAGTGCATATACAAATAGCTCAGTTCTAGATATTCTGTATGTATAATAAATAGAAAAAATGAATATGACTACCTTGTATTGGAACCTTTTCAGAGGGGAGGAGGGGGGGGTGGGAAGAGGATTGCATAACTCTCCACTAAATTGTTTCTTTTTTGGAAGATGCTATTTGGAGAATTTGTTTGCCATGTGTTTTCTTTCTTTTCGTGGTATCTTTAGGGCAATCTGCATGCATGGTCTTTAAGCGAGGTTTAGAAATTATATTGGAAATTACATTTGTAGTGACCAGAACTGAAAGAAATCTCTACTGTCAAGGTTTTGGTAACCTATGTAAATGTTAGAGAGGAACAGCAGGGTTGGAAAGTTGAGAATTTGTTTTTCTTTTACCCCAAAGAACCCTCTTGCATCAATGTGCAGCATAAATTCTGGCAATTTTTGTCATGCGTTTCTGCGACCCTTACGTTTGTTACTTGACAGACCCTAGTGAGCGCCTTTGGCAGTCTCGACTGTGCTCTCCAAATCCACCAGAAGTATTTGACTTTTCTCACCTATTGGAAAAAGATGATATGAACCGGTGCTTCCTTCCTGTTTTGAATGATCCCATGTAATCGCTGTCACCATTGGACCTGGGGGGGTTGGGTATGGGGCACATATTGGATGTCAGCTGATCACGTTTTGAAAAAATTAGAGCGTGGATCTTTTCTTGCATCGATACTGTAGATTTGACATCTTCAAACTCAAAAGAAAATGGATTGAGCTCCAATGTTTCTATATCCACAACACATGTGGTTAGACCATCGGTACGCCAGATAGTTTCTTACGTGGATGTTGCAGGGTGAAGCATTTTGATGCAGTCGAAACAATCTGCAAGAGAAAGTTGTGTACAAATATGTCACAGAAGACTCTTCTCTGGACAAATATATCAGAGAAGACCTTGGGCCAGATTGGTGCAGTTTTGTAGTGGGTCGCACACACGTACCACCTTATGTGCCTCATGCATTGCTCATTACATTACATTGTCAAGTGTTTGTTTATCATTGACTTTTCTTCTTGTATTTTTCTTCTTGTTTTTATCTTTTTATTGTAATTTTGATGCATAATTTGCAGGTACAGGGACTTTAATCAGGAGGCAATCAGTGGCCAGAATTCATTCTATGACCATCGAGGCTCCAATCACCAAAGTGAGTATATCGCCGAAGCGCCGTTTAAGGTCTCATTTAAATTCAAGGCGGCGTGTCCTAGGGGCAACCGCGGGGGTAAACATAACATCGTCTTATTCATATTTCTTCCTGCAGCCAAAGCAGAGTAAGGGCCTCTCATGTTTTCCGTAAAAAAATCAAAACATCTGTAAATTCTGAAGGACGAGAAAGTAAAGGAAGAAAGTGAGAGGCATCCTGCAGGTGGACGAAATTCACAAGAAATGTACCTTTACCTTTACTTCTTCAGCACAGAAGTCAGTGTTGCTTTTCTTAAAGTGTTTGCACTGGGTACCTGGCAACAGTGTTTGGACCCGGTTCTGAAATTTGCTACCCAGATCCGAAGTTTGCTCGTGTGACAAAATTCTTCATGTATGCCTATAAAATGAGAACACTTCATTATCATCCTTGTATGTAAGATGCATGATGGTCTCATTTTTGCAAGCCAAAGCAAAGTGTCGTATTTTGACATAACGACATGCTCGTAGCCAGACGGAAGTCACATTTTCAGGTACCCAGGTACCTGACCGACCATGAACTGTGGATATTTAGGTCTGAATTTTTGATCAGGCGCAAACATTAGATTCTATGGATGCGATTTTCCTGTCAATCATTTCAAGCATACAACCATAAGTTCCCCAAAACTGTTAGATGTGCCATTCAAGAAGTGGATTTTTCAGCTTCCATGCAGTGAAAACTTATTGAATCAGTTGCAGAGATCAATTGTTTTTATTAGTCCTGCTGGACGCAGATCAGAAATAGCCTAGGTGATGAATATTCCCCCTAGAGATGTACAGTCTCCTTAAAATGTGTTCATCTACACTAGACACACACGGAAATTTACTTGCAAAATTTTCAGTGTTCAAAAGTAAGTCATTTTGATAATTTTTGCATGCTGAGAAATGCTTTGGGGTGTGTCGACGAAAACGCTGCTTGTTTTCCATCCTAAACTGTTTCCAGTATCCAAAACCAGCAATCTTATCCTCAGAAGTGATCTACTCTCCGTGGAAATGCAAATTACTATTTTGGGGGGTTTTAATCTTTGTTTGCTAAATTCAGTGTTAGCTTAGAGGTTTCAAGCCCAACATTGTAGAAGTGATAGATGGAAATCTGAATATCATATTGTGAGGATCATGAGTCATTTCATCTTCCTTTCCATTTCACCGTTTTTTTTTTTTTTTTTTTTCTGAAGCGGCTGGTGGAATAGTCTCCCACGTACTGTCTCAACAATTTAATGTTTTCAAAGGTTTCCTTCTTTCCCTTCAAAAATGGATTGACAAAAGTGACTTATATGTAAATGACTTTAAATTGAATCAAAAGTCTTGTCAACATGGAAATAACCCTCTGCATTGTGCATCAGTTGGCAGTTGCCGTGGTTACCATGGTAGGATTACGTAACAGTGACGTCATTATAATCAACAAGGTCATACTTCTTCATAGACACTGGTGGTGAATAGTGAGCTAAATTAAAAAACATAATGGAAATAAAGAGAAACCAGAAAGGTGTTCATAATGAAAAGGTCAGTCCAAAAGTGTCATTTCTTTGGCAATGGCATTTGTGCCTCATGGAATGCTTTTGAAAGGTTCATAGAATTGGTAAAGGAAACGAAATTTATGGGAGGAAGGTTGTCATCTTTGTCATTGTGGAAGCAGTTTGGTTCACTTTTGGTTGTAATTATTTTATGCACCTTTAAATCTAACTGCTTTTTCATTTTGTGTATGTTACTGTTAAGGAACTTTATTTGCTTGATTCAACAACCTGTAGCTGTTGATATGCTACCATTTGTGGAGACTGCACAAGTTACAGAGATTAAGTAGGGACAGTCTGTGCTTTGTATAGTGATACCAAATGCTTGGACTCCCACTGACTTGATTTAACATATGTTCTTCATGGATATGGGAAGTGTACTTCACTCTACGCTTACCTGTCTCCGCACAATGTAACTGTATGGTTATCTGCCATACCAGCAGTGCACAGTTTTTCAGTAGACATCAGGCACCTGGAAATCATACTAAATTCTATCCAGGAAATATTTCAGTGCTGCAATTACACAGAGGAGGTGCAGGAATATTTGTCATATCTATTCACGTATTTCAGAAATGGGTTGGTGGGGGGATGAATAGGGGTGGCATGCTGTTTATTATCTATTGTCAAGAACAGAGCACAAAACACCAGCAAATTTCTTTTCCTGTTATGTGATTTCATTTGACAAGGCCAGCTGGGAATTTTCTGGTTAGTTCCATTTAGTACTGATGTCCTTAAGTAACCTTTCTCAAGTGTGACCATTCTGAGACACGAATGAGCTAAAGTTAGAGTGTCCTCATGGTTTTGATGACAAAGGTTCTTAAAGTCATTAGAGTTCAGCTGCATACCCCTATCCCCCTCTCTGAAAATGTTTTTGTGTATAAAGTTGACCCACTTTAACTGAACATACAACAACTAATGAGTTGAGTGGTCATACTGGGATGCAAATTAGTGTACTGAGGATAGATTTGTTTTTTCTGGGGGGGGGGGCGGGTTTCCCTACAATCTAGTTTTACATTTATTCTTCAAACTTTTGTATTGCACCTTCTCTGGATATTATCAGCATATACTGATCTCTGATGGATCTGTCAAAAAAGCAGCTTGCTTGAAGGACTTCAATCAAATTAACATTGTTAAAAAAAAGAGAATAGGAATTTCCTCAAAACTTTTAACCTTTCTCAAAAGATGCATTTCGTATTTTTCCCCGCTGGTAAACCTTATCTTGGCACAATAAAAAAGTCTTACCTGTAGAATGGTTTACCCAGATGATGCATTTTATTGTTGCCATATGCAGCAAAAACCTTTTAAATCTTAGAAGTTTTATAATTTGGCAGATGAGAATGCAACTGAGGTGGGGTTTTTCCTGGACATGTGATGAATATCCACAGCATATGTCCTAATGGTCGGTTGTGATCGATATTACAAGAAGTTGCTTTGTATGAGTATAAGCAGTGATGAAAGATCCACCCCAAGGTTCACTCAAAAATTTTCAACTTGTAACAAAAATATGCATTAGTGAAATGGTTGTATTCGCTCAGGAACACTACAATCAACCCAGCTGGATAAGCTAACTTTATGAAGAATTACCACAGGAGAGAACTTGCCGCATCGCTTGTTCAACACTTTCTCCTTGTTCAAATCTGACATTGGAGGTGCTTTACCTGAAGAAGAAAAAAGTGACTTTGTCTTGGTGGTGTCTTCCAATTCTCCCCCCCCCCTTCCCCTTTTTTGCCCCTCTCCCTCTTTGTATTGATGTCCACATCAGGAAGCTATGTGAAAAGCAGTCCCTCAATTAGCAAGCACTTCAGAAATATGTCTCAAAGCTGGAAAACCTTTTGAGATACTTCACCCATTTCTCTGCAGTATCAAACCCTTGTGAATTTCTTGGAAATGCTCCATCAGAGCAAAAGGTGGGGAGATTGTGCCTGTGTGTGATTTATTAGCTTCAAGAATTGTGGAGGAAAATGAAGAGAGAAAAATCAGAAGGGTATTTTCCCCTTAGATCTCTGGAGTGCCTTTGCATATTTTGATATTTAGTGGAAGCAGCCACTTTGTAAACAGATCGATGAGCAGCAGTGCTTCACGTATTAATGAAAGTCAAGCGGTGTAGAATATCAACCGCTGCACTCATTCAGTGCATTTCAAACGGCTTTGTAACAAACACTGCCAGATTGACTTGATATGAAATTGAAGGACATTAAATGCAATAAAAGATATGATGCATTGATTAGTTGGTGCCACCAGTCTTGGTAAGATTTTCGGTCATTTCTTTTCAATCATTTGAAATTCAGTAGAATCTGTGGTATTAATCGCACAACTCAAGCAGTGAGGATTTTCACCAACATGCCGTCCACCTTCCAACAGGCAGAAATTCTGTTTACTTCAGTGCCTGGTGGGTGTCATATGGGATTTTTGAGCTGTTGAAATGGTGGCAAAACAGTGACACAATAGGTACGGTACAGTATCGAAATGGTTAATTGTGGTGGATATGAAAGGATTTACAGCAGTGTCTTTGTACATTTGTTCATACAGGGCACTGGAAGAAAACGTCAGTAATGGAATTTTGTGTAACGTTGTATGCATAGTGCGCAGTGACCGTCTGGCACCAGTTGTCCCACAACCCCCTTAAAAAAAAGAAAAGGAAAGCTAGCAATAATGAATTTATCAATTACACATCAACATTATGTAATTTGGAAAGTCCTATTCATTTGAGAAAATGAGTAAAATTTTGCTGCAAGAAAGAAACCCTTCATAAACAATTAACATGAATCAAAGCTAACCATTGTATTTGGTATGTAAAATGTCCCTTTCGCAAATCCAAAGCAATAATATTCCCACGTCCTGCCAAAATACACATTTGCATATCATTCGGGAATCCCTAAAATATGTCCTTTGGTATTATTTATACAATAATGAGTCAATTGAAATGTATTTTTTGCAATTTATATACCGTTCCATGTGTTTAACCTCACTTGTTTCTTTTATATCTTCAGTAACGATTCAAACATGTTAAACACATTTTGATGTGTCTATCTGGTGGTAAACATATTCTATTGCTTCGTCATTTAGGCTGATAACCGTTTTAAATAAAAGACACGAGGCCAGTATGTAGGTTGTGGATCTTGTTTTGACAAAGGTGCCCTGTGGCGGTAGTCAGCAGCCAAATTACTCGCTCGCTTTCTTCTTTTCGCTTCTCTTCTTGGTTTCGAAACGGAAATTCGCTGAGTTTCGGTACAAACTCACTAAATAACTTTGCAAACCTCCCTTTCATACAAATAATGATTTTTGTCACCGTTTTACAGACTTACATAAATTCCTCACGTGCTGAGACACATGTAACATTAGTTTAATAGTCAAAGATTTCATCAGATTCTCAAAGTTTGTCAGAAGGGCATCTTCTTGTGGTAGTGTGATCACTTGTGACTGTCATTGTTGTGAAACCCCGGTCCAGATTTTGGTGTTTTTAATGCGCATTGAAGGTGGAGCAGCATGGTTTTGTTGCAAGTCCTAAAAGCAGTGAGTCATGAAACTACATATGTATCCTTTTTTTGTGCCTCGCTGTATCTCTTCCGCATTTCTCGAAAGTCGGATGCCGTTCACCCAAATGTAGATTAATGATGGCTTTGTATCTATTGTCCTCCAGGTTATCAACATCATCAATGCTGCACAGGAAAACAGTCCAATCACCGTTGTCCAGGCGTTGGACAGTGTGCTGGAGATCCTCCGTTCCTCGGAGCTGTACAACCCGCAGCTTTCGACACAGCAAGTCAGGGAGGAAGATCAGGTGACCTCCAACCTCGTCGGAGGGCTCATGTCAGTGAGTTCTTGCATTGTTTTCTTCTTTTGCTGTTATGTCAAATGTGTTCAGTAGATGATGAGAATTCAAAGTGTTTTTTTAGTTGATAGAGTCCGTCCTGGATTTAGAGATCATGTAGAGTGCAGGTAGCATGAGCTTCCCCCCTCCCTTTGTCTGACATTGTGCAAGTTTTACTTGCACACCATTAGTGTTTGCACTTGATACTGCTCCGTTGATGTCATTACCCAGTCGTGAAAATGCCATCTGGATTCAGAGTTACGCTAATGTGTGTTATGTACCTGACAAACTCCAGCATGTATGTCTCACTAAGAACACTCCAATGTCACACCAGTGTGTATTAAAGATAACTTGTGTTATATTACTATGCATAGCAAAATTTGAAGCTATGACTTTATAAGGAACTCATACTAACAAAAGGTATATTTTCCTTTACGTGGGCACCCAACATGACTGCGAACTGATGATACCAAGGTCCGAGGTTTGGATCTTGTGCCAACATTACTCAGTGTGTCTGACATAGGAGTAGTCTCACATAATGGTGTCGTAAGTGAATATATACATATTAAACTAGCCACATTTCTTTACTGAGTGTAGTGTGAACACGTGTAGGAAGTTGCAGCTGTCCATTGTTGAAAAGTGTATGGACAAATGCCAAGTTGATATCAAGAGAAAGAAGATGATCTGTGGATGTGGGGGAGGGGAATGGGGGATGGATACATGCAATTGCCATGAAGCTTTCTGCATACATGGTGTCTGTTTCATTTGCTCATGTGTGGCCCGAAAATCTTTGGTGCCTATATCCTTTGATCACACAGAGGTTGTTAAGATTGAATTTCTCCCCAAATCTGGTAATCTATAGTTGTGATACATTGATGGTTGCTCCCAGATTTATGTCACGTGGGTCACAAATGGCAAATTTTAGTGTCTTATAGTGAAAGAGGGTAATTCTCAGAGTTGAAAATCTTCTCTGTTACTTCAACGCATAACAGTTCCTCTCAGTTCTGACCACCGAGTACAACTTCGTGTAGAAAATGTCGGTGTCTTTGTGCCTGGACTTCAAATATTTTTAGAGTTACTTTTTGATGAGGTCAACCCACCCTTCTTATTTTGGTGTTGAAAAACTGATAGTGGTGGTAATGTTTGGCAGTTTCTAGATGAAAGGTAAAAACTGCATCCCTAAAGTAGTATACTCTCGACATCACAATTTTGCTAGTACTGCTATTTTCTAAATACTGTAGCAGCAGTAGTTTTGCTGTTTTTTGAGTGCAGTGGTTCTTAATCTCTCATCCCATCCCTCCCCTGTTCTAATCAGCCACCCTAGGCATCCTCTCATTCTAGTCACCCCCCTGATCTAGTATATATCAAAAACTTGCACCTAAAGTGTTGCCCACAGTTAAGCACGTGTACCAGTTTCGTGGATATACTTACGCAAATATGCGGGTGCACTAAAATGGATCTGGAATTCCATCATTGTGGTAACTATACAGTTCAGTTCGGTCACTACAGTGTCAAATTGTCGCATTCGGGAGTGATTGCACAGAATTCCAGCAATTGAAAAAGATAATGGAGAGGATTCACAATCAGTAATTACACCCATGAGATACCAAAACTCCCCCTGGGGATAATGATCTTCTGCCCCACCCCACCCCGGTTAGGAATCACTGGTTTAGGGCAACAAGCTATAGTTGTGATCCTGATTTGATATTAATGTAGTTCAATTTGTCTGCATTCATGAGCTTTTTCACATACCAAACGCAATATGATCATTGATGGAACAGTGCACCGAAATTGCTTGGGGCTCTATGTCGCAGAAAATGTAGCACAGGTGTTCGTTTTTTGGACCATAGATGAAAAGTTAGTTTGTTGGCCCTTGTTCTGATTTGAATATACGTTTCTGGCTCCGTAAATAGATTGTTGTTTTGGTATTATTCTTTCTTCCTTTTCCATCTATTTCATCCCAAATTTTTGTCACCTATTCCCTCATACACTGCACTCATTCCTCTCCTGCATGGCATTTATACACCACCATCCCTGTCTCAACATACGGTTTGAAACCCCCAAAACGGCTGCTGCCCTCCGGTTGTCTGACTGTCGACTTGTTTGATTTGATGGTTCACTGCAGAACAATGTGAGTGCAAGTATGACTTCACTCAACTCTCCGCAAGTAAGTTTCAGACTCAGTTTCGTGATATATTACTTGCAGTAATGCTTTGTATGGCACTGAGCTCATTATGTTAAGTTCAGTGGGGTGTTGTGCATGTATTATCTTTTCACAGCATGCATGCTTCTTCGTTGTCATCTTTTGCCAGTCATCCACACCTGTACCTTGTGATTGTAAGGTATCACGGGCATTTTTAAGCCCAGAGATAATGACAGATGTTTTGCATTAGTTGTTTTTAAGTTCACATGACAGATACCAAGCACTCCTTAAATAAGCATAATAGATTAATTTTCATGCCCAGAGAGCAGAACAGAATTTCCCTCGAGAACATCTGTTAAAGCTTGGGTGTTGCAAAACTTGATATAATGCTCACAACTGTGATAAACATCTAGCAGCACATTTAAGAATTTGTCTTTTAATCCCACATGAGAAAATGAACAGCAAGCATATTTCAGCTATTTTATATCAGAACTTATACTTGCTGAAGTCGTATCTATATAGAAGGCCTGTCACAACTGGAACATTTTGTATGTCATTCCTTAACTTTTGATGACCCTTGCTCAGTCTGGCGGAGTGAAGTCACAGGTGTGGCCTGGCTATTAATTTGTGGGTGTTTAAGTCTTTATGTGACCATGAAGGGTCAGTTGCAGGTAGTGTTTGTGAACGTATGCTGGATTCCAATGAGGTATACATTACCAAACTTTGCTTGAGTATAAACTCTCTAATCGCAATCGTTTCTCGCAAAATTAGGCCCCTGTCACAACTGGAACATTTTCACTTTCTTGACTCCAAATCATACTTTAAGTGTCAGCAATATGCCAGTTGTGGTCTTGTCAGTTTTGCCCTAATATATTACATGTATAAGAAGTGCACACTCCGTAGATCTTTTCCCTATGCAATGCTTTTGCATATTAAATTTCACTTCTTTTTTTTTGCATGGAGAACCCCTGCACTGTATGTTTGCCATGTTTTCATGTTAAGTTCCTTTTAATGCTGGCTGTACCAATGCTTCCCTTGATAATAAATCAGCTTTTTTATTTCCCCTTGGATATCTTTAAGTCCGCAGTAGCCATCGATGCAAGTCTAACTAGTCTCCAAGCAGCTCCTCTGTTAAATTTTGAACTCTGCCCCTGTCTCTCAATCTGCCTTGAACATGCAGCGATGTGCTTGTGAGCATCCTCTCTTTGAATTGTAGTGAAAAGCTGTCAATGTACATTCTGTGATGTACCCAGGATGAAGACTATCAATAATTTTGGACATTCTTGCTGTCGAAATCATCAGAGGCAGCGTGTCGTTCGATTGAGACGTGTGCCTTGCATTGCATAATGTGGTCTATATATCATGCAAGCTTCATGGAGTTACTTGTAGGATGATTGCCAAATTAAAATATTGTTTAGTTAATTGTAGCAAGGTTAAGTGTTATGGACAGGGATTCACTGACCAAATCACAGTATACCAAGAACTGATCAAGCTGTATAGACTTTAGTAAGATGATAGTGGTGTTATTTTCTTCTTTTGCACGCGATGACATCGTTCAAAATCCAACGTTACCCCAGGCCGTTCGCTTCTGCGGTTATACTTGCCAAAAGAAAAACTCTTCCCCGCCCTCTTTTTTCAAAGAAACAAAAAAGTCTTAAAGTTCGGAACATCATGGAGTGTGTTTCAGATTGCTGATTGCATTGTTTCAATAGACCATGTTCATCAATTAAAAAAATTGGCAGAAGTTCCTGACGATTGTAATTATCTGCAGTAATCAGTGAAGTCACTAGTGAAACCTTTGGAAAGGGCATCCTACAATTAGGTTTTCTTTTTTTTTTTTGCTGCATCATCTCATCTTGTAAAACCTAATTTGCAGCTTAACGAGAGAATGATTCAGCAAAAGAACGATAATCCCAAAGATTGACAGCTCCCTTCAACTGAAGATGTCTCCACAGAAAAATTGGAGAGTCCCCAAGAGTCTGCTATTTTTCCAGAGCATTGGAAGCAATTACAATGTACGGCCACTGTTTGTAAAATTCTGTGCATATAGTGTGGTGAGAATTAACAAATCGTTGTGGCTTTCTCAGAAAAACTGTCAGGAAAAATGTGTTCTTGAGCCTTTTTTTCCCTTATAAACTCATGTTGGTCACTGCTTGTGCAGTTTGTAAGGCCCTTTGAGCCAACCCCAAGGTATCCATGTACCCAGTTGCTTGGAACGATGCTAATAAATGCGAATGCAAGTATCAGAAGAGGCAATCTGCTCTAGGAGCCAACCTACTCACCTGAACCCCCCACCCACCCCCACCCATTATCATGTCTACTTTTTCTCCACTATTAAAACTGGATTATTCATCTTTGTGCAAAAACTTATCATGATTGTGAAAAATTTTCCCATGTTTTGCATCTTCCTGTATGCAGATTCTTTGGATACACTGAAATTGTGGAAAAACAGAAAACTGAACTACCTCCTAACTAACTCTTCATTTTATTTACATATTTATCTCTGTGTACTTGCTGTGCAGTACGTGTGACTCAAAGGTTGTTTTGAGTCTATGAAAAAGTCATACTGTTTGTGGCCATTAACTCTCAGTGGTCATTTGGTGAACCAGTGAGATCAGTTGAATCAGCTTTTGCAAGACTTGACAGTTTCTTTGTTTTTCTTTTATCTTCGTGATACAGCATACATGTTTTCTAAACAAGAGGCGTTCATCTGGACCAGACTGCTCAGGTGTTAAAAGTAAGTTTTTGCCTGTCTGATGGTATTTATATAATATCTTGCATCACTTTGAATGGCAACAAGTTTTATTTTTCTCCAGTGTTCTCCTGATCAGTTGAACATGTAAATGTGTTTTTGTTCTGTTGTCACGTGACGTGTGAAGGATAACTTCGTCTAAAGTAATCTTTAGGCGAATGGTAGGGAAACTAACATTTAGTTAGAAGTTTTACCGCAGAATATCTCAAATTTCTTGATGATGAGAAATTTTGTGTATCATCGCCATATCTCATAATATCCAACAGAAAAAAAAGAGAGAACAATGGAAGGGGGGCTCGGTGATAGAGAAGATATAAGGGAAAAGAAGATAAAACAAATGAAAAAAAAGTATAAGAGAAGAATGGATAGCAATCAACAAAATGAAAAAAAAACACAAAGCATGTTTGGGTAATTGATTGGAACCATGGCACCAAATCAAAGCTTGAAGCAATTGATGATGTGAATTTGAAGTATGATTGTTCATTCTTAAGGGCTCTGTCTATGATGAACAATCATAAAACAGTGCCAGAGAGCAACGTTTGCCATCCGACGATAAACTCTCAGCCTGCAAATTTACAGAGCGCATCCATTCAATATATGAGAAACATCTGCTCTGGAACCTTGGGGAAAGCTAGTAAAATTCTGTTCATTAGTGAATTCATTACCATATTACAGATAGAAGGAGACATTCACAGCTCCACTCCGTAACAAACAGCGAGACGCGAGAGAACCATGGTGCCATTGACTTTGTCAGTAGTCAGTGCTCACTCCCACGCAGAGTAATGTCATCTACATTTTTGCAGCTTTGGGCTGTTTCTCAATACTTGCACATTAATATTTCATTTAATTTTACTTCATGTAAACCCCTGGCAGCGTCTGACAGCGATTTTCAGCCAGTCAAAGTGTCAGTCCGGGCGAAGTTTAAAGCAAAAACGTTTAAAACAAATGACATTTTCAGAAATCCAAACTGATGTTTGTTTCTTGAGCCTAGAAGTTAAAGATAAAACCCCTGATGAAACCTCAGAAGAGAAAGGATGATCAAGAGAAATCTGCCGTGGTAATGGGTTTTAATTTTAGTTCTTGGGTAAATTTCAAATCTCTATCATTTTAACCATTAGCTAAATTGGTTCTAATGGCACAGTTGAATCGGTTGCATATCTAGTTAATTCATCCACATGTCGTATGATATCAGTCAAGCAGAAGTTAGAATTCACTGCCTAATGCCTAGCTCACATGTATGCTACAAAGCTGTGCGTGTATGATTTTGATGTTGCTACGGAGCCGCAGGTATTTCGTGTATGGTCCAGTGGTAGGAGGGTTGTGTTCACAGGGTGTTCGATCACTTTGCGGACCCATACAGATTTCATATTCATGTCCACATAGGTTAACCACAAAGGTGCTGTCTGGAACATTTTAGAATGCTTTTGAAGTAAGTAAGCCCATAGGGTGCTTGGAAGATACTGGAACTGACCTAGGCAACTGTAAGTGCATGTTGCATATTGTGGCAGAGCAAGAGGGGTTCCACAGTCTACAAAATCAGGACATGGTTGTTTATGGAAAATGACCAGGTTTCTTTTGCAGTTGTGTGTATTCACCTTGATTGCATGACTTCAGTACTGGTCTGTATGATTCACCCCCTTAGGCCGCTTGATGATTTTATGCACGTCGTCTGTAATGCCCATGTGCACTAGACTCAAAACATTCCAGAGGTGACAAGAGTCAATGCTGGATTGGTTGTCAGTCCCAAAGATATGCAACAGGTTCGTGACTTAGCGCCTTATGGCCTTACATGCTCTCAGTCTGAAATTAATTCAACATCCCCGGGATGGGACATGCATTGTCTGGATCCTCCTGTGACCCCTACCCCCAACAGTAATTGAAAAGTTAACCCATCAAAACAAACACAGGCAGAAGAATCCAATATCCTCTTTCAAGCTCTGCTGTAAAGATGCCCGCTTTTGAGACAGGTCGGCCATATTTTGTCAATTCTGACAATGTGACTGAAGAGGGAAGTGACTCATTACCAATTGTCAAAGTTTGAGCCTAATGTAAATGACACAAGTGAAAGGAGTTGCCTGAATCTGTTCCAGGCCGACAACTGAAGAACAGCTTTTGAAATACATAAAGCCAGAAATGTTTAAATGCGTGAATTCTCTTGCACTTTAAAATAAACGCAGGTTGGGGCTTTGTCGATTTTGGAACAAAATGCTTATTTGTTGGGCTAGTGGATTTCTCTACACCCGAGAGCAAATTCTTGTGAAAAACTTGTCAATTGACATCTTTTACACCCGTTCGAAGGAGTAAAATTCCTTTGACCACAACAAACGTCATTTAACATCGGATGTTTTTGTATGTTGCCATTGCATGTAGTTGTTTCAGTAGCATGTCTCAATACAAGAGTAAACAAAGCTTGGTTGGCTGTAATGCTAGAATGAAGATGACAATATATGTGCCTAAGATTCATCTCAATAATTCTGTCCACTTTCACAACCCTTTAATGATCTCCACCTTTGAAATAGTAAGGGACTTTACAGTGGTTTTTCTAAGGAGCTGAAGACATGTGAAACAGTTCGTTGAAAAGATCAGGACATAGAGAATTAGGAGTCTGAATTATCATTGAAAACGTCTCTAAAAAAATGAGGAAAATGCCCCTAGAGAGTGAAAACTTGACTTGCCAACATATTTTTATCAGACAGTAGGCACAAATCATACATTGGAGGAAAGGGGGGAAAAAAGTCATGCATGGCTCAAAATTAATTCGTTTTAATATTGAGAAAATGAACTGAAGGTAGTCAAAGGGTTGAAAGTGTAATGTTATTGCTATAACAAACAGTATGAGAAAGGACAGAATTAAAACTGCTGAAAAATTTGTTTACTTCCATGGATAAACAATGCGATAAGGTTGTTTTGGGTGTGTGAAGGGAGGAGGGAGCAGGGCAAAAATGGAATGATAAGAATTATGGTGATACATTCTGTCAGGAGATGGTTCTGACTTCTCTCGAGTTTGTTGTTACAAATCAACACAAGAGGGAGCAGTGCTGACTGGATGTTGTGCCTCAAAAATTCAATTTACAGTAGAAAGAGATACTGTGAAGGAGGTTAGTCACTGTCAAAGAGGATAGGTACTGTCAAAGAGGATAGGTACTGTCAAGGAGGATAGTTAGTGTCAAAGCAGAAAGGTGCTGTAAAAAAGGATAGGTACTGTCAAGGAAGATACATGCTGTCAAGGAGGATGGGTACTGTGAAGGGGGGATAGATACTGTAAAGGGTAAAGGAGAATAGTTGCTGTAAAGGAGGATAGACAGTTTTGAGAAAAAGTCAGAATGCTTCTCTGAAACCATCTCACTCCAAGTGTCCCAAAAGTACACATCCTGCAAAGACCAACCAGCAAATGTCTTGACTAAAATATTCTTCAGATGGCCAAAAATTGGCTTCGGTTTGAGTTGGTGTTTTCTGTGGTTCAAGGAGATTTGTTACTGAAATATGTGTTGCTTTAAAGTCTGTCTGTATTAAAAGACTTCGCAATTTTGCCACAAAGACAGGTTTGTGAAATCCTTTGTCACAGCTGCCTACCCTGGAAAACTCCTTCTTATAACTGCTATCTACCTGATAAAGTCCTTCTTATAACTGCTATCCTCCTGATGAGGTCTCCTCTTGTAACTGGTAACCATAGTGATTGCAGTTTGTCTACACTTATTGATCAGGATCACAAGAAAATATACATAAAACTCTTTGTTGGCTTTTGTTCACAAAGATACTGCCATTGGTCATGAGAGTCCTGCAGCATGCTTTGTGGTAAATCACATAATAAATCAAGCTGTAACAAATCCTATGCGGACATTTGCGGTGATCAGATGATGCCCTTCATTTTCTTGACCTCTGCACCATACAACTTGGAACTCACCCTTCAGACAGGTGCAGAATTTTGATCACCGACAGTGCTTTTCATAAAGAAACTGGCAGTGTGAATTTAATGCCTTGGGTATTGGCATCAGTCACAGCTGGGGAACAGAAATGTCCAACTGTCCAGTACTGAGCCAGTTCAACCAGCTAATTTTTGAAATGTTTGCTGTAAATGCTCTTAATATTCTCCGCTGTCTCCTTCTGACAGATGTAACTCTACACTCACCAGCGACTCCTCCGACCCACCTCAGTCAGGCACCCCTGGAAGTACAGAAAGTCTTAGAGGGGGATCATCTCTGGAATTTCAACATCCTTCAGTTAGAGAGACTAACAAATCACAGGTATAAGATCATAGGAATCTTGTGGACATCTTGTGGTCGTCGTGGTCAGGGCATTTCTGGATTGTCTGCGTAGATACGTTGAGACTAGCAGAGTGTCATCAGCTGGACCGATTCTTGAAAATTAATGATGGTGATAATGGTGGCAATTGTAATGGTGATGATGATGATGATACAATATGATACAAAATCTGAGAGGAAAAAAAGAAGTGACAATGACTAAAATAAGACCGTTTTCAGTGGTGACTTGATTCATGAATCTGGGATGGACCATTATTTTAAGTGAGAATGTTGAAGCAAATTCAGTCTCCGAATGGTAGCCAGTAAAAGACTACATAAAATGGGGGGGGGGAGGGGGATGTGTCCAGTGTGCTTTGTGTTGGTAATAAGTCGTGCGACTGCATCGAGGGCACTTTGTGAAGTGTATCATTAGAGAAGGGTAGGATAGAGTAAAGACTACCCATAGAAATAAGTGGTCAAGGATTGTGTGGTTACTATTATCACCTGTGTGGGAATCCCTGTTCATCATGTGCATGTGATGACTTGCCTATCAAATGCAAATTTACAAAATTTCAGTGAGACTAAAGAGAAAGTTAATTTCCTCCCTGGTAGATATTTTAACAAGTAATTCAGTTTGTAGAATAGGGTCACAGACCATCATATGAAGTTGGAATATGAAGCAGCGAATCAATGAAGTCCTATTAAAATGCACAGGAGTCTATCCAAGCAGAGTTCTAAACAGTTTACTGATAGGTGTGCACCCTTGAAAACACAGTCTCGCTATCAGACAGTCAATTGTCAGTTGTCGATGTATGAGTTTGTACTGGTGGAAAAATTAGTGGAGTTTCAGCCGTATCTGTGACTGTATTCCTGCCTCCAAAAGGCCTTGCCTGATCTCCTGTTTTATGTAGAATTTGGACGCAAACTCCTCTCCTTCCTGCAGGCCATTGACGTATCTTGGACTGAAGATATTCAGCCGTTTCAACGTGTCCAGCTTCCTAGGTGTTTCAGAAGATGTGCTCAGGAACTGGTTACAGGTCATCGAATCCAACTACCACAGTTCCAACCCTTACCACAACTCCACTCATGCTGCAGATGTTCTACAGTCCACGGCGTATTTCCTTCAAAAGGAAAAGCTGAAGGTACGGTCATGATGGTCGTCATGAAAACGTGCGACTGACCTTTGTTATGATTGGCCAATTATGTAACTATATCTTAATAGCACACATTTGGTTTGGAAGTTATGAACATTTAAAGAAATATTTATTTTAAAGTGGTAGATTGCATAATTGGGAATTTGTGATGTCATCAGGTACAACTACATAAATATTCTTTGTTTTTCTTTATAATCTTGACTGTCTTAAAAGACTTCTTTGTAATAATATGCCACTGTTACATGGCATTTTTGGTAATCTTGAAGCAACTGGAAATCTTTTCTTGACCAACTATATCTTTCCTTAAACAGCAATATCTTGAGTTAGGAACCAGCTGTTGAGATGTGGCTTAAAGTGTCTGCAGTGGAAAGTTATTCTCTTTCATTTAAGAACCTATTTAATTGTCAGTGAAATATCCCTTTAATGGTATCATGGAAGTAACCTAATAATTTCAGTTGATGAAAGTCACTTGGCATAGATTGTGGTATTCTGTAGCAGCTCATTCACAAATGCTGTATCAACACTGTGAAGGTAGCACATCACAATGAATTTTATCATTGGCCTCCCCTTGGAATATGTCATGTAGGATGGCTTTAGTCTAGCTCATGTAAACTGTGAGTTGCAACAAGCATTTCCTGCCTGTGGTATGATGGCGGCTCACTCTTTCTTTTTTTTTTGCATCTCTTTATTCACGTTGTTATTAAAAAGGACAGTGGTATGAACAACATGTTCACCTTAATATTTCGGTTACATTATTTACATCAAATCTTACTGCGGAAATTCATTGAAATTATACATACTTTTCAACAGGAAGAATTAACAAAGTTTCTGACTCATCAATAAAACCAGTGAGACATCACGTTCTGAGTATGTTGAGTTAATAAGTATTAACACGTTACAAAACAACATTTAAAGGGAGGTTACAGCCGATCGGTACTTGTTTGCTGCGTCAAACTGATTTTGTTTCATTAAAATATATAATTCCACTTCGGTGCCAAATTTAAACTTGTGGTAGAATGTAATAGCATTTGGTCTTGAACATTTTTGCTTACAGGAATATAAGAAATACTTTGCATAGAGAAGGAAAAAATTAATTATGCTTTTGCTATTTTCTAGATACCCAAAGTGAACAGTTAACTCATCTAATTCTAGTTCATCCCTCAAGCAACTTGAACAAATTTCTTCCCAGAACGCTTTTGTGATAGGGCAATTCCAGAAAAGATGTGCAATTGTTTCACTGTCTGCATTACAAAAGGTACATAATGGGGACTCTTTAATCTTTACCTTAAATAAAAAATCATTAGTTCCAACAATTCTGTGGAGGTATCTAAACTGAAAATACTGGATATTTGCATCCCTAACAGTAGTATGAGGCAAAGTAAAAATAAGTTTCCAATCAAAATCACAATCCGGGAACAATGTTTCCCATTTACTTACCGCTCTTGGAGAGGAGATATTATTCGAAAGAACGGATCTGTAAACAAGGTTGGTGGCACGTTGCTTTAAAGAAAGTTTTACTAGTTGACAATAATTCAAATTGACACCACTGTCCTGACCTAAGTTTGTTTTCCAATGAGACGGGATTGCTGAAATTATACCATAATAGTGGGTAAAAGGGAAGTTTCTAATGCCATGCTTATCAACAAAGTTCTGATACAATAGGACACCACCCTCTCTTGTAAAAAAGTCCCGTACTTTGTAAACCTTATTCTGTTTTAATACATCGAAATAAACAACCCGTTTGTTAATTTTGATTAAATTATTGTTTAATACCACTTGGCTTGCAAAATTATTTTGAGGCATAGTAAAACTAAAACTTGCCCAAGCGTCACAAACATCACGGATAAAGTTGTTTGATAAAATTATATCACCTCTATTAAAATTGCAAGTGAAAAGAAAATCACGTCCATAATTACGTAAGGCATAAGTGAAAAATAATTTCCAAGGTCTATTACTATCATCAATGTACATTTTAACCCATTTTGTTTTTAAGCTATTAGCAAAAATTTGAACATCTATCATATTTAAACCTCCATTTTCTTTTGTATTACAAAGCACTGCTCTGGCCGCTCACTCTGTCAATCTTGAAGTTACTTTATCATGACTGTTAATATTCCCAGCTGTTAGAGATGAAAGTTCAGAGATATTACAAATTTGTGGATGTAGTCGCTCCTTATTGGTTCCTTGCGTCATCATGCAAGGGACCATAGTGCCCTGGGGCTCTTGTCTCTTGTGACACATTAGTGATTGTTGTTGCAATAACTTTCCTTAAAATGTAGCTTTCATCATGGAGCATCAAAGTTTATTTTGTAGCTGCTCAAAGGATTTTGGAACGTCATTGTATTTGACAGGTAAATTGCTTCATCCGGCAACTTGCGTCACTGCACTATGATTTTCTCACTTAGATATACCCTTTGATTACCATATTTACTTCAATTTATGGTCGTTCCTAATGAAACAAATACTACAATACTTCCATAATAACTTACGCAACAGTCAAGGTGAATGAACAGTCAAAACATTTGGACAGATGCGCTTCATGGTCACATTGTTTCGTCAGACATTTACGTAGTGGAGTCAACAAGCATCCGACGATAATTGGTTTGCAGTGACATTGCAAAAACCAGAACTCATTAAAATGTCAGGCTAGGTTTACCTACCTTGACTTTCAGAAGTTGCCTGTCCCAATTCTCTCCCAACCACCCTGTCTTTGTTTACCGAAAAAGTATCTCACATTTTTTTTTTTATACGTTTATGCCATTCTCACCAATGGTCTGTGCTGACTTATCACTTAGATTATTTAATTGTAGCTTGCACTCCAGAGACTTGTTCAGTTTGTTTTTGTGAAGGTACTGTAAGCTGTCTTTGCTGCTTCTCTTTCCATTTGTTCTTGATATGTGACTGATTTAATTATATTTGTCACTCATCCTCCAGAATTGTTTTGAACCAGCGGATCAAGTTGCATCGTTGGTCGCAGCTATCGTCCATGATGTCAACCACCCAGGGAGGACAAACTCATTTTTGTGCAATGCTGGCAGCGAACTTGCGATACTCTACAACGATACGTAAGTAAACTGTTGCTTAATACGGGTGTTTCCCTGTAGTCACTTTTTTTAGAGATTCTCAGGTAGTTGTACTGGATGTCAAAGGCCCGATACCTCTATAGGTCTTGAGCATTGTCTGCCAGTTGAATGACAATGAAAGTCGTTAGTTTTGCAAGATGCAATTGTGTACTGGGATTAAAGAAAAAGCCCTCATAATTTAATTTTTGTAAAAAAACTTTTTTGAGTGTGACTGGATGTGTCTGATCTGTCTAATGGTTTCATCAAGTACTTCAAGGATTATTCCTGACAGAAAATTAGAAAAGTTTGACAGCTGTTAGTGTCTCCCAAGAATGTTTTCTTTTGGTGACATATATACAACACCTGCGTGCTAAGGTTTCCTACTACCCTAAAACAATCAGGCAGAGCAATTAATGCTGTATGCTATCTTTTGTTTACTTAACCTTATCCTTTTGGAAGCATGTATTGTCCTCTTGATGAAAAATGATATTTCTTACCAGTGTTAATGTCAGTAATGAAGCAATTTACAAAGAACTAACAAAAGAATCGTGTAATGTTCTACATTAGTGATCTTTTACCTGGAATCCTGGGACCCTCTAGGGGGTCCGTGAAGCTTGTTTGGTTGTTTGCAGAGGAAAAATTGTAGGTGTAATATAAAATTATAAATCAATCATACAGTACGTACTCCTATAGTAATCATTCTCGTAGCTTGTTTAATTTTTCCTAGGCAAAGCGGCAGACTAAGTCCCCTTTGTTTCACAGCTAACAATTTGTTACAATAGAGCAGACTTAAACTAGCTGCGCTTCTACAGATGAATCACGTTCACTTTGAACTTTGTTGCTGTTAACAAATTGGGTCAGTGAGGCCCTAATATCTCACATGACTTGTATATAAGTTTTCTTTTCAGTTTCAACAATGACAAAAGCAAAGTAAAGCTACATTTACACAGTTTTCATTAATTTTGTTTTGATTTGTTTGGTGCTTCTTTTTAATTCTATGTCAGACAAGGACAATGTTTTTTTGTTTTTTTTCCACACCAAATCATAACTCAATGATACTAAATTTTATACCTGTCTGTATGGCACATACCTTGATGAGGAGATTATATTTTCAAAAGCATGCATACAGTGATAATATAGTTTTGCAACAATTTCTCTTTTTAATTTAATTTCAGTATAAATTTTTCATAATCTGAGTAAGACCATCTGTTTCCCATGATGTGTAAGTTGTGGCTCAGTCGAAAGACTTTCTTTGCCTCGCCAGGGGTCACTCAAAAAATACTGTATGGAACATCCTTAGGGGTCTGGGGATGAAAAACGGGTGAGAGCCTAGTCTCTATGTCATTGGTTTTTGCAACTTCATCAAACTTTGAAAAGCCATATTCTCAAAAACATCATTCCCGCGGATTGCCAATCAACAGTTTCACTCTGCATCTTCTGAATGAAGCTACTCTTTTCGAGATGGGTGTCACATGGGCTTTAATTTCTTCACTTTTAGGGCAGTCTTGGAGAGCCACCACTCAGCCCTGGCATTCCAGCTGACGACAGGAGATGACAGCTGTAACATCTTTAAAGAGCTCGACAGGTAACGAAAAGTTCGACCGTTTGTCCCGTTTATTTTCTAGCAAACTAATGTGTGCAATGTTTAATGTACCTACAAGGTACGACAAGTGTGACTAAATTACTAGAAAAGGAGGAAAGAGATGTGAAGACCTGTGTTTTCCCCTTTTAGACTGTACAAACTGCTATGGCTGCAAATGATTGCAATATTGTGTTAAAGGGAAATATTAAGGTGTTTGTTTTCCCCCCAATAAAAACAACCATATTTTAAAACCAATGTTTGTGGACATAGAATGAAAGATTATTCAAAATAAGGAAGGGTAGTAGCATTCTTTTCAAGAAATAAGTTTCTCACAGATAGATATTCAGTTATTTGTTTCTCAACAATAATTTGTTCACCCAAACTTTTCAAAATTCAAATGATGCATCTTTACGTTACTCATCACATGCATAATGTTTTAGGAGATGAAACTTTTGCAGATTTTTATTGAGGAGACTGAATGGTTTAACAATGGTTAAAGCTTTTTTCTTTGTATGTCATATTGGTATACTCTAGATGCCCTATTTTCCTTTAAGAAAACAATATTTAAATGTAGACAATAAATATGTGATGGTTGCACAGTCTATTGAGCAATTTAAAACTGCTTACAACTATACTTAAAAGAACTTATATCTCAACTTCTCTGATACTCAGTTTATGGAATTCCAAATATTCACCCCCCCTCTTATGTTATACAGACTCTTGTTTTCTTGTTGTTTTGACACAATTTTGTCTGAGTTTTGTACTTTTGACCTCCTCACTGATTTTGTGCAAGTATCCCTGAGTGCCCCCAATCTCCCTTCCCAGCCAATTGCTGCTTTCACCCTTCTGCCCGATTTTCCTTCTTGTTCACATCACTGCTGTCCATTCTTGGTGGTACAAATGCTGCCTCCTGGTGTGAATGTGATCATTTAATGTTTCATTTTACATCAATGCATTGAACTGATCATAACTGCATCCTAGCTATTGCTATACCTACATTTTCTCTACCTTCAGGGAGGACTACCGAGCAATTCGGCATTCTGTGATAGACATGATACTGGCTACCGAGATGACCAGACACTTTGAACATCTCTCCAAGTTTGTTAACTGCATCAACAAACCAGGGACACGAGATGGAGACGACAGCTCATCCATGGTATGTTTACTCTTTATAGCTGGAGATGAAGGGGGGGGGGGGGGCAGAAGTGTCTGCATGTATGCTATGCCAATTCAGCGACCTGCAATGACAGGGAAATCCACCAAAATCTTATGGTGGAAGGATAGCCTTTGTAGTAACTTTATTGCATGTCACTTCCATATTAAGCAGGAAAGTTTTATTTGAGCTCTGGCCCTAATTTACCATGTTTTGCCGTTATTAGTCATTCTGAAAGTCATGGAAAACAAAGACACATTATGTATTTGATAGTATGTGACATAGCTACTATATAAAGTATAGTGAAAGTTAAATCATGGATGAAAAATGGCAGCAAAAGTCTATTAAGCTGTCTGGGGCATCTTTATTCTCATAGAACATTGATGACACATCAGTGTTCAAGCAGCTGTGTATTGCAATATTTTTCGACTTTCTCTGCACATAAGACTGTGATAGATTCAGAAATTTCAGGGCTTTTTTCGTCCCCCATTGTTCAAGAGAGTCTTTTTCTTAACAATGTTTGGTTAATTGTGTAGGTCACCTCGTGTAAAGTTGCGCTTGATGATGATAAATCTCGTGATGATGATAGATCTCGTGATAATGATAAATCTCCACAAGTGGTGAACGATCTCTAGTCCAAAATTAAAGTGTAGACAACGGCCCGACCGCCACTTTTGTCAGGTTTGGTTCGTTATGAAGTTGTTAACATTTTGATTGTCGCCTCTCAAAGTGGCAGATTATTGCCTGCAAGAGAAATGTTTACTTCGAAGAGCGTATCCTCCGGTTTACATCTTGAGTTGTGTCCCTTGCTCATATTGCATTCATGAGGAAAGACATTAAGCAGTTGGTGAAGTGCCTCCTGGCAATGTCATGTCAAAGATTTCCTTTCATAAATTTCAATCTGCTTTGTCATATCTTGTTCTCTAGGTTTTTGTTTCAAAGTCAAGAGGAAAGCCAAATCCTGTGGTGTTTGATTTGTAATGTGTCATCCTAAGATCGCAGTTTGCGTTTAAAGTGTACACTTGGACTGTCGTCAGTTCTGAGGTGCTGAGGAGGTTTAACAGATCTCATTTACAATATGTTTTGCATTCCTTTGAAGGATACTTTAAGGATTCGTGGTCAAGGCCATAGATTTGTCGTGCAAATTGTGTGACTCAAACCATCATTCAAAGCAGTTCATGTCTCGTAATTATTTGGCTGTTTCCAAAAAAAAAACACGA
The DNA here is from genome assembly GCA_021234535.1 of Stichopus chloronotus. NCBI lineage: Eukaryota > Metazoa > Echinodermata > Holothuroidea > Aspidochirotida > Stichopodidae > Stichopus > Stichopus chloronotus. The sequence goes on from CM037836.1 coordinate 10,822,783, forward strand.
GAAGGGGGGTGCCACTTGGAGGTCATAACATATTCAAAAAGAGGTTTGATGCTTAGGAAGGCTGTATGATTGCAGCAATATTCACATTCCACCCTGTAAGGTGGAACGTGGAGGGACATAACAAAACAAGGTATTATTCACACTAATAATGAAGAAGATATGTAACAGAAGCAAAGTTTGCCTGCAAAAGTGTGGCAAGAAGGTAACACTCAGTGTGTCATCATGGCCTTTCATTAATACATTGGGCAAAGTCACCAGTCCCCACTGATGTGTTTGTCAGCATTTAATTACACTCCTTTCCAATAGTGCAAGCTTACACACCTATCTCTGCAGCAGTTCACCAAAGCTAATTCAGACATCTGGTATGATTTGCTGCAGCAAGTGACATGAACTCACAAGTCGCAGTATCATGTCACTTTCAGAGAGATTCAAATGTTCCTTTCGACGGTAGGTACCGTGACCACCGCCTGCAGTGCTATGTATGGGAGAGTGGCCGAAATTATCTCTCCAATGGTTGGCTCATCCTGATCTTATGTATAATCACTGTAATAGAGGACTGACCACTGGTATGTTTTTGATGTGACTCTCAAGTCAGTCGTCGGCAACCTCTCGTACTTTCCTTTCACCTCTCCGTAGCAGAGCGGCCAGAGTACCCCCGACAATGCATCTCTCTCCACGCCGGAGAATCGAGCGTTGATTAGACGGATGCTCATAAAATGCTCTGATGTGGCGAACCCAACGAGGCCCGTGGACCTGTGTGTGGCCTGGGCCAACAGAATATCACAGGAGTACTTCAACCAGGTAAGTTTACAGAATGGAACCAGGTGGTAACTCTTAAATCCAGTCTGGCATCCTGGTCGTAATGGTAGAGGCAGCTGACCTGTGTTTTTTGTCTCACTAGCAGCCTTAAAGTTCCTGTTTCGGTGGTTGAAACTCACCCTGACAAATATCCTTACATTCTTTGTGTTCTTATTAAATGCAAATGACAGGACAGCAGAGAGAATAAATTTATGAGAATGCCTCACTCTGTTACAGACGCACCTATCAAGGCGAGGGGAATTCATTTATGTCGCATACTTATTAGCGAAGTTCATCATTCAAACTAGAAAACAAAATTGGGAACAAGGTTTAATGTGGTAAGGGAAAGGGAAGCTACATCTGCCAATATTTGTTCTTCTAATATGCAGAATTGCTCACAATTTACATGTTAAAAGTAGACATTCGCACATTTTCTATGGAGCATGTTAAGTTTGACTTAAAAAACCAAATTTTGACTTCTCATTCCTCATGATCAGAAGAGAGAACATTGCCTCTGCAATTGACCCACCCCCTGATTCATCTAACCAGTGTATCTAAGTTCATGTATAGCCAGTTGCACTACAAGCAAAGGCATATAGGGAGATATTTTTCACTGGGACAGGGGGAGGGGCAGGATCTGCACCCTCCCCAGATCTCTCCGTTGCACACCTGTGACAACAAAAATTATTGTAAAGAGCGAAGTTAAATGGTTTTACCAGATATATGTGAACCGTCACACCAGGCACCAGTCTGTCTATTAAAGATTTGAGGCGACTTCATCCTGGAGTATGTGGGTTCGGTGTGTTGTCTTTTGATGTGTTTTGTGTTGGTTTTTAATGCGGCAGAATCAATGTCAATAGCTTTAAGAGCATGATAACGTCAATCCCTCGTCAAATATTGGACATTTTTCAGACGGACGAGGAGAAGAGGCGAGGCTTGCCGGTAGTGATGCCGGTCTTTGACAGGTCCACATGCAGCGTTCCAAAGTCCCAGATTTCGTTCATCGACTATTTCATCATGGATATGTTCGATGCTTGGGATGGTGAGTTGTTCTTGCATACCCAGGTCACATGAAAGATGCAGCAAAAACATGGCACAGGCCCTCGGCTAGTTGCGGAGGCAAGTTCTGGCACGGGCTGTTTCTTTCATGACGTTAGAATCGTGCTAAAACCATGCTAAAGCGTTCAACAGACCCTCTTTCATGCCGGATTGCACGTGTATTACGATGAAGATGACACCTAGTACCCCTTGCCAGGCAGTTCAAGAAAGCCTAGACATTGGATTGACACACCTGAATTACTTTAGGAGAACGATGTTTAATTGACCATGTGGATTATCACAGCATGGTGTGATAAAACTGACCTAAGGCCATGACAATTTGCAAGAAGTTGAACCTCAGTAGAACAAAAGAAGACTGAGGTTGAAGGCAATCCCATTTTAACGTACGAATAACGGCATGTTCAGTTGAAGATAGGACACGCTGGAACTGTATACATACTAACTGCTAGTGATTGGTTTTTGGAAGGAGCATTGGGAGAGGGGATGGGTTCAGAGAAACTTGTTTATCGTCGATAGGGCATGACCATAGTGATTCTTCTGTGAATTTGCAATCACTGTTTAAGTAGCCCTTGAGAGAAGAGACATTCAATATGGAGGGGCAGATGTTATTGCCATCAATGTGACATCAATATGTCGTTGGTCATTTTTCAAGATCCTTTGTCACATTGTGATGAATCTGGTGATGGTTTCAAACAAACCCATAGGTCAAATACTCTCATGTCTTAATTCACAAGGAGATAGCTCAGCTTACTGTGGTTCATGATATCATGCCTGTGTAAGTTTCTCTCCGAGAGGCTGTGTCTGATTGCCGCAAACAAAATCTTGATCGTCTCCTGTATATTTAATTTTCTGGAGATGTTACGTGGTAGGTGGTTTAATGCCTGGGAGGTTAGGGCTTTTGAACCAACACTATCGCCAGGTTTTTCATACTACGCTGACAGCAACTTGCTCATACTGCGGTTATACTTTACACTGCTAGGCAGGTTCCGGTGTCCGTGATTTCATGTGCTTCGTTGACCAATCAGATTATATGTAAACAAAGGATAGTAAACAAATGCACATTTTAAAATTACATTAAAAATTACCTTTTAATATGTAAATATCTGACGTCACATGTTTTCAGACGTTCGGTAAGTATGAAAAGCGCTGTGCAATCGAAGTATGAAAAACCTGGCGATGGTGTTGGTTCAAAAGCCCTAACCTGCCTGGGATGGTGTGATTCCTGGGGATGCGGGAATGTTGCATCATGGGAAGTTTGATGCTTGGGAATGAAACATCCTGCTCGGATACAATTTTTCACCAATGAAGAGAGAGAGGAAAATCCCCTGATTTGTATGAAATTCCAATCTTCTTCAGTGCAAAAGCCCTTTAATTAGGTATTACCATTTTGCAATCTTTTCTCTCAGCTCAATGTGTAAAAATAAGGGGTAGGAGAGAAAAATAGCTTGGGATTTGAAATCTTTGACTTTCCAAAGTGCCAGAAGTTATAAAAGTATAATATGAAGAATTGTTTTGGTAATCCTAAAGAAACATGTTAACATTTCCCCCTCAGCTTTTTCTGACACTCCGGAATTGATGGAGCACCTTCACACCAATTATAAATACTGGAAGGAAGAGGAGGAGAAGGACGGTAAAAAGAAACTGACGGAGGGTGGGGGCGACAAACAGTGATACATTCGTTGCCACAGATACAGAGATTGGAAGCTTTTCGAAAAGGGACAGTTGTCAGCAGATAACATGGCACTGTCGCATTTCGACGAGAAGGGCCTTGTTTATGACAAATTTAGTCACGCTGGCTGGTATGGATACCATCTCTGACTATGGAAGGAACAGTGTCGAAACAGTCCCTCAATGCTGCATCTTTGTGCTTTACCAGCAAGCTCAGTACAAGAACTGTTTCATCAACCTTGATCAAATCCGCTAATGGAATGCAAGGGTTAAGGAGAAATAGACAGTTTGGTCTCGTATGTTATCATTTTCTAAAATCATCGATAAGAAAGTGCGGTAGTTCTCGCTTTCAGTGCTCAAACCTTTCTTACGAAGTTGATGTTTGTATACCTACTTTAGGCCATGTGCAGTCTGTGTGTTCACTCATTTTGTGTGTGTTACGCCTTTTGTGTGCTTCTCTTTATTTTCAGTTTGTTTGTATTAGTACTCTGTCACAATCCATCCACTGAGGGCATCTCAGTTTTTCTTTTTAACGTTTTTTTTTATAAACTCTTCATTTGTTTTTGTTCACACTTCACACCAACTCAGTATTTGTTAAATGCAACTGTTGGCAGTACAGTTGTCGTAAATAAAACATATTCTACCAAGGCGATGTGATCGTATCAAAGAACTTCAGAGATTCTTTACCAAAGAAGAACCTTACGCAGTGATGATACAACTGATGTAAAAGAGCGGATATCAAAATTTGCCATAATTATCTCGTCTCAGGTGTTTGCATATCAAACAATCAGATATGCTAATTAAAGTACAAAACTGTATTTTGTTTCCATGGTGACGGTTTGCAAAGGCAGTGTGTAGTTAATAACCAGTTTGACTGTGATGTGCAAGACCACACGTATGCACATATATATGTACGTGTGGCTAAATGACATAACTGGTGTAGTAAGAGGTATGGGTGTGTGAAGACCAATATTTAGATGAGGGCTTAGGGCCAGTTTGACTGGACATTTGCTTAGGTCCATAGGCATTGCCCGCATGTGGATCCAACCAGGGAACTGTTGTTAGAAGGTGATTTGATGGAAAGTTTCATTACTGCTAATACTTTCAGACCCACTAAATCAAAAGATGATAGGCTGTTCTAGTAGCTCAAAGGTATTTCATTCCTTTATGAGGTAGTTCCAGTTCAATATAGTTCACCTACTAGCAATATCGTTCAACTAATCTTTGCACAATTAGCTCGCTCAGAACAGTGCTTTGATCCCACATGTTCAGCTGCCAGCATTCTCAGAGCAGGTGGCACACAACTCGAAACAACTGTTTAACTGATGTAAATGAATACATTTATCCTTGTGGTTAGTAAGGGATTGCGTGCAAATGATTTAAAGAGGGAGAAGTCTGATGTTTCGTTGGCACGATGAGACATTTCCTGAAATAGCCAGATATAGATTCTTTTTCATGTTTTGCCCCTTACAATCTAAATGCTATATTGCCATAAGCGACACCAAGTGACACCTAGGTAGAAATGGTTATTTTCCTTTTCACAAGTGGCTGTGTCCTTGCAATGCAGAACCCTCCTGACTCAAGCCGTAACTGTAGCAGACGACACATACCACACTGTGTTTGATAAGGACCTGTAGAAATGTGAAGAAGACTACACAAGTCAGGTTACTGTTTGATCTTGGCAGCTGTACACATGACTTCATAGCATTACATCTCCTTGTAGTAACTGCTCCCTGATCCAACTATACAGTTAGTGCTAGCATCTGTTGCAATTGCTCAGAAAAATGACTGGCATACTGCCATTATTTTCTCCTTGATATGGGCACTGTACTTGGTGATGGAGAAATTTATCATTTATTAACATATTTCCATGATTCTACCGTTCTGATGTACATGTTGTGTGGAAACTTAATCTTTTAGAAGCATTAACATGACACAAGTTAATTGGGCAAACATTGTTCCTTCTTCACACCATGGGGGGGGGGGACACTTTATATTACAGATCTGGTCAAACTATCCAGACCCTTCCGTGGAATAGCTGCCAGTTTACACAGTAATTAAGTGCCGTCCTCTTGTCGGAGTATGAAACGGTTCTTGTCTATTTTCTAATGATATCCTGGTATATCGGTTGAAACTTGAGAAATTTGTCTGGCAGTGAGACACTTAATTTAGCATTGTCACATTTACTAACTTAGAAAATGGACGTTTTATTCTTCAGCGTACAAGCCATTTGTCTTTTTGGAAAGATGGTATATTTCCAAAACAACGTCCGGTCATTTGGACATTCAGAGTAAACCCGAGTGTCATGTGATAAAGCAGGGTGGTGGGATGGACTAATTGCTGGATTTATGGTCGACCAAGACCATACGGCAACTCAATTTCAAAGGTGGTCCTGAGAAGAAACTTAGATATTCTTCATGATGGTGAATACCATGCTAGGCTGTCTTGTCTTATTCTGTTTCAGATGACAGAAAACTTCCGTCCACCACCAGACTTTCCTTCTGTTGGTCCTATCTTTGAGAAAATCTTCCAAATGTAATAAGCTTCAACAGAAGTAAAGTGTATTTACCTTAGGACTGTAGACATCACAGAACACCCCCTCTGTGATTTATTTTCTTCAGTTCTCATGGCGTTAGCTGGTGCCTGACTAGAGGAAGAAATGTATGGACAAATAGAGAAAAGAAAAGTGTTAAGAGAAAATAATTTGTTTTATACTCCTTGGGATTTAAATGGTCTGCCTGTTGCCACACCCCATTTTTAGTTAGCTTTTTTCTTTTTTTTTTTATGGGGGGGGGGTTTATTTAAGATTAAGTGTTGCTCTTTTGGAACAGGCTCCTGGAATATTTTTTTTTTTCATTCTTGTTTGTGAGTGTACCATATTCTAGTACTGGAACATCCTTCCAAAATGCCTCAGGCAAAGATTTCTTTTGAGATAAGGTTCTGTCTGCCCCAATCATGGCATCCTATGGCCAGGTCTGGTGTATCAGCCTCTCATGGTATATCAGATGAACACACAGGTCTACTAAGTTGTCTGCACTGGTTGCATATTGGTTCAACATGTCTTGTCATGTAGACACCTTTAGAAGAGCATCAGCATCTTCCATGGGTGTGGATCATGGGGGGGGGGGGGGTGGAATGGGAGAATGCACCTCCTTCACTTTGGACCATCTCCAAAATGTCCTCACCACTTTTCTGAAATGATGAAACCTAAAACTGCGATGAAAGGTTAAAATGTAGGATTTTGAGCTCTCTTCATTTCAAACATCCACATTTTCCATTTTACTGTGTTATAATTCAAGGTGGTAGCCGTGCAGGAACCAGATGTAATATGCTTTCCTTTGCCAAATGGACTTTGGAATGGACTATGACATTTGTCATTTACAGTATTCCTTGTAACTGATGACACTGTTCTGTTACATGCAGGTCCTAGTGAGGAGTACTTCTGTCAACTCATAGAATTTTTAAGAGTCAAACTAGGTACCTGCATAAGGCTAGTCATAGGTCGTTACCTGTACCTGCTCTCTGGTATCTGAAAAACCTGTCTGAATATGTAGTGAGCCACTTACCATTCAATTTATTACTTACTAGAGCCCAGCCTGTGATTTCACCAGTTAGTATTGTCAACATATCACATTTTGTCATTTTGATCATAGTACCTACAACTGTTTTTCCCAGTCAGAGATGTAGCTAAGCACAGATGAAAAAGAGAAAATTATCTATTAGGTTGGACACATTGCCTAAAAAAAAAAAAGTGATTCTTTTTTATGGAATTTTTCTATGATTCATACGTTTTCAGAATATCTACTGAAAACCAGGCAATACAATCCCTGATTTTGGATTGGGGACATGACGATGAGAGGATTCCAACTTTTAATGTGAAAGGTGTGAAAAATGTTAGATTGACTGCAAAATTTACACATTTTTAAAAGGTAAACGTTTGACCAAATGTTGCACCATTTGCCATCTAGACAACTTCAAATTTCTTTTTCTTTCAAAGGGGTGACTCCCTCCTCTTAGAACCCCCCTCCCCGGACGGTGATTCGGAAATTGTGAAAAGTCAGGTCGCCCTCACGCTGGAGATGAATCCATGCCCATGGTTCCTTAAGTAACTAAGTTCGTAATCATACCTTTTGCGTAACAGTGGTGGACATTGCTATATTGAAGCATGTTATATCAGTTACTCTTAGGTGAATTTTTTTTATTTTTTAATGCAAGTTTCTCACCACCACTGGGGTTAAACTTAAAAAGGTGATGCATAGTTATGAAAAGTATTGTGAAAGGCTTCTGGCATATCATATTAAAAATGCACCATGGGTGTGAAGGTCAAGACCAGTTTGTTCGATAGTGAATGTTATTAAGAAATAGTCATTAAAACCTCTGTGAAGCCAAGTCATGGGTCCTGCCAGCTATGCAATTGTCGATGTCTGTCATATTTGGCAGCAACTTCTGGTAGCCTGGGGCATAAATGGAAAACATCAACACCAAAGGTTGTCATAGAGAAAATAGTTTTACATCATTTAAAACGTGATTTTCAGTCAGTCAGGCCATCAGTCAGAGCTTGTGTTCTTTGAGAAGAATATAAGCTATTTTCTTTTTGCTTTTTTGTTGTTGTTTTTTTTTTGGTGGATGAAGGGAAAGAACAGACAGGACGTCTCACTTTGTAATTTGCAGAAACAAAGAGCATTCCAGTTTTGAAATTTCTTGTTATGAACTTGCAAGATAGCGCCATCAGGTTGGGCGTCAAGCACAAAGCATCAGACACGTGCACCACAGGCAACACATATTCAAAATTCATCCGATCAAAGTCTAATGCATAATTCATGTGTATATATTAATATATTTACAACACGTTTTGAGAGACGTCACAATTATTTTTGTGGTAACTATGTGTACAAGTGATGTTTAGAATAATGTTAATTACAATTTTACCGTCATTTTCCTGGTGCATTTTTGGCACTTTTTAGCCCCTCCTTTTTAATTTTCATGTATAGCCTTGTATATAGAGTCATAGTGAGTAAACAGTTCTAGACTTTGTACATATTTAATCAAGCATATAGAGCACCAAAACAAAAAAAACAAACACAGTGAGATATATTCACTAAGACCACCTTGAAGCTAAGCTTTGACATAAAGATTAAAAATGAAAAATAAAAAAAATACATCCTACGGTATAAAATAAAAAGAGTCGGTGTCCACTTTTCAGAGTTTTGTCTTTGTTCATTGATTTTGCTGAGGTATGTAGGCATACCACATTGAGTACCAACAGGGTTGTTTCCTTAGTGATGCCTGAAGGTCAGTCAGGGGTCCGATGGAGACAACTTCATAACCCCGGTATCAAGACGAGGGAAACTTACCCTTAGGGATGTGGGTTCATTGCACGGAGTGCAAGGGTGATATTTTTTTGGTAGAGTCAATGGTCATTAAAAGGGAAACAGGGAGGTGAACTTGGAAAAGCGTGTCAGCTCAGCTTCCAAGAAAAGACCATGGACAAACCTCATATTTGATTTATGGGATGTCAGTGTAATTTTTTGTGGTACCCCCAATAGTTTTTGTTTTACATATTAAATACCTTAATCAGTGAGATGCCGCAGAGTGCATATGATGAAAGCTGTGGTCACATCACTGACACCACAGTGCATTCTTGCAAACTGGGGGTCTTTGCTTATGGTGGCACCGAAGTAGGATTTGCCTGGTCAAATGTTTACTTGAAAATGGGTGGCAAAATTCATCTGATCTAAGATACAGCAATTCATGACCTCTGGTCCCAATCATAGACCACCTTTTCAAGAATAGTGACAGCTTGTAAATTCTGTCACACCTAAACATAGCATCCTGTACTGGATATTGCTTCCTCTATACCAATGTGCACACATCTGAATGAAACAGTCCACTTCGTAATGTCATTAATGTTGTTAAAAGTCTTAAGGGAAAGGAGCAAGGCGGTTTTAAGAGAAGTTAAAACATCTGTATGAAACATGTTTCAAACGTTTCACCAAGTAACTTACACATGCAAGACAATAATTTGTTCACTTGTTTATGGTACTTATTTAAAGTATTCATGGTGAGTCCCAAGAGTTTCCAGTCTTTTTAGGATTTCACAGGAAACAGGGTTTCGGTATTCAATTGTGTTAACTCTCAGGTCCAAAATCCTGATGCTTCTACAGCACTGTGCAACTCCAGACAAACAGAAATGGATAAACACAGATAACACTAAAGGTGTGAGAGACCATGGGTTGCTTGCACCTCATACTGAAGCTACTAAATGCTGATGAAGAAAAAAAAAGGACGGGTACTGACACATTTAGAAATGTTTCAACGACAACATCTTTAGAGTCAGTGATTACATCTAGAGGCAGTGTATTATACAATCCATTGCAGACCTGGAAACTCCCTGTTTGACACTCTTCCTCCCGATTTTTCAATGTTTGATTTGCAACATTTCTCAACATAGCCGAACAGTTTGTCCCTGGATTATTTTGAGCAATACGCCACGAAGATCTGTATTATCAATTACAGCATATTCTAAAAGTAGATTCACTGTTTACAATTCCAACTAACACACACATCGAAAAAAAAACCTAAGTAGGCCTAGGCTATTTTTCGTAGAAAGCAGCCTGCTTTGTTAGTTCCCTGTAGGCATATGCCCCAGTGCAGTACGGAGTGCATACAGCTGCAATTTACTTAAGGGCTACATCACTTTAATTGGAAAGTACTAAACCTACTGATTTTTCCAATCTTAATTTTTTTGGCAGTGAAAAAAAGAACATCTCCCTATTTTAGGGTCAGACAATTTGACAGGTCCGTACAGTCAAACAGTCGATTTACGTGACCATGAATGAAAGATACATTATCACAAGAACATGAATATTCAGCAAGCCCTGATTTAAACATACATTTCCATGAACAGTTTTTGGCAGCACATTCGTGATCTTCCATCTTGAGCAGATGTACATTTCAGCACACATAAATGAGTAAAAAATGTTGGGGTATTATGAGACTGAATCTTCATATCGTCATCCTTAAAAAGTAACAGTTCATTCTTAACGTAGGTATTCAAAATGTGTTTAGTTCCAGGATAGTTGAGAGTTTTGGAATTAACATTCTGCATGTGCCAACACATTCACTATCACAGAACTAACAGAATTTCTAAATTTCAACTTCTGACAGTTAAATTCAACAGCCTTGCAGAACTATCTTGGAACAAATGCTGATATTGACAGGGTGATAATTTTCTGGAGACAACTGAAACAAACATGGCACCTTTAAAGCAGTGTTTCTCAGAGTGGTCTCTACTGCCCCCCAGGGGGCATTGGGAAGTCTTGGGAAGTGGGTGCTACAGAATAAGGAGAAGGGTGTTGGCACTGCTTTGATGGGTCCCTGGCAATTATGACACATCACTGGAGCACTGGGGCAGCGTTACACTGAGCTCATCCTTCACACTGACTGAACTACTTTTGGGCTCCCTTTACAAGTTTCGCAGTGTATGCCTGCCTTCTATCCGCAGGCTATTGTCGGTCCTGCAAACAGAAACAGGTATCAAAAACAAAAAAAAATTGTTGAGGGCAGGACTATGAGTGGTAGGACCTGGAAAAGTGGTGGAAGAGGGTGATAGTGGTGAGGGCTAGGGGCATGACATTAGGACAGTTTAAGATGGTGAAAGGGGACGGTAATCTGAAAATGTCTGAGAACAACTGCTCTAAAGGTTTGCATTTACCAAGATATGATGGATTGAAGTATTGTAATGAGATATGGATGATGCAAATTTAGAAACAGCAATAGGCAGATGTAAAGCCCTTGGCTTGACTGAAAAAATGTTAAATGCACCACAAAAAGGCAACATTATGATGTCTGCACGCATCAAGAAAGCTGAACATTGTGTGCGAGTAAGTTTGTCACTCACAGCTATATCTGAACGTGCAAAACCATGTTACTCCGTGTATGCTGGTATTTATCATAAGAGACAGTTTTATGTGGAAAATATTAACTCTTGAATCAACTGAAAACAGGAAGGACATTCTAGAAAAAAGAAAAGCCCTCAATGTATCTAAGTAAGGAAGCAACCACCACTTCACCCTAAATAAATATGGTTTGTTCCTCTTCCTCCTCATGGATGAAAGATTTCATTTTGTATTTAGATAATAGCTTTATTCCTCACACTCTAACTGATTCATTGCTACCTCTTGAACCATTTGGAGACCACAGAGATGGCCGTGTCTAGGGTATGAAACATCGGCTGCATCCCTCGGAACCTGAGGAGCAACGAAGCTGCCTCCACCTTGAAACCACTCTCATTTAGTTCATCGGTCACTGCAGTGACAATCTCGGACTGTCTCTCTCCGTCTTCCATCTGCAGGAGGTGTTCCACGAGAGACGGGTAGAAGGTCGTCTCGACCAACTGGCAGGATAATCTTCGGGAGATGACCAAGTCCAGAAACTGGCCATCGCAGGTGGAATCGGAAACCTGCGGCCAACAAAATTCAAAACTTTAAATTTTGTTACATTAAAAGAATTTTGGGCACTGATAAGATCTTGCATGGAATCAGTAATGTAGATTCCCCTTCTTAAAAAAGAGCCTGTTTTGAACATTGATTAAATGTAAGTTGATATTAATGGATAGAGTGAACAACCAAATTAATTTGTATATTATCAATGCAAGTTATTTATTATTATACTCAATGTTAAGCATCACATTTTACAGAAACAAAATATTGAGACAAAAGAACTGTACTTAAAAGAATATTTCCTCACATTAGTATCTATGGGGAGTCACTTCTTTGCCATCTGTACAAAGCATACAATTGTTATGATGACTGCATGAACAAATTAGGCTACAATTGGTAATAGCATGCTGCATATGTGATTGTTCGATGACAAATTTGTTATTGAATGTTGTTGAACCGTACACAAATGTCTTTACATTATAAGTGAATTTTTTTAATAAAATGAGATGGCCAAAGAACAAAAAAAAAAGAAATCTAAAGACGAAATACAGTATCAATAAATTAAGGCATTCCTCCATCTTAACTTCTCCATTCTGGTGCCTTCACTTTTGTCATTATGAAATCACTAAAGCTTCTTAATAGCATACTCTCTTTGCTCAAAACTTATGAAGTGATTTTTTTCAAGGCTGAATGGCTGCAATTGCCTTCAGTTCTCATGAAAACTTTGTCTTCTTTCTGAAGGTAATTTTCAACAAAGATTGATTCTGCCTTTACCATCAGATGTGACAGCAGACTTCTCCATACAGTCACCTTTGTATAAACAGAGATTATTAAGACTGGACATGCCCTTCAAGACTTGACTCTTACTAACTTCAGCAGAATTCCTTTTGAAAAACTTAAACATTTGCCCTTTGAATTTCTCTGACAAAGTAACTTTCAAAACATGAGAAGATGTTATAAACATGTGCTCTGCATGAACAGAAAGAAGCAAACTTACCTCAGTGACTTTCTTTAAATCTGAAACAAGTCGTGGATAGAGGGAGTTTTCACTGCAGAGAAGGACCAGCTTAAAACTGGCTAACTTTTCGTCTAATGTAGCAAGTACTGTGTAAAGTTTTTCCACGTCCTATTAAAAATAAGCACAAAATGATAAGTTTGACAGGTTCTTTTAATCATTGCAGGTAGCTAGACGATGACTTGTTTTTTAAATATTTTTTTGCAAAGGGTTGGTGGTTATTAAACTAACTGAAATCTTGGCATACAATCGGCATCTTGAGATATACCATTCAAAGTATTAGTCTTGTCACATCTGTTTTTGGTTTCAAAGTGGCATCAAGTATGAATCTGCACACCTAAAAATTTTGGCTTACTTTTGAACAAATCTTGGTACATGTCATTCAGTTGGTGACAATGCTACTGCCAGCAACTCTAAATTCTGGTCTCGCAATTTGACTTTCAAGGAAAATAATGGCAAGTGAAGTCATGAGTCTTGTGAAGGACAAAGTTGAGTCAGATTCAAAAGTCCGGAAGAAGTGGCAATATACGGATTGACAATGGCCAAACTAACGTAGTCAAATCTTGTAGATGAAAGGTCGCATGATCAAGGTCTCAAGACGTTAAGGACACTGCTTAGTACATTTTCCATGCAAGGAGTGCCCACTGCGGAATGCGCCATATGATTCTGTGGGAAATCTGTACATGGAGTATTCAATATTTCTACTGACAGCGACCAATATTCACACTGTCTGCAGCTCCGATTCTTATGACATAGATATCACATAAACCGTTAGTCTTCAAGAAAAAAATCTGCCCCTTCAAAAAAATCTAAATCTACCCCTAAAAGATGGTACTGCCACTTCAGCAACATGTTAAATGTCTAGGCCTGGTAGCAAGAATGATACTTTGTTGTTGCCATGGAGACTGTCCAGAGAGAAATACAACACATGGCATCAATTTAATTAACAGCCAGTAAGTACCTCTTGGTTGAGATGACTATTGCACTGCTTAAGACTGACGGTGTCAAGGAATACGGTAACACGACCTTTGAATTCCGGGTCTTGGGTCATGGCTACCAGTAAAATCATCCATGGATTGTAATCTCTGGACTGATCACTATGATAACAGAAAGTATAAAAAGGTGAACAGACAATGCGTGAGATGAACAAATGAAATGACTTTTAACGTTAACAATAAAAGACTTGCTTGCTGGAAAAAAAATGTTAAGATTACTTCTTATTCTATGTCATTGGGAAAAAGCTCAGTAAAAGTGAATTCAACAAAATACAGTACACGCTTATCAAGCTACAGTATGTGCAAGAGTTACTACTTCTAGAGGGAGTCAAAGTATACTACCAGTATTACACTGGGGCGAGGCTTTTGTGCCTCTCGGGATCAAGTCCTAGCAAGTCACTGGTTATCATTGTTCTAAGAAATCAGGAAGAATTCTTCTGTTCCTAGTTAACAGTGGGTTCACCAACAGTTTTGCACTTCTGACAACATATTTCGAAGACTTCGATTTAAAGAGAGAGTAACCATTGTCCACCATCAGGTTAAGTTAACTTCAACTATCTAGAAGGAGCCAATTGTTGTCACTTTTTTTTTCACTTTAATATTTTCAGACTCTCATGTTCTTTATGTTTTCCGTTCATTTTTTTTTTCACAACAAACTCACAGCACCTATCATCTGCTAGCACTGATCTTCTACATAAAAGTCCAGAAATGGGAGTTGAATCATTACATAGTCCTTGCAAGAAGATGTGAGCATGCTCCCTCAACCTAGATCTACAGCCTCAACGTCCAGGGATGACATGCCTACAAAAGGCCCCCCTTTTCTTCCTCTACCACTGCCTCAAACCTTCCCTTTAATTAAACTCTCCTCTCCATTTTCCATTTTTGTCTCCTTTCAGATTTCTTTAATGCACAATTTCTCATTCTGCTCTTTGTATTTCCACAGTGTATTCTTCTTTCTCCATCCGTGCACTAATTTTCACCCCCCCCCCCCCCTTCCCTCCATGTTCTCTGATCTCATCATTTTGGCTCCGAAGACAATCCTACTGCGATCAAAGATCAGGTCAATTTATTCCTAAACAATTACAAATCAGCAAGTGGAAATACATTTCTAGCAAGGAACAACATTTCTAAATGGTTGCTTCTCTCCATTTTTTTCTACTCTCCATTTTGTCTTTCTCTTACACTGACCTTTCACTTTGTAAGTCAGGCCACTGCTGCAGGAGCTTGGTAAGAGTTACAAGGTGGTCAAAGGAGCTGGCTGAAGATAGCAGCTCTTTGAAGAGGGAAATTCTTGATGGTTGATCTTGGACGTCAGAAAATTCCACCTGCGACCAAAGAAATGACCGACGAGGGCCAACGGAAATCATGAGATACAAATGAATACAGGAGGAACAGAATAAAGAAATGCAAAACCTGAATGAGAGAAAACATTTCACCATGGCCCGAGGTTCTTCAAACCAGCTACTTCTAGCAGGAAAATCAGGAACACATCTGAATTTGCAAGAAATCGCAAAGTAGGATCAATGTCTTTAAATACCAATACCTACTGAAATACAAGCACTATGATCTCCAGAAAAATCCATTCCAGAATTTTGCAAATATTTTCTACAAACCAATCTTTGACTTATTCCAAAAGGCAATTGATGGGAAATTGCAGTGGGGCAGGCTGAGACCTGGAGCTGCAAATTCTGCTCCTGTAAAATCCCAGATGGATCTGTCAAAAAAGGGCTGACAGGAAACTTCCCCCAGTACCCCCCCTCCCTCATTATAATGTGAATACCTATTTTAGAAGTTCATTTCTTTGCCAGACAGTGGACAGTCAGTCAGTTGCAAGTCACTAAGAAGTCACTTTAACAGACTCCATGTTTCATTCAGAACAGGCAAGACAGCAAAAACGATACATGTGATATTGACTTTTTACATTTCAGATACTTGAGAAGTAAAAAAAATGGATAGATGAGGAAGAAAAAAATCTCAATCTAAATTAGTAGTTCAAAGACATCTGTGGTGTTCAAATGTCGCATGGCCACCAACTCAAGTTAAGATCCTCACGAACAAATTTAATACACACTGTTTCCAAAAAATAGGAAGATGATTTAAATAATGGGAACAAATTCATGGGAAAATGAAGGATGGTACGGCTGCATACAAATAAGCAGAAAAGTTGCTTTTGCAGCTTGTGACCCTTGAACTACATTGTCACTGGTAAGAACACAGGAGTTACAGGGGACGTTCATTTGTAGCTTTACGTCGGAAGGATTGATGTCGAATACAACTCTACTGGGCAGTTTTATATTTACCTTCCTGGTCCAGCAGTTTGATACTAATGCCTGAGTCTGAGACAGGAGTAAGTCTAACATGTCATCTCCACTGAGGTCAAAGGTCTGCAGAGATAAATGTAACATGAGATTACTTCAAGAAGTTGCAAGTGCTCTGAAAGCCGATAAACTGAGGATTTTCACTCAGAGGAAGTGAAGACATAAAGAGGACTACATAACAATTATTATTATAGTCCATATGATCTACAAACACCTGCAACAAACAAAGAATATTCAATAATGATTAAGGCATTTCTCAATAAAAGCAACATCCACTTAGCCCACAAAAACAATGAAATTGTGATGCATTTTACGATATATATAACATTCGAGACTCAGGAGAAATTCTAATCATAGTATGACAAGGTCACACAGTGCCATTGTTTGCTGATGTTTCTGTGCAACTTTTACATCACAGGCATGGTCAGCCTATTCAAAACCTTTGGCAGTTTCAAAAGCTCTCTATCTTTAAACGAAGACTCCAAGCAGATTAGGGGTTGTTGGCTTGTTGTTTCATATTACAATGGAATATTAAAGAGATTTTTGTGAATATTGTCTAGACTATCCCTTAAAAACTTATAAAACTTTAATAGAACACTCACAAGATCTTCAATTCTGACAGGCAGGAAAATGTTTTGCATATTCACACCACAATGAATGTTATGCAATTCACTTTATATTTCCCCTTCCTTAATCTAACTTTAACCCCCTCCCTCAAAGTCCAGCAGTTCCACTTTGAGAGAAAACAAACTGGTTTATAGCCCTATGCTACTGAATTAAAAAAAAAGCAAGGGTCGCTTATCTTTCTCCCTTCCGAATAGAACACAAAATTGAACTTACTGAATGCACATCCTAAAGAATTAAGTCTTTGTTTTAAGTCAGTTAAAAAGAAATTTCTTGTTTATTCATTTACCTTGTCTAGCAACTGCAGGATCTCTACCCTTGAAGATGGTGGGACGCCCTCATCATCGCAAAATGGCTTCAGTACTCCAATTACATGATTGTGGTTGACCGCAGTACCTCTGTGTGTCAAAAACCCATTAAGCAGTTTCAATACAACACGTGGAATGTTACAATGCAAACAATAATTTGAAAAAAAAAAACAAGAAATGCCTATATCTTTAGTTGCTAGTTTCTCCCTTTTTTTGTAAGAATTTCTCAATCCGAAACTGATATTACTACTTCAAGCAATGTCAACCTTCAATCTTACTAGACGTAAATTTTTTGATTGCACAGACCAAAATATGGCAATGCTGACTGTCTTTAAAGGGAAATAGGGCATTGAGAATACACCGACATGACATACAAAAGAATATTGTGGTAATCATTGTTACACCATTCAGTCTCATCAATAAACATCTACCAAAGCTTCATCTCCTCAAAACATTATGCATATGATGAGTAACAGAAGATGCATCATTTGAATTTTGAAAAGTTTGGGTGAACAAATTAGTGTTGAGTGACAAATGACTGAGTTTCTGTCTGAGAGAAACTTATTTTCTTGAAAAGAAGGCTACTGTCCTTCTTATTTTGAATAATCTATCATTCTACATCCACAAACATTGGTTTTGAGAATGTGGACGTTTTCTCTGACATGAACGCCCTATTTCTCTTACACAGTCTCACTAGCCTCTTCCCCCCCACCCCCCGGAAAAAAAAACAAGCTGTGGATCTTTAAGTTGAACAGATCAATGCATTTTTGGGTTCAGTGTGTACAGTCATAACTCTGAATCTTGATATGAAGTCACAACATGGTATATACCAAGCATTTTGTCTCACCCTTTGTCTATATGTCTCTTGACACTCTGGACAACTCTGGTTAGAACTTCCATATGAGCATCTTGTCTGCTGCCCTCTTCCACATAGCTGTTCCTTTGCAGACAGAGGATCGTGAAAAAAAATGAGGATCAAATTAGTATATTCCTCAAAAATTATCATTAAGAGAATTTATAACTCTCAGAAAAAAAAGTGGAAGACACATCACTATTGGTCCATTACACTACAGCTAGAGGCCAAGAACATTCCCAGTGAATATCTGTAACTATACCAGTAGTCTGTACTTCTCTTGCATACATTGTCTAAAACACTTTGGACCAAACTTGCTCTTTAGGAAGATCCTGGAAAGGACCCATTTATCTACTTGTCTTGGGTGCCTTGTACAGCAGTTTTTGCATTGTATGTTCGACTTTATTCCTTTCAACTAAATACACATTAAGTCAGTCATCATCAGATCAAATGTTCACAATAATATGTAATGGATCATAACGATCCACATTTCCGTGTGGCTATGTGAGTCCCGAGCAAGCTCAAGTGTAGAGCAAGAGGTAACCAAGCATCAAGAAGTCTTGCGAAACCCAAGCATAGGTGTATTTAGTTGGTAGGAAACCTCTGGGAGAACTAACCATGTCGGAAGCATAATGAGGGGGAGCAGTTAGTGCACCTGTTGCAAAGTGCACACTGCGCACCATCAAATGGACCCTTACAAAAACGTACACTTCTACATTCCCAATATATGGGCCTTACGTCTGGTTTTTTGAAGTGCTGACAGGAAACAAGAACGATCCGCCAGAGGACTTAGGAAATAGACATTTCATATGTGCCTACACAATTTCTGTAGAAATCTGTGAAGGGCATTCCTCGACATAGAGCTCTTTCACCAGAGTATAATGCTAATGTTTTGTTTGTTGTTTATTCAATGTAGCACATTCAAGGATATCTATAATTCTCTCGTTCTCTTTTTGGTCTACGATATTTCCTTGCACCATTTAAACGAAGAAGGTTTGCACAGCTTCTAAAATTTCAACATCTGAAATTTCTACATGTAATCAAACATTAGGGCTATGCAATTCTGCACGTGGTTCACAACTGAAGAAAGCAATGCAAATGGCTCTCAAATCATAACATTGTCAGTGGCACAAACAAATTTCCTGTGGATCACTTTGGCACGAATGGATCATAAGCTGTGCGTAAATATTTCAAGGGATGTCTCGTGAAAGTGCACGGCGTACCCAACATGGTCCACCTTTGTGTCGATTTTAATGCTTTGGTGTTTGGGACTGACCATGTTAACAGCTAGGACCAGTCATACAATGAGAAATTTCACTAAAATGCTTTTTTGACCAAAAAAAAAAAATCGCTCTAGCAATATTGCCACCATCAATAGTATGCTTCATAGTTTGTTACTTTTGATGATTTTTTTTTAATTCTGTCAAAGTCTTTTGAGCAATTTAAACAGAGTTTGACGTAATGTCCAGTTTGCTTTTTTTTCTTTGCTCACCTAATATCTTCAGTGATTCTACCTAATGTCTCCTTTAGACTTGTCACACAGGACCAATTCTTAATGGCAGACACTCTGATTAATGCTTGGAGCAAGTCTATCGACTCCCCCAGACGCAGGAGGCTGCAAGCTAACTCCTTCAGCTCCTCTTGGTCCCCACAGGTGAGATCGTAATCGTGATAGTACTGACTTCCATTTCGCTGTGGAGAGATGAAAGGAGTGAAGTGAGGAATTCAGTGCCAGGTGAACAAACCAATTGAAATAGCCAGAACTGAAAAGACCTGTAAAAGGGCCTATTATCGATCCTGCATTGGGCTTTTCTCTCTAGAAGTTTGGCCACTCTTGCTCCATAATAACCCTGTCAAACATCTCACGCTTCTTATCCAGTAATGGGAGGCAGTTTTGAGGCTGGTTTCATCCAGCTTTCTGATTCAGATCTGTAGCAAATTAGCTAAAAATGTGGAGACTAGATTTTACCACTTTGTAAGTGCTTATAGGTGTTCTTTCTTTCGCTTTCTACATTTCAATTGATTTTTGTTTTGTAAAAGAAATTTTCCATTTTGCACATCTAAAATTCTGCACCATAATCCTCGGAAACACAAAAATTGCATTGGTTTGTTTCCATTTTCAGTTGAGTTGTACAGTCTTGGATCACACTTAAATGATACAATATTCTTTCAAAATTGGTGGGAAAATATTGAAATTGCTTTACATTTCAACACTTTCAGGTTTTCACATATTTTCTTTTTGTCTTCTCAATATTTCACTCTTTCCAAGTTGAAAAATGATTGCCATGATTTTCGTCCATTTTCCAAAGCATGGTGAACTCCTGTCTTTACACAAAGGTTGTACTAATGTTCAGGAAGTGTCAAGAAAAAAAATTATTGAAAAACTGAAGAATCGTGTAACTAATGGTTCATTAAAAAATTCTCTCATGTCCAGGAAGGCTGAGGTGCATTCCTCAGGTTTGATCTCAAGTTGGACATGGGATTCCTCACCTAACTCACAAACCTTTTAACGTTCATCATTTTTACGGAAGATAAAAATACAATAAAACATACGACATACAAACATACAACAGCTACTTAAACTGCCTGTACTGCAATCAGAAATTTCAGAAATAAGGGACGATTCTTTGCAGTACAATGCAAAAGACATAAAGATTTAAAGAATGAAATAAATACAAACATGCAGTCATCTTAAAACTACAATTACTTTTAACTGTTACCTGATCAATCTTCTTTAATTCCAAAACTGGTTCACAGACCAATCGCTGCAGATGTTTCTGATAATGCAGAAATGTTTCACACAATGCAGCAGTTTCCTCCTCAGAGGCTTCACTGGCAAATTTCTGCTTGCTGCCCCCTTTCTGCCTAGCATACTTCAGGGCCCTGCCGATGATATTTTGCCTGCAGTCAAGTTCCAGCTGAAATGAGAATGACGATGAACAATGTTTCACTTCCTTTATGTACAATGAATGATGAATAAAGAAGTCCCAAGGAGAAACGCGATGCCAAAGTGCTACAGATAATGTTCTGTGGGCTACTGAGAAACACAATGCTCACTACAGATAATATTCAATGGATCCTGAGAAACACAATGCTCACTACAGATGATATTCAGTGGGCCCCTGAGAAACACAATGCTCACTACAGATGATATTCAGTAATCCTGAGAGACATAATGTTCACTGCAGACAACAGTTTCAGGTGCACTTTCCACTCTCCTTGCAAACAAACAAAAAATGTGGTTATACATATTGGTACAAACTACAATTAAATTTCAGCAATATTTAGTTAACTATTTGGAAGTGGAAAGACCAGAAGAAGTAAAGTGAATACTTCTTGAGTCTGGCCACTTGAAAAAAAGGAAAGGAAAATAAAACAAATCAAGCTTACATAGAAAAAAATAAAATAAGAACAAACGTAGGAAAAAATTCAAGACCTTCATAAGAACATCATAGATTAGAATGAGATCATTTTGAAGAAACCAGTAATATTTCTGAAACAAGTGTTGTCTAAATTTTCTTTTGAATACATGCAGTGAAAAAAGTTGCTTCAGTTCCTGATGCAGTGAATTCCAGAACTGAACGACAGTGCTACAAATTTGATTTTGGTTGTGCTTCTAGACTGAGGGTGAACTAAGGATTGCCTGCTTTGTGTATTGAAGAATGGCAATCTCCATTGGTTGAATAAAGATAACTGAAAACATCCCGCAGTGCATTACCACGTAACCTGAATACAAATGTCCCAAGATGGTAACTATAAATGTAAAAAATCAAAAGGATTTTGAGTTGCTTCAAAAGTCAGTGGATCCCAGAGAAAAGCAATGCTCATTGAAGGGGATCTTCAATGGAACCACAAGAAACACAATGCTCACTGCAGATAATATTTAATGAATTCATAAGACAATGCTCACTGAAGGGGACACTCTATCTCAAACAGAAAAGACCAAATGCCCAATATTTCCATGAGGCCTAGCTCATTTTTACATTCAAGAACATACTATTCACTGCAGGTATCTATTTGGCTTTTACTTTGAGGTTGACATTGACAAGGTACCCTCCCGACATTCTCGACAGGTACCAGAAGCCATTTCTCCATGCTCTTGTGCACAATGACCAGATGTGAAAAACAACAGACTGGTCAGTGCTGTCCAAGCAGAGTTAGTGTAGAACTTTTATGTGTTGCACACCAGAGATTTCTTCTCAAAAGAACATTACTAGAGCACCATTGGTGCAGAGGCTCATACCTCAACATCTTGAAGGTACCATTTATGTATCATTTTGTCAAATCATAGGTACCACTGAGTATCATTTTACCAAATCATCAACATTGTACACAAGAATCTGTAGGACTGCACAATTTACAGAATTTCATAAGCTGGTGCTCTGACAGTGCAGAAGTTTGATTAAATGAAAGTTTAAATCAATTAAAGTTGTAAAAATTTAATGGGTACTACCAAATAACAATACTTATAATCAGCATCACTATTCAGATCCAATAATTATAAAAACTGTCAATTTTTACTAATTTTTCCGATTGGTTTGTGCTGGCTGTGGGTATATGAATTGGTACCAATGTCGAAAAGTGAATGGTCACGAGTTTTCCAAAACCAATTTAAATCATTAGCTACTCACTCAGTAGTGGTCATTTACATGTGACTCATAATGCGGCCCTCTTAGTTGAACATTGATCAGTCACTAGAAACCTGACACAAAAGTGATATGTTTTGTGAAGATTAACTGAAGTTCATGAAACAACTCAAAGTGCCCCTTTAAGTCCATATACTGGTCAACGTACCTGAGGGCAATACAGAGTTTCAGTCAGGGTACAAACTGGCACTGTCCAATTACTCAATTATCATTCATGCACAATAGGGATATTTGAGATGTGCATGACAGTTTAAAGGGGCACTTTAACTGGAGAAGGAGCAGCAATTTGCAGAATTCCATAAAATGGGCCATATGGTCCTCATGGAACCATAGACTACAAACTCATGAACACCCTAAGATAACCACTAGCAGAGTATCATTATGACAAACCATCAACACTTGCACAAGAGAATATGTAGGAGAACAACTTTGTGGAATTTCATAAAATGAACCAAAGGGCCCACATGGGACCTTGGACCCCAAATTCCTGAACACCCTAAATGATCCACCATATATGGAACATTGTTTCCAAGTTTCAGGCAAATCCATGAAAGCATGACAGAGGAGAAGCATTTTGAACAATTGTGAAGAGATAGATGAACGGATGGACGGACAGATAGACAGAAAGATAGACAGATAGGCAGATAGACAGATACACAGATAGACAGATAGACAGATAGATAGATAGAGTGTCGTCACAGCTAGCTGGTATGAGCTAAAAATGACTTTGATGATATTTTCAACACTTCTACAAAGATAGCTAGTGCCATGAAACAACAACTTCCATAGTTTGCACATTCTGACATGGAAAAAAAAAAAGGTTCCTTCCATTCTGGCCTCAAATTTTGTTTCAAAATCACATTCCCAAAACAAGCTTGAAACACTTGTCTCTATTCTTAATAATAGCACTCACAATTAAAATGATGCACCATTCCAATAGCTAAACACTACGCAACCACAAACACTGCTATGCTCAAACAAAATCCTAGCGCTTCTCCAGTTTCTTGTACATCGTTTCATTAATACTTTTTCAAAGATAGAATCAGGTTACGAAGCATACCGTTTCCAGAGACTTCTCCGAAAACAGAATCCCTCTGACGAAGACCCTGAATTCGTTTGGCGTCAGCCTGGAGAAGAACTCGCCGCAGGCTTCGTATCGGTGAAGCCAATCTGCCTGTGGGTTTAAAGACAATGGAGAGCTCTCATCTAAGTCATTCTTATGTAACATTATGCAACACTAATTTTAAATATGCTTCTGACCCTTCAATGACGTAGCTTTCAACGAGAGAATGTCAGATTTAACTGCAGAGGGTGTAGTTCAACCCGATTTTCTGGTCGTGCAGGTTTGAAGAAAAACTTGTAGGTAATTGTCATCTTGTATATATACGTACATATCAAATCAATTTCAGCCAGTAATGCTACCTTACTTAGAGCGAGGTAGGTACTTGTGAGAGAGAGAGTACATTTTATTCTGTTCAGTTTTTGTTCCAAATTAAGCAAAACGTTCATGCATTGCTGAAAGCCATGTTATAAAAATGCTTTCTGTTTTCCCGGTTTTCAAGTGACTTGGTCTCAATTGACTGGTGGAGTACTTTGAAATGTGGTAGTCCAGTTACTTATGGTAATTGATGGTTGGAGTACCCACAGTTGGTTAACAATAACAGTTCAGTTCCCAGAGGTGAAGCAATAACGTGCTCTGAGTGGTACACAAAAACTTCAGGGGACAGGAACTATCGACACATCTTTCACCATGTTCGTTTATGATATTCCATCCCCCTTCCCCCACCATGAAAGGAGGAAAACTAAATTATGAGAAAAAATTTACATACTTTCCTGTTCAGTCTTTTTTTCCAAATGAGCTTTAAATGTTCCTCCTGCTGAGGGTATAACTACAAACTGACTAAACTGCTAAAAACATCCTTTTAAACTGATGATATAATAGCTTACACTAACAGTCTGGCCCACTCTTTGGGAAATTTTTAATTTTGCTTTTTTTTGGGGGGGGGGAGAGGAGTTTCCTCCTTTCAGCAAATTTTTGGAGAGTATTTCTCTGTGTTGGTGTCATATAATTGCTCATCACTTGCTTGGGAAAAAAGAAGGGCCCACAACAGTGCGCAACATCTTCCTCACAACTATACATGATCCATCAACACTCACGGTTGTTTCCGGTTTCTTCTTATTACTCCCGTCACCTTGCCAAAACAATTTCTTGAGATATATACCAAAAACCTGGCTGCTTGTGAGAAACCCATCCTCCTGGATCATCGAAAAGAAATGTAGAGGATTATGAAATAGACAAACGGAGCAATGGGATGCCAACTAAGGTATATTAATGTAAACTGCAAACTCAGAATAAAAGAAAATTCATAAAGTAAGATTTCACATTCTTTGTTTCTGAAATGGAAGATTCACTTTTACAAGAACGCAAAAATGAATGACTACTGAGGTATGCAAATGAGGAAAAGATCTTTGACTGCAGGAAAGGTTGTTATGATCAGGTGGGATGTGTTAAGGATCATCTCTGCCCAGGGACAGTCCTGTTAACAGAGGAGGAACCTACAATCCTCGACAAAAATGATGGAACACTTGTACACACAAATGTGAAAACATTGAAGAAGATTCGTTCACCTTTCACAATCCCCTCCCTCCCCCTAGATCAATGTTGTCCCATCTAAAAGACATCCCAAATTTCACAATTGAATGGGGGAACGGGGGGGAGGTGTCCCATGTATTTTTGTCGAGGATTGTAGGAAGCAACAAAACCAGCAAGGAACGGGAAGAGGGAAACGGTGGCTTCATCTATCCCCGATACATACAGCACTGATCTCCTACAAAGTATGCAGGCTGGATGAAAGACGCTTATGATAAGCATAATGCTGTAAATGAGAGTTGATATTCTGTTTTCCGGATGGAGTAAAAAAATGCTACAAAACTGAATTACCCCATTTGGAATTTTGTTTGCCATTTTTGACACAACATGGACTGACGCAGAGGTGAGGACCGGTGTCAAAGTTTCCTGAGGATGACCCTCCATCATTTCTTTGTAGTCGAGTCCTGTCAAGAAGAGACAAATGAAAATGGACAGTTAGGCAAGTTTTCTTTGTGACAGTTTGACATGGTTATACAAATAGAAGGAAAGCGGGCATGCAAAATATGATGGGCCTTGACGATCAATCCGATCGGTAAATCTTGCAAAGAAAAAGACAACAGGGAAGCTTTCAGAGATACGTGACGATGAAAATCTGAAAGCAATAAACATTACTGATAAACATGGAAAAAAAAAGGTTCGCTCACTAGGAACTCCACTTTTGATCTTCTTCAGCAGTTTGACATGGACCTCAGGTGAATGGATGCTCTCTTCGATCTCAGATCCCTGTAACAGGGTGTAGTAGTAGAGTAGACTGGCGTGATTGGTGCCCTCTATCAGAGGGTAGATACCCTCCTGCATTCTGGAGCAGAAACTGGTCGGTCGGGAGAGGAGTGTCGGCAGTAGGTCCAGACGCTTCACTCTCTCTTCGATTTTGCCGGTCGAAAGTCTGATGGGATAAGTAGGGAAAGAAAAGTCTTTGCCAAATACACGTTCTCATTTATGCGAAATGGCGATTGAATCTTTTTGTGAAATTTTCAATGACACATTGCACGTGAGGGTAGAAGGAGGGTCGAGCGTTGCCGATCATGAAAAACAAGTGGTGATATTGTAACATCCTGAATGAAACAACGACAAACGCCCCTTGCTACGAAGGGGTTTTATGACAAAGGAGGAAAAAGATGCAAAATGGGTACAGTACACTTTATGACTAAACAGCCACAATTAATTGTAGTTAAAGCTGAAATGACGCTGCCCCACACTTATTCAAGACCAACGAAACTGTCAACCTTGCTCACCCACTGTCAGAGAAGAGGAACTCCACATGTGACATGTAAACCTCCCACAGAGACAAGTTGTACTTCTTGGCCAGTGAGACGGAGAGGGAGTAAACATCATCATCCAGGCTCCTGGTAGGAGAATAGAATTTCAAAAGAAAATGGTAGGCCAAGTGTCTTTACTTTGTAGAGGATAAACAATAGCCAAACAGATTGCTCATTTCAAAATAGGAGAGGGGGTAGCAATAGCACAAACAGTGATAGTGATAGTATTTATAAATCCTCCACCAGAGTATGATAAACCTCCTCCAACATTGGAACCTGAACTTAAATTATTAATTTGGTATAGTTATAGCATAACTTGCTCAATGTGTTAGCATCAGTTGCTCAATGTGATAGTTGATAGTTGGTAATATTAATTGCTCAGTCTGATAGCATTTAATAACTCAATGTGTTGGCATAAATTGCTCAATGTGATAGCACCAACTGTTCAATGTGATAGCAGTAACTGCTAAATGTAATAGCATCACATGCTCAATGAGATAGCATTGATTGCTTAAAGTGACAACATTGATTGTCCAATGTGAGAGCATCTATTGCTCAATGTGATAGCATCAATTGCTTACCGTGATAGCTTCAATTGCATAAACTGTTCAATGTGATAGCATCAATGCTAAAAGTGATAGCATCAATGCTCAGTGTGATCAACTGCTTATGAATGATCCCATTAGCATCAGTGAACTAGTAAGAGAGCACCAGTCAATATCTACCAACTGTAAAATGTTATTGCATGAATTGGTAATAATTAAGAGCACCAATCCCACTGAGTGTTAGTAGCACCGATTGCTCATAGCAACACTCAGTGACAGCACTGGTAAGTGGGTGCAGTGATCGATCGTGCCGGTACCATCACACCCTCAAAGTGATTTCAACGAGTCCCAGTGGCGGACATTTGCACTGTTTGCTCATTGTTGCAGCATCAACAACTCCCACAGATAGCATTGCCCTTTAATGCTCTCTGAAACTTACATGGTTAAACCGAGGATAGTTTCTTTCTTGTACTCGTCGTCTCTGGTGAACCTTGCCACGTCCACACCTGAGAAGCAAGGAAGCAAAGATGAAAATTTTACAAGAAGTGTGAACAGCGAGCCACACCGAACTGGCGCTTTGAAGTTTCTGTATACTTACAGAGAGTTCAAACTGCCAGTTCAGAAAGGTTCCTTGTTCATAAACCACATTGTATCTTTCTTGCCATCCCTATGAAGTCTAAAAAGACATCTTTATTCAAGATTATTCAGGCTACTATGTCAAATTATTGTTGTAAAAATCTACTTGAGTATACATGCTCTAAGTTTGCTAGTTTTGTTTAGGAATTTCGACGAAGGTGGCAAGTTCCATCATTGCTAGACTGTGCCAAAAAAAAGTCAGTTTAACAGTGCCCTGCACAGTTTCCTTATGTTACTACAGCAGGGAGTTGCGGTGCACTCTGGTGAGCAAACTCAGTTTCAGTGAGCAGGATTACAGATTACCAAAAGTTAGAGACACAGAAAGTTAGTCACTGTTTGGTTTTCACAGAATTATGAGGTTGTGTCCTTGCAGACTGCACTGCAAGAAGAGTGTGTTTTATCTCAGATGCAATTTAAAAAATGTTGATGCCAACAATCAATCTCACATTAGTTTTAACAAATGTTCGGTGGCTAATAATTATTTTTTACAGTTGATTTCTCACAGCCGAGGGTGAATGCTCTCCCAAGAAGCTGTCATGGTTTTTATCAGTTTCTGGTCACTTTCATTCCCAAGCCTGAACAAACACTGCTCCTGTACTCTCCATCACTGCATGGAAAGAAAACCCATGAACAGTTTAACGTTCTTTCGTTTCTATCGTTCTTTGATTGTGAGTTTGTTTGCAAAAGAAAAATACACGAAATAAGAAAAACAACAAGGCAAAGTCATCGATTACCACGTCCAAGATTTTGGAGAGTCTGAGCCTGAACAAAGTCATCTAAGAGAGACACGTGCAACTGAAATTTCTCAGCCAAGGCTTTAAGATCATCTGACCAATCGGATGGCATCTCTCCGTCCAAGTGACTCTTCACTCTTTTGATCAGAGAGGCACGAGAAGTCTTGTAAATGGCAGCTAACGCCTCTGAGTCATCCCTGTCAATCCAAGCGCAAATCTGGAGAGCGTAGACGTATGCTGCCATCTCAAGAGTAACTTCGCTTCGAGGCATCTTTTCAAAGAATTCCTCAGCTGCGAGAGGCTGTGGGTCAGACGACAATTTTTGGAGACATTAATAAGAGTCCAGTTCAGCTCCACTTAATTACATTCCACAAGTTGCTTGATGTCTTCAGCATAGTAGTTACAACAATATTTTCAATTAAAAACACGCGGACATCGAGATTACTTCTTTAAAGTTGCCCTAAATGGCTTTCAGTAATTTTAGAATGGTTGACATTTTTTTGGTGAAAATTTACGACAATTACATCGTGAACACGAGGATGGAGTTCTATACTTTCCTATGTTCCATTTATGCTCATATTTTATTTATCTTGGATGTATCACAAATCAGGGAGCACACTTATGTTCAGAAAATGTATGCAACTGGTGTGCTTCACTTCGTGATCACCGGGAAATTACAAAAGAATGACTTGCAGAAACTTTCTTCTTTAAAACACACACTGTAAATAATAAGACTATGCTCACTATGAAAGAAGCGTAAAAATATTCTTAAATCTCTAAAATAACAATTAATTAGAGACGTAAATGTTATAAGAGCAAAATTGATAAATCCGGTAAAAAATCGATCAAAACTGCTTTAAATTGGTAGAAGGAGTAAGATTGTTTTAAGATTGAAGGTTGCTTTGTTCAACCTTCATTGGCAAGAGGCTCTACATACCTTCATCAAAGCCAGGAGGTAGCAGATTGTGAGAGAGAGTTCAGAGGTCAATCTCTGGGAAGCCAACTGCAGGAGAACTGAAATCAGATTTACAACACTAGTGAGGTTAATTTTGACTCGTTCTCTTGGTAGCAAGCTTTCGTCTTTCCTATGCATCCATACAAAGACATGCAGATCATGGCTAGCAAAGAACTATAAAACCTTGGTCGACACATCTAAAATAGTACACTAAAATCTTGTAGAGAGCAACTCCACAGATCTAAATAAACCAGATTTAAAAGAACCGATCTTTGCATGGCTGACTGCACAGTGGATCCCACATGTCGCTGGAATCAGCATGACACAGCTTAAAGAGGTAACAAACATCTACACTTTAGACTGAAATCAGAGATGCTAATGAAACACAAAACAAACAAATATGTCACCTCTAAAAAGTCAGAAAGAGCTGTTTGGAAACATTTGTAGCTAAATCAGACCACCCATCACCTAGCGAGAAGGTTTAGTATAAGGTGCACTGTTATAATCAGCGATGCAAGATGAAAGCAGTAGGGATAGGGATAAAAGGAAGTGAATATTCCTTCGGTATTCCATGCTGATGTTTGGTGTGTAATACAAACAGAGGGCAATTCTTACCTCCTGTGATGTGTTGGTCAGAGTCTTCATCTGCGTCCCCCTCCTGCTGGCCCCTGGCCAGCAGACTGAACCTCAAGAGGGCCTCGTTGAGATATGCCGGTGAGCTCTTGCTGACAGACCAGTTGATCTGAGAATAATCTGGAAAATCCTGTTTATGATAAAACCAAAAAAAAAAAAGAGGGAATGGGAAAGGGAAAAAATCTGGGAAAATTCTAGGCAGGGAAGGTGTGTAAAATTAGCATAAAACAGTCTCGAGAGAAAGAAGAGTGGATTAAACGAATAGGAAGGCATCAAAAATTTAGAAGAGAAGTTACAAATGATTACAAGAAAAAAATCAACTATGCTAATCAACAACCAGCTAGTAGATATCTCCAAAGTGGACCCAACCGAGTTTACATCAGTGAGACATAAATCAAGTTATCCCCTCTAGAGCAGGGCAGAGCAGTCAAGAAAATTTAATACAAATTGAAAAAGATATGACAAGCAAAAACCAACAGAAGACAACTATATTAAAGAAGGATGGAATTTTGTTGGTTAAAGGTCACAGGTTAAAGGTCTCATCAATGTTTCGCTGCAGAGTTATTAAGGTAAACATTGATGACCTTCGACCAATCAACATTCCATGCACAAGCTATGGGACAAACATAAATCACACGCTCATGAAAATTATCTATGGGATGTCAACATAAGAAACATTAAAAAAAAACAAAAGAATTAAAACAAAAAATATTACCAGTTCTTTTCTCTCCACTGGGGTACTGTCTGACTGAATTTTTCCCATTGGCAGATCATTTTTTTATCACAAATCTTTTCAGAAGATATGCTTATATCACATTTGGAAGAAGAAAATGTATAAACTCATGTAAAATGTTTATCACAACGACCTATCCTAGAGTGACACACGATGTGTGCATGTCAAAGTCTTCACAGTGTTACAGCAACTGCTAACGCCATTTATTACTGGCAATGTTAGGTCTACATTGTGGTTTTCAGATCTGTTCACCACCTCCTGAATATCTCTGGTGAGAAACACCACACTGTTTCATTTTACGTTTCAGAGACAGAACTGTATTTTAAAGATCAAAGAAGCTAGATGGGTTTGCTCTGTTTTCTTGGGACTTTATTCTGTGAGCAAGTCATTTCAGAGAGATTTGACATGAAACTGACCTTTGAACTCTTGGTAGAACTTCCCTGGATGTTTTCATAGAAAGGATGACACCAATGTACGTCGACTCTCTGCTCTTTCGTCTCCACGACCTCCTCCTGCTTGGACTGGGCCAGAGGTCGAACCCACTTCAAAGAGTCCTTCCAAAACGCTGCATTGCTCACGGTGCCGAGTAGAGCTTTGGTCGTCGCGCCGGTGCTGGCCAAGACATGACGAGTTGTGGCGCCTGTGGAGGCTAAGACGTGGCGAGTGGTGGCTCCCGTGGAAGCAAGGACCTGGCGGGTGGTGGCGGTCGTCTTCCCCAGGGCAGTCTGGAGCATGCTCTTTTCGGATTTGTCATCCTGGACCTTTGAGTAGAGCAAGAGGAAAAAGTCAGGGGGCAAAATAAAGAAAGTTGACAGGACGTATTTCCTCTGATGCAAAAGAGGAAACAAATTCTTCCAAATATCAGACACAATTTTGAAATAATTAGTGTTTGATTATGCTTGAACACAGTAATACAAAATGCTATATTGGTTGAACAGAGAATAAAGGATTGAATGTCTTCTGATGTACCAGAATAAAAAAATAAGGGGACAAATTTCCTACATCCTTGAGACAAAGTGTACAAGGACTTTAATATCAACTTTGAAGTGCCTCTTTTTTCCATTTTTCTTTTTTAACATTTTGTAAATGCGACGACATCTACGCTAAAGACGAGAAGTTGATTGCTCACGTCACATCACATGCACCTTGACTGAAAAGCAACAATCTCAAAGTCAGCAAACCGGGAATTGAAGTATTACGCACCCCAGCCTGAGGCTGCCTCCAATTTGAACACTTTCAGGGTATTATCAAATCCTCACCACAAACCACTTCCCCCCTCCATCTCCTGTCATTAGACAAACATCTTCAATACATCAACACTGGACTAAGAGAGACAGTTCGTTAAAACTTTTCTAAACTATGACTTGCTTTGGCTGTTGATGGTGATACCAGAAAATATTTGATTCAACTCACATCATGAGAGGTAATTTCTTCTTCCACTTGCTGGTCCTGTGGCTCTTCCATCTCGTCAGTTTCTTCGTCTCTCTCCAGCTCATAACTGATACCCAGACTTTCAGCCAACATCTGGTCAGTTACAGCAATTGACATAGGAAGACAAAACAATCACATCAGGTAAGCTCTACTTCCTTTTTTACTTAAACACAATTGTAACATCACAAGATATTAAAGGACCTCATTGAGTTGATATTGTTTACTTTATGACATGTTTGAAGGAAACCTTTGCATGCCGGTATTTTCAATTGGCCTCACTGGTCATGTACTTATTCATACAGTTGCTGAAATATGAGAAATTGTAAACCTTTTTTGCACAAACAAGGGTTGCCTATGACTAACACCTTAAGGCAAAAAGTGTCTGGTCACAGATATCCAATAAGTGATTTTGATAATTTATTTAATACATTATCTCTGCTGTCTCACTTGTGTGTCAGAACATTTCCAATCTCTTTAAGTAGTTTGATCATGTAACATCAGCATATGAGTAATACCCAACAGGTGTGACAAAATGTCACAAATTCTGCGAAACCAACTCAGTGAGACCAACTAAATATGTCAATCAACATTTTGTTATGTTAAACTTTGGTTACAAAAAAGAAATAATTAATGTGATATTAAAGCATCCCTGCCAGAGATAAGCAGTACCACAATACACTGCACAAGTAAAAATTTGTGACATAGAAAAAAACAAAGTTACGGAATAGAATGGAACTTTGACATTCTTGCAAAATCAAACTTATAGATGCTATCCTGATGGACAATGCACATCCTGATACAGCCTGATAATCTAACGATAAATTCATCTACCTGCAGTTCGTTACTCGTTCTTAAGGCCAGCATCTCTTCAAAGGCAGAAGGATCACAGTAGCAAAGAGCATAAGCAATCAGCTGTTGTCTACAGAAACAAAAAGAAATACAAAACAGGGAAACACAAAAAAAATAAAACACAGGGAAAAGACATTGCACTTCAAACAAAAACGACCCCAGGATGCAATCTCTTCAATATCAATGACTTTAAAAAAAAAAAAAAACCCATTCCCCTTCCACAAGCCTCAGTTTCATACTTAAAATGAGTTCAATCCCACACACTGCTACTTTAGAGGGCTATTACCCATCACCACCTTCATCATCATCATCGTAGTCATCATCATTTATTTGAATCAGTGTGTTTCCTCTGACAATGTTTATTTAACTTTCAGGCCATGATGACACTCTTGATTGCCATTTTTTTCATCTTGAGTCTCCTCTTCATACTCCAAGAAAAGCAAAAAAATGAATAATATTGTAAGTGTATGTGTCAAACGTACATGGGTGTAAAAATTTAGAGACAGGCACAAAAAAAAAAAAAAATGGAAGCAAGTTGTGAAGTTACCGCATGCAACCGATTGTGTTTACTTCCTACTCAGCTCTGGTTGTCCGGAAAAACCCAAAGATCAAAATGTGTACAATCTCACGATATTGCTGTTACGTAACACTTAAATGTACAGTGGCACGTTAGATAAAATTCGACAATCACAACATGACATCATTGCATATTCATGCATTATAAGAAACTCCTACTTTATCAAGGTATTATCTTCACAATAGACCCACCGACCCCCTCCTCCTTTTAATGAACAATAACCATCTCCCACATTTACGTATCCATTTAAAAAAAAAAAACTTCGATTGTGAAGGACATGAACAAACGACAAGAGAAGCGGGGAAAAAAAACCCAAAAAACTACACCTACTTGGCAGCTTTATCTTGAAATCCCTTCGATTCAGCTAATTTCTTGCACACGGCCCACCCGTCGCTGTGCTTGTCCTTAATGATGGCGAGGCATTGTTGGTATGCTACATGATGGTCACCAGCCTGCAAAATATCATCGAAGGGGTGGTCACGTTAATGTAATCAGACCAGAAAATGATATGCGAGCAACATTTAAATACATAAAAGGTGACCAACTTTCGAAAAGGTTTTTGCCATTTGCAAAGAAACTACTGGTATGAGAAGCACACACCAATGATTTTTATAAACGGTTTCAAACTCCGTCGTTGAAGCATTGAAGCCTTCCCAGGCATTGTGAATCAGACAAGAATTTACGTATTTACGAATACTTAAGTTAGTCACAAAATTGCATTCAAAAATGTGATCAAAACTTTTTTCAATATTACCTCACAGCTCTCAAAGCACTACAACTTCCAATACAAAAAAAGCTCACACACAACAGCTTCCAGAAACATAATCTAGACAAACAGTTTGCTAGCTCTTTGTTCACGTGGTTCCATTATTCTACTTTTCTGATGTTTCTGCAACTATATCACACATTCCAGTATTATTGTACATTTCAGTTTGTAACCTGACGATGGAAGCAGTGCCTTCAAAACATGTAGTATTTTGAATTTTCTGTGATAATTTGTTCACCATGTACCCTTAAAATCTGTGGTATCTGCTATTTTCAATACTTTTGAGTTTGAGCAATGCAGATCATTTGGTAACACTGGTGGAGTAAATACATCTCTTTCAATCAGATCATCCATTTAATGAGCAATAGCACCAGACAGAAGACACAAAATGATATTGCAGACCAGGTTTTGTTTGGTGTGGCCCTTGACCCCGGTGCTCAAACTATTTTCAAGGCTGTGTGCATGATGCCAAACCATCAAGACAGAAGGAAAAAGGCAACTTAAGGAGGAATGGATGTAGTAAAGAAGGAACAGACATGCAAGGGAGGGCCAAAGAGGAAATGATAGCTGGAGGAGTAAAAGATAGGCTTTAAGGAGGAAATGACAGCCTAGGTAGGAACAGATAGGCACAGAGAGGCAAAGACAGGCTACAAGGAGGAAAGTGTAGATGAAAGAAGAATACTGTATGTAGTAAAGGGAAGGAAAGGATAGGCTAAGAATCCTAAATAGCATATACTAGGAGAAAAAGGACAGACTTCTTTTTGTCTTTTTTTAGTAATTGAGAGGAACACAATGTATCTTCATCAAAGTTTGTAAATTTTGTTCTCGATCATGACAGGAGATGGACGTTACCTCGGGTTACCACTGAGATGTCCAGCACAGCTCAGGGGAGATAGACTTTTGCACCTACACAACTGATTACATGAACTATCTCTCCCTTTGGCCATGTCCTTTACCGGTGCATTGTCAGTGATCAGGAGAGAACATGCTTGGATGGGGTCTTACTAACACTGAATGGGTACTTTACACCACAGCACCTGAGTCCAGGTCTTGAGGTTGATCCTTTCCTTGTGATTCTTTCTTTTTCACAAAGCAGGTACATGGAAATGAATTTAATGGAAGGTTGGGGGGGGGGGGGGTAAGGTGCATTACACCGTGGGAATGACTGCAGGAAGCTGCATGGGGCTCAGGAAAAAATCTCGAAGTTCACACTCACAGTGGAATGAAGTAAAAACGTCAAAGGTACAAAAGCTGTGACGATATGAAAAAAATATTTACTCACTTTCAGAGAAGTCTCCGCAATCAGGACGTGGACCCGTCCCTTCTCTTTGTCTTCATCTTCACGATACACTCTGAGCAACCTCGCTAAGTCAAGGATCTGAAAATCGGAACGAGAAAGACGGAAAGATGATGAAAACCACGGTACAAAAATATGCAAACGTAGTGCACCTGATGAGACGTATTTTCACAGCGTTGAATAAGTTTGCATTTTCAAGTTATCGCGAGGTTCTATCACGTTGGAAGCAAACCAAAAAGATTGTTTACGGTAAGGAGAAAGAGGATACTTGAGTTTAGGTGATTAGAAAGAAACAAGCTAAGGAGTTACCATGCATTATTGCTGATAGTATAACTTTCATATAAAAGATACGGTTAGTAAACTATCTACCATTCCAGACTTCACAGTATGTGAGCATACAACAGAAAAAGTAAAGATGGAGTGATTCACAGAACAAACATTGAGCAATTCTACATAGCTCTGGAGCCAGAAGATGGATTGAACCTTAAAGTGGCATCCTCTAACCTTTCCACTACTCTTGTAAGCCGTAGGACTGGACTGAAGTGCCAGCTTGACCAAATCCAGCCTGTTCTCGCTGAGGCGGACTGTACAATCAAGGAAAGGAATAAATGACACGGCAAAATGATGTTAATCAACCAATCAAATTTATACCACAATTAATGTAAAGTATCGCGATGACGTCAGATAATGACCTCAAATGATGATAGATAATAATGTCAGATCATAACAAATAATTATCTCAAATTAAGGTAGAAAATAACATCAGATCACGATAGATAATGATATAAGATGACAGATGATGTATTTGTTTGTATATATTGCACCTTTCTATCTATGGAGTAAGAATTTTCAAACTGTATATATATTTCTGCACCTGATGAAGTGATTCTTCAAAAATGTTCTGTGACACTAATAGATTTAAGGAACATTTTTGTGTTGATATGCTCTTTTATTGGTTTTACAAACATACAACTCTTCTGAAACTATAGTCACATTTTCAACACACAGGTTGAGCATGTGGCAGATAACAATAGGTGACTGTAGATTTACCATTTTGCGTTCTAACATTGTAATTTGTTATGCACTGATCAAAAGAGAGAATATAAGGAATCTTTACCTTTTAGTGGTAAAACTGGAGTTGAAAATGTATTCAAAAGCGAAAGGCTCTGAATTAAATCAAGCTCTTCATCTATCTCTGGACAGGATTCTGTTACTAGTTCCAAGCAGGCTCTGTGAAAGGAACAATTCAGCTTGTATGGACTCAAACAGTCAAAATGTGTGTCTGTGTCTGCCAGACAAATACATTCATTCAAAATACTTCCACAAGTCACATTCTCTGAAATTTCAGCAAGTAGAAAGTATTTCAAAAGAACAGATATTTTCTGTAAAGTTAAATGAACACTAAAGTTAAAAGTCTGAAGGCTTGATGAGGACACATATAAAAGATTAAATATTTGCTTCAAAACAATTTTGTGTGTACGTATATTTTTCCAGGGTAAAGATCACTGGGCTTGTGCCAAGAGTTTATGATGCATCAAATGTGATAGGGAGGAGGAACTTGAAGCCCCCCAAATTGCTTTAAGATAAATAATAATTCAATTCAAAAGTAAATAATTCAACATTTCATGATTCCTGCGGCAAAACTTGGCTAACAAATAGCAGAAAAGGGTGGAGGGTGGGCTTGGTGGTTAAAGTGTGTCTGTCTTGCAATCCATGGGCTGCCGACCAACTCCTGGTTGAACTACTTCCAAATTCTATATTTGATCTTAAAGTTGCTTGTTCAGCAAAGCTGCTTACAGTCGTGCTAAGGAGGTTACCTGGAAAGTTGGCGAATCTGATCTGGGTAGTGTTAATTAAGGTTTTATACGATACAGGTCTTGTCTGTTTCAGGTTGCTTGGTGCAGATTTAGACTGCTGAAATGGGCAAGGCCTGTAACTCTCCACAACACTCTCGTCCCTTGAGTAGGGACATTAAATGCTGGTGCTAGGAGCAGATTTGGGTTTACATTGGGGTTAATTGGTTCAACCCTGCCTCATAAATATAAACACTGAAAGGAGTAGGCGAATCTCACTGCTTTCCATCCATGATGAACATGGTTTAAGGTCTGCGATGAAGTTAAGATGGGCTGCCGACTCTCAGAAAGTATTACCACTAAAACTACAGGAAAAGTAGCAGATACCAACTCATCATTTAGGGCAAACTGAGCAACATACTTTGCTAGGTCCATATTAGGATCCACTAGTTTTGTTGATGCATCGAAGTATTCTTTCGCTGCAGACAGGACAAGCCTAACAGAACTTTCGTAGGAGATCTTGCTGAGCCTCAGCTTGAACAGGGTGCTACCAGTGGTGGGTTGTTTCTGAATGGCACCTTTCGTCTCCTTCTGAGAACCTTTGACCACTTTGACTGATTCCTGTTTGGTCCTGGCAAGAAATTCTCCCGCCAGTTGAATGTTGGACTTCTTTTCCGAACCTAGCAAGCTGGCGATGTAGATCTAATAAGAAAACGAAGATGTCTCTAATGGAGGGGAAAATATAAATCATCTTAGATGAAGAGATGCAACAAAGGACAGAGTAAATGTACTACCACAGACTGAAAAATGTGAGTAAAATCATGATAAAAAGATACTGTCGAAGCCTGGTTAGGACGACACAAAAGAAAAGGACCTTGCTTTAGTTGCCACACAAAACATGGCTGATAACTGCTCTTGTATAATGACACATCAATATAAGAAA
This sequence comes from Stichopus chloronotus, assembly GCA_021234535.1. NCBI lineage: Eukaryota > Metazoa > Echinodermata > Holothuroidea > Aspidochirotida > Stichopodidae > Stichopus > Stichopus chloronotus. The sequence goes on from CM037836.1 coordinate 10,861,309, forward strand.
GTTGACAATTCAATGTCTAAATGATTTCACCTATTATTTAAGATGCTTGAATCTTTGTCTGCCTTCACAGAATGATTACAAACTTTGCACCTACTGGTTTACCTGTCTCATGTGAAAAGGTCAGTGAGTGGGCATCAGAGTGTGTGTAAGAAATTATCCACTGGGTCAATGTGCTAAACATGACAAAGTTTGATTCACTAGAAATATTGATTTCATGGAAATGTGCATGTGTAATGCAAGTGGACTTTTGCACACTGCATCAACTTGAGGTGCCCAAACAAAACCCTCTTTTTCCATTTTTTTTTTTTTTTTTCCCCCCACTAACATCAATGCTTCAAACTGACAAGTCAATGCATCAAAATTGCATCGTAGAGGCTTAGCGGAAACACAGATGGGCATGGAGGCTGAACTGATTCAGGTGACAGTGGTAAAGAAATTCAGGAACTAGGGACAGAGATCATGGAATATTTTTGACCTATCGGTCACTTCAGCCAGTAAAACTTAGTCCTCGCAGGCTTGTGACATGATGACCATTCTTGTATCACTGTACACCACATCTGAAATTTCTCGTAGAAACAAAACATCCATGCATCCTTCAATGTCTTCGGATGGATGTTAACACGGATCGACACGACGTGTCTTGATAATCTTTAGACCTTACCTCCAGACATCTAGCCCTGCCGATACACGAGTACACTTTATCACGTATCTCCATGCAGTCTTCCAGCAGGTGAAACCAGTCGATGTTCTTGAATGAGAATTCGCTGGGGAGGATAAAGAAGAAATAGGTACAGAGTAGTTGCTGATTGGACTTGAACAGTGAAATCTGCCTTCAAATTGAGAAGAAATAAAATGAAAAGAAAGACCAATCGATTGGGATCTAGCAGTAGAGAAAATTATGATAGATTTTCCAGTGAAAAATGTGAAACAAACTGCAAAGAGAGCCTCAGTTTAATAACCAATGGCATCATCAAACTTTAGGGAAACTGACACGACATTGATATTCCACTTCACAGTCAGAAATTTGTACATTGGTAAACAAAGTAACGTCCTTTCCAGTTCACTTGGGCGTAATGAGACGAGACCAATATGCTACAAACCTGAATCCACCTATAAACAAACTATTCACGAGAAGAAAAAATAACACAGATGGACATTAAACAATGAAAATTTCCTCATCGGATTTTTACTTTTCCATAAAAAACAAGTCACTGAATGCAAACTACAGACATTTCTCTCACACTTGTAACTTTCACACGACACTGCATCCACTAAATTCTCTCTTTCCAATAAATTATCTTTCGGGAAGAGACATCCTTCTCGCTTCCTCCAAATTCGGCCCGCGACCTTTGAACCGTCACTACTTACGGCTTTGAGGCCTGTCTCGTCAACTGTATCATCAGTTGCTCAGCTTTCTCTGAGTCCAGCTGCGAGTCTCGGATGAAGTTCGCAGTCTTAGAAATCTCTCGCCTCAGGAGGATCTCTACCACCCGCAAGTGGTTCTCCAGCTGTTCGATGTCATGGTGGAGGGCGCCCATGTCCTCGGCGATAACGCTGCAATAAAGGTGCCATGTACGCAATCGATTGTCAAACATGCTTTACTTAGTCAATAGAACTGAAAACAGCTAAATTTTAGAATACTTGTAGCATTGATTGTGACAAGTGTATTACTTTATAGCCAGAAAAGGTTAAAGTTTGGCTTCAGTCAATCATTTTATTTGACAAATTTGCCTGCCCATTTCACAAACATTGCAGTGGATGGGATTTTCGACAAAAGAGGAATGACCCTACTGAACTAGAGCATCCAGTTGATGATGATATGATGAGTAAGCATGTATAAAGCGCCACCTATTTACATAAAATAAAATTCCAGGCGCAAAAACGAACGTAGGGGATCATTGCAAAGAACATGAATTATAGAACGAAATCCAACGGAGAAGTAAAGATTAATTGTAATCTAATTTTGGACGAGTACCGCAGTTTTACGATTCTCCTTAATGGCATGTGAAGAAGTGCAACAGAGAATGTTCAGTGAGAACAGAGTTCAAAAGTTAAGGAGCAGCTACGGAAAAGTTTTCATTGTTAGATGTGGAAGTTCTTGTGAAGGCTAGAAGGATAATGATTACATAACAATTGAGCAATTGAGGAATAAGATACTGTAGCGATCGGATATTGATCAACTGGATAAACAATTATCTGCTATAAGTTGGTGCAATAACAAAGCAAGTTTATTTCAAGCAAGCTATCTCACCCAAATCCTTTCTTCGGTAGACAGTTGAGGACCCTCTGGGCATTCTCGTGCTGGTTTTTTCCCTCGCAGGAATAAACGCACTCCAGCGCTAGTGGCACTATTTCTTGCACACTTGTCAGGATTGGATTTGGTACCTGAGAGGAGAGAGAGAGCGATCATCTGATTTAAGCTCGTCGGAATTGTACGACGGAGGACGGGGGGAATGTCGAGGAACTTTAAAATCTGTAAAATGCCGAAATTAATTTGCCATTTTGGTATGGACATGCAAATGATTAGGCTTCCAAACTGTAATTTATTAACCACAGAGCTTGGGAAATTGTAAACGTGATACTTCTGAACATTTAATTTTGCTGGCATAGAGATACAACAGGCAGGTATAGATTATTCTAATACTTGAAGTTACAGAATAGTCATCAATGGCAACAGTCAAATTAAGATGACAAAAAAAAACCCCAAACAGTATTCCCTTTTCCAAACAGCTTCAATTTGTTACAATATCAGATATCATTGTAATTAAATTACAACAATACCTAATTATTACATAAATATGTACATGAAAGGTACTTTTTGGCCCAAAATTTCCATTGTTTTTCAAAAAAACTTTCAATTTTTCTATTTTCCAATAACTTCTTTCAATAACTATTTGTCAACAACTGCTTTCAACATCTATTTCCAATTTACTACTTAGTTATTCTTCTGTCTCTTAGAGAAAGCAAATCATGCTATCAAAACAAACAAACAAAACAAACAAACATAAAAGACACAGATTCTTTTGCCAAGCTTACCCCTGGTTTGCAATTCTCAAAAATCTGTAAACAGTAGGCTAAATTTTCCTGAAACAGAAAAGAAAATCGAATGACACATCAATTTACATTCAGTACCACAAAGGCTTGAGTGTCTGCCTCAATGATTCTTCAAAATTTCAAAGTGTCCCTTGTCTTTTTTTTTCACGCATTCGGATTCCAAGAGGTAAAAGGAGCGTTAGATGTGAATGACACCATGCATCATATTTCGGCTTTGCAAAGTGCAGAGGTATTGATAATGCGATAACCAATTGCAGTCTCCTCCTTCTGACTACCAGTAACGACTGACAATAAGTAATTCACAGTCTCGTCAAATGAGGCAGAATGTAAACCGTGCAGACTATTGCATACCTTTGCAGTAGACAGGATGTAGTCATGGAGCAGTTCTTCTCTGATGCCAGGCGTCTTAACTTCACACCTCTCTAGAAATGGTAGAACCCACCGCTTCACATTTTTCACGTAGAGCTCAATCGGTGTCTGTGAGAGAGTATTAAGGCAAGACATAAGAGGAAGTTTACTATTGACCTTCTGAGGTTTGAGATACATCAAAGGCAAGAAAGTGACAAGTAGCCAAGGGTACACAAAGTACAGGTCATAAACTAAACAAATTTTCTTGTAAGTTTGTCCTATCATAAATCACATTCACTCCTTTTTTTTAAATTATTAATATTTCACGTCAATAAATAATTCAAAGGCTAACTAACCACCTAGATCCACTGACTTCACACTTTCCTTTAGGAACATTTTTTCTTCTATTCAATCTTTTTCAATTCTCATCTGTTCAACCCATCTGCCTCTATTTGGTCTGCGACACAAACCTTCCTACAGACTTCCACATCAGACTTATTCCTACTCCTGCTCAAGCAACCAGTATCACTACATTTTCGCACATCATGTACCAGTATTTCCCACACACCCACACATTCAATACAAGTTTTCCTTATATTAACATATCTGACTCAGACTGAATTTTGCTTACTGAAATCTCAAATCACTCATGACTTTCCCGTCATAACAAATTCATCCCTACTTAAGCAATAAGCACCCCCCATACTTTGAATATGTCACCTTTTCCTACAAAAATACAAAATTTCAGCCTATGCCATAGCTCAAATAAAAATAGCCTATAAGTATATACAACAAGATGAGTTACATTCCAAACGGCTTAAATATACTGTAGAGCAACAGGGAAAGAAGGGTAGTTACTCAAAACTACTACCTTGGACAAAACTTGCAGGGACAGGGCATCCCCTGCTCCCCATTCTCAATGTTGGCTACAGAATTACAGTTCACAGCACACAATCACTCCTTCGGCATGACACTAGGAAGGAGAGATGGGTGGCATTTTATCCTCGGTAAAGAGATTCAAGAATTGAGTAGCGAAGAAGGCCCAACAGCTTTGTTCAAGAATTAAAGAGACACATTGAGTTGTTTGATGAAATTCACTAGAATTCCATAAACATGTCAAATTTTCTGCGCATAGTAATGACAAAATGTCAAACTAAGAGAATAATCTCCATGTGTCACATACAAAGGAACATTAATGAGTCAGTCATTAACTACTCACATTGGTTTTTTGGACCTTCGTGACCGGACCCTTTCACCGAGCGCTAATTCACGCGCACACACCCAGTAAGAGTCAAGATCAACGATTCAAAAATTTTGAGAGTTGTTATAACTATCGGATGAGAAGCTTGACTGAATATCGCTAATTACAAGCATTGACATGTTGTTGCACCCTTCAAAATCCTTTCAAAACTTATCAACATCAACTCAATGAGTGTCTTTAAAAGAGTATCTAAAGACTTCTGCAATTACATTAAAGTCAACAAAGAAAACCAAAATAAAGGTGACTTACACTCTTTTGGGTTTACAGCTTATTGGATTAATAAACTTATGCACAGCTAGTTCATTGGCAATCTGTATGTAAACTTTACTTTTACCTTCTCCATTAAAAGTTTTATTTTCTCCAAATCACTCTTCCTCTCCAGGGCATCCAGGGTCAAATTGGGGTCAACTTCTGCCTCATAGATCATCACCTCCAATGTCTTAAGGTCATCATGCAAAGAGTTTAACCCCTTTATGAAGATAAAAAAAAGTGATTGAATCAATTACTATATGTTCTTTTCCTTCTATTGCAACAGAATACTATGCATTGCTCACTCAAACATGTGATTCCTCGGAAGTAGCCCACAAAACAACACAATAACCAACTGTCAATGAAGTTATAAAAGAACAGGAGAGATACTTAGACAGTACCAATATCTGGTGTAACATTGTTTACTCAACCTGTAGAATGACCAACTACGAGAACGATTTTTAATTTTATTACTCCGAATAACCAACATTGCCACTTGTTGAAATGCTTCTTTGGCACAAATTTTTATCATACCACAACTCAGAAAGTTTCAAAGTCATTTTTGGAGGATGAACAGTGACTACAAATTACTTTGCACAGTTCACTCCCTACTTTAAATATTTTCAGGTAAACATTGTGGCCCAAGCAACATCCACTTGGGTGAAACTGATCCGTTGACAAAGTTCCAAGTCTGGTGATCTGATTGACGAATTATCAAAAATCTGCAATAGTCTTTAAACAGTTTATCTGATGTCAAGGAAGCAAAACAGCTACATCCAGGACATGAAATGACCGGCAGCACTGACAGCAGAAAGTCATTGTGCCCACTGTGTTTGCTGAGGTGACCCTGAAGTACATACCTGACAGAAATGACTGGCACGTTTTGTTACCCAATCAGTGACCATCACTGCAGTCATGATTGTAGACTTCAAATACACAAAGTTGTTATTTTCTTGCTTCAGAAGAAGCAAATTCAGCATAAGTTTGCCAGTTTGTTTCTCTTCTCTAAAAACCCTCTTTCCCTTAAGTTCTGTTTAATGTTTGCAGTACCTAAAAAATGTGGTACAATCTACCATTGCTTCTCTCTGACAAAAAAACATGCTGTCAGTGGTCAGTGGCCTTTTCCAGATTATTTTGACCTTTTTCATGCTCATGTCCAACCCTGTAGATATATTTCGTGTGTTTCAAATGCAAGTAGATTTATTAAAGTTTATTTTGACCATAGCTTCTTTACTCTATTAACATCTTTGTCTCATCATTACCTCACGATGTTCATGACAATTTACTTTAAATGACCGGATGTATTTTTTCTTCCATGCATCTGTCTTTTCTTTTTTTTTTGTTTTGTCACAGATCATGTGACTCAAGATTACACTGAGCACAGCAATGGGACTGAATGTGTTCCTGTGGAACAAAATTTATGCATAAATCTAAAAATATCCTCATGTGGAGTGTTTACTTACTTGGACACCCCTCTCAGATGCAAGCTTCGCAAGTTCGATAGCATTATCGACCTAAGCGAGAAAAGAATTTGGTGTTGATTGCATGACTGCATGTGTAGGCATTACAGCATCTTACACACAACTGATTTAGAACTTGATATCAAATCATGCCTAAATTTAATATCCGATGAAGGAGGACATAATGCAATGGCACCTTTAAAATCAATAAAGATGGTGTTTGAATTGTCACTACTCATGCAATACATATTATCAACAAAATTGTCCATTTTATTCCTGACCATACTTTTCTAATATTTCTTTCACGGTGACAACTGAATGACCACAATGGAAGATAGGCAAATGTACTTTCCATGACAAATCCCCATTCTAACAGCAGGAAACTGTGTCAATAGCAAAATCTATTCTCTGTTTGTTCTCCATTGAAACCATGCAAATGACTGGCAGAATAGCCTTTTCAACTCAAATGGTCATTGCATCATCAAGATAACAAGGAGTGGAAGTCAGCAAAATGGAATGTATACACCACACTGACCCAATACTGCACCATCCAAACACCATGTTCAACATGAAACAATACACATCTCTACTCAAATGGTCATTGCATCATCAAGATAACAAGGTGTGGAAGTTATCAACAAAAAAAGTATACACCACACTGACCCAAAACTGCACCAACCAGACACCATATTCAACCTGAAACAAATAGGCTTTACTCAAATGATCATTGCATCATCAAGATAGCAAGGATAGCAAGTCATCAGCATGGAATGTATACACCACACTGACTCAATACTGCACCATCCCAACACCATGTTTAACATGAAACAAATAGACTTCTCTACTCAAATGGTCATTGCATCATCACGATAACAAGGCGTGGAAATCATCCACATGTAATGTAAACATCACACTGACCCATAGCTGCACCATCCTGACACCTTGTTCGAAATGAAAAAATTCACTACCATGAACGACCATACCTTTACACACAATTACATTACTGACTACATTACACCTTCCTAACGTATTACAATCGTTAAAGGGAAGAAATTGCAAACATGGGGGTAACCAGTAGGACATTTTACCCTTTAATCACACCATCCTAACAACATGTCTCTTCTACACAAAAGGAATCACCACCATAAATAATCCCAACAACACATGTGACTTCATTTAGTTGACAATATCTATAAAGATTGTATATTCTGACATGGAAAGAAAGGTAGTGAACATGAAATGGTAACTCTGCATTATAAACTCAGTTGTATCATACAGACACCCTCTATTTTCTACGTGAAAGGAATAATTTCCACCTCCCTTACACATTGCTTCACAGCACATTCAGAGCAATGTGGCTCCTACTGAGAAATGGTTATGACTGATTCCTTGCAAATGCAATGGCCAAAAAGCAGAATTCTTTGTCAGACCTGATGTGACTGTTTTTCAATTTCTCTGATCCTGAAGCAGTACAAATCGGTCAGCATCTCCTTGGTCAAGACATCTCCCCTGTGGACGTGAAAGAGTGCACTGTCAAACTCTGAACATAGCAAGAAAGTACAGATTTCAAACCAACGCAGCATGACTTTCCTGAAGTGACGGTGACAATGGATTTCATGCTCTTGCCTTTTTTTTCAAGTTATTGCCAAATACTTCAATTTGTTTTGTTGAAAGACGGAGTGAACTATAAGTGCACAATGCGAACACTGAGTAAACAAATCGACAAAACCATCGTTATAGCCAAAATATCAGACTCCCTGATTCATAACAGAATGTACGGCAATTTTGACTGAAGGTCTCTCACAAAGACATGAATACAAAGCTAACAGAAACTGCTGATGACCATGTTGGATAATCTAGCAGATTATGACATATCTGTGTAGTTGGTTTAGCTGATAAAAGGATTCCTAACGATGTTTAAGTTAAGTCAGTTACTACATCATATTAAGTTGTAATATTTCAACTTAATAAAACCAATTTTCTAGAACTCTCAATCACTCATAACTGCATCATCACAGTAATATCCCACACCACACATTCCCTTCCCAACATAGCAAAGGAGCCCATAAATCTACCCACTTCTGTGTCCGAACACTCACCGAAATCTCTTTACAAGGTCGTTACCCTCAAAGAACTCTTCACCGGGGTCCTGTCTGTCTGGGTAGATGACATTCACCACATGCCTGTCTTCAGACCAATCTGGCTCACGGAAGCTCTGCTGAGCCCATTCCTCCACTTTGACAGAGTCCGCACTGCAAACAGAAAACAGATAAAGACACTTGTCATTATATTCACAACATGAAAAAAAGAAAAAAAAAAAACTTAGGTATCGATTATCAAACACAAAAACAGGGGACTCTCGGGCAAAACCAGATATATGACATTTAACGGGAAAGTTTATGCATATAAAAGGAGAATGTGCTAGAATCCCAGTCTTCAGTCTTGCAAGTTCAAAATGAGTTTTGGTGGTCAGCCAAGATACCTTGACATCAGATTATGACAGAACTGTCACACTGTCCACAAGAATTCTTCAATCCATAAATACCTCATTTCTGGTAATAGCTGCTTATATTCCGACGGTGGAGTTGTTTCTGGGAATTCGTTTAATATCATCAACCAGTAAGGCAGTAGCTCCTTTCCATGGAAGGTCAGCAAAGTTTCAACCTCCTTGCTTTCAGATCTCTGAAAAACAAAGCAAAAAAGGTGGTTCACTACAATTGACTTACTGACAGGCGGACAGCTTGACAAAACATGTTATACGTACAATACTACTTGAATTGAAAAACAATTACTGACCCTTGCATACTCCACTGCGAGCTCGACGATATTACGTGATCGGAACTGATGGAAATCATCTTCGGAGTAAAGCCTGGCAGCTCTGTCTTCTCCACCTTTGATATCCTGAGGGATGGGTGAAGGCGGAAGAAACTTAGAGACGGTGATGAAGACAGTATGCAGAGGAGGTAGGTGGGGGGTGCAAGAGGAGGGGATCAAAAGAAGAGGAAGTGGCCAGGGTAAGGCAACAACAGGGCAAAGAAAAATTTAATCACCATCGTTACAAGATTTACTTGCAAAGGATTGAGACCTGAAGAGACTGTGATATTTCTTTCTTAGGAACATCACATTAAATAGAGAGAGATCATCTCTGTCGCCTCGGGACAATTACCTCGAGGCTCTCCTTCGCTAGGAAATAAGAACATACTGTACGGTAGCCAAGGTAATCAAACATGAAACATTTGGGTCACTAAACGTTGCATCTCTGAATTTTGATTTGCGGTCAACACTTGTTTTGCAGTCAACAATTGTTTCAATAATTGTTTCTCTTTCAAATGGTACTATCAAGTGGCTTGAATCGCACTCAATAAAGACAATCATTAAGAATAAGTAAGAATTTCAACACCTTCGGCATTTTCTTTGTTTGACTGATGCATTTTCAAAACAGCTGACTTTTTTTTAAGCCTGTGGTTCCCAATCTCTTAGGCTCCTGCAGCCCTAACTTTTAACCCATTGTCTCAGAGAAAACTATCATGAACAAAATACTGCTACACAATATGTCATTTGTATAGTAATTTGATCATCTTGTGCGGCAAAATGAGAGGCGATACAGGATAAATTTTTCACAGTAAGAGGTTTTCAAAGTACCCCCTGTGAAGTTCACTTTTAAAGCAGTTCAATTGAAACTGCTTTTGCTTGTTGTTGTTGGTGGAATTATTGAACTTATTATTGCCGAAAGGAAAAGAAACAAAACTGTGTACTGCATTTTTATCTCTTGTTAAATCTGAAGAATTAGTTGCCACAGTACCACTGGCCAAATGTCAAGTCCGGTAAAAAAATATGCTAGAAATAACATTTTTATTTTATTGCTAGAATGAATTGTGTGAGTGCACTTGCAACTTTGATGACCACATTTTGTCCGGAGGTGACCACTTTATGGAATTAACAAACAAGTCATCAGAGAACCAACTGAAAAACCACAGAGACCACATCTATGATTAGAAACATCACAAAGTACACAACATGAAACAAAAGCTGTACCTCATAAGTTTTGAGTCTGTCGAGGTATGACAACAGTCGCAACCTGCAATTGATCAGCTCCTTCTGTTCAATGTTGAGACTAAAAGTCAATAAAAATGAGAAAATGGGACAAAATCAGTAAAGTCAGAACTTGAATAAAAAGGGGCGGAAAACTTCTTCATATGGTAAGCATTTCGAAAACTGATGGGGGAACAATCTTTCCATCTATTATCAAAATTGAATGCATTGATGGTAAAACCAAATCCATCAATTTAAAGAAAAAATGCAAACTGTGTCAAAAAATAAAATTTTAAAGGATTCTAAGCATTAAACTTCCAACTTTCATTTGTCTTAAAGGGACTGGCTACTGGAAAAAATGATATTTCATTTAAAAAAAGCAATATTTTTCTCTCTTTATTTGTGAAAACCTTATCTCTATAGTGATTCCTTTGAAAGTTATGGACCTCTAAAGAGCTATTTCAAAATGGGAAATTGCAAATGGGAAATTTGTGATGCCACATGGGCACAACTATTCGAATATTCTTTGTATTTCTTTATAATCGTAACTGTCTTACAAGAGTCATAAAAATAGTTTACGAGATGTGCCCTTACATTCCGCAACACTTTATGGAAAATGTAGATTACATCCTATCTAAATTTTCACTGATGTCAAATTTCAAGGTTAAAGAGGTGCTTCAATTTCACAGAACGATAAAGAAATAACCAGAAAATAACCAGAAAGGGACTTAGATCAGTTCTAGCTCACAAACAAAGTGAAACTTAGAAGTGAACAATCACATCCTTTAGTCATTAACACACAGAAGGCCAATTAGGTAACATGCAAGATACCACCCTAAACAGAGTATCTGGCAATAATATAAGGCAAATCTGCACCCTCGTGCACACTGGCATGAGAGAAATTCATTAATACTTTATTTAGATTTCAAACCCTTCTTCACAGCCCCCTGGTGATACCTCTCTTTACCTTCTCATTCAAAATTTACAATCATAACGTTACCTGTCAAACTTTACTTCCTTAATGCATCTCTGCTGGTATTCCCTCCTCCTCCTGGCTGTTACGGCTGCTTCGTCTTCGTGGAAGTTGGTTTCCCAATCCTGTGAGGTGTCCATGCTTTCGTCTCCATCGTCCCTCGAACAATCGATAAACCTGGGTGGGACGAGATGAAAGCAGTGGGCTCTGAATAGAACATGATATTTATCTATTGAAGAAATCGCAATTACCTCGAGACTCTCGTTGCTATGGGTAAAGCACAAATGGTAACCAACGTACTTAATCTTGAAATATTTCGCCTCAAAATGTTGCTCCTCTGAATTTTATCAGCACTTTAGTAAGAGTTTTTCTTTTACATGATGCTCTTCACTACCTTGAATTTAACTCAATAAAAACAATTGCATTTTTCAACAAGCTTTTTAACACTCCTTGTGTTCCATTTGTGTGACCTGTATGCTCTCAAAACAGATGAATATAGTTAATACCAATGAATGGCTGAATGACTAACTTGTAAAGAACAATCTGTTAGGTCCACAGAAAACAACCTTCATATAGGGGTTTTCATAGTGCTGAAAATTTTGTGGAAATTGTGACTTACAGGAAGAGGAAAGTGGAGACGAGTCGCGACTCTTGGCTGGGAGTTGCGACTGTGAGACAGAGTCAAGTAACCCACCCACACCTAGTCTCCATCATCATTTGAACAATGGATGAATGCGAATATGACAAATTGGCACAAAATGTTGCATTAGCGACAAACTGCAGACAATTCCGTGATAGATGATGTGATTTCATAAAAGAATAAAACCTCAGAACAAGAAGGAAATCTGAAAAGAGCCGTTTGCCGACCTGCCGTCGTCTTCTCCGTTGCCTATGGTGATGAGGGCCTTGACATCCGTCCCTGTCAGGCCGTACTCCAAAAGCTCCCGAGCGGCATCTATGTCCTCGGGGACCCTCTCCAAACATTCATGGAGCACCCACGACCTCTTGGTAATTTTGCTCTAACGGGAGAGGAAACCAAAAAAAGATTCCTCTTGATGGCGATACGAGATGACAGGGGATGGATACATCCTCTTTTCCTCCAATTTGTAACATTTCATTTCTTTGTCCTTGCTTTTTCTTAATTGTTAGTATTCCTGTAGGATTCATTTCTCTTTCCACACTATTTTCATTTGAAAGGGAGTCTAAAATGATTTTTTGACATAAAAGAAGAGTAACATCAGCTACTGATAAAACTTGGATATAACCTCTGAGTATTGTTTTTCAATTATGGCAGTGGAAATAATAGATAGCTCAAAGAAAAGCAGTGTGTTGCTATAGTTACACATTTGCAAATGTTCATTAAACTCACATAATATTTTCAACCTATGGATCAATTTTATCAAAACTATAAAGAATTACTGCAGGGTTGGAACCACGTGCCCTTTGCATTCACCACCAAAGCACTTTGATGTAAAGTGTACAATTAGGGCATCACACCTGTTTGATTCAAGGTCATTTTTCAGAGGAAAATCTGGTACATCAAATGCTAGTGACTGCCTCCAAATTCAACGAAACTTTTGTCAGAATGTTTAGAATTTTCTAATCTCCAACAAACCAAATCAATTCTGACCAAGTACTGTCTTCTCAGCAAACCCTCATTTTTAGGCATGCAGCATAAAGACAGGCAAAAGACAGAAGTCAAACATGACACTTAAGTTCAGACTGATGCAGTCAAATTGTCTTGCTCTGTGAACTCCTGACTTAACTCATAACAAAACCTTAGCAACACCTACCAAATAGTCTTGAATGGTTGCCAGGGATACAGGGTATTTCTTCCACTGCGTTTGGTAGACAAGATCAGTATCGAGAGCAAACCTCTTGGCGACAGCCAAGGCCTCCCCATACTCTTCATCTTGAATCTGTTGATGATAACATTGATACTGATTCAATGCACAAAGATTGTTTGAGCTAGAATTGTCCAGTCTTCGGGTCACCATGCAAAGAGAACATATCAATGATAGAACCGGAAAAGATTGACGAGATACCTAATGGTAAGATTTAATTTCACGCGCGATATTAAAAAAGAAAATAAAGGTTTAATGACCAAAATTACACTGGCTAGCAATGCTCTCTTTCCACATTTTTACTGTCAATTGTCAAGGCCTATCAAACAGGGAAGAAGGTCTACATTGCATTCAGTTCTGGGAAATTCTGCATGTTTGCGACAATACTGATATCTTCCGATTCAATAAACAAAAGAGTATCATCAGACAAAGGTTTGGTCCACATGTGTGTAGAATGTAAATCATTGCAGAGTTTGCAGAGTAGAAACCTACAATGGGTACGCAAAAGATGTAAGAGTGATACTATCATAGAAAGATAGAGAGAGCATGCCCTCATTCATTTGTTTGGTGCACCTTTCATAAAATTGACATCATAAAAGGTATAACATACAACCAATACCTACTCTTCCTTGAGGAAGGTTTATACTGCCCTCACACACACACAACCATTTTCCAGGGGTACGTATCCGTGATATGAATTGAAAGCACTCACCCGTCTCGTGTAGAGTTCCTGCGGCGTTGTCTGGTGCAGACTGACCAATCGGTAGGTGTGTTTCATGACCCTGATGTGAAAGATTTATAAGAGGTAGATCTAGAATAACACCACTTTCCAAGGATCAAGAAGACAACTATCAAAGGAGAAGTCAATGAGGGCATATCATGTTAACCAGATACAAAAATTGATACCAGTAAAACACTGATAGTTCTTAAAGAGGTTCTGAGGCTTCTAAGGCGTGAAATCTAATTTCTCTCTTAGTTTCTATTTTCAAAATGATCCTAAAAATACAAAAGACAAAATCTCAAGAGACAACTTTATTTCAAAGACCATCCCTTTTAATCTGTTTACTGAAATAATATCAGTGGATGGACACAAACAAGGATATCTGAACACGACTAACAAACACAGACAAGCAAGACTGCATCACCCCATAACATTGCTTTTGAAATCGTTCACAAAGGGCGTAGCTATTTTAAGCACTCGCTACCGTATTATTCAACAAATTCACACGGTGTTAAATTTTTGCTGGTATGTCGTCCTTCATAAATTTCGTTGGCTTTCCCCTGCCCAATTTTCCATCCCTCCCCTGTTAATGATAGAAGGTTTTTACTTTGTTTTCTTCCTTGGGGGTTGAAATCTTTCACTGTCTGTGATGAAATAGAGAACCTGAGGGGGAAAAAAATCAGAATAAGAAAGCATTCCTAACATGTTTAGTCACATGATATGATACCCTATTGGCCTCTTGGCCAAGTTTAATATACTGTAAAATGGAAAAGAAGTTGCCACCTACATTCCGACATGTTTCAAAACTTATTTTATCAATAATTACAGCATGAATGGAGCATTTACTTTTATATATATCCTTCTCTGTTATCTGTCTTTGTTCCCAGCTAAATATTTACTTCCTTGCTTACTTTGTTTTCTACTTTGTTCATGGTCACTAGCCCTTATAAACAGTCAATGTTTCTTCTAGGGTCAGTGTATCTTTTTTCTGTATTACTTAAAGTTCCATGCATGCACCAATCCTAAAACAGAACATATGCTAAACAAATCTAAAACCTTAAGTTATCAGATGTTTCAAATGATAAACATAATTCAAAACTTTCAATATAGTCTTAAAGGGAAATAATGTGTTTGTTTGACAAAAAACAATCATATTTTTAAAGCCAATATTTGTGGACATAGAATGATAAATCAACCAAAATAAGGATGGGCAGTGGCCTTCCTTTCGCAGACAGAAATTCAGCTATTTGTTGCCCTGTAGTAACTTATTCACCCAAACTTTCCAAAATGCAAATGATGCATCTTCCTAATCACATGCATAACACTTTGAGGAGATGAAGCTTATGCAGACATTTACTGATGAGACTGAATGGCTTAACGATGGTGTAAAAAGCTATATTCTTTGTGTGCAATGTTGGTGCATTCTAAACGCACTACTTCCCTTCAACAAAGGAACTAAAGAAGCAACAGTCATTGCACTTTTACCTCTCGTACATAACCGGTTGACCTCGAGAAAAAGGAGAGGTCTCCTTCATCTTCGTCATCCTCTTCATCGCTCTCCGCCAGGGTGCTGTTCATTCCCTCCGAGTCTATGCTCTCGGACAGGTGGCGATGTCCCGGGGGTACGGCCCTCGTGTCACACTGACGAAAGAGACGGAGGGAATGATAATTCGAGATAAGAGCGGTGATACTATTAACGGTAGATGGAAAGCAAACGAGTGCGTCCTGCTACGTCGATTTGACAAATCCACGAAGTAACATCAATCAAAGTAAACATTACTGACAAGAAGCTGCAGCAGGTAAAGTTCACAACTGCTCACCTTGCCCCCACCCTTCCAGCATCTTTTACTTTGATGAAAAGGATAACAAATGTAAAAGAAAAGTGAGATTCCAAACTCTCAACACAACAATGAAAAGACCAGACGTTACTAGGAGAAGGTTCACTTTTATCTGCATTATCTGAAAAAAAGGCATCGTCTCAGAGCAACTCAGAGCCAAGTTCTCATACCTCGAGAGCTAGAAATCCTTTATCAAATCTCGGGGTGAGTCTCGGAGCTGAGTCTAACTTTTCAGCTGCATCACCCAGTCTGTTCTTCAGGTCTGAGGAGGAACAGACGGCCAGGGCACCAGAGAAACGGGCTAAGATGAGGCTCTGTGAAACAAGAAAGAGATTGTGACGCTGAGCAGACATGACTATCAACATCTTTGTCTTAAAATCTGTATTTTCTTAGTGACCTAGATGTCAAGTGAGCAAAAGTTATTATTTCCACAAAAAAACATTGATGTGTGCAGCTGTTTTAATAGCGGTAGCAGTGGACATCTAAGTCAATTTGAGATTTTTGTCAAGACATTATTTCAGTTATCATATGGCATTTTGAAAACTTGCTGGAAGAAACAGGGGTTTACCAGTAGGACCTTGATGAAAACATGAAGTTTTGATGATAAATTTTATTATTCAAGTTTTGAAGAGATTTTTTATTATTCTACAGGAAGAAATTTGTAGATCAGTACCCTCATATCACTTCTTAAAGCATGACAGGGAAGGTATTACGCTGTTACTGGCAAATGTGCTAAAATTCCAAATATGGAATACAGTTCTTTAACATACTGTTGTAACTCCGGCGTGAGTCTTCCTCAATGAGAGAATCAGATGTCTGACGTACACATAGTATGTGCCAATATGACAAATATCGTGCAAAATGTTACAGAATATGCCAAAAGGAAGCCACATAATTCACAAGTCAAGGAGGAGAAAACACCAGCAGATGGATCTATCGTTACATCGAACATACGTCTGTATGGCACTATATCCAAATATCTATATCCATATTCAAATACGACTTCTCATCTAGCTGGGGGTGTGCTTTACAATGTAATTTCACTGAAACTATCACAGATGTTGCCGATCACAGAGGGTCCTCGAAGTCACATGCAGAGCACCGTGTGACAACTGTGGACCACTTGACAGTTCATTTGATATGCAATGACTGCTTATAGTTACACACTCTCGTGTGAGTTGACAGATACACATGAAACACGCCACTGGGCACAGCCGGGGTGTCTCCTCACAGTTGGAATGATGACAGTCTCCTACAGTTTAATTCTACAGACCTTTCTACTTCACATAAAAATATCGACACGATGTACTGCGCGAGCACGAGCTTTACTTTCATGTGCAAATGCTGCCAACTGCAATGCCAAATAAGAAAATGAGGACAAGGAAAAAAATTTTGTTTGAAGAATAGATTAAAGGATTCTATAATGCAGAGGGAAAAAACGGTGAAAAATAAGAAACACCTTATTCTTTCCATAAGGCTGTTTAATGTTATATTTCACAACATAATCCTAGAAGTGTATCAGGTTATACAGAAGTCTCAAGAACATTAACACATGCAGCTCCTGAGGGGTGACTCACATTTTCCGACCAAAAGTTGACATCAGCCAGGGTGTCTGTTGGCTGTCCTGAAGAAAAATAAAACAAGAACCGATGACAAAAAACAGATTGTGTTAATATTTGCCTTTGACGGCACTGCCTTGGTACAGCAGAGTCACATAAGAGTCATCATAAAAAAATGAATCTCTATGACGTTATCACTGAGCCAGGGTTAGGGCATGCATCTCCATCAACATAGTTGCTTTTGAATGTAATATTTTCGTCCCTACTGAGTGGAAATGAAGTGTAACAGATTGGCTGCTGACAAGCATTAATATCCTATGAATATTTTGCAACTTGAAACTCCGGTACTTTCACTTTATCACCAACGGTTGAACGAGGTGAAGTGCATCATTTAAAAATTTGATACATGGTGTAAGTGTATGCAGAATGCAGAATAAGGACAAAAAACACAAAAAGCAGGAGACCAGGCAAAAGCTTCAGCTTATTGACTGCTAGGCTGCCGAAACTGATAGACACAACATGGAACATCAAAGAAATCTTATAGCAATGGCAACAAATCACCACAAATCCCCCCCCCCACCACCACAACCCAAGGATACATCTCCACCATCCCACCCCGGTTCAATGAAAACAATATAATGCTAACCAAATATCTTTATTAACCATCACTTCATTCTTTTTGCATTGAGATGAGAATTTGAGGTGAAATTCTCTGTCAAATGCTAATATATACAGTCATCTCAGGTGTATTAATAAAAGCGACAAAGGCTAATGAACACAAACATCTCATACCATCTTGGAGCTTTCTCTTCTTCGCAGGTAGGAAAGTATTCGAACTTGCGTCATCTAACTCAGGCTGTAAGAGCAGAAAGTGGTAGAGGGCAAAAAAAAATAATGCTGAAACATGAAAGAGAATTTACCAGCAAACATGAAACATCCCTGTGGGACTATTATGTATTAATAGTAGGAACAAGATATGAGGTAAATTTTGGTCACTAACTGATGTATGTGGATCAACTGATAAAGGTTTGACACCACAGTCAAACTTTGGTTCAAAGAGGGTTACAGTTCATCTCATCCCTTAAGTTACAGTAGTTCAAATATGAAATATTGACATAACTGCTGTTCTGAAAATACGTCACTTAGTCCAACACTAACATCAACAGTCATGTTGGAGACTTGTGCATGTGTTACTGTTGCTGAATAGCCAGCCAAAGAGTTAGCATTACAATTTTCTCAATTAATTAGTTTCCTTGTTTGACCTGTACCACTAACCAAACTGAAACTAATGCGAGGATACGAGATGAGACTTAGAGGAAGTGTCAACCAAAGTGTAAACGAGAGCATGGTGGGTCCATACAAGACGTCACTCTGCGGTGATACCATTGGCAAAGACCAATGAAAAGGACGGAAAATGGGTGATGCATCTCCTACACATGGTTCTTGACTTGGAGAGGATGTCCACACATAAACATTACCCTTTCAGTGGTATTGACCAGCAAAAATGATGAAATGAGATTCAGAATGTAAATGTGACCCTCAACCCAAGTGGTGATCGTTGATCTCAAAATCTGTGTATCATTTTTCTATCCTCGAGTTTCTTTTCCACACACCTGTCTCTTGTGGAGTGGGAGGGGATTTGATGACGAGGTCCGACGTCCATGGGGGATCTACGACATGCCGCAGGAAGCCTGGGTGGTATTTTTTTTTCTGAGGTGTTTTTACTTCTTGGGTATCAATTTCCGCAACATTTTTCAATGTCCTCTGTTCCTCTAGACACAGCCATGCTTCCATGAATATAACCATTTTACCAAGATAGTATCCGACAAATGCATGATGGATTCCACATACTTCCATCAAACCACACAACATGATCAAAGATGTCTCACACAATAATGTGCATGATAAATGACAAAAGCTATGAATCACATTCTCTAATCTTTGAAATACACCAAAATCGAATAACAGAAATAAACATCTCAAACTTTTTTAAGCTTTAAGGGCTTGGAACTTTAACCAAACTATCATAATCTTCATTTCAATCCTGCTCTTATCATGTTAAAAACCGAATGTGACATTATTCAATTTTGTAAGCCCTCAGTAATATGACCTGCTCGTCTTTTGGCCAGGCCTTTTTCCTCCTCATCGAAGGTACGTCCCAAAGGCCCAGCAGACCAGATTGATGAATGGTAGCCAAGACAGTTCCCTTCGGGGAAAGACACATCTTGAAAATACCGTCCTGCCGGAGAAGAACAACATCAAGAATCATGTGATACATCACATGGGATTTATTACAGAAAAACATAACAACCTCTTTAATTCTTCAGCAGGTTGATAAAAGCTATGTACTTTCCTTATACCTTGTCTACATCTTTGTCTTTTCTCATTTTTTCCCCTCTGTTCTTTCAATCTTTAAAAGAAACATGCATTAATTGCACAAACACATACCTGTTCCTGGGACTGAAGAAAATAATTCCCGACCGTTGATATTCTGGATATCCGTTTCAGGATGCTCTTCCTTCCTCCCTGCAAAATTGGAAAAATTTACAAATTTGACTGGTCATATTGAGGGCATTACACACATTACTGAGTTTCAAAGTCTGAGGATCAGGAAGCCCATATGGGCTCATTGAGGACCCTATACCATGTTAATCATGAATAAACACCAGCGAGATTCCCTTACTCTTTTCAAAGAGTGTCCAGAGGATTACGATGCAGGGGTGAAATCAGTGGCAATGCTCCTGGGACCACCATTTGACATCTCCATCTGACAGAGGAGAGTGCATCTCCCAGTTTTTAGCCACTTTCCCAAAAGCTGGGTGGGGTGGGGAACCTGCCCAGTCCAGCAGTCTAATCGCTGCACTGAGAAACCTGAAGTGGACAAGATGTAAATCGAACAACATGAACCCAAATAACCCTCTAAGCACCACTGTAAACAGGATTGAATGAGCCAAATTTGGATCCCTAGAAATTTGCCAAGTGGTTCCACCGGTATTTGATGCAGGGACCCAAAGCTTGCAAGACAGACATTCTGACCCTCAAGCTAAATCTCCCTATGACGACATGGCTGGGACACTGATCTATCATATATGTGAATATGCAACATTATTACATTTTTATTAGTTTACTTTCTTGATGAGAAAAATATGACTGACATGTAAATCATTGTTTCTCTTGCAGGAGTATTAGAGAGAAAAAAATTATCAACCATTGATAGAATCAAGAAACAACGTTTCACAAAAAAAATAGAAAATAAGAGCAAGCTTCATGACACATATTGCTGGGGTTCTAGTTGGGGGATTATTAATGGCAGATGTTAGCAGCTTCTTCAGTGTAGTGTGAATGCATTCCTGGGGGGAAAGGCTTAAAGAGAAGTAGATGGGTCTAAGAGAATTGGGTCCACCCTCCCCTTTAGAAGTTCTTGCAGATAGAATATGCTGAGATGACAAATGGTGCAATATTTTTTACTATTTTGAGCTAATCTGTGCCAAGAACTGATCTATCTTTGTGTTTGAAAATGTAAATTGTTGACAAGTTTACATTTGCATTGATGTTTTCTGGCAGCCAATAGTCTAGCAAATTTACTTGTAATGCCACTCCTCAGGCATCAGTGCTGGTTAAAGCAGCTGGCATGGCTAGAATCTCACATGCTGATATGCTTCTTTGGTTTTCTGAGCGATTCGTGTTTTACACATCAGGGGATCATGAATCAAAAATGAATCAAAAGCGATTAAAGTTGAAACGTACCAAAACCATCGGTTGAACACACCACATAGGACAAGAAATATGAATTACTGATTTTACATACCTGCCCATATTCACGATCATAATCCGTGACAAGTTTGTAGTACGGTGCCACAGACAGGTCCCTCCAGGCGGTCAGTCCCTGGTTGGTCGCCATGACAGCATTGTCTGCTTGATTCGAGCTCTCCTCCGAGAGCCCTCCAATCAGCAGCAATGAATGCTGGGTATCGTAAGCGGCGCAGCTGATCCCCTGGGGGTAGTAGCTGCTGAACAGGAAGGTGTGGCTCTCCTGGAAATCGGACGGACTGCAGAGCAAAGACGTACAAAAATCAAGAGTTCAAAAGATCCTTCATTAAAACTGATGAGTAACGAACACCATGGCTAGACTAGGCTAGGCAAAGACTAGGGGAGACAAAAGGACAACGTATGCAAATTCACAAATGAAGATTGAGTAAAATGGTGATACCATGATAGCCACACCGACATCCACAAACTTGATCACTCATTTTGCTTTTAACAAAGATATGTACAATTGTCTTTTTTGTACTGAAAATAAATTTTCATAGCTTACGATTGTTTTGTTATTTTTAGAGATATGATAGGTCTACAATGATACAAGAATAAAGTGGATGTTCCTATAAATTCAATGAGCCTTTTTATTTTCACTTTGAAATAACATCAGTCTCTTTGCAAGGTTCCAAAATGGTAATACGCAAATTGCAAGACATATCACACTAGTTAAACCAGGAGGTTCAATTCTCGACAGAATTGTAAATCTGCAACCCAGTGAGATCTGAGAATTTTAATCACATCTCTACGGGGATGCATATTCCTCTTACACACTCACCTGACCAAATAGCATCGTAGAGCACCGTGGTAGTTGATCACAAGCAGTTCTGCAGACCTACGAGTAATGTGATTAAATTTGAACAGCCAGAAATCATTTTAATGGATGAAAAACATCTATACAGTACTGTCATATTCTAGAGATATAGCCAGCACCAACAGCATAAAGTGCACTGCTTACAACATCCTTTGTGCTTTATACAATGAATACATGAATAGGTGTTTCTTGAAAATGATCAGTTCACCAGTTTTGTACCTAAATTATTAAACTGTGCACAGCATTCCAAGTTAAACCAGTAATTCCATTAAATATCTGAAATGTTAATGAGAGATGATTTGCGACTTCTTTTCTTCAGAGATTTTAACAACTCTGCCATACATCAATACACCAATGCCTATCAAGGCCAGATGCATAACTGATAGGATTGATACATACAAGTTGGGAAAATACCAATCAAGTACTCCATGGATATGCTGCTGATGACAGAGCACACAGAAAAAAAGTAATGGGCACATAGAGGTGACAAACAGAGATGGTGATAGGCAGATGCAGGTGACAGGCAGATACAAAAGGTGACAGGAACATAGTGACGGTGATAGGCACATATAAAGGTGAGAGGCACATAGAGAAGGCAAAATGGACAAAAAGAAAGCCACAGGGACATAGAGGTGACAAAGACATAGAGAAGGTGACAGGCAAATAGAGGTGACAGGAACACAGAGATGGTGACAGGCACAAAGAGAATGTAATATGGGATGTAGAAAGGGTCACAGGCAAACTGAGGTGTTAGGCACATAGAGAAGGTGACTGGCAGAAACAGAATGTGAAATGCACAAAGTAAAGGTGACAGGCACATACAGAATGTGACAGTCACATAAAGAAGGCAACATGGATGTAGAGAGGGTCACAGGCAAATAGAGATGTCAGGCACATACAGAAGGTGACAGCCATGTACAGAACGTGACAGGAATATAGTGAAGGCGACAGGGGCGAACTTACCACTTTGCAGTCTGTTTGTACCCAGTAAAGATGAGCCCAGCAATAGCACAACTGAAATCGACCAGGGTGTCAATGGAGGCTTGCTCTGTCTGTTCATAGGGAAAATAAAAAACAAATTCATTGACTGGCAAACAAAGTACCTCTCTAAACAATGACATGGTTCATGCAAAGACAGAAGGATATCACTCACCCTTTCGATGGTGTAGAGATGACGCCCGGATAGGTCGAAGACCCTGACATTGCCACGGCTATCGGAACAGGCAATCAGGGACGAATCGGGACTCCAGGCCACCTGGCGCCACTGGGGATGAGAATCTCGGGGTACTTGAAAGAGAAAACATAAAGAAAGAGTCAGTTCTCTAACTGGGCCGAGGATTACATCACTTGAATTATGACAACGCTGTTCAGTAGAGACATTGGCCTTGCCAGTTCAGGAGAGGAGAACTACAAGAGCAAATTTTGAGGAAAAATAATCACAAAAATAGAGAAGAGTCTAAGAAGATGGTGTTCTCTACCCCTAGAGACATTTCTTCCTTTTGTCAACCTCTTTGAGAAACTATTTCCTTTTCTGAAATTTGAAACAAGTATGGCTCGGTTAGAAAAAGGTGCTTTTACTTGACAATACTCCATACATCTTAAACAAGCAGTGTTATATACAGGTGTAACAACACAGGAATAATGAGAAAATGTGGTTATAAGCAGCATTACGTTGCACTCATTTAATGCCTGCAGTGTAGCCACTAATAGCACGTCTAGTATTTATTTGCAATATTGTAATCAATAAAACTAGTGACAGTTTCTGTTAGAACCCAGACGTGCTACAATTTGGCTGAAAAGTTACCCTGGCATTTTCCGATGATGCTCGCAAACCCATCTCTAAATGTTCTGATCTCGATGCAGTTGTCCTGGAGGACGGCAAGTAATTGGCCATCCCTGTAGCAAGGAAACAAACTGTACTGTATTAGAACAGAAGATAAAGGTACTTGACATTTTGAGAACACGAAGTACTACAGGCCAAGTTGTTATTTTATGCATTGCCAGAAACTGTGTTTGTCTCTAGAAATAAACATTAATTTAAATCAATAGGCATGATGTAATGGATGAGTCGTTTGCTCCTTTTTTGCAAAATTAAAAAATGTTTTGACATGTAGAAAAAGAAAGCAAGTATCGATCGGGAGGTATTTAACAGATCCTGTGTATATGATAGCTTACAGATCTACTTACTAGTAGCTGCAATTTGCTTCATTCACTATGATTGCAGAGACCATAACATAAAACACCCATACCTATAGATATTATGGGCTTGTCTAGCAAGTTCTCACTTGGAATTAAGAAACAGATGTAACAGGACTACAACTTTCTGTTTAGTACTCTTGGAAAGTACTTTCCCTTGTAAAGTATAAATCTGCCCAATACTCAATACTTACTAACTCAATACTTAATGTTGGCTAGTGGAAAGAAAAGTATGTGCATGTGTTTAATAGTTTATGTCAGGACTGTAGTGCAAACTGCATTTAACATAACAAGACAGAGGAAAGAAAGTGTTCTAATTAACATCGCCACTTTAACATCATCAAAAGGGATGTCATGGTTTAAATGGAGTTTTCTAGTGCCAAACAGAGAGATGCCATATCTTTTCTCCTCATTTGCTTGTCAGATAGTAAATAAGTTTTTTTTTTTTCACCGGATTGCCAAGATGGCATTTATGTAATTGGGATCTCTAAACTAACAAAGGGGGATACAAATTACCTTGAGTCTGTGGCCTGTGTCTCATTTCCTTAAATCGTCTTTCCCTAATGGACAAACAGCATGAATTACTTAGGTAGGCTCACTTAATTCATAGCCCATACAACAAATTTGCTGATTCAAAGTGAAGTGACTTTGTAAGTCCTATTAAAGCTGAGACTCAGTACAGCAAAATTCACTGAAAACTTCAATGATCACAGAGGAATATTGCCATCACACACTTCAGGTCCCAACAGGCCTCCACAAAAGGAAAATACTTCTATCTCACACCAGCACCTAAGAAGGTGGTCATTGATCACTGGAAAGTATTCTAAAGTCATGCCTTACGTCCAAGGAGGGGTAACCTCCACCTATCATAGGTAAATGTTCCTATCTCACACATGAGACCCAAACTGTGCCTCCTCCAGTCAGCCCTTGGTGGACTTACGCATTGGCAGAAAGGTGCCAGCTGATCTGAGAGTTGATGAGTCTGATGAGTGAGGTTGGCAAGGAACATCTTGTGGCAGTTCTAACGTTGCAAAATAAGAGAGGGAGAGAGTTTGTCGAAATTGGAGAGAAATGTCTACTGCTAGGTACAGCAGAGCATAAAACACACACACAGACACTGTGGGTCAATTGTAACTGTTCACATCGCACGACAATTAATAAATCTAAAATACTACTGAGTCACAATTAACACTGTTTTGGAATTTTAAATCAAGTTAAGGCTTTAACATAATCTTGCAAGATTGACACAATCTGGCAATGTTTAAGGGTCACCATTTGATCCTTTGGTTTGATATGCAATGATTGGTTGAATTTTTTAGACAGAAATTTATGAAACGTGTAATTCCCAAAAGTAACAGCCACTGCTTTGAAGTGATGTATATTCTGATGAACAAACCTTCAGAATGGATTTAAAAATATACGCACAAAGAGAAATTGACCATTTGTGAACAAATTCACATACACATAACACAATATTCCTAATGACATTTGTTCATGGTTATCTGATTTACAAGAGAGATACACAGATACGATCAACAGTGTCAACTAAAGCAAAAATTGCAGAAAGTGGCTGATGAACAAAACTGAAACATACACCACTGTTACAATGAAAGTCTACAACATAAGGTGAGGTGAGGTACAGCAACTCCAAACTTACGTGAGGGGAATACCTGTGCTACGAAGTAGTGTCCACCCAGTTCCTTGAATGTAGATAAAGACAGACATTCATGAGACATGTTCAGAGAAACATAGTTAACATGAGATGTAATGATGGAAAATACAAATTCTAAGTGTTTAGTTTACATTTTTACATGGGAGTTGTTAACTTCTTTCAAGGGAAGGAGGGCTGAATTGTTGCGACACTTTTTGATCCAAGGTTACATTAGTCACTTTCTGTGCTTGCCTTTGTTTCTTTGGTAAACAGTTACCAAAATGGTTCAAGGTTCAAGCACTTGGACAATCTGTTTTCAAAACACTGCTGGCTTTTTTAATTGAATTCTGTCAGTCTGTCACCAATAATTCGTTTCAACTAGTCTTTTACAGGACATACAGTAACAAACTCTCACAAAATTCTCCCCAAAAAGGTTGCTCATTGTTTAACTGCACATGCAGTTGTTAGAGATGCATTTTGCAGTTTGCACAGTGTTTGCAGTTTTACAATCACCAACGATCCTATTGGCTCTTTAGTAGAGATACTGTAAATCCCAAAATAACCTGTGATCCGACTCCTCTACTGCAGAATATTGCGAGACTTTTACAGTTGTTATTCCATTCTGTGATACATGGTGATGGAAAGTAATTTTCTTGCTGAGGTACCATATGGTCTTTACAATACTTTGGCCTATGTTGACTGGAGATGAGTTTTAACCTCTTACAGAAATACTGGTGATCATCTTATCTCTTTGGTCTTAACCAAGACACTAGTATGGGCCCCAATTTTGCCATCAAAAATACCGATCAATCAAAAATGATCCACAACCACAGTTCCAATCTGAACAAGAATGCACAAATGCATTGTGGTTTTGATGATTTCATTATGCAGATTTTTATGAATCTGATATATGATGACTGATACGTATGTCTCAACATGCACTACTGCATATTACAATTACAGTGATGCAACACCTGCACATTACATATGAGATCATCCAAACTTCCCTTGTTGAGATACCATGTTGGTTGTTCTAATTTGATCCCTATTGACCCCAAATGACCTTTGACCTCCACCAAAAACAACAGGGTTCTTCAACTCAATGTGATCCACCTACACATTACATATGAGGTCTGTCAAAGTTTCCATTTTTGATACATCCTGTTTACAAGGTTTTCACAGTTTGACCGCTGCAGATGACGCAGGCTGTCCAAATAACCTTTGACCTCCCCTGAAAACAATAGACTTCTTCTACTCAATGTTATACACTTACATACCAAATAGGAGATCTGTCCAAGCTTCCCTTCTTAAGATATCGTGTTTATGACATTCTCCTAATCTGACTCCTGTTGACCCATAATGACCTTTGACCTCCACCAAAAATGATAGGGTTCTGCCACTCAATTGTGTACACCTACATTCTACATATGAGATCCGTCAAGGCTTCCCTTCTTGAAATATTGTGTCTACAAGGCTTTCACAATGGGACCCTAAATGACCTTTGACCGCCACCAAAAAACAAAGGGTTGTTCTACTAATTTACTACGGACCCCTATTTTTTCCACAGATCTTCACGGACCCGTTTGCAGAACCCTAAACAAACTTCACAGACCCCCAGGGGGTCTGTGGACCCCAGGTTGAGAATCACTGTTCTACTTAATGATTTACATCTACATACCAAATATGAGATCTGTCCAAGCTTCCCTTCTTGAGATGTTGTGTTTACAAGTTTTTCACAATCTGAACCCTATTGACACCAAATAACCTTTGACCTCCACCAAAAAAATAGGATTTTCAATGGTGTACACCTACATACCAAATATAAAATCTGTCCAAGCTTCCCTTTTTGAAATATCATGTTTTTAAGGTAGGGCATCCCAGACATACATATACACAAACACACACACAAACATAAACACACATATGCATGATTAAAAAGGCTACGATCATCGAAACCAAAAACCCTCTTCATTGTAACATATAACATGGGAAAACTACTGTTTTGCATGATCTAATAATTTATGGCCCACATGGCCCTTTGTGGTGTTGGACGAACAAATTTTTAACATGGCAAAAATTTCCATTACCACAATGCTTATATGGACCATGGATGAAAAAATAGTGAATATTCCCAACGTACCATTACCAGTGCAATAATGAGATATCCTCAAAATTGCAACATTTTACATGTAATAAAATGGCACATATGGTCTATTCAGGACCTAAGACCCACGTTCACCAACAGTCCTGCGAACCAAAAGGTAAAACTACCACATCTGATAATTGACAAACCCTCCACATTCTAACATGAAAAAAAGCCTTTTGCATGATTCAATTATTTGTGTCATATATGTACTGCCAATTCTAACACTGGATACAGTTATACCAGACACTCCTAAGGCACAGTACCACTACCACATGGCCCAGTTACCTGGTGTGAATTAACAATTAATGCAAAGAGAGTCATATTCTTAAGAGAAATCATACTCACTGATTGCTGCAGACAACAGTTTACTGGCAAATGATGTCTGTTGTTTGTCTAGGATCACATTTGTCTGCAAAATATGATGAGAAGTGAGAAGTTGAACAATTTCACGATAAACGATATTGGACGATAGAACAAAGCTGGGAGTTTATATGTGTTTTCAACATTACAGTGACCGAACTGACCTCCAAATCTCTGTTTCAGAACATAAAGTGACACAAACAGACTGACTTTTTCCTACTTCAGAATACTCACTGCATGCAACAGAGATGTTGACCTCTTGAACATATTAATTTTTTGAGTAGCTTAAAAAACAAGTTCTACTTCAATTTAGCACGATGTTTGTCAATGTGGTCCATTCTGCCCACTGATGTAGTTGGGAACTCTTATGAATGAGAGTGCTCTTTTTACTGTTCTATTTTTCTTCCATATCCCAATTACTGTTTGGAAATATGGGGGAGTACATAGAAATCAAAGATTAATTCATTTTACATGAAACAAAAGAAAGTCATTAGAATCATTTGCAGTGTTCATTATTTAGCACGTACTATTCAGTTTTTCAGTGAACTGTGACCCTTGAAGCTGTTCCATATCATTTATTTAAAATCAAGTTTGTTTATGTATAAAGCCTACCATAAAGACCTACAGTGCTTCACAAATTTACAAAGTTATTTACATTAGTATCTGACCAAAAAAGTAATACTAAACAACAGGTTTAACTTTAAACAATCCATATGTTAGAACAAGACAAAAACAATTTTGCATTTCTTCTTCAGGTGTTAAACTCTGGAATCTACATGACAACTCTGTTTAAAATTGCACAACTCTGAGTTCACTTAACAAGGCATGTAAAGATAACTAATTAAAGGTATACCGTAGACAATTTTTGGGATAATAATTCAGTTGTTTATTGGTGTGTGCCTGTGATTTGTTTTAGGTACCTCGGGTTTTTTCTCTCCTTTATTTTTTATTGATGCAAAAAACAAAATGTATGCATGTTTCCAGTAAATATACAAATCCATTTAAGTCACTTTCAGGAAAAGTGTTTGTATGTATTGTACAGTACTTATTTTTTTCTTTCCCATTCATTTGATTTGCAAAGACATATTAACATGATTTATGTACATGTACCATACAATCACTTTGTTCACTTTTATATCTTCAATGTCTATGCACTAAGCACCTGTGCTTATCACTTTATCTCCTGGCCTCCTCCCTCATATTCTGTCATCCCAGTTACTGTATTTGTGAAATTTCTTAAAATAGCCTAAAACTACTCCTAGAATTATTTGAACAATTGATCTACCAAAAAATAAACATCTTAGTATTCTAAAAGTAGATTGATAATTGATAAGTGACGGTACAGTTCTTTACACACACAGAAGGTTGCCTTGTTAGTGCAGCAACTACCTTGCTGCTCTACTGTACATTCATCTCATTGTGCACAGTGCACATGTACAGTAGCTGCAACTCATACTGTACATGCTGTGATGTATTAAATCGATATGTACATGAGAAGTTGCACAAAATTATGCAACATTGATTCCGCCTATTGAATGAGTAAACCTACAGTGTTAGCATTATGTACTTGTCTACTAGTTATTTACGTCATTGTGACTGAAAGTGACCAAACCCCCAATATTTTCACCATCTTGCATTTTCCATTCATGAAAAATGTGGATTTTTGGGTGAGACAGGTTGACAGGTCTGCTAAAATGAGATGTAGGGTCTAAGTCAGTAGGTCCATGCATTTACAGAGTTCAGTCACATCACAATTCTCACTACATCATAGTCCTTTCTGTTGATCAGCAAATCTATCCTCCATATGGTCATGGAATATATACTTACAAGGTACAGGCTAACCTTACGCAAGTTACAGTATGAGTGGGGCCAGTGAGGTAATTTGCACAAGCTTAACATTTTGAGCAGTCAGCATGGTTAATATTTAACATTATTACAGCAAAATTTATTCCCTGGTGTCTTAAAGGGAAATAGGGCGTTTGTTTTAGAGAAAACATCCGTATTTTTGAAACCAATGTTTGTGGACGTAGAATGATAGACTATTCAAAAGAAGGAAGGACAGTAGTCTTCTTTTCAAGAAATAAGCTTCTCACAGATAGAAATTCAGTTATTTCTTACTCAACACTTATTTGTTCACCCAAACTTTTCAAAATTCAAATGATGCATCTTCCATTACTCATCACATGCATAATGTTTTGACAAGATGAAACTTTGGTAGATGTTTATTGATGACACTGAATGGTTTAACGATGATTAGCGCTATTTTCTTTTGAATGTCATGTTGGTATATTCTAAACGCCCTACTTCCCTTTAACAGAAGAGTCAGATATCTTCCTCACCCTTATCATATGTCTCAAGGAGAAAGCTTGATGCCCTAATGTACCGTAAGGTCTATGTCAACAGTGCGTAGCACTGTAAAGCTATTAAAGATTGTAGCCTACTATTTGTAGACAGCCTACAGTACAGGTGTACACAATCATGGAACATCTTTTCGTGGAATAGCTACTCTCATTAATTGCACGAAAGTTCACATGCACATCAATATAACTTGTATAAGCAGTACGTGGCAATCGGGTGACTACTTGTCAACAATATCGAATTAAATTGAAGATAAGAGCTCATTGATACTACCAAAGGTTCCGGTTCAACTGTCCACTCCGCAGGAACTAATAAATCGTACAAAATGGAAGAATCTTCATCTTCGGCCATGTTTGTGGCTGCGGTTTTATTTCTCAGCTAATTAACTCAAGCCGGTTTGCATTGCATCTCCGCGAACCTGGAGATTTTTTTCTTAAGGGTGCATATAAATAAATTTTCCGTCCTATCGCATTACAGCTGTATGAAGGCACGTCAGTAAGTGCCGCCAAGGGGTAGGAAACAGTGAAAATCAACGTTGAAAAGTATAAGTAATTGTTTCCCAGGAATGATCATCTGTTTAACTTGTTTTAAGAAATATTTGAGATTAATTTTTAATTTGAGAAAATTTCATAAGAAAGGGTGGCAGATGATCAAGCAATTAATATAATGTAGCTGAAAATACTTATTTTTTCAGTACATGATGGTATATATATTCTTATTGTACATTGGGGTGGGGGGGTTCGAACTACCACACACCCTCCAATAAGCTGATACAACCCAACATCAAATAATCCGTCAACGACCAACAACGTCGCATTCTGCTTTGTGCATTTTAGCCTATTGCGCATATTGAAGAGGGAAATCATACGGGGGTTGCTATGATACAGCAAATCGCACTTGAAGTCATTGAAGACCAACTTGGAAATAAGCTTCATATTGTCACTTCCGACTGTGCACATCATTATAAGGATTATTAAGATAAGACAAAGAGCTGGAGGTAATAACACCGAGATGATTAATTCTCTGGAAATAACATCCAAAGATCTCGAGGATAATTATCCCGACATAATTAATTATCTAGATAATAAATAAAATATCTGAGATAATAAATTAGTATCGCAATTATAAAGTATCTCGAGATAATTATTTCAAGATAATCCAAAGATCTCGAGAAAATAAGTTATCCCGAGGCAATAAATTACTTCACAATAAATTCCATACTATTTTAGGCTAGGATTTTCGTGCTCTCACCAAGGCTGTACGGTAAAATCGTGTTGCGTGTTCATTTTGAGAGGGCCCGGACTACAGCGTTAACTATGGGCTGAATCTTTCAAATATAGACTAATTAAGTCCTTGACCACTGAAGTGGGTTTTACTTTGCCCCATCTTCACGTCCTAACCCCGACAACAATGGTCTTCAATCTATTCATGTCGCACGAATGGACAAAACTTTAAATGCGTAAATGTTGTCCATTGCACAACGAATTTGAGGCCGTGTCATGCTCAGGTATGACACACGTTCTGCCCATAGGTATGCCAAATTGAAACGCAAGGAGGACACGCAAAGAAACCTCTATCTGTAGGCGATAATGCATAACGCGCGCAAGTGCACGTAAAATTAGCGCACAAAATAGCGCCAGCTTGTTAGTCTGAAATTGGCGTTTGTTTCGTAACAGCGTTGTGACGTCGTTGAATGTGTATATGCCAACGTTATGTTAACGCAAAGTTTTACTGAACGACATAGAGTACGGTTTATACGTGTTAAAATTCATTACTACATCTGCGAAAAAAGTCACAAAATGTAAGTATTATATCACAACCATTTTTCCTACGATAGAAATATATGTTTTTGTCATAGGTAGGAGTTGACAGTTGGAGAGCGTATGGAGAGAACTTGAAGAGGGTTAAAGGAGAACTTGTGGAGGGAAAAAACAACAGCAGATGTAGCAATTTTACAGATCATTAAGTATAGGAGAGCCTATGTGATCTATTCACATTTACGTTAATTTTATGTTTGTGTTCCCTGTGCCTGTAGATGGGAAGGGAATGAGGGCTTTGAAATTTTATTATTTACAATATTTCTAGTGTAATAAGTCATCAAGTGTAAGTAAAATTCCACCTTTAACTTTCTTAAGATGAACTCCTGCCATATGTTTTACAATATAGCAACTTTCGTTGCCCTCCCTATTGAAACAGTTAAAGTTTCATTCGAATATCAAAATTAAGTTCACTGATAATGTTCCGTCATATGCCCACATAAGCTATCTTACTTTCAGCTGTTGTGGATTCTCGTAAGTATAAATGAAAGTTAGGCCTATATAAACGGCTGTCCATGGCCACTGTTATTATTATTGTCACTATTATTATTATTGTTATTACTTTTTTATCGTGTTGGTATGTATTTGACTCTGATAGACGGGTTCCTCGGGGGTCTCGGGGGGGGGGGGGGGCACTCTGGGAGATCGAGTATCCTGAAGATGTGTCCAGTGCCTACCAGCTGTCTCTGTGAGTCGTTGGACACTACTTACTGTAATTATTATTGTTATTATCATTATTACTATCTTATTAATCTCTTCTTAGTTTAGTCATGGGAATGAAACTGTTCAGGAGGAGGCACGTGAAGAACAAAGCCAACCGAGGAAGGTAATTATATACGGTGTTTCCAACGTCTATGTCGTTGAACTTTCAGATGTTTACAAGTGAAATAATTGCTTATATTTGCCTTTAACTTATCCAATTTTTGTTACATAGAAACTTACGTAAATAATAAACCAAAAGAAACAGAAAATAACTGAGCACTAACAAAAGTATCTCATTTCTCAATCCTCAAACAGACGCACTCGTTGGAATAAGATCTTTTGGTGGTTTGCTTGCTGCAGATCTCATACTTTTGAGTCTGCGCAGAGTGCCACTTTCAGTGACGCTTCCCAAGATGAATCACCAGTGGTTTCGTCAATCGGATCCGACCGTTCTTTCTCAAGTGGTGCCGAGTTTAACTCTCTGACGGTAATTTGGGTTTAGTTCCTTATAAATACTTGTTGTATAAGTGACTGATATCGTGGCAAGAAACTGGATAATAATATTCAGAACATACATAGTGAAGTGTCTTGTACCTAACACAATTACGTTACGTCATTCTTTCGCCTTCTATCTCAGACAAGCTGCGAATCTTGGAGCAGAGGGACTGTGGTTGCACCTCAACATGTTGAAACGTCATTTGATGACGTCACTCCTCTTACTGGGTCAGTTCCCCTTGTTTCTTTGCATAGTATCGCTTTGTATTTATTTATTTATTTTTTGCTGAAACAATACTTTTGGCATTCATAAACATCACTACATTTTTTCTTCAGTCAACACGCCACCTAAAAAGACTGACAGAATATTTGGACTGTTGGCTGATTATTTCGACACTTCATACTGTACTACATGGTTGCAGTGGTCAAAATAACTCAGTTCCTTCCTCTTTGTTAAACGAAAATTTCATTCAAACAGGACAAATAATGATTTCGTAATTCGTCTACGAGTTCATCTATGAATAGCTTGGGAAATATTTGATCTATATACATACTTAGCGTGTACTACCAATGCACGTTGCTGCAATGATCTTATGCAAAAACGCATTTTCTTGAAAAGTAGAATTGATTCTCTATTGTGAATCATTCTCGTGACCTTACACAATAGATAATCAATAAAGCGACACGAATAGCCACTCTTCGTGCACGTCCCTCTATCTCTATTAATAAATATTATGTTGAATAACTACGAATAGTATATCATGACATTTTGTTGAATTATCACATGAACTCAATCGAGTTATTCTTGAATGTAAAATGTGCAATAAATCCGTCGACCGCCTTTACACACTCATGAATCTAATCGGTATCATGTCAATAGTCAACATTTTCTGTGTGATTAATTTGCTTTAGACTTCTCCACTAACTGGAGAGTTCCTTTGTCTACGATTGTTAATATTTGCTCAACAGTATTCTAAACGTTATCCAAGATAAAGAAAATCGTCTTTTGAAGCTATAGACAGCAAATGAAAGACATCAACAATGATCTTCTACAGTCCACAGGGACCTTGACAACATAGAAGCACTATATAGTCATATGACTAGTCAGAGGTACACCTCTGTAAACAGAAATTCTTTCGAAATGTTGTTTATCTTTAATCTCTTCTCCAGCTCTCTCGGATCAGATGATAAGACTGACTATGACCAATATATCAAGATCTGTGAGGCTCTGGGATTCCACCAAGTCACCTTCATCCCTCCAAATGACCTGGAAGAAGTGGAGGATCAATGGGGTACCCCTGTGTTCCTGGGTGGTGGCGTCAACGGCGGTGTGACTCTGATGAGGCGTAAATCGACGAAGACGTTGGTGGCGGTTAAGAGCCAGTACAAGAGCTTGGAATATGAGCAGGCCTCTGAGGTAATTCGATTATCTCTTTATTTTAAAATCAACTCTCCGACATAGATAAGAATCTATCCAGCTAGAGGCAGATAAGAAGAAAAGGAGGAAAGGAACGAAAAGAACAAAGCAAAGGGAGACATACAAGTGGGAAGAGACGAGGGTGAGGAGTCGGGGTGGGGATTACTTGGACACTCCACAGCAACTATAAAGCCTTTTGACACCTCCCTTTTCCATACTTGCTGCTGTTCACGGTGATGATGTGGCATTTTGAAGATAATACACTTGGGCTTGTTTCATTATTTGCAAACTTTATTTCACATTCTCCTTTCTACAGAACTTTGAACGTGAGTTGAAGGTCCTTATGAGTTTGCAAGGACTGGATCGGTTCCCCAGGTTATACGGGATGACGTCACCACAAGACGGAGGCCCCTTTCCGGCTATCGTTGAAGAGTTTATCGGAGATAGCCAATTGCGTCGTGGCACTAGTCTCTATGAGGCTCTCAAAGCCAAAAGCATCACAAAGTACCAGTCCATTCTCGTGGCGTTAGAGATTGCCGAGGCCATGAGAGACATGCATCGGCGTAACTGGTTTCACAGTGATCTGAAATCAGACAACATCCTCGTACAGCCAGCAACATCTAACAACGTTGCAGAACCAACAACACAAGCTGCAGTCATCAACGTAAAGGTGATCGACTTTGGTTTCGCTGCCGATGTGAACGGGGATGGACTTTACCTTGAAATGGATGACGAACAGCAAAGAAGTGCCCTGCTAAAATCAAGACACATCGCACCTGAGGTCATCAGAGGCCAAATGGCCTTCTACAAGGCGTCAGAGGTCTTTTCGCTGGGATTAATCTTCAGAGACCTCAGTACCCTTGGAGACACTTTCCTGGATATACTTGGCAAGCAGTGCATGAAAGTAAATCCAGACGACCGACCAGATATCGATGATGTCATTGATCTCATCCAATTTACCATCAGAAAGATGCAACACTGACTCATAGTTTTTTCTTTTTTTCGAATTTTGCTTTTTTTCTGAATATTTTTGTAACATTTTTACTTTTTTTTACTTTTTGAAACATTTTTGCTTTTTTCACTTTTTGAACAATTTTTCCTCCAAAATTTCTAAAACCTTTATTCTTCTTGAGATTTGCAAAATATGAAATTTACTGAATACAAATTTATTCTTTTTTCCAAAACTAACGATCACGTTTTCTAGTCTTTATTGTGTGTTTCTAAGTTACAACTCTGTATACATGTACTGTACTGTAGGTAATTGCCCTGATTCTTGAGG
This sequence comes from Stichopus chloronotus, assembly GCA_021234535.1. Lineage (NCBI taxonomy): Eukaryota > Metazoa > Echinodermata > Holothuroidea > Aspidochirotida > Stichopodidae > Stichopus > Stichopus chloronotus. The sequence continues at coordinate 10,897,696 of CM037836.1, forward strand.
TGAAGGGCGATTATTGTGGAGTGTGATGACCCTGACTGTCGTCAGTCTCATTGGTTCCATATTGTTGCAGGTTCGTTTTTAGTTTGATGGGGTCGTTTAAGCCCCCCCCCCCTCATTCCCCTTACAAAGTGTACCCCATAAAACCCCCATATAGCATAGGATCGAGCCCTAAGTCTTTCCTCACACTACACGGACTCCTGAGACTTTGTCAAATCATGACTCTACATTATGTGTGGTACACATTCAACCCCAGTAATCTGTTTCTTTGGATTTACTTGATTGACAGTGTAACAATTGTTAGCGCTTACTTGCGGAGTTTGTAATGGGCAATTTCCGACGATCTAGGGAATTTTTCTGATACGCTCCTATCGATGGTGGCGCTCCCCTATTTAAAATTAATTTTAAATTATTAAATTATTATTAAATTAATTAAAAAATTGATTCGATAATTTAAATATTCCCTGTGATCTTTCGTGTCAAACGTGGATGCTACAAGGCCAGCTTACTCTATATTTTTCAAGTAAATTCTCACCGACAGTGCTCTTCTTCTTATTATTATCTGCCTGTAGAGTCATGGATGAAGAAATCTTCCTACCAAATTTGACCTTGCATCCAAATCACGACCGGGCGACCCACATCATCATGAACCATGTGTTCGTGCAGCAACCCACACAAACTGTACAATGAATCAATCAATGGCTGATAAGCACATTGTATGCATGATCTGTATAGAAGTCTACTTCTTTTTGTCACCGGTCAAATTGTTTTAGGGTGGTTATTGGGGGCTAGTTACTATAAGAAACTAAGAAGCGAAAGCATTGGCGTCGACTTGGGGGATGTTGGGAAAAAGTCCTCTTACTTTTTGGGAGGTGAGGACGTTTTAAAGTACGGCACTGTTCTTGAGATAGGCCTATACATGTATTTACCCCCTCTCTTCTAACGGTTTCCATCACATGTTTGTCGTAGCCAGTTCTACGGAGAATTCTACGAACAATCGTTTTTCTCCTTCAGAGTTCCACGGCATCTCTCACGTACCAGCAGCGTGCTTAAATGCCACCCCCCCCACCCACCTCCGAAGTCAGTCGGGTTAAAATCACTTGGTCAGGGGATTTAAGAGTAAGGGGAAAGAAAAAGATTGAAGATGCTCAACAGCGGTTGGACCAGGTGAGAGCAGGGGGCACCCCCATCGGGGGTGCTGCCCCCAGTCGGGGAGTCTTAGTCAATACGATACAGAATGCAGTCCGCCGCAGAGCCCTGTTTTTGCTCTCAGGAGGATTTTTTACTACACATCGTAAGCTCTGCCCACCTTACCATGTAACATCTCGGTATAGAGTACACAGTTCATGTAGTGGTAGAGGTAATTTCATCCCCTGTCGCAAAGCCTAGTTGATGCTGTTCTCTCATGTGTTTGTCATGCGGTAAGTCTATAGTGACTGGAGGAGAGAAGTGCGGCATAGTTATTATGCCCACTAGGACCCAACTGTCTGGACAATTATTGACATATATAAGCTTTTAAAGAGGCACGCGATTGAGTTGTACCATGAAATTCACCTAATTTCCTTGCACCTGCCAAGTTTCCTTCACGTACTTATGACACATGATCAAATTAAGAAGATCCCCATGTTAAACGTTACAAAGAAACATTAGTAAGTGAGTAATCAAAGATTCAATTTGGTTTGTGAAATTTTATGACCAGACACTTGTCACAGTATTGATAATTCAAATGTTCACAGCCAATTCAAGTCGGGATCCAAAGTTAAAAAAAATGAGTTTATGTAATTGTTGGATGCAAAACTTGTAATGTTTATCATAAGCATCGTCATGTGTTTGTAACCCTCAAAATCGTCACAAATTTAACTCAATGAGCCCCTTTACTAAGTACCGATGTTCTAATATATTAACGTCGGATAACTGAATTGCACTTTAGATTCCAGTGGAAAAATAAGTCAGCGCTAAAGTATGTTCCTCTAGTATAGATGGATTTTATGAAACTGGTATGAAACAATGCTGTTAACTTTAGCGACCATTTTAAGCAGCCTTCTTGACCAAATGACTGGCTTCGTGATGTTTAACTTACAGTCCTGTCAATGTATGTCAGACCCGTATGCACATTCAGTTGGGGGGGGGGGGTTCGATTTTACCACAAGTTGAACATTTTACCCGACAGGTATGACCAACAAATTAATACTCATTATATCTGTTGCTACCGTAGTCCTACTATCATAGGCTGAGCGGAACTCCAGATCTTGTAAGAGAGAGGGGGGGGGGGGGGGGTCGTCTGACCCCTTCCTCCTTGATTAGGTCCTGCATGTGACACACTGCAACCTACCACGCATAGAGGATAACCTGAACTCTGTGTCATTGTCGTGTTCTTTCTTGCATAATCTGAAACGAAAAAACCTGATCAATAACGTCTCTAAAACCAACTTAAGGCATTTTATTACCTTATATTGGTGGAGGTTAAGGCGGATTCTACAACCGGGACCCCCACCGGGGCTCTACCTCTGGACCACATTCAGGTGCGTTTACGCTGTCCCTGGACCTCAGATGTGCAACATTCCCGCTTCACGTTTGTGGTGCAGCTTCGGTCCACTAGTGACACGCCTATACATGTCAGTCGTTGGAGTCCTATTTGTGCCCTCACCTCTGAAATCCTGCAAACGCCACTGTCACGTACATGGGTAGGGGCTATGATGTACGTTTACGTAACGTTGTTCAATTGCAGGCTCGATGTTCACGTTCACGGGAAAGCAGTTGATTCAGAAGACAACAAACTCAAAGTAGAGAACGGAATCAAAGGAAACAACGGCATCAGAGAAGACAACAAACTAACGGTAGACAGCGGCGTCAAAGGAAACAACGGCAGTAAAAGGAAGCAACGGCATTCAGGTAAACAACGTCATTAATGGACACAACAGCATCAAATGAAACAACGTCTTTAAAATAGACGACATTAAGGTAAACAACAGCATTAAAGTAAACAACAGCATTAAAATAAGCAACGTCAGAGGAGACAACATCATCAAAAGAAACAACGGCATGAAAGGAAGCAAGATCAAAGTAAACAACAGAATGTGTTGCCTTCTCGGTGTCCCATACGTAACTGCAAACGAATGCAACATGCTCTCTTTCCACGAGAGCAGTCATGAGTTTTCATGAGAATTGTGAGGAAATTTCCGGGAAGTTTCTCACAAGTTTCTTATACGAGATTCTCATGAGATTATTCTTGTGAGATTTGGGGCATTTGAGAAATTCCTTGTGAGACCTTTCCCAAGCAGCTCTAATAAGTTTTCATGCGAAGAATCTCATGAGAAACTTCTGGTGGGAATTTTCTCAATTAACTCTCACCGTAATATGTCATGAGAAATTTCTTACACGTCTATAGAGCGAATAACAAGAAGGATGTATATGATTAAATGTCAGTACATGCTGAAGAGATGGAGGTAGCCAGTGTCAACCATTTTTTATGTGGTAGAGTGGAGCTTTTGTAGGAGGAGCAACACTACTTTTTTCGGTGGGGGGGGGGGGGTGAATGCTGTGAGGGAAAACTTTATATTTTTAAGTATATTTCAGGTGTAGAACAGCACCCTGATCGATAGTCCGTATCTTGGTTGGGCCAACGTAAGACCAACGTTGAAAGAAACTTTGGGTTGAGGCCTTGGCCTGTGCGTTGGTTTTAAGTTTGGCTGCTCGACGTAAATCCAACAATTATAACTTGGTGAGGGGACTATTGTGATGGGCAGCTTTCTCAGTACAGTTCATTAATTGTTATCTTTATTTTCCATGCATGCATCAATGCCATTTGTTTTTACGTTTCGTCACTTTTTCAATCTCCGAGTCCCTGACATTAATTCGCTCTATTTATTCTCTGTTTCAAGTCCAGGTTTCCTTCTTCACATCTTAAGTGACATTCCGCTGTTATACAAAAAGAACATCTTTACGGCAAATCAGAACCAAGTAGGAAAGAACACCTTTGTCTACTACGAAGACACATCAGCTGGTACATTTCATCACCAATTAATTTGCCCATATACCACTCCCCCTTTCCTCTCAATCGGAAAATGAGGAAAAGAAACTTAATGATTTTTGCTAAACATATATCTGTTCAGTTTAAACTTATTGTTTTCAGTTATCCGATTGGCATCGCTAGTCCATATAGTCAGTACCTCTATGTAAGCAGCCCTAAACTTGCCGTTTTTTCAAGAGGTTGCAGTTACACATTACGTGTGATGTGATGTGACTGATTTTGATGTTTGATTTGATCTGAAATTTGTAGGAAATTACTATCGAAAGACTTACACATGCTTTTATGAAAGATACCATTTAACTGCCCCACTTCAGTAGAAACCTTTCGGATTAATCCTATGTGCCATTTTTAATGTCTGTGACACATTTTCGACCAAGCGAGAGTCATCATTTTTGCCTTGCAGCTAGCTCCAGTAACTGGTGTCTTCCTAATGCTTAGCTGGACACATTTAGCTAATTTTCACATGATATCACACATTTGTGACAGCTCCCAATGTGGTATACCCAAATTTCAAACTTTTTTACGACTGTTGATGGAGACTTTTACGATGGGGGAAAGGCAGATGAGGGAATATTTTCTTAAGGATTATTTGAGATAAAACAAAGAGCTAGAGTTAGTAACACCGAGACGATTAATTCTCTGGAAATAACATCCAAAGATTTCGGGACAATTATCCCGACATAATTAATTATCTAGATAATAAATAAAATATCTGAGATAATAAATTATATTGCACTTATAAAGTATCTCGATATAATTACTTCGATAAATCCAAATATCTCGAGATCATAAGTTATCCCGAGATATTATTTCACGATTAATTCCATTACCGATTTTACGGCTAGGATTAACTATAGGGTAAAGTGCGTTCATTTTGAGAGGGCACTACAGCGCTAACTATGGGACTAAATCATTCAGATAGTAGACTAATTAAGTCCTTGACCACTGAGGTGGGTTTTACTTTGCCACATCTTCAAGTCCTAACCCCAACAACAATGACCTTCAAACTACTCAGGTGGCACGAATGGACAAAATTCCGAAAATTTTGTTCATTGCACAACGAATTGAGGCCCTGTCATGCGCGCATATAACACACGCTCTGCCCACAGGTATGCCAAATTGAAACGCAAGGAAGACACGCGAAGAAATTTCTATAGGTGATGATGAATAACGCGACAAGTGCACGTAAAATTAGCGCACAAAATAGCGCGGACTTGTTAGTCTGAAATTGGCGTTTGTTTCGTCACAGCATTATGACGCTGTTGAATGTGTTTATGCCAACGTTATGCAAAGTTTCACTGAACGACATACAGTGCAGTTTATACGTGTTAAAATTCATTGCTACATCTTCGAAAAAGTTACAAAAAGTAAGTATTATATCACAACCTTTTTTCCTACGATAGAAATATATGTGTTAGTCATAGGTAGGGGTTGACAGTTGGGAATGGTATGGAAAGGACTTGAAGAGGGTAGGGAGAACTTGCGGAGGGAAAAACAATAGCTGATATAGCATTTTTACAGATCATTAAGCATACACTCTGAATCCACTATGGTCAAAATTGACCATAGATTGGTCAACTATGCACCGACCCAAAATATGGTCAACTTGGTCAACGTAAATTACGTGTAACAATTTCACCATATTTTGGGTCGGTGCATAGTTGACCAATCTATCGTCAATTTTGACCATAGCGGATTTAGAGTATAGGCTAGCCTATGTGATCTGTTCACATTTAAGTTAATTTTATGTTTGTGTTCCCTGTGCCTGTAGATCGGAAGGGAATGTGGGCTTTGATTTTTTATTATTTTTAATATTTCTAGTGTCACTAGTCATCACGCGTAAATAAAATTCCACCTTTAACTTTCTTAAGATGAACTTCTGTCACATGTTTTACAGTATAGCAACTTTCGTTTTCTTCGCTATTGAAACATAGTTAAAGACTTATTCGAATATTAATATTAAGTTCACTAATAATGTCCAATACATAAGCGATCTTACTTTCAGCTGTTGTAGATTCTTGCAATTATAAATGAACGTTAGGCCTATGCAAACAGCTGTCTATGGCCACTATTATTATTATTTGTATTTTTTTTATCGTGTTGGTATGTATTTGACTCCGGGATATTTGACTCGAGGCGTCCCTTGGGGGTCTCTGGGGGGGGGACTCTGAAGATGTGTTCAGTGCCTACTAGCTGTCTCTGTGAGTTGTTGGACTACTGCCTATTACAATTGTTATTGTTATTATCATTATTACTATTGTTATTAATCTCTTCTTAGTTTAGCTATGGGAATGAAACTGTTCAGGAGGAGGCACGTAAAGAACAAAGCCAACCGAGGAAGGTAATTATACAGCGTTACCAACGTCTATGTCGTTCAACTTTCAGGTGTCTATCAGTGAAATAATTAATTCAATTTGCCTTTAACTTATCCGATTTTTGTTACATAGAAACTGACGTAAGTGATAAACCAAAAGAAACAGATAGTAAGTGTTAACAAAAATATTTCATTTCTCAAATCCTCAAACAGACGCACTCGTTGGAACAAGATCTTTTGGTGGTTTGCTTGCTGCAGATCTCATACTTTTGAGTCTGCACAGAATGCCACTTCCATCGATGCTTCCCAAGATGCATCACCAGTGGTATCGTCAATCGGATCTGACCGTTCTTTCTCAAGTGGTGCCGACTTTAACTCTCGGACGGTAATTTCGGTTTGGTTTCCTATAAATGCTAGTTACATAATTGATTGACATCGTAGTATGAAATTGGATCATAATATTCAGATCATAGTAAAGTGTCTTGTACCTAACTCAATTACGTGACGTCATTCTTTTACTTCTATCTCAGACAAGCTGCGAATCTTGGAGCAGTGGGACTGTGGTTGGCACCTCAACATGTTGAAAAGTCATTTGATGACGTCACTCCACTTACTGGGTCAGTTTCCCTTGTTTCTTTGTATAGTCTCGCTTTGCATTTCTTTTTCTATAAAACTATACTTTTGGCATTGATAGACATCAGTATACATTCTTCCTTCAGTCAACTAAAAAGACTGACAGAATATTTGGACTGTTGGCTGATTATTTCGACACTTCATACTGTACTACATGGTTGCAGAGGTCAAAATAACTCAGCTCCTTCCTCTTTGGGAATAGAAAATTTCTTCCAAACAGGACAAAGAATTATTTTGTAATTCGTCTACCAGATCATACATGAATCGCTTGGGAAATATTTGATCTACATCCTTAGCGTTTACTACCAATGCACAATGCTGCAATTATCTTATGTAAAAACGCATTTTCTTGAAAAGTGGAAATCATTCTCTATTTATTACGAATTATTCTCAAGACCTTTCAGAAAAGGTGATTAATGAATCGACATGAATAACCACTCTTCCTGCATGTCTCTCTATCTACTTAATATAAATATCATGTTAAATAACTACGAATAATATATCATGATATTTTGTTGAATTATCCCATGAAATCAATCGAGTTTTTCTGGAATTATGTAAAATGTGCAATAAATCCGTCCACCGCTTTTACACACCCATGAATCTAATCGGTATCGTGTCAATGTAGTCAACATTATCTGTGTTATTAATTTGCCTTAGACTTAACCACCCACTGGTGAATTCGTTTGGTTCAGATTGTTCTTATTTGCTCAACAGTATTCTTTGTTTTGTCAAAGATGAAGAAAATCGTCTTTTGAAACTATGAACGTCAAATAAAAAAAATAAAGTCCACATGGACCTTGACAACATAGGAGCACTATATAGTCATATGACGTCAGAGTTAGACCTCTCTGAATGCAAATCCTTTCGAAATGTTGTTCATCTCAAGTCTCTTCTCCAGCTCCCTCGGATCAGATGATAAGGACTGACTACGACCAATATATCAAGATCTGTGAGACTCTGGGATTCCACCAAGTCACCTTCATCCCTCCAAATGACCTGGAAGAAGTGGAGGACCAATGGGGTACCCCTGTGTTCCTGGGTGGTGGCGTCAACGGCGGTGTGACTCTGATGAGGCGTAAATCGACGAAGACGCTGGTCGCCGTCAAGACCCAGTATAAGAGCTTGGAATATGAGCAGGCCTCTGAGGTAATTCGATTATCTCTTTATTTTAAAATCAACTCTCCGACATAGATAAGAATCTATGGAGATAGAGAGCTGAAGAAAAGGGAGGAAAGGAACGAAAGATCGAACGAAGGAAACAACAAGAGGGAAGAGATGGGGGGGGGGGGGGTAGATGGGGATTACTTGTTGATTGGATGTGTCATTTTGAAGAAAATTGCCCTTCGACTAGCTGCATTATTTGCAAACGTTATTTCACATTCTCGTTTCTACAGAACTTTGAACGTGAGTTGAAGGTCCTTATGAGTTTGCAAGGACTGGATCGGTTCCCCAAGTTATACGGGATAACGGCACCACAAGATGGTGGCCCCTTTCCGGCTATCGTTGAAGAGTTTATCGGAGATAGTCATTCTTTCCAAAGCACTAGTCTCTATGAGGCCATCGACGCCAAAAGCATCACAAAGTACCAGTCCATTCTCGTGGCGTTAGAGATTGCAGAGGCCATGAGAGACATGCATCGGCGTAACTGGTTTCACTGTGATCTGAAATCAGACAACATCCTTGTACAGCCAGCAGCATCTAACAACGTTGCAGAACCAACAACACAAGCTGCAGTCATCAACGTAAAGGTGATCGACTTTGGTTTCGCTGCCGATGTGAACGGGGATGGACTTTACCTTGAAATGGATAACGAACAGCAAAGAAGTGCCCTGCTAAAATCAAGACACATCGCACCTGAGGTCATCAGAGGTCAAATGGCCTTCTACAAGGCGTCAGAGGTCTTTTCGCTGGGATTAATCTTCAGAGACCTCAGTACCCTTGGAGACACTTTCCTGGATATACTTGGCAAGCAGTGCATGAAAGTAAATCCAGACGACCGACCAGATATCGATGATGTCATTGATCTCATCCAATTTACCATCAGAAAGATGCAACACTGACTCATATTTTTTTATTCGAATTTTATACTTTTATCTGAATATTTTTTTTGACATTTTTACTTTTTTCACTTTTTGAACAATTTTTTCTCCCAAAATTTCTAAAACCTTTATTTTTCTTGAGATTTGCAAAATATGAAATTTACTGAATACAAATTTATTCTTTTTTCCAAAACTAATGATCACGTTTTCTAGTCTTTATTTGTTGTTTTTAAATTACATTTCTATCTACATGTACTGTAGGTAATCGCGGGGATTCTTGAGGTAAAGGGTAATTATTGTGGAGTGTCGTAACCCTGACTGTCGTCAGTCTCATTGGTCTTCGATTGTTGCATGTTCGATTTTAGTTTGATGGGGTCGTTTAAGCCCCCTTCCCCTTACGAAGCACACCCCATCAAACCCCCATACAGCCCTAGATCGAGCCCTAAGTCTTTCGTCACACTACACGGACTCCTGAAACTTTGTCAAATCATGATCTAAATTTTGTGTGGTACGTTCAACCCCAGTAATGTTTCTTTAGATTTACTTGATTGATATGGTAACAATTGTTAGAGCTTACTTGCTGAGCTTATAATGGGCAATTTCCGACAATCTAGGGGATTTTTTTATGTAAACCTTTTCTGACACAATCCTCACCAATCGATGGTTGCGCTCCGCTTAGGTAGTTTCCTTTCAGTTTTCTGTCCACACACAGACCAAATACAAGGTTGCTTCACTGAAGTAGAGACAAACATTATTGGAGTATTACATTGTATGACATTCGTTTAGACCACCTCACTCATGTCCCGGACCCCTAAAGATAATCCAGCTGCACCCCTGGGAGCACGTCAGATCCTCTTGACCTCCCCTACGAACAACGCTTGTGACGCCACTGTGTCCAACAAATCTTGATCTACAATTTAAAGCTGAAATATGAGTTGTTCTGGCATCGCCTGATCACCTTTTTTTCTTCGTCAGACTGTCAGGGAAGAGCTAAGTAGGGAAAAGATCAACTCTCACAAAATCTAAAAGAGAACTATGAACTCAACTCATCCTTCAGATATTTGAATACGAAACTCGTCTCAACATTTTTGACGGACCTACAAAGTTCAGACTATCCAAGAAAGCAAGGCCGTAAATCACCGTTATTACTTGAAATCAAACAGACCAATGGGAATGGACATGAATATTCATGTTTGCAAAAATGGGGTTAAACAACGTTTTTGGTAGTGGCTATGAAATATTCCGCGGAATTTAACTTTCACTGACAAATTGTCAACTCATATTCCAGGTTAAAAAGCCACGAATGGTCCGCACCTATCCCAGGGACGACAGCTGTTACGTGTTGCTCAAACAATTTGTGCAGACATGGTACAACCCTAGCATATTTAGAACCGATTCATTTGTGTGTGTCGAAACCCTGCCACCCGTTGCAGCTCCTAAAAAAAAAAATGCCAGAGTGACAATAGTAGAAAAATCTGAAATTCCAGTGAGTCATTTTGAATGTTTGATTCCTCAGTCTGGCAGTTTTTATAAATTCTAAAGCACGATATTGCATTTTATTAAGCATATATACATGTTGATTGAAAATATGCTCATTGTGAGGGCGGAAATCATCCATCTGATGTTATTGACCTATGAAAAGAGCGGTACCATTGAATGCATGCCATGATGATTCATGCCATGAATGATGGCTAACATTAATGTTGTAAAGGTTACTGGTAGGGAAATAAAAGTCTGTCTTGTTGTGTATATCAATATAACAAAGGGTTTGTGTAACCGCCACAAGGTAAAAACATTATGGTTAGATTAAATTTCCTGGAAACTATCATATCAATGGACAACAAATTGACTCTAAATAACGCAAAATACTGAGCCAGATTGTCGCTGAAGGGCACATGATAGCTGAAGTTTTCCTTTCAACGTTTACAGGGACACTCCCTGCCTTTAGAGACCTCCTCCAGGCACAGAAATAACTTTCGAACTTTTTTATTGGTATAGACGAATGTCAGTGTATCTATGGCATGTCATCCATGGATATTATTGACAAAAATGATATTGAAAATAAACTTTAATACAGCAATGTAGGGTCAGTGTATGTGGGTTCTAAGTAGTACTTTTTATCTAAGCCTTTGATATTCACGTAGTAAACGAAGAATAGGGAATTAAATGAAAAGGTGCCAACATTGCCACTGATGTCTGCAGGCTACAACACATAAGGGTGATAAATCTGGTTTGTCTGAATTCAACGTGTAATCTTTATACTCCGTGTTAACGTCATCTGGATTGACTTCTGCTTCCTGTTATCATGAGAATGACTTTTTAAGTGATTAGGCTTTTGTTTGAATCATAGAAATTAACGCACTCATCATACAAACCTCTCTCTCTCCCTCTCTGTTATTTAGCCAGACTAACCTTTAGCTTCAATGGCCTACAAGAGAGATCTTGCGTTCTGTGTTCTCTGTTCTGTCTTCGCTGTCTGATATAACGTATAACATTCGTAAACATCTGAAATCTGCAGATTATACGTAATTCATTCTTAAACTACCACCTCTTCCACCACCTTGAACTGTCCCAATGCCCCGCACCTAGCCTCTCGACTTATATCCACTCCCTTTGGTAAGTCCATTTGTAATCGGACACTCCAAAAATATCTAACAAATTTAAAAAAATAAATTTCTCCTGCAATGTTACAAAAATTAATATAGGGATATAGTTCATAAATTGCCAATGGAATTTCGGGATCATTTCTGTTGCAAACTTTATTCGGGAGAAAAAAGAGTAAAGGGTAAGTGGGGGGGGGGGGGGATAGGAAACGGAAGAGAAAGGGAAGAACTATCGGAGGGAATAGATAGATGATGGATGAACAATTGTGCCCTAATTTGCTGTGGTGATGAGCATGTCGTATAATCGTCAGGGATGCCAAAATAATTGATGACGACCTCTATTCCTTTGGCACCCTGTGGAGTCAATCTGAGAGTCAACACCCTCCCCCCCCCCCCCCCACCTCTACACTCTTCTTGAATATGGGGTAAATCGAGAACCTAGGGCGCCATAAATAGATGTATTAAATTGATCTGTAATGATGTAGAGTTCGAAATTGTCTCAAATGTAACGAGGAAGACATTTCAAATTTAGATGTTTATTGACTTTCATGACGAAGGAGGAGGAACGTATGGACGATATCGGCATCCTTACTTGAGTAAAAAAACCATGCATACTTCATAAAGTCAAGATCAGAGAAAAACATACATACGTTCTCTCTGATACGTTCAGATACGTTCATTTATGAAAGTTTTATTTCATAAACTTTACTTTTTTCTCAGACTCTTTCAGGAAATTGATGAAAAACATACAAATTAAAAAAAAAAAAAAAAGCCAGCATAATAGATAAAGACAAGAAGCGACTGGAGAGTGATTTCTGAAAGCTTTAGGAGACATGTGAGGTAATCGTTAAAAAAAACTCTTTCATTTCAATTTTCTTTCTCTCGTTTTGGACAAGATAGACGTATGTTTAAACGTTTCGTATTTCGAGGATATTGTTACGTGAGAGGACTTTTAGTTAAAAGGCAATATTGAGCATTCGTTTTCGTGTAGACGATGTTGGGGTTATTATGATATTTCAATGTGTTAATGACGTCATCTTTCAAGCATTTTGTAGGTTGTTTACAGTTATAAAACGGTTATACTGTTAAAAATACAATTTGAATGTTTAAAGAAATGAAGGAATCTACACGGTAGCCCAATTTGGCCTAATTCTGACATTTTGGTAAGGGTTACAGGTTTTTGCATTAAAAGAAACTTAAAGGCAAAATTAATGAATTTTTCGATCACTTCCCAAAATATGAATATCGCGCAAATCGACATAATAAATCGATGTGAAACAATTTTGATCTTTTCCACAAGGCATAGATATGAAAAAAAAAGGTTTACTTCAAGGAGGTTGTTTTAAGACAGGACTTCCAGCTGGAAGTAAGATATGGTAGAATTTTTATGGACCAACGATGCCGAGGTTATAACGACGTTTTAAACGTTGTTCATTACGTCATCATCAACTACGAGCTATGCATTTTGTAGATTCTTTCACAAACTACGAAACTGTCATATTTTAGCCAAAAATGGCATATTTGGGCCGAAGTCGGATTCACTTAGAATTATGTACATATTATTGATTTGGAAATAACAACGAGTAAACATAATGTATTCCTTAATATTTCATAATAGTTGAACGTTGATTCTTTCGGGGGTGATACGGATAATAAAGAGTTAACTTTTAATAATTTCGATATAAAGTGGGCAACGTTTTTGTTGGATGTAGTGATTTTTAAAGACTCACTTACAGCTGTGATGACTCGATGCTTAATTGTGTTATCTTAAAGTCATCAATTCCATTCAAGGGGTTTTATTATGTAAGCTCTATTGCAGTAAAAAAGGGGTTATTTTAAAACTTTGTCCACTTAGATATTTTGAATCTTTCTAGGATAAATGTATTCATGTCAATTGAACAGTCGTTTCGAATTGTGTCCCCCCCCCTCTCGAAAATGTTGATGGCTAAACATCTAGAGAATAAAAACATTGTTCTGAGCGAGCTTAGTGTCAGGATTAGTTGACTTAATGGTGTTGCTGCAAGGTGAACTATATTGAATTGGAATCGCTTATATTTAAACGATTGAAATACCTTTGAGGTACTTGAACAGCTTGTCTTCACTCTATTTGGTGGTCTTAAAGTATTAGCAGTCATTAAAAATTTTCCCTCCAGTCTTCTTGTTATAACAGCTTTCTGCTCGGTCGTTCTTGATCAGCCATCACAAGCAGTTAAAAGGAAGGCAGCTAGCTGTGATATAAATTTTAAACAACTTCTCGCTTCTTTTTTTCAAATCTGGTATATGCATATCTCCGTAAGAGATTTGTGTTAAATAATGATCTACACATGACAAATTCTGTCAAAACGTGCCCCAGTAGAGAGAACAAATAGTTAGTTTTTTTGGAAATTGTTCTCATCTTGACATCCAGCAGTTAAGACTGGTGTGTATTATGCTTCTCCCTAGGTTTGTAGATGGAATGGGGTTGGCTGAAGGTCATCATGTGTTAACCTGTAAAGTTACGATAAACATTAAAGACCTTTCGACAAACAGAATTCCTTATTCAAGGTAGAGATAAGGAACAGTATGTAGAATACAATCTACTAGAAAATACATACTCATGGGTATTATCTAGGGGACGCCAATATAAGAAGCAATTAAAAAATAACGTTTTTTTTTCTCTTTGTACTGAGGAGGGAGGGGGATACTTCATTGTGTGGCACCATTTGACAATTATTGTTTGTTCTAAATTATATTGATATAACGGCATTACATGGTATGTAAAATTCTTTCAGGTTTACTATAATTCAACAAAAACACATTATATGTGATATAGTAAAAACGAATTAAAAACAAATTATATGATTTATAATGAATAGTGCAAAACAAACCACTCAGTGAAGCTCTCCCTCTATTTCTGTACACCAAATCAAAGTGATGGTGCCAATACACAAATGTGACTTGTGACTTGCGAGTTGTGACCTGAATCATTTACAATACCAACACTTTCGACCTATGTAGGTTCTATCATCGGTGAGTAATCATTCTCACTACAGGTCTAACTTTTAAACCCTCTAATTAATTCTCTTTAATTAACTTATGTACAATATAATTTGTTTTGATTTTTATTATATCGCATATAATGTGCTTTAGTTTCATTATATCACGTATAATGAATCACATATGTCATATCATTTGTTTCGTTTTCAATGTATCACATACAATGTGCCTTTGCTCAACTATATCACATCGTTAATAATATGTTGATATTTTGCTGAAAACAGTTGTATCACATATCAAACTTGAAGAATTTCCATAACATATAATGCCACTATGTCAATATAATATAGAACAAATAATAATTGTTCAAAGGGCGCCTCATACGTTATGTGCTACCAGTAGATAGAGGGAGGGCGTCCAAAAAGTTGTGTAAAATGCGTGTCACAGCTAACTATCCTCCTGTAATGAACAGGATCGTGGTATGTGTCCCATGGGAAGGAGTACAGCTGACGGGGGGTTCCTGTTTTCAAATCCTTTGAATAGTTACTAGGGTGGTTATAGGCCTACTAAAAATAGGGCAGAGTTATGTGATATTGAAATAAATTACTTTCCAAACTTAACGTTGAAACATGCGGATTTTTCTGGGCCTATATTGGACTCATAAACTGCTTAAAACAGAATGATGTAAAAATTTAAATAAGCCGCAGTTGTGACGCGTCTTGACTGATAGCTCGAAATAAACTTGTAAAACTACTAAAGATATTAGATTCTGTTTTCAACAATACCCTTTAAGAGGTGACCTATGATGACGTAACCGGCGTTGATTCAATTAATACAGCGGTAGGCTAAGCAGTGGGTGTTCGTTTATCCTTAAAAATGTTCCAGTTTGTCAAAGCTTGTAACTTTTGTTTGTTCTTAACTTGATATTTTTTGGTGGGTCGGATCTGACCGACGGGCCGACATTTATGAAACCTCACTGCATATGTTGTTCATGTACCAGTCGAATGCATTGTTTGTAGTCCTCATTGAAGACTGCACCGCAGAGGAATGAGTTTGTCATATTATTAGCACAAACATTGAAAGTATTGCTCCGAAACCCTCATCTGAGAATGAATTTGGAATAATAATGGTGGAGATGACGGGGGGGGGGAGGGGTGCGGCTGAGGACGACAGCCTAAGTCTTTGGAGGGTTAACTACCGTCCTGATACATCGGGGGGGGGGGATGATTTTACTACAATGACAAGCGAGTCAGTAACTGCCATGACAATTCCTTATTCACTCATTGTGTGTGTAACTTCGTTGTAAACTGGCATCTCAGTCCCGGTGTCATTATTCCATACTGTTCTATAAGTAGATGGCTCATTCGCTGTTTAATTTTTTTTTTTTAAAAGGAAGATTTTTTTCTACTGTATTGAAAATGATTTGATTTTTAATTTGAACATGCGCAACATGAGTGGTCCCACGTCATGTGTGTATTATGTAACGTTAAATGTAATGCGCTGAACTGAGTTAAGAGGGAGATTAGGAATGACGCCATAATTAAGAGTGAATATTTACTCTAAATTATTAAGAATGAAAAAATAGAGTGATCATTCGTAATCCTTTGGAGTGAACATTCACTCTCAGTTTTGGAGCCATCCCTTGTAGTCTCGCTGTTTAGACTTTGAAAGAGTAATGAATGTAGTATTTATGTTACACCAGTTTTGGTACTTGTGTTATTTCTGTCACGTCTTAGCGTGTAAGAAGAATTCGACTGTTTCTATTACGTTTTGATATGCAAATAAATAATTTGAGTTCCTTTGCCAAATGTTATTTCTACTGGCCACTACTATCAGTTAGTCCTTCTCAAAGAACCCAATGGCCCGGAATGCATAAAAAACACCCAGTTCCATGAGGCTCACATCAACTGAGTCCTATTTATTTGCTCCTTTTTTTCTTTTTTTTTTACTTGCTAGTCCACATGTCGACGGCCTTAATACTCGGGAAACTAAGCTGTATCCTAACCAGATAAGTAGGAGAAGTTATTCGTCTTTTGAATGTAGCAGTAACCATAGTAATCTCTCTTGACACAATAATATCTTGAGAGCCATGTAGTTGCATTTCTTATCTCTTAATTTAAATAAGAAAAGGATGCAGGAACTGAGTTATGCTGTGAGGAATTCGTGTACTGAGGCTTGCTTTCGCAGTGCTTTAATTGAGTATCTTCATGCCTAATTCCTACATGTGGTGCGATGGCCGAGTGGTTAAGGGGGTCGTTCCATGAGCCTATGATCCTTGGTTCGAGTCCAATTCAGCATTTCGTCTCTTTTTTAACTTTAAAGCAAATGCTGTCATGTTAATGAAGTATTAATTCAAACATCTAATTCACTAGCTGACGTGTTGACTATGCGCTATAAGGGGCGGACGAAAGACTCCTGCTCTGCTGGTCATAGAAATCGTGCTAGGGTTCAAGGCACATCCGGGCTACAATGGTCCGGTGGTGGTATGGTACTTTTTGTGGCCTAGGATCCCGTGCCATGTCTCCCTTGATGTCGTAAAAGAACCCGGAAGGATACGAGGAGGGTCGGTCAAAGGTCGACCAGAAGCGTACTAGGTGGCGTGAGGTGAATCCATGCAACTCGGCCAGAGGGTTGAAAGGCTCTTTGCGACCGGCATGTGTGCTGCCCATAGTCCACTGAACACGTGGCCCAATGAGGCGTGTTCTTCTAGATATAGACCTACGGAAGCCTGTAAGGACCATTATAGTTTTCAATCTTCTTCTTGTTACATATTCGACTGGCGCCATCAATTTTCTTCCGTCGTAGTTACCTCGCATATTACAGGATTTGTTGGAATCAAATTTCAAGTATCATCACTTTGTAACACTATCGTATTGTGGTAAAGCTGAATATAAAGCAAACTACTGATCTTTTCTTCGTGGCGGAGAAAGCACAGTTCTGCTAGTCACATCTGTAGTTTGGCATTTGGATAAGGTTGCCGAAATTTAAATAATCATTTACATCCAGTAAGAGCATCAGAAATTTTTATAATTTCGGTTTTCTGAAATAACATTGGATGTATGTGTGGTTGCATTGTGTATATTAACAAGAGTGTCTCCCTCAGAGGTAAATATGTCACATGGAGTTAACGCTTGGTGGTCATAGCAGTAACATATAACCTCATCTCATAAGAAAAGAAACTTTTACTTAATCTATCCGCTTAATTCACTGTGCATTACCACACTGCCAGCAAACTGATAACTAGTTACGTATATATGCCCATCAGTTCATGCAGTAGTTTTCATTGAGAAGGATAGGCCTATCCTTCTCTTTGGTTAAAACGATTTGCTGTAGCATCATTTGCGCAGTACAAGTAGTAATCGCACAAGGCCGTTCTGTTTTATATTTATCTCAGTGTTTTATCCAATGACTCTGATTATGAGCATCAAAGTAAAGAGAGGAACCAAACCAACCATTACCGGGCACCTTTCAGGAATTATACCTTAGTGCTTGAACAACCGACAAGCTTACTGCGTTTGGGATTATCCAATAATCTTCATTGAATATTACATAATAGATACGTGATTGAAGAATTTCAAGTTGTTTAAAATCCCAATTGAAAAGGTACAAGCAGATATAAGGGGGATTTGTTTTTTTTTTTTTTAGAGTGACACAGTCATTCATTGTAAGGGTTCGCAGCCTTTCATTGTTTGGTTGACTTTCTGCATTCATTCACTGAATCCCTGAAGTATGATGAACAATCACTGAAAACAGTTGATTTGCCTTTCACATATCTGCCAGTAGAAACCAGTAAATAATTCTGTGGATATGTGATTTCTGTGCATCATATGTGAGTAAGTGTTTCGGTTCGTGTTTTGACGAGGTAGGAGCAATTTCACCTCTCCGTTATGACACAGGCACATCGTACAGAAACTTAATTCTACATGCAGTGACCGATTTACCTTTGGAAAGACCCTGGACGCAAGCTAATGTCGGGGGTCCACTATAATTCCCCTTAAGAGTATACACACACTGGGGACAACACGAAGGGACGTAGATGAACTCCACAGATTTCCTTTTTGCATAGAAAACGAATACCACTCGACCTACCAAATATACAATAATTCAATTTTATGGGGCCCCACATCTGTGTAGGCTCTAACAAAATTAATCACTTGCCATGCATGAGTGACTAAATCCTTCCGTCCCAGCTTACCTACGTCTTCATTATATGTAATGCTTCAAAGTAACTAAATCATAGAAAATATCAAAATTAAATTTAAAAAAATTATTGCGAGTGACAATGTCAACGAAGGGTTTCATAATAGGCAATACAAAGTAAACAAGGAAACCATGAGTTTTGTTACTAGTCCTGTTCTCCATTAGTGGTATTCTCCATAAGTGTTTTTTTAAAGTGACAAAAATAGCTGACCGAATGTTGAATTTCACTGTGCAAAGGGGAAGAAGATGTATTCTCGGTTTTGTTTTCATGCATGTCATAATTACTTAATTGGAAAACCAGTTCTTATATGTCCTCTTCTTTCTCTTGTTTATATACTGACCATCTTCTACTTCAGGAATGTGAATCAGTGACTGGATTACTGACGTTAATGCGGCCCATTCCAAGCTGCTAGACCTAATTAGAGAGGCAAGTTTAGACTAGTATTGTTATTTCTTTTAAGTTAAAATCTTCTTAAATGTTGGTATACTTCTCTTTCATGACTGTATTTTCATACAGGGTCCTTTATGTTTTTAGTTATTGTTTGTGCTTTCTACAAAATAAGTCCCTTTTTTTGTCACTGCATATTTTTTACCTTATCTGTTTGCTATTTCAGTAACCAGAGTTGGTGGCAGGAGGTATTATCCTCAAGAGCCCGCGCGCATAGTCAAAAGCTGTTTTCTCATTTCCCACGTCCCCAAAAGAATTTACCTACCACCATGTCCATGATAGCTATCATTGTGTTCACTCATAGACCTCTATACTATGTCCAATCAAGATACGGTAGCTCCACCAAGAAATACATTCCCATCAAAGTTAACTACTTTGT
Organism: Stichopus chloronotus; assembly: GCA_021234535.1. Classification (NCBI taxonomy): domain Eukaryota; kingdom Metazoa; phylum Echinodermata; class Holothuroidea; order Aspidochirotida; family Stichopodidae; genus Stichopus; species Stichopus chloronotus. Next base: position 10,917,318 of record CM037836.1, read on the forward strand.
GGGGGTAATCATTTCTTCAACCTTGATGAAAACCCCCATCCACTTAAAATAGGAGCCACAAAGCCAAAAGACTTTGTGATTCCTTGCGACATATTATATGTTATATTATATGTCATGTTATATTATAACAAACATGAATTAACAGTTATTGTTCTTGAAACACCACATTAATAAGCCTTTAACCCAAAATAACCTTTCTTTTGGTGACCTCAAATGACATTTGGCTTCCCTCAAAAGCAACAGGGATCACCTACTCAATATGACCAAATCTACACACCAAGTATGACATTAGTCACAGTTACACTTCTGGAGATATTGTGTTTACAATGTTTTTACATTCTGACCTCTGGTGACCTCCAATGACTTTTAACCTCGACCAAAAACGATAGGGATCTTCTGCTCATTATTACCAACCCACACACGTAGTATTACATCAGTCACGTTTACTGTTCTCAAGATATTTTGTTTACAAGGTTTTTCACGGTTTGGCCTCTGGTGACCTCAAATGATCCCTTGACCTTCACCTAAAAACAATAGGGATCATCTACTTAATGTGTCCAACCCACACAGTAAGTATGACACATCAGTCACAGTACACTCTTCTGGAGATATCGTGTTTACAAGGCTTTCACATTCTGACCTCTGTTGACCTTAAATGACCTTTGACCTTCACCAAAACAATAGCGACTTTCTATATCATATGGGCAATCTACATGCCAAGTATGAAATCCCTCAAAGTTACCCGTTCATGAAATATCGTATTTACAAGCAAAGCGTCACATACACACGCACATACGCACCCACTCACGCACACGGCACACGGGCACACGCACACACGACATCACCATCGCATAGATTTCTTACCTGTCTTTGACAAGACATCGACAAAGGAAACAGCTCTTACAACCAGAAAGGGCAGAGGCATTGTAGTTTCGATGATTTAATTATGAGTATTTTAAATCTGGCATTTTGCGCAATGTGAGGATACGCCAACCCTACATGATTTTTGACCTCTAATAAAATCGAAATGGTCTTTCACCTCCAATGAAAACAATAGGGTTCTTTTACCTAATATAACTCATTCACATAATATTTATCAAACGTTTTCATAATTACTATCTTCAGATATCGAGGTATCTCAAGATATGATATGAATATTGTCTTAACAGTCACTTTTAATATTTATGCTAAGAGGCCTTATCTGCTGCAAGGAAAGAAAACTTAAAGCACCTTTGCAACAATCAGCAATGCTTTTCCGAAGCCTGTATCTATGTGGCCTACAGTAAGGTTTATATCTGTGACTTGCGCCACGCCTTTGACAGTAAGCAATATACTTACACTTATGTGAGATTCTTCTTTGCAAGTTCCTGGCACCTGTTTGCCAACTGCTGACTTAGAGAAGTAACATTTTCTCACCTGAAATTTAGCAGTTTCAGTATCTTTACCTAGTTGGGATACTTTGGGGATCAAGCTTTGTTTATTAACTTCTTCATTTAATACTTTAAACTTCCGTATTGGATTGTTTTCTAGCCACTTCATTAAAGCTTTCTTTTTTCTTACCCTCTTTCCATGCTTTTTTCTTTGGAAATTTATCTCTGTTTGCCGTAGTACAAATTTGATTTTTTATCCTGTTGGTAAGTTGATTTGTAAGACAGATTTCATCGAAAAGGATCTGTGAGAGCTCATAACGTGGAAGTTTATGACCATTTTCATCACACACTATACGACGTACTATTTGTGTTGAAACATTAATGTAGAAGAATAATTCCATGTTTTAATATTCAACAAGAAAATTATTTGTCAATCATAATCTGCTTCAATTCCATTTCTGAATACATGACTATTCATTCTTTCCCTCCAAAAAGCTTCATTACTATTTAAATCATTTTCAGTTGCATCACCTCTGGCAAAACAAAATTTAAGGGAAAAAAAACCCCATCCCAAATATTTCATTTCCATCCTGACCATATTCAATGACTGGTCTGTGCTGCTGAAGAGATAAAGTAATTGTTCCTGGAATTGCAAAACAGTAGTCCCTGTTGACTGTGAACCTCTGCATCCACGTTTGCCTAACAATATATTCAGGCTACTTTTTCTCTTGATAACATTTGCACTTTTACCTTTAGTTTGTTTCACTAGTCCAAGTTCTTCAATTAAGCATCATACACATCTTCCTCAATTTCTAATAGAATGGTTATTTTTGGATCCTCTTTTCGCCGGCTCACAAGATGGTGCCCCACTGATAGTGACAACTTGTCACAGAAAAGCCTCTCCCTCTCAGCTAGCGTGCATGACTGTGGTTTGGTCATGTAATACCTGATGACCCCTCTCTTCTTTTCTATCCATTCATTGTATCTCGCATCCCATCCAGGATACGTAACAAATGCACCACAGGCCGGGAGATTCTTCTAATACCTGAATAGATCAAATATGTATTTGAAGAATAAAGAGTAAAAAATGAAAAACAGCTTACCTTGTCAGAAGAACAATTTTAGGAGTTACACAGATATTCAATTAAAGAGAAACACTTCCTAAAACATATTCCTATTTCAAATCCATACAAAAATTGCATTACTGTCAGTCCCACTTGGTCGCATGCACAGAGAAAATAACGTAAACAAGTAGAGGTCTCTTACAGTATGTAACAGAAAACACAAATGTAAAAGAAATGTCACAATTCTGAAGACTCAGAGCAGCTAGTTACATTTCAAGACTACATACCAATTCTCATCTAGGACACTCAAATTTTCTAGACTAGAATCTCTAGTGGGAATAAAATCAACGATTAAAATAAGAAAGATGAAGTGTAACAGTTTCAGCTTTCATTCTTTTACGCAACTCAAGTCCACAGTTTTCTAAATCTGTTATAATCTAAGCACTGATATTCTGATAATAAGGATATTTCTTCAACACTGCAAGCATCTGCGACCCTCATACAGCAAACCTCACATATATATTTACATGCAAGGGTATTCAATACACACAAAAATCATGCTACAAATGCCAGCAGTTGTCTTTGATGCAAGTGAGGTTTGCAATGACTTAGAGATACAGTATTAAGCTTCAACTTCAGTGCATTCGTGATTACAAACCACTAGTTCCACACATGAAAGTGAGTCACAAAGGAACCATTGATTTCCATGCAAAGTATATGGCCTTCCCTATTTCCATTTACAATGCAAATATTTTCTCTGTGAGACTCACCTTATGTTAAAACGTTGAACAGGTTTCCAAAGTTTAGGCCCTCTGACCCCACCAGTTCTCGGTATTTCTTGTTGTTCAATGCAACGGTAGTATCCCTTGGTTTTGTTGGCACAAGGCCGTACTGGCTGCTTCTTCACCTTTTTCATGCCTGAAGAATGTAATGATAATTTGAACATAACATTTCAAAACAGTTAAACCGATGTTACACTTGCAGTACGCCAAACCATGATTTGCAGGCCACATGTGCTGCTTTAAATGTAATGTAAGGCTCACAGAGCTATGATAGCTGACTTTCATATTTCACTCCCTCTTACATACTAGGCCTAGGCTAGGCCCTAGATGAATATCGTTCATGTCTTGGGGCTCTCAAATTTCTGAAGTTTTCTGCATGTGGCAGGTCTTAAAAACATTAATTAAGTCCTATGTCACCCTGCTATATATAGCATGAATGTATAAAAATTCGCGCATCTAACATCATTGTCATCTTCATTAATAGAACGTTGCTGCCCTCAGGCCATTTCGTCAAGGCAAATAAATCAGTAAATGACAGCGTTATAGTAAAAAAACCTTGAACGTAAAAACCTTGGAATTTCTAGCTGTACATCCCTACAAATCATATACTTTGTTTTCGCAAGTTCAAAATTCAATTTACCAGTAATTTGATCCAATATGCTATGGATTGTACCTCGAAATCTGTTATTTTAACCAACATTTACTTGACTTAAGGATACGATGTAAACCTGCCAAACTTCGCACATCTTACTAACGTTAGCATGACAATCATTGCATGAAGAGTGTCCTTGACTCCTTTTCAACAAATCCTGCGCCTAAACCTACAGCGCAAACCTGGGAACAAGCTAGCAACAAAAATGTACAGGAAAACTTCCACTGAAGAGTCAAAATCGTGATTCGAAAATTTGTAACATTCGGCAGAAACTGCGAATAGGATGCTCGAGGCCTAGGCCTACATCTCCTATGCAAATGCAGTACTACTGTTGACTAACCAGACAAGGGCGATTAAATAAACAGTGTCTCAGCTTTCTTTTCAGTCAGTTCAAGGTATGCAGTCAAAAATTTATCCAGCTACTCAGATCATTGAATTTAAGGGCTTATTTTTTTTAGGGGTCTGCGAAGTTTGGTGTATGTACTATATATAGCATATGTTAGGCCTATGTGGACAAGATATCCTCCGTTTTACTTCTAGCTTATGTGATCAACACTCACCAAAGTTACAATTTGACTTAGGCCTAGGCCTACCTGTGGCCATCATCTATTCTAACACTTACAACAGGCATGGTCTAACGCTAGCTTGTAGGCTACTTATACTATTATCCTGCTATAGCCTACGTACGCTAACCTAGTTAGGCCTTCACAACCATAGTCGGGCTAGTTTACTACTAGGTGTAGGTTAGCTAGCTTAACCCTTCTCTGACTTTATATTTAGGTCCTACTTGGTTTAGCGTAAACGAAGCGACGGGCAGCTAAGTTCCAATTGCAATATGACATTACAGTATATGATCTCTGACAACAGTAGGCGAAGCAGCCTAGGCTAGAGGCTGTTATGATAGGCCGGCCTAACCCTGCATGCCTAACGGCCTAGTAGTATCCAATTCTGATCCAGATCTATAACCCTGAATCAGATTCCGATGCAGTCCACTAGTAGACCTTAAGTTAGGCTAGGCTGTGTGGTTTTCATAGTCTTTAGGCCTAACACTTGAGCCTATACGTAGTGTATTAACCACATAACGTTAGAGCTGTCCGTGCTTTGATCGGTCACATGTGTTCCAAAAGGTTGGTCAAAATGTCAAATGTATGATGATTAAGAGTTATGCTGATGACAAAACATGAGTGATATTGTGTTTTAACGTGAAATCTGCCACTGCAATTAAGTAATTCACTTAACCTACATTAGACTGACGATTTCTTGAACTTGAAATTCTTCAACTTCGATGTGCTTGGTGCACCGTCGAGTCGGCGCTATATGTGTACGCTATATCGATTCACCTCCTCATACAATGGAATACTCCAAATTAAAGCCAAATCAACCGGGCCTAAATGATTCCAAGATCATGGGTGTCAAAATCGTTGACATTTACCCGTAAATCTGACATGAAAAGGTACCGTTATGTCAGAAGTAGTTACTGTAGTGCTTTTCGTAATTTATTTTTATACCGTGACAACGAAAAATACTAGTATTTGCTCTATATTTCTTTGTAAGGTTTATGTTTTTTTAACTTATCACTATATTTTGAACGGTTGTGGTTGGTTGTGCCATCTAAGCTTACGCTCCTATAATGACGTCATCGAGGCGTTAGCTTGTTCTAATTGGTTAAAAATGTCACATGATTCAAGTGCTTGCAGGACTCTTGATCTGATGAGACAAAGACTGTAATATGCAGTATGAGGGGACAAAAGAACGAAAAGGGAGACTATACACAGAAACAAGAAAAACTGACCCGATAAGGGGAATGATGTGCCAGAATGATTACAATTATGATTAACTTTGCCAAGAATGAAAGTATTAACAAATACTTTTCTAAAATGTTGAAACTGATTTTCAAGCAGCCACGAGGTAACAATTTTCAGCCTGAGTATTCTCCGCTCCTTCCTTTAGCTAATTCCAGATGAAATCACACACTGGTGGGCCTTCTCTGTGAGAGCTTACCTTGGTTGTCCATGTCTTAAACTTTGTTGCCCTCACGACGTAGATTTTGAGCAAGCACTGCGGAAGTTTCAAAATATTCCTATACCCCTCACCCTCCATAGGGCACCATTTCAATGCCTCTTGCATGTCAATAGGCCAGACATTAAAATGTGAAAAGACGATGACAGTCAGTAATGTTGCAAGAATGAATCCTGAACTGAGTGGCTCTACCACATTTTCATAGAGGGCGATGAATGCTGTGATGTTAGCTGTTTAACCTTCCCTATCCACCATTAACAGTTAACTTATAACGAGACCACGAAAGACAAATTTGGAAATTGTGACATCTTATACAATCATATACCCCAGTTTCAACAAACTACGGCTGTGAGTACCTTTATCTGAATTGATCCTGCCTCGACTGGAGACAATGATAGCCGACGAACTCAAAGAGAGGGGTCACCTTCTAACTCAATTGACTATGGCAGGACAGAAATATATATTTTGCAGGACAAAAATGGGAAACAAACAAAATTAAAACAATGTTGTAAATTATTATTACTATTGCTGTCCATAAAGAAAAATATTAATCCACATCACTGAGTGACTTAAAATCAACGTGTATATTCCACCCAAATCAATCCTATTACTCTAAGCCTTTGAAGGCGCCTACGGCCATATGGTGGGTATTAAGACGAGGCAAATGCAGATTTTTACGATCTCATTTTTATGTTACGCAACTGCAGTATTTCAGATAAAATATTGAGATGAAAAGTTGTGGGAACAAATATTTTCTGAAAGCAACTGTACTCTTTCTTGAGAGTAATGAAACCAATAACAATATCCTTTCAACGAATTTCACATGATAAGTGGTTCTTTACGTGACGTCACTTTCTTTGGCGTACCGGCCGTCACTGACCACAAACTAGCGTGTTTTCGCAAGCACGACGGAAGCACTTAGAATACGCGGAAGCAATCAGCCGTGACGGTACCCGTACTCAGTCGTTCGTCGTTCTTTTTAGGCGGTTTAGCATTTTGTGAACGGAGCGCTCAGGATGAAACATACCTAATAGCATGTACCTACTGGCGGCGCTTACCAGTCTAGAACGAACGTTAATTTGCCTGAGAACAGTTGTAGATTTCCCCAGAAAGGAGGATATTTGCGTTGTCACTAAGGTGACTGCCCGATTTTGCACACTGCACACTGAATTCTACGTCGCGTCGTGCTTGCGAAAACTCGCTACTGTGTTATCGATGCGCAAACACAACACGGGCTTAGTTACAATACTTTTTGTACAAAACCGACATACCTGGCCGAATAGAGAGATGCGCGCAGCGCAGCGCAGTGCAGCGCGTTGCCATGGGTGAAATACCCATGTAAGAAAAATGCACCGTTCGGACGATTTATACTAGTAAATTGACGATTTACTAGTATTTTGTGTGTGCCCTTTTAACATTAGCAATTATGATCGCGCTATTTTGCGTTATTTTTCTTACTGCGTGTTTCTTACTGCGTGTCCAGCATAAACTTTGTACAACGCAGAGATGCTTATGAGTCTTTGAGTCTAAAATGAATAGCGCGCGCGTGTCTGATTGAAATCATGCGAAACTGGCGTTTGTTTCGTAACAACATTGTGACGTTGTTGATAGTGTTTATATCAACGGTTCGTGCAGGTCGTTCAACGATTGTATACACTAGATACGACAAGTACTTGATACTTTACCCGAAAACTTACAATATAGGTGAGTATTACATATTACGACTTATCTTTAGTTACATTATTTGTCATGTGTAGTATTTGGGGGATTTTTGTGGATTCATTGGAAAGAGTCGGGGTGCGTTAGGAAGGGGTTGAGTATGTTTTGGAGAATTCAAGGAGTGATTATGGAAACATAAGTTACTGATATATATATATTGTGTTAACGGTATTCATGAAATTTAGTTTACTCGAATTTTCGGATTGCCGTTTGTGGGGCTCTGTGGACGAAGGTGAATAAAGGGTTTTTTGGATATGCTATATTTACATGGGTACTTATGCATGTATACGTGTGTGGGTAAGATTTTGTAAAGTATCTGCTCTGTTTTTTTTTTTATATCACTAGGTTAGTCCATGTAGATTTATAAAGTATTATCGTTTACCTTATTATATAAGATGGACTACCACCATATTGTACATTGCATAGAGACTTTCATTCTCTTCAGTATTAGACCATAGTTGAAGTTATTCGAATATTAATATGAGTTTACTAACATTTTTATTTTATACATGCCCACTACATAGACTATCGTACTATCAGCTATTCTTGAGTTTTATTATCATAAATATTAATGATGGTCACACATTGAACAAACAGCTCTCTGTGGTCATTATTACTATTGTCATTAATCTCTTCTTAGTCTAGCTATGGGAATGAAACTGTTCAGGAGGAGACACGTGAAGAACAAAGCCAACAGAGGAAGGTAATTACACGATGTTACTAATGTTCTGTAACCAAATAAACGTACACGAACATTCAGACTCCTACCAGTGGAACGATTCTTTACCTATTGCATTTTCTTTGAACCTATCCAATCGAAAACAGACTTATGGAACTAAACAATAGAAAAAGATATTAACTGTTACGAAAATATTTCATTTCTCAATCCTCTGACAGACGCACTCGTTGGAACAAGATCTTTTGGTGGTTTGCTTGCTGCAGATCTCATACTTTTGAGTCTGCGCAGAATGCCACTTCAAGCGATGCTTCCCAAGATGCATCACCCATGGTGTCGTCAATCGGATCTGACCGTTCTTTCTCAAGTGGCGCCGACTTTAACTCTCTGACGGTAATTTGAGTTTGGTTTCTTACATAATGTTAGTTTTATAAATGTTGGATATCGTATATGAAACAGGATAATAATATTAAGGCGATATTTAAAAAGTGACTTATGTGACGTCATTCTTTCACTTTCTTTTTTGTTCTCAGACAAGCCGCGAATCTTGGAGCAGTGGGACTGTGGCTGCACCTCAACATGTTCAAACGTCATTTGATGACGTCACTCCATTTGCCAGGTCAGTTTTTTCTTGATTCTGTGTAGAGTCTGCTTTTTAATTTTTTTCTGATACGATGCTTTTGGAATTTATAAACTTTATTACTTTCTTTCGTCAATAAGCATGACTCAAGAGAACGACAGAATATATGTGAACAGTTGCCTGATTATTTCGACACTTCACGATGTAATTCATCATTGCAGTGGCCAATACTTAGCTTCTTTCTCTTTAGGGAAAGAAACTTTCATTGAAAATAGAGCAAATAATCATTTTGTGATTCGTCCACGCGTTCATGTAAGAATAGTGCGAATCATTTGATCTGCATGCATGACATGTAGTACCAATTCACGCCGCTGCAATGATAATAAGTGAACAATCGTTTCCTGAAAACATAGAATTAATTCTCTGTCGTAAATTATCTTTTTTACTTTTTACGTAGGATATATAATTGATGAAATCTACGTGAATTCCCACTCCCCGTGCACGTCTCTCCATCTACCTAATTACGGGGGTGAATAATTTCTTTTAGAAGCACTGTGAATTAAGGCCACTTAAAATTCATGTTAAGATATATCATGACATTTTGTTGAATTATCACATGAAATCAATCGATTTTTCTCTCTGGAATGTAAAATGTGCAATAAATCCGTTCGTCTCTTTTACAAACTCATTAATCTAATCGATATCGTGTCAATGTAGTCAACATTATCTGTGTGATAATTTTGCTTTGGACTTAGTCACTTGCGAATTCTTTTGGCTAACATTGCCATTATTTGTTGAACATTATTCTTAATGTCATCAGAGATAGGGGAATTCTTTCTGCTAAAGCAGACAGCAAAAAGATAAATTCAAAATAATGAATCAACAATGTCATACAAGTGCACAGTGGCCTTGATCACATAGGAACACTCGGTATGATGTCAGAGCCCGACTATGTAAACGAAAATAATTTGAGCTATTGGTCATTTCTTCAAAATCTCTTCTCCAGCTCTCTCGGATCAGATGATAAGACTGACTCCGACCAATATATCAAGATCTGTGAGACTCTGGGATTCCACCAAGTCACCTTTATCCCTCCAGACGACCTAGAAGAAGTGGAGGACCAATGGGGTACCCCTGTGTTCCTGGGTGGTGGCGTCAACGGCGGTGTGACTCTGATGAGGCGTAAATCTACGAAGACGCTGGTCGCCGTCAAGAGCCAGTACAAGAGCTTGGAATATGAGCTGGCCTCTGAGGTAATTCGATTATCTCTGTTTGTAACCGTTTCTTTGTATCCTATTCTCAATTGCACGTTTAACGTTTCTTTTACTTTAATATTAAACTCTCCAACATTGATAGGTATTTGTTCGTCGAGAGGCAGATAAAACCAAAATGGAGAAAAAGAATGGGGTCGGGTGAAGGGAGAAATGCGAGTGGGGGGGGGGGATGGAGGGGTGGTTGATCACGTTTACTGTCACAAAACAGCTGCAAATCCTTACCCTGAGCTATAGCGATGTATTTTGCAGGAGGGTACCCGCTCGCTTTTAATTTGAGGTGTTTCTATCAAAACCTGGAAAACGTGTTAGCTCTGGTCCATCTTTGACATCTAACTTCCACATATGTGCTAGTGCTGGTGATGAGGTGACATTTTTAAGACTACGCTTTGCTTTGTTGCAGCATTTGTTAACTTTATTTCATATTACTTATTTCTACAGAACTTCGAACGCGAATTGAGGGTCCTAATGAGTTTACAAGGACTGAATCGATTCCCCAAGTTTTACGGGATAACGGCACCACAAGATGGCGGCCCCTTTCCGGCTATCGTTGAAGAGTTTATCGGAGATAGCCAGTCTCGTCGTGGCACTCGTCTCTATGATGCTATCAAAGCCAAAAGCATTACAAAGTACCAGTCCTTTCTCGTGGCGTTAGAGATTGCAGAGGCTATGAGAGACATGCATCGGCGTAACTGGTTTCACTGTGATCTGAAATCAGACAACATCCTCGTACAGCCACCAGCCTCTAACAACGTTGCAGAACCAACAACACAAGCTGCAGTCATCAACGTAAAGCTGATCGACTTTGGTTTCGCTGCCGATGTGAACGGGGATGGACTTTACCTTAATATGGATGACGAACAGCAAAGAAGTGCCCTGCTAAAATCAAGACACATCGCACCTGAGGTCATCAGAGGCCAAATGGCCTTCTACAAGGCGTCAGAGGTCTTTTCGCTGGGATTAATCTTCAGAGACCTCAGTACGCTTGGAGACACTTTCCTGGATATACTTGGCAAGCAGTGCATGAAAGTTAATCCAGACGACCGACCAGATATCGATGATGTCATTGATCTCATCCAATTTACCATCCAAAAGATGAGACAATCATAATTGTTTTTTTAATTTGACATTTTTACTTAGTTTTTTTGACACTTTTTTCTATTGTTTTTTTTTCATTTTTCAAACACTTTTTAATCCCAAAATTACTAAACCTTTTATTTTACTTAGACTTTGAAAATATGAAATTTAATGAATACAACTTTATTCCTTTTTTCCAAAACTAATTAGCCCGCTTTCTTGTCCTTATTCTGTGTCTGGAGACTTTCATCAGCTGCACACGTTCGGTCAATTTTGTCACTGTCAAATGTTATTCAAACAATAAATATGAAGCCCATTTGCAGAAGACTGTATACGCCCATGAGATATACCTCGTCTCAGAATCGTAATGATAATCGTCGCTCATAAATATAATTAGCAAGTGTATGACGGATTCATAATTTTCAACAAAATCTTCTAATAAAGCGTCACGTGTGAAAAGTGACCGACCAAATGAATCTTTCTCCAGCCTTATACCTTCAGTTACAGCGCCATCACGAATCTGATTCCGTCACTAACACTCTTCTTAAAACACATAAATGTGAACCACTATGCTACATATTTTTTTTTTAAATTAATGTGATATACATTGACACATTAAAGGAAAGTGAGACGTTTATTGCACCGACATTACACAAGAAGAACATACTTTGATCATTGTTAAGCCATGCACTCAGCCTTATCACCTTGGGAGTTAAGGTGAACATTTCTTGAGTAAGTGAACTTAGAAACTTGTTCCCTGAAAAGAAGGTTACCCGTTCTTCCTTGTTGGAATAATCTATCACTCTGTGTCCGTTGATATTTGGTTCTAAAGCTAAGATTATTATTTTTTCTTTATTTCTCTTTTAAATCGAGGCAAATTTCTATGCGTGCATTCATAACATATTGTGTTTACCATGTTTTCAATGTTTGAACTCTGCTGACCTATGTAGACCTTAAACAAAAAAAATTCTTTTCCGCTATCCCGAAGAAATCCTGTCAACAAACGAAACGTATGAAACCAGCCAAAAACTTATGTCCAGGGGGCTTCTAGAGTTCGACCTTTTGACTTTTCATTTATACAAAAGCGATATATATATATATGTATATATATATAAATATGTTAACAAATATGACAATTTTGAAGCACAAAACATTTAACAAGAAAAGGTGTACATTTCGGACACGCCTAAGGGGTAAGTTAAAGATATGTATGTATATATATATATACATATATATACATATGTATATACATATATATATATACATATACATACATATATATACATATATATAGATATATATATAGAGAGATATATATAGAGATATATATATAGATATAGATAGTATAGGGGAACACTTTAACTTACCCCTTCATGATATTAACCATCTTAAATGCATTCTTCTCAGCTCTTCATTTACGTTACAACACATGCACACAGCGAGAAATATAGCACATCAGCATGCTATTATGCATTTAATGAATACCCCCCTCTGTCTCCTCTCTATCCACTCTCCACCTCCACCTCCCTTTCCGCCCCTCTCTCGCTCTTTCCTAGAAACAACCTGTTCTTCCTTACCGCAAAACACCAAGTTCCATGTCGGTCGCTTGTGTGGTAAACAGTTTGCCAAACTTAATATTTGCCATACAAGAGAGATAGACGTAAACCCTTGTGCCTTGTTCTGGATGTTTCTCGCTTTTATCCTTCCCTTACTGAAATTTTATCCGCACTCCGTTACCAGTTTAATCATAAAATGATTGCCCAGTGAAATCGAAGTAGTTCCTAAAGTGGGGTTATAAAAAAGAGTAAACGGTTCCGGTAATAAATAATGTACTAAGAGACAATTGTTATTAAGGATTTATCAGATGTCTACCTTTTGACAGCATCATCATAAAATGAAGATTTGAAAAAAAGAATAAAATGAAAGGGATCCTACCAATGTTTTGACTCCAGAGAGCTATACTAAACCTTGACAACGCTTCGATCGATTACTAATACCAACCAAATGTCAATATCGACTTTTGCATAATCGATAATTCCGTATTTTCTTTCATTTCTCACGTAATTATCCAGTTGTATTGTCATTACTTGTACAAGCACGTTTGCATGTATAGAGCAAATCAAAATGGACAATGAGGTGTAGCCTACGTAAACAAATAGACGGACAGATGGACATACGGACAGATATTTAGACAGAGATGGAACTGATCAGATCAGCAGACAGTTGGATGGCGAGATAAACAAATGTAGGGATGCGAAAATAGATAGTTGCTTTTCAGTAGTGTCGTGTTGTGGTATATTTTAGGGGGTTTTCAGTCGTGGTGTGATTGTTGATAAACTTTGTCAGGTGGTCATCCCTATAACACATACCGTAAGTTTCACTCAAAGTAATGCTCTTCCGCAATCCTGTTATCTTATATTCCTGCAGTATCAAGTGCACCTTTCGCATGTGTGATTTGTATAGGCGCGTCCTGTGGAGTGGTGCGTCATCAGCAACAACCATCATTGCTCCTTAACTGGACAAGATTTCGTCCTATTATCCCATAACAGGAAAACTTCCCCTTCTACCCTTCTCTACAACACAAGCACACACACACACACAAATTTACGCACACATACCCGCCTCCTCACCAATACCCACACATACACACATGCACTCACACACACTAAGACAGCATTTGGGAAATCCAGTGACGTCACCGTTACGTCACAAAATATGCACGCTTTTATTACAGAGTAATTAAGTAGAATTATAAGAAGAATGAGCATCAGCCTATTTGCGTAAAGTTTGGGGCTTCCAAGTGACGTTCTGCATGACACATATTCTTTGCCGGCTGTACTGGGAACAACAGTGTTGAATCTTCAATGCAGCCACGCTCTGCCAAAAGATAATAAAGGAATAGGAACAAAGTCGTTATACTGCAGTGTTCGGATATATTTCTATTTTGCTGAGCCATTTATCAAATTTCGTAAAGGCTTGAAATTGTTCTGAAATCACGTCTTGAATCATATCACTTTCCGAATTTAGCATCCTTCTTCGTTAATTTTATATCTTCGGGTATCATCCATCTCTTTCCCAGAATAGCCATTGTCTTTAATATACTACTTCATTGATTAAATTATTATTAAATTATTATTATTTATCTATAAAGTTTCATTCCTTCATCTGCTTTGCAAGTTCTAGAGTCTGGTGGAAGGGATAAAAAATAAGTTTACACCACAGGGAAAAAAAAGTACCTTCTTTTTTTTTGGTCCTTCGTGTTATAACGCCGCTATTCGTTCCATCTCGTCACAGTCATAATACCTCGTTAATTTTGACAGTCGCCGCATCTCTACACTACATTAAGTGTCATTGTTCTCGCGCAAACAGGTTTGCTCAAATAGCTGGTTACCCGGTCTGTCAATATCGCAACCATTCAAATTAGAGAAAGAGGGCGTACTGTCGCCATGGTTACCTTATACAAATAGGTTTGAAGTTATTGAACGAGTCGAAGATTTGAGGCTGCAAGATAATGAAAAGGTTTCGAAAGGGAGAAAAAAAAAAGGAGATCTTCTGACGTAATTGTATTTTATGAGAGGTCTCTCTTGAAAGCACCGTTCACTTTTCGCGAGGAGGAATAAGATACGGACATAATATTTTTATTGGATTCAGGTAGACATCTATTTTGTTTTTGTACATAGATCTTATTTGGTTCTCTATGTTATCACTTCGTTCAGTTGTTATTTCTAGTTGTCTTTATACTTTTTGTTCTCCTTTTGTACTCTTGTGACGATAATTTACTGTATTTCCATTTGTGCTCTTTAAATTAGGATGCAGAGACGTTTGAATGTAAAAGGCCACTTAAGAGTTGTCTTTTTTAAGTCATTCAGTTCAAGTGGTTCAAGCTGAAGACAATTTTTTTTATTTTGTTGTTGATTGACATGTTCGATTTGAAATGTATATTTAAGTCACGAAATGCCTGCATTTTAAGAAAGTCCTCGAACCGTATGAACACTTGACAGTATGAAAAAAATATATTACAGAGTGGCCTAAGTATGTTTACTACAATGTCTTATTTTATCATTTTTAAAAAAATATGTCTTCAAATGTGTCTTCACTTACGTATGCTGTGAAATATGGACAGTCTTCTAAGGTTAGTAGATTTTTTTAGTTTTAGACTGACATATATTCAATGTGACATTTAATTGAATTGTTAAATTTATGTTATTAAACCTTAAGTGACAAACCTTAGAAAAATGTTTTTATCATTTTCAAACATGCAAACAAAGAACCTAGAGGTAATGACGTTAATTACAATGGCTTATTTGTCACTGTTTTGCATGTTCCCATTGTAAAGCAGCAAGCTCTATAATAGCTCTAAGAAATATCAGTGCATGAATAATTTCTTATCAAAACCATGTTCTTAACATAATTAGAGAAAGATGTCATGTTATCCAGGCACGTCATCGTGCATTATCAAAAGCGCTCAAAGAACATACATAAAGAGGGAAAAACGCACCCATTAAAATGCTTTATTTTTATGGCCAAGCTATTAATCGTCGGTTTTTATTTTCCTTGAAGATGGGGAGAACGAATACTGTCTAAATTTTACACAAGTGAAGGCTCGAAATTCCGGTGAACTTAAGGAACTTATGCTGACACCGGTGCAAAAATGACTCATAATCAAAAGGAGAAAAGCATCTCGTGACTTGATCATAGGGATGGTTTGGGTAGGGGTGTGGTAGGGTATGGGTGGGTTGCCATCAGAGAGCTTAGGATATCTTAAGAGTTCAGTTTTACGTTCTTGGATCGATTACAACGAATGGCGTTAAGAGGATATTGCAAAAGACTTGGTTTTATCGCTTCTTTTCTGCCATCGTATATTACGTTTCTATCAATATTTGTACAATCATTAATTTTACTAGTTACAGAAGGATTTTACATATATACAAGGGTTAAATAATGAAGGAACAATAATTGAAGAACACTACAGGGCAACTACTCAAAAAGGAAATGGTTGTTGCAGTAAGCACTTTTCAAATTAACAAAAGAAATTGGTTGCCTTGACTTGACTTTATGTAATTGTTTTTGGACTTGCAAGGAAAACTTAAATTTATGCATGAAGTCGTTCACAGACGCAATCTTATCAAGAAGTTTTTGTTGAAAAATAAATTACTTAGCATGCCAAATGAGAAAATTATAAGGATGCTTAATCAACAATTTATAGCCAAAAAATCAATCAGCTTTCGAGATACAAAATTGCCTTCCTAAAATAACCTGTTCAGTGTCTAAAATAAAATTAGAGGTATATGTGCAATTTCAGAACAGATGACCAAGTGTTTCACCTCTTTCCCCACAAAAAGTGCATTTTGGATTTTCCTGCATGTTAATTTTGTGTAAAAAATAATTTGTGCCCAGTATCCTATGGATAAAACGAAATTGGAAATATTGCAATGTACTCTCCTTAACAGACTTAAAAGGAATCAGGTGAACTTTTTGCCATTGCTCGCCATCGAAATTAAAATCAGTTTGCCACTTGATGATTGCCCTTGGTTGTAATTGCCCTTGGTTGTAACGTTTAATTAAAATACTGTAAATATATCTAGAAAGGTAGAAGGTATACTATGAATTCTATAGAGTAGAGAGTCCTCATTATTCGGCGTTTTCGATTTATCACTGAAGTCACGTTTCCACTGATTTGGAATTGCATGCATTATACCATAATATAACAAGAAGGAACACTGCAAGTTAAACCTGTTTTTGAAATGATGAAAAGTTAAAAAATTGTGGGTATCATCAAGAAAACAATTCCCTTATCATACCATTGTTTGCATAAAACAAAAAAACTATAGAATCGTTAATCTTTACAGCAGAATTGTTCCACAAAATCTGTTCTTTAAAATTCGATAATGGGACGTTATAGTTGCAAATAGCCCATGCGTGGCAAATGTCATCAGTAAAAGCATTACCAGTTACCACTTCGGACTTCATATAGTTACATTTGAACAAAAAGGAACCTCCATATCGTTTTAAGTAATAGTAAAACAACTTAGCCCAATGGGCATCGCTTTCAACAACGTATCGTTTAACCCACGTATACTATGAATAAAGGTGCTTACATGCGTAACGCTCAATCCCCCGTACTACGCCGAATCTTTTGTCTGGCTTCCCGGACCAAATAAACTTGTACAGAATGACTCTGGTGGGCTTGGTAAAACCTGAAAGAGATGTACTAACTGAGAAAGAGTAAACGCTTTAATCAAAATAATCCTACCGAGGGAAGTGACGTCACGCTGTGACCACAAATTAAGAATAGATTTTAGCCGGGACAGCTTTGGTATGAAATTAGGGCGAAGTAAGTTATCGTCCCCCCCCCCCTTCTTGATAGTTATTCCCAAAACCGTGATTGGACCCGTGGTCCATTTGAAAGAATAACACTATCCATGTAACGGGGTCTTCTGTTCATCAAAGGCCCCAGGGGAAACACACAAGTTTTATCGTAATTAACACTTAATCCAGAACTGCGTTCAAGAATCTGAAAAAATTCTGCACATTTCAATCAAATTATTTTCACCACCGTCTAGGAAAAGAGTTGTATCATCAGCGTAGTGAACCATTTGCATTTCAATGCCATTCAGTCCTACACCTCTGACGTTGTTGCCGTTAATGACTTTTAAGGCAAAAATTTCAGCACACAAAATGAAAATATATATGGACTTAAGGGGCAACCTTGTCTCATGCCTCAAGAAACTGGAAAGTAGCGAGATGAAAATCCATTATTACAAACACATGCAGATGAGTTAACATATAAAGTACGAATTACCCAGCGTATAAAGTCATTATTGAAATTGAAAAAGTGAAGAGTTCTAAATACAAAATCCCACTCTAATTTATCGAACGCTTTTTCAAAGTCAACAAATATACCATCAGCCCGGGAATGGATTTTTCATCACAATAATCGATTACGTCTAACATACAACGAATGTGTTCGCGAATAAATCCCCCTTTGATAAAACCTGTCTGATTTGGATTAATTAATTTACTTACAACCCGCTTGATACGTGATGCTAAGGCTTTTGAACAAATTTTGTACTCTACATTTAAAAGGCTTATTGGACGAAAATGTTTAACTAATGTATGATCTTTATCCGACATCGGTAAAAGAGTAATAATACTTCGTGCCTGCTCGTGAGATGAATTACCTGAAGTAAATGCAAAGTTAAGAGAGTTTACGACTAAAGTGGCAAAATCTAGCCAAAGGAATTTGTAGAACTCAGCCGTTAGGCCATCACTAGCAGGGCTTTTGTTATCATGAAAAGAAAATAGGGAGGCTCAGCCTCTGCACTCCTCAATAGTTAACTGACTTTCACAAAAGAAGGTATTATCCTCAGTGAGATAATTGGGACAATGTAAATTATCAAAAATCAAGGAAGGAGAAGAAACTACACCATGATAGAGCTTCTTACAAAAATTACTTAATTCATCTAAAATATCATTATCCCTGAAAACACACTGCCCAGAGAAATTCATAATCTTACGGATGACGCTTAAGGATTTATGACGATACTCTAAAGTAAGGAAATACTTAGTACTTTTTCCCAGTGCTCAACCCACCGTGTCCGGGAACGAACAATTATTCCTTGAAGTTTATAATTATACAAATAATCAAGCTTAACACGAGCATCATTTAATTGATCTAAATTTTCAGGAGTCTGTAAGATATAATATGTTCTTTCTAACTTCTCGCAATTTCTTTAAGTAAATCATTCTCATGCTTTTTACCAGGAGCAACTCTCTCCTTACTGTACTTAATGCTGAAATCACGAATTTTGTACTTAACGTTATTCCCAAAGCTGGGATGGGTTCTTATCCTGAGAATCATTAATGACTCCCGTAATAATTTCCTTTACTCCATTAGTATGATCTATATCACCCAATAAGGAATTACTCAATTTCCAAAAAAAAAACCCGGACCTCTTCTATTTGTGTAAACCTCTAACTTTAAATTAATAATAGAGTGGTCAAACTGAATACTAGGGGAAAAAATTACACTTTGACACTAGGTTACGAAAATGCTGGAAGATATGGAAAAAATCCAGTCTGCATCTAATACCGCAAGTAATATTAGAATTCCAAGAGTAATCGGTTAAATTCCTGCCAAATATCCATCAAATGAAATGTAGACATTAAATTTATACACTCATCCCTAGCCTTGAAATTAGTCACCGGGCTCCCTCCTATTTTATCCAAATTTAAATTGAAGACAAAGTTAAAGTCTCCCTCTAAGATAATATCGTTAGTATTAAATTCATGCAAAGTGGAGGATAGCAGGTTAAAGAAATTTGGGTGATCAATGTTGGGTCCGTAGACATTTCCATGCAAGAGTAAAAGTCTTATCTTATTAAATATACAAGCAAAGTTCAAACAAAACACTTGGCGTAAAACTGGTTTTTCTTGGTACATTTTTATACTGCATGTGAGTTATAAACCAAAAATAATTTTTCCTTCGCGGTCCCAGTGTGACATTTATCTCATCAGAGAAACACAATATTGATTTCCCTTTCCCAATTTTTTTTTCTAAAATCCATATAAAATGCACATGTACGTAAAACAAACAAGCCATATAGCATTCCGTCAATCAATTCATCCATGCGTTTATCTTCTGCTTACATAAATATCCAGTCAACAAGCGATCCATCTACCCGCTCATTTCGACTAATTTACTTTCTCTTCAACATTTATGAGTTCTCTGTTTCTTCATGCAAAGGAAACCTTTTCTCCGAGGACGTTTTTATGTAGCATTAAATTTGACATTCATGTAAAATTCAATCAATAACCTGTCAGTGGATGAGAATTATGGGATTTTGCTATTGCCTATATATCAAATATGGACATCTCGCAGACTTAAATGAGTCAAACTGGTGCACAAAGGCTGACAACTAGTTCAAGACAGAGCAGTTATACAGCGATAACAAAAAAATAAAAGAACAAATCAATATACAATCGATGTTCTACTTGGTTCTCGCGTAATTGTAATATATTGATTTTTTTCCCAATGTTTATACGTTTGCTCAATTTTAAATTTCTATTATCACTACAGTGGGGGGGGGGGGTGATATTTTGTTCTTGTTTAAATTTGATCTTCAACTTTGAAGCTCTGTTTGTAGGTTGTGTGTAAATTCTTTAGAGTATACCAGTGCAGCTTTCATTCAGCGTAAATTTATCAATATTAACCCAATATGCCCTCTAAGTTGCAATTCAAATATTCGAAGGGTATGGGGACGTTTTTATAACAGAATTTTTGCAACCCATAAACCCTGCCCACCGTCCCGTTCCCTGTTTGATGCATTATTTCCCACCCCCACCCCCACCCCTCCTTAGCTGACTTACATTGGTAAACTTTTTCAGTCTGAAAGTAAGGTTCCCCCTTTCTACCCCTCTCATGTACAAGTCCATGCATTATCATCATATTCAATGTTCTTCGGGCGCATTGTTGTAATTAAGGGTAGGATTCAGTTTATAGGAATTCTAGTTAAGTGTACCTTGGCATGACAAAGTTTACTTAAGTAGCACTTCCAACAACTGCAAAATCAACACAAATAGCAAAAACAGGTGTAAGTGTGGAAAAGTAAATGACAAAAAGGCTAAGTGATATGCGTAATCTGCGTGGAAGTACTTGTGCGTAGGTCCTAGACATACGTTATCAGGGGCCCCTCCACGATCCAGTGATGAGGAAGGCCCATACTGCCACACTTCTATGATAGGACATATACCATATCTGAGCGCCACCACCAGTTGGCACCGATGGTGACTTCTAGCCGAAGGTCCCTCCCAAATCACAGCAGAGATAGAAA